>JAWZYU010000013.1:51532745-56332745 GCA_038380435.1 Ryuthela nishihirai | reverse complement strand
CACTCTTCTTATAACTATAAAAAGTGGTTTGCTTTATTGAAAACGAGTGAGAAAACCAAATTACAGAAATTCAGTCAGAATTTTATTGCTTGCTGATTAGTATCTCAAGTTTATTCTTTTGTGGTTGTAGATTAAAAATAAAAGATAGGCCAGCCCAATTTCTATAACTTGTGAAACTGCAACTGATTACTATATTTTTACTCATTTTAAGTTATCTGCATTTCTGCAGAGGGGAGCTGCTCATCCGTTAGGGAACCAACCTGGTAATCTGTAGTTCCCAGGTTCGAATCTCACATGGACCAGCGTTGAGATTTATCTCCGCAAAACTCCCCGCCCATCCCACGGTCAGTAGGGGACACCGATGGGCTTGGAAAGGCCGCCATTCGTCGGATGGAACGTTAAGCCGTGGCCGCATGTGCAGGAGAGCCATATCCTGTGCATGTTAAAGAGAACGCTTGTTGTCTTAGCGTGAAGATTCCTGGTGCGGGGGTGGCTCAGTCGGTAGCGCGCCAGGCTCGTAATCTATAGTTCCCAGGTTCGAGTCCCAGCTGGGTCAGCGTTGAGATTTATCTCCGCAAAATTTCCCGCCCTGCCCACGGTCAGCAGGGGACACCGATGGGCTTGGAAAGGCCGCCGTCCGTCGGATGGGACGTTAAGCCGTGGCCCCGTGTGCGGGAGAGCCATACCCTGTGCACGTTAAAGAACCCGCTGGATGGCCTTGACGGGAGGCTACCATCTGTCTCCCAACAGCTCTTCCAGTGGGTCCCCTCCCCCAACCTTCTCTGAGCCTTCGGGGTCCATGTGACCTGGCCATTTAGCCCATGGTGTGCAAAAAAGTGCCGTTCAGAGGTAAAACAACCCAAACCAACCCTAAAAAATCCCATCTTTCTCCTAGCAGCTGTCCAGTTGGTTCCTTTCCTCCATCCTTTGATCCCTTGGGGTCCTTGTGACTTGGGCATTTATCCCAATGTGTGCCCAAAAGTAGTTCAGAGAGAAAATAAATAAAACTTCCTCGAAAATAATTATTACTTTATTTGTTTTTTTTTTGTTTCTGTTGAGGATATGTTATTTTCCAAAAGAGGTGTTACGGAAAAAGGAGATAGACACTAATCCGAAAATTTCAACTCCAACGTTGCTGAACGAAGAAATCTAATCCATTATTCATCATGATTACTAAAGTTTTGAGTCCATAAAAAGTGTAATAAGATTTGATGTTTTGACAGCAGGAGCTTAATATACGTATTAGGAATTTGAAATATAAATTTGTGATGAATGATAAGGGTGCAAAATGACCGTTGTTCTTCCCATGGACATTGTGTTATTTGGGTTGAGATGCATCGAACAGAGAAACCAACAAGTTACTTCTAGCTAATCCAGTTTTTGTCACACCAAGACACGCTCTTGGAGAAAGAAATCACGTTTCGTGATCGCTTAGTTACATCTAACCCACAACTTCTTATGGGAAGGGGGGCGGGGGTGGCTCAGTCGGTAGCGCGCCAGGCTCGTAATCTGTAGTTCCTAAGTTCGAGTCCCAGCTGGGTCAGCGTTGAGATTTATCTCCGCAAAATTCCCCGCCCTGCCCACGGGCAGCAGGGGACACCGATGGGCTTGGAAAGGCCTCCGTCCGTCGGATGGGACGTTAAGCCGTGGCCCGTGTGCGGGAGAGCCATACCCTGTGCACGTTAAAGAACACGCTGGATGGCCTTGACGGGAGGCTACCATCTGTCTCCCAACAGCTGTTCCAGTGGGTCCCCTCCCCCAACCTTCTCTGAGCCTTCGGGGTCCATGTGACCTGGCCATTTAGCCCATGGTGTGCAAAAAATTGCCGCTCAGAGGTAAAACAACCCAAACCAACCCGGGAAAATTCCATCTTTCTCCTAGCAGCTGTCCAGTTGATTCCTTTCCCCCATCCTTTGATCCCTTGGGGTCCTTGTGACTTGGGCATTTATCCCAATGTGTGCCCAAAAGTAGTTCAGAGAGAAAATAAATAAAACTTCCTCGAAAATAATTATTGCTTTATTTGTTTTTTTTTGTTTCTGTTGAGGATATGTTATTTTCCAAAAGAGGTGTTACGGAAAAAGGAGATAGACACTAATCCGAAAATTTCAACTCCAACGTTGCTGAACGTAGAAATCTAATCCATTATTCATCATGATTAGTAAAGTTTTGAGCCCATAAAAAGTGTGATAAGATTTGATGTTTGGAACAGCAGGAACTTAATATACGTATTAGGAATTTGAAATATAAATTTGTGATGAATGATAAGGGTGCAAAATGACCGTTGTTCTTCCCATGGACATTGTCTTATTTGGGTTGAGATGTATCGAACAGAGAAACCAACAAGTTACTTCTAGCTAATCCAGTTTTTGTCACACAAAGACACGCTCTTTGAGAAAGAAATCACGTTTCGTGATCGCTTAGTTACATCTAAAGCACAACTTCTTATGGGAAGGGATTATATCAGACTAACGAAGTAGTTTGATCTAAATGAAGTCCTGAAAAGGAAAGTATTACAACCAACTAATTTTTAACATAGCTGAAACATTTGGTTGAATTAAATTTTGGTTACCTAAATGGGATATCGCACTCAGGATTTTCTTCTTTTTTCTTACATGATCAGAGTTGTCACAGGGGGATGTGGTGGGAAAACGATTAAATCCCTTTTTGATTGTCGATTTTGTCTGCTTGCCGGATGTGATTGATCAATTGCAAAACGACAAAGGTTCAAATAATGGAAAAGTAGAAGCAAAGATATTGCTTGTTAGGAGACAGACTGGAAAATAGAAACAAGGATATTCATTGTTAGTAGATAGATTGGAAATAGAAACAACTATGCTAGTTGTTAAGAGCCAGACTGGAAAATAGAAACAACTGTATTACTTGTTAGGTGACAGACTGGAAATAGAAACAACTGTATTAATTGTTAGGAGCCAGATGAGAGCTTCTTGTTAAGACGGTAACACATCAAAAGAGCGAGGTCCACTTTGCTTAATGCCAATAAAGAAGGAAATAAGGATAAAAGAAATGACCCTAATTAACTCGAAATAATAAATTTTTCAATATGTTTTCAGGAATTTTACAACTGAATAATTCTTTCAAGGGATTTGCGTTTTTTCTTTATTCAAACTCATTTGGAATTCGTTTAAGATGGCAAAAACTGGCACATTTAACAGCTAATATAACTTCCTTCAATAGCAAGAAAAAGTCTCAGCAAAGTGTTTTGTTCGCTATAAATATTGAAAAGTATGAAAAATGGAATTTCGAAATACGAATAATAACAGAAAAAATTCCAGTCCTGAAGGAAGATTGGTTAACGTTGTTCAACTGAGAAGCAAAGATATTTGGTTACGGATCCTAGCGGAAAAGGGCATCGACATTGTCTTTCTGCTGAGATCAATTTCTATTTTTCTATTTCGATGTCAGACTTCATATACAGTGACCACTTCATCAGAAACAAATTCTTGTTAAGTAAATAGGGAGTCAAATACAAAGCTCAGTAGCTTCTTAAATAAGTCTTTTAATGGGAAAATGTTCAATTCTAGATTTTAACCCCTTCAGACCATGGGGACATTACAATGCACAATACTTTTTAGAATTTTTTTTAAAGACAGGAAGAAGTGTGTTTGTTCTTACAAAGTTTGCGAAGTGCAGACGAGTTTTTAGTCTACAGGAATGGATTGGAATTAGGTGTCGTGGATATAATTAAAACTGCATACAATAACACAGAAGATAATTGTGCCTCACACTCAAGAACTGTTTTCCTACGTTTCACAAGAAGTTACCAGAACAGTTTTGCTACATTTCAAAAGAAACTATAAGAACTGTTTTTCTTACATTTTACAAGAACTATTTTGCTACATATGACAAGAAACTACAAGAATTATTTTGCTACATATGACAAGAAACTACAAGAACTGTTTTATTAAATTTCATAAAAATTGCAAGAACTGTTTTACTACATTTTACGAGAAACTAAAGGAACTGATTTTCTACGTCATACAAGAATTGTTTTTCTACATTGCACGAGAAACTACAACTGTTTCACTACATTTCACGAGAAATTGCTAGAAATATTTTACTACATTTCACGAGAAACTACAACAACTGTTTTTCTATATCTTACAAGAACTGTTTTATTAATTTCTCGAGAAATTGCAAGAACTGTTTTACTAAATTTCACGAGAAACTACAAGAACTGTTTTTCTACATTTCACGAGAAACTACAACTGTTTTACTACATTTCACGAGAAATTACAAGAACTATTTTACTGCATTTCACGAGAAACTAGAACAACTGTTTTTCTATATCTTACAAAAACTATTTTTTTTTTCATTTCACAAGAAACTACAATAGCTGTTTTATTACTTCATGGTAGATCACAAGAGCTGTTTTGCTATATTTCACAAGAAAGCACAAGAACTGTTTTAGTTGCATTTCACAGATTTCACTCACTTGACGTGCTTATCATGTCAGAGAGCCCATATACATAAATAAGAAAAAACTCTAACTTATTTGTGATTAAACACGTAGTTACAAAATTACAGTAGTGCAGCGTATTAAGAATGGGTTGTTCCTAATAAAGTGCCCAATGAGTGTCAGCTGACATATTTCTATCAAACCTCTCTAGCACAAGAGATGCCCGAGGAGCAATCAGAACGCAAACTAAAAAAAAAATCTTTCTTGTAATCACTGAAGAAAAATCATGGCTTCTAGAAACTTCTTGTTTTATTGTCCTCATTAACATCGAATAGAGGAATCGAAGATCCATCAACGAGATCTTTTCTGCTCTTACAGGTGCTAACAGAATGATTAGAAACCCCGCATCATACGAAACTTAAGAAAACGGGAAACTCGCTGCTAATTTAATCACTCATAATCGTGTTTATTTGCCAGGTGGAATGAGATCCACACCAGCCGAGGCAATAAAACATCACCTATTTGCTGCAAAGGAAAACTCCCGAGGACTTGCATTCCTACACGTCGGCGTTTTTAACTTCTTTGTAGCGTCTCCTCTGCTCCGATGTTCAAGTGCCATTAATGAGTGTAAAGGAAACTCATTATCGATAGGGATGAGAGAAACGGAGCAGCGTTTCAATCGGAAGGACTTTAGGTGGAAGAGGGGCACTAATTGAAGATGGTGGCCGTGATTCAAAATTAGCATGGGAGCGAAAAAGATCTTTCGTTCGTTTGGCGTTCACGTTTATTTCATTTGTGAGTTTGAATAATTATTGACGCATATTATGCGGAGGAATTAGAAAAATAGTTGAGGTGTTTTATCTTAATTCCTCTTGTTTTGACGTTTTAAAGATTTCGTGTACAAACGAATTGAGGGGGAGATTTTTTATTGTTGTTGTTCTTGTGCGGGTTTTGCACTCTGGTTGAGAAAATGTAAATTTGTTGGAATGTTTAAAACACAGATGATAAAAAAAGGAAAAGACGAAAGAAAGATGTTTTTTTTTGTGTTGAGTGTGTGAAAATAGATTAAAGAGAAATAACGAGAAAAAAATTGTTAAAGGAAATTAGATCAAGTAACGACAGCAGAAAAGTTATAAGTTGTGATTTTATTTTAAACATGCTCTTATAGCATGCAAAAGGTAGAGAACGAATTATGTTGGGAGGAGAGCAAGGCTATATCTCGAGTGGTATCCCATACATCACGGAATTTTGATTCGTTTCTATCTGGTAGTGATTAAGACTATGCATGTATACAGTTAACGTAAAAAACTGAATGTTGGTTTTGGGTTGTTTTACCTCTGAGCGGCACTTTTTTTTGCACACAATGGGCTAAACGACCAGTTCACAAGGACCCCAAGAGCTAAGAGAGAGTTCGATACTCACTAAACAGTTGTTAAGAGGCTGATGGTAACCTCCCGTCAAGGCTATCCAGCGTGTTCTTTAAAGTGCGGAAGTATGGCTCTCCCGCACACGGGACCACGACTTAACGTCCCATCCGACGGACGGCGGTCTTGCCGAGTCCATCGCTGTTCCCTTCATGACCGAGGTCAAGGAGTTTTGCGGAGATAAATCTGAACGCCAGGAGAGCTACGACTCTGTGAACTGCAGACTAGCAGCCTAGCGCACTACCGACTGTTGGGGGTGGAGCATAATTATTTTGAATGTGGGTGAATTCCCAAATTATGATAAGGTGCAGTGCTGAATTAAACACAAAGCTAGCATACACATTTTTGCTTTTAGAAGTAGAGCATCAGTGGAGAAACATCTGCACTTAGAAATGCAAGGAGCGGTAAAAATGATCGATGCGGTCTGAACATGACCTTCAATGCTGTGACAGGAGCTCGACTGGATAAATTCCCGCATTATAATACAGATACATTCAAAGTGAATAGTTTACGATTTCTACCTTTTTGAATAGTTGCTGAAGAGAAATAAGAAGTTAAAAAGTTTACGAGTGGTGATTCCCTTGCTCCTTAAGGTTAAAGAAGTAAAGTATCACTTTTGACTTGGATGGACATCACACTACATTCGAATTTTGGGGGGAATTGAACAACTCAGAACACTTTTCAAAAATACGCTGATACATATATATTTAGGTGTTAACGAATATTAGGATCCGAATTTTCCAAATCTTAAATATCATTTTGTATGCTACTATTTCAGGGGTATACCATGTAACTGTATTTCATGTATTCATATCTATGGAAATAAATGACTGATTGATTTTAATTTCTACTGCTAAAGAGCCCTAAAGTTTCGGAATTCGAAACTTTAAACGAATAGTTTAACGGTCCATTCAAGCTAAAAATGGGCGGATGTGGCTCAGTCGGTAGCGCGCCAGGCTCGTAGTCTGTAATTCCCAGGTTCGAGTCCCAGCTGGGTCAGCGTTGAGATTTATCTCCGCAAAATTCCCCGCCCTGCCCACGGTCCTTAGGGGACACCGATGGGCTTGGAAAGGCCGCCGCCCGTCGGATGGGACGTTAAGCCGTAGCCCCGTGTGCGGGAGAGCCATACCCTGTGCACGTTAAAGAACACGCTGGATGGCCTTGACGGGAGGCTACCATCTGTCTCCCAACAGCTGTTCCAGTGGGTCCCCTTCCCCAACCTTCTCTGAGCCTTCGGGGTCCTTGTGGCCTGGCCATTTAGCCCATGGTGTGCAAAAAAGTGCCGCTCAGAGATAAAACAACCACAACCACAATCAAGCTAAAAACAAAATAAAAAGGACTAAAATTCGGAATTCGAAACTTTAAACGAATAGTGTAAACGGTCCATTCAAGCCAGAGATCTGAAATCTCGGTGGTAGAATGGGATGGTCAAGGGGAAGGCCGAATTAAGGAGAGGGAGGAGCGTGCCGTCCCCTTTTGCGAATGCTAGTAAGGGCAACGAAGGACAAAATGATGAAACCTGCGCATACTTCATGCATTTTTCAGGAAATTTTTTAAAACTTTTAAAACGAAGGGAAAATGTTACACTGCTATAGAAATCGTCTCTTGCCCACCCCCCTCCCTTTTTATTTTTTCCTTTTTCCGTCTCGATTGCATCGCTTGACCCCATTATTCATTTTCTTCTAGATCCGGATCTGGTCAAGGGATTTACATTAAGAGCAGAGATTTTGATTTAAGAGCTTAATGAAAAGTTCCATTTTTCTTTGGGACAGGGGTGGCTCAATCGGTAGCGCGCCAGGCTCGTAATCTGTAGTTCCCAGGTTCGAGTCCCATCTAGGTCAGCGTTGATATTTATCTCCACAGAATTCCCCGCCCTGCCCACGGTCAGTAGGGGACACCGATGGGCTTGGAAAGGCCGCCGTCCGTCGGATGAGACATTAAGCCATGCCCTGTGTTTGAGAGAGCCATACTCTGTGCACGTTAAAGAACACTATGGATGGCCTTGACGGGAGGCTACCATCTGTCTCCCAACAGCTTTTCCAGTGGGTCCCCTCCCCCAACCTTCTCTGAGCCTTCGGGGTCCTTGTGACCTGGCCATTTAGCCCATGGTGTGTACAAAAAGTGCCCCTTAGAGGTAAAACAACCCAATCCATTTTTCGTTAGACAAGCACTAATGAAATATTTTGCTTATCGATTAGTTCGAATTTCCACTGTTAGAGGGAACTGAAATCGTGAAATGACCACTTTTGATCTCCTAGGAAACAAATATTCGGTATTCGCCTGGAGCGATATCTTTATTTTCTAGAACGTGTATTTTGATCTTTCTGTTTTTTGAAAATATGTGAAGAGTTTTGTTTATGAATCGTTCAAATCTTTCAAATTTTACTAAATTGCTTATCCATAAAATATAACACTTCAAATTATTCATTCGTTCATTTTCTAGGCTTGGAGCAACCCCAATACCTCTGTCATCGAAGATATGAAGAGATTCCACAGATGAGGTCAGTCTTCAAAGATTAGGGGGAAAATTTACAATTGACTGATTTTTTTTTTAGTCTAATGTGGCCAGAGACATGTCCTGTATCTTTTATGATAATGTTCCCTAAAAAAATTGAAACACAGAATGAAATGTTTATTGATAATTAATATATTAATTTTTTACATCTTTGGCAAAAGACCCTTTGAAATCACAACATGGATGAAGATTTATTTTTCTTTTCATATTTTCTGTCTTCAAATACCACATTTTTTTTTCTTCTTAACCATAGTATTGTCTTCCTGTTCTGCTGTTTGGTTTCGTCTGTAATACTCCAAAATGGTAACCTGATGAATGCAGTTTCGAATCCTCCATTACGATCATCATTACGATTTCTCCAATAAGCATACCTCTACCCCCTATCATAAAGGGACACCAATGAACTTGCAACAGTCGCCGTCAATAGGATGGAACTTTAAGCTGTGGCATGGTATAGAGTAGGGATTCTCAACGTGGGGTACGCGGGAAAATTTTTTGGAGTACGTCGTGAGAGCTCAAAAGTCGCTAGATATATGTTATATATGTTTTATTTTATTCCCATTGTTTAACTATAGTTTTATCTATCTAATAAGAGGTACGCCAGTTACATACACATTTCCAGGGGGTACGTGAAGCATAAAAGGTTGAGAACAACTGGTCTAGACTAGGGGTTCTCAACATGGGGTACGCAGTAAAATTTTTTGGGGTGCGCCATGAGAACTCAAAAGTCGCTAGATATACGTGAAGCATAAAAGGTTGAGAACCATTAGTATAGAGGATAACCATAACCGGTGTACATTAAGAACACAGTGGATGATCTTGACCGGCGGCTACCATCTATCTCCTAACAATTGTCCAGTGGGTCCCCCGAGGGCGGGGGTAACTCGTCAGGCTTATAATCTGTAGCTGCCAGGTTCGAGCCCCAGCTAGGGTAGCGTTTGAGATTTATCTCCGCAAATGATGAACTTGAAAAGTCCACCTTCTGTCAGATAGGACGTTAAGCTGTGACTCCGTGTGCGGGAGAGCCATACCCTGTGCACATTCAAAGAATACACTGGATGGTCTTGCAGGGAGGCTACCATCTGTCTCCCAACAGTTGTCCAGTGGGTCTCCTCCACCAACTTCTCTGAGACGTCGGGGTCCTTGTGACCTGGCCATTTATCTCATTGTGTGCAAAACAAAGTGCCCCTCAGAGATAAAACAACCAATCTAACTCTTGGGTTACAGGCTTAAGGCGCCATCCGACGGACAAGAGCCTTTCAACTCCATCGATGACCCCTCGTGAAGTCTCTAACCTGGAATATCCCATTATGAGCCTTGGGACGCTACCGACTGAGCAGACCTCTCCATCCCAAAAGGGGGGCGGGGATGGCTCAGTCGGTAGCGCGCCAGGCTCGTAATCTGCAGTTCCCAGGTTCGAGTCCCAGCTGGGTCAGCGTTGAGATTTATCTCCGAAAAAATTCCCGCCCTGCCTACGTCAGTAGGGGACACCGATGGGCTTAGAAAGGCCGCCGTCCGTCGGATGGGACGTTAATACGTGGTCCCGTATGCGGGAGAGCCATACCCTGTGTACATTAAAGAACAGGCTGGATGGCCTTGACGGGGAGGCTACCATCTGTCTCCCAACAGCTGTTCCAGTGGGTCCCCTCCCCCAATCTTCACTGAGCCTTCGGGGTCCCTGTGACCTGGCCATTTAGCCCATGGTGTGCAAAAAAGTGCCGCTCAGAGGTAAAACAACCCAACAACTCATCTCAAAAGGATTAGGAAAACTGTGCGAAACTTATCTCGTTGGAAAGAGCCAATGATATAATAGCAATTACATCACCCATCTCGCTTCATTACAATGTATGCACAGAAGACAGACGAATCGTCTGTAGAACTGTTTATCATAATGGCGTAAATGTTATCCTGACGAATCGTGTGAATCTTTGATGCAAGAAATCCCTTAAGAATCGGACGGGAAAGAATCGCAGAAGTTGCTGAAATCGTATCATTAGCCCAGTAAGAGATATATTTCGAGGTGCTGATATTTATTCGCTGGATTTAGCGTTCTCTTTATTTGATGTTGCCAAAGACCTCGCACTGATCCGAGGCTCTATTGGAGAACCTCATTTATGCAGCTACTTTTAATGATTTGTGCAATAAGTGCATATATTTCAAGCAAATTTTCTCAGGTGAACTTAAAATATATTCGGAGTTATATCGTCCAAAAGTTTTGCTAACTATTAGCATGGATTTCATATTAGCAATTTATATATTTGGAAATAAGGACATAATGTATATCTTAATATTAAAAAGACGGATTTAGAGAATTTCAGATCTAATGCATGCTGAATCTAGGGGGACCAAAGAGGCCCCTCCCTCCTTTTGAGAATGATAATACTAGAACGTACGAATAAAAAAATATTAAACATATGTACAGTCGCTGAAAAAATTATCCGAACACTACGGTTGATTACAGAATTCAGAAAAAATATCTGGCAACGATTATTCTAGAAATTAGTGATATGGCAACCTTCGTGTCACGTCACCTTTGTGTCACGTGACACAAAGGTGACGTGACACGAAGGTTGCCAGATCACTAATTTCTAAAAAAATCGTTGCCAGATATTTTTTCTGAATTCTGTAATCAACCACAGTGTTCGGATACTTTTTTGAGCGACTGCAGGTGGTCATATTATTTTGATACTAGATAGTGTGGGCTCACTCACGGAAATATTGAGCGTGTGCAGTTACCGTTCACAGCAAACTGGAGCGTGTGCAGTAACTGCACACGCTCCAGTTTGCTGTGAACGGTAACTGGAGCGTGTACAGTTGCTGTACACGCTCCAGATATTTTTCCTGAATTCTGTAATCACGTGACACAAAGGTTGCCAGATCACTAATTTCTAAAAAAATCGTTGCCAGATATTTTTTCTGAATTCTGTAATCAACCGTAGTGTTCTGACACTTTTTTGAGCGACTGTAGGTGGTCATATTATTTTGATACTAGATAGTGTGGGCTCACTCACGGAAATATTGAGCGTGTGCAGTTACCGTTCACAGCAACAAACTGGACAACTGGTTCACACAACAAACTGGACAAACTGGTTCACACAACAAACTGGAGCGTGTGCAGTAACTGCACACGCTCCAGTTTGCTGTGAACGGTAACTGGAGCGTGTACAGTTGCTGTACACGCGCCAGATATTTTTCCTGAATTGTGTAATCACGTGATACGAAGCTGTAACTTGGGGGGGGGGGGGAGAAAGAAATGTCGCTTTTCTCGTGGATGCGCGGAAGTTGAGCGATCAGTCGTGAATTTGGTGGATTGGCCCCATCTAGTTCTCTCCTTGTTGGGGAAAGAGAGGGGGTCCCTAGCTGCGGTGGGTCGGGAGTGATCCCTTGTAAGGTGTGCGAAATTTCTCGAGGCGCTGAAGTCGACCACTTTGTGAATGGAGTAGTAGGTTGTGAATAGTACATGTTGAGAGATGTTAATGAAACAAGAGTTATCAATGGACATACGTTTCGTGCCAAAGTTTGGTGTTAGTTCAACTAGTATACACCCCATTCTGCTTTCACACAGATTTTTTTTTTATACGATTTTGATTTAATAGGGTTTAGAAAAAAATTCCAATTCTCTTTTTACACGATTTATTTTGAACTAACACGGTTCTGCCTTTTAAAAATCGCCTTTTTCGGCGCCTTTTTAAAAATCTCCATTAGAATTTAATTCTGAAAAAATATTCCTATTCAAGAAAAAATTCCTAGAATTTACATTTATAACAAAAATGACGCTTTTATGGTCGCATTTTTCGAAGTAGTTTTAACTTTGAAAATGTACTATAGATACACATTTTGTGCACTAAAAATCTCCAAAATAAAAACTATATTAACATAACTAAACATAACTACACAACATGGTTTCTCTATTTTATTCTTTATGGAAAAAACCTATTTCATTCGGAATAAAGAGGCAACATTGAGTTCCGGGAATTCCCCTCAATTTTATCTTCAATACATAGTTTAATCTTGGTCTCTCATTTCGTGTTTAAAGTTAGAAGTGTTTAGATGTTTAATACAAGAAATCGAAAAATTTTTTGTTTTGCTTTTTGAAGTTTTGTGTGCCTAATATAAATTTCTTAAATTTTGCTGATAGGTAATTTACAATTTTTCTTCATCTGATTTACTAACAGCAATTCAAATATTTTTCGTAAGTCTTACCACGATGTCGGATAATTCAACTATACAAAAGCAGAAAAGGAAAGCTATCTGTTTGGATACTAAGATCCAAATTTTAGATCGTCTTGCAACTGGAGAAGGTTCAACATCCATAGGAAAATATTTCGGTTTGAACGAAGGTACCGTAAGAACCATCAAGAAAAATGAAGATGTTACTTATTAGAAAATCTGTGCTTTCTGGAACAAAATTGAGCGCTAAATCGTCATCGTACTCGAGAAATGTTGTAAAAGTGAAGATGGAAAAGGCACTATTAATGTGGATAGAAGATAACTCGCAAAAAGAGAATACCTCTAGATGGAAATGCCATCAAACAGATAGCATTACGAATATATAAGCAGATACAAGAAACACATCAGCTCGGTTAAACAAAAATTATGAATTTTCTGCAAGTACAGGTTGGCTTACAGGATTTCTTGAAAGACACGCGTTTCGTAATGTAAAGATAAAAGGCGAATATTGTATCTGCAGATGAGCCGGCTGCTGAAGAATTTTGTCCAAAATTGGCCCAAATCATTGAAGATGGTGGATACATTCCTGATCAAGTTTGGAATGCAGATGAAACTGGTCGTTTTTGGAAAAAATGCCGAGTAGAACCAATGTAGCAAAATCACAAAAAAACTGTTGGTGGCTTTAAAGCAGCTAAGGATCGTGTGATCTTTTTATTTTACAGCAACGCTTCAGGAGATCGTATGTTAAAACCGCTGCTCATCAATCGATCCCTAAGACCACGGTCAATGAAAGATGTAAATTTGAATAAATTGCCAGTATATTGGATGGCAAACAAAAAAGCCTGGGCTACAAAAGAATTTTTTAATGAATGGCTCCATAAATGTTTTGTTCCAGAAGTTAAACGCTATTCGAAGGGGATAAAAATCTCGAATTCAAAGTTCTATTGATTATAGACCACGCGCCTGGCCATCCTGTTTTGGAACACCCAAATGTACAATTTTGTTTTCTGCTGCCCAATACGACATTCTTAATACATCCACTTGACCAGGATATAATTGCCACATTTAAAACTTACTACGAAAGACGAACATTCCAGCACATTTTAGATAAATATATAAGGATAAAACAATAACAGTTATTGATGTGTGGAAGAAATTTTCAATTTTAGATTGTATCAGACATGCTGGACTGACGTTATCAGAATTAAAACCATCAACCTTTAAACGCATGCTGGAAAGCTATTTGGCCAGAATGTGTAAAAAGCAGAGATCCTGTGTTCCCTCAAATACGACTGAATATCCTAATATCATCACTTTAGCAGATGCAATTGGTGGAGAAGGATTCGGTGATTTATCGTGTGCAGATATTGATGAATTGCTGGTTGACAAAGCTCTTAGCGAAGATGAAATAACAGAAGTTGTCCTTGAGACTCCTGATGAAAAAGAAAAAAGTGATGGTGATGAAGAGGTTCCACTCATTGCAGGTTTAATTAAAGGAGAGATTCAAATGGCTAGTAAATTGGAAAGTCATTTTCTTACACGTGATCACATCGTCGAACGAATTAAGCAGTTTAAACGTGAACCGAAGTCATGTATAGTGCGTTATCAAGAATTATACAAAGATCTAGTCAAAGCCGGATCCGAACGATTGATTACAGAGTTCGTTGTCAAAACTAATCAAACTTTAGAATCATTGGAAAGAAGTGATAATTTGGTTCCCCATGCCACAGAGAGCATTTCGCCATTGGAGTATGAACACGACGGACAAAATGTTTCAAGCAATGAAAGTGATTTAATTCCAGTCTTAAGCAAACGAATGCGTCTATTGTCAGAAAGTGACACGAATAAAATCTAGTTAATAAGCATATGTAAGTCACATTTTTTGCACTTTTATATTCTTGAATTAGTGATATATTATTTTCTTCATGAAGGATAATTTACTTTATATATGTACATATAATGATCTTTATACGTTTATAAAATAAAAAATGTGTTAAAATGAAAAAAAATCAAATAAATGTTTAATTAAAGATTTTGATATGATTTGTTTGAACACAACTTATTATTTGTACTGGGTTTTCACGTCTGTAACCAATTTTCTATTTTTTCATATGCACTGTATTTTTATTACACGTTTTTTTTTTGCACGGTTTTTTCGGGAACCTATCTACCGTGTAAAAACAGAATTGGGTCTATATGTTACCGCTTAAGCTCGAAAGCCGTTAATGTGCACATTACCTAGCTAATCTGCAGATTAACTGATTTGCTCCGTTAACGTGCGGAATCAAGAGTTTTACCTAGGTAATGTGCACATTAACGGCTTCCGTATCGTTAAAGTTCAAAAGTTTGTTTCTCTCATAGTGGTGAATCTCTTGAATATGAATCTTCGTGTCACGTGATTCACTCGTCCGCATTATAAAAAACGCCCCGGATGAGCGGAGCCCAAGTGAGAATGAATCGGTAAAGTGATTCATTCTTGATAACGAATCACTAAAATGATTCGTTCTCACTTGGCCTGCTCATTTTGGGGGCGTTTTTTATAATTCGGACGACTGATTCATGTTGACAGAGGGATGACCCTGGTTTCAACTCTACTCTCGGACACTAGATAAATAACATTATGTTAATTTAAGCGTACAGAAACGTTCCTGTTGTTCCAGCAAAGATCTTATTTTCACTTTAACGAGTGCCTAGTAGGTAATGTGCAGATTATCCAGGTAATTTGCAGATTACCTAGGTAATTTGAGAAATGAAACAATTTTGCGCACGTTAACGGATCACCCTAGTTAATCTGCACAATACCTAGATAATCTGTAGAATAACTGATTTCTGCACTTTAGCGGTAACATATATATTATTTGCATTTATCAAGAAATTTGTTAAGTATCACTAAAAAGGAGGATAAAAGTTTTCACCGGAACGACATTCTGGTTCATTCCGATTCAATTCTGCTGCTCCTCTCCTTTTCACTCGGATCATTGCCTCCTCTCGTTATATATTTTTGACCGCCGTCCGTCGGATGGGACGTTAAGCCGTGGCCCCGTATGACGGAGAGCCATACCCTGTGCACGTTGAAGAATAAGCTGGATGGCCTTGACGGGAGGCTACCATCTGCCTCCCAACAGTTATTCCAGTGGTTCCTTTCTCCCAACCTTCTCTGAGCCTTCGGGGTCCTTGTGACCCGGCCATTTAGCCCATGGTGTGCAAAAAGTGCCGCTCAGAGATAAAACAACCCAAACCTTTATATTTCTCTCGATATGGGTCCAATTTAATGTATAACGAAGCGCGTTTGTCTGCTTATTCACTCAGCCTTCTAAAAAACTAGGAGGCACCAAAATTTGAACGAAATTTCCCTTCGCTCAGGCGAAAATTATAAGGTAGGGTTGTGTTGTTTTACCTCTGAGCGGCACTTTTTTGCACACAATGGGCTAAATGGCCAGGTCACATGGACCCCGAAGGCTCAGAGAAGGTTGGGGGGGGGGACCCACTGGAATAGCTGTTGGGAGTCAGATGGTAGCCTCCCGTCAAGGCCATCCAGCGTGTTCTTTAACGTGCACAGGGTATGGCTCTCCCGCACACGGGGCCACAGCTTAACGTCCCATCCGACGGACGGCGGTCTTTCCAAGCCCATCGGTGTCCCCTACTGACCGTGGGCAGGGCGGGGAATTTTGCGGAGATAAATCTCAACGCTGACCCAGCTGGGACTCGAACCTGGGAACTACAGATTACGAGCCTGGCGCGCTACCGACTGAGCCACCCCTGCCCCAATTGTAAGGTATATGTGAGAATCAACCAAAACCGGTGAGGAGCGGATTGAATTTTGCAAATTTCATCTGGTCCTTACCGTTTTAACGTTAATGGTAATTAGAAAAAATTGTTGCAGTGTATGAATTCGAAAGAAGAAATGGTTGAATTAATTTTTTTCTGCTTCCGCGTGATAAAGTCATTTGTTTCAGAAATGGGGAAATATTTGTAATCGGCAGCAGAAAAAGAAACACGCGCGGAACACGAGTTTCTTTTTTTAAAAACGACGTGGTTTGTCCGAAAACCAGAACAATGCCGGGTAAATCTGCTAGTTATGAATATTTAGAAATTAGTTTTTCATTCGTGATCTGGAGCTGTTGGAATCGAATAGTAAACTATCGTTTCTAAACTGAGTTTGGAACCAAATTAAGTAGTAGAAAATATTTAAGCGTTAAATGGATTCACTAAATTGGAGAAAAGTAGAACTATAGTAGGTGCAAAACGCAGAAGCTTACACTAGTGATAGTCACAGGGAATATTAGATTCAAAATTTGGTACGAGTGAAAAAACCCATCAAACCTACGAATGTAAACATGGTATCTATCAGTTGAGCTAAACTGTTGGCGGCTCACACTAAATTGGGGCGGGGGTGGCTCAGTCGTTAGCGCGCCAGGCTCGTAATCTGTAGTTCCCAGGTTCGAGTCCCAGCTGGGTCAGCGTTGAGATTTATCTCCGCAAAATTCCCCGCCCTGCCCACGGTCAGTAGGGGACAACGATGGGCTTGCAAAGGCCGCCGTCCGTCGGATGGGACGTTAAGCCGTGGCCCCGTGTGCGGGAGAGCCATACCCTGTGCACGTTAAAGAACACGCTGGATGGCCTTGACGGGAGGCTATCATCTGTCTCCCAACAACTGTTCCAGTGGGTCCCCTCCCCCAAAATTCCCCGCCCTGCCCACGGTCAGTAGGGAACACCGATGGGCTTGGAAAGGCCACCGTCCGTCGGATGGGACGTTAAGCCGTGGCCCCGTGTGCGGGAGAGCCATATCCTGTGCACGTTAAAGAACACCCTGGATGGCCTTGACGGGAGGCTACCATCTGTCTCCCAACAGCTGTTCCAGTGGGTCCCCTCCCCCAACCTTCTCTGAGCATTCGGGGTCCATGTGACCTGGCCATTTAGCCCATGGTGTGCAAAAAAGTGCCGCTCAGAGGTAAAACAACCCAACCCAACTCACACTAAATTACATCTAGTCTCTCTTAACGCTTTTCGCGTCGTTTTCTCTCAAATTCCCACAAGCAACGAAATTACTTTCCCCTCACATACATTTTTTTTAAAGTGGCAATCGCAAAAAAAAAAATCGTGTTTTGATTGTTTTCGTTTTAATAGCTCCACTTCCAAATAAGATTATAGTGCGCCAAAAAAGCAAGAAATGAGCTTGGATGGGGGGGGGGAGGGTAATTACAACCTAGATTTCAGAACCACTGCTACAGGCGACTGCTATTCAAAACGTAACGTAATATGAGTTTTATACGATATTGCATCCCCTCAATACTTGATACGTATATTAACACTGAGCGATTCATTTCTGTTAAAAAAAAATAAAATAAATACCACCTCAAGCAGCTGCTTGCCACAGAGGTCTGACTGGAGCCTGTCTGTTTATATGCCATAGTAGAAGATCTGTGAGGATGGCAGGACCTCAGCAGAAAAACGACACATACATCCATGCCTTATCCGGGGCTCGAACCCAGGTCCCTTAGATTAGTAGCCAAGCGCGCTAACCACTAGGCCACGGGACGGCTTCATTTCTGTTAGCATTAGAATAATTCAGAGTATAATGATATGCTTAGTTCACGGTCCGTTCAAATAGTGTGATTGAGTTGGCACCTTGACAATCTGAACTCTTGTCATCTATAACCTGACTTAAGTATTATAACTCTTCGTATCACTTGTAACATGATTTAATCAAGTGTCCTAACTCTTCATATCACCTGTAGCATGATTTAATCAAGTGTCCTAACTCCTATCATCTATAATCTGACTTAAGTTGTGAATCACCACCGACTTCGCTCAAGTGGTAGAGCAACTGGCGCTCAACTAAAATTCCAATGTCTGAATATGAGCGATGGATTGGAAGATATTTTTCACACTTGCATGAATACTGAGAGCCATTTGTTGGATTTTGGGGAAAGAAAGTCTCAGAACTGAAGAAAGTTGGCGTTCCAATGAATACGAAACTCAAGTTAACTGCCAACTGAGCATATCGTGTCCCAAACAGAAAATAATTATTCGGAAAGTCAATCATATAACATACAACAAATCAAAGCGATATCGAATAGGATTGTTGCAAACTGTTAAATAGGAATAAAGGCTGATGTATGACTAGTGCGTCAATCAAGTTCTCCAACTCGACGTTTAAATTTTCATGAATAGGAAACAATATTGCATCGATTGAAACCGATGAACTATCCCTGCAGTGCGCCTGCTGATCTATTAGTGTACGTAATATCTCATGGTGCATAATATCTCATGCACTTTGTGGATAAAGCGCAACTATCTGCACGACCGCACTTTGCTCATCGCCTAGTCCATTTGGTTCAAAAGCATCGTGACTGAAACATGGAGCCAACAAACTCAGTAATAAGTACAGTCGCTCAAAAAAAGTATCCGAACGCTATGGTTGTAAAACGACAACGAACGCTATGGTTGTTAATTCTGTAATCAACCGTAGTGTGCCGATATTTTTTTGTGCGACTGTACTTATTACTCAATTACTGATTTAGAATTGTTATTGAAAATTTCGGTATCATGAATTCGGTAAATCATGAATTTTCGGATAAGACCAATTTCTAATTCCTTTCAAGAATTGACCACTTGCCGTCGCTGTACTAAATGGCAGGAGAAGGATTTCAATCTATGTTGAGAGAGCATAATAAATGTAGTAAAATTAAAAATTTATCTGTTCATGTTTTTAAATAACGGTTGGCAGAGTGGTTAGCACGTTTGTCAACTGATCGAAGGGACCTGGGTTCGATTCAGTGGTTAGCAGGTTTGTCTACTGATCAAAAGGATCTGAGTTCGATTCAGTGGTTAGCAGGTTTGTCTACTGATCAAAGGGACCTGGGTTCGAATCAGTGGTTAGCAGGTTTGTCTACTGATCGAAGGGACCTGGGTTCAATTCAGTGGTTAGCACGTTTGTCTACTGATCAAAGGGACCTGGGTTCGATTCAGTGGTTAGCACGTTTGTCTACTGATCAAAGGGACCTGGGTTCGATTCAGTGGTTATCAGGTTTGTCTACTGATCAAAGGAACCTGGGTTCGATTCAGTGGTTAGCACGTTTGTCTACTGATCAAAGGGACCTGGGTTCGATTCAGTGGTTAGCAGGTTTTTCTACTGATCAAAGGGACCTGGGTTCGATTCAGTGGTTAGCACGTTTGTCTACTGATCAAAGGGACCTGGGTTCGATTCAGTGGTTAGCAGGTTTGTCTACTGATCAAAGGGACCTAGGTTCGATTCAGTGGTTAGCACGTTTGTCTACTGATCAAAGGGACCTGGGTTCGAATCAGTGGTTAGCAGGTTTGTCTACTGATCGAAGGGACCTGGGTTCGATTCAGTGGTTAGCACGTTTGTCTACTGATCAAAGGGACCTGGGTTCGATTCAGTGGTTAGCACGTTTGTCTACTGATCAAAGGGACCTGGGTTCGATTCAGTGGTTAGCAGGTTTGTCTACTGATCAAAGGAACCTGGGTTCGATTCAGTGGTTAGCACGTTTGTCTACTGATCAAAGGGACCTGGGTTCGATTCAGTGGTTAGCAGGTTTGTCTACTGATCAAAGGGACCTGGGTTCGATTCAGTGGTTAGCACGTTTGTCTACTGATCAAAAGGACCTGGGTTCGATTCAGTGGTTAGCAGGTTTGTCAACTGATCGAAGGGACCTGGGTTCGATTCAGTGGTTAGCAGGTTTGTCTACTGATCGAAGGGATCTGAGTTCGATTCAGTGGTTAGCAGGTTTGTCTACTGATCGAAGGTACCTGGGTTCGATTCAGTGGTTAGCAGGTTTGTCTACTGATCAAAGGGACCTGGGTTCGATTCAGTGGTTAGCACGTTTGTCTACTGATCAAAGGGACCTGGGTTCGATTCAGTGGTTAGCAGGTTTGTCTACTGATCAAAGGGACCTGGGTTCGATTCAGTGGTTAGCAGGTTTGTCTACTGATCAAAGGGACCTGGGTTCGATATCCGGGTAAGACATGAATGTTTGTTTTGTTTTCTGTTGAGGTTCCGCCATCCTCACAGACCATCTCCTATGGCGTATTAAACTGGCAGGTTCCTATCAGACCTCTTGGCAAGCAGCTGCTTGAGAGGATGATTATTTTAATTTCGTTATTTACTCTAATCTGAAAAAGAACAACTTAAGTTTTGAAAAACTTCTCGGTTTTTCCTTCGGGGAAAAAAAAGGACTTTTAACAAGTAACTTTAGAACTGATTCTGTTTCAGTGGCTTCTGCCGAAATTCCTGCGCGAGAAGAAAGACCTTTCAAAGAGAGCATTGCTATTTTTTTTTATTAGAATATGTTTAATCATATGAAATAACTTATTTTCGTTATGAGTGAGATTCGAACCCACGTCTCCTAGAAGCGGGGCGGCGGTGGTTCAGTCGGTAGCGCGCCAGACTTGTAATCTGTAGTTCCCAGTTTCGAGTCTCAGCTGGGTCAGCGTTGAGATTTATCTCCGCAAAATTCCCCGCCCTGCCCACGGTCAATAGGGAACACCGATGGGCTTGGAAAGGCCGCCGTCCGCCGGAGGGGACGTTAAGCTGTGACCCCTTGTACGAGAGAGCCATACCCTGTGCACGCTAAAGAAGAGAGCCATACCCTGTGCATGTCAAAGAAGAGAGCCATACCCTGTGCATGTCAAAGAAGAGAGCCATACCCAGTGCATGTTAAAGAAGAGAGTCATTCCCTGTGCACGTCAAAGAAGAGAGCCATTCGCTGTACATGTTAAGATGGGTTAACACGCTGGATGGCCTTGACGGGAGGTTACCATCTGTCTCCCAATAGATGTTCCAGTGGGTCCCCCAACCTTCTCTGAGCCTTCGGGGTCCTTGTGACCTGGCCATTTAGCCCATGGTGTGCAAAAAAAGTGCCTTTCAGAGGTAAAACAAACTAATCCAGAAGAATGCCAGTCGTCATAACCACTATACCATGACTGATTCCTTCAACAATCGCACATTAGCATTCCCACTCGGGACGAAAGCAAATTTATTTCTGTAATTATTTCAAGTGTTTCTTTTCAACAGAACATTTCCTCTGATACTTGGGCGGGCATGCATCTTTTGGAGACCTTACCTTACCAGTACTGTGATTTTTCTTATTCTCTTCTATATACTAAGAGATCTTATCTTTTTGGTAATCCAACTTTTCCAATAGAAAGAGGGCCGTGGGTGGCTCAGTCGGTAGCGCGCCAGGCCGTAACCATCGAGACTCAAGGCCTTTTCACTGGTGACGTCACACGTTCTGACGTCAGCATTCGTCGATCTAGCATCTTGACACCCCGTAGCTGCTTGTGTGTTTGTTGGCGGGATTATTATCTTTAATTATTATCTGGTGTTCAACAAATGTATTTTTAAACAATTTTTGCAAGATAAAAAATGATTGTTTGTTAGGGAATTTAGGAAATAAGAAAAAAATGTCTTAGTGCCAAAAAGAGAAAGTTGTCTACCCTCAATAAATAGTATCCACAGAATTAACTGTTGGATTTGATATTAATAGTTTTGTGACAAACAGTTTTTCTGGCATATGGGATTTGAACCATATCTCTCCAGGTACATGCCACAGTGTTCTAAGGCCACTAAACTAATAAGTTATATTAGTGGAAAAAAGGCAGAATCTGTTAGTTTAGTGGTCTTACACCACTGGCTTATATCTGGAAAGATGTATGCCTAAATGATTTAATCTTTCTTTACCAGGTGCATAGAATTATTTTTTTAACAATCGAAGATTGATTAGAGACTATTTTCCTTACATTTGGGAGGTTAGTTGAGCGATTTATTGTCAAATCTTTAGTCACAGATTTAAAGGTAGCTTTGTAAACCAAAATATATATGTGTGTGTGCTTGCAGTAAATTGTAGTTTCTAAAGTTTAGATGCACATTTCCTGTTAGTTTTTGAATATGTATCCCATCGGAAGGTTGTATCCACGTCCAAATTTTATTCAAATTTAATGAGAGTTCAGAAAAAAATACAGCTCAATATTCCTATTAATTCAGTCTAATCACTAAGAAAAAGTATTGAAATTAAATCATAACTAACTGAAATTGTTACAGCTAAAGCTATTACAGTATATCATTAATTTTTAGTTCACATTTGCCAATAAAATTGTTCTGAATAATCTTTGTGTGTTTTTTTCTCTTTTTAATAAAACACACTAATTTTCCATAACAATTTACATGTCACGATTATATTATTAAAGTACAAACAACTGGATCAGTTATTGACAGCATTTATCGCGAAAAATATGTGAAGGAAATGATTTTATTTTTGTTAATATATAACCGAGTAATTATTTGCATTTAACTTTATTTTTAAACATATTGTGTCATTGTAATTATACGTGCAGCCGATTATGACGCTCCTGGTAATTTATATGTCGTTCTACATGTTCAGAGAACGTTAAACGACGATTACAATTTGGGTCATCAATTTAGCACAATTACAAATCAAGATCTATTTCAACGTCTTCCTTATTTGAAGGTTTTTCATAGAAATATTACACTAATGTACATATATACAATATAATCATACTATGTCAATCAGTTTTGAGCACATTATCAAACAAAAATGCCTTCCCGATCTTATAAAAAAAAAAGTAAATGCTCGATTTGCGACGGTAGTACTACGTACGCAGGAAGTACTGTAGATCCACAGGGTGTGACGTCACTTTAGACTTCAAAGGCCTTGAGTCTCGAAGGTCACGGCCAGGCTCGTAATCTGTAGTTCCCAGGTTCGAGTCCCAGCTGGGTCAGCGTTGAGATTTATCTCCGCAAAATTCCCCACCCTGCCCACGGTCAGTAGGGGACACCGATGGGCTTGGAAAGGCCGCCGTCCGTCGGATGGGACGTTAAGCCGTGGCCCCGTGTGCGGGAGAGCCATACCCTGTGCACGTTAAAGAACACGCTGGATGGCCTTGACGGGAGGCTACCATCTGTCTCCCAACAGCTGTTCCAGTGGGTCCCCTCCCCCAACCTTCTCTGAGCCTTCGGGGTCCATGTGACCTGGCCATTTAGCCCATGGTGTGCAAAAAAGTGCCGCTCAGAGGTAAAACAACCCAACAACTGAATTCATATATTTTATTTATTGTTTAAACACAAATTGCAATATTTAGATTAAAAAAATGAGTGCAAAACAAAATTTAATGCGTTTATTGTTCAACCTTGAAATAATTTTTAAAAAAACATAGCGCATCCAAAGTAGTATTGGACAACCCATTTCTCTTCTTCGTAACAAAAACGTTAGCAATAGAAACATTACGTTCATTTTGGGTTGGGTTGTTTTACCTCTGAGCGGCACTTTTTTGCACACCATGGGCTAAATTGCCAGGTCACATGGACCCCGAAGGCTCAGAGAAGGTTAGGGGAGGGGACCCACTGGAACAGCTGTTGGGAGACAGATGGTAGCCTCCCGTCAAGGCCATCCAGCGTGTTCTTTAACGTGCACAGGGTATGGCTCTCCCGCACACGGGGCCACGGCTTAACGTCCCATCCGACGGACGGCGGCCTTTCCAAGCCCATCGGTGTCCCCTACTGACCGTGGGCAGGGTGGGGAATTTTGCGGAGATAAATCTCAACGCTGACCCAGCTGGGACTCGAACCTGGGAACTACAGATTACGAGCCTGGCGCGCTACCGACTGAGCCACCCCCGCCCCTTACGTTCATTTTGTGTAGACGTAGACTTTATTGTGGACAAACATCTTTAAGTAGTTCCAAATTTGTGTTCTTGTACCCGTTGTTTGAAATATATGAAATTCTTGTTTTTAATAGTCTGATCTTTGTCAGTAACACCAAGTTTCACTTCTCTCACACTTTCTGTTACAGATAAATTTAATTTTTCTTGAAGAGACATTTCTTCATTTCCATTGATTGGAACTTCATTAACATCTTCTTCGTCAGTATCAAACTGTTGACAGCTAGCAAATAATCTATTTAACATTTCTTTAGCAATTTTGTAAATTACATTTTTCGAGACTAGTCTAAAGAAATGTATCTTTTTCTTCGCAAGCGGGATTTTGTAAATATTTATAAAGAGATGTGATGTTATTTTTTTTGAATTGCAATAAGAAGCTCCTTACTTATTTCATTGTTAACCTTCTTTAATTTTGAAAACAAAAATTTTAAGGCGCCTTCTGCAGTTAACAATGCAGAATCATCTCGGCTCAGACGCTCAACGGTTATTCGAACGGGCTCTAATAATGTTTCAGCCATATTCATGTAATCTTCCCTCCACATAGTATCCATATTCAGTTCACTTAGGGGGGCAGGGGTGGCTCAGTCGGTAGCGCGCCAGACTCGTAATCTGTAGTTCCCAGGTTCGAGTCCCAGCTGGGTCAGCGTTGAGATTTATCTCCACAAAATTCCACGGTCAGTAGGGGACACCGATGGGCTTTAAAAGGCCGCCGTCCGTCGGATGGGAAGTTAAGCCGTGGCCCGTGTGCGGGAGAGCCATATCCTGTGCACGTTAAAGAACACGCTGGATGGCCTTGACGGGAGGCTACCATCTGTCTCCCAACAGCTGTTCCAGTGGGTCCCCTCCCCCAACCTTCTCTGAGCCTTCGGGGTCCATGTGACCTGGCCATTTAGCCCATGGTGTGCAAAAAAGTGCCGCTCAGAGGTAAAACAACCCAACCCAGTTCACTTTTTAGTGCCATTTTAACAGGCTGTTTAATTCGTAAAAAGTGTTTGATCATAATCTCCATGGCATTCCATTATACATGGTAAAAACAACAACAATTTCGATATTGATTTCAAGAAATAAATTTCTGGAGAAATGAGAAAAACAAACTTTACTTTTTTCTTGAGAAGAAACACTATAATTCTCGAGAAATGAGAAGAAAAAAAATTATACTTTTTTCTCGAGAAATTCACGGAATGAAACACTACTCAGGACAGACGTGTTTGGAGAACAAAACTGCGGAGTTTGGTTGGAACTCTTTATCCAGGCTGCATGAGGCTTTTGTATGTACAGTCGCTCAGAAAAAGTATCCGAACGCTATGGTTGATTACAGAATTCAGAAAAAATATCTGGCAGCGATTTCTTTTAGAAATTGGTGATCTGGCAACCTTCGTGTCACGTGATTACAGAATTCAGGAAAAATATCTGGAGCATGTACAGCAACTGTAACGCTCCAGTTACCGTTCACAGCAAACTGGAGCGTGTGCAGTTACTGCACACGCTCCAGTTTGCTGTGAACGGTAACTGGAGCGTTGAATATACGGAATTCCGGAAATTTTACGTTCCGGAATTATTCGTTACGGAATTCCGGAATTCCGGAACGGAAATATTGAGCGTGTGCAGTTGCACACGCTCAATATTTCCGTTTGCTATTCATTTCCGTATATATTTCCGTTTGTATTCAATTTTAAGTTTGCTGTGAACGGTAACTGCACACGCTCAATATTTCCGTGAGTGAGCCCACACGATCTAGTATCAAAATAATATGACCACCTACAGTCGCTCACAAAAGTATCCGAACACTATGGTTGATTACAGAATTCAGAAAAAATATCTGGCAACGATTTTTTTAGAAATTAGGGATCTGGCAACCTTCGTGTCACGTGATTACAGAATTCAAGAAAAATATCTGGAGCGTGTACAGCAACAGTACACGCTCCAGTTACCGTTCACAGCAAACTGAAGCGTGTGCAGTTACTGCACACGCTCCAGTTTGCTGTGAACGGGTACTACACACGCTCAATATTTCCGTGAGTGAGCCCACACGATCTAGTATCAAAATAATATGACCACCTACAGTCGCTCAGAAAAGTATCCGAACACTACGGTTGATTACGGAATTCAGAAAAAATATCTGGCAACGATTTTTTTTAGAAATTAGTGACCTTCGTGTCGCGTGACACGAAGGTTGCCAGATCACTAATTTCTAAAAAAAAAATCGTTGCCAGGTAATTTTTCTGAATTCTCTAATCAACCATAGTGTTCGGATATTTTTTTCAGCGACTGTATGCATGCATACATGTAATATTCTATAAGTAGTCAAAACTTCGTCTTAAAAACATCGACTCTTAAAACATCATGCTCTTCAACAAATCTATACATTTATTGAACATTAAAAAGTCTTTCCTCTAAAGCTTTAATCATCAACATTCTTTCTGGCTCAGAATCCTGTTCTTCAAAAGAAGCGTCGAATTCTAAACCTTGAAGTTCATCTTTAATGAGTGGCTGACTGTGGGAGTTTAATAATTCCGTCGCATCATCCAGAGGTACGCCTTCGAATCCTTCTCGAATTTCTGTTTTGCTGACATCTCCTGTAATACGAGACAATACACCTTCCACTGTTGAAGCTTTTGGATACAATCGCCTCCAAACACACTTTAACCAAGATTTCTTTCCTCGATTTATCAACGTTAAGAATTGCCTTCATTATGTGGAAATCTCTCTCCCAATCTCTCATCTGTTTTTCTCGGCCACCTCTTTCTTCAATGAGTTGTTTAAAAATTCGCCTTAAGTTGGTTTAGCTGGTTTTACCACTGGGCGGCACTTTTTTTTGCACACAATGGGTTAAATGGCCAGGTCACAAGGACCCTGAGTGGGGTCCATTTTCCTTTAAGGTCGTCAGACATGTTCTTTTATTTGTTGGACACTTTGTAAACAAGATAACAGGAAACTAGATGCTTTTGATTCCAGATGTTTACGCAGTATCTTGGGCATTAGGTGGTTCAACTTTGTAACTAATGATGAGGTTAGGCAAAGGAGTTTGCAACCTCCTTTAAGCAGCATATTTTGCAGAGAGAGACTCCGTTGGTTTGGCCATGTTACTCGTATGGATAATTATAGATTGGCGAATAGGGTTATGAACAGTGTGCCTAAAGGCCTCAGAAAGAAGGGGAGACCTAAGATGCAGTGGGCAGACAATGTCAAACAGGACCTTGTTAGAATTGGTATGCAGTGGCCAGATGCAGTAGATGTAGCTCAGGATAGACTTGCTTGGAGAACTAAATTGCACGGTCTGGTTGGACCTCCGTAGCCCATGGCTGCTTGAGGATGATGATGATAACTCTCTGGTACACGGAACACCGACTTCACGTCTCATCCGACGGACGGCGACCTTTTCAAACCCATCGATGTCCCCAACTGAATGAGGGTAGGACGGGGAGTTTTGTAGAGATAAATATCAGTACTGGCCCACCTGGGACTCAAATCTTGGAATTACGGAGCAGGAGCTTGGCGCGCTTCTGCCTCTTACGGCAAAAAACCTTGTTATACCGAAACCGCTTTAAAAGAGAGGTTACGTGCATACACTATATTACAAGGGGTAAGTGAACACTTAGCCGTCCCATGGCCGAGTGGTTAGCGCGCTTGGCTATTGATCAAGAGACCTGGGTTCGAGCCCCTGGTAAAGGCACAGATGTTCGTGTTATTTTTCTGCTGAGGTCTTACCATCCTCTCAGATCCTTCTACTATGGCATATAAACTGACAGGTTCCTGTCAGACCTCTGTGGCAAGCAGCTGCTTGAGGGGGTATTTATTTTTTTTTTATTTAACTGGACACTTCCGTGTTTTGTAAATGGAAAGCCACAGTCAGAACTCCGTAACTTCGAAAATAACCTTTTTTTTTATGGAAACATGTTACTGGAGATAAATTGAAAATCTCACTAAAATCTCTCTAAATCTCGATTTTTCCACAAAATGCATTTCATGTTTAAAGGGGGCGGGGTTGGCTCAGTCGGTAGCGCGCCAGGCTCGTAATCTGTAGTTCCCAGGTTCGAGTCCCAGCTGGGTCAGCGTTGAGATTTATCTCCGCAAAATTCCCCGCCCTGCCCACGGTCAGTAGGGGACACCGATGGGCTTGGAAAGGCCGCCGTCCGTCGGATGGGACGTTAAGCCGTGGTCCCGTGTGCGGGAGAGCCATGCCCTATGCACGCTAAAAAACACGCTGGATGGCCTTGACGGGAGGCTACCGTCTGTCTCCCAACAGCTGTTCCAGTGGGTCCCCTCCCCCAACCTTCTCTGAGCCTTCAGGGTCCATGTGACCTGGCCATTTAGCCCATTGTGTGCAAAAAAGTGCCGCTCAGAGGTAAAACAACCCAACAACCTAATGTGATATTAATAATTTTTATTCTTTTCAATGTTAGTGATATAAAGATTATTTGAAATATGCATACTATCAGAGTCGGATCAGGGTTTAGGGAGGCAGGTGGCCATCGTCTTAAGTAATGCTAATAAGGATAATCGAGGCAAAAACGCTTGCTGTTATTTGATTCATTTTTCAAGAAACTTTTAAAAACCTGTAAAAAGGTGGGGGAAATGTTATATTGCATTGGAACTGAAGTCTTTTGTTCCTCCCCCCCCCAACTTCATTTTTTTATATCCGGGCATGCATATTACATACTTAATCTTCATGTGGCCAGGAACCACAAAGGTTCCTGGCCACATGAAGACCGTGTAATTTATTTCTCCAAGCATATCTGCTGCATCCGGCCACTGCACACAAATTCTAACAAGGCCCTGTTTGACATTGTCTGCCCACTGCATCCTAGGTCTCATCCTTTTCCCGAGGCTTTAGGCAAACTTTTCATAACCCTATTCGCCAATCTCTAATTATTCATACGGGCAACATGGCCAAACCAGCGGAGTCTCTCTCTGTACAATATGTTGCTTAAAGGAGGTTACCGACTCCTTTGCCTAACCTCGTCATTAGTTACAAAGTTAAACCACCTAATACCCAAGATACTGCGTAAGCATCTAGAATCAAAAGCATCAAGTTTCCTGTTATCTTGTTCACAAATGATCCACTTTTCACTGGGACGGGAGTGCACTCAGTTGGTAGCGCGCAAGGCTCGTAAGCTGCAGTTCCCAAGTTCGAGTCCCATCTGTGCCAGCTTTGAGATTTATCTCTGCTAAACCTGTCGTCCCTCGTTGGATGAGGGACGACAGGTTTAGCAGACCTCTGTGGCAAGCAGCTGCTTGAGGGGGTATTTATTTTTTTTTTTATTTAACTGGACACTTCCGTGTTTTGTAAATGGAAAGCCACAGTCAGAACTCCGTAACTTCGAAAATAACCTTTTTTTTTATGGAAACATGTTACTGGAGATAAATTGAAAATCTCACTAAAATCTCTCTAAATCTCGATTTTTCCACAAAATGCATTTCATGTTTAAAGGGGGCGGGGTTGGCTCAGTCGGTAGCGCGCCAGGCTCGTAATCTGTAGTTCCCAGGTTCGAGTCCCAGCTGGGTCAGCGTTGAGATTTATCTCCGCAAAATTCCCCGCCCTGCCCACGGTCAGTAGGGGACACCGATGGGCTTGGAAAGGCCGCCGTCCGTCGGATGGGACGTTAAGCCGTGGTCCCGTGTGCGGGAGAGCCATGCCCTATGCACGCTAAAAAACACGCTGGATGGCCTTGACGGGAGGCTACCGTCTGTCTCCCAACAGCTGTTCCAGTGGGTCCCCTCCCCCAACCTTCTCTGAGCCTTCAGGGTCCATGTGACCTGGCCATTTAGCCCATTGTGTGCAAAAAAGTGCCGCTCAGAGGTAAAACAACCCAACAACCTAATGTGATATTAATAATTTTTATTCTTTTCAATGTTAGTGATATAAAGATTATTTGAAATATGCATACTATCAGAGTCGGATCAGGGTTTAGGGAGGCAGGTGGCCATCGTCTTAAGTAATGCTAATAAGGATAATCGAGGCAAAAACGCTTGCTGTTATTTGATTCATTTTTCAAGAAACTTTTAAAAACCTGTAAAAAGGTGGGGGAAATGTTATATTGCATTGGAACTGAAGTCTTTTGTTCCTCCCCCCCCCAACTTCATTTTTTTATATCCGGGCATGCATATTACATACTTAATCTTCATGTGGCCAGGAACCACAAAGGTTCCTGGCCACATGAAGACCGTGTAATTTATTTCTCCAAGCATATCTGCTGCATCCGGCCACTGCACACAAATTCTAACAAGGCCCTGTTTGACATTGTCTGCCCACTGCATCCTAGGTCTCATCCTTTTCCCGAGGCTTTAGGCAAACTTTTCATAACCCTATTCGCCAATCTCTAATTATTCATACGGGCAACATGGCCAAACCAGCGGAGTCTCTCTCTGTACAATATGTTGCTTAAAGGAGGTTACCGACTCCTTTGCCTAACCTCGTCATTAGTTACAAAGTTAAACCACCTAATACCCAAGATACTGCGTAAGCATCTAGAATCAAAAGCATCAAGTTTCCTGTTATCTTGTTCACAAATGATCCACTTTTCACTGGGACGGGAGTGCACTCAGTTGGTAGCGCGCAAGGCTCGTAAGCTGCAGTTCCCAAGTTCGAGTCCCATCTGTGCCAGCTTTGAGATTTATCTCTGCTAAACCTGTCGTCCCTCGTTGGATGAGGTGTTATAAGCCGTGGTCCCATATGCAGCTGGGTCAGCGTTGAGATTTATCTCCGCAAAATTCCCCGCCCTTCCCACGGTCAGTAGGGGACATCGATGGGCTTGGAAAGGCCGCCGTCCGTCGGATGGGACGTTAAGCCGTGGCCCAGTGTGCTGGAGAGCCATACCCTGTGCACGCTGGATGGCCTTGACGGGAGGCTACCATCTGTCTCCCAACAGCTGTTCCAGTGGGTCCCCTCCCCCAACCTTCTCTGAGCCTTCGGGGTCCATGTGACCTGGCCATTTAGCCCATGGTGTGCAAAAAAGTGCCGCTCAGAGGTAAAACAACCCAACCCAATCCCATATGCAGGATAGCCATAACCTGTATACGTTAAAGAACACGCTGGATGGCCTTGATGGGAGGCCACCATCTGTCTCCTAACAGCCGCCCAGTGTATCCCCAACACTTCTCTCTTCCTCTTGTGATCTGGCTATTTAGCCCATTGTGTGCATAAAAGCACAGCTCAGAACTATAAGCAACCCAACTGTTAAACAGGGTCATTATAAAAAATAAATACCGATACTTTAAAGTGGGTTCGATCCCCTAGAAAGTCATCGATGTTTCTTTCTTTGTGTTTCTGCTAAAATCTCTCCTCACAGATCTAACAAGGTGACCTCTAACTAACTCTTTACGACCTATAAAGTGACAAGCTCCTGTCAGACCTCTGTGACAAGCACCTCTTTAAGGGGAAATTTATTTAATAGAAAGTAATTATGCTTATGAAAGGAATAAGCAAAAAAACTCAATGCTTTGTGTTAAACAGATTTCAATGATCTGTCATGTCTGCTCTATATCATGTCTGCTCTATAACACTTGGAACATCTGTAACGATTCTTTCTTTTAAATGCTGCAAATTGCGACTTTTTTCGGAATAAACAATGTTTTTAGTGAAATCCTAAGAAAAGAAGTCCAATGGTAGTATCAAATCGAGGGCCACGAGATCATCTCTACCAATCCAGCGATCTGGAAATTTGACATTTAAAAGACATTACATGAGATACTAACTTTACGCCGTCGTAAAAAGAAAACTTTTGACATTTTGGACACACAATTACCTTTTTAATTATTTATTAAAATATAACACTTTGAAATATGGGAGTTTTTTTTTACAATCCTCCTTTTATGAGAAGAAAGAAAAAATGTGATTTTTCATGTAAAGAGAAGAAAAAACTTTTCTCATTAGGAAGTTAATGAGCCATGTTAAGTTGGGCACAGATCTTCTGGCTACCTCAGCCTGATTATTGTTCCTCTGTTAGATTAAATGGCGCAAGAGGGGGACCCGGACACTGAAAAAAGGGCGGGGGTGGCTCAGTCGGTAGCGCGCCAGGCTCGTAATCTTCAGTTCCCAGATTCGAGTCCCAGCTGGGTCAGCGTTGAGATTTATATCCCCAAAACTCAACGCCCTGCCCTCGGTCAGTAGGGGACACCGATGGGCTTGGAAAGGCCACCATTCGTCGGATGGGACGCTAAGCCGTGGCCCCGTGTGCAGGAGAACCATACCCTGTTCACGTTAAAGAAAACGCTGGATGGCCTTGACGGAAGGCTACCATCTGTCTCCCAACAGCTATTCCAGTGGTTCCCTCCCAAAGCTTTCTCTGAGCCTTTGGGGTCCTTGTGACCTGGCCATTTAGCTCATTGTGTGTAAAAAAAGTGCCGATCAGAGGTAAAATATTCCAACCCAACCCACCTGGGTCAGCATTGAGATTTATGCCCCCAAAACTATCATCCCTGCGCTCGATCAGTAGGGGACACCGATGAACCTGTAAAAGCCACCATCGGTCAGATGGACGTTAAGCCGTGGAACCGTGTGCGTGAGAGCCATATTGTGCACATTAAAGAACACACTGGATGGCCTTGACGGGAGACTATTATCTATCTCCAAACAGCTGTCCAGTGGTCGCCCCAACCTCTATGAACCCTCGGGGTTCCTGTGACCTGTTCATTCGGCCGATCGTGCAAAAATAAAAAAGTGCCGCTAAAGGTCAAATAATCCAACCTTTTATTTGCCTGTGCCCGCCGTTACCTGCACGTAACTTTTGTTCCTGCTTTCGCCGCTGTTTGTTCAATGTAGTCCATTTTGCCAACTGTGCTTAACTTTTAGACCCCAGTGTATTATTTGAGGTCGTGCGAACCGCTGGAGACAATATTTCTATCGTGCGACCCACTGGAGACAATATTTCTATCGTGCGACCCACTGGAGACAATATTTCTATTGTGCGACCCACTGGAGACAATATTTCTATCGTGCGACCCACTGGAGACAATATTTCTATCATGCGACCCACTGGAGACAATATTTCTCTCGTGCGACCCACTGGAGACAATATTTCTATCGTGCGACCCACTGGAGACAATATTTCTATCGTGCGACCCACTGGAGATATATACTCCCCATGCAAGAAACCTTTCGCGACCCATCGAAAGGCCGGATAGCAAATCCTGGATTAGGTAAACCCAGATGTAACCAAAGATTCGTTTTACTCTCTGGAGGAAATCTGGATGAATTTCCACGACTTACCTAAATCTGACTGAATTTAAATTTCAACTAAAATAACTAAATGTTTTTTTTTAATTATTTTTTCGTTTTTTACGTGATATAATTAGACATTGAAAATTTAAATACAATACAAATTTTTCTTTTGAAATTCATTAGCGTTGTTTCATCGTCTGAAAATGCAGTAACCTAATGATTCCTGGAAATCCTTTCACACATGGTTCCTTCACTTTTAATATCGAACAAAGAGGCGTAGTGAACTGCACGCGCAGCGGCCATCGCCGCTCCAACTCCCTCCTCGCTGTTGAAATGAAGAAGCACACAGTTTGACGTAAGACGACTCAATCTGCAGAACCGCCAATGAGAAGACCTACTCACTAACCATTAGGTCACGTCCTGCTCCGCATTCTTAACCGCAACCGTCTCGTTCGTCCTTCTCTCAACACGAGTAAAGCACTACAGATCTTTCAACCAAGATATCACCTCTTTTTATCAGATCCAAATGCAAAGTTCGCTGCCCATTCAAAATATACCTGTTTAGATCAAACCACTAAAAAACAAAACTGACATGCACATCGATCTAGATTTCCGTAATGAGTGCGTGCATACGTGCTTGATAAACATAATAACACTTTTATGATGCAGTTAGGATAAATAAAAACCAATAAAACACCAAAAGGACGATATACCTGAACCCAAGGTAAATATACCCCTTCAAGCAGCTGCTTGCCACAGAGGTCTGACAGGAGCCTGTCAGTTCAAATGCCACAGTAGAAGGTCTGAGAGGATGGCAGGACCTCAGCAGAAAAACGACACATACATCCATGCCTTACCCGGGACTCGAACCCAGGTCCCTTAGATCAGTAGCCAAGCGCGCTAACCACTCGGCCATGGGACGGCTAGAACCCAAGATACAGTCGCTCAAAAAAGTATCCGAACACTATGGTTCATTACAGAATTCAGAAAAAATATCTGACAAGGAACCTTCGTGTCACGTGACACGAAGGTTGCCAGATCACTAATTTCTAAAAAATTCGTTGCCAGATATTTTTTCTGAATTCTGTAATCAATCGTAGTGTTCGGATACTTTTTTGAGCGACTGTAGGTGGTCATATTATTTTGATACTAGATCGTGTGGGCTCACTCACGGAAATATTGAGCGTGTGCAGTTACCGTTCACAGCAAACTGGAGCGTGAGCAGTAACTGAGGTTACTGCACACGCTCCAGTTTGCTGTGAACGGCAACTGGAGCGTGTACAATTGCTGTACACGCTCCAGATATTTTTCCTGAATTCTGTGATCACGTGACACGAAGTTTGCCAGATCACTAATTTCTCAAATATTCGTTGCCAGATATTTTTTTCTGAATTCTGTAATCAACCATAGTGTTCGGATATTTTTCTGAGCGACTGTACCTTCAAATCGCCAAAATGTTATTCAGTTTTCTATATTATTAAACAGTTGGAGAAATGGTCTTCAAAAATCTACTAATCCGCAGCAAAATGTGCAAATAGAGTCGCAAACATAAGAAGTCCAATAGGTCGGGGACCTACACGACCCTCTCCCCCCTCCCCCCCGGAGCCGAATTAAGCATGTATGTATTTTCGCGAAAGCCTTTTCATTAAATGAGCTACAGGTTATCGTTCTTGCTTGTAATAAGGGACGTGTTCTAATTCTAACTGTGGCAGTGTTTGACCACTGATCGGCACCTTTTTCCGCACACAATAGGCCAAATGGACAGGTCACAAGGATCCCTAAGGCTCAGAGAAGGTTGAAGGAAAGGGACTTACTAGACTGTTGTTAGGAGACCGATGGTAGCTTCCCGTCAAGGCCATCCAGCTTGTTCGTTAAATTGCACGAGTTATGGGTCTCCTGTATTAAGAATCACGGCTGATATCGCCCCATCAGGCTGACGGCAGCCTTTCCGAGCCCATTGGTGGCCCCTACTGATCGAGAGCACGACGGGGAGTTTTGCGGAGATAAATCTCAAAGCTGAAACAGATGGGACTCGAACCTGGAACTGCGAGATAAGGCAGTGATATATTCATTTTGATATAGATTGTATTTCTGCTGAAGTCTTTCCTTCGTCATTTTGCTTTGTAGGCGTACTATACTGAAAGAGAGTGCACAATGGAACAAAAAGCATTTTGAATTGAATCGATGTATTTAGAGCAGGGGTGGGCAATTGTTTTCGTATCTACACTGCGCATGCGTATTGACGTGGCCGTCCTAGCGGAAAATACGAGACGAATCTTCGTTCTCGCACGGGAAGGAAATCTCGGTTCAAAGCGGATTTTTCTGACTGTCTTGGCGGGCCACAGAAAACTCTTAGTGGGCCGAATGTGGCCCGCGGGCCGCTATTTGCCTACCCCTGATTTAAAGCATTGGAGAGTGCAGAGTACGAAATGAATCTCAAACCTCAGCTTTTTGCTTTCGATATTCATTTATCAACCATGACTCATTTTAACCCTTCGATGCTAATAATTAAATAAATAAAATATAAAATATCCCCTCAAGCAGCTGCTTGCTACAGAGGTTTGACAGGAGCCTGTCAGTTTATACGCCATAGCAGATCTGTGAAGATAACAGGACTTCAGCAGAAAAACAACAACATCCATGCTTTACCCGGGGCTCGAACCCAGGCCCCTTAGATAAGTAGCCTAGCGTACTAATCATTCGGCCACGGGACAGTAATAATTTCAATACTAGTATTTAAATTATTAGCTTCAAAGGGTCTTTCGGAGGAATGGCATATTCTGTGTAGTTTCAAAAACATGAACCAATGTGGGTGTGGACTCGTAGATTCTGAAGATTCGACATTTTCAGGAAACAGAACTATGAATCCTTGTAATGCTCTTCATGGGCGTACCTATGGGGGAGGAGGAGACTCCTCCTAAAGTAACTCGGAGTTGGCAAAATTCGAAACGACTTCGTAAAATCTAGGTGAGTTGTGAAAATTTGTAAACTTTTTTTTATATAAAATTAAGGGGATTTAACAAAATCTAAACAAATTGGCAAAATCTAGGGTAGTTGTCAAAATCGAGGCAACTTGGCAAATTTAGGGCAGTTGGGAAAATCGAGACGACAAAATCTAGAGCAGTTGGTAAAATTCGAAGCCACTCTAAAATTCGAAGCCACTTTAGTAAAATATAAGTGAGTTGGCAAAATCTTGGGGAGTTGGCAAAATTCGGAGTGACTTGGGAGTATCGTGGGGAGTTGAAAAAATTGAGATGAGACCCCATCACCACCTATCCTTCCTCAAACTCCTAAAAGATTCAGGGGGCTTCCCTGGATGTAAGCATAGTTTTCGAAAAAAAGAATTGGAATTTAATTCCCATTTAGTTGGGTTGTGTTCTTAGGTGCAGTATCATAGGAATATGTGAGCGATTAATCAATCGGATCACGATATCCATAAGACTGAAGTTAATATTTAAAATAAGTGATTCTTGTACTGATATAATATTAGGGAAGGATTGCCTGATGGACAGTATTTGTGAAGGATAATTCACGATTGAAACTATTTGAGAAAAGCGATAAACTGTAAACAATATTTAAGAATGGAGACTCGGTGGACACAGTATTAGATACCTGAATGCAATATTTAGGAAATCTTAAACACACTATTGGGCCCACTGAATTCAACATTTGGAAAGTCTGAGACACAATATTGGGAGTACTGAATGCAATATTTAAGGAAGCTTTTAGAAACAATGGTTGCAATGTTTGAAAAAAAAAAAAGCAACTTCTCTGAAGCAGTATTAGATGGACGACCCACTAGAAATAATATTTAAGGCCTGCGACCCATTGGAGACAATATTTGAGAAGGACCACAAACCGAAAACATATGTTAAGGTCATCCTTATACATTTTCGGTTTGTTACAGGGCACAATATTGGTCCCACTGAAGGCAATGTTTGAAAAGGGTGACTTGCTGGAAGAAAATTAGAAAGACCACCCACTGGAGACAATATTTGAAAGGGGTGACTTTCTGGAAGAAAATTAGAAAGACCACCCACTGGAGACAATATTTGAAAGGGGTGACTTGCTGGAAGAGAACTAGAAAGACCACCCACTGGAAACAATATTTGAAAGGGGTGACTTGCTGGAAGAGAATTAGAAAGACCACCCACTGGAGACAATATTTGAAAAGGGTGACTTGTTGGAAGAAAATTAGAAAGACCACCCACTGGAGACAATATTTAAGACGAACAACCTACTGAAAATAACATTTGAGACGTGCGACCCATTGACGATAATATCTAAGACATGCAAATTACTGAAGGCAATATGTGAGGCGCGCGTCTCATCGAAGGTAATATTTAAGAAATGCAATCCACTGGAGTCAACAGTTGGTTTATTAGACAGAATATTTTTTATAGAAATAATGCCGAAACCGAGTTTAAGGCCATTCCGTCCAATCAATTCCTCTATCCCAACCTTAGATTTATTTCTAGATCCTGAAGTTTCCCGGTGTAAAGTTCGGTCACGGACTTTACACAACACCGTGGCAGGTAGAATGTCCCACCCGACGGACAAAGACTTTTCCAAGTCCATCATTTTCTGTTTTTTAGCGAATTTCAATTGAATTTCTCCTTGAAGGCAATTTATGACCGCTAGGCTGGAAAAAGGAGAATATCTGGAATCCGGCAAGGATGAATATACAGTAAATAACATCAGGGAGGGTATTTTTATTTTTAGTGGAGAGGATATCGAATTTTTAAAAGGATTTTTAAGAACGAACGCAGGACAAAATCGATTAAACTTGACAATAATACTAATTGATTTTTTTTATCATTGACAGTATGGGTTGGTGTTGATAGATTCAAAAGGCGAGAGGGGGCTAGTGGTGCAACTGTTACCATGGTTTCAGTGGTTCAGATACTACCATGCTTTCAGTGGTTCAGATGCTACCATGGTTTCAATGGTTCAGATAATACCATGCTTTCAATGGTTCAGATACTACCATGGTTTCAATGGTTCAGATAGTACCATGGTTTCAATGGTTCAGATACTACCATGGTTTCAATGGTTCAGATACTACCATGGTTTCAATGGTTCAGATACTACCATGATTCAATGGTTCAGATACTACCATGATTCAATGGTTCAGATACTACCATGATTCAATGGTTCAGATACTACCATGATTCAATGGTTCAGATACTACCATGGTTTCAATGGTTCATATACTACCATGATTCAATGGTTCAGATACTACCATGGTTTCAATGGTTCAGATACTACCATGGTTTCAATGGTTCAGATACTACCATGGTTTCAATGGTTCAGATACTACCATGATTCAATGGTTCATATACTACCATGATTCAATGGTTCAGATACTACCATGGTTTCAATGGTTCAGATACTACCATGCTTTCAATGGTTCAGATACTACCATGCTTTCAATGGTTCAGATACTACCATGCTTTCAATGGTTCAGATACTACCATGATTCAATGGTTCAGATACTACCATGCTTTCAGTGGTTCAGATACTACCATGCTTTCAATGGTTCAGATACTACCATGGTTTCAATGGTTCATATACTACCATGATTCAATGGTTCAGATACTACCATGGTTTCAATGGTTCAGATACTACCATGGTTTCAATGGTTCAGATACTACCATGGTTTCAATGGTTCATATACTACCATGATTCAATGGTTCAGATACTACCATGGTTTCAATGGTTCAGATACTACCATGCTTTCAATGGTTCAGATACTACCATGCTTTCAATGGTTCAGATACTACCATGCTTTCAATGGTTCAGATACTACCATGATTCAATGGTTCAGATACTACCATGCTTTCAGTGGTTCAGATACTACCATGCTTTCAATGGTTCAGATACTACCATGCTTTCAATGGTTCAGATAATACCATGGTTTCAATGGTTCAGATACTACCATGCTTTCAATGGTTCAGATAATACCATGGTTTCAATGGTTCAGATACTACCATGCTTTCAATGGTTCAGATACTACCATGATTCAATGGTTCAGATACTACCATGGTTTCAGTGGTTCAGATACTACCATGATTCAATGGTTCAGATACTACCATGGTTTCAATGGTTCAGATACTACCATGATTCAATGTTTCAGATACTACCATGGTTTCAATGGTTCAGATACTACCATGGTTTCAGTGGTTCGATACTACCATGGTTTCAATGGTTCAGATACTACCACGATTCAATGGTTCAGATACTACCATGGTTTCAGTGGTTCGATACTACCATGGTTTCAATGGTTCAGATACTACCACGATTCAATTTTTCAGATACTACCATGGTTTCAGTGGTTCGATACTACCATAGTTTCAATGGTTCAGATACTACCATGGTTTCAATGGTTCAGATACTACCATGGTTTCAATGGTTCAGATACTACCATGCTTTCAATGGTTCAGATACTACCATGCTTTCAATGGTTCAGATACTACCATGGTTTCAATGGTTCAGATACTACCATGATTCAATGGTTCAGATACTACCATGGTTTCAATGGTTCAGATACTACCATGATTCAATGGTTCAGATACTACCATGGTTTCAATGGTTCAGATACTACCATGATTCAATGGTTCAGATACTACCATGGTTTCAATGGTTCAGATACTATCATGATTCAATGGTTCGATACTACCATGGTTTCAATGGTTCAGATACTACCACGATTCAATGGTTCAGATACTACCATGGTTTCAGTGGTTCGATACTACCATGCTTTCAATGGTTCAGATACTACCATGGTTTCAATGGTTCAGATACTACCATGGTTTCAATGGTTCAGATACTACCATGGTTTCAATGGTTCAGATACTACCATGCTTTCAATGGTTCAGATACTACCATGCTTTCAATGGTTCAGATACTACCATGGTTTCAATGGTTCAGATACTACCATGATTCAATGGTTCAGATACTACCATGGTTTCAATGGTTCAGATACTACCATGATTCAATGGTTCAGATACTACCATGGTTTCAATGGTTCAGATACTACCATGATTCAATGGTTCAGATACTACCATGATTCAATGGTTCAGATACTACCATGGTTTCAATGGTTCAGATACTATCATGATTCAATGGTTCAGATACTACCATGGTTTCAATGGTTCAGATACTACCATGGTTTCAATGGTTCAGATACTACCATGATTCAATGGTTCAGATACTACCATGCTTTCAGTGGTTCAGATACTACCATGCTTTCAGTGGTTTAGATACTACCTTGGTTTCAATGGTTCAGATACTACCTTGGTTTCAATGGTTCAGATACTACCATGGTTTCAATGGTTCAGATACTACCATGGTTTCAATGGTTCAGATAGTACCATGGTTTCAATGGTTCAGATACTACCATGCTTTCAATGGTTCAGATACTACCATGGTTTCAATGGTTCAGATACTACCATGGTTTCAATGGTTCAGATACTACCATGGTTTCAATTTTTCAGATACTACCATGGTTTCAATTTTTCAGATACTACCATGATTCAATGGTTGAGATACTATCATGATTCAATGGTTCAGATACAACCATGGTTTCAATGGTTCAGATACTACCATGGTTTCAATGGTTCAGATACTACCATGCTTTCAGTGGTTCAGATACTACCATGCTTTCAATGGTTCAGATACTACCATGATTCAATGGTTCAGATACTACCATGCTTTCAGTGGTTCAGATACTACCATGCTTTCAATGGTTTAGATACTACCTTGGTTTCAATGGTTCAGATAGTACCATAGTTTCAATGGTTCAAATACTGCCATGGTTTCAATGGTTCAGTAGAACCATGGCCAGTTTTCCGACACGATTTTTTAGAAGCGTGTCTTTATTAGTTACTGCGGGTGATTCATTTCATACTCACCCATGGCACACAATGAGCTAAATGCTTGCATAGTGGTTAGGCATCTAGCGACTGTTCCAGCAAGGCAAATTTAGTGTGTTGTGTCAGCTCTAACTAAGGCAGTTGTCAGCAGTGACTTTGGTCTTAGTAGGGCATGTCCTTGTATGAGAAAGCCTGTAAAAGAAAGGAGTAGCTTCTAGGATTCTTCTCTGTCCTATGTGTCGAAAATCAAAAAAAAAAAAAAAAAAATGGCAGGTCACAAGGACCCACTAAGGCTCAGAGAAGGTTGGGGAAGAGGAACCACAGGACAGCTCTTAGGGGAGAGATGTTATGCAGTGTGTTCTTTAACGTGCATAGGATACAGTTTTCAGTACGCGTACTATACTGAAACCATGGGGGTTTCAGTATTTTTGATAGCTTGTTGAAAAACACATGTGAGCCTCCTGCCCTATATATTCTTTTATTTTTTCCCCCCCAAAAAATACATTTTTAAGGCGAGGGAGGGGTCCCGGCGTCACCTAGATCTGTCACTGAGGAGGAAGTTTAGAAAAATCCCTTCTTTTAAGTACGAATTACTGTTAATATACAAATGAGTGATTATTAGTCTGGTATGTCATCATCTGAGCCGTGATTTTGAGACTGAATAATCTCCATCTCTATACTATGATAATGAATCTGACGAAAAATACAAGACGCGATTCACGTCGAGGGCAGTTTTAATGCGGAACTGCAATTTACGGCGAAAAAATGACGTTAATGGGAAATATTAATTATATACTGCGTAGTTTACTATAGATTATGCTAATAGTAAAAATTTTAAATCTTGATTAAGTTCTTATGGCTAAATAATTACTGCCCAGAGGGAACCTCTTGAAATAATGATGAATATTGATATAAGAGATGACGGTTAATAAATCATTAAATTGCTTCTGCTCTTGAATCAGAGAAGATCGTCAATAAATAATTTTCCCAAAATTAACTAATGTGATATTTAGTTAATGTTAGAAATGAAAAGAAGTAAGAATTAGAAATGAAAAATATTTTGCGGCTTTTCTTCTTTAAAGATGAATGCATTTCAGATAATAAACTCTAACTTAAAACTTCTCTAAACTGATATGAGATAACGGAAATGAGATTATCGAATATCGGGATTGGGTCAGTCGGTAGCGCGCCACACTCTTAATCCGCAGTTGCCAGGTTCGACTGCCACCTGGGCCAGGGTCAAACTTCCACACTGCCTTCTGTCAGTAGGGGAACACCGATGGGCTTGGAGAGGACACCGTCAGTCGGGTGGGACATTTATCCGTTTCCCCGTGTGCAGAACTATACCCTGTGCACTGGGGCGGGGGTGGCTCAGTCTGTAGCGCGCCAGGTTCGTAATCTGAAGTTCCCAGGTTTGAGTCCCAGCTGGGACAGCATTGAGATTTATCTCAGCAAATCTCCACGCCCTGCCCACGGTCAGTAGGGGACACCGATGGCTTGGAAAGGCCGCCGTCCGTCAGATGGGACGTTAAACCGTGGCCCCGTGTGCGGGAGAGACATACCCTGTGCACGTTAAAGAACACGTTGGATGGCCTTGAAGGGAGGCTACCATCTGTCTCCCAACAGCTGTTCCAATAGGTCCCCTCCCCCAACCTTCTCTGAGCCTTCGGGGTCCAGGTGACCTGGCCATTTAGCCCATGGTGTGCAAAAAAGTGCCGCTCAGAGGTAAAACAACCCAACCCTCCCATAACACGCTGGATGGCATCTCACCCCTAACAGCTGTCCTGTGGGTCCTCTTCTCCCAATCTTCTCTGAGCCTTAGGGGGTCCTTGTGACCTGGCCATTTAGCTTATTGTGTCCAAAAAAATGTGCTGCTCAGAAGTAAAACAGCTGGACCCAAGCATGTCACATTTGGAAAATTCGCTCATCGCACATTTATTTGCTAATTTTTTTTGTGTAATTTTTCACTTGACAACATTTTTTTATTGAAGTGAAAAAGGGTGAAAGAAATATCTTTCAAAGCCTAAGAAACAATCATTTAAGAATTTTGATTGAAATCTTGATACGTTTTCGAAAGCAAAGAACTTCTGAAGTTAAACCCCAATGATTACCAAAATATTTGCCCAGATATTAACCTCAAACTGAAATAAAAATACAATGGGTAAATTATTAAAAACCATTAAAATTGAAACCTGAAATTAAAACATATCCCTTTTCATGTTTTTTTTTTTAAATAGAATATAAAAATATTTTAAATCATTGGGAATAAATGGTATATATTTAATGGCTGTAAGTTTGGGTTCGGCGGAATTTCAAATTTAAAATTTACGAGTGATTCATTAAACAGAGATAATACCTGAAATTAATTTTAAATACTCATTAATTAGAGAAGAATTCTGACGCAAATTTCATCTTGTAGACAATTTTTGAATAAGCCTGTATTCTACTTGTTGGCCACTAAATGTAATCTTATTTTCGTCAGAAGTTTAGTTGCATTTTGATGCCAAGAAATGTATTGGATTGCGCATTTAATTGGCTTCTATAAAAATATTTTAATTTATGCACATTAAGAAATCGATATAGGCATTAAGTTTTGGTACAGTCGCTAAAAAAATATCCGAACACTATGGTCGATTACAGAATTCAGAAAAAATATCTGGCAACGATTTTTTTTAGAAATTAGTGATCTGGCAACCTTCGTGTAAACACTGTGATTGGTTACAGAATTCAGAAAAAATATCTGGAGCGTATGCAGTTACCGTTCACAGCAAACTGGAGCGTGTGCAGTTACTGCCAACGCTCCAGTTTGCTGTGAACGGTAACTGCACACGCTCACTATTTCCGTGAGTGAGCCCACACGATCCAGGTTTTTGTGAGCTCACACGATCCAATGTGCTGTGAACATTAACCGCAACCGCTCCAGTTTGCTGTGAACGGTAACTGCACACGCTCCATATTCATTGCATTATATATTCATACGCATTATATATATTAAAAAAATATCCGAACACTACAATTGATTACTGTTACCTACTTTCGTGGACACGAAAGTTGCCAGATCACTAATGTCTAAAAAAAAAACGTTGCCAGATATTTTCTCGGAATTCTGTAATCAACCATAAGTGTTGGGATATTTTTTTTTTGAGCAGTCGTACATTCAAGATTTTTTTTCTGTGAGTGGACGTCCTTAGTCTTAGATTTTTCGTTTCAAATTCCCGTGTACCATAAATAGAGCAGATAAATGCCTGACACCGGAGAAAAATCGCAATTTGAGAAAAAATCTTTCTGCGTAATGCAATTTATAACGATGGACTTAAAAAAATGAAGAAGATAGCACAGATGTACTTCAAATAATTAGAAAAGAGTACGTTGAGTTTAGAAAGGTGGGAAAAGGAGATAGAGATGAGTTTGGAAAAACGATAAAGGGAGCACAGATAACATTTGGAAAATATTAAAGGGGATACAGATGAACTTGAAAAAATGTTAAAGGTTATTAGGTTCTTTTTTTTACCTGTGAATGGTCTTATTTGCGCAAAGAAATAAATGGCCAGGTACTATGGACCCAATGACTCAACGAAGGTTGCCAGATCACTAATTTCTAAAAAAATCGTTGCCAGATATTTTTTCTGAATTCTGTAATCAACCATAGTGTTCGGATACTTTTTTGAGCGACTGTAGGTGGTCATATTATTTTGATACTAGATCGGGTGGGCTCCATCACGGAAATATTGAGCGTGTGCAGTTACCGTTCACAGCAAACTGGAGCGTGTGCAGTAACTGCACACGCTCCAGTTTGCTGTGAACGGTAACTGGAGCGTGTACAGTTGCTGTACACGCTCCAGATATTTTTCCTAAATTCTGTAATCACATGACACGAAGGTTGCCAGATCACTAATTTCTAAAAAAATCTTTGCCAGATATTTTTTCTGAATTCTGTAATCAACCATAGTGTTCGGATACTTTTGTGAGCGACTGTAGGTGGTCATATTATTTTGATACTAGATCGGGTGGGCTCCCTCACGGAAATATTGAGCGTGTGCAGTTACCGTTCACAGCAAACTGGAGCGTGTGCAGTAACTGCACACGCTCCAGTTTGCTGTGAACGGTAACTGGAGCGTGTACAGTTGCTGTACACGCTCCAGATATTTTTCCTGAATTCTGTAATCACATGACACGAAGGTTGCCAGATCACTAATTTCTAAAAAAATCGTTGCCAGATATTTTTTCTGAATTCTGTAATCAACCATAGTGTTCGGATGCTTTTTTGAGCGACTGTAGGTGGTCATATTATTTTGATACTAGATCGTGTGGGCTCACTCACGGAAATATTGAGCGTGTGCAGTTACCGTTCACAGCAAACTGGAGCGTGTGCAGTAACTGCACACGCTCCAGTTTGCTGCGAACGGTAACTGGAGCGTGTACAGTTGCTGTACACGCGCCAGATATTTTTCCTGAATTCTGTAATCACGTGACACGAAGGTTGCCACATCACTAATTTCTAAAAAAATCGTTGACAAATATTTTTTCTGAATTCTGTAATCAACCATAATGTTCCGATATTTTTTTGAGCGACTGTATATTTTCGAAGTTAAGGAGCTCTGAATGGGACTTTCCATTTGCATAACATTGGGGACTCGGAAAAAATTTTTTTTTTTCTATATTATAGTGTACTCAACATTCAGCATGTATGCATTAAAAAAATTGAATGTTTCTGCCACTTTGTGAACAATGCGAAGTTAAATGTTCATAGAAATTTACGAGCACCGTGAATCTGAACCTTCGTAGTCCTTTGCTGAATTCTGTGAAGATAAATATTCACAGAACTCTGTATGGAAGCTAAAGCTTTAATGATAAAGTGTAACAGTTGATCGCTGTAATGTTAAATTTTAGATATCAACTGGTCGCCGTAACACTAATTCCTGTTTCCCCGTTCCCCCAGGGTGGAAGTCTCCGTCATGTCCGATGCCTCCCACTCCATCCCCCAGGTAAGTGAAAACAACATTTCCTCCTCTTTTCCTCCTGTGCAGCCTTTCCAGTAACTCTCTTTAAACGACACTCAGCAGCCCACTCATTAACGACTCCACGCATTGCTTCCTGATTTGCATTCAGCATCACGTCTGTCATTCCCTGCCTTTCCGTCAGTCATCTCGACTCTGGGCGGGACTTTTCACGGATCTCACTCGTGCAGAGGCCCAATCTGTTCATTCCACTTCGAAATCCCACATCTGCGATGGATGTGTCAGACTTGATTACCGAGCAGATGCCGACGGAATCGTGTAGGAGTCAGTTCCTCGTGCTGGACGAAATTGGCACTTCCAAGTCTCGAAATCAGCCAAATGTAGTTTCAAGATTATCAGGCTTCCCGCAAGGCTCGGTAGACGATGCGTCGCAATCGTAATAGAGCTCTCGGGTTCGCTTCACGATCTTGTTAGAAATGAGTTTTTTCCAGAGATGCACAATGCATAAGTAACGTAAATATTTTACACTGTACTACCAAAATACAGGGGCTGGAGTGTCTCAGTCGGTAGCGCGCCAGGCTCGTAATCTGCAGTCCCCAGGCTCGAGTCCCAGCTGGGTCAGCATTGAGATTTATCTCCGCAAGTTTCCCCGCCCTGTCCATGATCAGTAGGGGAACCGATGGGCTTGGAAAGGCCGCCGTCCGTCGGATGGAACGTAAAGCCATGGTTCCGTTTGCGGAGAGGCATTGTGCAGTTAAAGAACGCACTGCACGGCCTTAACGGGAAGCTGCCATCTCTCTCCGAACATCTGTCCAGTGGGTCCCCTCTCTCCAAACTTGCTCTGAATCTTCGGGAATCCTTGTGACCTGGCCATTTAGCCCAATACGTGCAATAAAAAGTCTCACTCAGAAGTAAAAACAACCTAAAACTGGTACTTTTTTTATACACACAATGGGCTAAATGACGGTCTCAAGGACCGTCAAAGAGCCAGAGAAGGTTGGGAGAAGGGAACCCACTGGACTGATTAGGAAATAGATGGAAGCCTCCCGTCAAAGCCATCCAGCGTGTCTTTTAAAGTGCATAGAATGGGGCTCTCCTTACAGTAGGCTACAGTTCAACCGACCAAGCTCATCAGTTTCCCCTTTCTCTCACCGAAGTTAAGAGTTAGCGCGGGGCGGGGGTGGCTCAGTCGGTAGCGCGCCTGGCTCGTAATCTGTAGTTCCCAGGTTCGAGTCCCAGCTGGGTCAGCGTTGAGATTTATCTCCGCAAAATTCCTTGCTCCTGCCCACGGTCAGTAGGGGACACCGATGGGCTTCGAAAGGCCGCCGTCCGTCGGAGGGGACGTTAAGCTGTGACCCCGTGTGCGGGAGAGCCATACCCTGTGCACATTAAAGAACACGCTGGATGGCCTTGACGGGAGGCTACCATCTGTCTCCTAACAGCTGTTCCACTGGGTCCCCTTCCCTAACCTTCTCTGGGCCTTCGGGGTCCATGTGACCTGGCCATTTAGCCCATGCTGTGCAAAAAAGTGCCGCTCAGAAGTAAAACAACCCAACCTAAGAGTTAGCGCCATGGTGTGCAAAAAAGTGCCGCTCAGAGGTAAAACAACCCAACCTAAGAGTTAAATAAAATAAATACCCCCTCAAGCAGCTGCTTGCCACAGAGGTCTGACAGGAGCTTGTCAGTTTATATGCCAGAGTAGAAGGTCTGAGAGGATGGCAGGACCTCAGCAGAAAAACAACACGAACATCCATGCCTTACCCGGGGCTCGAACCCAGGTCCCGTAGATCAGTAGCCAAGCGCGCTAACCACTCGGCCACGGTTAGCGGAGATAAATCTCGACTCTGACACAGTTGGAACTCGAAACTGCAAATTGCGAGGCTAGCGCGCTATCGACTGAACAACCCTTGCTCAACGTATTAAACAACTTTCGTTTTACTTCAATGAGAATCTGATTTCGAAGCTCTATAACTTCTAAAATATGCTTTTAACCGAAAAAGGTGACTGAGATATTTTAAAGATCATAATCAAATCTATTCAGATGTCAATTTTCAGCAGTATCTGTTCAATATTTAATGAGTTGCGGAAGCCGCAATATTTGCTCCAGTATACTCCTTTACATATTCGCCATGAGAATTTCCCTCAGAAATTAACACTTAAATAATAAGCATTGTTTCAATCATTTATTAAGATATACATTTTTGAAGAGTTTAGTGGTGATTATTTCAACATGACATTCAATTATGAACGATTTCCATTAAACAAGAAAATTATTTTTAAATATTCTAGATTACATAACTCTTTCAATACTGAATGAATATTGTTTAAAATCGAGATTTAAATAGATTTGATTATAATCTTTAATTTATCGTGAGGCACATTTTCGATTAAAATCGTATTTTAGAAGTTATAGAGCTCCGAATTTCCATTCCTATGGACCTAACATTGAAATTCTAGTCTTATTTTGTAGGGTAGTGTAATTCAATAACGCAAGATATCTCTATAAAAACGAATCTATAACCGGCGCTAAAAAAGGTGCAGTATTTTTTTCTTCTGATCAGGAGTTTTGTACACACAATCAAAATGTGGGCAGTTCACAAGAACTGAGAACTGAATGATGGAAGAGGATCCACAGTTCAACTTTAGGTGACAAAGACTCCCGTTAAAGCCATTCAGCTTATTCTTTAACATTGTTTCACTCTCTTGTGCATGGTCTCACGGTTTAACGTCCCATCTAATATATGAGAGCCTTCTCTAAGACCGTATGTGACCACTTTTTCACAAAGGGAAGAGATGGAATTATCTGGGGAATTCTCTCAGACACAATGGGAGGCTGGAACTTGCAAACATCGGGTCAGGAACATCAGGGCAAAAAACTGAATGTAACGTGTTAACCGGTTGCGTAGTTTTACCTCTGAGCGGCACTTTTTGCACACCATAGGCTAAATGGCCAGGTCACAAGGACCTCGAAGGTGCAGAGAAGGTTGGGGGAGGGGAACCACTGGAACAGCTGTTGGGAGACAGATGGTAACCTCCCGTTAAGGCCATCCAGCGTGTTCTTTAACGTGTACAGGGTATGGCTCTCCCGCACACGGACCACTGCTTAACGTCCCATCCGGCGGACGGCGGCCTGTCCAAGCTCATCGGTGTCCCCTACTGACCATGGGCAGGGAGTTTTGCAGAGATAAATCTCAACGTTGACTCAGCTGGGACTCGAACCTGGGAACAGCAGACTACAAGCCTGGTACTCTACCGACTGAGTAGCTAGCCTCCGCCCCGTGTAACCGGTACTGTAGTTTATTTTAACCTCTTTCTCAAGTACGAACTTCGGTTTGTTCAACTTTTATATAATTCAAACGTATTTAGCATTTTTTAACGACGTTTGAATTTTTTTTTTTAATTTCGTGATATTTCGTGAAAATGAAATTCTCCTTGTAGCAATATATCTTAAAAAAAAACTATCAGGCATAACAGTGTGCCCATTTTAAGTAAAAGCGATTACGTTGATTCTCAGATTGTTATATTACGAGGTTCGTTTTTTTTATTGTATTAAGCAGCATTAAGTCATTGCTGGATTAACTGTTGCATTATGGAATAGTAGGCCACGGTTGTATTATGGAATAGTTGGGTTGTTTTACCTCTGAGCGGCACTTTTTTGCACACCATAGGCTAAATGGCCAGGTCATGTGGACCCCGAAGGCTCAGAGAAGGTTGGGCGAGGGGACCCACTGGAACAGCTGTTGGGAGACAGATGGTAGCCTCCCGTCAAGGCCATCCAGCGTGTTCTTTAACGTGCACAGGGTATGGCTCTCCCGCACACGGGGCCACGGCTTAACGTCCCATCCGACGGACGGCGGCCTTTCCAAGCCCATCGGTGTCCCGTACTGACCGTGGACAGGGCGGGAATTTTGCGGAGATAAATCTCAACGCTGACCCAGCTGGGATTCGAACCTGGGAACTACAGATTACGAGCCTGGCGCGCTACCGACTGAGCCACCCCCGCCCCTATGGAATAGTAGACCATGGTTGTATTATGGAATAGTATGCCATGGTTGTAATAACCATTAGATGATCGAACATTAATCGTGGTCTATTAATTATTAAGTATTACGTAATGATTATATTAATAAATACGTAACATTAAGAAATGGGTGGATTAATTATTTCATTAAACAATGTTAGATAATGGTTTGATTAATTAAATATTTTGTGCTTTAATTAGAGAGTAAAATGATCATTACAGAACATTAAGCCATTGTTAGATTAATTATCAGAACGAATACGGAACATTATTACATGGCCGGATTAATTGTTGGCTTACATTACGGAACATTAAGTCATGATTAGGTTAATCATTAGCTTATGGGACATAAGGTGGATTAATTACTGGCATACGGAACATTAAACCATAAAAGAGATTAATTATTAGATTAACGAATGTTATGCCATAGTTGGATTAATTTTGTGGCATACGGAACATTAAATCATGATTAGATTAGGGAACATTAGACCATGGACGGATTAATTATTGGCCTAAGGGACATTAAGCCATGGCTAGATCAATTATTGGCTTAGGAAAAATTATGCCATGGCTAGATCAATTATTGGCTTAGGAAAAATTATGCCATGGCTAGATCAATTATTGGCTTAGGAAAAATTATGCCATGGCTAGATCAATTGTTGGCTTAGGAAAAATTATGCCATGGCTAGATCAATTGTTGGCTTAGGAAAAATTATGCCATGGCTAGATCAATTATTGGCTTAGGAAAAATTATGTCATGGCTAGATCAATTATTGGCTTAGGAAAAATTATGCCATGGCTAGATCAATTATTGGCTTAGGAAAAATTATGCCATGGCTAGATCAATTGTTGGCTTAGGAAAAATTATGCCATGGCTAGATCAATTGTTGGCTTAGGAAAAATTATGCCATGGCTAGATCAATTGTTGGCTTAGGAAAAATTATGCCATGGCTAGATCAATTATTGGCTTAGGAAAAATTATGCCATGGCTAGATCAATTATTGGCTTAGCAAAAATTTTGCCATGGCTAGATCAATTATTGGCTTAGGAAAAATTATGCCATGGCTAGATCAATTATTGGCTTAGGAAAAATTATGTCATGGCTAGATAATTATTGGCTTAGGAAAAATTATGCCATGGCTAGATCAATTATTGGCTTAGGAAAAATTATGCCATGGCTAGATCAATTATTGGCTTAGGAAAAATTATGCCATGGCTAGATCAATTATTGGCTTAAGAAAAATTATGCCATGGCTAGATCAATTATTGGCTTAGGAAAAATTATGCCATGGCTAGATCAATTATTGGTTTAGGAAAAATTATGCCATGGCTAAATAAATCATTAGATTCGAACATTAGGCGATGACTGGATTAATTATTCGCTTATGGATAAGATTAATTATTCTTTTATCGATTAGATTAATTATTAGATTATGGAACATTAAACATAGTTGGATTAATTATTGGTTTACGTAACATTAAGCCATGGCAGGATTGCTTATTGGCGTTCAGAACATTAATCCATTATTAGATTAATTATTAGGCTACAGATATCAAACTGGATTTCATTAGAGTGATTTCCAATCACACTTTTTTTCACTTTTCTGAATGAATACTATATTTTAGAAAACTTAAAGTTGGAGGTCACACAGGTTTTCAATATTTTGATTTGATATTTTTTGTCCTTGTGAATCATTTAACGAAAGGCGTTGCTGAAAATAAAACAACCATTCAGGTTTAATATTATTCTCCCAAATAGAGAATATTCTGATATTTTTTTTTTAAAACATATATATATTTCGAATTTTGATATTTTTTGCCACAGCAGTTGAAATCATTTTAACTCTTCGCTGAAAATAAGGTGTAAGACATCTTTGTTATGATTTTGACTTTTTGAGAGGAATGATAGTCTGAAAGCCAATTTTTTACAGCAATTGCGATCAAGGCACTCGTATCCCTAGTAAATGGTAATCTGTTGTTCCCAAGCTCAATCTCCAACTTCTTTGGGAAATGTTTTCCTCTATTCCCCGTTCTGCCTCTGTTGGACTTGGAGAGACTACCATCCGTCGGATGGGACGTTAAGCCGTGGCCCCGTCTGCAAGAGAAACGCTAAGAACACACTGGATGGTCTTAATGGGAGACTTTCACCTGTGTCCTAACAGCAATCCAGTGGGTTCTTTTCAACAACTTACTCTGAGTCCTTTGGGTCCTTGTGACCTTGCCATTTATTCCACTGTGTGCAAAAAAAGTGACCCTCAGAGGTAAAACAACCCAGCCCTAGTCTACTAAAGTACTCTACCTAAGTCTCAATTTTAAATAAGATTTGTTCAGTATTCAAAAGATATGAACGCAGGAATGTTTAACCGTGGTCCCGTGACCGGAAAAGCCATGTCATGTACCCTTTTGAAAAGACGCTGAATGACCTCGACGGGAGGCTACCATCTGCCTTCTAACAGCTGTCCAGTTGGGTCCTCTCCCCCAACCTACTCCTCATACACTACGTTTTAAAATTAAGGTTTCCATTAATGATAATGACACTTCCTAATTTTTAATACACTGTGCAAAAAGGTGTATTGTGAAATAAGTGGAGAGTTGCTCTCGGCTGTTGCAGTGATTAAATCTAAGCACCTATCCAAAATTAACTTGGGGCGGGGGTGGCTCAGTCGGTAGCGCGCCAGGCTCGTAATCTGTAGTTCCCAGGTTCGAGTCCCAGCTGGGTCAGCTTTGAGATTTATCTCCGCAAAATTCCCCGCCCTGCCCACGGTCAGTAGGGGACACCGATGAGCTTGGAAAGGCCCCCGTCCGTCGGATGGGACGTTAAGCCGTGGCCCGTGTGCGGGAGAGCCATACCCTGTACACGTTAAAGAACACGCTGGATGGCCTTGACGGGAGGCTACCATCTGTCTACCAACAGCTGTTCCAGTGGGTCACCTCGCCCAACCTTCTCTGAGCCTTCGGGAGTTCATGTGACCTGGCAATTTAGCCTCACCTCGCCCAACCTTCTCTGAGCCTTCGGGAGTTCATGTGACCTGGCAATTTAGCCCATGGTGTGCAAAAAAGTGCAGCTCAGAGGTACAACAACAACCAAAATTAACTTAGAGATTGAAATCTCTCTAAAAAATTACGAAGATTTAAAAAAATGACGTTAAAATGAACGAACATACCCCTCCAAAGAGTACTGTATTTTGCATTGTTTTTCGTAATGTTATTTTTTTTTATATAAAATATGTGTTTTTGTTACGTGTTCTCCAGTTTTGTTCTCCATTTTACTCTTAGTATATTAACAGTGTTTGTAACGAAATATTTGTGTACCAGTACTTTTCTTTAGTAAGCGGGTTAAGGGAAAAAAAAGGAGATTTGGAGGAGGGGGAGGTAAGTTAGCTAGGTTAAGTGAGGTTGCGGATAAAAAAAAGAGCATTCGAAATCCAAGGGAGTCACGGAATGGCGTAAAAACGAATAGTTTTAACCCATGTTACGGACTATTTGCAAAAATATTGGAATGCCTCAAATACACTGAAACACCAAATTTCTAACTTCTTAAACGAGTTTCTTATTTTGAAACACTGTCCAGAAGGAAAAATATTAAGAATTAAAAATTTCTAGTATTTTTTTCAGGAGAAAAGTTCAGGTTTTGAATCTTGGATCAAGAACATCCAAAGTCCAGAATATGCATGGTAGATTTAACTGAGTCTAAAACCGAATTCCTCGTTTCCTACATAATTTAAAGTAGGCTATCGGAGAAGAAAACGTTTTCCAATTTCTAAACTTCCAAAAAATGGGTCCTTCGGTTTAAGTATCAAAGAAAAGGTTCTTTCAGGCTCATGAAGCAACGTCTTCTCAGTTAACCTTTCAACTTTAAAATTTGTATAAATCAAAATTCAAGAAATAAAACACAACTCACTCGGGTGCCGCCATCTGGTGGAAAAAATTGCAATACCTGTATCATCTCTTTTTTTTCTCTTCTTCGAAATGAAAATAAAAAAAAAAACTATAAAATTTCAGTAAAAAAGAATAATCATTACGAGAACATGGTCGGCGCTGAATTTAAATGGAAAATCACCCTCGCGACATTACGAATTGTTCTTGCACTCTCTTCTTTAGTCCCAGCTGGGTCAGCGTTGAGATTTATCTCCGCAAAACTCCCCGCCCTACCCACGGTCAGTAGGGGACACCGATGGGCTTGGAAAGGCCGCCGTCCGTCGGGGCCGTTAAGCCGTGGCTCCGTGTGCGGGAGAGCCATACCCTGTGCACATTAAAGAACACGCTGGATGGCCTTGACGGGAGGATATCATCTGTCTCCCAACAGCTGTTCCAGTGGGTCATCTCCCCCAACCTTCTCTAAGCCTTCGGAGTCTTTGTGACCTGGCCATTTAGCCCATGGTGTGCAAAAAAGTGCCGCTCAGAGGTAAAACAACCCAATTCTTCTTTAGTAATTTTAACTGCAACATCTTTTCCATTTTTGGAAACGATTTTTTGATTATAAATTGCCGATAATAGTCAGACTATAATGCACTTCACTTTGTTCCTGTAGCGCAGTCAAAAAATAGGGGGGTGGACGTTTAAAACCCCTCTTTGGAACGTCGAATTGTTAAGAAATCGCCACTTTATCAACTTCACATTAACAAAACCATTAAAACAGATTTTGCAATTCCTCCATTTTCAAAAATCCTTGCTACCCACTTGGTCAGGACAATACCACTGAATATTATTAAAATATACGAAACGACAGCTTCGTTCTCAAAAATTTGGGAAAGTATATGTTCATAACATTTTAAGAAGAACTTTGCACAAGTTTCCTAAAACCAGACATATCACAAAGTAACATTTTCAAACAAGCTCTAGCAAAATTTCTGCTGTTGGATGGGCGGGGATGGCTCAGTCGGTAGCGCGCCAGGCTCGTAATCTGTAGTTCCCAGGGGGGTCTACATTCAGCGTTGAGATTTATCTCCTCAAAACTCCCCGCCCTCCCCACGGTCAGTAGGGGACACCGATGGGCTTGGAAAGGCCGCCGTCCGTCGGATGGGACGTTAAGCAGTGGCCCCGTGTGTGGGGGGAGAGCCATACCCTGTGCACGTTAAAGAACACGCTGGATGGCCTTGACGGGAGGTTACCATCTGTCTCCCAACAGCTGTTCCAGTGGGACCCCTCCCCCAACCTTCTCTGAGCCTTCGAGGTCCATGTGACCTGGCCATTTAGCCCATGGTGTGCAAAAAAGTGCCGCTCAGAGGTAAAACAACCCAACCTGTTGTTGGATCTCTTGGAAACTCCTCTCGCGACTTTCAAATCCTTCACGAGAAGCGCGCGCCCTCGTCTTGGAACATCACCACTATAGAACAGACCCGTCCAACAGAAATTTAGTGAAGAGCCACTATGAAAAAGTTTCTGTTTTAAAACGAAAACACACATTTCTAATAAGTAATGAATTAGAAAGAAAAATTGTTTAAAGTATCAAGAAAATGTCTTGATTTAAAAACAACGATAAACATTTTCAGTGAGTAATATGAATTGGCAAAAATCGTTTAATTATGCACCCAAAAATGTTTGGTCAAAATAAATTACAAAAGATGAGCCATAGTGTATTGATGATACATAAAAAAAAAAAACATAAATGAGTAAAAGTAACACTGATCAAAAATTTAGTTTGGGCAAATAAAAATCTGAGTCAATCATGTCAAGATGTCCACAGCTTACCAAAGGTTTTTCCATCCCATGGCCGAGTAGTTAGCACGCTTGGCTACTGATCTAAGGGACCTGGGTTCGAGCCCGGGTAAGGTATGGGTGTGTGTGTTGTTTTTCTGCTGAGATCCTGTCATCCTCACAGGCCTTCTACTATTCTTTTTGATGAAGATCATAAAAAAAATTCTCATGCCATTATGTTATTGTCAAACTGTGTGGATGTTAAATATTAGGCAGGAAAAAATAATTCCATTTTCGCAGTTGGAAAGCCAATACTCTCGGGTTGGGTTGTTTTACCTCTGAGCGGCACATTTTTGCACACAATGGACTAAATGGCCAGGTCACCAAGGACCCCGAAGACTCAGAGAAGGTTGGGGGAGGGGACCCACTGGAACAGCTGTTGGGAGACAGATGATAGCCTCCCGTCAAGGCCATCCAGGGTGTTCTTTAACGTGCACAGGATATGGCTCTCCCGCACACGGGGTCACGGCTTAACGTCCCATCTGACGGACGGCGGCCTTTCCAAACCCATCGGTGTCCCCTACTGACCGTGGGCAGGGCGGGGAATCAATACCCTTGGAGGCAAGGCAATACTGAATTTCACCTTAAAACTCAAGGACGGATCCTTTCTGTAAAATTCATCATTTTGCAAATAAAGGTTAAACTGACTGTCAAACTTTGTCAAAGTTTAAAGAAAGATGGCAGTTATAATTCAACCAAAGTGACAAAAGCATTTTCTTCGTAGACGTTTCAAAGCCTGTAAATAACAATGTGCCCATAATTGTGCCAACACAAAGAACAACCTGCTTTTTCGTTTGCAAGTGAAGAGCATCTCGAAAACCCTCCAAAAAATCCCATCAAAAGCAATTCCCTTCGGCCATCCTAACAGAATCCGCTTCCCCAAAAACTCACCCAACCGCATCATTATGCAAAGTTCCAGGAGATTTTAAAGATCATGTCAACATTTGACCAAAAGTTGGTTTGCCGGCAAATACCGCCGTTCCCAGTTTCCGGGTGTCACGACCCCGTAGAAATGTAGACCAGCGCGATGTACCTGTTATGCGGAGGGCAGTCCACCGATGACGGATGTTGATGGAGCGCGGGAGCCTTATCTTCAGCGACAGAGCGAGCATCTGGCCGGGAGACCGACCGGCCGGGTCCGGCATTGCTGGAAGGACTACAACTACGAAGCTTAAAAATGCCGGGCTTTCGTGGTTTATGGGGGAGAGCTGCCGCCCTATCTGGCCAGCCGGGGTCAGCGGCGGTGCTCTTGACTCGAGAAGCAGCCTGGAAACGTGGGCCGCCTGTAATCGTAAACAGCACGCGCTGCAGAGGACGGCAACCAGGCAGAAAATTGCGAGGAGCAGAGACACGTCGGTGACGTCACAGGGGCCTTATCTCTGCGTTCAGGCCCTCCGGTGTACCGCGGTAATGAACACTTCAATTACTCCTTTCAGCGGGCCCTCTGCCTTTGTTTGCAGGCCCCCAGCTAATCCCGGCCCCCGCGCTGGGCCCCGGAATGTCGGCACCCGCCGACGTCAATAATTATGGCCAGATCCACATTAATTTTGGAATGCAGACGAATCAGTCGGAAAACAGGGCTCGTTATGCTACTGCGGCGGGTGCAGTGCGCCGAGCTGGTTATTGTTGACACGACTTTGCGGCTTCTGGCTCGTGATGCAGGGCTCGCTGAGTAGTTGTTGACGTCGCTCCGAGCTGCTCTGGAGCAGCAACAATATGTGTGTGTGAGAGGCGCGCCGTGCGCCGACGTTGGTGTGGTTGAGGGCCAGAATAGAAGCAAGAGAGGCTGATAGCTGTCTGTCCGTCTGTGCGCATGAGCCCAGGGTTGCTGTCGTGATAGACGAAAAGGCACAATGGCTATCGGAGGTCGTTTTGACTCGTATGATTTGATTTTACTGATGAAGTAGTCTACAGTTGGTGAAAGGGAACCAGGTCGTGAAGCTTTGCTAATATTTTACACGTCAGTCAAGGCTTTGGCGTGTTGTGTACGTTCGGATGACGCGAGTTGTGTTTGCCGAGGACTCCGGTGTCTTATTGGGATGCATCCCGTTGAAGATATTGGGAGGGAGTAGAACAGTATAAAGAAATTTTTGGGCTTTTAGTTCTTCGGAAGAGTTGGCACCAAAAGCGATGGTTTTGATGAGGATCATCAGATTCTGAAGCCTGGAGAGGGGACATTTCGGAAATTGTCTCGGTTTGGGAAATGAGGAAAGCCGAACTTTTCAGTCTTTGTCTCGTTTTCTGAAGTTAAAAAAGCGAAACATTTGCTAGGAGATATTATTTCAGCCATTGTCCCATCTTTTAGATTTCGGTTGGGTTGTTTCACCTCACAGAGGCACTTTTTGTCCACAATGGGCTAAATAGCCAGGTCACAAGGACCCCGAGAGATAAGAGAAGGTTGGGGGAAGATTCCCACTGGACAGCTGTTTAGAAGGCAGATGAGAGCCTCTCGTCATCGAGTGTGTTCTTTAACGAGCACAAAGGATGACTCTTTTACACACGATACCCCCCACCCGACAGACGGTGTCCTTCCCAAGACAATAGGTGTGCCCTAATGATCTACGAGAGCAGAACAGGTGTATTTTTTTTGCGGAAATAAATCTCAACGCTGGCCGAGGAAAGACTAGAACCGGGTTGTAGAATGATTAAAACTGGATATTGTAATCCTTGGCTTGCTGCCTAGCAAGAAGAAAACTGGATATTTTACCTTTAGACCACTTTCTGGAAAGTAGAAAATTGGATATTTCAATTCTTAGACTCCCTCTTTTAGAGAGATGAAAACTTGATATTTCAATCCTTGGTCCTCCTCTTAGAGAGATGAAAACTTGATATTTCAATCCTTGGTCCTCCTCTTAAAAAGATGAAAACTTGATATTTCAATCCTTGGTCCCCCTCTTAAAAAGATGAAAACTGGATATTTCAATCCTTGGTCCCCCTCTTAAAAAGATGAAAACTGGATATTTCAATCCTTGGTCCTCCTCTTAAGAAGATGAAAACTGGATATTTCAATCTTTGGTCCTCCTCTTAAAAAGATGAAAACTGGATATTTTTCTCTTTGACCTGCTTTTCAGAAAGATGGAAACTGGATATTTCAATCCTAATTTTGCTCTCTGGGAAGGTGAAAACTGGATATTTCAATCCTAGTTTCGCTTTCTGTAAAGATAAAAAAACTGTCTGATCATTAAGATTTTAGAAGACTGTGTAAGGTTTTCTAGATTCTTAAAACTGGAAAATAGGAAATTTTCTCTGAACAATTGTTGATAAATTGAGGAAAAAAGCAAATAATACCGAACCGAAATGATTCACTCTCTGCGTTCTCTTATGGAAGCAACATTAACTCGCATTTCAAACTGCGTGAATTAATGTTTTTACTAACTTGCAGAAAACGAACAATAGCAGTGTGGAGTAACTGATTAGGAAAGTACATAGGAGGATATAAATAAATAAATAACAAGCAGCTGCTTGCCACAGAGGTCTGACAGGAACCTGTCAGTTTATATGCCATAGTAGGAGGTCTGTGAGGAAGGCAGGCTCTCAGCAGAAAAACGACACACACATCCATGCCTAATCCGGGGCTCGAACCCAAGTCCCTTAGATCAGTAGCCAAGCGTGCTAACCACTCGGCCACGGGACGGCAATACGTAAAGGAAATATTTGACAAGGTAAAAATATTACTCTCCTACTAAGTTATATTGTTTTACCTTAGAGTGCCCTTTTTCCTCATAATGGGCTAAATGGGGTTGGGTTCTTTTATCACTCAGCGGCATATTTTTCGCACACAATGGACTAAATGGCCAGGTCACAAGGACCCTGAAAGTTCAGAGAAGGTTGAAGGAGGGAACCCACTGTAATAGCAGTTGGAAAACAAATGGTAGCTTCGAGTCAAGGCCATTCAGCGTATTCTTTAACGTTCACAGGATATGGCTTTACCACACACGGAGGGGCGGGGGTGGCTCAGTCGGTAGCGCGCCAGGCTCGTAATCTGTAGTTCCCAGGTTCGAGTCCCAGCTGGGTCAGCGTTGAGATTTATCTCCGCAAAACTCCCCGCCCTGCCCACGGTCAGTAGGGGACACCGATGGGCTTGGAAATTCCGCCGTCCGTCGGATGGGACGTTAAGCCGTGGCCCCGTGTGCGGGAGAGCCATACCCTGTGCACGTTAAAGAACACGCTGGATGACCTTGACGGGAGTCTACCATATGTCTCCCAACAGCTGTTCCAGTGGGTCCCCTCCCCCAACCTTCTCTGAGCCTTCGGGGTCCCTTGACCTGGCCATTTAGCCCATGGTGTGCAAAAAAGTGCCGCTCAGAGGTAAAACAACCCAACCCAACCACACACTGAGCCATGGCTTAACGTCCCATCCGAAGAGCCTTTCCAAGCCCATCGGTGTCCTCTTTCTCACCGAAGTCATAGTAAGTTGTCGTGCATTGTGAATGAATGCTGATAAATAATTTTCGTAGGGGGCGCCCCCACCTCTGGATACGCTCCTGAAAAGAGTTACCAATAAAATGTTCATCATTTGGTGTAAAAACTTCCCTACATATTGAATAACTTTCGTCACCTCTTCCTCCTCGTGAAACTAACATTATACCTGCACGTGAATTTCATTTTTAAACAGTTTTTATTAATGTTTTTATCAAGTGCTTTATTCTGTAGAAAACTTAACCATTGATTTTTCTGCTTTGAATTTTCAAACATATTTCTTTGGTATTAGAGATGAGCAATATTTATTAATTATGAATGGCTGTCAACCACACTCAGGTTTGGAGGGGGGCCAAATGGGATATACCCTCTCTCCCTCCCTCCGAGGGGGCGGGGGTGGCTCAGTCGGTAGCGCGCCAGACTCGTAATCTATAGTTCCCAGGTTCGAGTGCCAGCTGGGTCAACGTTGAGATTTATCTCCGCAAAATTCCCCGCCTTGCCCACGGACAGTAGGGGACACCGATGGGCTTGGAAAAGCCGCCGTCCGTCGGATGGGACGTTAAGCCGTGGCCCCGTGTGCGGGAGAGCCATACCCTGTACACGTTAAAGAACACGCTGGATGGCCTTGACGGGAGACTACCATCTGTCTCCCAACAGCTGTTCCAGTGGGTCCCCTCCCCCAACCTTCTCTGAGCCTTTGGGGTCCATGTGACCTGGCCATTTAGCCCATGGTGTGCAAAAAAAGTGCCGCTCAGAGGTAAAACAACCCAACCCAACCTCCCTCCGAGAATGATAGTAACTGAACCGGAAGTGTAAAAATATTTATATATTACAGGAATGTTACAAGAATTTTTTTTTATACCAAACGGCATTTTGGTTGGTTTTGGCTAGATCTTGGTCATGCCCTTCCCACGCACACGCTTTCACTCGGGTCGCTTGCCCTCCTCCCCTCTTCTTAAAATTTTTTGTGGATCCAAGTCTGCTTCAAACAGATTAAAAATCAATATTTTTAAGCGATCAAACAATGCAAAATTTAAAAGGCAACTTCAAGCCAAGTCTCTTATTTTGTTACCACACAAAATAAAAAGATAAATAAAAAATCCAAATCAATAAAACATTTTTTTCCGTAAAACTTGTGCCTTGAATTTCATTTGCCCTGAATTTAAATGTTTAAAAAAAAAGCACAGTGAAAACAGCCTGCGTTAAAAAAAAAATAATTGAAAGAGAAAGGAACGAAGAAAACAGAGCTTAAAATAATAATTTTGCTTTTTTAGATTATCTAAGATACTATGGGCACTAAAATTTTATTTTCGATTCATCTTTGTGGGGCGGGGGTGGCTTAGTCGGTAGCACGCCAGGCTCGTAATCTGCAGTTCCCAGGTTCGAGTCCCAGCTGGGTCAGCGATGAGATTTATCTCCGCAAAATTCCCCGCCCTGCTCACGGTCAGTAGGGGACACCGATGGGCTTGGAAAGGCCGCCGTCCGTCGGAAGGGACGTTAAGCCGTGGCCCCGTGTGCGGGAGAGACATACCCTGTGCACGTTAAAGAACACGCTGGATGGCCTTGACGGGAGGCTACCATCTGTCTCTCAACAGCTGTTCCAGTGGGTCTCCTCCCCCAACCTTCTCTGAGCCTTCGGGGTCCATGTGACCTGGCCATTTAGCCCATGGTGTGCAAAAAAGTGCCGCTCAGAGGTAAAACAACCCAACTCGATACATCTTTGCAGACATCCAAAGAAAAAAAAAATGATAGGGAAAAAAAAGACGCAAATCTCCGCTCATTTGCTCGATTTAACTTTTCGGTGAATGCAAGATTCCGAATCCCATTTGAAAGAGACTCCACTCAGGAAAAAAGAAACCTGGGAAGTATTAAGAGATCGGTGGTTTCGATTTAATTCCGGAATTATTTCTTCTTTGCTCAATGCTATTATTGAACGTATCAATCAAAACTTTTAACCGTTCACCTGGTGCGGAAAATATCTAAAAAAAAAAAGGAAAACCACCATCGCTAATTAAAATAAGTCGAAGCCCATTTGCCGCATTCCCGGAGTTAATAAGCGTTACTTTAATTGCCGCAATCATCAGCAATCAGTGCTCATTGAAATGATGATGTTCCTTCCTCCTCCAAGCTGCCCTCATCAGATGAGGAGGAACTCATCGACATTTTCTAACTTCAGTGAAGTTATACTCTCTGGTCGAATTAATAGGGGCACCTACCGGAGCTCAGACCTAGAAATAGGTGGGGGGGGGGGGGGGGGGAAGTGGTGCAGTCGATCTGGCTTGGTTAGTTGGCTGGTTGTTTTACCTCTGAACGGCACTTTTTTGCACACCATGGGCTAAATGGCCAGGTCACAAGGACCCCGAAGGCTCAGAGAAGGTTGGGAGAAGGGACCCACTGGAACAGCTGTTGGGAGACAGATGGTAGCCTCCCTTCAAGGCCATCCAGTGTGTTCTTTAACGTTGGGTTGTTTTACCTCTGAGCGGCTCTTTTTTGCACACCATGGGCTAAATGGCCAGGTCACAAGGACCCCGAAGGCTCAGAGAAGGTTGGAAGAGGGGACCCACTGGAACAGCTGTTGGGAGACAGATGGTAGCCTCCCGTCAAGGCCATCCAGTGGGTTCTTTAACGTGCACATGGTATGGCTCTCCCGCACACGGGGCACGGCTTAACGTCCCATCCGACGGACGGTGGCCTTTCCAAGCCCATCGGTGTCCCCTACTGACCGTTGGCAGGGCAGGGAATTTTGCGAAGATAAATCTCAACGCTGACCCAGCTGGGACTCGAACCTGGGAACTACAGATTACGAGCCTGGCGCGCTACCGACTGAGCCACCTCCGCCCCCAGTCGATCTGGGGAAAAATGCTTTCTTTGGGGGGGGGATAAGAGACTGAATTTCTATTGACGCACAACATTCCCCCCCAACCATTTTAGAGATTCTTAAAAATTTTCTTGAAAAAACCGCGAAATACGCATAAGTTAATATTTTTTGCCTCCTTTACTAGCTTTCTCAAGGGGGAGGGCATGGCCCCCTGGCCCCTCTTAGATTCCGCCCTGCACCTACCTAAATGCTTCGCCGTACGTGTGATGCTACAATTCCCAAATTTTAAATCTTTCAATTTTCTGCCCCTAGTTCTCGTTGAAATGTGTTTTGAAGTACTTGCTAGCGGTCATCTCTCTCAGCTGATGAACTGTAGCAGCTCTGATTTGCCGTACAGTTCTTTCCACCAAATGCCTGCTGCCCCTGTCTGTCATTCTCATTTGCCAAGACTGGCAGAAGGTTTTCGAAATAATAATAATAATAATAATAATAATAATCTTTATTCATATTCATGTTAGTTATACAAAATTTTAAACAAATGACCCGCAAAGCATTTGCTTATCTGCAGGAGAGAAGAATAATAACGTTACATGAAAATACATAAGATATAGTTTAAAACAATGTCATCAAATTATATGAATTTCAGTGGAAGCTCCATTGTAGTGGTTGAAATTTTTTATTTAAAATTTAGTGCCTAGAAGAAAATTTTTTGTCTTATTTTTGATTTCTTTAAAATTGTTTAATAAAATAATTTCCCTTGGCAGTTGATTGAACACGTAAGGTATTGTGTATGCCCTTGTACATTTCCCGTAATTGTTTAATATTTTTGGAAGTTGGAAATAATTTTTGGATTGTAACCTTGTGTTTTTCCCATGAGAGATTTTATATTTAAATTGATTATCAAAAAAATATTTTAAAGTGATGCTGTATTTGTAAAGGTTGTGAAAAGAGAGTATGCCTAGATAATTTAGTCTTTCTTCGCTATGATAAAATGAATCTCTTAAGTTGTATGGGATTATATTTTTAGCAATGGATGATTGAATAGTTTCTATTTTCTTTATATTTGTGAGGTTAGTTGAGCCGTATATTGTCAAACCATAGGTCAATATAGATTCACAGATAGCTTTGTAAACCAAAATACATGTATGTGTGCTTGCAACAAATTGTAGTTTATAAAGTTTAGATGCACATAGACGCAATTTCCCTGCTAACTTTTGAATATGTGTATTCCATCGGAAGGTTGTGTCCATGTAGAGTCCAAGATATTTATGGCTCTCAACACGCTCAATAACATCACAGTCGCAGCAGTCAGGGTCATGAGTTATCATGTTGTGGGGACACAAGGGTTCGTGGTTTTTAATTGCATAAGATGAGAGATCATAGTATCCTGGTGAATGAAAGCTCATCCATTTGGTTTTTTCTGAATTTATGTAAATACGATTAATGTTAGACCAGTAAATAATTTTGTTAAAATCATCCTGTGTATCTCGGACTGCGTCTCCTATATTGTGATTCACGTTAACCAAGGCGGTGTCATCAGCATATATATAAAGAGAGCCCTTCAGTTTAAGGTTAGCTAGATCATTAATATAAATAATGAATAAAAGCGGACCTAAACTTGAACCTTGTGGAACACCAGTGTACACTGTTCTCTTCTCACTAAAAACGCCATTAATTTTGGTAACATGCACTCTATTTTTTAAATAATTTTCAAACCATTTAAGGGTAATACCTCGGACACCATAAATATACAATTTTTGAAGCAAAATATCGTGATCCAACGTATCAAATGCCTTACGAAAGTCCAGAAAGATAGCTGCTGCTTTTTTTCCGTTGTTTAAAGTTCCATTAATGACGTCAGAAAACTCCGTTAAAAGTGTAATTGTATTTTTACCTTTTTGGAAACCATATTGCTTTTCACTATTCTCCCACAATTTTACGGCTGAGTCCCTTACACTCAGCCATATTTTATCTGATGACTCTTTTTTAACATCTGTTTTCGAATTTTTACTCTTTACCGGATATTTTACTCGTTTACGAATTTTTACATTTTTTCCTAGTTTTTTTACCTGTGTTGTTTTTACATGGGTCCTATACACCCATTGTTATTGTTGACTTATACACTTGTTGCTTCTTTTTTTTTTTGTTTTTTATACTCATCGTTTTTGTGCCGTTTTGTTTGTGTCCATTTTAACTTTGGTTGTGGGTTACGTGACTTTTACGTCTTTTTGTCGTTTGTTTGGCGCAATATAGCCTTAGTTGCTCTTGCGCCAAAAAACCCCAACCAACCAACCGACCGACCTTCTTCATACACTTCGGTTATTGTGCCCTGTGATTTTCCGCTGAGTTCCATCATCTCTGTTTCGGATCATCCTGCCAGTCGTGGGGCGGGGGTGGCTCAGTCGGTAGCGCGCCAGGCTCGTAATCTGTAGTTCCCAGGTTCGAGTCCCAGCTGGGTCAGCGTTGAGATTTATCTCCGCAAAATTCCCCGCCCTGCCCACGGTCAGTAGGGGACACCGATGGGCTTGGAAAGGCCGCCGTCCGTCGGATGGGACGTTAAGCCGTGGCCCCGTGTGCGGGAGAGCCATACCCTGTGCATGTTAAAGAACACGCTGGATGGCCTTGACGGGAGGTTACCATCTGTCTCCCAACAGCTGTTCCAGTGGGTCCCCTCCCCCAACCTTCTCTGAGCCTTCGGGGTCCATGTAACCTGGCCATTTAGCCCATGGTGTGCAAAAAAGTGCCGCTCAGAGGTAAAACAACCTGCCAGTCGTGCTCTAAGGATGAGCCCCCTTTGGAAGTGAGATCAGCCTATTTACTCCTGTCGCACTTGACGATGCTTTCCATCAAGCCTTTATGTCTTTTATAGGACTTTGTAGTGACGTAGAATACTGACGTCAGTAAGAAATTCTGCATACATTGGCAGGCTTCATGGTGCTTCACACAAGTGTTCAGAATAATTTGACCAGGCAGTGTACAAGTAGCGGGCAAAAGGAAAAACGTTACCTCAATGAAGATTCATATTCGAAACTCGTAACTTCTTCAATATTTTTTAATGGAAAAATGTGATTTAAGGTAAAGTTCGGAATCAAATCTATCCGAATTGCGTTTTTCATCGTAGATCATATAATCATATTCGATGTACCGGGTAATAATTTTACCCCTAACCATCTCCATCATAAAGATATGCCTATTTGGCATGAGTAAGAACAAAATATATAATTAAACACCCTTAGGTGGCCCCCTAAGGGTAAACATAAGAAAAGATAAGTAAAAGGCAGTAAAATTGTACAAGAAACCTAAAACGGGTAGGTCTCCTCAGAGAACGCTACCGTTTGAGGCCTCTTGTACTTGTTCAAAACAGTATGATCGTAAAGAATCAGAGAAGAAATAATCTCATTGGGATTATTGCTGACAGCCTCAAAAACTCTTTTTGAGGTGCGTTTTATATGTGTGTGTATATATATATGGTCGATGCCCAGGCCTTTATGGAGTTGTCTGTTAGTGACAAACCAGGGGGCATCGACCGCAGTTCTCAAAATCTTGTTTTGTATAACCTAAATCTTACGAATATTGGTGGGTGTAGTATTCGCCCATATGGGTGAAGCACAGAGAATCACCGGTCTGATGATCATTATCATAGAGTAAAAGCTTATGATCAATCATTAAAATTGCGTGATTTTCAACAATATTCTATCGTTATTTAAAGAGTTTGAAGCAGAAATATTTAACGGTAGCAAATTTATTTTAAAAAATTGATGAATATTGAAAGTTTTACAGAAGATTCAAGTAAAATATGCACTTCGTTTAATTGAAAGTCTTGAACACATATAATTTAATTATAACGAAAGATCTGATATTAATGCAATTGAAATTCAATGAAAACTCTCTTCAATATCAAAGAGATAAAATTATCTTGAGTGCAGGAGGTTGTGGGTTTGTATCTTTACAGGGTTGGGTTGTTTTACCTCTGAGCAGCACTTTTTTGCACACCATGGGCTAAATGGCCAGGCCACAAGGACCCCGAAGACTCAGAGAAAGTTGGGGGAGGGGACCCACTGGAACAGCTGTTGGGAGACAGATGGTAGCCTCCTGTCAAGGCCATCCAGCGTGTTCTTTAATGTGCACAGGGTATGGCTCTCTCGCACACGGGGCCACGGCTTAACGTCCCATCCGACGGACGGCGGCCTTTCCATGCCCATAGGTGTCCCCTACTGACCGTGGGCAGGGCGGGGAATTTTGCGGAGATAAATCTCAACGCTGACCCAGCGGGGACTCGAACCTGGGAACTGCAGATTACGAGCCTGGCGCGCTACCGACTGAGCCACCCCCGCCCCTGTATCTTTACAGGATCAAGACAATTTTATCTCTAACTTGGAGAGTAAAATTAACTCTCCGTTGGAACATTTACATTTCTCCTTTTTGATATTTATATTGCGAAAGATAAAATACGGCGACTCCTCGTTAGTGAAGATCCCTTGCGAGATTGTTTCTTCCCTATAACCGAAATTATAATAATGAAGCAAATGATGATATTTTAGGTAGCTGCTTCGTCAGTTTCTATTGCTTTATATGAATTCCAAAGTAATGCCTTACAGCTGTTGAGACTGGTTGCATTGTGTTCTTAGTGGGAGTTGACTCATAATCTGACGATCCCGGGTTGAAGTCCCAACTTTGCCTGCGTTCAAAACTTCTTCCACTGACTTCGTTCTCCCCACCGTGCGAAAGGGAGCACCGATGGGTTAGAGACCCTGCTGTCTCTCGTATGGGGGGTTAAGCTGTGTTCAGAAGAGCCATACACTGTACGAGAGGTGGGTGGGTGACTTAGTGTGAAGCGCGCCAGTCGTAATTTGCATTTTTTGATAACACCTGGGTCAGCGTCGAGAAATACCTCCGCAAAACCCCCACAATACCCTCGGTCAGTAGGGGATACCGATGAACTTGGAAAGGCCGCAGTCCATCGGATGGGACGTAGAGATGTGTTACCTTATGAAAGAGAGACATACTCTGTGCACGTTAAAGAACGCGCTAGATAGCCTTGAATGGAGGCTACCGTCTGTCTTCTAACAGCTACCCAGTGGGTCACAAGGACCCTTTCTGAGCCTTCGGGGTCCTTGTGACCTGTCCATTTAGCCCATTGTGGGGCAAAAAAGTAGGTGGCCTTGAAGGGAGAGGCTTCTATCTCTCTACTAACACCCGTCCAGTGGATCCCTTCTCCAACCTGGGGCGGGGGTGGCTCAGTCGGTAACGCTCCAGGCTCATAATCTGTAGTTTCGTGGTTCGAGTCTCAGCTGGGTCAGCGTTGATATTTATCTCCGCAAAACTACGGTCAGTAGGGGACACCGATGGGCTTGGAAAGGCTGCCGTCCGTAGGATGGGGCATTAAGCCATGGCCCCGTGTGCGGTAGAGCCATTATTTGTGAACGTTAAAGAACACGCTGAATGCCCTTGACCCGAAGATACCATCTGTTTCCCAACAGCTATTACTTTGGGTCCCCTCCCCCAACTTTATCTGAATCTTCGGAGTCCTTGTGACCTGGCCATACAAAAAAGTGCCGCTCAGAGGTAAAACAGCCCAATCCATCCCCAGTATTTTCTGAGCCTCGGGGTCCTTGTGACCAAGCCAATTAGCCCATTGTGTGCACAAAGGTTCATCTCGGAGGTAAATCATCTGGTAAAAACCACACATGTTTGTAAATCTGTTTAAAGTAAGTAGGATGATTGATGTAAAACCTAGCCAGGCTGAATTAATAGATTTTCAAATGGAACACCTGCTGAGAAAGTGTGAAATTTTTAAACATCAACTTTCATCATGTAACGGTTTTAACGTATGTAGTGAAGTGTACTAGTACAAAGTGCCTGCTGAGAGAGACCAGATTCGTCACACCTGTCTACTAAAACTGAGCACACAGGTGAACTCTACGATTTAGTCTCACAAGACATCAACAAGGTAGAAGTGGACGACTATCTATATGATCTCGTAAAAGCTGCAAAACGTGCACACCTGGCTCACAAAAATCCTGTGTTTCGTTTTCTCCAGTGATCGCTGTTCTCTCATGTGTTAATGTGTGACCACAGACATGGCTATAAACACTTAGGACATATAATGCTGCCATTTTAATTTCAAGAATTATACAAATTACAAATAAAAAATATTATTTGTTATTCCTTCAGAACTTCTACTTTGGCATATAAACTGACAGGCTCCTGTCAGACCTCTGTGGTAAGCAGCTGCTTGAGGGGTTATTTATTTTATTTTATTCTAATTAGTATACAAAGCTCCAAATAAGCGTTTCATTCTAACTCCGAGGTCCAGAGTCTACCAATCTCGGCACTTAAATCGCCAATAGCAATATCACCTTTCCTTACAGAAGTCGAAATATGCTGAGTTGTTCCTAAAAACTTATTATTCTCACACTTCGGTTGTTTAACTTCTGAGTGGTACTTTTTTTGTACGCAATGGGCTAAATGGTCACAAGGACCCCAAGGGCTGAGAGAATCTTGGAAGGAGATTCACTTGTAGTTATTTGGAAAGCCTCCAGTCAAGGCCACCCAGAGGGTATGGCTCTCCTGAACACGGTGCCACTGCTTAACGTCACATCCGGCGGCCATTCCAAGCCCGCCGGTGTCCGTTACTAACTCAGGACAGAGCGGAGAGATTTAAGGAAATAAATTTCAACCCTGGCCCAGATGGGACTCGAACCTGGGAACTGCAGATTACCCAGCTTTGAAGGTATTTTGCTGAATATAGTCAGTTATTAAATGTTTCATCGTCCGTAACTTCAACAACGAAAGGAACACTACTCTAAAAATCGATATTTACAAAGAATTCATTGGGATCTTTAATCTTGAGTTACATTTTTCCGTAGAAACTTTAAGGCGTTAGTGAACGTTCAGTTTGGTTTCTTATTTAATAACTTGGGCTACTGGAATATGTTTTAAGAATTCATTGCAAATTGATAGAACCAATGTTATAAACGCTGTTGAGTTTCGCTGTTCTCCCTTTATTTCAGCAACTAATAGTATCATCGACAGAATCCTTTAATCTGAATGTTAATTCACATTCATAAACGTTGCTAAGAAAAAAAAAATTAAACAGTCATTTCTCATTCATATAATAGCTTCCTTTTAATCAAAAAGCATTAGTAGGAAACTCACTCTCGACTAATTTGTCTCATCAAGTCACTTTGAAGACTTGGTGAAAGATTTCCGCCATCATAATCCACGCAGGAAGCAGAGAACGATGACGAATGTTAAGCCAACTAAGTCAACTCTCCAACAACAGCAGCAGTGAGGATGCTAATTTCACTTAGCCATCTCGAAGACAGAGACTTGCGAGGCAAACCTCATCCAAGACGTTAGCTATAGATGGATGGCAAGTCCACGCCAACTGAAGTGTGTGCTGATGTGTCTTTGATGCCTGCAGCTCGCGAGTGATGCCTCTGTCAGGGTATTGTCAGAGAGAGGGTAGGACGAATCCATTTCGCAGTCGCTTCACTGCCCACACATTCAGTCCCATACCCCCACCCACTCTCTCTTGATTTAGAGATCTCCCAGCTGTATCCTCTTTCCCCTTCAACAACGGTTTCAACTCCCCCCCTTCTACCATCAACCCCTTCACCCCCACCGCCTTGAGTGGGAGACGCATCGCGTAGGAAAGGAGGGGGAGTAGAGCGGGGAGGGGATGGAAGGGTTCCTCCTCATCCTTAGTTGTGATTGCATCACGCGGTCCCCGTCCTTTACACAGATCCATCCAGAAAGAGAGTAGCCGTTTCCTCCCCCCCACCCCCCGGGTCCGGCGCATTACAAAGTACGGTTCATTACATAAACAAACGGAGTGTGTGCCTTTGCGAGTGTTAGTTCGTGCGTGCGGCCGTGCGGGCATGCGATGGCGGAGGGGCTACTGTGGTGGAAGAGCTCCTGTTGATGGGAGAGAGAGCACACACATACACACAGAGGCGCGTGCACAGACACAGAGAGGGAGAGCGTTGTTCACGTAATAATTCGCGCACTCATCATCTTGGCGAGCAGGGAGCGGGTTCAGGCGCACAGCCGTCGCCTTCCGCACGTATTAGCCGAATAAATGAAGTAATCTTGGCAATGAGGCTGCCCTAATTAGGGACTGTATCATGTGGTGGTGGCAGTTGCAACCCTTTATTGCCCAAATTAATGGGAAGAGCAGGCCGAACGTGGCATTGATGTGGTAGTTACAAGTGCTATTTCTTGATTAGGCCCTCTCCCGCGCTTAATGCCGCTAATGTAATTAGTATTCAACTCCGGCGGAAAGCCAAACACTGCTTTACACTTTGTACTTCTTTGCATTTGCCAACCGGAGACGAAATGAGAACAAGAATTTCATTTGGCCCGATTATATGAAACATGAAAGACCAGGACAACGGTTTCGAGATGGGCGACTGAATGCTTTCCACTTTCTGTACGAAGGCACTCATTTCGACAGAAAGGGTTGTGATGGTGGGGAGGGGACGATGGAGGGGGAGGAGGCTAACAGATGGGTGAGCAACCGAAGGTACAGAGAGATAATTAGGAATGTTCATGGACCTTCCTAGCCAACGATAAAGTGGCGTTATCAAAAATGAGGGAGTAAGAGGAGAGATTTGTGGTTGGGTCAGCAAAGTGAAGAAATCTGGGCAGGAAACAAGAGAATTGTGATTAGTATAGAGTTAGCCCCTACAACAATAAACGTTAAGCTAATTAATCTCTATTGGGTCTTGTTGAAGTTTTTTTTAATACTTTGAATTGATCCAAAGCAGCTGATTTATTTGATTTTTATTTGGGATTGACTTGAATATGACTCTTTTTCAGATTGCAATAGTTGTCATCATTTTTCAATTTCTGACTCATCTCAATATCGTCATTGAGATATTGTCACTTCAATATCGTCATTGAGATATCGTCACTTCAATGTCGTCATTGAGATATTGTCACTCCAATAACGTCATTGAAATATCATCACTCCAATATCTCATTGAGATATCGTCACTTCAATATCGTCATTGAGATATCGTCACCCCAATATCTCATTGAGATATCGTCACCCCAATATCGTCATTGAGATATCGTCACTTCAATATCGTCATTGAGATATCGTCATTCCAATATCTTCATTGAGATATCGTCATTCCAATATCTCATTGAGATATCGTCACTTCAATATCGTCATTGAGATATCGTCACCCCAATATCGTCATTGAGATATCGTCACTTCAATATCGTCATTGAGATATCGTCATTCCAATATCTCATTGAGATATCGTCACTTCAATATCGTCATTGAGATATCGTCATCCCAATATCGTCATTGAGATATCGTCACTTCAATATCGTCATTGAGATATCGTCACTCCAATATCTCATTGAGATATCGTCACTCCAATATCTTCATTGAGATATCGTCATTCCAATATCTCATTGAGATATCGTCACTTCAATATCGTCATTGAGATATCGTCATCCCAATATCGTCATTGAGATATCGTCACTTCAATATCGTCATTGAGATATCGTTATTCCAATATCTCATTGAGATATCGTCACTTCAACATCGTCATTGAAATATCGTCACTCCAATATCGTCATTGAAATATCGTCACTCAATATCTCATTGAGATATCGTCACTCCAATAACGTCATTGAGATATCGTCACTTCAATATCGTCATTGAAATATCGTCATTCCAATATCTCATTGAGATATCGTCACTTCAATATCGTCATTGAGATATCGTCACTTGAATATCGTCATTGAAATATCGTCACTCCAATATCTCATTGAGATATCGTCACTCCAATAACGTCATTGAGATATCGTCACTTCAATATCGTCATTGAAATATCGTCATTCCAATATCTCATTGAGATATCGTCACTTCAATATCGTCATTGAGATATCGTCACTCCAATATCGTCATTGAGATATCGTCACTCCAATATCTCATTGAGATATCGTCACTTCAATATCGTCATTGAGATATCGTCACTCCAATATCGTCATTGAGATATCGTCACTCCAATATCTCATTGAGATATCGTCACTTCAATATCGTTATTGAGATATCGTCACTTCAATATCGTCATTGAGATATCGTCACTCCAATATACGTCATTGAGATATCGTCACTCCAATATCTCATTGAGATATCGTCACTTCAATATCGTCATTGAGATATCGTCACTCCAATATCGTCATTGAGATATCGTCACTTCAATATCGTCATTGAGATATCGTCACTCCAATATACGTCATTGAGATATCGTCACTCCAATATCTCATTGAGATATCGTCACTTCAATATCGTCATTGAGATATCGTCACTCCAATATCTTCATTGAGATATCGTCACTTCAATATCGTCATTGAGATATCGTCACTCCAATATACGTCATTGAGATATCGTCACTCCAATATCTCATTGAGATATCGTCACTTCAATATCGTCATTGAGATATCGTCACTCCAATATACGTCATTGAGATATCGTCACTCCAATATCGTCATTGAGATATCGTCCCTCCAATAGCCGAGACTACCGCAACGAACAGGTAGCGACAAAACCTAGATGCTCCACAATTCAGAGACTGCACTACATCTATCGGGATAATGCCATGTTTACAGTCGCTCAAAAAAATATCCGAACACTATGGGTTGATGACAAAATTCAGAAAAAAATATCTGGCAACTTTTTTTTTTTAGAAATTAGTGATCTGGCAACCTTCGTGTCACGTGACACGAAGGTTGCCAGATATTTTTTTCTGAATTCTCTGATCAACCTCGGATATTTTTTTGACCACTATTCACAATCGGGGCTAATAGTACTATAGAAGTAAAGTCCAGCCTTTGGCAAAACCTAACTTTAATTTTCGTTCTGGGTCTCTACAAACAAGGATATTGAGAATCCAAGTTGACTCGGCGCCCATAACTCCACCGCAACGAACAGTGGTTTTCAGATACTTCATAGATTGACTGATTGGCCCTTCAGAATATTGGGTCAAATTACAGCACAGAGGATTCTTTATACCTTACAACAACTTACTTTCAAAATTTTTTATCTTAGCACCATTTCTTTTATTTCGGAAGTCACATGACATAAAATATTCGTCAAGCAGCAGTAACGAAGAACTCGGCATGGAACGATTCACCTGCAATCGCCAACGAATCAAAGAAAAAGAATGCTTAATTAAGTGTCAATATGCTCTAACTGTTGAGCTTATCGATGGACTATTAAGATCACCACAAATGTATAAAGGTTGAGTTGGGTTGTTTTACCTCTGAGCGGCACTTTTTTGCACACCATGGGCTAAATGGCCAGGTCACATGGACCCCGAAGGCTCAGAGAAGGTTGGGGGAGGGGACTCACTGGAACAGCTGTTGGGAGACAGATGGCAGCCTCCCGTCAAGGCCATCCAGCGTGTTCTTTAACGTGCACAGGGCATGGCTCTCCCGCACATGGGACCACGGCTTAACGTCCCATCCGACGGACGGCGGCCTTTCCAAGCCCATCGGTGTCCCCTACTGACCGTGGGCAGGGCGGGGAATTTTTGCGGACATAAATCTCAACGCTCACCCAGCTGGGATTCGAACCTGGGAACTACAGATTACGAGCCTGGCGCGCTACCGACTGAGCTACCCCCGCCCTCTTTTGAAGGTATTCGGCTATCTGCAGAGGTTGGGTTGCGTTGTTTTACCTCTGAGCGGCACTTTTTTGCACACCATGGGCTAAATGGCCAGGTCACATGGACCCCGAAGGCTCAGAGAAGGTTGGGGGAGGGGACCCACTGGAACAGCTGTTGGGAGACAAATGGTAGCCTCCCGTCAAGGCCATCCAGCGTGTTCTTTAACGTGCACAGGGCATGGCTCTCCCGCACACGGGGTCACGGCTTAACGTCCCATCCGATGGACGGCGGCCTTCCCAAGCCCATCGGTGTCCCCTACTGACCGTGGAGAGGGCGGGGAATTTTTGCGGAGATAAATCTCAACGCTGACCCAGCTGGGACTCGAACCTGGGAACTACAGATTACGAGCCTGACGCGCTACCGACTGAGCCACCCCGCCCATCTGCAGAGGTATACCATCACTTTACATGGCAATCTGGGGAATACATCCAGTTTTTGGACACGGCAAAGCGTTATTTAGAATGATATTTCCTATAACTCGCTGGGGCGCAGGATGACTCAGTCATTGGCATGCCGAGATTACAATCTTCAGTCCCCAGATTCGAGTCCGACTTTTTGACAGTCGGAGTGGCTCAGTCGATAGAGCGAAATGCTCGTAATCTGCAGTTCTCAGGTTCGAGGCCCACCTGGGCCAGCTTTGAGATTTATCTCAGCAAAACTTCCAGCCCTGCCTTCCGTCAGTAGGAAATACCGATAAGCTTGGATAAAGCCGCCGTCTGTCGGATCGGACATTAAACCGTGGTCCATGTGCAAGAGAGCACTACCCTGTGCATTTTTAAGAACACGCTGGATGGTCTTGACGGGAGACTACCATCTGTTTCCCAATTACCTAGTAGGTCCCCTCCTCCGATCTTCTTTCAGCCTTAGGGGTCTTTGTGACCTAACCATTTAGCCCATTTTGTGCAAAAAAGGGCCACTCAGATAAAACAACAAAACCTATATCTGCATTCTGAAAAGGGGGGGGGCTATGTCCCCCCTTTCAGAATATAGGTAGTAATAAGGGGAAAAAAATATTAAACTTATATTTCATACAATGTTGAAGAAATTTTTTAAAGAGCTCTGAAACGATGGGGTGAAATGTAATACTACATTGAAAATCTAGTCTCATGCACAGCCCCTCCTTTACACTTTTTCCGGCTTTTTTGTGTTTCTTGACCCCCCCCCCCCCTCACCTTGATTTTTTTTTCTAGATCTTTACTTTATATCCTCTAAATTCCCTCCCTGTCCACGGTCAGTATGGGACACCAATGGGCTCATAAAGATCGCCGCCCGTCGGATGGAACGTTAAGCCGTGATTCCATGTGATGAAAGCCATACCCTATTCATATTAAAGAACACCTGGATGTCCTTGATGAAAGGCTACCATCTGCCTCCTAACAGTTGTCGAAGGGTCCCCTCCCTCCACCCTTCTTTGAGACTTCGGGGTCCTTGTGACCTGGCCATTTAGCACATTATGTGCAAAAAAGTGTCGCTCACTGGTCAACCCAACCTATGATTTCGCTTAGATGAAAATAATTAACCAGAATAAAGTGGAAGAAAACATTTTAAAATCGAATAAATGATTTCTAACGCTATGTTTGCACAAATTTCAACACGTGGACCAATCATACGTGTACTCATTATTTTCAACAAAGGAAGACACCTTAGTAGTATTGTGCCACTATACGGATCCCCCACTAGTGCTTTCACCCTATGACGTCACAGGCCACGCCTCCTCCCCCTGTGGCGTAATCATTACGTAACATGACGTAACAGGCCACGCCCCTGATTAATTTTGAATTATCAATAAGGGGGAGTGGCCTGTGACGTCATGTTACGTATGATTACGTCATGTTACGTCATAGGGGAAGGGGCGTGGCCTGTGACGTCATAGGGGAAAGCACTAGTGGGGGATCCGTATAGTGGCACAATACTACTCACCTTTCTTTGAAAGCTTTAGTTAAGGGACTATAGTTCGCAAACACCATGAGAAAGTATGCTAACCAATACTGGATTAATCCACATGTTGTGTCACGAGGTTCCCACGCTCTGATGAACACGATTTAATGATAACCAGGCTATGTTCTGACTCTGTCATCTGTATTGTGTTTATCAGTCCATTGTTCCCCTTGTGTCCATCTTTAATGTGCGGAATTTGCATGTAGGTAAGTCGCGCTGTTCGGTAATTACATCGACAACAATTACTTTGGGGTTTGTAATGCCACGCTGAGGTAGTCAGAGTCTCTCGGCATGTGGACCGCACAAAGTCCCGTCTCCGGCAACATGCCAATAACGGACAAACATGTCAATGACAGTAAACGTTTGAATCAGTTCCTAGTCTCCTCCTCGTTCATACAGCAAACAACAATCTCTCTCTAAACTGGGAACGATAATTAAATTACAAAAGTCATTGTAATGCGAAGAGAATTTCCAGTCTTCCACTGATATTGCATCGCTGAATGCCAATGTTCAAATATGCGCTTTTCTCTGTAGCATATAACACACAATCTTCGCCATACCAAAGTGGCTGCATTTCTGTAAAAAATATGAATCTCTGTCCTGAATATCCCTCTTAGATATCTTAAGTATTTTCCGGTTTATTTCTTCATTAGTACAACACGCTACTTGTGCAAAGAATAAGATTGTCGTGTTTATATATGATCTGCTGTCTTCTACGATGTTGATTAGGCTTCACAAGGTATTCTCTTGTTTCCATGTCTCTGCAACAATTTCAACATTCAAGTCCGTAACAATCATTCAATCTACAGCCGGTTTCAATAATTTCTAGCATTATTACATTCCTGTAAATACGCTGACGTAGCAGACATTTACAAAATTCTATATTAATCCGTTTCTAAAGCATCACCATTGTCTGTGAAGTTATCCATAATAAACTTTGTGTCTCAGTCGAGATTGATCTCCGCGAACCCCTCTCTTCCCTGTGTGAGGAATAGGACACCGCAGGGCTGGTAAACGCCGACGTCTGTCGGATGAGACGCTAAGCCGTGTTTCAGTATGCATCAGAGCCTGTGAGTGTCAAAGAATACACTGGATGACCTGACGGGGGATTATTTCTATTGTTACCATGGGACCTCTTCCCCAACTTTGGCTTCCTTGTAACCTGGCCATTTAGCCCGGTATGTACAACAGAGTGCCTCTCGGATATAAAGGAACCCAATCCAAAGATTTATAAAATCGAAAGTAGTGGAATTGTTGGGTTGGGTTGTTTTACCTCTGAGCGGCACTTTTTTGCACACAATGGGCTAAATGGCCAGATCACAAGGATCCCGAAGGTTGGGGGAGGGGACCCACTGGAACAGCTGTTCGGAGACAGATGGTAGCCTCCCGTCAAGGCCATCCAGCATGTTCTTTAACGTGCACAGGGTATGGCTTTCCCGCACACGGGACCACGGCTTAACGTCCCATCCGACGGACGGCGGCCTTTCCAAGCCCATAGGTGTCCCCTACTGACCGTGGGCAGGGCGGGGAATTTTGCGGAGATAAATCTCAACGCTGACCCAGCTGGGACTCGAACCTGGGAACTAGAGATTATGAGCCTGGCGCGCTACCGACTGAGCCACCCCCGCCCCTGCATGCTAAAAAACACACTGGATGGCCTTGACGTAAGGCTTCCATCTGTCTTTCAACAGTTGTTCCAGTGGTTCCCCTCCCCCAACCTTCTTTGAGCCCTCGGGATTCTTGTGACCTGGCCATTTAGTCCATTGAGTGCAAAAAGTGCCGCTCAGAGGTAAGCCAACCGAACCTTGAATCGCTCAGCTGAACTCACTTTTGAATAAGTCTAAACTTTAAGGAAAGTTTAGGCCTGTTAAGCCCTCTGTTGATGTTCAAGAGTAAGGAGAGGGACAAACGCGTGACCAGTGTTCAAAAAGGACACAAAAAAAGAGAATGTTTATATATTTTAGATCGAGGGCAAAGCAATGTCGTCTCCGCGCAAAGCAAGCGAAACAGCTCTTCGTAAATGAACGCCTCTATTAGGTCATAACGGAGCTCCTCAGTCACCTATCATGATGATGATGATTATAAACCAGCATCATAATCGAGGGCTGCAATGGAATTTAAACCTGTCATAATATAAATATGCACTTTAATCGCCCTAGTTATCGCTTTTCATGTCATAACTGAACTTCACTCATTAAATGACTTCTAGCAAGTAAAAAAAAAGATTATTTTGAAAGAAATTTATATTTGTTGAGTTGGGTTGTTTTACCTCTGAACGGCACTTTTTTGCACACCATGGGCTAAATGGCCAGGTCACATGGACCCCGAAGGCTCAGAGAAGGTTGGGGGAGGGGACCCACTGGAACAGCTGTTGGGAGACAGATGGTCGCCTCCCGTCAAGGCCATCCAGGGTGTTCTTTAACGTGCACAGGGTATGGCTCTCCCGCACACGGGGCCACGGCTTAACGTCCCATCCGACGGACGGCGGCCTTTCCAAACCCATTGGTGTCCCCTACTGACAGTGGGCAGGAGCGGGGAATTTTGCAGAGATAAATCTCAACGCTGACCCAGCTGGGACTCGAACCTGGGAACTTCAGATTACGAGCCTGGCGCGCTACCGACTGAGCCACCTCCGCCCCTATATTTGTTGAATAGTGGTTATTAACATTTCTTCCAGCCCCTGAAATTGCACGATTATGCTTTCTCGGTGGGAAATAATTTTATTTCTTTTCAACTCTTCGCCTTCAATATTTCCAATCAATTAATACATTGTTTTGCTAAGCACTAAAGGCATGAAGTTTATATACAGGGTGTCCCTGAATTCATGGTCCGAACGTGAGGGGATGGTAGTACACACCGAACCCACCAATATTCGTCATAGAATATGCGGCCGCAAACGCAGTGAGGACTCGGAAATGAAGGACAGACACAGAGGTTTCCAGAGTGACATTTATTGGAGATCATTACAACAAATGCTCAAACGTCCGCCCACCAACGTTGATACAGGCGGCACAACGGCGGAGTAGTGATCGGCGTACCTGCTCGTAAACACCGGGCTTGTCGCGCACATCGGCGGCTGAGAATGCTGGGGTTTGACCGATCTAGCGCTTTTAAGCTGTGCTGACTCGTCTTCGCCCCCTACCGGCATCGGGTTGCGTTTGCGGCCACATATTCTATGACGAATATTGGTGGGTTCGGTGTGTACTACCATCCCCTCAGGTTTGGGCCATGACTTCAGGGACACCCTGTATAGAGGCGGGGGTGGCTCAGTCGGTAGCGCACCAGGCGTAATCTGTAGTTCCCAGATTCGAGTTTCAGCTGGGTCAGCTTTGAGATTTATCTCCGACCAATCTCGCTTTTGTTTAAAAGTTTTCCAAAATATTTGAAAAACTGGTAAAATTCAGAGTATTGAGTTATTTAAATAAAATAAATTTCTTTTCGTCAAATCAGTTTGGCTTCACTGAGGGTAAGGGCATTGATCATACGTTATTGTCATTCACTAATTTTATTTATAAATAAATTCACCAAGGAAGTTTAACTCAATCAATTTTTCTAGATCTTGAAAAAGCTTTTGACACCGTAACACATTCATTGCTTTTGAAAAAATTGGAGCATTTGGGTATGAGAGGGATTGCTCTAGAATGGTTTATCAGTTACTTAACAAATAGAACTCAATTAGTTAAATTAAAAAACTGCCTCAGCAATCTTAAACTAAATATATGGTATTCCGCAGGGCTCTGTTCTTGGCCTCTTATTGTTTAATATTTATATTAATGACCTCTGTGAAATGAACATTAATTGTAATATTACAACCTTTGCAGATGACACTGCATTGACGTTTAGTAACCAAACTAATACAGATTTATTGTCCAATGTCAATAATGTTCTTGAGAAAGTTAATATGTGGTTCGAAAATAATAAACTCTCAATTAATAAGAATAAACTAAATTTGTTTTCTACAAGTTGAAAATAACCAAAATGCTGCAAATACTTTTGTCATTAAATTGCATTTACCTGAATGCTATAAACATATTGATTGCCATTGTGATGACGTAGAACAGGTTGAGAGCATTAAATATTTAGGTATTTTCATAGATAATAAGTGAAAATTGAAGAAACGTATTGACAACGTCACAGGTAAAGCACGTTACAAACTACTCAAATTACACCACTTGAAATGCAAATTTAATCTTAATATGCTGCGAACATTGTACTTCTCATGGATACAAGCTGCATTTCAATACGGTATAGTTTGTTGGGGTGGAACTTATGTCTCGGTTTATAAACCTCTGGTGTTTCTGCAAAACAAAATTATTAAATTAATTGCAAAAAAAACACTGATATTTTAAGCAATTTCAGTCGTTACTCTATGCTAAAAATTCTACCAATCAGACATATATTTGTTTTTAGAGTGATGATATTTTTTGAGCAAAACTGCTTTAATTTTCACATTCAGCCGGATTTTTACAAATTCAGAGAGAAGGGTCCAAAATGCTTAGTTCCTTTGAACAAAAAAGAAATTGCTCATAAGCATTATTCGTATATCGCACCTAAAATCTGCAATCAGTTGCTTCTTGAAATTAGAAGTGAAAAAAAAAATTAATATGTTTAAGCAGAATTTAAAAAGCTTTCTCTTTTCTTTGGAAGATGTTGCACCTATGTTAAACAATCAAGGGCAAAGTAAAAATGTATTGTACATATATCGGAAAAATAACACACATTGTTTGTAATCTTTGTAGTGAATAAGTCGTTATTGATTTTTGTATTAATTTCCTTTAGTGGCCCAGACAAACCATGTGGTTTTTGGGTTCATTCATATTTTTCTATGTTATAAATTGTATATAAATATAAAAAACCAAAAAAAAATAAATACCCCCTCAAGCATCTGCTTGCCACAGAGGTCTGACAGGAGCCTGTCAGTTTATATGCCATAGTAGAAGGTCTGTGAGGATGGCAGGACCTCAGCTGAAAAAAACACAAACGTCCATGCCTTAATCCGGGGCTCGAACCCAGATCCCTTAGTGATGAAATAAAATTGATTGATTGATCTTCTCTCTCGGGGCAATGCGGTAGTATCGGAACAAATCTCGATGCAAGATGACTCGAACCAGGAAACATTGGTTTACAAACCTGGTCAGTAAACTGTTCTGATGAAATTTGATCTCTTAAATTCTTCTGAGAGTTACTTATTTTTAAAAATTTAGTAAATCTGAAACATTCAATAATATTCTAATAAATTTGTAGTAAATAAATTCTTGTACTATTCTAAATTAAATAGCTTGTCGTTGAATATTAGACAAATTAAATCGCTTAAAACTTGACTCATATTTGATTTCCTTTTTTTGCTCCATGTCTGTCCGGGCCCGGTGTATCAAGGTCGCGTGGGGCGGGGTGGCTCAGTCGGTAGCGCGCCAGGCTCGTAATTTGTAGTTCCCAGGTTCGAGTCCCAGCTGGGTCAGCGTTGAGATTTATCTCCGCAAAATTCCCCGCCCTGCCCACGGTCAGTAGGGGACTCCGATGGGCTTGGAAAGACGCCGTCCGTCGGATGGGACGTTAAGCAGTGGCCCCGTGTGCGGGAGAGCCATACCCTGTGTGCGGGAGAGCCATACCACGTTAAAGAACACGCTGGATGACCTTGACGGGAGGCTACCATTTGTCTCCCAACAGCTGTTCCAGTGGGTCCCCTCCCCCAACCTTCTCTGAGCCTTCGGGGTCCATGTGACCTGGCCATTTAGCCCATGGTGTGCAAAAAAGTGCCGCTCAGAGGTAAAACAACCCAACCCGGTGTATCAAGATCGCTTTGTGACCTGCCGCCCTACGAATTGATTGCATTATTATATCATTCATCATCAAAAATATTAAGCATTTAAATATTTCATGTATAAATGACTATTTGATCTGTTTTTTAGGATTTTATATTTAAAACGATGAATTGTTCCCATATTCCAGTTCCTGTTATCTCTATTTTATAAAAATTACATTATTTATCTTTTGAAATCCACACCTTATCTTAGAAAAATTTGAAGGAGAAACTCGAGTACTAAAGCTAACCCGAATTTATAATCGAACATTTGCCAGACAAATCTTTTGAAGTCTTCATGCTCCATTTCTGTCTGGAAGCGCGCCAAATTCCAAGAGAATTGTTCTAGTTTACGTTTGCAAAGTTGTCTCTTAATTCTGCAAGCGCTTCATTATGACGTCCACTAATGCAGTCATTGCCTATATCAGTCATTGCCTATATCAGTGATCTCCAATCTCCAAACCTTTGTCATCACGCATCCTGTATCATCAAAAAATAGTAGCATGCACCCCCAGTGTGTGTGACGAAAAAAAAAAAAAAAAAAAAACACTGAAGAGCCAAAACATTATGACCAGCGCGTCTTTATGCAAATCGAAGCAATTGCAGGTAAACGACGGCGCGTGTGAAGGTAATGAAATGGTATAAATAATACCTGATATTGAGCTCTGTTAATCAGTTTATTCTTGTTCTTCAGATGGGAAAGGCAGCGGACTGAAGTGAGTTTGATGAAGGCCAAATTGTAATGACCAGACGACTGGGTCAGAGTATTTACGAGACGGCAAGGCTTATGGGGTGCTCATGGTCAGCTGTGGTTAGTACCTTCAAAAAGTGATCCAAGGAGGAAAAAACCACTAACCGCCAGCAAGGTGTGGGCCGAAAATGTGCTCATCGATGCTGGAGGTGAGAGCGAAGGCTATCCCGTATGGTAGGAGCCAACAGAAAGGATACTGTGGTGTGACTCGTCCGTAATTTGAATGCTGGTTATGGGAGTAATGTGTCACAACACATAGTATATTGAACCCTGCTGAAAATGGGGCTGCATGCCGCAGGCTGCTCCGAGTGCCCATGCTAACCTCGGTTCACCTACACAAAACGAAAACGAAACGAAAAACGACTACGAAAATGCCTACAATGGGCATACGAGCATCAAAACTGGACCTTGAATTATTGGAAGAAGGTCGTTTGGTCCGATAATCTCATTTCCTATTGCACAATATGGACGGTCAGGTACATGTGTATCGTTTATCTGGGGAATGTCGGCACCAGGATGCACTGTGGGATGAAAACAAACCGGTGGAGGAAGTATAATGCTTTGGACAATGTTCTGCTTGGGAAATCCTGGGTGCAGTCATTCATGTGAAGGAAACTATGTCATTGCAGACCAGGTACATCCTTTCATGGCAATGGTATTTCCCTCTAGTAATGCCTTCTTTCAGCAGGATAATGCACCATGCCACACTGCTCGAATTGTTCGAGAATGGTTCGCCGGAACATGAGGATGACTTCCTGTATTGGCCTGCAATATTAAAAGTGGATTTCGTGTAATAGTGATTAATGAGATTTTCCTTCTTAAAAGGGGTTACCCATTGTGTCCCCTTTCCCCAACCTACTCTGAGTCTTCGGGGTCCTTGTGACCTGGCCATTAGTCCACTGTGTGCAAAAAAGTGCCGCTCAGAGGTAAAACAACTCAACCTCAAAAAATAATTCAATGACTTTGTTGGCAGGAATCGATAAGTATCAGATGGACTCGGAATGAGTGTAAGTGAGAAAAGAAACTGTTATTCTATTCTTTTGCATACACTGAAGTACTACAACCAAGTTTTACAGTCATTGAATTAGGGATAGGAAACGTTATCCAAATTTAGTACCGGAATTCCCGCATTTGCCCGCATGCATGCGTGGATGAAACTCTGGTCATATGTAGCTGTCAGCTTTGGCTTCCACAAGCATTCGTTGTGAGAAGTGTAATGGGAAAGACGTGGGATTTAGATGCATTTGACAGAGGGCAGATCGTAGGTGCCCGACGCATGGGACACTCGATCTCCGAAATTGTCAACGAATTTGGATTTTCTCTACGACAGTTTCAAGAGTGTTCCGGGGATATGAAAATTTCGGCAAAAAAAACAAGCACTTGGGCAAACTGCAAAGGACAACAGCCTTGAATGATTGTGGGCTTCGCCCACAATCATCGGCACCTCTGAGCGGCAACGATACACATGTACCCTGACTGATAGGGACCCCACATCGTATGGATCGATGCATCGATGCGGTGGCATCGTATGGCCATCATATGCCACTGCATCGTATGGACTGATAGGGGTCAGACACTCTCTGAAATCACCTCCCATCTGAACGTGGGTTCCAGCCGGGAAGTCAGTGCACGGACTGTGCAACGCTCACTTCATTGTCTTGGATTCGGGACACTGATCTACAAGAGTCCAACTTCTAACGGCACGATAGCGGGCTCAGTGCTTTGCCTGGGCTAGAGAACATCGAAACTGACCATCGATAATTGCCAACAGATAGCTTGGAGTGATGAATCCCGATTTAAACTTCATCACACCGATGGGAGACTGAGGGTATGGCGCAAACTCATGAAGCTATGGATCCTGCAGTCCAGGTCAGAACAGTACAAGCTGGTGGTGGCTCCTTGATGGCCTGAGGTGTCTTCAGTTGGATGTCTGTGGACCTTTGATAGGTGTACCGATGACTCTCACTGTATCCCGGCAAAACTCATGACTGACCATTTACACCCATTTATGGCCATCATGCATCCCAATGGAGATGGCGTCTACCAGCAAGACAACTGCTCATCTCACAGGTCCAGGTTGGCTACTGCATGGTTGCAAGAGCATTCTGTTGACTTTGAAATAACGAATTGGCCACTTAGAGCACAGATTTAAATCCCATTGAAAACCTTTGAGATACCGCCGAGCAGAGTGTTTGGCCCGTGTCCCATCAGCGACGATATTGAGAGAATTGTGGACAGCTCTGGAGGATGTTTGGGTCGCCATACCTGTGGAACATTTACTCAAGCTTGTGGAGTCCTTGCCTCGTCGTGCGGTGGCCGTTATCAGGGCCAGAGGTGGTCCAAAACGTAACTAGGTTGCTATCCCTAATTCAATGGCACTTCAGTGTATATTTAGTAGGCCTTCTTAATCGCAAGATATTCCAGCCGCATATCCGATTCTTAAATACCACCTACACGAGATGGTTTCCAGTTATTTGATTCTATTTCGAATTGCAACTAATCGAAAGGCAGTTGCAATTAAATATTGTTTTAGAATCGCAATTGGCTGTTCACAACAGTTGTTTTAAGTCTGCTGCATGAATAGCACAAAACACTCCATAAATAAAATTCCCTTTAGATATTTTTCTCTCTTTGCCCTAGGGAAACACGGCTCTTAGGCTTTCTGTCGGCCTCTTTGACAAGCAGCTGCTTGAGGGAGTATTAATTTCTTTATTTATTTATATCTAAAATCCTTAATCTGGTAAGTCTTTTGTAACACTGTCCTGTTTCTATTCTGTGATATTTAGAGTTAGTCTTAAACAATTGCATTAATCTCCTTTAAAACATTATATACAGTCGCTCAAAAAAATATCCGAACACTATGGTTGATTACAGAATTCAGAAAAAATATCTGGCAACGATTTCTTTAGAAATTAGCGATCTGACAACCTTCGTGTCATGTGACACGAAGGTTGACAGGATCAAATACATAGAAATATAGCCAAACATCGAGTTTTGTCAGATATTTCAGAGTTTTTCAAATTCAACTTAACTCCACTAGACTTTTTCTAATGGGTATTTGTTACGGATAAAGCGTACTTTTCCGCCTTTACCTGTAAATGTTGGCGATCTTATGCGCCAGAATTACTATCGCAGTTGCAGAAGTCACGACAGACATGCTATGTCGCACCAGAGAAAAATTTGGGGCGGGGGTGGCTCAGTCAGTAGCGCGCCAGCTCGTAATTTGTAGTTCCCAGGTTCAAGTCCCAGCTGGGACAGCGTTGAGATTTATCTCCGCAAAATTCCCCGCACTGCCCACGGTCAGTAGGGGACACCGATGGGCTTGGAAAGGCCGCAGTCCATCGGATGGGACGTTAAGACGTGGCCCCGTGTGCTGGAGAGCCATACCCTGTGCACGTTAAAGAACATGCTGAATAGCCTTGATGGGAGGCTACCATCTTTCTCCTAACAGCTGTTCCAGTGGGTCCCCTCCCCCAACCTTCTCTGAGCCTTTTTGGTCCATCTGACCTGGCCATTTAGCCCATAGTGTGCAAAAAAGTGCTGCTCAGAGGTAAAACAACCCAACCTAGAGAATAATTCATTTTTGGCAGGATATTTGCGGTGTTACATCTGGAAGCCCCATGGAACTGTCACTCTGATACATCTGACAAAACGTGATATGTCTAGTTACATTTCTATGCATTTGATTTGTATCTTACCGTTCATTAATAAATTCATAGATCGTAATCATGCATAGGTTCGAGGATGTTCGTTCATGCATAGGATGCATAGGTCCGGGAATAATGCTAAAGATTTCGTATTAAGTTTTTCCACGGAATTATACGTCACACATTTCTTATGACATTAACAATTGTTCCCCTTTCTAATGTACGAGGTCAAATCCTATTTACCCTGTAACCGCTACATACTTTAATTGTGATGTCGACCTTGTAAAATCAGCTGAGCGCTTGGAGAACGCGATAACTTAAGATCCAAAGGCACCCCACATGGAGTTCTGATAAAGTGTAGCATTCGACAGGAAACAGTAATTATTTAACTTTCTCATTAGGCTTTTGGACGGAGCGACTGCTCTTCTCAAAGTGAGTCGAACCATACTCCTTTAACTCATGTTGGAACTAAAGTTTTTTACGGAAACGTATGAATTCTACTTTTAGCATTCTTACTTTCTATAGCATTCTGCCGCGCAGTCTTTACCCTGTAAAAGCACGTAACTGACGCCGCAACGTGAATTTCGTCAGCGTCTTCACGTTCGCCGATAAACGGTGGAAGAGACGATTTTATAAACTGTGCGAGCGCTTGTAGATTAATGATTACTCCCATAGCTGATTTTTCTTCGAGTAGCATTACTTCCTAGGAAAGAGTTTGCATCATGTACTGAGGATACATCCGTAATAAGTATTTTTAAACCATGTCGCGTAACGGGGGAGTTTTTAATTTCATAGGACTTTTGTTAAAAACCATCGCGCTCTGCACTCGTCCTCTTGACCCCCTCCCCAGACCGATAAGTTGTAAGATCAAATTTATATTGTGCGATTGCTGACATCGATAAGTGACCGCTGCCGAGTTGTAAATATTAAAATGTGCATTCTTATCGGCACCAAATGTAAACACTGTGGCAGCGTCTGCACTCGTCCTCTTGAACCCATACTCCGTTGGTTTGGCCATGTTGCCCGTATGAATAATTATAGATTGGCGAATAGGGTTATGAACAGTGTGCCTAGAGACCTCAGAAAGACGGGGAGACCTAGGATGCGGTGGACAGACAATGTCGAACAGGGTCTTGTTAGAATTGGTGTACAGTGGCCGGATGCTGCAGATGTGGCTCAGGACAGACTTGCTTGGAGAATTAAACTGCACACTCTGGTTGGACCTCCGTAGCCCATGGCTGCTTGAGGATGATGATGAATTACTACACACAGCAAGTAGCTATCAAACAGAGTTAACATCATCTTAAAAAAACTGTACTATTTACTGTAAAAGAAGATGCTATAAAGAAGAGAAATATCAATTACACATATTTTAAATAATATTCTCCTTTTAAAAATCTCTGATTTCAGCTGTAAAGATCCTGATAATTTTTCCGCCCTTGATGAAAGCTTTTAAGAAACGTTTTAGAGCACATTAGGAGGGAAAAAGAAGGAGGGCATCATTACTGTGGTAAATACGTTATTTAAAATTTTACTGAAAAAGTTAATACTGAAATGGAAAATTTAATGACCATAATCTCTTGATTTCCGACTAAGAAATTTTTAACGTTAGAAAGCGTAGCTCTATTACTGAGCGGTACTTGTGCAAAATTCGACGGTTAACAGACCTTGATCGGTTAAACCAATAACAGATAATCGAAGGCCGGTTAATCGAGGTTTCACTCTATATCAACAACCTATTCATCCACCTACTCCTCCTTTAAGAAATGTTTCTTGCTATTCCCCTGATTTGATTTGTATCTATCATTTATCAATAAATGTGTACATCCTTTCAAAGTTGTAAATCTACTTTTGAAATATCCCGTATATAAGATACTGTTGAGTACTGTTAGTTTCTCGAGATAAAGGAAGATAGAAACTGATGGCTTTAAAAAACGGAAACAAAATGCCCACCCGCTGAACCGGCAAGAACATAACGACCCGCAAGCTGTATGTTGAACAAGCCTGGTCAATTTGCATAATTTTCACATAAATATCATTTTGTCAAGTACGGATCTGTAAAAAAATTTAGGTGGGGGAGGGGATGCGGGGTGGGGGGAGCACGTGATTCGAGTGAACTATTTCTTGAAATTATTCTTCGCAAAGAGGAAGTTGCATGAACGAATCATAATAACATTGTCCTGTTATGTCCTTTATTCTTGCCAAACAGGGTGTTTTCTTTTTCTCGCCTGTGTTTTAGTGATCTTCCAAATAAAAGTTCTTAAAAAAATATGAACGGGGAAATGTTATATTTTGCCCGTAAAGTCGCTCATAAAAGTATCCGAACACTATGGTTAATTGCAGAATTCAGAAAAAAATCTGGCAATCATTTTTTTAGAAATTATTATTAGATCTGGCAACCTTCGTGTCGAAGGTTGCCAGATCACTAATTTCTGAATTCTGTAATTAACCATAGTGTTCGGATATTTTTTTGAGCGACTGTACCGGATGTTAAAATTATACAAAGCAGGGTGGGGGTGGTGGTGGGGGGGGGGGGTCATGGCTTTTTTAACCCCACTTTCTTTACATTCAGTCATAGTTCCGATAACGATTAAATAAAAAATTTTATATTAACACGTTAGGAACTTTCTTCTTCAATCCTGATATTAGTGTTTAATGTACAGTCGCTCAAAAAAGTATTCGAACACTATGGTTGATTACAGAATTCAGAAAAAATGTCTGGCAACGATTTTTTTAGAAATTAATGATCTGGCAACCTTCGCGTGTCACGTGACACGAAGGTTGCCAGATCACTAATTTCTAAAAAAATCGTTGCCAGATATTTTTTCTGAATTCTGTAATCAACCATAGTGTTCGGATACTTTTTTTGAGCGATTGTAGGTGGTCATATTATTTTGATACTAGATCGTGTGGGCTCACTCACGGAAATATTGAGCGTGTGCAGTTACCGTTCACAGCAAACTGGAGCGTGTGCAGTAACTGCACACGCTCCAGTTTGCTGTGAACGGTAACTGGAGCGTGTACAGTTGCTGTACACGCTCCAGACATTTTTTCTGAATTCTGTAATCACGTGACACGAAGGTTGCCAGATCATTAATTTCTAAAAAAATCGTTGCCAGACATTTTTTCTGAATTCTGAAATCAATCACAGTGTTCGGATACTTTTTTGAGCGACTGTACTAGAATAATCGTTATTATGTAGCCTAAATCTGGAATAAGGAAAGAAATAGAAACAGAACGGGAAATAAACAGTGACGTCACAGAGATAATGAGCAAAAATTAAAACTGAAACAATGAAGTTTCGAAAATATATGAGAAAAGTTCGTTTTATGTTTCACTAAAATTGGTTTGGTAAATACAATTTGAAATATAGTGATTGAATCAAAAGTGGTGATAATGGTGAAATAAATAGGTAGAAAAATATCAGTGATTTTTTTGCTAAGTTCCATTCACCTAATAATGCAATGCAGTCGAGATGATGAAATTAACACATAAAGATGACATTGAAACGCTATAATATGCATTGTACGCTAAATTGTTTATTCATTAATTTACTTGTACACTATATATTTACAATTCAGTGTAAAATGTATTATTATAGTGTTTCAATTTCATCTTTATGCGTTCATTGCATCCACTCGACTGCATTATTAAGTATATGGAATCTCCGTAAGTAAAAATGATTTTGGCTTATTCTGCCAGTTGATTCCACCAACATCTACTATTTCCAATCAAGTTCTGCATTTTATATTGGTGAAAGAAATTTTAGTAAAAATAAAATATTAAAAGAACTATTCTCATATATTTTTGAACTGTATTTTTCATTAAGATCTTTCTACATTGATTAACAAAGAAATTTTTAAAAAAAATAAGAAAAATGAAAAAAAAAAAAAAAAAAAAATTTCTAGATCGGCTGTTCTCAGTCTATTTGAGTCAAACGCCCATCTTTTGCCAAAATTATTTCTAGCCCTCCCTTCACGGAAACAAAAATAATTTTTCCTCTATTAAAACCAGTTGAAATCTGGAAGGCGATAGTACCCTTGTTGTCAGTTCATCAAGCTTAAACGCCCCATAAATTTATAAAACGCCTCTAGGGGGCGGTGACGCCGCCATTATGAACCTCTTTTCTAAATAAACTTTCGCATTCAATTAAATTTCTTTTCCCCCTCATTCACTTACTTTTCAGAAAACTAAACTCCAACGAGACGGAACTATTTCTTTTCAGCGAAATTTACATAGGTTCAACGCGACACATGACAGCAGTTTCTTTTAAATAACCATCCCCTCATATTGCCATTCTCCCCTTTTCACCTATAAATTGTCTTTCACCATTCTTCACTGTGAATTGGGATGAGGGTTGGCTCAATCGATAGAGCGCCAGAGTCGTAAAAATAACAAGTTCCAAATTTCGAGGCCCAACTGGGCCAGTATTGAGACTTATTGCCGCTAACAACCACCCTGTTCTCAGTGAGAATGAGGACACCGATGGCCCTTAAAAGGCCTTCATGTCTTTCTTTCGTCGGCTGGAGCGTAAAACCGTGGCCCTGTGTGCTGGACAGCCGCACCTTGTGCGCGTTAAAGAACACACTGGGTGACCTTGACAGTGGGGCGGGGGTGGGGCTCAGTCGGTAGGGCGCCAGGCTCGTAATCTGTAGTTCCCAGGTTCGAGTCCCAGCTGGGACAGCGTTGAGATTTATCTCCGCAAACATTCTCCGCCCTGCCCACGGTCAGTAGGGGACACCGATGGGCTTGGAAAGACCGCCGTCCGTCGGATGGGACGTTAAGCCGTGGCCCCGTGTGCGGTAGAGACATACCCTGTGCACTTTAAAGAACACGCTGGATGGCCTTGACGGGAGGATACCATCTGTCTCCCAACAGCTATTCCAGTGGGTCCCCTCCCCCAACCTTCTCTGAGCCTTCGGGATCCATGTGACCTGGCCATTTATTATCCCATGGTGTGCAAAAAAGTGCCGCTCAGAGGTAAAACAACCCAACCCAACCTTGACAGTATACTTCCATTTCTCTCCTAACAGTTATCCAGTAGACACTATTCCCCAACCCTCTCTGAAACTTTGGGATCCTTATGACCTGGATATTTTGTCCATTGTGGGCAAAAGTAGCGCGTAAAAGCAAAAACCCAACCAATCTGAATTATTGGTGCACAGAAGCGAAAATTAGTAAAGATTTCTACGGCGTTGCATTGGTGAAATCGCAACATTAACTACTGCAGTTCTTGAAAAGAATTCTTGTTTATTCGGGTTCATAGTTCTACGGTATTGCATGCCGAAGTCTTCAGTTCTACGATAGCGGGAGTTGGATTAGTCGGTAACCCAAGCTCATAGTCCAGGTTCGAGTCCTAGCTGGGCCAACGTTGAGATTTATCTCTGTAAAACTCCCTGCCCTGCCCACGGTCAGTAGGGGACAACTATGGGCTTGGAAAGGCCGCCGCCAGTCGAATGGAACGTTAAGCCGTGGTCCCGTGTATGGGAGTGCCATACCCTGTTCGCGTTCAAGAACACGTTGGATGGCCTTGACGAGAGGCTACCATCTGTCTCCCAACACCTGTTCCAGTGGGTCCCCTCCCCCAATCTTCTCTAAGCCTTCGGGGTCCTTGTGACCTGGCCATTAGCCCATTGTGTGCAAAAAACCTCATCAAGTCAATTTACTTTTTTTACCATTATAACTGAGTTTATTTCTTGTCGCCTGAAGAGATCGCACCGTTTTTGTCATCTAAACCGATCTTACCATTTTTGTGGCTTTAACTGATTACAATTTACAGCACCCATTTGGAAACATTTTGAATATTTAAAATAAAATGCCAGCAATCATAAGTTGGGTTGTTTTACCTCTGAACGGCACTTTTTTCACACCATGGGCTAAATGGCCAGATCACAAGGACCCTGAAGTCTCAGAGAAGGTTTGGGGAGAGGACCCACTGGAACACTGTTGGGAGACAGATTATAGCCTCCCGTCAAGGCTATCCATCGTGTTCTTTAACGTGCACAGGGTATGGCTCTCCCGCACACGAAGTCACGGCTTAACGTCCCATCCGACGGACGGCGGCCTTTTCAAGCCCATCGGTGTCCCCTACTGACCGCGGGGAGATTTGCGGAGATAAATCTCAACGCTGACTCAGCTGGGACTCGAACCTGGGAACTGCAGATTACGAGCCTGGCACGCTACCGACTGAGTCACCCCCGCCCACAGCAATCATAAGTAATAGGGTTTAAAAAATTACTAAACTTGCAAAGTTATGCACAAAATTTAACACTAAACATTCTTAGCACTTTCATTTTGAATTGAAATGCATAGCTTAGTTTCCAAACAAGTTGTTTGCTATCTTAATTTTTCTCATTTAAAGAATGGGAGAAAATATTTTTTATTCAAAATCGTCAAAGCCGAAGATTTGATTTAATTTGGAAAGATTTAACTTCCTTTTATGTCGTATTGTTAACGCGTTTTATTTCTGGATGAAATATAAGATAAAAAAAAGGGAAGGATTTTCGCTTTTTTAAAAAAATCAGATGCATCATTTTCTTATTTTATCCCTAGTACTTGGAAAATACACGCATATGGCAAAACTGGTTAACATTACACTGGTGTACACACTAAATAAAAAATGCCTATTGCGAGCTTTTTCCTTAAATTGCGTATTTTCACATTCCTTCAAAAGTTCTATAAATATATTTGAATATCTAAGGTAAGGGTTACCCCAGACTGCTTGTAACAGGACAACTGGTTGTGGTTGCGAAAATCTTAAGTTTTATTTCTAAATATTAAAACCCTATTTGCTAAAAAATATTCTCAAGAAAAGTGCTTCGAGTGATTTCTCGAGGTTTCAAAATATCTCGAGCCATTTATCATAGTATTGTTACTAATGAGGAAAATGTGAAAATATATAATCCTAGAAAATTTTTGGGGAAACCGATGTTACAGGCCCAAGGCGCTAAAATGTTACAGGCACTCAAACAGTACAAAAATAAAATAAATAAATACCCCCTCAAGCAGCTGCTTGCCACAGAGGTCTGACAGGAGCCTGCCAGTTTATATGCCATAGTAGAAGGTCTGAGAGGATGGCAGGACCTCAGCAGAAAAACAACACACACATCCATGCCTTAATCCGTGGCTCGAACCCAGGTCCCGTAGATCAGTAGCCAAGCGTGCTAACCACTCGGCCACGGGACGGCTCAAACAGTACAACTAACGAATAAAAAAAAAATAAATAAATACCCCCTCAAGCAGCTGCTTGCCACAGAGGTCTGACAGGAGCCTGTCAGTTTATATGCCATAGTAGAAGGTCTGAGAGGATGGCAGGACCTCAGCAGAAAAACGACACAAACAGCCATGCCTTACCCGGGGCTCGAACCTAGGTCCCTTAGATCAGTAGCCAAGCGCGCTAACCACTCGGCTATGGGACAACTAACGAATAAACTCCTTTAAAATATTAGTTTGTCACCATTAAAATTTTGTCCCTTGAAGCGAAGACTTGGAATGCTTGTGCTGTTGGGCTGGTACTGGTCACACTCACTGAGCACTTTATAGAGCACAGTGGATACGTTAACAGAAAGCTTCCATCTGTCTCCTAACAGCTATTCAATGGATCCGTTCCCAACCCAATTCTGAATCATTGGTGTCCTCATGACTTGGTCACTCAGTCCACAAAAGTGCTGGTCAGAGCTACAATATCCAATATTACTCAGTAAAGCGCCTTGTGACGTCGTCAGTCAGCATAAAAAAAAGTGCCCGTCAGAGCTCAAATAACCTATACTACTCAGTTACGAGCCTTTGAGGTCATTCGGCCCACAAAGGTGCCAGTGAGAGCTCAAATAGCCAATACTACTCAGTTACGAGCCTTTGAAGGTCCTCGTGACTTGGTCATTCAACACACAAAAGCACTCATTAGAATTCAAATAACCAATACTACTCAGTTACGAGTCATTGGGGTCGTTGTGATCTGGTCATTCGGCCCACAAAAGTGCTCGTCAGAGCTCAAATAACCAATACTACCCAGTTATGAGCCTTTGGGGTCGTTGAGATCTGGTCATTCGGCCCACAAAAGTGCTCGTCAGAGCTAAAATAAACGATACTACTCATTTACGAGCCTTCAGGGGGTCCTTGTGACCTGGTCATTCGGCCCACAAAAGTCCCCGTTAGAGCTCCAATAACCCCTACTTCTCTGACAAGCACTTTTATGGGCTGAATGACCATGCTTGTCAGAGCTCAAATAATCCCTACTTCTCAGTTACGAGCCTTTGGGGTCCTTGTGACAGGCCATTTATCTCATTATGAGCAAAAAATATGAGCTCATAGATACAACAATCCGACCCATCACGAAACAGGAATCTATGCAATCTTGATTGGACAATCCTTTTACGATGGGTAATTACTACCAAAAAAAAAAAACCCCTGCTTTTCAAAATACCGATCTTTTTCTGCGAAAACAATGCGCAAGCGTCTGTATCCTTCCGTTCTTTTGTGTGCAATGCAGTGAAACAAAAACAATGACACCCCCCACGAGTCTTAACCAGCATCCGTTCCGGTTTCATTTCACTCAAACGTTCCACTGACACATTCGGAGAACAAGAAGGGAAAAAAATCGTCAAATCCGCATCGTCTTCCTCTTTTTTCATTCTTTTTCAGATTTCTTTATAAAGCCGAATCATTTGTATTCATAATTATTTCCTCTGTGATACGATCAGACAACAACTGCCAAGTATGCGATTTTAAACTGTAACTTGAGAATAAAACTGTTACTTGACCAGTTTTTCCCCCTTGTACTTCTCCCTTAATTAAGATGCGTGGAGTGGGTATGGATCCGCCCACCATCAGTGCTCCTCTTGCAAAAGCACTCCCTCCTCTTCCCCCATCCTCTTCTATTCCCCCATCTCCCTCCTCTTCCGAGTTGACTCTGTTGTCTTCGGGCAATGCACCGCACGATCCCGGTCCCCAAGTAATTCCCATCCCATCAGAGCTCATCAGTGACTGAGACATCGCCCCAGATCCAAACGCTTCCAACAAACGACGACAACGAGATGGCGGATTACGAATCGTGCGCCCGTTCTCCGCTTCGTACTGGGGCTGAAAAGCAATGTTCTTCTGTCCAGTCGCGATCCGTGTGTAATCCATCTTCAGTTTGCAGGCAGATGAGGAAGCCAAAGCCGTACCTGCTCTGCCGACGCGCCGCGGTGTCCAGTGGGCAAGCGTCGGTGCCACGGAGTCCCCCGCTCTGTCGCCAGCACCTAGCGCCGTGTGACGGCACGCTCGGCCGGGCATGGCCACGGCATTAGGACTGGAGGTGCAGGCGTCATTAATTTCCCGGACAGCAGTAACCCCGGGCTGGGCGATGGTGCGCCGGGATCAGCCCGCAGACTTCCTGGACGCCGCGCAGATTACCATTAATCAGCCGCTTTCTGCTCCATTATAGGCAAATGGGTTTTAATTTGGCATTGTTTAGAGCAACCCGAGTATCTTGTTGTTGGAGCAGTTCATGCGTTACAGATTTATGTACGCTTTTATACCAGGCTGCTCATGAATATTCATTAAGGGCCTTAATAACTCGTAGTAATAACTATTAACTCTCAAACTTTTCCAGGAGAAAAGAGCGCCACTTGTGACTTGGCGGTTCCGCTCGCCGCTGCTAATGGTAATTAATTCCTCACTCGAAAGTTGCCACGGACGATTCTCATTGTGTGCCTAGCGCCTTGATATCTCGCCTGCACATCCGCGTGTAGTAATGCGCCTCGCTAAACAGTTCCCATTGAGTGCGGGGCACGGAGTAAAAGGGGAGGGAGTGTGTGCGCGTGGGGGGGAGGAGGGGAAGAGGGAAACGCTGAAGAGAATGGAATTGCGGGAAGTGGCGCCCCTTTCTCTTGTCGTGAGCGTTCATTGGAGACTAACGGATGAGAGCATCTTGTCGCTACTGCATCCTGACTGACCATGGTCAGCAAGCTGTCCGGCGCTAGCCCTCACATTCGTCACTCTAATCCGCACCTCCCCCCCCCCCCCCCTCAATGTTCGCCTCTCATAATCATTGCCGCTGTCAGCGGCGTCATTATCTCAGGTGTCATTTCCTGGCCTACATTGCCAGCTTGACCTCTTGACCTACGCCCTGAATGCCGACAAAGCTGCAAAGGGCTGTCACGAATCCCATCCATAGAAGGCTTGCCCTTCGTGCTGCTTAGTCCTTTGTGTCCCTTGGATTGCTTCCGACGATCCGTAACGCTGCTGTGGTTGGATTACACTGTTGGGAAGAGAAAGCAGTCGCAGATTGAAGCAGGTTTGGCGTTCTGATGAGTTTTTCAATGCTCTAGCCTTTTACCAAGATTATGATTTTTTTTTTCATTGTGTTCAAATGCACCAGCAGAAGAAATTTCTACCTTTTTCATAGATTATGAACTTTCTCCTTTTTACACTGTGTTGAAATTACCAGCAGAAGAAATTTTCATCTTTTACCAAGTTTACGAACTTTTTCGTTTTGTTGAAATGTACCAGCAGAAGAAATTTCTACCTTTTTACATAAATTACGATTTTTTTTCATTGTGTTCAAATGCACCAGCAGAAGAAATTTCTACCTTTTTCATAGATTATGAACTTTTTCCTTTTTACACTGTGTTGAAATTACCAGCAGAAGAAATTTTCATCTTTTACCAAGTTTACGAACTTTTTCGTTTTGTTGAAATGTACCAGCAGAAGAAATTTCTACCTTTTTACATAAATTACGATTTTTTTTTTCATTGTGTTCAAATGCACCAGCAGAAGAAATTTCTACCTTTTTCATAGATTATGAACTTTTTCCTTTTTACACTGTGTTGAAATTACCAGCAGAAGAAATTTTCATCTTTTACCAAGTTTACGAACTTTTTCGTTTTGTTGAAATGTACCAACAGAAGAAATTTCTACCTTTTTATATAAATTACGATTTTTTTTTCATTGTGTTCAAATGCACCAGCAGAAGAAATTTCTACCTTTTTCATAGATTATGAACTTTTTCCTTTTTACACTGTGTTGAAATTACCAGCAGAAGAAATTTTCATCTTTTACCAAGTTTACGAACTTTTTCGTTTTGTTGAAATGTACCAGCAGAAGAAATTTCTACCTTTTTACATAAATTACGATTTTTTTTTCATTGTGTTCAAATGCACCAGCAGAAGAAATTTCTACCTTTTTCATAGATTATGAACTTTCTCCTTTTTACACTGTGTTGAAATGTACCAGCAGAAGAAATTTTCTCCTTTTTACGCAGACTACGAACTTTTCTCTTTTTTCGGTGTGTTGAAATGTAAAAACAGAGAAAATTTTTACCTTTTACGTAGACTGCGAACTTTTCCTTTTTTTTTTCCAGTGTGTTGAAATATAACAGCAGAGAAAGTTTATGCTTTTTTAAGGAAGTTTGCGTGGTTTTTGATGTCCTTCTGTGTTTTTTCAAAGTAATTTTCTCTGTCTTTATGGCAAATTCATTTAACCCTTTCAGTATTTTTTATGGCTTTGGGTGTTTTACCTATGAGTGGCACTTTTTTGCACACCATGGGCTAAATGGCCAGGTCACATGGACCCCGAAGGCTCAGAGAAGGTTGGGGGAGGGGACCCACTGGAACGGCTGTTGGGAGTTTAGCTTCCCGTCAAAGCCATCCAGCATGTTCTTTAAAGTGCACAGGGTATGGCTCTCCCCTACACGGACCACGGCTTAACGTCCCATTCGACGGACGGCGACTTTTATCAAGCCCATCGGTGTTCCCGACTGACCGTGGGCAGGGCGAGGAAATTGGGCGGAGATAAATCTCAACGCTGACCCAGTTGGGACTCGAACCTGAGAATTACAGATTACGAATCTGGCGTGCTACCGATTGAGCCACCCCTACGATCTCAGGACTCGAACATGAATACTGACAGTTGCAATGTCACCGAGAACCAACGCGTTACTATTGCACCAATCAATCAGCGAGAGTTTTTTTTTAAGTTCGCGTCGTGGCACCTTAAGAAGAAAGAAACCTTGAAACCTGACCCTCTACTTCAACCTAACAAGTGCAAACACACGAGGAGGCATCTACACTTTTGCTTACTCAATCATCTGACACAGATGACCTCTAATCCCGTAACTCGCACCTCTCCGCAGTGTCACCACAACAAGCACCAGCAAGCCATCGGAGACAACAATCACTGCGTGTTGGGAAAAATTTCCTAAACAATTGTATTCTTATCGTAGATAACTTGCGTTTTTTAAATACACTGCATTCTTCCGTATTTTTTTTTGCGCATCTGTAATCCTGTCAGACCTCTGTGGCAAGCAGCTACTTGAGGGGGTATTTATATTTATTATTATTTTATTTATTATAATGTCTTTATTGTAACAGATAAATACTGTTAATGATAAATATAGGAAACGCATGAGATTAGAGGCAGCGCTTCTCCCCAATGCCTACAACTTCCTTTATTTCTTAATAGAAAATTTTGCGATATGCGCTGTCATTTTAAAGAGCCCAACCCCCACGTAAATGGGGCGGGGGTGGCTCAGTCGGTAGCGCGTCAGGCTCGTAATCTGTAGTTCCCAGGTTCGAGTCCCAGCTGGGTCAGTGTTGAGATTTATCTCCGCAAAATTCCCCGCCTTGCCCCACGGTCAGTAGGGGACACCGATGGGCTTGGAAGACTTGGGCCGTCCGTCGGATGGGACGTTAAGCCGTGGTCCCGTGAGCGGGAGAGCCATACCCTGTGCACGTTAAAGAACACAGTGGATGGCCTTGACGGGAGGTTACTATCTGTCTCCTAACAGCTGTTCCAGTGGGTCCCCTCCCCCAACCTTCTCTGAGCCTTCGGGGTCCATGTGACCTGGCCATTTAGCCCATGGTGTGCAAAAAAGTGCCGCTCAGAGGTAAAACAACCCAACCCCACGTACATCGAGAGATGACTTTACTAAGTAATAATATGATGAAATAATTCCGAATGAAAAAAATAATATCTTTATATTAAATGAAAAAAATAATATCTTTATATTTTAATTTAAATATTTTTAAATTGTGATATTCTTTCACACAAGGAAATTTGCATCCAATATAAATTATAAATATCTGGCGTTGACAACAGCGGTAGGGAATGCACGCGTTTCTTCTACGACCATGTTATACATATTTTAAACAGCTAGAGGGAGTCCAAAACCATATAATTAAGTGCATGCTAAGAAAGAGAAGAAAAGAAAGTATAATTCAGGATTATCAAATAATAATTTATATTTATCAATATAATTATTAAAATTATATTGGCATCTTGCAAGTGAGAAAACTATATATTTTTAATGTTGTGTTGGGTTGTTTTACCTCTGAGCGGCACTTTTTTGCACACCATGGGCTAAATGGCCAGGTCACATGGACCCCGAAGGCTCAGAGAAGGTTGGGGGAGGGGACCCACTAGAACAGCTGTTGGGAGACAGATGATAACCTCCCGTCAAGGCCATCCAGCGTGTTCTTTAACGTGCACAGGGTATGGCTCTCCCGCACACTTGGCCACGGTTTAACGTCCCATCCGACGGACGGCGGTCTTTCCAAGCCCATCAGTGTCCCCTACTGACCGTGGGCAAGGCGGGGAATTTTGCGGAGATAAATCTCAACGCTGACCCAGCTGGGACTCGAACTTGGAAACTACAAATTACGAGTCTGGCGCGCTACCGACTGAGCCACCCCGGCCCCTATTTTTTATGTAATCAAACATGTAAAGAAAATTTGGAATGGACAAACCATCAGTCTTTGCTGTTAATACTAGACTATCCAAAAACATATTATTGAAAGAGCTTTTTGTAACAAAGAATATTATTACCAGGCTTTACATTTATATATCCCCAAGATTATTTAATTTGATTCCAAATTTTATAAAGGATTTAAGAAACGTAAATGAATTGTTCAAGAACTTAGAAAATGGATATTGGAGCTAAACTTAGAAAATGTTGAATTTTTATTTAAAAAAAAAAGATCTATATGGGAACATTAAATGTAAAATTATTCCTTAAATATTAAAGATCATGCGAAATGTATGAACATGTTTTTTATTTATAAACCCCACAAACGAGTTTTACTCGTGTGGGATGATCCTATTATATAAGGTTTATGGTAATGTTACTGCAATACCAAATTCAAGAGAAAAATGCACAATATCAAATAACTTTGATTGTAAGAAAAGAAGTGCACAGTTTAAAGTTATTTACACCAAATTCTGTTTTTACACGGTAGATAGGTTCCCGAAAAAACCGTGCAAAAATAAAAACAAATGTAAAAAAAAATACAGTTGATATGAAAAAATAGAAGATTGGTTCCAGACGTGAAAACCCAGTACAAATAATAAGTTGTTTTCAAACAAATCGTATCAAATTCTTTAAATCTTCATTTCATTTTTATTCATTTAAACACATAATTTATTTTAAAAACTTATAACGGTAATTATATGTACATATATAAAGTAAATTATCCTTCATAAAGAAAATAATGTGTCACTAATTCAAGAATATAAAAGTGCAAAAAATATGACTTACATATGCTTATTAACTAGATTTTATTCGTTGTCACTTTCTGACAATAGACGCAATCGTTTGCGTAAGACTGGAATTAAATCACTTTCATCGCTTGAAACATTTTGTCCGTCGTGTTCATACTCCAATGGCGAAATGCTCTCTGTGGAATGGGGAACCAAATCATCACTTGTTTCCAGTGATTCTGAAGTTTGATTAGTTTTGACAACGAACTCTGTAATCAGTGGTTGAGATCCTGCTTTGACTAGATCTTTCTATAATTCTTCATAACGCACTATACATGACTTCAGTTCACGTTTAAATTGCTCAGCTCGTTCGACAATGGGATCATGTGTAAGAAAATGACTTTCCAATTTACTAGCCATTTGAATCTCTCCTTTAATTAAACCTGCAATGAGTGGAACCTCTTCATCACCATCACTTTTTTCTTTTTCACCAGGAGTCTCAAGGACAACTTCTATTATTTCATCTTCGCTAAGAGCTTTGTCAACCAGCAATTCATCAATATCTGCAAGCGATAAATCATCGAATCCTTCTCCACCACTTGCATCTGCTAAAGTGATGATATTAGGATATCAGTCGTATTTGAGGGAACACAGGATCTCTGCTTTTTACACATTCTGGCCAAATAGCTTTCCAGCATGCGTTTAAAGTTGACGGTTTTAATTCTGATAACGTCAGTCCAGCATGTCTGATACAATCTAAAATAGAAAATTTCTTCCACACATCAATAACTGTTATTGTTTTATCCTTATATAGTTTATCTAAAATGTATTGGAATGTTCATCTTTCGTAGTAAGTTTTAAATGTGGCAATTATACCCTGGTCAAGTGGATGTATTAAGAATGTCGTATTGGGCAGCAGAAAACAAAATTGTACATTTGGGTGTTCCAAAACAGGATGGCCAGGCGCGTGGTCTATAATCAATAAAACTTTAAATTCGAGATTTTTTTCCACTTCGAATAGCGTTTAACTTCTGGAACAAAACATTTATGGAGCCATTCATTAAAAAATTCTTTTGTAGCCCAGGCTTTTTTGTTTGTCATCCAATACACTGGCAATTTATTCAAATTTACATCTTTCATTGACCGTGGTCTTTGGGATCGATTGATGAGCAGCGGTTTTAACATACGATCTCCTGAAGCGTTGCTGTAAAATAAAAAGATCACACGATCCTTAGCTGCTTTAAAGCCACCAACAGTTTTTTTTTTGTGATTTTGCTACATTGGTTCTCATCATCATCATCATCATCATCCTCAAGCAGCCATGGGCTACGGAGGTCCAACCAGACCGTGCAATTTAGTTCTCCAAGCAAGTCTATCCTGAGCTACATCTACTGCATCTGGCCACTGCACACCAATTCTAACAAGGTCCTGTTTGACATTGTCTGCCCACCGCATCCTAGGTCTCCCCTTCTTTCTGAGGCCTTTAGGCACACTGTTCATAACCCTATTCGCCAATCTATAATTATTCATACGGGCAACATGGCCAAACCAACGGAGTCTCTCTCTGCACAATATGCTGCTTAAAGGAGGTTGCAAACTCCTTTTCCTAATCTCATCATTAGTTACAAAGTTGAACCACCTAATGCCCAAGATACTGCGTAAGCATCTGGAATCAAAAGCATCTAGTTTCCTGTTATCTTGTTTACAAAGTGTCCAAGTTTCACTACCATAACTAACCCTAGAAAGAACCAAACTATTATACACTCTAATTTTAGTCTTTAGGTGTATACGCCTATTTCTCCACACTCTCCATAGATTCTTAAAAGTCCCAGCAGCAATCCCTATTCGTCTGTTAATCTCATGCCGCACATCACCATTATCAGTTACATAGCTCCCAAGATAATTAAACTGTGACACCTGCTCAAGACTGCAACCATTCAGATTAACTGAATCACAGCCTGCCTGACCAATTTTCATCACTTTAGTTTTCTCTCTGCTTATAACCAAACCTACTCTACTACCAGTCTCATCAACAGCTCGAATGAAAGAGTTCATCTCATCAACATCATTTGCCAAAAGGGCTAAATCATCAGCATAATCTAAATCAGAAATTTTCCTATCTCCAGCCCATTTAAGGCCAAAATCTTTCCCTTGAAGTGAATTTCGCATAACATAGTCAATAACCAAGCTAAAGAGAAAAGGAGATAAAATGCACCCTTGTCGAACACCAGAAGTAATGCTAAACCAATTGCTACAAGCCTTACCAACTCTCACACACGACTCAGTGTTATTATAGAGAGCTTTCATAATGTTAACTAACTTGTCTGGTATACCATATGATCTCACAATCAACCACAAATTATGACGATCAACAGAGTCGAAAGCCTTTTTGAAATCAACAAAGCTAGCAACCAAAGGTTTCTGAAACTCTAAACATTTCTCAAGAATCTGCCTAAGTGAAAATATCTGATCTACACATCCCCTACCACTTCTGAATCCACATTGCTCATCACGCAATTGCCTGTCAACCAGATTCTTAATTCTATTAAGCACAATCATGGAAAGAACTTTACCTGGAACAGAGAATAGGCTGATACCCCTATAGTTATCACAAGAACTGCGATCACCTTTTTTGAAAATAGGGATAACAATAGCTCTGGTAAAATCCTTAGGAACCATGCCTTTATCATAAAAGAGATTCAGAATTTCAGTCATCCAAGTGGTAACCGAAACATTCCCAGCTCTAAGCATTTCCGTAGTAATTTCATCTACCCCTGGGGATTTATGAAGTTTAAGTTTAGAAACAGCCAAACTAACTTCAGATTGTGTTATAGGGCCAACATTAAAGCCACCAATGCATCTATCATCATTGCAAACAATGGGAGTAGAACTGACTACATTGTTTAGAACATCACTGAAATGCTCAGCCCACCTAGCCATGACAGAATCCTCCCCTTCTATAACCTTACCTTGTTTATCCTTCAATCCTTGTATGCCTGTCCGTTTTCTAACACACAAAACATTAACTATCTGGTACAGCTCTCTGCTGTTGTGCTGTCTAACTGCTTCCTCGGCTTTGTCAGCCAAACCATCAAGCCAAAAATTTTTATCAGCAGCTAACTGATCCTTTACAAGTTTATTAAGGTCTCTGTAATGCTTTCTATTAGGACTAGTAGGGTATTGATTAAGGGCATTCCTGCAGTTCTTTCTTTCCGAAATAAGCTCAAGTGCCTTATCACTCAGATAATTTTGCCTCTTCTGCTCCTTTTTTCCTAAAAGAGTACTGTTAGTGTCCAAAAAAGCCTGTTTAAAATGATCCCATTCTTCCTCAACTTCAGTAGTAAGCAAACCATGACTGTCATAATGACTAAGTAACCTATCATGGTAAGCTTTGGCTATAACTGGATCTTTCAGAGCTTCAGTATTAAAAGTAAATTTTTTAACCCTAGCACAACACTTTTTAAGTTTAAGTTGCAACACACTTTTAACAAGGTAATGGTCAGATCCAATTTCAGCTCCCCTATATGCCCTGGTATTCCTAACAGAACTAGTCCATTTGCTGTTAATTAATATGTAATCAATCATATTCTTATGCAGCCCATCAGGTGAAACCCATGTGTACTTATGTATGTCGCGGTGTTTGTAATAAGTGTTAGTTATTCTGAATCCATTGAGTTTACTTACCTGTAGGAGACGTTGCCCATTGCTATTGCAGCTACCAATACCAAAAGGGCCTATTACTCCTCCCCAAAGGTCAGAGTCAGTACCAACTTTGGCATTGAAGTCACCAAGAACAAGGGTAATATCTCCTTTCTTGACAGAATTCAAAATATCCTGAAGTTGTTCATAAAACCTATCCTTCTCATCCTCATCGGCAACCTCAGTGGGGGCATAACAGCAGATAACATTCAAGTCTTTAACGCTTGTCTGAAATTTTGCTGTAAGAAACCTTTCATTAATGCACTCATATCCTAGAAGAGCATCACTAGCGTGTCTGCTGAGAAGCAGACCCACGCCTTGGTGATGCTTTTTGTCGTCCCTCCCTGAAAAGAGAAATTTAAGATTATTTTTAAGAATCTACTCGGCATTTTTTCCAAAAACGACCAGTTTCATCTGCATTCCAAACTTGATCAGGAATGCATCCACCATCTTCAATGATTTGGGCCAAGTTTGGACAAAATTCTTTAGCAGCTGGCTCATCTGCAGATACAATATTCGCCTTTTATCTTTACATTATGAAACGCGTGTCTTTCAAGAAATCCTGTAAGCCAACCTGTACTTGCAGAAAATTCATAATTTTTGTTTAACCGAGCTGATGTGTTTCTTGTATCTGCTTATATATTCGTAATGCCATCTGTTTGATGGCATTTCCATCTAGAGGTATTCTCTTTTTGCGAGTTATCTTCTATCCACATTAATAGTGTCTTTTCCATCTTCACTTTTACAACATCTCTCGAGTACGATGACGATTTAGCGCTCAATTTTGTTCCAGAAAGCACAGATTTTCTAATGAGTAACATCTTCATTTTTCTTGATGGTTCTTACGGTACCTTCGTTCAAACCGAAATATTTTCCTATGGATGTTGAACCTTCTCCAGTTGCAAGACGATCTAAAATTTGGATCTTAGTATCCAAAGAGATAGCTTTTCTGCTTTTGTATAGTTGAATTATCCGACATCGTGGTAAGACTTACGAAAAATATCTGAATTGCAGTTCGTAAATCAGATGAAGAAAAATTGTAAATTACCTATCAGCAAAATTTAAGAAATTTATATTAGGCACACAAAACTTCAAAAAGCAAAACAAAATTTTTTTCGATTTTTCTTATTAAACATCTAAACACTTCTAACTTTAAACACGAAATGAGAGACCAAGACTAAACTATGTATTGAAGATAAAATTGAGGGGAATTCCCGGAACTCAATATTGCCACTTTATTCCGTATGAAATAGGTTTTATATAATTTTTCCATAAAATAGAGTAGGGGGTTCTCAACGTGGGGTACGCCATGAGAGCTCAAAAGTCGATAGATCTATTAACAAAGTAAAAATAACCATTGTTATACTATAACTATAGTTTTATCTATCTATACAAGGGGTACGCCAGTTACATACACATTTCCAGGGGGTACGTGAAGCCAAAAAGGTTGAGAGCCACTGAAATTGAAAATGAAATAGATAAAACTTGTTGTGTAGTTATGTTAGTGTAGTTTTTATTTTAGGGATTTTAGTGCACTAAATGTGTATCTATAGTACATTTTCAAAGTTAAAACTACTTCGAAAAATGCGACCATAAAAGTGTCATTTTTGTTATAAATTTAAAATTCTAGGAATTCTTTCCTGAATAGGAATATTTTTTCAGAGTTAAATTCAAATGGAGATTTTTAAAAAACACCGTTTGAACCGTGTTAGACGAAAAAAAAATCCTGTAAAAAAAGAGAATTGTTTTTTTTTTCTAAACTGTATTAAATCAAAATCGTGTAAAAAAAAATCCGTTTATAAACAGAATTCGGTGTACAGTATATATATGTGTAAAAATGTGTATTCAAGCTTATTTGTATTATAGAGCAGAGAGTTGTTATTTTAATTATAACTTTGTGGCAACTGTACATTGTATGTGTACATAAAACTGAAAATAAACTTATTACTATGCTGCATGCGCTCGTTGTTGGGTAGGGCTTAATTTTAATATCTCTTTATAATAATTTATCTCTTTTAATAGATTTCGACTCCGTACAATTCCCGATATACACGGGGCGGGGGTGGCTCAGTCGGTAGCACACGAGGTTCATAATCTGTAGTTCCCAGGTTCGAGTCCTAGATGGGTCAGGGTTGAGATTTATCTCCGCAAAACTCCCCGCCCATGGCCAGTAGGGGACACCGATGGGCTTGGAAAGGCCGCCATCCGTCGGATGGAACGTTAAGCCGTGGCCCCATTTGCTGGAGAGCCATACCCTGTGCATGTTAAAGTACAAGTTTGGTAGCCTTAATGGGAGGCTACCATCTGTCTCCCAACAGCTGTTCCAATGGGTCCCCTCCTCCAACCTTCTCAGGGTCCTTGTAACCTGGTCGTTTAGCCCATTGTGTAAAACAGAGGTAAAACAACAAACAAATCTTAAAAATTTAGGGTTTGTACTTTAGGGTTTGTTTTAGATGGAGGGTATTGGAGGAAGTCTTCCAGTGTAGATGGCTTCAGCCTTTAGTAGTGGGGGAACGGGTCTTTGCCCCACGTCTGCGATTAGGGGGCTGTTTGATATTGTCGGCATTCCCTCTCTCAATATAATATAGTTTCTTTAAACATCCCACTAACCATTTTCTCTCCATAGGTAGTTGGAATGTGAGGACTCTGCACAGAGATTTTTCTCTTGATGTCCTCACACAAGAATTCCACCATTATAATTTAGATATTCTCAGCTTGCAAGAGACCAGATGGACAGATAAAGGTCAGATTCTTAAAAATAATCTTAAATTTCTCTTTTCAGGGAGGGACGACAATAAGCATCACCAAGGCGTGGGTCTGCTTCTCAGCAGACACGCTAGCGATGCTCTTCTAGGATATGAGTGCATTAATGAAAGGTTTCTTACAGCAAAATTTCAGACAAGCGTTAAAGACTTGAATGTTATTTGCTGTTATGCCCCCACTGAGGATGCCGATGAGGATGAGAAGGATAGGTTTTATGAACAACTTCAGGATATTTTGAATTCTGTCAAGAAAGGAGATATTACCCTTGTTCTAGGTGACTTCAATTCCAACGTTGGTACTGACTCTGACCTTTGGGGAGGAGTAATAGGCCCTTTTGGTATTGGTAGCTGCAATGGCAATGGGCAACGTCTCCTACAGGTAAGTAAACTCAATGGATTCAGAATAACTAACACATATTACAAACACCGCGACATACATAAGTACACATGGGTTTCACCTGATGGGCTGCATAAGAATATGATTGATTACATATTAATTAACAGCAAATGGGCTAGTTCTGTTAGGAATACCAGGGCATATAGGGGAGCTGAAATTGGATCTGACCATTACCTTGTTAAAAGTGTGTTGCAACTTAAACTTAAAAAGTGTTGTGCTAGGGTTAAAAAATTTACTTTTAATACTGAAGCTCTGAAAGATCCAGTTATAGCTAAAGCTTACCATGATAGGTTACTTAGTCATTATGACAGTCATGGTTTGCTTACTACTGAAGTTGAGGAAGAATGGAATCATTTTAAACAGGCGTTTTTGGACACTAACAGTACTCTTTTAGAAAAAAAGGAGCAGAAGAGTTAGAATTATCGGAGTGGTAAGGCACTTGAGCTTATTTCGGAAAGAAAGAACTGCAGGAGTGCCCTTAATCAATACCCTACTAGTCCTAATAGAAAGCATTACAGAGACCTTAATAAACTTGTAAAGGATCAGTTAGCTGCTGATAAGAATCTTTGGCTTGATGGTTTGGCTGACAAAGCTGAGGAAGCAGTTAGGCAGCACAACAGCAGAGAGCTGTACCAGATAGTTAATGTTTTGTGTGGTAGAAACCGGACAGGCATACAAGGATTGAAGGATAAACAAGGTAAGGTTATAGAAGGGGAGGATTCTGTCATGGCTAGGTGGGCTGAGCATTTCAGTGATGTTCTAAACAATGTAGTTAGTTCTACTCCCATTGTTTGCAATGATGATAGATGCATTGGTGGCTTTAATGTTGGCCCTCTAACACAATCTGAAGTTATATTGGCTGTTTCTAAACTTAAACTTCATAAATATCCAGGGGTAGAGGAAATTACTACGGAAATGCTTAGAGCTGGGAATGTTTCGGTTACCACTTGGATGACTGAAATTCTGAATATCTTTTATGAAAAAGGCATGGTTCCTAAGGATTTTACCAGAGCTATTGTTATCCCTATTTTCAAAAAAGGTGATCGCAGTTCTTGTGATAACTATAGGGGTATCAGCCTACTCTCTGTTCCAGGTAAATTTCTTTCCATGATTGTGCTTAATAGAATTAAGAATCTGGTTGACAGTCAATTGCGTGATGAGCAATGTGGATTCAGAAGTGGTAGGGGATGTGTGGATCAGATATTTTCACTTAGGCAGATTTTTGAGAAATGTTTAGAGTTTCAGAAACCTTTGGTTGCTAGCTTTGTTGATTTCAAAAAGGCTTTCGACTCTGTTGATCGTCATAATTTGTGGTTGATTGTGAGATCATATGGTATACCAAACAAGTTAGTGTTATTATAGAGAGCTTTCATAATGTTAACTGAGTCGTGTGTGAGAGTTGGTAAGGCTTGTAGCAATTGGTTTAGCATTACTTCTGGTGTTCGACAAGGGTGCATTTTGTCTCCTTTTCTCTTTAGCTTGGTTATTGATTATGTTATGCGAAATTCACTTCAAGGGAAAGATTTCGGCCTTAAATGGTCTGGAGATACTAAAATTTCTGATTTTGTCTATGATTTAGCCCTTTTAGAAAACGATGTTGATGAGATGAACTCTTTCATTCGAGCTGTTGATGAGACTGATAGTAGAGTAGGTTTGGTTATAAACAGAGAGAAAACTAAAGTGATGAAAATTGGTCAGGCAGGTTGTGATTCAGTTAATCTGAATGGTTGCAGTCTTGAGCAGGTGTCACAGTTTAATTATCTTGGGAGCTATGTAACAGATAATGGTGATGTGCGGCATGAGATTAACAGACGAATAGGGATTGCTGCCGGGACTTTTAAGAACCTATGGAGAGTGTGGAGAAATAGGCGTATACACCTAAAGACTAAAATTAGACTGTATAATAGTTTGGTTCTTTCTAGGGTTAGTTATGGTAGTGAAACTTGGACACTTTGTAAACAGGATAACAGGAAACTTGATGTTTTTGATTCCAGATGCTTACGCAGTATCTTGGGCATTAGGTGGTTCAACTTTGTAACTAATGATGAGATTAGGCAAAGGAGTTTGCAACCTCCTTTAAGCAGCATATTGTGCAGAGAGAGACTCCGTTGGTTTGGCCATATTGCCCGTATGAATAATTATAGATTGGCGAATAGGGTTATGAACAGTGTGCCTAAAGGCCTCAGAAGGAGGGGGAGACCTAGGATGCGGTGGGCAGACAATGTCAAACAGGACCTTGTTAGAATTGGTGTGCAGTGGCCAGATGCAGTAGATGTAGCTCAGGATAGACTTGCTTGGAGAATTAAATTGCACTGTCTGGTTGGACCTCCGTAGCCCATGGCTGCTTGAGGATGATGATGATGATGAGGATGATGATGAATTAACCTGAAATATGATTATCCGAGAAAGTTATTGATTTATTCTAGATAATCGAGAGTCTACTGTATTTCGTAATTGGGGGAGGGGGGGGGGGGGCTCAGTCGGTAGCGCGCCAGGCTCGTAATCTGCAATTCACAGGTACGAGTCCCAATTGGCCCAGGTTTCAGATTTATCTCTTCATAACTCCTTTGCGCACAATCAGTAGGGGACACCGATGGGCTTGGAAAGGCCGCCGTCCATCGGATGGGGCGTTAAGCCGTGGCCCGTGTGTGGGAGAGAACCATACACTGTGCACATTAAAGAACACTTTGGCTGGCCTTGACACGAGGCTACCATCTGTCTCCTAATAGTTGTCCAGTGGGTCCCCTCCCCCAACCTTCTCTGAGCCTTTGAGGTTCATGTGACCTGGCCAACTAGCCCATGGTGTGCAAAAAAGTGCCACTCAGACCAACCAAAAACCTCAACAACCCAACCCAAAAATGTACGGAACAAGTAGACAATATTCAACAAAAAAAAGTTAATGCAGCATTAGTCTTGCGTTTATTTCGCTCAACCATTGGAGCACCTAGGGCAGGTCTCCTCCAAGAAAATTTATTCATTCGAATGATAAAATCGATATCTGAAATTAAAAAGTTGCTAAAATTTTAAAATATTTATTATGTTTAATAACTGTATTAGTAGTTCTTATGCCACTGGCCGTTGGACTGGATGTTAAGTCGCGGTTCCTTGTGCAGGGTGACGGGGGTTGGTTTGAGCCTTGCGCGCTGTCGACTGTAATCTGCAAGTTCCCAGATTCGAGTCCCACTTCAGCCAGCGTTGAGATTTATCTCCGCAATACTCCCCGCCTGGCCCTTAGAGACACCGATGAGTTAGGAAAGGCCGCAGTCCGTTGGATGGGACGTTGGGACGTGGCTCCATACCCTGTGTACATTAAAGAACATGCTGGATGGCCTTGATGAGAGGCTACCATCTGTCTCCCAATAGATGTCCCAGTGGATCTCCTCCCCCCAACCTTCTCTGAGCCCTCGTTGTGACATAGCTATTTAACCCATTGTGTGCAAAAACAACAACGGGGTCCTTGTGACATAGCTATTTAACCCATTGTGTGCAAAAACAACAACGGGGTCCTTGTGACATAGCTATTTAACCCATTGTGTGCAAAAAAGTGCCGCTCAGATGTAAAACAACACAACCAATTGCTAGACCTCAGTCTTCACTCTGTACAGGTCATTGGACTACCTACGGTGATACACCAATTGGTCCACTGGAATGTGAAATAAACATATGTGGCCATATAAAACGTACAAAAACTTCAAAACTTTTGAAGCCTTCTACTACTGTCGTATTTTAGAGACAGATTTTCACGTATCCCATATAACCTATCATTCATTTCTCGTAACGGGGCGGGGGTGGCTCAGTCGGTAGCGCGCCAGGCTCGTAGTCTGCAGTTCCCAGGTTCGAGTCCCAGCTGGGTCAGCGTTGAGATTTATCTCCGCAAAATTCCCCGCCCTGCCCACGGTCAGTAGGGGACACCGATGAGCTTGGAAAGGCCGCCGTCCGTCGGATGGGACGTTAAGCCGTGGCCCCGTGTGTGGGAGAGCCATACCCTGTGCACGTTAAAGAACACGCTGGATGGCCTTGACGGGAGGCTACCAATTGTCTCCCAACAGCTGTTCCAGTGGGTCCCCTCCCCCAACCTTCTCTGAGCCTTCGGGATCCATGTGACCTGGCCATTTATCCCATGGTGTGCAAAAAAGTAAAACAACCCAACCCAATTTCTCAGAGGTAAAACAACCCAACCCAATTTCTGGTAACGTGAGTGGTCCCATTATTTTAAGGTGCACCAAACGCGAGGCTTTCTTGATATGACCCTGCATACAAAGATTGACATAATCCATACTATTGCATTAATGCTGATAAACATTTACACATGGAAGAAGAAAGTCATTAAAGCATCCATGGACCTTTTGTAAAATATGAACGATACATAAAGCGAAGTTAATCTACAAAGCCTATTGAAAAAAAAAAACTCTTATCAGTGCAATAATTTCGATTTTCTTTAAAACAACAAGGATTTCGCTTCAAGGTTTTCAAATATAAATAAGAATATAAAAAAAGATTAAATATTTATGAAAAATATTTTCAAATACATTATATTAATCAGTCCTAACTTTCAAGCCTTCTCAACAACTTTAAAATAAAAACACAGCAGCTGTAATTTGACTATTCTCTTATATTTGGAATGCTATTTATTTCCTAGTTGATTCACTATATTTATAGATGGAATCCAATACTCACTTCTTTATTATGTTTATCTGCTTCATACGGTGTGCGGCTTCATTAAGGTCCTAGCAGCAGACGGTATTCTTTCGCTTGTTTATCGGCAAAGTATCCAGTGTCGAGAAATCTTTTGCGGCATTGCACAATAAATGTGTTTTTGCTCTTCTGTGGTTTCAGATGGTCGTTAATATCGGCTCAATCTTTTCGGGCAGTTAGAAGAAGGGACGCATCGAACACAGATATCTGAATACTTATCTTGTTATCACAGGGAGGGAAATTCTTGTGCAATGCTGTTCATTCGTTCCAGAAGCATTGCCTCATCCTTAAGACTTCTCTTCTTGGCAGAGCTTTCTCCTGAATCATCAGCTAAAATTAAAACTATTCAAACAATACTAATTACATCACTATCGAGAGCTTTCGTTTCAAGAACTTCTTCTCTAAGTTGACTGTGAAAATGTTAATAGCAGAGATTATGAAGTAAAGTTATAGATGTCTTGTGATGAATCTTCTTCAGCGGTCAAATAAGGTCAGCGCATTCATTTAATTAGTGAGATTGAAAAGGAAGAATAATTTGAGATCAATTCATTGATACTTTTCCCGTGGAAGAAAGTTCGGATTTAGTCGATTCCTTAATTCGTCTCTTGGGAAGTGTTTTATTCGTTTGCGATTAAAAACACTCCAGTATGGTTTTACGTAAAATGCGCTAGGTGGAAAATGTGGAACAGGACCTGGTTAGAATTGGCCTACAGGGACCAAATACTGCAGCTCAAGGCAGACGTGTTTGGAGAAGTAAATTGCAAAATCTGGTTAGACCTATGTAGCCCACAGCTGTTTGAGAATTATGTATGTAATCTCCCCGTATTCGCGGTTTTCGTCAATATTAAGAACACTTGATAGCATAAGCCAGTGGTTCTCAACCTTTTATGCTTCACGTACCCCCTGGAAATGTGTATGTAACTGGCGTACCCCTTGTATAGATAGATAAAACTATAGTTATAGTATAACAATGGGAATAAAATAAAACATATATAAACATAATGTTTTATATACGTTTGCTCACACAATAGGCGAGTCACTCATTCTTCCAGCAGCGTAGAGGTATTTATTCTTCCAGCAGCGTGTAGCTGATACTCATTCTTCCAGCAGCATAGTAGTATTTATCAATCATTGTCAAATTGCATAAAGGTTCTCAACCTTTTATGCTTCACGTACCCCCTGGAAATGTGCATGTAACTGGCGTACCCCGTGTACAGATAGATAAAGTATAGTTATAGTATAACAATGGGAATAAAATAAAACATATATATTGTTACGACAGAAGAATCTGGCAACCGAAAGCAAAGTTTCAGCCAACGAATTGAACTTTGGGAGAATTTGGAGAAGAAGAGTGGAGCGTGAACGGTCGTTTTGTATTGTAACGGTCGTTGTGTATTGTAACGGTCGTGAGTTCGAAAATGGACGGTGAGCTGTTCTGAGACAGTGCGCGTAAGTATCAAGAAGTAACTTGATGTGTTGTGTATACGCGGAAGGATAAAAGTGGGATCTTTTATCGTTAAGTATCAAGAAGTAACTTGATGTGTTGTGTATACGCGGAAGTATAAAAGTGGGAACTTTTATGGCTAACTTCGAATGTCTACACGGACTGTCTTTTTGTTCGGCTAGTGTGTGAAAAGTTATTAGCACAGGACGAGAATTGGTTTACGAGTGAAGATCTTCGGGTGACCTGGTAAATCAAGTAAAAGGTAGTATTTAGTAAAATACACAGAGCTGATATTGTGTGCTCTACGCAGGAAGATTGATGACTTGTGCATGTTAATAGTTGATTTGTTAATAAAATACTTCATCCATATTTCCTTTGTAACAATTTACCTTGTATTGAATTTGGTTTTGAAATATAGCTTTTAATACTCACGCTCAGTGGCTATCCATTTTTGTAATCCGCAACATTTGGTGTCAGAAGTGGGATTAATTAATTGAATGCCGTTAACTAGAAGTATGGATGAATTAGTAAAGTTGATAAATAGCTTCAAAGCCGAAATGGCCGCACAAAATAATGAGTTAAGAACTGAGATAGTTTCTCAAAAAGATGATTTGAAAGCCGAAATAGCGACACAAAATAGTACATTAGATGAAATGATAGCCGAAATGGCCGCACGAAATAATGAGTTGAGGAATAAAAGAGGTGATCTGGCCGCACAAAATACTGAGATTAAAGGTGATATAGCTGCCCAAAGCGATAAAATAGGTGATTTGAAAGCCGAAATGGCCGCACAAAATAATGAGTTGAGAACGGAGATAGTTTCTCAAAAAGGTGATTTGAAAGCCGAAATAGCCGCACAAAATACTGAGATGAGAACTGAAGTGGCTTCTCGAGTTGGTAAGATTATTGATCACTTCAAGGATCATAAAACCGAACTCAATAGACAATGCAATAGTTTAAATGTTGAATTTGTCAGTGAAAAAGATGATCTTGATAGTGTTAAGTTAGATTGTAAACATGGAAAAGAGAAAGGCAACGCATATAAAAATGTGGATCTGCTACTGGAAATCAAGAATTGTAGAGATAGCACAGATAATGCCTTTGACCACGCAACTACTGGTAATGCATGGCAGAGTGTCTATGTCGCTGGTGACATGTCTAGGAACTGTGAAGAACAATCACACAGATCAGAGAGCTGTGAGACTATACAGTACGCTTTGCACTTCAAAATACCTAGGTATACAAGTCTGGCACGATCTGAAGAGAGATCCACACGAAAGGTATTCTATTCCTCGCCGTCAGCAAAATGTGTCATGGACAATTATCGCAAAGGCAGAGTAACGAGTGGTAATGAGGGGGAACGAAACAGAGTTTACGTTTCGCAGAGTGGTCCGAGTAAAGAAGAGGTGTCCATTCATCATAGATACAAAGTGCCATTCGACGTTACTGGGGAAGTCGGAGAGATTTTTCCGAAGCATATAGCCACACTTGAATCGTTTATAGAAAGTGGGGATTTAAGGAAGAGGAATTCCGAAGAATGGCTTAGAAGCATAACAGGTGATGCTAGTAAAAGAGCTTCAGGCAGAGACAGTACTTCAAAGACTAACTTTCTGGATGAAACTAAGCCTCAGAGTTACGATCAGAGAGAAGTGAATCCCTCAGATAATTTCAACGTAGCCACGGTGAATTTCTTTTCTGAACAGTCAATGTGCAGATTTGGACATTATAACCATTTAGATTATAAGGATATAGAAAAGTTTTATCACGACTACAAGAGCTCTAAAGTGGACAATATCATGTTACAAAACTCGTCGCTGATCTCCAGAATGAACAATTTGGCAATCATGACTGATGTTTCCCTGGCTAATTACAATGAGAGCTCCAAGAAAGTGAATTCCGAAGAAACAGCAACTATGACCTCCTCGGGTCATGTGTTTTGCTGGAGACCCGAGTGGCGCCATCGGATGGTAGATAAAAACAGCACAGGAGGTGTCGGCGACAAAGTGAGTCTTGTCTTGGCTCCTGCACTTGCTGCTTTAGGTCTCAAGGTCCCTATGATCTCCGGTCGTGCTCTCCAATTGACGGGAGATACTCTGTACAAATTGGAATCCATCCCTAGCTTCACAGTCGACTGCACTAAAGATAAAATCGAGCAGATGATGGAAGACGTCGGATGCTGCATCGTAGGACAGACAGAGGAGCTGGTGCCAACAGATAAGGAGATTTACCGCTACAAGGATCTGATGGCTACCGTAGATAGCGTTCCTCTAATGAGATGCTCAATTGTGTCCAAAAAGCTGGCTGAAGGAGTGTGCGCTTTGGTTTATGATGATGAATTTGGAAAAGGAGCTATTGATCTCATCAGTACAGAAGATGTTGCTGTTGATTTAGTTAAGAAAATGGTTGCAGCATCACAAACTCGTGGAATGAAGAGTTCAGCTGTTATCAGCAACATGGATTCACCTCTTGAAAACTCTGTTGACAACTCTCTGGAAGTGATGGAAGCTGTTCAGTGTTTCCTTGGTAACGGATCCTTGGAACTGCAAGAGCTCGTCGAAGAGTTAGGAGGAGAACTTATGCGTTTGGTGAACATTGTGGATAATAGGGTAGATGAAGCATCACGTGTCTGCAAGGTTCTGCATAACGGCAATGCTTTGAACAAGTTTCGTAACATGTTAATAGAACAAGGAGTATCTGAAGATGTTGCAAGCTGGCTATGTGAAGGTAAAACAGAAAAAATATTGCTAGCAGCCCGACACATCACTGATTTCATTTATACAGGAGAAACAGGTAAGGTTGTCGGATTAGAAGCTGCAGTTCTAGCAAGAGTATGGAAGGAGGAGATGGACCGAAGCGCTAAAAAGAATTATGGAGCTGATGTTATATTTGTGAAGCACCTTGGGGATCAAATTGAATCAGGTGAAATATGGCTGAAGGTTCATCACGACAGTTCTGAATTAAGTGAAAGTCAACTGACAAAAGGGTCAGACTGGAGGATGAAACTCCTCCCTAGATTTTATGTCACTAATGAGTTTCATTCCTTGTTACTGTTGATAGAAGTAAAAATCCAAAGAAGAAAACTTTCGACAAAGAAGAAAACTTTTTACAGGTTTTGCACGAAAGCTCTTAGTCGATTCTTCTCCCTGCAGAGACATAAACGTGTTCACAAGGGCTATAGGCCTTACACGTATTATGTTTGTGGACGAGGCTTCAGTCAGAAAAGAAATCTACGTCATAATGAGATTCGCTTTCATTTTGACACAGACGTGGTATATCGCATTCGTCGATGTCCAGCTACAAAGTGCAAGGTGGTTCACGTGGATCGTTTGGCCCCGTTTCATCGAAGAACTGAAGAAGCTTTGGAATCCAGAATTGTTCGGGACGAACAATACCTAGGAAGGGGGCAGTGTTACGACAGAAGAATCTGGCAACCGAAAGCAAAGTTTCAGCCAACGAATTGAACTTTGGGAGAATTTGGAGAAGAAGAGTGGAGCGTGAACGGTCGTTTTGTATTGTAACGGTCGTTGTGTATTGTAACGGTCGTGAGTTCGAAAATGGACGGTGAGCTGTTCTGAGACAGTGCGCGTAAGTATCAAGAAGTAACTTGATGTGTTGTGTATACGCGGAAGGATAAAAGTGGGATCTTTTATCGTTAAGTATCAAGAAGTAACTTGATGTGTTGTGTATACGCGGAAGTATAAAAGTGGGAACTTTTATGGCTAACTTCGAATGTCTACACGGACTGTCTTTTTGTTCGGCTAGTGTGTGAAAAGTTATTAGCACAGGACGAGAATTGGTTTACGAGTGAAGATCTTCGGGTGACCTGGTAAATCAAGTAAAAGGTAGTATTTAGTAAAATACACAGAGCTGATATTGTGTGCTCTACGCAGGAAGATTGATGACTTGTTGTGCATGTTAATAGTTGATTTGTTAATAAGATACTTCATCCATATTTCCTTTGTAACAATTTACCTTGTATTGAATTTGGTTTTGAAATATAGCTTTTAATACTCACGCTCAGTGGCTATCCATTTTTGTAATCCGCAACAATATACATTAAATTTTGCATTCATAAATTACATATATCGATAAACACAAAAATTGACAAAACAATTTAGCAAATTTTATAAAATTATAAACATAAAATCTTATAAAATTATATAACAAAAAATGTATCAATCATATAAAAAATATCCTCAAGCGTAGTAGAAGTTTTGAGAGGCTTACAAAATAAAATATCTTCAAATATTGCATCCTGGAATTTTCCACGCAGAAAAACAAGTAATTGCTACGTCTGTCGATTAATCCACTTGTACCGGGCTACATGAATAGCTTGAATGAATTGGTCCTTAACATTACAGGCCATATCTTTAATTCTCTTGGAAACTGTGCCGTTTGACAAAGGAATGGTTCTGACAAGGTTTGCCTCTTTTTGACGAAACATACAAGAAGCTATTTCTTCCGCTGCTGGAAGAATGAGTGACTCGCCTATTGTGTGAGCATGAACTACAGAGCCGCGCTTCGTCACTCAGTTCGCAGATTTAGCTTTAGAGATAATCTGCGAAGTTTTAAGATTTATCTTTTGGTTCGCAGATTATTATTAAATTATCAGTAGCAGTGTTGCCAACTTAGTGACTTTGTTACTAGATCTAGCGACTTTTGAGCTCTCACGGCGTACCCCAAAATTTTTACCGCGTACCCCACGTTGAGAACCCCTGTCATAAGCAACGAACTTCTTAATTGTAATCCTATTTTGGATCGACGCTCAACATTTTAAGAAAGATGTTGATGTTGCGCAACCCTCCTTTATGTTTCGCCTTTGAAAGACATTATAAGGCACGATAAAACAGTTAATAGGTTTGAATAACTCAATCATTGTTAGCAGTACTGACTCTCAACCATCTAGAAGCTCAGGCACAGTTGCTCAACCGTTTACAAGCTCTTGCATAGTTGCTCAACCGTTTACAAGCTCTTGCATAGTTGCTCAACCGTTTACAAGCTCTTGCATAGTTGTTCAATTATGCATGAGCTTGCAGATTCGGTTGGGTTTTATAAAATTATAAAACCCAACGAGCGGCACTTTTTGCACACCATGGGCTAAATGGCCAGGTCACATGGACCCCGAAGGCTCAGAGAAGGTTGGGGGAGGGGACCCACTGGAACAGTTGTTGGGAGACAGATGGTAGCCTCCCGTCAAGGCCATCCAGCGTGTTCTTTAACGTGCACAGGGTATGGCTCTCCCGCACACGGGGCCACGGCTTAACGTCCCATCCGACGGACGGCGGCCTTTCCAAGCCCATCGGTGTCCCCTACTGACCGTGGGCAGGGCGGGGAAATTTGCGGAGATAAATCTCAACGCTGACCCAGATGGGACTCGAACCTGGGAACTACAGATTACGAGCCTGGCGCGCTACCGACTGAGCTACCCCATGCAGATTCGGTATTCATTGGTGGTTTCCAAGAACGTAACCTTCTCGAATACAGAGAGATTGTTGTGTGTGATTTGACATAGCAGATATCGAAACGGTACGGGAAATTTTACAGCAAGAGCTATTGATACAATGAGAATTTTAATTCACACTGTGCCAAGAGTTGTTGAATGCTTGAATATCTTTTTTTGCGGGGCCGAGTTAAATTTGCCTAGCAGCGCCTCCTTGTCATGGGTTGTTTATCTCTTAGCGGCTCTTTTTTTGCACACAATGGGCTAAAGGGACAGGTTACAAGGATCCCGAAGGCTCAGCGAAAGTTGGGGGAAAGGGACCTATTGAACAATTGTTAAGAGACAGATGGAAACCTCCCCTCAAGGCCATTCAGCGTGTTCTTTAACGTGCATAGGGTATGGATCTCGCACAAAGGCCAACGCTTTAACATCCCCATCAACGAATGACGGCCTTTCCAAGTGCGTCGGTGTCTCCATTCTCACCGAAGGGAGGGTGAGGGGAGGTAAATCTCAACGGTAACACAAATGGAAACTGTCATTAATGATTTTCGCTTTAACAAACCTCTCTTAGGCAAGGACAGTCGTTGAAGTTTCGATTTGAGGAAACAGAAAAATTAATATTTTCGGTTGTTTCCCAAACTGAAGGCAAGAGGAAAAAGACCAAAATACTTACAATGTCAGATTTTCAAAGACATAAGAGTTGGGTTGTTTTACCTCTGAGCGGCACTTTTTTGCACACCATGAGCTAAATGGCCAGGTCACATGGACCCCGAAGGCTCAGAGAAGGTTGGGGGAGGGGACCCACTGCAACAGCTGTTGGGAGACAGATGGTAGCCTCCCGTCAAGGCCATCCAGCATGTTCTTTAACGTGCACAGGGTATGGCTCTCTCACACACGGGGCCACTGCTTAACGTCCCATCCGACGGACGGCGGCCTTTCCAAGCCCATCGGTGTCCCCTACTGACCGTGGGCAGGGCGGGGAATTTTGCGGAGATAAATCTCAACGCTGACCCAGCTGGGACTCGAACCTGGGAACTACAGATTACGAGCCTGGCGCGCTATCGACTGAGCCACCCCCGCCCCCAAAGACATAAGAAGGGGCGCAGAAACGAAATCTCAATGTCGACAGGCTCAAAGACATAAGGGTGGAGAAACGAAATCTCAACGCTGACGAAGTCTAATTTCCAAAGAGATAAGAGCGAACGAAGAACAAATATTTTAGCGTCGGATTCCTAAGGACCAAAAGTAGCAAAAGTATCTTAATATCCACAAAATCTGATTCTTAAAGACACAAGGAGCTTAGAAAAGGGGAAAAAATCTACATTTCTGCCATAAGGCACAGAAAGAGTGGTGGGAACTTTCTATTGGGTTGGGTTGGGTTGTTATACCTCTGAGCGGCACTTTTTTGCACACCATGGGCTAAATGGCCAGGTCACATGGACCCCGAAGGCTCAGAGAAGGTTGGGGGAGGGGACCCACTGGAACAAGTGTTGGGAGACAGATGGCAGCCTCCCGTCAAGGCCATCCAGCGTGTTCTTTAACATGCACAGGGTATGGCTCTCCCGCACACGGGGCCACGGTTTAACGTCCCATCAAACGGACGGCGGCCTTTCCAAGCCCATCGGTGTCCCCTACTGACCGTGAGCAGGGCGGGGAATTTTGCGGAGATAAATCTCAACGTTGACCCAGCTGGGACTCGAACCTGGGAACTTACAGATTACGAGCCTGGCGCGCTACCGACTGAGTCACCCACGCCCCACTTTCTATTGGAAAAGTTGGATTATCAAAGAGATAAGATCTCTTAGTATATAGAGGAGAATAAGAAAAATCACAGTACTGGCAAGATAAGGTCTCCAAAAGATGCATGGACAGAGAAAAACACAGATAGGCTTGGAAAGGCCGCCGTCCGTCGGACGGGACGTTAAGCCGTGTTCTCGTGTGCGGAAGAGCCATACCCTGTGCACGTTAAAGAACACGCTGGATGGCCTTGACGGGAGGCTACTGTCTGTCTCCCAACAGCTGTACCAGTGGGTCCCCTCACCCAACCTTCTCTGAGCCTTCGGGGTCCATATGACCTGGCCATTTAGCCTATGGCGTGCAAAAAAGTGCCGCTCAGAGGTAAAACAACCCAACATAGGGAAAAAAATTCAATGTAATATGCGATATCTTGAACTTTAGTGTATAAGCTTGGAACTCTATGAAACGAGTCATCAGGGAGTAAACAAATTACGTATGAAAATTGTTTATTCTTTTTAAAATAAATAAGATAATGGAAAATAGCTGTACATTCGAATTGAAATAACAAGGAGATGGTAAGAAAAAAAAAAGTCCTCCAAATGACCTTCATTCAGCATCTTAAGCAATTCGAGATGAGATATCATTGCTACCTTTCAACTGATGGATTCAGACCCAAGAGATATAAGAAAGTAAAGTCTCTGGACTGCAATAGTGAGCCACAGACACTTACTCAAAGTGCAACAAAGGTTGAAGTGGTCGAGCTTTTCCTTGTCCACTTGGATGTATATCTGCGAACGTAAACATCTTGTTCTTCAGCGCTTCATCCATCCCACAACACGAGGGGTCAGCTTGCTCCGTCACCCCGAGGTCTTCTCCTCTCCTCTCAGCCAGAATAATCCGATTAAATGGAGATCCTCCTCCGCATTCTTCGGGCCCGCTTCATGCTGAGAACACTGGGAACTGTCTCGAGGGAACTGTCAGCCCCATCTGCCCCTTGACTCGATGCTTACACAACACTTGCCGCTGAACAATATAGGATGCTTATGGGCATCACTCACCGCTTCGCAGTTGTATTTATGAGCAGTACTCGATGCTGAGCAGCTTGCTACCTGAGAAAGAGAATTCTATACAACATAGAGTTGATCTTTGTGGCTCCATGTAGACTCTTTCTCTCTAATATTGGGATCTGTTAGGTGCGAGGTTTAGTTTAGCCTCATATCGAAATTGCTCTCTTTACCTTTAACTCTATTTATTAAAAATAATAAAATTACCACTCAAGTAGCTTCTACCTATGGCATATCAAGTAGCTTCTACCTATGGCATATCAAGTAGCTTCTACCTATGGCATATCATACGGACAGGAGCCTGTCAGTATCATGTGCTATAGATGAGATCAGTGACCAAGGCGAGACTTCAGTAGAAAGTTGAGTTGTCTTATCTCTGAGCGGCAATTTTTTTGCACACAATGGCTAAATGGCCAGGTCGCAAGGATCCCAAGCTCTGAGACTGTTGGGAAAAGGAGACTCACTGGACAACATTTAGAGCGAAGTCTTCCGCCCAAGGCCATCCAGCGTTTACAGAATTGGCCAATCACAATTCGTTGCGTTTACAGAATAGGCCAATCCAGCCATTTAACGGAAACAAGGTCTGGCTCTCCGGCACACGCGACCACGACTTAACGTCCCACGAAATGGAAGGCGACTTTTCTAACCCATTGATGTCCCTTTCTGACCAATGGCAGGGTTGTGGTTAGCGGAGATAAATCTCAATGCGGCACAGTTGGCACTCGAACCTAGGAACTAATGATTACGAACCTGGAGCGTTACCTACTGAGACCTCGCTCCCTTGGGGCGGGGGGTGGTTCAGTAGGTAGCGCGACAGGCTCGTAGTCTGCAGTTCCCAGGTTCGAGTCCCAGCTGAGACAACATTGAGATTTATCTCCGCGAAATTCCCTGCCCTGACCACGGTCAGTAGGGGACACCGATAGGCTTGGAAAGACCGCCGTCCGTCGGATGGGACGCTAAGCCGTGGTCCCCTGTGCGGGAGAGCCATACTCTGTGCACGTTAAAGAACACGCTGAATGGGTTGGGTTGTTTTACCTCTGAGCGGCACTTTTTTGCACATCATGGGCTAAATGGCCAGGTCACATGGACCCCGAAGGCTCAGAGAAAGTTGGGGGAGGGGACCCACTGGAACAGCTGTTGGGGGACAGATGGTAGCCTCCCGTCAAGGCCATCCAGCGTGTTCTTTAACGTGCACAGGGTATGGCTCTTCCATACACGGGACCACGGCTTAACGTCCCATCCGACGGACGGCGGCCTTCCAAGCCCATCGGTGTCCCCTACTGACCGTGGGCAGGGCGGGGAATTTTGCGGAGATAAATCTCAACGCTGACCCAGCTGGGACTCGAACCTGGGAACTACAGATTACGAGCCTGGCGCGCTACCGATTGAGCCACCCCTGCCCCACGCTGGATGGCCTTGACGGGATGCTACCATCTGTCTCCCAACAGCTTTCCAGTGAGTCCCCTTTCCCAATCTTCTCTGAGCACTCGAGAGTCCTTGTGGCTCGGCCATTTAGCCATTGTGTGCAAAAACGTTCCGCTCAGAAGTAAAACAGCCCAATTCTGTGAGATGTCGACGGCAGGCAATTGTTTAAGGAGGAATTTTATTTGTATGAAATTTCATGGCTAACTCGCTGAATGGCTTGGCGGGAATCTTCCATCTGTCTCCTAGCAACTGTTAACTGGATTCCCTTTCCCCTTCATACCTTCCTTGGGATCCGTGTGACCTGGCCATTTAGCCCATTTTGTACAAAAAGTGTGCTCCTGAAACAGAGGGGGAAATTTAATTTTATTTTCAGAGTGAAGAAATATTTATCTTGCCATCTACTGAACGTTAAATCGCAAAAAGTTTCAAAAATTAGTCTGAAAAATTAGTCTTTTCTTTGACCCTGGGACAGTGATGGTCATCAAAGGGTAAAGATGCTGCAGCATCTTTTATCCAATTCAGAAAAATAGTGTATCGCCTTTGTGAATACGGAATAATCGTTTTCAAAGAAAATGAAGTTTTTGATTTTCTGCCTTATTTACATTCTAACAATGGGAATTCCAACTGATGGATGATTGGTTGGGGGGAAGGGGGCTCAGTAGGTAGCGCGCTAATCTCGTGATCTGCAGTTCCTAGGTTCGAGTCCCAGATGGTCCAGCGTTGAGATTTATCTCCTCAAAATTCCCCATCCTGCCCTCGGTCACGGGGCGGAGGTGGCTCAGTCGGTAGCGCGCCAGGCTCTTAATCTGTAGTTCCCAGGTTCGAGTCCCAGCTGGGTCAGCGTTGAGATTTATCTTCGCAAAATTCCCCACCCTGCACACGGTCAGTAGGAGACACCGATGGAAGAAAACACCTAGAAACGAACGTGAACAATGGATGTCAAAAAAGAAATCGAAAATCTTTGCCAGTAACGTTATTGATGACGCTAAAAAAACGCCAGTGTATATAAATGAAAATTTAACTCCAATAAACAGAGAACTTTTCTGGAAAGCGAGGTGCCTGGCCAAATCAAAAAATTTTAAATACGTCTGGTTTCGGAACGGGAAAATCATGATGAGAAAAACTGATGGTGACAGCGTAATTCGAATTGATATGCAAACGAAATTCGACGAATTTTAAACGGGAAATATATTGTTTATTTGCTCCACCTTATTTGTTCTGCCATGGCGACTTTTCATTTTGATGACTTACCAACATTTGATCACAACGAAAATGTCCTGTGCGACTATGAAGAAGTTAAGAAATGGTTCTTGACTAGTAAATTATGTTATGAATCTGATGAACATTTAAGCTTTCTGCATGTGAACATTCGAAGTCTGAAAAAAAACTGGGATACTCTCTGTGTTTATCTTAAAGATATCTTGAATTTCTTAGATATTATTATATTAACAGAAACTAACATCCTCAGCACGGATGCTCCATTGTTCAATCTAGAAAATTTTAATCAACTTTTTACGAGAACTCCTGGTGCGTTTGAACATGGGATTCTACTTTTCTTCCGCGACACATTATTAGTCAAAACGATACCTTCACTTGTAATCCCTGCTGAAACACTGAATATAAATATCTACAAGGGTAATTTAACTTTCAATTTACTTGCTATTTACAGATCACCAAGCTCGAACATTAACACTTTTCTTTCTAATCTCAAAAATTGGTTCGAAACAACTGATAAACATCGCAATCAAATACTAGTTGGAGACTTTAATTTAGATATCAAAAATATCAAAAAACACGGAGTTGCCAAATACGTAGAATTGTTAACCGAGTTTGGTTTCTCACCTATTATTACTGGTATCACCAGGGAAGACATCATTGGTGACTCTCTTTCTCAGACATGCATTGATCACATTAACGTCCGACTTGACATTAAACTCGACACAAATTCAATGATTTTTGGCAGTAGGATCGCAGACCACTACTTAATCGCGGCAATTTGCGGGGGGAAAAAACTTGGGAATTCGTCCAATCACACTAAAAAGCTAGACAGCAATTTTAACACGAAAACTATCTTAGATCATAAAAACATATGCAAAGAAATAAGTCTAACAGACTGGCTGGACAGAGGCACTGGAAACGAAACCCCAAATTCAGAACTAATAGACGTACTTTATGAAACATTCATAAAAAAATATATGGCGATTGTCAACAATAACAAAATTAATAAACTATCGGATGGCTCAAAAATGAAACAACGAAATTGTAGTAAAGACTGGATAAATCAGGAAATAATAAACTTAATACGTAAAAGAGACTCGGCTTGGATTGATTACAAAAATAACAAGAGAAGCAGAAATTTTAAATTACTATACACAAACTTAAGAAACACAGTCACGTCCCTTATTAGACAGGAAAAGAAAAAATATTACTTCAAACAATTTGAGTCATGTAAAAATAAACCAAAACAAAATTGGGAACTCATCAACCAAATTATCAACAATAAACCTAAAACTGCCATTGACGATTTTATCATGAAGAATATGCCACAAGGTATGTCTGAAACTCAAGCAGCAGAGAAATTTAACAACACCTTTGCAGACATTATTGTCAATCTCAGAGACGATAACCGTATACAGAATCTCTCTACAGTTCCTAAACATATCCAACCTTCTGTCCCCTCAATTTTTATTCCTCCCATCTCAAAACAAGAAACTTTCAAAATTCTAAGTGACTTAAATGAAAGAAAATCATGTGGATACGATCAGGTACACATAAAGCACATTAAAGCATGCAAAACCTCCTTAGCTGATCTCGTGACAAACTTTATCAATGAAAGCATATCTACAGGAAACATCCCTAATAAACTCAAAATTGCTATTCTAAGACCAATTTACAAAAGTGGAACTAAATCCGATTGCACTAACTATAGGCCCATTGCCATCTTACCCGTCCTTCACAAAATACTTGAAAGATATGTAGCTAACGTTCTAGCCAATTTCTTGAAAAAACATAACATTATTAATGAAAAGCAATATGGTTTCCAAAAAGGTAAAAATACAATTACACTTTTAACGGAGTTTTCTGACGTCATTAATGGAACTTTAAACAACGGAAAAAAAGCAGCAGCTATCTTTCTGGACTTTCGTAAGGCATTTGATACGTTGGATCACGATATTTTGCTTCAAAAATTGTATATTTATGGTGTCCGAGGTATTACCCTTAAATGGTTTGAAAATTATTTAAAAAATAGAGTGCATGTTACCAAAATTAATGGCGTTTTTAGTGAGAAGAGAACAGTGTACACTGGTGTTCCACAAGGTTCAATTTTAGGTCCGCTTTTATTCATTATTTATATTAATGATCTAGCTAACCTTAAACTGAAGGGCTCTCTTTATATATATGCTGATGACACCGCCTTGGTTAACGTGAATCACAATATAGGAGACGCAGTCCGAGATACACAGGATGATTTTAACAAAATTATTTACTGGTCTAACATTAATCGTATTTACATAAATTCAGAAAAAACCAAATGGATGAGCTTTCATTCACCAGGATACTATGATCTCTCATCTTATGCAATTAAAAACCACGAACCCTTGTGTCCCCACAACATGATAACTCATGACCCTGACTGCTGCGACTGTGATGTTATTGAGCGTGTTGAGAGCCATAAATATCTTGGACTCTACATGGACACAACCTTCCGATGGAATACACATATTCAAAAGTTAGCAGGGAAATTGCGTCTATGTGCATCTAAACTTTATAAACTACAATTTGATGCAAGCACACATACATGTATTTTGGTTTACAAAGCTATCTGTGAATCTATATTGACCTATGGTTTGACAATATACGGCTCAACTAACCTCACAAATATAAAGAAAATAGAAACTATTCAATCATCCATTGCTAAAAATATAATCCCATACAACTTAAGAAATTCATTTTATCATAGCGAAGAAAGACTAAATTATCTAGGCATACTCTCTTTTCACAACCTTTACAAATACAGCATCACTTTAAAATATTTTTTTGATAATCAATTTAAATATAAAATCTCTCATGGGAAAAACACAAGGTTACAATCCAAAAATTATTTCCAACTTCCAAAAATATTAAACAATTACGGGAAATGTACAAGGGCATACACAATACCTTACGTGTTCAATCAACTGCCAAGGGAAATTATTTTATTAAACAATTTTAAAGAAATCAAAAATAAGACAAAAAATTTTCTTCTAGGCACTAAATTTTAAATAAAAATTTCAACCACTACAATGGAGCTTCCACTGAAATTCATATAATTTGATGACATTGTTTTAAACTATATCTTATGTATTTTCATGTAACGTTATTATTCTTCTCTCCTGCAGATAAGCAAATGCTTTGCGGGTCATTTGTTTAAAATTTTGTATAACTAACATGAATATGAATAAAGATTAGTAAGATTAGTATTATTTAAAAAAAAAAAAAAAAAAAGGCCGCCGTCCGTCGGATGGGACGTTAAGCCGTGGTCCCGTGTATTGAAGAGCCATACCCTGTGCACGTTAAAGAACACGCTGGATGGCCTTGACGGGAGGCTACCATATGTCTCCCAACAGCTGTTCCAGTGGGTCCCCTCCACCAACCTTCTCTGAGCCTTCGGGGTCCATGTGACCTGGCCATTTAGCCCATGGTGTGCAAAAAAGTGCCGCTCAGAGGTAAAACAACAACAACCCAAAAGCCCTCGGTCAGTAAGGGCATCGGAAAGACCGCCATCCGTCGGACGGGACATTAAGGTTCGGCTCCCGTGGCCGAGTGGTTAGCACGCTTGGCTACTGATCTAAGGGACCTGGGTTCGAGTCCCAGGTAAGGCATGGATGTATGTGTCGTTTTTCTGCTGAGGTCCTGCCATCCTCTCAGACCTTCTGCTGTGGCAAATAAACTGACAGGCTCCTGTCAGACCTCTGTGGCAAGCTGCTGCTTGAGGGGGTATTTATTTATTTTTATTTTTTTCGCGTGTAAGAGAGTCATATCCTGTGTACGTTAAGAACACGCTGGATGGCTCAGGGAAGAGACTGTACGCAAAAATAGCGCGCTCTGTGGCAAAACAACCTATAAGTATTATTTGATTAGTACAGTCGATCAAAAAAGTATCCGAAAGCTATGGTTGATTACAGAAGTCAGAAAAAATACCTGGCAACAATTTTTTTAGAAATTAGTGATCTGGCAACCTTCATGTCACGTGATTACAGAATTCAGGAAAAATATCTGGAGCGTGTACAGCAACTGTACACGCTCCAGTTACCGTTCACAGCAAACTGGAGCGTGTGTAGTTACTGCATACGCTCCAGTTTGCTGTGAACGGTAACTGCACACGCTCAATATTTCCGTGAGTGAGCCCACACGATCTAGTATCAGAATAATATGACCACCTACAATCGCTCAAAAAAGTATCCGAACACTATGGTTGATTAAAGAATTCAGAAAAAAATATCTGGCAACGATTTTTTTAGAAATTAGTGATCTGGCAACCTTCGTGTCACGTGACACGATCGTTGCCAGATATTTTTTTCTGAGTTCTATGATCAACCATAGTGTTCGAATATTTTTTTTGAACGACTGTACTCTAAAATTTTCAAAATATAACTAATTCACCAACATTTAATTTTACAGGATATTTCAAAACCAGATTTATCTTCATGTCACGTGACACGAAGGTTGCCAGATCACTAATTTCTAAAAAAAATTGTTGGCAGATATTTTTTCTGAATTCTGTAATCAACTTTAGTGTTCGGATACTTTTTTGAACGACTGTACCAATAAGCGCAAGAAGAATTTTCCATTTCTGTCTTGGAACAAAACAAAAATTGCCTTTTCATACCCCCCCAGGGGATTAAGGATACAAATCATTATTAACAATATTATCCTCTTGTCCATCATGTTCTATCACAAAATTTTGAAATTTCTAGCATTAACAGATCGTTTTCAATATTTGTTGGAATTTTGGCATTTCCCAAAATATCCTACCGTCAGAGGGCGCTATGAAAATCACAGTGCGAATCCCGATATGCGTATCCTTAATATTTCTCCAATACTTCACCAAAAAAGAATTTTTTTATTTTCATCTCTTAAAATAAAAAACGTAATGTCCAGATGACAAAGTGGGGAACATCGTTTTCAATTTTCTTCTGAAAGCGACATTGAATTTTCTTGTTTTAATTAACATTTGAACCTTAAGTCCGATGAATTAAAAAGAACAGAGCGTTTAGGAACTTGGGAGTTTTTCTTTTTTCGGGGAGTATGGAAAATGGATAAAAAAAATTGGATTGGGTTGTTGTGGGGGGGGGGGGGAGGTGTATCCGAGATTTTAGCTTCAGGGAAGAAAATAAAATCCCTTCCCATCGAAAATCCGGGCGTTTTATAGGAAGTCTCAAATTTATCTTTTAAATCCAAAACAGTTTTCTTCGCATAATTTTGTTTTAGCCCCATATTTCATGTCCAAAACCTAAAAATAGATTTAAAAAACAATTACAAAATCCCATTCCATGTAAAACATCATTTCAACCTTACGTATTACTTAATTTTACCTCAGAACCCTCCCCCGAAACTAAATTCTCGGAGTACACCCACCAGCGCCCCCATTATCCATTTTTTTATCATCATAAAAATTTTTACATCAATTTTTACCATCATAAAAATTTTTTAACATCCATTTTTTTATCATCATTAAAGTTTTTAACATCCATTTTTTTATCCGGATTCGAATCCTGGTCTGTTTGGACTACAATAGAAAGGTTTCACCCAGACGATTAGTAATAATTACAAATTTTTAAATTGGGGCCATTTTTTGAGCACTTTGCAAATAAACAGATATTACAATTATGAAAAAAATTATGAAATGGAATTCATATTGGTTTATATCGTCTTCCCTAAAAACTACACAAATCGCAAAAAAATTGTGTAGTACAGATTGTAATTTAAAAAGTGTATGAAATCGTTTTGGTCACAACCTCCACAAGAGACGGCGCACTGCGAAAGTTAACCAACATAGCAAAGAGTTAAAACGACCAAATGAGTTATTTGTAAACGTCACTTGTACATGTTATAATCCTTGTCCATAACTGCTGAATAACAGATGGTCGTAACTCAGTAAAAGCACTCCCTATTGTGATGTTTACTTCAAAACAAATGTGACATGTTTTGAGGTGCACGAGAAATCAATGGAACAATAACGAACCGTTTGAGTTACAATGACCACAAAGTTTTATTCATCAGCGGAAAAAAAAAAGGTTCAACATTCGAGTTTTGTTTCATTATCAATCTGTGGTTGCTCGCATACTGGAAATGAAGTTAATTGCTGGGTGGTGACCGAAACTATAGATTCAAGAGTCCATGGCGATGACTAGCACATACCTGGACATGCCATTTTGTGTTGTCGGTTGCTAATGGCTCGTTCGCATTGTCTGTTCGCCTTCAAACGATATGCCAGATTAAAACTCTTTAGTAGACGGCCAACAAGCAGAATAAAATTCCAGCATTGCTTTTCTGTTGGTTCATTCGTTTGCAGTCACCTTCGTTAAAGAATGCACCAGCTTGGATGCAAATCAGCATTGTCAGCCTTGTCCAGCGAGTCCTCACTGAAAATGTTTAAATGGAAGTGGCCTTTGAGATGCATGACGGGAACGTTCATAGAGCAGAGGTTTTTGACGCTCGCTACGTGGGAAGTTTGAAGCGAAATTTAATTGATGTGTGGATTAAGTTAAAATTTAAATGGATTTCTCGCTTTCCGTAGAGGAGATGAAACAATAAGTCATGTGCGCACGTAAAAGCCTCTGGTGGCAAAATTGCATTCGCAATTCTGCATGGGCATCTATTTAAATGCACTGAAGTGACAGATGTTTATCAAGTGAAGAAATTCTAAAAACTGATTTCTGGGTTGGGTTGTTTTACCTCTGAGCGGCACTTTTTTGCACACCATGGGCTAAATGGCCAGGTCACATGGACCCCGAAGGCTCAGAGATGGTTGGGGTAGGGGACCCACTGGAACAACTGTTAGGAGCCAGATGGTAGCCTCCCGTCAAGGCCATCCAGCGTGTTATTTAACATGCACAGGGTATGGCTCTCCCGCACACGGGGCCACGGCTTAACGTCCCATCCGACGGACGGCGGCCTTTCCAAGCCCATAGGTGTCCCCTATTGACCGTGGGCAGGGCGGGGAATTTTGCGGAGATAAATCTCAACGTTGACCCAGCTGGGACTCGAACCTGGGAACTACAGATTACGAGCCTGGCGCGCTACCGACTGAGCCACCCCCGCCCCCACTGATTTCTGGAAGTTGAGGGTAACGTTTTTATACCTTATCATACAAAATGTGGAGAAAGTGTTGTGATGGTTAAAAGAATCGATACTGAATTTTTCGATTAGAGCAGACATCATTAGCCGCTTTATAGATAATATATGAAGTCTATATAATAAAGTCTATTATATAAAAATTCCAGAAATTATTCCCTGTCAAATCAATTCTTAAAGTAATAGTACAGTTTGGTAAATGCTGAGCCACCTTCGCAGAGTTGAAAGATTTATACAATGCCTTAGAAAAAGAAAAGAATGAAGCTGGACATTTAAAAATCTCTTCTCTGATGGGAATTTGGCTGTTTTACCTCTGAGCGGCACTTACTTGCGCGCAATGAGCTAAATGGCCAGGTCACAAGAACCCCGAAGGGGCGGGGGTGGCTCAGTCGGTAGCGCGCCAGACTCGTAATCTGTAGTTCCCAGGTTCGAGTCCCAGCTGGGTCAGCGATGAGATTTATCGGCGCAAAATTCCACGCTCCTGCCCACTGGGACACCGATGTGCTTGGAAAGGCCGCCGTCCGTCGGATGGGACGTTAAGCCGTGGCCCCGTGTGCGGGAGAGCCATACCCTGTGCACGTTAAAGAACACGCTGGATGGCCTTGACGGGAGGCTACCATCTGTCTCCCAACAGCTGTTCCAGTGGGTCCCCTCCCTCAACCTTCTCTGAGCCTTCGGGGTCCATGTGACCTGGCCATTTAGCCCATGGTGTGCAAAAAAGTGCCGCTCAGAGGTAAAACAACCCAACCCAAGAACCCCGAAGGAGTCAGAGAAGGTTGGGGAAAGGAGAGCCACTGGACTGTTGTTGGGAGACAGATGGTAGCCACCCGTCACAGCCATTCAGTGAGCTCTTTAACGTGCACAGGGTATGGCTCTCTCCCGCACACAGGCCACTGCTTAAGCGTCCCATCCACCGGACTTCCCAAGGATAGTTTTAGAGAGATAAATATGAATGATTGCACAGTTGGGACTCGAACCTGGGAACTAGTAAGTTACGAGCCTGGCACGCTACCGACTTAGACAACCCCGCTCTTTCTGATGGGAATTAAATGATTATCTAAAACAGTGAAGTTCAATAGCCCCTGGGCCGAATTAAGAGTTCAATAGCAAGAGGGCTGGATTAGCTTTAACTGATAAAAGTTATCAGTATTTTAAATTGAAATTAATTTTTTTCGCTTAGGCGACTCTTGAAATTAATATAGCAATAAATTTGCTAAGGCTATTAACGGTATTAAGCGATTTACAGATGTCTTAAAAATCGCATTAAACTCAGTAGGTAGCGTGACAGACTCGTAATCTGCAGTTTCCAGGTTCGAGTTCTACTGAGCCAGAGTTGAGATTTATCTCCCCCCCTCCCTCTGTCAATAGGGGACACTGATGGGCTTGGAAAGGCCGCCGTCCGTCATAAGACGTAAAAGCCGTTGTCGCATACTGTTGGCCTTAACAGGAGACTACTATCTGTCTCTTAACAGCTGCCCAGTGGGTCACCTTCCCCCAAGCTTCTCTGGGCCCTCGGGGTCCTTGTGACCTGGCCATTTACCTCATTGTGTGCAAAAAAAGTGCCGCTCAGAGGTAAAACAACCCAATCTCGAGAGAGAAGTATCATCCGAAGACAAAGAAGAAGAAGATTAAAGAAACCCATCCCTCCACAAAAAATAAAATCCTCCTACGACAGAATCAAGGTGTTCCGCTACATTGGGATGCTGTCAGCTTGATAGGCGAAGAAAGTGGCCACCTTGTCTTTCAGTACGATTAGTGGCGTTCTCCCCCTCCTCCCCATCCGCTAGGCAGTGTCAGCCTGCACTTTGTTAGATAACTGTTGGTATGCTTCATTAACTGCAGCTGCAATGCAAAGATGAGGAAAAAGACATCGAACGGAATGGCAGACGCCGGATGCCCTACAGCCTCATCTTCTTCCTCGGCCAGCGATTAGTAATGACGCCCACCACCGGCATCAACCGAATTCACGTAATAAAAATCTTTAAGCGCATCTATCGCATCGAGGCTGCAATAAAACCTCCTTAAGCTATTTCCGCTGACCATAAAAACGCCAATCCCAAGTCAGCATTTAAACACGCTTCAAATGACATTCTTCGGCTGAGCAAATTGACAGCCACCAATAACTTGGGGCATATCTGGGGAGAAAGTTGCAAGGAAATGGAGGTCACAGTCAAGCATCCTTTCGGATTTAAATCACGCGTTACAGAAATGATAGATGGAATGAAGAAGAATATCCACTTGATTTTTTGGCTTCAAGTATTTAAAGGTATTTTGATTATTACCAAAGAGGTACATAACAGAATCTAAGAATATTTCCTTGTCTACAGCCTGAGAATTGGAGACTTTGTGACCGGCCTCATTTTACCCGTTGCATGTGTCATTTACCGCTTGTCACATTTGCAGCAGGTTCACGAGTATCTTTGAAGCCAATTCAGAGGGCTTTTCTGCATCCCTCAGATATTAATTTTTTTCTTACATCCCAACATGTTGGGGCGGGGGTGGCTCAGTCGGTAGCGCGCCAGGCTCGTAATCTGTAGTTCCCAGCTGGGTCAGCGTTGAGATTTATCTCCGCAAAACTACCCGCCCTGCCCACGGTCAGTAGGGGACACCGATGGATTTGGAAAGGCCTCATCCGTCCGTCGGATGGGAGGTTAAGCCGTGGCCCCGTGTGCGGGAGAGCCATACCCTGTGCACGTTAAACAACACGGTGGATGGCCTTGACGGGAGGCAACCATCTGTCTCCCAACAGCTGTTCCAGTGGGTCCCCTCCCCCAACCTTCTCTGAGCCTTCGGGGTCCATGTGACCTGGCCATTTAGCCCATGGTGTGCAAAAAAGTGCCGCTCAGAGGTAAAACAACCCAACCCAATCCCAACATGTTTTTTTTGCGCATGTTGGGCAGAAAGTCCATGTAGCAGTTAGTGCAGCTTATGAATGTGGCTTGTCACATCTAGCACACGAGTTGATGGAGGCGGGGGTGGCTCAGTCGGTAGCGCGCCAGGCTCGTAATCTGTAGTTCCCAGGTTCGAGTCCCAGCTGGATCGGCGTTGAGATTTATCTCCGCAAAACTCCCCGCCCTGCCCACGGTTAGTAGGGGACACCGATGGATTTGGAAAGGCCTCATCCGTCCGTCGGATGGGACGTTAACCCGTGGTTCCGTGTGCGGGAGAGCCATACACTGTGCACGTTAAAGAACACGCTGGATGGTCTTGACGGAGTCTGCCAACAGCTGTTCCAGTGAGTCCCTTCCCCCAACCTTCTCTGAGCCTTCGGGGTCCTTGTGACTTGACCATTTAGCCCATAGAGTGCAAAAAAGTGCCGCTCAGAGGTAAAACAAGCTAAACCCATGCGTTGCTTTCATTTAGCTGGTGACAGTTGGTTAATAGGCTTTATTGCAGTGGCTTTTTTTTTTTGCAATCAAATGTAGCTTTCCTGTATTTGCTAGATGTTTGTTTTTCATAGCTACTACATGGACTTTATTTGCAGCACCGATACATTATTTTTCTTGCAGCCAGTATATATTTTTGCAGACAGCATATGTGGCTTTTTTGCTATCAAAAAACAACCTGTAAGATGTTACCTCTTGCCACAATATCAGTTGGAAAGTCACTTTCCAGCTGATATGAGTGACTTTCTTGAAGACTATACATTTACTTCATTTGCAGAGAGTATATTAATTTCTTGCAGTCCACATAGGTGACTTTCTTATAGCTGGTAGATGCGACTTTTCCTTGTAACTTGTAGATGCGGCTTTTCCTTGCAACTTGTACCGTAGATACGGCTTTCTTGTAGCTTGTAAATGTAACTTTCTTGCAGTTGGCCCATGTGCTTTTCTTGGGTTGGGTTGTTTTACCTCTGAGCGGCACTTTTTTGTACACCATGGGCTAAATGGCCAGGTCACATGGACCCCGAAGGCTCAGAAAAGGTTGGGGGAGGAGACCCACTGGAACAGCTGTTGGGAGACAGATGGTAGCCTCCCGTCAAGGCCATCCAGCGTGTTCTTTAACGTGCACAGGGTATGGCTCTCCCGCACACGGGGCCACGGCTTAACGTCCCATCCGACGGACGGCGGCCTTTCCAAGCCCATCGGTGTCCCCTACTGACCGTGGGCAGGGCGGGGAATTTTGCGGAGATAAATCTCAACGCTGACCCAGCTGGGACTCGAACCTTGGAACTACAGATTACGAGCCTGGCGCGCTACCGACTGAGCCACCCCCGCCCCATGTGCTTTTCTTGCAACCAGTAAACTATAACAGTATTTAACCAAAAGAAAATTAAATGACGTTGGCAAAACTTTTCCATCAATTTTCTGCAATAAGGCGATGGATCCAAGGAAAGAAAGGTAATAACACATCCTTGAGGGCGTGAATAACATATTTAAAAACAAAAAAGCAAGCAAATCATACACTTAAGCACGTCCTCCGTTAGACTGAAATTGTCAAAGCCCTCCCCCAGTGAAAGTTTTTTTTGTGCGCCACAGCAATAAACTAAAAAGTGAGCATTAAAAATTAATACTATAGGTTACATTTTAAAGACAGTTTGTAGGGGATTCGATTTTCGTTTCTTGTCAAGGTCGTTTAATCACGGTGAGGCCTCATCCAGCATCCTGGTTCACTACACTGAGCATCATTATCAAGAAATAGATAATGGGATCGGTTAGATGAAGCTTGGCCTTGCAAACTCAGAAAGGAGTGCACAGACACGGACGTTGCTCTGGAGGGTTAATCGGATTAACGCTAAGATAATCTGTGATGATTTAAGGATGATAAATGGATGAGGGAGGAGGCGATGGAAATTAGAGACGAATAAAGGAAGAGAAAATATCCTGATCAAATTAGATCACTTAACGATCATTTATGAACAAGCATTGATGATTCAATATCTCAAAAAAAAAAAGTTGTTTTTGTAAAAGAAAGTAATAAGTGGATAAAAAGAAGAGTTGTTGATGCTATTTCCATAACTTACAGGGGAGACATACCATGTGCATGCTAAAGAACATTCTAGATTACATTGCCAAGAATCTACCATGTGTCTCCTAACGGATATCCTGTGGATCCCTTTTCCCAAAGGGAGGCTAAGTCGGTTGCGCGCCTGGCTCGTAATCTACTAGTTCCCAGGTTCGGTTCAGTTGCATGTGGACCAGAGTTGAGATTTATCTCCGCAAAACTCCCAGACTTACCCTCTCAATCTGTAGGAGACACCGATGGGTGTGGGAAGGCCATGTGCGGGAGAGCCATACCCTGTGTCAGCACACAGGATGGCATTAACGGGAGACTTCCATCTGTCTCCTAACAGGTGTGAGGCGGGGGTGGCTCAGTCGGTAGCGCGCCAGGCTCGTAATCTTCGAGTCCCAGCTGGGTCAGCGTTGAGATTTATCTCCGCAAAATTCCCCGCCCTGCCCACGGTCAGTAGGGGACACCGATGGGCTTGGAAAGGCCGCCGTCAGTCGGATGGGACGTTAGGCCGTGGCCCCGTGTGCGGGACAGCCATACCCTGTGCACGTTAAAGAACACGCTGGATGGCCTTGACGGGAGGCTACCATCTGTCTCCCAACAGCTGTTCCAGTGGGTCCCCTCCCCCAACCTTCTCTGAGCCTTCGGGGTCCATGTGACCTGGCCATTTAGCCCATGGTGTGCAAAAAAGTGCCGCTCAGAGGTAAAACAACCCAACCCAAACCCACCCTCTATGAGGAACCAAACGGCTCTTTGGGTTTGGAAAGACCGTCATATATCGCACGGGACGTTAATACATGTTACTGTATGTAGCAGAGAAGCATACGTAAGAGAAATAACTATAATAAATGCACAGAGTTTCTGATATGGCTAAGTGGAACACCCAGGATGGGGGTGGATAGGATATGGCTTCCCCCCACAAAAAACATATTCGAATGAGGTAAGGAAAGCAATACCTGAAATTGCACAGTTGTTAAAAGTAAAATACTGCCTCACAAATATATTAAAGATTTTCCATGTTATGTCAATGGTAATCGAACCTTGACGCTCTCTAACTTCTGAAATATGACTTAATGGAAAAACGTGACTAAAGATAAAAAAGATCATAAAGAAATCTATTTAAATCTCGATTTTTCCTAACATTCGTTCGGTATTTAAAGAGTAATAGAAGCTGGAATATTTTACTAATTACTAGTATTACCAAAACGGTGGAGGTCTCAGGGGACATTCAGCAATAATAATTTTGAAACATATTCTGGTAAATCTGTAATGGATGAAGTCACATGTGATTCGCTATGTAAGAAATTTACTGATATAATATCCAAATAATTTCGAAACCTTTTCACATTGAAATCAGATATCTATCGTCGTAATGTTCGTACCAAACAATAAATTACTAGCCTTACAATAAAAACTAGACTATATTCCACGACTTAGTTTGTGAAAAAAATTATTATGGAGAGACTTGTGAAGGCAGCTTAAAAAAATACTCGTTAAAAAGTCATGGTTTATTAAAAAAAGAATACTTCTCAGCGAAGCCTGATTTATGAGCAAAAGTTTGAGGGATGTATGACACAGGAAACGTAACACTTGTTAAGGAGATATGGCACAGGAAACGTAACACTTGTTAAGGAGGTATGGCACAGGAAACGTAACGCTTGTTAAGGAGGTATGGCACAGGAAACGTAACACTTGCTAAGGAGGTATGGCACAGGAAACGTAACCCTTGTTAAGAAGGTATGGCACAGGAAACGTAACACTTGTTAAGGAGGTATGGCACAGGAAACGTAACGCTTGTTAAGGAGGTATGGCACAGGAAACGTAACACTTGTTAAGAAGGTATGGCACAGGAAACGTAACCCTTGTTAAGAAGGTATGGCACAGGAAACGTAACACTTGTTAAGAAGGTATGGCACAGGAAACGTAACACTTGTTAAGGAGGTATGGCACAAGAAACGTAACACTTGTTAAGGAGGTATGGTACAGGAAACGTAACACTTGTTAAGGAGGTATGGCACAGGAAACGTAACATTTGTTAAGGAGGTATGGCACAGGAAACGTAACCCTTGTTAAGGAGGTATGGCACAGGAAACGTAACACTTGTTAAGTAGGTATGGCACAGGAAACGTAACACTTGTTTAGGAGGTATGCCTTATGATAGACTTATGATGGAGGCGTTGCTTATGGAAAAGACTGATAAGCGAGGTATGTTTTTAAGAAAAAAGAAGGCTTGTGAGGATGTATGTCTCAGTGCAGGAAAAAAAAACTCGCAAGAGAGGCATGTATTACGAAAAAGAACTTATAAGGCTTGTATGACATGAGAAAAAGGAATGAGTGTCACATGACTTGCGAGAAAAAACACTATGTTGAGAGTGACAACCTTCTGGAATAATATTTACAGCAGGTCTTCAAAGTTAAAAACCGATAGTCGTAAATTGTTCTGGAGCCTAAGTTTACCGACCTTTACTCTAGATAAATAAATCGGAAGTAATCAGTGAAGCCAGTGTTAAATATAAAATAGCATATTAAAATGAAAGAAACCAATTTAAGCTTTTAATTCGGGTCTTTCCATATGCACAAGATGTTCTAGACTCCGTTACACGAACTTGTTATGAGGAAAATGACTTTAACAACCTACTCATGCATATTATTAGAATCCGTACCAGGCGGGGATACTGTCTTCGCTTCTTAAAGGAAATGACGCAGCTCGCCTTTTTTAAGTGCATCATTTTCTGGTCATTTTCGTGTAAGAGATGACGGGTAACAATGTGCCGACCGAAAAACTCTGAATGCAGAATCTCAGCGCCATAAAAACACACATATCCTCCGGTTTGACGACATCCACCCACACAATCCTTGCCAACAAAGTTCGCTAAACTTTTATCAGCATTTCGTGAAACTTCTGCTTCTCCTTCTTATCTGCGCATCGGATGCCGAATCCTCTCCGCTGTTGAGGATTGTGGGGCCACATCCGTACAGCACTGGGCTGCATCGCAGATTGCTTTGCCAGATTATTCCAGTCCCGTCAAACCCTTTAATGACCCCCGGCGTGATGGGAGGGACGGAAAAGAGGGAGGGGAGGTAAGCCGGGGCAGATGCGTTTCATCCGCCACTCACGATGATTCTTTTCTCCGACAGAGGGCAGCACTAGCCGAGGAGGAGGTGGAGGACGTGGAGGAAGTTCAGGAGGAGGATATCCTGGAGCCGACGGAGCAGACACTGCCGGATCGGAGTCACGAGATGGAGTCCGCGGGCCGCTCCACCCTCGAAGTTGAGCTCGCCAGTAAGGAGCGAGAGGTAGGTGCTGCCATCTTGTGATACGATTAATTACTAATTTCTATTTTCGATTAGTTTTCCAAGACTGATTTTAATGATATTTCATCGATGTTTTAGTTCCCTTTTAATGGAACAATGAGATTTGTTCGATTCTTTTAACGTTTTATTGTTTGTTTTTGATTCCCAAGCTTTTGATTCAGAAGCCAATTCTTTTCGGTTAACAATCCTGAACATCCAAACTATTTGAAGGTTTGAACGGCAGATAAGTATCCAAATTATTAAGATAGAAAAAATCTGGATGCAAAGTCATGCAATGAAGAAGTAATCGATTTTTTTTTAATGCTCAGAACTTTGTTTGGAAATGAATAGAATAAAAAAGAACAAAAAATCGTTCAATAATCATTTGCGACTCAAATTTTTTGATTAAAGTTGTAAACAATATTTGTTTGCTATGAACGCATAGAAGTTTCAAACAGCTCTTATTAGTAAGCGATATCAATATTCTTTCAACGTTTGCGGTTTGCGAAGAGGATTCATTGGATGCTCCCATATAACTGTTTTTTTAATTAATGCTTTCTGCTGAGGTCCTGCCATCCTCTCAGATCTCCTACTGTGGCATATAAACTGACAGGCTCCTGTCAGACCCCTGTGGCAAGCAGCTGCTTGAGGGGGTATTTATTTTATCATTTATGAGTATGCTTATGCACCGTTTAACCAAGAGAAATAGAGAATTCTCATGTTATTTCAAAGAACTTCGAAGTTACATTCCCATTAACTTTTAAAATACGCATTTACTGAAAATTTTTGACTGAATCTAATTTTCTTAAATGCTGATTTTCAACAATATTCGTTCAATATTAAGAGAGCCAATGGAATCTGGAATATTTCACAACAGTGATGTCACTAAGAATTAATCTCAGAAATTAATTAAAACTTTAATAATAAGTATCGTTTGAAACCATTTAATGATACAAACATTTTAGAAATTTGCGTAATAATATTTCAATATTTAGACAGTTTTGAATGATTTTTCTTATGAAACAAGATAATTTATTGTTAAATTTTACATCCTCCATAACTCATTAAATACTGAACGAATATTTTTGAAAATTAAGATTTAAATAGATTCGATTATAATCTTTAATTTATCTTCAGTCACATTTCTAATTAAATTCATATTTTAAAAGTTATTTAGCTTCGAAATTAGATTCCCATTCACGCAGTATTCACTAGAATATATTCCCATTCACTAAAATATATTTATTGTTACTGAACTTTCACTATAATGAAATGGAATAAAAAATGATATGATAGTTACATACAAAATCATCATAATGAAATAAATGTTTTCAGTCTTTTAATCCGTATTATACAGTATGCAAACACACAACTCAATAACAAATTAAAACAATAATAATGAAAAAAATATAACACTAACATGAATTTAACGAATTTTAAAATGTAACACATGGATTCGAACTTGTTTGTAAGAAAGTTTGTAAGAAAGCAACGATTTTTTTTAGAAATTAGTGATCTGGCAACCTTCGTGTCACGTCACACGAAGTTGCCAGATCACTAATTCCTAAAAAAAATCGTTGCCAGATATTTTCTCTGAATTCTGTAATCAACCATAATGTTCGGATATTTTTTTTTTTGAGCGACTGTACAATGCATCTTGGAGTTCGAAAATGCAAGATGCAAACACCGTACGTAAAGACAGAAAAAATGTATGTTGTACATATTGTTTAAAGATTTTCTTCTCATAAATTTTATTACAGGGATTTTTTTTTCGAACCGGGATCAATTTCTATTACGTTAAACTGATATTTTCATTAGAAGGATATTTGTTAAAAATGAAACATTTTTTTTTACTAGAGATGCATAGCTAATTGACCACGGAAGAAATAAAATTTCGTTATACTGAATAAATCGTTTTTCCGGCGATCTTTACATCGGCATTTCACTGTATCGACGTTTTGTGCTGTCAAGAATTATATTTTGAAACGTTTAGGACTAATCTCAGAGAAATATTTTCTAGGAGGGAATAAACTTTCGGTTTTTATATTCTGAATTCTCTCTTTAAAGGAATTTTTTTTCCAGTGGTGCGATTCAGAAATTTTAGCAACCTGTTCTCTCCAACCTTATCGCCCTTTCATAATGAAAAATAAAAACCAAATATATTATGTATTTCAATTGTGATTTGCAAAATAATCATCCGTGGAATAGCTCGAGAAATAATTGAATAGCGGACTCTCCGAAAGAATTAAGGACCGTTTTGACGAACTTAGAAAAATTTAGGAACAGGTTCGCACGAACCGGTGGGAACCGGCTGAATCCGACCACTGATTTTTTTTCCCCATTTAATTTTCCGCGAGCATAGTATACAAGATCCAGACGAAAAAGTCTAATTTCGTTAAATCTGCTCTACATTGCGATTAATTTTAATCATTTCACGTTTTATCAAAAGGAAACTTTACACATAACATCTGACACAGCTAGGTTCGGTTGCTTTACTTCTGAGCGTCACTCTTTTGCACATGATGGGCTAAATGGCCAAGCCACAAGGACCCCGAAGGTTCAGAGAAGGTTGGGGAAGGTGACATAGCCTTCCGTTGTTTTTTGTCGTCGATGAGACCCGAATCCGTGGCTTCGTGTCTCATTGACGAACTCTTCAAGTATTTTCCTTTTTCCTTTTCTCACAGAGGATTAGGATAATAATAAATTAATAAGGATTAGGATAAATGAGGATTAGGAGGAAAGGTTGGGTTGTTTTACCTCTGAGCGGCACTTTTTTGCACACCATGGGCTAAATGGCCAGGTCACATGAACCCCGAAGGCTCAGAGAAGGTTGGGGGAGGGGACCCACTGGAACAGCTGTTGGAAGACAGATGGTATCCTCCCGTCAAGGCCATCCAGCGTGTTCTTTAACATGCATAGAGTATGACTCTCCCGCACACGGGACCACGGCTTAACGTCCCATCCGACGGACGGCGGCCTTTCCAAGCCCATCGGTGTCCCCTACTGACCGTGGGCAGGCCGGGGAATTTTGCGGAGATAAATCTCAACGCTGACCCAGCTGGGACTCGAACCTGGGAACTACAGATTACGAGCCTGGCGTGCTACCGACTGAGCCACCCCCGCCCCATCAGGAGGAAGGAAATCTGAATGCATTCACGTGGGAGGCAGGCGGGGAGTCGAATCTCTGGGAAGAGAAAACCGTTGAGCAAATGGTGGGAAGAAAGTAGGAAAAATAAATTTAAAATTTTTATACATATTTATTTTTAAATAACACAAACTGATTTATTCAGATTAAATATTTATGGATATTTTAAAAGTGAATACTTACCTACTGAATTCTAACAGATAAAAGTATAATTAACATAGTTATGCATTTAAAAAAAACAAATGTTCTTTCGCTGCATTGTCCAACTGTGGCATGTGGGCAGAGGCTCTATCGATTTAAGACAACTTCGCCATTCTCAGTTTAATATATGTGGCAACTGCTTTCTGATACATCGCTCGATTTACATTTGGAAAATCTTTTTTCTTTTCAGGTGTCTCATCTAGTTGATGAAATGCAAAGGTTACAATCAAGTATCAACAATCTCAAGGAAATAAGCACCTCAAAGGTAGGATTGTCAAATGATTGCTATTCTAGCATACGCAAATCTCAAAACAACAGTAGGGGCGGGGGTGGCTCAGTCGGTAGCGCGCCAGGCTCGTAATCTGTAGTTCCCAGGTTCGAGTCCCAGCTGGGTCAACATTGAGATTTATCTCCGCAAAATTCCCCGCCCTGCCCACGGTCAATAGGGTACACCTATGGGCTTGGAAAGGCCGCCTTCCGTCGGATTGGACGTTAAGCCGTGGTCCCGTGTGCGGGAGAGCCATACCCTGTGCACGTTAAAGAACACGCTGGATGGCCTTGACGGGAGGCTACCATCTGTCTCCCAACAGCTGTTCCAGTGGGTCCCCTCCCACAACCTTCTCTGAGCCTTCGGGGTCCATGTGACCTGGCCATTTAGCCCATGGTGTGCAAAAAAGTGCCGCTCAGAGGTAAAACAACCCAACCAAAACAACAGTTATGACGAATTTCAATCGCCTGTTTAGGACCATTCACTTCTCACGACTCCCTTCCATTTCAACATTCCTAAATCACTCCCATAATCTGTTTCATCTCTAAGATCTGGGCTACTGGGTCCGATTCCTTTTGAAGCCACGATCAGTAGGATTCCCCTACTGATCGTGGGCAGGGCGGTGAGTTTTGTGGAGATAAATCTCAAAAGCTGCTGGGACTCGAACCTGGGAACTACAGATTACGAGCCTGGCACGCTACCGACTGAGCCACCCCAGTCCCAAAAGATTACAGACAATAGAGCAATTTTTAAGTATTGAAGTTATATGTTTCCAACTGGGTTGAGCTGTTTAACTTCTGAGCGGCACTTTTATGCACACAATGGGCTAAATGGCTAGGTCACAAGGACCCCAAGGGCTCAGATAAGGTCATAGGAAGGGGACTCACTGAACAGCTAAGACTACCATTAATGCCATCCAGCATGTTATTTAACGTACACAAAATATGGCGTTCCTGGACATAGGTGTTTGGAACCTGAACATAGGTGTTGATAAAGGTGGTAACAAAAAACGACTAAAATCAGTTTTTTGCTTAACGTTTCATCTAACGGACGGCGGCCTTTTCAAAACATGTCGGTGTCCTATTTTTGACAGAGGGCAAGGCGAGACCTTAGCGGAGATAAATCTTAATGCTGGCACATGTGGGATTCGAACTTGGGAACTACAGATTATGAACTTGACGCACTCCACCAAACCAGCCGCCTTTCCTACTGAAAGGGCCAAGTACGTAGTTATTACGTTTAAGTAATTAAGTGTCACGAAAAGGACGAGAAGTGGTATGCGACATCCAACTCTCATAAGTGTCGAAACATATTTACAACAGCATTCTTACCCCCACCCTCCATGAACACTGGGTACAGTCGCTCAAAAAAGCATCCGAACGCTACGGTTGATTGCAGAATTCAGAAAAAATATATGGCAACGATATTTTTAGAAATTAGTGATCTGGCAACCTTCGTGTTACGTGACACGAAGGTTGCCAGATCACTAATTTCTAAAAAAATCGTTGCCATATATTTTTTCTGAATTCTGCAATCAACCGTAGCGTTCGGATGCTTTTTTGAGCGACTGTACCTGCCTATCTGCTCTAAATAGCATGCTATGAACACGAGACATAATCACTGAAGGAGCAGTCAGTTGCATGGAAAGGGGAGGTGTACTTAATGAAATGGCCACTCAGTGTATGTTTTCTATGTTTTTACCTATATTAGGTTGATTGCCATTGTGCATAACATGTGAGTATTAAACTGAGTTGTAAACACTATAGCAGAGTTGGTCATGTGAGTATTAAACTGAGTTGTAAACACTATAGCAGAGTTGGTCATGTGAGTATTAAACTGAGTTGTAAACACTATAGCAGAGTTGGTCATGTGAGTATTAAACTGAGTTGTAAACACTATAGCAGAGTTGGTCATGTGAGTATTAAACTGAGTTGTAAACACTATAGCAGAGGTGGTCATGTGAGTATTAAACTGAGTTGTAAACACTATAGCAGAGTTGGTCATGTGAGTATTAAACTGAGTTGTAAACACTATAGCAGAGTTGGTAACACTGGGTCAATTCAGCGAGAAAGTGAAATACTACTCAGTTCGTCCAATTTGCGCAAGAATTGGGTTATTTTACCTCTTAGCGACATTTCGTTTGCACACAGTAGGCTAAATGGCCAGGCCACAAGGACCCCAAAGGCTCAGAGAACATCAGAAGGTGGGAACCACTGGACAGTTTTTGGGGGACATTCGAAGCCCTCCAGTGTTAACATGCACAAGTTATGACCCTCCAGCTCGTGATCAACTGCTTTACCCCCCCCCCCCCCCTTCCCCATCCGATGGACAGATGGACAATGGTCTTTCCAATCTCATCGGTGTCCCCATTTTGATAGAGAGCAGAGTGAGGATTTAAAGAATTCGTGCAAAATGTCAGGAAGGGTGTGCAGACTCCAGAATATAAAAGGGGCGGGGGTGGCTCAGTCGGTAGCGCGCCAGGCTCGTAATCTGTAGTTCCCAGGTTCGAGTCCCAGCTGGGTCAGCGTTGAGATTTATCTCCGCAAAACTCCCCGCCCTGCCCACGGTCAGTAGGGGACACCGATGGGCTTGGAAAGGCCGCCGTCCGTCGGATGGGACATTAAGCCTTGGCCCCGTGTGCGGGAGAGCCATACCCTGTGCACGTTAAAGAACACGCTGGATGGCCTTGACGGGAGGCTACCATCTATCTCCCAACAGCTGCTCCAGTGGGTCCCCTCCCCCAACCTTCTCTGAGTCTTCGGGGTCCATGTGACCTGGCCGTTTAGCCCATGGTGTGCAAAAAAGTGCCGCTCAGAGGTAAAACAACCCAACCCAGAATATAAAAACACTTGGCATTTGCTGATAACTCTTCCGAAAACAGATTTAAATTTTCGATGCAAAAATTGCTCTACCCGTTGAGCGAATACTAACCCGAAGATGCCGTCTCCTTATCAAAGAGCTGATTAGTCGATTTTTTTCCACATTTTTATGTTCTTGAATACATCCAATCATCTAATATGATTTGGATCTAACACGATTTTTAAAATAGGAATGGCTTTCGATTTCCATTTTCTCTGGTCGTTTATGCTATTGTACTGACCATATAAGAAGACATTTTAGAAGTTTTCCTTGTCTCATATATGTGACTTATCCTGTTTTGTACTTTTAGCATTTCCAAAAATATATTTCAGATTTGTATATACAAATTATTTTAAGTTTCTATATTTGTAAACAACAAACCTTTATATTATCGCTGACCGGTGACAATGTATACATAGCCAAATTCAACCTGCTTAGTTAAAGATTATGACTTTTCCATGTTGAAACGCTTGTAAATATAGAGTTAGTTATCTTAATTACTCGACACCAATTTTTGCAACAATAAATTGCCCATTTTCACTCTTCATTGCTTGACAACCATCTATACGTAAAAAGGGGGTGGCTCAGTCGATAATCTGCAGTTCCCAGGTTCGAGTCCCAGCTGGGTTAGCGTTGAGATTTATCTCCGAAAATTGCGGAGGTCAAAATATCGGTGTCCCCCCTGCCCACGGTCAGTAGGGGACACCGATAGGCTTGGAAAGGCCGCCGTCCGTCGGATGGGACGTTAAGCCGTGGCTCCTTGTGCGGGAGAGCCATACCCTGTGCACGCTAAAGAACACGCTGGATGACCTTGACGGGAGGCTACCAACAGCTGTTCCAGTGGGTCCCCTTCCCCAACCTTTTCTGAGCCTTCGGAGCTAGAAGACCTTGTCTTCTAGCCTTCGAAGCTCAGAAAACCTTCTGAGCTTCGGAGTCCTTGTGGCCTGGCCATTTAGCCCATGGTGTGCAAAAAAAGTGCCGCTCAGAGGTAAAACAAACAAACCAAATATACGAAAAAATAAAAATGCCTCCTCAAGAAACTGCTTGTCACACAGGGCTGACAGTTTATATGCCATAGTAGAAGGTCAGGGAGTAAGTGCTGAGGCAAGACCTCAGCAGAAGGGCAACATCATCCATACCTTACCTAGGACTACTCCCTTTATCCACTAGTCAAGTATTCTAACCAATTGGCCACGAGACGGCTATCTATAATGCATTAAAATACAACTGATTTTAGTCGTTTTTGTTACTACCTTTATCATTTGTTTTCTGTAAAAAATTAGTCACAAGTATGAAATATTTTTACAGATTTTTAGCTATTTTTGTTAGACAACACCGTGCGTGGTTTCGAAAAAACAGATAATAAATGAACTTATTTAATACATAAAGCAACTAATTTACAAGAAATAAGTAAAACCGGAAGTAGTCATCACTTGATATACAAATAAACCAACAACTTATTATTGTCATCTACTCTCAAATACTAAAAGAAAATAACACTCGAAAGCTGGATTACGAAGTTATCTACATAATTAATCATAGAACTAACTCTTACTGCTACCTGGGGTGGGGGTGGCTCAGTCGGTAGCGCGCCAGGATCGTAATCTGCAGTTCCCAGGTTCGAGTCCTAGCTGGGTCAGCGTTGAGATTTATCTCCGCAAAATTCCCCGCCCTGCCCACGGTCAGTAGGGGACACCGATGGGCTTGGAAAGGCCGCCGCCCGTCGGATGGGACGTTGAGCCGTGGCCTCGTGTGCGGGAGAGTCATACCCTGTGCACGTTAAAGAACACGCTGGATGGCCTTGACGGGAGGCTACCATCTGTCTCCCAACAGCGGTTCCAGTGGGTCCCATCACCCAACCTTCTCTGAGCCTTCCGGGTCCTTGTGACCTGGCCATTCAGCCCATGGTGTGCAAAAAAGTGCCGCTCAGAGGTAAAACAACCCAACTCATAAACAGATGAAAAACTGAAAGCATTAAATAAAGGATAGCGATAATAATGGAATAAAATTGAGGAATATGTAATCATGTTTAAGATTCTGTAACGCATCTCCCTTATTTACATTATTTACACGATTTCACCCTGCAGGAATGTTTTGGAGAAAACATCTGTCGCATGAAATATATTTAGGCGAGGATTGGATGTCCTAAACATTGGCTTCCTAAAGTACTGAAATATATTTTTCAACATGTTTAGTTTCTCAAGAATGATGAATTGAAAATTTTTATTTCCTCTAAAGTGTATTTCTTTTACCATACTGTTTCATGTGTGACTCAAAATTCAACAAGAGTTGAGATACCTTTTCTCAACCTAACTTAAATCCGGACACTTTGTATTAAAACCTGGGAGCAAACGGTAAGGGGGGGGGGGGAACAAAATAGCTTTTCATTTATTCATTTCAGAATTAGAAGCTAAAACTTTGTTTTTGGATTAGCCTTTAGAAATAGAAACAACAAAGGACAGGATGTTGGGTCAGTCAGTAGCCTGCCAGAGACAACTAATTTGCAGTTCCCATGTTCGAGTTCTACCTGGATCAGCATTAAGATTTATCTCCGCTAAGCCTCCTCCCTAAGTGGATCAGTAGAGGACACCGATGGGCTTAGAAAGGCCGCAATCCGTCGGATGGGACGTAGTCTTGGTTCCGTGTACGGGAAAGTTATACCCTGAGTACGTCAAATAGCACGCTGGAACGCCTTGACGGGAGACTACCAGTCAGTCCTAAAAGTTGTCCAGTGGGTCCTCTTCCCCCAGCCTTCTCTTTGAGTCCTCTGAGTCCTCGGGGCCCTTGTGACCTTGATATTTAATCCATCGTATGCAGGGGCGGGGGTGGCTCAGTCGGTAGCGCGCCAGGCTCGTAATCTGTAGTTCCCAGGTTCGAATCCCAGCTGGGTCAGCGTTGAGATTTATCTCTTCAAAATTCCCCGACCTGCCCACGGTCAGTAGGGGACACCGATGGGCTTGGAAAGGCCGCCGTCAGTCGGATGGGACGTTAAGCCGTGGCCCCGTGTGCAGGAGAATCATACCCTGTGCACGTTAAAGAACACGCTGGATGGCCTTGACGGGAGGCTACCATCTGTCTCTCAACAGCTGTTCCAGTGGGTCCCCTCCCTCAACCTTCTCTGAGCCTTCGGGGTCCTTGTGGCCTGGCCATTTAGCCCATTGTGTGCAAAAAAATGCCGCTCAGAGGTAAAACAATCCAATCTAAAACTGCATATAATTGAACCAATAAGTTCTGTACAACACTTATGTGAATCGTAAATTTAGCAGAAATACACTGCTCTCAAAAATTAGAGGATATTTCAAAATGAATATGAAGCGATGAAATATCCCCTAATTTTTGTGAGCAGTATAGATTCAAGTTTTAAATAATAATAGTGTTTTTTTTTTACTATTTTCAGATATCTCAGCTTCAAGGTATTGTAACAGAAAAAGACAGAATCATCAAGGAATTGGCTGAGAAACTGCTTAAGCAGCAAGACTACAGCGACCTCAAGCGGGAATTACGGTAAGCCTGAGCCTGGATACGGTCCCTACATGATATAAATAGTATGCAGATATTAAATTACAGCCTCATTTTATGTCAATAGGGAACTAATTTCGAAATTCTGTAACTTTTAAAATAAGCCTTTTATGGTAAAAATGTGTGAAGATAAATTAACGATCTCAATCAAGGTATCGAAATCTCAAATTTTGACAATATTCGTTAGACTTTTAACGAGTTATGGTGGGGCGGGGGTGGCTCAGTCGGTAGCGCACCAGGATCATAATCTGTAGTTCCCAGGTTCGAGTCCCAGCTGGGTCAGCGTTGAGATTTATCTCCGCAAAATTCCCCGCCCTGCCCACGGTCAGTAGGGGACACCGATGGGCTTGGAAAGGCCGCCGTCCGTCGGATGGGACGTTAAGCCGTGGCCCCGTGTGCAGGAGAATCATACCCTGTGCACGTTAAAGAACACGGTGGATGGCCTTGACGGGAGGCTACCATCTGTCTCCCAACAGCTGTTCCAGTGGGTCCCCTCCCCCAGCCTTCTCTGAGCCTTCGGGGTCCATGTGACCTGGCCATTTAGCCCATGGTGTGCAAAAAAGTGCCGCTCAGAGGTAAAACAACCCAACGAGTTATGGAAGTTGGGATTATAGCAATGGCAGTCATAAGATTAAAAGATAATTAAGACGTGATTAATCAGTATTGTTTCGTAACCTTTGATAAAATAAATATGTTTTAGGTGTTTGAGTCATTGAGATTTAAAGAAGTTCGTTAGTTGATGTTAAATATTCCAGCTTCCATGACTCTTCAACCTATTACTGCTGAAAATCGAGATTTATATAGATTTGATTGAGATCCTTATTTTATCTTCAGTCAAATTTTACCATAAAAAAAGCTTATTTTAGAAGTTAGAGTTTCGAAGTTAGTTTTTTATTGATAAAATGGTTTTGTAACTTAATTTTTGCTCACCAGTGTACTTGCCTGCCCCCTTTTTTTGAAATTGGAGATAGTGGACTGTTTCTTATCGATTCCATCACGAATAATTTCGCATTATGTTTTGGCTCTGGTGCGTAATTTTTCTATTACATGTGTTAGAAGTAAAATAAACTAGCGCCGAAATAATAAACAAAATAGATAAGAAACATTCTAAATTCTAAAATTCTTAAAATTTCTTTTTTCTTTTTAAATTGGCAAGATGTACATTGAGATGCCAGTTTATTAAGTACAATATCCCTCATCACATAAATAGTTCATTCCAACACGTAATACGTCACATGATGGCGGTGTGCGGTTTAAATCAGGAAGACCAGCTCTTCTAGCATCAGTTAGAGTTGGATTGAGAGTCAGAATACACAAAACAAGTGATCTGAGCAGCTTGGAACGTGGCATGATAGTTGGTGCTAGCGTGCCGGTTCTAGCATCTCCCAAATGACCATCCTCCTGGGTTTTTCATGCACAATCGTTTCAAGCGTATACCGAGAATGATGCGAAAAGCAGAAAACTACCAGTGATCAGAGATCCTGTGGACGAAAATTGCTTCTGGATGAGAGGGATCAAAAGAGACTGACGAGAATCATGCAAGCGAACAGACGGACCAGAATCAGGCAAATCACAGCAGAATTAACCATTGGTATGCAGAAGATCATCTCTGAATGTGCCACGTATCGGACCTTGTCACCAATGGGCTACAACAGCCGATATCGAGTACCGATGTTGTCAGCGAAGAACATGAAAACGCATCTCCAGTGGGTGCAGGAGAATCGACACTGGACCATTGAAGACTGGAAAAAGGTAGCCTAGTCAGCGACTTAAGGTTCCTTTGCATTATGCTTATGGAATGATATACATTATTATATATATTTTCAAAGCATTTTTAGAAAAAATGGGAAATACATATTGTGAAGGCTAGTTCAGTCGGTAGCTGCCAGGCGAGATTCCAGTCCCAACTGTGATCACGTGCCTCCACCAGCCCCCACCTTGCCCTCACTGATAAAGGGAACAATGATAGAAATCAAAGGCATCTATCCGTCGTAGGTGACGTTTAGGAGCTGGAGAGCCATACCATGTGCGTGTTAGGGAACACGTTGAATGGTATTAATAGGGTTGGGTTTTACCTCTGAGCGGCGCTTTTTTTTTTCACACAGTGGTCTAAATGGCCAGGTTACAAGGACCCCAAAGGCTCTAGAGAAGGTTGTGGGGAAGTAATCACTGGACAGCTGTTAAGAGACAGATGGTAGCTTCCCATAAAGGCTAGCCAACGTGTTCTTTAAAGTACACTTGTATGGTTGAGCACACGGAACCACAGCTTAACGTCCCATCCGACAGACGGCGGCTTTTCGAAGCCCATCGATGCCCCATACTGATCGTGGGCAGGGAGTTTTGTGGAGATGAATCTTAATGCTAGCCCAGACGTGACTCGAACCTGAGAACCGCAGATTAGTGTCTGGTGCGCTAATAACTCCCCACCCGCTTTAAATTCTTATAAAATAGAATTGCTCTATCAGGTAAAATTTGCATAATTTTTACCTCTTAATGAAAAATACAAATGAAGGAAAAAGTTAAAATTATCAACAGTTTTCTTTTATCAAGCTTAAAAGGGAAAAAAGTAACTAGCACTTAATACGGAAATTCAATGAAAAAATCCTAAAAAAAATCAATAATTGATCTTTCAAATATGAATGTTGACTGCAAAATTATTTCACGTTTATGATTCACTATATATTCTTAAAATTTCCACTTAATGATATTGTTGTGAAAGTTATTCGGCATACTTATAATTTTTCTTTTTTACTCAAAAGACTGCGCAAACAGAAAAGAGCCAAGAGAGTTAAATCACAAAACATTTGAGGCCACAAATTTTGCATGTCTGGTAGAGATAGACAGCACCAGAACTCTGCGACCACTCTTCAGATGGATAGAAAATGGATACACTGGAACTTAAATTTTGGTTCGGTTTTATACCTCTGAGCGGCTCTTTTTTGCGCAAAATGGGCTAAATGGCCAGGTCACAAAGACCCCGAAGTCTCAGAGAAGGTTGGAGGAGAGAACCCACTGGAACAACTGTTGGAAGACAGATGGTAGTCTCCCGTCAAGGCTATCCAGCGTGTTCTTGCACAGGGTATGGCTCTCATGCACACGGCCCCATGGCGCAGGGTATGGCTCTCATGCACACGACACCATGGCACAGGGTATGGCTCTCATGCACACGGCCCCATGGCACAGGGTATGGCTCTCATGCACACGGCCCCATGGCTTAATGTCTCATTCGATGGATGGCAGTCTTTCTAAGACCATCTACTGACCGAGGGTAGGGTGGGTAGTTTTGCGGAGACAAATCTAAAGCCACCACCAAATTTTGACCCCATAGCGAATATCTATGTCCGATTGATCAACACTAATCTTTTAAATGAGATAAAAACTGAATAATAATTTATCCTATTTTTAACGCATTTTTGATGATTTGATTTCGTGTATTAGAACCATGAAATAAAATTATGTAAATTTATGGCATTCTCTTTCTCTGCTACCTTTTACATACTCATTTTAATTTGTAAATTTACAGACTGCTAAAATCTCTAGAGCTCGGTGGATGGCAATCATGGTGTTCCGACCAAACAGAGACTGCTTCGCCGGCTGAGGTCAAGTTGGTTACAGATGGGGTGGACAGCAGTGCTGGACCAATCGCCTTACCTGGTGAGTAGATCCAGAACTCAAATATACATCTCGAAAAGGAAAAATTAACATGGTCAGAAAATTTTTCTCGCTCAACACTGCAATCAAAATTTGCTATTTATGGTTCATCCTTGAAAACAAAATTTGATATTTTTGATTTTGATATCAAATTTTTTTATTATTATTATATTTTTATTTATTTTCAAAATTTGATATTTCAGAGCCTGTTTTTCAACAGACACAACTGCATTACTTTCGGTTGGGTTGTTTTACCTCTGAGCGGCACTTTTTTGCACACCATGGACTAAATGGCCAGGTCACATGGACCCCGAAGACTCAGAGAAGGTTGGAGACCCACTAGAACAGCTGTTGGGAGACAGATGGTAGCCTCCCGTCAAGGCCATCCAGCGTGTTCTTTAACATGCACAGGGTATGACTCTCCCGCACACGGGGCCACGGCTTAACGTCCCATCCGACGGACGGGGGCCTTTCCAAGCCCATCGGTGTCCCCTACTGACCGTGGGCAGGGCGGGGAATTTTGCGGAGATAAATCTCAACGCTGACCCAGCTGGGACTCGAACCAGGGAACTACAGATTACGAGCCTGGTGCGCTACCGACTGAGCCACCCCCGCCTGCTATTTATGGTTCATCCTTGAAATCAAAATCTGATATTTCTGATTTCCATGATTCACGATTCAACATTGAGACGTTAATTCGCCGTTCGTGATGCTGATCCTCAAAGATGAGTTTCCTCTGCGAAATCCATTGGAAAACTTTCGTAGTTGATCTATATCCTGCAAAACAGTCCTAGAAGACTAGTTAGTTTTCGCCTGTAATCCTTTTTCATTCTTAAAATCTTTCATTATGGAACATTTTCTGAGGTTCCTAATTAAAACGGATGGATTTAAGACTGTGTAATCGTGATCCATAAACTTAAATGGTAATGAATACACTAAAAAAGAATTTAGATAAAAACTTTAAAATGAAATTGAAGCTTTTAAATTTAAGATTTAAAATATACGTTTAATGCAAAAATGTGACTGAAGACAATGAAAATCCCAAAATGATATATTAACTGGAAAGATCTGTATTTTATACAAGCTTAGATGTGATGCATCTGTTCCGGGGGTGGACAAGAACACTACATTTTAAACTGCGAAAATCGCCAATTATTTGTAGGCGAGATCGCGTTTTAGAAAAAATAAATGTAAAAACGTTATCCAATATTTAGTACGACCTTCACACTGATAGTACTAAGTTCAAAAATTTTAAATTTACATAATAGAAGGTCACTTAACGGAACACGATTCCCATAAGTTTTCTGGTAAAACACAGAAATTAATATAATTTCTTAATCTTCCAAAAATAGGTAGAATTGATGATGCAATAAAGATAGATTACTTACGAGAAATCAATTGATATTTTTGCAAATATTCTGCTCTATTGCATACATATACACACTGTCTTATCAATTCCCCGCCCTGCCCACGGTCAATAGGGGACACCGATGGATTTGGAAAGGTCGCCGTCAGTCGGATGGGACGTTAAAGCAGTGACCCAGTGTGCGAGAGAGTCATACCCTGTGCACGTTAAAGAACACATTGGATGGCCTTGACGGGAGGCTACCATCTGTCTCCCAACAGCTGTTCCAGTGGGTTCCCTCTCCCAACTCCCCGCCCTGCCCGCGGTCAGTAGGGGACACCGACGGGCTTGGAAAGGCGCCGTCCGTCGGATGGGACGTTAAGCCGTGGCCCCGTGTGCGGGAGAGCCATACCCTGTGCGCGTTAAAGAACACGCTGGATGGCCTTGACGGGAGGCTACCATCTGTCTCCCAACAGCTGTTCCAGTGGGTCCCCTCCCCCAACCTTCTCTGAGTCTTTGGGGTCCATGTGACCTGGCCATTTAGCCCATTGTGTGCAAAAAAGTGCCGCTCAGAGGTAAAACAACCCAACCCAACCCTCCCCCAACCTTCTCTGAGCCTTCGGGGTCCTTGTGACCTGGCCATTTAGCCCATGGTGTTTAGCCATTTAGCCCAAAAGGGCCGCTCAGAGGTAAAACAACCCAACTGCCCTACCAGAAGTTTAGAAAATTCCCATCTTATGTCAATGGGAATCTAACTTCAAAGCTTCTATAACTTCTAAAATGTGCATTTAATGGAAAAATGTGAATGAAAACAAATTATTTGATCTAAATCTCTAAATCTCGATTTCGACAATATTCGTTCAGTATTTAAAGAATTATGAAAACTACAATATTTCACAACAGTAATGAGGCATAAGAATTAACCTAAGAAATGAATTAAAACTTAAATAATAAATATTGTTTTAAACAGTTTAATAAAATAATTATACAGTTTTAAAGTTTGCTTAATGATTATTTAAATATTAGACAATTGTGAATTGTTTTTATAAGACAAGATAACTTATTTTTAAATATTTCAGCTTCCATAATTCCTTATACACTGAACGAATATTGTTGAAAAATCGAGGTTGAATAGATAATATTATGATCTTTAATTTATCTTCAGTCACATTTTTCCATTAAGTGCAATTTTAGAAGTCACAGAGCTTTGGGGGGCTGGGGTGGCTCAGTCGGTAGCGCGCCAGGCTCGTAATCTGTAGTTCCCAGGTTCGAGTCCCAGCTGAGTTCGTGTTGAGATTTATCTCCGCAAAATTCCCCGCCCTGTCCACGGTCAGTAGGGGACACGGATGGGCTTGAAAGGCCGCCGTCCGTCGGATGGGACGTTAAGCCGTGGCCCCGTGTGCGGGAGAGCCATATCCTGTGCACGTTAAAGAACACGCTGGATGGCCTTGACGGGAGGCTACCATCTGTCTCCCAACAGCTGTTCCAGTGGGTCCCCAACCTTCTCTGAGCCTTCGGGGTCCATGTGACCTGGCCATTTAGCCCATGGTGTGCAAAAAAGTGCCGCTCAGAGGTAAAACAACCCAACCCATAGAGCTTTGAAGTTCGATTCCTATTGACTTAATAGGGACATTCTCTAAATTTTGGTAAGACAGGGTGTAGGGAGCTAGCTACAAGAGTACAAAAAAAAAATCCTTTGTCTTAGTTCATATTTTTTTAAGAGTTTCCTGAATCAATCCTTTTTTCTATTTTTTGAGAATGTAATATCTGGAGTGAGGCCTAACAAACGTAAAAATGTTCAAGCTTTACAAAGATATCATCACTGAAACCAGAACACATCAATTGTACAAAGTGATGTCTCCACTATTTCTTTCAGCTGCACACGCCACTCAAACATAGCACGCTACAATCTCCAAAGAAATTTTGTCTAAAGCTACCACGAAACGCAATTTAACCTTATCAAAATTTCTATCATTGTGGCTTCCGTACAAAGTGGGACGTGTGTAGGTGGTGGTTAAGGCGCATGCTCCAATTTGTTACTAGACCATCTGTCTGCGCTATTAAGTTTTCTTTTAAAACTGTAGAAATCTTGCTAATTACCATAGGCGTGCGTAGGGGACTTGCTTGCCGCAATATGGCCTTAGTTGCCGATGCGCCATAACACCCCAACAGCCGTGCCTACGGGGTGTGCCCTGGAAACAACCTTAATCTCAGAAACAAAAGTCATCTCCTTCTCTCGGAAAAAAAAAGATAAACCTTAATCTGATTTAGGCTAAACTCATTTTCCAGTTAGAGATAAAGATCACGAAGATTGATTGCATTGGTTACCACTACAGCAAATATTCAATATCATTTTTTAAGTTTGCATTTTTTAGTTATCGTGTTAATCTTCAAAACAAAATTATGCCCTTTGTGAATGAGTATTCAATAAATGTTCGTAAGGGAATAAAATAATTCCCTAAGTAAAAAAATAAAATAATCCCATAAGTAAGAGAAAAATATAATTCCCTAAGTAAGAATATAAAATAATTCCCTAAGTAAGAATATAATACCCTAAGTAAGAATATAAAATAATTCCCTAAGTAAGAATATAATTCCCTAAGTAAGAATATAAAATAATTCCCTAAGTAAGAATATAATTCCCTAAGTAAGAATATGAAATGATTCCCTAAGTAAGAATATAATTCCCTAAGTAAGAATATAAAACAACTCCCTAAGTAAGAATATGAAATAATTTCCTAAGTAAGAATATAAAATAATTCCCTAAGTAAGAATATAATTCAATAAGTAAGAATATAATTCCCTGGATGCATAACCTAACGAAATGTGTTCCCATGCCTATGGATTACTGTAAACAGCACCTGTAGGCATAAGATTTAGTGAACTGTTTCTATGAAACCTTAAATACAGCTTTTTTTTTACTCTGCTAGCGGTAATTATTTCTAATATTCGTATGTGTAAATTCTACAATAGTTCAAGACTTTTTTAATGTTATGAAAAGAGATGGCACAACTGCAGTAGTTGTGTTAGTAAAAAACGATGCAACTTAGTTTAACATTCTATAAAAAAATAGCAAAAAAAAAGCCAAAAAAAAAGCAGCAAACGATATGAGTTCGTGTAAGAATGTAGCCCCCCTCCCCCGCTTTAAAGAAATAAATTCAAATATTATTGTCGTATACACCGAAAAAGAAATTATTTTTAGGATAACTGAGTGATACAAATTTAGAGACAATTTTTCTTTACAATTTTGTTGTTAGGCTTTTAAAGTGTTTTTCTTTGTATGCTATCCTTGTATACTGGGGGCGGGTTTTGGCTCAGTCGGTAGCGCACCAGGCTCGTAATCTGCTGTTCCCAGGTTCGAGTTCCAACTGTGCCAGCGTTGCGATTAATATCCGTTAACTTCCACCTTGCCCTCGGTGAGAAAGGGGATTCTGCTAGGCTTTGAAAGGCCGACGTCCATCGGATGGGACGTTAACCCGTGTTGGGTGTTCAGGAGAGCCATACCTTGTGCACCTTAAAGAATAGACTGAATGACCTTGACGGGAGGCTTCCATCTATCCCCTAAAAAGTGTACATAGATCCCCCTTTCACAGCCTCCTTGGCAGCTTTTGAGGTCCTTGTAACTTGGCTACTTTGCCTATTGTGTTAAAAAAAAGTGCCACTCGGAGGGGGTGGCTCAGTCGGTAGCGTGCCAGGCTCGTAATCTGCTGTTCCCAGGTTCGAGTCCCAGCTGGGTCAGGTTGAGATTTATCTCCGTAAAACTCTCTCCCCCCCCCCTTGCGCACGGTCAATAGGGGGCTTGGAAAGGCCGCCGTCCGTCGGATATGACGTTAAGCCGTGGCTCCGTGTGCGGGAGAGAGAGAGAGAGACACCCTGTGCATGTTAAAGAACACACTGGATGGCCTTGACGGGAGGCTACCATCTATCTCCCAACAGCTGTTGCTGTGGGTCTCCAACCCCAACCTTCTCTGAGCCTTCGGGGTCCTTGTGACCTGGCCATTTAGACCATGATGTGCAAAAAAGTACTGTTCAGAGATAAAATAACCCAACCCAAGCCACTCGGAGGTAAAAAAAGCAACCTTCCATGTTTGGGTTCAGTCGGGCTACTCCCAAAAATATTTTTTAGCTACATGACTGAACTAGCAATAAATTTTAAGCTGTATAGTATTTTTGAAGCAAAATAAATTATTATTAAGACATTGGTGTTGAATTAAAAAAATGTCTCTTGCTCTGCAGGTGAAGAGAGTCGATCCCCAGGAAGTGGGGTTCAGGAAGAGCCGATTCCGGTGCTCACTCCCCCTTCAGCTCTGGAGCTCACTCCCCCTTCAGCTCCGGAGCCTGCCTGCGTGGGAGGAGTGTCTGTGGAGCAACTGCAGCATTGCCTCCGAGTGAATGTGGACAGGTTCTCCAATGAGAGCCTCAACACTCTCAGCATCTCGCGATGCGTCCGAGAGCTGCTCAGCATGAACAATATCGGACAGCGTCTCTTCGCCAAGCTCGTGCTCGGCCTGTCCCAAGGCACCGTCTCCGAACTGCTTTCGAAGCCGAAGCCGTGGGACAAGCTGACCGAGAAAGGGCGAGATTCCTATCGCAAGATGCACGCGTGGGCGTGTGATCAGCACTGCATCAGTCTCCTCAAATCACTGCTGCCAAAGAAAGGTAAGTGAGATGTGAAAATCCTTTCAAATCATTCACCACATGGAAATCTAAAGCGATTAATCCGAATCATTGTATCACATTAATGCACCATTTTGGATGCATCGAGTTTTTTCAGCAACTCCAACCAATCTACCTTCTGCGATAAAAAGGACACTGATGGGTCTTAGAGATGGGGTTTAGCTCAGGTAGTGCACCAGGCTCGTAATCTGCAGCTCCTAGGTTCGAGTCCCACTTGTGCCAGCGTTGATATTCATCTCCACGAAACTCCCTGTCATCGGTCAGTAAGGGAACACCGATGGACTTGGAAAGACCGCGGTCCATTGGATGGGATGTAAAGCCGTGGCCCCGTGTGCGGGAGAGCCATACCCTGTGCACGTTAAACAATGTTGGATGGCCTTGATGGAAGATTTCTATCTTCCTCCTAAACGCAGTTTAATGGGTCCCCTTCCCCAACCTTCTCTGAGCCCTTGTGGTCCTTGTGACCTTGCTATTTAGCCCATCGTGTGCAAAAAAAAAAGCGCCGCTCAGAGGTAAACAGCCCAACCCGATTGGGTTTAGAAAGGCCACTACCAATCGTAGAATGGGATGCCGTGGATCTAAACCCGTGTAGAATGGGATGCCGTGGATCCTAGTTAAGGAGAGACATGCTCTGTATATGTTTAAAAAATAATATAAATAAATACCCCCTCAAGCAGCTGCTTCCCACAGAGGTCTGACAGGAGCCTGTCAGTTCATATGCCACAGTAGTAGGTCTGAGAGGATGGCAGGACCTCAGCAGAAAACAACACGAATATCCATGCCTTACCCGGGGCTCGAACCCAGGTCCCGTAGATCAGTAGCCAAGCGCGTAGGAACACGCTAAATGGCCTTGACGAGTAGCTGTCATCTGTCACCTAACACTAAGGCCCGACATTGCCTGTATTGAGATTTTTTCACTGACCCTAAATCTGACTTTAGCGATAATGGGATACCAGCAGACATGTAAAGGCCATTATCTATCGGATTACGGGAGAGCCATGGTACTGCTATCGAAATATAATGTATAGAGATGCAGCAAATATAACGAAAATAGTAAAAAAAAATTAAAGCGAAACATTTTATATCCAGTTCATTTAGTTGGAACTGTAAATCCGATAAACAAACACGCGTGCTAACGTGACCAAAATGGGACCGACTATTCTCTACTAATATAAATGTGTTTTGTAAAGTTTAATTATATATATATATACTGCATACAATGTAGTACTTTATAATAATAAGGAAGTTTTGTTTTAAAAAAAGTGATTTAGCAAATTTAATTTAAGCATTTTTCAGTTTAACATCACGAGAAGAATTCTAGATGTTAAATTAAATTCGTGAGAAGTACAGAAGGTGCCTAGGTCACCTTGTGCATTTCGCTGTTCATGGTAGTTGACGATAGACATTTTATGAACATTTGTATTACGATAGACAGTATGAACATTTGTGAAACAGCAACCCATTTTGGAGTTTTCACGCATTATACTGTTTGGGGTGTATCGAGAATGACCCAACACCTCCCAAAAAATTCAACCTATACTATTATGGTATATATCAGTGTCTCGCAAACTTTTTTACTCTGCGGCACACTAAATCTAATTTTTTTTCCGCGGCACACTGAATCTAATTTTTTTCTCCGCAGCACACCTAAAAAAAGAATTTTTGTTGGTTACGTAAAAAGAGGAAAATTGAAGTTTCGTTAAATGCATTTTATTTAAAATAAATATAATAATAAATATAATTAATCATAACTCGGTGTTTGTTTTCAATATTTGTCCATTCTATGGCTTGAAATAATCAAAAATTAATACCAAAATTTGGAAAAAGCTTGATAAATACTTACAAGATCCCAGTTGATAAAATCTGAAAGATTTTTATTAAAGCACGTCGATAACACAAGTCAAGTCAAAATGAAATCTTTGGAATATCTAGTGTCAATTTGAAAATCTCTCGCGGCACACTTGGAATCTCTCACGGCACACTACTGTGCCGCGGCACAGAGTTTGCGAGACACTGGTATATATTCAGTTTTCATTTAATTCTATCCAAAAATACTGTTATACCAGTGGGGGGATAGAATTAATTCTTTCTAATTATATATAATATTAATTAATAATTCTACTTAATATTCATCATCAGTTAATTCTCCCCAAACCCTGCCCACGGTCAGTAGGGGACACCGATGGGCTTGGAAAGGCCGCCGTCCGTCGGATGGGACGTTAAGCCGTGGCCCCGTGTGCGGGAGAGCTCATACCCTGCGCACGTTAAAGAACACGCTGGATGGCCTTGACGGGAGGCTACCATCTGTCTCCCAACAGCTGTTCCAGTGGGTCCCCTCCCCCAACCTTCTCTGAGCCTTCGGGGTCCATGTGACCTGGCCATTTAGCCCATGGTGTGCAAAAAAGTGCCGCTCAGAGGTAAAACAACCCAAACAACTCTCCCCAAACCCAAACCGGTGTTTGTTCTTGCCGTGATCGTATAGTTTTTTTTCCTTTAAAGCAATCAGTGCCCAGCACCCTACTGGGAAACCAAGCCATCCTCCCACACAAAAGGAACAACTAAAGCAAGCACGGTTTTACAACAAATGCAAAAAATAAAATTTATTGGTAATATTAACAGTTTCATCCTAATCTCACAATTTTATATCAACTTACATAATTACTGTAGACTGTCGACATCCAAACGTTGAGCTAGTTACCTTAATACTCTGCTGCTTGCTACTATATAGGCTCTCGTCACTAGACTATCGTGTCCCCTCACCGAGAGTTAGACCTCAAAGCTGCACTGCTCACATCGAGAGTTAAGCGTAGAAGGAGAAAACGTGACTTGCTCCTACGAGTCTCTGAAGCCAAGTGAACATCGTGCCATAGTCACTAACTCCGAAGTCAAGTCGAATCGAATGCCCAAAAAGTCTCTGCTCTCTCGGACACAAAAAAAAACGAATAAAAGAGACGTCCTGAGTGTCTGATTGGTTCTCTCAACTCTCCGCTAGGGGGATAGGGTGCCAGGCGAAAATGGAAACTTCCAGAGTCCACGTCCTTGGCCACAACCACGTGACTGTCCTTCATGGGACAGTTGTGCCGTGAGTCGGTGGAATTCCTTTCAGGGTTGTCACAGACAGGAGGGCAGTCCTGTCGCCAGACTCCTCAATCCCAAAGGTGAACCACTGATGCGTGGGCACTCCCCTCTGTAAGCGTTAGTCCGGGATTAAGCTGGCTTGCCGACAGGTAAGTGGTCGGCTCAGATCTCTGAGCGGCACTTATTTCCACACCATGGTCTAAATGGCCAGGTCACAAAGACCCCGAAGGTTCAGAGAAGGTTGGGGGAGGGGACCCACTGGAACAGCTGTTGGGAGACAGATGTTAGCCTCCCGATAAGGTCAATCCAGTGTGTTCTTTAAAGTGCACAGGGTATAGCTCTCCCGCACACGGGGTCACGGCTTAACGTCCCATCCGACAGACAACTGTCTTTCCAAGCCTATCAGTTCCCCTACTGATCGTAGGCAGGGTATTTTGCGGAGATAAATCTCAACGATTACCCAGCTGGGACTCGAACCTGGGAACTGCAGATTACGAGCCTGGCGCGCTACCGACTGAGCCACCCCCGCCCTAATAGACAGGGAGAAATTTAGTGCGTGAGCAATTACTCGAAAAAAATATTATAAAAGATTTTGTTTTTCTTGTGAGTAGAGAGAAAAAGATTCGAGCGATTTACTAAATGTAAAATTTTTCTCATTATATTTCATAAATTTTTAATTACTTACATCTACAGTTTCACTCAAGAAATAAACTCAAATCAATATTTTTTACATAGTTAGAAAATATTAACCAAATTATAAGGAGTTGCAGATGTTTCGAAACTAGTGTTATCTACAGTCGCACGAGTAAGGCAATAATATTAGGTATCTTATTGTAATAAAGGAAATTCATGCAGAGTGTGTGTGTGTGTTGGGGGGGGGGGGGCTAAGATTTTATTACCTTCAAAATTTTTCTTCTTCGATCTCTCTGCTTCTTCTTTCTCTTTTTTATTGAAATCTTAAAAATTTCAAATATTTTCTTCTCTAAAAGTAAGGCCCTCCTTCAAGGTATGTGGGTTGGACATTATGTTAATCCTATTGTGACTATTAGTGATATTAAGATAGGGGCGGGGGTGGCTCAGTCGGTAGCGCGCCAGGCTCGTAATCTGTAGTTCCCAGGTTCGAGTCACAGCTAGGTCATCGTTGAGATTTATCTCCGCAAAACTCCCGGCCCTGCCCACGGTCAGTAGGGGACACCGATGGGCTTGGAAAGGCCGCCGTCCGTCGGATGGGACGTTAAGCCGTGGTTGGGAGAGCCATACCTTGTGCACGTTAAAGAACACGCTGGATGGCCTTGACGGGAGGCTACCATCTGTCCCCCAACAGCTGTTCCAGTGGGTCCCCTCCCCCAACCTTCTCTGAGCCTTCGGGGTCCATGTGACCTGGCCAAGTGCCGCTCAGAGGTAAAACAACCCAATAACGATATTAAGATATAGGTAGGAGTATCTGATAAAAGGTCTCTCAATGTGTATACTTACAGATGTTTAAGATTTTCAGATATTTAAAAAAAAAACTGCTTTTTTTTTTCAGGCCGAGAGAGCGGTTTGATGAAGCAAGAAGGCTCTGTGACGGAAGAGCGCGTTTCGCAACTGATGAACGAAGCCCAGAATGCCGTACTCACCAATGGCCATTCCACTCCTGACAAGCAGGAAGTGATAGCCCTTCCGAAGGAGAGCATCGACAGCAGGAGAGAGATCGTGCCCCACTCTGCGGGTTATCCCGACATGCTGAATGGATCGAAGGCCTTACATTACGGACCTGAGTTCCCTCCAGTAATGCTGGCCCACATCTACCAGGAGGAGCTGGTGAAGCTGATAGGTAAGGTTCTCACGAGACTCAAATAAGAAAATGTAAATGGTTGAAGTTTTTTTTACGAGATTTATGATAGAACACGTTGGATGGCCTTGACGAGAGGGTGGGGCGGGGGTGGCTCAGTCGGTAGCGCACCAGGCTCGTAATCTGTAGTTCCCAGGTTCGAGTCCCAGCTGGGTCAGCGTTGAGATTTATCTCCGCAAAATTCCCCGCTCTGTCCACGGTCAGTAGGGGACGCCGTCCGTCGGATGGGACGTTAAGTCGTAGCCCCGTGTGCGGGAGAGCCATCCCTGTGCACGTTAAAGAACACGCTGGATGGCCTTGACGGGAGGCTACCATCTGTCTCCCAACAGCTGTTCCAGTGGGTCCCCTCCCCCAACCTTCTCTGAGCCTTCGGGGTCCATGTGACCTGGCCATTTAGTCCATGGTGTGCAAAAAAGTGCTGCTCAGAGGTAAAACAACCCAACCCTTGACGAGAAGCTTCCATTTCTTTTCAGAGTCGGGAAAATTAGCATTTCTTTTCAAAAGAATGCAATGAGCAAAGGTGGCACGGAACAGCCAAATCCTGTGCAGTCTTACTCTACATTATACTTATTATAAAGGGAATAAGGGTTTGGCTCATTCGGTAGAGCGCCACACTCGCGATCTGCAGTTCCTAGGTTCGAGTCCAAACTGTGTCAGCGTTGATATTTGTCTAAACTAAACTTCCAGTCTGCGCTCAGAGTGAAAGGGGACACCGATGGGTTTAGGAAGGCCACCGTCCGTCTGATGGAACGCTAAGTCGTGACCTCGTGTGTTGGGTTGTTTAACCTCTGAGTGCCACTTTTTTGCACACCATTTTTGCACACCATGTGCTAAATGGCCAGGTCACTTGGACCCCGAAGGCTCAGAGAAGGTTGGGTGGGGGAACTCACTGGAATAGCTGTTGGGAGACAGATGGTAATGCAACGTGTTCTTTAGTCAGGCCATCCAACGTCAAGGCCATCCAACGTGTTCTTTAACGTGCACAGGGTATGGCTCTCCCGCACACGGTTTAACGTCCCATCCGACGGACGGCGGCCTTTCGAAGTCCATCGGTGTCCCCTACTGACCGTGTCAGGCCGGGGAATTTTACGGAGATAAATCTCAACGCTGACCTCTTGTGTTGGAGAGCCATAGCCTGTGCACGTTAATAGAACACGTTGGGATGGCCTTGACGAGAGATTTCCATCTCTTTCAGTGGACCCCTTTCCCCAACTTTTGATGCGTCCTTGTAACTTGATGATTGTGGGCGGGGGTGGCTCGATCTGTAGCGCGCCAGGCTCGTGATCTGCAGTTCCCAGGTTTGAGTCCCAGCTGGGTCAGCGTTGAGATTTATCTCCGCAAAATTCCCCCACCCTGCAAACAGTCAGTAGGGGACACCGGTTGGCTTGGAAAGGCTGCCGTCCGTCAGATGGGACGTTAAGCTGTGGCCCTGTAGGCGGGAGAGAGCCATGCCCTGTGCACGTTAAAGAACACGCTGGATGGCCTTGACGGGAGGCTACCATATGTCTCCTAACAGCTATTCCAGTGGGTCCCCTCCCCAAACCCTCTCTGAGCCTTCGGGGTCCTTGTGAACTGGCCATTTAGCCCATTGTGTGCAAAAAAGTGCCGCTCAGAGATAAAACAACCCCACCTAACTTGTAACTTGATCATGTAGCTAATTGTGTGCCCAAAAGTGCGGCTGATAGGTAAAACTCTCATTAATCAATGCTTCTAGTGGTAAATCCAAATCATTTTTGTGTCTTTCGAGAGTGCAGAGATCAAAAGCATTATCGTTTCAAATTCCTTGTTCATTTTCCACGTTTGTTATTTTGCATCTAGAGGTAATCCGAGTCGTAGATCTCGGGAAGAATCCAAAATTTGACCTCCGACGCGTCCTTCCAGGTCAAATAGAGGTTAGGTAGTGGTTAAACCTTGATCTACAAGTGGTAGAAACGTGAAATATGATGGGGGGGGGGGGAGGGTATTTCGGGTTTGTAAATTTCGAAAAGTTCAGAAATGTAGGATCCAGAAGGTGCTTCTACTTAAAATTTAGAAAGGTCGCCGTCCGTCAGATGGGACGTTAAGCCGGGTCCTTGTGAGCTCCAGTCAGCCTGAGTCAGTCAGCCCTTTTATCTCTTATCAGTGCTAAAGAGATAAAAATTAGTCCCTGGAGGCATTTTGAATCGTAGATCTCAGAAATTATTCCACATTTTGAATGCGACGGGCATTTCGAGGTCAAAGAGGAAATTTAAATATACCTGTCGTTGTTGAGCCAGGCTATTTCAGGGAATAAAACTCAGAAATAAGAAGAATTTGAAGATCCGACGTAGCATTCAAGGTCAAATAGGGGTCTAGAAATCAGGAGGTGTCCGAAGATCTCATTTCTAATATTTAATAAAATTTAACAACAGAATTCAGTTTTCATTTTAATACAAAAGCATACTTGAAGTAACAACGAGTAGATAATATGAATGATATCTTTTATATGAACTAGAGCTCTCTATTCAGGCTGAGTGGTATTCTATAAAACTTTAAACAACATCTCTAACAACCACAGATCAGGTTCTAGAATTATCTATTGAAAAGAAATTAAAAAAAATTCACCAAAATTCGCTTTGATATTCAATCGCTAAGCTGGCCTCAGAGTTGGGTTGGGTTGTTTTACCTCTGAGCGGCACTTTTTTGCACACCATGGGCTAAATGGCCAGGTCACATGGACCCCGAAGGCTCAGAGAAGGTTGGGGGAGGGGTTGGGTTGTTTTACCTCTGAGCGGCACTTTTTTGCACACCATGGGCTAAATGGCCAGGTCACATGGACCCCGAAGGCTCAGAGAAGGTTGTGGGAGGGGACCCACTGGAACAGCTGTTGGGAAACAGATGGTAGCCTCCCGTCAAGGCCATCCAGCGTGTTCTTTAACGTGCACAGGGTATAGTTCTCCCGCACACGGGGACACGGCTTAACGTCCCATCCGACGGACGGCGGCCTTTCCAAGATATCGATGTCCCCTACTGACCGTGGGCAGGGCGGGGAGATTTGCTGAGATAAATCTCAATGCTGTCGCAGCTGGGACTCAAACCTGGGAACTTCAGATTACGAACCTGGCGCGCTACAGACTGCTTTCCCTCTCCATATGGCCGTAATTGTTTTGGCGAAAATATAATATCTTCCGATACTTTTGTGCCAGTTCTTCGGGAAAAAAATGTGTCACCTAATTTTAACATGTAGAACTCATTAAAGGCATAACTTTGCACATATAGTAACACAATGCATCACTTAGAAAAGTACAGAATTAATTACATTACATTTATAAAGAACAGCAATAAGAGTAACAAAACTGTCAAATATCGTTTCCATTTTTGACATCAACATATAAGCGGTCGAAAGCAGTTCAGAATACACCACATGCATCACTGATCAGAATAAAAATTGATTGTATTCTGTTTAAGTCTAATCCTGGCTGATCTGCAGATCATTGAAAATGAATCTATGGCTCATAAAACAATTAAATAATGTATTGAATGTGGATCATTGCTTCCATCTTGACCGAACGTTTTTAGGTGCATGACTAAACGATTTTGCCAATTCTTAGTACTCATTAAAAATGCATTGTTTTGTTTTTCGAGACGTTTTCTTGATTCTTTAAAAATATACTGTTTTTTACTCATTAGAAATGCGTGTTTTCGCTTTCGAGCAGAGCTTTCTCTTCCTGTGGCCCTTTAAGAATATTATTTATCCTCTAGTGGCTTTTTAGCAATATAATTTACTTTCTAGTTGCTCTTTAAAAATTATTTTCTATTGGCTCTTTAAGAATATCATTTATTTCCTAGTGGCTCTTTAAAAACAGATTTTTAATTATTTAAGAATATTTTTTTTCTAGTGGCTCTTTATTATTAAGTTTGAGTTAACGATCCCTGCTCCAATCGAATTGAAAATCTAATTAAAAAAAATAAATACCCCCTCAAGCAGCTGCTTGCCACAGAGGTCTGACAGGAGCCTGTCAGTTTATATGCCACAGTAGAAGGTCTGAGAGGATGGCAGGACCTCAGCAGAAAAACGACACACACATCCATGCCTTACCCGGGGCTCGAACCCAGGTCCCTTACATTTGACAAAATTTCCGTGTTCACATCATGTAACTGTGGTGGCCAGGGAAGATGATTGGATTCTCCATTATATTGCTAAAAATCATTTGCAGACAGATTTTGCACAATGGCCACAGTTTCTCATTTCGCATTCTTGAATATCCAGAGTCACTGCAAAGAGGCTTTTTCCGCATTACGTAAATGCAGCGGGAAGAAGGTCTTTGCTTGATATGGATTTGCAAAGCATTGATATGGATTTGAGATCTTAAGAGTTCCATAGGTTGGTCAAACCTAATCAAAAAATGAGTTCAGGATCCTAACCTCAAATGTTTTGCTAGAGCAGTTCCGATTATTCTTCAAACTTAAGTATTTAGATCTCCTCAAGTCGTAGCTATTGTCTCTTCTGATATGTCTTACAATAATTGATCCTACTGTTAGAGATGTCCAGTAGTTCCGTTCAGTTTCAGTAGTTTTTCATTATTTTTTAAAAAAGTAATAACAAGGATTATGCAAATTTTGATCTTTCCTATTTCATTTTACATTTTTTGTACAGACTCTACTCATCGAGTATGCATATGCAAAATAGATTTTCATAAATATATGTTTCAACATGTTGCTCCTAAGCCTATGGTTTCCAACCTATTGGGTGGAAACAGTGATAGGGGTTGCTCAGTCGGTAGCGCGCAAGGCTCGTAATCTGCAGTTCCCAGGTTCGTTGTTTGGGTTGGGTTGTTTTACCTCCGAGCGGCACTTTTTTGCACACCATGGGCTAAATGGCCAGGTCACATGGACCCCGAAGGCTCAGAGAAGGTTGGGGGAGGGGACCCACTGGAACAGCTGTTGGGTGACAGATGGTAGCCTCTCGTCAAGGCCATCCAGGGTGTTCTTTAACGTGCACAGGGTATGACTCTCCCGCACACGGGGCCACGGCTTAACGTCCCATCCGACGGGCGGCGGCCTTTCCAAGCCCATCGGTGTCCCCTACTGACCGTGGGCAGGGCGGGGAATTTTGCGGAGATAAATCTCAACGCTGACCCAGCTGGGACTCGAACCTGGGAAATACAGATTACGAGCCTGGCGCGCTACCGACTGAGCCACCCCCGCCCCTTTGTACACAGACTCTACTCATCGAGTATGCATATGCAAAATAGATTTTCATAAATATATGTTTCAACATGTTGCTCCTAAGCCAGTGGTTTCCAACCTATTATGTGGAAACAGTGAGAGGGGTTGCTCAGTCGGTAGCGCGCAAGGCTCGTAATCTGCAGTTCCCAGGTTCGAGTCTTACTTGGGCCAGCGTTGAGATTTATCTGCATAAAAGGATTTGAGATTTATCTCCACCTTGCCCTCGGTCAGTAAGGGATTGGTAGAAGCCGCCGTCCGTCGGATGGGATGTTAAGCCGTGGCCTTCTGTGTGGGAGAGCCATACACTGTGCACGTTAAAGAACACGTTGGATGGCCTTGACTGGAGGCTACCATCTGTCTCCCAACAGCTGTCCAGTGGGTCCTCTCCCGCAACCTTCTCTGAGCCCTCGGTGTCACTGTGACCTGGCCATTTAGCCCATTGTGTGCAAAAAAAGGTGATGCTCAGAGGTAAAACAACTCAACTCTTGACGCTGAAAAAAAAGGGGGGAAAATGCTAAAACTTCAAACGAAAGGGTACGATATATTTATGGTATTAATGTGAAATTTTGGTGGTAGAGTGGATGGCGAAGAGGTTCACATTAGTAGCAATGATTTGCCTTCTTACCCCCAGAGGAGGTGGAAGAACGCATTTTGTTGTCTTGCCCTTGAGGCATCTCACTTTATTCACTTAACCGAGGGGCGGGGGTGGCTCAGTCGGTAGCGCGCCAGACTCGTAATCTGTAGTTCCCAGGTTCGAGTCCCAACTGGGTCAGCGTTGAGATTTTTCTCCGCAAAATTCCCCGCCCTGCCCACGGTCAGTAGGGGACACCGATGGGCTTGGAAAGGCCGCCGTCCGTCGGATGGGACGTTAAGCCGTGGCCCCGTGTGCGGGAGAGCCATACCCTGTGCACTTTAAAGAACACGCTGGATGGCCTTGACGAGAGGCTACCATCTGTCTTCCAACAGCTGTTCCAGTGGGTCCCCTCCCCCAACCTTCTCTGAGCCTTCGGGGTCCATGTGACCTGGCCATTTAGCCCATGGTGTGCAAAAAAGTGCCGCTCAGAGGTAAAACAACAACAATCACTTAACCGATAGTAAATTACATTTTTATTTGCCTTAGCGCTTTAAATCGTATCTGAAAGAGTAATTCCACTCTGTTTTCAACTCTGTTTTTTATTACCAGGGTATTACTTCAACTCTGTTTTTTATTACCAGGGTATTACTTCAACTCTGTTTTTTATTACCAGGGTATTACTTCAACTCTGTTTTTTATTACCAGGGTATTACTTCAACTCTGTTTTTTATTACCAGGGAAACGCATCAAGGAAGGCTACACTGACGACCACATGAAGCAAGCTCAGGATGATATCCGCCAGGCTCTTTCTATCTACCACCGAGAGCTTGCCCTTCTAGCCCAGGGAGGGCCACCCCCACCTCCGGATTCCATGTCTGCTTGCCACACGTGCTCTGTTCGTCGCAGCGACTGTGGTTTGCCATACTGCCGAGACCAACCCTGCTGCATGCCGCCCGACGGCAACTCTTTCCCCTTCGTCTCCACCGAGGGCAATTCGATGAAGGTGATGTCCCCTTATTCCGGTACCTCGCCTCTGGTTCCTTTATCCGAGGTTCCTCCCACTAGCGACGAGTCATCGCCACTCCAGAGGATGCAATCCATTACCAACTCCCTCCTCTCACAGTCCTCGACTCCCACATTCAGTACGTTGCCGCAGAGGCCGGCAAAGGCCATCCTGCCTCCCATCACCCAGCAGCAGTTTGATCAGTACAACAACCTGAACACGGAAGACATTGTCAAGAAGGTGAGTGAACTTTTGATTCCTTTAGTAATTAATATTATTTTGCGAATTGAGTCTTTTCTTTTTTGTACCGTTAAATCTGAAAGGATGCTAAGAACCGAAAGCTGGCAGAAAATGTCAATTGACAGACTGAGGCAAACGTTGCGATCACAGTGGCCATGTCGGAAATAAAGAAGACTTTGCAACTAATCTGATCTTCACAGTTTCTAGTATCACTATACTTAGATTGAAAACTTCTTCTTAAACTCATCTCTGACCTCAGTGAGAACGGGAACTTTGATATAATTGGAAAGGCTGCCGTCCGTAAGGTAGGATGTTTAAGCCTTCGCCCCTTGTGCAGGGTTGGGTTGTTTTACCTCTGAGCGGCACTTTTTTGCACACCATGGGCTAAATGGCCAGGTCACATGGACCCCGAAGGCTCAGAGAAGGTTGGGGGAGGGGACCCACTGGAACAGCTGTTGGGAGACAGATGGTAGCCTCCCGTCAAGGCTATCCAGCGTGTTCTTTAACGTGCACAGGGTATGGCTCTCCCGCACACGGGACCACGGATTAACGTCTCATTCGACGGACGGCGGTCTTTCCAAGCCCATCGGTGTCCCCTACTGACCGTGGGCAGGGCGGGGAATTTTGCAGAGATCAACGCTGACCCAGCTGGACTCGAACCTGGGAACTACAGATTACGAGCCTGGCGCGCTACCTACTGAGCCCCCTCCCCTTGTGCAGGAGAGCCACAATCTGTAAACATAAAAGACACTCGATGCCTTGGCGGAAAGTCTTCCAGGTGTCACTTGCAAGCTATCCATTGTGGATGAAAAAATATCTCAGAGTTGAAATAACACATCTAAGAAGACTTTTTTTCACGAAAGCTTACAACTGGAAAAGCTTTTCTCTCACCAATATGTGCACAGCATTTTGTGAACAATCGTTGTACGAATTATGCCTTGCAATTCTGTCTCCAACTCAACTTTCAAGGAAATAAATATTTTCGTGAACAATCGTTGTATGAATTATGCCTTGCAATTCTGTCTCCAACTCAACTTTTAAGGAAATAAATATTTTCGTGAACAATCGTTGTATGAATTATGCCTTGCAATTCTGTCTCCAACTCAACTTTCAAGGAAATAAATATTTTCGTGAATAATCGTTGTATGAATTATGCCTTGCAATTCTGTCTCCAACTCAACTTTCAAGGAAATAAATATTTTCATGCTGTGAATCTCGTACACATTAGTGTTGGTCGTAACTATGGATGTAAATTATTGCAAACCATGTTTGTAATGGCTTATAAGGCTTCATCTGCTTTTGTCGAAAAATCACGACACTTTGTCAACTCATTTTCCTTACTGGTTTTTAACTCTTAGCATTCTTACAGTTTAATGCAGTTAAATATGACTTTTGAGAAGTACCAGCTCGGGGTTTTTTGTCATTAATTGTTATTGTCAATATATATATTTAATAAGATTTTGTAATTTTAATCTGTGTTCTTGATTAAAAAAAAAGCTATATACATTTTTAAAGGTTCAAAATCAAAGATTCAAATCTAGAATTCAAGAAGTCATCTTAATAATTTGCTAGTTAATTGCGTATATTATTTTAAAATATACTGCTCACAAAAATTAGGAGATATTTCATCGCTTCATATTCATTTTGAAATATCCCCTAATTTTTTGAGCAGTATATTTACTGACTAGGGTTGCCAGATGAAGTGAACCACAAAACTGGACATTGATATTCTAAGATCGAATCTCTGCGGAAAACTGAAACTTGATAATTCAAGAAAATTGTGTTTCCCATTCCGAATTCTATTGACACATTCTCTTCGGCTTTTTTTAGGCATCTCTTTTGCTGTAGATTCGGTCATTTTAGAAAAATCTGTAGGAGAGAAGTTATGAAGACCGTCACCAAATAATCGTGCAGCTATTATTAACTGAAACATTTTATTTTCATAAAGCAAATACTTCACGCCGGTTCGTTGTGTGAAACACTGAGACTGCTGCAAGTAGACTGCAGGCCGCACAATGTTGCCATGCGTTCACATCATAATTTGTGGGAAGATGTGTATCAACGGAAAATGGAAGATGCCAGTCAACAGGGGGCGGGGGCGGGGGTGGCTCAGTTGGTAGCGCGCCAGGCTCGTAATCTGTAGTTCCCAGGTTCGAGTCCCATCTAGGTCAGCGTTGATATTTATCTCCACAGAATTCCCCGCCCTGCCCACGGTCAGTAGGGGACACCGATGGGCTTGGAAAGGCCGCCATCCGTCGGATGAGACATTAAGCCATGCCCTGTGTGTGAGAGAGCCATGCCCCATTAAGCCATGCCCTGTGTGTGAGAGACCCTGTGCACGTTAAAGAACACTATGGATGGCCTTGACGGGAGGCTACCATCTGTCTCCCAACAGCTGTTCCAGTGGATCCCCTCCCCCAACCTTCTCTGGGCCTTCGGGGTCCATGTGACCTGGCCATTTAGCCCATGGTGTGCAAAAAAGTGCCGCTCAGAGGTAAAACAACCCAACCCAAGCCAGTCAACAGTATAGAAATTTCGTTGCCATAGCCATACTGATTTTCTCAACTAATGATATATCAATTAATGTTAAAATCGTATTTACATCATAGATAACTGAACAGAATGCTGCTTTACAGTGAAAAGTATATAAATCTTTTAATTTTTACATTAATCCACAAAATCTGACATTTCTTTGTTCGGTCGGATACAAACTTTTCGGCCAGACAAGCGACCCAAAAACTGAATTTTCCGGTCAAAATCCAGATACCTGGCAACCCTATTACTGCCAATTTAACATATAATAACTAATGTCATTGATTAATCTTATCTATTTCAAAGGAACATTGAGATTAATGCACATATATTTTTTTTAAATATATTTATTTGTCTCGTGAAGGAAACTCATCATGAGTTTCGAATGCTATCTAATTTGTTGTGTGTGAAAAATTGTTGGCAGAATTTCGGCCAACAATTGTTTTTCAGGGCAGTGGCCCATTTAGGCTTTAGTAAGCTCGACTTAGTAGTAAGGTCCAAACACATCCCCCCCTCCCTCTCTCCACGCACATACGCATCACCATCACAGGGGCTAGAGAGAGAGCTTAGTCGGTTGTTGCTCTAGACTCGAAATCTGCGGTTCCCAGGTCCAGTTCCAACTGTGCCAGAGATGAGATTTATCTCTGCTACCACCCCCAACATGGTGAGAAAGGGGACAACGATAGACTTCTAAAAACCGCCGTCCGTCGAATATAATACTAAGCCGTACACCCTATGCAATTGAGCCCATACCCTGTACCCGTATACCCTGTGTTCGTTCAAGAACATGCTGGATGACATTGACGGGAGGCTCCCATCTGTCTCCTAACAAATGCCCAGTGGACACCTTCTCTGAGACCTCGGGGTCTTTGTGACCCGGCTATTTAGCCTATTGCATGCAAAAAAAAAGTGCCGCTCAGAAGTAAAATAACCCAATAAAAGCTTTCTCTTATTGTCTTTTGGCGTTTACACTCCGTTCTCAAAATTATTCGGACGGGAAGTCAGATTTGAAACCAATAATTTTTATCATGGGTTTTGATTTGAAAAAGAGACATAAGTGAAGTTAAATTTAGAAATTAAATTTATCTAAAGTCCAATCTGAAACTATATTCGTTCAATATTTCAATTATTGAAACATCATCGTTAGATTTCTGAAAATTTGCCTAAAAAATTAAACAATTACTGCAATATCTATGGGTTTACCACAAGGAAAAATATATATAAAATACAATATAATTGTTTTAAAGATATAATAAAAGTATATTATATATATTTTAAAATTACCATAATAGTTTTTCAAGATTTTGTCACTTCTGAGGAAACTTTTTGCATACGTTGTACCATCAAAAATTAACTGATAATATTCAATAAATATTGCTGAAAAAAAATCGATATTTAAATAGATTTGAGTCAGATATTTAATTTCAATCACATTTTTGAACAAAATAATTATTTTACAAATTAGAGAGCATTGAACTTATTTTTCCAATTGGCATGACACTATAGTGGTCACTATTTCTGAGAATCAAGTGTACTGTCAACGGTCACTTTATTTAGTATATTTCCAAGTTATGTCAATAGCAACTCAGATACAGCAGGCAATAAGTCTTGAAAAAGTTTATTTATGGAAAAAAAACCTAACTTAAGATAATTCAAAGATTCAGTCAGATGCATTAAATTTTTAATTAGTTCAGCATTTAGAGAGTTACGAGAACTAGCGATGCGTCAGTTGAGCAGCTCCACACTTTCAAATGCTTACAATGTTCTTCGCAACTGATGATCAAAAAGAAAGCACGCGATCCTTGTCGAGGATTTAACCTCCATCCCTGCCAGAAAAAGAGGAAAACTGATTGCTTTAGAAAGGCAGTCATCCTTGAATGGGACGTAAAGCCATGGCCTCGTGCACTGTAGAGTTTCTGTACATTAAAGAACACGCTAACGAGATATTTCCATCTGTCTCCTAACCGCTACCCAAACATTTCTCTTCCCTCAGCCTCCTCTCACCCTTTTGGGATCCTTGTGACTTGGCCATTTAGCCCACTGTGTTCGAAAAAAGTGCCGCTCAGAAGTAAAACATCCCAAAGTAACTCTAAAACCAAATTCGCTGACTACTGCTCCACTGACCTCCACAGAAGGGCCATTCAGAGGAGAAACAACGTAAACTGACTCAGAAACAATACACGTTAAGTACTTAAAACGTTAAGGCCTACATTCTATTTGAAGAGTAAGTCCTTTGTCATTCCAGCCCCATCACGTGACTCTCTCAACCGTTCCCGTTAGAACTGGTGTTAATCCCCGGATACTCGTTGCATATGCAAATGAGGTACGACGATAAGTGGCCCTGCACTCTATGTTGTGTGTGTGTGATGTGGAGAGTTGAGCAAGCCCTCCACAAATGTGTGTGTATGTTACATAGGTAAAGAAGCATCTCAGCCGGTACTCCACATGTCTGTGTGTCGTGCAGGTGAAGGAGCAGTTGAGCCAGTACTCCATTAGTCAACGGCTGTTCGGGGAAAGCGTGCTCGGCCTCTCGCAAGGATCCGTGTCCGATCTCCTCGCTCGACCGAAACCGTGGCACATGCTGACTCAGAAGGGCAGGGAGCCATTCATCCGCATGAAGATGTTCCTGGAAGACGAGAATGCAGTTCACAAACTCGTTGCCTCGCAGTACAAGATAGCTCCTGAAAGACTCATGAGAATGGGTGGCTACGGAGGAGTGGCCATCCCGCCAGGTAAGGAATCACTTGTGTGAACATTTATTACTCTTTGCTAACCTTTATGTACTCTTTCTCAATTTTCCTTTATTTATCCGACAGTTAAACGAGGTATGGATAAGAATAAGAATTGCTGCTTTGACTTTTAAGAATCTGTGAAGAGTATGGGAAAAATGGTTAATTGAAAGCAGGGGTTCCTAACGTTTTTTCAGGATCCACACTCCTTGCAGCGACAGCTGGGCCAGCGTTGCGATTTATCTCTTCGAAACAAACTCTGGACACCGATGGGTTTGAAAACGCCTAAGACGTTATGGATGGGACGTTAAACTATGTCCCCTTGTGCGGGGAAGCCATGTACTGTGCACGTTAAGGAACACGCTGGATGGCTTTGAAGAGAGGCTATCATCATCTGTCTTCTAACAGCTGTAAAGTGGGTCCCTTTCCCCAACTTTCTCTGAGTCCACACTGTTCTTATGACCTGGACGTTTAACCCATTGTGTGCAAAATGTACCGCTCAGAGGTAAAACAAACCGTCCCTTACAGTGAGGTATGGAAGTCTCTACGGCCCTCCCCATAGAGTCCGTTAAACTGGCAACTTCCACCGATACAAGTGGCAAAATTTCACTCTTTGTCTTATCGAAAGTATTTTAAAAGGCGTCACTGCCATTTTTCCTGTTACAAGTCTCCGCAAAATTCCCCGCCCTGCCCACGGTCAGTAGGGGACACCGATGGGCTTGGATAAGGCCGCCGTCCGTCGGATGGGACGTTAAGCCGTGGCCCGTGTACGGGAGAGCCATACCCTGTGCACGTTAAAGAACACGCTGGATGGCCTTGACGGGAGGCTACCATCTGTCTCCCAACAGCTGTTCCAGTGGGTCCCCTCCCCCAACTTTCTCTGAGCCTTCGTGGTCCATGTGACCTGGCCATTTAGCTCATGGTGTGCAAAAAAGTGCCGCTCAGAGGTAAAACAACCCAACCCAACCCTGTTACAGGAATCGTTTCTGGTTCTCATTATATTGTACAAATGGTTTTGAGTTTGTTTTCAGAATTTAATAGTTTTCAGTTTGAATATAAAACGAATTCCATCGCAGTAGGAAATGCGAAACTCGTACGTTGAATATCATCAGTTTTATAAAAGACACAAATATAATTATTACCCATATGCTCCGATAGACGCAACTCTCAATGCTTCACGTATCTATTGGGAGCACCTGGCTAATCAGAGAGATTAAACAACAGTTACGGTCTCTATAAACTTTGCTATAATATAGATAATTTGTGTGTGATGAATTATAAATGCTTCAAATATCTAAATGAAAGAAATGGATTTGGGTTGGGTTGTTTTACACCTGAACGCCGCTTTTGTGCAGACAACGGATATTATCGGAAAGTTGTTCTCAATCCAAGATACACTGCTCAGGGACAGGGAGGGGGGAACCCCCGAAAATCCGGTCATCTTTACGAAGCCTTAAATTTGCCTACCAGCTTTGAAATCCAAATTAGTTGTCTTTGGAGGGGCCGGTTATGGGTCATCTAGGTCCGGATCTAGGGAGAATCCAAGCTCTCCCCACGAAATTTTAGAATTCAGGTAATCGGAACGGCGACGAAAAGATTTTTTAAAGACCATATAAAAGGAGGTATGTGTGTGTGTGTGGGGGGGGGGGGGGGGGGTATTTTATAGTGGAACGGTGATCTAGTTACTTGTCCTCTCCCTTTTATATTTTATCGACTATATCCAATCAATCCCCCCCCCCCCCCCCCTCCCTTCTCGTTTATCTTTTTCTAGATCCGGCTTGTCTCCAGGTTGATCCTAACGCATTTCTCCTCTTCCAGGCTTCAAAATATTGTTGAAAGTCCTTTCTCTTTACGAATGCTTTTTCAAATGTTCAGTAGTAAGCCCCACTTTTTCAAAATTTTTTTTAAAGACTTGTAAAACTGAGAGTGTAAACGGGGGTATACTGAAATGGAAATATAGCCTCTTGACCACTTTTTTTTCCATTTTTTTTCGGTTATATTGTGTTTCTTACCCCCCCCCCCCCTTTCAACAATTTATTTTTTCTAGTCTGTGTCTTTGCATTATTTTAGCCCCATAGTATATGTCCGATACTAAAAATAGATTTGACAGTAAACAACTGTAAATTTTATTTCATATAAAATATCATTTTTACCTTTCCTGCCCGGTTAAATGTTTTATTAATTGAGAAACCCTTCCTAAGTCTTATTCTTAGCCCCATCGGAAACTAATTCTCTGACCCCCCCCCCCCCCCACCTCTTCTCGCTGAAACTAAATCCTGAGTACACGCTTGATATTACGTACCAGCGCACTTTGTCAGTTTTCTACCACGAACCAGTAAGACAAATTACAAATTAACTTTGGTACAATTAAGGTAAAATTCATATCGTCCAACGAGGGTCACTCTTTCATTATAGATTTGTAAGAAATCAAAACCTTCAACCGCAAAAGTTTTATGGATGGGTAAAAATTTCTGACTTTCCGCTTTGAGAAATGCTGCTCTAAGATATCTTCCTTCTGACTAGTGCCGCCATCTGTGGATAAACTGACCAACTACAATTTACTCTGATGTGAACTAACAAAGAAACTAGGATATTCAAATCGTGGAAAAGGAATGGTTCAGGTACTGCTGTCAGCCCAATATAGTTTAGTCGTTATCTAAACATATTTCAGTTCTTATAAAATAGCACAATTATTGTTAACAATTTTAATTAAAATTGTGCAGTTTTTAATTAAAAATATTACTTTCAGCTCTCACTCCTCTAATTTCAGCCACACCTCTATTATTAAATTTCGTATATTTAGAATTGTCATTTTAGTAACATTTACTCCACGTTTTACTTTCTTAAAAAGCACAATACTGTCAGAAAATTTGAAAACAGCACCCGTTTTCAATTCGCGGCTCTCAACTGCCAGAGGCCGCATCAGTTTCCATGACAATGGCCTTAATCGATGATTAATCCAGTGGCATTGTAGATTCTTGTCAGAACCATCCCAACTGCACATGCCAGTATATAATATATTATTTATTTTTGCACAGCGGCGGCTATTGGTATTGGTCCACAAACCTCTAGTATATTATTTTATATATATATTTTAATAAGCCCTTGATAAAAAGTGTATCCTTGTGCAAGGTCCAGATCTAGGGAGAATCCAAGCCCTCCCCACGAAATTTTTGAATTCAGGTAATCGGAACGGCGACGAAAAGATTTTTTAAAGACCACATAAGAGGCGGGGGGGGGGGGGAACTTGCCCTCTTCCTTTTTTTTATCGACTATATCCAATCATTTCTTCCTCTCCCCCTTTCACGTTTATCTTTTTCTAGACTCGGCTTGTCTCTACGTTGATCCTAACGCCCTCCTCCTTTCTCCTCCTCCAGGCTTCAAAACTTTGTTGAAAGTCCTCTCTAAGTCCAGCTGGATCAGCGTTGAGATTTATCTCCGCAAAACCCCGCCTGCCTTCCATCAGCAGGGGACACCGCTGGACTAGAAAAGGCTGCCGCCCGTCGTATGGGACGCTAAGCCGTGTCCCCGTGTGCGGGATAGCCATAGCCTGTGCACGTTAAAGAACACTCTGGATGGACTTGACGGGAGGCTACCATCTGTCTCCCAACATCTGTTCCAGTGGGTCCCCTCCCCCAACCTTCTTTGAGCCTTCGGGGTCCCTGTAACCCGGTCATTTAGCCCAAGGTGTGCAAAAAAGTGCCGCTCAGAGGTAAAACAACCCAACTCTCTCTTTAAGAATGCTTTTCAAGTGTTCAGTCGTAATCCTCACTTTATACTGCACGTCGTCAAATTTGGGTCAATTTCATGAAGTAGGGAGTAGGGTAGGTGTTCCGTCTCTCCGATTTACGTAGTTTTGGGCCAAAAGATGATTTATTAATACTGCCGAATGCGAACGAATTCTTCTCAACACATACACAATTTACAAAACACCCGTTTGTCGAGAAATTTCCGAATTAGTTATTATTTTACTATAATAAAAAGTTATTTTAAAATATCATGTGTGAACACTTATACGTGACCTTAGTTTAATAAGTGTGACAAGTTCTATATAGTGTCGTACAAAGTAATACCAAATATGTGCCTTCTTTTAGATGCTCTTTTAACTATAAAACCAATATTAGAAAAAAAAAAATTCTTGACTTCAGGAATTTTGATTTTTAAAACAAAGAGCAAGATTGTCAGATGAGGCGATCAATGCCTGATTCTTTTTTTAAGTATCGCTTTAAAACATAATGCTTAAGTAGTCGTTTTGAGTAAAACTGTTGTATTAAAAATAAATATAAAACAAAGAATAGTTTTGTTTAATGAATGTAATAAAAATTTAAATGCATTATTTTATATAAACATATGTTGATAATAAACATACAAATGTTTGTTTTATGATTTTGTTGTGTAGTAAGTTGTTAGTAGTTTAAATTTTAGTTCCTAAATAAGATGTGAGAAAAACATCTAAGGAAAAGAAATTATTTCATATGCAACTAGCAGATTTATTCGGCGTTGCCCAGTTTTTTTCGGCGTTGCATCGGTTTCTAAAATATAGAGTAAATGGCATTCCCCACGCCTCAAGTTTTCATTTGGCATAAAAATCTTTAGGGTTTAATTTTCCTCTCTTTTTAAGGGAAGGAAAGAAATGGACATATGTAATATACTAAGAGAGTATATATATATTTTTTTTTACCCCCTCAAGCAGCTGCTTGCCACAGAGGTCTGACAGGAGCCTGTCAGTTTATATGCCACAGTAGAAGATCTGAGAGGATGGCAAGACCTCAGCAGAAAAACAACACGAACATCCATGCCTTACCCGGGTACACAAGTATATTTCTCTATAGTTAGAGGCACCCTGTGAGCTTCCCCATCAGAAGATTATAAACCAAAAATCGCAATTGCCCCACTCAGATAATCGAACTTTTCAAATCATTTCGTACCCACTAGAGTCCTTCGAATACAATTTGCCAGGCATACGTAACTTTACAGAAAAAAAAATTAACTATGGTCTGAGTTGCCCCCAAAAATGGATAAGTACTACGAAAAAAATATTAATTACTTAACATATTAAAACTTTTATTAATCAACATATTACGTTTATTAACTTTTACATAATTTCGAATTAAGTTAATGATTTTAATATCCGATAAAAATTTTTGGTCTTTGAAGCTTATCATCTCAACTAGAGGTCCTACCTATATAGGTAGAGGTTGGCCATCTCAAAATTGAACGCCATGTTTTGTCGTCGCTTGGATTGTTTGGCGTGCAAGGCTAATTGTTTTGCGAGCAAGGATACTTATGGATTCCGGAAAACGGTAGGGCAATATTTGATGCAGATTTCAGTGCTCACGATTGGAAGCACTTTAGAAAACGGTTAAGAAGGAAAAGTATTTTTTTTTAAAAAAACAAAGGGATATAATTTCGCTTTATTGTCTGTCCGTCTGTAGACATCGAACTTTTTTGTTTTTTACAGATAAATGAAAAATTCTTTTTGTGTTGCATAGGTATTAATGAAATATTATAATTTGCATTTTTCAAATCTCCCAAAAGCCTCTAACTGTGGAAAAAGTTGAAAATTCCAAAATATCAAACGAATATTCCAAACAATGTACTTATGTTAAAAGTTTGAAATTTTGGTTTCGAAATGCGAAGGTTATGAAGTTACTATTGATCTCTCCCCATTTGTAAACTTCAATCTCCGAAACAATTTATTCTCTCCCCATTTTTAAACTTCAATCTCCGAAACAATTTTTTCCCTCCCCATTTTAAAACTTCAATCTCCGAAACAATTTATTCTCTCCCCATTTCAAAACTTCAATCTCCGAAAGAATTTATTCTCTCCCCATTTTAAAACTTCAATCTCCGAAACAATTTATTCTCTCCCCATTTTTAAAGTTCAATCTCCGAAACAATTTATTCTCTCCCCATTTTAAAACTTCAATCTCCGAAAGAATTTATTCTCTCCCCATTTTTAAAGTTCAATCTCCGAAACAATTTATTCTCTCCCCATTTTAAAACTTCAATCTCCGAAAGAATTTATTCTCTCCCCATTTTTAAAGTTCAATCTCCGAAACAATTTATTCTCTCCCCATTTTAAAACTTCAATCTCCGAAAAAATTTATTCTCTCCCCATTTTTCAGGTTCCACACGGTTTAGTCCTCATGTCACGGAGCCCAGTTACCCACTCCACCGACCCATGCTGGAGAGTCGGCAGCCCATCAAGCCCGCTCATCCTGCATCTCCTCAGCCTCCATCGACACCCGAGAGTCCGGCGGTTCCTTTGACGGCGCACAGCCCATCGGGCAGTGCCGCTCTCCCTTCCAGCGGCAACTTGAAGCCCAATCGACGGGGCCACGCCCGATGCCTACCGTATGTGCAGCCGTCCGTGTACGAGATGGCAGCCGTCACAACGGATCTCGACACTCAGATGATCACCTCCAGGATCAAGGAAACGCTCACCGTTCATAATATTGGTCAAAAGGTAAGTGTCTCAATATGACTGGGGTTTCTTTAAAAACTAGCAATTTTAAAACTCTTTAGAAGCTAGATATTTGTGGGATATTTATTATTTTAACGAGTGGTCAGCGTCACCTAAGGCTCTGAAAAGATTGGGTATCCACTGAACAGTTGTTAGGAGACAGATGGTAGTCTCCCCTCAAGGCTAGCCAGCGAATTCTCTAAACTGAACATAGTATAGTTCTCCTACACACGAAGCACGCCTTTGCGTCCTATCCGACCGACGGCGGCCTTTGAAAGCCCCGATGGGCTTGGAAAGGCCGCCGTCTGTTGGATAGGACGTTTAGCCGTGTCTTCGTGTGCGGGAGAGCCATCCCTGTGCACATTAAAGAACACGCTGGATGGCCTTAATTGGAGGCTACCATCTGTCTTCCAACAGATGTTCCAGTGGGTCTCCTCCCCAACCTTCTCTGAGCCTTCGGGGTCCATGTTACCTGGCCATTTAGCCCATGGTGTACAAAAAAGTGCCGCTCAGAGGTAAAACAACCCAACAACCTTTGAAAGCCCATAGGTATCATCTTTCTGATGGAGGATGAGAGTTTAGTAGATATAAATCTCAACGCTAGCCTCGTGAGGGGGACTAGGTGGGACTCGGAACTGCAGATTACGAGCCTGGCGCGTTGCCAATAGAAGCAACCCCCGTCCTATAACGATGCGATTAAGACAGCTCGTATGCAGAGATTTCCATGAAACGAGTCATATAAAGAGATAAACCTAAATCTCCTACACCGATTCTTCTGAAACTCATACAGGTATTCCGCTGACACTGAGTGAGAAACCGTCAAAGGAACCGCCGGACTCTCGGGTGTCGATGGAGGCTGAGGAGATGCAGGATGAGCGGGATTGATGGGCTGCCGACTCTCCAGCATGGGTCATATAAAAAGAAACGACTGAAACTCGATATATTCAAAGATAAGCCTAAAGCTCATTATATAGAAAGATAGGTCCAAAACTCATTATAAGCAAAGAGAAACTCGTTATATATAAAAAATAAGCTTGAGACTCATTTAATGATTAGACTTTCATGCCAGTAATAATAGATCAATGTATAAATTAAAGATTTAGTGAAATAGAATAAGGAAAACCATCCGCTTCTTTAAGGTGCATAGCATAGGACTTTTTCTATGTATGGAACCGTGGATTAACATATCATCAGATGGACGGGCACTTATTATTCCAAGTCCGTTTGTGTCGTTTCTCTCTTCGAAAGCATGGTTGAAACGAAAGAATCAGGAAATGAACATGATATGGATTCTTTCGTGAATCATATCAGAAGCTCTGTAATTTCTGGAAAAGCTTTTTAATTGAAAACGAAATCTTCTAAATCAGCCCTACTTTTAGCGATATTCATTCAGTTCATAGAGGTCTATAGAGATGGAGATATTTAACAACAGATTCTCTCCTCACAAAACTATTGTCCATGTTTTAATTAGTATATTTATTTACGAAACATAATTATAACAAGGTATTAATCAAGTGTCCAAATTTAATCGCAAAATTCCCCGCCCTGCCCACGGTCAGTAGATTGGGTTGTTTTATCTCTGAGCGGCACTTTTTTGCACACCATGGGCTAAATGGCCAGGTCACATGGACCCCGAAGGCTCAGAGAAGGTTGGGGGAGGGGACCCACTGGAACAGCTGTTGGGAGACAGATGGTAGCCTCCCGTCAAGGCCATCCAGCGTGTTCTTTAACGTGCACAGGGTATGTCACTCCCGCACACGGTGCCACGGCTTAACGTCCCATCCGACGGACGGCGGCCTTTCTAAGCCCATCGGTGTCCCCTACTGACCGTGGGCAGGGCGGGGAATTTTGCGGAGATAAATCTCAACGCTGACCCAGCTGGGACTCGAACCTGGGGACTACAGATTACAAGCCTGGCGCGCTACCACGGTCAGTAGGGGACACCGATGGGCTTGGAAAGGCCGCCGTCCGTCGGATGGGACGTTAAGCCGTGGCCCGTGTGCGGGAGAGCCATACCCTGTGCACGTTAAAGAACACGCTGGATGGCCTTGACGGGAGGCTACCATCTGTCTCCCAACAGCTGTTCCAGTGGGTCCCCTCCCCCAACCTTCTCTGAGCCTTCGGGGTCCATGTGACCTGGCCATTTAGCCCATGGTGTGCAAAAAAGTGCCGCTCAGAGGTAAAACAACCCAACCCAAATTTAATTCTGTCTGCAGTTTAAAATGCGAAATCTTCTGATTACACTCATATTTTCATAATTAGCGACTTTCTTGCGAGAGAAATTATTCTGAGAATATTCATTGAACTATTTAATGGGAGAAATTCTTTGTTTTTGGTTGTTTATGATAACTATTCCTTCATCTTCCATAAATTCTGGATGCAATAGCCTTAAAATTGATGTAGTAGTTTGGGAACTAGCTAATGTTTCTAACAGGGCAAACTTTGCGTTAGCTTTAACCGAGGCAGTGTTAACTTCGGTCTTAGTAAGGCACGTCCTCGTATCAGAAAGCCTGTAAAATTGTCTGATTCATAGGATCTTTGGGAATTCTTCTCTGCCCTATATGTCCAAATGAAGAAAAAAAATTGTTAAGGCAACGTCTTTTTGTTAACCCTTTCAGGACCATAAGGTTTCTAAGAGTAAATATTAGTATGTAACTGTTTATTTTATTTGTTTAGACGTAAAATAAATAAAAATCATAAGAAAAATACATAACAATGTGTAGTTTTTTTGGAATTTTATGGGAAATAATTTTCCCAATGGTATAAAGGTAACACAAATTATAGTTAGGCAGTTATGCAATGTCTTTTATTTATTGGTTGATTATAACAAAATGTTAACTAAAATAATACAAACTTATGAAATAAAATTACTATACAAAATGATGTGCTAATTATGATATTCTGCGAAGCAATTTCTTTTGGTTGTGAAGCAAAGATGGACATTGCACAGATGCAACATTATTGCAAAGATGGACATGGACTAAACGTTCCGTTTACGTAATTGCGTTCGGCATACGTTCTATTTTGACATTCTGTATAAAAAATGCAGATAAGGTTATAATTAAACACGACAATCACCAATTTTAACATGGGGAAAAATGTTTCCCTTAGTCGTGAAAGGGTTAAAACACCACAGCTCTTATAACTCTAACTAGGAAACTAATTTGAAGATATTTCTTTTCGACGTATTTATTCATATATTAAGGAATATATCACTCTGAACCGGCTCAAGACAATTTTTCCTCTAAAATTGATCGACGTTAAATTCCGAGTGATATCTTCCTTAATATAGGAAACTGATGTTGAAGATAAAATTGATATCATTTATGCCTCCATCTCTGGCCTTGTTTCGAGTTTAAAAACCTTGTTTTACAGTTTACGTGGCTTCGAATCAAGCCCAGATAGGGGGGGGGGGGGGGATGGTCCCTTAGCCTTTTGAAATGCTAGTACAGTCGCTCAAAAAAGTATCCGAACGCTATGGTTGATTACGGAATTCAGAAAAAATATCTGGCAACGTTTTTTTAGAAATTAGTGATCTGGCAACCTTCGTGTCACGTGACACGAAAGTTGCCAGATCACTAATTTCTAAAAAAAATCGTTGCCAGATATTTTTGACTGTAGGTGGTCATATTATTTTGATACTAGATCGTGTGGGCTCACTCACGGAAATATTGAGCGTGTGCAGTTACCGTTCACAGCAAACTGGAGCGTGTGCAGTAACTGCACACGCTCCAGTTTGCTGTGAACGGTAACTGGAGCGTGTACAGTTGCTGTACACGCTCCAGATATTTTTCCTGAATTCTGTAATCACGTGACACGAAGGTTGCCAGATCAGTAATTTCTAAAAAAAATCGTTGCCAGATATTTTTTTCTGAATTCCGTAATCAACCATATCGTTCGGATACTTTTTTGAGCGACTGTACCTGGAATAGAGACGTTAGATATATACCTATCAGGCGCTGATCTAGAAAAAAAAATAAAGGGAGAGGGCTAAGCGACGCAATCGAGCCGGTAAAAAAAAGGGTGGTTGGTGGTGGTAGGTGAATGAATTTCTATTGTAGTACAGCATCCCCCCCACCTTTGTTTTAAATAAAATAAAATAAAATAAATACCCCCTCAAGCAGCTGCTTGCCACAGAGGTCTGACAGGAGCCTGTCAGTTTATATGCCATAGTAGGAGATCTGAGAGGATGGCAGGACCTCAACAGAAAAACGACACACACATCCATGCCTATTCCGGGGCTCGAACCCAGGTCCCTTAGATCAGTAGCCAAGCGTGCTAACCACTCGGCCACTTTAGAGGTTTTAAAAGTATTTCTCAAAAAATGTTGGTACTTCCTTTTTATAGCGGCCTTGACGGACGCCAGTAGTAATTGTGCGCCAATCTTCGTATCCAGTGAATCTGTCGTCCGCATTATAAAAAAAAAAACCCGATTGAGCGTAGGCCAAGTGAGAACGAATCAGTAAAATGTTTTTTATTCGAGGTTGTCCAATTCGAGTTAGAATACTAGTATTTCACTTTACTACATGTAAAATCCATTTCAGTGAAGTTAACAGATGCCAGTGATATCTAGTTTTTGATAACTTTTTGGAATCTGTTTTTTGACCTTTACTCTCTTTGGTACTTTTCGGTTAACGAATAAAAAACACTTTACTGATTCGTTCTCACTTGGCCTCCGCTCAATCGGGGACTTTTTTTTTATAATGCGGACGACAGATTCACTGGATACGAAGATTGGCGCACAATTACTACTGGCGCCCCTCAAGGCCGCTATAAAAGGAAGTACCAAAATCTTTCTAATATGAAAAATTTTCTTCGTCCCCGTTACCCTTACTAGCATTCTCAATGACCTTCTTTTGCTCCCCTCTTAGATCGGGCACTGATTACATATTTTTTGGGGGGGCGGGTCGGTAGCGCGCCAGGCTCGTAATCTGTAGTTCCCAGGTTCGAGTCCCAGCTGGGTCAGCGTTGAGATTTTTCTCCGCAAAATTTCCCCGCCCTGCCCACGGTCAGTAGGGGACACCGATGGGCTTGGAAAGACCGCCGTCCGTCGGATGGGACGTTAAGCCGTGGCCCGTGTACGGGAGAGCCATACCCTGTGCACGTTAAAGAACACGCTGGATGGCCTTGACGGGAGGCTACCATCTGTCTCCCAACAGCTGTTCCAGTGGGTCCTCTCCCCCAACCTTCTTTGAGCCTTCGGGGTCGTTGTGGCCTGGCCATTTAGGCCATGGTGTGCAAAAAAGTGCCGCTCAGAGGTAAAACAATCCAATCCAAACATGTATTTTTCAATAATTTTTAAAGCCTATTAAAGCTGAGGGAAATGTTTTGGCCTAACAATCCAGTCACTCCGCATCCCCACCAACTGCTTATTTTTTCTCGGCTCTATCCAGCCACTTGACTCTCCTTCCCCTCCCTTTATTTCCCCTCCCTTTATTTTCTTTTAGACCCGGGCCTGTTTCAAATTACCCTTCTGTTAATAGTGCAATTCAATCGGAGAAATGCTGTTGATAATATTAATACTATTAAAATATTAATACTATTAAAGAGCATCATGAGCCGTCCTTACTAAATGATAACTTCATGTCGCTCCCTTTTTTTTCTTTCCAGCTGTTTGGAGAAGCTGTCCTTGGACTCTCTCAAGGATCGGTGAGCGAGCTTCTCTCTAAGCCAAAGCCATGGCACATGCTGAGCATCAAAGGAAGGGAGCCTTTCATACGCATGCAGCTGTGGCTGAATGATCCCAGCAACGTGGAGAAGTTGCAAGCCATCAAAACGGAGAGGAGAGAAGGTGAGTCTTCTCCTAGTTTCATTTCATCTCAATCCTATAGGGGAGGGGGTGGCTCAGTCGGTAGCGCGCCAGGCTCGTAATCTGCAGTTCCCAGGTTCGAGTCCCAGCTGGGTCAGCGTTGAGATTTATCTCCGCATAACTCCCGCCCTGCCCACGGTCAGTAGGGGACACCGATGGGCTTGGAAAGGCCGCCGTCCGTCGGATGGGACGTTAAGCCTTGGCCCCGTGTGCGGGAGAGCCATACCCTGTGCACGTTAAAGAACACGCTGGATGACCTTGACGGGAGGCTACCATCTGTCTCCCAACAGCTGTTCCAGTGGGTCCCCTCCCCCAACCTTCTCTGAGCCTTCGGGGTCCTTGTGACCTGGCCATTTAGCCCATGGTGTGCAAAAAAGTGCAGCTCAGAGGTAAAACAAACCAAATTGTGGTGAGTTTTACCTCAATTAAGGGATAACAGAGATTTACCTCAAAAGGGGATAACAGAGCAGACTCTTAAAAGTGAGTTTATGTTTCATTATTTGCTATACTTTGGTAAAGTAAACTGGGTTAGGTTCCCGATTATTTCCAGGAAAGGAAAATCCACTATTGGTGAGACGAAAGGTTTATGGTAAACAGGAGGGGGGGGGGGGGAATGAAGCAGTAACATTTCAAATAAGCAGTGGACTAACTCTGGACTGCGTGAAAACTGGAAGAATGATTTTTTTTAATCTGGATGTACTAAAATGAATGGTGTTTTAATAAGACCAAAGACAACAATTTAAATAGAACTAGTCGCAACGTCAGTGAAGCCAGATGTTCATTAATTGATTTCTGGGATCCATCCTTCACCTGGTGGCTGCTTCGACAAGCCAACTTCAATTCTGACTTTAAAACATACTTTATATTAATATTTAATTTTTTTCTTACTACTTTGTTCCTATGAATAAGAAAAAAATTATAAATTATTCCTCAAGCAGCTGCTTGCCACAGTGGTCTGACAGGATCTTGTTAGTTTAATACACCACAAATTTTCTTAGCGCCCCCTGCCAACTATTGGCCCTCAGAAAACAAAATTTTCTATTCGGCCTGATGCCAAAAGAGTTTGTGCTCCTCTGCTGTGAATGATAAAATTTCCTACATTATGCTTTTCCTGAACATTTCTTATGCTTAAAACATCTTCCCTTCAAAAAGATTCTATTTGTGTGTTGAATGTTAAATGTATTTCTTCTCGTTTATATGTAGTTCATAAAAATGTCTAATGATTGAAATTCTTTGCCAATTTCCAATTTCTGGAACTCTGAAATTATATCAGGTGGCACTATCCACTTGATCACCTGACTTTGAATAACTGCTAATACTATGAGAGTCATGGCGTTTTTAACAGCTAATGTTAAGTCTATGGTGATTTCTAGAAATTCCAATTCTCCCCCTGGGGCGGCGGTGGCTCAGTCGAGGCGAGTCAGCGCGCCAGGCTCGTAATCTGTAGTTCCCAGGTTCGAGTCCCAGCTGGGTCAGCGTTGAGATTTATCTCCGCAAAATTCCCCGCCCTGCCCACGGTCAGTAGGGGACACCGATGGGCTTGGAAAGGCCGCCATCCATCGGATGGGACATTAAGCCGTGGCCCCGTGTGCGGGAGAGCCATACCCTGTGCACGTTAAAGAACACGCTGGATGGCTTTGACGGGAGGCTATTATCTGTCTCCCAACAGCTGTTCCAGTGGGTCCCTTCCCCCAACCTTCTCTGAGCCTTCGGGGTCCATGTGACCTGGTCATTTAGCCCATGGTGTGCAAAAAAGTGCCGCTCAGAGGTAAAACAACCCAAATCCAATTCTCCCCCCATAGTTTGGTTCATCTCAGCGGGTTCGCAAATAGCCTATATTCTTCCCCTTGGTGAAGGGTAATGTTCACGCACAAGCAGACAAATACTTCTTTCGTTGCATATTATATCCATAAAATATTTTTTTAAGATTGAAAATGCTTTAAAACATCTCGAAATTCAAATGTGAAACGAAATCACCTTTTTCCTTTAACTTTCTACGTGACTATGTTTAACGTAACGACTACCACTAATTGGTATGTCATGACAGTGCACATCAGAAAAGAAAGTCATTCCTTTTCCGGGTTGGGTTGTTTTACCTCTGAGCGGCACTTTTTAGGACTAAATGACCAAGTCACATGGACCCCGAAGGCTCAGATAAGGTTGGGGGAGGAGACCCACTGGAACAGCTGTTGGGAGACAGATGGTAGCCTCCCGTCAAGGCCATCCAGTGTGTTCTTTAACGAGCACAGGGTATGGCTCTCCCGCATACGGGTCCCATCCGACGGAGGGCGGCCTTTCCAAGGCCATCGGTGCCCCCTACTGACCGTGGGCAGGGCGGGGAATTTTGCGGAGATAAATCTCAACGCTGACCCGGCTGGGACTCGAACCTGGAAACTACAGATTACGAGCCTGGCGCGCTACCGACTGAGCCCACCTCGCCCCCTCCTTTTCCGGGATTCGAACCGTAATCCCATTGCCCTCCAGTCTAATATATTAATCTCTTTGTCGCTAAATGGTTCATCCTCTGTTGTTGTTTTGCAATTTTTAACCTTCGTGTTTTTAAGTACTAAGTTATCTTCGTATCGAATTCCGGCCAAACCCAAAATTTTGCGAAGTATCTAGAACAGAAACCTAGGAATCCTTCTCAAAATTATGAAAACTTTTAAATGCCAAAAAATTAAATCTGGATTTCTTGTAATAGTGATTAATGAGATTTTCCCTTCTTAAAAGGAGTGGGGGTGACTCAGTCGATAGCTTGCCAGACTCGTAATCTGCAGTTCCCAGGTTCGAGCTCCAGCTAGACCAGGGCTGAGATTTATCCCCACAAAACTCTCCCCCCCTGCCAGTAGTACCAGCAGTGATCGGTAAGTAGGAAACATCGATGGACTTGGAATGGCCGCCGTGCGTCGAATGGGATGTTAAGTCATGGCCCCATATAAGAGACAGCCATACCCTCTGCACATTATAGATCACTCCGAATGGCCTTGACAGGAGGCTACCATCTGTCTCCTAACCGCTATCCAATGTGTCCCCTTCCTCCAACCTTCTCTGAGCCCTCGAGGTCTTTGTGACCTGGCCATTTAGCACATTGTGTATCAAAAAGTGCCACTCAGAGGAAAAATCCAGTCCAAGTCTTCTTAAAAGCTATGAATGTGTATATTACTATAAATGCATTTCTATTATTGTTAGAAGAATACATTGAAGACAGATTTCCCAATTCTTAAAATCTTTTCTTTTTCAGCCAATAAACGCCGCCGCAGCAGCGTGGAACCTGATGCCCCCGTGCACTGCGAGAAGCCACCCCAGTATCCTCTGGATCTCCCACCAGTGTTCCTTTATCCTCCTGTGAAGAAGCCCAGGATATTGTTCTCCGAGGAGCAGAAAGAGGCTTTGAAGCTGGCCTACACTTTGGATCCTTATCCGAGCACCGCTGTAATGGAGTTCCTCTCCTCCGAGCTGGGATTATCGGTGAGGACCATCACCAACTGGTTCCACAACCATCGCATGCGGTTGAAGCAGCAACAACCTGGGGATGTCGCAGATCAAGACGGTCCTCCTTTCCAGCAGCAGGGCATAGAAGGCGTAACTTTCGATCCAATCAGATTCCGTATGATGCTCAGTCAGCGTTTGGCAGAGATGTGTTCGAAGCCGCCACCTCAACAGTCTCAACAGCAGCAGGCTGCTGTGTACGCCGGCGATCTACAACGCCTGGGTCCACCCTACAGACTCTGCCAACCCTTGTCGCCGCCAGAGCAGGAAGTAGGCACACTCGACCTCAGCATGTCTAGTCAACAGTTCCCTCACCGGGACAGCAGAGAGCAAGAGCCCCTGTCTCTGGAGAGTGAGCGCTCTACGTCGGCCACTCCTGAAACTCAGAGTGAGACTCACGACTCCAAGTGTCAATCAGAGTCGGACAACTCTCAGCTGACACCGACAGAGGACAGGCACCTTACAACGGTCGCTACGTTAGCGACCAGCAGCAGCAACCGCCGAAAAGCCGCGGCTCCTCAGTGGGTGAATCCGGTACTCGATCTCTCTCCCGACAGTGACCTCTGCAGCTTCGGCGAAGACGACGAAGAGGACGAGGAAGAAAAAGCAGACACGAGCATCCCCCCGAAGCACATCATCAACGGCGTGTGTGTACGCCAGACAAATCTCGCGATCCACGAGGACGAAGAGGAGGCGACCGTACACATCGAGCCAGCACCGGTGCCCGACTCACTGACGTCGCTTCCGGCGGAAGGCAGCAGTCAGGTGGAACAGCAGGCGAGGATAGAGAGGGAGAAGAACATTCGAAGGCTTGAGAGGGCGCTCGCGGAACAGGAGGAGAGTTGGGATATAACAGAGAGCGAGGACGACGAGAATAGCAGCAACGATTACGCCGATTCTTCCCGGCTATGAGATGCTACCTCTCTGCAAGTGATGCCGCCCTCCTGGACTTCCCTATGAGCCTCCACCTTTGCTCCTTATACTCTTCCGGTGCCATCTGGTGGCCAGCTGTGATATCCCACTAGGCCTTTTTCCAATCCTGTTAAAATAGACAGGAAGAGCACCAAGTGCTCAGTTAATATTTAAGACGGCCAGTGGCACTCACACACTGATGTACAGTGACGAACAAAAAAAAAAGACTGCGGCCCAGTGACCACGTTTTTTCTTGCACACAGTGCTGTATTATACAAGACTCTGTTTTTTAAATGTATAAGTCTCTTGTTTCTATTTATTGTTTTTTCCGACCTGAATAGTGCAATATTACGGGGTTGTCTCATTCTGCTGTTAAATTCGTATGGAAATATTATCAATTTTACCAGCGAAGTTCGTTTTTTGATTGCCTAACTCTGCACACCTACCTGTGAATACTGAACCCAGCTGTACATCTGTCTCTGGTTAGTCTTCATCGCTTCCATCTGATAATTTTAGAGGAAAAAAAAAAAGACTGTAATTTTCAAATAATTTCCTTTTTACAAAACCACAAAGTATTGTGTTGTGGTCAATCTAGTCAGCGCTTTTTTTTTTCTGTATTCTTCTCTCTACATACTGTAACATATTTTGTAATCACTATGGAACATATTTACTATTTACTGCATTCATGCACTGGAAATACAGTTAAATTTACTAGGTAAATATATGTTCTTTTGTATAAGTGAAGACAGTTTGGATGTTGTCAGATCGTAACAGATCAAATCATTAAGTAAAATCTTCAAATCGTGACAACCTCAAGTCCATAATAAAACTGCCACTACAAAGGAATTTGGCTATATCCGTGTTCGCAAAGCATAAAATAAAGCTAAACTTTTGGAAGTACGTTTTATATATAAAAATACCCCTCAAGCAGCTGCTTGCCACAGAGGTCTGACAGGAGCCTGTCAGTTTATATGCCAGAGTAGAAGGTCTGAGAGGATGGCAGGACCTCAGCAGAAAAACAACACGAACATCCATGCCTTACCCGGGGCTCGAACCCAGGCCCCGTAGATCAGTAGCCAAGCGCGCTAACCACTCGGCCACGAGACGGCCTATATATATAGGGCCTATAAAAAACAAGTGATTATTTATTTAATATTGGCTTTCGTTAATAGGTCATAGCCATTAAACTAGATGCGTCTGCTCCCACTAACCACTAGGCCACACTTATAATACAACGAAAATGTCATTTTTTTTAACTATTCGTGTGGCAACAGCAGACAGTCTAACGCAGTGGATGATAACGTAAGTCCGTTCATTGGGTATCAGTTGGGCTTTATAATATGAAATTGTCCAGCCAGCAATATTGGTAATCGATAAATTTTTAAGTAATTTTTAAATATTGATCACAAATAACTGACGAACATTTGCACTCAGAGTTAAAAGCTAGTAATACTGGCTATAAAGTTGATTGTTCTAAATTGGCAAAACAAATAATTAAAAACAAGCCACTCATTAATATTTTTAGATAATTTTTTGTTTGTGTGTGTAACAGATTTTAATATAGTTTGTACGGTTTTGTAAAAATCTATTAATTTAGTTTGTACCAAGTAAAAATTTTCCTTACGTCCTTAAATGGCCCCTCCAGGCTGGGGCGGGGGGTGGTTCAGTCGGTAGCGCGCCAGGCTCGTAATCTGTAGTTCCTAGGTTCGAGTCCCAGCTGGGTCAGCGTTGAGATTTATCTCCGCAAAACTCTCCGCCCTGCCCACGGTCAGTAGGGGACACCGATGTGCTTGGAAAGGCCGCCATCCGTCGGATGGGACCTTAAGCTGTGGCCCTCTGTGCGGGAGAGCCATACCCTGTGCACGTTAAAGAACACGCTGGATGGCCTTGACGGGAGGCTACCATCTGTCTCCCAACAGCTGTTCCAGTGGGTCCCCTCCCCCAACCTTCTCTGAGCCTTCGGGGTCCATGTGACCTGGCCATTTAGCCCATGGTGTGCAAAAAAGTGCCGCTCAGAGGTAAAACAACCCAACTCTCCAGACTTGAGATCTATGACCTCCCCTTGAAACTCTTCCAGAGTATTCCTGTTGGGCCAGCATTGAGATTTATCTCTGCAAACCTGCCCTCGGTCAGCAGGAGACACCGATGGGCTTGCAAAGACCGCCGTCCGTTGGATGGGACGTTAAGCCGTGGTCCCGTGTGCGGGAGGGCTATACCCTGTCACGTTAAAGAACACTCTGGATGGCCTTGACGAGAAGCTACTATCCGTCTCCCAATAGTTGTCCCAGTGGGTCCTCTCCCCCAATCTTCTCTGAGCCTTCGGGGTCCTCGTGACCTGCCATTTAGCCCATTATTCGAAAAAAAAGCCTCTCAGAGGTAAAACAATTTTCAGGGTAAGTCATAGTGCAGTGACGGATTGGAAAAGAAGGAATGCGATTGATTCTGCGGCCAGGGGATCACGGATATGTGAAGGGGGCCCGTACAGACTGGAACCTAAGACAACTTGAATAATCCTGATCGTTTAAATCAGGCTCGCCTACCCCAGATTTATTGCGGAGCCACTAGAAAAAGCATTTACTTAAAAAGGTGATAGGTTCCCTCAGTTGGCAGCACTCCACGCCCTGCAGTTCCACGGTTCGATTCCTATCTTGCTCAGCTTTCAAATTTATTTCCGCTTAAACCCTCGCCCTGCTCTCGGTGAGAAAGGAAACAACCATGGGTTTGGAAATGCAGCACCCACAGTCGTCGGATGGGACATTAACCTGAGCCCCATGTACAGAAGAACCCTGCTCTGTGTATGCTAAAGAACAAGCCTGGATGACCTTGACAGGATTCCATCTGTCTCCTGACAGCTGTTCAGTGGGTCCCCTTCCTCTTACAGTCGCGCAAAAAAAAAACATCCGAACACTATGGTTGATTACAGAATTCAGAAAAAATATCTGGCAACGACGTGACACGAAGGTTGCCAGAACACTAATTTCTAAAAAAAATCGTTGCCAGATATTTTTTCTGACCATAGTGTTCGGATGTTTTTTTGAGCGACTGTACCTTCCCTGAGCAACCCATTGTGTGGGTTGGGTTGGGTTGTTTTACCTCTGAGCGGCACTTTTTTTGCACACCATGGGCTAAATGGCCAGGTCACATGGACCCCGAAGGCTCAGAGAAGGTTGGGGGAGGGGACCCACTGGAACAGCTGTTGGGAGACAGATGGTAGTCTCCCGTCAAGGCCATCCAGCGTGTTCTTTAACGTGCACAAAGTGTGGCTCTCCCGCACACGGGGCCACGGCTTAACGTCCCATCCGACGGACGGCGACCTTTCCAAGCCCATCGGTGTCCCCTACTGACCGTGGGCAGGGCGGGGAATTTTGCGGAGATAAATCTTAACGCTGACCCAGCTGGGACTCGAACCTGGGAACTACAGATTACGAGCCTGGCGCGCTACCGACTGAGCCACCCCCGCCCCCCATTGTGTGGGCAAAATGAGTTCCTCTGAGAGGTAAAACAACCCATTTGACTTAAAATCGAACCATATATTTCAAACGAATAATGGAATGAAAAGATATATATATGTATGCCTTTATTAAAAAACAAATGCATTTTAATGAGTACTGTGAATTGACCAAATCCTTTAGTTTGGCACCTAAAAATGTTTGGTCTAAAAACCGGAAGAAATGATCCAGATTCAGTATAGTGATGATCTGGTTTATGAGCCACAATTTCTTTTGTAATGAGCCAGATTCAGTATAGTGATGATCTGGTTTATGAGCCACAATTTCTTTTCTAATGAGCCGATGGTTTCAATTATTTTTATACTACTTTTAGAAAAGTAGTTCAATGATTTCAAATGTTTCAATAACTTAAGCTTCCATATTAAACTATATTTTTAATACAGGTAACTCCTGTTTAAAGCGTCTCTGGTAAAGGGGTATTAACTTTAAAGAAGTGTTAAAAATGTTAATTTCCCCTCCCCCAACAAATAGTTACAAATAAGTTTTTTATCCAAAGAATTTCTTATGCAAACGACATATATAGCTAATGAAGCATTGTTGTCTTTTGCAAGAAGCATCGTTAAATTCTTGACTATAGCAGTCATTGAAGACACTTTTTTTTCATTTATTTATTTAAACAATTACAAATAAATCACTTTTGTTTACAGATGTCCTGCAAAGGTGTAACAGCTTATCTGCAGGAAAGAATAATAAATTGATATAGCATTTTTACATCTTTGTCTTTTCCCAGGTTCGAGTCCCAGCTGGGTCAGCGTTGAGATTTATCTCCGCAAAATTCCCCGCCCTGCCCGCGGTCAGTAGGGGACACCGATGGGCTTGGAAAGGCCGCCGTCCATCGGATGGGACGTAAAGCCATGACCCCGTGTGCGGGAGAGTCATACTCTATGCATATTAAAGAACACGCTGGATGGCCTTGACGGGAGGATACCATCTGTCTTCCAACAGCTGTTCCAGTGGGCCCCCTCCCCCAACCTTCTCTAAGCCTTCGGGGTCCATGTGACCTGGCCAATTTAACCCATGGTGTGCAAAAAAGTGCCGCTCAGAGGTGAAACAACCCAACCCACATCCGCACAGGGCTCTAGTTATGACTTCACAAGATAGTGACGTGAAACGTAGTTGTGATGTGCTGCCAGAATACTACGAAGAAATATTACATTCCAAAAGGAAAATAGTCGATCTTGGGCTTCTTGAGATGACAACCATGCCCAGGACGTCGATTAGATTAGACAGAACTCGAGAGATTTCATATTTTTTTTTAGTTTTCATTTAAAAACATGAATTTTACTAATTTTTTTTAGTAGTATTTTTTACTATAGCCTGCCTTGTGGCTCATTCCCCATCTCATTGAAATGCATAATTCCCTTCAGCGAGGGGCGGGGGTGGCTCAGTCGGTAGCGCGCCAGGCTCGTAATCTGTAGTTCCCAGGTTCGAGTCCCAGCTGGGTCAGCGTTGAGATTTATCTCCGCAAAACTCCCGCCTTGCCCACGGTCAGTAGGGGACACCGATGGGCTTGGAAAGGCCGCCGTCCGTCGGATGGGACGTTAAGCCGTGAACTGTGTGCGGGAGAGCCATACCCTTTGCACGTTAAAGAACACGCTGGATGGCCTTGACGGGAGGCTACCATCTGTCTCCCAACAGCTGTTCCAGTGGGTCCCCTCCCCCAACCTTCTCTGAGCCTTCGGGGTCCATGTGACCTGGCCATTTAGCCCATGGTGTGCAAAAAAAAGTGCCGCTCAGAGGTAAAACAACCCAACCCAAATCCCTTCAGCGAAAGCTAGAGTTATATGAATTTATTTTTGTTCATATATCCCTGTGCTTCGGAATTGGGCATGGATTCGAACCACCTCAGGTCCAGACATATTTCGTCTGACCCTCTTAAAGAGTAGAAACTTGCTTATTTTTGATTTAAAAAAAAATAAAATGAAGTAAACTAAATATGCCTTTACGTTTAAAGTTGAAAAGATACCTTAAAATCAAGAAACACTGGTATAAGCTATCTTAAATGGTCTGAATAACTAAAAAATAATTTCACACTGTCGGTTTTTAAGCACTCCTAGCACAAAAATTATTTCATCTCTTTACAGCAAAGGAATTGTTAAAAGCAGTCATCTAGTATCGGCGATGAATTTTCTTCAAATACAATGATGTCACAAAACACGATTGCAACCAAGTCCTTCGTTGGATTTCAATGGAACGTACAGGTGAAGTCAATGATCGTATATCCCACTAATACTGAAAAACGAATACCCTTGAATATTTAATGAATATTCAAATTATAAAATCATTACCTCAAAATGGCATGTGAAAGTTCAATGATAACATACCTTGAATACGGGGGGGCGGGGGGATCAGTTGGTAGCGCGCCAGGCTCGTAATCTGTAGTTCCCAGGTTCGAGTCCCAGCTGGGTCAGCATTGAGATTTATCTCCGTAAAATGCCCACGGTCAGTAGGGGACACCGATGGGCTTGGAAAGGCCGCCGTCCGTCGGATGGGACGTTAAGCCGTGGCCCCGTGTGCGGGAGAGACATACCCTGTGCACGTTAAAGAACACGCTGGATGGCCTTGACGCAGGGCTGCCATCTGTCTCCCAACAGCTGTTCCAGTGGGTCCCCTCCCCCAACCATCTGACGGGGGGCTACCATCTGTCTCCCAACAGCTGTTCCGGTGGGTCCCCTCCCCCAACCTTCTCTGAGCCTTCAGGGTCCATGTGACCTGGCCATTTAGCCCATGGTGTGCAAAAAAGTGCCGCTCAGAGGTAAAACAACCCAACCTTGAATACGGTGTAGGCTCACCTCGGACAACGATACAGGCTGCACAACGACTAGTCATGCTGCAAATCAGGGTGTCAATGAGGGTTTGAAGGAATAGTCGCCATTCATGCATGAGTGCAGTTCGGAGGTCATGAAGGGCTCTGGGAGATGGATTGCGACCTGCGATGCTTCATCGCATAGCATCCCAAACATGTTCTTTAGGATTTAGGTCATGTGCTTCTGTGTTCACTCTCCAGGTATTGGTCCACCAAGCGAGCTTTTTGAGAGCGAGAATTATCATTCTATAGCACAGAATCAGGACCCACTGCTGCGAGAAATGGGAGTTGTTGGGTTGTTGTTGGGTTGTTTTACCTCTGAGCGGCACTTTTTTGCACACCATGGGCTAAATGGCCAGGTCACATGGACCCCGAAGGCTCAAAGAAGGTTGGGGGAGGGGACCCACTGGAACAGCTGTTGGGAGACAGATGGTAGCCTCCCGTCAAGGCCATCCAGCGTGTTCTTTAACGTGCACACGGGGCCACGGCTTAACGACCCATCCGACGGACGGCGGCCTTTCCAAGCCCATCGGTGTCCCCTACTGACCGTGGGCAGGGCGGGGAATTTTGCGGAGATAAATCTCAACGCTGACCAGCTGGGACTCGAACCTGGGAACTACAGATTACGAGCCTGGCGCGCTACCGACTGAGCCACCCCCGCCCGAGAAATGGGAGAACATAAGGTTCGAGGATCTCATTGCGATACCTTACAGCTGTTACGGATTCATTTAGCGTCCGTTACCTGCCCGTAAATGGAGGGAGCAGTAACGGAAGCACCCTGTCGATGTTGCCCTCGGACGTCCAGGAACAAGTCTTCTAGCGATGGTTTCGCTTGTTTGAAATCTTGCAACTCTACGATTCACATATAAATGAGGTCTTTTTTATACTGTCCGCATGCGCGACGACGTTTGTTGCAGAGTTCGTATGCAGATTTCAACTCGGTGTTTTTTATGCAAAAAAAGGCTTTTGTTATTTTCAGTTATCGTATGAGAATGCCGATTTTTGCGCTTGTTTCTTAACTTTTGAGCACCAGTATATTATGAGGAGATTTCTGTCAAGAGCGACGAAACAGATTTCGTTCTGAAAAAAAAACAAAACAAACTTGCTTCTTCGAAATGGATGGAAAAAACTAAATACAGAATTAGGTTCTTGTAATACTGTTTTCTTCTATAATTCTGGAATACTAACACAGATTGAGGTACACAGATACACTAAACTTTCGAAAAACTTATCCACATATATTTTTCTTTTTCTGTTTTATCAATGAAGTACAGATTCCCAAACTCAATGGCAGTTATGTGCATACTATGATGCAATTTTACGACTAAGATGATAAATTTCAGCAAAAGATTGTACTTGTTATATTTCAGACAGAAATTGGACTTGCACTTTCCAACAATGAATTTTCAGTCATCTTCCAAAGTATATATTCGCAGTAAGAGCAGATTTTTCACAACTTATTACAGTCGCGAAGCCCCTGAAGTACCCTTGAATAATGTTGATAAATGCTACGGAAACCCTTAATAACATTCTCAAGCCCAACAGAATCTCTAAAAGATATTGCCAAGTGATATGAAACCCTGAATAATATTGCCAAGTCCTACGGAACTCTTGAATCATATCAACAAGTCCTAAGAAACCCCATATGTACTAAATAACATTTTATTATAGTCAGTCTTTTTTTAACTCCCCCCCCCCCCAAAAAAAAAATTTTCTTTTTCCGAAAAATAGTTTTCATATTTATTACAATTAATTATTAACCATAGAATTGTTGCAAGGCAGTTTCAGTTATGAATTCTGAGATCTGGACTTTTTATTTTTTCCTCACACATTTTTATGAATTCTCGGATGAATTTTGGATAAAGAGATTGTTCTTCTTTCAATAACAATACATTCAAAAATTTTTCGAACAGGTTTTCAAAGTTAATTTTCGATGGAATCATTCCAAATCTTACACTGAGATGCCAATATGTTAGATACACCAACCCAGAAGCGTATTACACCTTCTTTGGCATTCAGAACAGCCCGAATTCGTCGGGAATGGAATTTACAAAATGATGGATGCGTTGTGCAGGAATGTTGTACCATGCGGAAATCATTGTGTTGCGCAGTTGCTGCAAAATGGACGGCGGCGAAGTATCGCTGCGAACAGCCTTTTGCACCTCATCCCAAAATGCTCGATAGGATTTAGATCTGGGGACGGTGCAGGCCAATGAAGCAAGAAAAACTCATTGACATATTCCTTGAACCCTTCGGGGACAATATATGCCTTGTGAGTAGGTGCATGGTTATCATGCTGAACGTGTCCATCCGAGTGAGAAATAAACTGTAGCCATGAAGGGATGGATTTGGTGAGCAACAATGTTCAAATACACCGTAGCATTCAGATGTCCTTTAATCGGTAGCAGAGGGCTTTTGGTTTGGTTGTTTTACCTCTGAGCCGCACTTTTTTGCATACAATGGGCTAAATGGCCAGGTTACATGGACTCCGAAGGCTCAGAGAAGGTTGGGGGAGGGGACCCACTGGAACAGCTGTTGGGAGACAGATGATAGCCTCCCGTCAAGGACATCCAGCGTGTTCTTTAACGTGCACAGGGATGGCTCTCCCGCATATGGGGCCACGGTTTAACGTCCCAGCCGACGGACGGTGGCCTTTCCAAGCCCATCGGTGTTCCCTACTGACCGTGGGCAGGGCGGGGGAATTTTGCGGAGATAAATCTCAACGCTGACCCAGCTGGGACTCGAACCTGGGAACTACAGATTACGAGCTTGGCACGCTACCGACTGAGCAATCCCCGCCCCGATCAGAGGGCCTAATGTGTTCCAGAAAAACATTCCTCACATCGTTACCACTGGCATGTACAATTGACACCAGAAAAGATGGCTCCCTGGCCTCATATTGACTGTGCTAAATTCTGATCCATCAGCATGATGCGAAAGAAATCTTGATTCTTCCGACTAGGCTACCTTTATCGAGTCCTCAATGACCCAGTGTCGATGCTCTTGCACCCACTGGTGACGTGCTTTCGTGTTCTTTGCTGAAAACTTTGGCACTCGACATTGCCAGTGTCTGTTGCAGCTCATTTGCAACGAAGTCTGATACATGATGCATTCGCAGATGACTTTCTGAGCACCAATGTTTAATTCTGCTCTGATTTGCTTGGTTCTGGTCCATCCGTTCGCTTGCACGATTCTCGCTAGTTTTCCTTGATCCCTCTGATCCACAAGTTGCTTTCTTCCCAGGGTGGGGGTGGCTCAGTCGGTAGCGCGCCAAGCTCGTAATCTGTAGTTCCCAGGTTCGAGTCCCAGCTGGGTCAGCGTTGAGATTCATCTCCGCAAAACTCCCCGCCCTTCCTACGGTCAGTAGGGGACACCGATGGTCTTGGAAAGGCCGCCGTCCGTCGGATGGGACGTTAAGCCGTGGCCCCGTGTGCGGGAGAGCCATACCCTGTGCACGTTAAAGAACACGCTGGATGGCCTTGACGGGAGGCTACCATCTGTCTCCCAACAGCTGTTCCAGCGGGTCCCCTCCCCCAACCTTCTCTGAACCTTCGGGGTCCATGTGACCTGGCCATTTAGCCCATGGTGTGCAAAAAAGTGCCGCTCAGAGGTAAAACAACCCAACCCAACACGCTGGATGGCCTTGACGGGAGACTACCATCTGTCTCCCAACAGCTGTTACAGTGGGTCCCCTCTCCCAACCTTCTCTGAGCCTTCGGGGTCCATGTGACCTGGCCATTTAGCCCATGGTGTGCAAAAAACTGCCGCTCAGAGGTAAAACAACCCAACCCAACACGCTGGATGGCCTTGACGGGAGACTACCATCTGTCTCCCAACAGCTGTTACAGTGGGTCCCCTCTCCCAACCTTCTCTGAGCCTTCGGGGTCCATGTGACCTGGCCATTTAGCCCATGGTGTGCAAAAAAGTGCCGCTCAGAGGTAAAACAACCCAACCCAACACGCTGGATGGCCTTGACGGGAGACTACCATCTGTCTCCCAACAGCTGTTACAGTGGGTCCCCTCTCCCAACCTTCTCTGAGCCTTCGGGGTCCATGTGACCTGGCCATTTAGCCCATGGTGTGCAAAAAACTGCCGCTCAGAGGTAAAACAACCCAACCCAACACCCTGGATGGCCTTGACGGGAGACTACCATCTGTCTCCCAACAGCTGTTACAGTGGGTCCCCTCTCCCAACCTTCTCTGAGCCTTCGGGGTCCATGTGACCTGGCCATTTAGCCCATGGTGTGCAAAAAAGTGCCGCTCAGAGGTAAAACAACCCAACCCAACACGCTGGATGGCCTTGACGGGAGACTACCATCTGTCTCCCAACAGCTGTTACAGTGGGTCCCCTCTCCCAACCTTCTCTGAGCCTTCGGGGTCCATGTGACCTGGCCATTTAGCCCATGGTGTGCAAAAAACTGCCGCTCAGAGGTAAAACAACCCAACCCAACACGCTGGATGGCCTTGACGGGAGACTACCATCTGTCTCCCAACAGCTGTTACAGTGGGTCCCCTCTCCCAACCTTCTCTGAGCCTTCGGGGTCCATGTGACCTGGCCATTTAGCCCATGGTGTGCAAAAAAGTGCCGCTCAGAGGTAAAACAACCCAACCCAACACGCTGGATGGCCTTGACGGGAGACTACCATCTGTCTCCCAACAGCTGTTACAGTGGGTCCCCTCTCCCAACCTTCTCTGAGCCTTCGGGGTCCATGTGACATGGCCATTTAGCCCATGGTGTGCAAAAAACTGCCGCTCAGAGGTAAAACAACCCAACCTTCCCAGGATCGCCGATCACTGCTAGGTTTTTGCTTTTCACACACCATTCTCGGTAAACGCTTGAAACGGTTGTGCCTAAAAAGCCCAGGGCAAACCATTAAGCCTAGCACCAACAATCATGCCACGTTCAAAGTCGCTCAGGTCGCACGTTTTGCCCATTTTGACGCTCAATCGAACTCTAACTGGTGTTTGAACATCTGGTGCTTGAAGATTTATACCGCACACCAGGTTCACGTGACATATTACGTGTTGGAATGAAGCACTTATGTGACGAAAAGTGGTTTATCTAATAAACTGACATCTTATTTTATGTTCATTTGATTAAAATATCAGCAAGTAACCTCTTTTTTTCTAGTGTCTGACAGAAGCTTGAAGAAAGGTGATTATAGTGGATAAGAAGAAAAACGAATTAGAGCTGAAATTAACAATTTTGAAACTGAGCCGATTAATTTGGAATTCAGGATGTACCGAATAAGTTTTCGATTTGTTAATAAGATTGGTTGGAGCACGAAGATTGCATTCCAACCGAGTTATGGGTTCCTTGACTGAAGTGTGTCAAAACAGGAGATCAAAAATACCGTACTGAAATAACCTATTTCAAAAAGGAAATATTTTCTACGTTGTCCTTATGCATAGCGGATTCAGTAATACCGAATATTCTAATATGCGATTTAGTTGTTATTTTCCATTTCATTTATGCGGAAAACTGGTAGGTATGAAAATATGCCGAAAATCTCTCTAAAGTTTCTCTAAATATTCTAAGCGAAAAAAATTGATGGATAACTCGGATTCAAAGGGATTGTTTCTATCATCGATGGGGCGGGGATGGCTCAGTCGGTAGCGCGCCAGGCTCGTAATCTGTAGTTCCCAGGTTCGAGTCCCAGCTGGGTCAGTGTGGAGATTTATCTTCGCAAAATTCCTAGTCCTACTCACGGTCAGTAGGGGACACCGATGGGCTTGGAAAGGCCGCCGTCCGTCGGATGGGACGTTAAGCCGTGGTTCCGTGTGCGGGAGAGCCATATCCTGTGCACGTTAAAGAACACGCTGGATGGCCTTGACGGGAGGCTACCATCTGTCTCCTAACAGCTGTTCCAGTGGGTCCCCCCAACCTTCTCTGAGCCTTCGGGGTTCATGTGACCTGGCAATTTAGCCCATGGTGTGCAAAAAAGTGTCGCTCAGAGGTAAAACAACCCAACCCTCAAGCAGCTGCTTGCCACAGAGGTCTGACAGGAGCATGCCAGGTTATGCCATAGTAACTGCTTAAATATATGCTACAAAATACATAGATGACTATTCAGTAATAAATTATCACAGAAAAAGACCTGTAGACAAGGAACACTTGAAATAATGAGTTGAAAAAAAAATTGGTTGTCCTGTAAACGACTGGGATAACTGACGACTGTAATCGACTGGGATTCGAACCCAGCTCTCCTAGAAGTATGCCGGGTGTCTTAACCGCGGTGGTCTAACGGTTAAGACGACCGGCATGCTTCTGGGAGGCCTGGGTTCGAATTGAGTAGATCACATTTGTATTAGTAATGATGGAACAGTATTTTCTCCGTCAATGCGAAATGGATTAGATTTTAGGGTTATAGTTGTGCTGAAAGCTAAGTTAGGCTTAACCTAACTTAGCTTTCAGCACATTATATATATTTTTCTCTGAGAGTAAAAGCTTTCATACACACAAGGGGCAGGTCACAAGGGTTCACAGCTAGGAAAGGGATCCTGAGAACCATGTTAGGAAAGAGATGAAATCTTCAAAACCATCCAATTATTATTTAACATGCACAGGGTAGAGATCTCTTGCACATGGAGAACGACTTAATACAGAATCGGCCTTTCCAAGCCAATGCCCCTTTCTAAGCAAGAGATTATCGAACTCAATGCAGGGACAGTTGGGATTCGAACCTCTGACAACTTAGTATTGCGTGACCCCCATGATCTGAAGTCGAAAACCACTCCTATAGAAACTAGGTATTTGCAGATTAAGAGCAAAGGCTTGGAAGAATGCAGGAGTGAAAGTTAGAAGAAAGAAGTTGTTGGGTGGGGTTGTTTTGCCTCTTTGCACACAATGGTCTAAATGGCCAGGTCACAAGGACCGCGAGGGCTCAGAGAAGGTTGGGGATGGGAGGAGACACACTGGACTGCTGATAGGAGACAGATGGTAGCCTCCCATCAAGGCCATCCAGAGTGTTCTTTAACGTGCACAGGTATGACTCTCCCGCACATGGGGCCACAGCTTAACGTCCCATCCGACGGACGGCGGTCTTTCGAAGCACGTCGGTGTACCTTATTGAATGAGGGCAAGGGGGGGGGGAGTTTTGCCGAACCAGGGAAATGCAGATTACGAGGCTAGACCGCTACCGACTGAGCCGCCACCACCAGGCACAAAGAGGTGTAAACCACGTTACCAGTGCCAAAAAACATTCTAGTAGTAGTCGAAATGTGTTACTACATCTAGTATAATCATCTGACATATGTTTCTTTTTTAAAAGCACGCTGCCCTAAACACGAAGAAAAGGATCAACAGATTTTCCCAAGAAGGTGGAAAGAATTTTCGGTTGCAGGAAATGCTGACAAAGCAGTGGTTACGGGATTTATCACCAATTTAACAATCTGAAATAGCTCTTATAAATAGTGAAATGGCATGACATTGGTGTGATATCTTTGCATTCTTACAGAGAGTAGGTCACGTGAATTTAGGCCAAGGGATGATCGAAAAAGGGATTGGATTATGCCTCTCTATATCAATCACGAAGAATTTATGGCTGTCGTATAGTGGAGATCGCGTGAAGAAAAACTAACTGTGGAGATTGTAGCTGAAAATCCTCCTTTCCCTGCATTGTATGCACAATTATATTCCACCAGTTAACCTGGGCACCATTGATAATTACTAAAAAATTCTGATGGTAAGCTATTAATATATAGAATAACTGATAAATGCTAGAAGATGCTATGGTGTTCAGTGAGGATTCTCAATCAAAGAACAGCCAATTGCTTCGATCGCGTCGCTAACGAGAAATAGCAAAGTGGGCTGCTTGACTTACACAATACTCGGTGAACCTTCCTGATTCTCGTTTTAGCTCACCACCTAGAGAAAACACACGGAGAGCTTCAGGGTCTCGCTGGCTAAGCGACAGCACTGCAGCAGTCTAATGCCATCTCCCACCTTTTTGGTTAGCGGTCATTTAGCTCGCAAGACTCACTGGGCAAATAGACAAACTTTGAGTAAGTGACGCAAGTCTGGCAAATTGGGTAAAAAGAACAATAGCGAATTTATTAAACTAATAGTTAAGAGATGCTTTCTCAAAGACACTTATAGAGGCAACCTGCACACAGCCGATTGTTTGGGACTACCAAAATAACGTAAAACTACAGGCCTATCGAAATATCTAACTTAATCCATTCTACACTTAATTACTAAGGAGAGCAAGACATTAAAGAGTGTCACAGATTTATTCCACTTCGGTACGGTTCGGGGCATGTACGGAAGATTCCTTCAATAATCCATGGGTCGCAAGGGCATTACAAAAGCTCTCTTGCCAAGCTATTCACTATTTCATTACTCGGATACTTATCAGTCTTACTTATTCGAGCAACGAAGATAATGCAGCTAAGGGATAAACAATGCAGTTCCTGAATCTGTAATGCTAACTGGCACAGGCTGAGACAGTGGGATAGGTCGGGGAACTGGATGATTTACCAAGGCTATGGAGCTATTGGGTTGGGTTGTTTTACCTCTGAGCGGCACTTTTTTGTACACCATGAGCTAAATGGCCAGGTCACATGGTCCCGTAGGCTCAGAGAAGGTTGGGAGAGGGGACCCACTGGAACAGCTGTTGGGAGACAGATGGTAGCCTCCCGTCAAGGCCATCCAGCGTGTTCTTTAACGTGCACAAGGTATGGCTCTCCCACACACGGGGCCACGGCTTAACGTCCCATCCGACAGACGGTGGCCTTTCCAAGCCCATCGGTGTCCCCCTACTGACCGTGGGCAGGGCAGGGAATTTTGCGGAGATAAATCTCAACGCTGACCCAGCTGGGACTCGAACCTGGAAACTACAGATTACGAGCCTGGCACGCTACCGACTGAGCTATCCCCGCCCCTATGGAGCTATTGATAATGACTAAAAGTCATTATGTTTCTAGTTACGAGGAGGTAGTTCGTGGTCTTCTTTGCTCCCCCCAGATGTAGGGGGAGCAAGAAGCTAATTGCCAGGCAAACAATATGGTTAGATGAGTTTATTTCTGGCACTTGACTTACTATGGTGACAAATCTTGACGTTTGTTTGGGTTTCAGCTCTGCTTGGTAAATAAAGCTGGCTCTTGCTATGGAAAATGAATTATGTGGAAGGATGGTCATGCGTGTATCCAGGGCAGGGTTCCTTGCTTCTGCTGGTGATTACTCTGTGGGAGCTCACCGATTGTTAATCGCTGTTGTACCTGCTTGAATTCTTAGATGACCACTGATTGAGAAACTTTCATTATTGTTATCTGAGATCCTGTTGTGCGTTGTTACGGTGTCCCGAATATATCAGACAGGTGACGCCACGGATTGTTTTTCCATTGTTGTTCCACTGGGTCGGGTACCTTCACAGGGTCTTGAACGCTCCCCCACATGTTTGCCATGCACAGAGACCCGTGTCCCTGGAAAGGAGGATCTTGGCAGTTACTCGGCAGTTCCCGTTCTTTCTCCCTCGCTCATGACTGGTGGAGTCCCAGTTCTCTCTCCCTAGCTCTGGTGGAAAATTGGACACAAAACAACGAAAACCAACACACAAAGACACTGACTGGTGAAGGCACTGAACCACCAAAAACAACCATGAGGTCTTCAACTCATAATTCACTGGCCAATGCCACCAGAGAGCTCGCCATGAACCCCCATCTTCTTCGTCTTCGCCATCATCTTGCTGTGTATCTCCGTCTTCGAGGTTCCTGGTCATCCACTCTTTGGGTGATCAGGTGCTTGGAGACATGTCCCCGTTTTTTATTAAAAAGGGTATCAAAGGTCTTGCGGGAGAATTGAAACCTGAAAGTGTCTTTGTGTGTTGTCCTTTGGCAATTTTAGACATTGGGCATACCCACACAGCCTGTGAGTCAAGCCCTCACAACGAAACAGGCTGTGTGTTGGGTTGGGATGTTTTACCTCTGAGCGGCACTTTTTTGCACACCATGGGCTAAATGGCCAGGTCACATGGACCCCAAAGGCTCAGAGAAGGTTGGGGGAGGGGACCCACTGGAACAGCTGTTGGAAGACAGATGGTAGCCTCCCATCAAGGCCATCCAGCGTGTTCTTTAACGTGCACAGGGTATGGCTCTCCCACACACGGGGCCACGGCTTAACGTCCCATCCGACGGACGGTGGCCTTTTCAAGCCCATCGGTGTCCCCTACTGACCGTGGGCAGGGCGGGGAAATTTTGCGGAGATAAATCTCAACGCTGACCCAGCTGGGACTCGAACCTGGGAACTACAGATTACGAACCTGGCGCGCTACCGACTGAGCCACCCCCGCCCCACAGGCTGTGTGGATCTGGTGACTTTCAGGTTTGCCAACAAGTCCCTTTGGCAATTTTAGACATTGGGAAGCCTGTCTGTTGAGGAGCTGGGCAAAGAATTCAGGGACTGCTGCTATACACTGCTTTGGCCTCTGCTTCAGACAAACAGGATGTCCTGAGGTGGCCCCCTCAGAATCAATCAGCTGGTGGGCAGGTCCTGCTAGGATCAACCATACAAAACGGTGAGTAACCTTGTCCACTTCCAGACAACAGTTTACAAGTTTCCCCACGGATTTATTAATTTTGTAGTTTTCTTTAATTTGTGAGAACGAGTTGTTTCACGCTTTTCCTTATTTTTCCGCTTTTTTCTTTTGCGAGTCCTCAAGTGAGATTCTCACATTTCTCTTTTAAATTTCCTTTCGTTTCGTTGTGAGGGCTTGGCTCACTGGCTGTGTGGGTATGGTGCCAGGGCAGCCAGTGTCTTTGTGTGTGGATTTTAGTTGACTGTCTGTTCTGTCTATCTACCACTCGGAAGCATCGTCTTTCGGGATGACCTTGTCTCGCAGCTGCCTCCCCCTTAGTCATTCTTTCCAACACCTCGTTTTTGGTGATTCAGTGCACTGTACCTTTCGTTTTTGGTGGTTCAGTGCCTGCACCTTTCGTTTTTAGTGGTTCAGTGCCTGTTGTCCCCACCACGGAGTCCAATAAGTGTTCTTTCCAACACCTCATTTTTAGTGGTTCAGTGCCTGTTGTTCAGTGCCTGCATCTTTCGTTTTTGTACTCCGTGGTGGGTGGGGATAACAGGCACTGAACCACCAAAAACAACCATGAGGTCTTCAACTCATAATTCACTGGCCAATGCCACCAGAGAGCTCGCCATGAACCCCCATCTTCTTCATCTTCGCCATCATCTTGCTGTGTATCTCCGTCTTCGTGGTTCCTGGTCATCCACTCTTTGGGTGGTCAGGTGCTTGGAGACATGTCCCCGTTTTTTATTAAAAAGGGTATCAAAGGTCTTGCGGGAGAACTGAAATCTGTCAAGCACCTAAGATCTGGTGACTTTCAGGTGGAAACTGCCTGCTCCAAACATTCAGAGCTACTCTGAAATGTCACAGCGATTGGTGGAGTGGTAATCACTGTCACTCCACAAAAGATGCTTAATTCCTCCCAGGGCGCGATCTCCGAGTAGAGCCTCAAAGTTTCTGAGGAGGAAATCCTCTCGGAGCTTTCATCTCAGGGAGTGATAGCAGTCCACCGGGTTTCGACACGCTTTGATGAAAAGTTAGTACCCAGCCGGGAACTAAAAATTACTTTCAACACTCCACACCTGCCTACTTCCATCAAGGCAGGGTACTTACCTTGCGAGGTACGGCCGTTTATACCAAACCCTCTGCGTTGTTTTCAATGCCAGAGGTTTAGACATGCCCACACTGCATGCCGGGGCAAGCCCTCCTGCGGTCGTTGTGGCAGTTAGGATAATCTTGAACCTGACTGCACAACAGAAAAGGCATGCTGTGTAAACTGCCTAGCGAACATCAAGGGTACTCCCACGACTGTCCAAAGTGTCTGGAAGAGAAAGAGGTTCAGGGTCTAAAGACCCTCCATAACATCAGTTATCCAGAGGCGGGGAAGCTCGCTGCACTTGGTAAGGTTTCCGATGCCGGTGCAGTCATCGACAAGCCAGTCGTAGCGATGGCTTTCATGGTGGTGCAGACAGATATCAGCATTTCACATGCTGAATTTTTCTCGCCTGCTGCTAAGTACCTCTTGACACAGGAGAAGCCGACGTCAGTGTCAATCTTGACATTGACTCCGGTTTCCATTCCTGTGTCTGTGCCTTCCACATCCACCTCTGGACAGCCAGACCTTCTAAAACCAAAGGGATCCCGCCGTGGCCTAAGAAAAAAGCAACTCCTCCTCCTCATGTGACATTCTCAGATTCGTATCACTCAGGCGACTCCAAGGACATAGATGCAGACCGACCCATTTTTCCTAAACGATTGCTGGTGACGATTAAAATAAATCGAAAGTCGTCTGCCAATTCTTCTAAGACCTGAGATGGCCACTCTCCTACAATGGAACTGTCGTGGATTCCAGAGGAATATTGACATCAAGGTCCTCCTGAGGGCACACAAACCCATCTGTGTGTACCTGCAGGACACGTTCTTGCAGACAGCCAATGATCCCATTATATGGCACTTCTCTCTCTTTCACCAGGACCGGGATGCAGATGACCTAGCTCGCGGGGGTGTCACCATCCTTGTGAACAACCATTCTCTATTCCAGGTCATTCCCCTCACAATTAACATAAAGAAGGTTGCCATCCGCCCCTTTGTGGGATTTCCGTTGACTGTCTGTTCTATCTCCCACTCGGAAGCATCAACTTTCGGGATGACATCGTCTCGCAGCTGCCGCCCCCTTCCTCATCATGGAGGACTTCAATGGACACAGTCCATTCTGGGGCAGTGCTGACACCATCGGGAGGGGTGGAGTCCTGGAGCAGTGGCTCCTGGATCCTTCACTCTCCCTGTTGAACACCGGTGCCAGTACATACTTCCACTTCCCAAATCGCACATTCACTGCCATTGATCTCACCATCTGCTCCTCCTTGATCCTTCCACTCTTTACATGGGAGATCGAGGACAATCCATATGGAAGCGATTACCTCCCCATGCTGTGCACCATTTCCTGTGGGGGACTATGCAGCCTTCATGTGTATCCCGGTGGAGGCTTGATCGGCTGACTGGAGTGGTTTGGAGCTCCTTTCTGAGATCGATGACCACTCTGTCAGCCAAGAGCCAATCACTATTGCAATGGCAGAGATGACGGACTGTATCGTCCATGCAGCTGCCTCTACTATTCCTCAGACCTTCGACTTGGTTTCTATGGTTCCCAAAACCGTGATGGAATCCCAACTGGACCGCAGCTCGTAAGGCTCAGAACAAAGCTTGGGGAGTATTTCAGAGATATCCGATTCCCCCAACCTTGAAGCATTAAAATGCGCCAGGGCGAAATCCCGTTTCGTCCGGCCTCAGAGCCAGAAGGAATCTTGGATGAAATATATGTCTTCTTCCTCACAACCAGTTCTAAGGTCGTGTGGGATAAGGTCCAGAATATGGGTGGGAAATACACGTCCCACTCATTATCGATCCTGGAGCACAATGGACAGGCAATTGCTGATCTTCGAGCAATTGCCGACACTTTGGGGGAGTCATTCTCCCCCATGTCTTCTTTATCCTCCTATCCACCGAGTTTCTGGCCCAGAAGTCCCCTAATGCTCTCTGCTGTCCTTCAATTCGAATGGCTTGGAATCTTACAACAGGCCATTCATAGCAGAGGAGCTTAGACTTGCTCTGCACACTTCTCGTGCATCCACTGTCAGGCCAGACAATATCCATTATGCTATGCTGCAACATCTTTCACCATCAAGTATGGATCGACTGCTCCAAATCTTCAACCGTATTTTCATCGAGGAGGAGTTTCTGGACTTCTGGCAGGAGACTATCATCTTGGCCTTCCCCAAGCCAGGCAAAGATCCCAAGATTCCTTTGAATTATCATCCAGTTGCATTGATGAGCTGCATCTGCGAGGTGTTGGAAAGAATGGTAAATACCAGGCCAGCCTGGTATTTGGAACATCATGGCCTTCTTTCTAACACCCAGTGTGGCTTTCGCAGGCACGGGCCTACTTTAGACCACCTGATCCGCCTCAAATCGGCGATCAGGAATTCATTTTTACGTCGAGAGCACCTGGTGGCCATTTTCTTTGACATCGAAAAACCGTACGACATGGCATGGAGATTCGGCATTCTTCGCAACCTCCACAGCTTCGGCTTGCGAGGTCACATGCCGATCTTCATCGCCAATTTTTTATCATCTCGTAATTTTCGAATTCGTGTCTGCAACACTCTGTCATGGCCTTCCTCAAGAACAAGGGGTGCCACAAGGCTCTGTCCTGAATTTGTCCTGCTTTTGTCCTGCTTTTCGCTGTCAAGATAAATTCCATTACACGGCAACTTCCTCAGACTAGAGGCAATGCCCTCTATGTTGATGACTTTAGTATCTTTTGCTAGTCGTCCAGCATGAGAGTCATTGAACGATAACTGAAAACTGCCCTGAACAATATTTCCATTTGTGCGAACTACCAATGGGTTTTAGTTCTCCCCACAGAAGAACGCTTGTGTGCATTTTTGCCACAAGCGTAATCTTCATCTGGACCTGAGCTATGTCTCGGGGGTAACATCATTCCAGTTTTGGTGGAGACCAAGTTTCTCAATCTCTTCTTTGATCGGAAATTGACCTTTCTACCTCACATTCCACATCTTAGGTCCAAGTGTACGTGGGCATTGAATATCCTCAAGTTCCTCTCCTCCCTCTCTTGGGGGGTGGAACGACGTTCATTACTCCGCCCATACCATGCATTTTTCTGGTCGAAATTGGACTACGGATTCCAGGCGTACGACTCCGCCCGGAATTCGGTGGTGAAGGTGTTCTACCCCCTCCATCATCAGGCCCTCTGTGTTTGCACAGGGCCTTCTGCACTTCACCAGTCCAGAGTCTCTATGTTGAGACCAACGAACCTTCTTTATTTTTTTGCCGTCAGCAGTTGTTCCTGCAGTATGCAGCAAAATTGTGATCCCTGCCTGCCCATCCCACTTGAGAACTGCATTTTCAGTCCCCAGTGGGAAATGTTATATCAGAATCGGCCAACTGCCATTCGTCCTTTCGGTTTGTGTGTCCGAGGTTACCTGCGAGACATTAACACCAGTCTCGATAACATCTCACAGTCAACAGCTGGGCCGCTATCACTGTGGCTCACTGTTTCCCCTTCCTGCGATTTTTCCTTGTGCAGGACGAGGAAGGCCTTTACACCCAGCTGTGTGTATCGGCAACTCTTTGCCAGCCATTGTTCTGAGCATCCAGACTTCTTGCCTGTCTTCACAGATGGATCAAAGTCTGACACATCAGTGTAATCATTGCAGATCAGATCCCACAGCAGTGTTCCCTCTTCACTGCAGAGTTGTATTGCTATCAGGCTCGCCTTGGACCACATAGCAACTAAGCATCATCGTCGGTATGTGCTTTACACCGGCTCGCTTACCTCACTACAGGCTTTGATCTCGGTGAGTCATTGGCCTCACCCTGTTCTCTCCAAGATCCGCCAACAGCTCCATCGTCTGTCAGCCACCACCACGTTCTCTTCTGTTGGGTGCCTGGTCATGTCGGGATTAGGAGCAATGACTTGGCAGATGCTGCTACCAGGTCAGCCACGCCCCTATCCGACTCTCCTCTGCCAGTTCCATACTTGGACTTCCGGCAGCGTTTTTCCATCGAGCTCCAGGCACAGTGGCAGAGATCTTGGTCTAACCAGGTTGGCAACGAGCTTTTGGAGATCAAACCCATTATCAAATCATTGCAGTCTTGTTTTTGTAGGAATCGCAAGGAGAAAGTTCTACTTGCTCGGCTCCACTTAGGTCATTTGTTTCTTACACACTCCTTTTTCTTCAGGCGGACAACGAACCTAAGTGGGAGTTTTGTGACACCATTTCAGCCATTAAGCATATTTTAATTTCATGTCCAGTTTTTAACCTTGAACGACACTTTTATTTTAACTTTCATGATTTTGCATCCGAGCCCCTTACGCTCGGACATCTTTTATCTGAAGTCTCTCTTTTAACTCCTGTCTTTGCTTTTTTACGTTTTTCTGCTTATTTTACACGTCTATGATATTTTAACATTGTATTCTAGATATTATCCTTGTTTCTGATTTTAAATGGGTCCTATAGACCCATTGTTGTTGTTGATTTATGCACTGGTTCGTCCTACCGTTTCGTTTTCATGTCGTTCTTTCCCGTTTTTTTGTTTCTTTTAACATTAGTTGTGAATTGAAGGTCTTTTATCTGTTTATATACTTTTGTTTGGCGCAATAAAGCCCTACCTGCTCTTGAGCCATTAAACCCCAAACAAACAACCAACTGCCAAAGTTGTCCAGTGCGTGCTTTTCCCCCCGTTATCTTTGCAATGCTCCATACACACTACCATTGGTAAAGAACTGGTCCTTTGTATTCTGTCACGAGCTTAACTATGACGCCACAGGCATGGTCACAATTTCGTTAATTGCGAACTTAGTTTTCAGTCTCTTGAGCTCTCTTTCAACGACAGTTCTTATTTCTGGGATTTGTTTACTGCTGATCCTTACAACCCGTGTTTACTCTCTGTTGATTGCATGACCCAAACAGCTACAAAAACGGTAAAGGAAGAAGAGAGGGAAAAGGGCCGGCGATCTTGGCCGGGAAACTTGCACTTAAAAAAACCCTGCAAAACCCTGCACTTAAGTTTCATGATGAAAATAAGAGTGCAACAATGTCACACTGCCTTTATCATGGTAAAGAGGTTCAACAGTTTTTCTTTTTGTGAAGATGCAAATAATTTTCGGTTGTATGAAATGCTGAATAAACAGTGATTATGTTCGAATACTTTTTTGAGCTACTGTACACACAATGCGCAGTATGCATATCACAGGGACGACGTCACCTGCGATGAGAGGTATGTAAAGGGGAAAAATACGATGTCGGCAATTATGTAACAGGTCAAAGGCGCAGGTGAAACAGCTGTTGTGGTGTAATTGCCCATAATGTCAGATCTCAGTGGCCTCCAAAAAGGCATGATCATTGGTGCACATCTTGCAGGAGCTTCAGTAAAAAGAACGGCGGAAATAGTAGGTGTAACACGAGGAACTGTATCGAAGAATATGACTGCCTATCAAAAAGGACAGGGCGTTGCCTCCAAACGTGCAAATTGTGGACGCCATATGAAGTTTTCAGATAGGGATAGGCGAACGTTGGCACAGATTGTACAACGGAAGCACAAGATCCCGTCACCGCCAATAGCAACAGAGTTGAACAGTCGGAATGATCCCACTTTATTAAAAATCCCTCATTAATTAAAACTCATAACAAAAGTTCCACCCCCTCACCTCCCCGAGTGGTCATCTTGACCACTCGGGGAGGACAACCCTTCTCGAAATTTCCACCGATGGTCATCTTGGATCACGTCCCCCACCAAGCTGTCGGCCACCAATCAGACGTGATGTGTTACAACATGTTTTGGAATAACCACTTACACCCTTGATTGCTGTTTTTGAACCCATATCGAAATTTCTCTAAGTCCAGAGATGTCGGATGACCTCACCCGTTGACAGTATTCTGGCCAAATCCGTATTGTCCCACCCCACTTCAACCCCTTTTGTTTCAGACCATCACAGGAGATAGGATATGGAAACAATGTTTTGGAAATAATTTTTCATCCTCATATCGAAACATCCCCTCTCTCCCCTTTACGATAGATCAGTTATTTTGTAAATAAACGAAGTACTCGTCGGAAGAAGACAATCCGTTTTTGAAATTTCCCTTGACGCCTCTAAGCCTCCAAGTGTTGCGCCTCTCTTATTAAAACTAGTCTCCATCTGGTTGAAGGATGATGCCATCAGATATTTGTGTTCATTCATATTCTGCACCGCACTTTCCGCGTCCCTTTCCACGTTAGGACTTGTTTTGGAACGATGAAGTGATTTTACGTTAAATTCATATTCCTTCCTGTCTCAATTTATTACTCTCTGTATTTTCATGTTGTTCAAAACCATTTCAAAAACCTCACCACACGAATCAGAAGTAAAAAAATTCCTTCCTCCTTACAAATTTCAATCCCCACCCAATTTATTAACTTATTTTCCTTTACTAAGTCATTTTAAAGACATCGTGATTGCAAAAGAATAATCAATAAAACTAACTTTTTTAATTCTCGTATATCCGTTACGCGACTGGGTCTCAAGTTTAAAACTTTTTTTTCGTAATACTTATTGCCGCTGTATCCTCAATTCAACACATGATTCACTTATGCAAAATATTACTCTTTCTCAGTGGGGAAAGTAGATTTTATTTCTTAGCGGTACGCTTCAAAGCATAGCTATGTGTGGAAAATCACACACAGGCAATCACTCCAGTGGTCGTCTTACAGGGGTTAATAAATTGAAGTGTGTGACGACGAAAGTACAGTGCTCTCAGATTTTCTCGCTTTCCATATGTTTTCCGCAAATAGTGAATGATTTGGGGATTTTTAATGTCAAATAAATATTAATATATTTAAATTCATGGTGATTCCGTTGTATTCTTGGATTTCAGTCTTATTGAATGAAATAATAATATGATTTAGATGTTTTTAAAATTATTTTAGTAATTAAAAAAATGTTTTTAGAAAGGAAAATTAACGTTTCACTCGTATTCTAATTTTGAATACTCAACTTGCATATTTTAAACTCAGAAGCCAAATAGAGCATTTTTTTACAATAACATTTATCGGAGATTTGGAATAGCCTTTAAAATTTATAAAGCTTAATCAATGATTACATGACATACGGAAATTTCGCTTCTGACTTATCCCCGATAACAGATGTGAAATTGCAGTTTCCGCATCCAAACTGAGGTAGGAAAAGAGTGACTTTTGTCAAAAAAAAGTTGCGAGATGATTTTGTTCAGCGCTCCTGCGTGTCAAGAAAAAACATCTAGCTTTCCACTCTTGTCTCGAGTACTATAGCTTGGCCATTCCTGCAGTAGAAAAATCAATCATTTCACTTTTAGACGTGATATACGTATTTGTTGGGACGCTTAACTTTACATATGATTTGACCTCAATATTGACCTTGTCTTCACCTTAATGAGAAATGTTTAGCGATTCAGCAACGCTAATACCACAGAGTGAAAATGGCAACTATTAGGTTGGCCGTGCATGCATTCTTTTACTATTTGGCTACCATCGCAGTCCCGTTATGCAGAAGACCATGCATCCCAAACTTTCCTCATCTCTCATGCTTGCTTCCTTTCCCCCCTTAAGAGGTAGCCGCTAATTGTAAACTGCAACGCCACTCTTCTAGTAGACCTGGCAGATTTCTTTCTGTTCTCTCCTAACCTTAATCCACTCTGATAAAAATTCCAAGAAAAGTAACCTCGCTTTTCTTTAACGCGAAACTGCTGGGCTTTTTCTTTCAGTTCCAGAGCATTGTTCGTTAAAGCAGAACCCAAATCATGCTATAGCATTATTTTTATATCAAATTTATTGTTTGGTGTAATTAAAAAGTTGATAATAATTTTATCAATGTTTCTAAGGAAAAACATCTTTATCATAAGTTGATAATCATAATTTCTTTTTATTATAACGATTCTGATATTTGGGGATCTGAAACGGCTCGACGTATTTAGTATATATATAAATATTATAAATTCTGATACTGAAGGTTAAATTCCAAGGGATGCAAATGACGAAAAAAGCATTAGAGAATTAAATTCTTAATTAATGATTTTTTTACACCTCTGAAACATCTGTTTATCACTGATCTGATAAGAGCTTGTCGATTTAAGACGTCAGATGACCTATTATGAAGACGAGATCTCAGCAGAAAGAAAATAGCCATATCTATAAGGTCTCGAATCCAGGTCCCATAAACTTGAAGCGTATAAACCACTTGATCACAAGGACGATGTCAAGCTCAATGAATTTGACAAATGCCAGTTATCAACGACGCAGTTTCTGTTAATCATTTTAAATCCTCTTTGGGCCATATTCTAGAACTATCTTCTTTATCATTAGCTATCCATTATTTTAAACTTCTTTTTTTACAGACGACAATGTTGACATGCTGCGGGTCAATACTAACAAATATGCTGAATTCAGTGAAAATGAAAGTGGTTATAAAAGTCGAAACTGGTAGTTCAGTTTAAACTACTGATGAAATATGAGGAGGATTCATCATTGCAATTGCCTTGAGTGTGGGTCTTTTTTGGATGTCGAAAATCTCAGAATACAGGTACGTATTAAGAATCAAGAGATTTTTCAAAATCATTCATTATTAATATTTAACATCAAACAAAAAAAAAACACAATTGGTATATTGTTACTTAAAAAGAGAAAGTTTATAGCAATCTGAATTTTTCTCTTCAAACTCTACAAACAAATTAACTGCACTGAAATAAAAATCGTTTTCCCCTGTAGTATAATGGCGACAAGACTCAGGTGGAAAATATTTTTCGAAAGGCCTAAAGCTAACCTTATGAGGAGCGACGAGAGAGTAAGTAAAAAATATATAGAGGTATAATACCTTTTATTTAATATTCAAATAAACTTATCTAGAGAGAGAGTAAATAAAAATATTTACTTTCTTTTGTTAAAGTTTATAATTAGATATACATAAAAAAATTTAAATTAATGTACGCCAAAATCTTTTTTTAAATCTTCCAAATAATTTCAGTCGTAGAGTTCAGGAGTGTGCGTATTTTCTCATACTGTGTGTGTGTATATAACCCTATATACATGTATGTGTAGAACTCGCAGATGTTTAGGAGATGACGAAACAGACCATCAGTTTTTGAAATGGCTAGGAAGGACAATTTAATATTTAATATTTAGAGCAAATATTTCCTGCTTTAAAATTAAGGTAGGTGTGCTAAGCGAAAATTATGTTAAAAAAAATATGCCAACTTTTGTGGACAAGAGAATTTAAAGAACGGGTATTAGTTTTTCTATTATGGCTACAGTAACAAATTTTTTAAAATCTGTTTTTCCACGATTTTTACATTAAAAAATCCTCCCCCATTCAAACTCATTACTTAAATTTCGAGAAGCATATGCCCCATCGCCCCCATTAAACTGCCTTCCGTTACTCCCAGAAATGTTTAGAATTTTCGATTCATCATCATCATCCTCAAGCAGCCATGGGCTACGGAGGTCCAACCAGACTGTGCAGTTTAATTCTCCAGGCATATCTGTCCTGAGCCACATCTGCAGCATCCGGCCACTGTACACCAATTCTAACAAGGCCCTGTTCGACATTGTCTGCCCACCGCATCCTAGGTCTCCCCTTCTTTCTGAGGCCTTTAGGCACACTGTTCATAACCCTATTCGCCAATCTATAATTATTCATACAGGCAAAATGGCCAAACCAGCGGAGTCTCTCTCTGCACAATATGCTGCTTGAAGGAGGTTGCTGACTCCTTTGCCTAACCTCATCATTAGTTACAAAGTTGAACCACCTAATGCTGAAGATATTGCATAAGCATTTAGAATCAAAAGCATCTAGTTTCCTGTTATCTTGTTTACAAAGTGTCCAAGTTTCACTACCATAACTAACCCTAGAAGGAACCAAATTATTATACAGTCTAATTTTAGTCTTTAGGTGTATACGCCTATTTCTTCACACCCTCCGTAGATTCTTAAAAGTCCCGGCAGCAATCCCTATCCGTCTGTTAATCTCATGCCGCACGTCACCAGTATACGTTACATAGCTCCCAAGGTAATTAAACTGTGACACCTGCTCAAGACTGCAACCATTCAGATTAACTGAATCACAACCTGCCTGACCAATTTTCATCACTTTAGTTTTCTCTCTGTTTATAACCAAACCTACTCTACTATCAGTCTCATCAACAGCTCGAATGAAAGAGTTCATCTCATCAACATCATTTTCTAAAAAGGCTAAATCATAGGCAAAATCAGAAATTTTCGTATCTCCAGCCCATTTAAGGCCAAAATCTTTCCCTTGAAGTGAATTTCGCATAACATAATCAATAACCAAGCTAAAGAGAAAAGGAGACAAAATGCACCCTTGTCGAACACCAGAAGTAATGCTAAACCAATTGCTACAAGCCTTACCAACTCTCACACACGACTCAGTGTTATTATAGAAAGCTTTCATTATGTTAACTAACTTGTCTGGTATACCATATGATTTCACAATCAACCACAAATTATGACGATCAACAGAGTCGAAAGCCTTTTTGAAATCAACAAAGCTAGCAACCAAAGGTTTCTGAAACTCTAAACATTTCTCACGAATCTGCGACTCCCCGAAAGACGGCTTTGGTTGGAGTCGCCTTTGTCTGTCTAGTTCTGTTGTCTATACCCAATATCCTTGCTAATCGTTCAAAGAGAGAAAGCACTACTTCCAATTTCTACACTCCTCCTTGGCACTCCCTGTCGGCAGAAATGGAATCTCAAGTATTTTGTTTCTAAACAGCTTGGTATCCAAAGGGTTAAACTGCAATAATGCAATTAAAAACCGACGAGTTTTTCTTAAAAGGAATGATCCGCTTTAAAAAAAATTAAATTCTCGGTTGAAAAAGCATTAAGGTGAGAAGGAAATCATTAACGGAGCCACTTCTGAAAAATGTCTTACCGGTACGGCGTACCGGCGCGTACCAGCCTACTTTCACCACTGCTCTTTCCTAGGAAGTAACGCTACTTAAACAATCGATAACAAAATATTAATTCTTCCTCGGAATAAAAATGAGCTAATTATTTGGAAGTAAGATATCATTTTTAAACAAAATTTTCAATTGTAAACGTTCTCACAGTTTTAGAAATAGTTTTTTCCACCGTTTACGGGTGAACATGTTTTCACAAACCAATAACTCACCACTCTGATGAAATTTTATTTCGTGTTGCGATCCGTCGTTAGTACACGTGTACTCGTTACGCTAGGTCAGGTGTTTAGTTGTCTTTCATCGAAATAGAAATAATTCTGTAAAAAGTTTTTGTACGCGATTCAATGTTATAGAAAGTAAGCAATGGTAAAAGTAGAAAACAATTCATACGTTGCGGATACCCTTGCGTTGCGTAAAATATCTATCTTTAATTCTACATCCAAACACAACTTAAGTGTATGTTAATGGAGGACTGATGAATTTTTTTTTCTATTATCGCGAATGTTTGGATTAGAGTAGGATTGACACATTCACATACCCGGACGTGCAGCGGGTCAACGACGTCAGAGACCTGTGAATTTTGCGCTTAATTTTCATAGTCACTACCAATAACGTCTTTTCACAACTCCAACGACATTCCGATGGCTCGCACTGGTGAGGGACAGAGTCGTTTGCTTTGACATATATGTTGTGATCGGACCTCAGTAAAAGAATTCTGCACTTATGTCACAAAAATCGATGTTGTCACGTACAATGTACATTGGATATAAGTGACAGACAAAAAAATAATGTCTTTACAAACTATGAATCACTTTGTGTGAAACAGGGACGGGGATGGCTCAGTCAGTAGCGCGCCAGGCTCGTAATCTGTAGTTCCCAGGTTCGAGTCCCAGCTGGGTCAGCGTTGAGATATATCTCCGCAAAATTCCCCGCCCTGCCCACAGTCAGTAGGGGACACCGATGGGACTTGGAGTGTCCGTCGGAAGGGATGTTAAGTCGTGGCCTCATGTGCGGGAGAGCCATACCCTGTACACGTTAAAGTAACACGCTGGATGGCCTTAAGGGGAGGCTACCATCTGTCTCCTAACAGCTGTTCGACCCCGAAGGCTCAGAGAAGGTTGGGGGAGGGGACCCACTGGAACAGCTGTTGGCAGACAGATGGTAGCCTCCCTTTAAGGGCATCCAGCGTGTTCTTTAACGTGCACAGGGTATGGCTCTCCTGCACACGGAGCCACGGCTTAGGGTCCATGTGACCTGGTCATTTAGCCCATGGTGTGCAAAAAAGTGCCGCTCAGAGGTAAAACAACCCAACTGTGTGTGAAACATCCCAAGTCCAAAAATGCCCTTTTTAAAAAATAGGAAAATTCCCTCCATACACTCTCCCACTTCTTAAAATTTAACACTCCCTCTATTAAAATTCCTACTATTCTTGTCGCTTAATCTGAAGAAATGGCACGGAAACGCACGAGCGAACAGGAAACCTATCCGGTGACAACTCAAAGGCCATGAAGCACTATGTACAGTCCCTCAAAAAAGTATCCGAACACTATGGTTGATTACAGAATTCAGAAAAAATATCTGGCAAGAATTGTTTTAGAAATTAGTGATCTGGCAACCTTCGTGTCGCGTGACACGAAGGTTGCCAGATCACGAATTTCTAAAAAAATCGTTGCCAGATATTTTTTCTGAATTCTGTAATCAACCATAGTGTTTGGATACTTTTTTGAGGGACTGTACTGACCTATGAAACAGCTATTCGATGTGAAAACTGATAAACCGTCCATATCTAAATCCTTTACTTATGGGAAGTGGTGACCACTCCATGAATTTTATCTTCCTCAAGGATCTTTTCAACACTAATGACAAATTGAAATAATTATTCGCTTTCAATCATGACGAAATGCCGCCCTTTACCAGATAGGGCAACGGAAGCTCAGCTCGAAGTTCCATATGCTGGCATCTTATCTTCCGTGGGGGGGGGATCTTTTCGCTTAACGACACAACTCAACTGTCTGCAAAAATTCCAAGCGGGCAGTTGATTTTAAAATGTTCTCTTATACTGTTCATCACAATTAAAAAGTACGTAACTGTTACCGGGAAAATATGTTTTTATCCCACAAGAAAAAGGGTTGTGTTGTTTTACCTCTGAGCGGCACTTTTTTGCACACCATGGGCTAAATGGCCAGGTCACATGGACCCCGAAGGCTCAGAGAAGGTTGGGGGAGGGGACCCACTGGAACAACAGTTGGGAGACAGATGGTAGTCTCCCGTCAAGGCCATCCAGCGTGTTCTTTAACGTGCACAGGGTATGGCTCTCCCGCACACAGGGCCACGGCTTAACGTCCCATCCGACGGACGGCGGCCTTTCCAAGCCCATCGGTGTCCCCTACTGACCGTGGACAGGGCGGGGAGTTATGCTGAGATAAATCTCAAGCTGACCCAGCTGGGACTCGAACCTAAGAACTGCAGATTACGAGCCTGGCGCGCTACTGACTGAGCCACCCCCACAAGAAAAAGGAAATAAAAGTACATTAGAAAGGGAAAATCACTGTTAGAACATCCTTTCCCAGACAGAAAATTGTTAATATCATAAGAAATGTGCTATATGTTTTGCAAAACGGTGCCGATGTAGCAAAAATTCAGCGTAAAAATGGAAAAAATAAAGAAAGTATCATTTAATACGAGTTTCGCCGAATAATAGAATGTGTGAAAGTTTCAATCCGGATGTGATGTGAAGTATAAGTAAGGTGAAAAGAAATGTACAGCATTAATCCCCACGTCATTTGTTAGGTGGCGATTGCGTTAACACACACTACCATCCACGAATCTTCAAATGATGTTCAGGATGTATCATTTCCATCACTTCAATTTCATATTCTTTTATTTTCTCCAACCAATAACCCCAATAATGCACAGTTTCTGCGGGGCAGTTCCGGTGGTCACCTCGATGCGAAAATGGCGCAGAGGACGATCTTTCGCACAGTAGCGATACGACCATGCACTTTGCTAAAAAGCAAACCTGGTCAATGAACGATGCCTTTTTCATAGACAGGGTGCAATTAAGATTTGAATTCAAAAGCCGCGACATGGATGAAATTTGGAGTGTGTGGAATATTTTCATATATGAACATGTAAAGTATAAACGTGTGTTAAAGCGGTAGATTTGCACTAAGGATGTCTATATTTTCGGATCCGTTCTCATACTCTTTTCAGGGTTCCGTGTGGATTTCTACAGTTATTTTCCCTGCTACGTTTGAACAAGTATGTAGTAAAATGTACGTGTAATAAGAGCGAAGGTGGTTGTTTTTCCCTGCATGCACACTTTTTTCGACAATGATATATATTCCCATACGTGTTTCACTACGTGAATAAATCTAACACGCGCATTTCACGTCTAAGTAAGAAACGGTTTAGTTATTTCTCCTGCATGAGAATGCATATTTCTATACCAGTGTGGAATTCTTAGGTTAGGTTGGCACTTTCTTGTACACAATGGGCTAAATGGACAGGTCACAAGGACCTCGAAGGCTCAGAGCAGTTTGGGGGAGGGGACCCACTGGAACAGCTGTTGGGAGACAGATGGTTGCATCCCGTCAAGGCCATCCAGCGTGTTCTTTAACGTGCACAGGGTATGGCTCACCCGCACACAGGGCCATGACTTAACGTCCCACCCAACGGACTTTCCAAGTCCCATCGGTGTCCCCTGCTGACCGTGGGCAGGGTGGGGAATTTTGCGGAGATAAATGTCAACGCTGACCCAGCTGGGACTCGAACCTGGATTTCAGATTACGAGCCAGGCGCGCTACCGACTGAGCTACCCCTGCCCCATGGAATTCTTAGAACAAGTATGTAAGTACACTATGTTTGTGTAAGTGTGAAAGTGGTTGTTTTTCGCGCACCAGGACGGAATTCTTCGAACAAGTGTACAGTCGCTTAAATGATGATGAGGTTAGGCAAAGGAGTCTGCAACCTCCTTTAGGCAGCATATTGTGCAGAGAGAGACTCCGCTGGTTTGGCCATGTTGCCCGTATGGATAATTATAGATTGGCGAATAGGGTTATGAACAGTGTGCCTAGAGGCCTCAGAAGGAGGGGGAGACATAGGATGCAGTGGGCAGACAATGTCAAACAGGACCTTGTTAGAATTGGTGTGCAGTGGCCGGATGCAGCAGATGTAGCTCAGGACAGACTTGCTTGGAGAATTAAACTGCACGGTCTGGTTGGACCTCCGTAGCCCATGGCTGCTTGAGAATGATGATGATGATAAGTACACTATGGTTGCATAAGTGCGAATGTGGTTATTTTTCCTAAAAGGACCCGTTTTTTTTTTTTTTTATAATGATATGTATTCATATACGTGTTTCATACCGCAAGTAAATCAGTCATGTATATTTCATGTTCAACTAAGAACGGTTTAGTTATTTTTTCCCGCACGAGTGCGTATATTTCTGCATTTTATAAGTGTGAAAGTGTTTATTTTTCCGGCAAGGATACGTTTTTCGACAGTGATATGTATTCATACACGTGTTTCATCACGCGAGCAAATCAGTCATGTATATTTCATGTTCAACTAAGAACGGTTTAGTTATTTTTTACGCATGAGAATACATGTTTCTTTACGTTCGAAACTTTTTTCTTAGTTTATTACAAACATGTGCCCGTACGAAGTACAGAAGTAACAATAGTTTAACCTCAAGTATTCATTTTCTAAGAATTAGGGCGTGAATGTCACAATTTCGTTTCCTGCAACAACGCTCATTTCGAGTGAGATGCAAATCAGCAATGTTATTTTTCCTGCAAAGATTCACTTTTTGTATAAGCATGTGAATTTTACATGAGCCATTTCAGCTGCGTGTGTGAAACAACTTTTCACTATTTCTGTGAAATCCACAAAGTGTGCATGTTAAGCAAACATATTTCGGTTTTAAGCATTTTTTCTTCAACGAGTTTGAATATTTTTTAGCACAACTGTCTTACGTTAAGTCTTACGTTACGTTTTTTGTCAGGTGTCTCGTAGCGAACAAAACGTGTGTGTTTTTGTTAATACAGAAGATGACATACAGCCCGAGAATTTTTCAAACTTAGAATAATACAAAATCCTGTAAAGAACACGAAATGCGTTAAGATTATCGTTAAGATTATCGTGGGGAGTTGGCATAACTCAGGTGAGATGTGAAAATTTGGATTTTTTTTCTGTAAAATAATGGCTTTAGAAAAATCTAGGAGAGTTGGTAAAACTTAAGGAGCTGGCAAAAACTAGGGGCAGTTGGCAAAATTCAGAGTGGCTTTGCAAAAATCAGGTCTGATGTAAAATTGGGATTTTTTTTCTTCTTAAAATTGTGGTGAGATGGCAAAATCTAGGGCTGTTGGCAAAATTCAAATCCACTTGGTAAAATACGGGCGATTTGTGAAAATTGGGATTTTTTGTGAAATTAAGGAGAGTTGACAAAAATCGAATAAACATGGCAAAATCTAGGGAAGTTGGCAAAACTGGAAACCACTTGGAAAAGTACAGGTGAGTTGTAAAAATTGAGATTGGTTTTGTGAAATTAAGGAGAGTTGGAAAAAAAAAAGAACTCTTGGCAAAATCTAGGGGAGTTGGCAAAATTCGAAGCCACTTGGTAAAATACAGGGGAGTTGTGAAAATTGTGCCTTTCTTGTGCAATTAAGGAGAGTTGATAAAATTCGAAGTGACTTGGCAAATACAGGGAAGATGTAAAAATTGCGATTTTTTTTCTGTAAAATTATGGCGAGTTGGCAAAATTCGAATTCACTTGGTAAAATATAGGCGAGTTGTGAAAATTGCGATTTGTTTTGTGAAATTAAGGAGTGTTGGACAAATTGAGGAAACTTAACAAAATGTAGGGCAGTTGGCAAAATTCGAACCCACTTGGAAAATACGGGCGAGTTGTGATAATTGGGATTGGGTTTGTAAAATTCGGGATAGTTGACTAAAATCGAGAAAACTTGGCAAAATCTTGGGAAGTTTGAAAAGTTTGAAGTGATTTGGCAAATTTCGGAGAGATGTAAAGAATGGGATTAGTTTCGCGGAATTAATTACAGTTGGCCAAATGAAGGGAAAATTCGCACTGACTTGCTACAATTCAGACGAGATGTAAATATTAGAATTATTTCTGTGAAATTGTGGCTAGTTGGCAAAAGTGGAAGTTAAATGGAAAATTATGGTTATTGGCAAAATATTGGAGAGTTGTGAAAATAGCCCGAATATAGCCCCCCCCCCCCCCAACCATAGTCCTTCGCTACGCCCCTGTCAGACAGACACCATAAGATTCTTACACTCCTCCAGATCTTTAATTTTTCTACTGTCCAAGTAATGAGAAAGCACAGCAGAAATTCTAGCCGAAAATTCCGCCCAGCTTTCGCTATCCACCTTTTTTGCTTCTTCGAAACGCCGGTGATACTCTGTGGCTGTCAATCGACACTGACGTAAAATTATCTTTTTCAGCTGCTCATAATCTCCTGCCTCTGCTGGCGGTAGCTGAGCGATAACCGGTCGCAATTTCTCCCCTAATAGTGTTGCTAACAGTTCTCCTCTTATGGAGGCAGGGAAATAATGAGTCTCATAAACTGCCTCCACTTGCTGAAAAAACAAAGGCATCTCGCCAACCTTTTGTGGAGCGTTGCCCAATGCATGCTTTAGTAGCTGGGAATATCTATGCAGCCTATCCAATTCCCGAATTTCGAGGTCGGCTCCTTCCATAGCCAAGGCTGTCATATCGTCGCCGAGGCTGAGCTGTCTCTATCCTGAGCCTCAATTTAGCTAGCTCCCATTCATGAGCTCCGTCCAATTCTTCTTCCCTAATCTTATCTTGCCTTTCTTACTCCCTTTCCCTTATTTTATCTCCCCTTTCTTGCTCTCTTATCTTATCTTACCTTCCTTGTTCCCTTATTCTATCTTCTCTCTTTTCCCTCCTAAGCTGCATCTCCATCTGCTTCATATGATAACCCATTCATCTCCCCAGACGTACCCACTCTCAGAGACTGCGTTCTCGATGCAGGTAGTCGAGTCGCAAAAGTCGCATCATCCCCATCTTCACTCCAAGGGCAATCTTCCTCCCCTCCGTTAGCATTCACTTCCCCCTCCATGTCTGTGTCAGGTAATAGAGTCGGGGGTTGTGTGTCCTTTTACGTGTTTGCATCGTCGCTGGTCTGATCCAGCGTTTTTGTTGCTCTCCTCGTATAATACATAATACACAATAGCACTGAGAGAAAATCAAAACAGGCAATAAAACTAAGCTTAACTAGTCTCGCCCAAACTTTCGACCGAGGTGATGCTCTGCAACAGTTGTCGCTGATCGCTGTCGTCTATCCAAGTTGTCTTCCGGTCCAAGGCGAGGTCATGATTCTTGCGGAATGAACTGTTCAATTTGGCGAAAGCCTCTTAGTGCCGGTCCCTTTTTTCCCCCCATACTGCAATTTAGGGAAGAATTGCCGGTTGGTGTCCCCCTTCGACTATATGCTCACTCATAGTAGAATTTTTTTATGATTACAGCTCTCACTGCAACAGTTGTCTGCCAGATGGTTTAGTGAAAAGCTCTGACGCCACGTCAAGGCACCATCCATGTCAGAGTGTTTTGCTCTAACCAGGAGAAAACACCTCCACACATAGGCAGGTAATGTGGAAGGAAAAAGAGGGCTCAATTTCCATAAAATGTCCATTCAAATGTTAATCTGAATTCTCTGCTGATACTAGACGTTACTAACAGGTCTTTTATATATGTTGGCTCCCAGAGTCAAAGTCCCACTTCCTTCAGACATCTTCGAGTATCTCTTATCTAATCATAATTTACTTGCACAAACGGCTGAAGACCTCATTAAGTGTACTTTTGACAGGTTTTGGCTCTCTTCTCACGAAATGTAGTATCAGGGGGATGCATGCAACACTAAGGTGGGAACATTCTTGATGGACACAAATGGAAAATTGGAGTGCTCATTCATCTCTGGACGAAGAAGTGCCTTGTCCTTTCGAAACACTTCTCTTTCCTTTCTCCATCCCATTTATTCTTCCTGATAATGATTTAGGAATTGATGTCTTCATCTTGGGGTCAACTGGCTTAAATGGAGCAACAGTAGTTTCATTTCTTTTTTCTCCAGGAACCTGCTGGAACTTTCCTTTCAAGGGCATTGGATCGAATATCGTTTTGTAGATTGCATTGTAGTCCATTTCACTCATCTTTCTTGTCCTTTTGACCTGTCCTCTAGTATCATTGTCTGCACTTTCTTGTGTTTTGCCCCATATCTTCATGATTTTCTCCTTGGCGCTCATTCCAGGATGTGTTTTTTTCAACAGTGGTGGAGGAAGTTTTGCAACATGAATATCTGGTGGCACTGCTACTCCTCTCACTCTCTTGATTATCTTATCTTTCTCAGTGATTTCCCTGATTCCTGAGTCAGGAGCCTGTATAGCACCAGGTCCTGCCTTTGACTGAATTTGTCTCTTAACCGAAACTTTAGATGGCAGTGTCTTTTCAGAAATTTTTGGTGGCGACATCACAGGCACTGAAGGAGGTTTTGTAGGCACTTCAAGAGCTTTTTCATCTGTGTTGATGGTGTCCTTCAGATTATTCTCCTGCATCTTGGATCTCCGCTCTTGCAATCTCTCATTGTCGTCTTTTCTGCCATCGTTAGTAATATACCGCCTCGTAAGTTCGGGGAAGTACAATTTTATTTTAGGTGGGATAAACTTACTCAGGACCCTCTGCACGTCATCATCGGTGTAAGATGTGGAGATCTTAGTTTTCTGCGGAGGTCCAAAATGGTAAACCTCATGGACGTCTTCGAAGGGGTCACTGCTCCCATTGGCTGCGCATCTGTAAGGTAGAAGCATTTTGTTAAGTCTCAAGTTCAAGTATTAAACTTTAGTTTTAATTTCATTTTAAGTAAAAGTCAAAGCAATGGAATATTTAAATAATTAATAATCTGCAGAATTAGTTTTTATTTTTATTATACTAATAAATTTATATATGTATATATTTAAAAAAAATTATTTTTTATTTTATAAAACGAAAGTTGCTTATCATTGCCGACAATTATTGATTGAAAGCGATTTCAGATTATTTCATTTAAAGATATTTAGTTTAATCAACCCCTGTGTCATTCTCACTGCAAAACGAGATTTCTTTCAATCGACCAAAAGAGAATGCTTTGTCAAACAATTATTTGTTAAGCATTTGTCGTCTTCGCTAATTTTAAAGTATGAGTTATTTCAGATTACGTTTCCTTTAAAGAATTCGTGTTAAGAATCTGAAACTTCAGATAATCCTATTTCTAATGTTATTCCGACTACATTATCCCCATTTAACTGTGTTTTGTCTCTAATAGAAACTCAGACGATTATTAATTAATTCCATCTCAGCAAACGAATGAAGCATGTCAACTTACTTGTTTCCGCGACAGCGCAATCTCCGAGATCTGATAGATGCGTCGATCATCGGGAAGAAGTCCGTTGCTCCAACACCTTCGGGACCGCCTGGTAAGTTTTCCATGTCTTGCTCTATCATAACGTCCTCACGCCAGCGTGGTGGACAGGGCCTTTTCGCCCCGGACTGCTCGGGGTCTTCGTGCTGCTTCTTCTCATCATACCTACGTAAAACAGAGAAAGAGAATCAAACGTTGCTCAATCTGTCAGAATTGAATAGTAAATAATAATAATGAGTCTCACATTCGGAGACAACTGAACATAAATCGCAAACAGAACTAATAAGATTATAATTTGCATGCCGTACGTTACTAATTAAAGAAAAATCATTCATCATAAGATATAAACTTTAAAAGAAGACATGATACACGAGAAGAAATCTCAAGTATTTCTCCAAACAAACACCAGGGTTATTTTTGAAATAATTATTTTTCCTAAAATGTAAACATACAAATGTTCGATTTTTTTTACCTCCTAAAGACACTTTTTCTCACACAATGGGTTAAATGAACAGAGACCTAAAGGACACAAAAGACCTAAAGTATTCAGAGAAAGTTGGTGAAAGAGATCCTTTGGACAGCTGTTAAGAAATAGATGGAAATCTCCCTGTTCTTCAACGTGCACAGAATATTGTTCTCCTGCATACGGGGCCTTGCATTAACGTCCTATCTGATGGATGACAGTCTTTCTAGGCCCATCAGCATCATCATTATTTTAGGGAATAATCGAAGTAGTTGAGATATACGTCGATGATTTGTAACAAATATCTAATCTCGGCTATCCCTTGCAAAACATATCCCCGATCTGTTAAAAATATTTTTAAAAAAATCGAATTGATGAAGCAAGTGTAAACCAATCTGACTTGTAAGTGTCATTTGAATACACAATGTGTATTGTTTGTCATGCACCCCCACCCCCTAGTACGAAAACATTTATTCAAATAATTAATATCCTATTAAAGCACCAGGAGCAATCCTGGCTATGTGATCACGCTTTTTCAAGTGAAAGGTTGAATCGTTTGCATATCTCTTATAATTAATGTGATTTTGAAAGCAATGTGACGGTTCTGCAGATAGATTATGAGGACGAAAGAGATGCAATGACCACCAATGATATAATTCTAATATTATTGCACAAAATCTTTCCTATCTGAGCCCACATTTAAATATTGTAAGAGAAGAAATGATTTCGCCATCTCCAAAGTGAATGAACTTCTCGCCGTGGATTTACCGTAAAGAGCTCACTTCGATAAGAAACTAGGCAACCGTTTGCAGTGGGCTGCGAATTTCTTTGGGAAATTGCTTTAAATCCCTTCAAGTGACCAATTGATTGCATGCAGCGTTGTTAATTCAGCCATTATCATTGCTCATTTCAAATTCTCATAATGAAAAGAAAAATCTCATAAAGAACGGCAAAAGTGTGTTGCAGATGAAGTGGAACATCGCTCAGATTGTTTCAATCCCAAACCTCTGGCTGATGGTAGGGATATTATAGCATGGGAAGTTTCTGTTGGCATTCATTGTATCTGTGGACAAAATGGCAGTTAAAGACTGAGATCGACGTGATTCCCTTTGAAATGGTAGTCATGATCACATCCATATTTCAACGGGTCAAGAGTGATCTCGGGAGCAACCCAGTGATCTGCTGTATTTATCTTGGCAGTTTCAATCCTTGATGCCAGTCTTATGGAATATATTTCAGATTGTTCTGAAGAAATTTAGCCTACACAGAATGCCATTCCTATCAACCCTTGTGGATCTGTAAGTGATAATTGTAAAACGAAAACAGGTAACTCATCCCAAGATATAAATTCTAAGATTTTATTGTCTCCATATGGTAACGTGTTGGTAGAGTACGCAAGGACTAAGATAGAAGTTGTAATTCTCTATTACCCACTTAAATATATACTTTATGTATATTAAGAGAAGTATTTATGGAATATGGTAGCCGTAGTCGCCAAAGTATCAAAACCTCTCAACGTTTCTTACATGAGAAGATGTTGAGTACGCACTACAGTGTATAAACAGTCGTGAGGTAAACTAACTTGTTATTAAACGCATTCTCTAAAAAATTAATCACATGGAATTTGTATATTAAATCATAGTTGAAAATCATCTTAACACTGTATTGTACTAAAGCTGTTAGAGTTTGCACGCAATAAAAAGTAAATAAAAATAACTTATCCTTTATGTGAAACACAAAGGCAGTTTGCATGATAACTTGGAATTGCACCGTGTTCTCGGATTGCAACGAAATGGCCCAGCTCCACGTCTTTCGAAATATATCTTTTACACTTGAGATGACCATCTTCGGGAACTGCCAAACATATCGCCATGTTTCATCTGAGTTACGTCATTATTCATTATTTATCAGGTGTTAATGGGTTTTTAATTGGTAACCTGGTACTTGATGTTACTTTCTATATCTCTTATAACCAGTAAGTTATATAAATACTGCTTTGAATTTTATCATGTAATTTTCATAAATCTCGGCACCCTGTAGGTAAAAAGAGTAAAGTCGTAGCACTGCGATCAGCTTAAAGATCATCAGTGTATTCTCTGACATTCGATGCCAATTTAACCAAACTCAGTTCAAGGAGCGATCTAGAGAGTTTAAACTCTCAAAATGAAAGACAAGTTCGGTGTGTTGAATGGGCCAATCAGAGAGCAGATAACGCTGATTATCTAGCTAATCCGATTGAAGGGAACAAGCTATTTTGAAGTCTTCTGAACGGAAGCATAAACTGAAACTTTGGTACCTGAGGTAGCCACCATGTTTTGCCTGAATCATAATCACCAGCACCAGTCTCGTAATGTGATATTCCCAATTTCGAGTTCCAACTCTATCAGCGTTGAGATTTATCTCCCATAAGCTCCACCCTACTCTCGGTGAAAGGGAATACCAATGAGATTACAAAGGTCGCGGTCATTCTGATGGGATGTTGAGCCGTGGCCATGTATGAAGGAGAGCCATACCCTGTGCACGTTACAGAACATGCTGGAAGGCTCAGACAGAAAGCTCTCATCTGTCTGCCAAGTGTAATCCAGTGGGTCCCCTTCCCGAACCTTCTCTGAACATTTGTGGTCCTTGTGACCTGGCTGTTTAGCCCATTGAGTGCACAAAAGTGTCACTTAGTGGTAAACAACCCAAACGTTATATTCAGCTTCAGTTAATTCTTTCAGTTTCTCTTCAGCGAGGTAAACTTTGGCTGGACTTTAAGGCTATTCATTTTTTTCACCTAATTGATGGGGGAAAAAATTAATGCCGTAGTCTCGTCACTAATAGCAGTTGAACATTAGACCGAATGACTCCAGCACCTATCGATTACCGTCACTAATAAGATCATTGCAGTGAAAATGAAAGAGATAACTCAGGATAGCCATTAAGTACATATAAATATAATTTTTAGACGGTAACAGCGAATAAAAACTTTATTAAAATAACTAGGAAATTCTGATTCAATGAAATAAATCGTTGTACTTACTCAGTAACTTCTACTATATTCCAATTTCCTTTTCTTTTTCTCCCTGACATTTTATAAACTTTTTTTCTTTTACCGTAACTTATTCGCGCACTTGCTATCGCAAAATCAAATCAATTAATGACAACAGATTAGAGGAAATCAAAGTCACGTAACTTTGACAGGTGACGTTCCTTAACAACGATTTTTCAAATAATTATGACGTCTCATGAGAAGACACGCTTGCGTTCTTGCTCATTGTCTACGCAATACCGTCAAATGTTTTTTGCTTATTACCAAATGGTTTGTTAAGGTAATATTTGTTAAGGCAAGAGAATTAAATGAAATTCAATTTAATTATAATCTCTAGGTTTCCAATGCAAGACATTATTTAGGTGCAAAAAATTTATTTTTGTGATCATTTTCATCTGCCTTTGAGCGATGATTATCCGAAATGAACACTCTGAAAAAAAAAATTTTTTAACTCGTTTTCGAAAAAAGGAAAAATGAGCTAATGCTTTCCTTTTGCCATCTGTCTCTGCGTGTAGTTTTTTTGTTTTTCGTTTTTAGAGATCAAACATATTTTAGAATGGACTTTTGAATTCACGCTCAAGAATTTCCTATAAAAATGAATTTCCTATAAAAATGAATTTCTTATAAAAATGAATTTCCTATAAACCATGACCTGCCACTGGTTAAATCCATGTTTCTTCGCACGAAGGTTGAAGAAGTGATAAAACGTAATATCCATGAAAAGGGACAAAATCCTTGTGCCACAAAAGGGTCGCTCAGTCCTCTGTTCTGAAACAACTGGATTTCCCTTTTCAGATTATTACATGTTTTATCATCCTTCACTGTTTGCGCGAAACAACAGGATTTCTTATGTTCACGATCAATAATGTCTTTAGAAACGTGAGGAATGTGGCAACGGCAGCAAATTCAAATGCTATTTTAACTCTTTACTTTCAGAGTTAGGGAGCAGTAAATAGCAACAACAGATTTGACAGCGATTCTCGTTTCCAGTAGGAAAAGCATGGTAAATACTTTTGCTTCTAGCAAGCCCCCCTTTTGGACTTTGGACTTGAAATTTGGCACTGCAATCCGGACCACAACCTGAGACATTCTCTGAAAATTTGGAGAATATACATTGATGTCCGGATTAGTTATGGCTGACACAGATAGACGTCTTTTATTATATAGAGTCTTTTGCAATCACGATGTCGATGTTTGTAAAATAAATTGGGTGGGGTTTGAAATTTGTAAGAAGGAAGGATTTTTTTACCTGTGATTCGTGTGTTGAAGTTTTTGAAATGGTTTATTATAACATGAAAAAATGGAGAGTAATAAATTGAGACATAGCAGAAATAAGAATTTAATGTAAAATCAATTCATCGTTCCAAAACAAGTCCTGACGTGGTAAGGGACGCGGAAAGTGCGGTGCAGAATATGTTTGAACACAAATATCTGATGGAATCATCCTTCAACCAGATGGAGACTAATTTTAATAAGAGAGGTGCAAAACTTGAAGATTTAGGGGCGCCAAGGGAAATTTCAAAACGGATTGTCTTCTTTCGATGGGTACTTTGTTCATTTACACAACTAGCTGAACGTACCCGGCGCTGTCCGGGTATCACTTTTAATCTTTATATTTTTTATTTTCATGGCACTAAAGATAAATTTTGTATGCCCCCCCCCCCCGGCTCTTCAACACAGATTTTCAACAGGAAGAAATTTGCCCGGATTGTTGTTGACGTCAGCGAGCATCCCTCATAGACCGTGGCTTAGTTTCTGCGTAAGCTATCGAGATTTTATTTCCGTTCCACAGATTTTGCCGCCCGGGGACCCCCGTGATATTCGGTCCAAATTTCCTACACAGCGTACCCTGTGTGGCCCGGTGATTGGTTAAAAAATCAGGTTCTCACTTGGCCCATCGCTTCTTTCTACACAAATTGTGACAGCTCCTGTATCACTTTTAATCTGCATACTTTGTTGTTTCCTGCACTAATTTTTAGTTTTGTGAGTATCCATTTCCCCCCCCCCAACATTTTATCACACTTTCAACATGAATTTCCCGGTGTTGTAAAAGTCATTGCTGACTCTGCGCGCGCTCTCAGAGCCCGTCGCAAACGATCGTGATATTTATTTCGTCAGATTTTGGCAATCTGTAATTCCCGACGTACTTCACCGAAAGGTCCCAAATTTCGCAGGCGAGTTTCCCGTGCTAGACCCCATGTTTGGTTAGAAAACCAAGTCCCTAGCTGCAATGGAACGAGTAAATAATGCTTTTGGAAATGTGCGGAAGCTGGCAACGTCATCAGATTTGCAGCAGAAGATTGAAATGCTATTTTAACTCTTTACTTTCACAATTAGGAAGCAATAAATGGCAACAGTAAATTTTTGACAGCATTCTCGTTTCCTGTAGGAATAGCATGGTAAATATTTTTGGTTCTAGCAAGCCCCCCCCCCCCGCCTTTTAGACTTTCGACCTGAAATTTGGCACTGCAATCCGGATCACAACCAGAAACGTTCTCTAAAAATTTGGTGTGTACGTTGAATTCCCGATGAGTTACGGCTGTCACAGGCAGACACACAGACAGACAAATACCTTCTTTTATTTTATAGAATAACTGATCTATCATAAAGGCGAGAGGGGATGTTTCGATATGAGGATGAAAAATTATTTCCAAAACATTGTTTCCATACCCTATCTCCTATGATGATCTGCAACAAAGGGGGATGAAGTGGGGGATGACAATATGGATTTGGCCAGAATACTGTCAACGGGTGAGGTCATCCGACATCTCTGGACTTAGAGAAATTTCGATATGGGTCCGAAAACATGGGTCAAGGGTGTGAGTGGTTTGTCCAAAACATGTTGTAACACATCACGTCTGATACGGAAAGAAAGGGGGGTCGACAGCTTGGTGGGGGACGTGATCCAAGATGACCATCGGTGGAATTTTCGAGAAGGGTTGTCCATTCAAGATGGCCGTTCGGGGGGCGGTGTAACTTTTGCTAAGTGTTTTAATTAATGAGGGCTATTTAATAAAGGGGGGATTAGGAGGACTTTTTAATGAATAACGAATTTATAGATTGGACATCAAAGATATCAGTGAAAGGGATGAGGGCGATGACCTGAACGTTGCCACCGAAAGGTTAGTTGGACTTTGCAATTATTTTGAGATTGGGTTGTTTTATCTCTGAGCGGCACTTTTTTGCACACCATGGGCTAAATGGCCAGGTTACATGGACCCCGAAGGCACAGAGAAGGTTGGGGGAGGGAACAGCTGTTGGGAAAGCCACTGGAAACAGCTGTTGGGAGACAGATGGTAGCCTCCCGTCAAGGCCATCCAGCGTGTTCTTTAACGTGCACAGGGTATGGCTCTCCCGCACACGGGGCCATCCGACGGACGGCGGCCTTTCCAAGCCCATCGGTATCCCTTACTGACCGTGGGCAGGGTGGGGAATTTTGCGGAGATAAACCTCAACGCTGACCCAGCTGGGACTCGAACCTGGGAACTACAGATTACGAGCCTGGCGCGCTACCGACTGAGCCACCCCCGCCCCCAATTATTTTGAGGATTGCATCAACCGTTCTGAGAGGGGATGGATTTATTCAGGGGTTTACAATTCTGGACATGGTGATTGCATTACACATTCCAGAATTGCACCATTTTCTGGGAGTTGGCTAGAATGTGCAACATTTTCTAGAAGGTTCTATTACCTCATAAGATGCGAGTTTTGCAAATTTTGAGGGGTTTGGTGGGATGTCAGAAACCAAGATTGACATCGTGGCCTTAGATAAATTTCGAGAAGGGTTGACCGTCCAAGAGTGGGGTAGAACTTTTGATAAGTGTTAATAAAGGGGGAGGGGGCGGACACTTTGAAAAGTGTTTAATAACAAGGGGCTCATATTAATAAGGGATTTTTAATGAGGAGTCGAGCTTTTGATATGCGTTTTAATTAGGGGACGCACATTAATAAAGGTGGCGTCACTTTTGATAAGCGTTTGATTAATAAGGAATAAAAAATAACTACATGAAATAAAAATTCTAACGTTAAATTATAAAAATAAAAATTGTGTAGGTTAATTTATAAGGATTAAAAAATAAAAATTGTGTAGGTTAATTTATAAGGATTAAAAAATAAAAATTGTTAATTTAAAAGATAAAGCCGTCCCATGGCCGAGTGGTTAGCACGCTTGGCTACTGATCTAAGGGACCTGGCTCGAGCCCTGGGTAAGGCATGGCTGTTTGTGTCGTTTTTCTGCTGAGGGCCTGCCATCCTCTCAGACCTTCTACTATGGTATATAAATTGACAGGCTGCTGTCAGACCTCTGTGGCAAGCAGCTGCTTGAGGGGGTATTTATTTTATTTATATTATTTATAATTTAAAAGGCCTAAAATATTCGGAGGTTAATTTATAAGGAATAAAAATACGTGGTTAATTTACAAGAGATAACAGTTAAATGTGTTTTGCCAAAAATATAACTTATTCACACGTTAAAGTATGAAAATATACGCGGGTTGATTTATAAAACTAAAAAATATGCATGTTAATTTACGAGGAAATGAAAAATTCGTAGGTTATAAAGAAATAAAAAATTCGCAAGTTAATAAAAAATAAATATAGGAAATATAAAAACTCCCAAGTTAAATTATAAAGAAATACAGGAAACTTTACTAGATTTTTTTATAACGATGGTTATTCCCGCTTGAGACACATCTAAGCATCCTAAGTATATAACTATCCTTGGTGTAACGGCTAAACCCGCTGGAACAATTGCTTAACGTGAACTACCTCGGAGCAAACGGTTATTTTTTTTTTAATACAGTACATGTGAAAAAAATATAGTACGTGTGTTAAACACTAGATAGCGCCACAATTAACTGCGATTTTTCAGATAATGGTTGAACTTAGAGATAATAAGGATGCACAATTAATTTCTTTCACTATGCAAGGAATTTACTTGAGATATTTATAAAACAATGTTAGATAGACAGAAATAAGTTGCATGGTAGAAAGATTAATCCGTTTAATCTCTGAATTTTCATGCTATTCATAAAATAATGATTCTTAACGAATGAACGATGATTGCGAATAAGCAATGATTACATGAAAGTTTCCTTTTCTTTCAGAGGTCGACAAAAAGAACCGGAAACGTGACGTTAAGCACATAAGGATGAAACGCAGACTAACATCGTTTTGGAAATGCCTGAGAGATTGCTTCAGATTGCCTGCGCGAACCCACCATCGCATTCAGAGCTGATGACATCATAATGTAAACAAAGATGTCAATAAAAAATAGAAGATAGCTCTGAAAATGATAAATTTCTTTTTGTGTTAGATTTTTGTGTCTTGGGAAAGTAATCTATTGAAACTTAGTAATTAGGAGCAGATTGAAATTTTTCTTTTTTTGGTTCCCCATTGGTATTAAGTTTGCATTAGCAAAACATTGAAGAGATTTATGTAAATATATCATTCCTAGATCATCTTAGTTTACTGACAGAAACAGAAAAGGAGCAGCTTGATAAATCTTGAGGATTAGCTGAAAAATGCTAATGTCTAGAGTACACATTTCTGAGGGGGGGTGAGCAAAGCTGTGGGTTGTGTTTCCTAAGCGGTTCTTTTTTGCACACAATGGCTTAAATGATCAGATCACGAGAACCTCAAAGCTCTCGGAGAAGGTTGGAAAAGGAGATCCACTGGACATCACTTAGGAGAAAGGTGGAAGCATACCATTAAGGCCATGAATTAAATAACAGACTCAATAGTCTCTTCTTTAACGTGCCCACGGAACCATGGCTTAAAGTCCTATCCGATGGACGGCAGTCTTTCAGAGTACCATAGATGCCTCATATCTTACTGAGAGCAAGATGGGGGATTAGCAGAGATACATTTCTACTCTGCACACGGAAATACAGATTGCGAGCCTGGCGCGCCAACAGCTGAACTCCAGTGAGTAAAGTAAATAGTAAATTATCTTTTAAGTAGCTCATGCCACAGAATAAACATACCGTGTAGAAGGTCTATGAAGAAGGAGAGACCTCAGCAGAAAGAAAAGAGAAAAAAAGTAAACATTCTTATTTTACCCTGGGCCCGAACCCAGATCATTTTGATCAGTAGCAAAACTCGCTAACCACTAGATCATTGGGCTATTTGGGGTGATAAGGCAGTCGAAATTTACAAAATTAATTTGAGGAATGAGATCAGAGCACTAAACATTTATGATACTAACTATACTGCGACCAATTATTGGAGTGAAATAAAAATTAATGCTTTTTCCGTTCTCCGTTCGTAACTATTACTCCATTCACAACGTATTACTCTATTTGTAACGTACTACTCCATTCGCAATGTACTACTCTATTCATAATGTACTACTTCATTCGTAACTTATTATTCCCTTCACAACGTACTACTCCATTCATAACTTATTATTCCCTTCACAACGTACTACTCCATTCATAACTTATTATTCCCTTCACAACGTACTGCTCAATTCATAACTTACTACACCATTCATGACGTGTTACTGCACTCAACTTTCAAAGCAGCCGAAGCGACTGCAGCGTTCCCACAGTTTCTGGGCACTAGCAACGGGATGAATCCCGACCCAACACAGCTAAGACCCTGATCTATAAACCCTAGAGAGGAAGACAAAATTGGTATCACTCTACCAAATTATGGACCAATCGGTTAATTATCAGCGGAATCGTAGGATGCCGAAAACTTCCGACTCCAATGACGTCAAAGCGAAAGTGCAAGAAACACGTGTCAGCTCGCTCATCTGTCCGGAATATGCCTATTACACTAACGAACACAAAACTCACAATACCCGTAAAGAACCAAACGTAGTACTGAAGATCCTGTGCCAAAGTTTCTAGTCATGAAAGCATGACCTCACATGGAACAGGAAATAAGAGGTGGTGCCTGAGACCCCAACAAAAACCACTGTAGCAAGACAGCAGGTAACTCCGTGGAAATAAAACCGTGCACGTGGGTTTCAGTTATGTGAAGGCAATGAATCGAGCATGTTATCATTAGCTTGATCTGCTCCAATGGGTTCGTATCGTGGGGATGCATGAGGTAGATTGCTTTGCCTGTCATATAGTCGACCATCTCGTTTTACCAGTGAGTACTGTACCACGCTGTTTGGATCAGCAGACCAGGACAGGTACCGCTTCACGTTGCCATGGATCAGGTCCCATGAGAAGATCACTTCATCCACCGACAAGCAACCTCCGACCACTGTGAGACGTCTACAGTAATCCAGTAAATTTTAGTTAGTCTACAGTTCTAGTTAAGTCTACAGTAATCCAGTAAATTCTAGTTAGTCTACAGTTCTAGTTAAGTCTACAGTAATCCAGTAATCAACATTCTGGTGCCCCATTGTTTACCAACACTGCGCTCTCATAGTGGCATTTTTCAGCAAGATAACCAGTGCAATGTGGTTCCTGAAATGCATGCCAGTGTCCACCTAGACGATCCAACAAAGTTCGAATGAAGCTGAATTACAGGCACAGCATCCCCTGCACAGGTTGTCTCCGACTGCTGATCGTTGCTAGGCACATCATCTGTGGTGCACTGAATGTGTGTCATGGGAGAGGGAATGGAACCACATTGTGTTCTGTTTGGGCAGTTATTGTGAGCTAATTGCAGGATCTGACACCTCCACAGAAACACTGCAATTCCGAGACACAAGCCATTCTGGTTTTGAGTGTCATCAGTTATGATTCCAGAAAACCTTCAGTGCTTTTATTACTAGGGACATTCGGGTGCCCTATTGTTTACCTTCCCTGCGGAGCTCTCCTAGTGGCGTTTTCCAGCAGGATAACGAAGTCCCCATATGGCACGTGTTGCCCAACAATGTGCATGGAATGTCACACCTTACCTTGGGCTGATATGTCCCCTTTCGTCAAAACCATCCAAAATGTTATTTACTATTACAGCATATGGCCTTCGTGCACACGGAATCACGACTTTACTTCCCATCCGACGGGCGTTGTCCCCTCTGTGAGCGAGGGATGTATCGTGGTCGAAAAGTATTAAATAGGAAGTATTGATCGAAAAGACGTAAAAAAAGGGCTAAGAAAGTGGATTTCCCCTTCGTTTTTCTGCGCAACTATCCCATCTGGAGAGAAGGAGTATTTCGGATTTGGAAGAGGCCCCTGGAAAAGAAGGTCATACGGTTGGGGTGCCTTTACTTTTCGCAGAACACAGACCAAATAACTAAGATGTCACTCCTCGCTTCCTTAACCTACACCTGAGAGTTAATTGGCCGATCTCCGCGTTCAGCTGGAGAAGCGAAATTGATATATTGAGTATCTTAAAGGTTAACCCTTCAGAGGATGAGATTTGTATGCTATTCAATTAAAATCACGCTATTACAATCGTTAAATAAGGCTGAAATTCACAGAAATAATGTTTAAGAGTTTGTAGAGTACTAATTATGTGTGTTAAGACGAGTTGGAATTGGAGGTACCCACGCTCCCCACAGCGACCCCCATAAAGGGGTCATTGAAACTGTTTCAGGGTTAGTTGGGAAACGCAACGATTAGCATCAATTTCTGTCTAGTTCACTTATATTGCATAAATATTAGCTGGAATAATAATTGGCTGTTTGAATCAGCTTTCATGCACACAACGAGACGTGTTGCACGTGTTCGAACATGACAACGTGTACCGCAACGAGACGTGTTGTACGTCTCGTTTATTACGTTGTCAGGTGCGAACTAGACTTTAGGTACACGTTGTTACGTGCGAACTAGACTTTACATCTTGCACAATTTTCCTTCTTCCCTGATTTTTTAATGAAAGGACATTTAGACCCCAGGAAAGAAGACGGATATTTTTTTTTTCAGAATAAAAGGTAGTTGGCAACACTCCTAGCTTACCGCAATGGCTAGAGAAAGTAGAAGCCAGTAATCGATAAGCCAGGGTACACAAGTGAATTTTGTTTTTCGGAACTGGATTGCTGGGACCTATAGCCACATACATATTTTTGACATGTCGAGAATTGAACATTGTTTTTTTTTTCTTTAACTGAGGGACAATCACAACATATACGACAGAATAAACGACTATGCCATACCCAAGACTCGAACCCGGGCTCCAGCAGTCGCAGTGTCACCGCGATAGCACTGAGCCACCGAGGAGGAGATAGAATTTTGTTTCTCGATTAATTTTATATTTGTTTTTATGTTACATAGATATTTTCTAGGTTGATAAGGCATGTGCAAAGTATGGATGGTTTAAAGTAGGGGTTCTCAACGTGGGTTACGCGGTAAAATTTTTTGGGGTACGCCGTGAGAGCTCAAAAAACGCTAGATCTAGTAACAAAGTCAGTGTTTTATTTTATTCCCATTGTTTTAATATAACTATAGCTTTAGCTATCTATACAAGGGGTATGCCAGTTACATACACATTTGCAGAGGGTACGTGAAGCATAAAAGTTTGAGAACCACTGGTTTAAAGTATACTGAAAGTGGAGGACCTAAAACTTTCAATCCTTAAACTTTTATAAAAGTGGCATTCAGCCAAAAATTATTGTCCACCCCTGCTGTCGACCCTAGCATATTATAGTAAAGATTAGTTAGAGATCTAGATAGTTTTTCTCTTGTCATAAGCATTGTGTGATCTTTTGATACAGTTGCCAGAGAAACTGCCTTCTTTCGTAGTTGAGCATTCTCTTCTCACATGAACACTTGGTATGTTGGAAAGATTTTTCTGGGTTCATTGATCAAACGATATTGCACATCAGAATGAAAAGATCTGCATATTATATGAATAGGCAGTCAAATTGGAGCTCTATAATCATTTTAAATAAACTTTCTATTCGAATACATAATTTAAGTCAAATTAAAGATCTCAATCAAATCTATCTAGATCTCGTTTTTTAATATTTATTTAATATTTAAAGAATTATGTTCGTTACAATAATTAATGATAGTCATAAAAATTTACTTCGTACTTTAATTAAACGGAAATAGTAACATTTCAAACAATTTAATGAAATAGCTTAATATTTAAGAAGTCTGCGTAAATAATTATTTCATTGGATTTTATATGTATGCGATATTTGTGCTTTTAAATATTCCAGGTTCCATAATTGTTTAAATACAAAACTAACGTTATTGGAAAAAAAAGAGATTCTTAGAGAGATGATTGCGATCTGTAATTTGTCTGCAGTCATGTTTTGCGTTAAAAAAATTAACAAATTAAATTTTTTAAATTTGACGCTCTGTTGATAAAATGCGCAATAGTAAATATATTAAAAAAATGTTTGCAGTATTAAAAAAAATAAATACCCCCCTCAAGCAGCTGCATGCCACAGATGTCTGACAGGAAGGAGCCTGTCAGTTTATATGCCATTGTAGAAAGTTTGAGATGATGACAGGACCTCAGCAGAAAAACGACACATACACAGTCATATCAGAATAATATGACCACCTACCATTCGTACTATTAGGTAGGTGGTCATATTATTCTGATACGACTGTGTACATCCATGCCTTACCCGGGGCTCGAACCCAAGTCCCTTAGATCAGTAGCCAAGCGTCTAGTAAAAAAAAATTGTTAAATGCTTTGTGATGCATTCCAACACTCAAAATATTAAGACTCAAATAATGACGTTTAACAAAGAATTAGTTACCTGTAATTGATTGCAATCACCAGCCATATAGTTGATTCGTCAACTATGTGCCGGTCCAAAGCCCGGATAAATGGGGAGAGGAGGGGAAAGCAATGGTGAACTACCCCGCAGCAATCTCACCAAAACACTCCATGGCCAGAACTCAAAATGTTTTAAACATGGATACCAAAAGTGAACCCTCCAGGCTGGATGGTAGCCTACAATGACTGGAGAAGAGCAAGAGCTTGCCCCTACCAGTCAGGGACTATATGACATTGTTGGGGGAAATCCCACAGGAACCTCAACAAATGATGCTGCCCATGATAAAAGGAGCAGCCTGCGCTGTACAAAACTTTGTCAAATCGGAACATGAATGTCAGGGGCATGTCCCTTGGCAAATTGGAAATTATCAAACGAGAAATGATCAGAACTAACACAGACATCCTACGCGTTAGTGAACTACACAGGACAGGACATGGTCAGTTTCAATCTGCTGAGTTTTACCATTTACTTTTCTGGAAATGATAACACTAGAAGAAGGGGAGTCGCATTTATTGCAAACAGACAGGTGGCCAGATGAATTGAAAATTACTGTGCACACAGTGATCGTATAATATACATACACATCCCCGCCAAACCATTGAACATGACCATTGTACAAATCTATGCACCAACTTCTGATGCAAGTGTAGATGAAATGGAACAATTCTACAGTGAACTTCAAAGTGTGCTAGATAAAGTACATAAGGACCTCGTGAATGTTTTGGGCGATTTCAATGCGAAAATTGGTGAAGAGGAAGATATAAGAATAGTTAGCAAATTTAATCTACGTGAAAGAAACGAAGCTGGTGATCGTGTTGTGCAATTTTATCAGGAAAATCACTTCAGTGTAACGAATACGTGGTTCATTTAACCTAACCGACAGTTGTACACATGGGCATCACCAAATGGACTACATCGAAACCAGATTAACTTTATTTTATGTCAACAACGCTGGTAAAGCTCCATTTCTTCCATAAAGACATTACCTGGTGCTGACTGCAACACAGACCATCAACTATTAGTAGCCAGAATGAAACTCAAACTGTACAAGAAAAAAAAGCACTATACAGAAAAAGTTTGATGTGAATAATGTATCATCATTGTATGCTGTGGAAGTGAAGAACAGATTCGTCATGCTCAGTCAGAACTAAAGAGATGGAGAAGAACAATGGCGAGAGATACGAGATACTATCATTGAATGCACCAAAGAACATGTGCCATACCAAAAGCCAAAGAAGAATAGCAAGTGGCTATCTAACAGCACTATCGAAATAGCTGATCAGCGAATGATGGCTAAAGCCAAAGGAAACAAGGAGGAAGTCAAAGTGCTGAGTGCTGCTTTCCAACGTGAAGCCAGGAACGACAAGGAGAAACAGCTGAAGGAAAAATGCACTTCTAGAAGAAGCCGAAAGGAAGGGGCATACAAAAGCCATGTTTAGCGAAGTGAAGAAGATGTGACCCAGCTTCACTGCTAGAAAAGGTCCTTAATTTAAGAGTTGTCCCTCTAAATGACACATAAACTTAAATTCGATTCTGCTTTAATGAGATCAAAGAGATAATGGTACTGACTGACCAGCAGAAGATCAGAAATATGTGGCAAGAATATACTGAAAAGCTATATACTAGCCAAATAGAACAGCAAGATGACAATGATAACAACCAGATAGACAGAGAACCAAACATCTTGGAAGAAGAAGTAGCGTGGGCTATGAGTAAACTGCCAAATAAGAAAGCCTTAGGCATTGATAATATTCCAGCAGAGCTCGTAAAAGCAGTACCAGTCAATGCCATCACAGTCTTATGTCAAGAGATATGATCTACTTGAAAATGGCCTAAGGACTGGACAAGATCAGTATTTATCCTTTTTCTAAAGAAAGGCGAATCCAGAGAGTACTCAAATTATCGTACTATAGCACTGATTTCTCATGCAAGCAAAATTCTATTGAAAATTATTCAACAGCGGTTACAACAGCATATGGATCATGAGCAACCTGACGTTCAAGCAGGCTTTAGGAAGGGCAGAGGCAGTCGAGATCATATAGCCAGCCTTAAATGGATTATGAAAAAAGCCATGAATACCAGAAAGAACTGTACATGTGTTTCATTCACTACAGCAAAGCATTTGACTGTGTAGAACATGATAAACTATGGAAGGCTCTTCGTGACATTGGTGTCCCATCTCACTTGATCAAGCTTATCAAATCACTGCATATGGATCAAGAAGCAACAGTACAAACACGTTACAAGGACACAAATTGGTTCAAGATCAGCAAAGGTGTGAGACAGGGAAGTGTATTATCGCCATTCATTTTCAACATGCATGCAGAAATAATCATGAGAAAATTAGACCTGGACACTTCACACATCGGGGTGAATGTAGGAGGAAGAAATGTAAACAACTTGAGGTACGTAGATGACAACACTTTGTTGACTGAAAATTAAGACCTAAAAACTCTGATTCTAAAAACCAAGTATGAAAGTGAAAAAATGGGGCTGCATCTAAACCTCAAGAAAATAAAAATAATGACAAAAGCAGATGATGATGAAGTAAAGGTCAAAATAAATGACGAAGAACTCGAATCAGTTGAGGATTTTATTTTCCTAGGATCAAAAGTCAATAAGATGGTAAATCTACTCCTGAAATGAAGTGCAGGATAACATTGGGCCACACTGCAATGATCAGCATGAACAAGATCTAGAAAAGTAAAGACATCACTCTGGACACCAAATGTAGACCAGTAACAGCAATAGTTTTCCCTACAATGATGTATGGGTGTGAGAGCTGGACAACAACAAATGAGGATAGACAGAAAATTGATGCTTTTGAAATGTGGTGCTGACGAAGATTGCTAAGAATATCAATTTGTCAATTTATCAATTTGTTACTCTGGATTGCCAGGGTAACAAATAGAAAAGTGATTAACCGTATAAAACCGTTGGAATCACTTGAATCAAAAATCACACGATTACGATTGACCTACTTTGGTCACATCATGCAGACCAACTTACTAGAAAAGTCTATAATGTTGGATTTGGTCAGCGGAAAGATGCGTAGGCGTCGACAAAGAACACGTTGGCTCGATACCATCATGGCTGACACTAACATGAACATCAACCAGATGAAAGAAGCAATGCTCGACAGAACAGCATGAAGTCTCCAAATATCAGACACGACTAAATGGATAAAGAAAAAGACAATTGAAGGTATTTTATGTCACAGACCGGATGTTTACAAATTTCCATTCACTTTTGTCATTGGAACATTTGTTGATGTTTAGGTCTTGCAATCAAATGAATAAGTATTGACGTGATATACATATTGTGAACTTATATATATAGGATATAAGAATGTGTCTAAACACGACATATGCATTTAATTAGGAGGGTGACGTGCATCTAAATAGGACCATGACTTGTGCGTCTAAATAGGACCATGACTTGTGCGTCTAAATAGGACCGACGACTTGTGTGTTTAAATAGGAATCGTCACATATGAGTCGTAATAAAGATTTGTCACAGGTGAGTCGTAATAAGAGCACCTGAGGTTCGGCTGTTTTAATTCTTAAAAATGATTTTTTTGTACACAAAAGTCTAATTGGGTAGATTATAAGGAACCCAATTGGCCACAGAAGGTTAGGGGAAGGGCATAAAACCGGACAGCTGTCGGGAAACATATTGAAGTTTAGCTTTGATGCCATCCAGTGTGTTCTTTAAGGGGCTTAGGGTATGGCTTTCATCTCGAGAATCTTTCTCAAAATGTTAATTATTTATAATAGGCTAATTTACCTTATTTTATCACCTAAGTTAAATTCATACTTCTCAGTATCGAGTACGATAGTGCGAAACGTATTTATGAGTGAAATTCACTTTTGGTTTTTCCGTAAATGAAAACTTAAGAATCTTATTTCATTTATTTTGTCCAATAATAATCAACTACACTTATTATTTAACGGAATAACTCTCTACTCATTGCTATGGCATTCACATGGCCAGAATATATTTCTTTCTAGAATTTAGAAGAGAATACATACACTAATTGCTTGATATAAAATTCCAGTTAACACATCATAAACGATTATGGAGCTAGTTACTGCTCCATCGTTTGTGTTTAATTTTGCTAGCTCTTTCTGGGTCCTCTAGAAGCGGACAACAGTGATTTTGGTCTTAGTAGAAGCATCTACTAAGACCAAAATCACTAGCAGTGCGGTTTCTAGTCTAGCAGTGATCAAAATCACTAGCAGTGCGGTTTCTCTGGAAGCGGTCAGCAGTGATTTCGGTCTTAGTAGAGCATGTCCTCATATGAGAAGGCCTGTAAAACCTACAATTTTTCTCCGTTTTTCGTGTTGTAAGTGGAAAAAATAATACCTAGCCGAATACTGCTATATAAAAGGAGCTCTCACGAAGTCTGGGGCAAAAGTTTGATCTGTCATTAGAGCGACGAACTCGTATTTTGCAGTTAATTGGTTCGATTGCGAACTTTGCTTGCGTTCAGATTAATCTTTGCTAACGCTCACCCGGCCTTTGGTAAGAAACAGGACACCGACTGGCTTGTAAAAGCTGCCATCTGCGGGATGCGATGTTAAGTCATGGTTCTGTGTGCAGGAGAGTCACAACTATGCGTGTAAAAGAATGCACTGGATGGCCTTAATGGAAAGCTCCTATCTATCTCAAGAGCAGTTCGGTGGGTTCCTTTTCAGTACCCACTCTGAGCCCTTGGGGCCTTTGTGACTTGACCATTTAGGCCATTATATGTCTTAAAGTGCCGCTCAGACGAAACAACCAAGCAACCTGTAGTTTGTTGTAATGGCTACTGAGATTTGCAATTTTATTGCTTTTGAGAAAATTTCATCTAACCAGCCATACTCATCACTGTGTTTGATTAGATGAATTTTCTATGGAAACTACGACTTGATCAAAGCTAGAAAAAACAAGCAGAGATTTCAGACTTTTTTTAGCAGATTTACACGACAATATTTCTTGTCATGTGACTGATATGTTAAAAGGTTTTGAAGAATCAATGTCTCTCAGATGGAGATTTACAAAACTGAATTCAAGGGTAAAATTAACAAAAGGATAAAATAGTATATATTGCATTTAGAGAGAAAATTTTACAGTGGAGAAAAACCTTTATTATTTGAAATCATTAAATAATAAATATAAAAAATATTTACGAATTTTGGAAAAATTATTTATTGCAATCTTAATTAAAAGTAAAGTTATATAAGAAATGGAATTAGCCATCCTGAAAGAAACACAATTATTAATAATATTAATTTTCTATTTCTAAAAATTTACTATATACTCAAAGTTTGTGTTAATATTGTTTAAATAAATAATCTAATATAGTTTTGAAGTCCTTGGTCCGAAATTGGAATAATGCTGAAGTGATTGTTTTTGTCTGCATGTCGAAGGATTGTGGTTGGTATTATCTGTTATGAGATGGATTTTTTTCTCTACTCAACAATGTACTTTTATAAAAAGAATCCAGCCATAACTCTGAAATTTATTAGTAAAGTATCACAGGAGATGTCTTTTAGACATGGGACTCATGAAATAGTTAAAAGAAAAGCATTTTTTTTTTCGCCATCGATGGGATTCGAACCCATATTACGCTGTAGTAACATACAACGCTTACTAAACACTACACTATCAATGGTTTTTTTTTGGGTAACTAATGATGACTTACATGATATCCCAAATATTATTTGATTCGCTTCTTGCGCCAACTACGTTGGGAAACGGACATCCAATTTCCCTCGTATGATGGAATTCACATTTGTCATTCATGCTCATGGCGTTAAATCAATAATTGTTTAATAAAATATCTCAGACGTCCTGTAGATATGGGCCGGGCTGATATTCTACCGGTATGCACCAGTTCAGCTGTTAAAATATTGAAATACTCCGTGCCGTTTGTTAAATAGCATAATAATAACTACGAGCTAGCTGCAGTTTCCTATGTCAAATCATGGCTCATACAGGGGCATTATTTACCTAGTTTTTTTTTCAGAACTTTTAGTTAATTTATTATTACATTTTGCATACAAAAAGAAAATGGAGCCTTTTAACTACAATGTCAACGGAAAAGCTCGCCCTCGCTTGTGATGTCATTCGTGCTTGTATCTGGTAGAGGCCCTAGGGCCTCTAGTACCTGGCCCGTACTTGAGACCCACTGGTGTATTCCTATGCAACTTTTCAGGTGAAACCATTGTATATTTACAAAATAACTCCATTTTGGTGAAAACTTTACACAATATAATTGAAATATGTTTTTATTGTTTTTTGTTAAACGTTTTTCGAGAGGATACCGTGATTATGCCAAAAATAATAGAACTTTGGTACACCGTCATTCAACATCTACATCCACGGACTCCAAACGTTATTTAAAAAAACAGGTTTTTTTTTTGAAGAATCGGTAGGATCATTTCGCAACTGCAACTGGCAACACTGAATACCTATGGTGGATGAGTTTAACGAAAGATACGTAAAGTGGGTTTTAATTTGTAGTTGCGTATATAATATATTTCGTTTAAGATTATGGCTCAACTGGTAATAGGCAGAGAACTACCTAATCTCAAAATTACACTTGGAAATGACGTGAAACCGGCTGAAGAAAGTGCGGAAGAAGGTGAGGTATTTGAGAATGAAGCCGAAGTTGTTTCGGAAAACATAGCAGATCCTGGAAAAGAGGAAAAACAAAATGTTGAAATAGTCCGAAAATGGATATCACCTATCTTGGTAATATTTTCAAAATAACCAGCTATTATTTAAATGTAATTAAAGGAAAACGTTTCTGTTATATGTAATCACTGGCTTAATTTATAACTGGAAATAGTAAAAGAAATAACATATCCCACTTAAAATATATTTTTCAAAGCTAAAAAAGAATCTCGAATGGCAAATTCAGAATGCAGATTTCTGTACTGTCACTAATGTTGCCATGTAGAATTGTTGATCTTTGTATTTTCTTATGAATTGTTAAAAGGGAGTTAATTGAATGCAGGCATGTATCCAAGATTTTTTTAGTGTGTGTGTGTGGGGGGGGGTTTGCTGAACTGAACATTTTTCTTTCAATAGCCTAGAAGGAAAAGCTTGCAACATCATGTACACTAGCTGATCAAGATATTTATGTTGGCGGGGAGTGGGGGGGGGGGGGATTTGTATATGTGCATTTGATATAGTGTCTGTAGAAGATACTTGTTATCTTTTAACCATAAAAGGTGGGGTGCCTTGTTGAAAATAATACTTTTTGTATGTAGATTACCAGTTTTTTTTTTTTGAGGCTATTAAAAAATTTTTGCTAGTGGACTTTTCATGCTCCTCAGCCAACAGAGGCCCTGCTAAGGAATGTCAAAGTGTAAAGTAGAGTAGAAGTGCAGTATTGGGTCCTCAGCCGCTATCTTGTTTTATTTCGTGGTGAAAAAAAGTCTGAATGGTAAAAGTAGTCCATTCCACATCTATCTTAAGATGCATATTGAGGATATATATATATATAATTTAAAGGATATATATATGTATAAATATATATGTTATCAAAACAAGATTTTATTAACAACGTTTATCGCTACAAAATGTACCCTTGTTTTTGCACTTTAAAAACCCTGAAAATTAAACAATTTCATCAAAATTAGATTTTATTAACAACTCGAATCACTAAAGAATAAAACTTCGTTCTGCACTTAAAAAAAGCCCCAAAAATTAACCCATTAATCCTCAATGTTGCGTAAATGAAACATTCTTCAAATAATAATAAAAAAATATATATTTGCCTACTAATCCAATTTTAAGCCAATGTATGTTATAAAGGACATAGTCTTTTATGTACAAGCATAAATAGTTATCAATATAAAATAAAAGCCTAATTATTATTCATATTAAAACTGTACCTAAATAGCCAATCTAATCTTTTGCAGTTTGACGGGTTGAAAAAACATATGTAGAAATACTAAATGCCCTAAGAATTTATGAAAATAACCACATATATTTCATTCAAGACAACATTTCATATAATTAGAAAATATTTTTTTAGTTTTCTGAGTTAGTCTGATAAAGTTTAATGTTTAGAGTAATGTTGCGTTTACGGAACATTGGGATTACACAACATGTGCACATTATGTCTGCCTCATGTTTGATGACTCATTGCAAACGAATCTATTCTTGCGATTTTAGTTCTGATATGAGTGATATCGTCAGTGTTCATAGTTTTGTGAAGTTGAACTAAGCTTTTCGTCTTGTTAGTATAACAATAATTGCTGTTAGATAATTAGTAAAGTGTAAATTTGGCAGTATAGCTAAAAATATATAGTTCAAGTAAGTATTTATTATGATGTAAATACATTCAATAATAAATAGTTGTTTTGCTGTCTTAGGATATTTCTTTTTTAAATATGTCTTGGGCTCAGTGGTGGGAAAAAAAAAATAGACCTTTCTCAACTGCAGAGCTAATGGCTCTATTAGAAGAGGATGATGATTTGTGACAAGCTGAAAATATTGATGCGGTGTACATACCACCAATGGTTGACAAACTTACAGATGAGGAAGATATTAGTGATGATATATGTGAGAGTGAAAATGTTTTACCAGATGTAGGTGGAATCTACGAGGGCCATGCAAATTTACCTGATGAAGCTCAAGATGTCGAAAAAGAGCAACCTACAGCATCAAGTTCCAAGAAACTGAAAACTACTAGAACAGCTGTCAAAACAAAAACAAATGAAAGTTATTCCGAAGTGGAAAAAAGAAAATCCGACTTACGAAAGTTTACCACAAGAAGAACATATTATGATAGAGGAAATTAAAAACAAAATTAGTGGCAAGTCTCCATACGATATCTTTTCTTTATATTTTAGTGATGTCTGGGAAAAAATTGCTGGTTATTCAAAAAAATATGCAAATGATCATAATTGACATTCATTTGAACTAAGCAAGGCAAATCTGAAGTGCTTTTGTGGTATACTGATTTTTACTGGTTACCATACCTTACCAGCTATAAAAATGTATTGGTCGAAGGATGAGGACAAAGGTATACCATTGGTAAGAAATTGCATGAGTAGGAATAGATTTGATTCCATCAAACAAAATATATACGTATCAGATATATGGACCAATTAGATGTAAACAATAAATTTTCTCTCTCTCTCTTCTATACTTCCTTTCCAATCTTCTTTCTTCTATAATTCCTTTCCAATATTCTTTCTCTCTTCTATACTTCCTTTCCAATATTCTTTCTTCCATATCACTTTCTTCATTCTCCCTATCCCTTTCTGCCTTCTCTCTTCCATACTCCCTTTCCAATCTTCTTTCTTCCCTATCTCTTTCTTCCTTCTCCCTATCTACTTGAATCTAGGAACTACAGATTATGAGTAGATACTTTATATCTACTCGAACCTGGCACGCTACCAACTGAACCTCCCCTCCCCCAAAGTATGGTTTGACAATATTGGCCATGTTATAGTTGAACAGGAGAATAAAGCAAGAAGAAGATGTCGACAGTGCGAAAGCAATGCAATATATTTGTGTAAAAAGTGTCAAGTTCATCTTCATGCAGACTGCTTCAGACAATTCCATATGTTTTAACTTTAAGTATTCATGTTCTCATAATCCCAAAATTGCATATATGCAACATTTTTCTGTGGTCACAAATTGTTTTTTTTTTATCACAACTGCCTATTTACATGAATATTTGGTCTAATAAAAGTACTACCTTAAAAATATTATATACCTTTGGGAATTAATGGGTTAATATTCTCATCAAAACTAGATTTTGTTAACAGCTCTTATCGCTAAAGAATAACTCCTTGTTCCTTACTGAAAAAAAAGCCCCAAAAATAAATAATCTCATCAAAAGATTTCATTAACAACACTTATAGCTAAACAACGAAACCTCGTTTTACACTTAAAAAAAGCCCCTAAAATAAATATCAAAAGTAAATTTCCTTAATAACACTCATCGCTAAAGAATCGATTTAAGAAAAGCCCCAAAAACAAATAATCTCATTACAGAGAACTGTTCTAAACAGCATGTATCGGTCATAAACTTGGAACATGTGGATGGATATCATATTGCAACTCAACATTGCAGTCCTGGGGAAAATCCTGGAGAAAAGTACAACATAGCAGCTGAGGACCCAATACTGCACTGTAGCCTAAAGTAGGATGTAGAAATGTAATGTTAAAGTAACTGTGGGTTATTGGTGGTCTATGATTCTATGATTTGTTTTCTTTGGTTAGGTAATGTGAAGTCACATTCGTGTGTGATTTGATGTGAATCTGATATGTATGTTTGAATAATTGGCTATGGTGCATTATAGGGTTCTTAGCCACCATGTTGTACTTTTCCCCAGGAAAACCTGTAACGTTGAGTTGTAATATAATATACATCCGCAAGTTCCAATATTTACGACTAATACATGCTGTTTAGAATAGTTATCTGTAATGAAATTATTTGTTTTTGGGGCTTTTCTTAAGTTGATTCTTTAGCGATGAGTGTTATTAAGGAAATTTACTTTTGATTTTCTTAGGCGCTTTTTTTTAAGTGCAAAACGAGGTTTCATTGTGTAGCAATAAGTGTTGTTAATGAAATCTTTTGATGAGATTATTTATTTTTGGGGCTTTTTTAAGTAAGGAACAAGGAATTGTTCTTTAGCAATAAGCGTTAATAAAATCTCGTTTTGATGAGATTATTCTCAGCAATTTTTTTAAGTGCAGAAACATTATATTCTTCTCTGTAGCATTGCATATTTCTTTAAATTATATATATCCTCAATATGCATCTCAAGGTAGATGCGAAATGGACTACTTTTACCATTCTGACTTTTTCACTGCGGCAAAATAAAACAAGATGGCAGCTGAAAACCCTATACTGCACTTCTGCCAAATAATTTGTCATTCTTGCTTGGATAACTTATTGGATGGTCACACGTAAGTAGATATCATATATATAATATGAGGTTTTATTATAGGCAGCAAAGAGGTTAATTAATTCAATCCTCCTTTTATTTTTATATTTGGTTCAAATATGGCGAACAATAAGGTATTTTGGAATTTATATTTAGGTGTTATTATTAAAAGTTTTAGTCAACTGTTTTGTAATGTTATGGCCAAGTCATTTGAAAGTGGGAGTTTGGTAGCTTTTTGTGAGTGTGTGTGGGGGGATGTTTTATGTAAGTTCTTTGGAGTGAAGGTTTGAATGGGGAGGGGAGTGGTCAGTCATATCAGGAATTTGTGTTTAGAGTGTTTTGAATCATAAATTTGTGTTTAAAAGGATGTAGTAGGTGTTTTGTTGCGAGTATGGAAGAAAATGACAAAAGTTTCGAATGTAGGAAATGTAAAAAGAAATTTTTTATGGGTGTTAGGGTTTTAGGAGAATAGTTTCTGGGGAAACATGTATAGTGGATTTTCAGAAGATTCTAATATAGTAGGGGGTTGGGGTGGAGTATGTTTGATGAAAGAATGTTTGAAATTTTTTTGTGTGGGATTGATCATGGCAATTGTAATGACCATGTAAACGTATCTTGTTATAGTAGTTTAAGTTGGATTGAGTGGTTATTAATAGTTATGCATAGTATAATAATTATTAGTGTATTATAGTAATATATTATTTTTGTTAGATATTTATTACTTTCTTAATGTTATTTATATGATTTATTAGGAATATTTGGCAGCTTTTTTTTTTCACATAGAAATTTTGGATGTTGTAGAATTACCAGTGTGGAAAAATTTTCATAATGGAGGCAGGAAGATTAACAAGTAATTTAGGGAAGGCTTTTTTTTTAGCAATATGAAGTGTTTTGTAGTGGATGGCTGGTGGTCTGTAGTTTTTTCGATAGCTTAATTCATTATGTTTATGCTTGTTTTTTTTTTTAATATTTCTGATTTTGTGTAATAATAGTGATAGTTATTAATATTTAATTATGGAATTGAATATTTGTTTTTAATTTTGTTTATTAATATTTGTGGTTAAAAAGTTTTATACATGTATATATTTAATTACTGAAAATGATGGGTAATATATTAATGAGTGTAGAAATGTAATTATTGTTGTGATAGATATTGCAGGTTGGATATATGGTTTTTTTTATCTCTTATGGTATTATTTGGCTCTGGGGTTTTTTCATAATTTTGGTCCATGATGCATTGTTTGGATTTTCTTGTTTTTTGATTGTGTTGTGTCTGATTACATTATTTAGTTCTAGGGGCTTTTTTGTAATATGGATTGGTGGTACATTGTTTCTGATTTTCTTGTTTTTTGATATGTGTCGTCTCTGATGAGATTATTTACTTCAGGGGCATTTTCATAATTCAGATTGGCTGTGCATTGTTTCCAATTTTCATGTTTTTATGAGATGTGTTGTTTCTGATGAGATTATTTAGTTGTGGAGGCTTTTTATAATGCAGATTGGCAGTGCACTGTTCCTGATTTTCTTGTTTTTAAGATTTTTCTTCTTTTTATGTGTGACTTGTTTAAGGAGTTTAGTTTTTGGAAATGTATTTATGGAGTGTCTTATATTTTTGGAAAATAAGGCAGGGGGGAGATTGGAGCAATTTGTAGTATGTGAGAAAGCAATTATTGTGTTATCTTAACCCAGTTTATGTGATTATCGTCTTTTTATTGAACAATTTAGGGGTAAACTTCCTTTGGCAGAGCCACAGGCTAAGGCCTCAGGATATCTGTAACTCACTAGAACAGTAGTACTTCCCCACTATGGGGGAGAAACGGTCGAGCCACAAGAGCTGACCTTGACCCTGGAGGGTCGATAAATCTCCAGGTGGTCAAGAAGCAGGCTGTTGTGTTGTTTCATTTTTGACAATTTTATTTTTCAGTAATTTGCGGTTGACAGGGCTTTTTTTTTTAGAAATTTATGGATTTAATTTTTATGTTGTGTTTGTGTAGAATTATCTCAAATTTTCATGGTTTGATACAATTTATGAGACTATTAAATAATGTACACTGCTATTCATAATTAAGGAAATTTAGCAAAAATGTATTTCAAGTAATACTTTTTATAATTTAATGAAAGTTTCAGAAGATATTTAATATCACACATATTAATATCTACATGTGAAATAATTAATATTGGAAAGATATTCCAATTATGAAATATTTATAGATCACCACAGATATTGAAGTTGACATTATTTAGTAAGGAGTATGATTACCACTAACAGTAATACAGCTTGCACAATGGTTCTCATGCTTCTAATAAGGTTATCTGACTTTGCAGATGGCAGCAAATACCATTTATCTATAAGAATATTTCTCAGCTTATGAAGTGTGCTTGGAGAGTATTGACCATTTTTAGCTTGCATTCCCAAAGCATCCCATGTATGTTCAATGGGATTTAAGTAGGGGACCTTGCTGGCCAATCTGTTCTCCAGATATGTTTGCTCTGAAGGTATTCCTTCACTACCTGAGATCTATATAGAGAAGTATCATGATCCGTAAAAGGGATTCTGACCAAAGGCACCTTTAAAAAGTCTCCCATAAGGCTTTAGGATCTTATTTCTGTATCTTAGGGCAGTAGAATCCCTCCTGGGTCCATGTCAATTCAACCAGGCCAGTTCACCATCCATCACAGATTTCATTGATCTTTGGCATAAATGTTAGTACACATAGATGTCTAATTGTTTGAATATTTTGAGTCAAAAATTTTGTTGTAAGGAGTTATAATTATTTAACCTAAGGGGAAAATATACAAATTGCAATTGTAACTAAACATTTTTCTTTTCTTTGCTTCTATGGTAGATGAGAAGACCAAACTTGGTGTACAGATGTAGATTTGGATTATAAATTAGTTAAAAAAATCAAATTTAAAAAACATAATATGGTTTCAAAAAAAAAAATAAAGAAAAAAATGAATTTTAAAATATGAAAAAAAGTGATGTGGCCCATATGTAAAAAATGGAAACTGACATATATTGTACATTATGTTCCACAGAAATGTGCAAAATTTGAAGTATGGTCATTTCTTTGATAGCGAGTAAAATAATATTGAAATTTTACTAATGTTATGGTTAATGATGCACTTCAGAAGACTGAATTGATGCTCTTGCGCATGCGCACTAGGAGGAGACGCATGGAGAGGCTACCGACATGTATGCTGCTTGCACTCAAGCACGACTTTTTAACTCCAACCGCTCCAACTAGTATTCGGTTGCTACTTACAGCTATAATGCTGCTATTGATAAAAGTTCATATCCTTTTATTGCAGATGAGCAAACGAAAAAGCCCAGTATTTAGAGGCAACAATTTAGCAATGCATATGTTGAGTGATACATAGGGTGACCAGATTGTGATTGGTAAAAACTGGGACAGATTATTAAACGTTCCGACTTCAGTTTGTATAACTTGAAAATGGTAAATTATGCTTTATTTTAGATGAATTGTTCTATAATAATCAAGGGAAAAAAATTCCAAAACGTGAAAACTGATGGTGTAATCATGATTACCTCCATTTTTTAATCTTTGAAGAAAAATATTTCTTTGCTGATATTATCTTAAGAACAGTGCAGTGCCAAGGCAGAAGCGGGCACCACAGTTTAATCCAGTAATAGAAACTGTAATTATTTTCATTTACCAGACTAATGCGAAAAGAGCAGCAGGTAATGCTGTGATTATCATCTATAATTCAAGTTGCATAGTACTCGTACTTGTTACTTCTAAAATATATTAAAATATAAAATCAATATTCTTGATCACTATGTCAGTAACTTAGCCCTTTTCAGTTTAAATGATTATATATTTTAATGACTAAATTCTTTATTATCAATGTGTTTTATGATAGCATTTATTTTGTCAACAATGAATATGACTTTGTTAAAATGAACTAAATTCAAACTTGCATGTGTGCAATTTTTTCTACTCATTAAATTCGAAGGAGCATCTTTTATTCTTGCCCAGGGTGCCAAAAGAGCTACTAGTTCTTTGTTTATTTGGACTACACTAGCCCATTAAACACTTTCTTAATTATTATAGAACAATTGATAAAAATAAAAAAAGCGTAATTTATAGTTTTAGAGTTATACGAACTGAAGTTGGAACATTTAATAACCTGTCCCAGTTTTTACCGATCGCAATCTGATCACCTTATGTATCACTCAACATTTGAATTGCTAAATTTGTTGCCTCTAAATACTGGTTTTTTCATTTGCTTGTGTGTGAGAAAAAGGATATGAACTTTTATCAATTGCAGCGTTATAGCTATAAGTAGCAGCCGAATACTAGTTGGAGTGGTTGGAGTTAAAAAGTCGTGCTTGAGTGCAAGCAGCACACATGTCGGTAGCCTCTCCATGCGTCTCCTTCTAGTGTGCATGCGCAAGTGTCAGTCTGCACTGTTGCACATGTTGATGCTCTTGCATGTTGACACAAATATATATATAATTTAGTGCAAGAGTGATCCCTTGAAGTTCATCAGTAAATTTCTTTCATCAGTAATCATTCGTTCATCAGTAATCATTAGTAAATTTCCAATATTTTTTTTTACTCATTGTCAAAGAAATGGCTATACTCCAGATTTTGTACAATGTTTCTATGGAGCATAATGTACAACATATGTTAGTTTTAATTTTTTATATATGAGACCACATCACTTTTTTTCACATTTTAATATTTTCAGTTTTAAAATTTTTTTGAAACCATGTTATGTTTTTTAAATTTGAGTTTTTTAACAAATTTTAATCCAAATCTACATACATACATCAAGTTTGGTCTCATCTACCATAGAAGCAAAGGAAAAAAAAACAGTCACAATTGCAATTTGTATATTTTCCCCTTAGATTAAAAGATTATAACTCCTTACAAAAAATTTTTTGACTCAAAATATTTTGGACAATTAGACATCATATGTAATTACATTTATGCCAAAGATCATTGAAATCTGTGATGGATGGTGAATGTTTTCCAAAATTTTGGTTCATTTGACATGGAATGACCCTCCTGAGACATGCAGGTCAGTGTGGCCATTGATAGTGATTAATCTCCAGACCAACAAACCACTGTCACCAAAATGATCCATTTCCATGATATTCAGGGGTTATAATATGCCACACACTCTCTCCAGTGCATTTTTGCCGAGAATCATTGCTTACGCTATATCATGATTCATCCAAAAAGAGAACCTGTCCTCACTGATCATTAGTGCAATTGAGGTGTGCTGCCTACTCCATTTCAGTCAGGCTCTCCAATTAGCTGAGGTTAGCCATCCCATGGCTGAGTGGTTAGCGTGCTTGGCTACTGATCTAAGGGACCTGGGTTCAAGCCCTGGGTAAGGCATGGATGTATGTATCATTTTTCTGCTGAGGTCCTGCCATCCTCTCAGACCTTCTACTATGGCATATAAACTGAGAGGCTCCTGTCAGACCTCTGTGGCAAGCAGCTGCTTGAGGGGGTATTCTAGCATATAGCCCTCTTCATGAAGTTCTGGGGACAAAGTGCCTGCTGGATACTGCCCTTCCTGTGGTAGCTAACAGCTCCATTGCAAGATGGCATGCTGATATCATTCTTACAGTTAGGGAAGGAAGCGATTATCTTGAACTTAAGTTGCTGTGGGCCTACCCTGGCTCTTCAAGAGTATGTTCCAGTATCTCAAAACATCCTCCAGATTCTGGAAATTACACTTCTTGACACATTCATGAAACTGGCAACCTCTCTATATGACTCCTGCCTTTATCCATCCAAATGGTTTTTCCTTTGCATTTTAACAAAATTGTAATCCAGAATTCTCGAAAGAGCTGCTCTAAATCTGAAATGAGAAACACCTGTCCTTGAAGCTGCTTTTATTGCCAGCTTAATTTGCTTATTGTAGATTTTTTTGCATTCAAAAATGCAAATCTGATGGTCGATATAGATTTCACACTAAATATCTTCTGAAACTTCTATTAAATTGCAGAAAAAAAATAGATTTATTGGGATATTTGCAGTTTTTTCAACTTCTTTGAATTATGAGCAATAGTGTAGTTAGTTTTGAACCTACATAAATTCTTTTAGCTGATGCATGCTAAAAGGGATTATTTTGCTTAAAATTATTGGATTAATATGTAAAAACCTAATAATATAAATATTCTAAGAGAACATTGTTTGAAAGACATTCATATTCTTCAGAGTACACGCGTGTTTACATTTACAAATTGTTAAATCATCAAGGAATGTGCATATTTTTTGATAGTATTAAGTGCTACATTTTTTTTGTATTATTTTAATCATCCAAGAAAAGGCACTTAGAATACACACTAAAATACATTTTTTGGTCATCAAGGTTTGTAAGTATTAAAATGTTTGAGAAAAGTCTATAATACTGATAAACCAGCACTGCTTACTCTTTTTATCATGCAAGTTGCAATTGTATGCTTCTTTCCAGTGTGCTTTGATTGTTAAAAATATGTTCTGTAAAATTACAACACGGACGAAAGAAAACTCACTCTTCAGTTCTAATAGAAGCTTGCTTAACTAACATAAAGCATGTGCCAATATGGCATTAGTTGGACAAAGTAGCAGCTTGTTGGAAATTCTCTCTACAAATAAGAGATAATCCTTTTTTTTTTACAACTGGGTAAAATTAAGGTCTTTTTATTATACTTTTATGAATAGGTAGACTCTTCTGATCTTGAAAAAAAAAAGTGTGGATTCAACTTCAGTGTCAAAAGAAAATAATAATTTAATCTCAAACAGTGTAAATCAATGCAGTTGGAACAAAAGCATACACTATTCTAGCATAATTTTTTTTAAAACAGTGTTGTAATGCTAGAGAAGAAACATTTCAAATTTCAATCATAAGGATACTGTTATTTACTTTCTACAAACTAAAAAACAATGATTCTTAACTCCCAATTACTATAAAATATAAAACTACAATAAATAGGAATGAATGGATAAGTAAGAGGACATACATTATAAATGCTGGAATGACAAATAATGAAAATATTCTGCATGCTCCAACTAATATATAGAGGATGGGGTAGTTCAGTCAGTAGAGCACCAGGCTCATAATCTGCAGTTCCCAGGTTCTAGTTCCAGCTGGGCCAGCATTGAGATTTATCTCTGCAGTCATTAGGAGACACTGATGGGCTTAGACTTTTACTGTCCATCAGATGGGACTCAAGCTGTGTCCCCATGTACAGGAGAGCCATACTCTGTTCATGATGAACATGCTGGATGGCCTTGACAGGAGAATACTATCTCTCCTAACAGCTGTCCAGTGGGCCTTCTCCCCCAACCTTCTTTGAGTCCTTGGGACCTGGCCATTTATCACATTGTATGCAAAAAAAAAAGTACCATTCAGAGGTAAAGCAATCCAACCATATTTAAATTATCTTTAGAGGTCATTTGAAAGATGCATTTTTCTGGAATTATTTACACTTCCTAGAGAATGTCATGACTATTCAATGCAGTTTAGTTATTGATATGTTTTGATGACCCACTTATATTGTTTAGTAGTATACCACTACACAGATTTGAATCCCAACCTTGTAAATATTCAGATTTGCTCTCAGTAGCTTTCTAGAAAGGAGACACTAATGAGCTTCGAAAAGTTGCTCTGTGTCAGATATGATGTTTAAGCCATGGTTATATGTGCTGGTGAGTGATATTTTGTGCATGTTAAACATGATGGCTTTGATATGAGAACTCTTACAGAATCTAATGGGTAATTCTTTTGTACAACTTTACCAATTCTGCTGTAAGAATGAGGAATATTTTATTTATACACTTAACCTGTTATGCATAAAACAATTCCATACACCAAGTCAACTGAATGTAATATTTTGCACTGATATATGATATTTGGAAAATGTATGAAATAACTGTTGAAAATTATTAATGAAAGGAAAAAAGGAAGAGTACAATTAGTATGATCAATATTTAAGTGTTAATATGCAGATTTCATTAATCACATAAGATTAAAAAAACTCATACTTAAAAGATTCTATTGTTGAACAACTCAAGTATTTTAATTACTTTTAGTTTTAAATATTTTCTAATTAAATATAAACTATTGATATGAGCATTTTATTTTATTTGGAGATAATGAAATAATCTTTTAAATCAAAATTTCAGTTGCTCTCTTTGCTGATATATGCTTTACAATAACTCTAATTACTTTTTTTAAAGCATACTTATCTTTTCATAAAGTCACTATCCTGAAAAGTTATTTTATGTTCAAAGGATTGGACTGCTGTGTGAAACTGTTGTGCTTTCTAATGTATTTTGATCTAACTGTAGTCAGACCCTGTTTTGAAGGTGTGGAATACCCACTCTTTGAGTCAAAGAAGAAATTAAAATAAAAGGTTAAGACCTGCATAAGAAAGTACGAAAACTTGACTGTGAAAAATTATGGGATATTTTTCAGGTGGAGCAAAAATGTATTTAAAGCATTGAAAACTTATGATCCAGCTGAGACTAACTGAACAGATCTTCTGAGCTTCAAAGTTCTTAAATTTTGACACTTAGAAATGACTTGTGTACTAAAAGTGAAAGAAATGCAGCATCAACTAGTATCTGATTAAGTGACTCAAAACTGTCCTAGTAATATTGAAGAGATATGAAATTTCAACATGCATTAGATCAAGAATGAATTCTACAAACCTCAGGCCAAAAGGAAGAAATTTTCCTGAGTTCTGTTTGCCTCATATAGTTTTCCATCTCCTCTTGCATCTTGCTTAAACCAGTTGCAGCTGTTCCATCAATTTGTTCTTTGATAACTGTTGTTCTTTGCCATATTCTTTAATTTTATTTTTATGTAGAGTGTTTTCCCTTTAAATCATTTTGATATTGTGTTATCATGACTGCATTATTTTTCTGTTAAGAATAATTTTATTTGAATTATCCACCAGTGAGCGTCATTGATGATAAACTCTGTACAAGTTTGAGTAGGCTTTTGATGTGTTTAATAAAGTTTATCTACCGTATTTCGTCGATTCTAAGACACTCTTTTTTCCCCATATAAATGTCTCTAAAAATGGGGTGTGTCTTAGAATCGCAGTTTTTTTTAAATTTTCCGATGCTTTACACATGGCACCACACGTTTTCTTTTTACGCGGAAACCCTGCCTCCAAGTTTGACTGTTATCACATTCTCCAATTCCACTAGAGAATAAAGTGGCGTGGGTATTTTCTCGCTCTTTCCAAATGTGAAGTCACCTTTATTTCGTTATAGTGGAGCTCTGTGAGTGAATTATAGTGAGCTCGGAATATGGCTGTTGACTGACAACCTTCCACTGGCATCTTCTGGAAAAATTAAGAAAGTGCAGGCATCAAAATTGGTGGAATGGGTATCAACAGCTTGGAAGCTAATCCCAGAAAGAATAGTACAGCACTCAGTTAAAAAATGTTACATCACCAATGCTCTCGATGGCTCAGAAGACTATATATTATGGGATAATGAAGATAAAGATTGCTCAGAAGAATCAGACTCTGATATTGATTCAGAAGGAAGTGATGAATAACATACCTACTGATAAATAGGTACTATTGTTGTTAGTAAATTGATTTCTATTATAATAAAAATATTTGTTAGATATATTTTAGCATTTTATTTTTTTCTTAGAATCAAAGCTTTTTTTTCTAATGGTGGTACTGAAATTAAGATGCATCTTACAATCGATGGCATCTTAGAATTGAAGAAATACAGTACTTTGCTTATTCAACTTAAAAAGAATATGTATGTCCTTTACAATACTGCTAAATATAAATAACCAGAAAATTTATTACTTTTGAAATTTTATAAGAAATGCTGTTATTTTTTGTCTGCAACCTGGTTTAATGCAGAATTTAATTACTGAGTTTGGTTAGTAAATTTATAATATTTCAGATGGAAGCTTCTAAAGATACAGGACCAGGTAAACCAAGCGGGAGTTCTAAATTTGTATATAAAATGCTAAAGGTAAAAAAAGAAAGTGATTAATAAATGTAGTGTACAGGATGGCAGTTAAAGTTTAATATAATAAAAATGATCTTTTTAATTATTATGTATTTATTATCTTTTATTGGCATAATATGGAACAACTCATGCTAATTCTGTGAGTGCAGCAGGAATGGCTTCTCAGGCAGCCCAAAGAGAGCCACTAACTGCTCTTGTTTTATGAACAGTATATTTTCTATTTTTCATAGCTACAGATTATTGCTTAAATTTGAGTATAAAAGTATGTAAGTTTTATATTTTGAAAATTAATGTTAGGGAATACAGGATAATTTTCAAAGTAGCTTTGCAACTTCAAACATTAGTAACTATTTTTCACATGAAAAGAAAACAAATGAGAACAATGAAGTGAAATACACCAAGTGTACACCATGCTCAGTATAGATGTTGGAGATGATGGGGCTGATATCCAAATAAAATTGTTTCTTCCCATATATGGAGAGGATTATTGGGTGATAGCAGTTGATTAATGGATTGTTGTAATGGTAGGTGATAAACTGCTTCTTTGGTGATAACCCATAAAAAGAACTTGAGTAAGTTAGGCCTTAGGAAGCCACTTAAGGGGGTCCACAAATGATCAATCCAGCAGCATGGGAATTGGGACATATAGACACTTTTTCACAGAAGGAAATGGAGTTGGGTTGTTATTCCTCTGAGCAACTCTTTTTTTTTGTGCACAATCTTCGAGGTCTAAATGACCAGGTCATAAAGACCTCAAAGACTCAGAGAAGGTTGGAGGAAGGGGACCAACTGGATAATTGTTAGGAGACATGGTAGCCTCCCATCAAGGCCATCTGCCATTTCTTTAATGTGCACAGGGTATGGCTCTCCCACCAATACACTATTTTGCATTGATGTATGGGAACCATGACCCTCACATTGGGCTATGGTTTAACGCCCCATTCGATGGATGGCAACCTTTCCAATCCCATCAGGTTCCCTACTGACTGAGGGGCAGGGTTGGGAGTTTTTATGGAGATACAATTAAAAGACCTTCTTGCTCAAAAATTAATTTAAAATAATTTAAAATTCTCTGTCATTGAGCAATAAAATTTCAGAGTTTATCCTTCAAACTATTTGGATGTTGAAAGTTCTTAGGAGAAAACTCTGAGAAGCTTTTCGGAGCAATCACAATCATTTTTCGAGCATCACTTCACTGAAGACGGAGCGCTGTCTTTGCTCCGAAAAGCTTCTGAGAGTTTTCTCCTAAGAACTTTCAACATCCAAATAGTTTGAAGGATAAACTCTGAAATTTTATTGCTCAATGACAGAGAATTTTAAATTATTTTAAATTATGGAGATAAATCTTAATCCTGGATCCTTCAAGGTTGCCATTAATTTCTGATAATGAAAAAATCTTCAATTGTATTCTGATACATAACAGCTGTAACTGCCTTTATGTTAAAAAAAAGAAAGCCCTGTAGACTTTTGCAAACTGATTAAAAAAAGTGAATAACATATTTCTCATATTTGTCATGTTTTCCTTTTGCAACAAATGAAATAATTATTTATATTTGAAAATACTTTGCAATTATCTTGTGTAATGCATATGAATAAAGAATTCTAACAGCAGATAAAAATAAAAAAATCCTGTATCAGTTTCCCACACTATATAACAATGAATATTTTACAGATAATTCAAAAACTTTTCATGTGTAATGTAATTGGTAGAGAATTCCAAAATATGCTTATTGACTCTTTATTTCCACAACTGCAAATTCCTTGTAGCATTTAATTTTGAAAAAAATATTATAGTAGTGTATTTCTATTATATACACTAGTTTCCATGAATTAAGAAACGAATGAAAAAACATAATATCATGAAACTCTGATGATAAAAAAAGTGCAAAGTCAGGTATAGCATGTAATATACAATATACGATTGAGGTACATAAATGAATGCCACTGGCAACTGTGTATGTAAATATGTAAAGCATTAAAAGTTGGCTTTTCAAAGTTGTTCCCTAATTCTCCTGTGAAATCCGAGGTGGAGTTTTCAAGATAACAGATTTGTTGGGTACGTGTACCAGACCTTTTCATGAGAAGTGTGGAGGTGAGATATAGGTTGGTCCGAGGCAGGCCAAAGTAAAGCAGGTGTTACCAAATGGTTTAATGTGAGCCATTCAGTAGTGGACAACAATGGGCAACAACTCCAGAGGACCACTGTCTGGTGTTATGAGACAGAGCAGCAGGAGGAGGTCAATTGCAGTTGGACCTCACAGCAGTTAGTGGAATAGTGATATCTGCTATCACTGTATGTTGAAGACCATTAAGTGTGCATGTATGCTAGGCACCTAGTGTGTGCATGCCTCTGACTCAATCTGACAGCCTGGATCATCTATACTGGTGGGTTCTCACTGCTAATTATCTAACTAGTGTTACTAAATGCTGACAGCCTGTTTTCAGTGTTAAGTAAAAAAGCTTTAATTCGTTTTTCTTTCATTCGAGCTGTTGATGAGACTGGTAGTAGAGTAGGTTTGGTTATAAACAGAGAGAAAACTAAAGTGATGAAAATTGGTCAGGCAGGCTGTGATTCAGTTAATCTGAATGGTTGCAGTCTTGAGCAGGTGTCACAGTTTAATTACCTTGGGAGCTACGTAACAGATACTGGTGATGTGCGGCATGAGATTAACAGACGAATAGGTATTGCTGCTGGGACTTTTAAGAATCTATGGAGATTGTGGAGAAATAGGCGTATACACCTAAAGACTAAAATTAGACTGTATAATAGTTTGATTCTTTCTAGGGTTAGTTATGGTAGTGAAACTTTTGGACGCTGTGTAAACTAGATAACAGGAAACTAGATGCTTTTGATTCTAGATGCTTACGCAGTATCTTGGGTATTAGGTGATTTAACTTTGTAACTAATGATGAGGTTAGGCAAAGAAGTCTGCAATCTCCTTTAAGCAGCATATTGTGCAGAGAGATACTCGCTGGTTTGGCCATGTTGCCCGTATGGATAATTATAGATTGGCGAATAGGGTTATGAACAGTGTGCCTAGAGGCCTCAGAAGGAGGGGGAGACCTAGGATGCGGTGGGCAGACAATGTCAAACAGGACCTTGTTAGAATTGGTGTACAGTGGCCGGATGCAGCAGATGTAGCTCAGGACAGATATGCTTGGAGAATTAAACTGCGCGGTCTGGTTGGACCTCCGTAGCCCATGGCTACTTGAGGATGATGATGAATTCGTTTTTATAAATTCTTTGTTTTCATATCTTTTTCTTCTTTATGTAAAGTTGAGTGTCAATGTTGCCAAAATTGTGTACTTAAATAATTTGTATGTTAACCTCTTGGGTTGATAAGAGTATTTCAAATTTGTGCTGTTTGTAACATTATTATTATAATAATATAAACAGAACTGAACTTTTGTGCCACAAATATTCATGAACAGGACATCTACAGTAGTGGTTGTGCCATTTGTTTGGGATGCTGCACAGATCTGTATGTGTAGTGTATGTATCTGTATGTGTATCATAGGTACAATGTGAAAGATGCACATATTCCTGCCAATCCATGCTGGACTTCTTGATAATATGCGACATGCTCGCCTGCCAACACTTGCTTGATAAGACCTGTCGGCGAACTTGACCACTGATTGAATTTCATGTGTTTATTTGGAAAATAAAGTAATCACTACGACTTTAACTCTATATTACACAACAGATGAAACGTACGAACGGTTTTTCAAAAATTTCTTATCTTCCCTTCTTCCTTTATGCTTCCACCGCCCCCCACTACTGCTGCCACACTGCCGCCACCCGAGGCTACTACCAACCCCCTGGATCATTCCAGTGCCCCCCAGGGGACAGTATCACTCACTTTGGGAAACATTGCAATAGATGATACCTTTCTCCTGCAGGATAACACCTGTCCACACCACTGTCACCTTATCAATCGCTGTCTGGTGAATTCTTAATATAAAAGTTTACATTGCAGCAATTTTGAAAAATATAATATAAAATTTGCATCAAAATAGCACGTAATCTCAAAATACGAAAAATATAGGTAAAGGCTTTAACTTTGATGTTTATAAGAATTCTTTCCTTAAATTTTATTTTTATATTTTTAATTAGCTAGTCACTTTAGTTTTTCTACCTTATAACCAAACCTACTCTACTACCAGTCTCATCAATAGCTTGAATGAAAGAGTTCATCTCATGAACATCATTTTCCAAAAGGGCTAAATCATCAGCATAAATCTAAATCAGAGATTTTCCATTTAATTTTTCAGACCATTTAAGGCCAAAATCTTTCCTTTGCAGTGAATTTCACATAACATAATCAATAACCAAACTAAAGAGAAAAGGAGACAAAATGCACCCTTTTTTAACACCAGAAGTAATGCTAAACCAATTGCTACAAGCCTTACCAACTCTCACACATGACTCAGTGTTATTATAGATAGCTTTCATTATGTTAACTAACTTGTCTGGTATACCATATGATCTCACAATCAGCCACAAATTATGACAATCAACAGAGTCGAAAGCCTTTTTGAAATCAACAAAGCTAGCAATCGAAGGTTTCTGAAACTCTAAACATTTCTCAAGAATCGTCCTGAGTGAAAATATTCTGAATCCACATTGCTCATCACGCAATTGCCTGTCAACCAGATTCTTAATTCTATTAAACAAAATCATGCAAAGAACTTTCCCTGGAACATAGAGTAGGCTGATACCCCTATAGTTATCACAAGAACTGCAATCACCTTTTTTGAAAATAGGGATAATAATAGCTCTGGTAAAATCCTTAGGAACCATGCCTTTATCATAAATGATATTCAAAATTTCAGTCATCCAAGTGCTAAACGAAACATTCCCAGCTATAAGCATTTCTGTAATAATTTCATCTACCCCTGGGGATTTATGAAGTTTAAGTTAAGAAATAGCCAAAATAACTTCAGACTGTGTTATAGGGCCAACATTAAAGCCACCAATGCATCTATCATCATTGCAAACAATGGGAGTAGAACTAACTACATTGTTTAGAACATCACTGAAATGCTCAGCCCACCTAGCCATGACAGAATCCTCCCCTTCTATAACCTTACCTTGTTTATCCTTCAATCCCTGTATACCTGTCCATTTTCTACCACACAAAACATTAACTATCTGGTATAGCTCTCTGCTGTTGTGCTGTCTAACTGCTTCCTCGGCTTTGTCAGCCAAAGCCATCAAGCCAAAGATTCTTATCAGCAGCTAACTGATCCTTTACACTTATTTATTAAGCTCTATGTAATGCTTTCTATTAGGACTAGTAGGGTACTGATTAAGGACATTCCTGCAGGTCCTCCTTTCTGAAATAAGCTCAAGTGCCTTATCACTCAAATAATTCTGCCTCCTCTGCTCCTTTTTCCTAAAATAATACTGTTAGTGTCCAACAAAGCCTGTTTAAAATGGCCCCATTCTTCCTCAACTTCAGTAGTAAGCAAACCATGACTGTCATAATGACTAAGTAACCTATCATGGTAAGCTTTAGCTATAACTGGGTCTTTCAGAGCTTCAGAATTAAAAGTAGAATTATTAACCCTACCACAGCACTTTTTAAGTTTAAGTTGCAAGACACTTTTAACAAGGTAACCTTGGTCAGATCCAATTTCAGCTCTCCTATATGACCTGGTATTCCTAACAGAACTAGCCCTTTTTCTGTTAATTAATATATAATTAATCATATTCTTAGGCAGTTTAATTATCTTGGGAGCTATGTAACAGATATTGGTGATGTGCAACATGAGATTAACAGACAAATAAGGATTGCTGCTGGGACTTTTAAGAATCTATGGAGAGTGTAATGTGAGAGTTAACAAAATATTTTTTTTATAAAATATATGAATGTAATAATCATATGTAGTAAATTCTCCTTATTTTAAAGGAGCTGGGGTGGCTCAGTCAGTAGTGTGCCAGGTTCATAATCTGCAGTTCCCAGGTTCAAGTCCTGCCTGGGCCAGCATTGAGATTTATCTCTGCAAAACTCTCCACCCTGCCCTGGGTCAGTAAAAGATACCGATGGACTTGGAATGGCTGCTGTTTGTTGGATGGGATGTTAAGCCATGGACCTGTGTGTGAAAGAGCCATACCCTGTGAACTTTAAAGAATATGCTGGATGGCTTTGATGGGAAGCTACCATCTGTCTCCCAACAGCTGTCTGGTGGGTCCCCTCAACCTTCCTTGTGACCTGACCATTTAGCTCATTGTGTGCAAAAAAGTGCCGCTCAGAGGTAAAACAACCCAACCTTATTTCAAAATGATTTTTTACAATATTGTCCTATTCCCACCATCTATGAATTCACTAAAAAGTATTACAATGCATGCCACTGCCATTCAATGTAATATACTGTTATGTCAGTAAATGACAGATTGGCATAAACTGTACTATTTTCCTAGATGATGTAAGGTGTGGGTTTGCTCAAGTGGTAGTGCACCAGGCTTGCAATCTACAGTTCCTAGGTTCGAATCCCACCTATGCAAGCACTGAGATTTATATCTGCTAAAACTCCACTCTGCTCTCGATCAGAAAGGGGGGCTACCTATTGGCTTGAAAAGGCTGCCATTTGTTAGATGGGATTTTAAGCTGTGGCTCCAGATACAGGAGAACATGCTGGATGGGCTTAACACTTTCATTACTGACCCAAAACAGCTAAGGTTATAAATGGACTTGTCCAGTAAATGCTATTCCTTCCTGTCCGCTCTTATTACCTGCAGTTTGGGAAGTTTTCGGCTGATATGGTAGAGAAAGGATTAATGGGAGGCTTGCATCTGTTTCCTAGCAGCTGTCCAGTGGGTCCTCTTACCCCATCCTTCCCAGCCATCCACCCTTGGGGTGCTTGTGATTTAGCTATTTAGCCCATTGTGAGCAAAAAGCCTCAGAGATAAAACAACGCTTCCCTAAATGATGTATAGAATTGCCAGGTATATCATTACTTTTGTGTTTGAGGATGTCATTGCTGAAGTTTGCACTAGAATAACATTTGGGTTGAAGTTATAGACTTTTTTGGCATTAAAGGTTGCAATGATGGTAGAAACTATTACTTACCTGAAAGTAAATTGAATTTTTTTTAGAATATCAAGTGATATATTAAACATAAGTTATTTATATATATATGATTTGACTATATGAGGGATATTGGAATATGCTTATTTGTTAACAGGTAAATGGGCTACTATTACTAAACAGACTTAAGGGAGCTGAGATTAATACATTTTCTATGATTTGCTATTGATAAGAGAAGACAGGTGACAATATTTCTTGTGGTAATGTAGGCATCAGTCTCATCATCATCATCCTCAAGCAGCCATGGGCTACGAAGGTCCAACCAGACTGTGCAATTTAGTTCTCCAAGCAAGTCTATCCTGAGCTACATCTACTGCATCTGGCCACTGCACACCAATTCTAACAAGGTCCTATTTGACATTGTCTGCCCACCACATCCTAGGTCTCCCCTTCTTTCTGATGCCTTTAGGCACACTGTTCATAATCCTATTCACCAATCTATAATTATTCATACGGGCAACATGGCGAAACCAACGGAGTCTCTCTCTGCACAATGTGCTGCTTAAAGGAGGTTGCAAACTCCTTTGCCTAACCTCATCATTAGTTACAAAGTTAAACCACCTAATGCCCAAGATACTGTGTAAGCATCTGGAATCAAAAGCACCTAGTTTCCTGTTATCTTGTTTACAAAGTGTCCAAGTTTCACTACAATAACTAACCCTAGAAAGAACCAAACTATTATACAGTCTAATTTTAGTCTTACGATCTGATTAATCTTTAAATATTATTTCCATCATAGAAATATATTACTAATTCTACCCAACAAGTAATAGAATTAATTCAAAAACTTCTGATATTGCTGAGTACAACATTACCCTCTTTTGATCTATCTCTCTATTCAAACTCTCCAGTTTTGAATGCACTAATGTGATTCAAATCAACATGGCTGAAAGCCACCATACCCACAGCCTCCATAATACTTTAGTGAATGTGAGTCCCTGAACCTGGCTACATCCATATACTGGTTTCAAATCAGTGGTTGAGCATGGGTCTAGACCAGGTCTGGGCAAAACTTTTAGCTGAATTAGAAACTTTAGTCATTTCAATAGAAAATTGAAATGGGATGGCAAGCCTGCAAAGAAATTAATTAATAACATGTCTGCCATCCTCTCAGATCTTCTACTGTGGCATATAAACTGACAGGCTCCTGTCAGACCTCTGTGGCAAGCAGCTGCTTGAGGGGGTATTTATTTTATTTATTTATAATCCAACACAAAAAGAAATCTAAAATTAAACATAGACAATATAATTTTGTTAAAATAAATTGTTTTAAAAGAATTTGCTTCATTGAAGTTGGACTTTTTGTCCTATATGCATTCTTTTTCTCTTTTGCAAATTTATTTGTCATCAGTACCTTGCAGGTGACATAAAAAGAGGTGGCAGTCTGTAGTTTGCCATGGCTTGGTCTAGATTGAGGATGATCCTATGGGTTCCCCTGTACCAGTACTTATGGCCGACATTGTCATATGCCATTAAAATGCTGGTTTTTTCAAAATTTTGATATAAATCAACTTTTCTACATACACTTCCTTGGCAAATTATTATGAACATCATTCATTTGCAATGAACATCGTGAATCAAACGTGTGCAAAGTACCATGAAACAAGACATTGTATGCAAAAGTTTTTATGCAGGCATTCTATATTACTACAAAGTCATATTAATGCCATAAAGACATGGTGGAAAGCAAAATTAAATGGTAATATAGGTAAAAAGGCTGATCAGACTGACTTTGAAAAGGGGGCTCACTGTTGGCATGAGATGGGCAGGAGCATCTGTAACAGAGGTGATGGAAGTCAGTGGAAAATCATGGGGCACAATATCCCAATTGTATAGATAATGGCAATGGTCCCCCCAAAAAATAGTTGCCAAATATGGGAGGTAAAAGGCTTCAACTGATAGGGATTTGTTGGTACAAACTGTATGGCAAAACAGAGCTGCTGCTACAGTTCATCAGCTGAGAGAGATGGCCTCCAGCAATACTTCAAAACCCATTTCAATGAGAACTATGTGCAAAGAATTTAAAACTCCGAAATTTGGGGACTGTATCAATCTGCATATGATGAAGTATTAGGTAGGTATTCGTAATAATTTGGCCAGGCAATTACAATATATCGCGCCCCGGCAAGAAAAGTGACATAACTCAAAAATGCAGTATTTAAGAAATAACAAATTGAAGAAATCATGATGAATGTGAAGTAGCCTAAAAGTAAAACTGACACAACTGCTCCCTGCGGTTAATTTGCGAGTTAGAGATGTGACGTTTTTCGTTCACGTAGAGGAACACAATACCTATTTATCACTGACATAACCTCAAAATACGCATTTTTTGAGTTATGTCACTTTTCTTGCCGGGGTGCGATATATAGACATTTTGATTTTTTGGAAATATGGAAAGGCAGAATTAAAACAACTTTTTCAAACCTTTAACAGAATCTTATCATTGATCAAATTAACACTAGAACTAGAAAATAATTTTAGGAAATTTCATATTTGGATATATTAATAGAAAGACACAGTAATAAGTGTACTACCACAGTTTATCATAAACCAACATATATGCCCAGTCTGATGCCTCCCAATTCTAACCATTCCAATAATTGTAACAAGCCACTTCTCTTATTTTTATTGTACACACTGATATTGTTCTACACCAAGTTTACTTAAATCTGAAGCATCTGTTGCCTTGGCATTCCATACAACCTCACTTCCTCCTAGAACTTATACCTGAAATCTGGGAGACTCTTCTCATGAGGAAATTGGTCATAGTTTTAATGTTATTGCAGAATTATGTTTGCCAATATCAATGAGAATGCTCATTGATATTGGCAAACACTGCAACCAGATTGGGCCCATATTTTAATCATTTGCATATCTTGATGCAACTCAGCCACCTGCTGATTTGCACACACCTCTGATTGTTCCTTTTGGGTGTTGCAATTTTAATGTTATGGAGTGTATTTATATAATAAAATTAGAAGCAGGATATAAACTTGAACAAATAGAAAAGTTCACAAAACTGCTAAATTGAATCCCTATACAACATATACTTGAACCATATAAATTAAACTTCCTATTGCCATTAAATCTAACATGAAACAGTTAATTCTAAATGATGGAGATTGAATACCTCCAACTGGAGGCATATATACAGGGTATTTGTTTTGCTACACTATCCATCAAATGTGTGTATCTAAAAAAAAAGAATATGTTTCGAAACTAATAATGTACATATTTAGGAAAGCAATATTTTAATTGAAAATGTACCCCAGAATAGATTTGAACCTATTAGGGAATTTCCCTATGTCTGCATATGTCCAATTGGTATTCCATTTCTTGCCATATATGCTGTGACATACCTCTTATTACTTGCTCAGTTGTTTCTCTTATTTTGGCTTTCAAATGAATCTGGTCTCAAATTTTACCCATGTAAACATAATTCTTTACAAAAGAATTATAGGTATCATAGGTAGGTATTCATAATACCTATAATAAAGTCCCACAAGAAAAAAAATTAAGGAGTGTCAAATCATGGTTCCTTCCAGAGATGGTCCAATCATAGATCAAGGTTCAAGGTATAAGATCATGGTGAAATTGGCCTCCTCCAATCATAGAATTGAACCATCACTGCCAATCCATCTCTTGGGAAATGTTGCACTGAGAACTTCGTAACATCTCTTTTAGGAAATGTGATGTGCTGTTCTCTGGTAGCCACCCTTGAAACTTTCAGTGGAGGAATGTTCAAGTGTAACATTCAGTGGGATGCCTTTTGTGTATTTGGGGACAGTGTTTCCTGAAACCATTTTTTGTTGGACACACTGTATTTCCACCTGTTTGAAGGCATCTCCATAGCATCATCTGCAAGCTCTACCTGTTAGTGCAGTGTTTTAGTGCTTTATATTGTTCGATAAAGACAAGTCTTGCATAAATTATGATTATGGATACTCAACATTGGCTCCTGATTTGATTCCTCTGTTGGGATTTCTAAAGGACAGTGTGCAGGAACATTTCAACTCAGCCTGGACAATGCTTGAATGAAAAGAAATTTGTTTTCACATAAGTTTTGCAGAGATATTATTTCAGTTTAGGAACCTCTGCACTAATAAGTTTTAAATGATTTAAGCATTTTAATATAAAGCTGAAATCATTTAAAATGATATACTACTACATGTTACAACACCTTTCATTATTGGATATTTCAGCATTTTCAAGTGAATAAGTTTAGTATTGAGAGAGGTATGCATAAGTATCAGTAGTCCTCTAGTAGTGTTCCTAGAATTCATATTTAAATTCATTAAAAAACAACTTTGGACAACAATGTATATAACCAAGGTAAGGTTACTCTGTTAGTGATATTTGCATTTAATGACCAGATAATTTAATACCATAAAACACTTAAATTGACCTATTTATAGGTTCAATAAAAAAATGAATTTAATAATGTTCAGAATTTTCTCAATGTCATTGTCTGTGCAGTTATATGTAATAACATATGTTAATGTATTGTCGTGTAATAACATGGCAGCATGTAGTGTATTTGTGTGTGTTTCTAATTTTGTTATTATGTTAAAAGAGACCCAAAATTTATGAAAATAAAGGAGGAGCATTTATTACAGGATTGGATTTGTCATCAGAGGTAGGCATAGTCTTAACTTTCATGTTGTCTTTGTAAAATATATGTTTATATTTGTCATTCTGGAGAAAAAAATAGTAATCAGATAACTATAAAGTATTTGTCACTCACGCTCATGGCATTAAATCAATAATTCAGTAGTAAAGAATCACAGGACACATCCTGTGATTCTTTGCTACTGAACTACTAGGTATTTAAACACATGTTGTTGAAGTATAATAATGTCATGGGTATAGAGAAAAAATTGTTTTGAGCTGAGTAGGATCCAAGCCCATGGTCTGATAACCTCTGTGCCCATTGACATCATCATACGTTAGCAGTGTAATGGTGTTTAACTACCTTGTAATTGTACAGTGCTGTGGAATAAAAATATTTAGTAATATACTGAAGTGCCATTGAATTAGGAATAGGAGACATTATCCAAATTCAGTACTGCAAGCCCCACATTTGTGTGCATGCGTGGCTGAAACTGGTCATATATAGCTGCCAGTTTTGGCTTCCCCAAGCATTTGGTGTGAAAGTGTAATAGGAAAGGTGCGGGATTTAGATGTATTTGACAGAGGGCAGATCGTAGGTGCCCAATGGACGGGACACTCGATCTCTGAAATTGTCAACAAACTTGGATTTTCTCATATGACAGTTTCAAGAGTGTTCTGGGAATATGAAAATTCCGGCAAAAAAACAAGCACCTGGACAAACTGCAAAGGACAACCAGCCTTGAATGACCATTGAATGATTGTGGGCTGCACCATTTTACCCGCATCGTACAGGCCAATAGGTGTCAAACATTATCTGAAATCACCTCCCATCTGAATGTGGGTTCCAGCCACGAAGTCAGTGCATGGACCGTGCAACGCTCACTTCATCATCTTGGCTTTGGGAGCCGCTGACCTATGAGAGTCCCACTTCTAACACCACGGCACCGGGCTCAACACCTTACCTGGGCTAAGGAACATCGAAATTGGACCATCGGAAATTGGCAATGGATAGCCCGGAGTAATGAATGTTGATGGGAGACTGAGGGTATGGGGCCAACCCCATGAATGCTGCATGTCAGGTCGAAACAGTACAAACTGGTAGTGACTCAGTGATGGACTGGGGTCTCTTCAGTTGGATGTCTGTGGGACCTTTGGTACATGTACCGATGACTCTTAATGCATCCTGGTATGGAACTCGTGGCTGACCATTTACACCCATTTATGGCCATCATGCATCCCAATGGAGATGGCATCTGCCAGCAAGACAACTGCTTATCTCACAGGTCCAGTTTGGCTACTGCATGGTTGCAGGAGCATTCTGCTGACTTTGAAATAATGAATTGGCCATCTAGAAACCCAGATTTAAATCCCATCAAAAATCTTTGGGATACCGTTGAGCAGAGTGTTTGGGTCTGTGTCCCATCAGCAACGACCTTGAGAGAATTGTGGACAGCTCTGGAGGATGCCTGGGTCACCATACCTGTGAAACATTTGTGCAAGCTTGTGGAGTCCTTGTCTCGTCATGTGGCGGCCATTATCAGAGCCAGAGGAGGTTAAAAAGAAATTTCAGAATGTTTGCATCAACATCTATTTTAACACAGAGCCCTACCAAAATTATTACATTGAAATTGGATGTAGATAAAATTTTAATTCTTGAGCATATGCAGAAACGGTTGAGAAATAGTGTGCTAAACTAATATTGGAAAGGTTGAAGTATGAAATGATTAATAAGGCTTTTTTTAGTCTTCCTATTGAAGCATGCCATCTTCATGGATTATGATAATGGTAATTAGTAGGGGTTTTTTTTTCGATACATTCGTCCTCTAAGTTATGTCTGCTTCAGAACAAATGTTTTAAATATGACACTTTGAAAGTGGCTTAAAGCATGGTTTATTAGTAGATTGCAGCCAGGTATATTTCCCAATTGCTTGGAACTGATGCAAAATATAGTAAAACTTCTGTTTTAAGTGTTTGAAGCCATTTTATATAATATAATATCAGGGAATGAAAGTTTTGTGCCATAAAGAAAAGAATACACTTTGCATTATCGAGCAACAATTGCCACTCCCAAGTCCATCATTAGAGTCAGCTTAAGAATTTTATGTCTATTATGTTGCACATCCATCCTGCTTCTTAGTATTTAGTGTTGGGGTGCTGGCTCAAACTAACTCTTTCCAAATTTGTACCTGTAAGTTTGGTATCAATAGGATATTGGGGGGGGGGGGGGGGGGAAACTTAGTGGAGGCCAAAAATTATTAAACTTGACAAATATTGACATCTTATTATTGTGACAATTATTTAAAAAACAAATAGGGAAATTTAGTTCTCTTGTCTCCACCCTCCTCTTCTTACCTTTTTCCAGCTCACTTGCCTCCCTTATTTTTTTTTCTAGATATGTCTGTCCTCTTCCTTTCCTGAAAATATAAATTTAAGATTTTGTTAAGTATCTGACCTTTATCTGTCCACCTGTACAAAGCCTTGTGTGTAGTTAACAATAGATTTTTTTACTCATTCTACCATTCACAATGTTTAATTCACTTTCCATGTAAGTTATTGTAAAGTTAACAGTTATTGGGCTGGGTTGTTTTACCTCTGAGTGGCACTTTTTTTTAACACAATGGTCTAAATGGCCAGGTTACAAGGACCCTGAGGCTCAGAGAAGGTTGTGGGGAGGGAACCTTCTGGACAGCTGTTAGGAAATAGATCATAGACTTTTGTCAAGGCCATGAAGCATGTTCTTTAATATGCACAGGGTATGGCTCTCCCACACATTGCAGCCTTTCTAATCCCATCAGTGGCCCCTACTGACTGAAGGCAGGGTGAGGAGTTTTTTGGAGATAGAGGACATGAAACCTCACCCTCAATACTCTTACCATGTTTATCTTTCAATCCCTGTGTACCTGTCTGTTTCTTTCCACACAAAACATTAACTATCTGAACATCTCTCTGCTGTTATGCTATCTAACTGCTTCCTCTGCTTTGTTAGCTAAGCTTTCAAGTCAAAGATTATTATCAGCTGTTAACTGATCCATTACATGTTTATTAAGCTCTTTGTAATTCTTTCTGTTAGGACTAGTTGAGTGTTGATTATTGATATTCCTACTGTTCTTTCAAAAAAAAAAAAAAGTTTCAGTGCTTTAGGACTAGTTGAGTGTTGATTATTGATATTCCTGCTGTTCTTTCAAAAAAAAAAAGTTTCAGTGCCTTATCACACACATAATTTTAGCCTCTCTGCCCCTTTTTACCCAAAAGAATACTATTAGTTTCAAGAAAAGCCTGTTTAAACTGTCCTGTTCTTCCTCAACTTTTAGTAAGTAAACCATAACTGCCATTATAACTAAGTAACCTATCATGGTAAGCATTGGATGTAACTAATTCTTTCATAGCTTCAATGTTAAAAGTAACTCTTTTAAACCTTAGCACATTTCTTAAGTTAAAGTTGCAAGACACTTTTAATAAGGTAATGGTCAGATCCAATTTCATCTTTACTACATGACCTGGTATTCCTAACAGAACTAGTCCATATGCTGTTAATTAATATATAATCAGTCATATTCTTATGCAGACCATCTGGTGAAACCGACATGTACTTATATATGTTGTTGTGTTTGTAATAAGTGTTAGTTATTCTCAAACCATTAAGTTTACTTACATGTAGGATATGTTGCCAATTTGCAGCTACTAATACCAATGGGACCTATCACCCCTCCCCAAAAGTCAGTCAGTTACACCTTTAGTATAGAACAAGGGTAATATCGCCTTTTTGACACAAAATATCCTGAAGTTGTGTGTAAAAGCCTGTTTCTCATCCTCATTGATGTTCTCAATGGGGGGGGGGGGAGGCATAATAACAAGTAATATTCAAGTCTTTAATGCTTGTCTGAAATTTAACTGTAAGAAACCTTTCATTTATGTACTCATATCCTAGAAGAGTGCAGAGAAGCAAACCTGTGCCTTAAGGATGCTTTCCATCTTCCTTCCCTGAAAAGAGAAATTTAAGATCTCTTTAAGTATCTGACCTTTGTTCTTCTGGTCTCTTGCAAGCTGAGAATATTTAAGTTATAATGGTGGAATTCTTGTGTGAGGACATCAAGAGAATAATCTCTGTGCACAGTGCTCACATTACAACTACCTATAGGGAGAAAATGATTAGTGGGATGTTTAAAGAAACTATTTATTGAAAGAGGAAGTGCCAATAGTACCCCCCCCCCCCCCATAATTGCAGGCATCGGGCAAAGACCTGTTCCCCACACTACTAAAGACTGAAGCCATCTACACTGGTAGGACTTCCTCCATTGTAGGTTTGACGATGCTCATAGTAACAAGGGTTCAGGTACTTGTGATACCTCTGATCAGGATTATCCACCAGCTGATAAATCATATCTTGTGAATCTATTCACTTGGGGCTGTCAACCCACAAACAAACAGAAAATACAGTAGAAGATTTTTCCTCAACAGGATCCATAATCAAACTTAGAGCCTTATTCTATTCAGGTTGGTGTAATGACCACACAGAGACAGGACCCTATGTGGTTTGGTTGACCACCTCTCAATAGGGTGGAAAATAATAGCCATAGTAACCAGATCAGTTGGCCACACTGATCTGACAGCCCTCCCCTTTCATTCCTTTCCACAAGAGAGCATCGTTTTGGAAAAGTAGTAATGTGCTGCACCATGAGAAGGCTGAGTCGGACTTTAGGTGTTAGGCCTGGTTAGTTCTGCACATCACAGGGCTCAATGCTGGCCTAGGTAGGATTCAAACCAGGGAACTGCAGATTACGAGCGTGATGTGTTACCGACTTCTCAGTCGGTAGTGTGCTAGGTTCAGAATCTGCAGTTCTGAGGTTCAAGTCCCAGCTGGGCTAGCATTGAGACTAGCATTTATCTCTTCAAAACTCCCTGCCCAGTAGTGAACACCAATGGGCTAGAAAAGGCTGCCATCAGTTGGATGGAATGTGAGGCCACGGCCCTATGTGTGAGAGAGCCATATCCTGTGCACATTAAAGAACACACTGGAGGGCCTTGATGGGAGATTACCATCTTTCTCCTAACAGCTCTCCAGTGGGTCCCCTCTCCCCAACCTTCTCTGAGCCCTCGGGGTCCTTGTCACCTTACCATTTAGCCCATTGTGTGCAGAAAAGTGTTGCTCAGAGGTAAAACAACCCTACAAGATGCTGCTGACTGAACCACCCCTGCTCCAATTAATAGTGGTAATTTGAACTAATATTTACACAATGCAGGTTTAACATTAAGTACCTAAGTGATTTATTACTGCACATTTGTATGTCTGCTATGCTTTCTTTTTTTTTTTCTTTTTTTTTTTTTGTAATGCTATCTTATAGTTTTCATTAAAATTTTAATTGTTTTATGTAAAATAATGGCCTATGAGAAAATAAATTTCAAGACACTTCATTTTGAAATGCATTAAGTTTTCCTGAAATGCATCTTTGACAAATTGTGAAGAAAATCTGTATTACAAGAACTGAAAAGAAAAAAAATATATATATTTCCAGTGGTTTTCAATTAACCCTTTTCAGGGCTGGTGTAGGAAACGTGCGGTTTGCTAGCTGGCCCAGCTCAGGAAAATGCTTATTCACTAAACATCAAATGATTATTTACAGAATGCAAAATGTATTAATCTGTGCTTTCAAAAATTTCATACTAAAAAGAAATGCAAATTTTTGTTTATAAAAGAGAAATTGAATTATTATTATTATGTTTGAATTACATTCATTTGTATAACAATTTGTATTTTGGAAAATATGTCTATTTGAACGAATTACATTTACCAACTGTGTTTTCCTTTGGTAATGTAATTTGTTCAATAATAATACACACACACAATTCCTTTCATAGGTATACGTAATCCGTATTTAGTTTTTATTTTTAGGTAAGTAGTGTAGTAATTAATAAGTCATTAGATGTAACATTAGTCGTGTTACTTCAGTAGCCATTGTTGATAGCAATCTGATCAGCAGGAAATACCACAAGCTTGAAGATATGACACTTAAGGAAAAATACTGTTATCTCACCACCTATTGTATCTAACAAATTAATTTTTGCACTTCATATCCTCAGACTGCTCCTTAGCCTTTGTCAAAAATTCAAGTTGTTAGCCTTTTTTTTGTGAAGAATTATGGTGACCATGAAGCACACATACACCTCCTGGTATTACACACTTATCTCTCTCTCTCTATTTCACAAGAGCCACAGCAAGGCATAAGCAACAGTTGTGTAGTGGGACTGCCACGTTAATACCATTATAGGGCCAGAAACTTGTGGTGGGTAAAACACGTTCCAGTCACCCGGAGGGTTAATGTTAATAGATATCCTCTTTTAATGTACTCATGCATCTCTCAATTAATGTTCTCAGCATTTCTACCTTTGTAGTGTGGCATCTTTTCATCTGCCTTTACTATCATATATACCATGATATCTATTAAATAAAAATAAATGTAACAAAGTTATATTAACTAATACACTCATATTTGATGCCCATTTTAAGCAGTGTGTTTTAGTTTTGTTAAATGTTAAAGCATTAAAATACTATTAGAACTGCAATTTTTACAATTTGCTACCTATGATAAATATTTGAAGTTCTTCAAATGCAATATAAAGAATACAGTAAAAACATTATTTACCAATTTAAATTGCTTAATTGAAAATATCTTTTGTAAAACTGATTTATTTATTCCTCCCGGAATAAAACAAATATATGTAATGCAATATATTTTCATTTTGCTTTGAAAATATATACTGATCACTTAACTTATATTTTGGGTTATTTATTTATGGAATAATTCTCTGATATCAAATTTTATGGATTGTACTGTTACCAATTATTTAATATTAAACAGCTAAGTTTTGCAATTTTTAGTGAAAAATTATCATGCAAAATTAGCAAATTGAAAGTTATAAATACCATGAAAATGCTCAATAGTGAAACTGCATTTTTCAGCATCATTGAATACTTTCAGGTAGTTCAGAAAAAGTTAGAAGAACGTGCCAAAAGATTTGGATTAGAAGGAAGACCAAAAAACCAAATAACACAAGCAGAAATTGATGCTTTATATGAAAGGTTAGGAATTAAATGTTAAGTGAATCTGTATTTTATTCTTTTGCTGAATATGTGCCTTAATTTTCTTTTTTTTTTTAATTTTCAGCTTAGAAGTTCACTCAGATCAGCGTAAAGTTCCTGCTCGTAAGTGTATTTTTAAAGTACTTTTTCATGTGTGAAAAGTTTATTAACAACTTCTGTGACATAATTTTTGAAATTCTGTTTCAAAAATTAATTTTTTATTGTATATTTGAAATCAGTGGTACATACAGTAACACCCTTTGCTGATTGACCATAGAGCCCCGTGACCATAGAGCCCCGTGCTGCCAAAACAGCTTTTGCCTGGCGAGGCATGGATGCTACAAGATTTCTAAAGGTGTCTTGTGGTATCTGGTATCAACACGTTACCAGCAGATCCTTTAACTCTTGTAAGTTACATGATTGAGCCACCGTAGATCGGATATGCTGTTCCAGCACAAACCACAGATGCTCGATTGAATTGATATTTGGGGAATTTGGAGGCCAGGGCAGTATCTGGAAGTCTTCCTCATGTTCAGCGAACCATTCTCAAACAATCTGGACAGTGTGGCATGGTGCATTATCCTGCTTAAAGAAGGCACTACTAGAGGTATATATCATTGCCATGAAAGGATGTACCTCGTCTACGGTAATGTTTTAGGTAGGTGGTAGATGTCATAGTTTCCTGCACATGAATGACAACCCAGAGTTTCCCAGCTGAATGTTGCCTGAAGCATTACACTTCCTCTACTGGCTTGTTTTCATGCCATGGTTTATCCTGGTGCCAACACTTCCCCAAGTAAATGAAGTATACGTATCCGGCCATCCACATGGTGCAACAGAAAATGATCGGACCAGATGATGAATGATCGGACCAGATCATTCATCATCTGGTCCGATCATTTCAGATGATGAATGATCGGACCAGATGATGCAACATCGGACCAGATGACCTTTCAATCATTCAAGGTCCAGTTTTGATGCTCGTGTACCCATTGTAGACACTTTTGACAGTGAACTGAGGTTAGCATGGGCACTCTGAGTGGCCTGTGGCTATGCAATCCCATTTCCAGCAGGGTTTGATGTTCTTTGTGTTGTGACACATTACTCCTGTCACCAGCATTCAAATTACGGGTGAGTTGCACCACAGTATCTCTTCTGTTGGCTTGTACCATAGGGATATCTTTTGCTCACCTCTAGCATAAGTGGGCTGTGGTCGGCCCACATCTTGTCGGCAGTTTGTGGTTTTTTTTCCCTACCTCGAACCACTTTTTGAAGGTACTAACCATGGCTGACTGTGAGCACCCCACAAGCCTTGCCTTCTTGGAAATGCTCTGACTCAGTCATCTGGCCATTATAATTTGATCTTTGTCAAACTCACTTAAGTCTTCCTCCTTTCCCATCTGAAAAACAAGAATAACACTGATTAACAGAGCTTAGTATCAGGTATTATTTATTCCATTTTATTATCTTCAAACATGCCATCGTTTACCTGCAGTTTCTTCGATTTGCATAAAGATTCACTGGTCATAATGTTTTGGCTCTTTGTTGTATGCCTTAGTATACAACTTGCTGCTAGTGCTCATGGCTTTGACTTTTAAATTTCATGACTTTGTTTTTTAGAGTACCCAATTGATTTGAACATGAGTATCGACCCTTAATTTGCTTAACTTGCTGCACTGGTGTCCTCTGTTGGGGAAAAAAATCAACCACTCTGCTTTTGGGTTGCCATCTAGTGAAGAGCTGTAAAAAAAAGTGAGTGTGTATGTGTGGAGGGGAGGTATACATACTTTCAGAATTAAAGTAATTAAAGTATATTTTTCTTGCCAGAATTAGCATGGGCACTGCAGTTTTGAAATGAAATTGCATGAATGAAATATGAATGAAATGCTTTTAATGAAAAAGCTTGGGCAACACACTGAAGTAGTTAATATGTTAATTACTACATCAATTTTAACCATTAGAAAGTGATTTGTTTTAAATAATTTAAGTAATATTTTTTCATAATGACGAGTTTGATATTATCTGTGTGATAAATGTAGCATAGCATGTTCATAGTGCCATGAGCAAGTGCATGTTGTATTAGTTGAAGACAAGAAATTTTCCCTTGGTGGAAACAGATAATTATATGTAAATGGTTTATATTTATTAGGAAATCTTGCTATAAATTATTATATAAAAAAACTAATTGTTTATTGATTATTTCTTTCCTTAAACAGCTAAAACTAAAGGTATCAGGTTAGATGCTATCCATGTACGAGGAGTGGAGGATATGAGCACAAATGATGTTTTTGATTATTTCAAGGAGTATGGACCATCATCGGTGGAATGGATAAATGATTATTCCTGTAAGTTCTCATTGTTTTTTCCTTCATTGAAAGCTATCATACTAGCTGCAATAGCCATTATCAACAAAGAAATGTTGATAGAGTAAATGGAGCATGGCAACAGCACATACAAGTATGCTATCAACTTGCAGCCTGTTAAACACTTTGCTTTTTATATATTCTAATATAATTTGCAGTGCTTAGCAAATTATATTAGAATGTTTCTGTTTCTTACATCATTTTACTTAAATCTACCAATTCATTTTCTGATTACATGTGTTTATGCCAATTGTCCAGACTTTTGAATTAAAAAGTGTATTTTAAATTTAGGTCTACTTTAGATTTCACTACAAGCATTATGGAATGAATTTGCATACATTCTGTGATGTCATCATTAGGAGTCGCTTCACTTAGTATTGTATCAAATTATTTTTAAAGAGATAAAATGATGCATATCTCGGAGAAGTATATTTAAGATAAGTACCATTTTTTTAAACCAATGATTTAAAATATTAGTAAAATTTATGATTCTGGATCAGATGTTGATGGCAGTTTAAATAATCCTGATTTCATAGCTATTTTTTTGATTTATGATTCAGTCATGGTAAGAAAATAGGTTAATTGAAACAAGTGTTCTCCAAAGGAATAAAAAAAGAGATTCATAGTACACTCTTGACAAAATTAAGGTAGTACTACAAAATGTGGCATAACCATTTTCTTTATTGTGCAATGTAATTAAACAAAAATTTGCCTTTTTTACAAAAATATATTTTAGTATAATAAGGAAATGTGTTGAAAATGAAAACCCTCACAACAAAAGTGACATATTACAATAATATAATTAAAACAAGAAAATATCAGACATTGTAAAAGTTGATTTCAGATGCTCCAAAATATGCACATATGACACCAATATGGAATATGATCCCCTCTGATGCTTAAACAGACTTGACAGCATTGATCCATGCTCAATATAAGGTTGCTCAGAGGGGCCTGAAGCAATAAATCCCATTCTTCCACAAGAGATAACCTAAACCTCATGAAATGACTGAGTAGGTGGCTGATGGTTTTAGTGCACCTACTTAAGACATCCCATATGTGTTAGATGGGATTTAGATATGGTGACCTTGCTGGCCAGGTCATTCATTGGATATTTTTCATTTCTAAATACTCCTGCAACAGGTTAGCACTCTGTGAAAGGACACTGCCATCCATAAACAGGAAATCAGTGCCAATTGCACCATTACACATAGACTGCAAAGATCTCTGCACCTCTGAACAGTTACAGAGCCTCCATCAAACATATGAAGAGGAGTATGGCAAATAATGGTTATACCACTCCAGACCAGCATGCCACCTTCCACCAGTATCCCTTTTTATTAGAAGGGTGGTATTTCATTTCTCTCCAGATTAAACAAAGAGTAGACTCTGTCTGTAGTCTGAATAAAGACTGAATCAAGACTCTCCAGAAAACATAACATTAGTCCATTGTTCAAGGTGCCAAGTGGCATGTTATCAGAACCAGTTAGGATGAACTTTTCAGTGGTTGTGGATTAGCAGGATACAAACCAATAGCCTCCTGGCATAGAGTCCACTTGTAGTAAGCTTCATGACACTGTTCTGCTGGAAATCCTATCACAGGTGGCTACAGAAACCCTGAGAGACTGTTGATGCAAAATCATCATGCTGTTTCATCTTGCATTAGAGCCAGATAACAGTCAGTTTGGATTGAAGAATCTCTCAGACAACTTTAGCCAGATGTTCTCTTAATGGTTTCAGTCTCCTGGAATTGTTTTTAAAGTGCCAATACCACTTTTCTCCACACATTGAGCCATTTTAATGGCTCTGCCTTCAACTATCCTGCTTCAAAATCGTCCAACAGCCTGCCATCAGAAGGAATTATCTAAAGACGATGGCTTACCATCTTCAGTAGAATTAACCCTTTCCATATCAGAGCCCGAATAATCTTTTTCATCTTTAGAATTCTAATGATCAGAAATGCAAGTTTCATTTCCATAGTATGAGGTTGTAAAAAAATTTTCAAAATAAAAATCCGAATTTTTTTCAGCTGTTGCTAATCAAATATCGAAAATAACATTTAAATCTATGATATATATATATCTTTTACCTGTTGATTCTGCTTGAAAAATTATGATATAGTTTAAAAATAAATCTGTTTGAGTGTGCAGTGAATGTATGTGCATGTTCAGTTGCCATAAATAGTGTCAAGTAGCACTGATTTGGTTTATGCCTTTATTCTACTCTACCATACTTAGATTATTGATCAGTTGTGATTCCCAGTACTTTAGGCTATTTATAGTTTTACTAAAGTTTTAATGCTTTCTAAACTTTAAATATAAAGATATTGATTTTATTACTACTAAAAACTGTATCATCTGGAAACTATGCATATTGGCTTCCAATCAATATTTTAGCAGACTTTCGATTTTAAATACTTTGTTTTTTTACTTTAATGCTTCTAAAATTATTTTTGATTTCTTCTCAAATGGATACTGCAATTATAAACAATAATTAATTAGAAATGATCAAAAACAAATCTACTAGCGATATACAGGGGGAATCTGAAAAAGTGGGCAAAATTTTACGGGGTGGTAGAACGCAGCTATACGAGCAATATTCGTCATAGAATGTATGGTCGGAACGCAAGCGGTGAGAAGTTAAAAGGTAGTTTTCCACTGTCACATTTAAAGAATGAACACAAGAAAGAGAGGAGATACTTCAGAAAACATTTTATTAACAGGAATGTAATTGAGGTACATGCTCAAAGAAATTGCTCAAAAGAGCTGCCGCCAGCTGTAATGCAGGCTTCACACCTGCGGGATAGGTACCGACGCACATTTGCGAAGACACCAGGCACGAGGACCGACCCTTTCATACCATTTCCAATGTCACCTAGCGGCTCGACGTTTGCGTTCCGCCCATACTTTCTATGACGAATATTGCTCATATAGCTGCGTTCTACCACCCCGTTAAATTTTGCCCACTTTTTCAGATTCACCCTGTATAATGACAGCAATCAGAACAACATTAGAATTACTCAAAGTGCGAATTTTAAAAGGTAGAATTTTATTTATCAATACTTTTAATTACATTTCAACCAAATAAACTAATTAAGGTCAGGAAATTGTGATTTTTAACCAAAATTTCTACCAGAACTTTAGAATTAAACTTTTCTGTAGCAGTTATGCAGCTTTATAATGAAGTGACTCATTCTCAAATTCAGTGTTTCAGTTAAACTTTAAATGCTCTGAAACGTTCAATTGGATTTTTTTTTTTATAGTTCTTTATCACTTTTCAGATAAATTTTTATTTAAATTATCTTGTTTTTAAAGTAAAATTATTTTTAATGACACTTTTTCTTAGGTTTTAGAGTTTGTCGATTATCAAAAGTCTAAGAATATGCATTATACGTTATATGCATAAATAAAAATAAGAAAAAAACTAAATAAATGGAGGATTTAAGCATTAATAGAAATATTATGAACTGTTTATATTAGAATAATAAAATAATATGTAAAAAAATGGGAAAATATATATATTTTTAACATTTTACTTAAGATAAAGTGGAAAAAAGAGTAAAAATTTGCAATGTTTAAAAAAAATGCTTAAATAATTTAACTTATTATTTTCTTTGAATTTTTGTCATTTTATTAAGCACAATTAAATGTTTTTCAGTATGTAACATGACATATTTCCATTTGTTAGTTCCTTCAGGATGAGGTTCTAAAGCTCTTTATTTTACTTTCTGAAAACACTTTGAAATAAATCTGGCCACCACAGTGAGTTCAGTTTCAGAAACCCAAAATTGTGAGGTTAATGATATTAACCCTCCTTATCAGCAACATTTGAATTGGAGTGATCTGGTATCAACCCATGGCTATATGCATTAGCAATTTATATATCATATTGTTAAATTGCTAATGCATATCAATATATGCATTAGCAATTTATATGTTGCAAGGAATTGTGAGGTCATGGATCAATTTCAATTGGATATTTAAAACTTGCTTGTAATTTTGCCTATAACAGAGGCTTTTTACCTTTGGAGATGTTGTTCAAATTTAAATATTGGTAAAAAAACACTGTTACCTTAATTTTGTGAACAAGTGTATTTTATGTATATTGTAAATACTAAATGCTTAACCCTTACCATTCCATGACCTATAAAATCAGGTTCATGAAGCCTGCATATATGGTCATGAACCATAAAACCAATATTTAGTCCATAAAAAATAAAACAATTTAAAAAAATTAAAGTTTGAACTAACTTTTTAATTTATATATATGTGTAAAATAGACATTTCAGAGCTCCTAAAAAGTGCTAATTTTTCCAATGTATTTCTCAACTTGATGTTTCAATAGCCCATTCAGTTTTCAGTAGCCATTTCAGATTAAAAGCTTATTCTCTGGCTCAAACTGCTATTAGCACACCATCAACTGATGCCTTTGCCATAGACACTTCTATCTTCAGAACAGTCCCCCACTCAACTGGCTGAGAGCTCCAGTTAGTTAATTAAGTTATTTTTTAAATATCCTACTATCTGTTTCTCAATAAAATGAAGTCAGTGCTAAAAGGAAACTTTTTTTATTGGAGGTTTTACAGTGAATTACATAAAAATGCAGCTATATATAATTTTGTACAACATTTTAGTATGTTTTCCAAGTTAGTGCGCTTGGCTACTGATCCACGGGACCTGGGTTCGAGCCCTGGGTAAGGCATGGCTGTTTGTGTCGTTTTTCTGCTGAGGTCCTGCCATCCTCTCAGACTTTCTACTGTGGCATATAAACTGACAGACTCCTGTCAGACCTCTGTGGCAAGCAGCTGCTTGAGGGGGTATTTTTTTTTACAGGAAATAAAAAATGCAACACTTGCAAGAAGGTATGCAAATGTGACAAAATTTAGGGAGGAGGTAGTATATGGAAATGCATAGAAATGATTAGGTTTGCAGGACGATCGTTGTTGTGAGCCTATCGTGCAGCACTGCATTTGCTTCTCACATCTGCTCACATGTAAGCACATTTTCAGTGGTGTCACCTCAGACTGAACTGGAATGAACAAGAGTGGAGTACCATGGTGTTTAGCAACAAATCTCGCTTTTGTCTTGGTCAGCACGATGGTAGACAACATGTTTGCCATCATCCGGGAGAAAGGAACGCCACCCAGTGTGTGCGACATTGCCACATCACAACTCCAGCACCTTGTGTCTTGGTGTGTGGTGCCATTAGTCAGACATCTCAGTCAGAAATGGCCATCATAAGGGGATCTCTTAAGCCCAATGATTTGTTACCAACATTTTACAGCCTGTGGTTGTTCCATTTTTTTAGCAGCACGGAACCTTTTACCAGCAAGATAATGCCCATCCCCACACATCCTGCATTAGTCTGCAGTTTCTACACAAGCGAAACATTCAGGTACTACCATGGCCAGCACACTTGCTGGACTTTTCACCTATTGAACACACCTGGGACATGATGGGCCGACAGCTCCAACAACACCCAAGAGGTGCACCAACCACTGTCACTGAAATGGAACAGTGACCTCATGCTATTTGGCATTCTATCCCTCAGGAGGACATTATAGAGCTATACGATAACCTTCCCTGCCGTGTTCATGAATGCATTGCTGTGTGGGGTGGTTTAACATCATACTAATTATACCACTTTACCAGATAGGTAAAGTGGTAATTTTCCATATTTTTTTTGGAAAATGTAATCAATCGCACATCTCAGTGCATGCTACTAGATGTTAGTTTTTTTTCCTGTAGTATATTTTAGCATTTCTGAATTATTTTTATCTATTATTGAATATTTTTTATGAATAGTATAGGATGAGAAAATTTGATATTTCTTTGATCATGTGATTGTCAATGTCATAGGAGTGTGATATCGACCGACCAACATCTGGTTTTGATTTCAAACTTAGTGCGAATGTTAGGCGGTATAGATCAGATATTTCAGAAAGTGTTTTTGCATTTTCTTTTGCTGATGAAATATAGTTTAAAAATGGTAATGGACAATAACTTTATGTCATGAATATTAATCATATGGATATTAGTGAACATGGAGATTGCAAATTTTTTCTAAACTAAAATATTTCGTTAACTCTGACAATGATTCAGGTGAATTCTGACATCTCAGATTCTGAATGGGGATATCAATTTCAGCTATTTCTAGAATTATTTATATTGCATCTCAGATATATACTGCAGTTAGAAAGAATAATTATTTGAAGCTTGACCAAAAATTAAATCATTAGGCATATGTGACAACTTAAAATGGTAGCTACTTAGGAGACATCTGATTAGGATATTATAACAAAAAATTTATTTTCTTAATGATAGTACTTTTTAGTACTAATTTTAATTGAAGTATATTCAAAACTAGCATTCAGAATTTGTAATTTCTAAGTCAAGCATTTTCCATTTTCACAAAGTTCTTTTCTGTAATAGTCGGTTTTTGATCTGGAAGGGTTCAATCTCAAATTTCAGAGGTTAAAATTAACTTTATTTACTTTGAAATATTTTTAATTTCTTCACAGCTCTTTATCCCTTTTTTATTTATTTATTTTACAATTTTTATATAAATAATCTTGCTTTAAAGCACAATAATTTTTTTAACAGTGTTACCTTAGTCTTAGAGTTTGCCGATTGGGGGAAAAAAATCACCATTTTGCAATGCTTGCATAAAAACGTCCAAATAATTTTGAAAAAAATTAAATAAATGAAAGATTTAAGTAATGAGGGAAATATTGTGAATTATATATAAGCTCACCAGACAAAAAAATTAGTTATCTCATGCTGTAAGAGGGTTATGTCTGTTCAACAGCAACAGAGGGTGCACCAGTAATAAATGCCCTACAAATAGGTGTGCCATGCGCTACTGGGTTCATACAGTGACAAGAAGTGGTTGTGTGCCACGTGTGTATTAGTTGCTCTGTGAAACATGGGTCACGCCAAAGATTTGAACGAGTGGCAAAAAGGTGTTATTGCGTTTGGACAAGCCAAAGAGCATAGTGTACAAGAAGTTGCTGCCTTTGCAGGTGTGTTGAAATGTACTGTCCAAAGGGTCTTCCAGCAGTGGCGTACATTGCAGTCCACTGCTAATCGTTGCCAGAACTGTGGCAGAAAACTGCTCATCAATAGGGATCATTGGAGTGTGTCCTGCACTGTTAGGGCAAACCGCTTTGCAACGAAGCAGGAATTGCTCTAGTCAGTCAATGCAGGCCTACAACAAGCTGTTTCCGAATGAAAACTCTGAAGGGAACTGCATGCCATGGATATCTGGAGCAGAGTACTGTGGAAGAGACCCATGTTAACAGCTCTGCACAAGGCTGCATGGCTACAGTAGGCGTGGCACCACAAAGACTGGACTGTCAACTCTTGGAAGTGTGTGATCTGGTTGGATGAGTCACATTTTTGCTTGTACTCGGATGATGCAAGGCAACGGGTAAATCGTAAGCCACATGAAGCCTTCCATGCGGACACTGTGCAAGGTTCTGTTCAAGCTGGAGGAGGCTCTGTGAGTGTTTCACATACGAGAAAATGGGTTCTTTGGTTGTGGTGACATCACACTTGAACCAGAAGAGCTATATGGAGCTACTGGATGACCACATGTTGCCTTTAGTGCAACATCTCCACAGTGAACACCAGAAGGATACCCCATTCTTCCAAGATGACAATTGTCGCCTGCACAGGGCTTGAATTGAAGTCTGTTGGATTGGCACGATGAGCATTCTGAAGACTTCAAACATCTTGACTGGCCTGCCAAATCCCTGGATTTGAATCCAATAAAAAACTTGTGGGACAATTTGAGACAACGAGTGAAGTGCTGTTCCAGCCATCTGATCAATCTAGCTGAAGTGTGACATTTGCTGCTGGAAGAGTGGATGAATATTGATTTGCACTACATCCGCAAACTGGTGGCATCCATGCCAGACAGGATTTCGGCTGTTCTTCGGGCACATGGAAGTGTTACGCTTCATTAGGTGATATTCAGCCAGGGATGACTAATATTTTGTCCAGTGAGCTTATGTTAAGGCAATGAAATATTTCAGAAAATACAACAAAATTAATTAATCAGTAGTAAAGATTCACAGGATGTGTCCTGTAGACATGAAACTTATGAAATAATAAGCATTTTTTAAAGAATTTTACTTAATTTAAAAGATAAGAAAAAATGCAGTTAAACTTTCCAATTTTCTTTAAAAAAATGCTTATAAAATTTTACCTGTCTTATTTTTTATTTTTGCCATTTTCTTAATGCAAATTTAATATTCTTTCTTTTGATATATAACATGACCTATTTCTGTTCATTTGTTATTTTTCAAAAAAATTCTAAAGTTGGCTTGTTTATTTGATTGGTGACAGCTGGTGAAAACCTGAAATTTTCCCAAAATATATAAAAAATAAAAAAGAAATAAATAAATACCCCCTCATGCAGCTGCTTGCCACAGAGGTTTGACAGGAGCCTGTCAGTTTATATGCCACAGTAGAAGATCTGAGAGGATGGCAGGACCTCAGCAGAAAACAACACGAACATCCATGCCTTACCTGGGGCTCGAACCCAGGTCCTTTAGATCAGTAGCCAAGCGCTCTAACCACTCGGCCACTGGAAGAAATGTAAAAAAAAAATTTTGGAAAAATAGAGTAATTTTCTTCAGTTAAAAAAAATTATTTTCCTTTTGATACATAAATAAATAGCCTTTCTATTGATATGTATTGTAATGATTTTTGTCTATTGTTTTATTTTAAACAAATTTTTATTTGCATTGCCAGATGCATTGTTTTACTAATGCCTCTATATAAATGCCCTATTAAAACAAAACTAGTCATTTTTTGTTAAATATTTTATTTCCAGAAAATCTAGAATTAAATGCTGATTAATTTGGCATGCAAGATGCCATAATTCTTTTCAGTAGTTATTTGGCAAAAATTCTACAGTTCACTTTTTTGCCTGAACACAATTGAAAAAAAAAACCTGACCACAGAGTACAATTCAATTTTTCACACCTGGCATGGTAAGGGCTAAGCAACTACTAAATGATGTTTCGATGGCATTAAACCTCAATAGTGGATGTACTTTTAATGCTTTTACAATGTGATTCGAGAGTAAATATTTTCAATAACTTGTATGAAAATAACATGTAAAAACCAGATTCTGGATGACCTTGACATGAGTTCCCCCATCTGCTCTTAATGATTGTGCACTGAGTCTCCTCATTTACTAGGTTGCCCTTTTGTTCGGTGCATAATAGCATTTGTTGTGATAACCATAAAACCCCAAACAACCAAACATTTATGTTGCCCTTATGATCTTTCCATTTATCCTATTGGGCAGCAGAATTGAGCTCAGTGAAAAATAAAACTGAATAACTCTATCTCACAGAAATATTTTTTAATATTTACTGAGAGTAAGATGAAGCATTGCCATATGCTAAAAAGCCCACATATTCAGGGTATAATAATAATATGTTATAATATAATGTTTAATGTTACCTTAAAATAAATTTTGATTAAAATTGTACTCAAAATTTGTTATTAACATTTGGGCAATCATTGTGAAAAAGATAATAAGCATGCTAAATGTTAGTTTATAATGAGTTAACAAAAAAAAATAGCCATATGTTTTTCAAGTATTAAATTATAATGTTAATATAATTATAAAATTAATAATAATTACGATATTAATGTTGGAAAAATAATCTGATATGCATAAGTAAACCAGCATTTTTTTTAAACTATCCACAAATATTTTGCTTTTGTCACATATGTAATAAAAGTTCTGTATGAACATTTTTACAGACTGCAATATGCTAAATATAATTGAGAAAGAAATGAGAAAATATTGGTATTATCTAAAAATGGTGTATAAGGGATCTCTGTATTCCAAGCTTTAATTTCTGCTAGCATAAATTTACATGTGACAATTAAACTTCTGAATGGCTGTAAGTCCTGAATTTTAGTCTGACAAAAAATTAAGGAATTTTGATTAGGTGGGCAAATCAACAAAAACTAAGTATTGGTAATTCTTCCTTCTGTATTAAAGTTTTTTTATTATTATTTGTATAATAAATTAGTGCACTTTTAGGTACTTCCTATTTGTCTGTGTGTGTGTGTGTGCATGCATTAAGTCACTAAATATAAACACTTTTAGAAGATTTGGGTTTGGCATTATATGCTTTATATTTTATTTTACAACTATTATTTAGTTGCTATTTGTCATTTTAGTGTAGGAGGTAGGGGTTGCTCAGTTTGATAGTGTGCCTGACTCATAATCTGCATTTCCCATATTTGAATCCCAATTGGGCCAGCATTTAGATTTATCTCTCCTAACCTTCACCCTGCCCTTCCTGAAAAAGGAGACATTAATGGGCTTGGAAATAGCCTCTGTCCATCAAGTGGGCAGCTAAGCATGACCCTTGTGTAAGAGGGCCATACTCTGTGCATATTAAGCAACATGCTGGATGGCTGTAATGGAAGGTTACTATCTGTCTAATGAATCCCCTTCTATATTCTCTGAGCCTTTGGGGCAGCCTTTGTGGCCTGGCCTTTTTAACCCTTCCAGGGTCCAGCTTGAAAAACTGATTTGCATCCAGAGGTGTAGTTATTTTTTCATTATAATCAGCCAAAAAAATTAACTTTAGAACATTTTTGCCAATTAACTAATGAAAGGAATTGATTTATATGCCAAATTTAATCAGCATTTAATTCTGGATATTCTGAAAACATAATATTTAACAAAAAAAGTTTTATTTTAATAGAGCTTTTGTAGAGGCTTGTAGTAAAACAGATGCATCTGGCAATGCAAATAAAAATTTTCTTAAAAAAAAACTAATAGACAGAATTATAATGCACATGAATGGAAAAGTTATTTCTGAATAACAGAAAAAAAAATATTTACTTGAAGCAAGAAAATTACTCCTGTTTCGTAATTTTTTTTCCTCAGTACCACACTTTGAGAAAAGTCCAGCCTTTTTGCCAACTATGCTGAGCCATATCAACAAGTCAACTTCGGATTTTTTTAATAACTAATCAACTGAAATATGTCATGTTAATTCCAAATTAAAAGGAGTTTAATTGCGAATTTTATGAAAATAAAATATTTAAGCAAATTTTGAAGCATATTGATTTTAACAAGACTTTTTTACAGTGATAAAGTTAAAAAAAAAACATCAGACTATGTTAATTAAGGCTTAATTTTTGAAATCCGGTTGAATAAAAACAGTTAAATTATATATCCATTGAAAGTAAATTTTTTCTCGAACGATAAAATATTTACAAGAAACACGATTTTTATTTCTTTTAATGATTTTTTTTTTCAGTGTAATATATTTTAAAACTTTGGCCAGCATTATATAAGGTTACTTGGATTGCTCAAATTAATGGGATTTTCTGTCCGGTTTATGAAATGGAGGAGTAATTTCTTGGCTGCTTTTTTTTTTACTGAACATTACAAATATTTTCTTTAGCGGTTAAATTTTGATCATTGCTAAATGCGAAAAGTCAGTCCATGAAAGCAAAAAAAAAATCTGTATTGTCAGAGTGGCACAGCCAAGATACTGGGGGATGGGGGATGCTTTTAAAACCATTCAATATAAACTTAAAAAAATAAAGTAATTGAGAAAAAAAAATGACATTTTGCTAAGGATAGAGGGGAGTAAAATGTCCTCATTGGGGGGGGGGGGGCTTCCCAAAATTGCCCTCCCACACAAGTACTGATTTCCATGCCAAGGAAGTCCTTTTTCATTTCTGTATCCAAGACCTCATTCATTTTCAGAAAATGATACAGATCAAAGTTTTTTTACTGGAAGACTATAAAATAATAAAAGAAAAGAATAACATATAACCTAATGCAAATAAAATATCCACAGCAACAAGTTGTAAGCTGGCATTTCTGATGCAGCATAACTATGAAAAATCGATATTTATCAATCAGTCAATAGATCAATAATTCACAGAAATAAAATAAATCAACAGAAATGAAAACTAGGGTTTAATTATAGAGAAAAACACAATACTACTAATTTCAGGAAGTGAGTGTATCCTACTTGAGTTAAATATGTCGTGCTCATAAACAACTTGTTATTCAGCCACTTAGCAGATAAAGTAAAAAAAAAATGCATCAGACTATGCAATTAAGGCTTAATTTTGGAAAACGGGTTGAATAAAAACAGTTAAATTATATATCCATGTGTGAGCAAGCAATTTGAACACCTCCAACTTTTTCCTTCTACTGGACTCTGTGGATAAACAGCTTTGACTTATGAAGACTTTTGTTTAGTTACAGTTTCGAGCTGAAGAGCAGGAAAAATGCATTGAAGCTAGCATAAATAATATAAATGATAAAAATATATCTGGGATTACTGAAATAAGTTTATGGCAAAAAGAGTGTAAAATGGGGGAAAATAATGGCAGTATGTACTTCATAATTATTTCCAAAAATTTCCATTTTTAAAAATAGCAGTTTTTTTTTTGTCATTTTAGGAGATTTCCAAAACTTTAGGAAAATATTTGCTGATAATAGTTCAAACAAACTTGTGAGTTTAAATCAGAAGGTTACTTCAGCAAAGAGGAAATCAGCAATGCCTTTTAGCATGTCTCAGAAATGGCAATCAGATGTCTTTAACAAATTATATTATAGTTTAATAAAATATGCATCAAATGAAAAAAGAAAATATTTTTCAAACTTGAATCACATATTTTAAAAATATATATAAGAAAATTTTAAAATGGCAATTTTATTATTTTTTTTAAATTGAAGTTTTATGTGCTGTACAAAAAACATCAACTGACATCCTTGACTACTCATTGCAATTTCTGTCAATGTCTATGTTTGACAGTGATCTGGGAAGAGTTAACTTATTGTGGGCAAAAAAATGCCACCCAGAGGTAAAACAACTGAAACCAATCTTTTTGTGTTTTTATCTTATTCTTAAAATTTCTCTGTCAGTAACAAGGCAAAAGTCATTTCTATCTGAGCTCATCCAGAGTTGAGAGTTCACTCAGTTTGTAGCACACCAGGCTTGTAATCTGATGTTTCCAGGTCTGAGTCCCAACTGTGCCAGTGTTGAGATTTTCTACACAACTCCCATTCTGCTTTCAGTGAGAAAGGGGGATACTGATGGCTCAAAAAGGCCACCATTTATTAGACAGGATGTTAAGTTAGGTTCCTGTGTATAGGAGAGTCCATGCCCTATTCTTAGTAAAGAAAGCTCTGAAGGGCAATTTCTAACATCTGGAATGGGAAGTTTTCTAACATCTGTCCAGTGGATCCCCTTTTGCAACCTTTTCTGAGTCCTTTTGGTCCTTGTGATCTGGCCATTTAGCCAATTTATGTGCAAAGAAGCATTTTGCTCTCATAAGTAGAACAATCTACTGTAGCTCATTTCACTTTCCTGACTGTTTTCGGTGCAGTTGGAAAACGTTTTTACACATGATGTGTTACTATTAGTCATCCTTTATGGGCTATTATGCATATTTCCAGACTTTCCACCCACTATAACTCTTCACATAAAGCTGGTGCAGGATCATAATAAACTATTTTTATACCTGACTAATTGAAGTGTTTATGTTATTCAGTTAAATATGCTGTTCCATGGAAAATAAAACCTTAAATAGACCTTTGGAAAGTAAAAAAAAAAATAATTAAAACTGTATGCATTTTATATGAAACTCAGTTGTGAAGGAATTTTTTATATCTTAAACATTGATTTCTGAGAAAAATAAAATCACTGCATTAACTGAAAATGACCATGTTTAGTACAAAATATCTTTTAATATTGAATAATTTAAGACAGGTGTGTATAAAATGTGGCCCATGTGTCAGTTTCTAGGGCCTGTACAATAAATTCCTGTTTTTTTTATGTGATGTTTATCCTGCAGTCATTCAGCAATTCTTAAATCATTTTCACTACTTTTATGTGTGTTTAATAATTATATATATATAAAGCTTCAAAAAAAAGAAAGTTAAAGTTTTATATTATTCTTTTAAATAATATTTATAATAAAATTGCAAGAATAAATGGCATATTTTAATCTTTCAGTCCCCATGTGCCCATTAATCTATAAAACTATTTTTGATATAAAATTCTTAAACTATTTTTTTTTCAAAAAAATTTCCATATGAGAACATATAATGAATTTACAATTTAATAAAGGAATATTTTAATATTATAATTCAGTATCCTACTATTGTATATATATATATAATTAATTGCTTTAATTTTTTACTTAAAAACTTATTTTGAAGTTATTTATATTCCTTACTGAACAAGATAACCAGCACAGTGCCACTTGCAACAAGCTATGTGACATTGCCATCTAACAATTCTCGTTGCGCATTTGTTTTGTTCGTTGTGTACAATACAAATCTTCCATTTGAGAAACTGGGAAATAAAACTAAATCCCTCTATTTCATCAAGGAAATTTAGAAATAAAAATTGAGAATCGTCAAATTCTATTATATATATCACATTGCTTTAAAAATTTAAACAGTAATCTATAACATTTCTTTTTAGTTATTTCATTGTCATTTTTCGAAATGAGTTCAAATGGAATTCTTGTATTCCAACATTTTTCAAAGAATAAAAAAATCCCAGTCTTTCTGTCTCAAATTTTTTACAGTTCAATAAAATATGGTTTATGCTTTCTTTTGAATTGCACTGATTCCACAAATTGTTATCGACTTTCTTCATTTTAAAAAGTTTGTTCTTTAAATTACAATCTCTAGTTCTTATTCTGCTTATTTTAATAATTTCCTTTTTAGGAAGGTGAAAATGACTGAAATTGGTAACTTTAGTATTTACAAAAAAAAAAATCTATGGTTGGATTTTAAGGAAGTATGGAAGACAAAATATCTTTGTAGCTTTTCTTTTTGGTAGACGTTAATTTCCAATTTCATTGTATTTAGAAACATTGGCATGATTCTGTAATTTGTTCTTTTGAGTGCTTCCTTAGCCTCGATATCAACAAATTCAGCCAATATGACTTGGAATCTATTGCATGATGACATTATTTCCTTTCTTTAGATGTTTCAAGTAGATTTCCAAGATTTCTTGAATAAGCAATGTATTATGGGAATTGTGTAGTTCTACTTTATCCTTTGTCCTTTATTGCCATTTTGCAACTCTGAGACCTTCACATCCAGTTTATCTCTTCTAAAATATGTGTGATGGTGGGGGGGAGCAAATATATTTTTATAATATGCATTTTCGATTATGCTCATCAGTAAACATTGTTTAGGGTCTAACAAATAAACTTTTTTTAAAACTAAACTTCAAATGTATTGTATTTTATTATTGATAATTATTATGTCCTTCCAATCATCTGCGGAGGCGGGGGTGGCTCAGTCGGTAGCGCGCCAGACTCGTAATCTGTAGTTCCCAGGTTCGAGTCCCAGCTGGGTCAGCATTGAGATTTATCTCCGCAAAATTCCCCGCCCTGCCCACAGTCAGTAGGGGACACCGATGGGCTTGGAAAGGCTGTCGTCCGTCGGATGGGACGTTAAGCCATGGCCCCGTGTGTGGGAGAGCCATACTCTGTGCACGTTAAAGAACACGCTGGATGGCCTTGAAGGGAGGCTACCATCTGTCTCCCAACAGCTGTTGCAGTGGGTCCTCTCCCCCAACCTTCTCTGAGCCTTCGGGGTCCATGTGACCTGGCCATTTAGCCCATGGTGTGCAAAAAAGTGCCGCTCAGAGGTAAAACAACCCAACCCAATCCAATCGTCTGCAAAGTTTTTTTTTATGGTTGTTCCTTTTCCTTTGAGTGTTGTGTACATTTTTAGCAGTTGGGTAACTACACCTGCAGCAGCATGTTTTAGTGTAATCAGTGCAATTGAAAAGAAAGCATAAACCATAATAATAATTTTTATTTTTTCAGTGTTGTATATTAAATATAAGCTTTTGCTTATTTCATTTACAAATTTATCACTGGGCAATGAATTGCTCTGTCATTGTTTCCCCCAATGGGAAAATTGCCCAAGTTCTTGAAAAGTTAAATGTATTTTAATTAAATTTTATTTACTGGAAAGTTAGAACAAGAGTACATATTAATATTATAGAAAGTTAACATAATCATATTCAGAAAATTTTTATAACAGAATCCAAATCTGAGTCAAATCTTTAGAGATTCAATATCTTGATATTTGCTTTTGGTGTTGACACTGTTAATTTGTAGTCCAACTGAAAATGGGTAAAGAAAGATGTCACCAACAGTATATTAAATATCAGTAACAAATTCTCAAAGCAAAGTAATTAAATTTTATATTTATATGGATAGAAAAAGGTGGCAATATGCCATACACCAGTCTACCCCCAGGGAAAAAACCTGAATGCATCAATAGTTTAACATCCACAGGTTAATATGACTCTTAATCATCATCTGAAACTCCAGATTTGGCCTACATGATGAGATTTAACACTTTGCACTCAAAGGTTTTTTCGCTATAGGAAAGTAGCAACTCGAAGTTTTTTTGCTAAAAAGTTGATGAATTTTTTTACATCTAACATAAAAATACATCATACATAAACAACATAAATCAAACTTGTCTTCACTGCTACTAATTTCATCATTTGGCTCCATTTTTACAACCACTAAAAACAGACTAAGTTTAAAATAATAATTTTAATTAAACACAATACTATACTATGAAGTATACATAGACAATAGATTTACACATCTAAAATGTAAAGAGGAAAGATACCTGTTTATAAAATAGTTATTGTCGCCTCTCGGTCACCATTCAAGTTGCTGCATCAAACCAAGTGGCGACTGAGATTTGCCTCTCGAGTGCAAAGGGTTAATCCTATTGTAGTGATGTTTTAATTCTATATCTATATTGTAGTTTTATCTGCCACTGTTTTACCTATATTGTTTTATATTTTATTTTAATATTACAACTGGAATCTCGTGATAGTGGATATAATTTCTTCAAATTCAGATTACTGTTTTATGATATTTATTATTATGATTATATATTAGAGAACCCTGAAAAAATCCGTGAATAAATCCCAAAATATGGCATAGTAAGCATGTAAACTAATATGATAAAGTATTTAAACTTAGTCTGTTATGGCACATACATTTTACTACATATGAAGCACTGAAAGTGGCCACCACAGTTGTCTACATAAATGTGCTAATCACAGCTTGTCACAGTATCTTTTTTTATAATTGCTTCACTAACATTTATATCACTAAATTTAATAATGTGCAGCCTCAAGAAATAATGCTGAAATTAATCACATCATAAGTTAAATACACTGCTATTCATAATTTAATGAAGTTGAACAATAATGCAAATATATCAAGAAATCCTTTTATCTCAGGAAATCTTTTTTAGAATTTAACTAAAGTTTCAGAGGATATTTAATATCACACAATTTACATTTGAAATAAAGAATATATCAGAATACTTGTCCAATTATAAAATTAAGTTGCCAATCAAGAAAATATTGAAAAATGTTTACAATTATGAAAAATTGTAGATCACCTTCTCAGATATTGAGTTAATGTTATTTAGTAAAGAGTATGATTACCCTTAACAGCAATACAGCTTACACACTCAGCTCTCATGCTTCTAATAAGGTTACCCAGCAATGCAGATGGCAGCAAATCTTACTCCTCTATAAGAGCATTTATCTGCTCATGAAGAATCTGGAGGGAGTTGAAGATTTGCAGCATGTCTTCCCAAAGCATCTTATGCATGCTCAATGGGATTTAGGTCTGGGGACCTCACTGACTGATCCATTCTCTGAATATCTCACCAATCAAGATTATCAGATACCATCTCAAGGTCAAAGTCTTCACTCTCTGAGCTCTATGTGGACAAGTGTTATCATGTGTAAAAATGAATTCTGACCCAATGGCACCTCTAAAAAGTCTCACACAAGGCTCTAGGATCTCATATATGTATCTTAAGGCAGTTAGAATCCCTCCTGAGCAGATATGCAGGTCAATGTGGCCACTGATAGTGATACCTTCCCAGACCAACCACCAACGCTCCCACCAAAATGGTCCCTTTCCATGATATTCAGGGTTGATAACATATCACATGCTCTCTCCAGATGCATTGGTGCCAAGAATCACTACTTATGCTATATTGTGATTCATCTGAAAAGAGAATCTGTCTGGTCCAATTGAGGTGCTGCCATTTCAGTGATAAGCATATTGCAGGTCTTCTAGCATATAATCCACTTTAGTGAAGTCATCAGGACACTGTTACTCTGGTTACTGCTTGATACAAGTTGGTTAACTGATAATCATTCAGTTGTGCCTTACATAGTCTGCAAATTACATTTCCTAACACTTTTGTGAATCTGCAACCTCTCTATGTGACAGTTTTGCTTCCATCTGTCTGATGGCTCTCCACTCTGACTGTCATCAATATGATTCCTCCTTTGCATATTAACAAAACTGTAATCTGAAATTCTCTATAAAGCCACTTGTAATCCAAAATGAGAAGAACCCATTCCTAAAGTTGCTTTAATTGTCAGCATATTTTTCACATTGAGAAATGCAAATTTAATAGCTGATAAATGTGATTTATTTCACACTAAATATCTCTGAAAAATTTCATTAAATTCCAAAAAATATTTCTTGAGATATTTGCATTTTTTTTTTTTGAATTTCCTTAAGTTATGGACAGCAGTGTAATTCATACTTTATGTATCAGTTAGGGTCAAACATTCTCTCACACTGAATATCATGCTGAAAGTAACTGAATTTGGCTTAAAATAGTGTGACCATTATATGAGTACATACAGTATGTCATTGCAAATCATTTAAATTTTCTTCCTTTTTCATAATTTATTGTTCTTTAAGAACTGTTTAATGTTCAGTTTCTTTACGTTTATATAAGCATTTTCAATTATTTTAAATGAAATGTTAATATCTACAGATGTTTTAAGAAAAGTTTTATTTTTAAATTTATATATTAACATCATTGTAAATAATTTTATTTAGGTAATGTTGTGTGGTTAGATGAAGTTAGTGCAGCTAGAGCTCTTTTAGGGTTGAGCCGAGTAGTTGTAGTGCGTAAAAAAAATGCAAGCTCAGCTACAGATCTTCAAAAGATGGACACTAATCTGAAAGAAAATGGTAAGAACATTTTTGTTTAGTACATCATTTCTCAATCTCTAAGTCGTAATCCACTTTGGACCACAAAACAATTTTCTAAAGTTAGCAGCCCTACCAATAATTCTAAAGTTGATTTTTAATTTTTATCTGAAAACAGAATCAGCTGAGATACCAAATGTGATTTCAAATTTTCCAATAAAGGTCTTTAAAAACAGCTAAATGTCTAGTTTTCTTTAAAACACATCAATGACTGCCTTCCTTACAAACAAATCAATTACAGACTTCCTTACAAACAAATCAATGGCAGACTTCCTTACAAATTGATGAAAGGCTTCCTTACAACAAATCAGTGACTACTTTTTAAAAAAAAATTCATTTTATTGCAAACAAACCAGTGGCAGACTAACTACTGGCTTTCTTAAAAACAAATCAACACACTTTTTAAAATTCCTTTGTTACAAACAAATCAACTATAGATGACCTTGCAAACAAATTAATGACTGACTAGGTAGTTATCTCACCCACTTCACAGCTTAACCCTTCCCGGGTCACCATTGAACATAGACAGAATCTGCAATGAGAGGTCAAGGACATCAATAGATATCTTTTGTACAACACATGAAACTTCGATTTAAAAAAGAAATTGCCATTTAAAAATTATCTTAGATATATAAAAAAAATAAATAAATACCCCCTCAAGCAGCTGCTTGCCACAGAGGTCTGACAGGAGCCTGTCAGTTTATATGCCACAGTAGAAGGTCTGAGAGGATGGCAGGACCTCAGCAGAAAAACGACACAAACAGCCATGCCTTACCCGGGGCTCGAACCCAGGTCCCTTAGATCAATAGCCAAGCGCGCTAACCACTCGGCCATGGGACGGCAAGTTTGAAAAATAATATTTTCTTTTTTCATTTGATGCATGTTTTTTAAACTATAATATAAATAATTTGTTAAAGCCATCTGATTGCCATTTCTTAGAAGCACTAAATGGTATTCCCAATTTGCTTGTTAACGTTCCTGTTTGCTGAAGCAACCTTCTGATTTAAGCTCACAAGTTTGATTTGAACTAATATCAAGAAATATTTCCTTAAATTTTCAAAAATCTCCTAAAAATAACAAAAAAAAAATGCTATTTTTAAAAATGATAGATTTTGGAAGTAATTACGAAATACATACCACAATTTTTTTTTTCTGTTTCACACACTTTTCTATCATAAACCTATTTCAGTATTCCCAAGTTATTTTTATTATTTTTTCCATCATCCTTCAAATTGAAACTGAAAGTAAACACATCCTTAGAAATTCTGGTTGCACCTGCATTTAATTAGTTATGCTTCACTGAGTCAAACAAGATGAGATGGCTGACAGATGCTATCTCCATTCCATGTGCTCTAAGTTTTTTTTATAGTTTTGGTGCAGCATATTGGATACTCTTTGTAAAGTTAGTATTTTTTTTTAAATATTTAAACCTTAGTTTTCATTTCAGTGGATTTATTTTCGGAAATTAGCAATCTTTTGGCCAATTGATAAGTATTGATTTTTTCATAGTTATATCATATGGCCGGCCTACAATTTGTTGCTGTGGATATTTTAACATCACATTAGGCTATATGTTAATTTTTATTTTATTATTTATTACTTTTCCAGTAAAACTTTGATATAGTATCATTTTCTGAAAATAAATGAGGTCTTGGATATGAAAGCAAATTTATTTCTGTATATTTATTTCCGTCAGTTACTGATCTTCAATTGGCTGATTTATCGATCTTTCCGAGTTATGCTAGATCGGAGGCCAGCTTAGTTGTTGCGGATATTTTATTTAACATCCCATTAGGTTATATGTAATTTTTCTTTTATTATTTCTTTTTTTTTATTAAAAAAATTTGAGCTTGCACCATTTTCTGAAATTGAATGTCTTGGATACGGAAACAAAATAGACTTCCTTGCTATGGATATTGGCCATCATTTGGGCAATTTCAGGAAAGGTTTAATTCATAATTTAAATTCCTTGGTGCACAAACCTTCCTGCACTTAGCCAAGATCGTGAAACTTCAACACCCAAAGAAAAAATTCATAATGTTTAGTAAAAAAAAAAGCAGCCAAGGAATTTTTTTTTTCTATTTCATAACCAGTTCAGAAAATTCTGTGAATGTGAGAAGGCCAAGTCACATTGTATAACACTGGCCGTGTTTAAAATATATGATATTGAAAAGAATCATTAAACGAAATGAAAATCATATTTCAGGTTGAATGTTATATTACTTGGGAGGAAATTTCCTTTCAATAAATATATAATTTAACTATTTTTATTCAGTGGGTTTTCCAAAATGAAGCCTTAATTGTATAGTGCGATCTTTTTTTTTTTCACCATATTACATTGGAAAAGCTTATTAAAATCAATATGCTTGCAAATTTGTTTATATTATTTATTTTCATAAAATTTTGTAAGTAAATTCTGTTTAATTTGGTATATAACATGACCTATTTCCATTGATTGTTTTTTTTTTTAAATTCTAAAGTTGAGTTGTTTATTTGACTCAGCACTGTTGGCTAAAAGTCTGGAATTTTCTCAAAGTATGGTACAAATTACAAAATGAGAAAAATATTTACTTAAACCAAAAAAGTAATTTTTTTGTTATTCAGAAATATATAGTCATTCTATTCATGTGCATTGTAATCATTTCTGTGTATTAGTTTTTTTTTAAATAAATTTTTAATTGTGTTGAACAGGTGCATTTTTTTACTACAAGACTCTAAAAAAGTCCTATTAAAATAAAACATGTAGTCTTTTTTGTTAAATACTTGATTTTCAGAAAATCCAGAATTTAATGCTGATTAATTTGGTATACAACATGCCATAATTCCTTTCATTAGTTATTTGGCAAAAGAGTTCTAAAGTTAAAGTTTTTTTGGCTGAGCATAGTGAGAAAATAGCTTAGCCCCTGGATGGAAACCTGTTTTTCAGCCTGGACACTGGAAGGGTTAAAGACTTAACATTGGGTGGTATAGTGCCAGATGAAGTCTTGCTGGTGCAGGGATGAAACATGTCACCCTGACATTGTGAAGAGAGAGGAGAGGTCCCCATTTGGATTTTAATGTTGATGTCTATGATATTAATGTACATTAACAGGTGAAGTTCATAAAATTCTTTTAAGATGTTTAAATGTAAAATAAGGGCATCTTTTCGAGCAACTTGTGTTCTACAATATGAGTTCTGAATGTAGACTGCTCAAAAATCTAGTCATACAGCATAATTGTGAATTATACATTTTTAGACAAATTGCTGTGTAGTTTAAATTAATATAATTGCGTAAGATTAAATTTTGCTACTGACTTTGAGTAAAGAGACCAAGAAATTTCGGAAATTCAAAATCTCCCTGAATCGGGAAAAACTCACTGATAGAGGGAGATTCCTATTTAAAGCCTTAACATTGGATATATAGTGCCAGATGAAGCCCCGCTGCTGCAGGGATAAAACATGTCACCCTGATAGTGTGAAGAGGGGGTCCCCATTGGATTTTAATGTTGATGTCTATGATTTTAGCATTCATTAACAGGTAAAGTTCGTTAAATTCTTTTAAGATGTTTAAATGTAAAATAAGGGGGTGTTTTTGAGCAATTTGTGTTCTACGATACGAGTTCTGAACGTAAACCAGTTGCTCAAAAGTTTTTAGTCATACTGCATAATCGTGAATGAAACATTTTTTAAAGCTATGACTAGTTTGAAAGCATCTCTAAACTTGCCATTACAAACAAAGGCCTATCATTATTTCTTTCTTTGCTGGCAGCATGTAAAATTTGGTCTGCGAAATCTGTGCATTGTTTCTATGAAGCCTACTAAAGACGGAAAGATTTTACATTTTCACAAGGATGCAACTTGGGGATGATGCTAAAAAATTTATTCCGATATATCGCAATTATGTAGGGATCATGCCTGTTCATAACGCTGGGAAAACGCTGGAAAGCGTTTTTCAAGGGTGAAAGACCTTGGAAAATGCATTCATTCAGAGTTGCAGCAGGGTATTCCCCAATAGGGGTACTACCAAGCATTCCAGAATTTGTGTAGATGTCTGCAACTAAGCTTAGATGCTGGAGGGGAGCACTTTGAAGGACAGTAAAAGTTCTGTTGTAGTTAGTGCAATGGTTTTTGTTCTGCAGATGCATGCCAAGAACTTCCTTAATACACCTCTTAATTTTAACAATGCAGTGTTTATGAAGTTTTAACTGTGTGTAGAACAATTATCAAGCTGGAACACAAGAGCCAGACAATCTCCAAACTAGAGCTAGTGCTATGTCTATTTTTTCCTCTTTAACCATTATAGTGTCGGGATTTTTTTTCTCTAAAAATGCAATTCATCTGCTGAGCCTCATTATGAAACAGCTAATGAATGAAATAGTTTTACATTACATACTGAAAGGAAGATCACTTAATTCTGAACAAAAATATAAAATTTGAAGGAAAAAAATAGGTCAGCATAAAAAAAGCATGTTGCAAGTTCATTTGTAGTGATTTTTGAAAACTGATTAATCAGTTTCTGACACTTAAAGGGTTAATGCTGTAACAATGGATGATGAGTAAATATGTCATTCATACTGCTTATTATTCATATAAGGCTTAGAGCCAAGATAAGAAATTTGCCTTCATAAATTGCTGCTGGTTAAAACTGAAATCTGAGACTGGTTGATTTTCACCCATTGTAAAAATTAAAAAAAAAGTGTACCTTAGGACACTATTTTGAAATCATCATTATCTTCAAGCAGCCATGGGCTATGGAGGTCCAACCAGACCACGCAATTTAGTTCTCCCTAGCATATCTGTCCTGAGCTGTATCTGCTGCATCTCGCCACTGCACACCAATTCTAACAAGGTCCTGTTTGACAGTCTGTCCCCTGCATCCTAGGTCTCCCCCTCTTTCTGAGGCCATTATGCACACTGTTCATAACTCTGTTCATTAATCTATAATTATCCATATGGGCAGCATGGCCAAACCAACGGAGTGTCTCTTTACACAATATACTGCTCAGAGGAGGTTGCTGACTCCTATGCCTAACCTCTTCATTACTTTTGTAAATGAGGAAAATTGGTCAGGCAGTTGATGCTTCAGTCACTCTGAATGGTTGCACCCTTGAGGATGTGTCTCAGTTTAATTATCAAGTTGAACCACCTAATGCTCAAGATACTGCGTAGGCATCTAGAATCAAAAGCATCCAGTTTCCTGTTATCTTGTTTACAAAGTTTCACTACCATAACTAACCCTAGAGAGAACCAAACTATTATGTATTTAGTGTAATTGCAAAAGGAATTTTAAAATATTATTGGCCTTTTTGGCTAATGATGTTGATGAGATTAATTCTTTTTTTAGTCTTTAGATGTATGCACCTATTTCTCCACACTCTCTATAGATTCCTAAAAGTCTCAGAGGCAATCCCTATTCGCCTTTAATCTCATGCCGCACATCACCAGTATCTGTTACATAACTCCCAAGATAATGAAACAGACACATGCTCAAGGGAGTGACTGAAGCACCAACTGCCTACCAATTTTCACCACTTTAGTTTTATCTCTTATTATCACCAAACCAACTCTATATTATTACCAGTCTCATCAACAGCCCTAATGAAAGAATTCATCTCATCAACATCATTAGCCAACAAGTCCAATAATGTTTCAAAATTACTTTTGCAATTACACTAAAAAGCACAATTAAAAATATTTCTCCAGCAATCATTGCATTTCCTATAAATACCATCTCTTTCTAATCAGACAACCATGTCTTTTTGAATAGGATATGTACAAACAAAACAATGCAAAGACTTCAGATATGCTTTTTTTTCTTTTATCATGTTAGATATTAAATAAAAACGTGCTAATGTGTTACAATAAATAATAAAAACACTCGTGCTGGCCAGAATGCAAGTGGTTGTGAGTCACAAGTTGGGCCATACTTTGTCAATGAGAATTTTATAGCTGCTGTTATTGACCTACATTTTAGCAAATTCTAAATGAGCAGTATTGAAATGATTGATAGTTAGAATTGTTTTATAAAAATTATAATAATAATTGCAAGTACAAAATTTGAAGTGCATGCATTTGGTTTACCAGTTGAAAAATTTTTTTTATCCAAAATATTTTCTTCCTATTTAAATACCATTTGGTCCAAATGCTTCACACTAATGCTTCACACAAACTTGATTATAGAGCAATGTGATTTTCATCACATTATCCATTCTTATTTCAAATTTCTGTCATAAAGAATGTAGAGTTGAAATTCCCATGAAAGGATGGTGCTTCAGCATATGAATAGAAATACACCAAACAAATCTTATGAACAGAAGATGAAATAAGCCATCAGATGAGCAGACATACAAGACCTAGAGTATACTGAAGTGCCACTGAGTTAGGGATAGGAGACGTTATCCAAATTCAATACTGCAAGTACTGCATTCATGCGCATGCGTGGCTGAAATTCTGGTCATATATAGCTGCCAGCTTTGGCTTCCCCAAGCATTCATTGTGAGAAGCATAATGAGAAAGGTGTGGGATTTAGATGCACTCAACACAGGTTAGATCGTAGGTGCCCGACGGATGGGACACTCAATCTCCGAAATTGTCAGTGAACTTGGATTTTTTCATATGACAGTTTCAAGAGTGTTCTGGGAATGTGAAAATTCCGGCAAAAAAAACAAAACTACCCAGACAAATTGCAAAGGACAACTGGCCTTGAATGATCATGGGCCTCACTGTCTGACTCGCATCGTATGGACTGATAGGGGCCAGACATTATCTGAAATCACCTCCCATCTGAATGTGGGTTCCAGCCGGGAATTCAGTGCATGGACCGTGCAACGCTCACTTCATCGTATCGGCTTCGGGAACCACCGACCTACGAGAGTCCCACTTCTAACGGCACGACATCGGACTCAACACCTGGGCTGATAAGAATATGGAAACTAACTTGCCTGGGCTGATAAGAACATTGAAACTAACTTTCCTGGGCTGATAAGAACATCGAAACTAACTTGCCTTGGCTGATAAGAACATTGAAACTAACTTGCCTTGGCTGATAAGAACATCAAAACTAACTTGCCTGGGCTAAATAACATTGAGACTAGACCATTGAAAATTGGCAACGGATAGCCTGGAGTGATGAATCCCGATTTAAACTTCATAACGCCAATGGAAGACTGAAGGTATGGTGCCAACTCCATAAAGCCATGTATCCTGCATGTCAGGTTGGAACAGTACAAGCTGGTGGTGGCTCAGTGATGGCCAGGGGTGTTTTCAGTTGGATGTCTGTGGGACCTTTGGTACATGTACCAATGACTCTCATTGCATCCCGGTACGTAGAACTCATGGCTGACCATTTACACCCATTTATGGCCATCATGCATCCCAATGGAGATGGCGTCTACCAACAAGACAACTGTTCATCTCACAGGTCCAGGTTGGCTACTGCATGGTTGCAGGAGAATTCTGCTGATTTTTAAATAATGAATTGGCCACCTAGAAGCTCAGATTTAAATTCCATCGAAAATCTTTGGGATATCGTTGAGCAGAGTTTTCGGGCCCGTGTCCATCAGCCTTGAGAGAATTGTGGACAGCTCTGGAGAATGCATGGGTCATTATACCTTTGGAACATTTATGGAAGCTTGTGTAGTCCTCGCCTCATTGTATGGGGGCTGTTATCATCGCCAGAGGGGGTACATCATGTTACTAGGTTGCTATCCCTAATTCACTTCAGTGTAGTAGTGCTTAGTGTATCATCCACCACACAGAGTGCGGAATGAAATTAAGTCACACATGAAATATAGAATGTAACGTCATTGATGAATTGGTATTTCATCGATATATCTAGCAAACTTTGTCCACTTGCCATTATTTCATAAACAATGGTCAGCCCCTTGAATCCTCAATGGGGCCGAAGATCCCATTATTCCTCTGCTGATCAGTTACTTCCTAGGTTCTCAAACCCAATTCCCCCTGAAGATGCTTCTGACCACAGTGTCATTGAACAATAATCACTGTCTAAACCAGGAATTCCCAACCCATAGGCACCATTCTAAATAATAGCAATTTCACTGTATAAATTAAATATTTCATCTAAGGACTTAAAAACACATTAAAATACTGAAAGTCAATGCATCCATCTTATATTAGATAGGACCCATTAAATAATATACTAATGAAGCTCGTGAAGGAGAGTCTGGTGTAATACGAATTGAATGCCACTTTTAGAGGAACTAGTTGAAAATGTTTATGGCTGTTACACTTCACTGAATGGCTTTATCAGGAGACAGTCCATGTTTAATGTTGAAGATTGTTATATATAGATTCAAGATGGAAGTCTCCCAAAAATATTAGGACTTCAAATGTCAGAAGAGAGCCAATGATGAAGATCATTGTTATATATGGATTCAAGCAAGAAGTCACATGATGATCTTGTGACTTTGGAAGTCAGTCAGTCAGTCATTGGTGATGATTGTTGCTACAGTGTGATACCTTTGACTTCCCAGCTATTAGATAGCAAATTGGTTTCAGCACTAACACTTATATTTCTAATTTTTCTGAGTGACACTTTCATCCTTTGATATCATAATGTTAGTTCAAATAAAAATTTAAAAACATTTTAAAATCAAGTAGTTAAAATTTCATCACGTTTCATTGGCTCGTTTGAACATCATTCAGGTTTCCTGTCATAAGTTGAATTGTGATAATTTTAAACGTGCCACACTTTATCAATATTTCCATGGGTTAGATCCTTATATGATAATTTCAGAACAATAAATTCCAAGCAGTAGGAAGAGGAGGAGGGGTATATTCAGTGTTTCAAAGTTTATGCTTTAAAACAGTGATTCTCAACCTTTTATGCTTCCCGTACCTCCTGGAAATGTGTATGTAACTGGCGTACCCCTTGTATAGATGGATAAAACTATAGTTATAGCATAACAATGGGAATAAAATAAAACACATATATATATATCTAGTGACTTTTGAGCTCTCACGGCACACCCCAAAAAAATTTACCGCGTACCCCACGTTGACAGCCATGTAAACTTAAATAGATCATACTCCGTACTTTAAAAGATTAATAATCAAATTTGCTGTAAGATATAATTGAAACTGAGAAGGTGGTGAGATTATTAATTTTAGATTTCAACAAATATATCAGTAATGTATTTTATAATATAAGTTGAGATAAAGTTGTTTGCTTTAAATGTTTCAAGTCGTAATGGTGCTTGTTTAATCTAATTGAAAAGGGCAGAAAGTCCTACATACATATGTATTTTTAGGAGCTGTTACAACCATACTACAAACAGGAAAATGAGGAAGTATGATTTTGGTAATGTGAATCAAGCACTGTTGGAATTGTTTAAGACACAGGGAAATACAGGTTTCCCTATCTAGTTCCCACTTTAAAGGTACAGGCAGAAGAAATTGCAAAACAATTGGCAAAAGAATTTCACATGTAATAATTGATGATGTGATCATTTGAAAAATTGGTATAACATATATGCAAAAGTTAATGAATAGACCCTTTTAGCAGATTCAAAAGCGGCAAGTGAATGGGTGAAAAGTGTTTGGGAGGGTGCAAAAAAAGTTACAATGAAGATGTCTGTAATACAGATGAAACTGGACTGTTTTACAACATATGCCTGATGCAGCATTTAAATTCAAGGGTGACAAATGTGTTGGCAGCAAAAGTCCTAAAATAGTTTCTGTTTTAATGTGTATGAACATGACTGGAGCTGACAAAAAAATTTGTTATTGGTAGGTCACAAAAACTTAAAAAAAAAACACAGATTAGCTCCCATTGAATATGCAGCTAATAAAAATGCATGGATGACTTCCAATATTTTTCAGCAATATGTAAGGATAACAGCAAGTTATGGAGGAAAAATAGAAAAATTTTACTCCTTTATACTTCCAGTGCATCCATATATGCAGGATTTATCCAAAGTAAAACTGGTGTGTTTGCCTCTAAATGTAACTTTATTTTGTCGCCAGTGGACATTTGGATAATTAAAAGTTTTAAGGGTATTTTCAAGTGATTTTTGTTTCTCCAATTGATTGAAAGAATAGAACAAGGTTTAGATGACAATGTTTCTGTATTGGATGCAATTCATTTGATGAAAGATGCATGGGACAGTGTTGTACTACAGTAGACTTAAATTGTTTCCAGAAATCTGGTTTAACATTAGGAAACTTTTCTGTTAGTAAATGAAACATTGATGAAGATTATCTATTTCTATCAGAATAGCTGAAGCAAAATGGAATTACGAATTTTGACCATTTAAATGACATTGACAATTTTGTTAATGTTGATGACAATTTGATAACTTGAGGAATACCCATGGAGAGTGATATAATAGACAATGCTAAATAAAGAAGGTAGTGGTGAAGATAAAACTGAATGCATTGAAGACACAATCCTTACAAAATCCATGCCAACTTACTCTCAAGCTCAGGATGCCATGGAAGTAATTGTTTTTTTTTTAAACAGCAAGACTTTGGATGGTGTTTTTAATGCACTAAGTGTAATAAGAGGAAATGTAAGAGACCTCAAAATGGAGTCTACAAAATAGGCTACAATTCAAAATTATCCTTGTAAAAGGGAGTGTAATAAATGATGTAGCTTTGAGTAAAATTTATATATGTGTTTACTTTTAATATTTTTGTTCATTTTCACATTTTTTTTTCATTAAATATAATTTCTATTTATATATGCACTTTTACCTATTATATCTTTACTTCCCACTATATGCATGCATAATTTTGCATTCATGGGTATTACAAATAATGACTATAACAAGCAGAACTGCCCAGTCCTGTGGTGCTTGTTATAATTGAGTTTTACTGTATAACCATAATATAGCAGGTTAAGAGAACATATTGGAGTCCATTGATTTTGGAATGTCTGGTAATTAAACATTGTATGTTAAATGTTGTGACAGAAATTCTCAGATTGACCAAGCAATGTAAGGTAGAGCAGGAGACTCTACTTAGGCTTGGTATGGTGTACAGTAGGGTCTCAAAGTATGTGAAGGTTAGGTTCCTGTTACCCTGTGTAAGTGCAAAATCATACAAGTTGGGATTCCCATATACAAAATTATTCTACATATGCTAAGGTGATATGAACTCATACAAACCATGTATGTGTGTATATAAATTTTATTATTTGCAGTGGGTGGGAATTCTCCTGAACATCTCTCTTAACTGCAAGATACATCTATTCACTTCCTAAGTGATCCTGGGGTGGGGGTGGCTCAGTCGGTAGCACACCATGCTCGTAATCTGCAGTTCCCAGGTTCGAGTCCCAGCTGGGTCAGCATTGAGATTTATCTCTGCAAATTTCCCCGCCCTGCCCACAGTCAGTAGGGTACACCGATGGGCTTGGAAAGGCTGCCGTCCGTTGAGTGGAATGTTAGCCATGGTCCCGTGTGCAGGAGAGACATACTCTGTGCACGTTAAAGAACAGGCTGAATGGCCTTGACGGGAGGCTATCATCTGTCTCCCAACAGCTGTTCCAGTGGGTCCTCTCCCCCAACCTTCTCTGAGCCTTCGGGGTTCATGTGACCTGGCCATTTAGCCCATGGTGTGCAAAAAAGTGCCGCTCAGAGTAAAACAACCCAACCCAATCATAAGTGATCCTTGAACTCTTTTCAATCGAAGGATCATACTCCTGCACCTTTCAGTTAACTCTTTAAGGATTTGAAAGACTTCTCAGAACTTATGGAAGTTTCACAATGCATGCTTGATCTCTTTCTTTTCTAATTCATCCTCCTTCACACTCGCAACTTCATCTGCTAGCTCATCTCCCATCACCATTCAGTAATTCATCTTTATCATCTTCCACCATGCTGTTGAATCCTTCATCACCTAACTGATGAATAACTTTAATAATCCTCTTGTGGGATCAGTAACGTATGAACAGAGTCACATGTTCTGAGCTTGCATACTTTATAACCCTACTGTATTGCAAAAATTACAATGATGCAGATCTTAAGTACATGTGTCACATCTTTACTCAGTAAGTTAATATCATGACTAACTCTTTCAGTGTCCAGCCTGAAAAACTGAAATGAATCTGGAACTCCAGTTGTTCAGCAAAAAGAAATTTATCACCACCTGTAGATGAGGGTGCACTGGAAGTGCTAATGCAGTAAAATCACACTGAACTATTACCTTTGGTGACCTCAGGGGAATTTCTTGCCTATGATCCAAATGCAGTAGTTATGAATATTGATGCCTCCATCCATTTCATATTTTAGAGAGTTTGTCTCTGTCTGTCTGACAACTCCTCTTAAATAGTCAGATCTAGCCCCTCCAAACTTCATCTAATTGTAATTTAGTGCACTGTAAGGGTTTTGACCCTATAACACTAGGCCCTCCCACAAAAGTTTGGCTCAAAACATTTGTCCATTGGTAACATTTTGCATTGATAACATTTTATTAACTTTCAACACTATATAAGGTAGAATTATAATGCCGAGCAGTGCCCCCTAGATAATAAGCCGAGGTTAGGAGCAGTGCCCCCTAAGTAATATGATATATATATATATATAATAACATATAGATTTCAGACATTTGCAGCAGGTGTAATCCTGATTCACTGCAGCTAGGAAACATAATCTCTAAACTGTACACAGCAAGGTACAAGTGTGACCATCACACCAAATTTGGGACCTATCAGTAAAGTACATGTGGAAATACAAGGAGATGAAAACTTTTACACCCATGGCATCACTGCAGGCATACAAGAAATACATGTCTACACCAATTCAGAATACACCTGAAAGCTTGCTACTCTGAGTTATATTAAGGCCAGATCAGTTCTGGACACTTTGGCTGGTTTCAAAATTAAATGCTTCATGGTTCCATAAATATATTGAATAATAACTTATTTTAGTCAGTCTGATTTTTTTTTTTACTTGTTAAATGTTTTTACATTGTGTTATCTATTAAATTTAAGTATTAATAGCACATTTGCCATACTAAGCAAATGAAACAACAGCCTAAACCAGGAGTAGGGGAAACTGCAGTCTTTTTGCACATATTTATGGTCATGATCTAGGAGGGGAAGGGGCAAGAGGGCCTTTCAGAATGTTAAGTAAGGGTAATAGAGACAAAAAATTATAAAATTTATATTTCATGCATGTTTCAAGAGTTTTTTTTTAAACCTGTAATGAGTGGTTAGCATGCTTGGCTGCTGATCAAAGGGACCTGGGTTTGAGTCCCGAGTAAGACATGAATGTTTGTGTTGTCTTTTCTGCTGAGGTCTCACCATCCTCACAGGCTTACTATGGCATATTAAATGACAGGCTCCTTTCAGACCTCTGTGGCAAGCAGCTGCTTTAGGGGATATTTATTATTTTTTATTGATATAAAATGTAGGGTGGAAATGTTATACTGCATTGGAAATCCAGTCTCTTGCCTTATCTTATACACTTTTCCAGCTCTGTTGTGTTTCTTGGCTTCCTCTCCTACCCCTCAATTTTTTTCTAGATCCACCACTGTGTATGGCTATTTATTATTTGTAATGCTAATTGCAAAATTTACCTTTGGACATATGTCAAATTAACAGAAAAAAATGTGTATATTGATATCTCAAAATGGCACTAATATTTTTATGACCTTCAATATTTCCATGTAAACTCAAATCTGAGTTTTTTTCTGTTAGTAGCTTTTGTTATGACCAGGAAAAACTTGAAAGGATTTAACTGAAATTTAGAAATATGTAGTGTAGTAAGCTTAAAATCTTGGTAAATTAGAACCCAAGCTATATTAATGATTCAAAATGCATATTCTCATTTAAACACTTATTCGAGACATGCAAAAAAAATGATTATTATATGGTTTTGTGTATTTTTTTCAGTAATTTGTTTTAAATTACTTTTTTTAATTTTGTTTATTTTTGAGTAATTGGTTTTTAATTATTTTTAAGGTTTTGTTTATTTTTAAATTTTAAGAAGCTGAGCCAGATGGTGAAGAAGTTATTTTAATGTCTGAAGAAAGTTCTGATGATGAAGATAGTGATCAACCATTAACAGAAGCACAGCCTGCACAGAAAGAAAAACCTACTGTAAGTTTTTCTTAAATGGAAAAGCTGAAAATTCAATAAATACTAATGTACAAGATGGGCATTAAATATCCTGCCTATTCAGATAGTTATACTCTGAAATGTATACTACACCTTGAAATCAGAATTTTGCATACTTGACACACTTGAAAGTAGCATCCATTTTTCTCCCCAGGGCTTTAAAATCACACCAATCTTTGAGGATGGGAAATAAAAAATATTCAATTTGTCCTCCAAAGATCCTAGTTCTGTACATAAAACAAATAAATTTGCTTATATGATGCCTAATTTTTAATATGATATTTATTATTGTTCAGTTGAAAACAAATCATTCAAAGTTCCTTACTATTCATTCATTTAAATAGCAGGGCATGTTAAATTATATACAAATGATTTAAATGCAAATATATATACTGGGTGATTCAAAACTTATCGTTCAAATTTCGTGGGGAGGTAGGGAATATGTCAGGAAACCGATTTCACATAGGAAAGTATGTCCGCAAACGTCATCTACATGAACAAAATGGACAAGTAAAGTGAACACAAGGAAACAATACAGTTAAGTGGTAACGAATGTGACTTTTATTCCAACAAGGTAAAGTACAGGTTCACAGTAGGTGCTCAAAATTGCGACCATTTACACGGACACAAGATTCACAGTGCCATTGCATTGACCGCCGAACATTTTCAAAAACACCTGGCATATCACGGACGATGCCTGCGGCGGCCACTATTCGTGCAACTAGGTCCATTTCACTGTCGACGGGGGTCTCGTACACATGGCCTTACATGGCCCCCCACGAAAAGAAATCCATGGGCGATAAATCAGGTGACCTGGGTGGCCAAGCAATCAGTCCACCTCTACCGATCCATCGAGCTCCGAATGTTCGGTTCAGGTAATCACGCACAACAAATGTGCTATGGGCCCGTCATATTGATACCACATATCTCGGCGGATATGCACAGGAACAGCGCCCAGAAAAGTCGGTAACACTGTCTCGAGAAATATTAGGTATTTCCAGCCGTCCAATCGGGGCGGTAGCAAGTAAGGTCCCAACAAACAGTCACCAATGATTCCAGCCCACACATTTACGGCAAAACAATGTTGCACAGCGTGACTTCTCGTACCATGCGGGTGTTGTAAGCCCACACATGTGAATTGTGTGTATTGAACACACCTTCACGAGTGAATGAAGCTTCATCTGTAAAAAGGACAGAAGCTGGAAAACTGGGGTCCACGGCACCTTTCTGCATGAACCATTGTGCAAATTCCACATGCTTCAGATAATCGTCAGGATGCAGTAACTGCACCCTTTGCAGATGGTAAGGATGCACACGTTCCTAGTGCAGTATCCACCACACTGCTGACTGAGAGACCCAAGCTGCTGAGCAATAGCTCGTGTGCTGGTATTCGGATTATCTTCGATGGACTGTTAGGACTTGTTCTGCGACGTTGACAGTCCGCGTCAGTCGTCTTCTCCCCGTATCCTGCATTGTTGCTGCGCAGTGAACCACGTTCGCGCAGATTGCGATGCACACGTGCAAACATTTGATGCTGCGGTATTCTTCTGTTGGGGTATCGGTCTTCGTAAACTTGCCTAGCTTGGCGGCCGCTTTCGCCAGCTGCCCCATATGCGAGATGCATATCCGCTAGCTCTTGATGCGTAAAATGATTCATCTTATCACTAGTAAGTCAGCTCGTACACTGATGACAGCGGGAGTGGTCGGGCGAGCTGTACACTGGTTGGGTACACACAGTGCCCTCTACATACGCATGCGTACATTTGTGGACATTCTTTCCTATGTGAAATCGGTTTCCTGACGTATTCCCTACCTCCCCACGAAATTTGAACGATAAGTTTTGAATCACCCTGTATATACAAACTATCTATATATTTTCCCCCCACTATTTGACTTATAAAGTTCTTAATTATCATCCTTAACATCATAATAATATCCATTAATTATGCCTTTCAGTATGATGAGTTCTTATTCTAGCATCAAGCCAGTGATTCACAATCATGAGGTGCGGGGGTGGCTCAGTCGGTAGTGCGCCAGGCTCCGTAATCTGTAGTCCCAGGTTCGAGTCCCAGCTGGGTCAGCGTTGAGATTTATCTCTGCAAAATTCCCCGCCCTGCCCACGGTCAGTAGGGGACACCGATGGGCTTGGAAAGGCCCCCGTCTGTCGGATGGGACGTTAAGCCGTGGCCCCGTGTGCAGGATGGCCTTGATGGGAGGCTACCATCTGTCTCCTAACAGCTGTTCCAGTGGTTCCCTCCCCCAACCTTCTCTGAGCCTTTGGGGTCCATGTGACCTGGCCATTTAGCCCATGGTGTGCAAAAAAGTGCCGCTCAGAGGTAAAACAACCCACAACACAATCATGATTGGATCAAAGTTGTACAATGGTATGCCATTTGAATTTATTTCTCTACGTTCAGTGTTTCTTTCACCATGCAAGTAGTGGACTGAATGGGAATATAATTTAAATCTGAATTTCAGTGAGAAAAACAAATAATCTCATGTTTCTTAAATGGTAAATCAATAGATAGATTGCACCTACTTGTTTCCCAAGAAGAGGACTGTTTTTCACATATGTTTGAGGTGGGTGTTAGAAATTTTCCAGTTTTTGTTGTTATCTCTCATTGCATTTATATCTTATTATTTTCATTAAATGGAGAGTAGAATCCAAAACAAGACTGTAGGTAAATTTCTAAGAGGAAAGGGGAAAATATGATAAGTTTTTGGTGAAAAATATTCACCTCTCCATGCAAACATCAATCTTTAATTTTTTAATCATCTTCCAGTAAAGTGTAGTTGCAGGTGGGAATATGGGTGATTTTTTCAAGCCTTGGTTCTCCCCTATAAGCACAGTTCTTTATGTGCACCACTTGCTCCACATTGCATGTGGCTAACCTCAGATATGACAGGTCTGCATGTATCTCTTTGTGACATTCAGAATTGATAAAATTAAATAATTTTGGCATAAAGTAGTTTTTAGGCTTTTGTGTTGTGGAGTCTTGCTTTTTCCTAAAATGTTTAAACATTGTTCTAGCACTGGCATTAATTAGCTAGTTTTGAAACTTTAATAATGGATTTCCAGTAATTTCAGTAACAGTATAATGCTAATACTAGTTTCGTTATTGTTTTCTACTTATTCTACATTCTTTATAATTTGAAGCAAAAATGCAAACTGCTACTAAGGTGCTGTAATTGATTGTCACACAACAAAGTTGATATCAAGAGACTCATTACTAAGAAATGCAATTGCAGAAAAATGAGTTTTGTCAATGAATGATACATGAACTCACATCTCCCAGTTTCATGCCAAGTGTTCAAGGTGTTGTAAGTTCATGGTGAAATTAGCCTCCAATAAGGGACTCCTATACCAGTCACAATAGAAGGGCAAGATAGCGGAGGTAGAAGAAACTGCCTCTCAGCTCTCTCTCAAAGCTAATAAGAGTACTAATAACGAGAAAGGAAAAAAGAAAACATTAGACCTTGCAGAAGAAGCCAATATTATGAAAGAAATTAGTGACAAGATGGAAGTGTGTTTGCTACAGCTTCACATTGTGATGATTACCAAGAAGGGAGGTGATGGAGCAGTCGGTGGTTCTGATAGCATGAAGCTCCTGGAACAAAGCTTCTCTTTCAGCATTGTAGCAGGAGCAGTTGAGCAGAACATGGGATACAGTCTCAGGTGTGCTGCATGTGGCACAGTTTGGACTGTAAGCTCTGCCGAGAGTGTGAAGCATAGAGTTGCTGTAGATGACACCAACTCGGAGACGATGAAGGAAGGTCTCAGATCTGTGGAGATTACTGAGGTTAGGAGCAGTGAGAGAAGGGTCAACCAGGTACCTGAATGAGGAACAGCTGCTGTCCTTCTGCCACTGGGCAAGACAATACTGGCTCATCAGTTGTGAGACAGAACTCTTGCAGTCATTGAGAGAGAGAGAGGGTATTTAGTTACAGACCTCTGACTCTCCAGTGCCTTCTTTGTGGTACGATCAGCAAGCTAATTGCCAGGTATCCGTACATGGGAGGGGATCCACTGGAAATGAACTGTGATTCTAGCTGAAGTGACCTTGGAACAAGTCTCCATGATCATCTGGATGAGGAAAGGATTGCAGCTCTTGCTGTCTCGCTTCTGGAGAGTTTCCAAGGCTGACTTCAAGTCACAGAGGATGACAAAATTACCACTCTCAAGGCTAAGGATGAAGAGTACAGCTTCAAGGAAGGCATGAAGCTCTGCACAGGTGGAGGAAATGAGATGGGGAGACAGAAACCTCTGGTGATTCCCCTATCGGGGATGGTAAAGGCAAAGGCAGCATGCAGCCTCTCCCAGTCCACAGATCTGTCAGTGTAGACCTCAGTACATCTCTTATATTGTGCAGTGACATAGGAGGTGAAAAGAAGTCTGATGGCCACTGGATCTGAGACACTCGACATAGAGAAGGGACAGTGAATTGATCATAAGATCACTGTTCCTCCAGAGTAGAAGGCCAGGGAAGAGCATATTGCCAGCAGTGGAGCTGGCAGGGACGCCTCGGTCGTAGAAGCCAGTGGCAGACACGGTGATGGCAGAGTCTGGCCTGTCCTGCAACTTCCTGAGAAGCTCATGGTTAAAGTGGAGGGAATGGAGCCTCGAGAGATGACACAGTGTATCTCTCTTCCAGTGCAGGTGGAAAGGCAAGTCATCAGCCTCTGCAATGACAGATGCATTAAGTGTGTTAGGGCACAGTCCGAGACAGAGGCGCAGATATATAGTGTATAAGTGGCCAACTTGCTCAACAGTGAAGCAGAGGCGTTTCTCAGAAGGTGACCACTGCAGTTGACACGGGAGAGAATCAACTGCCGGTACAAGACCAGGAGGGTCTTGCAGGAACTTCTCCAGTGGGTACCAGCAAGGAAACATATATTTCTCTGCACTGTGGCAACTGTCTTAAGATGCTGGATGTGAGGTCCTCAGGTCAACCTGTTGTCCAGGACCACACCAAAGAACTTATGCTGTTTGATGACCTTGATGTGGTCTGGTCCAAGCATGAGATGGGTGGATGGCGTCTCTTCGTGAGAACCATGGCCACAGTTTATCAGTGGAAAGAGTGTGGCTTAGGTTGTCTAAGAACTTGATGACCGTGGCCACTGCTCATTTCATCTTGAGCTGAGCATAGGAGGGGCCCTGGCTAGGGAACCAGATGCAGATGTCATCTCCGTAGATGGAAATGTGTAGATGAAAATCTAGACCACTAAACTATCACCAGCTAGTTCATTACTCCACTAATTGTGACTTCAAATCTCCCAATGTTCCTTACTTGTCATCAGTGGTGCCATCTATGATCGGGAACTGCAACTTTCCAACTTTGCACAGTATAAGTGTTAATAGGGATGTCACACACACTAAAGCATTATTGATGCATGAATCCAGGACAGAGAATCCAGAAAACTCTGTTCTGGATTGACAGATAATCCAAGAAATACAGTTGCAGAAAAAAATTAGATTTTGCCAATGAGGGGGACATGAACCCACATCTCCCAGTTACGTGCCAGATGTGCAATTGTATTTTTTGGATTCTATATCAACAGATAAATATGTGTATTGACTATTGATACTCATTGCTAGATACTTATTTGGAAAAATAAGGTAAAAGTCAAATAGAAATTAGTAATTTCTCTCACTTTGCTGAACAAGTTGATAAATTCCATATAGTGTATCTTTCGAATACTGTGAAAGTGTAAAAGCTACAGTTAACATCATCTACAGCTCTTGATTTATTATAGCTTATTTTAAGTCATGCTAATGTGCTAACTTTTAATCTGTTACTGTAAATGGCAGCTGTCATTTACACTGATAGAGGAGATATGAATTTTTGAATATTTTTCATGGGAGATGCCTGCTTTGCAACTACAGTAGTATACAGGAGCAAGAGAACAAGTTCATTTTATTACCTATCTTTCTATTGCTTTTTGATGACTACCATATTTCTTTGATTCTAAGACGCCATAGATTGTAAGACGCACCTTAATTTCAGTACCACCAACAAAAAAAAAAGCTTTGATTCTAAGAAAAAACCCCGCTAAAATATATCTTAACAAATATTTTTATTATAATAGAATTCAATTTACTAACAACAATAGTACCTATTTATCAGTAGGTATGTTATTCATCACTTCCTTCTGAATAAATATCAGAGTCTACTTCACATTCAGAGTCTGATTCTTCTTAGCCGTCTTTATTTGCATTATCCCATAATATATCGCCTTCTGAGCCATCCAGAGTATTGGAGATGCAACATTTTTTAAATGAGTGCTCCACTATTCTTTCTGGGATTAGCTTCCAAGCTGTTGATACCCATTCCGCCAATTTTGATGCGGTGCTTTCTTAATTTTTCTGGGAGGTGTCAGCGGAAGGATGTCAGTCAACAGCCAGGTTCCAATCTCACTATAATTCACTCACAGAGCTCCACTATAATGAATAACGGTGGTTTCACATTGGGAAAGCGCGGGAAAATACCCATGCCACTTTTTTCTCAAATGGAACTGGGGAATGCAATAACGGTTGAACTTGGAAGTGGGGTTTTCACGTAAAGACAAAATGTGTGGTGCCGTGTGCAAAGTGTGGGAAAATTTGAAAAAAAAAGAAAAAAACTGTGACTGATTCTAAGACTGATTCTAAGACATACCCCATTTCTAGAGACGTTTATATGGGGGGGGGGGGGAAATGCATCTTAGAATTGAAGAAATACGGTATTTATCAGTTTGGCAAAATTGTTGTTCCATCATATCTTCCCACCTTATAGTCATTCATAATGAGTTTTGTATGAAATGAAAGCTCATGGTGTGCCTAATGTCATAGACTATAAAGAAAAATCACCTCCATCCATTTTTACCTCCTTAGAAAAAGAAATATGTTAAATGATTATTCCACTACATCTTTTTTTAAAATAATAAATTATTTATTAAACAGAAATGCAATACAATACAAAATACAATGGACCCACAAAGTTATGTAGCTTATGTGTAGGTATTGAATAAAATGTAATATATATATATACATAGTTTCTCTCAAATATCAATTCTGTAAAGAAAAAATTGATGTACAAAAAGTTTTTTTACTAAAATTTCAATAAAGGTATGTAGTTTTATCTAAGATATTCTTTAAATACTTTTTATTTTACTGTAACTATTTTCATTTATAATTTCATTTGGAATTTAATTGAAAGTGTGTGGTATTTTATACATGCTGAAAAATGATTCCATTATTGTTTTTAAAATACAGTAGTTTAAAAAAAAAATTTGTTCCTAATTTTGTATTTTTACTATATTTTCTTTTCTTTTTAAATACGTTATAAAAATAGATTTTTAGGATTATATTATAAATATATAAGTTTTTGTAAAATAGATTCAAGTAATGTAGTAGTCAAAATTATACAACTCTTAAAGTTGTATGGTCTGTAAATGGTAGCTAGGTAGTCACTGGAAGGAGAGCTATGCACCAATCCCCTGTGATGATGCCTAGCACCTAATGTCTGACCCCACCTTCTTGTGATGCAGGCTGTTAGTACCTTTCAAAAGAGATACTCTCTTGTGGAAGTGAATGGAAGGAGAGGGCTGCCAGATTAGTGTGGCCTACTGATCTGGATAACTATGGCTTCTTTCCTTCCTTTTTTTATACTCTGCTGAGGAGTGGTCAACCACACAGAGTCCTGGTGCTGACCATATAAACCTACTGGACTGAAATATGGCTCTGAGCTTGATTATGGATCCTGAATTTGCTGCACTGCTGGACTTCTGTGGAGGGAAAATCTTCTGCTGTGTATTCTGTTTGTGGGTTGACAGCCCCAAGTGAATAGATTCACAGGATATGTTTATTAGCTGGTGGATAATCCTGAGCAGAGGTCATCGCAGGCACCTGAACTCTTTACTTCTACTGGTATCATCAAATTCTACATTGGAGGAAGTCTTCCAGTGAAGATGGCTTCAGCCTTTAGTGGTGGGGGAACGGGTCTTTGCCCCATGCTTGCAATTAGGGGGCTGTTTGATATTGTTGGCATTCCCTCTCTAAATAAACATAATTTCTTTAAACATCCCTATTGATTTCTGGATTGTTAAACAACCCACTAAACATTTTCTCTCCATAGGTAGTTGGAATGTGAGGACTCTGCACAGAGCTTTTTCTCTTGATGTCCTCACACAACAATTCCACCATTATAATTTAGATATTCTCAGCTTCCAAGAGACCAGATGGACAGATAAAGGTCAGATATTTAAAAATAATCTTAAATTTATCTTTTCAGGGAGGGAAGATAATAAGCATCACCAAGGCATGGGTCTGTTTCTCAGCAGACATGCTAGTGATGCTCTTCTAGGATATGAGTGCATTAATAAAAGGTTTCTTACAGCAAAATTTCAGACAAGCATTAAAGACTTGAATGTTATCTGCTGTTATGTCCCCACTGAGGATGCTGCTGATGATGAGAAGGATAGGTTTTACAGGCAACTTCAGGATATTTTGAATTCTGTCAAGAAAGGAGATATTACCCTTGTTCTTGGTGACCTCAATGACAAAGTTGGTACTGACTCTGACCTTTGGGGATGGGTGATAGGCCCTTTTGGTATTGATAGCTGCAATGGGCAACGTTTCCTACAGGTAAGTAAATTTAAAGGTTAGAGAATAACTAACACTTATTACAAACACCGTGACATACATAAGTACACATGAGTTTTACCATATGGGCTGCATAAGAATATGATTGATTACATATTAATTAACAGCAAATGGGCTAGTTCTGTTAGAAATATCAGGTCATATAGGGGAGCTGAAATTGGATCTAACCATTACCTTGTTAAAAGTGTCTTGCAACTGAAACTTAAGAAGTGTGCTAAAGTTAAAAAACTTACCTTTAATACTGAAGCTCTGAAAGACCCAATTATAGCTAAAGCTTACCATTACTTAGTCATTATGACAGTCATGGTTTGCTTACCACTGAAGTTGAGGAAGAATGGGATCATTTTAAACATCCTTTTTTGGAAACTAACGGTACTCTTTTAGGAAAAAAGGAGCAGAGGAGACAGAATTATTTGAGTGATAAGGCATTTGAGCTTATTTCAGAAAGAAAAAACTGCAGGAATGTCCTTAATCAATGCCCTACTAGTCCTAATAGAAAGCATTACAGAGAGTTTAATAAATGTGTGAAGGATCAGTTAGCTGCTGATAAGAATCTTTGGCTTGGCTGACAAAACTGAGGAAGCAGTTAGACAGCACAACAGCAGAGAGCTGTACCAGATAGTAAATGTTTTGTGTGGTAGAAAACGGACAGGTATACAGGGATTGAAGGATAAACAAGGTAAGGTTACAGAAGGTGAGGATTCTGTCATTGCTAAGTGGGTTAAGCATTTCAGTGATGTTCTAAACAATGTGGTTAGTTCGATTCCCATTTTTGTAATAATGATAGATGCATTGGTGTCTTTAATGTTGGCCCTATAACACAATCTGAAGTTATTTTCGCTATTTCTAAACTTAAACTTCATAAATCCTCAGGGGTAGATGAAATTACTACAGAAATACTTAGAGCTGGGAATGTTTCTGTTACCACATCGATGACTGAAATTTTGAATATCTTTTATGATAAAGGCATGGTTCCTAAGGATTTTACCAGAGCTATTATTATCCCTATTTTCAAAAAAGGTGATCACAGTTCTTGTGATAACTATAGGGGTATCAGCCTACTCTCTGTTCCAGGTAAAGTTCTTTCCATGATTGTGCTTAATAGAATTAAGAATCTGGTTGACAGTCAATTGCGTGATGAGCAATGTGGATTCAGAAGTGGTAGGGGATGTGTGGATCAGATATTTTCACTTAGGCAGATTCTTGAGAAATGTTTAGAGTTTCAGAAACCTTTGGTTGCTAGCTGTGTTGATTTCAAAAACACTTTCGACTCTGTTGATCGTCATAATTTGTGGTTGATTGTGAGATCATATGGTATACCAGACAAGTTAGTTAACATTATGAAAGCTCTCTATAATAACACTGAGTCGTGTGTGAGAGTTTTTAAGGCTTGTAGCAATTGGTTTAGCATTACTTCTGGTGTTCGACAAGGGTGCATTTTGTCTCCTTTTCTCTTTAGCTTGGTTATTGATTATGTTATGCGAAATTCACTTCAAGGGAAAGATTTCGGCCTTAAATGGGCTGGAGATACAAAAATTTCTGATTTAGATTATGCTGATGATTTAGCCCTTTTGGCAAATGATGTTGATGAGTTGAACTCTTTCATTCGAGCTGTTGATGAGACTGGTGGTAGAGTAGGTTTGGTTATAAACAGAGAGAAAATTAAAGTGATGAAAACTGGTCAGGCAGGCTGTGATTCAGTTAATCTGAATGATTGCAGTTTTGAGCAGGTGTCACAGTTTAATTATCTTGGGAGCTATGTAACAGCTACTGGTGATGTGCAGCATGAGGTTAACAGACAGATAGGGATTATTGCCGGGACTTTTAAGAATCTATGTAGAGTGTGGAGAAATAGGCATATAAACTTTAAGACTAAAATTTGACTGTATAATAGTTCGGTTCTTTGTAGGGTTAGTTATGGTTGTGAAACTTGGACACTGTGTAAACAAGATAACAAGAAACTAGATGCTTATGCAGTATCTTAGGCATTAGGTGGTTCAGGTTTTTAACTAATGATGAAGTTAGGCAAAGGAGTCGGCAACCTCCTTTAACAGCATATTGTGCAGAGAGCGATTACGTTGGTTTGGCCATATTGCCCATATGAATAATTATAGATTGGGGAATAGGGTTATGAACAGTGTGCCTAAAGGCTTCAGAAAGAGGGGGAGACTTAGGATGTGGTGGGCAGACAATGTCAAACAGGACCTTGTTAGAATTGGTGTGCAGTGGCCAGATGCAGCAGATGTAGATCAGGACAGATATGCTTGGAGAACTAAATTCATGGTCTGGTTGGACCTTTGTATCCCATGGCTACTTGAGGATGATGATGAAAGTTGTATAATTTTGTTTAAGTTTTGATGGTATTATTATTTTGGCTAAAAAGATTAAAAATTTTCTTATAGATTTGTTTCATCTGTTGAAGATTTTTAATTTTCTTCTATATTTGTTAAGTTTGTTGTACTATGAATGGTTATACCATAAAAAATATACAAAAGATAGTAAATAAATAATGCATAATTAGTCACACATGCATATATGTAAAAGAGAGGAGAGAATTGATTTGATTATTTATGTACTATTAAATACCCACTGAAATCATTTTCATAGGTAGGAAGATATGGATGGACAAAGTGACACCATATCTGTCAGTGGTTGGTGAATTCCTGTTGATTGACTGAAGTCGGCCACTTAAATTCTCAAAAACTCTTGGCAGTCTATGGGAACCAGACAGTTTATTGAAGTAATATCCAGAGGTGGCTCCAACAGTTCCAGAATGGTGATTTTGACATCAAGGGCAAACCAAGAGCTGAAAGGCCAACATTTGTCACAAACAGTGAAATCAAACAATCATTGACTATCTTATTCAAAACAGCAGGTGCATAACTATGAGACAACTGATGGACACTGCAAATGGCAAAAGATAGTATTGTGACCATCATCTACAGACTGCTACAGAAAAATCTGTTCTCATTGGATGCCTAAGCTGCTCACACGAGAGATGATGGCTGTGATGAAAGTGATCTGTGACAATCTTCTGGAGATGTTTGGTACTGCCAGTCCTGAGTGTTTAATGGGGTCATCGTATGTGATGAAACATGACTTTTTCATTATGGCCCACAAACCAAACATCAATCCATGGAATGGAAACATTAGACATTACCTGCAAAGAAAAAGCTAAAACTTTCCAGACCATCAAACAAACTCATGTTCACTTTCTTCTGGGATAACAGTGGAATAATTTTTATCAGTTTCTTGGAATGTGGAACATCCACCAACAAAGAAAAATGCTGCTTGTCCCTGGAAAAGTTTAATCGAGCTCTGAAAACTAAAAGACCACACCTCAGTTTACAGGATATTGTCTCATCAGGATAATGTGAGGCTACACAGGTCAAATGACACTGGCAAAGATTGCAAAGCTGGGGTGAAGCATAATGCCTCATCCACCTTACAGCCCAGACCTCACTCCTTCCGATTTCATTTTGTTTGATAGACTGAATGCATACCTGCATGGTAAGTGTTTGAGAGTGATACGGAACTCATTTCATGCATGAAAGAGTGGTGTGCAGGTCAATCCTTAATACCACTCTTTCATGCATGCAATGAAAGTGCATTCACTGCATGGAAAGAATGCTGAAGCAAATGCATTGGATTGTACACTGAATGATATTTCCACACAGGTGGAGGATTGTATTTTATGTTTCTACAGTATGCGTACATTATCTGAAATAGTAAAGAAGTTATAGATAATTGTGCATTACTTTTTAGACCCAACCTTGTATAAAAATATACTTTTGAAACACAAAAGCTGAGTATAATATGTCAAATGAAAGCTTTTACTTGGGGTGGATCATAGCAACCTTTAATTATCCTCTCTTCTTTCATCCTGAAATGGAGGAGAGAAATTTGGTGAGAGTTGATCATAGGTTATAAGTCAAATAAAAGATTATGGCAAAGGATGTCACAGGCTATCACAGATTGTCTTCCTTAATTCCACCTCTCCCCCCCCCCCCAAAAAAAAAATGCAGAATACATACATAACTTGGGTCTCATTATAGAGTCATATGTGGAACAATAACTTATAATGTGTACAGGGTAACAAAGTAGTGACAAAGTTGCCACTTGAAAACAAATAATAAAATAGGAAAATAAGTATTCAATTTTTTCATTTACCAATTTGTGCCACAAAGAACAATAAATAAAATTAAAATATAATGCTAATGATAAAATGCTCATTCAATTCATTTTAACTTCAAAGGATGGTTGGGCACCAAAACTAATTTCTCTTACCAATTAAAACTCCTACTTTCTTTGGGAGCTAACATGAATGGAATAAGTGGTAATTTCACTATTAACAGTGTTTCACATTTTTTACATTTTATAACATATATCTTAAGATATTTTTTTTCTCTACTTTATATATTACTAAATGAAAAGTAAATCAAAGATCTTCAAAGTGACAGGAATGAATAGCAGCCCTTTAATTATTGTTGAAAGTTTTTTTTTACTTAGAACTTAAAATTATCATCCTTTATGTAATTATTAATTTTTATGAAAAAATGATTTTTAGTATTTATTGTAGATTGTCTGAAACTGGAAACTTTTCGTATGTTGATTTAATGGCAAGGTTCTTTTGGAATTCCATGGCAAGTAACTATATCAGAAGAGAATTCTTGTTTAATTTTTTTTTCTTTACTATTTTGTATAGGATGGAAAATGCTAGAAGTTTCTTCTATCTTGTACATTAAATATCTCCTGGAATACAGGCTGGGATTGACTCAGTAGTATGTCAGATTCATAATTTGTTGTTCCCAAGTTTGAACTGCCACTTTGAGTGCCTGCATTGAGAGTTTTCTCTGTTAACTCCCCATTTTGCCCTTAATGAGAAAGGGAATGTTGTTGGGCTTGGAAAGGTGTCCTTCAGATGGGATATTAATCTATGGTACTGTGTGCTGGAGAAACATATACCCTCTGCCCATTAAAGAACATGTTGAATGGCCTTGATGAGAGGCTTCTAGTTCTTTCCTAACAGCTGTCCAGTGGGTCAAACTTACATCTCTAAGTTGCCAATTAGTTAAAATTATATTAGTTAAAATTATAAAAAATTACATTAGTTAAAATTATAAAAATATTTGTAATCTATTAGTAAATTTAACTGTTTTATGTTATAACATTAAAACGAATTATTGTAAAAACTTACAAGATGCATTTGAAAACATTCAGTACCTAAAAGATTTTGTCATCACAATGGTCTAAAAGCATTTAATGCCCAAACATTTAATGTTTTTTTTTATTATTATTAAATTTGCCATTTTTTAACTTTAGCACTCTCAAATGGTGGAAATTCGAACTAATGAATGATTCGGAAAATGAGAACAGTATTAGTTCATTAGTACCTAGCCAACCCAAAAATACTTTTTCATTATTCTCTTAAAGCAAAAATGGAGCTTTTCCCACCACCTCTCAAGTAAGGGGATGAATCGATGTTATCAATGCAAACCCCTTGATTGTCACTCTGTACCACCCAAATAGCAATCACGAATAAATCATTTACAATAGTTGTGTAAAAGTTTCAAATTTTTAAAATTTAGCAAACTATGGAAATGAACACTATTGGGAGAGTAAAAAAAAATGCAAATCGTAATATTTCATCAGCACCTAACCACATGCAAAAGAATTCTTAATTTTTCTTTAGAAGCAAGAAAGGTTGAATGTGTACAGAAGAATGACAAAGTGAAAATAGTAACTCTTTTTTGAAAATGAGCTAATTGCAGTTGAAGATATATGACATTAAAAATTGCCAGCAAACATGAGGATCTACTAATATTTTAAGTCAGATTTAGTAGGTTTATTATTAAGTTGCAAATTCAGTAGGACTGTTATCAAGTTGCAATGCATAAGACAGAGAAGTATCCTAGAAACTCATGACTTATAAAGGCCTTTTGTACAAGGACATGCCCCATTTAGTCTATTTTGCTGACTGATACTCAGAACTAATAATTCAGTATTCAAAATGCAGAAAATTTTACAAAGCATTAATATGGAATAAGTTCTGTTGTGTACATATATACACTTTAATCATTAATAAGGTAAAATAAATGATAGTATTTCCATGTGATTTGTTAATAACTCTCTATGCCCCGCTTTTAATATTCAGGAAGATTCAAACTCTATGGAAGTTGACCCAGTTCCAGAAAGTGAGCCAAAGGAACAGAAAGGCTCTGTTGATGCATCAAATGTGGAGGTGCCAGTTCCACCAGGTCATTGGAGACTAGGAATTCCTCATACCAAAACAAAGGCATTACTTCTGAGATTTGCTTCTAAAGGTATTGTTTTGCCATATAGTATTTAGATGTGCTCCAATTGTAGTTCTCTTAAACTAGCATGCACAGTAGCTGGAGCGAAAAACTGTTTTTGTTGATTGATAATATGAAAAAAGTTGTTTTTCTAACTTCTCAACAAGCAATAAAAAAGTTTTTAAAAATAAAACACGTTGTAGCCTTTGAATTTTTTTTGTAATAATACTTTGCTGGAAAAGTATTTTTTTTTGCAATTTTGGATACAGCTCTTCGGTTGTTCAGTTAATTTTAGTAAAAAACAAGTCGTAAATTAGTTTCTTTGTATGGTTTAATACTGGTAGCAATCCAGAAGCTTACCAGATGGCACAGTAAGAGAGGATAGAAGAATTCCTAGAATCACACATGCTTCAGTTTTTTAGTCATTTGACAGTGACAGCTGTTTTCACAGTGGTTCTGTGTTTGTAAGCTGTCATGTAAATAATAGCAATTTCAAGCTGAGTTTAACTCTTGCCTTTGTGCTATTTAATCTATCCACTCCTCTCTGGTTAGCCTTCTATCACATGATACCTAAATTGATGCAAACACAAGTTGAATACTGGAAGAGAGGTACATTTGTAGCATTTGGAGCTTCAACACAAATGAGTTGTCAAGTTTTGCCTAATTTTACTATGCCATGAAGCTTTGCCTATGGAGTAACCAATATTCGAAGAAGTCACCTTATGATTCTGCTGAAATAGCAGAAATAAATGTAATAAAATCACAGTTTACTTATAATAAATAAAAATTCTATTACATAGTATATACATGAAACATAGCAGATATGAACATAGCACCTACTAGAAGATGTGATTGAACTTTTTAGATCATGAAATATGTCTGGGACCCATAACAGAGCAGACAGATCTAACAGTATACCAATAGTATAAGTAAAACCTTTTTCAGATAAATATAGAGAAAAATTGTCATTAACCAGGTGGGATCTGAACCCACGACCTCCTGATAACATGTTAGGTGCTCTGACCACTGAGCTACTGGCCACCGAACAATCATCCTCTATTAGTGGCTTTAAGCTTTATACCATAGAATAGTCATTGCAAATGTGGTTGATTGTAATTGAAGACTGGTCCAGATGGCACCTTCCAGCCCAGTGCACACGACCAGCCTACATCAAGCATCAAATGTCATGATATTTTTATTTTTTAAGCCAACATGCCGAGAATCAAGTGTAAGCATGTTGTTGAAATAATAGAATTTCTCAGATACACCTGGTAGTGATCTAATAGGTGATCAGTAGTGGCTAATTTTTTTTTCTATATTTATCTAACAAATCTCTACCAGGTGTATCTGAGAAATTCTATTTCAAATCTTTTTCACTTTAGAAATATAAAATTATTTAATGTAAGAAGAATCAAAGTAAAAGCCTTACTTAAAAATAACATATCATGCAATAATTAAACTTCTTCATTGAGTCCTTATATAATTGGTAGCATGTCTAGAATTGGGTAAGGCCAGTAAGCAGACCTTGGTAAAGTAAGGTAACTTGATTAGGTAAAACCAGGCCACAACATGAGAGCTTTTCTATGCCCATGGACTTTACTGCATCAAACTACTAACCACATAGGTTAGCATTGTCTTATTGTAATGCTCCAAAAGTATGTTAAACTTCTTCATTTTGGACTTTTTAACTGATCCAAATTAAACTAATTTACCAGATAGCATCAGGCACCAGGCAATTAATCTTGCCAAATAAAGTTAAATAAGGGTTCGCTAAGTATATAAGCATTACTTAGTTAATGTGGAAAGAATTCAAAAGATTGTCAACCTTGTTAACAACAATCTTTGTTACCTTTGTTTACCTTAATTGCCAACCTTTGTTATTCAAAAGACCTTGTTGTTGTTTAACCTTGTTAAAGTTTAAATCTAATCAAAATCAATTATCCTGCTCAAGAGAAAAAATTGAAAAGTCAAAATATTTCATGAAACAAACAAGTTTTATTTCCAAAAAAAAAAAAAAAAATCAAGACTCACCAAAAAACTGATGAATACAAAATATTCTGAGCAACTAAAAGCTCACATCAAAACATCTAAAAATGACATCCTTCTCAATTAACATCGTTTCAACTACTAGCTCTCTCCTACTCCATCTCACTAACTCCAAAAACTACTAACTACTACTGTGACTATACATGCGGCGTGCAACTGACACGTGTGTTACACACTGGGAAAAACATTTGCTTAATCTTACAATTGTGCACTTGCTCTAGCTGTGACACAAGAGGGGATGTGTCCTTACGCATACATTAACTGCTGTCTGTCAAAAGTCGGAGTTGCACATGCACAACTCCTTTAGTGGACTTGGGCGAGAGAAGTAATGTCCAACTGAAAATTAAAAGCCCCAAAATAATAAATATAACATAAAGTAAAACTGGTTAAGGAAAAGTGAAAGTGAATGAGTGGACCATCACATTATGTACACTTGAAAACAAATTCTGGACTGTAAAATAATTAGTCATTTATTTGCCTATTACAGCTATTACCTTGTCTTGCAAATCCTCAAACTTGTCATTATCTACACTGTTGAATTATTTTCAACAGCCATATAGAAACTGGTATTCTGCACTTACTTTGTTCATCGCCTCTAATGAAACACACATAAGCATCATGTTGTAATATCTGTTAAGTGTACATTCTGATACATTATTGCTACTATCATTGTTAGATTGTACTACCTCATATCTGCTAGGTTTTATGTACATACAGTGTTTTGATTAAATTTATAGCAGAAATAATTGCTGTAGAGGCAAAAGAGGTATTGGATACCACATTGCTTTCCACTATGTTACATGACTGTATAATCAAAATACATCTTGCTTATAATGAAATATACACTGCCTGGCCAAATTATTGTGAATGTGTGTGAAGTACCATGAAACATGCCAATGTATGCAAAATATTTTACTGACGTTAGTATTTGACATTACTGCAAAGTCCTATAAAAGCATGGTGAAACACAAAGTTGTGTGACATTTGGTAAAGGCTAATCTGACTGACTTAGAAAGGGAGGGCTCATTGTGGAGTGTGATGGGCGGGATCATTTGTAATGGAGTTGATGGAATTCAGGTGAAAATCATGGGGCACAGTATCCCAGTTTATGGCAACAGTTTCAAAACACATCCACTAATCATGGCAAATGCAGTAGGAAAAAGGCTGAATTGCAGAACAGTGATAGTTGATCAACATTGCAACATGTCTTAAAAGGTTTGGGTGTGGGTCTATGGTTGGTGAATGTTTGGTATTTTTAGCTCCTACATATCAATAAATCACAGGAAAAAAAAGAATGATGGCATTGAATCATTAAAGTGTCAGGTTTCTGAAGCTGAACTCACTCTGGTGGCTAAATTAATATTGAAATGTTTTCAGAAAATAAACTACTTTAGAACTTCATTCTGAAGTAACTTAAAAAAAGGGTCATGTTATATATAAAAAGAAAGGGAATTTAATTAGAATTACAAAAATTCAAAGAAAAAGGCAAGTTAAATTTATCTTTCTCAAAAATTACAAAATTTTATACGTTTTTTATTTTAACTTAAGTAAAATTTAAAAAATTTTGCCATCTTTTCTGATTAATTTCATTATTCTAATAAAAAAAGTTCATATTTTCATTATTACCTAAATATTTCATTTAGTTTTGCAAAATTTTTTAGTCATTTACACAAATAATGTATAATGCATACACTTAGGTTTTTGATGATAGCAAACTCAGGACTAAGGAAGTAGTGCCAAAAAACTATTTTGCTTCAAAAACAAGTCACTTGAAATGAAAAATAATATATATATAACTAAAAGAGGTGAAGAGCTGTAAAAGAAATTAAAAAAATTCAAAGTGTATAAAGTTAAAACATTGAAATTGAGATTGAATCATTTGTAAAACTTTGCATAATGATGCAGAAAACAAGAGAAACATTTCATTTAAAAATCACAATTTCATAGTGTTATGAAATTACTGTTAATTTAATTTTAAAAAAGAGTTAAAATAAGTTTTATTATAACTAGAACTCATATCACCTCCAGAGAATATGGGAATCTTATTTTCATAGAGAATGAAGTGTTTCTATTACCTACTTTTGCACTTTTTAAAATTTTTAATTCAAACTAATGAATGGTTGAGAAAATTCAAATAGCAATGTTTTATTAGTACTATTGTAAGTGTAATGCCATGTAACAATGTTAATTGAAGCTACTTAAGGATTTAAAAAATGCAAATTATAATCCATAGTAAATGCACAGATTACCTGTAGAGATAACTTTCTCTTTAATAAAACACGAATAAATACCCTACAATAAGTCTCGATGCCCAATTCTGTTATGATTCACCAGTGCATCACATTGAGTATTACATTTGATGTATACATAACTCTGAGCATGACAATATGTCGCTCGCCAAGTCTAAGGTGTGGACATTTTATGTATTATCATAAATCTCAGATATCACTATACCTTCGTTATATAATACCATATACTAAGTACTACCAACTAAATACTTTCTTTAACCTATCTTAAAGAGTATTAGTTAGCGATTACAAAAGGCAATATTACCACAGACTTGCAAAAGGCTGGAACAACTGCATCATTTGATGTTAATCTGTTAGTCTCGACACTACTGTCGTGGTTTCTAACACATGCTACCAGTCCTGTTACATCGGAGATATCAGCAATAATGGATAAACATACATCTGATTTCCACTGTAGAGTCAATTGAGCCAAATATGACAGTTTTTAATGGTTTTTAAAGTTTTAAAGGCTGTTGTTGGAAGTTATAAGTCTGCATATGATAGTGCCGTGGCAGCCAGTGCAGGGCAGTGAGCACCGAAATTCAGAGAAAAAGTGTGATACCAGCATGTACAACAGTTTAAAAGTAATCCACTACCAAAAAAGCAGATAATAGCAATACGATTGTAACATTATTGCAACGGTTTTAAGAACAATCCGTTTTTGCCAGCTGAAATAGCTAAACATTGTAACCCTCCAATATACCCTGACGTCCCTCAGCTGTTTGTCAAAATTAAGATGCATAAACAGGATTATCCGTTTCAACCATTAGGCTGCCAAAGAAAAGCCCCAACATATAATTTGGAAGTAGCACTCCACAAATTTTTTAAGAGTTATTTTCTTGCATCAAAGTATACATTGACCGATTGTCATGATGCTTTATTGAAAATACAAAATGCCATTATTACAAAGTCAATTACAATGCATTCACTGGACATTGTATCGCTCTATCCTAGCACCCTGGTGCTGGATGCAGTGATGCAGCTAAAAGCTGAATGTCTGCGCGTTGCCCGCCCCAGCTTCCCGGAATACTTTAGTGTTCATGAGGTGCTGGAGCTGGCAACCTCTTCCAACTACACCTATCCCTCGATTTACACGGTACTCAGTTCACACAATTTTGGCTTTGCACGGTCAAAAAATGCAACCAGTTTCGATTTACACAGTATTGACTGAGACGTACATAGAAAGGAAATCTCAGTCAGTACCATGTAAATCGAAACTGGTTGCATTTTTGACCGTGCAAAGCCAAAATTGTGTGAACTGAGTACCGTGTAAATCGAGGGATAGGTGTATTTTGATGTAATGGATCACACATGGAAACAAACCGAGGGAGTCCCAATGGGATCGCCGCTATCGGGACTAATGGCGGACGTCGTCATGCACCATGTTGAACAAACAGCATTGGCAAGATGTGATATATTACCATCTTTATATTTGCGATACGTTGATGATATTTTGATTTTTTTGGCCCCATCCACTTGAAAATTTTAAACAGTTGAGGTATTTAATTCTATAATGCCCTCAATAAAGTTTACCCAAGAAGTAAATAAACAATTACCCTTTTTGGACATTATGATAACAAGAAAAGAAACGTACTGTGAAACTACAGTGTACAGGAAAATAAACCGTATACCGAATTACATTCCTTTTAAATCATCACATCTGATGAGATATAAAAAAACCTCAATTCTTCCACAATATATTAGGGTGCAAAGATATTGTTCGGAGCAAAGGACATTCAAACAAGAAATTGAATACATCACACAAACAGCCGAGGGTGTAGGGTACCCTAAGAAATTATTAGATAAATGGCAGAAAAATGCAAAATTTATAGTAATTAAAGAAACCCAAATTAGGGGAGCACAATCACAACATATGGTAAAGTATGCGCATAGCTTTCCTTATATTAAACACGTTACAGATACGATGCAAAACATTTTGAGTAATTACGATTTTACATTACCGGTCAAAACAACAACTACAATTAAAAATTTAGTAATTAATGACAGAGATAGGAAATTACTTACAGGGGGGATATATCAAGTTAACATCCCAGATCCAGAAGGAAAATTAAAGGGAAAGAACAGCTATATTGGGAAGACATACAGGCAATATGAAGTAAGAATGAATGAACACAAAACAGATATTCAAAAAGAGCAACTTAATACAGCTTCAGCACAAACGATAATAAAAAATAACTTAAAATGGGAAAAATTAACTATAAAGCATTAGCTGCCCCACAAAATAAGTTCCAGTTAGCGTATGCAGAAAAATTATACATTCATAACTAGAGTGATATAATGTGTAATAATGATATCACCCCGATACCATCTGCATGAAATCTTCTGTTACGGCAGAAGAAAAGTGCAGAAACGCTTGCGCATAAGGATGTAAATGATGACGCAATGGAAGACACACATATAAGGTAACATACCACAGTATGTGCTCAGAGCCTGAGGAAGTCGCCACACGGGAGGCGGTGAAACGCGTCGCTCTGTAAGATGATGGGGATTGTGAGTATAACTCCTAGGTGTGGAGTTCAAATGAGCCAAATATGATAGTTTTTAATGGATGGTAATTTTTAATGGTTTTTAAAGTTTTAATGGCTGTTGTTGGAAGTTATAAGTCTGTGTATAATAGTGCCACGGTGGCCAGTGCAGGGTAGTGAGCACTGAAATTCAGAGAAAAAGTGTGATACCAGCATGTACAACAGTTTAAAAGTAATCCACTGCGAAAAAAGCAGATAATAGCAATATGATTGTAACATTATTGCGACGGACATTAACAATTCAAGTCCAAGGAATCCCCTATTAAGAGCTAGTGGAAACCTGCTATTGTCACCGTTATTAAGATAACAGGACTGACAACAGTAATCTACAGTGAAAATCTGATGTATGTTTATCCATCATTGCTGATATCTCCGAGGTAACAGGACTGGTAGCATGTGTTAGAAACCACGACAGTAGTGTCGAGACTAACAGATTAACATCAAATGATGCAGTTGTTCCAGCCTTTTGCAAGTCTGTGGTAATATTGCCTTTTGTATTCACTAACTAGTACTCTTTAAGATAGGTTAAAGAAAGTATTTTGTTGGTAGTACTTAGTATATGGTATTATATAACGAAGGTAAAGTGACATCTGAGATTTATGATAATACATAAAATGTCTGCACCCTGGACTTGGCAAGCGACATATTGTCATGCTTAGAGTTATGTATACATCAAATGTAATACTCAATGCGATGCACTGGTAAATCATAGCAGAATTGGGCATCGAGACTTATTGTACGGTATTTTTTCGTGTTTTATTAAAGAGTTTGATCCTTCTGTGCCTTGTAATATTTAGAGAGAGATAGACTTTAATTTAAAGGGTGATTAATTTTCCAAACAGTGATATTGTGAAAATGAATAATTTATTTTACATTGTAAAAAGTATTTCTCTTTTATTCTTTTAAAATGAAAATGTTATAAAATGTATTTATAACATTTTCATTTTAAAGAAATAAAATTGTAATGAATATATAAATAGTGATAAATAGAATATGTTAGAGTGTTTTAAGTTTGCAATGAAAATGCTTTAAAATGAAAAGGGAAGCAGATTGTTGCTGTCAGTGGAACATCTCTTAACACTCTAACACTAAAATTTCAAATTTCTACCATGAACAGATAACTTGCAATATTTGCTAAAAGTTTCTCCTTTTCCATATGTAATGCTCTCTAACAGTGTTAATTAAAACTGTTTAAGGATTTGGAAAATGCAAATTATAATGTTTCATTAATACCTGTCCAGCTAAAACTGAATTTTCAAGTAACTTCTTAAACCAAAACAGTTGTGTTTTCCACCCCTCTGGGTGTAAAAGGACAACCTTATTTTTGCAAATATAAATATAATATAATTTGCATTTGCAAAAAAAAGGACAACCTTATTTTTGCAAATGCAAATATAAAAATGCAAAATTTATACTCCTGCACATTCTATCATCAAAATTTCAAATTTCTAGTCTCAACCTCTGTTTGTGATATCTGTGTCCAAATTTGGTAATTTTCAACTTTTTCACTGTTAGAGAGCACAGTTATAGCTTTTGGAAGATTTGGAAAGTGAGTTGTAATTTTCATCAAAATCTATCCAACACGAAAAAGTTCATTTTCCTGTAAAAACAAAAAAGTTGGATGACTACAAACAGGTTGACAGATAGATGGCAAAGTGAAACATCTTTTTTCTTTTTGAAGAAAAAAAAAAGATAAAAATTGAGTTTTTTTTTTATAAATCTTAAAAATAGAGAACTTTATTATGTACCTTTTCCAAGAAAAGAAATTATCCATAAACATTTCATGATTCTAGCTCCATGAAATTTTAATAAATTGCCGAAAAGTATAAGGGAAGAAAAAAATGGAAATATTTTTAAAATAAAAATTAAGCAAAGATTATTACACATAAATAATATTGAGTCTTTATTTCATTGTTAAGTGACTTACCTCATTTCATGTCGTTAATGAATAAATCTGAAATTATTAATTTTTTCCACTCTTAAACCTCATGGAAAATGAATGTGTGTGAAGTACCATGAAACATATTTTACTGACAAATAAAAATGCACATTGATAAAAACTAATAATTTAATTTGACAACCTTTAAGAGCATAAAGCTTATTGGTTGTTCTTATATGGCTTCTATTTTATTGTATTTCATTTCACAATAAATATTTTACATTACATGGATTTATTTATGTTTAATTGTGTGTATTTTTTCGTACCAAATTGTGAATATATATATTTTAACTCATTATTTTGTGTAAGCATTATTTATTTATTATTAAGTGTATTATATGTTATATATGGTCAATAACATTTATTATTATATTTGTTGTTGTAATCCTTGATCTAAGGTTGTTTGAGATCCATATTTTGAGGCCAACAGTTTCTGATGTTTAATATAATATAGTTTCATTTCCAATTGTTGTAGTTAAATTAATTTTAATTGTGATATATATTTGAGGAGCAATAAAAATATTTCTAGAAGCAGAAAAAATCTTTTTAAAATAAAAAGTCTATTAAAATATTGGCTGAAAGTGATGTTCATAATGCTTGATGATGCAACTTCCACAAGTAATGAAAATTAATATCTTACAACAAAAGCTTAAAGATCACTCTGCCAGATGTAAAATGTCAACAACCTTGAAATTAAAACCAATTTATAATCTACATTAGGAATAAGCAAAAACATAAGTGTTGGTGCTAGTGGTGCTACTTATGGTGATGCAGGCCTGCCAGAAGTATTATAGGCACAAATCGACTATTTTAAGATTTTATCATAATTTTTTTCCAGGCAGAATAAGTAGGTTAAAAAAATGCATATAATAGATTTAAATATAATTTGCTACATTTCATTTAGAAATAGTTTTAAAAAAATCATCTTTTTTGACAATATTTCTGATTTAAGAATTAAAAATAATCTTTTTTATTACCTTATACTACAAAACTAAAATATCTTTTGAAGTCACTATAATTCAAAAAGTGAAAGCAATATATCATGTCCCAACAGTTATAAGAGTTAACCTTTTCTCTTCAGAGGTTGTTGGAGTGAGAAAATTCTTATATAAGAGTATTCCAGTAATGTCTTCACACATGAATGCTAGAAGTATAAGCTTGATTCTGGGCTTCCAAGAGACCAGATTTGATGCTCTGATTTTTATGAGTATGAGATGTTACATTGTGTTTTTATTGTGATAATGAAAAATGCAGCTCAAGCTGTAGTTTTCCTCATATACACATTGTAGGTAGTGGCTGTTTTATTATGCTGTCACACTACCAGTTATATACTACCAATATTTATATTTTGGCTTGAAAATGGAGAAGGATATTTTTTGTTCTTTTGAAAAGTGAATATAGAATTAGTTTTTTGCAATAACACTGGACAACACACAAAAAGGCTTTGAAATAAAAATAGCCAATCTTTACTAAAATCGAGGTTCTGAACATGAAAATGACAATAAAATTTGTCGATTGGTTCTTGTTTAGGATAGACATAGATGGTCATGTATAAACGATTCAGTCCAAATTGAGTACATTGGTAACCATTTCGCAAAGCTGTATTTTAAACTCCAGATTGCAACATACTGCGTTTTATTGCATCAGCCCACTGCACACACAACTCCTGGAGGTATTGCATCATTGATGCAATGTAGTTGAGTCATGACATTGTGGCTTTACGATCGGGGACAAAAGATGATGCAATCGTTAGTTGTAAGTGACGTCCGTAGGGTGAGCAAGTCTTTTGAGCGACTCCCATTTACCTCTGAATCATAAGTAATACACAAATGATCCTTGCAGTTTTAATCCAGCAGTAGTGATGCCTCGTAACTGTGTTAATAGTGCAGATGCATTTTGTTACATTTGCGGGGAAATGATGTTTGCAAGCCAGAAAAGGGTCATCACTCCAATAGTGAAAGCAGGTATGAGTTTTATTTTGGATGCATGATTGAGGACCAGTACAAGGCCTGGGCCCCACACATATGCTGCAGTATGTGTGCAAGAAATCTTTCGAAGTGGCTGAAAGGCGAAAAAATGGTGATGCTGTTCCTATGGATTGCTTGCAATCACGCAAATGACTGCTACTTCTGCATGGTTCCCCCTGTTTCTGGAGGCATCACAAGGAAAGAGAAGTGGACAATAGTGTACCTGAATATACAATCTGCTCTCCGACCAGTTCTGTATGGCAAAGGCCTCCCCATTCCCAAACCTCCAAAAGAATTTTCCATCGATTCAGACTATGAGGAGGGAGGCGAACTGACATCAGGTTCTCTGCAGCCTTCAGTGTCTAATGATGATCCATACGTCTGCCACAGTGGTCATCTGCGCCACACATTCTCACTGAAGAAGAAATGAACGAAAGCAGAATTACTTGGATCAAGACTTAAACAATGGAATCTTCTCAAGGAAAATGTTCGAGAGACTTCATTTTGAACTTGTCATGAGCAGTTTGCACCTTACTTCAGAAAGGAAGATGACCTTGTGTTCTGCTCTGATATAGATGGCCTGATGAATGCCCTCGGAATCAAGCATGATGCTCAAGAATGGCGATTATTCATAGACTCTCCGAAAATTAGTCTCAAGATGGTGCTGCTGCATAATGGAAATAGACTTCCATCCATTCCGATGGGACATGCTGTCTACATGTAAGAAACCTACGACAACCTAAAATAGCTGTTGAACTGTCTTCAACACAGCAAGTATGGCTGGCATCTCTGTTGTGACTTGAAGGTAGTGGCTCTATTGATGAGTCTGCAGCTGGGATGTACGAAGTACTGATGTTTCTTATGTGAATGGGACAGCTGAGCAAAGACTTTGCACTATGTGAAGAGAAACTGGCCTTAGAGGAAATCTCTGAAGGTCAGAGAGAAGAATGTGGAACACCTAGCACTGGCAGAAACACAAAATCCTGCTACCGTCCCTACACATCAAACTCTGTGTGATGAAAAACTTCGTAAAAGCCATGGACTGGACTGCATCAGCTTCAAGTATTTGGTTGACAAATTCCCTCGACTTAGCAGCGAAGTGAAAATTGAAGAGGGAATTTTTGTGGGTCCTCAGATCCATGAGTTTTTCAGAGACCAGATGTTCAACAACCTGCTTCATGGTGACGAGAAAAAGGCTTGGGATGCATTTTGTCTGGTGTCAACTAAATTCCTTGGAAATGTCAAGACTGGACTTCCTCAGGACCTACAAGAAACTGGTTAAGGACATGTCTCTGTATCACAAACTTGGCTGCAATATGTCCTTAAAGATCCACTTTCTCCATTCCCACTTAGATTTCTTCCCCAACAACTGCGGCATGGTTAATGATAGCATGGTGAACGTTTTCACCAGGACATTGTAACGATGGAGAAATGATACCAGGGAAACAGATCCACTTCAATGTTGGTTGATTACTGTTGGACACTCGCCAGAGATGATCCTGAGCAGCTGTACAAGCAACGGGCAAAGTGACGTCAGAAGTAGAAGCGGGGTTTTACTAATGCATGTGATATGTACGTATTACTCTATAAGAAGATATTGCGGATTTCTTAGAAATCATAGCCAATTTTGCATTTTCATTGTCATATTCGTGTTCAGCACCCTGAAATCTTTAAGAAATGGCTACTTTTATCTCAGAGGCATCACTTTTATGAAAATTTGTTGTCCAGTGTATGAGATGGTGTCTAGTGTGTGATGTGTTGTCTAGTGTATGAGATGGTGTCTAGTGTGTGATGTGTTGTCCAGTGTATGAGATGGTGTCTAGTGTGTGATGTGTTGTCCAGTGTATAAGATGGTGAATATATTTATATTATTTGTTGTACAAAATTAGCTGTTATATAGACATTAGAAGTGAAGTTAGGTTGTGTGAAGATTGTATTCATGAAGCAAATTACAAATAGCAAAATTTACCAGTATAATTATCAAATTTCTTAATCCTTTGATAATTGATGAACAAATTGCACCATTGAAAGAAAAGTGTTCATCATTAAAGCAGTATAACCCAAAAAAACCTGAAAAAGTGAAGTTATAAACTATTTTGTGGGACAGTACGTTTATTTTATGAAACTTGGAATATGTTTCAGAATTTGTTCTAACAATTTATTCTGTGAAATGCATTTAAAAATTGTGCTTGAGAAAATATTCTGTGGTAGAACAGTTAATAAGATGGAGATAATATTTCCACTTTGTCATCTGTTTGTCTATCCATCTGTAGACATTCAATTTTTTTGATTTTAGAGATAAATTAAAAATTATTTTTGGGTTAGATAGCATAATTTATGAACTATTTTGATTTGCCCTTTCCAAATTGCCTAAAGGTTTTAATTTTGCATTCTATTGGAGGAAAAAGTTAGAAATTGAAAATTTTTAAGCCAACATTGCAAGCAATATTTTTATGGTGGAATGTGAAGGTTATGATTTTTCTGTTGACAACAATTATTCCCTCACCTTACCCCCTAAGGTGGGTGGGATGTAAAACTCAAATGTTTTTGATTTAAGAGATTATTGGAAAATTCTTTTTTAGTTGGATAAATAAATAATAAAATAAATACCCCCTCAAGCAGCAGCTTGCCACAGAGGTCCGACAGGAGCCTGTCAGTTTATATGCCAGAGTAGAAGGTCTGAGAGGATGGCAGGACCTCAGCAGAAAAACAACACAAACAGCCATGCCTTACCCGGGACTCGAACCCAGTTCCCTTAGATCAGTAGCCAAGCGCGCTAACCACTCGGCCATGGGATGGCTACAAGTTGGATATCATCATCATCCTCAAGCAGCCATGGGCTACGGAGGTCCAACCAGACCGTGCAATTTAGTTCTCCAAGCAAGTCTATCCTGAGCTACATCTACTGCATCTGGCCACTGCACACCAATTCTAACAAGGTCCTGTTTGACATTGTCTGCCCACCGCATCCTAGGTCTCCCCTTCTTTCTGAGGCCTTTAGGCACACTGTTCATAACCCTATTCGCCAATCTATAATTATTCATACGGGCAACATGGCCAAACCAACGGAGTCTCTCTCTGCACAATATGCTGCTTAAAGGAGGTTGCAAACTCCTTTACCTAATCTCATCATTAGTTACAAAGTTGAACCACCTAATGCCCAAGATACTGCGTAAGCATCCGGAATCAAAAGCATCTAGTTTCCTGTTATCTTGTTTACAAAGTGTCCAAGTTTCACTACCATAACTAACCCTAGAAAGAACCAAACTATTATACAGTCTAATTTTAGTCTTTAGGTGTATACACCTACTTCTCCACGCTTTCCATAGATTCTTAAAAGTCCCGGCAGCAATCCCTATTCGTCTGTTAATCTCATGCCGCACATCACCATTATCTGTTACATAGCTCCCAAGATAATTAAACTGTGACACCTGCTCAAGACTGCAACCATTCAGATTAACTTAATCACAGCCTGCCTGACCAATTTTCATCACTTTAGTTTTCTCTCTGTTTATAACCAAACCTACTCTACTACCAGTCTCATCAACAGCTCGAATGAAAGAGTTCAACTCATCAACATCATTTGCCGAAAGGGCTAAATCATCAGCATAATCTAAATCAGAAATTTTCGTATCTCCAGCCCATTTAAGGCCAAAATCTTTCCCTGGAAGTGAATTTCGCATAACATAATCAATAACCAAGCTAAAGAGAAAAGGAGACAAAATGCACCCTTGTTGAACATCAGAAGTAATGCTAAACCAATTGCTACAAGCCTTACCAACTCTCACACACGACTCAGTGTTATTATAGAGAGCGTTCATAATGTTAACTAACTTGTCTGGTATACCATATGATCTCACAATCAACCACAAATTATGATGATCAACAGGGTCGAAAGTGTTTTTGAAATCAACAAAGCTAGCAACCAAAGGTTTCTGAAACTCTAAACATTTCTCAAGAATCTGCCTAAGTGGAAATATCTGATCCACACATCCCCTACCACTTCTGAATCCACATTGCTCATCACGCAATTGACTGTCAACTAGATTCTTAATTCTATTAAGCACAATCATGGAAAGAACTTTTCCTGGAACAGAGAGTAGGCTGATACCCCTATAGTTATCACAAGAACTGCGATCACCTTTTTTGAAAATAGGGATAACAATAGCTCTGGTAAAATCCTTAGGAACCATGCCTTTATCATAAAAGATATTCAGAATTTCAGTCATCCAAGTGGTAACTGAAACATTTCCAGCTCTAAGCATTTCCGTAGTAATTTCATCTACCCCTGGGGATTTATGAAGTTTAAGTTTAGAAACAGCCAAAATAACTTCAGATTGTGTTACAGGGCCAACATTAAAGCCACCAATGCATCTATCATCATTGCAAACAATGGGAGTAGAACTAACTACATTGTTTAGAACATCACTGAAATGCTCAGCCCACCTAGCCATGACAGAATCCTCCCCTTCTATAACCTTACTTGTTTATCCTTCAATCTTTGTATGCCTATCCGTTTTCTACCACACAAAACATTAACTATCTGGTACAGCTCTCTGCTGTTGTGCTGTCTAACTGCTTCCTCAGCTTTGTCAGCCAAACCATCAAGCCAAAGATTCTTATCAGCAGCTAACTGATCCTTTACAAGTTTATTAAGGTCTCTGTAATGCTTTCTATTAGGACTAGTAGGGTATTGATTAAGGGCATTCCTGCAGTTCTTTCTTTCTGAAATAAGCTCAAGTGCCTTATCACTCAAATAATTTTGCCTCTTCTGCTCCTTTTTTCCTAAAAGAGTACTGTTAGTGTCCAAAAAAGCCTGTTTAAAATGATCCCACTCTTCCTCAACTTCAGTAGTAAGCAAACCATGACTGTCATAATGACTAAGTAACCTATCATGGTAAGCTTTGGCTATAACTGGATCTTTCAGAGCTTCAGTATTAAAAGTAAATTTTTTAACCCTAGCACAACACTTTTTAAGTTTAAGTTGCAGCACACTTTTAACAAGGTAATGGTCAGATCCAATTTCAGCTCCCCTATATGCCCTGGTATTCCTAACAGAACTAGCCCATTTGCTGTTAATTAATATGTAATCATATTCTTATGCAGCCCATCAGGTGAAACCCATGTGTACTTATGTATGTCGCGGTGTTTGTAATAAGTGTTAGTTATTCTGAATCCATTGAGTTTACTTACCTGTAGGAGACGTTGCCCATTGCCATTGCAGCTACCAATACCAAAAGGGCCTATTACCTCCCCAAAGGTCAGAGTCAGTACCAACTTTGGCATTGAAGTCACCAAGAACAAGGGTAATATCTCCTTTCTTGACAGAATTCAAAATATCCTGAAGTTGTTCATAAAACTTATCCTTCTCATCCTCATCGGCATCCTCAGTGGGGGAATAACAGCAGATAACATTCAAGTCTTTAACTCTTGTCTGAAATTTTGCTGTAAGAAACCTTTCATTAATGCACTCATATCCTAGAAGAGCATCGCTAGCGTGTCTGCTGAGAAGCAGACCCACGCCTTGGTGATGCTTCCCTCCCTGAAAAGAGAAATTTAAGATTATTTTTAAGAATCTGACCTTTATCTGTCCATCTGGTCTCTTGCAAGCCGAGAATATCTAAATTATAATGGTGGAATTCTTGTGTGAGGACATCAAGAGAAAAAGCTCTGTGCAGAGTCCTCACATTCCAACTACCTATGGAGAGAAAATGGTTAGTGGGATGTTTAAAGAAACTATGTTTATTGAGAGAGGGAGTGCCGACAATATCAAACAGCCCCCTAATCGCAGACATGGGGCAAAGACCCGTTCCCCCACTACTAAAAGCTGAAGCTATCTACACTGGAAGACTTCCTCCAATGTAGAATTTGACGATGCCAATAGAAGCAAAGAGTTCAGGTGCCTGCGATGACTTCTGCTCAGGATTATCCACCAGCTGATAAACATATCCTGTGAATCTATTCACTTGGGGCTGTCAACCCACAAACAAACAGAAAACAGAGCGGAAGATTTTCCCTCCACAGAAGCCCACCAGTGCAGCAAAATCAGGATCCATAATCAAGCTCAGAGCCATATATCTGTCCAGTAGGTTTATATGGTCAGCACCAGGACCCTGTGTGGTTGACCACTCCTCAGCAGGGTAGAAAAAAAAGAAAAGTAGCCATAGTTGTCCAGATCAGTAGGCCACACTAATCTGGCAACCCTCCCCTTCCATTCACTTCCACAAGAGAGTGTCTCTTTTGAAAGTTACTAACGGTCCGCACCACGAGAAGGCGGGGTCGGACATTAGGTGCTAGGCCTGGCCAGTTCTATGCATCATCACAGGGGATTGGTGCATAGCTCTCCTTCCAGTGACTACCTAGCTACCATTTACAGACCCAATTTGGATAGGTACTAATGAAATATTAAGATTCACATTTTTCAAATCTTTGAGCAGATTTAATTTACATCTTTAAAGAGCTCTAAATCTGGAAAATGCAAAACTTTAAATAAGGCAAGTAAACTGTTTCTGGTAGAAATTTAAAATTTTGATGGAAGGGTGTTTAAAAGATATTACACTGAAACAACAACATTCTTTCCCCCTTTTCTCAGAGGGGTGGAGAAAAGCAACTTTTTCATTTTAAGGAATAAAAGAAAAATACTTTGTTTGTTGTATAAAGTACTAATAAAATATTGCTATTTGCATTTTTCCATCATCCATTAGTTCTAATTAAAACTTTTAAAGAATGCAAAAATTATTCTGTTTGAATTTCAAACAGAATGAAAAAATTCATTCTGTTAGAAAACAAGATTCCTATATTTCCCAGAGGTGATATATATTCTTCTAGTTCTTTCCTATTTTCTGCAATCTCAAAATGTTCTTGCCTTTGTTTATACCATTGCAGAAACATCATCAAAGAAGATTGACTTCTTGCAATACTCCTATATAATCTACAAATAATAAGTCTCATACTGGAAAGAGAACTATTCATCATTCTATTGAAATGCACTTTAGATGATTCTTCATGCTCTATACAACCATCCCCTATCTGTATCATCTATAGTTATGATGATGACTTAATAGCTATCAAATTCATAATTTGTCTAAAATTTTCTACTGTAGAAATTTTTATTAACTTGATATGGTATTAAAATTACCTTTTCCCATTTTTTGAAATGATTAAAAATATAACCATTACATATTGATCATACATTGAAATATAGTGTTTCTGTTTAACTATGTTCTTAATGTGTAATTTAAGTTTTTTATTTAGAAGTTCCTAGCATAAATTTGTAATTTTAGAAATCTAAAAGGAAACAATGATTAATAATTAAAGGTGTTTCTTTTGAATTCTGTGTTAGATGACAAGAAACTCCCTGGAGCTGAGAAACGTAGCCAGTATTATCAGAAATATGGAAATCCAAATTATGGAGGTTAGCTGCTTTTATCATAGTAGATGTTTTCTGTTGAATTACCATTAAAGTTTAAGTTTACCTTTTAAATAGTTTCAAATGATCATTCAGTGTAATTGTCTCTAAAGCAGAAATGCTAATATATTTTGCTTAGAATTTATAATGCATTCATATGCAAATATTTTATCATATTTTTTTTAAGGAAAAAAGCATGTTTTTTTTTAAGGAACAAAGGTACTTGCTTACACAAAGAACAGAGATAACTTAAATCTCTATTGGGCTTGTCCTGGTTTCTCATACAACACATACACAAGGCTTTTCCTGTGTATATGTAAAATAGCAAACTATGTCCAAATAGCACTGGTCTTCAAGTACTGTACCACTTGGCTAGATATGGGCTATTATCACTATTATAAGTATTGTCAGTTGAATGTATAGTGTAAAATTATGAAGAGGATGTAATGCTTGAGGAACTTACCCTCCAGGTGGCTGGGATGGGTTGTCCCTGCCACAGCTGTATGATCCTGTAGTGTTACTGATGTGGCAGCATCACCACACAGTCATTGCTTATGACTTACTGTGGAGTTTAAGAGCCCAACAGAGAAACAGAAGTGTAATGCTTGGAGGGTTAATTAAGAGTTGCCTTTGACTCCCAACTATTGCTACAGTTGTCATTGAAGAAATTATACCTTATTGTCTCTGAAATATAAAGTGCAAAAATGTCAGCTTTATGGTTCTCTACCTTGTTTGACGCATTATAGCCTTAATTGTTGATGTGCCATAAAACCCCAAATAACCAAACCTTTACGATTCTTTGGTTGACAGGAGTTAGTTAAAAGTGCCTTGATATTATAGCATAGTTAGTGTACTCTTCTCTTTTATCAATAGTATAATAATGGGTTGATTTAATTAACGAAATGTTACTCACTTTAATTTACTAATAACAAAAATTGCTTAATGAATGAAGTCATATTGTGTTTAGAATTTAAGATAATTCAGCTTGAAAAGAGTCGGAGTTAATGACTGATTACTTAGCAAATTAATATTGTAGTAAATTATAGTAACTGCACTCAATATCTGTTTTGCATACTATAGTAAAATGATCAGAATTTAATAGTAAATGCTACCTCAGTTAATGAACTTTTGTTTGCTAACAACAAATAAAGCATATTTTGTATGTAGTTTCTTATTGTTAATGCTGTGAATATTTATCATGTCAATAGAAAACTAATGTTGAACTGGTGAATGCAATGAGCATAATGATTTTTAATTCAGTTAGATATATTTCTATGCCAGAATAAACATTACATCCCTAAATATTTGTGTCATAGTTAAGATTTGTAGCCCTCTTTCTGAGGTCTGATATTGTACATATTACAATAATAATTGTTATATAGATATATCTAATGAGTAGTCAGACAAAGCAAGTAGTTGGTATAAGCATAAGCTGTTAAAATACTCTATTAGAGAGGATGAAAAATGGGGAGGAATAGACAGAGTATTTAATACTTTCTATCTGTCCTCCCCCCCCCCCACTTTTTTTTAACCCTTCCTGAACCCAATCTGAAAATCCCTAGAGAATCAAGTTTTTTAGCTGTGTTCAGTAACAACAAAAAACAAAAAATAGTTTTCTTGTGCCACTGCTGATGGAAATTGAAAAAAAGATTTTTTTAATGCTAACTGCATAATTTCCTTAGTATATATATATATAAAATTTAAAACAAAATCTAAGTTTTGCCATTCTACTAAAAACATTTGTGTCTTTTTTTTTGAGGGCACAAATTACAATCCCCCCCCCCCCTGTTGTAATTTGTCAATGTCTACAGATAATGAGAACCTTGAAAGTGTTAATATGAAGGTGATGGACATCATATTAAAAAAACTGGAGGGTTCTGGCAGAAAGTTGGTAAGTGAAGAAAACGAGGAATGCCTTATGGGTTTTATTTGGATAGTGAGACATAGGGAGCATCAGCTGCGTGTGTCAAGAAAATTATTTGAAGGCTGTTGTTTGATACTGTAGAAAACAAGATGTTTTATTTGAAGTACAAGGGGCTGCATGACTTTATAGAAATGGAATCAATTAATACTGAGAAGGAAAACTACAATGGCACAAAAAGCAAGAAACACTTCATTTACAAACTAGTGTCCTTTATTAGGTAAGGCAGTAATAAAGTAGATGAAAGAAAATACATGAATCTAACATAATAGTTTGCACATTCTAGGCATATTGAAATGTTTAAGGTAGAAAAGAGAGTGTTTTGACCTAAACAATTGACTGAACAAAGACAGTTGTCAACTTCTTTTCTTAATCTCATCATTACTTACAAAGTTGAACCCCTAAATGCCCAAGATACTGCATAAACATCTAGAATCAAAAGCATCTAGTTTTCTGTTATCATGTTTACAAAGTGTCCAATTTCACTACCTAACTAACCCTAGAAAAAATCAAACTATTATACAGTCTAATTTTAGTCTTTAGGTGTATACACCTACTTCTCCACGCTTTCCATAGATTCTTAAAAGTCCCGGCAGCAATCCCTATTTGTCTGTTAATCTCATGCCGCACATCACCAGTATCTGTTTCATAATTCCCAAGATAATTAAACTGTGTCACCTGCTCAAGACTGCAACCATTCAGATTAACTGAATCACAGCCTGCCTGACCAATTTTCATCACTCTCTCTGTTTATAACCAAACCTACTCTACTATCAGTCTCATCAACAGTTTGAATGAAAGAGTTATCTCATCAACATTATTTGCCAAAAGGGCTAAATCATCAGCATAATCTAAGGCCAAAATCTTTCCCTTGAAGTGAATTTCGCATAACATAATCAATAACCAAACTAAAGAGAAAAGGAGACAAAATGCACCCTTGTCAAACACCAGAAGCAATACTAAACCAATTGCTACAAGCCTTACCAATTCTCACACACGACTCAGTGTTATTATAAAGAGCTTTCATTATGTTAATTAACTTATCTGGTATGCCATACGATCTCACAATCTACCATAAATTATGGCGATCAACAGAGTCAAAAGCCTTTCTGAAATCAGTAAAGCCAGTAACTAAAGGTTTCTGAAACTCAGAAACATTTCTCAAGAATCTGCCTGAGTGAAAATATCTGATCTACACATCCACTATCACTTCTGAATCCACATTGCTGATCAACTAGATTCTTAATTCTATTAAGAACAATCATACAAAGAACTTTCCCTGGAATAGAAAGTATGCTGATACCCCTATAGTTATCACAAGAACTGCAATCACCTTTTTTGAAAATAGGTATAATAATAGCTCTGGTAAAATCCTTAGGATTTTAGATCTTTAGGATTACCATACCTTTATCATAAAAGATATTCAAAACTTCAGTCATCCAAGTGGTAACCGAAATATTCCCAGCTCTAAGTATTTGCATATTAATTTCATCTACCCCTGGAGATTTATGAAGTTTAAGTTTAGAAATAGCCAAAATAACTTCAAATTGTGTTATAGAGTCAACATTAAAGCCACAAATGTATCTATCATCATTACAAACAATGGGAGTAGAACTAACCACATTGTTTAGAACATCACTGAACTGCTCAGCCCACCTAGCCATGACAGAATCCTCACCTGCTATAACCTTGCCTTGTTTATCCTTCAATCCCTGTATACCTGTCCATTTTCTACCACACAAAACATTTACTATCTGGTACAGCTTTCTGCTGTTATGCTGTCTAACTGCTTCCTCAGTTTTGTCAGCCAAGTCATCAAGCCAAAGATTCTTATCAGCAGTTAACTGATCCTTTACACGTTTATTAAGCTCTGTGTAATGCTTTCTATTAGGACTAGTAGGGTATTGATTAAGGACATTTCTGCAGTTCTTTCTTTCTGAAATAAGCTCAATGCCTTATCACTCAAATAATTCTGCCTCCTCTGTTCCTTTTTTTCTAAAAGAGTACTGGTAGTTTCCAAAAAAAGCCTGTTTAAAATGGTCCCATTTTTCCTCAACTTCAGTAGTAAGCAAACCATGACTGTCATAATGACTAAGTAACCTATCATGATAAGCTTTAGCTATAACTGGGTCTTTCAGAGCTTCAGTATTAAAAGTAAATTTTTTAACCTTTTTTAAGTAGCACTTTTGAAGTTTAAGTTGCAAGACACTTTTAACCCTTTAATGCCCAGAATGGCCCAAAACAGCCAAGATTTTGAAATGGACTAGTCCGAATAGTGCTATTTCTTTGTCTTTAATACCCTCTACCTTTTTGTCAGCTTTCTTGGGCATTAAAAGGTTAACAAGGTAATGGTCAGATCCAACTTCAGCTCCCGTATATGACCTGGTATTCCTAACAGAACTAGCCCATTTGTTAATTAGTATGTAATGAATCGTATTCTTATGCAGCCCATCTGGTGAAACCCATGTGTACTTATGTATGTCATGGTGTTATTCTCAAACCATTAATAATAAGTGTTATTCTCAATAACACTTATTATTTAATAAATGTTATTCTCAAACCATTAAGTTTACTTACCTGAAGGAGATGTTGCCTATTGCCATTGCTGCTACCAATAATAAAAGGGCTTATCACCCCTCCCCAAAGATCAGAGTACCAACTTTGGTATTGAAAACACCTAGTACAATATCTCTCCTTTCTTGACAGAATTAAAAATATCCTGAAGTTGTCCATTAATGTTTGTCTGAAATTTTGCTTTACGAAACTCATTAATGCACTCATATCTGAAAATCCCTAGAAAATCCTAGTTAGGTTATGGCCTGGAAAGACAAATGTTGATAATTTAATCACCATGTTTGAGCATATATGCACTGTTCTGAGTATAACATCATCAACAATTGATATCTTTTCGATTCAGTTAGTATTTTATTTGTAATTTTATAATTAAACTTTTGTTTTTATTTTGATTTTATTTCTGTAGATATCTGATGATATGTCATTATTGATCTTTCAGAGTTATTCTACATCACTAGTTATGACAATGGCCTACATGCAACATGTTGCTGTGTATATTTTTTTAACATCAGATTTGTTTATATATGTATTTTATTACTTCTTTTATTGTTTCCCGAAAGGGAATGAGGTCTTTGATACTGAAACTAAAAAGACTTCCTTGGCACAGAGATCAATCTCCTATGGTTGGGAGGGCAATTTCCATCAAAGGTGTTAGACCCCCCCCCCCCCTCCTAGAAATTTTTGATTTTTGAACAATTATTAGTTTTTGAGTGTATATTGAACAGTTTTAGAAGAGTTCTTCCCTCAGTATCTTGGCTGTGCCACTCTGAAGAGGGATGGGGTAGCTCAGTCAGTAGTGCACAGGTTTCCAATCTAGTTCCCAGTTCCAATTCCACCTGGGCGAGCATTGAGATTTATCTCCGCAAAACCTTCCCTCAGTCAGTAAGGAACACCGATGGCTTTGGAAAGGCCACCATCCATCGGATGGGACATTAAGCCATTACCCTTTGTATGGGAGAGCCATACCCTGTGTACATTAAAGAACATGCTTGATGGTAGATTATCTGTCTCCCAACAGCTGTCCAATGGGATTCCTCCCCCCAACCTTCTCTGAGCCCTTTGGGGTTGTTGTGATCTGGCCATTTAGCCCATTGTATGGGAAAAAGTGCTGCTCAGAGGTAAAACAACCCAACCCACTCTGAAGATATGAACTTTTTTTTAATATTGTGCACTAATTTTTTGCCACTTTGCCAAGATCCCTAAAATGCAACACTCAATGAAAAAAAATGCATAATGTTCAGGAAAAAACACCAAGAAAGTGTTTCTCCATTTCATAAACAGGACAGAAAATACCATGAATGTGAGCAGTCCAAGTCACCTTGTATAACCTGGCCCATGTTTTAAAATAAACCAAAAAGAATTATAAAAAGAAATAAAAATCATGTTTCAGGTAAATAATATATTATTCAGGAATACATTTCTTTTACTTTAATATATAATTGAACTCTTTTTATTTATTAGGTTTTTCCAAAATTAAGCCTTAATTCTATAGTAAGATGTATTCTTTTATTATATTTACTGTAATAAAACTTATTAAAATTAATATGTTTGCAAGTTTATTATAACATAAATTTTTATATAATATAATTATATTATACTGTATAATTAACAGAAGCACCACTTTGCCAGGCTAGTTGAGCTATAAGTGTATGAAGAACCTCGCTTCATCACTACTGCATTGCACACAATGGGAGTCCTATTTTCCATATTCAACCAGCAGAAATTTTTCTTGTGGATTCAACTTATCACGTCACTTTTTAGCATTACATCATACTTTTCTCACTAGCCACTAGACGTTGCCGAAGTGTTCTTTCTGTTGTAATTGGTTTCCACCATTATCACACTCGATCAAGTAATCAACGTCAAGTCAGTCAATCAAAGGTATAGTGCTTCCATCGGATCCTGACAGTTGGAGAAAATGGACTATCCCAGTTTTAGGGGTGGAAGGCTCAAACACGTGGAGTCGTAGGCCAGTTATGAGGACAGCAGTCTTAATGGTGAGAGGAAGGGGTCTGAAAGATGACAACAAAAGGGTAGGGGAGGATTAGATTGCATAGAGTGAATGGTTAGTGGGCTTGGCTACTGATCTAAGGGACCTGGGTTCAAGTCCCAGGTAAGGTATGAATGTTTGTGTTGTTCTTCTGCTGAGGTCCAGCCATTCTCACAGACCTTCTATTATGGTGTATAAACTGACAGGCTCCTCCTGTCAGACGTGGCAAGCAGCTGCTTGAGAGAATATTTTTTCATTTAAAATGCAATCACAGCTTGTTTTCCAGACAATCTAGGGACTGTTTGTTTTCTTTCAAAATTCACTAATTGTAAAAGCTATAATCAGAACTTTTGGAGAAGAGAGAAAGCAGTTGTGTTTAAAATTTTAACTGGAGTATTTTTCAAAATCAAACAAGCTTTTCGATTTTAACTACAGCTGACTCACGATTATCCAGAATGAATGGAAAACAACAATTCCTGATAATGGAATTCCAGGTTAATCCACCATCCATAAAAAATGTAGAAAAACTTCAGAATTTTTATAAAATATCATAACATAGACTTATTTATTTAAACTAGGATAGGAAGTTTTCTTCTCCCCTTCATTTGCCATTCAGCAAATATTTCTCTGCTTGAAATCTTTTTTTATTGCATTGTAATTTACAGGCCGCATTCGCATACCCAATATTATTTTCATGCAAACATGTTTGTATTGTTTTTTCTGTCAAATTATTTCTTCTATGTCTACAGGAAATTTGTATTTTGACTACTGAATAAATCTTCCTTACCATATGCCACGACTACCATATGTTGAAAAAAGTGTCCGTACATTTCCATGTTATGTGAATGGAAAGCCACTTTCAAAGCTCCCTAACATTGAAAATAAACCTTTTAGGCCAAAAACTGTTATTGGCATTAAATTGTAGATGTCACTGAAATCTCTTAATATATTTCTCGCAATATTCATGAATCGTGTGAAATGTGCACAAATCAATAATTTTTTGCCTCCATTACCCTTATTAGAATTCTGAAATGGGTGGATCCCCCCCTTTCCCCTCCCCCTAGATCCAGCTCTGGGAAATTGGGGCACCTTCCAAATAGTTTTTAAAGCATTGTATATATGTGTTATACACCTTCCGAATAGTTTTTTAAAGCATTGTATATATCTGTGTGTATTAATCATAAAAATAATTTTTAACTCTGTACTAAAATCATAAAACCATCTTGTAAGCTCTTTCTTACCTGAAATTTACTTACTCCACCAATTTGATCAATCGTGACATTTTATGAATGAGTATTGGATGAATCATCATTGGACCAAATGGCATTAGACAAATCATCTGGGATGAGTGTAGGAAAGCCCTATTATGATGAGTGCTTTGAAGGAGACACTAGATGATTTTAAAGAGTTTTCCACCTGTCTCCTAATGGTTGCCCAGTGGATCCCATTCTGCTTCTCAACTCTGAGCCTTGGGGGAAGGGGGGGATGTCCTTGTGACCTGATCTTTAATCCGTTGCTTATACAAAAGTGCCACTCAGATGTAAAGCATTTCAAAACTGGCATAGCCAATGATGGGCATACCTGTTTTTCGAATGATGACAAAATTCCACATCTTTTACACATATCTGTTTATTGAAAGGAAAAGTTATAGAACTAATAATAATAATACCTTTACTCAAGTGCAAATGCAATATCAATTAAATGAAAAATAACAAGAATGAAATTTAGGAATTACACATAATTCTTTTATATACAATCAGTGACATAGCGAAGATTAACCAAATATTTCTAATTATTAAGTTTTTCAAAAATTTAGTTGATATTTTTATTAATGCAAATTGATGAACAAATAAATAAAAAATCCCTGAAACAGATGCTTGCTACATAAATCTTACAAGAGCCTGTCAGCATAATATCCTTGTCTTTTATTCAGAACTTGAACCCAGGTCCCTAAGATCAATAGCAAAGCAAGCTGACCATTCGGCCACTGGGATGCTGATGAATAAGTGATTTCTTAAAAATAAATTACCTGAATGAGGGAGAGATTACACCTTCAGTCCGTTCTCTCCCTCCTTTGTTACTGATGAGATAACTCATAGTTATATACACTGATCAGCCAAAACATTAAAACCACCTACCTAATATTATGTAGATTGTCCTCTTGCCCGATGAGGCATAGATTCAACAAGATGTTGGTAGGTGTTGCTTGATATTTGGTACCATGACTACAACAGAAGATCCCACATTCCCGTAAATTACTTGATTGGGATGATGCTGCTCATACCCATTTCTCCAACTCAAACCACTATCCTATCAAATCAAATCAAAATGAATCCTATCAAATGCTTGATAGGATTCATGCTCGGCAAATTTGGGAGGCATGGCAATAAATGGAATTCCTCATCATGTTCTAGGAACCTCCTTTGTTCCTGAACCTCCTTTGCAGTGTGACATGGGGCATTGTCTTGTTGAAAACGCCATCTCTGTTAGGGAATATAGTCGCCTTAAAGGGGTGTACTTGGTCAGCCACGATGTTCAGGTAGGTGACAGCTTTCAGAGTTTGCTCTACAGGGATAATTAGTCCAAGTGTACTCCAAGAAAATATTGCCCAGACCATCACACTCCCTCCAGCTGCCTCTCTGTCCCACAGTGCATCCAGGTGAGAAGACTTCCATGGTTAAACATCGCACACAAACTCATCTGTCCACATGGTGTAACAGAAAATGGGATTCATCTGACCATATGACCCTCTTCTAGTCTTCTATGGTCCAATGTCGATGATTACATATATCTCTGGATATATTACATATATCCAGAGCACCTGACATGTTATCAGGAGATCATAGGTTCATATCCCACCCGGCTTAGATAATTTTTCCTCTAAAAATTTGAATTGACTTCAAAGTGGTAATTTATTAGTAGATGAATGCTGTGAGCATAGGCACACAAATGGGTCTGTGGTTGGGGAGACCCATATCCAAGAGCTTACGATGAACTGTGTGTTGGGGCACATTAGGCCCTTTACCACAATTGAAATTATGGGTAATGTCAGCCACAGTAGCCTTGCTATTGATGTGGACAAGATGAGATAGCCTGCACTGACCTCTGGCATCAATGAGGCATGGCTGGCCCACATCTTGTCAGCGACTCAAAGGGTCATCTGTTTCAGACCATCTTTGATAGGTACTAACTACTGCATAGCGTGAGCAGCCTACCATCATTGCTGTTTCATAGATGCTCTTACCAAAGTGTCTTGCCATAACGATCTGGCCTTTGTCAAAATCAGATATATCCTTTGCTTTTCCCATGTTGAGACAAAACGAAATACTGCCTATGAGAGCTCCAACCATTCATGACCTTGGCACGTGACACTGATTGGCTGCATGCGTGCTTCTTCACATAATGCAGAGGTTTAATGTATTGGTTGATTGGTGTATATATACAGGGTGATTGTAAACTCTTTCAACAAAAAAGAGGGGTGATAGTACACATCAAGACGAACAATTGTTGCAATGTAACCTAGGGTCGCATTCCACTCCTTCCACCAGAGAAGTGTAAAGTTACATATCCATGTTGATCCTTCAGCAGTGAAAACAAAGGTACTTAACCAATTTATGAGTTGCCTAATTACATTTGCGTTAGAGAAAGGCTCAAAGTGGTGTCCGAGGGCGTTGTTGCACAGCCCACACCAGCGAATGAAGGACTGTCGCACCCTCTTGTAGACTCCTGGTGTGGTGTTGGTCTTGTCCGCTGCAACATCGATTCTCACGACGAGATCTTCCAGGGAGTTCACAGGTGTCTCGTACACAAGTGTTTTCATGTGCCCCCAGGAGAAGAAGTCTAGTGGATTGAGGTCTGGGGAGCGTGGAGGCCAAGCCACAGTTCCACCACGTCCAATCCACCGCCTGGGATATGTTGCATTTAGGAAGTATCGGACCTCAATGGGAAAAGTGTGCTGGGGCCCCATCATGCATAAACCACGTCCCTCGGCGGGGTGAGCGGAACACCCTGCAACAGACCGGGAAGCACTTGCTCCAGAAACACACAATACACTGCACCGGTCAGTCGTTCTGGCAAGAGGTAAAGTCTCACCAGACAATCACCCAGGATACCTGCCCAGATGTTGATGCCAAATTTCTGCTTGTGTTTACAAGGGTCAGTGACGTATGGATTTTCTTGAGCCCAAGCGTGCTGGTTGTGATTGTTGAAAATGTGTTCCCAGGTAAACGGGCCTCATCACTAAATAACACTAATGAGGGAAATTGCAGATTAACATTGTTCATCTGGAGCATCCTCCTAACAAACTCTACCCTGCGGGGATAGTCATCTTCTTTCAAAGCTTGGACCTTCTGCACGTGGAAGAGATGCATCCGTGCCTCATGTAGGACATTCCACACCAAGGTTTGACAAACTCCCATTTCGGATGACACCACTCGTGTACTTGTGGAAGGAACTTCTGCAAATCGCTGCAAGACACCTTCTTCCATTTCCGGTGTCTGCACACTTCACGAACGTCCAGTATCACTCATTGAGATAGCCAATGAGTCAGTTTCACACAGTCTTCGATCAACACTGGCGAAGGTCGAATGGTAAGGAATATGACAATTCGGAAATCTCTCACAGTACAATCTTTGTGCTTCATGTCCATTACCACCTGCTTGGCCGTACATCAGATGCATATCCTCCAATTCCTCGTATGTGTAGTCTTCCATGCCCTTCAGGAATACGTCACTTATCATGTGACGTTATCATGGTAATGTTGATGAATGGGTTCAGCTGTGTTTTTAAATGTATGTTCTTAATCGTCTATGCACTTGCTCAGTGCACCTGATTTGCATCTTGTGCTTTTCATGCACCAGTTTTAAATACTTGTGCATGCATGGCATTTTTCAAAAGTACTCTTTTCTGGCAGAAGGAGTGAAATGCGACCCTAGGTTCCTTTGCAAAAATTGTTTGTCTTGATGTGTACTATCACCCCTCTTTTTTAGTTGAGTTTACAATCACCCTGTATATATGCACAGGTACTGGACTGTAAAATGGAAATAGTTCCATGTTATATTAATAGATAATCACATTCAGAACTCAATAACTTCTTCAATATGATTTTTAGTGAAAAATATGTCTGAAGATAAATTAAAGATTTCAGTCAAATCTGCCTAAATCCAGATTTTAAACAACATTTTTTCAGTATTCAAAGAGTTATGAACACTTAAATATTTAAACAGGCTACAAAAGAAATTGACCCCAAATTTTAATTAACATATTAAAAGAGTTGAAGAGATTAGTAATGGGTGCAATGCACCCTGCACTCTACTAAAGTCAATTATAATCTCTGATCTCTTAACCTGTTTTAATAAAATTTTGTGTCAATTTTTTGTAGCCTGTTAAATATATTCCAGCATTCATAACTCTTTGAATACTGAAAAATTATTGTTTAAAATTGAGATTTAGACAGATTTTATTGAGATATTTATCTTTAGACATATTTTTCTTTAAAAATCATATTGAAGAAGTTATTGAGCTCTAAATGTGATTTTCTATTGAAATAACATGGAACTATTTCCATTTTTCTGTCCAATACCTGTTTATAATAAAAATGCTTTTTTTCTGAGGATAAGCAGGTATACCTCATATTCCCACTTGTTTTCATTCTTAAAAAATAAAATATAATTATTACCTTATAGTGGAGGGTTTATTAATAAAAGATCTTTAATGTACAGTTTGTGATATTTTTCTTTTGCCCCATGTTCAACTGGACTACAATTCCACAGTGTTTCATCAAATTCTAATAACACCAAAAGCAAAGAGTGAAATTGAAATATTCCTCAGAATGCATGACTCAAATTTGAAGTTTGCATTGAACAACTTTTCTGAAGGTGATTTTGTAATTTTTTTTCTAATATTAATTTGTACTTTCATTCAAACTTTCCAGTAAATAAAATGAAATTATATTAAAATATGTGTTTAACTTCTTTCGTGTGTTTGGGCCATTTTCTGAAACCCCCTTCGATGTCGAAAATAACATTGTTGCAAGGCCACAATATTGCCACATTTTTTCCTAGAAAAGATGCAATGTATAATACTAACTTCCAATAATATTTGGGGCACGGGTGGCTCAGTCGGTAGCGCGCCAGGCTCGTAATCTGCAGTTCCCAGGTTCGAGTCCCAGCTGGGTCAGCGTTGAGATTTATCTCCACAAAATTCCCCCGCTCTGTCCACGGTCAGTAGGGGACACCAATGGGCTTGGAAAGGCCGTCAGATGGGACGTAAAGCCGTGGCCCCGTGTGTGGGAGATCCATACCTTGTGCACGTTAAAGAACATGCTGGATGGCCTTGACGGGAGGCTACCATCTGTCTCCCAACAGCTGTTCCAGTGGGTCCCCTCCCCTAACCTTCTCTGAGCCTTCGGGGTCCATGTGACCTGGCCATTTAGCCCATGGTGTGCAAAAAAGTGCCGTTCAGAGGTAAACAACCCAACCCAATAATATTTGATTTAAAAAGTATAGAATTATTTCACTCATAGATTAAGAAACATCAAGTACCAGATCGTCGATCTCTTTCATTCATTCAGAAACATTGAGTGCCAGAACTGTGTTCTAGTTCAGTAATTTGGAAACATTATTTATCAGAACAGCATTCTGATTTAGTTGTAGTACTGCTTCTGGTAATTGCTTCCCCTACTCAAAAGTCATGCTTCGCCACTGTATTGCATTAAGTGGTACGGGTTATAATTTAACTTTAACTCTTTTATAATTGGAAACATTTAAAAAGCCAGGTATTAATTTATATATTAAACATTTTAGACTTTTTTTGAGAAACTTATGTCAGAATGTGGTTTTGTTTGTTTGGATATGTGGATTCCTCCTTCTCATGAAAATGGAATCACACAATTACTTTATGAAAGTGATTTACATGGAAAGATTTCTAAAAGTTTTATATAAATTATATATATTTATATAAAAAAAAACTGAAGGTTTTGTGTATTTTTTTTGTGATTACATGTTTATAAATTAATTAAAAACTGCAATAATTGTGTGGGTCTCAGCTAGTTTTAATTTAATTTTAGCCTGGGATCAAATTGTAGCTGAATACAAACAAAAAAATTGTAGCCCAGGATATTATTTGAATGTTTATGGTATACTTGTATATATCAGCTATATATTGTCAGTTTTTGCCTGTTATAAATAAAATATATATTCATTAACCTGTATCTGTATGTTTTTTTCATCAATCTGGAAACTTTTAATTGATTCCATGTGTATTCTAAAATGATCTTTTAGGGCTGAAAGGTTTGATAAGTAAATCAAGAAAAAGAAAGTTTCAAGTCACAAGGCAAAGACAAGTAACAGAAAAAAGTTATGAAAATGAAAAGCAAACTAGCTCACATACATCAGCTAAATCAGAAAGCAGTTCAGGTATGCAAATTTAGTTTTTTTTTTTTCTATTTATATTCTATTAGCTATTGTACAGTGTTCACTATCCCAGTGGTTGAATCCTCATATTCCAGAAAAAACATGATTTTTTTTTTCATACTGAGGTCTCAGTATTTTTTTCTGTAATACTGATTGGCTTCTGTCAAGCAAGTGCCACAGCACCTATGACTGAATAATACTACTTCAGGAGCTGATATTGCATGTGAGTCAGCTAAGCTTCATGATAGACTTACAAATGTCAGCAAGTGCACATTTTCGAGATTGTGATGTCACTTTCTGCAATTTTTCTGTGACAAAACCTAAGTGGCAGCAATCCTAACATAGAGTTGCAACCATTGCATTTGGTAATGGACTGTTATGGTATATTAAATTTCCATACTGGTAAATTGTTCTTTAAATTACTATTTAGTCAGTAATATTGCTGTTATTAAATAGTATATATTTAATTAATTATGTAATTTTTTAAATCATGATTTGTATGTTTCTGTATTAAAGAAAACTTATATGTACATAACTTTCATTTTGACTTAAATAATGATAAAGTAATTTTTTCCTAGACGAAGAAGAGAAAAAAACAGCTGACAAAGGGCGTAGTAGAACCAAACAACTTCGGATGCGGATGTATGCAGATGATGAAGAGAAGAAAATAGCGAAGAGAATTGAAGCAATGAAGCGTAAAAGGTAAGAAATATTTTAACATCCTCCACAATTTGTTTAGATGAAGAATTTGTTTTTCATATTTTTTGTTCAGTTTCTAATAATAGCAAAAACAGATGCAACTGATTAAAAAATATTAAAAAGAAGAAGTATTTTTGTTGGTAATTAGTTTATTTAGATTACATTTTACCCTTACAGTGTCAGGTTTCTGAAACTGAACTCGCTGTAATGGCCGGATTTATTTTAGTGTTTTCAGAAAATAAAATAAACAGCTTTAGAATCCCATTCTGAGGTAACTAATGAACAGAAATAATAAATAAAGTATAAGTTTTTTTTTAACATTGCAAGATTTTACTGTTTTTTCCACTTGATCTTTAGAAAAATTTTGAAAAAATTATATTTTGTCTATATTATTTTATTTTTCTAATATAAATAGTTCATATTTCTATTATTTCTTAAATCTTTCAGTTATTTAGTTTTTTTCTCTTAACTTTTTTACTCATTTATGTATGTAATGCATATTCTTAGACTTTTCACGATCTGCAAACTCTAAGCCTAAGTAAAGCAACATCGTAAAAATAATTTTGCTTTAAAAATAACATAATTTAAATAAAAATTAAAAAATATATCAGAAAAATCGACAAAAAAATTATGAAAAAAAAAAATCAATAAAATGTTTTAAAGCATTTAAAGTGTAACTGAAGCACTGAATTTGAAAATGAGTTACTTTATTATGAAGCTGCATAATTGCTATGGAAAAGCTTAATTCTAAATTTCCAGCTGAAATTTTGATTAAAAATCACATTTCTTGACCTTAATTAGTTTATTTATCAATACTTTTAATTACATTTCAATCAAATAAAGTCCTACCTTTTAAAAATCACACTCTGAGTAATCCTAATGCTTGTTCTGATTGCCGCCATTATACATCGCTAGCAATTTCACTTTCGATCGTTTCTAGTTAATTATTGTTTGTAATCGCAGTATCCATTTGAGAAGCAATAAAAAAAATTTTAGAATCATTAAAGTAAATAAAATATATCTTTAAAATCGAAAGTCTGCTAAAACATTGATCGAAAGCCCATATACATAGTTCCCAGATGACGCAATTTCCGGTAGTAAAAAAAAATCAATATCCTTATGTTAAAAGTTTAGAAAGCTTTACAACTCTCGTAGAGCTATAAATAGCACAAAAGAGCGGGAAAGCAACTGATCGATAATATAAGTACGGTACCACTTGATGCTGTTTATGGTGACTGAACATGTGCATCCGACTCAGATTTATTTTTAAACTTTATGGTAAATTTTTTCAAGCGGAATCAACAGGTAAAAAATTTATATCATAGATTTAAACATTAATTTTGATATCTGATTACAAACAGTTGAAAAAAATTCAGATTTCTATTCAGAAAATTTTTTTTTTTTCACAACCTTCTACTGTGGAAACGAAGCTTTGGTCTCCGACCATTAGAATGGGAAAAATGAAAGTGGTTATTCGAGCTGTGACACAGAAGGGGTTAAAAAGACTTGTGCTGTTGTTTTTATCATAAAAGTTGAACAAAATTGCTTTTTCTCTGTCAATAAGCTTTTTTTCTCATCATTTGTGGACTTCTGACATGAGAAACTCATATTAGATTCCAAAAAATATGTTCCAAATTTTTTCATTGCAACATATTCATGTTTTTGAACTTGTTGAAAATAAATTCCTGTAGTGGCTGGATTGCATGTGATATGTATTATAGCATGTACTTAGTGCAGCTCAAGTAAATTTTCCATGCTAAAAAAATAGCTTCCAGGGTTGCCTGGCAAAAGATTGTGATATCAGTGCTAATGCCACTTCCAACATTCCAATTGCTACACTCAGTTTTTAAGAGTAGTAAACTTAAATTATTCATCTTCTGTCTATGGTAGTCTTTTAACTAGTGTTGTATGTTATTGAATGCAAATTATTTGGACTAAAACCTAAAGTTGTATCTGTAACCAAGTACAAGTTATTTGTTACTCTCTACAATTGCCTGTTTCACCTTTTTTAACTATATGCTGATTGTAAACTATCAGTACTTCTAGCTGCATGTAGCATCTTTTCATTCTTGTCAGTGGGTGATTAAAAGCAGCATCTATGATGATGAGTTGTTAATCCTACAAAATAACTAATAGTATTCCACTAAAACTTTTACATCTCATCTGGTAAGCATTTTCATTTTCAATGAGTAAAATGACAACTGCATAACATATTTCATTCATTGTTTTCATTGACTCATAATAACCTATGATGTAGTATGTACTATGAATGGAGATTTAAGTTTCAGTTTACTTCAGTATTTGAGTATTGTTTATACACTGAAGTACCGTTGAATTAGAGATAGGAGATGTTATCCAAATTCAGTACCACAAATCCCATATTTGTGCGAATGCATGACTGAAATTCTAGTCATATATAGCTGTCAGCTTTGGCTTCCTCAAGCATTCGTCATGAGAAGTGTAATGGGAAAGATGGGGGATTTGTATGCATTTGACATAGGGCAGATCATAGGTGCCCAACGGATGGGACACTCGATCTCCGAAATTGTCGACGAATTTGGATTTTCTCTTATGACAGTTTCAAGAGTGTTCCGGGAATATGAAAATTTCGGCAAAAAAAAACACCCAGACAAACTGCAAAGGACAACCAGCCTTGAATGATTGTGGGCTTTGCTGTCTGACCTGCATTGTACAGACCAGTAGGGGCCAGACATTATCTGAAATCACCTCCCATCTGAATGCGAGTTCCAGCCTGGAACTCACTTCATTGTTTCAGCTTCGGGAGCCGCTGACCTACGAGAGTCCCACTTCTAACAGCATGACACTGGGCTCAACACCTTGCTTGGTGTAAAGAACATCAAAACTGGACCATCAAAAATTGGCAACGGATAGCCTAGAGTGATGAATCCCAATTTTAGGCTTCATCACGCTGAGGGTATGATGCCAACCCCATGAATCCATGGATCCTGCATGTCATGTCAGAACAGTACAAGCTGGTGGGGCTCAGTGATGGCCTGGGGTGTCTTCAGTTGGATGTCTGTGAGACCTTTGGTACATGTACCAACGATTCTTAATGCATCCTGGTACATAGAACTCATGGCTGACCATTTGCACCCATTTATGGGCATCATGCATCTCAATGGAGATGGCATCTACCATCAGGACAACTGTTCATCTCACAGATCCAGTTCACTGAGAAAACTGCAGAAATAATTGCACTATTTATACATTTGTAACAATAGCAATAATAAGAATAATAATGTCAAATATCGTTTATTTGGCATAAATATAAATGGTCTCGGGCAGCACAAAAAGCAGTGGCAGGCCATGGGTTGTTGTGGACCACTAACTTGATAGACACCATTTCCCATTTATAAGATACTTTTGATGTAAATTTGTTGCCAGGATGCAAAGAGTTTCACTATCCCTCATCTAGAGTGGTTGTCTGTGATAAGAGTAAAAAAAGTATAAAAATTACCCTCAAGCTGTTGCTTGTCACAGAGGTCTAACACAGGCATGGCCAACTGTTTTTGCCCCCGGGCCGGATTGGGAAAAAAAATATTTTCACGGGCCGGACGAAATATTAAAATTGAAAAATGTTAAGCAAAACACTTATTTCTTTAAGTAAACAAAATTTTATTATGAAATTTGTTTATGAATAATTGTAAGTAAATCAATACAACAAATTAACATAATAACTAATGCGACGTGTTGAGGCGGTTTGCATCGCTTATTATTTTTTTAATATCTGGTTCTATACTTGTAGTAGCTATTCTTACACAGCCTCCAAATGTAAATCATTCAATCATCAAACAGATCATATCGAGTACAGATGAGTATAAAAGTTTTAATCCTTTATAACGGAATCTTTTTTAAAAAATATAGAAGTATCGAGAATTCATTTGATTAATTACTAGAAGTTAAATGCTAATATTGAAAAATTGTTCGCGGGCCACATAAATTCATTACGCGGGCCGTATGTTGGCCATGCCTGGTCTAACAGGAGCTTCTCAATATAATATACCATAGATGTAATCTGTGAAGAAGCCGAGACCTCAGCAGAAAGACAACACAGAAAAGAAATATCCATAACTTATCCAGAGCTTGAACCCAGGTCTGATCAGTAAACAAGCATGCTAACCACTTGTCAATTTTGGGACATTATGTTCCTGATTATTCAGTCATGAAATGCAATATTCTTCGGTATTCTCAAAATCTACAGTAATCATTAGGGAACAGGTGCAAATCTAGCTATATAATAATAAATGTGGTAATATATAATCTAGCTATATAATACCACATTGATATTTTAGTAACAGTGATGCACTGTTACAGCAATGCCACACACTAACTTATTCTCTCATGAAATATAAGGATTACATCACATATTCAGTGACTGATTTATTCTAGCTATATGCAATTTCTGCATCACTTGCAATTACTGTTATTTCCCCATTAATTAGAACTGGTTTATTTGCTCATTCTCACCATGTTTTTACTATTTCCAAAAGTTGCTATTTTAAAAATTCTCATGTTCTCTGTTTTGTATATACAAATTTTCATTATTTATTATCCAGATATCACACAGTAATACACCAAAAAAATTAATAATAATAATTACTCTAAACTTTGTAGCTAATGATGAGGTTAGGCAAAGGAGTCTGCAACCTCCTTTAAGCAGCATATTGTGCAGAGAGAGACTCCGTTGGTTTGGCCATGTTGCCCATATGGATAATTACATATTGGCAAATAGGGTTATGAGCAGTGTGCCTAAAGGCTTCAGAAAGAGGGGGAGACCTAGGATGTGGTGGACAGACATTGTCAAACAGGACCTTATTAGAATTGGTGTGAGTGGCCAGATGCAGCAGATGTTAGTCCAGTACAGACTTGCTTGGAGAACTAAATTGCGTGGTCTGGTTGGACCTCCGTAGCCCATGGCTGCTTGAGGATGATGATGATTTGTCAACACTTCATTAATGATTGTCTTTTAGCCATACCATTCAGTTGAAAGCTGGAACTTTACTGAGAATAATGTGTTTTTGTTGGCGTGGAACACCATATTTTTGTTATACATAATAGGATAGAGAGAAATCGAAAGCTATTCTTATTGTATATCCAGATTTATTCATAGAAGAACATACCCATTGAAACAGTGGTCAGGTTCACTAACGGTGGTGGCTCAGTTGGTAGCCATCTGGCTCTTAATCTGGAGTTCCCAGGTTCAAGTCTCACCTGGGCCAGCATTGAGATTTATCTCTGTAAAACTCCCTGCCCTGCACTCAGTCAGTAGGGGACACTGATGGGCTAGGAAAGGCCACCATCCATTGGATGGAATGTTGAGCCATGGCTCCATGGGGGGGGGGGGGGAGCTCCATGGAGAGCCATACCTTGTGCAAGTTAATGAACATGCATTATAAATTCAAGTTCCTACCTATAATATAACCAGATTTTGTACACTCAAATAATTCAATTAATTAAAAATGCAATGTGAACTGGACACTAAAATCACCAGTCGTTATAAAAAAATATATATTTTTTACCAGTTTTTTTTTCACAAAATGCAATTAATGTCAATTAAAGGAAGCAATGTAGGTAGATCATCCTTGCAAATCATATATAAATAGGCATGCTGGACATGTAAATGAACATTTGACACATTAACTGGCCATTCTTATTTGTTAACAAGCTATTGTTGTCCATTAACCAGCCATTGTTAAAAATAATAGATCTTATTCCCCATTCAAACTACATTGTAATGCACAATGAAAACTATATTTCATTTTTTCTAATAATGCAACAAACTTAAAAACTGGTACAATTGTAATTTAAAAAATATATATTTTTTGGGGAACCAGGACGAGCTGATTGAAACCAGTATATATGGTAACCTTAGTTCTCTATGGGCTACAAAATTTGTTTTGTGTGCCACTGAATGAGTAGCATTGCACATGATGTTGCAGTATAAAATTGATGCCTTGTAGTTAAATGCAAAAATGTTTTTTGTTACATTTGTTTTACATAATCTCATGTGCATGAATTAAATAACCATTTTGATTATGTTTATAATACTCTTTATTTAATTGTAAAGGTATCACCAACCCAGTTACTCTTCCAGTTCAAGGCAACGCAGTATATATGACAGGCTGGGAAAAAGTAACTTTACAGTTTCTGTTCCTCATGAAAGTGATAGTGAAGATACAGTAAGTAGTAAAAATAGCTGTGACACTGAAGAAGTTGATTCACATCATGCCAAGCCCAAAAAAGAAAAATTATCACGCTTTAATGTGTGGACGAGGTTAGCTGAGTCTATGGCTGAAGAGTCCGAACTGTATGATGCATTTTCAAGTGATTACTTTGGATATTACCGCAAGGAAAGAGACTTGAGAAATAAACTTCATTCATCAGCTTCTCAGAGAACTAATGTTGTTGATTCAGAGATACCAAGACATGGAGACTTAAGATCTAAACTTGAAAAAATGCGAAAAGATCATAAAACTCCAAAGCATCAATCACCATTGTTAATTCAAGTGTCAAACAAAAGTGATGAGAGTGATTCTTGACTGAAGTAGTACTGTTGAAATATCAAAGCATAAAATTTTTACTTGTCTGTGAAATGATTATAGAAGGCAAGATTTTTTCAACAGAAAAATTTTATTACTCTGGGGACAAAACAAAATGTTATGACAATTCAGTGCCTAGTAAGAGCAGTTAAGTGGCAAATATAGATTTGTTTAATTTCTGTTAGTATTATTTTCTTTGTATTTTACAAGATAGCAGGAGTGGATAAATTTTGCTAAACTTCCAGCAGGTGTCACCAACATTAGTCACTTTACAAATGAATAGTGCACATGCACTATTTTATATAAACTGCAAAAAAAGTGTTATTCTGACACTGTAACACAAATGAAATGCAGAATTAAATTCTCAGACTTGCTAATAAGTTTTGCATGTAGAATAAAGAGAAGTTTTGATTTTAATGTTCAAAAGATTTCTATAACTGCACACACAAAAATGAAAATATATAGTAGAGACTTTGCATGGTGGATACTATATTGTACATCATTAAAACAGTGTTGCTGGACTACAAATTAATTTCAAAAATAATAAAATCACTGAAAATATGTCTAACATTGGCAAACTACATTGATAAAACTCCTAAATATCTAGATTTTTTTAATCTATAATTTATTTTATATTTAATTCTACATAAAATTTATATGTCAGTTCTTTATTAAACCAGCTATTCACTGCAAATCTTTTGAATAGTGTATATGTGTATACTCTTATAGAAAAAAATTCAAACAGTTGGGTAATGAATGCTCAAATTGATCAAAAGTTCCTGTCAATTTGTCTCTATCTTTTAATTGCATGATTCATATTTGGAAGAATGATGATTGAATTTTTCATAATTGTTCATTTTCTATTCATTAAAATGAACTATACCTTTAAAAGAAATGCTAGTGAAATAGCTTCTGGACTTCCATTTCTTCTCTGGAGATGTTTCAGAATAGTGATCTGGTTTCCCTTTTGAAATTACTAGGAAACCTATATTGACAACATAGGAGTGTCCAAATAATTTTTGTAGTGTAGAGCATATGTCTATACATAAACTTTTAATGGCTCCAATTGAGTAATTTGATTCGGTAGATAGTAATAAACAAATTTCACTTTGCTTACTGGCAACATTTGACCCAAAGTTGAAATCTTAAAAATTAATAGCTGATATGTTTAAATATTTTGGTTAAAGAAATATGGCAGCAATATTAAATACTTTTTATTGAAAGAATCATTTCCTCTGTCCTTTTCTATATATTACTTTTATATATGTGTCTGAAGTAGCATTCTTTTGAAAAAAAAAAATATTTACAGTGATTCTTTCATTAATAGCAAATTATTTACTAAAGTTAGTAAACAATTTGTTTTCACTGGATGGATGAGTTGCAGTTTTTACAACTTACAAGGATTCTAATTAGGAATTTTTCCTTGTGTATATGTGCTGGGAAATTTAATCAAGTTAATAATATACATTTGGTTATAACAGTAAATAGTTTCGAATGTTGTGTATTATGTATTACATAAAATGCAGACTGCCAAGTTGTACTATTTTATACAGAATATTATAAAATGAAAAGTATGCTTTGAATTTTTTTTATAAATATATTAGTTAACTTGCTGGGCAGTGAACTTTTGCTTTTTCAAAATTTGAGTGTTACATATGAATGCTAATTTTTAAAATAGTATACTTAAGAGGAAACTCTTTCCATATTTTTAATTTTTACCATTGTAAATTTGAACACTTTGTTGTTCTTTATTAAATTGCTCTTATGTATTTCATAAATCCAGTCGATGATTACCTAGTTGGTTGCTTTTATATGTTAGCAGCATATTTTCTACAAACAATCCATCATTCAATATGTTAGCACTCTACTAGAATATTGAAACAATTTTGCCTTTATCAACATATAGTGTAAAATTATTTATCACATATTTATAGCTTTAGAGCAAAAGGGTAAAAATGGAAATCGTGGAAATATGGAAAAGTGACTTTTGATTTATTACGTATATAGTAAACTATTAGCCAAATTAGATTCCATTTGCTGAACAATTTTATTGTATTGTCATGTATCCACTGATGTATCTTCCTATAGAATAGTGAATGAATATTTTTTAAAATGCATATTTTGAAACACAAACACCTTTCACATACATTTTTTGGTATAATTCAAGAACAACTGAATTTTGAAAGAGCAGTTAAAGATCCATTAAGAACATACACAAAATTTACAGCAGTTTAGTATGTCAAAAATACTGCTGCCCTAAGATTTTTATCGTTTCTAATATAATTACATGTAATAATACAATAATTTCTATATGTGAAGAAAAACCACAAGCCAATGGACAACTCTTAATGAAGTGATTTTAAGAAAAGCAAAGCCATTTTTTGGGTATTCCTACATGTTCCTATTTAGTCCTTTGAATATCAATTTTTTTTATCTTCACGCACATTTTCCCTTGATTTTTAACACCCTAATTACTATTTTATTGTATATATTGTGTATAAACACATGGTAGTTCATCATTATCAGATACGTGGAGTCTTAATCCTGCATCTTCTCATATTAGGCTGTGTTCACTATCTAGAATAGTGATTTCAAGCTATCATAACTATCTCAATATACCCTTTGCAATTTTTGAAATAAATATGATATTCCGAATATATTACTAATTATTTGGACTCTGTTCTCTAATATGGACTTGCACCATATGAAATTTTGTTTTTAATATTTACTGAGTTAGTAAAATATAAAAGGGTTTTAAAATGCATTGTTCCTATGTTTACAATTTGCAAATACTAAAAACAAAGTATTATATAAATTTCATTCTGTATTTTAAATTATGTAATCCAGTTCTTTTTAATCAGCATGCAGTTCAAATTTTAAAACTGGTCATAGAAATCAAATGAGAATTGTCTGTGTAAACACAAAAAGTAAATAAATGGACCTTTTAAAAAGTGTATGAACTTATTACCAAAGTTTAAAAGAAATATCCAAGTTACTTACAATAAGATATTACTCCTGGTAAAATAGTTTCAGTTACACTTCACTGTAAAAAAAATCCCATCAAACAACTGCTTGCCACAGAGGTCTGACAAGGAGCCTGTTCTTTTAATATGCCATGGAGAAGATGTGTGAGGGAGGCGAGACCTCAGCAGAAAGATGCGAATATCCATGCCTTACCCAGGGCTTGAACCAATGACCTTTTGATTACTAGCCAGGCGTACTAACCACTAGGCCACACACAAAATAAGCTGCTTAGTTTTATGGAGAGTGCTGAATGAATTCAGCCTTACATTGTGTAGATACAAATGTTTCTGCCCATGGTTCACAGATATTGTATGTAAAAGTGAAACTGCATTGCACTTAATATTCTGACCTATATGTTATCGATAATTGAATGATTATCTGCCAATGAAAAGGTTTAAAGATGATAGTAATGATCTAGAATTAGAGTAGCAGACCAATAACAGGTTTTTGTAATAGGGTGGACACTTCTGATCTATTCACTGAAGATTGAATGTAAAGATTCTGCCTGTATTCACATTCAGAAGCATGTATTTGTGCTGCTTATTGTTCAGTAATATAGTAGTCCATATTAGAGATGGGTTCAGGTTCTGGCTTTGCCATGCTAAGCCAGCCTATCCTTAGAATAATTTATATCTAAAACATTTCTTGTAATTTCAAAAAAAAAGTAAAAATATAAAATAGTGTTTTATTATAATTTCAACCTTTTAATCTGTCTTCAGTAATAAGCACCATGAGGCTTTTGTTTCGTTTTTTTAACGTATTCTTTGACTCAACATTTATAGGTTGCATTTATAGCTCTCGGGGGATTCTGTAATTGCGAATATATTTTGTCAATACTTATCCAAATAAAAAAAAATTATCTCTAAAAAAGTTCGATGTGTACGGATGGACAGACAGAAGACAGAGGGAAAACTTTATCTGATTCCATTTTTTTTCTCATTAAAAAAAAATTACGAAGGGACGAAGTAAAAAGTTTAGCTCGGTTTCCTTTTTTTTGAAGATAAGCTATAAACTGTAAGACCGAGCTGTGTGTAACTTCATGCCTCAAAACATATATTAGAAAACCTAATCGCTTCCTATCCTATGAATATGGACTGCTCGTTTTCAAAGAGAATTAAAGGTACATTTTATACTAATCCATTTTATTTCCCTATTTACATGAGCGTATATTGTTGATATATATTATGCACTTAATTATCATCCAACCATTACGTTTATTCACAATCATACTTGAAACCACATTATTTGCAGAGAGATAACCTTATAACAATAAGCTCATGATAGCTAAAAGCGCTCTCTTAAATGACTGGATAGTGAATTCATTATCAGTGTTGAGGCAAATACTCCATCAGTAGTTGTGTTTTGATCCGTCTGTTTTTCTTCATTTAGTTTCACGTTACAATTTTATGTTATTTTTAATTTGTTAAAAGTAAGAATAATAATAATAAAAATAATATTTTATGTTATTTTTATGTATTATTATTTTTAAATAAATTTTATATTTATTTTATATTACTATTTTTGAATAATGTTGAGGATTGGCGATAAAAAAAGGTCTTGTAATATTTGTAATGGTGTTTTTAGCCTTTTGTACAACACAATAATTCCCCACGTTATGGATCTCAATCTATGGCACGCAAATGTAAAATTCTTTGTCATTCTGAAACCAATGAAGTTGATCTGGTTGAAGTCTTTTTTTATTATTATTATTAAAATAAATGGCTGCTCTGAAAGCCTTTCTTTAGTGTCCGGGCAGGTAGTTTGGGTTGATAAGGTAAATTCGGGTATATCAACAGTAATATCGCATAAGGCCCATTTTCCACCAATAGTATACAGTGGTTTTTCAAATCTGATCTGTCAAAATGCAATGTACGCGTTGTAGCAGTGATTAAATGTTATGAAATATAAACTGTATTGTTTCATCTGGTACACTTTCTCGGCATTCGAATCCAAGAATCAACGGTTGGCTTCTTAACCTTTGCTTCCCGTGTAAAACTACCAAAGCTAGATGCTGAGGGTTTTCTAAATGTCCCAGTCAAGTAGAGCCTTAAATAGAGGTTGGTCTAGAACATGCAACGTATAAAGAAGACCTTTGCTTATGGGGGATTTCACAGCCAAGTGATTCTACTGGCATTGAGCTTTGTGAATAGTTTTTCTTCAGCTTGCAAGAAGAAGAAACTGGGCACACTGTACATGGAAACTGAAATTACTACTAGTATAAATTGCACGTTGAAATTTCGCCACAGCCGTCTAAGTGTTTGATATTTTGTATTACCGCATGATAGCCTTTTGATTTCTAGCTACTGATCAAGGAACTATAGAATCAAACTATATCCATACACAAATTGGATCTCCAGAAGTACTGATCCTGATACCTCTCGTTTATTCTTCTCAAAATGCCGCTGGATCCATTAAAGAGCCCATCAACGATATCAATATTGTTATTTGCCATATATCTTGCTCCAATTTGTAAAAATAAAGCTTTTGATAGACCATAGAATTTTTGATATTCCAAGGCATTAATGATTCTGAGAATATTTTCACATTGATATTCTGTGCAAGTGCCAGTATAGTGTCATTTGCAATAACTCTGTTCACAACGATGATACTCCGATGCTCTGGTTGTTGTAGAGATTTGCTTCCTCATTTGTCAAATGAGGAGCTCTTTTAGCATTATTTTAGTGTTCATAGAGTGTATTTTCATCTGCTTTTAACTCATATTCTCCGTCGGATAGATTAATAACATTTCCTCAGTATCGTCCACTATGAATTGTTCCTGATCTTCTGTACCCGTAATTATTCGTTTTACTCTCAATTCTTCTTTTAAATAAGCATCTGCATAATGGAGAGTTGGAAATCAGATCATGGGAATGGTAGTTAACATTGTGGCGACATCAACAGGAATATTTGAAATACCTCTTTTAGGGACCCCGGACCCCCCCCCCCCCCCCCGAAAATCCTGTCATTTTATACGAAATCCCTTGCTTTGAAATCAAAAACAGTTGTATAATTTTCTATTAGCCCCATATTTTATGCCCGACACTAAAACTAGATTAAAACTGGAAAATTTTTGTGCAGATCTTAAATTCGTTGAACCGGCGTGAGTCCCGAGCATTATTTGAAAAGGTACCTAATGCAGTGTAGATAGGTAGCTCGGTGACCGCATGGATCAACAGAAGACTACCAATATGTAAAACACATTTATTGTTCACGTATATCTATATTTACAATACATTTACATCGACCCTCCACTAGGGCCTCGAACTGTACTAGAAATGTGGCTAAACAATGGCCTCGGCTGAATACTTTTTGTCGCAACAATCTGCTTCTCTGTCCCTTCGTTGTTCGCTCTCACCGGTGAAGCAGGAGCCAAAATCTCGTTCCTTCTCTAGCGCTCAGTCACATAGGATCCTTTGTCTACACAAGGCCCAAAGTGCTGGTCATCGCTACCTGCCAAGGGGGAAGAGTGATGACCCCTGTGAACCCTCCCACATCTGGCAGCAGGACACTTTGTTTTTCCTGGCGCTTGGAGGAGCTAACGGTCATCTGCCCGTTACAAATACTTTAACCTTGCGTGTTCGGTGGAATATTTTAGTAATTTGGAAACCCTATTCATGTCTTATTCTCTCTCTCTCCCCCCAACAAACCTATAGTTAATTCTCACCCCCCCCCCCCCCCGAAACTAAATCCTGGCTACATCTTTGTCCTCTTAGAACAAACTGACTTCCAACATCAAGTGCATATATCTTCATGAATGGCATACACTGTGCTATACATCTAATGGTGCAAGATCCTTAGCTCATCTGGTATATTAACAAATGCAAAACCGTTGCTAATGTATAATCTTGGAATTTACTTTCATTTTGGCATAACATGTAGTGCAAAAGTTTATTAAATCTGTTTCTGCTCCCACAATTACTTGATTTATGTATCTAGGTCTGCTCGAGTTTCGTCTCAGATCAGTTTTCGAGATTTTTTGAAAAATAACCGGTCACAACTAAAACATCTGTTTATTGGCCCTTGTTCGATATTAGTCTCATACTTTTCGACAGTGTTTCCCCAATTTAAAGCCTGGTTTCTTTCTTTGCATTCTCTAGCTCTGACTTTTGGATTACTTCTTGACCCGGCTCATCGAGTTCGGTCTGCAACTCGTTCTATAGCTCTTTCATCTTGCATTAGCTCTTCGGTTTCTGTTCGCAGCTCGTTCTGTTTCTCTCGCATTAATTCATCGAATTCTGCTTGTCACTTGTTTTCCGTCTTTAACTCTTGAATTACTTCTTGCACTAGCTCTTCAAGTTTTGTCTGCAAGCTGATCTATCGCTCTTCTGGATTACATCTTACATTAGCTCTTTGAATTCAGTTTGTGCACCTCATAGTTCTGCATTTTCTGAAACTTCTCGTCTTTTGTGTATTAATTATCTGTACCATTTTTCGTAAATCCCAATTTTGACTACATATATGCGTTTTCTAAACGTTATCCCGTTGTTCGTTTCGATCGGAAGTCTGCATTGGGGAGTATTTTTTGTAATCCAAATTTCCCTTTGAAAAAACGACATCTTTCTGTAAGATTATCGTCGTCGTAGCTAGTAATTATCTAGTGTAACCATTGTTAATAAATATTTCCCATAGTTGTCAATAATTTAGCCATGTCCTTTAAGTCAAAACATTTCATTTTATTTTACTCTAAACCTTATCTTTGGTTTGACTTCTGATATATGGCTGAGTCACGAGTATAGCTATGGTCTGTTTTATCTCGTTTTCAAAAGGAAAACTAGATAATGTGTTCACTTTGTTGTCTGTGTATATTTCACTGATACAAATGAAATATAATTTTCAAAGAACTTTTTTTGTTTTTAAAGATAAATTAAAAAATTATTTTTGGATTGGATAGGTATTGAGAAAATATTAGGAATCGCATTTTTGAATTTTGCAAAAGCTATAATTCTCCCTCTAACGGTGGAAAGAGTTGATAATTCCAAAATTGCAAGCGATATTTAAAACAATATATTAACGCTAGCAATTTGAAAATTTTCTAGTGGAATGTGCGGTTCCCATTGGCAGTAATAGAGCCGCCCGGCTGTCGGTATACAACCGGATGTTATGACTGCCATCATTGAGGGCCCATTTTAGGGCCTCTCTGATGGCAAGCAGCTCTGCTTGGAAGGCCGAGCCATTTACAGAGACCTTCGTCTTAAAATCATACATTTTGGCTCCTTGATTATAGACTGTATAGGCTAAGCCCACACCATCCTCGCTCTTGGAACCGTCTGTGCAGATTACTCCTTGAACTGATGGCAACTCCATAGACCATAACACAAGCAGTTCTTGTTGGGTTGAGTATCCCACTTAGCGGTCCCAGGAAGGGTAGAAAAACGCAACTTTTTTGTTTTAAAGGGATGTTTGTGTTTAGAGATAGAGAACAAATTATTTTTGAGTTGGCTGTGCATTGATGAAATACATATTACCATTCTTCCGAATCTCCCAAAACCTATAATTCTGCCTTCTTTAGGTGGGAACAAAATTGAAATATCCAAAATTTTAAACGAATATTATAATACGATGTTTTCAGGTTAGAATTTTAATGGTGGAATGTGACAGTCATGAGGATTCCCATTGGCAACAACGAGTTGATCCTTAAGCCCAGGGGGGGGGGGGGGGGGAGAACTCAATATTTTTGTTTTGGATTATTGGAGAATTATTTTTGGGTTGATACAAATGAAATATAATTTGCATTTTTGAAATCCTTAGGTAGATTTAATTTATATCATTCTAGAGCACTAAATATGGAAACGATAAAATTTTTAGGGAAATACCCCCTCAAGCAGCTGCTTTGCCACAGAGGTCTGACAGGAGCTTGTCAGGTTATACGCCATAGTAGAATGTCTCAATAATTGGGGCGGGGCCCGAAGGACACACACCCCATGGGGAAAAACTCGTATTCCGTCTTTTGATAGACGAGTGGCATGAGAAGCCTGGAAGTAGAAGATAAAGGTTGGTCTAAGAAACCAGTAGGGACTTCAATTTAAAGCCCATTAAAAAAGAACAAAATGGTATTTTATTTCTTGTTCTATCTCGTCTCTAACTGAAGTTATTAGCAATAATGTTACGATGATCGGTAGGCTCAAAATTACGAAATTTTCTCAATTTCAAGTCTGTACCAAAAAAAAAAATTTTTTTTTACATCCTGGCTAGAAAGATGTGGAAGATAATTAGAAGAGCGAAAGCAGCTCCAGTCTCAAAGGAATGAGTCCTGGAGCTGGCAGACAAGCCATGTCCCTCAGGTGCGACCTGACTCGGGGGCTCCTGTAGGACACTGTAACTGCTCCACCTGCTACCTCACTGATTGCTTGGGAGGGACAGGGGTGGCTCAGTCGGTAGCGCTCCAGGCTCGTAATCTGTAGTTTCCAGGTTCGAGTCCCAGCTGGGTCAGCATTGAGATTTATCTCCGCAAAATTCCCTGCCCACGGTCAATAGGGGACACTGATAGACTTGGAAAGGTCGCCGTCCGTCGGATGAGACGTTAAGCCGTGTCCCGTGTGCGGGAGAGAGATACCCTGTGCACGTTAAAGAACACGCTGGATGGCCTTGATGGGGACTACCATCTGTCTCCCAACAGCTGTTCCAGTGGGTCCCCTCCCCCAACCTTCTCTGAGCCTTCGGGGTCCATATGACCTGGCCATTTAGCCCATGGTGTGCAAAAAAGTGCCACTCAGAGGTAAACCAACCCACTGATCGCTTGGGAACGTCTGAGTTCGTTAGCGAACCCTTCTGTGATTGGGCACCGGAGGATGTAGTGCCCAACATCTGCATCTGGAGCCCCAGTTACTGTGGGCAGCAATCTTAAAATGCTCCAGATACGCTGGGAAGCTCCCATGTCCTGTCAGTACCTGCATAAGGTTGTGATTCAAGGATAGACCGACCCTTTGTAAGAATGTCTTCATCTGAAGACCATTCACGGTTGTATCCCAGAGCCTCTGCCACTCATCCATTACTCTTTGACTTAAGATAGACTTAGGGTATTTTTAGAAGTCTTTACCGCTATCTCAGGTTGGGCTGCTGCTAAGCGGGCCAGTTGATCTACCTGCTCATTACCTACTTGTGCCTTGATCCAGGAGGAGATCCTAGGCATGTTCTGAGTACCTAGGTGGCGCTTGACCTTGTCTACCATATGATGCCTATTGTTAGCATCTTACGGTAGACTTCTTGGGGGCCTTCAAGTGCTTACAGAGTTGCCCGGGGCTGTCGGTCGGTATACAACCGGATGTTATGACTGCCATCATTGAGGACCTATTTTAGGGCCTCTCTGATGGCAAGCAGCTCTGCTTGGAAGGCCGAGCCATTTACAGAGACCTTCCTCTTAAAATCATACATTTTGGCTCCTTGATTGTAGAAGGTATAGGCTAAGCCCACACTATCGCACTTGGAACCATCTGTGCAGATTTCTACTCCTTGACCTGATGGTAACTCCATAGACCTTGAGACACGCAGTTCTTGTTGGGATGAGTATCCCACTTAGCAGTCTGAGCCTCATAATATCCTCAGGGTCGTACTGGACTCTGAGGAATGCTGCCTTTTCCATAGCCTGCAGGACTCTAAATATGGTCGCTTCTTTACCAACCATTAAATACAGAGGTGGGATCCCTGCTATCATCAGGAGAGCATCCGTAGATGCGGTTCTATAAGCTCTGGTGATTCCCAGTAAAGCTGGTTTCTGGTCTGCAAGCAGCTTTCTGCACATGATGGAGTGATCTGTCGGATGCCCATGCCCCCGCTCCATAAATCAGGATCCTCTCTGTTCCCCTGAAAGAAATTTCCTCGAAATTCCCCTCGGATTTCCCATGAGACGCGAGCCATATGCCCCAATTTGCACATAACTCTGGTGCATTATACCTTAAAATACTACAGGTGCGGGATCCAGCTCATCCTCTCATCCAGAGTGCTCCCCAAGTATTTCAAAGTCGTCATATGGCAAATGTTATTGCCATTCAATTTAAAGATCGGGTACCTGTTGTTGAGGACACCCTCTTTTGCCACTGTCATTGATGTAGACTTTGCACAGCTGAACCCAAGCTTGTAGCATAGACTCCATCCTTCGAACACCGACAGTGCTGCATTGCCGGCGATCTCCAGTCTCGCTGTGGAGGAGGCCGATACGACAAACAGCATGTTGTCTGCATAAGCTTGGATCCAGACACTTTCATGTAGGGCCAACTCCATAGCCATGTCTGCAATTAAGATCCAGAGAAACAGGCCACTGCACAAACCTTGTAGACAGCTCCTGTTAAAGTTCCTTGAGACTAGGGGGGGGGGGTTGTGGCCCAGCACCCGGGGCCATACCGGTCTGCTGACCGGTATGGCCCCGGTTGACCAAGACCAACTGAGGTCGAAGGCATCACTGACCGGTTTAGTGGCCCGGTTGGACGGTGCCAAGACCTCACAATCAGGTGCTCTGGGGAGCAGTTCAAGGGCCCTGCAGAACGGAGTTATACCCTAGTAGGCAAGGGCCCTTTTCAAAGTCTGGGTCCCACTAAGAGTCTCCACCCCAGGTGCCGAGCGAACTCGGATCTACATATCCTTGTTCATGGCTAACCAGGGAAGAGATTAAATTCCAGGTTTCAACCGATGGACGAGGTTTCCTTTTATAGGATTACTCGCCATACGAGGTCGGGGATGAGATGCATTTATAAGGTGTAGCCTTGCCCCCGACTATAGATAGTTGCGGCTCTCCATTAACTTGGTAGTGTCGAAAGACGGAACCGGGGATTGCCGTGGTTGCCGTAACATCTGGCAACAAATAGTACTGGCATGGGAGTAGGTGACCATTTTCTCACTGAGATAATTGGACACCAGAATGAAGATGTTCCTGGGACAAGAACAATCTTTCAGGTTGCAGGCCACCAGACATCAAATGTGTCTGGCGCATCCAAGGCGATGAGAAAGGTGTGCAATTTGTTATCCCTGTTCACCTTAACAATGTCCACCACTTGTTTGATAGCGTCAGTGGTGCAATTTGTTATCCCTGTTACCTTAACAATGTCCACTACTTGTTTGATAGCGGCAGTGGTGGACTGGTCTGTCCTGAACCTGAACTGTCTTTCAGGAAGTTGTTCTTACTACACCTCTCGTGTTGCGATCTTAAGCAACCACGGCAATTCCCGATTCCGCCTATACGACGCTACCAGTTATGAAAAGTCGTGCTATCTAGAGCCGGGGGCAAGGAATACGCCCTATAGGCGCACCTCAACCCCAACCTCACATGGCAGCAGTCCTATAGAAGGAAAGCTGACCACCGGAAGAAACCTAACTTTAATCTGTTCCCTGGTTAGCCATGAACAAGGATATATAGATCCAAGTTCGCTCGGTGTCTGGGGTGGAGACTTAGTAAGGCCCAGACTTTTGTGAGGACTCGACCTACTGGGGCACAAATCACCACGACAAGGTGGGCCCCTGTTGGTCTAGAATCTTTCCAACTGGTCCGTAAGATCTTACATCTGCCAGATCTCGACCCGCTTTGTTGAATAGGACTAGATCGGTCTGTTCCCAGGCCTTTGGGAAGTTTCCCAGTCTCACACAGCTATTAAGGAGCTGGGTGAATAGATCTTTGTGTTCATTAAACTGCATCGCAATCTCCACTGGCAGACCATCATGGCCAAGGGCTTTACCCCTGGCCATAGCACTGATCACCTCTCCTACCTCCTCTTCCGTTAACGTAACGTCATCATCTGTGTCTGGTGGAACTCTGCTATACTCTCTCAGGTGGTGATGTTGGGCATCATCAGAACTCCTATTATCGTCAGGGAATAACCCCTCTAGTAATACCTAGTATAATATTCTAGTAATACCTAGTAATATCTAGTATAATAGGGGTGGTCTTGGACCCATCCTCTTTGCAAACCTACTCAATATTCAGGGGTTTTACATCATTCCCTGTTGCCAGCTTATACTGCAGAGTAAAATATACTGCTCACAAAAATTAGGGGATATTTCATCGCTTCATATTCATTTTGAAATATCCCTAATTTTTGTGAGCAGTATAGTTCTGCACAGCAACTTCACTACAAAACTTGCCAAGAGGCTAACTGGTCTTGGCAGATGGCGAACTTGTACTCTGCCTGAGCCTTCCTACATATCTCTTCTCTGGAACTTCTTTCCCCATTGTGGCACTTTTGGTACCTCTTTCTTAGAGCTTGGGCCTGCTTTCCTTTGATACCGAGCTCTGGTGTCCACCAGGTTACAGACTTTCTTCCATTTGGGAGTTTCCCCTTGAACCCAAAGGTTTTCTCGCAACCAGGGCATATACACTAGGTTTTTTCTCTGACGATGTTATTCAGATAATCACTGTCATTAATATTGGCTATGTACTGGCTGATCTTTGCCAGGCCCAGTGCTACACAGCGCACGAGTGTGCACCAATCAGGGGTTTCCCCAATTGCAAACCTTTTAGTGTTGTAAGGGGGCGGTGTTTTGCCTCCCACAGAACATTAATTATGGTTGTTGTTAGTGATCTTGTCACTAACGCACCAGTCCTGGATCAGTGAAATCGTACGTGGCGCAGCCAGGGTCAAGTGTATCCAGCTCTGGCCTCTTGGACCATGAAAAGTAGCTAATGTATCCAAATCATTTAATAAAATTAGATCAGCAGAATTGATAAAATCCAGAGTCATATCTCCTCTGACATCTTGTCTATTCGAGCCCCATCGGGGGTTCTTTGCATTGAAGTCACCTCCCACCACTAAATTCTTATATTTGATCTGCTAGAAAGTGTTGTAGTTCAGTCAATGAGTCCTCGATGTTGCGACTTGGTGGACAGTAGATGGAGATGGCGTGTATATTTAAACTCCCATAGCCAATCTCCACTACCACCACTGTGGTGAAGTGGTATGCCAGGATGGCATTCACAGTTCGAAACGACAATTCCAGCTTTTGGTTTGACTTCTTTGGTGCAAAATAACTGCTGGTCAGAAAGACCCGCTAATGATGTTCTCTGTGCAGTAGGGCTCTTGCACTAGAGTAACATCGACTCCTTCCTCTTTTACCTCCTGGCTGAGTAGGGCCATTGTGGCCCTTGCCCCATTTAGATTTATTTGAAGAAATTTCAACCTTGCCCTGCTTCCACCATCTAGACTTCTACTGTTCATAGTCTGTGCATAGTCTAGCTTTCTACTGTCCGTAGTCTGTGCGGAAGAGGAGGTAGGAGAAGAGACCTTGAGGTTTATGAGGCTTCAGCAACTTTATTTCTCTTAAATACGATGGACAGTTGCTGTCCATCACATTATGGCCCAGATCGTATTTGGACCCATGTTCCTTGTTTGCCTTTTTGCAAACAACACACTTGGGCTTTGGTTTTTTACACTCCCTGAATGAGTATTTGCCCACGCACCGAGAGCATCGTAGTGTCTTCACGGTTCATGCTTTTAGCATATGCTCGAAGGCATAGCATTTATAGCAGCAGAGTACTTTAATGTACTCCTTCATTTGGCATCGTGACCAGCTCACATTTAGCTTACCTACTTCTATTAATTTTCTACAAGAGGCGCTGCTGGCCTCCAGAACACAATGGATGGTGTTTTCGTCCCACCCTTTCAGAGAGAACAGTGGGTTTAGATACACACGTTCTTCCAAGAGGTCATTTTGGGTCCAGATTACCTTCTGGAGTTGCTCCTGGTGGACCTTATCAACTCCGTAAATCATAATTTTCGGCCTGAGCCACTTTGCTGGCTTAGCCTCTAATACCTCTTTGAGCACCTTGTGACTGTCCATTGCCTTTTTGATACAGTCCACATCGCCCTGCATGCAACATTCAATGACGACCCAATTTTTTCTCGTGGGTTTCACCATTTCGCCGAGATTCAACTTGGTGGTGTTGATGTTCTTTTTCACATTATCCCTCACTTCAGTTGCCGACTTTTCCTTGTCTTTGGAAAAACCAACATGGTATATCTCTCTTTAGGGAGGGTGGGCTTCTTTTCCACCACCAAACCTCTCTTTCCAACCCCTTGTCCACCGACAGCCTTTGTAAAAGTAGGTTTTGGGGGACATGCAGCTCTCTTGGCTAGGCACCCAATAATGGTGGTTATGTTGAGCTCTTGCTCACAAACAATAGCATAAAGCTTCTTAGCTACATCCATCACTTTAGTTTTTACATCTTTTTCGACTATATACTGGAACAGCACCACCGCTAGTTTCTCCAGAAGGACCGTAGCCACAGCCAACCTCTCTGAACCTCCTCGTTTCCGTTGGGTTCATCCGTCTTGGGGGCCTCCTTGGCGTCATCTTCATGGCACCCCTTATCCTGTCCTTCCTTAGGATCCTCTGCACTGTTTTGAGGCCCTTCTTCTCTCTGGGACTTCCTCCACTACCACTGTAGGATCGGCAGCATCCTTAGGCTTGCCGTCCTTCTTTCCTGTCCGTTTTTGAGGTACTTGACCTGATGGGTGTGACAAATTTTGGGCATCCATGGATATTTCTTTGTTCCACCCAGGCGATCACCCACTATCGAGCCCAACAAGGGGAGGCCTCCGAGTTAAATTCGTCGCTCTTCGTACCTCAGAACTCCACCCAGGTTATACCCAGACTTTGGGTTACCCATTAGATCAGAGCAGGATCCGGGCCAGGCCCTGGTCTGGACCCAACTCCAGTTGTCAAAAAATACCACCCAGTTGGCTCCCACAACCGCCCTTGGCCCACCTCGGTTGTGGAGGTAGGACAGGGGATGCCTAATGAACCGATTGATCATAGTAAGCCAGCTCAGACCCCCCGTTTTTTGAAGCAGGGGCCAAAGACGGCGTATTGGGCTTTCCAGCTTCTGACCCTCAGCCGCCAGGATCCCCTTTTCCACATTACAGGTCTCCACCCACAGTAAACAGGTGGGCCATTCTTACGCATGGCAACTATGATAAGCCTCCCTGTTTTCCCCATAGGGCCTTTCAATTCCTAAACAACTGGCTTGCCACCAACCAAATTAAATATGTTGCTCAATTTCAGCAACTTAAGTAGCCAGTAATCTGTCTCAAGTCCAGCATAAAGTAACGATCTACGCTTCCCGATAGAAATTGGAAGGCGGGCCTCTCTGGGTTGAGTTCATGGTCTGCACCACAGGAAACTTAGAAAAAATTTAAAAAGGGAGGAGAGGAGCCCATGTCCATTGGACCAAGGCCCTTCCAAAATCCCGCTCCTCTGATGTAAATATCTGTCTTTGCCACTACTCTCACTCCTCCAACCCCTCATCGTCATACTCCTGACCAATCTTTCAACACCTGTCATTATCTTACACCTAATCAACTTCTTCCGCGCTTCGGCCAGCCAGAGTGAGCATCGCTCCTGTGTCCCTTACATTCTCCAACTGCTAATGCATTTTAATCTTCCCACTTGACCGAAACCCTAGTAGTCGGGCCCATGGGTTTTCCACCTTTTGGAAGTCGTCTTCCTATGGTTACATTTGTTCCATGTGTGGGCCTCTGGCTTTCTAAAGCCTGGGTTCTGCCAGGCAAATGAGTCTCTTACGGCCATTTCCAGTCTAAGGCCCCACACGCAGTCCAAAGCCACTTCTTAGATGTTATACTGTGCATCACGATAGTGAAAGCAATTGGTAACGATGTAAGAACAGATGCCAATTGGCATCTGCTCTCCGCGCCTGGAAGTGAAGATGGCAGAACCTCAACAGAAAAACAGCACAGCATCTATGCCTTACCTGGGGCTCAAACCCAGGTTCCTAAGATCAGTAGCCAAGTGTGCTAACCATTCAGCCACGGGATGGCATTGCTGAAGGTCCCACCGAGTTTTATGGAAGAAATTTATAATTCCAGTGGTAGAGTGTTAAGAGATTCCACTGATAGCAACAATCTGTCCCTTTTCTCAGCAGGGTGTGAGAAAACCAATTTTTTAAAATAAAGGATAAAAGACAAATACGTTTTCTGTTGTAAAAATACTAATAAAATACTACTATTTGCATTTTTACCATCATTAGTTCGAATTAAAACTTTTAAGGATTGAAAAAGCAGCTAAAAGGAAAATTTTATTATCTTTGAAAATGAGATTCCCACATAAGGCGATATGCATTTTTTTTGGGTGGTTAATCTCACTATCTCGAAATTTTCGTTAGGATCCATAATTTCTGTTCTCTTGTGGCAAAACATTTTTTTTATATTTCAAAAATCGGAGAAAAATTTGCGTGACCTTAAAATTTGGAGATCGTTCAAGAAAATATTTCGAAAATTCATTATTGGCCTTTCTTATGAACTTTCCGTTTCATCTTTCTGCTTTGTTTTGTGATTTGGGTTGGCTATTTACTTCTTAGCGGTACTTTTTTTGCACACAATGGCTAAATGGCCAGGCCACAAGAACCCTGAGGGCTCAGAGAAGGCTGGGAGGGAACCCATTGAACAGCTGTTAGGAGACAGCCTTCGGTCAAGGTGATTGAATGTGTTCTCCAAAGTAAACAGGATGTTCCAATGTCTTCGCACGGAGACATGGCTTAATGTTCCATCTGATAGATGGTGTCTTTTCCAAGCCTATCAGTGTTTTCTACTGATATAGGGTAGGCGAGGAGTTTTGCAGCTATGACTGAATCACTGAATATATCTATAAATTATTTATGTGGATTTCACTGTATTTAGAAATTTCAGCAAGGATCTGCAATGCTCTATTCTCTTCTAAGGCCAATATTCCAAATAAGTGGAGTATCTAGAATTTTCTAGCAATAAAAATTGGTCTTCCATATTTGTAGAGCATTCTAAAATATTTCTTGCAAATTCTTTATTGCATTATACTGTTGGCTAAACTTCAAAGTTTTTGTTTTCTTTGATTTCTAATCGAGTCGTCACTACCTTATGTAATATCACTCTCTTTAGATATTTCGATAAGGATTCACGGAATATTCTAATAATAAAATTGGATTTACTTGGACATTTCAGGAATATTAAAAAAACCTTTGTTTTTACACGATTCTTTTTTCTAAAACTTTTTGATGAGTTTTTTCTAATCTTTTAAGATTCTGTTTTCACATTAAAATGAAATATAGACGAATGAATTGCTGCAGGACGGAGACTATCTCACTGTACCTGACAAAATGGATATATCTCTAAGTATGTGTGTCCATTGTACTTGTGTTGTTGTGTTATTGCTGTTAAAGTTTTTGCATAGTCAGTAACTTGTAGAGTTGAAAGTCTTCAATGTTGTAAATGACAGTTAGCTGATCTCTAAACATGTACTCCTGAACTTGTTACAAATTTCGAAAAAATTTCGAATAACCAGATTACTGTAAAGTTCCATAATTTTTTAATTTGGGTCCTGTGAGAGAACCACAGTGATCAGTGGCTCACATTTTGACATGTTATGTAAACAATTAATTTCAAGTTTAAGAAATGCTTTTAGGCCATATAATATGCAACATGGATATCAGCTGGTGGATAATCCTGATCAGAGGCCATCGCAGGTACCCGAACCTCACTTAGCTAGCTCCTCTGAGCGCCACTTTTTTTGCACACCATAGGCTAAATGACCAGGTCACAAGGACCCCAAAGGCTCAGAATAGGTTGGGGAAGGGCACTCACTGGAACAGCTGTTGGGAGACAGATGGTAGCATCCCGTCAATCCTAAACTGGAGTAATGTCTCAGGCAGGCCATATGGCTCTTGAAATAATCCAGTTAAAAAGATACTGCCTGAAGCTCCTACCAGCATCGGTGGGTTGGGTTGTTTTACCTCTGAGCGGCACTTTTTTGCACACCATGGGCTAAATGGCCAGGTCACAAGGACCCCAAAGGCTCAGAGAGGGTTGGGGGAGGGGACCCACTGGAACAGCTGTTGGGAGACAGATGGTAGCCTCCCGTCAAGGCCATCCAGCGTGTTCTTTAACGTGCACAGGGTATGGCTCTCCCGCACACGGGGCCACGGCTTAACGTCCCATCCGACGGACGGCGGCCTTTCCAAGCCCATCGGTGTCCCCTACTGACCGTGGGCAGGGAGGGGAATTTTGCGGAGATAACTGTCAACGTTGACTCAGCTGGGACTCGAACCTGGGAACTACAGATTACGAGCCTGGCGCACTACCGACTGAGCCCCCCCCGCCCCCCAGCATCGGTGACTTCAGCCTTTAGCAGAAGAAGACGTCTTTACCCCATGCCTGCGATCAGGGAGCTGTTTGATATTGTTGGCCCTATCTCAATAAATCTAGTTCGTTTAAAAATCTTACTAATCATTTTCTCTCTGCAGGAACGTGAGGACATTACATAGAGATTATTCTCTTGATGTTCTCACGCAGGTGGTTGTTTTACCTCTGAACAGCACTTTTTTTGCACACCATAGGCTAAATGGCCAGGTAACAAGGACCCCAAAGGCTCAGAAAAGGTTGGGGGAGGGGACCCACTGAAACAGCTGTTAGGAGACAGATGGTAGCCACCCGTTAAGGCCATCCAGCATGTTCTTTAACATGCACACGTCTGACCCAGCTGGGACTCGAACCTGGGAACGACAGATTACGAGCCTGGCGCACTACCGACTGAGCCACCCCCACCCCACCTCTTCACGCAGGAATTCCAGCACTATAACCTAGATATTCTAGGCTTGCAAGAGATCAACTTAAAAATAATTTCAAACTTCTCGTTTCAGGGAGGGAGGATGGAAAGCATCTCCAAGGTGTAGGTTTGCTTCTCAGTAGACACACCAGTGATTATCTTCTAGGATATGATTGCATTACTGAAAGATTACAGCTAAATTTAAAACAAAAATTAAAGACTTGAATGTCATCTGTTATGCCCACACAGAGGACTCTGAAGAGAACGAGAAGGATACGCTTTATAGCCAGCTTCAGGATATTTTGAATTCTATGGAGATATTTCTGTTGTACTGGATGACTTAAATGATAAAGTTGGTATTGACTCTAATCTTTGGGCAGGAGTTATAGGTCCCTTTGGCATTGGTAATTCCAATGATAATGGGGAACGTCTCCTACATGCAAGTAAACTTAATGGTTTATGAATAATTAACACATACTACAAACACTGGGGCATTTATAAATATACACGGGTTTCACCTAATAGGTTGTATAGGAATATGGTAATTATATTTTTATAGCAAAAATTAACAGCAAATGGACTAGTTCAGTTAGGAATACCAGATCATACAGGGGAGCCTAAATTGCGTCTGACCATTACATGATCAAAAGTGTCTTGTAGTTGAAGCTTAAGAAATGTTGCGCTAAGGTTAAAAAAATTACCTTCAACACTGAAGGTCTGAAAGATCCAGATATAGCCAAAGCATATCATGATAAGCTACTTAGTCATTATGAGAATCGTGGTTTGTTTATTGCTGAAGTTGAGAATGGGATCAGTTCAAACAGGCTTTTCTTGAAACCAACAGTACTCTTTTGGGTAAAAGGGAACAGAGGAAACAAAATTACTTGAGTGATAAGGCTATGGAGCTTATTTCTGAAAGAAGGAAGTGCAGGATTAATATGAATCAACGCCCTACTAGTCTTAACAGAAGGTATTACACAAAGAGCTTAATAAATGTGTAAAGGATCAATTAACAGCTGATAAGAATCTTTGGCATTATAGCGTGGCCGACAAAGCAGATAGACAGCACAATAGGGGGTTGTACCAGATTGTTAACGTTTTCTTTGGGAAGAAACAGGTACACAGGGATTGAGGGATAAACATGGCAAGGTGGTTGAAGGTGAGGGTTCTGTGATGGCTAGGTGGACTGAGCATTTCAGAGATGTTCTAAATAATGTGATTATTTCTACTCCCATTGTTTGTAATAAGGATATGTGCATTACTGATTTTAATTATGGCCCTATATCACATTCTGAAGTAGCTTTGGCTATCTCTAAATTAAAACTGCCTAAATCCCCAGAGGTGGATGAAATCACCACCGAAATGCTTAGAGCTGGGAACATTTGTGTTGTCACATGGCTAATTGAAATTTTTTTATGATAAAGGTGTTCCTAAGGATTTTACTAGAGCTATCATTGTTCCAATTTTCAAAAAAAGGTGATTGCAGTTCTTGTGATAATTATGGGGGAATTAGTTTACTTTTTATTCCAGGTAAAGTTCTTTGCACGATTATATTTAATAGAATTGAGAATTTGGTTGATGGACAACTACGTGATGAACAGTGTGGATTCAGAAGTGGTAGGGGATGTATTGATCCAATATTTTCACTTAGATTCTTTAGAAATGTTTTAGAATTTCAGAAACCTGTGGTTGCTAGCTTTATAGATTTCAAAGCCTTTTAACTCTGTTGATCGACATAATTTGTGGTTGATTATTAGATCATATGGAACACCTGATATGTTAGTGTAATGAGAGATCTCTATAACACCGAGTCATGTGTGAGAGTTGGTACGTCTTGCAGTGATTGGTTTAGCATTGCTAGTTATTATGTAATGCGAAATTCTTTGCAAGGGAAAGATTTTGGCTTCAAATGGGCTAGATTTCAAAATTTCTGATTTTAGATTATGCAGATGATTTGGCCCTGTTGGGCTACTGACGTTGAGATGAATTCTTTCATTAGGGCTGTTGATGAGACTGGTAATAAGAGTAGGTTTGGTGATAAACAGAGAAAAAACTAAAGTGATGAAAATTGATCAGGCAGATGGTGCTTCAGTTGCTTTGAATGGCTGTGCTATTGAGCAAATGTCTGTTTAATTATCTTGGGAGCTATGTAATAGATTCTGGTGATATGCAACATGAGATAAACTGAATAGGGATTGCCGCTGGGACTTTTAAGAATCTATGGAGAGGATAGAAAAATAGGCGTATACATCTAAAGACTAAAATTTGGCTGTATAATAGTTTGGTTCTTTCTTAGATTAGTTATAGTAGCGAAACATGGACCCTTTGTAAGCAGGATAACAAGAAACTTGATGCCTATGATTCTAGATGCTTAAGCAGTATCTTGGGCATTAGGTTGTTCGAATTTGTAAGTAATGAGGCTACAAGAAAGTCATCAATCTCTTTAAGCAGCATATTGTGCAGAGAGACTGCATTGGTTTGGCCATGTTGCCTATACGCATAGCTGCAGATTAGCAACAGGATTATGAACAGTGTACCTAAAGGTTTCAGAAAAAGGGGAAGACCTACAATGTGATGCGCAGACAATGTCAAACAGGACCTTGCTAGCATTGGACTAGAGTGGCCAAATGCAGATGTATATGTAGAGGTCATCCATACATTGCTTAACACCTTGAGTAGAGGGTGCGATTATATTACATTGCTTTACGACTTCAGAATGTCCAAATCTGGCTCTGCATATTATCATACCATAATACAACTAAGGATACTTGAAAACATAAAACTTTGTATTGAAAATACACGTAAGAAATGTTTTTTCATAATTAAAATATTTCCGACAAAAAATTTCAAAAATTTATATTTCTTTAAAGAAAAAAAATTTTTTTGGTACACCTATGATCTAACAATTTTTTATATCAATTTTTCCAAGAGGGATTCTCCTCGTGTCTTTCTCTACCGGATGCACATGACTTTAATTGCTCATAAGTAGGGCAGCCAACTTCCTAGGTGCAGGCCCTAGTTAAATTTATCATTTTGGACTGCTGTATTACAAGGCAATTTTGCAACAGGATTATTGTGTCCTCTTCTAATTCATTTCCAAAGATCTTTATTTGTATAGAAAAATTTTTTTTTTCGCCCATCAGCTGTTCAAGCATGGCTGTTTAATGCAAGGCTATAAATTGTCAGTGAGTGATAGGGAAAACCATTGAACTGCTTGGTGACGATGAATCTAAAAATGATTTCCTTGGAAAGTTACAGTAATAATGTGTTAATATTTTTGTGACCTTGTGAATATCAGTATAACGTAACATGCTATAATAGAAACAAGATTATTTGAATTTGTGACTGAAAACAATTATTCCATGTTCTTGTTCACAAAATAGGTGATGTAAGAGAAATTTGTTTCTCTAGCTTGGGTTTTACCTCTGAGTGGCACTTTTTTGCACACCATGGGCTAAATGGCCAGCCAGATCACACGGACCCCGAATGCTCAGAGGTTGGGAGAGGGGACCCACTGGAACAGCGTTGGGAGACAGATGGTAGCCTCCTGTCAAGGCCATCCAGTGTGTTCATTAACGTGCACAGGGTATGGCTCTCCCACACCAGGGCAACTGCTTAACGTTCCACCCGACAGACGGCGGTCTTTACCACGCCCATCGGTGTTCCCTACTGACCATGGGCAGGGCGGGGAATTTTGTAGAGATAAATCTCAACACTGACTCAGCTGGGACTGGAACCTGGGAACTGCAGATTACGAGCCTGGCGATTTACCAACTGAGCCACCCCTGCCCCGTTTCTCAATGTCTAGGCCTTTGCATGATGATGAGTAGGAATAGTAAGTTAGAATAACTTGCATACTGTCTACTGATGAATTACTGCATTTCCCAATTTACAACAGAATCATGGCCGAAAGGTTTTCTTCTTTCCATGCAATTCAGTTACAAAACAGCCAAAAGAGATAGGAGATGCAAAATAAAATCTACGATAGATATGCTTAAAAATAATTAAAAGCAAGTTGTATCCATATGAGAATCTGAGGATTGAGGAGTTGCTGTTATTAAAAATGTATCCCATTTTCAGTCAGTATATCCTCTATGCCATTGCTTTGGCATGAAATTCTCTGTACTATCTGATTGCAAAACTGGCTATGTAAGATTTTATACTTTATGAAAAATCAAAAACTTTCAGAGCTGACAACATTCCTGATATTGGAATGTCAGAAAATGTAGTCATCATTGACCCTACTTGGAAAAGCAACACAGTTTTTGGATTGATATCTGTATAGGAGTCCAGAACTACTGAAATAGGTTAGCAAACACAAGACCCATGTCTATGGCACTAATGTTGTGTATAAAGATGTCCAGGATATGGGTACTAGAATTCCATCAGAAGCTTCAAAGGGGAGGATCTAAAATGTAAAACATGAATGGTATGGCAGCACTAAAGTGATAAAATATGCAAAAACTTTTGACAACTGTGCATAAAAATGAAAGCTATCAATAGAGCAGATCACAAAACAGGACAACCTATGATTATTTTTCTTTACTAAATATGATCAGAACATGAGGCATGATGCTCAATTTTGTGGAATAAATCTAAAAAACCTTCAAGGGTTAAAAGGCATTTTTAACTTATAGACCTTTTACAACTGAATGCTCATGAACTGCATGTATTGAAAGTAGGAAAACACGAGTCAGTGAGCTTAGCTCTTTTTTGCACACAATGGGCTAAATGATCAGGTCACAAGAGCCCCAAGGTTTCAGAGAAGGTTGGAGAAAAGGGACCCACTGGACAACTGTTGGGAGCAGATGGGAGCCTCCAGTCAAGGCAATTCAACATGTCCTTTAATGTGCACAGGGTATGGTTCTCCTGCACATGAGGCCAAGCTTAATGCCTCATCTGATGGTCAGTGGCCTTTCCAAGCTCAATGGTGTCCCCTACTGACTGACAGTAACATGAGGGTTTTGTAGTGGAACTTGGACCTGGGTACTGCAGATTACAAACCTGGTGCACTACCAATTGAGTCACCCCTGCCCCTTTGAAGTAATGAGAGAGCTGTTTCAAGACCATGTACAGCTAGAAGTTCTCCAAAGAGTGGTTGAACATCACAATAGGATAAGTCACCACATGACTTACTGGTGATACACCAAAATATATAAAAATACTATAAAGTGCTGTTCCACTCTAAACCAGGAAATAAACCACAGGGAAGATGTATTCTGTGTGCATACACCAAACTAAGGAAGCAGAGAAGTAAAATGACAATGTACATATGTAAAGAATGTGATATACAACTCTGCTTAGATCAGTGCTTCAGAGATTAGCACATATTTCAAAATTCTACACATACAAACCACATAACTAAAAAAAATTGGTTTAGGTGGGAGTGGGAACCAAACTTGTGACCTCCTGAAACATGTCAGGTGCTCTTCCTACTGAACTATCACATGCCTAGTTCGACTCCAGCTAATGGGCAACTACAAACTTTGATATACACAGGTAAACCTAATATCAATCGAAGAGTTAGATGAAAAACTTTTCTCAGCTCAAAATTGTCATATATTGCCCTTAGGGATATCAACGGGTCAGAACCTTCTACCATTAATCACTATGTTGAAGTAGTGTCAATCATTAACTTCAGTGATTGCAACAGGTTGCAAGGCATGGTTTGGACCAAATCTGGAGTGGCCCTTAGCAAATCAACTACTATTGATTTCAGCCCCATAATAATGTAAGCAATTTTAACTCCATAACAATGACATTGAGTGTGAAGATGTTAAAACGAAAATATTACTTTCAAATGTTTATTGTCTTTATGCAATATACACTGAATTATTACCACCCAATGCTGTAAATGGAATGCTAACTTCAAAGCTCTATAAATTTTATAATACACATTTTATGGGAAAATGCTACTAAAGGTAAATTAAAGATCTCAATTCTATCTAAATAATTATTTTGAACAATATTCCTTCGGTGTTTAAAGAGTTATAGAAGTTTGAATATTTAACAATAGCAATGTTAGAGAAAAGAACTTATCTTTGAAGTTGACTCTAAAATAAGAATTTTTGGTAAATTTCTTGAAATACATTGATGCTCTTAAATGTTCAGACCTCCCTATCTGTTTAAATACTGAATATTGTTGAAAATTGAGATTTAGATCCGGCTGAGAACCTTAAATTATCCTGAAACAATTTTTCTCATGTTTATTTTAGAAGTTATATATTTTTGGAATTAACTTCCTATCGACCAAGCATAGGGTGGAGTAGTCATAATCCAATAACCACTGAGTGTATATGTATACAATATTAATGAATCTAGCAATTTATAATTATTACATGATATTGGAAGGGAGCACATGCCATACTAATTGATTATAGTGTTGTCAAAGTTGTTCCCACTATAAAGTGCAGTTATTAATCCCTAAAATGCCAGATTTGTAGAGCAGAATTCCCTCTTCTGAAGGGGCCAATTATGAAAAGCTTTCAGCAGAAAGAACAACAACTTTAAAATCTTATACTGAAATAATAATCCTCTCAAGCAGTTGCTTGCCACAGAGGTCTGATAGGAGTGTCAGTTTATATGTCATAGTACGTCTGTGAAGATGGCAAGATCTCAAAAGAAAAGTGACACGAACATCATGCTTTATCTGGGGCTCGAACCCAAGTCCCTTAGATCAGTAGTCAAGCGCACTAACCACTCGGCCACACAGAATAAGTCATGTCATATACCAAAGAACATTTACAACTGTAAATTTTTAGAAAATGAAATATGAGAAAAACAGCAGGCATATTAATTTTACTAATGCTTATTTAAAACAATATAGTTAAAAAAAATTGTAATTTCATTGAATTTACATCATTCTGAAATAATGATTGACAGAATATGCATATTATATCTTAACAGAGCATTTAATTCTAACATTAATAGATTCTGAAAAAATTCATCGCAGACTCGGTGGGAATCGAACCTGCATCTCTCCAGATTCATGCCAGAGTGTGCTACCATTGCACCATGAGTTGGACAATGAAAATTTTCAGAATAAGATATAAATCTTTTTCAATGAGACGTGGCTGAGACAGCGCCATCTATACTCAAGGAGATGCAACTTTTTCAGTCATTTCTATTGTGTGGTTTCATTATCCAACGCGTGGTGCAATGGTAGTGCACTCTGGCATGAATCTGGAGAGATGCAGGTTTGATTCCCGCCGTGTTGCGATGAATTATTTTTTCAGAATCTATTAATTAATGTTTGATGTATATCTTAACAGGGAATACTGTGCATTCCTTATGGATTGATTTTTCATTTAATTCTACATCATAATAAACAAGGTTTATCTGAAACAGGATAATTAAATAGTTCCATATTTATTTCTTCTACAGTACTGCTGCAAGTGTCATCAGAGTCACTACATTGTGTACTGTCACTGTCTTTTGGCAGTTTAATCAAGGTTAATGCAGTATTTCAACCTTTATAGAAGTGTAACAGCAATTATAAAGCAAATATGCTATTATTAAAATACACACTGATACATGAGTATAAAATATTACAATTAATCTTCTAAAGCTCTAATGTTAGTAATAAAGAAAGATGTTGGGGCAAACTTAACGTGTGTGTTTACATTTCAATTTAATTTCTGTCATACTTATACTTTTAATGCCCAGAAAATTTCAGAAAAAGGTAGAGGGTATTAAAGACAAAGAAATAGCACTATTTGGATGAGTTCATTTCAAAATGTCGTCCGTGTTGGGCCTGACATTTGTAAAGGGTTAAACTAAAATGATTTAAACTTAAATATACCAGTAATTAACCTTATTCTTTCATAAAATTTGATAATGCAATGATTTTGAGGGTTGTAAATATTATGGAATATTTTTTATTATTTTTTAAACAATAAAGTATAAAATGCCCCCCCCCCCCCTAAAGTGGTTCCAAGGATTGATATCAGGTTCCATTATAAGAAGAAACTTCAATCTTCATGTAACATGGAGTGGCAAGGGCAAAACCCATATAAATATATTACAAATTATGCAATTAATTGTATATCCAGTGAAACAAATTTGTATGTGCAATACTTACCACTTCTGAACAGAAATATATATATATCAATCAATAATAAATATACAGTTCACCTGTTGACATAGAATTAAAGAAAATCTTTTGTGGGGGAAATGAGTTCCACTCATCAGGAAAACTTTTTTCTTCCACTAAAGTTATTTTTAAACATACCTACTATTATATGAAAAAAATTATAATATGAATCGTAAAACAAAACAAATTTTTACAAAGTCCACTGAAACCTCTTTGTATACAACTTGCACATCATGTATGTTTGGTCATCATTACTTTAAATACAGTGTGCACATGCTACAAATGCTGTTTTACTATCATATAATTCTGGAAGAATTATATGATAGTAAAACAGCATTTGTATAACATTTCTCCTCTGGCAGCTAATGGTAAAAAATTGGCCTCAGGTTTCACAGAAGAATCCAGATCTTGGGATTTCTCCTGGGACAGGAATGTCCTTAGCAGACTTGGTTGTTTTACCTGCTTAGAGCAGCTGTATTTTTATTTCTGCTGTTAGCAGACACACCATTTTCATCAATTGAACTGCTTCTATTTGATTGCTGGGGGGGGGGGGGGGGGGGGGGGGGGGGGGGGGGGGGGGAGGGGATCATATTGAACTGGGATATACATGCTATCACACACTAGATGGTTAAATCAATATTATTAGGACATCTTGGATCACATCCCAAACTTGACGAATGAATCTCAACCACTTCTGTTATATGAACTACTGTTATATGCCAAAAAAACTGTAACAGGAATTGTAAAAGATTAACAAATCTTCATAAAGTTCACTGAAACCTCCATGTTTACTTACACATCACACACTTTTCATTACTTTAAATATGGTGTGCATAAGCTCAGGGGTGGAACAAGTAAGCCTTGGAGAAGGATATTAATTTGGGCCCACAAACTTTTCACTATGCAGTAATTTTGTTTACCAATACATTATCAATTACATTATACTCCTTATTTAAAACTTTTTCAATTTCCTTTATCTAAATCAATGTGGGTTTAGCTACAGCATATGTTATGCAATAATAACTCTTCAGTCACGATGCAATTGTTGAAGACTGAATGTTAGCAAAATATTATACTGAAAATATGATGTGAATCAGAAATTAGGTATATAAAATATGATTTTAAGAATTTAATGGCAGAAAAATGTTACTTTTATAAGGTAATTGAATATTAAACATCCTCAATAATACTTGAGTTGTTTTTCTAGAAACTTTCTCTGTATTATCTTTTTTTTTAAATTGGGAATAGCTTTTATATCATTGAAAACATGCATTTAAACAATGCAAAAAATGAACACTAATGTTATCTATTATTTAAATGTATAAATAAAAAATATGGTGCAAGAATATGGGGAATACAGCTGACGATTCTAGAAATCAATGCTTTTTAAGAAGTTATTAATTTTGTTTTGTTAATTACAAAAGGGTCCAGAGAGCAAGTATTAGGAACAGACCTTTCTTATTTTTAAGAATTCCATGTCCAGTTTAACTTTTTCACCTAGCATTTCCATTAAGAAAAATGTTTCTTGAAATAAAATCTGGATTCAATGCCCTTGGGCCATATGGGTCTCTGGATTGGGGTACAGCCCCGGCCTAGTTCTGCCATTAGCGCGTGGTGCAAATGTAGTTATATAATCATATTCTGGCAGAATTATTGGGTGGAAGGCAAATTTCTCCTTTGGCAACTAATGAGGAAAACATTGGTTTCAGAGTTGAAATTGGAAGAATTTATTGCAATGTGCAGTGATATAGGAAAAATCTGTAAGAGAAACTTGGGGCTGATCATTCAAGTTATTTGGGTACTTAGTTTGGACCAAATCTGTTAAATTAAAAAAAAATAAAATTACAAGAATGAAAAAAAATGTTGAACTCTATCATTCTGTTTAGACTTTAATTTTAAATGTAATATATATATATTTATTAAAATGCCCTCAAAACAAGTTCCCTAATATATAATGTATGTAAATGTTTAAATACATATTAATTTTTTATTTCATAAAAACAAATAACTTTTTTTTTCATGTTTTTACTTTGTTATGTCTGTAGATATCAAACATTTTTTTTTGTTTTTAGAGATTAATCAAATATTATTTTTATGTTGGATAGGTACTGATGAAATATTACAATTTATACTTTCTAAATCTCTGAAAAGTTATAATTGCACCCTCTAATGGTGGGAAAAGTTTAAATTTGCAAAATTTTATGTGAATATTGCAAACAATGTATTCATGCTATAAATTTTGGTAGTGGAATGTTGGGTTGGGTTGTTTTACCTCTGAGCTGCACTTTTTTGCACACCATAGGCTAAATGGCCAGGTCACATGGACTCCGAAGGCTCAGAGAAGGTTGGGGGAGGGGACCCACTGGAACAGCTGTTGGGAGACAGATGGTAGTCTCCCGTCAAGGCCATCCAGCATGTTCTTTTAACATGCACAGGGTATGGCTCTCCCGCACATGGGGCCACAGCTTAACGTCCTATCCGATGGACGGCGGCCTTTCCAAGCCCATAAGTGTTCCCTACTGACCGTGGGCAGGGCAGGAAGTTTTGCGGAGATAAGTCTCAACGCTGACCCAGCTGGGACTCGAACTTAGGAACTACAGATTACAAGCCTGGTGCGCTACCGACTGAACCACCCCCACCCCATTAGTGGAATGTGAAAGGAATAAAGTTTCAATTAGTAATAATGAGTTGACCCCTTAACTTCAGGGGGGGTGGGAATGAAACTTTTTGTTTTAAGAGATAATTGTTTGCTTTCAAGATAAATTAAAAGTTTGATGGTAGAATGTCAAAGTTGTGAGGTTTGCATTTGCAACAATAAGTTGTTCCTTTACACAGGGGTAGTAGTCAACTATTCTAAACGATAACTGGAAAGTTATTTTTTAGTTGGATTGGTACTAATGAAATATAATTTGCATTTCCAAATCCTTAGGTGGTTTCAATATAGATCATTAGAGGGCACTAAATATGGAAAAGGTGAAACTTTTAATGATTATTACAAGTGATTTATTTATGTAGAAATTTTGGTGGTAGGGTGCCAAATAAATATTGTAGTAAGGGAAACAATATGCCCACTTTTCTCAGAGGGGTGTGAGAAAAGCAATTTTTTAAATTCAAGGAATATTACTATTTACATTTTCCTAATGATCCATTAGTTCAAATTAAAACTTTTAAAGAGTGCAGAAAACTTCATTATCTTTGAAAACGAGACCATCATATCTGTCAGAGACAACATGCATTCGTCTAGTTTCATTCAATATTTTCAAGCTTTATATTATTTCAAATTTGTTTTTGAATTTGTGGAACATTTTTTTGGCATTATGTATTTCTGATGTTGTTTAGTGTGAATTTTCCAAGAACCCATCTCTCATGTATAATGTTGTAGTACTGCATACAGGATATAAGCCATAACTAAAACCCCACTATATATCACATAAATTTATTATATAGTAGTTGAAATGTCCCTGGTGCTGACCAGGTCTCACTTTTAATCTGCACATTCATTTCATTGGACTAAATTTTAGTTTTGTAAGCCCCCCCTAATACTTTAGCACACAGATTCAACATGAATTGCTTGGTGTTTACTAAGGTTTTTACTGATATCAGCATGAACTCTCATAATCCATGGCTTCATTTCTATGCAAACCATTGAGCTTTTTATTTCCATTTTGACAAATTTTGGCAACCCGTGGTTCCCAAGATACTTGAACCATATTATTCCAAATTTCATATGCAGGTGCTCCCTATGTGATTCTATGTTGGGTTAAAATATCATATTCCTAGCTGCAATGGCATGCCTTAATATAATAATGTCTTTGGGAATGTGAAAGATCTACCAACAGCTGCAGATGTAGGGAAATAGCAACAATAGATTTGGCAATGATTACTATTTCCTGTAGGACTAACATGATAAATATTTTTGTGGCAAGCCCCTCTTTTGGAATTTTAACTTGGAACCAGAAACACTGAAAGTTTGAAGACCCTATCATGAATCCCTGATGTTATGGCTGCCACAGACATCTTTTATTATTATAGATATACACCTTATCAAACTCATCAGTGTCCTTTATATCACTGAGAGCAGAGTGGGTTAGAGGAGAAAATTTTGACACAGTAGGGATGGACTCAATCTATATTACACTTACCATTATTTTAATTTCTGTCAATTCAATAATTGCCTGGTGATATGTTAGCAGCCATGCAACATGGAGAGATCTACTAGAGACAGCAAGGTGCAGTATTCTGCATGCAAGAAAACACGCATGGCACAGGAACATTGTCTTATTCTTGTGCAATGTCTATTATAATGGTTTCATTAAAACAATGACATTTATTTAAATTGTAACATTTAACTTGCATTGTGGTTTATTCAAAAAAAAATTGTTTTCATCTACCACATTGTATGAACAGAAGACTGTGCATGGGACATACATCTATAAAAGAACTGCAATCCATCAAACAGTTTAGTGTAGCAGTGAACATGCCTTATGGCAAACCATGAATACACATTTTATATGAATTGGGATGTTTTAACTCCAAGTGGCACTTTTTTTGCACACAATGGGCTAAATGGCAGGTCATAAGGCCCTTAAGGGCTTGGAGAAGGTTGGGGTAAGGGGGAGGGGGAATTGGGCAGCTGTCAGAAGACAGTCTCCTGTCAAGGCTTTCCAGTATGTTGTTTAATGTGCACATGTATGGCTCTCCCACAAATGGTGCTATGGCTTAACACTCCATCCAATAGACAGCAGCCTTTCCAAGACTATTGGTGCCCCCTACTGACTGAGGATGGGGAGCTTTGCAGAGAAAAATCTGAATGCAGGCTCAGGTGGGACTTGAACATGGGACCTGCAGATTACAAGTCTGGCATTCTACTAACTGAGCCACTCTGCCCCATTTTATATAATTTTACACTTTTTTTTATATTTTATACTTTATATACATGTGCAATGTAAATAAGCTTTTAAGTTAACTTTACAAAAGTGTTTGTGGTGTGTGTAAAAGAGCTTCTTCAGCATGAAAAGATAGCTTTATCAGTGTAAAAGTTAAAAGTTCAATTATGAGAGAAAAAAAAAGGACTGTCTAGTGGTATGCAGGCAACCATGCAATGCCAAGATCCACTGGAGCCATCAATGTGTAGTATTATGCAGATGCTACAGAAGAAAACAATGCAAAGCAAAATTCCACTCTATTCCTGTGTTCTATTGGAATGGTTTCCTTAAAATGATGACAGAGTGCAGTATAACTTAAACCTTAAAGTGCTGCAAGACATTGCAATTCTCAGGGCCAAATTCAGTCTCATATCCATTATGAACTACAGGTCCCAAAATAATATTCTCCGAGTTTATCCCCCCCCCCCCCGACTTCCAGAAAGCAGCCATTTTAACTATTTTAAAAAATCAATCTAGAAAAAGTTTAAAAATTAAATTAGATAATATAAACCTGATTTTATTTATCCAAAAAAGTTGCAAAAAATGATGAATGCATTATACTGCTCTGGCAGCCATTACTGACTTTTTTTTGCACTCAAGTATTTTGGTTGTTTTCTTTCTTAATGTTCCCAAACTAGTTTCATGGAAAATGCTCTTTGAACTCTTGCATTAAACTTTATCTTGATCTTTTCAAATTCCCTCAAAAATAACCTGTGTAATGGATTAGTAATAAATGTCAATGCTGACAGTAAAAGTACAAATATATAGTGACTCAGGTGAAACTCTCAGTAGTACTGTACGAGTAAAAATACGTAATTACATAATTATAGTTTCAGGTAAAGCTGCTTATATATTACCAAGTAGAATTAAATGTTCTTTCTTTTAAGATACAAAATGCCATATTCTGTTCTTTACTTATATTAGAAAGAGGTTCAAAATTCAATAAAATTACTCCTTTTTACAATGTAATAAAATCACAGTGAATTTAATAAAATTCTATAACACTGTATATAATATTAATAAAACATAGCTGGAGTACAGCAGTGTAATCCAACAGAAATAACAATGGCATTGCAAGATATATCGTAACAAGAATTTGGATGCCAAGATGGTATACAAGATGTATGCGTATATTATAGATATCCTTTGATATAGAATGACAATTTCTATATCTCTATAAAATGAAATATTTTAAGACAGATGGTAAAAAAATTCAGGATTTGTAGGTCAAGGTGAAAGCTAGGCAAGCTGTTAAATTTTAATGTTTCTACAGTTCAATGATTATTTTCAGGTACATAAGTTATGTAGCACTTACCAAAGAGGTTAATAGTTTAGATGTTATAAACTCTTAAGTGCACAGAACTGTTCTAGGTTAGTGGTCTATGTTCTGTATGTCTACAAAATCAGAAACCAACACAGAAGAGTTCTGTGCACTTATGACTTTATAACATCTAAACTTGCTGTTTTTCTGAAAATTTATTTTACAAAAATTTACAATTAAATTACTTTATTTTGATAAATGACATACTAAAATAGTAAATGACATACTAAAATAGACAGAAATTGGTCATGATTTAAAGTTGTTATTTTTTTTCTGCTGAAAGCACTTCAAAATTAACTTGGCAAGAAAACAGGCCTGTTAAATATAGTTAACACTGTATTTATAATACATCAAACTTTTTGACTCAAGTATGAGTTATTTTACTTCCGAGTAGCACTTTTTTTGCACACAGTGGGCTAAATGGTCAGGTCACAAGGGCTCAGAAAAGGCAGAGGAAAGAGGAGGTACACTAGACAGTTGTTAGGAGACTGAAGCCTTTTGCCAAGTCATCCAGTGTCCTTTAATGTGCATTGTATGTATGGGTATGGCTCTCCTACATATAGGGCTATGGCTTGAAGTCCTATCTTATATATATTGCCTTTTAAAGCCCATCAGTGTCCTCTTTTTCTTGAAGGTGGAGATTAGCATAGAAAAACCTCTACACTGGCCCAATTATGACTCAAACCGGGGAACTGTGGATTATGAACTTTGAGCTAACTACCACTGCCACAAAACTGGGAATATAAGATTAAAGCTCGAAGTATCAGTGACTGAGAAATCCACCACCTTTAAGCAAATGGTTTCACTGTATACAGACTGGCCCCACCTGTTTAGTAGCTACTGTCTATATCATGTTACCTATAATTTTAGATCAAAAAGTTATTAAAATTGCAATTAAAACAAATGATGCTTGGAAGCTGGACGATTTCAGTTTTAGTGTGCTTTTCACTGAATGTACGACATATAAATAAGGCTAGTTTTACTGTATTTGAGCATAAATTCGGATATATCGATAAATGAATTATCAATCGACTAAAGTTGTCTAAGCATCAATTATTAGTTATTAATTAATAGAAATTAAATTTATTTTTGTTAATGTCAAAGTATGTATGCCGTGGACTTCGATCACCGCTGTTGCAATCCATCATTACCCATGAGCAATGATGAGGTTTGCTACTACCGCAATCCAAATGTTTTCTCAGAAAAGCATGGTAGGGGCTGAACGGCAATTCTTGTTCTCTCTGTAATTTGCAATTTGGTCATTATATCAAGATATTATTAAATAATTACTAGTTATTAATATTTTGACTTTTTTTAATTTTCATTAATATCATAAGGTCTTGACACAAGTCCATACCACTACATATTTGCAATTGAAATTAATAACTAATAATCATCAATAGACACCAATCATATATTAATAATTGTTTAATCAATATATTGCATAAATTAGGACAGAAAAAATTGTCATACAGCCGTGTAAGTAGCTAAGATCAAAGTCCACACTGTATGTATTTTATGACATTAATGGAAAAAAATATTTAATAATTAATCTTTAATAATCTATATGTAGAAAACATTAGTAATTAGCTCCTTGTTATTATGTAAATATTTCACCAATAATCTGCTTATGGGAGCCGAAAACTCAAATAATTTTTTATTGAGCTCCGATGGTTTTTGTGGGGATGGGAAGGCCAATATTGGATTCTACTCACAATAATTTGAGGGTGGGGTGGAACAGGGCACAACCCAAGTCCACAGCACTATAATATGTTCGCAATTGAAGTTAATCATTAATGATTAATAAGTATTTAAACAATATATTGCATATTAGGGCAGAAATGTCGTACAGCACCCTCCCATGCTTTTTTAAAAACACGCTCGGACTTCAGTAGCAGCAGACATTGTCATGCTGCATGGGAAGTGATGGGTTGCACCAGCGATGTTAAAGTCTATGTAATAATCACCTTATATTAATGAAAATTAAAAGTATAAATATTAATAATCATTTAATAATCTCTTAATATAATGATCAAATTAGCACTGCAATTAGAGAGAGAACATAAAGAATTGCTGTTCAGCCTCTACCATGATTTTGAGAAAATGCTTGGATTGTGGTAATGGTAAACTTTGCATGGCGCATGGATTGCAATGATCGAGCTTCGCATCATGTGTACTTTATGACAATAACAAAAATAAATTTCAATAACTAATAATCGATGGGTAGACAACCTTAGTCGACTGATATTTAATATATTTGATGAATTTATGCTCAAACATAGTAAAACTAGCCATATTTATGTGTCACAAGATGTCACCTTCAGTGAAAATCACACTAAAGCAGGAATTGTCCAGCACCCAAGATATTAGACTAGCACCAAATAAACACTGAATACTACAAGAGTATAATATTTCAGCTGCCATGGTGGCAGAGTGGTTAGCATGCTTAAATACTGATCCAAGGGGCCTGGGTTTGAGACTCAGGTAAGTACGGATGTTTTTTTTTGTGTTGTCTCACCTTCCTCACTGATTTTTTTCTATGGCCTATTAATCTGACAGGTTCTTGCCAAACCTCTATGGCAGCTGCTTGAAGGGTAATTATTTAATTTCGATTACTTACCTATGGTTGTTATTAATAAAAATTAAAAACAAAGTAACAGTTGCAAAATATTCTTGAAGACATTAGGTTTATATGTCATATGATAAAGTTGGTTCAAAAGCACATCACTGAAAACTAGTACTCATGTTTCATACACTTATTTTATTGACTTGTTATGGGTTGTTTTTAGGAGCAAGAAATTTTTTTAATACAAAGCTAATGTATATAATATCAAATCCATAACCAATTTAGAAACTGAAATTCTGAGCCCCATACAAAACACTTTTTTTTTACATTAAAAATAACCTATGACCCATCTGCCTACTACAAATGTTTTGCTGAAGCAAAGTGGTCATAATTTGTTTTTCTGAAAAAGTGCCAGTTGCTAAAGAACCAGATGAAGTTTAAATTGTAGATATCTGAGAGAATACTAAACAAATTATCTCACTTTCTCTTTATAACTAATGAACACAATAATAAAACTCGATATTTCCAAGAAATTAAATTGTTACAATACAGATTTTAATGAAACGATACTTTCTAATTCTATCCTTTATCATTTTAACAGTTAAATGAGGATTAGGTGGTTTCACTGGCCTCTTTCACATCAAGGAAATCAGCATAATTATATTTCATAAATGGAATATCAAATGTTAAAAGACCATAATCTTTGGCTTGTGCTATAGCTACTTCTAGATCAAACTGTTTTTTCTGGCATATATTAGTTTTATTTGCACTGTAAACTTCTCCAGTATATGGTGATATGAACTGTTTCAATAACTTCACATTTGTATAATGGAGAACAAGATATTCATCTCTACAAATTGGGCATGGATTCCCTGTACTAATTACACCTTTACGAATGCATGTTTTACGAGTTTTTAGCGGTGCAAACTGACCCTTAAAATTTCGCCTATACTTTTTCCATACTGGATCATCTCCATACGTTTCTTTGTAGGCTTGACTTTCTATATATCTCATAGAGACTTCTGGTGGAATAATTTTTGTTCGATCTTTAGAAGGATCTGTCGATTCTATACTCTGATCTCCGCTTTTAGCATTTTGTCCATTAGTTTCACAAAAATACGCAGAAGAGGATTTAAAACTTCTGACATGGTTATTAGTAAATCCGTTTGTAACGTATGAATCTTCAAAATTGCTTTTCAAGAACGGAACAAATACACACTTTTTGTATTTTAATGTACTTCTTTGAATGACTGTATAGCAGGTCTGTAGACGCAGCCCTCCGTTTATGCCCAAGACTTTCCACATTTTGGGAACTGCACGGTTTCGAAATACCTTACTCGCATATATCTAAAAAGAAAAAATATATATATTACGCAGGTAGCGTTAAAACCTCAAGTAATTATCGATAACCACACAACTATCTACCGCTCAACAGTCCATTCAGCACACCAAAATGCACTATGATAGTAACAATTGTTTTCTTCCCCCATGTTTGAAGTTAAAAGGGTTTAAATTAATTTCGTTTGAGCAGTCGAACCAACTCTAGAATAATCCGATGAATTTGATCATAGATTTGACGTTTGCATCAAGTGCTTGCCATTTCCCATATTCTTCCCAATCACACCATTAAAAAGAAGATTATAGATTCAAACCATGAATGTAGATGTGAACTGGATGGCACGCTCTCAATAAGATCAATGGTAGAAAAGCGTATCGGGTTGGGTTGTTTTACCTCTGAGCGGCACTTTTTTGCACACCATGCGCTAAATGGCCAGGTCACATGGACCCAGAAGGCTCAGAGGTTAGGAGAGGGGATCCACTGGAACAGCTGTTGGGAGACAGATGGTAGCCTCCCGTCAAGGCCATCCAGCGTGTTCTTTAACGTGCACAGTGTATGGCTCTCCCGCACACTATTCGTCTGTTAATCTCATGCCGCACATCACCATTATCGGTTACATAGCTCCCAAGATAATTAAATTGTGACACTTGCTCAAGATTGCAACCATTCAGATGAACAATCACAGCCTGCCTGACGAATTTTCATTACTTTAGTTTTCCCTCTGTTTATAACCAAACCTACTCTACTACCAGTTTCATCAACAGCTCGAATGAAAGAGTTAATCATGAACATCATTTGCAATGGAGGGTCACCGCACAGGCACAAGAAACGTGTGCTTAGGGTCTCAGTATCGCAAAGGCCTGAAGAAAAAGTTCAAAAGAAAATTAATTTTTTTATCTTTAATATTTTCTTGATTGATAGCAAATGTAAAATAATAACGATAGGAAAAAGTGGTTTTTTTTCGATTCATGCATTTCAGTTAAAAAAAAAACGTTTTCAATTTTTAGAGGGTGCTTCAAAATCAGGTTGCATTTAGGGCCTCCAAATGCTTGATCATTTGCTAAATCATTTGCTCATCTGCCGCTGCTGATCATTTGCTAAATCGGCCAAATCATCAGCATAATATAAATCAGAAATTTTACGATCTCTAAACCATTTAAGGCCTAAACATTTCCTTTGCAGTGAATTTTGGACAACATAACCCAACTAAAGAGGAAAGGAGACAAAATGCACCCTTGTGGAACACCATAAGCAGTGCTAAACTAATTGCTACAAGTTTACCAACTATCATACATGACTCAGTGTTATTATAGAGAACTTTCGTTATATTAATTAACTTGTCTAGTATGTTATAAGAATCAACTACAAATTATGACGACCAACAGAGTCAAAAGCTTTTTTGAAATCTACAAAGTTGGTAACTACAGGTTTCTGAAACTCTAAACGTTTCTCAAGAATCTAGCCAAGTGAAAAAATTTATTTCACATTTCCTACCACTTCTGAATCTTTATCGCTTATCATGCAATTGTCTGTTGACCAGATTTTTAATTCTATTGCCAAACTGGTAATGTATTTATTTAATTAATAAACTTTCAATAGACCCTACCTAGTCTAGAGCTGTCCTATGGCTGAGTGGTTAGTACGCTTGGCTACTGATGGCTAAAGAAAAAGCTGAAAGGCTAAGAGACCTGGGTTCGAGCCTCTGGTAAGGTATGGATGTGTGTGTTGTTTCTCTGCTGAGGTCCAGCCATCTTCACAGACCTTCTACTGTGGCATTTAAACTGACAGGCTTCTGTCAGACCTCTGTGGCAAGCAGCTGCTTGAGGGGGTATTTATTTTTTTTTACCTGGTCTAGTGGTTAGCATTCCTGACAACTAAGACCAGTGGGGCATGTTCTTGTGTAAGTGTTTGTATGTTGTATGAGAAACCAGAAGAAGCCTAATATAGCTTCTAGGTTATCTCTGTCCTTTGGTGTATGGAAGTATCTTTTTCCTTAAAACCAGGGCTGGTTCTGGGAGCGGCCAAGGTGACATGCTCCTCCCCACTCCTTGAGAATTAACTAAACTGATAGTAAATATGCTTTCTTAATAGCTAAAAGTAAAGACGGATCTGGGGATTAAGCGGCCATGCCCTCATCCCTTGAGAATGCTAGTAAGTATATTATGTGCAAAAATGATTAAACCTATATGTATTTTACGCATTTTTGAAAACCTCTAAAACAGAGGGGAGAGTGTCATACTACAATGTAAATCTAGTCTCTTACACACACACGCACACTTTTTCTCTATTTTTTTCACCCCCTCCTACTTTTAATTTTCTTGATCTGGGCCTGGATAAAACAAGTATTTTGCAACAAAAAAGTAAAACTTAAATAATTCACTTGATAAACAAACGGACCAATCACATACATGGCTAACTAATAATTGATCATCTTTTAGTAACAAATACAAACGCAATGAAACGTTCGTTACATAATAGTTTTAATCTACAACTTAAACTGTCAAAACATCTTAATTAAGATTTAATACATCATGAAATGTTCAATAGAAGGAATTTACAAGTCAGTTCTTAAAAATAACTTTTACACTATTTCTAAGCGTACCAAATTACCTTTTTGTTTAGTATAACAAAACCTTGGGAGTAACTGTATGTTTTGTCCATTAATACAGTGCTTCTCAAAATTCTGCTGGCAATTACATTTCCAGAGACCCAGAATACCTCTATGCACCAATTATTAAGTCTCCAGCACCATTAGATTCCAATATGACCTTTGACCTCCAAAATTTCGTAACGATATCTGAAACAGACATAGGCACCAATTTTCGCGTTTCTAGTACTTGCAGCTCAAAATTTGACCTCTATGTGACCTCTATTTGACCTTGAAGGACATGATGGAGATAAAATTTCGGATTATCTCTAGGTATAAATTTTCAGAGATGTGCCTTTGCTGCAGAAGAGTTAAAATTAGCACAATCCTTTTTCTGTTACTGATGGGCTTATAAAGGCCCGACGTCCGCGGATGGGATATTACGCCGTGGTTCAGTGTTCAGGAGAAACACAGTGCAGGCTAAAAGAAAGAAACACACAGTGCACACTGAAAGGCTTTCACAGGAGCCTTCCATCTGTTTTCAAACAGTTGCCCACTGGCTCTACTTCTCCAAATTTCTCAGCCCTTGACCCTCTTGTGACTTGGTCATTTAGCCCATTGTTTGCAAGATAATGCCGCTCAGAGGTCAAACCCCCACCCCCTTTCGGTCACTCAGCCGTTACTCACTTACAACAATGTTCTCTATATATATTAGCTATTGACATTCAAATTTATTTCAATGACATTGTCTGAATTCTATTCGTTTCGCTTGTATGAATACTTTTATCCATTGTACGTGTATATTTGTGTTATAATGCGTTAAATAATAACATGGTAGTTTCCTTAATAATGCCAACAAAAATAAGGAATTAACGTAAAACTTTCAAAAATGATTAACAGTTGTCTAAATAAGATAAAAGTTGATTTAAAAAACTTTGTCAAAAGAATTCAAGCCGGTTGGGTTGGGTTGTTTTACCTCTGAGCGGCACTTTTTTTGCACACCATGGGCTAAATGGCCAGGTCACAGGGACCCTGAAGGCTCAGAGAAGATTGGGGGAGGGGACCCACTGGAACAGCTGTTGGGAGACAGATGGTAGCCTCCCGTCAAGGCCATCCAGCGTGTTCTTTAACGTGCACAGGGTATGGCTCTCCCGCACACGGGACCACGGCTTAACGTCCCATCCGACGGACGGCGGCCTTTTCAAGCCCATCGGTGTCTCCTACTGACCGTAGACAGGGCGGGGAATTTTTGCGGAGATAAATCTCAACGCTGACCCAGCTGGGACTCGAACATTCAAGAAGGTAGTTGATAATTTCTAGTGTACGAGTGAAAGTACATTTACAGCTCATTTATGAATATTCTTCCACTTTTAGATTTTCCGTTTAATTTGTTCCAGAAAATAATTAATAAGGCTTATTGATTGAATTATTTCGCCTCATTTTTAAGTGCAGAAGAGAAGTGCCTTGTTCAGAAATTTGCATTTGTTTGGATCATTTGTCTCTGATTGGATTATTTACTTTCAATGGGTTTTTTTTTTAATGTGGGACAGAGCTGCCTTTCGACGTTATATCAGAATAATCCAATCAGAGATAGCTATAAATAATAAACTGAATAAATATCTCCTCAAGCAGCTGCTTGCCACAGAGGTCTGGCAGTAGCCTATCAGTTTATACGCCATAGTAGAAGCTCTGTGAGGATGGCATGCCCTCAGCAGAAAAACAACACGAACATCCAATCCTTACCCGGGGCTAGTCCAAACAAAACAAATTCGCTAACAAGACAATTTCGTTCACACACGATATATAAAATATGTATATAAACCTTACCAAGCCCATTGGGTTCCTTTTCTTACCAAGGTAGGAGTGAGAGTTAACGAAAATTTTTTTTACTCAGGTACAGTTGGGACTCGAACCAGGGAATATAAGATTGAATGTTAGGCGTTATCAAAAATCATCCCTCCATTCCAGCGAGATGATTTCACTATATGGTTTGTTGAGCCCACTCCCTTAAAAGCTCCTGAGCTGCCAATGCCTGTCACTATTTATGCCTACCAATTTATTTCAGAATGCGCATGAAAGAAGAATTCCTATTATTATGCAGAACTGTTTAAGTGAAAAATTTAAATATTCGAAACACTGGAAACATGACTCAATATAACTAACAATCATGACTAAAATGGGGATAATCTTTACCTAGGTAGAATATGCCACATATTTCCAAAAATAAAGATTACAAAAATATCTAATTTTAGATGGTCTTCATGATTCATTTTCCCCATAACTTCACTGGAAATAATCACAATCTTTCCCAAAACTGTTAAAATCAATTTTTTTAAATATTCGTTCAATATTTAAACAGATGCTAACGCTTGAAGCAGAAACCAAGAGTAATAAATATTACTCAAAAAGTAGAAATGATAACTGTATAGCACGCCTTTTACTGAAATAAACGTTATTTTAAGAGTTTTGTGAAATCATTATTATTCTAGATTTCATTAGTTTTAAAGAAAAATATTTAGGACAGACCTAACATAAATTCAGTTGTTAAGTGTTAGTTTTTATAACGCTTTACATACTAAACGAACATTTCTAAAAATCGAGGTCGAAAAAGATTTGAGTGAGATTTACAATTCATCTTTTTTTCACCATTTTTTTTAGTAAATATCTTATTTTTAAAGTTAGGATTTTGAATGTGGATTTACACTGAAATAATGAGGAGAATAATGATGACTGAAATAATGATGTCTGAGCATATTTGGTAATATAGACTGTTTTAATGTCATACATAAAATAAATAAAATAAATACCCCCTCAAGCAGCTGCTTGCCACAGAGGTCTGACAGGAGCCTGTCAGTTTATATGCCACAGTAGAAGATCTGAGAGGATGGCAGGACCTCAGCAGAAAACAACACGAACATCCATACCTTATATGGGGCTCGAGCCCAGGTCCCGTAGATCAGTAGCCAAGAGCGCTAACCACTGGCCATGGGACGGCGTCAACCACGGCCATGGGACAGCATCGTACATAAGGAAGATAAAATATAAAAATTGTAATAGTTATAATTACAGCAGAACAAATATGATTATATTTTACAGGTGCGGAAAGGGAGAGGAGCCAGAATCGCCATTTTGGAGGCAGGCGCTTTCTGCTAGCAACAGGTTGCCGAAAGTGGATCCAGTTTGGGGAGCTGGGCAAAGAAAGGCGACAAGAGTAGGAGGTGTTGCAAGAGTCGATATGGCGCAGCAACCATGTCCATATCCCATTGGCCGAGACACCCTAAAGTCCCCGAAAAACATCACGTGACCTTGCGACGTCACTTGAACAAGGACCGAACCAAGGACTTGCGCACTGACAACGAGACCTTCCGCATGTAAGGCTGATAGTCTGTGACTCGATTAAGCCTTTTTGTTCTTCATCTAGCGGTGGGACCGCTGAGGCTTCTTGTAGATTGTGCTGCGTTTAGTGAGTGACTGTTCCTGGTGGGCAGTCACTGTTGTATATCCATTATAAAGTGTAAAATTCTGTAACTAAAGTGTACATATCCGTAGTACACCTGAGTTTTGTGTTCCTCTGCCACCTAGGTAGATCAACATCCTAGTACCCTTCTGCACACTTTCTCACACACGTTGAGTAGAAAACAACCCAGCCCAGACAGGTAGAGAAGAAGCTGTCTACATGAATGATCATATGCATGTTACCTTTCATTAAAAAGTAATTCATTACCTCTGAATAAATTAAAAACGAATTTAATAAAAGAAAGTGTGAAATTTTTTTATAATATGAAAGCAAAGTTTATAATATGAAGCTTGTTTCTCTGAAAGTCAGGATGAAAGGAGATAAAGTTTTGTGTTTGTCACTTGTCAATATGAAATAAATATTCTGATTTGGAACCGAAGATCAATAGAAAGAAAGAGAAATTATTATTGGAACATCTTTTTTCTTCCTATCAGGAAAGGTAACAAAATGTGTTTTAAATATTCGACCTTCTCATATAATCAAATTTACATGAGGATAAAATTGATATGATTTACATTTATGTTTGCGTCATTCTCAAGCAGACAAGGGCTATGGAGGTCCATCCAGATTGTGTAATTTAGTAACTATCCTGAGTTGTATGTCGCCACCGTACACCAATTCTAACAAGTCCTGTTTGACATTTTCTGCCCACCGCATTCTAGGTCTGCCCCTCTTTCTGAGGCCTCTAGGCACACTGCTGATAACTCTATTCGTTAATCTATAATTATGCATACGCCCAACATGGCCAAACCAACGTCTGTATCTCTGCACAATATGCTGTTCAAAGGAAGTTTATTCATTTAGAATCAAAAGCATCAAGATTTTTATTATCTTCTTTACACTATGATAACTAACTCTAGAAAGAACCAAACTATTAACACTCTCCGTAGATTCATAAAAAGTTCCGGCAGCAATCCCTATCCTTCTGTTATTCTCATCTGTACATCACCAGTATCTGTTACATAGCTCCCAAGAAAATTAACTCTGACACCTGCTCAAGAGTGGAACTATTCAAATAATTGAACCACGGCCTATCTGACCAATTTTAATCACTTTAGTTTTCTTTCTGTTTATCACCAAATCTATTCTAATACCAGTTCCATCAACAGCTCGAATGAAAGAGTTCATCTAATCAACATCATTTGCCAAAAGGGCTAAATCATCAGCATAATCTAAATCAGACATTTTCAGATCTCTGGATCATTTGACCCCAAAATCTTTCCCTTGTATTGAATTCCGCATAACATAATCAATAACCAAAGAGAAAAGGAGACAAAATGCACCCTTATCGAACATTAGAAGCAATGTTAAACCACTGATACAAATCTTACCAACTATCACACACGACTCAGTGTTATTACAGAGCGCTTTCTATATTAACTAACTTCTCTGGTATGCCATACAATCTCACGATCAACCACAAATTATGATGATCAACAGTCAAAAGTCTTTTTGAAATCAACAAAGCTAGTAACCAAATGTTTCTGAAACTCTATAAACATTCCTGAAGAATCTGCCTAAGCGAAAAAATCTCATCTACACATTCCCTACCACTTCTGAATCCACACTGCTCATCAGGCAATTGTCCATCAACCAGGTTTTATTCTATTAAGCACGATCATGCAAAGAACTTTTTCTGGAACAGAGAGTAGGCTGATACCCCTTTAGTTATCACAAGGACTGCGATTAACTTTTTCAAAAATTTGAAAAATAATAGCTCTGGTAAGATCCTTAGCAACAATGCCTTTATCGTAAAAGATATTCAAAATTTCAGTCAGCCATGTGGCAACAAAACATTCGCAGCTCTAAGCATTTCGGTAGTAATTTCATCTACTCCTGGGGATTTATGAAGTTTAAGTTTAGAAACAGCAAAAATAACTACAAACTGTGATATAGGGCCAACATTAAAGCCACCAATGCATCTATCATCATTACAAACAATGGGAGTAGAACTAACCACATTGTTTAGGAACATCACTGAAATGCTCAGCCCACCTAGCCATGACAGAATCCTCACCTTCAATAATACTACCTTGTTTATTCTTCAATCCTTGTATACCTGTTGTAACGCTCCAAAGATTATTAACTTTTCAAGTCGGACCTCTTGTCTGATCCAAATTTATTCAAAATTCCGGATAGCTTTGTCGGGCGCGAGGCAATAACTTGTCAAATAAAGTTGAAATAGGGTTCGTTATGTATATAGCGTTACTTATCGAGTAAGAATTCAAAAAAGGATTGTTAAATCTAATCAAAAATCAATTAACGTTGTTCAAGAGAAAAATAGCAAAAATTCAAAAATGTCTAAAACAAAGTTTATTTCCAAAAAATTCAAAGACTCACCAAATTCAATGGAAGAATAAAAAAGTTTAAGTACTAGCAATTCACATCTATCTAAATCTCTACTACATCTTTCTCCACTACAATACTACACCTCCACTGACAATACTCATCCTCCACTAACTATGACTACATTCTACCTCTATTTCTGCTCTGTGACCTAACGTCACTTAGTTATAAAATGCTGCATAAAAATTTGGCACGTGTCTGTTGCACATCGGGAAATATAATAAAATAAATAAATACCCCCTCAAGCAGCTGCTTGCCACAGAGGACTGACAAGAGCCTGTCATAGTAGAAGGTCTGAGAGGATTGCTGGACATTTGTATAATCTGATGATAGCGCTAGTTATGACGCAAGAGGGGTCGTGTCCTACACGCGCGCATTTGTGGCTGACAATCAAAAGGTCAGAGTTGCACAAGCATAACTCCTATGGCTGGAAAGCGAGAATTGCGATCAGTCCAAAAAAAGAAATAATCCCCAAAATGATAAATATAACGTAAATAAAGTAAAATTGGTTAAAATAAAAGTACTGGTAAAGAAAATACAAATGAATGGGTGGACCATCACACTGTCCGTTTTTTACTACACAAAACATTATTTGGTACAGCTCTCTGCTGTTGTGCTGTCTGCTTCCTCGGCTTTTTCAGCCAAGCCATCAAGCCCAAGATTCTTATCAGCTGCTAACTGATCCTTTACACGTTTATTAAGCTTTTTGTAATGCTTTCTATTAGGACTTTTCTAGTAGGGTATTGATTAAATTCCTGCAGTTATTTCATTCCGAAAATTCTTATATCACTCAAATAATTTTGCCTTTTTCCTAAAAGAGTACTGTTAGTTTCAAGAAAAGCCTGTTTAAAACGATCCTATTCTTCCTCCACTTCAGTAGTAAGCAAACCATGACTGTCATAATGACTAAGTAATATATCATGGTAAACTTTACCTGTAACTAGGTCTTTTAGAGCTTCAGAATTAAAGGTAGCTTTTTTTTAATTATCACAACACTTTTTAAGTTTAAGTTGCAAGAGCATAGTTCCAATTTCAGCTTAAACTTAAAAAGACACTTCGAACAAGGTAATGGTCAGATCCAATTTCAGCTCCCCTATATGACCTGGCATTCCTAACAGAACTATCCCATTTGCTGTTAATTAATATATAATCAATCATATTATTATGCAGCCCATCTGGTGAAACCCATGTGTGCTTATATATGTCATAGTGTTTGTAATAAGTGTTAGTTATTCTCAAACCATTAAGTTTACTTACTTGTAGGAGTCGTTGCCAATTGTCATTGGAACTATCAATAACAAAGGGACCTATCACCCTTCCCCAAAGGTCAGAGTGAATACTAACTTTAGCATTGAAGTCACCTTAGAACAAAGGTAATACTCCTTCTTTGACAGAATTCAAAATATCATGAAATCGTAAAATCTATTTTTCTCATCCTCATCGCCATCCTCAGTGATGGCATAACAACAGATAGCAATTCAAGTCTTTAATACTTGTGTGAAATCTAGCTGTGAGAAACCTTTAATTAATGAAGTCATATGCTAGAAGAGCATCACTAGCGTTTCTGCTGAGAAACAGAAATTTGAAATTGAGAAGCGCATTGGAGATACTCTTTATCTTCCGTCCCTGAATAGAGAAATTTAAGATTATTTTTAAGAATATGACTTTCATATATCCATCTAGTCTCTTACAAGGACAAATGAAAGAATATATAAATTATAACGGTGAAATCTTGTGCGAGGACATGAAGAGAATAATATCTGTGCAGAGTTCTCACATTCCAACTACCTTTGGGGAGAAAATGATTAGTGGGATGTTGAAAGAAACTGTTTATTGAGAGAGTGAATGCCGATAATATCAAACAGTCCCCTAATCGCAGGCATAGAGCAAAGACCCGTTTCCCCACTACTAAAGGCTGAAGCCATCTATATTTAAAGACTTCTTCCAATGTAGGATTTGATGATGCCTGTAGAAGAAAGAGTTCAAGTACCTGCGATTGCCTCAGATTAAGATTATCCACCAGCAGATAAAACATATCCTGTGAATCTATTCACTTGGGGCTGTCAACCCACAAACAACCAGAAAACACAGGGAAAGATTTTTCCATCCACAGAACCCATCAGTGCAGCAAATTCAGGATCTATAATCAAGCTCAGAGCAATAATTCATAATTCTGTTCAGGTTGCTATAGTAGACGATCAGCGTCAATGCAATATGTATTTGACTACTCCTCAGCAGGGTAGAAAAAAAATAGAAAAGTAGCCATAGTAATCCAGATTAGTAAGGCCACACAGCTCTCCCATTCCGTTCCCTTCCACAAGAGAGTATCTCTTTTGAGAGGTACTAACGGTCTGCACCACGGAAAGGCCGAGTCGGACATTACGTGATACGCCTGGCCGATTCTGTGCATCATCATAGGGGTTTGGTGCATAGCTCTTCTTGACTACCTAATTACTCTCAGTGACTACCTAGCTACCATTTACAGACCGCGTTACATTCACACATATATTTTCCTCCCGTAGGGTTAGCAATTGGCCTTTCTTCTGAAATAACGTTCATATCCATTCTTTCATGAAATATCAAGAACGAAAGAATGCTTTGCAAGTTCTGAGGTCTGCTCTCAGTGCATGTTTGTTTCACGCAACTTCCTCATGTGTGAATGCACTTTACGATTTCAAAAAAAAAGTTTTATTTGGGAACTCAGAGCTTATTCACAGATAAAGAAGAGTACAGATAGATAACTCGAGTTGATCATGGAGGTAGGAAGATAAGAGGAGGAGCCCTAAGCACTTGAAAATGATGCTTCGGCGACTGCGCGGCAGCCATGTTGTTCTATTCAAACATTGATCAGTAGTATAGGTGAGTAATATCTCCTTCTTTGACAGAATTCAAAATATCATGAATCCAGCTTCATGATATATTCATATAGCTTCGTATGTGTTGCGCTATAAAAAAAAAGTTGCGCTATAAAAGTGTTGCACTATAGAAATTTAATTTTTTTCGACATTTGTATTATGGCAGCCTGTTCAGCTTACGGCTGCACGAATCGCCCTTCAAAAAAGATACCAGGAATTACCTTTCATCGGTAAGTTTGTCATTTTTATAAAAGTTTAAATAATTATATAATGATACAAGCAACTTCGTGTTGAAATTACGCCGCTATGAAATAGTTTTTTTTTTCGTGTTACAAACCTCGATTCTTCACCAGATTTTTTTTTTATTTTCTTCGGATTGTACTCAGTGATAAATGTGAAGATATACTTCTTATATTGATTGATTGATTTTACGCTACACTTATTTGAGAATTCCTTCTGCAGGCTTTCTCAGTTAAAAAATTTTGTTGGCTGTAATTGAATATTAGTGTGTATTCTATTTAATGGATGATGAATTTACATACTTTTAAATAAAGGTGATTAAAATATCAATGAGTTTCTTTTTTGTTTTTTATTTCATTTTAGGTGGAAGTATTAGATATTATTTTATTTAAATGTTTCAGTGTTTAAATTCCTCTCTCTTCATGATTTAATAAGTTCAGTGTAAGAAGGGAAAAGTAAATTACAATAAAGTATTTTCATAAGGTGAGAAATATAATCTTTCTTTTTTTTAATTTGAATAGCATTTAAGGGTTTTTGTTTAAATGCCCCCTTTTTTTCCTGGATTGGAGTCTTATATTTTTGAATTTCTTTTTAGATTAATTTAATGTATATGGTGTAAATTGTCATAGGTGAGTGACAGCGATCATTAGTTAGGGTGAAAATTTTTCAAATTGTTTAAATAATTTTAGTTAAAAGAGGAGAGTGTAATGCTTTTCCCCTTTCCGTTAATTCTTCTGATAATGTTCTAATTGTCCCTTTTAAGGTGAATATTGAATTTATTTAATTCTGTATGGATTTCAAATAGAGCGAGTTTATTGCTTGTAGTTATTTTATTTTTACTTTGGTTGAGGTGTAGGTTAGGGGTACTGAAGATAGGTATAAGAGACTGAGGAGTCAGGCACTGAGATGTCGGGTTCAAGCCACTATCTGGAACGTTGCCTTTTTTTTAATGGATATTATATTCCCTTCACCCTGTGGATATATATATTTTTTTCTTTTTCTTATTTTTTTTATTTTTTATTATTTTTGCTTAGTATAATTTTTAGTTGCTTTTTTTTATTTCATATAGTTTTTTCAGATATTATTTTGAAATTTTCCTTTGTGACTGAGGAAGGATGTATTTCAATCCTTATGAGTTTTTTTTGAGAGATTGTAATAATTGTGTATTTTGTATTGATTGTTAACTCTGGTTGAGGGAGGAGAATGAGCATGAGATGGGGGAGAGATATGAAGCTGAGGGTACAAACATAGAGCTGGTGGGTTCGAGCCACCATCTAGGGCGTTTTTTTTTTGTATAAATATATATTTTTTTAGTTCTTTTTTTTTACTTGTTATACTATTGGCTTTATTTAGTTTTGTTAAGCAATTTTTTTTATTTTTGTGGAATGAGAATTTTTTTAACGTAAAACATCTATTTTCTGAATCTTACAAATGTGATTTTTTTGCAGTTTAAATGCTGCTATTGCATATAATGTTTAGTGTTTTATCCATAAAATGTGTTCTACTGTTTTCAGTGCAGTATAAATAAACTTTCAAATTCTGGTAATTGTTTGTTAATGTCGTATTCAACGAAATACGTAAATAGTTCTGCTATACAGTAATTCTGTATTGAAATATTCATTGCACTGAAAAAACAATATAAATTCCAAATAGCTTAAATGGGATTTCTCTTAGTCGTAAGAAAATAATCTTGCCGTATATAACGCACAGTAAAACTGAGTATAACACGTGAAAAGTAGGCTTGTTGAATGTTTGCAGACGGTTTGTTTTGAATGCAACAATATGGCTACCGCCCTGCTGCCTAAGCATTATTTTCCTTGCACAGGGAAAGCGCGTTAGGGCGTCTCCTTATCTTCCTACCTCCATGGAGTTGATCCCATGTTTACAATGAAACGATCGCAGCGCCTCTCTCCTCCCATCAGATCCTGATATGTCAAAGAGCCTATCCTCTTGTGTTTCCCATTTCCGCTGCTGAGGTCGAGTTTTCAACCATCAGGTGTCCAGTAACTTCTGGGCCTGATTAATGTCCCTGTAAACCTTAGGCATTTTCTTTCTTAGACCCTTTGGCGGATTCATTTTTATACGTATGTCGATTTCAATGGTTAGATGGATGATCATAATTTTCTTTATTTTTTCTCGGATAGAAAAACGGGTAATGTAACAGGTCTCAGCAGCTGAACTGATCACTATTTCCCCAAGAGGAGATATGTGTTACAGTTTTATCACGCAAAGGAAAAAACATGATTAATGCGTTTTCCATGAGCCCTTTAATTTTCCTAGGTCCTAGGCAGAGGCTTATCCAACACTACCTGTTGAATAATGCAACCCAGAGTTACACTAAAATCAGGTGTAACTTAAGGGCAACTTACACACAGGACAAACTCCACACTACTGCAACAGATGCAAAGTAATGACCAAACCACATGAACTTTCCAAATCATTAAATTAAGCATACTTTAATGAAGTGGATTAAGAAGTGATGGATGTTAGAGTTGCTTAGGACTCGAAAAATGAAAGAAAAAAAATAATTGAAAGGAACTTGTCTTTGGCTGACATAACAGTTGGATAACCAAATTAAGGTTCCAGGAGACATACACTAGCGAATGAATTTTCTATAACAGAGAAGTAAGAGAACTTAAATCTCAGTGAGCATTCCTTGTACAGAAATTATAATCAATTCAACTACTTGCCGCATTTGTACATTTTAGGTCTCTCTCTCTTACATACATAAAATAAAAAAGAAAAAACTTTTAAGATGGCTCTGAAAAACTTTCTGTGACGCACCCAACGATGAAGATTGTTTAAGACCAAAAACTTTCATCAAAGATTGAGACAACTGGGAATGTGGGTGTTGTTGCATTATAGAAGCAGTCTATACTGAGCTGTTAAGTATTATTAGATATTTAAATATATCTGAATCATGTACTGACACGAATTTAAGAAGTTTGTGGTATTGACTCGTATCGAAGTAATTTGAGGTATTGACTCGTATCGAAGTAGTTTGAGGTATTGACTTGTATCGAAGTAGTTTGAGGTATTGACTTGTATCGAAGTAGTTTGAGGTATTGATCGAAGTTGTTTGAGGTATTGAAACCGCATCGTAATAGTGGAAGGTATTGACTCCGGATATATTGTATTGACCGATGACAGTAAGTAAGGTGATAAATGAACGGAAATGCAACGAAATCACTCTCAAGTTTCTGAATCTAAACGTCAAACTCAAAAATTAGAGGAAAATTTGTCTCGAGTCAGATGAGATGCGAATGTTACCGGGTGGTCGTGGTTTATTATTCCATCCGGTTCAAGACAATATTTTCCCCAACTTTGAGTTTCATGTTTAAAAGTGATTTCTTTTTAAAATTCCAATCGAGTCAAGTCACTTTTTTATTACCTGATATATAATTACTAAAAAATAATTTTTCATTTTAATATACGCTATAATACCAAAATAGCTTTTAGCAATTAATTTAGCATTGCTGTGTGTTTGACAAGGGTGCATTGTGTCTTATTCTTCTTTAGTTTGGTTATTGATTATGTTATGCGAAATTCACTGTAAGGGGAAGATTTGGGGATAAATGGTCTAGAAATTTGAAAATGTCTGATTTAGATTATGCTGATGTTTAACCTTTTTGGCAAATAATGTTGATGAGATGAACTCTTTCATTCGAGCTGTTGATGAGATTGGTAGTAAGGTGATAAACAAAGAGAAAGCTAAAGTGATGAAAATTGGTCAGGTAGGTGAAGGCCAGTTAATTTGAATGGTTGCAGCCTTGAGCAGGTGTCTCAACTTAATTATCTTGGGAGCTATTTAAGAGACACTGGTGATGTGCGGCATGATATAAACCAAAGAATAGGGACTGCTGCTGGGACTTTTAAGAATCTAGGAAGAGTGTGGAGAAATAGGCGTTTACACTTTATACAGTAAAATTATACTGTATAATAGTTTGGTTATTTCTAGGGTTAGCTGTTTGTAGTGAAACTTGGACCCTATGTAAACAAGACATCAGGAAACCCGATGCGTTTGATTCTAGATGCTTACGCAATATATTGGGCATTGGTTCAACGTTGTAAGTAATGATGAGGTTAGGCAGAAGAGTCGGTAAACTCCTTTGAGCAACATGTTGTGCAGAGAGAGACTCCGTTGGTTTGGTCAGGTTGCCCATATGGATAACTATAGATTAACGAATAGGGTTATGAACAGTGCGTCTAGAAGCCTCAGAAGGAGGGGGAGACCTAAGATGAGGTAGGCAGACAATGTCAAACAGGACCTTGTTAGAAATGGTGTGCAGTGGCCGGATGCAGTAGATGTAGCTCAGGACAGATATGCTTGGAGAATTAAACTGCGCGGTCTGGTTGGACCTCCGTAGCCCATGACTGCTTGAAGATGATGATGATGATGATGAAACAGCCAGACGGAAAAAAAAAAACACGAAACAATCACTTGTTTTTTATGGAAACGTGTTGAAAACAATAGCCTAGTTTCGTTTGAAAAACGAGCTAATGTTTCCACTTTGTCGTCTGCCTTATGCCAGTATTTGTTCTTCTCTCTCTCTCTAATGTTTACTGTTGTCTGTCCACCTGTCTGTCCGTCTATAGACGGATATCATTTTTTTTTTTACTTTTAGAGCTAAATGAAAAATGTTTTGTGTTGGATAGGTGTCGAACAAATATCGCGATTCGCAATTTTGAAAAATTTCATAGGTTTAATAGCGCCCTCTAGCGGTGAAAAAATATGAAAAATGGTAAAATTTTAAACGAATATTTCAAGCAAACTATTTACACTGGAAATCTGATATTTTGATAGTAGAGTGTTATGGTGAGAAGGTTTACAGTGGCAACAAGGCTTTGCCGTCTTAGTCAAAAGGGGGTGCGAAAATGAAACCTTTTTTAAACAGATAAACGAAACAATATATATATTTTTTGGTTTACTGGCACTAACAAAATATTAATGATTTAAACAATATTTGATATTCTCACCGTTACCTGTAGACGTTTAAACGTCTATAAATCAAATGTTTTTGTGGAAAACATTTCGCCGATATGCGGGATTCGAACCCGCATTTCTCCAGAAATATTCCAGAGTATTCTAAGCTGTTGAACTAATGCTGTATCAGTTTTTTTTCCACTAATAATTACTATCACTCTTCCCGCGAATCGTTATGGCGCCATCTATGATCTCGGGTGGCAACTATTTCTTTTTCAGTGCTCTGAGTAAGATGGAAATAAATAATGTAGTCACATCACGCTATTTAGCGTTTTTAATGATTTAAACACTATTTGATAATCTCAGCGTTACCTGTTGACGTTTCAACGTCTATAAATCAATAAATGTTTTTTGTGAAAAAAGCCAGCATTAGTTCAACAGATTAGAATACTCTGGCATGTTTCTGGAGAGATGCGGGTTCGAATCCCTTATGTCGGCCAATTTTTTTTCCACAAAAATATTAATATTTAGATTTCTCTAATCCCCATGAGTTGCAATTTCCAGTGTTAGAGAGTGCTAAAGGCGGTTTATGAAAACTCGAAAGGCGACCTCTAGCAGTGAAAAAAAGCTGGAAAATACCAAATCTTTAAATAAATATGGCAAACGATCTATTTTTTTCTAGAAACTTGAATTTTTTGGTCATAGAGTGTATTGATCAAGTGGTTTACACTAATAATAATGATTTGTCCCGTTGGTAAAATGCATCTTTTCTGCTTTAAGAGATATATGAAAAACGTTTTTGGCATATTACTGGTACTAATAAAGTATTAATAGTTTATTTTCTCATTTATACAGTAGTTCTAATTTCCCCTGTCAGAAGGTACTGAAAATGTAAGATAATTAGAAGAACGAATATCGCCTCTGTCGCATATGGGAATCTCATTTTCAAAGAGTAGGAAGTTCTTCCTTTGACTACTTTTTCACTCCTTAAAAGTTTTAATTATGGATGTCCGTGTTGTTTTTCTGCTGAGGTCCCGCCATCCTCATGGACCTTCTACTATGGCGTATAAACTGACAAGCTCCTGTCAGACCTCTGTACAAGCAGCTGCTTGAGGGGTTATTTTTTTTAATGTCTGATGATGGAAATGCACAGAATAGTATTTTATTAGTAATTATAAAACATAAAAAGTATTTATTTTTTAGTTCTTAAATTTAAAAGGTTGCAGATTTAAAAAAAAAAAGACAATTTCGCTTTGCTGTCTGTCCTTCTGTAGACATCGAACTTTTTTATTTATACAGATAAATAAAAAATTATTTTTGTGTTAGATAGACATTAATGTTGTATTACGATGTGCATTTTTCGAATATCCTGAAATTTATTACTGCGCCCTCTGATGGTGGAAAAAGTTGAAAATTACAAAATATCAAACGAATATTCCAAATGATGCAATTATATTAGAAGTTTGAAATTTTGGTGCTGAAATGTGAAGGTTACGAAGTTACCATTGGCAACAATAACTTGACCCTTTAGACCCAGGGGGCGGGGGTGAATGCAACTTTTTTTTTTTAACAGAAAAGTGTATGTTTTTAGAGATAAATTAAAAATTCTTTTTGGGTTGGACAGATATTGATGAAATATTACAATTTGTATTTTGCGAATTTCCCCAAAGCTAAAAGTGTGCCCTCTAACGGTGGAAAAAATTTAAAAATCTTAAACTTTAAAACGAATATTGCAAGCGATGTAGTTATGGTGAAAATTTGAAATTTTGGTGGTGGAATGTGAAAGTCTTGAAAATTCCGTTGACAATAATGAGTTGATCGTAAGCCGAAGGCAGGTAAGAAACGGAACGATTTTGTTTTAAGAGATAATTGGAAATCTCTTTTTTTAGTTGTTTACTAATGAAATGTAATTCGCATTTTCAAAGGCAGTTTTAATTTATATCATTAGAGAACACTAAATATCGAAACTGCAAAACTTTTAATGAATGTTTTACGTGATCTGTTCATCGTAGAAATTTTGTCGTGTACAGTTCTGTTATGGTAGAAATTCTAATGACAGCAATGATCTGCCCACTATTTTCAGAGGAGCCAGAGAAAAGCAACTTTTAAAATTTAAGAACTAAAAGACAAATACTTTTTAAGTTTTATACTAATAAAATACTGCTATGTGCATTTCCCCCATCGTATATTAAAAAATAAATAAATAACCCCTCAAGCAGCTGCTTGTACAGAGGTCTGACAGGAGCTTGTCAGTTTATACGCCATAGTAGAAGGTCCATGAGGATGGTGGGACCTCAGCAGAAAAACAACACGGATATCCACAATTAAAACTTTTAAGGAGTGAAAAAGTAGTCAAAGGAAGAACTTCCTACTCTTTGAAAATGAGATTCCCATATGCGACAGAGGTGATATTCGATCTTCTAATTATCTTACATTTTCTGTACCCTCTGACAGTGGAAATTAGAACTACTGTATAATTGAGAAAATAAACTATTAATATTTTATTAGTACCTGTAATGTGCAAAAAAGGTTTTTCATTTATCTCTTAAAGCAGAAAAGATGCATTTTACCAACGGGACAAATCATTATTATTAGTGTAAACCACTTGATCATTACACTCTGTGACCAAAAAATTTAAGTTTCTAGAAAAAAATAGATCGTTTGCCATGTTTGTTTAAAGATTTGGTATTTTCCAGCTTTTTTTACTGCTAGAGGTCGCCTTTCGAGTTTTCATAAACCGCCTTTAGCACTCTCTAACACTGGAAATTGCAACTCATGGGGATTAGAGAAATCTAAATATTAATATTTTTGTGGAAAAAAAATTGGCCGACATAAGGGATTCGAACCCGCATCTCTCCAGAAACATGCCAGAGTATTCTAATCTGTTGAACTAATGCTGGCTTTTTTCACAAAAAACATTTATTGATTTATAGACGTTGAAACGTCAACAGGTAACGCTGAGATTATCAAATAGTGTTTAAATCATTACTAATATTTTAGTGCCTGTAAAACAAAAAATATATATATTGCTTCCTTTATCTTTTGAAAACAAAGTTTCATTTTCGCATCCCCTTTTGGCTAAGAAATTCCAATTTTGCATCCCCTTTTGGCCTTGTTGCCATTGTAAAGCTTCTGACCATAACACTCTACTACCAAAATTTCAGATTTCCAGTATACATTTGCTTGTAATATTCGTTTGAAATTTTAGCATTTTCCATCTTTTCCAATCGCTAGAGGGCGCTATTAAAGCCATTGAATTTTTTCAAAATTGCGAATTACAATATTTGTTCGACACCTATCCGACACAAAAAAATTTTTTATTTAGCTCTAAAAGTAAAAAAAAATGATTGTCTATAGACGGACAGACAGGTGGAAAGATAGATGGACAGACAACAGTTAACAGAGAGAGAAGAACAAATATTGGCATAGGCAGACGACAAAGTGAAAACATTAGCTCGTTTTTCAAACGAACCTTAAAAGAAATTGTTTGTTTTCAGTTAGCTCGTTTCACTGTTGCAGCCGATTGCCGTCTTCTGATGGAGTTTCTCGGTAAAAAAATATTCTTTAATTTATTTCTTTGAGTGAAATTTTTACACTCAAATGCAGCGCAGTGAGGTATTCATAAAATGTGACAGCTTTTATAGACAAAAAAGTGGTAGAAATGTATAAAACTATAACAACTGAGATTTAACTTGGTACACACACTAACTCATAGGCTTTCGTCTCACGGAACGACAAAACATGGCGCCCATAAACCACGTGACAATCAACCAATGGCAGTGAATCACCGAGATGGCCAGCCTCTAACTATAGAGGACCTGTAGTTTTAGCCAGATCACTAATTTCTAAAAAAATCGTTGTCAGATTTTTTTCTGAATTCTCTAATCAATGATAGTGTTCGGATACTTTTTTGAGCTATTGTACTCAAATAATAATTCACTAAAATATTTACAAGTAACCAACTTGAATAAAAATATTTCTTTTACAATCACCAATAATAAAAATATTTCTTTTACAATCACCAATAATAAAAATATTTCTTTTACAATCACCAATAATAAAAATATTTCTTTTACAATCACCAATAATAAAAATATTTCTTTTACAATCACCAATAATAAAAATATTTCTTTTACAATCACCAATAATAAAAATATTTCTTTTACAATCACCAATAATAAAAATATTTCTTTTACAATCACCAATAATAAAAATATTTCTTTTACAATCACCAATAATAAAAATATTTCTTTTACAATCACCAATAATAAAAATATTTCTTTTACAATCACCAATAATAAAAATATTTCTTTTCATCACCAAGAATGAAAAATTAATTGCATTTTTTATTGAAGGTGGGGGGGAGTGATTCCCCTCTTCACCTGGCTTTAATGTTTCCCATGACCCTTCTTCGTGAAAGGAATAAACCACGTTATCCGAATATTACATAAATATTATTACATATATAAAATATATAGGAATATACGGAATATCGCCACTGCTTCAGAAAGAGTTTTAAAGTTATTTAAATTTAATGCATTTTAAAATAAATTTTTGAATTCCTCTAAAATGGAAGGGAAAATAATAGAGTTCATTGACAATCCTTCCTCTTTCATCTTCCCTGTTTGGATTTTTCGCCTCTATTGCATTTCTTGTCCCCGCGCCACTAGATTTTTCCAATATCCAAGCCTGCAAATTATGCACTTTCTTAAGATAGATAGTTTTCCTGAAGTTATATTTTATCTAATAGTCTTATTCAAATAGTTAGCTGGCTCTAAGTCTTGGCTTACCATTCGCTTCGAATGTCTATTTACCTATAGGCAGTCCCTGCATTGCAGAAACCTATTTTTTTTCCTAATCTCAATTTGTACAGATGCACCTGAAACTGCTAATAATATAATATATACTCCCTCAAGCAGCTGCTTGCCACAGAGATCTGACAGGAGCCTGTCAGTTTAATACGCCATAGTAGAAGGTCTGAGAGGATGGCGGGACCTCAGCAGAAAAACATCACTACATCCATGCCTTAAATCCGGGGCTCGAACCCAGGTCCTTATATCAGTAGCCCAGCATGCTAACCACTCGGCCACGGGACTGCTAAAACTGCTAACCTTTCCCATTTGAATTATTTGAACTTTATTTTGTTAACCACTAAAGTCGAGGATTTAAAAATGAACTTTTTTCTTTGCTGTTATTGAGAAACGTTTAATTTTTAATATAAATTGCAACCAATAAAAATAATTGTATAGCTCCTCGAGCAGCTGCTTGCAAGCCATAGCGGAATGCCTGTGAGGACGGCGAGACCTCAGCAGAAAAACAACACAAACATCCATGTCCATGCCTTACCCGGGGCAACTTCACCATCTCCTCTTCTCTAACACACTTGATTAATAAACTAGCAAACATTATTATTCGCATTTTTAAGACTTCCGTTGATTTAAATTTGCATAATTAGGAGCTCCTAAAGTTTAAAAACAAATCTCTGGGCAACGTAGCATTCCGTATTAGTGTTATCCGCAGAGATTATATGAAATATAATTAATATCTCCTTTCATACCTAAAGGTTGAGTTGTTTTACCTCTGAACGGCATGTTACCTCTGAGCGGCACACCATGGGCTAAATGGTCAGGTCACAGTGACACCGAAGTTTGGGGGAGGGGACCCACTGGAACAGCTGTTATGAGACAGATGGTAGCCTCACGTCAAGGCCATCCAGCGTGTTTAACGTGCACAGGGTATGGCACCGCCGCACATGGAGACACGGCTTAACGTCCCATCCGACGGACGGCTGCCTTTCCAACCCCATCGGTGTGGGCAGGGCGGGGGGTTTTGCCGAGATAAATCTCAAAGCTGACCCAGCTGGGACTCGAACCTGGGAACTGTAGATTGCGAGGCTGGCGCATGGTTAATGTCTGTAAGCATTTTGTCATCAACAAACCTAAGTTGGTTGTAGTTTAATTTCTTTAAGTTGAATATTTCTTATTGAGCTCATTATTATTTATAGAATTGTTGTGTAGTCAGATGCAGGGGGGTAGCTATGGGAGGGATATGGAGGCTCCCCCCAAAGTATTATTAATTATGTTGTGTTGGAAAAATCGAGGCAAATTCGCAAAATCTAGGAGAGTTCGCAAATCTTGAGGAGTAGTTGGCAAAATTCAGAGTGACTTTTAAAAAATCTAGTGAAATGTAAAAATTGGAATCTTCTTTTCTGTAAAAATATGGAGAGTTGGAGAAATTGAGGAAACTTGGCAAAATCTAGGGGCAGTTGGCAAAATTCGGAGTGACCTGGCAATATCGTGGGGAGTTAACAAAATTCTGGTGAGATATTAAAATTGGTTTTTTTTTTCTGCAAAATTATGGCGAGTTGTCAAAATCTAGGAGAGTTGGCAAATCTTGGGGAGTTGACAAAATTCTGAGTGACTTTGCAAAAATCAGGTGAGATGTTAAAATTGTTTTTTTTTTTGTAAGATTATGGCGAGTTGGGAAAATTAAGGAAACATGGCAAAATCTAGGGGCAGTTGGGAAAATTCGGAGTGACTTGGCAATATCTTCGGAGTTGGCAAAATTCAGAGTGACTTGCGAAAATCGTGGAGAGTTGGGAAAATTCAGGTGAAATGTAAAAATTGAAATCTTTTTTCTGTAAAATTATGGCGTGTTGACAAAATCGAGGCAACTTCGCAATATCTAGGAGAGTTGGAAAATCTTGTGGAGTTGGCAAAATTCAGAGTGACTTTGCAAAAATCAGGTGAGATGTGAAAATTGGGATTTTTTCTGTAAAATTGTGGCGAGTTGGCGAGATCGAGGCAACTTGGCAAAATCTAGGGTAGTTGGCAAAATTCGAATCCACTTGATAAAATACGGGCGAGATGTGAAAATTGGGATTGTTTTATGAAATTAAGGAGAGCTGACAAAATAGAGAAAACTTGGCAAAATTTTGGGGAGTTTGAAAAATTTGAAGTGACTTGGCCAATTTAGGAAAGATGTAAAGATTGGGATTGGTTTTGTGTAATTAAGGAAAGTTGGCCAACTCTAGGGGAGTTGGAAAAATTCACACTAAATTGCTACAATTCAAGCGAGACATAAATTTTGGGATTATTTCTGTGAAAATAGTTGGCAGAATTTGAAGTTACATGACAAAATGAAGGAGATTCGTGAAAATTCCCTACCCCTCCACCCCCACGGAGCGAAAATCTAGGTACGAACCTGACAGAGACATTATTTTGTCAGTTGGCAAAATCTCATTTTCAAGTTGGAAAATTTTCGATTTTCCTCCCCCCCCCGCTAAACCCCTGGTCAGATGGTTTATCTATGAGGTTTATTATTAAGTCAATTATTAATCAGAAATTAATCGACTATCATTAACCCTGCAAATTAATAAAAGCCATTTATAAGGTGAAAAAAAACGTTAGAAAAAGTCTTTTCCAAGTTTAAATTTCGGCTCAAAGATTGAAGTGTGTCATAAATATTTTGCATAATTTTAGACGCGCAGTTTTTTAAAATATTCAAGGTCCAACTTTATTTCAATAAAGTAAAAGCAAATAGATTTAATTAAAGACTCTCCTTCTTTTTTTCGTTTGGATTTTTATTACCTTAAAGGTTGTACTAAAATTTTCAAAATGGCCCAAACAACGAATCTCTAAGCTGATTAGTAATTGAGATATAAGTATCTTAATTTTGGTTGAACATCAAATATTTACGACTTTTTCAATAACTAGGAATCCACTTGACACAGTGAAATACCTTTTTATACCTTATACTAGGGGTTCTCAATGTGGAGTATGCGGTAAAATGTTTTGGGATACGCCGTGAGAGCTCAAAAGTCGCTAGATACATGTTAAATATATATGTTTTATTTTATTCCCATTGTTATACTATAACTATAGTTTTATCTGTCTATATAATGAGTACGCCATTTAGATATACATTTCCAGTGGGTACATGAAGCATAAAAGGTTGAGAACCACTGACTTCTTCACATAAACTTTGATGACTAACTAAAAACTTAGTTACAGGCAAATCGAATCGTGCAAGGTTGTGAGATCTTTAAAGTCACCTCTAAATAACCGATATCGTTTTAAAGAATCATATAAAATGTTAATCTCAATTTTTCAGTTTCTCTCTATTTTCGCATTATTTTAACATAGAAGTAGCAAACACATTTTCTTAAGTTGAGCAGAGATTGTCCTTTTTAAACGTAAGTTCATGTTTCAGGCATTATTCAGGAATTGATGTGTTCGTTGATGGTGCTGCCCTCTGTTGGTTGGATTAGTAGACTTCGTGTATTTCTGAAATATTAAATATTTTTTCAGATATCAATTTTTTAAAGATTTCAAGGATTATTTTATTTATGTTCTATTAATATTATGTGCTTATTAACTCCTACACGTTCCCCTCCACTTTTGATAATTTAGTAAATGGAACAAAGGAAAAAAAAAGCATTAAACCTACAATCTCAAAAGCATTTTTCAGGAAATTCACTAAAAGCCAGAAAAGCGACAGAGAAAATATATATTAGAACGGTTTTCCGGTTCATTTCGACTTGCTCTCGCCCCCCCCCCCCCCCCCCCCGCTCCCTTGCCTTTTGCTTAATCTACATCCGGTCCTGGTTAAAACCATTTAACAAATATGTATTATTTTAGAAGCATGTTTAACGATTATTTTAATATTATTCAATTTCAGACTTTATAAAACATGATTATTTATTGTTGAATTTGTATTCATGCGGACAAGCTTCTGAGCTTCGTGGGACTTAATGTTCCACTAAAAAAAGTTATGGAAAAAATTAAAGGCAAATTATGATTTAAATATTCCACTTTCCATACCATAATGAACAGACATTGCAGAAAATGGAGATTTCAATAGATTTATGATTTTATTTTTAGTCATATTTGCATGTTCCTGATGTTTTCGCCTTCCTCTTCTAATATGGCGTATAAGCTGCCAGACTCCTATCAGACCTCTGTGCCAAGCAGAGAACAGCGATATGAGGGATATTTATTTTTATTTTCTTTTAAATCCCTATTTTAAACGATATAGATCTTTGAAGTTAGATACTATTTGACATAACATGGTACTTCTCTAATATTTTGATAACAATGCATTAGACTGTTACCAATCGTTAATAATAATTGGTTAAAATGATAAATTAATTAATAATAATTTATTATTCTTAGTCAAAAAAATTGGGACTTGCGGTTAAAATCTTGCTGAAGTATACACTAGATGGCGCCACCAAAAAATCGAAGACCTTTTTTTCAGGTGACATTTCAGGGGGGCTTAAAAAATACAGGTCGGTCAACAAGGGATCTTTAAAGAAGGGGGCTTAAAAATACAGATGGGTCAACCATGGGGCAGTTTTGATAGGGTTTTTAATAATGGGGGTGGAACTTTTGATAAGGGGGTTTTCTTAATGAGGTGGGGTCAAAAATTGGAAAAATTACGGCTGAAATAGAGGGCTTTTCTAAAGTATAGTACTCATGATATACACTAGATGGCGCCATGGGTTTTTAATAAAGGTTCGAAACTTTTGATAAGGTGGGTTTTAATGAGGGGGGATAAAAAATACAGGCCAATCAGGGGTCTTTATTAATTATAAATATTTTATAATGGGGCGTGGTCAGTGACGTCATATCACGAAACCGAGTGGGGGCGTGATTGGTGACGTCTAGGGGGAAAGCGCTGTGCAAAGGGTGATTCGTATAATGGGATAATACTACTGATGTCCTTCATGGAAGGTAAATTCACTAATGTGGAGTTTAATTCATATAAAGGTTTATTTTTCTCCGAGAAAAACGTGCAGATTTGCGAGTTATAACTCAGTTGAGAGCCATCCATAGAGACTTCAGCTCCAGAGGTCTCTGTGTGGTTCGCAGTGACGACAAATCCAGAGCAGCTCTCTGTGTGGGCCGCGCTGGAAAAATCAGTAACTTCAAAATTTGACATTTTGAAAGCTTTGAAATTTTCAAATAAAAAGTAGTTAACGATAGTGAAATAAGTATAAAATAAGACTAAAATAGAAGTCAGTTTAAAGAAAAGAACAAATTTACGTAAATATATGTAAAATATTCGAATATTTCGAACGCAAAAACTCACAATTACAAGAGTAAGAAACCGGTACAAACCGGAATTTGAAAAGGACGGATTTCCGTAAAATATCAGAAATCTATCCGAAAACAATCAAAATTTTTAATTTTTAAAACTAAGTATAGAAATACCAAATTAAAAATGTACAACTATAAATTTAGTAAGGAACGAACGGTAAAGAGTGAAAAGCTAGTCTACCAGTAGCGACTGGAAACGCAGCTAAGACTAAGGAATTAGATAAACTAGGAATCTTAAACAAACTTGGAACTTAAACTATAAACTTAAACAAACTAGTGGACCTAAATATAGGTTTCAAAGCAGATTTGTTTACCTGTACAGTAGAAAAAATATATTTCCAAGTCGTGAGTTAGTTCTGAATGAGAACCTTAAAAGAGAAAACTTCACTAATATCCCAGCGTTACTTCTATTATGAGAAATATGAACACTGTAAAATAAAAAAATACCCCCTCAAGCAGCTGCTTGTCACAGAGGTCTGACAGGAGCCTGTCAGTTTATATGCCACAGTAGAAGGTCTGTGAGGATGGCAGGACCTCAGCAGAAAACACGAATTTCCATGCCTTACGATGGGCTCGAGCCCAGGTCCCTTAGATCAGTAGCCAAGCGCACTAACCACTCGGCCATGTGGAACAGATATTTTATTTTTTTTTTATTTAATTAATGCATTACATACCACTGGCAATAGGAACAGATAGATACTTTGTAGAATGAGATGATTGTGACGCACTCGTTCGAACAACAGAGATTTTAAGAAGTTCCGGTCGAGGGTTCTGTTGCATAACAGAAGCAATCTGTTTAGAACTGTCCTGAAGACGCGGGAAAGTTAACATTTTGTAATGTTTGTATGCGCTAAGACAAGCTTTTTATGGTTGCTGAGTACCTTATCATAGGAGATTGAATAGAATTATACGTATTTGGAGATTATTTAAGTGAATATTGAGGTATGTTTAAGTAATAATAATAATTATGTTTATTATGTAAAATATCTTATACCTCACACAATTTTAAAACAAATCACAATATTATTTTAAAGTAATTATTTCTGACCAGGATGACACAAAATAATAATCGTTATGTTTTCACTCTTGGCATTTAAATCGAAAACATGTATACTTTATTTTTAAACATTTGTAACTTTTTCGTTATCATTAAGCAATTAGTAGAATTAACCGTTTAACTAGAATGATAAAATTTATACGTTGAACTCTGGATCCGAATTTGATTGAGTTGTTTTACCACTAAGAGTCTATATTGCACACAATGGGCTAAATGGCCAGGTCACAATGACTCATGATTTGGAAAGAGGAAAGGCATTCATTGTATAGTTAGGATGACAGTCTCCCTTAAAGCTACCTTTTTATTTTTCTTATTTATAGTATAGTCTGCATCGAGTAAAACATTATTTTCATATGAGAGAAAAATTATAATTCTCAAAGATTTAAAACATGCAAAATAATTCTTTTATGATGGAAGTTTTTGAATTATATTATTGTAATTTCTAAAGACGATTCATTAACGAGAGGAAGAAAAATTTTTGTAAAATAATAATGAAACATCGAACAGGGTTTAATAATTTTAATTCCCAAACATAGATTAAATCAAAATAAAGAAAATTTCACGGGAAAAAGTAAACTAAACTTTTACTTCCTCCAGATGATCTCCATCAGCACTAATCTTGAATAGAAATCTCTCCTTCGTATTCTTTTGACTCCAAAACACAAAACTTGCTTCAGTTGCATAATGCTTATTTGGGACTCACATTCAGTTCCTTATTTAGGTATGGTAGATCTAATATTGCATTCACTTAGTCTCCTACGGTGTACAATTTCAGAATTCATACAGCTCTTATTACGTAGAAAGATGTTTGATAAATAGAATATTAGTTGATTTTAAGTTTTATTTAAAAAATTAATGTTTTACAAGGCAGCGATAAAATTATTATATTACTCTTATTATATAAGAAATAAATTGACTTTGTAAAGGTTAAGGCATCATCTTCTTCCCAATGATTCGTAACTCGTAATTATAGACACGTGGTTTCGTTTTCGAAATAACTAAAATCGAAACAAGATAATTTTGTTTTTGATTTTAATTCTTTAAAGTTGGGCTTACAAAATATTGCTTTTAATATCACGCTACCAATGTTATTTAAAAAAAGTCATATATTAATATCTAGATTATTTCTTGTGCATTTGAGGTTGTTCATTGCGAGTCTTATGAAACTGATTGAATCCACTTACTTTCAAAAAGATCTCTGAAATGACAGAAGTATTTTCATTTCTAGTTGTTGCAAGATGAAGCTGAAAGACAGAGAGGAAAGAGCTAGCGATCTAGCGAGATGGTTCTACTTTAAGGTGGTAATTGATGAACTGATGAATGAGGTGAGTGCTAGTTTCAAAACGATACCAAAAACTAATCTTAACAATTTAAAATTTTGCCATCTTTTTTGTTCATTATTTCAAAGCTTTGAAAATAGTTTATATTATTCTTACCGTTAGAAAAAACGTTGGAAATAGTTTATGTTATTATTTACCGTTAGGAAAAAGGTTGGAAATAGTTTATATTATTCTTTGCTGTTAGACAAAACAACACTTGTTTAATATTTGAACTAAGTTTGTATAACTGTTTCTATTATATATTTAAAGACTAAATGCAGTGGTCTGCCGAAGAAAGGGGATAATAGTAGGCCTTTACTTGATGGTCGGGGTAAGAAGTACGTGATAACCATAAGCTTGTTGTGACCTTTATCATGTTAGACCCATCTTCATCATCGTAACTTTCTGGTCACACCTCTCTTTAATACGCAACAGTACTGCTCTTACTTTAAGCAATAAGACTTCCATGTAATAACAACAGAATTGCTACTAGTTAAGCTGAGTAATATACTGTGCAAAAAATGTACTTAATCATTTTAATCCTAGCGAACTGCTATTGTTTTGAATTTTCTATGTGTAGTGGGTTTGCATTTTTAAATAAGGACAGCGTTTTACACATTCGGGTGCATTGGCCTGAGAAAAAGAGTGCCACTTCTCGGTAAATTCACTCATTCCTAATGTAATATATTGTTTTGTTATGCGATGTCCATTCCTTGTCCGAACATCTCGAGGCAAGTGGTAAATCACGTGACATATCATGGTGCAAGGCGAGGCTGGTTATGTTACGTCACGGTTATTACAAAAACTACACGGTAACGTTATTTTAAGATAAAATGTTATGAGTACGATTATTCTTTTTATTAAAAATTTCGTTTCCTTATGCAGTATATTCCACAATTTAATAACATGATATAATCGAAATATTCGAACTCCCAAGAGTTGTATTTAATTCATATTTCCCACATTGATCGTAATAAAAGCCAAAAAACTCTTTTTGAACGGAACCCCAATCTGAGAAAGCCACGGCCGGTAAAAACCTTTTGCATTTAAACAAATACCGTGTTCCTGATATTTAGATAAAAGTTTGTCTTTCTGGAGTGTTAACAGACAGTAAATAATATTTCATGTAGTGTATAAATGCACTGCTATGCATAATTTAAAAGTGTTGAACAAAAATGCAAATAAATGAAAAAAAATCCTTTTTAGAATTTAACGATAGTTTCAGAGGTTATTTAATATCACATATATTAATATTTACATTTGAAACAAAGATCATATTGCAATACTAATTATAAACTTAATTTTCACACTAAATATGCGGGAAAATATTTCCAATTGTGAAAAATTACATATCATGGTAGATATTGAAATTAACATGTAAAGGTATGATTATCGCTAACAGCAATACAACTTTCACATCGAGCTCCTAACAAGATTATCCAATAATGCTCATTCCTCTCTAAAAGAGCATTTCTCAGCTCATGAAGTGTTCTTGGAGGGGGTTGCTGACTTGCTACTCTCCTTCCCAAAGCAAGATTTAGGTCTCGGGACATCGCTGGCCAGTTACATTCTCTGGATATCTTCCCTCTCAAGACTTTGACTATCTGAGCTCTATGTGAGCGAGCGTTATCATCCACGAGAAGAGGAACGCGCATCTCCTCTGGCGCATGTGGGATTTTGTTGTCAAAGAGAATGAAGTATTCCGTTTACCACTTTTCACTCTTTAAAAATTTAAATTTGAGCTAATGGATGATGGGGAAAATGCAAAGAGCAATATTTTATTAGTAATTATACAATGTGACAAAAAAGTTTTGTCTCTTAAATTTAGAAAGTTGTTTCTCTCACACTCCTCTGAGGAAGCGAGGGGGGGAGGGGAGTAGATTATTGCTGTCAATGGAATATCTCTTGACACTCTACCAGAGAAATTTCAAATTTCTGCCCTAAACAGATCACTTGCAGCATTCGTTAAAAGTTTCGCCGTTTCTGTATTTAATGATCTCTACGATATAAATTAAAACTTTCCTAAGTATTTGAAAAGTTCCTATTATAATATTTCATTAGTACCAATACAATTAAAAGAGAGTTTCCCAATGATCTCTCTTTAGGGGCGGGGGTGGCTCAGTGGGTAGCGCGCCAGGCTTGTAATCTGTAGTTCTCAGGTTCGAGTCCCAGCTGGGTCAACGTTGAGATTTATCTACGCAAAATTCCCCGCCCTGCCCACGGTCAGTAGGGGAATGGAAAGGCCGTCCGTCCGTCGGATGGGACGTTAAGCCGTGGCCCCGTGTGCGGGAGAGCTCATACCCTATGCACGTTAAAGAACACGCTGGATGGCCTTGACGGGAGGCTACCATCTGTCTCCCAACAGCTGTTCCAGTGGGTCCCCTCCCCCAACCTTCTCTGAGCCTTCGGGGTCCATGCGACCTGGCCATTTAGCCCATGGTGTGCAAAAACGTGCCGCTCTGAGGTAAAACAACCCAACCGAATGATCACTTAAGTCAGAACAATTGCATTTCCCACCCACCGTGGGCGAAATGGGTCAACTCATTTCTGGACAATGGAAGCATCATGACCTTCACATTCCAACACCAAAATTTCGTATATTTAGCATTAAGACTTCCTCCCATATTCAGGTCTATTGGAAATTTCTAGAATAAATACATCATTTGCAATATTCGCTAAATTTTTGAAAATTTCGATTTTTTTTTTCAATGTCAGAGGGTGGTGCAGTTGCAGCTTTTGGGATATTCGGAAACTGCAAATCATATTTCTTCAATACCTATCGAACCTAAAAAGAATTTTTAACTTATCTCTAAAAGCAAACAATTATCTCAAAACAAATAAGTTCCATTTTCCCATTCACTCTGGATCTAAGGGGTCAACTCTTTGTTGCCAATAAAAACTTTATAATCTTTAAATTTTCAAATTTCTAGCATAACCACATCGCTTGAAACATTCGCTCCAAATTTTGGAAATTTCAACTTTTCCACCGTTAGAGGGCGCAATTATAGCTTCTTGGAGATTCGGAAAGTGCAGTTCGCAATATATCTTCAATACCCATCCAACAAAAGTTTTTTTTTATTTATCTCTGTAAAAAAAAGTTCGATGTATACAGACAGATGGACGAACGGACATACAGAGGGAGGACGGATTGGTGGACATACAGAGGGAAGGACGGATTGATGGACATACAGAGGGAAGGACGGTCTGATGGACATACAGAGGGAAGGACGGTCTGATGGACATACAGAGGGAAGGACGGACTGATGGACATACAGAGGGAAGGACGGACTGATGGACATACAGAGGGAAGGACGGACTGATGGACATAGAGAGGGAAGGACGGACTGATGGACATACATAGGGAAGGACGGTCTGATGGACATACAGAGGGAAGGACGGACTGATGGACATACATAGGGAAGGACGGTCTGATGGACATACAGATGGAAGGACGGACTGATGGACATACAGAGGGAAGGACGGACTGATGGACATACAGAGGGAAGGACGGACTAATGGACATACAGAGGGAAGGGATAGGTTGTTTTACCTCTGAGCGGCACTTTTTTGCACACCATGGGCTAAATGGCCAGGTGACAAGGACTCCGAAGCCTCAGAGAAGGTTGGAGGAGGGGACCCACTGGAACAGCTGTTGGGAGACAGATGGTAGCTCCCGTCAAGGCCATCCAGCGTGTTCTTTAACGTGCATAGGGAATGTCTCTCTCGCACACGGGCCAAGGCTTAACGTCCCATTTGACGGACGGCGGCCTTTTCAAGCCCATCGGTGTCCCCTACTGACCGTGGGCAGGACGGGAACAGAGGGAAGGACGGACTGATGGACATACAGAGGGAAGAACGGACTGATGGACATACAGAGGGAAAGACGGACTGATGGACATACAGAGGGAAGGACGGACGGGCGGGCAGACCGATAGACCACAAAGTGAAACTATTATCTCGCTTCTTTTCGAAAACGAGATAAAAATGAATTCTGACCCAACGGCACCTCCAAAAATTCTCACGTAAGGATCTAGGATCTTGATCTTACGACAGTTAAAAGAGTCCCTGCTCAGAAGTCATGCAAATCGGTGCGGCCGACTAAACCTCCCCACGATATTCGGAGGGGGGGAGGTGATAACTTGTCCCATGGTCTCTCCAGATGCATTGATGCTGAGAATCACTACTTAGCTATATCGTGATCAATTCGAAAAGGCAACCTGTCCTCATCTCTCATTGGTCCAATTGAGGTGTTGCCTCAATGATCAATGAGAAATGTTACGAAGTTTTCATTAGCATTAATGAGGTGACCCCCTTCTTCATTGTAGTCGTGCCCTCCGATGAGCTGAGGTTAGTGGTATGCACACTACAGTACTTCTAGCATAGAAACCTCTTTGTATGAAGTCTTCAGAACACTCTGGATGCTGTGTTTCCTGTGGCAGTTGACAGCTCTGATGCAAATTTGCGAGCTGACATCATATCCACCTGCGCCCTGCCGTTAGGGACAGGAAACGATCATCTTCAACTGTTGTTGCTCTTCCTGTCTTGGCCCGTTATCCTAGATCGTATTCGAGTGTCTTGAAAACATCTCCAGAGTCTGGAAATTACACTTTCCAACACCTTCAAGAATCTCGCAACTATAGTATCTTGTCCCCAGATGTTGGTGAGTCCCATAGAGATGTTGGTGAGTCCCATAGAGTATCTCTATGTGACTGTCGTGCTTCCATCCTTCCGATTCCATCCTCCATTTCTGACCGTCATCCAAATGGTTCCTCCTTGGCATTTTAACAAAACTGTAATGATCGATAAAGCCGCTCTCGATCTGAAATAAGAATTACCGTTCCTGAAGCTGCTTTTATCACCAGTTTAATTTCACATTGCAGAGTCTTTCGCACTGAAAAACGTAAATTTAATACGAGATAAATGTGAGTTATTTTCCGTTAAATATTCTCTGAGAATTTCGTTAAATTAGAAAAAATATTTCTGGAAATATTTGCAGCTTGTTCAACTCCATTAAATTATGAACAGCAGTTAGTTTTCGATTTAGCTCCACCTGTATTACTCGATCAGTCTTCTATTTCCACTACAAAATTTAAATGTATATAAGACGTGTGACAAGTGGCAACATTTGGGGACAAGACCCATATATCTGGACATGTGACGAATGCCATCATAGTGTCACAAGTCAGTTCCATGGTTAGTTCACTTAGGCGTTGCAGCTATGAAATTAGCGAGGCGGTAGTGGCAGGTATACGATGGTATATACACAGTCCAGTCGCATCTTACCCGGGGGTTAAGTTCTAGAGCAGGGGTGGCCAACCCAAATGATCTTGCGGGCCACTTTGGAAATGCATCATAACTCCGCGGGCCGCATATAAAATTATATATCCCCATATTAGATTTAGACTACTATTTTAATATTTTTAATTGTTAAATTAAAAGTCATTTTTAATTTAACAGGAGTTATTACCTGGCTGTTGTTGTTTTAAATATGTTGTTGAAGTACAGGTATATTAAAATAATTATCCTGCAGTCACAGCACACAAAACGAAACCAAAAAGCAAATTTTCACTTGAAACTGAGAGTCTGCTCTGCTATCAGCAATCAACTGTGCGCATCTAGGGATGGTCCCTGCGTCACTGAGGTCACTTAAGAGTGAAACATCATGAGTTCGCAGAATATAATTTAATTATTCTGCGAACTCATAACTGTAAACTCATAGATAAAACAGGCAATATCTGTCATATATTCGCAAGAATATTATTTTAAAATCAAAGTTAATTTTTTCTCATAATTTCGACAGTTAATTTTTGAATATATGGATGCACAAATAATGTATTTTTTTTAATACATTGGTTTTAACTACTTTGGCCATTATAAAATAAATATATTTTGTAAAAGTATGATGAATCTCGCGGGCCGGAAAAATGTTCAAGGCGGGCCGCGGGTTGGCCACCCCTGTTCTAGAGTCAAAGAGTAAGGCGGAAATCGCATATAGTCAAAATTACCCTTGAAAATCCCTTAAATCGCCCATAAAGAACGTGGTTTCGTGAATACAACCTGTAGAATAATATGTATGCAGTAATGTACATTGTAAAATAAAGAGTACATATGCAAAATATAATTTCCCAGTGTTTTAATAACTTAAGAGAGAGGGAGAAGGAAGAATGAAAGAATAAATAAGAAACTTTTTGAGGTTGAGGCAGTTCCTAAAACTGTTAAATCAACCTCGGTTGGCTTTGAATTCTTTCTCATCGGAAGGCTGTCTCTCTTCGGAGGGAAATTTAAACCATAGAGGCAGTCTTGATTGTCCATTTGAACAGCCCACAGAGTTTAAGAGCTTCGGTAGTCCATTGAACAGTCCACAGAGGTTAAAAGCTTCGGTAGTCCATTGAACAGTCCACAGAGGTTAACAGCTTCGGTAGTCCATTGAAGAGTCCACAGAAGCTAAGAGTTTTTTTTCGCAAAGTGTTGCCATCAATAAGCACACTTTTAAGATTCGTATCTTCCAGCACAGGATGCCACACACACAGGATGCCACACAGGCACATGTTAAATGATGATGATGGCTTTGTAAAGGATCGTCAATGCGATATTAAGCTGTGATTCCGTGTGGAGGAAGCCATAATCTTCTCATGTTAAAGAGTTCGCTGAATGACCTTGACGAGAGGTTCCATCTGTCTCCTAACTGTTGAAGTGGAAACCATTATGATATTACGTTCAAAAATCCCGCTCAAAGGTGAAATGACTCAATTTACAACATGCGTAAACCATTTCAATAAATCATTCACACCGAAGCAATAGTGATAAACAAATTTTAAAAAAGATAAATTTACGTTATTATTCTTTGATCATAGTACAAGTAAATTTTATCATTACAGGTGACCCGCAAAGCTTAAAGCTTATCTGCAGGATATAGAATAATTACATTTTTAATTTCTTGCAATAGTATGATTAGTAGCCTTCTTTCGTGGTCATTACAAAGCGTTTTCGTTTGCATTTTCAGTTAGTCGTGCGAAAAACAGTCGACTACATTCTCGACACAATCTGCAGTAGTGAAGGCGGAAACGAGGAATCGAATCCGTCAATGGCCGACAAGGTAAAAGAAAAAGAAATATAGTTTCTATAGTCTATTTTTATGGGTGATTTACGCAATATTAAGAATATTGACAATACTTAATAATTAATTTAATCTATATTAAGATCAAAGGTAAATTAAGCAGAAGAGATTTTTTTTACTAATGGATAACGTATCGATTTCTGCTTTTCTTTCTTCTTAGACCTCTCTTGGTATTAAATTATTTGAAAAATATCTAATCCCATTTATGAAGTTTGTAAGAGATACCTAATCATCTCGATGCTATTAGATGTTTTAATTCTTTACGGAAAAACTGAAGTAAAGACATTTTGATTTTGGATACCCTTATTTTATCTGTCTTTTTTTTCAGTTTTAGAACTGTTAAAAGAATGAATTGGCTATTCATAATTTCTTAGTCATTGAAATTTACAATATATTTTAAGAAAAATCCGCTATTTTAAGATCGCCATTATTAATATCACAGCTACAGAAATGAGTTTATGTAAAACTAATGTCAAACAGGCGCGGATTTAGAAAAAAAAATAGAGGGGGGGGGGGCAAGTGACGCAATCGAGTCAGAAAAAAAAGTGAAGGGGACTGGAATTCCATTGCGATATAGCATATCATCCACCGTTTTATAGTACTTGAATCATTTCTTGAAAAACGCGTAAAAGAGCAAAAGTTTAGTCATTTTTTGCCTTTATTACCATTACTGGTATTTGGAAGGGGGGAGGGATATATAATATAAGCATATATATATAATAACAAGATATATATATAACCATATATATATATATAAGGATATATATATATAAGCATAACTCATTGCCTCCTTTCGTGATCATTACAAAGCTTTTTTATTTGCATTTTCAGCAAAGTGCACAACAACAGTTGGAAAAACCAGAAGATTATTCGTGGTTAAAATGGGGGTCATTTGAAGCAACCGACAGTGAAGAGGAAACTTCAATGAGCTCAGATTCAGGAAAGAAAGGAAAGGAGCCGAATCAGGCCAAAGTAAGGAAGGCAAATACGCAATATTAAGAATATTGACAATGCTTAATAATTAATTTAATCTATATTAAGATCAAAGGTAAATTAAGCAGAAGAGATTTTTTTACTAATGGATGACGCATCGATTTCTGCTTTTCTTTCTTCTTAGGCCTATCCTGGTATTAAATTATTTGAGAAATATCCCATCCCATTTATGAAGTTTTTAAGAGATACCTAATCAACTCGATATTATAAGATGTTTTAATTCTTTAAGCAAAAACTCCAGTGAAGAAGTTTGATTTTGGATACCCTTATTTTATCTGTCTTTTCTATCAGTTTTAGAATTGTTAAATTCAGTGTCTCAAGAGAAACAAAACACGTTTATTTATCTCTGGTCATCATTTCTTTAGGATTACGTTTTGTGTTAACTGAGCGATAGTTCCTTTGTATTTGATTTTTCTATATTTAATAAAAGAATGGGTACAGGATGCAATTCTGAACTCTGTGTGGTAATAGAGTTTGAGAACTTCTAAAATTTATTTATTATGGAATGAAAGCAGAGGTAGTTGTTAAAATATTTAGGTGATTACGTTCCAAACTTTAATTTGTAATTTTTCTTCGTTATTAAATACATTGCTCGTTAGTGAAATTGCTCTCGCCAGAAGGAATGGCCGGAATTTTGCGATACTCTTGACAGACAAAGATGATGAGATTTGTATCACATGATCTTATCTACATCTGAATGCAATGAACTGAACGAAAGGGTTAAAGTAAAATGCACCTAATTTAATATGTACTGAAATCATTTTATTTGTGATACATTCAGCAGCACATTGCCGCATTGATGTGTAAAGATTTCTGATGTTGTCCTGAGGAATATCTCCCCACCCACGTGCATGTGGTATGGGCCAGTTGAGAGCGTGCTTGCAGAGAAAGTCCGATCATGTCCCAAACATGCTCAATTGAGGGGGGGGGAATGATTGGCTACGGAATAGTCTGGAATTGTCCTTGTAGACAACATCCTGGACAGGAGTAGTGTTATCATGCTGGCAGATGTCATTAGTGATAATCGCTTGAATTAATTCGACGACTGGTCTTAGGCATCGACATATCAACCAGAAATTCATATTACCTCTTACACCTACCAGAAGTGGTCTGTTTTTGCAACTGATGGCTAACGTAATCATTTACATAAAATTTTTATAATAGATCATTTACATAGTAACCTCTACTGTTACATGTTGATTTACGTGTAAAGTCGACCGTACCTGCTGGGTTGGACAATTTTAACTTTCATCAGTGTACTTTCGGAGTTCTATTTTCCATTTAAAATTTAATACCAAGATATTGATTTTGATTTGCCTAAAGTGATATTAACAAATGAAATGGTTAATGTTAAGATGAAATTGTACTAAATATTTGGTGACAGTTATTCGTCACGAATTGCACCCGAACATGTTCCGGCACATTTCTACCGCTGCTTATAATAATTTAATTTCCTTCATCCTCATAATTATATATCATCATTACCGAATTCATTAAGTGTTTATTTACATTCACATGCACAGAGATAAACTTCATAACATGCTCTGAGGGCTGGTCTTCAGGAACAAAGGTTATACATTATTTGCAATTAGCACATAGAGCAAATACAGTAAGACACTATAAATTTTTGTTATACAGTATAGTATTGTTGGGTTGTTTTACCTCTGAGCGGCGCTTTTTTGTACACAATGGGCTAAATGGCCAGGTAACAAGGGCCCCAAAGTCTCAGAGAAGATTGGGGGAGGGGACACACTGTAACAGCTGTTAGGAGACATATGATAGCCTCCCGTCAAGGCCATCCAGCGTGTTCTTTGGTTGCGAAAGCGTGTGCAGGGTATGTGTACCCTGCAGTATGACGTGTGCAGGGTATGGCTCTCTCCCGTACACGGAACCACGGCTTAACGTCCTATGAGACGGTCGGTGACTTTTCTAAGCCATCGATATCCACTACTGACCTTGGGAAGGGTGGAGAGTTGTGCGGAGATAAATCTCAACGCTGACCCAGCTGGGACTCGAACCTGGGAACTACAGATTACGAGCCTGGCGCGCTACCGACTGAGCCACCCCCGAGCCTCATTACAAAAGAGGTATAGCGAAAAGAACATAAGTCTAAATCTCAGTTTTTTGTATTACGGCTGTATATATGAATTTATTGTTTAACAAGTTGTCTATATATATATACCTATAAAGTTTGCAATGTTATGTTTTCTAATTAAATGCTTCCTGACTTTTCAGAGAGTGGCTTTTCCAGCAACTAGCCGCCTTTCCGTAAGTTTATTTCGATGATTATGCAAAATACTTTGGAAAATGATAGTGTTGCTAAAATTCTGAAGATCTTTAAGATTACTAGAGTAGAGACTTTTAGAACTTTAGGGATCTTTAGAACAGTAAATCAAAGTATTCACAAATTGTTGCATGCGGTAACCCAATTTCATTTCTATTAAATTTTCTTACTTTAATATTAATAGAAATTTTATGTGTTATCCACAAAATATTAGCTATTAATGTTGAGAGTCTGAATTTTATTCACTCATTTTTTTAAAAGTAAAAGTTTGTGAACTCCTGATATTAGCATCTTAATAATTATAGGAACAAAGACCTTTCAGCCAATGATAACGACAAATATTTTTCTAAGAATTGAACTTTTAAAAATATAATATTGTTATTAATATAATTTTAATGTCGAAAGGTAAATGCAATAGTTTTACTTGATGTGATTAGAATAACCACTGCAATCACTTACAACTATGTTCCGTTTATAGGATGTATGGACGCCTCCAAAGGGCTTCTTCCCCGAGTATAGTAAGTACCTATTTATATTGCTTTCGTTGTGATATCTGTTTCTGATGTTGGTGATTGCTATCGTTGTTACCGTCGTCCATGTTTTAATCATACATTTTTCCCACTAACTTGGCTCAGTTGATTATTTTTCCGTATTTTAAATTTAATTTGCTTTCTTTTAAATGTTTTAAATTTTTTGTTTGGGGGGGAAGGAAGAAAGTTTAAGGACTAAACATTCTTAAACAAGTTTAAGGATTTACATTGTTCTTAGTTACTATAAGAGAAAACTGTATGTGGACTTCCTTTTAGGAGGAAAGAAAAAAAAGTTTCGCGGTTAACCTACGACGAACGTCTCAGTTGACAGTCGTCCCTTTGCCCGTTGACTCATGTCATCTTTAATTCTTCATTTGACTTTTATGCAGAATGAGCTGTTTCAGACGAATATTGTAAATAGAGCAAGTGAGTTTGCGCCGTACAACACTTAACAAATTGTCCCATTCTTATTAAATTTCTGAATTTCAAATATAGATATTTCTTATTCATATTTCGCAATGAGTAAACATCGTAAAGTTTCATTTTCAGAGTCACGACAAAGAAGAAAGAGCTTGGGGAGTAGAATAGTGAGAGCTCTAAGACATCTGCTCTGCTGCCATTGCCCCAAGCATGACGAGGAATAACAACCCCAAAGGTATTTTTAACAGTATTTGTTTTGTACTTAAAATCGTTATTTTCCTAAATAGTGATTTAATATTTTAAAGAGAAGACTGAAATTGCATATTTATCGCATCGCAATTAGATTTTACACAGGTGTTTTACATTGTATTTTTAAATTCTATAAGGTTTTTTTCCCTTGTAATGTAATGGGTAGAATTTAATGAACTGTATTTATGTTATCGTGGTTCATTCCCATACACGAGAAATCGGGATTTCCTTTTTTGTAGTCAAAGTGAAATCCTTATTTTCATAGCGCTATATTTGGCTTTACACACAGTGAAGTATTTCTTAAAACCAGTACAAAAACAATCGCTATTTTTTATATTTGCTGAAACAAGGAAGTTTACATTTCGCCTTTTTAATAATGAGAGATTTAAAAGCACCGAATAAGAAGAATTCTCTTCAGTTGAAATATTGCGATATCCCATAGTTGAAAGCCATTGATATAAACTGTTCAAATGCAAAAATTTTATTTCGATGAGCTGGTCTTTGGGAATTATTGATGCTCGCCAAGTCCGTCTTTGGACACCTCGCTGCTCTCCTCTCAAAATGTTTGAAGGCCTGATGCAGCATTATAGAATATAGGAAAGGGTATATGAAAGTGAAACGTAATGGATACGTACATATAAGTGTAGGATTCTTTATTCGAAATAACATTTGATGTGAGTTAAGAAAGCGGCATGCTACAGTAATCCCTCGCCAACTGTGGAGGTTACGTTCCTGAAAGTATCGCATTTGGCAACACTAAGGTGCAATAGAAAACCATGAAGAGTTAGGGGAACAACGATAAACATGCCATAAAAAGATTGTAAAGAAAAACGCAAATTTTGTTTTTCATTTATACAACATGAAAACGCTAATAAGGTTGACCATACAATAAGTTAAACAAATAGGAATCAGTTTATATATAAAGCTATACATACATGAAATATCGACTATCCTCCTTTGGCAGCATCTTCATTTGATACGGTGACGTTTCAGAATCTGACTTTTATCTGTCCTCTGATCTCTTGCAAACCGAGAATATCTAAGTTATAACAGTTACAATCTTGTGTGAGGACATCAAGGGAAAAAGCTCTGTGCAGTCTTCACATTCCAACTATTTATGGAGAGAAAATGGTTAGTGGGATGTTTTGCTACTTTGCATTTCATGTTTATATAGCATTCATGTTTATTGAGAAAGGGAATGCCGACAATCTCAAACAGTCCCCTAATCAAAGGCATGGGGCAAAGACCCGTTCCTCCACCACTAAAGGCTGAAGCCATTTACACTGAAAGACTTCTCCCAATGTAGGGTTTGGCGATGCCCATAGAAGCAAGAGTTCAAGTACCTGAGATAGCCTCTGATCAGGATTATCCATCAGCTGATAAAACATATACTGTGAATCTATTCACTTGGGGCTGTCAGCCCCAAAACAAACAGAAAACACTGTGCAAAATTTTCCCTCAACCGAAGACCACCAGTGCAACAAATGCAGGATCCACAGTCAAGCTCAGAGCCATTATTCCATTCCCATTGGTGCATATAATGTGTTGTGTTCCATAGGTAAAGGCAATTTCATCATTTTAAATGGTAATAAGATTTATTTATTGTATAATATAAATGGACATACCGGAGAGAGCAATTCCGGGAGAGCAATTCCGGGAGAGCAATTCCTCCTAAACGACCACCAAATTCTGTATATAAACTGGCGGAAATTGAAAAAAAGAACACTCAGAAGGATTCCTTTAGGAACGTCATAATATAATATGCTAATAGTTAAGGCCAGCAGAAACAGTGAGCCATGATTGAAAGTCATTGAATGAAGTAATGACGTCACTGAGGACGACAACATGTAAATGTACGCAACTCGTATTTAAGGACTAGGTTGTGAAGAAAGAAGTTATTCGTCTTGTGTCATGTTGTTCAGTGCTCTTTGAAGAAGCTACCATGCCTGGACGACGCAGACGCGCAACGTTTGTTCAGTTAGCGGAGTTTGAGCGAGGTCATATAGTGGGTCTTAGGGAAGCTGGTTGGTCTTTTCGTGAAATTGCACACCGCGTTGGACGAGGGGTATCAGAAGTTGTATGATGGTGGCGTCGATGGTCAGACGAGCATTCGCACCCTCGCAGATGTGGGTCCGGGCAACGCAGAGTTATGGACGCACGAGAGGATCGGTTGGGTTGGGTTGTTTTACCTCTGAGCGGCACTTTTTTGCACACCATGGGCTAAATGGCCAGGTCACAAGGACCCCGAAGGCTCAGAGAAGGTTGGGGGGAGGGGACCCACTTTAACGGCTGTTGGGAGACAGATGGTAGCCTCCCGTCAAGGCCATCCAGCGTGTTCTTTAACGTGCACAGGGTATGTCTCTCCCGCACACGGAACCACGGCTTAACGTCCCATCCGACGGACGGCGGCCTTTCCAAGCCCATCGGTGTCCCCTGCTGACCGTGGGCAGGGCGGGGAGAGAGGATCGGTGCATCAGGAGAGAGGCTGGGGCAGAGCGGACAGCTACGGCGTCACAAATTCGATCCTCTGTCCTCCAAGAGTGTCTACAAGAATGATACGCAATCATCTTTTGGAAGAAGGACTACAGGCACGCGTGCGCTTTGGCATGGTTACCACTGTCACCTCGTCACTGTCGAGCATGTTCGCAGTGATGTCAAGAACGAGGTCCTTGGAGGGAAGAATGGCAGTCTGTGGTCTTCAGTGATGAAAGCCGATTCTGCTTAGGAGTATCTGATGGTCGTTTACGCGTCCGAAAGCGACAAGGTGAGCGGCTTCTTCCATCGCGTATCCGCAGCGACGCACAGAGCCGATGCCGGGCATCATGGTATGGGGAGCGATTAGTTATCATTCTCATACGTGGCTGGTGTTGGTACAGGGTACACTGAGTAGCAATACGTACGTCAGCGACATCGTTGTAGACAGTGGGCTAAATCAACACTCCTATAACAGAAGGCCAGTGGACCAAACGTATGACGTCGGCTCAAGTAGTCCTACTATATAGATAATTCTTATATTTTTGATTCTAATATTATTACTGGTGGACTCTTGTGCTAACCTTTATACTAATGTTTATCTATAAATACATTTTATTTCGAAAGAAAATTACTCGTGTTTATTGTCAAATATCATAATGCTAATTAATTATTTTTTCTCTTCAATAAAATATATTTATAGATAAATATAAAGAGTCCACCAGTAATAATATTAGAATCAAAAATCTAAGAAATATGTATATGGTAGAACTACTTTAGTGACGTCATAAATTTGGTCTTCTGGCTCTCTGTAATTGGAGGAGTTGGCAAAATGGCCAGGTCACAAGACCTTATAAGCCAGTTGTTATGATGCAGTGGCAGTCTCACGTCAAATCCATTCAGCGTGTTCTGTAACATGTATAGGGCATGGGGAATTCAGCACATGGGGCGTGGCACACAAGACCACTTGCACATGACATCAAGACCATTGATGCCCCCTCACTGACCAATGGCAGGGTAAGGGTTTAGAGGAGATAAATCTCAACACTGGCGCAGGTGGGACTCGAACCTACAAATTGCAGATTTACGAGTTTGTACCCTATCGATTGAGTGAACCCTCGCTCTAATGAGACGGATGATTATGCGAATTCTTTATGATGCCATCGACTCAACACTTATTGCCATTTACGTCAGTGTTTAGTCTGTCTATCAATGGAACTGATTTAAGAACGATTGTCCGTCTGAGGTGACTATGAACCGTGGTTCCGTGTCCAAGATAGCTATACACTGCACAGTGTAGCTATGCGCCTCAGAAGGTCAAGGTCCGGCCCTGGGTTTGTCTACTCCTATTTTTTTATAATGATGATAGATGCATTAATGGCCTTAATGTGACCAAAATATCATAGTCTTAAATTAGTTTGGCTAGTTCTGAATTTAAACTACATATATCCGCAGGGTTGGATTGGGTTGTTTTACCTCTGAGCGGCATTTTATTGCAAACCATGGGCTAAATGGCCAGGTCACAAGGACCCCGAAGGCTCAGAGAAGGTTGGGGGAGGGGACCCAATGGAACAGCTGTTGGGAGACAGGTGGTAGCTTCCCGTCAGAAGATTGGGGGAGGGGACCCAATGGAACAGCTGTTGGGAGACAGGTGGTAGCCTCCCGCCAAGGCCATCCAGAGTGTTCTTTAACGTGCACAGGGTATGGCTTTCCCGCACACGGGGCCACGGCTTAACGTCACATCCGACGGACGGCGCATTTCCAAGCCCATCGGTGTCGCCTATTGACCGTGAATTTTGCGAAGATAAATCTCAACGCTGACCCAGCTGGGACTCGAACCTGGGAACTACAAATTATGAGCCTGGCGCGCTACGACTGATCCCCCCCCCCCCGCATAAGATAAAGTGTACATAGAAAAATATTAATTGAATAGCATGCTCCTGTCCTTTAAGAGAGAGAATGTAGAATATTAATTATCCACCTATTTATAGAGATAGATTATTGAAATAGAATGAACACTTGTGATGTGTCATAAAAAAATTGAAATTATATGCAATGAAAATTCAAAAATCTTAATACATTGTAAATACAAACACATGCATCACGTTCTAAAAATCAATTTGTGAATCCATTTTAACCTAAGGAATAACCATTCACGTAACTATAAATTTGACAAATACACACACTGGCCACTGAATTAGAAACCTTTATCCAGATGTACATAAACGTCATTTGTGCAGCGTATGTGCAAAATACGTGTCACGTGCATCACCAATTGATCTAAGCAACTATTTAAGACTGCTGCTCGTCAGTAATTGTCAGTAATGTTGATCACAATGGGAAAAATCAAAGGATCTTTCGGGTTCGATAAAAGGTTTATTGTGGATGCCCGTCTGGCAAGAGTGACGATTTTAAAAACAGCAGAGCTGACTGGTTTCTCAAAGGTGAGATACCGTGGATCTTTAATTAGTGAAAAAATTGTTGAAGAGCAAATAAGTAGTAAGATAGCGTAAGTGTGGCATGACGACAATCTGCCAGGAACGAGATCGCTGTCATATGAGAAGGCTTGTACAGAGAAACGGGAATTGTGCAGCAATTGACTGAAGCATTCAATGAAGGCTGTTTACAACCCATATCTCAGCGAACTATGTGCAGGAATTGAAGAGGATCAGTATTAGCAGTTTCATGCCTATATGGAAACTACTGATTTCTGGGAAGAACCAGAAAGTTTGTCTACAGTATTGTCAGGAACACTGTGACTGGAAGACTGGAAAAAAAGTCGTGGTCTGACAAGTCGTGGTACACCTTGTTCTGTACCGATGGTAGGCAGAGAGTTTGGTGGGAGCCCCATGAAGCAATGGACCCAGCTTGTCTTGTAAACACAACTCAAGGTTCTGGAGATGGTGTCGTGGTGTGGGGCATATTCTGTTGGATGGAACGTGTCCCCTGATATTGCTGGAAGGTCAGGTATTCTCCAAGGATTATATGAACACTGTTGACGATCAAGGCCATCATGGAATGTTGACGTTTCATACAGCAAGTGACATCTGTTTCATGGACGACAATGTACTGTCCATTGTGCAAGATGTGTTCATCAGCAAGCATGACAGCAACTTCCACATCTTCTCTGGCCACCACAAAGCCCGGATCTGAACCCCATTGAGAATGCATGGGGACATGTTAGAAAAACAGATCCGGGAGCAAAGTCCTCTTCCATCAAATCTGAGCCAGTTAAAGAACTGTCTGGTTAATACCTGGTATGCTGGAGATGTAAAGTCACTCCAACACCTTGTGGAATCTATGCCAAACCACATACGTGTTGTAATTCAGGCTAAAGGAGGTCCAATTTGGTATTGAATAAAGGTTTCTAATTCAGTGGCCGGTGTGTGTATTTAAAAAATTGAAAGCTAAGTCATAGCAAAAGCTATTATTTCAATAAAGGAGTGTAATCAGTTAAAACTTGAATGGAGAAACTACATTTGCTCAGCTTGTAACCTTACAGAAAACTCTATAAAGGCACATTAGTTTTAAATAACGTTTTTTGATCATACATAAAAAAAGAAATACAAGATAATAAAAACACGAAACTGCAATGTCTCAATTAGTATAAATTACCAAAGATCAGAAACAGTTATGGAAAATGTACAAATGATCACAAAATTTCTTGCTTTTAACATACTTTCAGGAGAAATATGTGATCAAAGTTTTGATAAGTTAAAGGAAAAGTTCAAAGAACATGTAAAGGAATGAACCAACTTTATAAAAAGTGAACGATTTGTATCTTTTTAATAATTGGCTGTTTTATAGTTTGTAATTAGTGAAATGTTATATTTTGATTATAAATTGTGATATGTTTTATGTACAAATGAAGTTCCAATCTCCTGCAGAAAAGCTGATAGCTTTGCTGGTCACCATGTTTAAAATATGTACACTGTAAATCTCGTGAATAAAGAATTTTTCAAAAGAAAAAAAAAGCCCAATTTATCTCATATCTATTTTTAAGTTTTTCTGTATATATTTGGGAAATCCAATAATGGTTGAAAATTAAAATCTATCCTTGCATCCTATATATCTGGATAATTTTCAATTTAATTCGGGATTTCGAATTTTAACTACTCTGCAATATAAAATTTATGTGTTATATATAATAACTGTATGCTCATTTTTAGGTTTTTATTTTTCAGAAAACATCTCTTTGAATCACCCCCAGATGACCCATCTTTTAACCCTTCGCCAGAACATCGGCCAGGAGGATTTAACTGGGGAGAAATGAATAGGCCTGATCCACAACAATAATGTGGATACCCCCTCAAGCAGCTGCTTGCCACAGAGGTCTGACAGGAGCTTGTCAGTTTATATGCCAAAGTAATAGATCTGAGAGGATGGCAGGACCTCAGCAGAAAAACAACATATACGTCCATGCCTTACCCGGGACTCGAACCCAGGTCCCATAGATCAGTAGCCAAGCGTGCTAACCACTCGGCCACGGGACGGCGAGTGGATGTAAACATAAATATATTATTTCTCCATTATGTATATTTTCCGTTTTAAAAATATATAACTATTGTTCTGAACTTGTACTGTGTGATTAATTTCTACTAAATAACAAGTGTCTAAAAAGTGTATGAAACTTTTTAGTATACATAAAGTTAAAATATAAGATCTCACTGAAAAAATATTTAGAAAAATGATGTGTTATTTCAATTTATTGAACATTTTAGGGGTAAATTTCCTTTGGACAAAGCCGCAGTATATCTACCTCAGTAGTACAGGGTGGTTAAAAACTCTGTGCGCCTGATAAGGAATGAGATATTCGTGCCTTTACAATTATAATAAAAGTTGAAAATATCTCGCGCGTCTCCACACATTTAGTGACACGCCGAACTGTGTTCTTGAAGACTTCATTCATCACAGCACGGTCCACATTCCGAATGTGTTCTGCGATGACCATCTTCAAATTATCAATTGTGCGGGGTTCCCTCCCTGCCCCACTGGTGACTGATCAGGATAAGGCTTAGCAACCCTGCTCTGGGACAGCCTCGTTATAATGATCCTTTGACCTTGTAGGAACTCATCTTTGCAATTGTGACTTCGAAGCGCTCGTCAGCCCCAGGCCCTGACGACATCAGCTAACCAGTCACCTGAGGCTCTGCTTGTGCTTCTTAAAGCCTTCAATCATTCCTGGACCACCTGCACAGTACCTGATTCATGGAAGGCATCACACATCGTGCCTATTTTGAAGCAGGTAAAACCCGCCACTAAGCTGTCCTCTAACAGGCCCATTGCTCTATCATCTTGCCTCTGCAAGATCTTAGAGAGACTGTTCCTTGGACGCCTAGAATGGTATCTGGAGTTCAAGGGCCTTCTCCCTGACAGCCTCTTGGGTTTCCGCCAAGGGAGGTGCACGTCTGATAATCTTATCAACTTCACCACTGCTGATCAGGCGCTGTCTGAGGGACAGACTGTCGTCGTCTTCGACATTTAGAAGGCATTCGACTCCCTGTTCCACTCGGATGTTCTCTGCAGGTTTCATGATCTTGGCCTCAGATGCAATATCATCCACTGGATCTTGATTTACCTCTCTGACAGGACGGTTCTAGTGAAGCTGGGCAACACGCTCAGCGGCTCCCACGCTATCAGTCACGGAGTACCTCAAGGGGGTGTCCTCAGCCCGATGTTACTAAACATCTTGCTGTCAGGCCTACCCTTTCGACTCGAGAATAGAGTGGGTATTTTTATCTATTGGATGATATATGCGTCTGGTTCCTTAGCCAAGACCCCTCCTATGCTCAGCTGAAGATGAAACTAGCTGTGTCCACGGTCGTCAAGTTCTTCAACAACCTAAGCCCCACTCTTTTCACCAATAAGAAAGTGGCCATGGTTCTCACGAAGAGATTTCTTTCGCCCACCTTCCCTGGCCTCATGCTTGGACCAAACCATATCAAGGTCTCAAACCAGTTCCTTAGTGTGGTCCTGGACAACAGGCTGTCCTGGGACCTCACATCCAGCATCATAAGACAGTTGCCACAGCGCAGAGAAATGTACTGTCTTTGTTGGTACCCACTGGGCTAGTTCCTGCAAAACCTGGTCTTGTACTGGCACTTGATCCTCTCCCACGTCAACTACAGTGGTCACCTGAGCAATGCCTCTGCCCCAGTGCCGAGCAAGTTCGCCACTATACACACTATATCTCTGCACCTCTGTCTTGGACTCTGCTTTAACACACCAAATGCGTCTGTCATTGCAGAGGCTGATGACATGCCTTTCCACCTGCACCGGAAGAGAAATATACTGTGTTATCTCTCGAGGCTCCGTTCCCTCCACTTTAACCATGAGCTTCTCAGGAAGTTGCAAGACAGGCCAGACTCTGCCATGTCTGCTGCTGACTTCTACGACCGAGCAGTCCTTGCCAGCTCTACTGCTGGCAATACGCTCTTCCCTGATCTTCCACCCTGGAGGAACAGTGATCTTATGATCAATGTTACTGTCCCTTCTCTAGGTTGAAAGAGCGACTCAGATCCAGTAGTCGTCAGACTTCTCTCCACCTCCTATGTTGCTGCACGATATGAGAGATGTTCTGATGTCAACATTGACGGATCTGTGGACTGGAAGAGGCTACATGCTGCCTCTGCCTTTGCTATCCCCAATACGGGCATTGCCAGAGGTTTCCGTCTCCCGCATCTCATTTCCTCCTGTGCAGAACTTCATGCTATCCTTGAAGCTGTACTCTTCATCCTCAGCCTCGAGAGTGGCAACTTTGTCATCCTACGTGACTCGAAGTCAGCCTTGGAAGCTCCCCAGAAGCGAGAAAGCAAGTGCTGCAACCCCTTCCTCATCCAGAAGATCATGGAGACTTGCTCCAATGTCACTTCTGCCGGAATCACGGTTCATTTCCAGTGGATCCCTTCCCATGTAGGGATGCCTGGCAATGAGCTCGCTGATCACACCATGAAGGAGGCGCTGGAGGGTTAGAGGTGTGTATCAAATTACCATCTCTCAGCGACTGCAAGAGTTCTGTCTCACAACTGATGAGCCGATATCGTCCTGCCCAGTGGCAGAAGGACAGCAGCTGTTCCTCATTCAGGTACCTGGTTGACCCTTCTCTCACTGCTCCAAACCTCGGTAATCTCTGCAGGTCTGAGGAGACCCTCCTTCATCGTCTCTGAGTTGGTGTCATCTACAGCAACTTTACGCTTCATACACTCGGCTGAGCTTACAGTCCAAACTGTACCACTTGCAGCACACCTGAGACTGTATCCCACTTTCTGCTCAACTGCTCCCGCTACAATGCCAAACAAAAAGCTTTGTTCCAGGAGCTTCATGCTATCAAAACCACCGACTACTCTACCACCTCTCTTCTTGGTAATCACCACAATGTGAAGCTGTAACGAACGCACTTCCGACTGGTCACTGATCTCTTTCAGAACATTGGACTCTTCTACAAGGTCTAATGTTTTCCTTTTTTTTTCTTTCTCCCGGTTAATACTCTTTTTACCTTCGAAAGATAACTGAGAGGAAGTTTCTTCTGCATCTGCTATCTCGCCCTACTGTTGTGACTGGTGTAGGGAGCCCCTTATTGGAGGCTAATTTCACCAAAGCTTACAAAACCTTGAACCTTGACTAAGCATCTAGTACAGACAGAGAACTTCCATATAAGCCCAGTGTTGTACAAATTCGATTCTAGCACTCCTACCGAGAAGCAGCTTAACTACGTTTGTTCGAAATACTATAAATAACAAGTGGTGAAAGTAAATTTTATTTCTTACCGGTACGACCTGCTGCGAAGCGTACTATATGTGGAAAATTATGCACAGGTGGTTACTCCACTGAAGTCGTCATCATCATCAAGCAGCCATGGGCTACGGAGGTCCAACCAGACCGTGCAAGTTAGTTCTCCAAGCAAGTCTATCCTGAGCTACATTTACTGCATCTGGCCACTGCACACCAATTCTAACAAGGTCCTGTTTGACAATGTCTGCCCATCGCATCCTAGGTCTCCCCGTCTTTCCGAGGTCTTCAGGCACACTCTTCATAACCCTATTCGCCAATCTATAATTATTCATACGGGCAACATGGCCAAACCAACGGAGTCTCTCTCTGCACAATATGCTGCTTAAAGGAGGTTGCAAACTCCTTTGCCTAACCTCATCATTAGTTACAAAGTTGAACCACCTAATGCCCAAGATACTGCGTAAGCATCTGGAATGAAAAGCATCTAGTTTCCTGTTATCTTGTTTACAAAGTATCCACGTTTCACTACCATAACTAACCCTAGAAAGAACCAAACTATTATACAGTCTAATTTTAGTCTTTAGGTGTATACGCCTATTTCTCCATACTCTCCATAGATTCCTAAAAGTCCCGGCAGCAATCCATATTCGTCTGTTAATCTCATGCCGCACATCACCATTATCTGTTACATAGCTCCCAAGATAATTAAACTGTGACACCTGCTCAAGACTGCAACCATTCAGATTTACTGAATCACAGCCTGCCTGACCAATTTTCATCACTTTAGTTTTCTCTCTGTTTATAACCAAACCTACTCTACTACCAGTTTCATCAACAGCTCGAATGAAAGAGTTCATCTCATCAAACTCATTTGCCAAAATGGCTAAATCATCAGCATAATCTAAATCAGAAATTTTCGTATCTCCAGTCCATTTAAGGCCAAAATCTTTCCCTGGAAGTGAATTTCGCATAACGTAAACAATAACCAAGCTAAACAGAAAAGGAGACAAAATGCACTCTTGTCGAACACCAGAAATAACGCTAAACCAATTGCTACAAGACTTACCAACTCTCGTACACGACTCAGTGTTATTATAGAGAGCTTTCATTATGTTAACTAACTTGTCTGGTATACCATATGATTTCACAATCAACAACAAATTATGACGATCAACAGAGTCGAAAGCCTTTTTGAAATCAACAAAGCTAGCAACCAAAGGTTTCTGAAACTCTAAACATTTATCAAGAATCTGCCTGAGTGAAAATATCTGATGCACACATCCCCTACCACTTCTGAATCCACATTGCTCATCACGTAATTGACTGTCAACCAGATTCTTAATTCTATTAAGCACAATCATGCAAAGAACTTTACCTGGAACAGAGAGTAAGCTGATACCCCTATAGTTATAATAAGAACTGCGATCACCTTTTTTGAAAATCGGGATAATAATAGCTGTGGTGAAATCCTAAGGAACCATGCCTTTATCATAAAAGATATTCAAAATTTCAGTCATCCAAGTGGTAACCAAAACATTCCCAGCTCTAAGCATTTCTGTAGTAATTTCATCTATCCCTGGGGATTTATGAAGTTTAAGTTTAGAAAGAGCCAAAATAACTTCAGATTGTGTTATAGGACCAACATTAAAGCCACCAATACATCTATCATCATTGCAAATAATGGGAGTAGAACTAACCGCATTGTTTAGAATATCACTGAAATGCTCCGCCCACCTAGCCATGACAGAATCCTCACCTTCTATTACCTTACCTTGTTTATCCTTCAATCCCTGTATACCTGTCCGTTTTCTACCACACAAAACATTAACTATCTGGTACAGCTCTCTGCTGTTGTGCTGTCTAACTGCTTCCTCGGCTTTGTCAGCCAAACCATCAAGCCAAAGATTCTTATCAGCAGCTAACTGATCTTTTACACGTTTATTAAGTTCTCTGTAATGCTTTCTATTAGGACTAGTAGGGTATCGATTAAGGATATTCCTGCAGTTATTTCTTTCCGAAATAAGCTCAAGTGCCTTATCACTCAGATAATTCTGGTTCTTCTGCTCTTTTTTCCCTAAAATAATACTGTTAGTGTCCAAAAAAGCCTGTTTAAAATGATCCCATTCTTCCTCAACTTCAGTAATAATCATACCATGACTGTCATAATGACTAAGTAACCTATCATGGTAAGCTTTGGTTATAACTGGGTCTTTTTGAGCTTCAGTATTAAAAGTAAACTTTTTAACCCTAGCAAGACACTTTTTAAGTTTAAGTTGCAAGACACTTTTAACAAGATAATGGTCAGATCCAATTTCAGCTCCCCTATATGACCTGGTGTTCCTAACAGAACTAGCCCATTTGCTGTTAATTAATATATAATCAATCATATTCTTATGCAGCCCATCGGGTGAAACCCACGTGTACTCATGTATGTCACGGTGTTTGTAATAAGTGTTAGTTATTCTGAATCCATTGAGTTTACTTACCTGTAGGAGACGATGCCCATTGCCACTGCAGCTACCAATACCAAAAGGGCCTATTACTCCTCCCCAAAGGGTAGAGTCAGTACCAACTTTGGCATTGAAGTCACCAAGAACAAGGGTAATATCTCATTTCTTGACATAATTCAAAATATCCTGAAGTTGTTCATAAAACCTATCCTTCTCATCCTCATCGGCATCCTCAGTGGGGGCATAACAGCAGATAACATTCAAGTCTTTAACGCTTGTCTGAAATTTTGCTGTAAGAAACCTTTCATTAATGCACTCATATCCTAGAAGAGCATCACTAGCGTGTCTGCTAAGAAGCAGACCCACGCCTTGGTGATGCTTATTGTCGTCCCTCCCTGAAAAGAGAAATTTAAGGTTATTTTTAAGAATCTGAACTTTATCTGTCCGTCTGGTCTGTTGCAAGTCGAGAATATCTAAATTATAACGGTGGAATTCTTGTGTGAGGACACCAAGAGAAAAAGCTCTCTGCAGAGTCCTCACATTCCAACTACCTATGGAGAGAAAATGGTTAGTGGGATGTTTAAAGAAACTATGTTTATTGAGAGCGGGAATGCCAACAATATCAAACAGTCCCCTAATCGCAGGCATAGGGCAAAGACCTGTTCCTCCACTACTAAAGGCTGAAGCCATCTGTATTTAAAGACTTCCTCCAATGTAGGATTTGACGATGCCCGTAGAAGCAAGAGTTCAAGTACCTGCGATGGCCTCAGATTAAGATTATCCACCAGCAGATAAAACATATCCTGTGAATCTATTCACTCGGGGCTGTCAACCCACAAACAACCAGAAAACATAGCGGAAGATTTTCCATCCACAGAAACCCACCAGTGCAGCAATTTGAGGATCTATAATCAAGCTCAGAGCCATTATTCCGTTCAGGTTGGTATAGTATATGGTCAGCGCAAGGACAATGTGTGGTTGACCACTCTTCAATAGGGTAGAAAAAAAAAAGAAATGCAGCCATAATACTCCAAATTAGTAGGCCACACAACCTTCGCATTCCGTTCCTTTCCACAAGAGAGTATCTCTTTTGAAAGGTACTAACGGTCCGCACCACGAGAAGGCAGGGTTTGACATTAAGTGCTAAGCTTGGCCGGTTCTGTGCATCATCACAGGGGATTGGTGCATAGCTCTCCTTCTAGTGACTACCTAGCTACCATTTACAGACCGTGTTACATTCACACATATATTTTCTTCCCGTAGGGTTAGCAATTGGCCTTTCTTCTGAAATAACGTTCATATCCATTCTTTCATGAAATATCAAGAACGAAAGAATGCTTTCAAGTTCTGAGGTCTACTCTCAGTGCATGTTTGTGTCACGCAACTCCCTCATGTGTGAATGCACTTTACAATTTCAAAAAAGAAGGTTTATTTGGGAACTCAGAGCTTAATCACAGATAAAGAAGAGTACAGATAGATAACTCGAGTTGACCCCATGTTTACAATGAAACGATCGCAGTGCCTCTCTCTTCCCGTCAGATCCTGATATTTCAAAGAGCCAATCACCATTCCCCGCTATGTGGAACAAAGCTTAACAAATGCAGTTTACCCTTGGCTTTGGACATATCATTAACGTGTCAATTTGTTTTATAATATAATGAAATATAAAAAATGAGTTGGCAAGTGATAATACCTCGAACATTTACGCGTTGTTGGTAAAAGAAAACAAGGAAAACAAAAAAAAAGTTGATCTATTTTGGCAAAAATAAAAGTGTGTCAACCTATCCTCTTGTGTCTCCCATTTCCGCTGCTGAGGTCGAGGTTTCAACCATCAGGTTTCTAGTAACCTTAAACCCTAGGCATAACCTAGTCTATATATAACCCTAGTCTTTCTTAGGCCCTTTGGCGGATTCATTTTTATAGGTATGTCGATTTCAATGGTTAGATGGATGATCAGAATTTTCTTTATTTTCTCGGATAGCAAAGTGGTTAATGTAACAGGTCTCAGCAGCTGAACTGATCACTATTTCCACAAGAGGAGATGTGTTACAGTTTTTATCAACGCAAAGGAAGAAAACATGATTAATGCATTTTCCGTAAGTCTTTTAATTTTCTTAAGTCCTATGCAGAGGCTTATCCAACACTACCTGTTGAATAATGCAACCCAGAGTTACACTAAAATCTGGTGTCACTTAAGGGCAACTTACACACAGGACAAACTCCACACTACTGCAACAGATGCAAAGTAATTACCAAACCATATGAACTTTCCAAATCATTAAATTAAGCATACTTTAATGAAGTGGATTAAGAAATAAAATTGGACAAAGGGAGTGATGGATGTTAGAGTTGCTTAGGACACGAAAAATGAAAGAAAAAAAATAATTGAAAGCAACTTGTCTTTGGCTGACATAACAGTTGGATAACCAAATTATGGTTCCAGGAGACATACACTAGCGAATGAATTTTCTATAACAGAGAAGTAAGAGAACTTAAATCTCAGTGAGCATTCCTTGTACAGAAATTATAATCAATTCAACTACTTGCCTCGTTTGTACATTTTAGGTCTGTCTCTCTTACATACATAAAATAAAAAAGAAAAAAAAATTAAGATGGCGCTGAAAAACTTTCTGTGACGCACCCAACGATGAAGATTTTTTAAGACCAAAAACTTTCATCAAAGATTGAGCCAACTGGGAATGTGGGTGTTGTTGCATTATAGAAGCAGTCTATACTGAGCTGTTAAGTATTGTTAGATATTTAAATATATCGAAATCATGTACTGACACGTATCGAAGTAATTTGAGGTATTGACTCGTATCGAAGTAGTTTGAAGTTTTCAGTCGTTGTCGTGTAGAAGTAGTTTCAGGTATTGAATCGTATTGAGGTAGTTTGAGGTATTGATTCGTATCGAAGTTGTTTGAGGTATTGAAACCGCATCGTAATAGTGGAAGGTATTGACTCCGGATATATTGTATTGACCGATGACAGTAAGTAAGGTGATAAATGAACGGAAATGCAACGAAATCACTCTCAAGTGTCTGAATCTAAACGTCAAACTCAAAAATTAGAGAAAAATCTGTCTCGAGTCAGGTGAGATGCGAATGTTACCAGGTGGTCGTGGGTTCCTGTTCCATCCGGTTCAAGACAATATTTTCCCCAACTTTGAGTTTCATGTTTAAAAGTGATTTTTTTTAAAATTCCAATCGAGTAAACGTCACTTTTTTATTACCTGATATATAATTATTAAAAAATAATTTTTCATTTTAATATATGCTATAATACCAAAATAACAGAAAATTTTCGTATTATGCTGAAGTGTTACCGAACTTCGAAGCACTATAATTTCTAAAACAATGTCTCCTAGACTGTGGTATCTGAACCCCAAAGGGTCTGCGAGGTAATTTTAGTATTTCAAATAACTCTTTAAGAAGCATCAGAAGAAATTGTACACTTAACGCGATTGCATAACGGAGTCAAGTTTTGTTTCGTTTGGCTAGAATTCTGTTAGTTAAGTATGACAACATCTCAGGCTGATGTCCAACTAATTGCCTGTTGATGATATAACCTTTCTAACGTAACGAATTTCTTCTCTCAGGTATTTAAATGCAAATAGCCGAAAAATGAACAGCAGATAAAGAAAAGCTACAATCCATTCTCAAAACTTTAAAGAAATCCTTGTTGCTAGGATCTATACTTTAGTTCAACAAAAAAATACCAGGTGACGATGAAAAGAGGATCCGCAGAAAGAGTGAGACTTCGTAGGGGATCGGTGTTGGCAGGAAGGTTCGGAAATGTTTCTGAAATATACATCTAATGGAAGAAGATTATTATGTTATCAGCCAGATGGTAGCTTTGCATCAAAGCTGTCCAGGGTGCTCTTTAACATCCACTGAGAGTGATTCTCCTGCAGAGGAGGCCATTGCTTAACGTCCCATCCGAAAGTCCCATCCCCTTTCTCTCGAGAGCAGGGGAGGAGGTAGCGGACATATTACCTCGAAGTGGAATCGAACGTGGGAACTGCAGTTTATAAGTCTGTCACGCTACTGACTGAGCCCATCCCCTTGATGTACGGCAGTACTTCAGTAGGGTAGAAAGAAAAATAGCCATAGTAATCCAGATTAATAGGCCACACAGTTCTCCCATTCCGTTCCTCCAAACCTCTTGGGCATTAGGCGGTTTGATTTTGTAAGTTATGTAAATAATGAGGTTAGAAGAAAGAGTCGGCAACCTCTGCATATATGCATGCATGTATGTATGTATATTTTTATTATTATACATTGCGCTAATAAAATATTAGACAATTTTCATGTTATGGCAATGAGAATCGCCAAGAAATTATATTCTTAAAAGGCCTTTCCGTAGTATCCAACAAATGATCAGTGACATGTTCCTCTTATTTTCCACTAATCCATCTTTAAACTTCGTTTGCTGGAAAAGGAAATCCCACATAGGGAATCTGGTGCAGAGAAAGAATCTGGTTTAGGGACAATTGCGTAATGAGCAGTGTGGATTCAAAAGTGATAGGGAATATACTAATCATATGTTTTCACTTAGATACATTCTTGATAAATATTTAGTTTCAGACGACCAGACAGATTTGGTTATTTGCTTTGTAAATTTCAAAAAGGTTCAATAAATTTCAATAATGACTCTGATGATCGTCATTATTTGTGGTTAATCGTGAGATCATATGGCATACCTGAGAAAAAGGAGGAAAGCTCTCTATAATAACACTGAGTCATGTTTGAGAGTTGGTATAGCTTTTAGCAATTAATTTAGCATTGCTGTGTATTTGACAAGGGTGCATTGTGTCTCCTCTCTTCTTTAGTTTGGTTATTGATTATGCTATGAGAAATTCACTGTAAGGGGAAGATTTGGGGCTTAAATGATCTAGAAATTTGAAAATGTCTGATTTAGATTATGCTGATGATTTAACCTTTTTGGCAAATAATCTTGATGAGATGAACTCTTTCATTCGAGCTGTTGATGAGATTGGTAGTAAGGTGATAAACAAAGAGAAAGCTAAAGTGATGAAAATTGGTCAGGTAGGTGAAGGCCAGTTAATTTGAATGGTTACAGCCTTGAGCAGGTGTCTCAACTTAATTATCTTGGGAGCTATTTAATAGATACTGGTGATGTGCGACATGAGATAAACCAAAGGATAGGGACTGCTGCTGGGACTTTTAAGAATCTAGGAAGAGGGTGGAGAAATAGGCGTATACACCTAATACTAAATTATACTGTATAATAATTTGGTTATTTCTAGGGTTAGCTGTTGTAGTGAAACTTGGACCCTATGTAAACAAGACATCAGGAAACCCGATGCGTTTGATTCTAGATGCTTACGTAATATATTGGGCATTGGTTCAACGTTGTAAGTAATGATGAGGTTAGGCAGAGGAGTCGGTAAACTCCTTTGAGCAACATGTTGTGCAGAGAGAGACTCCGTTGGTTTGGTCAGGTTGCCCATATGGATAACTATAGATTAACGAATACGGTTATGAACAGTGCGCCTAGAGGCCTCAGAAGGAGGGGGGGACCTAGGATGCGGTGGGCAGACAATGTCAAACAGGACCTTGTTAGAATTGGTGTGCAGTGGCCGGATACAGTAGATGTAGCTCAGGACAGATATGCTTGGAGAATTAAACTGCGCGGTCTGGTTGGACCTCCGTAGCCCATGGCTGCTTGAAGATGATGATGATGATGATGATGAAACAGTTAGACGGAAAAAAAAAACGAAACAATCACTTGTTTTTATGGAAACGTGTTCAAAACAATAGCCTATAGAAAATGTATCGCTTGATAAAATTGTTTATATCCTATCTTGTAAATCCTCCTCACCCACCACTATCTCCCCACGCCATGTTTTCTCGATAATTTTATTTGTTGTTGCTGATCTACCCTGCTTAATTCCTGAATTGTAAGGGTCAGTGATGAAAGAGGGGGAGACGTAGGATGCAGTGGGCAGACAATGCCAGACTGGAATCATTAAAATTGGGCTGCAGTGGCCAGATGCAGCAGATGTACAGTCGCAGTAGTGTCAATGCAGTATACGGATCCCCCTTTGCACAGTGCTTTCCCCCCATATGACGTCACCGGCCCCAAGTGCGAGGCCGCTTTGGACTTTGATCCCTGTGTCGCAATCGACCGGAAATTGACCCTTGTGTATATTGTGACCCCTAGCATATTGTGCAGAGAGAGACTCCGTTGGTTTGGCCATGTTGCCCGTATGAATAATTATGGATTGGTGAATAGGGTTATGAACAGTGTGCCTAAAGGCCTCAGAAAGAAGGGGAGACCTAGGATGCGGTGGGCAGATAATGTCAAACAGGACCTTGTTAGAATTGGTGTGCAGTGGCCAGATGCAGTAGATGTAGCTCAGGATAGACCTGCTTGGAGAACTAAATTGCACGTTCTGTTTGGACCTCCGTAGCCCATGGCTACTTGAGGATGATGATGTCGCAATCGTCCACGTTGCCTTCTCAGATTGAACTTTGAACCCTATGTCGCAACCGACCATGCTCCCATCTCCAATAGTCTTGATTTTTCTTGATTTCCCCACCTATATTTTAAGCCCCCTCTCCAAAGGCCCGTGGTTGACCTATGTTTTACGCCCCCCGTCTCGATTTTTCTTGATTTCAGACCCCACCTATATTTTAAAGCTCCTTCTCGATTTTTCTTGATTTCCCCATCTATATTTTAAGCCCTCCCCTCTTTAAAGACCCTCCTGGTTGACCCATCACAAATCAGTTTTTGAGCATTTAATCGGTGTCATCCAACGTGCATACTATTTCTAGTACGTCTCCTGTATTTAAAAAAACTCCTTTGGACCGCGTGATTTGATCTCACTACCTCAGTGTCGATAGCTGGAGCGATTATCTCACTCGACTATGACTTGTTACTTGATGATGTGGCTTAGATGTGTCTCAAAGGGGTTATAACCGTATAAATCACGTATCTCTTTATGTTAATATATCGTTCTCTAGCCAGCGAGTCCGAATTTAGTGTGTCTTTGCTTTACAAATAAATACGCCTTCACGCAGCTAATTGTCGTAACAGTTACAGGATTTTTTCATACGACCCAGTAGAAGGGGTGAGAGGATGTCGGGATCTTGGTAGGAAAACAACACAAACGTTCATGTCTTACTATGGATCTCAAACCTTGGCTTTGTTAGATCAGAAGTAACTAACCTGCTGTCTACGAGATAGATTAGAAATATTCTCATGCACGAAAAATAACTAAACAAACATGAAATCCCGTGTTAGATTGTAATGAAACACCCTATCTTTGTCGAAAAACTTGTGTTTGCAGCGAAAAAATAGCCACCTTCACCCACACTTATGCGCTTATTCAAACGAAGGGGGATCCGTATACTGCATTGACACTACTGACTTCGGGCCATTCTAGTTTCGAATTAATTTGATTCATCTGCCAATATTAGGAGCTTGAAATTAATTTTATTTGGTCCCAAATAAATATATTTGACGAAAAAATAATTATGAAAATTAAAATAATTCCTTTATTAATTTTAAATGTATTAGAAGTTCTCATATGGGAAACAATATTCGAAATATTAGGTAGCAGTTTTATATTGATTGAAAATAGTGTTACCGTCAGTAATGCCATGGGGGCAGGGGGAACTGAAAGGGTTATAAATGTTTTTACTTTCGCTTTCATCATTTTCTTCTGCTAGTGATGCATTAGCAAGCGAATATCTCTTAAAGCTTTCTACCTTGTCTAATCAGCTTCGTTGTCACGTGATGCTTCTACCGATCATATTAGCAGACAAGCACAGTAGATACTCTAATGCAGTGGTTCTCAACCTTTTATGCTTCACATACCCCCTGGAAATGTGTATGTAACTGCCCATATATAGATAGATAAAACTATAGTTATAGTATACTGCTCACAAAAATTAGGGGATATTTTTTCGTTTCATATACATTTTGAAACATCCCCTAATTTTTGTGAGCAGTATATAATAATGCCAACTTAGCGACTTTGTTACTAGATCTAGCGACTTTTGAGCTCTCACGGCGTACCCCCAAATATTTTACCGCGTACCCCACATTGAGAACCCCTGCTCTATACGGTGCATCGGCAGATTTTACTTCTTTCATGGAGCCAACATCAATTCTGAGGCACATCGAAGCACAGGGGTAAAAACCACGGATCTGTGATTTCACCCAGAATCACGGTTAAGATTAATTAATTTAATGATAAAGTAAAGGAGAAATTAAAGAAAGAATTTCGGGAGATCACGAATCATCGAAGATTCATGACACCAGATTCGAGTCCCATCGAGGCCAGGATAAGGATTTATTAGAGATAAATCTCAACCCTGGCACAGGTTGGACTTGGAAAGGTCAGCGTTCCTTGGATGAGACGTTAAAGCCGTGGCTCCTTGCGCAGTAGGGCCATTCCTTGTGCACTTTAAAGAACACACTTGAGGACCTTCATTAAGAGGCTTCCATCTCTCTCCTATCAGCTCTCCAGTGGATCCCCTTCCCTAACCATCTCTGAGTCCTAGGGATCTCTCTTTAAAGAACACACTTGAAGACCTTCATTAAGAGGCTTCCATCTCTCTCCTATCAGCTCTCCAGTGGATCCCCTTTACTAACCATCTCTGAGTCCTAGGGATCTCTCTTTAAAGAACACACTTGAGGCCCTTCATTAAGAGGCTTCCATCTCTCTCCTATCAGCTCTCCAGTGGATCCCCTTCCCTAACCATCTCTGAGTCCTAGGGATCTCTCTTTAAAGAACACACTTGAAGACCTTCATTAAGAGGCTTCCATCTCTCTCCTATCAGCTCTCCAGTGGATCCCCTTTACTAACCATCTCTGAGTCCTAGGGATCTCTCTTTAAAGAACACACTTGAGGCCCTTCATTAAGAGGCTTCCATCTCTCTCCTATCAGCTCTCCAGTGGATCCCCTTCCCTAACCATCTCTGAGTCCTAGGGATCTCTCTTTAAAGAACACACTTGAAGACCTTCATTAAGAGGCTTCCATCTCTCTCCTATCAGCTCTCCAGTGGATCCCCTTTACTAACCATCTCTGAGTCCTAGGGATCTCTCTTTCAAGAACACACTTGAAGACTTTCATTAAGAGGCTTCCATCTCTCTCCTATCAGCTCTCCAGTGGATCCCCTTCCCTAACCATCTCTGAGTCCTAGGGATCTCTCTTTAAAGAACACACTTGAAGACCTTCATTAAGAGGCTTCCATCTCTCTCCTATCAGCTCTCCAGTGGATCCCCTTCCCTAACCATCTCTGAGTCCTAGGGATCTCTCTTTAAAGAACACACTTGAGGTCCTTCATTAAGAGGCTTCCATCTCTCTCCTATCAGCTCTCCAGTGGATCCCCTTCCCTAACCATCTCTGAGTCCTAAGGATCTCTCTTTAAAGAACACACTTGAGGCCCTTCATTAAGAGGCTTCCATCTCTCTCCTATCAGCTCTCCAGTGGATCCCCTTCCCTAACCATCTCTGAGTCCTAAGGATCTCTCTTTAAAGAACACACTTGAGGCCCTTCATTAAGAGGCTTCCATCTCTCTCCTATCAGCTCTCCAGTGGATCCCCTTCCCTAACCATCTCTGAGTCCTAGGGATCTCTCTTTAAAGAACACACTTGAAGACCTTCATTAAGAGGCTTCCATCTCTCTCCTATCAGCTCTCCAGTGGATCCCCTTCCCTAACCATCTCTGAGTCCTAGGGATCTCTCTTTCAAGAACACACTTGAAGACTTTCATTAAGAGGCTTCGATCTCTCTCCTATCAGCTCTCCAGTGGATCCCCTTCCCTAACCATCTCTGAGTCCTAAGGATCTCTCTTTAAAGAACACACTTGAGGCCCTTCATTAAGAGGCTTCCATCTCTCTCCTATCAGCTCTCCAGTGGATCCCCTTCCCTAACCATCTCTGAGTCCTAGGGATCTCTCTTTAAAGAACACACTTGAGGCCCTTCATTAAGAGGCTTCCATCTCTCTCCTATCAGCTCTCCAGTGGATCCCCTTCCCTAACCATCTCTGAGTCCTAGGGATCTCTCTTTAAAGAACACACTTGAGGCCCTTCATTAAGAGGCTTCCATCTCTCTCCTATCAGCTCTCCAGTGGATCCCCTTCCCTAACCATCTCTGAGTCCTAGGGATCTCTCTTTAAAGAACACACTTGAAGACCTTCATTAAGAGGCTTCCATCTCTCTTCTATCAGCTCTCCAGTGGATCCCCTTCCCTAACCATCTCTGAGTCCTAGGGATCTCTCTTTAAAGAACACACTTGAGGCCCTTCATTAAGAGGCTTCCATCTCTCTCCTATCAGCTCTCCAGTGGATCCCCTTCCCTAACCATCTCTGAGTCCTAAGGATCTCTCTTTAAAGAACACACTTGAGGCCCTTCATTAAGAGGCTTCCATCTCTCTCCTATCAGCTCTCCAGTGGATCCCCTTCCCTAACCATCTCTGAGTCCTAGGGATCTCTCTTTAAAGAACACACTTGAGGCCCTTCATTAAGAGGCTTCCATCTCTCTCCTATCAGCTCTCCAGTGGATCCCCTTCCCTAACCATCTCTGAGTCCTAGGGATCTCTCTTTAAAGAACACACTTGAAGACCTTCATTAAGATGCTTCCATCTCTCTCCTATCAGCTCTCCAGTGGATCCCCTTCCCTAACCATCTCTGAGTCCTAGGGATCTCTCTTTCAAGAACACACTTGAAGACTTTCATTAAGAGGCTTCCATCTCTCTCCTATCAGCTCTCCAGTGGATCCCCTTCCCTAACCATCTCTGAGTCCTAAGGATCTCTCTTTAAAGAACACACTTGAGGCCCTTCATTAAGAGGCTTCCATCTCTCTCCTATCAGCTCTCCAGTGGATCCCCTTCCCTAACCATCTCTGAGTCCTAGGGATCTCTCTTTAAAGAACACACTTGAGGCCCTTCATTAAGAGGCTTCCATCTCTCTCCTATCAGCTCTCCAGTGGATCCCCTTCCCTAACCATCTCTGAGTCCTAGGGATCTCTGTGACCTGGGCATTTTGTCTATTGTGTGCAAAAATGTGTCTCTCAAAAGCGAAACAACGCAATGCAAACCCAACTGTGACAACGATTAAATATTGGTGTAATCTAAATCACCAAACAGACGTTGCACATGACTTACTCTTAGCGTTGATCTTCTTCATCAGTACACTGCTTGGCATTGTGGAGACACCGAAGAACAGATGAAGCTTTGCACCTTTGTTCAATAGAAAACTGCACCACCATTTTCATTTCTTTTGTCAATGACCAATTCATCAAATTATTGATCAATAAGGTCAAAGTTCCATCAGCAGTGTGGGCTAAATGGCCAAGACACAAGGACCCCAAGGACTCAGAAACGGTTGGGGAAGAGTACAGATAACGCGCATTGCAGATTGGTAACACTCATAGATATATACTCATCAACTCTTGGCTATGAGGAAACTATCACAATGATCGAAGTCCAGAAGTTTCTAAGAGTCACCAGGAAGAAAAAAGCTGCGCCAAGTGTGCTTTTGAACGGAGACCTATGAATTGCGAAGGAAGGGTTGAGTCGTTTTACCTCTGAGCGGCACTTTGTTGTCAGCAGTGGACTAAATGGCCAGGCCACAAGGACCCCGAAGGCTCAAAGAAGGTTGAAGAAGGGAACTTACTAGGAGCTTTTGGGTGACAGATTGTAGCCTCTTGTCAAGATCATCCAGCGTGTTTTTTTACATACATACGGGCTCACGACTTAACATCCCATCCGACGGATGGCGGCCTTTCCAAGCCCATCGCTGGCTCCTACTAACCGTGTGGGCAGGGCGGGGAGTTTTGCGGAGATAAATAGAAACGCTGGCCCAGCTGAAACTCGAACCTCGGAACTGCAGATTACGAGCCTGGCACGCTACCGACTGAGCGTAAAACGGGTCAAGAGGCATTGCATGACGTCAAGGTTTGTTTGCCAAAATATATTTTTAAATATATATTAATATTTCATTTTAAACCAAATGTTCAATGCATTGTTATATTTTCATAGTTAGTTTGTTTCCTAGATTATAGCGATACTGAGATTGACGAGTGAATGTAAAAAAATTGATAAAGAAACGAATTTGGCATGTTTTTTTTTTCTCCTATTTCAACACTATGCCACTGCGGTACTCAACACAGAGTGGCTTCTCCCTCTTTTTCGGGTATATTACGACTGAAATTCATCTTTTCATTTGTACAGATTTCGCAAGTAACTCAGTTGAAACTTTTCCCCTCCTTTCCCTTTATTTTATGGCATCCTCAAAGGTTCTAGGTTTTGTAAGATCATGGTGAAATGAGCCTCCAATGAGGGGCTTCACACATAGCAGCCGTTCCATCTTCTCGTGAAAGCCACGAAACAGATTAATGGCGGTCTTAACAAGACAGGGCTGAGAGGAAATAAGCAATTCGGGCCTTTCGCTGTGGCGCTGCAGTACAATTTGAATTATCTGTTCTCTCCTCCATCTGTGGAGGAAGAGAACCAACTGGACAGCTGTTAGGAGACGGATGGAATTCTCCCGTGAAGGTCAGCAGCGTGTTCTTTAAAGTGTATGGCTCTCTGCACACGACTCCACGGCTTAATGTAGAGTTTGAAAAATAGTGTTGCGATGTCTCACCGAGATCAATCTGTATATGTGGGGAGAGGAGGAGGTGTTGTGGGGGGGGGGGAAATATCAAAGCTGGCATAGTTCGATTCGAATCTGGACGCATTGGATGACGAGCCTGACGTATTATCGATCGAGTCAAACCCGCCCCCTTTGAAAAAGACGAGATTTACACGACATAAAAATATCATTCTTTGCAAAATTATAATATATATGTCGTAAACAGGAAGTCGTTGGGAATAGCAAACATGCGATAAAGCAACCAATCTTTTGTTGACGTAAAAGAAAACAGGACTTTCTGTTTTGTCTTCACTCAAACGATTGCATTCATCACAATTATTATTCCTTCGAGTAAGCAAGGAAACGATCCTGATGCATTAGAGCAGAGGTTCTCAACGTGGGGTACACGGTAAAATTTTTTGTGGTACGTCGTGAGAGCTCAAAAGTCGCTAGATCTAGTAACAAAGTCGCTAAGTTGCCAATATTATACTATAACTATAGTTTTATCTATCTATATAAGGGGTACTCCAGTTACATACACATTTCCATGGGGTACGTGAAGCATAAAAGGTTGAGAACCACTGGTTCTCAACCTTTTATGCTTCACGTACCCCATGAACAGAGAATTGTAGGAGAGACAATAGGAATAAGTGACGAGATAAATAGGAATTGCTGTGGGATCGTTAAGAATCTGTGGAGAATACGGAAAAGTAGACGTATGCATTTGAAGACTAAAATCAGATTGTGTGTGTTAGTCTTTTCAAAAATTTTTTTATGGTACAGAAAATTGGACCTTTTTTGTTTGTATGTATGCCGGGCTATTTACCCCTGAGCGGCATCTTTTTGCACATAATGGGCTAAATGGTCAGATCACAAGGATTCCGAAGGCTCAGAGAAGGTTTAGGGGGAAAGGGACCCACTGCACAGTTGTTTGGAGACAGATGGTAGCCTCCGGTTAAGGCCATCCAGCGTGTTCTTTAACGTGGGCAGGGTATGGCTCTCTCGTACACGGGACCATGGCTTAACGTTCCATCCAACAGGCCGTTTCAAAAACATCGGTGTACCCTACTCTCCATGGGCATGGTAGGGAGTTTTGGGGAGATAAATATCAACGCTGACCAGGTGGGACTCGAACCTGGGAACTACAGATTACGAGCCTGGCGCGCAACCGACCGAGTAATCCCTGCCTATGTATGTATGTGTAATCAGCGACCATTTTATCACATACATTCCCATGATATATAAATAGAAACTCAGCACGGCATTCAGTAACATAAGAAAAGCTCTTTCTGAAAAGAAAAACAATGTGACTGAATATAATTTAAAAGTCTCATTGGATTACCAAGACTATGCGTTCAGTACCTAGAGTTATGGAAGCTGAAATATTTAAAAAGTTAGCTCTCTCTGCAAAAAAAAATAAAGTTTTGGGTCATTAACTATAAAACAAGCCATTAAAAATGTTCTCATACGTGTTAGTAAATTTTAATATAACGGTTATTGCTTTTGGTTTAACTGGTTTTCATTAATTTTTCAGAATAATATTTTAAACTGCCATTTTTACTGCTAAATATTTCAATTTTCCTAACACTAAGCAAAACATTACTGAAAATCGAGATTGCAATAGAATTGATTCAGTTTTAAAAAGTTTACTTAAATAGTTTTGAGTTCTGTACTTGAGTTGTTGACTTAACGTAGAACTGTACGATATAAAGTGGCCGCCGTATGGTTCGGTATGTATTATGGATGGATGCATATATATATATATACTGTATATATGTGCAGGACCTCATTAAGTGGGGGAAAGGGGCCATGTCCCAATACCTCCTCTAACAGAAGACCAATGTAGCAAATTTTTGATGTCACATAAGTAGTCCTACTATATAGAAATTCTTATATTTTTTTATTCAAATATTATTACTGGTGAACTCTTGTGTGCTAGTCTTTATATTAATGTTTATCTATAAATATATTTTATTTAATAATTAACACAAATAAATTTTCTCCTGAATAAAATATATTTATAGACAAACATTAATATGAAGATAAGCACAGAGTCCACCAGTAATAATATTAGAATCAGAAATATAAGAAGTGTCTATATGGTAGGACTACATAAGCTGTCATAAATTTGGTCCTTATGCATGGCCCGCATTTCACAATACTCGCGAGGGTAATAAAGGCAAAAAATATTAAAATTATTTCTATCTCATGCATTTTTTTTGTCGAGATATTTTTTAAAGGCCGGTAAAATGGGAGGGGGGAAATGTTATGCTGCATTGAAAATACAATATCATGGGCTGCCTCTTTGATATTTTTAATAATCAATTGTGTGCTTTGCGAATCCTCCCCTCCGATTTTTTTTCTACATCCGGGCATCTGCGCGTGTTACCAGAGCCTCGGTTTAGCCATTCATTGTCTAAGAATTTCTCTAAAGATAAAGTCACCATTTAGAGAAATCGAAAGACAATGCATGTTGCCCGCCCCTCACGACGTGGACGTACGAGGATGGATTTTAGAGAGGCCCCCTCCCTCCCTCCTTCCTTTCTTTTTTTAAATCATGACTATGATCTTTGACTTCTTTAGCTCCTTCGTCTTTCGTTTTTTTCATCGAGAAGGCCAATCGAGTTCGTTTCCTTCTCATTCGTTCGAATATTTCCATAACTCACTAGCTAATATAAGCACATGGCAAACAAGGCTTATTACGAAGATGAAATCAGTAATATCAACTGAGGAAGAACGCCGAGATCTTTTATGAATCTCACTTTGCTGGATTCGGAACTTCGTAGGTTTGCATAAACAGTCACAGTTTTCTACATTCGCTTGCCGGACATTTAAATCTTCCTCAGGGCAAGTATCTGGCTTACTCCTAAATCGGAGCCACTGAAAGTCTCTCGGAGTGGAGGAATTGAGCTCGCTCCTCTTATTACGCACGGTGCTTCCCGTTTTCAGTCGTCCTACATACGCAGGTGTGGCTTGTGGATGCACCCGATTAGCTTCAGGACTTACCTCTGTCATTGAGCACGTTGTTATTGGGTTGTTTTACATCTGAGCGGCACTTTTTTGCACACCATGGGGTAAATGGCCAGGTCATATGGACCCCGAAGGCTCAGAGAAGGTTGGGGGAGGGGACCCACTGGAACAGCTGTTGGGAGACAGATGGTAGCCTACCGTCAAGGCCATCCAGCGTGTTCTTTAACGTGCACAGGGTATGTCTCTCCCTCACACGGGGCCACGGCTTAACATCCTATCCGACGGACGGCCTTTCCAAGCCCATCGGTCATTGGGCGCGAGGCAGGAAAATATGTTGTCCCCTCGTCTACGCTGTAGTCTTCAAGACCACAGCAGCAACACGTCTTACGAAACCACTTACGCGACACTCGCATGATTCGCCTCAGTACATTACGATTAGTTTTACTCATCTTAACTAATATTTCATAAGCATTTAGAAACGTACTTACTCACACTATACGAAGTCTATCGACTAAATATTCTTAAGAAAGCTAACAGTTTTTTATTGTTTAATTGTTATTTTATTAGATTGTTTCCCATTTGAACCATCAGGGCCATCATTTGTTGCGTTTTCTGAACATTTGTGATGTCACTGGCAGGAAACGACGAGAGTTACTTCCGTGCAGCGCCGTGTTTTGACATTTTCGGATTCTAGGGGGGGGGGGGGGTCAGTCGGTAGCGCGCCAGTCTCGTAATCTGTGTAGTTCCCAGGTTCGAGTCCCAGTTGGGTCAGCGTTGAGATTTATCTCCGCAAAATTCTATCTATGTCTATCTATGCCTCTGTAGACAGCGAAATGTTTTGTTTACAGAGATAAATTCAAAATGTTTTTGTGTTGAATAAGTAATGAAGAAGTATAAGATTTCCACTTTCCCAATCTCATGAAAACTTTAATTGCGCCCTCTAACGGTGGAAAATCGAAAATTCCCAAATTTCAAGCGAAGGTTGCAAACGATATAGCTCTGCTAGATAATTGAAATTTTCTTGATGTAATGTGTAACGATATTTCTATTGGCAACAATGAGTTGACCATTTGGACCCATTGTAGGTGCGAACAGGCAACTTTAAAACTTTTTTTTCTCTTTAGAGGTAAATTTAAAATTATTTTTAGATTGGAGAGATATTGATCAAATATTAGGATTCGATCTCTCCGAATCTTCCACAAGTGCTCTATAACAGTTGAAAATAATTTAAAATTCCATAAAGGTAAGCAGATGTCAGAGATGATTAACGGATGAAATGGAGCATAGGGCTTTTGTGCAAGCTATTATCTCCACCATCTGAAGTGTGCCTGTGGTAGTAAATTCAAAATTTGTATTTCAAAAAATGTATAAATTGCAAAAAAATCATAACTATGAGAAACGTTTTTGAACTATGGGACCTGGGAACTACAGATTACGAGTCTTGCGCGCTACCGACTGAGCCACCCCCCGGTTTCATGGACAGCTGTTAGAAGACACCAAATGTTATTTAAAATGCATAGAGTACGGCTCGCCTGAGTAATGGTTTAAGCCACATCTCACGAATGGCGACATTTTACAATCCATCGGTGTCCTCTTCCTTATCATGAGCAGGTTTTTAGAGGAGAAAATCTTAGTGCAGACTCGAATCTTAAGCAGGGCCGGACATACGCATAAGCTAACTAAGCTACAGCTTACGGGCTGACCATATGAGGGGCCTCAGAGAAATGAATTTAAAGTTTTACTACATTACAAATTTGTTTTAAATATTTAATCTATTGTGCAAACCTTTGTTAGGAATGATAGAATAATGTTTTCCCTCAATCAAAATAATTAAAAATATATTTCGACTTTCGAATTTTTTGTGCCCCTTAAATTTGAATAGCTTAGCGCCTCAGAAGGTCAAAGTCCAGCCCTGGGTTTGTCTACTCCTATTTTTTATAATGATGATAAATGCATTAATGGCCTTAATGTGGCCAGAATATCATAGTCTTAAGTTAGTTTGGCTAGTTCTAAATTTAAACCACATATATCCGCAGAGTTGGATTGTTTTACCAATTCTAATCTAAATTTAAACCACATATATCCGCAGAGTTGGATTGTTTTACCAATCTGAGGGTCACTTTTTTGCACACCATGGGCTAAATGGCCAGGTCACAAGGACCCCGAAGGCTCAGAGAAAGTTGGGGGAGGGGACCCACTGGAACGGCTGTTGGGAGACAGATGGTGGCCTCCCGTTAAAGCCATCTAGAGTGTTCTTTAACGTGCACAGGGTATGGCTCTCCCGCACACGGGGTCACGGCTTAACGTCACATCCGACGGACGGCGGCCTTTCCAAGCCCATCGGTGTCCCCTACTGACCGTGGACAGGGGGGTTGGGAATTTTGCGGAGATAAATCTCAACGCTGACCCAGCTGGAACTCGAACCTGGGAACTACAGATTACGAGCATGGCGCGCTACCGACTGAGCCCCCCCCCCCCGCCACTATATCCGCAGGGGTTGATGAACCCTCTGGGATCTGAACTTTCACCTTTGAGTGATGATCTTGATGTGACCGAAGACTTGAATTCTATTGCAAAGGATCTGATGATCGAATATCTTGTAATTATGAATTAAATATCTTTGTTGTCACGAAGATATATCAATGGGTGTCAAGCTTCTGTCACTGACGTCTATACATGTATTCATCTTCCGCATCATTTCCCCGTATCGATCAATTCCTCGTCACTTCTGCATCTATATCCTCATGGTAGCTGTGGCCACGTGCTCATTTGCTCCCGCCTGCTTGGCGGAAGTGACGACGACGTCTCCCTCTCAGTGATCTCGTGCGTGTTGTTTCCTCCGGTGACAACATCACACTGACTCAGGCGGGAACGAGAAGATCGTGGGATGCTCCCTTCTGATGCGTTGTAGGACGACACGATTTTCACTGTGTTGAAAAGATTAACACTCCTTCCGAGGAGCGACACCACCGGAGGCACGCGCTAGCATTCGTCCCTCTGACGCGTTTGTCGCATCGATCGCATCTTCACGCTCTCTCGAAGGAGAGGGAGCCAAACAGCTGCTGATGTTGGGAGTTTAGTGGGTGTGTTTTGTGCGTGGGTGCTGGTGGATCCGCGTGTGCATCACGGAGCCGCATGTAACGAGAGATCGGACTGTGGGAAATGTGGATACCAGGTCTGGCAGAGAAATCAAGCAGAGAAGACTGCGTGTTGGCACCGCACGTCCATCAGGTGAGTGCCGCTTGCAGGCTATAAAAGAGTCGTTGGTTATCGCAACAGATGCGCCTGACAGTTCTCATTTGTCTCAAGAGATAGACAAGTCGATGATGAAGCTGTGAAAGCGATTGTTTTTCACAATCTGAGTGGAATGAAATATTGATAGATATAATCGTGATTATGATTTATTTTTTAGTATGAGATACGTTAGTTTGTCGTAATTTTTTTTACATTAAACAGCAGGGAAGGTGAGAGAGATAATTTCAGAAAGGGAATTCTATTCAGAGATGGACATAGGCGTTTAAAAAGTAGAAAATAAATGCAATCGGAATTGTTACCAAGGAAACAAATCACAAATATCGGTATGAATGAAGTTGACGAGAAACAATAGTTCAGTTTATTAGAGAGAAAAATATATCAAAATTTTGGAAGAAGTAATACTTTTGTGTTAATCGAGTTCAAGGTATGAAATGAGTTAAACACGATTTTTAGCAGCAATTCTACAATGTCTGTGTTCACAAAGTTTATTAAGTTCTATATAAATTAAACTTCCCTACCGAAGTATCAGAGAATATCTACATTATGTCAATTTGGGTTGTTGTTTTACCTCTGAGCGGCACTTTTTTGCACACCATGGGCTAAAAGGCCAGGTCACATGGACCCCGAAGGCTCAGAGAAGGTTGGGGGAGGGGACCCACTGGAACAGCTGTTGGGAGACAGATGGTAGCCTCCCGTCAAGGCCATCCAGCGTGTTCTTTAACGTGCACAGGGTATGGCTCTCCCGCACACGGGGCCACGGCTTAACGTCCCATCCGACGGACGGCGGCCTTTCCAAGCCCATCGGTGTCCACTACTGACCGTGGACAGGGCGGGGAATTTTGCGGAGATAAATCTCAACGCTGATCCAGCTGGGACTCGAACCTGGGAACTACAGATTACGAGCCTGGCGCGCTACCGACTGAGCCACCCCCGCCCCACATTATGTCAATGGGAATCTAAAATATTCATTTAATGAAAAAATGTTATTGGGAATATTTTAAAGAGCGTTTAAATCTCACTTTTCACAATATTTGTTCAGTACTTAAAGAGTTATAGAAGCCATTAAATTTCACATCATAATGAGCCATAACAATTTACCTCAGAAATCTTCATTCACTATTAAATGCATATTATAGAAGCTATACAGCTTTGAATTTAGATTTCGAAATTTTTCATCTCAAACGACCTTACATTTTTGTGGCTCTAACTGCATATATATTCCTTCCTCTAAGATGAAACAAAATGCCAGCTAAATCTTTAATGACAAGTTCCAAAATCGTTATGCTCACTTACGTACAGTCGCTCAAAAAATATCCGACACTATGATTGATTATAAAATTCAGAAAAAATATCTGGCAAGGTTTTGTTTAGAAACTAGTGATCTGGCAACCTTCGTGTTACGTAACACGAAGGTTGCCAGATCACTAATTTCTAAAAAAATCGTTGCCAGATATTTTTTCTGAATTCTGTAATCAATCATAATGTTCGGATATTGTATTGAGCGATTGCACTACTTTTAGTTTGAGCTGAATTTACAGAAAGCTCAAATGCTATACTTAAACCATCAATTCACTAACATGACGCCCTTAAAAATTCGTTTGGAATACTTGAATCAATTTGGCTTCAAGAAATCGTTTGGAATACTTGTACTATATGGTAGACTTAAGAAATTTGAACATACGTTAAAGATCTTAATGTCAAAACAATAAATAAAATCAAAAAGAAATCAGACGATTTTTTCTAAAACGTTTAGGTTCATCCTGATTTCATTCATTTCAACATAAACTATATCTGTTCTTCACTAAACAAGTTTAAGCACCCAAAATCCATTGTTTTTGAAATTCATGTTGTTGTTTTTTTATATTTTTTTATATGCAGCTTCAATCCTGATGCTCTTCCAGTATTGAAAAATTCCTTAGATCTTCAACTGTCTGATCTAGGGGGATCAACAGCAACATACTTCACTGGAGATGAGGGATTCAAAACTAGGGAGAGTCATTTTAAGTCGGATGCGAGGATGTGAAATATTCTTGTTGATTTTTAATTCTGAATTGAAATGATTGTTAAAAGGGGGTTGGCTGATGAAAAATTTTGGTTTGGGGAGGAGTAAAGATATCAAAAATCAAAGGTGTGGGGGCGGGGGGCGTAATGCCGAATGATTTGGGCTCTGGATAATTTTAATAATCGGGAGGAGTTGGGGAGATCAAAGACAAAATATTTCTCCGTAGGTAATTTTAATAACCGATAAAAAGTGTGTTTGGGGGGGGGGGCAAGAATAAAAGCATCTTTGCTTTCACGAAGATGTATCAATGGGTGTTAAGTTTCGGTCACTGGTCTATGTATACAGGTATTCATCTCTTTTTTTTTGAAGCTGGGTTTGCAATTAAAGATAATAATGACAAAATGCACCTACAAAAAATAATGAAAAAAATAAATGATGAAAAAAATAATAAGCCTAATGAGAAAAAGCTGGCACCTACAAATGTAGATATTATGAAGCCAAAGAAACAGTCACACGTGCTCTTAAACTGCTCTCACTTTCAGACGGAAGGAAATATCTTACTTCAAAGTGGGGCGAAGGTGGCTCAATCAGTAGCGCGCCAGGCTTGTAATCTGTAGTTCCCAGGTTCGAGACCCAGCTGAATCAGCGTTAAGATTTATCTCCGCAAAACTCCTAAGATTTGCCTATGGTCAGAAGGGGACACTGATGGGCTTGGAAAGGCCACTGTCCGTCAGATAGGACGTTAAGCTGTGGCCCCATGAGCGAGAGAGCAATACCCCGTGCAGGATAAAGAAGACGTTGGATGGCCTTGACGGGAGGTCACCATCTGTCTCCTAACATCTGTTCCAATGGGTTCTCTCCCCAACTTTCTCTATGTCTTCGGGGTCTTTGTGACCTGGCCATTTAGTCTATTGTGTGCAAAAAAGTGCCGCTCAGAGGTAAAACAACCCAACCTTATTTCAGAGCAATAAAGAATATGGAATTCAGGACTTGACATTAAGAAGCGTACTAAATCACAGTTATATTCACCTTGAAAGGAAAATGTACAAGAAAATTCTTAATTTCCTAAAAAAATACAAACTTATACAACAGAATCTGCGAAACAACCCACTGGATATACTAAACTACAGAGATTTATCAAAATAGCACGTGCTGTTTGTCGAGAACATTTTATTAACAAGCTGTAGGCCCACTTCAGGTGTTCAGAACAGACTCAATTCAACTTGGAATAGACTTATACAAGTCATGCACATAGGGTAATAAATGTGGGACCATTCTTCCTGTAAAGTATGGGCCAACTGTTCCAGTAATGCTGGAGGTGGAAAGTGTGATTAGATCTTGCGCCCCAGATATTCCCAAAAATGTTCAGTAATATTGAGTTCTGGAAATTGAGATGGACAGGGTAGCTGCTATTCTTCATTCTCATGCTCTCCAAACCACAACTTGACACGTTTCGCACAATGCACGGATGCATTATCCCCTTGAAACCAGGGACGTTCATTAGGGCACAATGCCCGCAAAATAGGGTGCAGGTGGTCCCTGAGAATAGATTCATACTTTGCGTATGTGACACGATCTTGCAGAATAACTAACGGCCCTAAGAAATGCCATAATATGGCACTCCACAGCATCAGGGATCCACCTCCATGCTTCACAGTCGGAACCAAACAGTCGGAGTAGTACGCTTCTGCAGATTTTCGCCAGACGTGCACTCTACCAGTGGTAGGAAACATTGTGTGGCACGATTCATCAGACCAGTTGACACGTTGACAGTTTTCAGCATACCAGTTTTTATATATTTTTACCACCTTACACGTTTGGTTGCATTGATATTGGTAATCAGAGGTTTGTGAATTGTAGCACGGCCATGAATACCAGCATGATGAAGTTCCCTATGAACTGTTATGACGGAAACGGGATCATTCTGACTGGTGTTCAACTCTGCTGCTATTTGCGGTACCCTAGTCTTAGAATGCTTCTAAAATATGCACTAACTAAGTCTTGTGCTTCCGTTGTACAATCTGTGCTAACATTCGCCTATACCTATTTGACAACGTCGTATGGCATCCACAATTTGCACGTTTGGAAGCAACGCCCTGTTCTTTTTGATAGATAGTCAATCTTCGATACAGTTCCTCGTATTACACCTACTATGTCCGCCGTTCTGGTTACTGAAGCTCCTGCAAGACGCGCACCAATGATCATGCCTTTTTGGAGGTCACTGAGATCTGACATTGCCGACAATTACACCACAACAGCTGTTTCACCTACGCCTGTGGCACTGCTACATGAAAGCCGACATCGTATTCCTCCCCTTTATATTGTCACATCGCGGGTGACATCGTTTCTGTGATATGCATACGGCGCATTGCTTGTATTCCAGTCATCGTCGGTTTTTTCATTATTCTGATAAACCCCTATACAAGGTGGTGAAGTTCTGGGATATGAAATTCAAACTAAAGAAATCAACATCGTAATAATAATAAAAATGATATCTGCCACTGAATTAAATTAGCTCTGGTAACTAGACAATGGCAACCCTGCCTCCACAAGTACACTAAACATGTACGAAAAAAAAGTTTAAAAATAATAAGAAGAAACATCTCAAGTGGAAACAACATTAGAGCTTCTTAAGCTCTGTAAGGAAAGAAATCTATTAAATCTCAAAACCTCAAGATAAGATAATTCTATCTAGGAAAAAAAATTATCTTTCATCCCTATTCACCATCCTCCTCTTCATTCCAAAGTCCGGAATCTCTCCTAAAATCTAACATGATATTCAACAAACTTAAATTATTCAAAATCAAACTGTCAACTCAGAGAAAAAATGGTACTTAATAACTCAACGAGAATACTGCAAGTCTAAAAGGAAAATATGAAACAGAAATGCAAAAGTAAATCTGAATGACCATTTGTGAAATAATAACATCTTCTAATAACATTGAAATTTTGGACTTGCACTGCACAACCTGAAAATATTATAACCAAAAAAAGGAAGAATTCGAAATCTATCTTACTCCTATTCTAAGGATTGGAAAAATCTCCTGGAGTCTACTATTTATATTCAGCAGACAACTATCAGCCAGAGCAACCATCGTCTGAGCTGAAATAATATCCTAAAGAACATTTGCGAACTGGACTTTGCTCAACAACTCTGTGAATGTGAAAACAGAAATGTATATCTTCAAGATTATAAGCTAAAATTAACCTCGTTTATGTCGAAGATATCATATGAAAGTACCGCTGAGAACTGGAACTTCTTAAGTAAAAATGAAATATGATATATATTTTGTTTAGCAGCAGTCCTGCTAGACCTAATATTGACATGCGTAGAACTTTCTTGCAACACCAGATCGTCGGCCAGAATAATAATTGTTTTCTTCAACCTCTACCGAAGATATAAAATATGATAACTTCTTTTCGGAAATTCTCATTAACTTCCATCGTTCCTAATATTCTCCCTTATTTGTACCTGAAATGTATATAGGGGCGGGAGTGGCTCAGTCAGTAGTGCTCCAGGCTCGTAATCTGTAGTTCCCAGGTTCGAGTCCCAGCTGGGTCAGCATTGATATTTATCTCTGCAAAGCTCCACGCCATGCCCACGGTCAGTAGGGGACACTGATGGGCTAGGAAAGGCCGTAGTTCGTCGGATAAGACATTAAGCCGTGGCTTCGTGTGCGGGAGAGCCATACCCTGTGCACGTTAAAAAACACTCTGGAAGGCCTTGACGGGAGGCTACCATCTGTCTCCCAACAGCTGTTCCAATGGGTCCTCTCCCCCAACCTTCTCTGAGCCTTCGAGGTCCTTGTGACCTGGCCATTTAGCACGTGGTGTGCAAAAAAGTACCGCTCAGAGGTAAAACAACCCAATCTGAAATATATATCTGGGAGTGTTTTCTACGAGATGCTAGACAATGGCTTCCTAAGGATTGATTGATAATGATGATCATGAACGTACTTCCTGTAGATAATATTAATAACCGGTAAGGAGACGAAAATATTTTTCACTCCCTGAAACGGAGGGAAAACATACAACGTACATCACATAGCAAGAAAAACTTCTAGTAAAAAATGTTGAAATATGTTCCAGTTCAATCCAGCCACTTCTCTTTCACCCCACCCTCTTTTATAACTGGCCTGGCTTCTACCACAATCTGCGCAAATTTTCGGTTTCAGTGTCACGTAATAAGCACATTATGTCCATTCAAACCCGGTCATAAGGAATTTGAAGGAACAGACTAAATGCTCCGTTATATCCGTAAACTCCCTGTATGTAATGTTGATTGCAGAATATCTGAAAGACTAAATATCTGTGTATTTAAGAAATAAAGACTAAACTGTAACTAATAAATATTAAACTGTGAAAAAAATGAGACTACTTTTAGAAAGCTATTGCATCTGATGAACCATGCATATTCTTTTCTCTTGAAGCAGTTGACCACTTTGTGGTAAATGTTTATATCCGGTTTGTACGAAATAATGGAAAAAGCTTCTTCAACATCTGGGAATGAAGACGATCTTTTTTCTTGAAGAAGTACCTCTTAATTTTCCAAGCACATAGTATTTAAACAAGATGATGAAGTGAAATCACTTGATTGATATTGAATAATTATATTGTTGTATCGCTTACAGTATTAAAGAAAATAAAAACATTTTGACATTACAACAAAATATTCACTATGATTAAGGTACGCACTTTTAAAGCATTGAAGAGGTATAACGACTTTTAGTGACGCCTAGTAAGAAATGACGCCTTTTTTTCTTAAAGGAACAGCAAACATTTATATTATTGCTTTTTTAAAAAGCGGAAGAAGGTACTCCCCAGCACAGTGGGTGGATATAACCTAAAAGCTCCCGATGGGCTGTAAAAAGGCCGCCGTCCGTCGGATGGGACGTTAAGCCGTAGCCCCGTGTGTGGGAGAGCCATATCCTGTGCACGTTAAAGAACACACTGGATGGCCTTGACGGGAGGCTACCATCAGTCTCCCAACAGCTGTTCCTGTGGGTCCCCTCCCCCAACCTTCTCTGAGCCTTCGGGGTCCATGTGACCTGGCCATTTAGCCCATGGTGTGCAAAAAAGTGCCGCTCAGAGGTAAAACAACCCAACCCAGCCTAGAAGCTCTATTGGTCTTGTCCTGGTTTCTAATACAAACACATATAAAGGAACATGTCCACTAATTTAGTAGTCACCAACCAATAAATTGATCACGAAGGGTAAATTAAAATGTTACGAAATCGAAAAATAAATACAGACCTTCCATACTTCTTTGAACAATTAGCAAATTTTTTAACCGGTAATCATACCGATAAAGGTACTTTAATTTTAAAGCTGTATTATATTTGCTAGTGGTTTAGCTAAGGAATTAGAGGAAAACCTACACTGCGACATGCTCGCTGGTCTAGCATATTCGCTTTAATTTTAAATTCAATTTAAAATGTACCAGAGAGCAGATTCATTAAAGCTATAACATTGTTAAAATCTACAAAACACTTACATCAATCACTAAGGTTTCCTTTTTTTTAATTTTGTTCTTGCTCTATTCAGTTAACCATATCACTTTGTATTGTTTCTTAGCAGTGTTTCGAATAACAGAAACAAAATAATATGAACTTTTGACGGTAAAGTTAACTTGTTCTGAAATCCATGATTTATCAGTATTTAGCTACGATTGTGTTTTATAGTAAGTAACCTTCCACAGCGCAGATTTTCCTCACTGCTTATTATCCATCCTTCATTAAAAAATAGGCATCAGTGGGCTTGGGAAGAGCCAATATCAATGTTATCGGCTTATTGAGCTCTAATCCCTAATTACGTAAAGAGTTACTATATTGAGGTTTAAGATATTTTGATATTGTGGTGAATAGAGACTTCGAAGTATCTTCTACAAGCTGTCGAAGAAGGTAATTTTCCCCAATCCTGTTTTCATCATTTCTTCTTATTTACACTTATTAGGAACAGGAATAAATTTGTCATTAGACCATTTTGATTTCTTGGCAAGGAATAAGAACTCAATTAATTTCATTTAAAATTCTTAACTATTTACATATAAAATTAAAACTACCCATATTGTTTTAATTGAAGACTATTAATGAAATTTTGACTTTGTTTAATAATGATACTTTGCTGAAGCATTCACAAAAATGTCTTGTATGTATCATTCGTGGTACGACAAATATCTTAAAATTTTATATCAAATGGTACTTTAAAACAAAATTTCAGTTAATAACTCCTATGACAGAAGGCCGACGAACCAAATTATGACGTCAGCATGAGTAATACTAAATCTAGGCCAGTGGTTCTCAACCTTTTATGCTTCACGTACTCCCTGGAAATGTGTATATAACTCGCGTACCCCTTGTAGATAGATAAAACTATAGTTATAGTATAATAATGGGAATAAAATAAAACACTGACTTTGTTCCTAGATCTAGCAACTTTTGAGCTCTCACGGCTTCCTCCCAAAAATTTCACCGCATGCCCCACGCTGAGAATTCCTGATCTAGGCAATTATTAAATATTTATTTCTGGTATTATTACTGTTGTGGTTTAAAAAAAAAAACCTTTACAATAATATTCATTTATAACTATACTTTACTATAAATCAATCGTTGCCAACAGCATCTCTTGATATCGATTATGATCCATTGGTTTTAAACCAATTCAAGCGTCCTAAGATTGTCGTGTATGACACCCGCAACTTTTAGTTGTGCTTCTTTAGCAGGTTTGTTTTGCCCGTCTGGCCCCTTTGGGGTTTATGCGTTTTACTTATGTTATTGCCAATCAGGTACTATTTTAAAGTTCGAGATATAAGCCATAGGCTTGGCGCTCTTAATAAGTTATTAATTAAAGATATCAGATATCAGCATCTCTTGATGTCGAGGTCGTCACTCCGACCCCTAATTGACCTTGATTGCGACACCGGATCTGAAAATTTCTCGCATTTTTTGTTCTACTGCCTGAAATAGACATACATATTCACCAATTTTTAGCTCTTCAGCATAGATATATAAAAATTTTATCATTTACCACAAAGGAGCCATCAAAACCAAATTCCACATTTCCGATGTATACGACTCTAAAATACCCCCAGGAACCAAGTTTTAGGTTTCTAGCAACCGTAGATCTAAATTTGACCTTTGACCTCGAAGGGCTCTCTGGATCTGAAACTTTGTAACTTTTCAGACATCTACAGACTGAAACACCCCGACACCAATTTTAACGTTTCGAGCTCTCATAGTTCAAAATTTGACCTCTATGTGACCTCTGTTTTACCTTGAAAGACATGTCGGAGGTCAAATTTCGAATTTTCCCCGAGATCTACGATCCGAATTACATTTAGATGAAAACCTTGGAGTTAGAATTAGCGTGATCCCCTGTCAGTCAATCAGTCGCCCATCCGTCGCCGTCAATCTCTTACAATCATCTACAGGGTTTATCAAAATAATGGAAACACCTACGGCGACTGGAGTACGTGCAATGAGTCGTATGCATATCACAGGGATGACGTCACCAGCGATGTGAGGTATATAAAGGGGAAAAATACACTGGACGAAATTGAAAAAGAGCACCCAGAAGGAATTCCTTTAGGAACGTCATATTATAATATGTTAATAGTTAAGGGCAGAAGAACCAAGATTGAAAGTCATTGGATGAAATAATGACGTCACTGAGAACGATAACATGCAAATGTACGTAGTGCATATTTAAGGACTAGGGCGTGAAGAAAGAAGTTATTCGTCTTGTGTCGTGTTGTTCGGTGCTCTTTGAAGGAGCTACCATGCCTGGACGACGCAGGCGCACAACGTTTGTTCAGTTAGTAGAGTTTGAGCGAGGTCATATAGTGGGTCTTCAGGAAGCAGGTTGGTCTTTTCGTGAAATTGCACACTGCGTTGGACAAGAGATATCGGCAATGGTACGATGATGATGTCGATGGTCAGAAGGGCATTTGCACACGCGCAGATGTAGTTCCAGGCAACACAGAGTTACGGACGCACGAGAGGATTGGCGTATCAGGAGGGCGGCGCTGGCAAAGTGGATGGCTACGGCATCACAAATTCGATCCTCTGTCGTACCAAGGGTGTCTCCAAGAATGATATGCAATCGTCTTTTGGAAGCAGGACTACAGGCACGCGTGCCGCTGGTATGGTTACCACTGTAACCTCGTCGCTGTCGAGCACGTTTGCAATGGTGTCAAGAAGGAGTTCATTGAAGTTACTAATGGCAGTGTGTGATCTTCAGTGATGAAAGCTGATTCTGCTTAGGAGCATCTGATGGTCGTTTACCCCTCTGAAGGTGACAAGGTGAGCAGCTTCTTCCATCGTGCATCCGCCAGAGATACACAGGGCCCAGGCTGGGCTTCAATTAGCTATCACTTTCGTACATGTCTGGTGTTTGTACAGGGTACACTGAATAGCAATATGTACGTCAGCGACGTCGTACAACCTGTCGAATTGCCATATTTGAGTGTAATCCCAAATGCGATATTCCAACAAGATAATGCCCGTCCACACTCCCACTGGATAATTCAAAATGCTCTTCAGGCAATGCACTAAACTCCCTTGGCCAGCACGCTCTCCGGACTTGTCTCCAATCGAGCATGTCTGGGAGTGGATCGGACGAAGACCCTTCCACGGACCGCGGCAGTCAACGAACATTGCTGAATTAAGCATCCAAGTTGAAAGTGCATGGAATGGTATCCCCCAACGTGATATCCATGATTTGTACGACCGATTGCATGCCAGATTGGAAGCTTGTATTGCTGCTCGAGGAGGTTCAACACCTTATTAAAATGTGCCTTTTGTAAAATATAATACTCATGAAAAGGTAAAATAAACATTGAATCACTTGACACGTGTGATCACTGTCCTTTCTCCACAAGTTGTTTCTACTAAAAAAACTCATAAATATCGCAGTTATTGTCGAAACACACTTAAAAAAGTTCCAAATTTTGTAATCTATCGAACCGACCGACTTGATAACAAAGGAGGAGGAATGACTGTTCGTGTCAGAAGATATCTCAAGCCATCCATACTAAATTCACAGATTACCTGTAGAAACAGATTTCAACAATTGTTAAAAATATTTGGAAAACAAAAACATCGCTGACGCGGTAGGAATCGAACCTGCAACTCTCTATATACATGCCAGAGCGCTCTAACTATTAAACCATGCATCAGAGGTTAAAAAACTTCCAGAATAAGACATGAATATTTCACTGAGATGTGGCGGACCTTGCGCCATCTATACTTCAGGAGAGACAACTTTTTCAATTGTTGCTAAGGATTTAGATGTTAATGAGGAAGTCAATCACGCTTAACCCATTTCTTCGCAAGTGTTGCGTGTACGCAACACTGGGAAGAAATGGGTTAAGCGTTTATTATTAAATATCCATTCATAGAAAAATTATGAAAATTACACAGATTACCTGTAGAAATAGACTTAAGCAATTATTAAAAACATTTGAAAAAAAAAATTATTGCTGATGCGGCAGGAATCGAATCCGCAACTCTCTAGATACATGCCAAAGCGTTCTACCTGTTAAACCACAGATCAGACGCTAAACGCTTCCAGAATAAGACCTATAAATCTTTCACTGAGGTGTGGCGGACCTTAATAATAAACGCGTACGCTTGATTGACCTCATTAATTTCAATCATTAGCAATAATTGGAAAAGTTGTCCCTCCTCAAGTATAGATGGCACAAGGTCCGCTACATCTCAGTGAAAGATTTATAGGTCTTATTCTGAGAGGTTTTAGCATCTGATGCATGGTTTAACAGGTAGATCACTCTAGCAGGTATCTAAAGAGTTGCGGGTTCGAGTCAGCGATAACTTTTTCAAATGCTTTTAACGATATCTCAAGCATCGCGAATTTTCTCTTGGCAATTGTGTCACTCTGGAAACAACAGATGTTTGTCTTCAAGATCCACAATATGGACATTTTCTGCTAATAAATGCGTACAAACTTCAAATGTTCCTCTCTGCACTGCAGATATGGATTCTATCTTTTCAAATAATTTCCCAACTCTTGTGGCTGGGGATTTGAACTCAAAGCATTGCTAGCTGTGGCATAGGAAAAGATCAAATGCAAAGATAGATTATTATTTAGCTACTCTGCTAAAAATGGCATAATAGTGGATGCACCACAAGCCCCGACTTATTTTCCCCATGTCAGTCATTTTAGACCAGATGTGCTGAACAATGTTCTTCATAAAAATTTCTTTCTTAATTACAATCTGCAAGTTTTAAATAAACTGTCATCAAATCACAATCTGGTGTTGCTCAAATTAGACTTGCAGGGAATACGGGAGATTCCCACTTGCAACAAAGTAAACTGGGAAAGATTTCGTATCATTCTCAATAACATAGTCCTGGTACACTCAAAAAATCGAAACACTTAAACTTGGATGCTGAAATGCAAATCTTATTGGAGCAATTCAAGACGCACTTCACAAACACATCTACTGTGTATAAAAGGGAACTCAAACCTGAAACGCTTCCACCTGATATCAAGAAACAAATTAAACAAAAAAATAAGGCCATGGAAACCTGGCAACGGACGTAGGATCCGTAGTGTACTCAGGAAGAGACCACGAATTTCGCAATGATTGCTGGGCGGCCAAGCTTAGCTCGCTTAATCTACAACACGGTTCACATTTTATAAGCAGAAGCATTTGTTCCTGCTTATAAAAGCAATTCATGCCAAAAGATTAAGCCTATGGCGAGGATTTCATCTGTTCCACTAATAAAACAGTTCGAGATTTTAACACTCAACAACACAACTCGAGTCTCAAGTTTGCTTCGTATTCTGAACTCCGTGGAATTATCTCCAGGTTAGAAACCGCAAAAGCCACTGGATGGGATAAAATTAGCAATACAATTTTAAGGAACTTTTTCAAAAAGGCTCTTATGCTTCTGCTCTGCATAATTAACAAAGCTCTTAAATTGAACTATTTTCCTGATATTTGGAAATTGGCGATCGTTACCATGCTTCCTAAAAGCGGCAATGATCCTCTATTTCCTCAAAATTATAGGCCCATCAGTCTGCATGGGTAAATTATATGAAAAGATTATTTTTAACAGGATTGAGGCATTCCTCGAAGACTCAGTTTTCATTCTTCCTGAACAGTTCGGCTTCAGAAGAAAGCATTCAACCGTGCATCAGGTGCTCCGAGTCGTTGAGGCGGTTTCTGAGGCCAGGGTTGGGTTGTTTTACCTCTGAGCGGCACTTTTTTTTGCACACCATGGGCTAAATGGCCAGGTCACATGGACCCCGAAGGCTCAGAGAAGGTTGGGGATCTGGCTCAGCTGGACAGCTGTTGGGAGACAGATGGTAGCCTCCCGTCAAGGCCATCCAGCGTGTTCTTTAACGTGCACAGGGTATGGCTCTCCCGCACACGGGGCCACTGCTTAACGTGCCATCCGACGGACGGCGGCCTTTCCAAGCCCATCGGTGTCCCCTACTGACCGTGGGCAGGGCGGGGAATTTTGCGGAAATAAATCTCAACGCTGACCCAGCTGGGACTCGAACCTGGGAACTACAGATTACGAGCCTGGCGCGCTACCGACTGAGCCACCCCCGCCCCGACTCTGAGGCCAGGAACAAGAAGGAATCCACCATTAGCGTTTTCCTGGATATCGCAATGGCTTTCGACCCCGTGTACGCAGATGACACTGCTTTTCTGGCTTCCTCTATTTCACATCATTTTGCTTTATGTAGAGTGCAAACTATGCTTAAAGACTTTTGAGACGTGGTATACGAATTGGAGGACAAAGATAAATGCTAATAAAAGTGTTGCCATGATCTTTACACACAAAAGGTTACACCTTGTTCCGAATTTGGAAATTTTTGATTAACAAATCGTCTGGATGGATACTGCTACTTATCTTAGAGTCACATTGCACAGAAAGCTAGACTGGACGCATCATATAAGATAAAGTATCTGCAATGCAAAAGCAGTACACAATAAATTTAATTCCCTTTTTGTCGGACACTCATTGTTTTCATTGGTAAATAAATTGTTTACGTACAAAGTGGTTATTCGCCCTATTCTCCTTTATGCATCTCCAACTTGGAGTTATTGTGAAAGAACTAAAATACAAAAGATTCAAACTTTCCAAAACGAGATCATGCGACAATTGTTGGCGCAACCTGGTTCGTGCTTAATTCCATCATCCAAAGGGATCTTTGTATCCCTTCTGTTCGGGACTGCACTAGAGATGCTGCAATTCAATTTTTTGAAACTGCTATGGAACATCCGAATCTTCTCATTTCAGGAGCCGTTAAGTACGATCACCTCTGCCAGCATCCATCCTGGTATCAGATCAATTCTAGTGGTTTTTTTTACTCTAATTGATCTTGAAAAATCAAGAAATAGCCTTAAGGCTCTGATTCCATTCTGTTTACATCTCTTTACATTTTAACTTCAATGCCACAGGCACACTTCAGATGGAGGAGATGAGGCAAAAACCCTGGTGCTCCAGGGATTTTGCCTTATCTCCTCCGTCTGAAGTAGTCCGTTTAAGACCTCTGAAATAACCCTATTCACCAATGTTTAGTTCTCCAAACTGGTATATCGAAATTTGACCTTTGATCTTGAATGATCCATCGCATTAAACATTTAGTATAATGACTCGAAATATTCCCAGACACCAATTTTTAGCTCTCTAACCCCAAGATATATATATATATATACAGGGTAATTCAAAACTTATCGTTCAAATTTCGTGGGGAGGTAGGGAATACGTCAGGAAACCGATTCCACATAGGAAAGAATGTCCGCAAATGTACCCATGCGTATGTAGAGGGCGTATGCGTGATTACCTGAACCGAACATTCGGAGCTCGATGGATCGGTAGAGGTGGACCGATCGCTTGGCCACCTAGGTCACCTGATTTATCGCCCATGGATTTCTTTTTGTGGGGGGCCATGACAGACCCCCGTCGACAGTGAAATGGACCTTGTTGCACGAATAGTGGCCGCCGCAGGCATTGTCCGTGACATGCCAGGCGTTTTTGAAAATGTTCGGCGGTCAATGCAACGGCGCTGTGAATCCTGTGTCTGTGTAAATGGTCGCAATTTTGAGCACCTACTGTGAACCTGTACTTTACCTTGTTGGAATAAAAGTCACATTCGTTACCACTTAACTGTACTGTTTCCTTGTGTTCACTTTACTTGTCCATTTTGTTCATGTAGATGACGTTTGCGGACATACTTTCCTATGTGAAATCGGTTTCCTGATGTATTCCCTACCTCCCCACGAAATTTGAACGATAAGTTTTGAATCACCTGTATATTTGACCTATGAGTTCGAAGGACCCACGCATCCAAAATTTCACATTTCTGAGATCTACGACTCAAAATACACCCAGGAATCAATTCTCAGCATTCTAGCACTGGTAGATCTAAATTTAACCTTTGACCCCGAAGGACCATCCGGATCCGAAATTTCGTAACGTTTCCGGTATCTACAACTCAAACATCCCCAGACACCAATTTTCACGTTTTCTAGCTTAGATGTCATGGTTTGATATATACGTGACCTCTATTTGACCTCGAAGGACATGTTGAAGATCAAATTTCGAATTTTTCACGAGATTTGCGACCCGGATAACCCCTAAGTACAAATTTTCAGAGCTCCACTATTTATGCATCATAGTTAGAATTAGCGTGATCCCCTGTCAGCCGTCCATTAAACAATCGTCAATCAAAATCATTCACAATCATCTGCATATGTTATGATAGGATTATTTAGGAGGATTATTTAGGTTAAACGATATAGGGCTCAGAATATAATCCTGTGGTAAACCTTTATCCGAAGGGTTGTGTTGGGTTGTTTTACCTCTGAGCGGCACTTTTTTGCACACCATGGGCTAAATGGCCAGGTCACATGGAACCCGAAGGCTCAGAGAAGGTTGGGGGAGAGGACCCATTGGAACAGCTGTTGGGAGACAGATGGTAGACTCCCGTCAAGGCCATCCAGCGTGTTTCTTAACGTGCACAGGGTATGGCTCTCCCGCACACGGGGCCACGGCTTAAAGTCCCATCCGACGGACGGCGGCCTTTCCAAGCCCATCGGTGTCCCCTACTGACCGTGGGCAGGGCGGGAAATTTTGCGGAGATAAATCTCAACGCTGACCTAGCTGGGACTCGAACCTGGGAACTACAGATTACGAGCCTGGCGCGCTACCGACTGAGCCACCCCCGCCCCATTTATCCGAAGGAAAAGGATGTGAGTGGGTGTGTGTGTCTCCAAGTTTCACTATTATTTTCCTTTCCTTCAGTCAGTTCTTAACATCAACAAATATCGTTTACGGCAATTCCAAGTTTCAAACGTTTGCAAACCATTCCGTGAATCCAAATAGAGTCGTATTCTTTTTTTAAAACCTAAGAAAAGAGCAACTGTGTACATATTCTTAATATTAAGTCCCGTTTGAATACGAACAATAATGCTGTCCACTAAGCTTCGACCAATCCTCAAACCCTTAATATTATAGTGCAGGAGAATACAGTTGATCCTTATATATGTGGAGATCAAGAGAAGCAAATTCGCCGAACTTTTGGCAAAGTCATCACTGTGGCGTGAGATTCCCTTTACTCCTACGTGGGGAATGCTTATCTCAAGAAGTTAATCAAGAAAAAATAGACGAACTTGAAGTATTAACATTTTGAAAATCCAAATATCGAAGAATGATTGATAATGGGATATCTTCATTTCGAAACTGCTATGTGACCAAAAGGAACTTAATTTACATCTCCAGTATCAGAACGCGCTCAACTATTTTAAACGATTGGTTATTCGAAACGACAAAAGTAAATTATCCGAACTATATTCATTGCAATGTGAAAGAAACAGTATCACATGTGCTTCTTAATTGTGAAGAATATGAAAATCAAAAAAAAGAATTAATAAACAGTTTAAAGAAAAATAATATTACTGAATTAAGGTCTTAAAAGTCTATTAGACTAAGAAGACCTTTCCTTAAGAAGATTTTGTTTCCAAGAACTTTTGGAATTTCTACATAATTGTGATCTTTTCGAAAGAATTTAGAGAAGCTTTGAATTAAGGAGAAGTCTTGCTTTTAGGCAATTATCCCATTTTTGTCGATCTGGAAGAGAGGGACGAAAACCGAAAGTTTCCAGTGGTGTGGAAGTTTACGACTGATTGACCTACTGACTAGGATTACTTATGCTGACGTCATAACTTGATCCGTTGGCTTTAGGCTGTAGGAGGTGTCAACGGGGGGGGGGGGACTTATAGCCATAACTTCCCTAGAATGTCCTTCTCCCTTGAGTGCCCAATAGTTATTCATCATACTGACTAACTCATTTAACATCACATTTACGTTGATGTTAGCAACAACAATCAATAGATTCCAAATCTCAGATGGTGGGTTGACTCAGTCGGTAGCGCGCCAGGTTTGTAATCTACAATATCCAGGTTCGAGTCCCCTGTGCCAGTTTTGAATAAATCTCCGTCTGTGAGAAAGGGGACATCTATGGACACCACAACACTTCTCATCATACCATATGCACGATAAAGGTCACCCTGGATGGCCTTGAAGGGAGGATGCAATATACCATTAATAGCTGTTCAGTGGGTCCCCTTCCCGCAGCTTCTCTATATCCTTGGGGTTCTTGTGACCTGGCCAATTAGTCTATTCTGTACTGAAAGTGAGCTCAGAGGTAAACAACACAACGTGGATCTTAGATTTATCGTTTTTGAAATGCATCTATTGAAATATTCAAATGAAAAGTGTTGTGGGGTTTTAACTCCTTGTCCCTAGAGAGCTTGAAGAACATACATTTTCTAAGGTAGTCCCCAAAAATCATAAACATCTCAAAACAAAAATAAAAAAAACATCCTCATTAGATTAACACATGCCATCCTCCTATGTGATAACTAGGGCCGGTTTTAAACAGTTGGCGACCCTACATTGCTATTATCAGTAACTTTTCGCTAAATATAAAATGTATATTGTGTCTCTTCTCTCTCTTGTTCATCTGTTGTTCGTTAATCAAAGAGCAAAAGCAGCGTGAATAATCAGTCATCTTCATATAGCAGGTCAGAACAGCCTTTGAGCAAAAGGCGAAAAAACTGATTACGTGTAAAATTTAGATGATTTGTCCTATTTAAAGTTTTATTAAAATCTATTTTGTTTTAAAAGATACAAAATGAAATAATATATTTATTTTAACTTTATTTATGAATGTTTTAAAAATAAACAACTACCAGTAGAATTTTAAGATAGAAAATTAAATTAAAACAGCTAGCTCTGTATATTTATGTGGTCTGACATAAAAGGTCCATTTCCAAAGTCAATTCATTGAGGGGCCAGCTTAGGCCCACTCCTTAGGAGAAATTCCATTTTAATGATTGATCACAAGCTTTTACTCTATGATATGATCATCAGACCGGTGATTCTCTATGCTTCACCCATATGGGCGAATACTACACCCACCAATATTTGTAAGATTTAGGTCTTACAGAACTCTTGAGAAGTCTTAAGAACTGCGGTCGATGCCCCCTGGTTTGTCACTAACAGACAACTCCATAAAGACATGGGCATCGACCATATATATATATACACATATAAAACGCACCACAAAAAGATTTTTTGAGGCTGTCAGCAATAATCCCAATGAGATTATTTCTTCTCTGATTCTTTACGATCATACTGTTTTGAACAAGTACAAGAGGCCTAAAACGGTAGCGTTCTCTGAGGAGACCTACCGTTTTAGGTTTCTTATACAATTTTATTGCTATTTGCAGCTTTTCTTATGTTTGCCCTTAGGGGCCCACCTATGGATGGTTTACGTATACTGTATATTTTGTTCTTACTCATGCCAAATAGGCATATCTTTATGATAGAGATGGTTAGATGTAAAATTATTACCCGGTACATCGAATATGATTATACGATCTACGATCTATAAAAGGTCCTATGATAGCTCAGGTTAGAGTTTCTTTGACCATTTCTCAAAATCCTGACCAATTCCTAATCATCTTGTTCAGAAATTAAGATATATTTACAATACAAACTTTGAATATATTACAATACAATACAAACTTTGAAATGTATTAAAATGTCTTAAAATCATTTTCTCTCTCTCTATAACTAGTGACAAGTTAGTTAAAACATGTTGAACTCTTTGGTACCGTTTGCCAACCTAAGTTATATTTTGCTATTTTTCTGTCGAATGGTGGACTGAGTTCGACTTTGGAATGCAAATGATTAAAAGCAATTTGACGTGTAAGAGTGAGTAGACAACGTTACTCTTAGGCCCCAAAGGGTTAACAATGTTAAAATACCCCCCTCAAGCAGCTGCTTGCCACAGAGGTCTGACAGGAGCTTGTCAGTTTATATGCCACAGTAGAAGGTCTGTGAGGATGGCAGGACCTCAGCAGAAAAAGACACATACATCCATGCCTTACCCGGGGATCGAACCCAGGTCCCGTAGATCAGTAGCCAAGCGCGCTAACCACTCGGCCACTGGATTACTCTCTACAAATATTGTCGTTAAATGTATGCTTGTATTTGTCATGATTTTACGTCCGAGCCCCCTACGCTTGGAGATCTTTTATCAGATGAATCGCTTTTAACTCCTGTCTTTGATTTTTTTTACGTTTTACAGGTTATTTTTCGCGTTAATGTTTTAGTCCATTTTGACCTTTTCACATGCTTTTATACAATGGGTCTTACACACCCATTCACTGTTTTTCTATTTTACTCTTGTTGACTCTTTTTATCCTTGTTCTTATGCACATTTTTTGTTTTACACTTTGGTTTCTTGCTTTGTCTTTTACATTATTGTTGTTTTCATCCTCTTGTGTGGTGCTTTTAATTTTTGGTTGCGGGTTCCTTGATTTTTATCTGTTTATTTTTTACTGTACAGTCGCTCAAAAAAATATCCGAAAACTATGGTTGATTACAGAATTAAAAAAAAAAATATCTGGCAACGATTTTTTTAGAAATCAGTGATCTGGCAACCTTCGTGTCACGACACAAAGGTCGCCAGATCACTAATTTCTAAAAAAATCGCCAGATCACTAATTTCTAAAAAAATCGCCAGATCACTAATTTCTAAAAAAATCGTTGCCATATATTTTTCCTGAATTCTGTAATCAACCATAGTGTTCGGATACTTTTTTGAGCGACTGTAGGTAGTCATATTATTTTGATACTAGATCGTGTGGGCTCACTCACGGAAATATTGAGCGTGTGCAGTTACCGTTCACAGCAAACTGGAGCGTGTGCAGTAACTGCACACGCTCCAGTTTGCTGTGAACGGTAACTGGAGCGTGTACAGTTGCTGTGAACGGTAACTGGAGCGTGTACAGTTGCGTGTCCAGATATTTTTCCTGAATTCTGTAATCACGTGACACGAAGGTTGCCAGATCACTAATTTCTAAAAAAATCGTTGTCAGATATTTTTTCTGAATTCTGTAATCAACCATAGTGTTCGGATAATTTTTTGAGCGACTCTACCTATCATGCGTTGGCGCAATATGGCCTTAGTTGACGTTGCGCCATTAAACCCCAACCAACTAACAAAACTCTATATTAATAACATTCAATAACATACAAACAGCAATTAAAAAAACAGTGTGCATGTGAACTGCATATAATTAAAAATTATATGCATGTGAACTGCATATAATTAATGTTTTTTTAAATGCTTGTTTGTAGTGTTCGTCTTGCTATCCTTAGCTAATCCTATTGCTAATCCCTTGAAATTTTTATTGTATCTTATGAGGATAAAATTTTCGTTCTCCATCGCATAAGTAAATTTGATGGCATTATCAAACGCCTTCCCCTTATTTACCTTAATTTTTATGGAGGAAAAATACAAGATCTTCGTCGTTTCTTTAACATTGCATTTTTCTGTCTCTTATTCCAGAGGCATATGAGACATCTTCTGTAATTTGCGTTTAATCTTCACACTCCAATTAATGTTTATGAAATATTTTAGGTTCCATACGCGCAGAAACTGTCTTTAGTTGATATCAGGAAGAGGCGTTCTTTACATTATTTAACTAGACTTATTTAAAATATATTAATAGAAATAACGTCTGCTGCGGTTGATTATAATTCTGTGTGGTTGAAGTGGAACAAATGATAAGTATTAGAACCAAAATAATATAACACTAGAATAAAGTTAAAATATGTTTAAAAAATATAAGAAAAAATGTTATTTTGAAATATATATCAATGCGCCGTTTCAACTTGGATGTCGAAGGCAGACATTTGAATATTCTTATTTTTGAAAGTTGATACGTTAGGTTTTTAAAAGTATAACAAATCTACTCTCCGTGCATTCTTCTTGGTCGAATGACGTCACTGTAATTTCCCACTGTGATGTGGATTTAAATGACCAATCCCAGTTCTACGAATGGAAATAATATAATAAACCGTTAATAAAGTCCCATAGTTTCTTCCTCTGGATTTTGAGGTTGCTGGTTTTTGAATTATTCCTGATTTTGAATAACATATTACTCACACACATAAAGACTCAGTGGAGACTTGATTAGGTACATTTCCATGTTAATGGCAATGGTAACTCAAATAAAAAAAACTCAGTAACTTCTTAAATAAGCATCTAATGAGAAAATATTACTGAAGATAATTTAAAAATATCAATAAAATCTAGATCAGTCTCGGTTTTTAAAAATATTCGTTCGGTATTTTGGGGAATTACAGAAGTTGCAATATTTAACGGCAACAATGTCAATTTAAATAATTGTTCTGAAATGTAATAAAACCAAAGTATAGGCAATAACCGTTATACTAAACTTTACTGAAAATTTTCAGACGTCGCGCAAAAATTATGTTAATTTTCGCAAATTTTGAATGTTTTTTTTTTGCAGAAGGAGGTAATTTGCTAATTGTTTCAGTTTCCACAATTTTTCAAATTCTGAACGCATATTGTTGGAAATCGAGATTGGAATAGATTTGATTGAGATCTTCAAATTATCATCAGCCACATTTCCTTCAAAAGAGGATTATTTAAGGCAGTGGTTCCCAACCTTTTATGCTTCACGTACCCCTGGAAATGTGTATGTAACTGGCATATCCCTTGTATAGATAATTAAAACAATAGTTATAGTATAACAATGGGAATAAAATAAAACACTGACTTTATTACTAGATCTAGCGACTTTTGAGCTCTCTCGGTGTACCCCAAAATATTTTACCGCATATCCCCAAGGGGTACGTTGGGGTACAATTAGGGGTTCTCAACGTGGGGTACCCACGTTGAGAACCCCTAATTTAAGGAGTTACTGAGTTACTATTGACGTAATGAAATTGGTATTGAAGAAAGTGACAGCTGAGTGCATGTGAACTGCATATAATTAATTGAGAAGAGAAATTGAATGTAACCTAATACAGTGATGGCGGACCTGTGGCACACGAGAAGAGTTTTTGGGACGCCACAAAGAAAAAGAAAAAGAAGAGAAATGTGTGTCTATGAAAGAAGAAGAAAGTAGCCGCTGAGTCAGAGCCGTATATAGATTTCATGGCGCCTATGGAAAAAAATAAATGCGCCTTTTTATAGTTAAAATATAGAGTTTTTAAAAATTAAAATGCGTTTTATTGAAGAAAATCTTAAAAGTAATATCATGATATTACAATGGGGCGGGGGTGGCTCAGTCGGTAGCGCGCCAGGCTCGTAATCTGTAGTTCCCAGGTTCGAGTCCCAGCTGGGTCAGCGTTGAGATTTATCTCCGCAAAATTCCCCGCCCTGCCCACGGTCAGTAGGGGACACCGATGGGCTTGGAAAGGCCGCCGTCCGTCTGATGGTGCTTTAAGCCGTGGCCCCGTGTGTGGGAGAGCCATACCCTGTGCACGTTAAAGAACACGCTGGATGGCCTTGACGGGAGGCTACCATCTGTCTCCCAACATCTGTTCCTGTGGGTCCCCTCCCCCAACCTTCTCTGAGCCTTCGGGGTCCATCTGACCTGGCCATTTAGCCCATGGTGTGCAAAAAAGTGCCGCTCAGAGGTAAAACAACCCAACGTCCCATGATATTACAAAAAATATATTTGCATATAGATTTAGTGGGATTAGTCTTACATCTGTAAAATAAATCATTCCAGAAAAAAAAGGAGATGTGTTGTGTATTTTCTCCGTTAATTTTTGATACCTTTATGATGGCATCATCAAAATTTATTTATTGAAATAAAACGCTTTCAACGATTAAAATGATACGAGAAAAAGACTCTTAGTTATTTTTCATAAAAAACGACATAGACGAATAGACACCGAAATGACATAAAAAAAAAATTGGTTGGATAGGTATTGATAAAATATTATGATTCGCATTTTCAAATCTTTCAAGAGCTGTAATTTGAATTTTCACTCTAAAGGCGGAAAAGTTGAAATGGGCAAAATTTTAAACGAATATTTAAGGCCAAGCCCGGTTCCAAAAAAAAAATACGAGAGGGAATGAAACTCAATAGAGCCGGAAAAATGTAAAGGATGACACGATTTTATTTAACTGAAGAGACTGGATTTCTATTGCAGTAAAATAAGATTTCTCCACGTGTTTTAGAGGTATTTAAAATGTCTTGAAAAATGGATGAAATATTCATAAGTTTAATAATTTTGCCTCTATTACCCATAATAGAGAGCATGATCAGGGAGCATGATCAGGGAGCATGATCCCCTGAGGGATCATGCTCCCCTCAGGGGAGCATGATTCCTCTTCCCCCTACCTAGATATTTCTCCGAAAAACTCACCGCCCTGCTCACGGTCAGTACGGGACACCGATAGGCTTAGAAAGGCCACCATCCGTCGGATGGGACATTAAACCGTCGCTCTGTGTGCGGGAGAGCCATACCCTGTTCACGTTAATGAACACGCTATGGCCTTCACGAGAGGATACCATCAGTCTCCCAATAGTTGTTCCAGTGGGTCCCCTCAACCAACCTTCTCTGAGCCTTTGGGGTCTTTGTGACCTGGCCATTTAGCACATGGTGTACAAAAAGTGCCACACAGAGGTAAAACAACCCAACCCAACCCCTAGCTAAGATACCTTTTGCAAGCAATGTATTTATGCTAGAATTTTAGTGGTGAAATATGAAAGTCATGAAGTTTGCATTCACAACCTATTTGATTATTGGCTCCTTAATCCCATGAGGATGAGAACTTTTCTGCTTTAAGAGATAATTATTTTTAGAGATAAATTAGAAATATTTTTTTGGGGATGGAGGGAGGCACGTAAAAAAAAAGTTAGAGTGCCTAAAACGAATAATAATATTTTTTTTTTCCTTTTTCATTTTTAGCAAGGCGGCACTCAGGGGCTGACTAGAAATATCGCGTCGGCCACTGCTTGGATAAGTGTAGATGAAATGTTACGGTTCACACATTCCGAATCTTCTAAAAGTTTAAATTGCGTTCTCTAGTCTCCTACAATAATTCCCATAGGATTACAGTTCTTGTTACAGCTTATTAGGAATTTTAGAAATCATTTAACATAATTTTAGACCATTTTATTTGTATGGCAAAAAATAAAAATTCAGTTAATTTGATTTGAAATTTTAAGTTATTACCAGGAAAAATTAAAACAACCATTATTATTTTAATTTTATGATATTAATGATATTTTTATCTTTGTTAGGTTGCCGTTATGTTTAAAATAATATTCGTGATATCTGGAACGTATCATTTATGGTACGGTACAAAAAAATCTCTGCAATGTTAGATAAGAATGTTACGTTGAAACGATGATCAGGTCCAGTGGAATATTCATAAATAAGGAAGGGCGAAGATTTGTTGTCTCGAGGCTCTTATTTTGCGTACCTCCCCAGAAAACATACGTTATTAAAGCCTCCAAAAGGGTGATATAAACATAATATCTCCCCCCCACTCGTACAGAAAGTTCCAATGTGTATCTGTATTGGGGGGGGGGGGGGGGAGTGTGTATAAGGTAGGGAGAAGGTTGAAATACTTGAGTCTGTGAGTTTTAGGGACTGGTTTAGAAATTAAGTCATTCCAGCTCTCAAGAGGAGTTTTAAGCCCATAATCCCATCCTTCCGCAAATACGTCACTGACTGAACGATCTCCGACTGTCTGACTGAACGATCTCCGACTGTCTGACTGAACGATCTCCGACTGTCTGACTGAACGATCTCCGACTGTCTGACTGAACGATCTCCGACTGTCTGACTGAACGATCTCCGACTGTCTGACTGAACGATCTCCGACTGATCGATCTCACTGACTGAACGATCTCCGACTGATCGATCTCACTGACTGAACGATCTCCGACTGATCGATCTCACTGACTGAACGATCTCCGACTGATCTCGCTGTTTGTTCATAGGCAATAAGGCCATCTAACCCTGCCATTTGGAATAGAGGGTCGAAACACTCGAACATACCCAGAGGAAACATTTATTTTTGACTAATGATGATGAAGATGATTAATCAAATATACGTTTCTGCGTGGTATTATATATCTGGTACGTATCACTCATGATACGACAAAATTGTTAAACTGTTAGATAGGAATTCTACGTTAAAATGATCTTCAAGGCCAATGATGAATCGAGAACATTCCAATGAAGGGTTAACTAAGGCTCTTATTTTCGGAGATTTCATTAGAAAATATGCGCTATTCAAAGTTCAAAAGGGGGATATAACCCTAAAATTCCTCCCCCCACTTCCTTGTGTACACCACTGTCATCAGTCACGCAGACCAACTCATATAATGTCACCTTTACGCTCATGTGAACAACTAAAACAACCAATATGTATCATAATTTACTTTTATCGTTTTTGACAGTGGCATACTCAGAATGCTCCAATATATATGTGCGTGATGGGTGGGATGGGGGTAAAGAGGCATATCTAGACAGTTCCAATGTCTATCAATGGGTGTGTGGGGTGGTGGAGTGGCTAACTAGAAAGTTCCAATGTGTATGTATGGTGTGGTGGGGAGGTAGAGTGCTATACCTAGATAGTTCCTATGTGTATATATATATGTGTGTGTGGGGTAGTGTTGTGGCATACGTAGAAAGCTCCTATGTGTGTGTATGGATGTGAGAGGCGGTGAAGTGGCATACCTAAAATGTTCCAATGGGTGTGTGGGTAGTGGAGTAGCATACCTAGAAAGTTCCATTATGTATGAATGGGTGTGTGGGGGTAGTGGAGTAACATACTTAAATGTGTAACTGGTTGGGTTGTTTTTCTTCTGAGCACAGTGTAACTGGTTTGGGTTGTTTTACCTATGAGTGACACTTTTTTGCACACCATGGGCTAAATGGCCAGGTCACATGGACCCCGAAGGCTCAGAGAAGGTTGGGGAAGGGGACCCACTGGAACAGCTGTTAGGAGACAGATGGTAGCCTCCCGTCAAGGCCATCCAGCGTGTTCTTTAACGTGCACAGGGTATGGCTCTCCCGCACACGGGGTCACGGCTTAACGACCCATCCGACGGACGGCGGCCTTTCCAAGCCCATCGGTGTCCCCTTCTGACCGTGGGCAGGGCGGGGAATTTTTACGGAGATAAATCTCAACGCTGACCCAGCTGGGACTCAAACGTGGGAACTACAGATTACGAGCCTGGCGCGCTACCGACTGAGCCACCCCCGCCCCTAGTGTAACTGGAGTATAACTACTATATATATATAGTATATTTACTAAAAACATTTTTAATTCGCAGTATGAGTAAAATTTGCACGATTCAAGTTCCTCACATGATAGTTTAAAGAAACACACAGATATTAATTTGATACCCAAGACTTTTATAAACATGAAAATTTCAAAATGCAGAATTCAGGGGCCGCCATAAATCTCAGTAGCAGACATGTTTGACGTTCAATTCTGCAAAACCTCCAATCGTTGTAGAATACATTACGTCCTTACATTGGGTTTATTCATGTATTTTCAACTTACGTTTCTTTACAAGCCGCTATGTTGTCACCGTGAACTATAGTCTAACCCGAAAATTTGTTGTTCAGCAATATGCTAGAATCAAAAATAGTTGTGTCCAATGATATTATGCATCTTCTGGAGCTCTCTGTTATGCGCAGAAGGGATATTTAGACATTGGTTAATGAAAACTTTCTGAAAGTGGCTTCGTTTAACATTGTTCAAGTGATTAAGTGACCTCCGTTGTTTAGCGATGTGCTCAATTGCGAAAAAATGTCTTAAACGCCGTTATTTTTGCTGCTATTTTATATGCTAAACAATTTTTTTCTTTGAAAATAATCGTTTATCATAATATACTATATATTTAGGCATTGGGTAATGAAAACTTTCTGAAAGTGGCTTCGTTTAACATTGTTCAAGTGATTAAGTGACCTCCGTTGTTTAGCGATGTGCTCAATTGCGAAAAAATGTCTTAAACGCCGTTATTTTTGCTGCTATTTTATATGCTAAACAATTTTTTTCTTTGAAAATAATCGTTTATCATAATATACTATATATTTAGGCATTGGTTAATGAAAACTTTCTGAAAGTGGCTTCGTTTAACATTGTTCAAGTGATTAAGTGACCTCCGTTGTTTAGCGATGTGCTCAATTGCGAAAAAATGTCTTAAACGCCGTTATTTTTGCTGCTATTTTATATGCTAAACAATTTTTTTCTTTGAAAATAATTGTTTATCGTAATATACTTTAATGCACGGGTGTATTATCCACGGGTATATTAGGGAACAGTGCCCGTAACATTGGTTGCAGGTGGTTCCCAAGAATGGATTCGTACGTTTCCGATGTGACACGAACCTTCAGAATAACTAATGGCCCTAAGGAATGCCATGATATGGCACCCCACAGCATCAGCGATCCACCTCCATGTTTCACACAAACAGTCAGGGTGGTACACTTCTGTAGTTTTCGCAAGACGTACGCTATACCGGTGATGGGAATCAATGTGTAGCGCCATTTATCAGACCAGATAACACGTTGCCAGTCTTTGGCATCCCAGTTCTTATGTGCTTTGCACCACCTTACACGTTTTGTTGCATTGATGTTTGTAATCAGGGGTTTGTGGATTGCAGCACGGCCATAAATACCAGCAAGATGAAGTTCCCGCCGAATGTTATGACGGAAACGGGATCATTCCGATTGGTGTTCAACTCTGTTCCTATTTGCGGTGGCGTGGTCTTGTGCTGTCGTTCCTGTGAATATGCGTCGTCCCTGTGATATGCGTATGGTGCATTGCGTGTACTTCAGTCGCCGTCGGTGTTCCCAATATTTTAATAAACCTCTGTAGATAAGGCTACAGCCCAATACTATGAAATGTCGATGATGATCATTCTGGTATTTTGTTGAAGAAAAATTTAAATATATCTTCTTCAAACTGTAGAAGATGGCAATTTCTCTCAATGTTGTTCGGATTGCAATTCTTGTTACAAATTATTAGGAATTGGAAGAAGTAATTAAATATATCCGAGTAGTTAGCACGCTTGGCTACTGATCAAAGGGGACTTGAGTAAGGCATGGATGTTTGTGTTGTGTTTCTGCTGAGAATCCGTCTTCTCCACAGACCTTCTACTATGGCTTATAAATTGACAAGCTCCTGTTTGATCTCTGTGGCAAGCAGCTGATTGAGTGAATATTTATTTCTATTTTATTATTAGATCATTTCGATTGTTTAGCAACAAATTACATTTAAGTACTATCATTGATAACTCTAATTTATTGTCAAGTTGAAACTACCCCTACAGTTTTAATTTAAGAATATTAATAAATTTATTTGACAGTCGTAACAAAATGAAATTTTCTTGAATGTTAGTGTCCAGTAAGTATCATTCATGGTACAGAAATTCTTAAACATTTTAGATATACGAATAGTAGGTTAAGGCGTTGTTCGGTCCATTTACGTAACCAGAAACTTTCAATATGAGTAGGTAGGTTTGAGGGGAGTTGGGGGAGAGATGTTGACATCTTGAGCCCCTTACTTTCAAGGAATTCCTTCGAAGATATATGTTATTCAAATTGTGAATTTGGGGAGGTATAAAACATAAAATCCTCTTCTCGGGTAAGGCACAGTTATTGGTCATACCGATCAATTCATTCAATATTATTTTTAAGTTCATGCCAACAGCAACAACCAATAGATCCCAGATCTCAAAGAGAGGGGATTAGCCTCATGTTAAATAGCACATCACAGTTGATGCTTCCATTGAACAAAATACAACAAATAAACCAATTTCAAGATTTTTTCCTATATTAGACACGGAATTATGTCCTTAGCGTTGAAAAGAAAAAGGAAACAAGAAACCAGATCGAAACACGTCCAAGGACTAGAAATGCAAAAGAAGACAAATATCTTTGGTTACAAATCAGAAAATAGAAAGAATCAAAAATCCCTCAGTTTCATTTCCATCTCAGTGCACTCACTGAAAATCAGCTATCATATGGCTTCACGAATGTAGACTTGCTGTTAGATTACCAACGGAAGATTGGGAAACAATTCTCGAGCTAATTACAGAACTGATTGTTCTACTGGCTTTCCATAGCAGCTGCGCAGTGGATGCGAGAGCATTGCTCTTCAAATATCAACTAGAATGCAAAACATTGAGAGGATGAGATGGCTACATAGGAAAGATCCATGACGAGAAATGTTGCTATTAATTGTGCTAATGGCCCATTGGGTTCTACATCTCTCCTGTATCGTGCATGAGAAGCAGTTGGAAGAGCAGGGAAATGGTGCAAGGGTTATAGAAAATATTGGGAAAGGTATCTAAAAAAATAAAATGCTCAATACTTTCGTATGTGAAAAGGGCACATTTCGAAGATCAATGATTTATATAAAACAATTTTAGCAAACACATTTGTGAAGAAAGTGAAAAAGTTTCCTAGAATTATAATATAAATAATTTTTAGCTGGAATATGAGAAATATTTCTTTAACTTGAAACGTTTCTAATTTTCGATCATCTTTGTGGATGCTTCCAGGAATACTTGTGCAGTTTAATAATGTGCTGTTTCTCTTCAGCTTTGAGTTGGATTGTTTTACCTCTGAGCGGCATTATTTTGCACACCATGGGCTAAATGGCCAGGCCACAAGGACCCCGAAGGCTCAGAGAAGGTTGGGGGAGTGGACCCACTGGAACAGCTGTTGGGAGACAGTCAGGTGGTAGCCTCGCGTCAAGGCCATCCAGTGTGTTCTTTAACATACACAGGGTATGTCTCTCCCGCACACGGGCCATGGCTTAACGTTCCATCCGACGGACGGCGGCCTTTTCAAGCCCATCGGTGTCCCCTACTGACCGTGGGCAGGGCGGGGAATTTTTGCGGAGATAAATCTCAACGCTGACCCAGCTGGGACTCGAACCTGGGAACTACAGATTATGAGCCTGGCGCTCTACCGACTGAGCCACCCCCGCCCCATCAGCTATGAGTATATATCAATGTAATTTTGCATTTATAGGAGAAAGATGAAGATAAAAACGGATTTAAGGAATACAAAGCAGCTATCGAGAAGTAATATATTTTCGGTGACACTGAACTTTAACATTAAAGCAATTGGGGTTCAATTCTTCAGTGCTCACAAATGTGTTTGTGTCGTGTATTGTGTCAGAACGGATTGACTGCAATAACAATATAAAATTAAATAATATACCTCAAATAATTTGATAAAAATAAAAACATATGTCATATGAACAAATTTGATTTGAATGAATCTCTTAGGTTGTCTAAATAAAATCCTTTTTTAAAATGCATCTGCAAAACGAAACAAGTGGTGTTCGAGATATAATTTTATACAATATTTCAAACTGCCCGTTCTATTTAAGGATTCATGAACTTTGTTACACTTCTCGAATAGTACTAAATATTTCTTCAATTTGTTTGAACCCATAAATATGTCTTACATTTCTAGAAGGCTGTAGAAAATTGAAGGGACATATGTATAAATATTATGTGAATTTTTGTGCATCTTCATTATCCTAAGTAGCATTCTAACAACTCCTAGTACAAGCAGAATTTTGCTACATGTGTTCAAACACCAATAGCGGCTAAATCTAAAATATATATGTTATCAGATGGAAACCAATAACTTATATATTTTAGATTTAGCCACTACTAGCTTCTGAACACAAATATCATAATTCTGTATACATATATATTACGTATATAAACTTGTCAGAAGCTAAACTGCGTATTTTACGAATTGTGGAATTGCTTTAGAGCCACAGTTTTCAAACTTTTTTGACTGCGACCCAGCACAAGAAATACATTTTACATCGCGACCCACTCTGATATTTTCTATTCTGTTTCATTGAACAAATGCAGACCGCTAAATTGAAATAAAAAATATTCCGCAACCCCTAAATTGATTTCACGATCCTCTAATGGGTCGTGACCCACAGCTTGAGCATATAAAATGATAGATAAATATAGAGGAAAAATTGTCATCAGCCTTGTGGGATCTGAACCCACGACCTCCTGATAACGTGTCAGGTGCTCTGACGACTGGGCTACCGGCTTCCGTATAGCCTATCCTCTATTAGTGGCTTTAGCTTTATACAATAGAACGGGGCGGGGGTGGCTCAGTCGGTAGCGCGCCAGGCTCGTAATTTGTAGTTCCCAGAATCGAGTCCCAGCTGGGTCAGCGTTGAGATTTATCTCCGCAAAATTTCCCCGCTCTGCCCACGGTCAGTAGGGCACACCGATGGACTTGAATAAGGCCGCCGTCCGTCGGATGGGATGTTAAGCCGTGGCCCCGTGTGCGGGAGAGCCATACCCTGTGCACGTTAAAGAACACGCTGGATGGCCTTGACGGGAGGCTACCATCTGTCTCCCAACAGCTGTTCCAGTGGGTCCCCTCCCCCAACCTTCTCTGAGCCTTCGGGGTCCTTGTGGCCTGGCCATTTAGCCCATGGTGTGCAAAAAAGTGCCGCTCAGAGGTAAAACAATCCAATCCAATTATACGATAGAACCAGTCATTGGAAATGTTGTTGACTGCAATTGAAGACTCTGGTCCAGAAGGCACTTTCCAGTTTAGTGCGCATTTTTTAACAAATTACTGCCAGGTATATCTGAGAGATTCTATTATTTAAACAATAATGCTTATGCTCGATTCTCGGCGTGTTTGCTTAAGAAAATAAAAATGCCGTGGGCTGGACATGTGCACTAAACTGAAAAGTGCCTTCTGGACTAGACTGGTCTTTAATTAAAATAAGATACATTTCGAATTACCCGTTCTATCGTATAATGCTTAAAACCACTAATAGAGGGTGACTTCTCGGCTGCCGGTAGCTCAGTGGTCTGAGCACATAACATGTTTACAGGAGGTCGTGGGTTCAGATCTCACCCGTCTAATGACAATTTTACATCTATATTTATCTAACAAATTATTACCAGGTGCATCTGAGAGATTCTATTATTTCAAATGTAAAATTATAGTTGCTTTTGAGCATATCAGTTTCACAGTGTGTTAGTCTGAAAGATTAACTTAATTGTCAAAGGTGTTTTCAACTGATATTTATCCATAAGTTATTTACAGACACGAATAATGTACACGCTATACCCAAATAAAGTAGAATCTTAAATTTTCTGTAAAAATATTTAGACGAACTTTCTCTTTCAAATATTCGCTTAGGTAAGGCTACGTTTTAAGATAAATTAGAGAAGATTTCATGTTATTCCAGGGGTTAGAAATGTAAAGATAAATATGGAATAATACTACTCCACTGTTAATAGACAACATCTGAAAATGCTGATGAAACTAAATATTTTTTTATGATAGAATATTATATAGGAAAGTCAGAAGCTAAACCATTTACTCCCAAAAAACACTTTTTTATAAATATCTTACAAATAAATTTCTGTTGAAAATATATTTAATAATTTAGTTATACAATGAAATCTTTCGGATAAATGCACTATGAAATTTTGAAATTGCACATGTTCTGAGATATTTCCAATATTCCGATATACGGAAAATATTTATCTAATCCGGTTAACTTCTGAGAAGTATTTATACCAGGGGTGGGTAAATAGCGGCCCGCGGGCCACATTCGGCCCGCTAAGAGTTTTTTGTGGCCCGCCAAGACAGTCAGAAAAATCCGCCTTGAACCGAGATTTCCTTCCCGTGCGCGACCGAAGATTCGTCTCGTATTTTCCACTAGGAAGGCCACGTCAATACGCATGCGCAGTGTAGATGCGAAAACAATTGCCCACCTCTGATATATACCATTATATATACAGACTGTTGATATTTGTGCATAAACACCAACAGTAGCCAATGGTTAGAGGAGAGAAACTATCTTAAGGTTAAAATATTCTGATAATATGTTATGTCTATATCTAAACATTCGAATTTGTTAATACTTCTGTAAACCCTCCAGAGGAATTGGATTCTGCAACTCATCAGCGATATGCTTTAGTTTTATATTCTACTTCTTAGCGCGCATATAAGAAGATAAATATTTTGAAAATTTTTAATTTATTTATATTTTCTTCTTCGTTACTAAAAACAACTATCTTCAGAAACTTTCGATGGATATATGCACAGCATGATATAGGGGCAGGCCAAGGTGGCCGACTAAGGGTAATAGAGGCAAAAAAAGTATTAAATTTATTTACATTTCATGCATTTTTCAAGGCAATATTTAAAGATCTGTAAAACGGAGAACGAAATGTTAATATTGCATGGAAATCTAGTCTCTTGCACCTCCTTCCCTCTTACATATTTCTGGCTGGATAGTTTCTCTTGCATTCCTGCCCCCCCCCCCCCTCTCGAATTTTTTCTACATGAGAGCCTGGATATACGACTTATAATAATCGACCACATTTCTCCCCCCCCCCACTTTATTTCGGGGGGAGGGGTCGTGTTGCAGGCAGGTCAAGGGAACCGGATTTGATGATATAACTCGTTAAGGTCGTCCTTTCACGTATTTTCCTCCCCCTTTTTTGAGAGGGAGGGTAAAGGTGGGGGAGTCAAAATTCAAAAAATTCTATGACAGTCCTCATATTTGACACTAAATTTTGATTTTTGACACCTAACTCGTAACTGTAGTCCCTCGCGTTCAAATGATATACATAGCGCTATCATTTAATTCGTGGACAGAACCAAAAAGTTACATTAAATATTATCCTCTGAATCTTCCTGGCATTTATCTTTCTCAAAATACTCTCCCTTGAACTTCACACAGTTTTACCATCGTTGTACCCATGCATTAAAAGCGTCTTTGAAACCATTTTTCGAAAGCGTGCAAAGTGTTGTCATTATGGCTCTGCAAGCTTTGTCGTCAGATGCAAAATGTTTCCCTTTCAAAGCTTTCTTCAGTCGCAGAAAGAGGAAAAAATCGCAGGGGGTGCTAAGTCCGGGGAACATGAAGGATGTGGTAGAACCTCAGCACCTATGGCAGTGATCACTGGCTGCACAATATTAAACGCATGGGGCCTGACGTTGTCGTGATGGAGAAACCACGTCACACCAGAAAGTTCCGGATGTTTTTCCCGAATGACACGCCGAAGTTTGGTTCTGAGATATCAGTTTCTTAATTCATGTCTTCTTAATTCATAGTTGTTCCACGAGGCACAAAGTGAGTAACGAGAACACCTTTGATGTCAAAAAACACAATCGTATGTCTTCATTCAGGATTCCCAGGGTTCTTTCGATTTGCTCAGGAATTATTGAGGAAGAATGCTGGCCGGGTCTTGGGTCATCGACAACAGATTCGCGTCCTTCTTTGAATCTCTTATGCCACTTAAAAATGGCTGACCTACGAAGTCTCATTATCATAGGCTTCACTCATCTCTTCAACAGTCGCAGCAGCACTTGGGCCTTGCCTAACTCAATAACGAACGATATAATTTGTCTGTTCGGTCTGAATTTCCGACATTCTGGACGAACGTCTATGACACGCAACTCGAATCACAGTTTTAACACAACAGCAGTCGACGCCAAATGACCTTGGAACGCGGAGCCTCCTTCGCAGCGGTCATGCATAGCGCCATCTAGTGTTACTTTGGAAAAAGGGCTACGTACGAGTACTTATGGCGTCAGCCAACGAATTTAATGATCACCTAGGATCATTAAATAGATTGTAGTAAAATAGACTGTAGACAAATCAAATCACTTTTAAGTGATTTGATTTGTCTACAGTTTAATTACAAATTATTTTTAATAGAGGAAAAATAAATAATTTACTGAATTTGATTTTATCAAAATATCTAAGAATGTTTTAAAAATAATTACCAAATATTTAAAATGGTTACCAATTACATTTTAAAGGATAAGTTATAATCAACGTAGCTCTCTCTCTCTATATATATATGTCAGCATTATGACCCACTCAAGGTAACTGCTTCAACACCCCAAGATGTGTCAAATGCGTTGGCAACCATCTTACTACTACGTGTGCCAGGACACATAAGGATGCTCCACCGACCTGTGCTGACTGAGGGAAAGAGCACACGGCCAATTACAGAGGCTGTGAGCTGTTTCTCTAACTTCCCAATAGAGGAGAACCTTTCGAAAAACCCAAGAAGGGTAAAAATAAGGTACCCCAGTATGTACAACCCAATAAGACCTATTCACAAGCTATCAGATCTCCTGAAGAGATTCCAGGAAAATCTAACACTGTTCCATCAGTTACTAAGCCTTCAGACCAAGGGAAGGTCACAGTTGATGTACTAACTAAGAAGAGCAAAGCTAATGGGGATGAATCATTTGACTTTGCTAAGGAAGTTAAAGATATCCTGCAATTCTTCAGGAAATTGAATTTGGGTAATATTTTATTTAACGTATAAAACTTTTGCCTTAAATTTAAGATGGCTAAGGATTGGAATGAGAGAATCTCAGTAGGTATCCAAGCCTTTGATTTTCTTGCTTCTTTCTTCGATGGATAAGTCCTCCTCCTCTTCGAATAACCTTCGTATTGTTGCTTGGAACTCCAATGGTCTTAAAAGCGACTTATTGGAGTCCCGAAGCCTTTTATATTCACAGAAAATTGATGATGCACTGTTATGTGAAACACATCTCAGATCCAGTGAGAGTATCAAAATCCCGAATTGCAATATCTATCGGAATGATAGAGAAATCAAGAGAGGGGAGGAACGGCTATCCTTATCAAAAAAGGCATTCTTCAATATTGCCTGCCTACCCCTGATTTAAGGAATATTGAAGCCAATATTATGGTCATTCAACAGACTAATTTGGGGGACATTAAACTAATAGCGGCTTATAAGTCCCCAAATTCTGAAATCCTTATCAATGATCTGGACAAACAGTTTACTCCTAGAACTCTGACTCTGCTTGCCGGAGATCTTAACTGCATGCACCAGTCATGGAATTCTAATGCGGGGAACAAAAGTGGCCGTCTTTTGCTTGAATCTGCGTCAAGAAAAGATCTCATCATAGACGCTCCTAAAGAGCCCATTTCATCCCCCCCCCCCAATACCATGCATAAACCAGATGTCCTTGACATTGCTGTTTTTGGACACTTTAGTCCATCTTATGATACTCACGTGATTCATGAACTAAGCTCTGATCACGAACCTATCATTGTTATTCTAGGTAATCAAATTACTGAAAATATATTATCTTTCACAGGATCACCAACCGGGAGAAAGTGATCTTACGTTAAGGCTCACGCCGTCTAGGTGGTGCAGTGGTATTGTGTTAGTTCGTGGTAACACTGTAACTTCGAGGGGCCGGTTTCCAGTGCCGGTTATTGGATGGTTGTTTGCTCTATCATAATCTGCAGATAATATAGTAGCTTTGTGGGTCCGATGATGAAACTGAATGTAGAAATATTCTGATGTTGTGCTGAAGAGGGCTTCAAAGTATACAACAAGCTGTCAGAGAAGACAGTTTCCCCCAATCCTTTTCTTATTACTGATAAATAGGAATTTTAGAAAAATGTGACATTAAACCACTTTGATCAGTTATCAAGAAATTAAGATTCACTTAATGTCATTAAAATTGAAATGCATTTTTCGAAATGAAAGCTACCCTTTTTATTATAATCAAGGAATTTTATTGAATATTGGCTACCTTTCGCATAACATGTAATGATTCAAATTTGAAATAATATCTCGAACGTATCATTCGTGGTATGACAAATTGTTTCAAATTTAACACAATAGTGCTACATTAAAACGGTTTTTTAGAATGGTATCTAGAAATTTGCAATTTATTTTTGATTCTCTTGTTTTAGGCAATTCTTTGCGTAATGTACATTATAGAAGCAGCCAAGGGGATTAGGACATGATTTCTTTGTTCTTGGATAAAAGCTACATGATCGGTATACCATTTTGGAAGCCTTCTGTTCATAGTTGAAACAGATAGCTGCCTTCCGGTAGCTGCATTGAGATGTGAAGTCAGAGCTTCTGCTGCTCTCCTATTAAGTCAGAACATCCAACTGGCGAACGTCTTAAGGGATGTAAAAATAGCATGATCTTGAACTAATCACCTGCTAACTGTTGGAGTGATTTGGAATTTCTACCATACCCTGAGATAACTGAACGTCGACCACGAATGGATATGTCACCATCTGCGTTGGATCTTCAACCTCCAACCTTCCGACGGCTATCCGTTGCTTTGAGCAGTCAAAGCATCTCATTTTTTGAGTCGTGATGAATAAGGTTTCTAAAACGAATATATCCCTAACAGGTAACCGCAGATAATAGGGTTTATATCCCTGTTTGGAACGAAATTTTCGGATATACCTTTTGCTGGTTTTTATTTAAACTTTAGTGACTATGAAAATTATCGCACATGTATATAGATACAAAATTGTATTCTTATATCTATAGATACTATCTTACACATATGCAACATATTTGCTCTATGCGACTGAAAGACCTAAGTCGCGTATTTGTTCGTCTGCAAGCCCATTGTGAGGTGAAAATGTCTGGGTTTGAAACGAATTTCTCCATCAGCAGCGGAAAAAGTAAAAAACAATGCTGCCTTAAAATGTATATTTGGTTCTTTTACGGCTAGAAAGTGGAAGTTTAAAATCAATATCAGTCAGCACAGGGTAGTCCTGTGGGAGAAATTTGATCAAGTATTTTCGAGGATTCGTAACCAAGTTAGAAGAAGGAAAAATAACACGCACAAAGATAAGAAAGGTAAAAAAAACAACATTGGTCCTTAAAAAATTTCTCCGATTGTATTTTACAAACAGCCTTGATTTTTTTGCATGCAGTATGGGATGGCGCGAGGATATTAGTGAAAATTATTGGGACTAATCTGAAAAATTTCAGGGAAATTACGGCATGCTATGGGGTCATATAATCTATTACAACTCATCTAAGAATCTTTCTCGCGGCGCTGACTGAGTGAGTAAATAAAATTTATTCATGGATTGTCAGTGACGGAATCGATTTTTTAAAATCAATTGTTCTTATCTGGTATATCAGTTTTTAGGATTATTGAGCATTATTTTCACTTTTATATTCATATTATGGAGTACTACGACATGAATATTCTTGCAAGTAACATAATTGTAGCTTTTATGGTCACTTTTCTCTTGCAAATTATTGGAAACAGAATTTTGAAACTGATGTTTAATGAAAAGTAAGAGCATCATTTTCTGCAACCGCTTAAGCATGTGATAACCAAATTCTAGTAAAATACAATATCTTTTGATTCTGAGAAAATGTTTCTAAAAATTACCAATATCCTTAATCATGATTAAATTTTTTACATCACGTAAAAAAATGTAGAATATATATATATATTTTACACTTTTATTATATAATAATATATTGCAAAATAGTGTAATTGTGATACACGCAAAGGGGCGCAAACTTCAAATGTTAAATTCAAAAAATTTCAAATTCAAAATAGGGCACAAACTTCAATTTGTTAAATTAGTACTTAAATATTAACACATTGATTTCTTATCAATATAAAGAATCATAAGAAATAGACAAATCATATTACTTACTACGGAATGTAAAATGTACTCTACATATCAAAATTACAGTCAAATATCTACTGATGAATTAGAACTACCGTATGTAAGGCAATGGGAGGTTTTTATATTCGAAAACATAACGTGAAGCAACACTTCAAACTCCGTAATCAATGTGATATTCTCAGGAGGGAAATGTCCGTATTTGTGGGAACTGTTGAATAGACACTTAATACAATATACCAAGATTGCTGCATTTACTAATTGCCAATTTGCTATAGCCCATTTTCTTAATATTCTGGCTAATAAAATAATTCTAAAATTATTTATTATAATTTTCAAGCAAATTCCCATAAAAATAATAATACAGCGCTGTGTTATTATTTTTCTCATGTGTGTAACACATGAAAGAAAATGAAAGAAAAGGTTTATCAGTTGGGTATTATTATACGATTAATTAAATAATCATAATAAATATAATTCATTAATCTATCTGTGAAATATAAACCCTAAGAATGTTATAAAGAAAATGATAAAATATTACAATATTTTTATTATTGAAACGTTATTCAATTATCGTAAAGCTGCGGAGAAAACTACAATTATTTATCTTTAGATTTGGAACCAAATATAACGTAATATGATCTTCAGTTTTCAAACTGAAACTGTAATATTTCTATTTATACACTGTGTAAATGTAATCACAATTCATTAAGCTTTTTCTCAATCATATATTATTTAATTGTAACTTGCTTGGTAAAAGTACCTAAAATGCTGCGTGCTTTTCATTTCTATGTATCGATTGGGAATGATAGGCTAAGCAATTTAAGGTTACTAAAAACTTCCTTTTCGGACTAAAAAATGAGGATTCTTGCCGCAAAAATAAGAATAAGAGAACTTTACGATACAAAACATTTGTTTCAATTTGCGCAAAATGAACCTCGAAGACACTGAGGTTATTGCTACAGTAGTATAACCTATAAATTCAGTATAAAAATTAATGTTTTAATTTGCATAATGTCTTATGATAATCAATCGTGATGAGAACCAACTTTTCAAGGTAGCTAAATTCGTTAGTCGAATACTGTTAGAAATGAACTACATAATGTATTGTATTACATTCCTAACAGTGCGATATAAATTAACCTGACTTGCGTTTTTATATTTTAGAATAAAAATTATGGTTATCAATGAGTGGACATTTATATATATATTAAAAATTGTAAATCTAAATATTTCTTCATATTTTAGAAGTACAGTTTCTTTACACTCAAGTTTAATATGAGAATTCTAACTGTTAGTTATGCATGCGTTAAATGCAAAACTGCTATCAATTTATGTACGATTGTTTAGCAATATAACATCAGCACAGACATATATATATATTCAGTTTTAAGATATCTTCAATGAATAAATTGTGAAAAAAGAGAACTATCAACTAACATTTGTAGATTTTCTCGATCATTTATAATTTAAATAACACCAGCATAAATAACAGCCAGAGATATATATTTAAACTTTTATCTCTGAGGACATTTTGTTTCTTACCATCATTCAAAGAAATATTATATTAAGTTGACTTTTATTATACAAGAAATGTAAAATAAAAGCTTATAATAATTTACTTTCGTATTTTTCGTTGGAACGAAATTTTTCCTATTGACTGCGTTCATCCACTTTCATTGCATCTCCAAATTATTCGGGAAACTAAATACGAGCACATTTGGTCGTGATCAATAATTCCCCTTACATCCAGGAGCTAAAGCATCGAAAAGGCATAATAAAGATTGCAAAACATTGCATTCGAACACACTAAACGCAGAAATAACCCTACAACACGACTAAAACAAACGAATTGGGAAACGTTTAACGACAATGAAATACAACACTCCGACTGGTACACGCGCGTTGATACTGCCGTTTCTAGGTTAACGTTAAATCATTTCCATTCTTTGGTCCATTGGCCTTCTGTCATAGTAGGTATTGTGCCAGGTCATGCACTGGATATCTTCCATTTCTAAGTACTCCTGCACCACACTTGCTTTATGCAGTTGGGCACTGTTGTCCATAAACAGGAAATCAGAACCAACATCTCCAAAATGTCGCATATATCCAATATGTGTATATAACATGCTATATATATATATATATTGCATATATAAATGTAATATATATGCAATATATGTAATATAATTCAACTATATTACCTCTGCACCTCTAATCAGATACGGAGTCTCCACCGTACACATGAAGAGCAATACGGCTGTTGATGGTTATTCTGCCTCAGACAGCCCAAATACCAACTCCACTATAAGTATTCCTTTCTCTGATATTCGGGAGATGCTATAGTTAGGATCTGGTTATTCTGATTAGTAGTTTTCTGATTAGTTACAATACTTAGGTTCTGGCTGTAGGCTAAATTGACACTAGTAAGAAGACAGAATATTAGCCTATTGTTCAGGGCTCCAAGATACACGTTGAAGGCATCAATTTAGATGAATCTTATAATGGTTGGGTTTAGCGGGCCACAAATCACTGGCCTCTTCGTGCAGAGATCAATGGCATTAAGCTGTGGAGTCCCACTGCGAACAGAAAATGGAATAAAATGCTAAAGGAAGAAAGAATAATTTTATGATAGAGTTTTATATGAACTTGTCAGAAGCTAAACCAATTAACTCTGCAAAAATAGGTATTTGTGTGACAACGTATGAGTAAATCTCCGTTCAAAATATTCTTAATTATTAAATTTGGAAAATGCAATTTTTCAACAAATGTACTGCGAAATCTCGAAATTTTACATTTTGAGGCAATTCTGAAGTACGGAAATGAGCAAAACGTTTCAGCTAATCAGCTTAGCTTTTGACGAGCTTATAAACGTATATGTACCCCCACCCCTTAAGCAGCTGCTTGCAACAGAGGTCTGACAGGAGCCTGACAGTTTATATGCCACAGTAGAAGGTCTGAGAGGATGGCAGGACCTCAGCAGAAAAACAACACACACATCCATGTGTGTGTTGTTTTATTTAATTAAATATTTTCATAATTACACGTTATTGAAATTAAATATTTTCATAATTACACGTTATTGAAATTAAATATTTTCATAATTACACGTAATGTAAATAACCCGAGGCTCGAACCTAGGTCATTGTTTCCAAAAATTTAAGAGACACTATGTTAGGTAAATTGGAAGCTAACGTCGAAGTTCTAAATGTTTTTGAAAAATGTGATAACAGATAAAAATCTCAATCAAAATATCAATAACTGAATTTTCAACAACATTCATTCAGTACCTAACGAGTTATGGAAATTTGAAGAGCAAAAACAATGCCAGTCACATAAATTGGCTTCAGAAATGAATTAAAATTTAGTAATAAGTATTGTATCATATAATGCTTAATGAAAATTTTAGTAGAGCTTCGATGTTGGCTTCCCATTAACATAGGGTTGTTCCTTAATTTTTGGAAACCACTGCATATATCCAGAATGTTGATATTTGTGTTTAAACATCAGTAATGACTAATATTTAGAAGAGAGAAACTATGTTAAGGTTAAAAATATTCGGATATTGTGTTGAAGGATATTGTATATATATTCGGATATTGTATCTTGCAAACTGTCGAGGTGGGTACTTTGGCACAATCCTTTTTTATGCTTACAATTTTTGTTGGCCGTTTAAGAACGTATCAAATGAATTAATACAACTTTAATTAAGAATTTGTGAAATGATAAAATACAACTTTAAGCAATGTTGATTATATTTCAAGAAATTAGAATTCAGTTAATTTCATTTCAAATTCTAAATTATACTCACGCAAAATTGAAACTACCCCTATTTTATTAAACGAAAAATATTAAAGTTATTTCGACTTCGTTCAATCAAAAATGATAGCGTACGTAACATAAGAATATCTGGTACGTATCATTCATGGTACGACAAAATCTTGAAAATATTAGATATGGATCCTAATTAAAACGAAGTTCATGTCCAATAGCATTCCGATGGGAGGTAGATCGGTTTTTCTCAAGTGTGTATGTGGGAGGGGGAAATTTTGAGGCTCTTATTTTGGGCGACTTTCTTAGAAAATATACATCATTCAAACTTAAAAAAAGGAGGAGGGGGGGGGGTTATAAACTTAAAATTCTCCCATTAATTTCTTCAATGTTATCAATTACAAAGACTAAGTCATCTAATATCACCTTTACGTTCATGCGAACAGCACAATCAATAGTTGAGAGATCTTAGATTTACCGTTTTTGAAATGCTCTCAGCTAGTGATGTACTCAAAACACGATAAAAGAAGGAATATTAACACCTTATGCCTTGAGTGCTTGAATAGCTTTCATTTTCTAAGGCAGGATCCAAAAGTTAGACCGAACTATGATAAAAAATTTTCTTATTAGTTCATATATGCCATTCTGTTATATGACAACTTTCTGGGTACACCACTGCTCTGAACTTAAATTTTTCTTCCAAATTTCAATAATAATAATAATAAGTAAATATTGATTCATGGTAATGACCAAAAGGACCTGGGTTCAATCCCCGGGTAAGGCATGGATGTTTGTGTGGTCTTTCTTCTGAGGTCTCGCCTTCCTCGCAGATCTCCTCTAGGACGTATGAAACTGACAGACTCCACTCAGACCTCTGAGGCAAGGAGCTACTTGAGGGGGAATTTATTTTCTTATTTTAAAATGTTATATGGGAAAATCAGCAGATAAACCAATATACTTTATAAAAATACATGTTTGCAAACGATTTATGAATGAAGTTTTGTTGAAAATATTAACAATTAAATTAGACAGTACGAACTTTCAGCTAAATGAACTGCGAAATTCTGAATTATATATATTCTGAAGCAATTCCAAACTGAAAAAGTAGGGAAAATTTTGAGTTAATCATTTTATTGTCTGACAAAAATATATATATACATATATATATATACAGAATGCTGATATTTGTGTTTAAATACAAAAACTGTCCACATTTTAGAGGAGAGAGACTAAGTCATAGTCAAAAATATTCTGATATTGTGTTCAAGAAAATCTTCAATATATCCTTTTGAAGCTGAGAGGAAGGCAATATTCTCAATCCTTCTTTTGTACTTGCAATTCTTGTTACAACCTATTAGGAAAATAAATATTTGATTTCCTAATGCATTTGACTTCGTTTCACCCCCAGTGTCGGGTGCGTGTCCTTTATGGTACAAGAAATTCTTTAAACATTTAAATAGGAAAGGTACATTAAGGAGTTGTTGAGGTCCAGATACAAAAGCAGAAACTTCTAATATGAATAGTTTGGTTTGAAAGGGGGAGATGATGACATTTCAGTCTCTTGCTTTCGGGGGAATTCCTTAGATGATATACGTTTGAAAGGGGGAGATGATGACATCTTCAGTCTCTTGCTTTCGAGGGAATTCCTTATATGATATACGTTTGAAAGGGGAGATGATGACATCTTCAGTCTCTTGCTTTCGGGGGAATTCCTTATATACGTTTGAAAGGGGGAGATGATGACATCTTCAGTCTCTTGCTTTCGGGGGAATTCCTTAGATGATATACGTTTGAAAGGGGAGATGATGACATCTTCAGTCTCTTGCTTTCGGGGGAATTCCTTATGTGATATACGTTTGAAAGGGGGAGATGATGACATTTCAGTCTCTTGCTTTCGGGGGAATTCCTTAGATGATATACGTCATTCATGCTCTGAAGCGAGGAGTTGGGATTGATAACAATTATCGATTCATTCCATTCATTGAACGATTCATGAACAATTCATTTGTCATCATTTTTATCTTCGTATCAACAACAACCACCAGACTCCAGATCTTAAAGAGGAGGGAATGAACTGGTTAGAAACAGTGCCACCAGGTAGACGCCATTTGAGGGCACTGCGGGATGATTACATCAGCCCTCCCAACGTCATCAAATAGGAGGATTAAATACCATTTTTCGAAGGAACAAGCAGGTTGTATCCATTTCCATTACATTAATATTGCTATTGTGAAAAAAGAGACTTTCTCGAGAAAAGGGTTGAAGTTTTCGTGGTAATAAACTGTGCTATATACTTATAGTTGGGGATTAACCTCTAATTTCAAGATTGTTCTTATACTATTCTGGTGCTCAAAAGTTAAGCAACAAGTTCAAAAATGGGCATTTCTTGTGCGAGTTAGTTTTTTTAGGTTCAAAACGACGCTGAGTTGAAATCTGCACAAGTAATTTGAATTATGGAAATTAATTTCTTAATTAATTTCTTCCTCTCTTCCATTTCTGCATCACATTTAGAATTACAATAATCCCCTATTAGTCTTTCAGTCAGCATTAGTCACTCATTAATCACTCACAATCGTCTATATCAGGGGTCGGTAACCGGCGGCTCACACGTGCATTTTTGGCGGCCAATAAAAGGTTGACCATACTTACATAGTATGTGGCCCGTATGTTGAATTATTTGAATAATGCATTTCAATATATGAATAATAAATTAAAAATAATTTTATACCTATGTATACTTCGTGATATCGCCATGCAACTTGGCGCGAGTCTACCGTGTGAGTCATTGTGAGTGGGGATAACAAAGGCGACTTCACCCGACGACAACCGAGATTTTGGCGCACTTTTGCGGTCCGTCTTTTATACATGTTTGCTGCGTATACACTCAATTGGGGGTTTTCTTATTGTCGCAGCTTAACAATAATTCAGTAACATCAATTATTATTGTCAGATTCAAAATGGGGATCAAGAAAATGTAAAATTGCAGATGAAGGAAGAAGGTTTAATGATGAATGGAACACTTAGTACTTCTTTATTGAAAATGAGGGTAAGCCCCTTTGTCTTATTTGTCATAAAAGTGTTGCTGTTATGAAAGAATATAAAATCAGACGTCATTACGAGAATGAACATGAAAGCCAATACAAGGATTTGACCTGTGAACTTAGAAAAAATCAAATTAATAAATTACAAGCTTCTTTGACTGTTCAGCAAAATATACTTAAGAAGCAAAGTATTCATAATGAATCGGTTGTTCGTGCTAGTTATGTCGTAGCGGAACTGGTTGCGAAAGAAAGAATGCCTTATACACAGATTCAGAATTTATTAAACGGTGTTTATTAGCTGTAATTGAACAAATATGCCCAGAAAAGAAGACGTTATTTTAAGATATTAGTTTATCTGTTCGGACTTGTACAAGGCGATAGAAGAAATCGGTACCAATTTATTCGAACAGCTTAAATTTAAAGCAAAATCATTTGATTGTTTACTCTCTGGCAATGGATGAAAGTACTGACGTGACAGATACTGAGCAGTTAATGATATTTATTCGGGTCATCGATAGTGACTTTAATGTTCATGAAGAATTGGCCAGTTTGTGTGCTTTAAAAGGTACTACAACCGGCAATGATTTGTTCATAAAAGTAAAAGAAACTATCGATTCTTTAGAATTGGGCTGGAAAAAATTAAAAAGTGTGACAACCGATGGTGAAAGAAATATGTGTGGTTCTAAGGACCGGTGTAGTAGGTCGAATTTGTGCGGAATTACAGATTTTAGGTTATGATAATCCAATGGTGTTTCATTGCATTATTCATCAGGAAGAATTTTTGTTGCAAAATTTTATCATCAATGAAAGATGTTATGGACACCGTGATATCAACTGTCAATGACATCCGACGCAACGGTCTGAAACATCGCCAATTTCAAGAATTCTTGATAGAAATCGATTCGGAGTATAAGGATGTTGTCTACCACTCAGCTGTTAGATGGTTAAGTAGAGGTGCTGTTCTGGAAAGATTTTTTAATTTACGTGAGGAAATAGATATTTTCATGTAGGAACACGAAAATAATGCTCCACAAATATCGGATAAAAAACGGATTATCTCTTGCCTTTATGGTAGATGTTACAACGTACTTTAATGAACTTAATTCGAACCTGCAGGGCCAAGGTAAATTACTAGCAGAACTGTTTTCTGACATAAAAGCTTTTGAAGCCAAACTATGTCTGTTGAAGAAACATATGATGAAAGAAAATCTACATCATTTTATATGTTACAAATCTGTATCTACAGTTAGATGGCAAACACAAAAGGCAACTTTTGTTGGTATTATTGAAGATTTACAAACGGAATTGTCAACAAGATTTGTGGATTTTCATAAAAATAACATCGAAATGCGATTATTTTTGGACCCCTTTTAATGTCGGCATTGATGACGTACCAAAACAACTACAGATGGAAGTTTCGGAATTACAACAGAATGAAACATTAAAGAACGCATTTTCGTTAGAAAACATCCAAAAATTTTATCGATGCTACCAAAAAAATTTGAAGGATGAATCAGTTTCGCAAAGAAGATGATAGTCGCATTTGGAAGCACATACATTTGCAAACAAGCATTTTCTGCCATTAGTTTTAGAAAAAATGAATTTCTTTCGACTGACTGATGAACATTGCATGCTTCGATTCGAATTTGCACCTCAGTTTATAAAGTGGACATAGATAATTTGGCTAAGGGAAAACAACCACAAAAGTCACATTAAGCAGGGAGACACACATATTGTGATGCATAAACCATATTATTTTATTTTTACGTGATAATAATTTTTCATTCAGTTTCATTTTCATGTTTGTTTCATATCTCGTACTTTAAATATTTCTGTGTTTTTTAAGATTGATATAATAAAAATTGTTAACTTAAGTACTTTTTTACTCACTATTTTCTCTTAATTTCTCTTAATTTTTTCTTATTAAAAATAAAAGTTGAATGTGGCCCGCAAGTCTGAAAAGGTTGCCGACCCCTGTTCTATATTATATGATAGAAAGATTTATATACAGAATGCTGAGTTTTGTGTTTAAACACCAACACTGTCTATATTTTAGAGCAGAGAAACTACTTTAATATATTTTGATATTGTGCTTTGTCAATGTCTAATCATTTGAAGTTATTGGCACTTTTACAAGCCCTGCAAAAAGCGGGTTCATCAACCATGCCATCTCCATCAAAATTGCAGAAAAGTGGTAATAGAAGTTTGAATAGACTGCAAATTGTTATGCAGCCCCATAAAAACAATAATTATTCCAAATAAATTGGCTAAGGTGTACATTACAGGAATATTTGCGAGGCAATGGAAGCTCAGCTCGGAAGTAACAATCAAAATTAGATGAGAGAGAAAAAAGATGTACACTTAAATTGAAAGTCCAAAAATTAAAACAAAGTATTATTTTTAAATTGAAAGTCCAAAAATTAAAACAAAGTATTATTTTCATTTAGTCGATGCAAGATGGGATCAAAAATTCTGGGCAGCTCCATCCAGAAGATCAAAGGCTGTGAAAATTTTATTCCTCCAATATTGAAAACACTTTCTAAAACTTTCAGAATAGATGTCAAGAATTTTTCCTTTTCATTAAGGATTCTATTTAAGATTTTAAAGGAATTTAGTAATCCCCATTCAGTTTGAGCAAGTTTAGGATCTGCAAGAAATTTAAGCATATCAATAACATTACCAACATCATCAAATTGATTATTACGTTCATTAGATTCAACTCTAAATGTGTCATTAAGAAAGTCATCAAATTTTCCAGACAGGATCATGTTAGTTTTCTCATTTGTCACATTCTTTAAAGGGCTTTTAAATGTTGAAATTTCTGATACTTACAAATTATTAAAGAGAGTTCTTGAAATCTCCATGTTAGAAAAGTCCGTGAAGGTTTGTGAGTCTGTCTGCTTTTTGTTCATAGGAGGTGAAAAGCCACAATCGATTTCTGCAATTGGTTTGGCACTATGTCGTTTGAAAGAATTCAGAGCAGTTTTTCCTAAACTGTCCTTGCTTACACCATCTACAAAACCGAATCATGCCTTTGTATGTCGAGTTAAAAGAATTTATTTTGAAATAAATAGGAACAATCTTTTTAAGTTGAAATTTAACAAGTCGATTTCCAGATTTAATAAAGTTTCTAAACCTTCATAAGAGAGGCGTTTATCAAGAATATCGATCACTTTAGGGAAAGAAGATAACAGAAGCTCATCATTTTGAAATGAAGAATGGCAATATCGTAAATGGAAAATTTCTTATTGATATACCTATGTGAGGTTCATCCAGTGGTTTGTCTTTAACAGTATGAGAGTCTAGTTAGAGAAAGAATCAGCATTTGCTTGAATGTTCAAAGTAACTAATAGTGTAAGAGTTATTTATGCTTTGTACAATTTCGTCTTTTCTAAACTTCTTAGCTATTACTTTAATAACATATATTACTTTAGACATGAAGATGTAATATTTTACATCTTCATGTCTAAAGTCTAAATGTCCAGTTTATTCGTGGTTCAATTTTACTTCCTATTATTTGTCTTTTAGAGAAAAATCACAAAGCAAATTTTAATAGATTTTTCCGCTTCAAAATCTTATTCCGTTTCATATATTGTGACCAAGAGAGGCTTCATTGTGACTTCTAGAAGCTCTCGAGAAGGATTATTCGTACGAAGCCTCTTTTGATTGCAATTTTTAGATTTATCATTTTAGAATTTTTTGAAATGAATTAATATAACTTTATATAAATACTAGCAGATTTACCCGGCGTTGGTCGAGTCTGAAACTTTCTGAAATGTAGAGTAAACGGCACTCCCCGCTTCGCAATCTTTCATTTGGACATAAATATTATTACAATCGGTCTCCCTCCCCTCCAGGGAGAGGAGGTGGCTCGTTCGGTAGCGTTCCAGACACGTAATCTGTAGTTCCAGCTTGGTCAGCGTTGAGATTTATCTACACAAAACTCTCAGCCCTGCCTGTGGTCAATAGGTGACACCGATGGGCTTGGTTAGACCGCCGTCCGTCGGATGGAACGTTAAACCGTGGTTCCATGTGTAGGAGAGCCACACCCTATGTACATTATAGAACACACTATATGAATGGCCTTAACGGGAAGCTACCATCCGTCTCCCAACAACTATTCCAGTGAGTCCCCTCCCCCAACCTTCTGTGAGCCTTTGGGGTCCTTGTGACCTGGTCATTTAGCCAATTGTATGCAACGGACTACCGCTCAGAAGTAAACAACCCAATCAGACTCTCCAGTGAAAAATTTCTCCTTCTCTTTTAGGGAAGGAAAGTAATTGACATAGTTCGAGGTACCCATAATCCTCGCCACGTCAGAAGTTTCTAAACCAAAAACCAGAATTTCCTCGCTCAGATAATCGAACTTTTCAATTTACTTCGTACATATCATTTTTCGTCGGATACTATTTGCCAGGCATATGTAACTTTATAGCAAAAGAAAATTAACTGTGGTCTGAGGTGCATAAAAAAATGTACAAAAAATTATTATTATTAAACAAAATTGTTTATTACGTAACATAATATTTAAAACATTTATTAGTTATTTCTATATACTTTTATTAGCTTTTGCATATTTTTAAAATTATATTAATGATTTTAACTTCCTTCCTATACGAATTTAGGTTTTGAATCTCGTGTTCTGCTTGTGCTTAATTGGAACGACTTCAATATCCACGGACGCTCGTGCTCTTGACCTAGCGAACTGAACAATGAGTTTATCACGCGAAATTGGGCAGGGGTGGCTCAATCGGTAGCGCGCCAGGCTCGTAATCTGTAGTTCCCAGGTTCGAGTTCCAGCTGGGTCAGCGTTGAGATTTATCTCCGCAAAATTCCCGCCCTGCCCACAGTCAGTAGGGGACACCGATGGGCTTGGAAAGGCCGCCGTCCGTCGGATGGGACTTTAAGCCGTGGCCCCGTGTGCGGGAGAGCCATACCCTGTGCACGTTAAAGAACACGCTGGATGGCCTTGACGGGAGGCTACCATCTGTCTCCCAACAGCTGTTTCAGTGGGTCCCCTCCCCCAACCTTCTCTGAGCCTTCGGGGTCCATGTGACCTGGCCATTTAGCCCATGGTGTGCAAAAAAGTGCCGCTCAGAGGTAAAAAACCCAACCCATCACGCGAAATCAGAAAAAAATTTGTTTGATGAATTCATTATTTCAAATTTAATGGTGGCAACAGTTATTTTGAATACCTTTCAACTGTTAATGTTTATTCACTCAAAAACAGATATGTTTAATTTGATATATCCCTTTCCTCAAATTTATTAGTGGCAACAGTTCTTTCTAATAACTTTCAAACCTTAATGCTAAGTCTATGAGGAATTTGAGGAATTCAAACCCGCCCACCCAAATTTTGGTTGATCCCAGCTAGTTAGCACATAGCCTATATTCTTCCCCTGGGTGAAGGGAATGTTCATTCAAAGTTTGGTGTTTCTGGATCTTCTGAGGGCTGAGTGCATAAGCGGACAGACACACAAACAAACAAACAGTCTTTCTTCTTCATACACTGGCGGAAATTGAAAAAAGGACGCCATTTAACAATTCAAGCGTGATCTATGAGAATTATGTAGTAGAAACAACTTGTTGAGAAAGGACAGTGATCATACGTGTGAAGGGATTCAATGTTTATTTTACCTTTTAATGAGTAATACATTTTACAGAAAGCACATTTTAATAAGGTGTTGAACCTCCTTGAGCAGCAAAAGCTTCCAATAGAGCATGCAATCGGTCGTGCAAATGCTGGATATCATGCTGGAGGATACCATTCCATGCACTTTCAACTTGGACGCTTAATTCAGCGATGGTCGTTGCCTGCTGCGGTCCACGGAAGAGTCTTTGTCCGATGCAGTTCCAGACATGCTCGACTGGAGACAAGTCTGGAGAGTGTGCTGGCCAAGGGAGTTTGCGGGGCGAAGTGTGGGCGGGCGTTATCCTGCTGGAATATCGCATTTGAGATTACACTCAAATATGGCAAGACGACCGGCTGTACGATATCGCTGACGTCCGTATTGCTACTCAGTGTACCCTGTACCAAGACCAGCCACGTATGAGAGTGATAACTAATCGCTCCCCATACCATGATGCCCGGCATCGGCCCTGTGCGTCGCCGTGGATGCACGATGGAAGAAGCCACTCACCTTGTCGCTTTCGGACGCGTAAACGACCATCAGACACTCCTAAGCAGAATCGGCTTTCATCACTGAAGACCACAGACTGCCATTCTTCCCTCCAATGAACTCGTTCTTGACACCACTGCAAACGTGCTCGACAGTGACGAGGTGACAGTGGTAACCGTGCCAGTGGCACGCGTGCCCGTAGTCCTGCTTACAAAAGACGATTGCGTATCATTCTTGCAGACACCCTTGGTACGACAGAGGATCGAATTTGTGATGCTGTAGCCGTCCACTCTGCCACCACTTCCTTCCTGATACGCCGATACTCTCGTGGGTCCGTAACTCTGTGTTGCCTGGAACCAGGTCTGCGATTGTGCGAATTTTCTTCTGGCCAACGAATCCACCATCATACCACTGCTGATACCCCTCGTTCAACGCGAATTTGACGAAAAGACTAACCGCTTCCCAAAGACCCACTGTACGACTTCTCTCAAACTCTGCTTACTGAACAAATGTTGCGCGCCAGCATCGTCCAGGCATGGTGGCTTTTTCAAAGAGTACTGAACAACACGACACAAGACGAATAACTCTTTTCTTCACGCTTTAGATATGCGCTGCGTACATTTGCATGTTGTAGTCCTCAGTAACTTCATTATTTCATCCAGTGACTGATAATCTTGGATCACGATTTCTGCTGCCTTTAGCTGTTAACATATTATAATATGACGTTCCTAAAGGAATTCCTTCTAGATGTTCTTTTTTCAATTTCCGCCAGTGTATATTGGATTGACTCTCTAGCAAGAAATCAGGTTTCAGTTTAAATTGTAGCTACCTACATTATTTTAAACAAAAAGTTATTAATAATTCTTTGATTTCGTTTGAACACCAACATCCTCAACTCCATTGAGGCTTTTAATATGATACTATAGTGACTTTTGAACACTCAATAACGTTCGAAGATCAGATGATCTTCAGACTTCATTTTTCCCTTACTTCTGTTATTCTGTTTAAACATCGAAATAGTGGTACAATAACGGGTACAATATCTGGTACGTATCATTTTTGATACTACCAAAACCTTGCAAATATTAGGTAGGAATGATATATTAAAACCCAAATAACAATAAAATCTACCCTTCGACACGCCACATTTATCGATCACATGGACTACTCATCTAACATATCGTTTACGTTCATGTCAACAAAAAGAACCAATAAATTCCAGATCTTAGAGGGGCGGGGGTGGCTCAGTCGGTAGCGCGCCAGGCTCGTAATCTGCAGTTCCCAGGTTCGAGTCACAGCTGGGTCAGCGTTGAGATTTATCTCCGTAAATATTCCCCGCCCTGCCCACGGTCAGTAGGCGACACCGATGGGCTTGGAAAGGCCACCGTCCGTCGGATGGGACGTTAAGCCGTGGCCCCGTGTGCGGGAGAGCCATACCCTGTGCACGTTAAAGAATACACTGGATGGCCTTGACGGGAGACTACCATCTGTCTCCCAACAGCTGTTCCAGTGGGTCCCCTCCCCCAATATTCTCTGAGCCTTCGGGCTCCCTGTGACCTGGCCATTTAGCCCATGGTGTGCAAAAAAGTGCCGCTCAGAGGTAAAATAACCCAACCCAGATCTTAGAGGTCGGAGAGCAGCTTTCAGTTTGAAGATTGTTATTTTGCTAGTTATGTTCCTCTGTGCTTCGTGTTGGAATGAGAATAAACAAACAAGAAGACCAGATTCAAAGGACGACCAAGGGTTTAGAATGGAAGCAAGGACAGATATCTTCGGATATAAATCCGAAGCCACAATCAACAATGTTCCAATTTAATTTCGATCTCAGTGCAGTCAATGAACAGCAGCAATCTGCTTCGATCATCAGTTGGTTTCCCGCTGGCTTTGTGCTGGGTAGCGATAGAAGTTTGGGAAACATTTCTCGAGCTAATTAAGTAATTGATTGTTCCGATGGTTTTCCCATAGATGCTGCGCAGTGGATGCGAATGCAATGCTGTGGTAGTGTCAACTGCAGAGGATCGCTTCACAGAGTCATTGTGAGGATGTGATGGCTCAGTAAGAAAGTTCGAAGAGGAGAAGTGTTGCTATTAATTGTGCTAATGGACCACTGGGTTCCGAGTCTCTCCTGTATCGTGAAAGAGACAAAAAAGATAGAAGAGTCCTCAAATGGTGCAGGAGTTAGCGAACAGATTGGGATAGCATCTAAAGTAAGATACAATAAAATAAAATAGCTTCTTCTTTGCTATGGGAAAATTAAGGCTACAAGTTGAAAATCAACATTTTGTAAAGAATTTTTTCAGGGCAAAGCGGTTATGGAGAAAGTTTTTGCCTGAAACTAGAATATAAGTAACTAAATTCGGAAAGTAAAAAAGTTTCCTTACTGGAAACGTTTCTAATTTTCGACCCTCTTTTTCGAATTTTTCATCGGTTATGAGTATACGTCAATGTATGTTGCATATACACAGTTGTATCAGAATAATATGACAACTCCCCATTCCCATTATTAGGTAGGTGGTGATATTATTCTGATACGACTGTGTATATGAGAAAGAGGGAAACAAAAATGGATCTCAGGGACACAAAACAGCCATAGAAATGTGAGATATTTATGTTTTCGGTAAAAGTGTAGGATTCCCTTCGTTTGCTTTAACACTGAAGCAATCGGTATTAAAATCTCCGATGATAATATATCTATGTCATATATATATATATATTCCAGTGGATAAGAACCACTGGAATGGAATATAATAATATCAAAACGCAAACATTTCATATAAGTACACACAGAATATTATGTGAGGCCCCCCTGATTTACATAACACTTTTAGGTTATTTATGTAAAATGCGTTTTTTAAAATACATGTGTAAGAAGAAGAAAAATAGTTGGAGATTGGAAATATAATTTTATATAATATTTCGAATATCTTGTACTGCAGCATTTAAGGTTTCATAAAATTTTCTGCTCTTCTTGAATGTTACTAGATATTTTTTTTTAGTTTGCTTGAACCTATAAAAACCTCTTTGTTCTCTTATATTTCAAGAAGCTTATAGGAAATCTTTGGTGCCACATATATTAACATTATTTGAAAATTTTTTGCTTATTAAATATCGTAAGCAGCAACCTATTAACTAACAGCTGATGATTTAGATATTTGAGATTTAACCAGTATTGGCGTTCTCGGAAATATCAAGATTTTCTCTCTCTCTCTGTGTATATAGGCTTATATTCTTGTTAGGAGCTAAACTGATTAGCTAAAAAAATTATTTTCCAAACTGTGAAATTGCCTCAAAGCATATATAATTTCAGAATTTCACTGCAGATTTGTCTGAATGATTGGAATTTCTTATTTAATTGTTAAAGGTATACTCAATGAACATTTATTCCTAAGTTGTTTTGGAAACACTTATTTGTTATGGAAACAATTACTTCAGCTCCTGATAAGCCAATATAAAACATTACCATAAGAAAATTTTGACTGCCTTCAGCATTTAACGCATCGGTTCTATTAAATCTAAAAATCATGGAAATCTTTGCATTTTGTATATGCACTTTTAGAATATTTTAATATATGACGACGCAACGTTTCATTCATTTTCCAAATTCTTCGCACTGAGCGTCATGTAGAATAGGTGAAAATGAAAAGCCTACTAATTTTCACGAAGAAATCCGATCAAATAAAATTTCGAAATTTTTATAACGATATTTTAGTAATGCTTTCCTTTCAAATATTCGTTTACATGAGCCTATCAAATAAACGAGGTGTTAGGCTAAAGGTGAGAAATTTTAATTCCGACTGAAGTGTTTCGTTACCTCAATCTGTCTCTGCTTCTATCTACAGTCGCTCAAAAAAATATCCGAACACTATGGTTGGCTATCGTGTCACGTGACACGAAGGATGCCAGATCACTAATTTCTAAAAAAATCGTTGCCAGATATTTTTTCTGAATTCTGTAATCAACCATAGTGTTCGGATATTTTTTAATATATATATAATGCGTATGAATATACAATGCAACGAATATATAATGCAATGAATACGGAGCGTGTGCAGTTACCGTTCACAGCAAACTGGAGCGGTTGTGGTTAATGTTCACAGCACATTGGATCGTGTGAGCTCACAAAGACCTGGATCGTGTGGGCTCACTCACGGAAATATTGAGCGTGTGCAGTTACCGTTCACAGCAAACTGAAGCGTGCGCAGTAACTGCACACGCTCCAGTTTGCTGTGAAGGGTAACTGGAGCGTGTACAGTTGCTGCACACGCTTCAGATATTTTTTCTGAAATTCTGTAATCAACCATAGTGTTCGGATCTATTTTTGAGCGACTGTAGGTGGTCATATTATTTTGATACTAGATCGTGTGGGTCACTCACGGAAATATTGAGCGTGTGCAGTTACCGTTCACAGCAAACTGGAGCGTGTGCAGTTACCGTTCACAGCAAACTGGAGCGGTTGCGGTTAATGTTCACATCACATTGGATCGTGTGAGCTCACAAAGACCTGGATCGTGTGGGCTCACTCACGGAAATATTGAGCGTGTGCAGTTACCGTTCACAGCAAACTGAAGCGTGCGCAGTAACTGCACACGCTCCAGTTTGCTGTGAACGGTAACTGGAGCGTGTACAGTTGCTGTACACGCTTCAGATATTTTTTCTGAAATTCTATAATCAACCATAGTGTTCGGATCTTTTTTTGGGCGACTGTAATTAGAGACAGAAGTGGAGATCACCTCTCTACTAAAGTGATTTTAAATCAACACAGCATGCTGTTCGAAGGGAAAAGTACTTTAATTTTTATGGTAAAGATTTATATGGATTTCTCAGATGATAAACGAAGTCGATGAAAAGAACATCAAAAAACATGCGTGTAAAACACTTATGAATCAATTTCAATCGAAATTTCTAAAAAAAAAATAATTGCACAGTACAATCTTTTTGTCAAATCTAATACTATTCTGAAGTTCTGCTTGTTCTGACTCAATTACAAAGTACGGAAATGCGCCAAATTTTGAGCTTATCAGTTTACTATTAAACATTTTACCTCTGAGCGGCAGTTATTTGAACAATGAAATAAATGGCAAGTTTACAAGGATCACGAGGGCTCAGAGAAGGTTGGGTGAAGGAAACCCACCGAAGAGCTGTTTGGATACGATGTTAGCCTCCCGTCAAGCCTATACAGCTCGTTTTTTGAGGTACACGGAGCATGGCTCTTCTGCACAAAGAGACATGACTTAACGTCCTATCTGAGGGACGGCGGCCTTTCCAAGGACATTGGTGTGCCCTACTGACCGACAGCAGAACGGAGAGTTTTGCGGAGATAAATCTGAAAGCTGGCCAAGTGGGACTCGAACCTGGGAACTGCAAATTACAAGCCTGGCATGCTACTGTCTGAACCACCTTCCCCTGATATCAATTAAGTCTCTGGCAAGATTATATTTTTATAATATAAGGAATGCTGTTATTTGTGTTTCATCATAGTAGTGGCTAAATCTCAAAGGAGAGAAACTACGATAATATTCAAAATATTGTGAAATTATATTGAAGAAAGGCTTTGATTTATCTTCTACAAACGATAAATCAACAACGATCAATCAATCCAACATATGTGAGATAATTTGGCAGGAGAATTGAGTGTCTCCATGAGTGGGAATCGAACCTACACCTCCCAGTTACATTGATGATATTCTTACCACTAAACTATCAACGGCAAGCATTCCTCCTTCAATCAACTTCCTGTTGATTGCTTAGTGGTCAGAATACCCGACAGGTGACTGGGAGACTTGGGTTCGAGTCTCGCTCATGAAGAAGCTCAATTTTTTTGCCAAATTAGCTTTTGAATTGTATAATCTACAGATAATCTCTGTATTTACTATTGACTGAATCCTTCATTTGTGATTTTAACTTTTGTTACAATTTATGATGAATTTGAAGAATGAATTAAATGCAGTTCAGACAAATTGACTATGGAGCAAGAAATTACACTTCAGTTGATTTGATTCAAAATTGACAATTTTCCTCATTTAAAATTGAAACTACCCGTATCATTTTAAGCTAAAGATACTAATAAATATTTGATTTCTCTTCACCTACGGCTTTCACATTTATCCGTTGCATTATCTGGCTACGTATCATTCATGGTGCGATGAAATCTCTGAAAGTTTGGACAGGAATGCTATATTAAAACGATGTTAAATTCCTTATCCATATATTTCCAATGGGTGGGCTTGCGTCTAATGGGGAAGGGATGGGTTGGGTTGTTGGGTTGTTTTACCTCTGAGCGGCACTTTTTTGCATACCATGGGCTAAATGGCCAGGTCAAATGGACCCCGAAGGCTCAGAGAAGGATGGGGGAGGGGACCCACTGGTACAGCTTTTGGGAGGCAGATGGTAGCCTCCCGTCAAGGCCATCCAGCGTGTTCTTTAACGTTGGATTCTTTTACCTCTGAGCGTCACTTTTTTGCACACCATGGGCTAAATGGCCATGTCACATGGACCCCGAAGGCTCAGAGAAGGTTGGGGGAGGGGACTCACTGGAACAGCTGTTGGGAGACAGATGGTAGCCTCTCGTCAAGGCCATCCAGTGTGTTCTTTAACGTGCACAGGGTATGTCTCTCCCGCACACGAGGCCACGGCTTAACGTCCCATCCGACGGACGGCGGCCTTTCCAAACCCATCGGTGTCCCCTACTGACCGTGGGCAGGGCTGGGAATTTTGCGGAGATAAATCTCAACGCTGACCCAGCTGGGACTCGAACCTGGGAACTACAGATTACGAGCCTGGCGCGCTACCGACTGAGCCACCCCCGTCCCAGGGGGAAGGGATGGAGTTGACCTTTTGGATCTCTTATTTTAGGAAAGTTCCTTAGAAGATATACATTATTCAAATCCCGAAAAAGTGGTTGGGGTTATAGCTATAAAATTTTACCACTTGGATCAGACTCACTTAGATACACCGGGACATGACAGGTGTTGACCAAAAAGAAGGAAGAAATGATGAAAATCATGCAGGAGTAAAGATTTAAGTGACCTGATTTGTCTAAATTTTAAACTACAAGCTATTTATTTTGAAACACAGTAATGCAAAGTAGCATATTTATTATAATTTTTTTGAAAAAATTATGAATATTTTAAACTGCACTACAGAATTTTCAAAATTAATTCACTTTTTGTTGGTTTTGAAAAATAAAACTTTAATTCAACTTCCCTCATTTGAAAATTATTTCTTTTGTTTATAACACTGTAACAAGCCCGGTATGGTATAGGTGTCTCTTCTTGGGTACGCCGTAATTATCAGTTCATAGCGACCAACTCTCCTTGACGTTCATAACCACAAAGACAGCCAATAGACTCCAGATTAGTGGTCAGAAAGTACCTTCAATTTAAAGATTGCTCTTCTCCTAGATATATTCCTCTTTCCTTAGTATTGGAAAAGAAACAATTAAACAAAAAGACCAGCTTCGAAGGACGCCCAAGGATTAGGAATGCAATCAAGGGCAGATATCTTCCATTATAAATCTGTAAAGCTCCTTCCACCATCAGCTAATTTCATGGGTTGGGTTGTTTTACCTCTGAGCAGCACTTTTTGCACACCATGGGCTAAATGGCCAGGTCACAAGAACCCCGAAGGCTCAGAGAATATTGGGGGAGGGGACCCACTGGAACAGCTGTTGGGAGACAGATGGTAGTCTCCCGTCAAGGCCATCCAGCGTGTTCTTTAACGTGCACAGGGTATGGCTCTCCCGTACACGGGGCCACGGCTTAACGTCCCATCCGACGGACGACGGCCTTTCCAAGCCCATCGGTGTCCCCTATTGACCGTGGGCAGGGCGGGGAATTTTGCGAAGATAAATCTCAACGCTGACCCAGCTGGGACCCGAACCTGGGAACTACAGATTACGAGCCTGTCGCGCTACCGACTGAGCCACCCCCGCCTTGCTTTCATGAAGGTAGCCTTTATGTTGGGTGACCAATGGAGGATTGGAGAACAATTCTCTAACCCAATGATTCTCAACTTTTTATGCTTCACGTACCCCATGAAAAACTGGCGTACCCTTGTATAGATAGATAAAATTATAGTTATAGTATATTATGAAAATAAAATAAAACACTGACTTTGTTACTAGATCTAGCGACTTTTGAGCTCTCACGGCGTAACCCAAAACGTTTTACCGCGTACCCCACGTTGAGAACCCCTACTGTAACCAATCAGAGAATTGATTGCTTCTATGATTTTCCCAAAAACGCTGCGCAGTGGATGCGAGTACATTGTTGTGGGAGCGTCAGTTACAGAGAATCGCTTCGCAAAACCAATGAAAGAATGTGAAGGTTTTCTAAGAAATATCCAAGAGAAGAAATGTTGCAATTAATTATGCTAATGGACTATTTTGGGTCTCTAATCTCTCTTCTATCGTGTAAGAGAGGTAGCTGGTAGAGCCGTCAAATGATGTAGGAGTTAGCGAACAGATTCGAATGTGATCTAAAGTAAGACATGATAACATGAAATGGGTTCGTTCGTCTTTTCTAGGTGAAACTGGAAGCCCAAATTTAAAAATCAACGATATGTATAATATAATTTTAGGAAAACTGTTATGTAGAAAGTCATCAGTTTGCCTAAAACTAGAATATAAAAAATTTAAATTAGGAGATAAAAACAGTTTTTTTTACTAGAAACCTTTCCAGCTTTCAGTTCCTTTTTTGGCCGTTTTCAGGCTTTCTTCTGCGGCTATCGAAAAGTAATCTATTTGTGGTTTCGTTGCCACTCTAGAATTCCGTTAGCTTTAACCGTAAAGCCTCAGAACATGAAGTTTTGTTGCTCAATAACGAATTATCAAATCTCCATAGTAAAAGCATGACTCGAAAGACAATAAAAAAATAATAAATACCCCCTCAAGCAGCTGCTTGCCACAGAGGTCTGACAGGAGCCTGTCAGTTTATATGCCAGAGTAGAAGGTCTGAGAGGATGGCAGGACCTCAGCAGAAAAACGACACATACATCCACGCCTTACCCGGGGCTCGAACCCATGTCCCTTAGAACACTAGCCAAGCGCGCTAGCCACTCGGCCAAGGGACGACAGAAAGACAATATAACCATGGAAATACAAACATTTCATACGAATAAACATGCAGAATGTCTCATCAGGAAACCCTTGAATTGCTTACCTCTTTTAGGTTGTGTAAGTAAAATGCTTTTCTTAAACTATGCAGGTGACGATAAAAAAAAGTGTAAAAGATAAAATACATAAAATGTACGATTTAAAAATTCATAAAATATTTTTTACATATTGAGTATTACTAGAGATTTCTTTAATTTGTTTGAGCCCATAAAATATTCTTACCATTCTCTGAAGCCCGCTATACACACACACCTTTTCCTTACACGTCATTTCCTTTATGGCTCAGACAAACCGTCCCCGAATCCCTGTGAAAGGAGGGCTGTGAAACCCTGTAAAAGGAGGGCCCTTTAGGCAATTCTAAAAAAAAAGGTGTTGGTTGTTTATTATTACCCTTTCTGAACTGACTGATTTTTATCATAGTGTAACTTGATGGGGGTCGGATGGATGGGACGTAAAACTGTGATCCATGTGCAGGACAACCATACCCTAGGCACGTTAAAGAACACTCTGGACAGTTTTGACAGCCATTGGCCTTCTCTGATTCCTTGGGGTCCTTGTGACCGAACCATTTAGCCCATTGTGTGCAAACAAGTGCTGCTCAGAGGTAAAACCACAACCCACAACAACTATTATTTTTCAACAAATAAAGATGCAAAATGCATTTAGAAAAATCACGCAAAAATTACAACGGTTCTCTTTATATGTTTTTCATTTTTAATAATTTTTGATACTCTTAATTATTTCTTCATTATTCCAAATTATTTTTTTCACAAAAGAGAACCAATATTCACTTTGTGTTCTGTCTGTCGGTCTGTACATATTTCACTTTTTCCTTTTTAGAAATAGATTAAAAATTCTTTTTTTGCATTGGACAGGTGTTAATGGAATATTACTGTGCATTTGAAAATTTCAAAGTAAATAATTAAATATAATAGTATATAATAAAATGTTGATGATTTGAATTTCCGTTTTTAGAGAGCGCAAAATGTGAAAAATAAACTTGAATAGTGTTTTGTAACGATAAAAAAATTGAGAGATGTCAAAATTTTAAACGAATTTTTCAAACGATCTATTCATGTAATGAATTTGCAATTGTGAATTGGGTTGGGTTGTTTTACCTCTGAGCGGCACTTTTTTGCACACCATGGGCTAAATGGCCAGGTCACATGGACCCCGAAGGCTCAGAGAAGGTTGGGGGAGGGGACCCACTGGAACAGTTGTTGGGAGACAGATGGTAGCCTCCCGTCAAGGCCATCCAGCGTGCTCTTTAACGTGCACAGAATATAGCTCTCCCGCACACGGGGCCACGGCTTAACGTCCCATCCGACGGACGGCGGCCTTTCCAAGCCCATCGGTGTCCCCTACTGACCGTGGGCAGGGCGGGGAATTTTGCGGAGAGAAATTGTGAAAGTTGTTATGTGAAGGTCAAATGGACCTTCACATAACAACCATTTGACCTTCACATAACAACTTTCACAATTTCTCTCCGCAAAATTCCCCGCCCTGCCCACGGTCAGTAGGGGACACCGATGGGCTTGGAAAGGCCGCCGTCCGTCGGATGGGACGTTAAGCCGTGGCCCCGTGTGCGGGAGAGCTATATTCTGTGCACGTTAAAGAGCACGCTGGATGGCCTTGACGGGAGGCTACCATCTGCATTGAGAGCAAAGACTTGCTCCTTTGCTCTTGGTGTGTGTCGGAATTGGAAAATCTCAAGATTTTTGTCTTTAAAGACAAATGAATAAATTGTGTTGTTCTATAGGTATTGATAAAATATCACTACGTATTTGTAGTTTCCCAATCATCGATCAAGCCAAATTTGCGGTTTAAACGGTGCTAAAAATGTAAAACAAATAACTTAAATGGCTCCCTCTAAAGGGTGAAAAATTTAGAAAATTTTGCAAATTTCTAATTTATGATAATTCCTGAAAAAAAAGATAAAATTTTGGTTACAAAATGTAATGGCCAGGAGAGTTTACATTGAGTGCAGTGATTTGACCCCCTTACCACCAAGGAGAGAATGGGAGGGGGGCTCGTTATCTTCGGTTCCCAGGTTCCAGTTCAAACTTGACAAGCGTTGAGATTTATCTCCTCAAAACTCCTCGCCCTGTCCTCGATCACAAAGGGAAATCTCGGATGGGACCTAGAGCTGTGGCTCCATGTGCGGAAGAGCCATACCTTGGGTATGTTAAAGAAACAAGCTGAATGGCCTTTACAGGAGGCTACCATCTGTCTCTATAAAGCAGTCCAGTGGGTCACCTCCCCCAACCTTCTCTGAACCTTCGGGGTTCTTCTGACCTGTCCATTTAGCTAATTGCGCGCAGGAGTACAGCTCAGACATAAAACAACACAACTACCAGAGAGATAGAGAAATACATTTTTTTGTTTTAAGAGTTAAATAAAAAATAATTTTATGTTTTATAGGTAATAATAAATATTACTATATAATTTTTCAATTATTAGCCCCAATATCCAGTTTCCAAGTGAAAAAAATACGGAAAATAAAAAACTTCATTCTTCGTGAAAGTGAGCAGCCGGTATTCGCCACATATGTGTACAGTACACGAAGGTTGCCAGATCACTAATTTCTAAAGAAATCGTTGCCAGATATTTTTTCTGAATTCTGTAATCAATCATAGTGTTCGGATATTTTTTTGAACGACTGTACGCTAAAGAAACATGTTTGATGGCTTTGGCGTGTGGCTCCCAACTGTCTCCTAACAGGGGGCGGGGGTGGCTCAGTCGGTAGCGTGCCAGGCTCGTAATCTGTAGTTCCCAGGTTCGAGTCCCAGCTGGGTCAGCGTTGAGATTCATCTCCTCAAAATTCCCCGCCCTGTCCACGGTCAGTAGGGGACACGATGGGCTTCGAAAGGCCGCCGTCCGTCGGATGGGACGTTAAGCCGTGGCCTCATGTGCGGGAGAGCCATACCCTGTGCACGTTAAAGAACACGCTGGATGGCCTTGACGGGAGGCTACCATCTGTCTCCCAACAGCTGTTCCAGTGGGTCCCCTCCCCCAACCTTCTCTGAGCCTTCGGGGTCCATGTGACCTGTCCATTTAGCCCATGGTGTGCAAAAAAGTGCCGCTCAGAGGTAAAACAATCCAATCCAACAAGTCTCCTAACAGCTGTTCAGTGGATCCCCTTCCTCCAACCTTCTCTGATTTCTTGGAATCCTTGTGACCTAGCCACTTAGCCTATTGTGTATAAAAATGTGTCGTTCAGAGTCAAAACAACCCAACCCAAAGTAATTTAATTAAGATTTTTAACTCTCTTTTTACTACTCTACAACGAAACTCTTATTTGGAAGTTGCTACGCTACATTCCGGGAGGTACCAATGATGTGCAGAAGTAGGAACGAAATCGAAACCCACTCCCCTACCTTCCACTTTCAGGGGGATTTTAATTGTGGGCCATATCAGAATCATATATGCATCCCATGGGGGATGCATATATGATTCTGATATGGCCCACAATCAATCAATATATGCATCCCATGGGGCTAAATGGTCAGGTACCATTTATTTACTCACTACAATAATATGAAAACTCCTTTTTTGGTCTAGGTATTGATTTGGGCCACCTATAAAAATCAGAAGATAAATCATTACGCAAACTTAAAAAATATATATATTTTAAATAGTTTATAAAAATGCTTATTAAGTTTTAATTATTTTCTGAGGCAGATATTTGGGGAAGCATTACTGAAGTGAAATATTCTTGCTTCCTTCTTTGAAATATTGGACGAATATTGTTCAGAATCGAGATTTAAATACAATTGATCATGATTTTTAATTTACTTTCAGTCACATTTTCCCAATTAAATATAATAATTGATATCTTGGTAGGAGAGTGTATTTCTATTTCTGATCGAAAAGAATAATTTCTAAAAAAAAAGAACAACAACAACAACAACAACAAAAAACACAGTTTTATTGAGTTGGGGTGTTTTACCTCTGAGCGGCACTTTTTTGCATCCCATGGGCTAAATGGTCAGGTCACATGGACCCCGAAGGCTCAGTGAAGGTTGGGGGTGAAGACTCACTGGTACAGCTGTTGGGAGACAGATGGTAATCTCCCGTCAAGGCCATCCAGCGTGTTCTTTAAGGTGCACAGGGTATGTCTCTACCGCACACGGGACGGAGGGGAACGGCTTAACGTTCCATCCAACGGAGAGCGGCCTTTCCAAGCCCATTAGTGTCCCCTACTGACCGTGGGCAGGAAGGGGAATTTTGTCCAGTTCTAGTCCCAAGTTTTGGCCAGTCCCAAGTCCAAGTTTTTGTCCCAGTTCGAGTCCCAGCTGGGTCAGCGTTGAGATTTCTCTCAACGCTGACCCACTACAGATGACCACTACAGATGACGAGCCTAGTGCGCTACCGATTGAGCCACCCGTCCTTTTTTTTTTTGAGAAATATATTCACTTTACAACACCCTTTTACTAATTTTTTTCCCTAGATTTCGGCTCCTGGAAAAGTGCGAATACTTATTTCTGATATGGCCCACAATTAAAATCCCCCTGAATGTGGAAGGTAGGGGAGTGGGTTTCGATTTCGTTCCTACTTCTGCACATCATTGGTACCTCCCGGAATGTAGTTTCATTTAATTTATAGGGCATTAGAAAATCTAGGTTTCCAATGCGGAGCAATAGTCGTTTGTTCAGGAAATGCATTCGCAAGCAGTTTGGCTATTGATAAATTCATGTATGGTAGAATAAGTTAATTAATGCTTCATATTACACAAGCTAAATACAGATGATCCAGTTACGATTTGTGAAGCCGACTTGATTAATGTTTTGCTGGGTTCTATTTGGCGAATGTAATATTCGATGGGCCGCTGATTACGGCAGATAGATCAAAGGGCGGAACGGACATTGCGCAGTGGATCCACGTCTAACAGAACATGGCCCGTGAATTCGCAAGTAACTCAGTCACGTCGTATTAGATTATGGGAAAGATCAGAGAGGTTGATTACAACGGATAATTAAACTTAGCATTTTGAATCTTTAGAATATAGCCATTTGAGCGTTAATCAAATTATTTATGGGTACGTGAGGATGGAAAATTACAGGAAGTTTGAAAGCTAGAGAAGCAGCATACGTTGTGCATATTTTCTCGTACTCTTAGGCAGCTAGTCAAAGCGAGATGCTGTCCCAGTTAAAATTTTCACTAAACCTTCACACCAGTGGCGTACCCAGAATATTCTAATGGGAATTTTGATACTTTGAATCTCTGACTTTCCAGGACCGTCTTAGAAATTGTCCTCATAGGCTGCCTTATTAGGAAAAGTTCTTTTTATGTCAACAGTAATTCAGAAACTTGGAATTGGTCCAGTCGGTAGCGCGTCAGGCTCGTAATATTTAATTCCCTGTTTCGAGTTCCAATTAGTGAGATTTATCTCCGCTAAACCCCAACCTTACCTTCGGTCAGTAGGGGACAGGTAAGCTTGGAAAGGCCGCCGTTCGTCGGATGGGACGTTTATATATGGCAACCCCTTGTTTCGCTTGAAACTGAGTCACATATCGTGACTTCGGTGTCATGACTACAGAAGATAGTATTAAAATGCAAGTCATCAAATTCTTTCAGAATGTAACATGCCACCAAAATTAGCTTATCTCAATCACTTTAAATTATGACCCCAACATGTCGACAGAGATTTAAAAAGTTATTCCATCCATTCTTAACTGATTGACTGTCTGAAATGTGGTGTTTGGGATCTCATCGTTTTTTGCAGTCTTGAATCAGTTCTTTATTGTTCATTTTATCTATTACCGTCATCTGCTTTGGTACAGAGTCACTGAAGTAGGTTTGGGCTAATCTTAGCCCCATACTGTATTACGTCATTTTATGATCTTGTTATTGAAATAGGGGCGGGGTGGGGGAGAGCTCAGCAGATGGGGTGCCAGGCCCGTAATCTGCAGTTCCCAGGTTCGAACCCGTCTGGGACAGCGTTGAAATTTATCTCCTCGAAACTTCCCACCCTGCCCTGGTCAGTAATGAATACCGATGGTCTTGGAAAAGCCTATTTCTGTTAGATGTGATATTAAGCTCTGGGCCCATGTGTGGGAAAGCCATATCTATCGAAAGTGTGCTAACAGCTATCCTGTTGGTCCCCTCCCCCAAGCTTCTTTGAGATTCTTGTGACCATGCCATTTAACCCATTGTGTGCAAAAAAGTGCAGCTCAGAGGTAAAACAACCCAACCCAAATTAATATTGAAATCGAATTGTGCTGCACTAAAAATTCGAATGGAAGCCGTATGCCACAAAAATAAATGCACAGTATGAGAGTGACATTCACAGCATCAGAAGCTTTCATTTGACCTATAGCTTGTTACATTCCGCACTAGCGTTCTGGAGATATAGCAGAAGAATAGTTTCGTATTCCCCCAATTTTTTCAGTGGAGAAGCAAGCATGGGTGTCAATGTGTCATAGACTCTGACATTCCCCACGTCAGAAGCTTTCATTTGACGTATAGCTTGTTATTTTCCTAACTAGCGTTCTAGAGATATAGCGGAAGAATTGTTTTATATTCCCCCTATTTATAGAGGGGAAGAAAGCATGGGAGTCAATGTTTCATAGCCTGCGACATTCCCCACGTCAGAAGCTTCCATTTGACGTATAACTTGTTACTTTCCGCACTAGGATTCTGGAGATATAGCGGAAGAATTGTTTCATATTCCCCCCTTATTTTAGTGGGGAAGAAATCATGTTGGTCAATGTTGCATAGCCTGCAACATTCCCCACGTCAGAAGCTTTCATTTGAGGTATAACTTGCTACTTTCCGCACTAGCGTTCTGGAAATATAACGGAAGGATAGTTTCATATTCCCCAACTTTTTTTAGTGGGGAAGAAAGCATGTTGGTCAATGTTTCATTGCCTGCGACATTCCCTGCATCAGAAGTTTCCATTTGACGTATAACTTGTTGCTTTCCGCACTAGCATTCTGGAGATATAGCGGAAGAATAGTTTCATATTCCCCCCTTTTTTTAGTGGGGAAGAAAGCATGTTGGTCAATGTTTCATAGCCTGCGACATTCCCCGCGTCAGAAGTATAAATTATTTATTGTCTAAAGTATTTAAAGTCTAATTTATTTATTGTTACTTATTTTTGCCTTTATTGTATTTTTGCTATTGTAAATATTTTTATGTATTAAATGTGTTCAATGTTCTTGGAAGTGCTATTGTAGGGATGTGACTCATAAGATGTTGTTTTCGGGTCTGAGATTGCTACCTGTACATGTCGATCTCCTAAAAACCATTTATGGCCTTTTTACAATGAGCCTGGTGCGCGAGTGTCACCACAGGTGGCGAAACTACGAATAATGGAACAACAGTTTGGAGCATAACTGTCGAACTGGAAGTTATTTGGACATGTGTCAAAAGGATGCCACCCTTACTCAAAGGAAACCCTTAAAGAGAGGGTTCGATTCTAAGTGAGAATGAGATTCTTGGTGAATCTGATACAGTTCTGTGGATTCTATGTGAACCACATTGTAGGCAAAGGTTAATTATCCTTTCGCCGAGTTTGAGGTCGGTAAAGCGAAACTGCAAAGTGTTAGCCTCCACCACATTGTGTAATTGTTTGCAGCAGCAAAGTAGCAAAGGCCTACGGAGTTGAGAGCATCCCCAGCACGTAATTGTCTATAACGTTAATAAACTGTGTTGTTTTTATGCCACCACTCTCATTTGTGAATTGTTGGGGCATATTTTTATACATCGCTTGATGCAGCAAGTCTGAGGCATACGTCAGTACGGATGTAACCACCAGCGAACCTGTCATTTCACCGAAGTAAGGGTGAAGGTAATTAAGAAAGAAATTCATCGTCCTTCTGGCAGCCATGACATTTGGCCTAGCCCATCACAACAAATCTGGAGCGGAGAGTACATAACATTCTGGCGGATTCCAACAGGTTCTGGCACAAGTTCATCACATCTGGTGCAGTCTGCGACAGGATTATTGTTTGCGTGCCGAAGATGTCCATGGTTCTAAAAGAAAAAAAGCAAGAAAATTTCCGTTGAAAGAAGAAAAATTGCTAGAAGAATTTGTGATGCTGTGAAAGTGTGATTGCTGGGGCAGTGATTCCGTGAAAGTGAGGAATCGGCAAGCAGTTCCGTGGGCTAAGCCGCATCCAGTGCAACGTTCTACAGAGTGCATTCCCCAGTGCTACATCATTGAGACCTTCGCTGAGGTTCCGTGTTCCAAGGTTCGTCACTGTGACAGAGGTTCCTAGTTTTGGGAAGGAGACTCCAGGTGCAGCAGGCAAATGAGCAGAACCGATCTTCGCATGAAGGAAAGGTCTGTGGTTTTTCTGTTGTTTCTATTTTTAGACTGAGTTGCCAATGATGCTGAGGAGTCGCGATAAAACTAAGGGTGGAACTGAGCAGGATGGGAGCGTTGATTTAACCAGACACATTGAGGCTGGGAAAGTGGGAAAGCTACAGAAATTGATAATATTGATAGCGATTTTGGGGTTTTGATGAAGGTAATTATATGCCTGAGGAAGGTGAATGGTTTAATAAATATAGAGATACTACAAGAAAAGTATTAGATAATACTGTATATATTTTTAAGAGTGATGCTGTCAGTAACTTGGTGTGTAATGAATGTGGCGATGTACATGCCAGCAGAAAAGTTAATGATGAGTCTATGTCGAAGTTTGACAATTGCCACGAAGTCACCGAAGTGGCAGAACTTTCTGCAGGCACAAAGAACCTGCAAGATTTATTTGCACGTAAATTTTAAATTGGAAAGCAGAGAGAACAGATTTGGCCAATCAGCTACAAAATTAAATTTCAGTCAAAGGAATTTAGGACAAAATTCGAACCGCAAAACCAATTGGTGGAAAACAAAAATGCTGATTTTAAAAGAAAACAGAATGAGAGCTTTTCTTCCAAATCATGTTTCATCTGTAACCATAAAAGTCATTTGCCTAAGGAATGTAGCAAGAATAAGAAAGTGGCCGGGAACGTTTAATAGGAACACTCCTGATTCGGCGAGACTGTTGGAAGCGGGGTTATTGTTGCGAGAGTTGGCTGCCAGTTTATGACGACATCAGAGTCAGAAGCAAGATTGGCAGATTGTGACGCAGAAAATAGGAAGTGTAGAGGCACATGTTGAGGCATAGATCCTTTAACAACGATTCGCGTTCATTGTTAGGGTAAAATGTTTGATGCTATTGTAGATTCGGGTGCGCAGATTTCAGTCATAAAAGGTTCGCTAGTCCCAGAGAAATATAAGGAATCAGAGGTGAAGATTGTATTGTTTAATGATTTCGGAGGCTGACAGGAGGCTCCATTATACATTCTTCTTCTCAAGTGGGCTGCCGATGGAAATCAGGCACGAGGATATGGGGGGAAGTGTGAAGTTTTGTGTGTGATGATGAACGAACTGAATGATGATGTGTTAATCACTCCGAATTCTTTCACTGCCCTAGAAGGGCTGGCCAGAAAGGCCAAGAATAAGGCTAAATTTGAGCTAAATAATGAGAAAATGTGTACCTGCGATGCCCCTAACGTAATTAAATTTGAGGTGGAGAAGAATGTGTATAAATTGAGTAAAAATATATTTTTTTAAATGATAAGTGTGAAATATTTTGTAAGGTACTCGATAAGGAGAAAGATGATAGTAAGAATATTAATATCAGAGAAAGAGATTTAGAGCCTAATGGTTTCATTGAGAGTAAAGTAAGTAATAATTTAGAAAGTGATAAAATTAAATGTGAGGAGGTTGAGGATAAGGTAGATTTAAATAAAGATTTATGTGGTAGAGATGTGGCTAAATTTAGTGAAGAAAATATTTATCTAGATGATAAATGTAAAATATTACGTAAAGTACCTGATGAGGAGAAATATGATATTCTGAGTTTTAATATCAGAGAAAGAAGTTTACAGCCTAGTGATTTGATTGAGAGCAAAGTAAATAATAATGCAGAGAGTGAGAAAATTAATTGTCAGAAGGATGAGGTTAACATGTATTTAAATAAAGATTTATCAGGTAGAGTGGTTGATGATTGTACCGTAATTGACAAGAATAATGAAATTAATTGTGAAGAGAGCACGATTGATGTAATAGCAGGAAGTGTCACAGGTAAGAAAAATTGATATTTGTGGAGAAAGCAGTGGTCATGATGAAGACGAAATGATGACCAAAAATCAGGATATGAGGTTCGCAGAGAATAAAAATAGCTTTGCAAATGCTGTTGACTATCTAGTAATAGGAAATTTAATTAAGTTCGAATCTCGAAATGATTTTCAGGTAAAAGCATTGTATCAGTCGGAGGTTAAGGATAGAATGCAATTTAATGAGGTGACCGATTCTGTGGTGAATAAACACGATCAGAAAATTAGAATAAATAATCCTGAGGTAAAATGTGATCTTTCGATAGAAAGGAAATGTAACTTGAAAAGTAGGAGTGAATTTAAGTTGAATAAGTATCTGAATTCGATGTTAAAAATAATAATCAATCAGATGAAAACCCTAATTCTAGAAAAAAGTTTTATGTCTGTGTTAAAAAAGCGGAAGAAATTAGCCACATAAGGCCAGATAAGAACCAAATAGGTGATATATATAATTCTGAGGTAACAGATAGTATAGAAATATCGGATGAGAATAAATCAGAAGAAATTAGACAATTAATTAAAAGTGAGAATCTAACTGAGGAATTATGTAAGATCGGAAACGTAAATATCCATGATTTAGGTTTCAAATATAATGACGACAGTAATATAGAGGATTATGTAAATAATAATGATAAAGAGAAAATGTTAAAGGAGATAAGTGAGAGATTTTTGGACGGAAATGATCTTAAGGAAGTAGATTTTATAATCAGTGAGAGAGAAGGAGTGTTAAAAGGTCAGTTAACTGCGGCCGATGATATGAAAGGAAAAGAGAGGCGGTTTTGTCTAAATGATCGAAGTAGTGATGCTAAGGTTAGAGGAAGTTTTGCCTAAGGGGCAGATCTAACAAAATAAGGTTCCGATGTTCATACAGTCCTTGGACAAAAATTGGATAAATGTAGAAGAAAGTACAGAAGTAGACCTAAGTGGTCAGTTAACTATTGATAAAGAGTGCATTAATAGTTTGAGTAAATTCGGTGTTAACAGGGACGAGGCAAAAGGATTTGTTTCTGAAATAAAGCATGGTATCTCGTTTAAGAATAATGTCTCATTTAAACACGGAAGTTCAATAAGAAGTAATGATAGAAGAAATGGAAGATTTATGAGGAGAAGGTCGGAAGGCAAAGGAAACAAATCCATTGGAAAACAAGTGCGAATGAGGCTTGAAAATAATAGTACATTTGGATTCCGAATAAAGAGGAAGTATTGCAAAATGAAATATAAAGCGTGAGCGGTAGCCTTTAATTATGCAGGAAGTAAGAGATTTACAGATGCCCAGAAAACAAAAAGGGGATTATTTTGGATGCGTCATATTCCTCGGTGCAGGCATCGACGAAGATCAAATTCCGGCGAACCTGCAAAAGCTGTAAACTGTCGAAGTTGGGCCTATCCAAGAGCACTCTATCGTGAAGGAAGTTCTGGGTGGTGTTGATAATTAACTAGGGATTGCAATGAAAAGGGGTTAGCTGGCAACTCAAAGGGTTGTAAAAATGAGAAGGGACAGAATTCATTTGATTCGCTGATGCGGAGATGCTATCTTCGGGCAGTCAAGGTCATTCGATCTGCGAGCACTGAAAGAAGTGAAATGAAGTTAATTACTTCTGAGTGTCAGACATTTTGTGCAAGCAAATTAACTGGACAGTCTTCGGGTGAGGACACTGTTCGTCAGCCAAGCCGGTATCATGAACATTAGAGTGACAAAGGGCATGAGTTTCTTAAGTGTGGTGAAAACTGACAAAAGTCTTTGAGGAAGAGACGTGTCATGTCCCTCTAATTTATTTATTGTTATTTATTGCTGCCTTTTATTATATTTTTGTTATTGTAAATATTTTTGTGTATTAAGTGTGTTATTGGAAGTGCTATCGTGGGGATGTGACTCGTAGATGTTGTTTTCGGGTCTGAGCTGGCTGCCTGCATGGGTTTTCTTGTCCGAGAAGCCGTTATGTGGCTTTTACAACTAGCCTGATGCGCGAGTGTGAGCGTGGGAGCCGAGCCGAGCATAAGGAAACAACAGTTTTGAGCGTAGCTTTTGAAAGGGAAGGACTTTGAATACACATCAAGGGACACTGCTGTTACTCAAACGAAATCCTTAAGGCAGTAGTTCTCAATCTTTTATGCTTCACGTACCCCCTGGAAATGTGTATGTAACTGGCGTACCCCTTGTATAGATAGATAAAACTTTAGTTGTAGTATAACAATGGAAATAAAATATATCCAGCGACTTTTGAGCTCCCACGACGTACCCCAAAAAAATTTTACCACGTACCCCTTGGGGGTATTCAAACCCCACGTTGAGAACCCCTACCTTAAGGAATTAAAAAGAATGGATATAAAGGCAATAAAAAAGGACACGGATCTGATTCTCGGAAGTACTGGGAATTCTTACTTAAAGTTGCTCAATAATCTGTCCTCTTATTGGAAAGGAGACTGATAACGGGGATCTCCTATAATAAGAAATATACTATTAAAATACTACTAATAGCCTACTATTACTGCCTTTAAAAATCTGAAAATGTTTTTTTTTAAATTATAAAAAACTAGAGAATTACTTGTTTTTTCTAGCCTTCATTAACAGGACTCTACGTGATAAAATATTTGTTCCCATAGTAGTATTTAAATTAAAGAAAATTATTATTGGAACGTGTAAATTATCCTTTTTTTTCGCTGGGAAATAGATAAAATTAAATGTATTTTAAAAAACAGAGCCCATTATCTGAAAAAAACCATAGTAATGGTGCTCCGAGTGTTGGAAAAGTTTCTGCAGACGCTCATGTTAGTTGTTCTCAGTCTTTTTCAATTGTAGCCCACTTAGTTACTGGTTCACTTTTACTAGGCTCTCTCAACGTTAGATTCACTTTGCCGCGTTGCTCCAACATAAATCATTTTATAAAAAAATCTCTCTGCCATTATTCATGGTGTTGATTCACCCTCATTCGCCTAACTCAAAAGTAGATCCACACCAATTGAGAATCTCTTGAAGTAACGTTTTTAAAATTGAAAATAAAAAAATGCTAATACATAATAAAATACTATGATGCAATAATACAAATACTAATATGTAATAAATTTATTCTTGCATTATATATTTGCATCATTCGCAAACATTTATATTTCAAGACATTTCCTTTCGGTTGGGTTGTTTTACTTCTGAGAGGCACTTTTTTTTTCCACACACTATGGGATACATGGCAAGGATCCTTGGAGCTCAGAGAAGATTGTGGAAACGGATTATGTGCTTTGTTGATTTATCAGAAGTAGTGACGATACTAAATAACAATGTATTAAATGATTTTTAACGGTGCTTGCAAATGAATAAAAACTATTTCTATTGATTTATAAGGTTGCAAAGGAATAAAAACTATTTCTATTGATTTATAAGGCACCATGGGTGCGTCCTGGAATGCATAAATTTACCTTACAAACTTACATTTAATGAGAAAAACCTTATTAGTATTATTTTTTTCTATAAATATTATGGTAGTCAATTTAGATTAATTTAAAAGTAAATCCTTTTAATTAAAACCAGTGGTCTTCTACCTGTACGTCATGTGAAATATTTCAAAGCTGTAAGAGAAATAGTACATCAGCCTCTATTGCATAACCACGTTAAATTTTATTACTATTGGTTGGAGTTACGTCAGTTGATTATAGCAGCACGGGCTATCTCGAGTTAAGGGGTTAATCAAAGTAACGGACATATGTACTGTTAGTGGAGAACATTTTATTAATAATTGTAGACCCATCTCCGGCGTCCAGAACAGAGGTAATTGGACCTGGAACAGACTTATACAAGTGATGTACATACGGGAATGGAATGTGGGACCATTCTACCTGTAAAATATGGCCTAACAGTGCCAGTGATGCTGGAGGTGGAAAATGTGATCTGACCTTGTGTTCCAGTATTCCCACAAATGTTCAATAATATTGAGGTCTGGAGATTGAGGTGGCCAGGGTAGCTACTGTACCTCATGCTCTGCAAACCGTTTTCAAAACTCTGCAATACGTTTCGCACAATTCATGGATGCATTATCCGCTTGAAATCAGAGACGGTCATTAGGACACAATGCCCGCAAAATTGGATGCAGGTGGTCCCCGAGAATGGATTCGTACTTTACGTATGTGACACGATCCTGCAGAATATCTAATGGCCCTAAGGAATGCCATAATACAGCATCAGGGATCCACCTCCATGCTTCACAGTCGGAACCAAACAGTCGGGGTAGTACGCTTCTGCAGGTTTTCGCTAGACGGATATTCTATCGGTGGTGGGAAACAATGCGTAGCATGATTCATCAGACCAGATGACACGTTAAGAGTCTTTAACATCGCAGTTTTTATGTGCTTTGCACCACCTTACACGTTTGGTTGCATTGATATTGGTAATCAGAGGTTTGTGATTACAGCCCATCCATAAATACCAGCAAGATTAAGTTCCCGATGAACTGTTGAGACAGAAACGGGATCATTCCGACTGGTGTTGAACTCTGCTGCATTTGCGGCGCCGTGGTCTTGTGCTTCTTTTGTGCAATTTAATGGCGTACCCCTTGTATAGAGCCTCCCTTCAAGGAGAAAGACATCCACTGGAACACTGCCAGGAGACAAAAGTCCAACGTTCGCCTAACCCTATCTCACAACTTCGTATGGTGTCCACAATTTGCACGTTTGGAGACAACGCCCTGTACTTTTTGATAGGTAGCCATAATCTTCGATACAGTTCCTAGTGTTACACCTACTATTTCCGCTGTTCTAGTTACTGAAGCTCCTGCAAGATGAACACCAATTATCATGCCTTTTTGGAGATCACTGAGATCTGACATTGTCGACAATTACACTACAACAGCTGTTTCACCTGCGCCTGTGGCACTGCTATGTGATAGCTTCATCGTATTCCTTCCCTTTATATACCTCACATCGCGGGTGACGTCGTCCCTGTGATATGCATACGGCGCATTTTGTGTACTCCAGTCGACGTCGGTGTTCCCATTGTTTTAATAAATCCCTGTACATCCTTTGCAATATTCATTAAACACTTAGCAATTTTCAAAAATTTCCACCGTTAGAGGGCAAAGCTTTTGGGAGATCCGAAAAATTGGAAACGTAATATTTTATCAATAGCTATGCAACCGAAAAATAATTTATTTATCTCTTAAAATAATTTGTCCCCTCCAGGGGTAAGGGGTCAACTCATTGTCTCCAATGGGAGCTACATGACCTACACATTCTACCATTGAAATGTCAGATTTCTAGTACAAATACATCGTTTGCAATATTCGTATAAATTTTGAAATTTTCAACTTAATTACAACCTTTTGGAAATTAGGAAAGGGCGAATCGTAATTTCAATCGATACCTTTAAACTCATAAAAAATTTTAATTTATCTGTAAAAATAAAAGAAAAAAGCGCCATTCTACAGACAGACAGCCAGACGGACGGACACACAGATAGACAAATGACAAAAGGAATATTGGTTTGAAAACAAGATCGAAAAGCTCCATTCGAACACAAAGAAATAAAACGAGATTTGATCAACAATTTTTTTGAAAAAAAGAAAAAGTTCCAATAATATTAAATTTTGAAGGGATTACAGATAACGAAGTTCGGAAAAGAATCCCCTGCTCCAACTACCAGAGCTATTTCTCCATCACTCGCCAGTCAGCGATGAAGGAATTGACTAGGGGTCTGAAACACGCGGACCTCGAAGTCATTTTGTGTGGCCCACAATCAATACTTCTATCGTAACTATGGTAACGAATTGCAGCTTACTAGCTTTGCTGAACTGCAATAATCTGACTCGAATATGGAGAACATGGTCACACTATGCTGAAGATGAAATCGCTACAAATGAAATAAGTTTTTGTCTTGGTATTAAAAGTATGCAATATTTATAAATAAAATAATAAGTAATTTGTTTTCCTTCTTTTTGCTTCAAAAAAAGAAAGAAGTATCATCAAAATAAGATTTCTCTTAGAGGAAATATTGTGTAAACTGGAATTTATGGTTGAAAGAGATTGGAAAGATCAAAAGCATTAAATGAAAGAAATGCAAAATGAGGCCAGCCCTGAATTAAGAAGTAACTGATTTGGCCCCATATATGGGGGAGGGGGTTGTCTCAGTCGGTGGCGCCAGACTCGTAATCTGCAGTTTCCAGGTTCGAGTTCCACCTGTGCCAGCGTTAAGATCTATCTGTGATAAGCTTCCACCCTGCCTCGGTCAGCAGGGGACACTGATGGGCTTGAAAAGACCGCCGCGTCTTGGATGAACGGTAAAACCGTGACACTGTGTACTGGAGAGTTCATTTAATTTGAGATCTATCTGTGATAAGCTTCCACCCTGCCTCGGTCAGCAGGGGACACAGATGGGCTTGGAAAGACCGCCGCGTCTTGGATGAACGATAAAACCGTGGCACGGTGTGCTGGAGAGTTCATTTAATTTCATTAATGCGATTCTCCCTTAAAGGAAAAGTACATCCAATGAACAACTGTCAGAAGAAGACGAGAGCCTCCCTTCAAGGAGAAAGACATCCACTGGACAACTTCCAGGAGACAAAAGTCTTCTTTCAAGGAGAAAGAAAAGCTGGATGGCCTTGATGGGAGGCTACCATCTGTCTTCAAACAGCTGTCCAGTGAGTCCTCTCCCTTCCACTGTCTCTGAGTCCTTGGGGTCCTTGTGACTGGCCATTCAGTCCATCGTGCTTAAAACAGAGGTAACCCAACCCTTCCCCAGCCTCCTCTTAGACTTCGAGGGTACAGTCGCTCAAAAAAGTATCCGAACACTATGGTTGATTACAGAATTCAAAAAAAATATCTGGTAACGATTTTTTTAGAAATTTGTTATATGGCAACCTTCGTGTACAGTCGTCAAAAAAGTATCCGAACGCTATGGTTGCATACAAAATTCAGGAAAAAATCTGGCAACGATTTTTTTTAGAAATTAATGATCTGGCAACCTTCGTGTACGGTACACGAAGGTTGCCAGATCATTAATTTCTAAAAAAATCGTTGCCAGTTGTTTTTTCTGAACTTTGTATACAACCATAGCGTTCGGATACTTTTTTGACCGACTGTACTCTACGCAAAGATTGCCAGATCACTAATTTCTAAAAAAAATGTTGCCAGATATTTTTTCTGAATTCTCTAATCAAACATAGTGTTCGGATACTTTTTTTGAGCGACTGTACTTGTGACTTGGGCATTCAGCACATTGTGTGCAGAAAAAGTGCCTCTCAGAGGTAAAACGACTCAACCCCCTATATGATTACTTAAAATTAAATGAGGTCAGTCATGTATTAAGAAATGATTGATTTGACCCTCTACATTATTACATTATTGCTCAAAAGGAAATGCGGCCAGCGACGTATTGAGAAGTATTTGATTTGACCCTCTATACTATGGGTTCTCAAAGTGGGGTAGAAAGTAAAATTTTATTGGGTACGCCGTGAGAGCTCAAAAGTCGCTAGATCTAGTAACAAGTCCATTTCACTGATTACCCAGTAAAATGTTTATAATTTTATAGGATTTGTTCAATTGATTGACATTTTTTGTGTTTATCGATATATGTAATTTATGAATACAAAATTTAATGTATATATATATATGTTTTATTTTATTCCCATTATTGTTATACTATAACTATAGTTTTATCTATCTATACAAGGGGTTCGGCAGTTACATACATATTACCAGGGGGTACGTGAAGCATAAAAGGTTGAGAACCATTGCTCTATACCAGTGGTTCTCAACCTTTTATGCTTCACATACCCCCTGGAAATGTGTATGTAACTGGCGTACCCTTTGTATAGATAGATAACACTATAGTTATAGTATAACAATGGGACAAAATAAAACATATATATCAGTGGTTCTCAACCTTTTATGCTTCACATACCCCCTGGAAATGTGTATGTAACTGGCGTACCCTTTGTATAGATAGATAACACTATAGTTATAGTATAACAATGGGACAAAATAAAACATATATATCAGTGGTTCTCAACCTTTTATGTTTCACATACCCCCTGGAAATGTGTATGTAACTGGCGTACCCTTTGTATAGATAGATAACACTATAGTTATAGTATAAAAATGGGACAAAATAAAACATATATATCAGTGGTTCTCAACCTTTTATGCTTCACATACCCCCTGGAAATGTGTATGTAACTGGCGTACCCTTTGTATAGATAGATAACACTATAGTTATAGTATAATAATGGGACAAAATAAAACATATATATCAGTGGTTCTCAACCTTTTATGTTTCACATATCCCCTGGAAATGTGTATGTAACTGGCGTACCCATTGTATAGATAGATAACACTATAGTTATAGTATAACAATGGGACAAAATAAAACATATATATATATATAACATATATCTAGCGACTTTTGAGCTCTCACGGCGTACTCCAAAAAATTAACTGCATACCCCACGTTGAGAATCCCTGCTCTATATGATTGATTAAAACAAAATGCAAGAGGCCATTTATTGGAAAGTAAATTGATATGACCTCCTATATGATTGCTTAAATCAAAAAAAGGCCGACCACCTATTTAGAAGTAATTGATTTGGCCCTTTATACGATTGCCCAAAACAAAATGCGGTCGTCCATGCATTGAGAAGTAATTGATTTGTTCCTCTATATGTTTGTTTAAAACAAAATGCTTCCTGTCATGCATTGAGAAGTAAATGATTTGTCCTCTATATGATTGCAGTCCGATACACCTGGAATAGACTACGCAACATGCTACCTTGTTCTTCAATCTATTTCCTCAAACTTTTTGGGGGCGGGGGTGGCTTAGTCGGTAGCGCGCCAGGCTCCTAATCTGTAGTTCCCAGGTTCGAGAACCAGCTGGGTCAGCGTTGAGATTTATCTCCGCAAAATTCCCCGCCCTGTCCATGGTTAATAGGGGACACCGATGGGCTTGGAAAGGCCGCCGTCCGTCGGGTGGGACGTTAAGCCGTGGTCCGTGTGCGGGAGAGCCATACCCTGTGCACGTTAAAGAACACGCTGGATGGCCTTGACGGGAGGCTACCATCTGTCTCCCAACAGCTGTTCCAGTGGGTCCCCTCCCCCAACCTTCTCTAAGCCTTCGGGATCCATGTGACCTGGCCATTTAGCCCATGGTGTGCAAAAAAGTGCCGCTCAGAGGTAAAACAACCCAACTCAAACTTTTTGAATTGCGTTGACTGGGATTTGTTTGGGGATCATTCGCGAATTGTAAAATTGTTTTTAGAAGAAGCAGAGAACCCACCATAGGCGATTCGATTTTTTTTTTTGCTCTTAGACTTCTATTCGCAACTTCGACGAGTGCCCAGTTTTTTCCACTTTGGAGACTTGTTACCAGCAACTGCGTCCTCTTAGTCTTATCTGTTACCATATATCAGCAATTTTGTCCCGAACGATGTGACCTTTATCTCGAATTGCAGGATCGATGCAGTGCACGTTTCTCCGGAGCTGGTGACATCGACGTGTCGGCCTCTCACGTTCCGTCACTCTTGCAACTATTTACACCGTCCATAAATGTTGTCTGCTGACAGTGGCGTGGCCATATGTTGCTGTTCGCTGCAGGCGCAACTAACAGCGGCGCGGAGGAGCCCTTAGGCTTTCCCTTCTTCGGAGGGTAGTTACGGCTTTAGATGGGGCAACTAAAGGAGGAAGGAAAAACATGATGGTTTCAGTGTTGGACACGGTCTGGATGTTTATGGCAGTCTCCAGATTTAGTAAAAGCTTGTATCTCTGTCTTTATATAGATCGATATGTTTATGCTTCAAGTGATCATGAGAGATTAATATGTAATGCATGACGGGGAATATTCCTGCTAGGTGACATATGAGTCTAAGAAGTTAAATGCTACGAAAGTTAATATAGTTTTTTTGTTTTACTTATCAGTGGAAGAGGGGTTGGCTCAGTAGATAGTGCGCCAGGCTTGCAATCTGTAGTTTCCAGGTTCTAATTCCACGTTGAGATTTATCACCGCTAAACGACCTTTAAAAAGCCATCACCCTTCGTATAACACGTTAAGCCGTGGCTCCGTGTACAGGGGTACCATACCCTGTGCATGCTAAAGGATACGGTGAATGACCTTGATAGGAGGTTATCATCTGTCTCCTAACATATATCCAGTAGGATCCCTTCCCCCAACTCTCCCTGAGCTCGGGGTCCTGTGACCTGGCCATTTAGACCATTGTATGACAATCGAAATTTCAAAAGGGCACACCTACGGCCTATTAAAACGTGATCAATTATATTCCAAAGGAAGTCCCATAAAACAAAGTAATGTATTTATTCTCGAATCATAAGTTTAGTTACCTTATTAAACGTTCCCCTTTGCTGCCGCAACTACCAATTCCAAAAAGAATCTATCACTCCTGCCCAAAGGCAAAAATGGCTTTGGGTTGCGTAAAAATATGACTGATTGGGACTTAAGGATACTGGGTATGTTATGCCAGTTAAAAACGAATTCAATACTACAGTTTGCTTGTTTTCACTTTAAAGAGTATGTTTAACAGCTTCACTTCTAAAACCAGCACCTTATGTTAAAATACTATTGAAAATAAAGATCGAAATGAAATCTAAATCTCAACGTTTTTACAAACAGTAGTTTCATAGTACTATAAAGGAGAGAATGTTAACTTTATCAATGCAGCAGTTTAGTATATGATATTGTGAATTAATACCACTACTCATATAAATATCATTTATCACTGTAATGCTAATCAGCCAGCCCATATTCATCCTCCGCTCATTTAGTAAAGCCTATCTTAGTCCTACTCGCCGCCTGTCGATGCGTCATTTATCCCTCACTAGCCCTAATTAATAGCATAACGTAACCTAATACTGAGTCGAAAATAGGTGAGAAAGCTTAATTTTATGGAATTGTTATGGTTTTATTAAATCTAAATCGCATTATTTGGATTTTTAAATTTTAATATATAAATTTAATGATCAATTTAAAAACATTCTCTTCATTCTTCATACGAAATGTTTTAAAAATGATGCTTCATCATTCAATGAAAGGAATTCAACAGACAACTTGCCGACTGTCATAAAGAAAAACGGAATTAACAGTGAAGTTGACCTTTTACCGAAAAATTTATTTTAAAACTTTCCCATCAATTTTTAACTCTGTATTAGCATACAATTATGATCTTCCCTGATTTCACCGTTTCGTGTTTCTAGAGTTGAATTGATATGAACGAATCGCGAATTCATCATTGTACCTAGTGATCTAAAAGAAGAAATTAGGCGGAGGTACAGTCGCTCAAAAAAATATCCGAACACTGTGGTTGATTACAGAATTCAGAAAAAATATCTGGCAACGATTTTTTTTAGAAATTAGTGATCTGGCAACCTTCGTGTCACGTGATACGAAGGTTGCCAGATCTCTAATTTCTAAAAAAATCGTTGCCAGAATTTTTTTCTGAATTCCGTAATCAACCACAGTGTTCGGATATTTTTTTGAGCGACTGTACATGCCAATTCGCTCCGATTTCTTTCTTCATATCTTACTGACACGGTGGTGTTCCGTGGTTGCACTTTTTTACCGAATTTTTATTTTGGTTGTAGATGGTGCATCGTAAAGTAAATCAACAATTGATAATCAGTCATATTTCTACGTCAAGTTTCTATTAACTTTGGGATTCATAACCTGGGTACTATGGGCGGGGGTTGCTCAGTTGGTAGCGTGTCAGGGTCGTAATCCATAATTCCCAGGTTCGAGTCCCAGCTGGGTCAGCATTGAGATTTATCTCCGAAAAATTCCTCGCCCTGCCCACGGTCAGTAGGGATGTGCTTGGATAAGGCCGCCATCCGTCGGATGGGACGTTAAGCCGTGACACCGTGTCCGGGAGAATCATACCCTGTGCACGTTAAAGAACACTCTGGATGGCCTTGATGGGATCATCTGTCTCCCAAAAGCTGTTTCAGTGTGGTCCCCTCCCACAACCTTCTCTAAGCCTTCGGGTTCCTTGTGACCTGGCCGATAAGCCCATGGTGTGCAAAAAAAGTGCCGCTCAGAGGTAAAACAATCCAACCTGGGTACTGCAGATTGCGAGCCTGTTAGTTACCGAACGACACAACCCTGTCCGGCATGTTTGATTAAAATCAGAGAGCTAGCTTATACCTGCTTAATAAAATCTCACGTTCTATTAAAGTAATAAATCACTACTAAGCTGTTTAAGTAACAGAATGAAAATAAGTATCGAATAAAAGTGGGTTGAGCCAGGTAGGACATGAACACACGTCCTCCTGATGACATGCCAGATACACTGACTGCTGAGTTGCTGGCCGCTGATCTATCTTTACTACTGATGTTATGCTGTACACCATCGGGTCATCAATCACTGTCTTTGAGATAATAATGAGCTGATTAATACTTAATAGTTACTTAGTAAATCAGCGATGAACGTGGATTCATTTGCCTTAAATCTCACGTTTTTGACATATCGGGACATCTTTCCGATGTACTTTGACTCTGACGGGTCGATTAAATTAATTTTGCGGTACATGAACCGAACACGTGATATGTCCTATATGTGCATTAAATCCAGGACTGATCCTGAGTTCAATGAAAAAAATTCAAAACTAATGTTTTTCAGCTTATTATTTCACAAATTCCATGTCTAGGTTGGGTTGGGTTGTTTTACCTCTGAGCGGCACTTTTTTGCACACCATGGGCTAAATGGCCAGGTCACATGCACCCCGAAGGCTCAGAGAAGGTTGGGGGAGAGGACCCACTGGAGCAGCTGCTGGGAGACAGATGGTCGCCTCCCGTCAAGGCCATCCAGTGTGTTCTTTAACGTGCACAGAGTATGGCTCTCCCACACACGGGCCACGGCTTAACGTCCCATCCGACGGACGGCGGCCTTTCCAAGCCCATCGGTGTCCCCTACTGAACGTGGACAGGGCGGGGAATTTTGCGGAGATAAATCTCAACGCTGACCCAGCTGGGACTCGAACCTGGGAACTACAGATTACGAGCCTGGCGCGCTACCGACTGAGCCACCCCCGCCCCTCCATGTCTAGAGAACACATCCTGTGATTCTTTGCTACTGAATGATTGATTTGACGCCATGAGCGTGAGTGACAAATATTAAATTCCATCTCTGTGACAACACAGTTGTCCGTTTTCCGACAAATGGCGCCACTGTGCGAATCAAATAAAAAAAAAATCCGGAAAGCTATGTCATACCAGCTGAATAAAACGTTTACCAATGATGGTGCAGTGGTTAGCATAACTGGCATGTTTCCAGGAGACGTGGGTTCGAATCTCACTCACGGCAAAATCATTTTTTTTTCAGTTTATTATATCATGAATTCCATGTCTAAAGGACACATCCTGTGATTCTTTACTACTGAACTTTAGAAATATTTTACGTTACACAAACGTGACAGTAAGTTTAGCCACACAGTCATTTTAAAGAAAAATATTTTGTCTTTGTGATTTTTTTTTCTTCCAGTTGAGTTGTTTTACCTCTGAGTTGCACTTTTTTTCCCACACATTGGACTAAACCGCCTGGTCAGAAGGACCCTAGGTCCCAGAGAAGGTTCGGAAAGGAGATCCACTGAATAGCTCTTAAGAGACAGACCTTGGGGTCCATGTGACCTTGCCATTTAGCCTAGTATGTGCAAAAAAAGTGCAGCTCAGACGTAAAACAACCCAAATGGAAGGAAACATCACAAGAACGAAACATTTTTCTTTAAAGTGACTATATAGCTAAACTTACTCTCATATTTGTGTGGTGGGGCGGGGGTGGCTCAGTCGGCAGCGCACCAAGCTCATAATTTGCAGTTCCCAGGTTCGAGTCCCAGCTGGGTCAGCGTTGAGACTTATCTCCGCAAAACTCATGCCCTGCCCACGGTCAGTAGGGTACACCGATGGGTTTAGAAAGGACGCCGTCCGTCGGATGGGACGTTAAGCCGTGGCCCTGTGTGCGAGAGAGCCGTACCCTGTGCATGTTAAAGAACACGCTGGATGGCCTTGACGGGAGGCTACCACCTGTCTCCCAACAGCTGTTCCAGTGTTCTCTTCCCCAATCTTCTCTTATCCTTCGGGATCCTTGTGATGTGGCCATTTAGCCCATGGTGTGCAAAAAAGTGCCCACTCAGAGGTAAACAACCCAACCCACTTGTGTGGCATGAAATATCTTAAAATTTAAAATTTTTTCATTAATCTCCGAATCAGTACTGGATTTAATGCTATGGAACACGCAGGAAACTTTCGGTCAAAGCTATCCAGTGTGTTTTAACGTGTACAGGGCATGTTGTCATGTACACGGAACCACGGTTTAATGTCTCTACCGACGGATTGCGGCCTTTCCGAACCCAAATGTAACCTCTTTCTCTCCTAATGCAGAACTGGGCTTAGGAGAGATAAATCTCAATACAGGCACAATTGGGACTCGAATCGGTGTAGGGCAGATTACGATCCTGGCGCGCTACCGACTGAGATAACCCATCCGCACTTGTTCATGGAGTAAATTCCTCCTTGACCACAAAAATGGCTGTCAACTTGCAAAGTTTTAAGCTGCAGCTTTGAACAGATGTCGACAGCATTCATTAAGTCGTAGAAAAACATTTTCCCCATCATCAGTGGATCTTCGTTCTCTGCTCATCCATCCCGGGTCGATTTCTTCCTCTCGCATCACCTGGCCCAACATCCGGATAAAACGTCGCCAGCTGCGAGCGACGCTTTCAGGTAGTTTTGCATTTCCCGAGGGAATCTCCTTTTCTGGCGACGGAGCCGATTTCGCTCTTGGAATCGCCGCCTGACGAGACAGCGCTCTCTGACCTTTTAATCTCTTTCCGTTGAGATCGGATCTTCCGGTTCCCTCGGGCGTGCTCTGACGTAATTCGCACGGCGAATCAATCGGAGTCATATCGATAATGGTGAGGCATTGCGAAGAGTTGAGGTGGAAATTTCGGACTTCACTTGAGAGAAATGTCTTCTCAGGATAGAAACCGAAAAAAGAAAATAATCAGATGAATATTTATTATTTATTTATTTTTTAATTTTTTTTATTATTATTTATTAGCTTATTCAACAACACAAATATATACATCTCTATTACATCTGCTGTTACATTTGATTTAAATATTACAACTTTAAAAATTACGAGAGGGACACAAATTCCAAACACTAGAGTTACAATTATTCCCACTCGAGAAAATACTCGTATGTAGGATGAATAAAAATGATTTAAAACACAATCTAGAATGTGACCGTAATATTTACTAAAATAATAATATAATTTGAAATTTTGTATACGTTAAAATAATTTAAAAATTTGGAACCGTCAAAAATTCAATCTCTCGCATTAGTCACTGATGAAATCTTTTACATAACTAGGGACAATATTGTACATTTTATTCGAAAAATAAAATGTTTCACACATACATTCTTTTTAGCTAATGTTTCAGTTAATAAAGGATCTTTTGATAACCTTGTATTTATTGTAAAGTTTCTACGCAATATTTCGCATTTTACAGTTTTGTTTATGACTCTGAAAGCGTATAATTTCTGTATTTGCATAAAGCATAATATTTTATAATTCTCTTTTTATGTTATCCATTCTTTTCTCATTAAGTATACATCTAATAATACGGTTTTGGGCATCCTTTATTTTATTTATTTTTTTTGTATTTATTATTATTATTATTATTATCAATTTATCTTCTGTTCTTGACTATACTATAGCTGCATCATCCGCAAATGCTACAATTTTCCCTTTGGGTGGGATATAACAGAAATCGTTTATATATAGCAAAAACAGCATCGGACCTAAAACTAATCCCTGTGGTACTCCATATCTTATATCGGCTTCTTCATTTATTCACTTATTAATTTTTACTTTCTGTTTAATTCCGATTAAATAATTACAAAACCAGGAAATCATTTCTTCTCTAAATCCGGTATTTTCAATTTTGTACAACAAAATTTCATGTGAAACATAATAAAATGCGTTTCGGATATCCAAGAATAAGAATACAGCTATCATTAAAGTTCTTGTAAATAACCGATGCGAGTTCAAGAACTGAAGTTTCTGTACCAAATTTTTTTCTAAACCCGAATTGTTTTACTAAAAATAAAAAAAATTCAAAATATTTACCATCTGTTGTTTAACCATATTTTAATAAATCTAAGAAAAAACTTAGCTTGTAATTCCCTATTAAATCTGTCATCCTCCCCTTGTAAATCGATGTCTGTATAGCTGGTTTTAAAATTTCCGGAAAGATAACTTTTCCTAACGAATAGTTTATTAAATCACATAGTACATGTTTAATTTCATCATAAATTTGTTTTTCAATTTCAACTGTAGTGTCATCATTCCCTGAAGATTTATCATTTTTATTAGTCAAATTTTTTTTCTAAAAAGAACACAAAAAACGAGGCTCGTAAATCTGCCGTTCCCAGGTTCGTGTCTCAGCTGTTCTAGTGTTGAAATTTATATCCGCTTGACTTCCACCTACCTTCGGTTCCGAAAGTGGTCAACGGGCTGGCTTGATAAGGCCGACGTCCATCGGATGGAACGTTAATCCTTTGGCCCGAAGGGGGATAGCTATAGCCTTTGCATATTAATGAGCACGCTGGATGGCCTTGAAGGGAAACTATCATGTCTCCTAACAGCTGTCCAGTGGGTCTCCTTCCCCCAATTTTCTCTGAGCCTCCGGGGTCTTTGTAACCTGGCTATTTAGCTTATTATGTGAAGAAAAAAGTGCCGCTCAGAGCGAAAACAACCTAATTCTTCTATCAGTGACATTAAACTTTTTTGTTTATAGAGATAATTTTAAAGTTATTTTTGGGTTGGGTAAGTCTTGACAAAAAAACAGGATTCTCATTTTTCGAATCTCCCAAAAGTTTTAATGGCATCATCTAAAGGTGGAATAAATTATAAAACTTTAAATGAATATTATGTACGATGTATTTTTTGCTAGAAATTTGATGTTTTGGTGGTGAAACGTGAGGATAAAGATGCTTTGAGAGAATTGAAGAATTCTTTTTGAGTTTGACAGGTACTAATGAAATATTACGTTTCGCATTTTTCGATTTCACCAGAAGGTTTTAATTCACATACATCGTTAGAGGGCAGTGAACGAGAAAATGGCAAAATTTTTGAACGAATAATGCAAAAATGGCAAAATGTTTGAACGAATAATGCAAAAATGGCAAAATGTTTGAACGAATAATGCAAAAATGGCAAAATCTTTGAACGAATAATGCGGAAAATTTATTTTTTCCAAAATTTGAAATTTCAGTTTGCCAAGTGCATTGATCAAGATGTTTACAATGGCAGTAACAAGCGTTTCTCATAAGGAATGTAAAAACGCAACTTTTTTTTCTGTTTTACCGGATAAATGAGAAATTCTTTTGATATTAATTTTTTATTTTCATTAAATTTTGTAATACGTAGTTATAACATTACGTATTACGTAATATAATTTATATACATTGAAATTCATTGATATACATTGAAATTCAACTGGTATTTTTTCATTTTAAAATATCTGGTAACCAATTTTCAAATATTCATAATGAATAAATTATTTTATTATATGTAGTTTAAAAACAGATATATTTTATTTATACTCTAAAGTAGGGGTTCTCAACGTGGGGTACGCGATAAAAGATTTTGGGTAAGCCGTGAGAGCTCAAAAGTCGCTAGATATTTATTATATATATATATGTTTTATTTTATTCCCTTTATTATACTATAGCTATAGTTTTATCTATCTATACAAGGGGTACGCCAGTTACATACACATTTCCAGGGGATACGTGAAGCATAAAAGTTTGAAAACCACTGCTCTAGAGAAATGAAATCGCTTAAATATTTATGCGTATTTAATTTTCCTCCTTTGTTCAATGGCTGTGCAGGCCTGGTGTATTAAAGTGACTCTGCCCTAGCTCAGAGCTGCACGTTTCGGACTCCTGTACTAGAGAAAACAATTCTCATTTTCTCTTAACGAATTTACATTTCCCCTCTTAGTTTTGAAAGGGGCTTCTTATGAGAACCTCCTCCTGAGGGCACACGGATGACTTTATGAGGTCGTTGACAATGAATGACTGACCACACTATCACGCCACCACCTCCTAATGGGATTGAATCCGTTGGACTGATGAATGCTTGTCGAGAATCTGAAAACGGAATTGCGACACATTGCGAACAGCAATGGCTCATTACTCCTAGATCGAGTCTAGATGTTGGCGACACCGATTCTAATGAACTGCTCTTTGTAAGGGGGTCATGAACACACAGACAAGAGGTCGTCTCCAGTAAAGGTCCTCTAATGAAGCCTTTTGTAGACAGTATGCTTTCATACAACCACTTCACTTATTAGAGCAAACGTTGAAGCAAACTGACGTGTATGGTGTCGCAAATTGAGCTACGTAACGATCATCTTGTATTGAAGTAACAAGACGGCTTTGACCAGATCTTCGAGAGGAAGTTTGGGAGTTTTGAAAATTAGTTCCACAGTTTTTACTTTCAATAGTGCGAATCACATTTTTACAACCTGGACACTTCACCCTGACTTTGATTATCCTCCATTCTTCCTATTGCTTCGGGGACCAAGGGTGTCTCATTTGCTAGCTATTATTATTCAGTTCCCAAGTTAAGAGTCCCACCTCTGCCAGCGATGAAATATGACTTCGCTAAGCCCTGCCTTGCCCTCGGTCAGAGGGGAGACACTAATGTGCTTGGAAACGATGCCCCGTATGCAGAGGAGCCATACCATGTGCACTTGAAGAACACAAAGGAGACACTGATGTGCTTGGAAAGGATGCCCCGCATGCAGAGGAGCCATACCATGTGCACTTGAAGAACACAAAGGAGACACTGATGTGCTTGGAAAGGATGCCCCGCATGCAGAGAAGCCATACCCTGTGCACTTGAAGAACACAAAGGAGACACTGATGTGCTTGGAAAGGATGCCCCGCATGCAGAGGAGCCATACCCTGTGCACATGAAGGACACATTGGATGGCTTTAAAAGGAGGCTCCCATCTGTCTCCTAACAGCTGTGCAGTGCGTTCCATTCCCCCAATCTTCTCTGAGACTTTGGGGGTCCTTGTGACCTGGCCATTTAGCACATTATGTGCAGAAAACTGTCGCTCAGAGGTAAAACAATGCAGCCCTATTTCTCTTCACCTCAAAAGAATCATTCGGAGATTTATTTGTAACACTGCCAGAATAATGGCTCTCTCAAGTTCGAGAAATAAACAACAAATAAAGAGAGCTCCTATGACCGATTACTTTGTATCTGGTTAGCTATTTGCATACTTGACATGTTTGTGCATAGGTTCGTTTGCATTTTCAGACACAACGTGTTTCATACACGCCGTCATTAATTCTATTATTCAGCAACTAACTCAATAAATGCAGTCTTCCTGAAGAACCCCCGTTATTGAAAAATCGCTTTGAAACTATAACTATTTCAAGGCCTTAAATATCATTACAAATATGAGAAACTTGGTGATGTGTTTTAGTTGGGTTGGGTTGTTTTACCTCTGAGCGGCACTTTTTTGCACACCATGGGCTAAATGGCCAGGTCACATGGACCCCGAAGGCTCAGAGAAGGTTGGGGGAGGGGACCAACTGGAACAGATGTTGGGAGACAGATGGTAGCCTCCCGTCAAGGCCATCCAGCGTGTTCTTTAACGTGCACAGGGTATGGCTCTCCCGTACACGGGGCTACGGCTTAACATCCCATCCGACGGACGGCTGCCTTTCCAAGCCCATCGCTGTCCCCTACTGACCGTGGGCAGGGCGGGGAATACTATTAAGAAAAAAGGAGTTCTATCACCGATTTGGAAACCGTTGCTTGAGACATGGATTAAAAGATTTTATGTCAAAATGGAGCATTTGTCTACTTAAAAAATATGTTGAAAAACAGAAATGTTGTTGGTTAGGTTGTTTTACTTTTGAGCGGCACTTTTTTCACACAATGGGTCAAATGACCAGGCCACAAGGATCTCGAAGGTTTAGAGAAGGTTGGGGGAGGGGACCCAGTGGACAGCTGTTGGGAGACAGATGGTAGCCTCTCGTCAAGGCCATCCAGCGTGTTCTTTAATGTGCACAGGGTATAGATTTCCTGTAGAAGAGGTTGCGGCTTAATGTCCCATCCCACAGACGGCGGCCTTTCCAAACCCTTTGGTGTCCCCTACTGACCGTTGGCAGGGGGGAGAGTTTTGCGGAGATAAATCTCAACGCTGGCCCAGCTGGGACTCGAACCTGGTAGCAATAGTCTGGTCTTTCATCTGGAACACATTTCTTCTTCCATATAATGTAGGACTTATATATTTTCAAAAACATTTTTAACTAAAAGTACGAACTAATATAAAACTGTCAGAGCTTTACGACTCCCTTTCAAGATGATCGCGACCGACACAATTTGAGAAACGCTGGTAGACAGTAGCAGTTCCGGATCTATAAAAAAATAAGTGTGTGTGTGGGGAGGGGGAGGAGATTCAATGCAGTCGAAAAAAGGGGGGTAGGGGCAAAAAATGGATTTGCATTCCAGTATAACATCTCCCACGCCGTCCCGTGGCTGAGTGGTTAGAGTGTTTGGCTACTGATCCAAGAGACCTAGGGCGGGGGTGGCTCAGTCGGTAGCGCGCCAGGCTCGTAATCTGTAGTCCCCAGGTTCGAGTCCCAGCTGGGTCAGCGTTGAGATTTATCTCCACAAAACTCCCCGCCCTGCCCACGGTCAGTAGGGGACATCGATGGGCTTGGAAAGGCCGCCGTTCGTCGGATGGGACGTTAAGCTGTGGCCCCGTGTACGGGAGAGCCATACCCTGTTCACGTTAAAGAACACGCTGGATGGCCTTGACGGGAGGCTACCATCTGTCTCCCAACAGCTGTTCCAGTGGGTCCCGTCCCCCAACCTTCTCTGAGCCTTCGGGGTCCATGTGACCTGGCCATTTAGCCCATTTTGTGCAAAAAAGTGCCGCTCAGAGGAAAAACAACCCAAAAGACCTAGGTTCGAGCTCCAGGAAAGGCAAGGATGTTTGTATTGTCTTTCTGATAAAGTCCCCCACCCTCACAGACCTTCTACTATGGAATATGAAACTGACAGGCTCCTCTCAGATCTCTGTGGCAAGCAATTGCTTGAGGGAATATTTTTTTTTATTATTACAGCATTTCCCACTTGATTTTAGAGATTTTTGAAAAGATTCTTGGAAAATGGATCAAATAGACAGGTACTGAACAGAAAAATGGTAACATTCCCATTAAAAGTGAGTCAAATTCGAAGATTCGTAATTTCTACAATATACATTTTACCGGAAAACAGGATTAGATAAATTAAAATTTCATTCAAATCTCTAAAGTCTATTTTTAACAATTTTCGTCGGGCATTTAAAGAGCTATGGAAGCTTGAATATTTAACAGCAGAAATTTCAGTTCTAAGAAACATGCAAAACCGAAAATAATTAAAATATTTATTTGCAGAAAATTCTAAAACATACACTTATGTTATTAAATAGTTTGAAATAAAACTTTTTCTAAATAGTTTCAATTAACTTCTTATGACTGAAATCGCTGTTGTTCAATATTTAAACTTCTTCAACTCTTTTAAGTAGTGAATGACACTGTTCAAAATCGAGATTTAGAAACATTTGAGTTATTGTAGAAATTTCGAATCATCGAATTTCGCTCTCCACTGACTTAACGTGGGAATGTCTCCATTTTTTGTTCATTTCCTGCATATTTAAGATTGGGGGGGGGGGGGGGGGCAAGAGGAGATGGACCACTTAGCAACCTTTTCCCCATTCTAGATCTGGCCGTGGGTGGTACAGTCGCTCAAAAAAAGGTATCCAAACGCTCTGGTTGATTACAGAATTCAGAAAATGTTTTGATCGGATATTTTTTGAGCCACTCTAGTAGGTTTAAAAAAGAAACCTTAAGGAAAGATTTTTTGTATGACATAGTTTTGAAAAATATGATGATTTCATTATGAAATATTGAAATAAAAAGCATTAAAAAGAGTGGAAAAGGATGACATATTAGTAGTCACTAAGCATAAAAATAAGTGCCATGTAGAAAGGTTAAAGTTGAAAACCCAATGAAGCGATTGATTTAACACGTTTTAAAATATAAGATATTTTTAATTGTTACATTTTTAACCCTAAGAACATTTAATGAATTCTAAATAAATGTTGAAAATGATTTTTATCACTAACTACCACACTCTCGAACAGTAAATAATTTCTTTCGTAAAAGGCTTGCTTTAAAAGCTTTCTAAATAGTTGCGAATTGATACAACCTTCAAACATCACACGTTGTTCCTTTATTAGCTTCCGTGGTTAAGAATAATAAACGACGACTACAGAAGAAATTTTTTGTGTCGGACTTACCACTCAATTATTTATTTGAAACAGAGTATAGTAGAAGCGTCTGGCAACATCCAGCCTTGAGAGATGATTGCGCCGAGGCTACCGCCACCTTACCTGAGAGCGTTCTAAACTTCTCTCGAACTTATTTTAGAAATAATTTCCGGAATTTCTCGATCACATTGCCAAAATACGGGATAGAGCAGAACTGACTGGCCATAGTTTTTTTAAATTTCTTCTTTTAATAAATAAGAATTTTTGAGAATAATTTCTCAAATAGTCTGCTGTTGAAATTCCTGCAAAATATGTGGAAGGAGCTAATGAGAAAATGTATCGCTGAATGAACCGTTACATCAGGCACTGTGGAGAGATCATTTTAGCGAAATGTTTACACCCTGCCCCGTTTTGCTATGGGTAAATGCTTAATCCTTAAAGGTGCTCACCATGTTATCTGGGTAATAAGGCATAAGGTGCTCACCATGTTATCTGGGCTTTAATTCCGGAAAAAAATATATGGTATTGCCAGTCAAGATTTAAATACAGTTATTTGAGATTTTTACCTCCATTTTTACTCTCCAGTCCAGAATGTTTACGGGAAAAGTTTAAAAAGTTCTGACTCCCCATTCACACGACAAGGTGGGTTGTTTTACCTCTGAAAGGCATTTTTTGCACAAAGTGCGCTAAATGGCCAGGTCACAAGGACCCCGAAGATTGGGAGGGATCCACTGGCTAGCTGTTGGGACACAAATGGTAGCTTCCCGTGAAGGCCATCTATCTTGTTTTTTAGCGTGCAGAGGGTATGGCTCTCCCGCACACAGGGCCACGTTTAACGTCCCATACGATGGACGGCGCTCTTTCCAAGCCCATCGGTGACCGAGGACAGAGTGGGGAATTTTGCGGAGATAAATCTCAGCGCTGTCCCAGGTGGGACTCGAACCTAGGAAATACAAATTGCGAGTCCGGCGCGGTACCGAGTGAGCCATTCCCGCCCCTATTCACACCACAAAGATCTGAAGCTAATAAAAGGGGCCACTAAGAATAGATGTGTATCATTTTACACTTCCTATCAAAGCAGGGTTGGGATATTTTTACCTCTGAGAGGCACTTTTTTGCACACCATGAGCTAAATGGCAAGGTCACAGGGACCCCGAAGGCTCAGAGAAGGTTGGGGGAGGGGACCCACTGGAATAGCTGTTGGGAGACAGATGGTAGCCTCCCGTCAAGGTCATCCAGTGTGTTCTTTAATGTGCACAGGATACGGCTCTCCCGCACACGGGGATACGGCTTAACGTCCCATCCGATGGACGGCGGCCTTTCCAAGCCCATCGGTGTCCCCTACAGACCGTGGACAGGGCGGGAAATTTTACGGAGATAAATCTCAACGCTGACTCAGCTGGGACTCGAACCTGGGAACTACAGATTACGAGCCTGGCGCGCTACCGACTAAGCCACCCCCGCCTCCGCCCCATCAAAGCAGGGAATTTCCATGTTATATTCAATGGCTATCTAACGTCGACGCTCTATAACTTCCAAAATATGCATTTTATGGAAAAATATCACTAAGGTAAATTAAAGATCACAGTCAAATCTTTTTAAATCTCGAATTTTAACAATATTCGCAAAATATTTTAAACGTTTGGAAGCTGGAATATTTAATAAAAACTGCTGCCTTTTAAAAATCATTCAGAATTGTCTGATATGGAATAATGTTAAAGCAAATTTTTAAAATGCATTTTATTTAATTATTAAATGGTTTAAAACAATATCTAAGATTCAATTAATTTTTGCGACAAATTCTTATGATGCATTACTGTCAGGAAATACTTCACCTTCCATAACACTTGAATCATTTTGGGCAGGGGTGGCTCAGTCGGTAGTGCGCCAAGCTCGTAATCTGCAGTTCCCAGGTTCGAGTCCCAGCTGGGTCAGCGTTGAGATTTATGTCCGCAAAATTCCCGCCCTGCCCACGGTCAGTAAGGGACACCGATGGGCCTGGAAAGGCCGCCATCCGTCGGATGGGACGTTAAGTCCGTGGCCCCTTGTGCGGGAGAGCCATACCATGTGCACGTAAAGAACACGCTGGATGATCCTTGATGGGAGGCTACCATCTGTCTCCCAACAGCTGTTCCAATGGGTCCCCTCACCCAACCTTCTCTGAACCTTCGGGGTCCCTGTGACCTGCCCATTTAGCCCATGGTGTGCAAAAAAGTGCCGCTCAGAAGTAAAACACCCAAGTCTTTAAATACTGAACGAATATTGTTGAAAATCGAGATTTAAATAAATACGATCTCTAATTTATCAGTCACATTTTTGAATTAAAGGCATATTTTAGAATTTATAGAGCTTCGAAGTTAGATTCCCATTGACACAAAATGCAAATTCTCGCCTTTCGTGGAGTAATGTATTTTGCTTTTGCGCGTTGGTCCAAATCATGTATAATTTCCAACACAGGAAACCGCGAGTAAAGCCCCCATCAGAAAGTCCACAACATTTGCAATAGTATGTGGGCAAATGGGCTGGACAAGGCAGAAAACAAAATGTTAAGTGACGGACTGAATCTACGAGTTTCAGATGGGAAACCTGACACAAGCTTTTCTCTTTTAGAAAGAGAGAGATGCCTTTGACTGTTAACCCTTTCAGGACCATAAGGTTTCTAAGAGCAAATATTAGTATGTAACTGTTTATTTTAGTTTGTTTAGACGTAGAATAAATAAAAAATCATAAGAAAAATACATAACAATGTGTATTTTTTTTGGAATTTTATGGGAAATATTTTTCCCAGTGGACTATAAAGGTAACACAAATTATAGTTAGGCTTATTATGCAATGTCTTTTATTTATTGGTTTATTAGAACAAAATGTTAATTAAAATAATAGAAAATTATGAAATAAAATTACTATCCAAAATGATGTGCTAATTATGATATTCTGCGAAGCAATTTCTTTTGGTAGTGAAGCAAAGATGGACATTGCACAAATGCAACATTATTGCAAAGATGGACATGGACTAAACGTTCCCGTTTACGTAATTGCGTTCGACATACGTTCTATTTTGAAGTTCTGTATAAAAAATGCAGATAAGGTTATAATTAAATACGACAATCACCAATTTTAAAATGGGGAAAAATGTTTCCCTTAGTCGTGAAAGGGTTAATGCTTCCCATTTCGAAGGAGAATCATTGATTTCGAAGGAGAAATCATCGAGATTTGTGCGTATTCACACCTAATGTATATTACAAAGGAAGGGATAACGTTTTGTATGCAGATTACAGAACTTCTATTCAGAGACTGTGTACATTAGTGAGGCCATGTCGACGTTGTTCCGTATCAAACTGCTCGTATAAATGTGTATAGATGGATTAAACAGGGAACAGAATTTAAATATTGTCTTTTCCCTCTTTAATTACTATTTGCTTTTCATAGTTATTCCAAGAAATATCTGATTCCCTAGAGAAATTTATTTAAAGAATTGGTTTATAATGAAAGCGAGTGTGGTGGGAAGAATCATCCAGAAGAAGATTAAACTAGTCTTTATTTTTCTTGAAATTGTATTTACCTTTTGGGTACTGAAAGATCGCATGGAAATTTGCTTTCCTATTGATGGAGTGTTATAATAATTTCTTGTGCGAATCTTCTCTACATCACAGGAGACAGCGGTTGCTTCAGACAGTAATGCGACAGGTCTAAGCTTTCCATATTATACCACGCCAAAGCTTCCTTTATCATACCAGGCCTAAGTTTCCTGTATCATACCAGGCCTAAGTTTTCTGCATAATACCAGGCCTAAACTTCCTGTATCATACCACGCCTAAGTTTCCTCTATCATACCAGGACTATATGATACCAGTATGTATCACGCCTAAGTTTCCTCTATCATACCAGGACTATACCATACCAGTATGTATAATACCAGGCCAAAGTTTTTTCTATCATATCAGACCTCAGTTTCCTATATCATACCAGGCCTAAGCTTTCTATATCATACCATACCAAAGCTTCTTATATCATACCAGGCCTAAGCTTTCTATATCATACCATACCAAAGCTTCTTATATCATACCAGGCCTAAGCTTTCTATATCATACCATACCAAAGCTTCTTATATCATACCAGGCCTAAGCTTCGAATATCATACCAAGCTTAAGCTTTCAATATCATACCAGGCCTAAGCTTCGAATATCATACCAAGCGTAAGCTTTCAATATCATACCAGGCCTAAGCTTTCTACATCATACCAGGCCTAAGCTTTCTACATCATACCAGGCCAAAGCTTCCTAAATCATACCAGGTCTCGATAGTGCAGTAAGAGGAGTATAAAATTTTAGCTCGTTTTCAGAAAAAAACGAGCTAATTTTCATTTTGTCGTCTCTCTGTCCAGTCTGTAGCTCTCAATTTTTTTGTTTTTAGAGATAGATTAAAAATTGCTTTTGGGTAGGATAGGTATTGAGGAAATTTTACAAATCGCACTTCCGTAATCTTATTATAACTATAATTGCGCCGTCTAACGGTGAAAAATTTTAAAATTTCAGAATGACTAAGTACTAATATTGCAAGCGATGTAATTACGTTAGAAACTTAAAATTTTGGTTGTGAAATGTGAATTTCATGGTATTGGCATTAACAACAACAGTGATTTTTACCTTTACTCTTAAAAAAGGGTGGTAAAACGCAATTTTTGTATTTTAAGCGAAAGCTGCTTGTTTTCAAAGATAAATCGAAAATTTCTTTTGCGTTGAACAGATATTGTATTCCAAAAGCTTTAAATGCGCCCTCTGACGATGAAACATTTTTAAAATTTTAAACGAATATTGCAACGATCTAATTGGCCTAGAAATTTGATATTTTATTTGTGGAATGGAGTTTTTAGCAGCAGCAACAATTTGTGCAACTTTTTCGTTTTGAAAGATTAAGTGAAAACTCCTTTTGAGTTGAATAAGTACTAGCGTAATAAGATGATTCATTGTTTCCAAATCTTCCAAATGGCCTTAATTTACCATCTCTCGTTAGAGGGCGCTAAAATTACAAAATGTAAAACTTGAAGTAACATTGCCAAACGGTGTATTTATGCTAAAGATTAGAAATTCTGTCAGAATGATTGAAGACGAATCGAATAATGGATACTTGTATGTGTTTGAATTAAAATTCGATTGGTTAAAATTCGACAGACTTCTCCTTCCATTAATAAATTTAGTGTTTAATTACAAAAGATTTAGGTAATATTTCAATAACACAATAATAAAAAATATTTTATATACACTGGATGATTTGCCCTATAATTTTAGGTGATAAAAAAATCCAACATTTTCAATTTAAGGGATAAATAATATATGCTTTTTGAAGATGTAAATAATGATAATAATATATCATTATTTACATTTTCCAATCATCTCGATAGTACGAATTGCATTTACTCATTTTCCAATACTATGAATTGCTACTGTTAATGAGAGTAAAATTCAGAAAATGAAAACTTCGTTTTCTCGAAAACGAGTATACCATATACACTAGAAGCGATGTGTTATCCTTTTAAAAATCATGCATATACATGTGACCATCATCATCATCATTCAAATATAAACGTTTTGTGAGTGTGTGATGTGATAAAATGTTTATGGGAAGGTTAGAAACCCTTCAACAATGAGCTTCCTGCTATCCCAATGTGAGTGTATAGTCTTCTTCAAAATTTTTAAACATTATACTGGTAGTTATTAATTTTTTAAGATGTTAAAATCAATTTCTAAATATTTGCAAACATTTTAATAGAATCATAATGAATGAATTATGTTACTTTAAGTGGTTAAAAAATAAATAGCTTTATGATAAGTTTTAGAAAATATTTATGGATATTGAATATTTATGGCTATTGAATTTACCACTTTTTTGTCCTTCCTTTTCTTCAATGGCTGTCCTTGCTAGACTCATAATTTGCAATTCACAGGTTTGAATTCTAACTCTGTCAGTATTGAGATTTATCTCCGCTAGTCCCCATCTTGCCACCGGTGAGAAAGGGATATCCGATGGCCTTGGAAAAGCCACCGTTATTCGAATGGATACATTAAGCTGTGGTTCAGTGTGCAGGGAGTCATACCGTATGGCTGTTAAAGAATACGCTGAGTGGCTTTGACGAGAGGCTTTTAATCTGTCTCTTAACAGCTGTCCAGTGGATCTTCTCCCCTACCTTCACTGAGCTCTCGGGGTCCTTATGACTTGGTCATGACCTGGCCATTGTGTACAAAAAAAGTGCAACTCAGAGGTAAAACAACCCGAACCAACCTTCCCGTACAATCCGGGGGCGGGGGTCAACCAACCGAACCAACCTTCCCGTACAATCAGTCGGTAGCGCTCCAGGCTCGTAATCTGCAGTTCCCAGGTTCGAGCCCCAGCTGGGTCAGCATTGAGATTTATGTCTGCAAAACTCCCGCCCTGCCCACGGTCAGTAGGGGACTCCGATGGGTTGGGAAAGACCGTAGTCCGTCGGATGGGACGTTAAGCCGTGGCCCAGTGTGCGGGAGAGGCTACCATCTGTCTCCCAACAGCTGTTTCAGTGGGTCCTCTCCCCCAACATTTTCTGAGCCTTGGGGGTCTTTGTGACCTAGCCATTTAGCCCATTGTGTGCAGAAAAGTGCCGCTCAGAGGTAAAACAACCCAAAACAATCCAGCCCTTATAATCCCTACAATTCTCTTAGCCCTTGGGGTATTTGTGATCTCGGCATTTAGCCCTGGTGTGAGTAAAAGTGCCGCTCAGGAAACAACTCAACCTGCTAAAGTAAGTTAATAAAAAATACTGCTCACCATTAAATTAATGAGGGACGATATTGGCTATTTACCTCATTATTCGGCGCCTTTAGTAGTTGAACTTTTAAAACAGAAAACAATTCCTGAGACAAAATGCTTCTTTTGCTGTTGTGCTCTTATAACCTGGTCATTTAGGCCTATTGTGCAACGAAATTGTTGCTCAGAATTTTGAGGAAAAAATTTCTGCTACTCGATTCCTTCAGTTGGTTGTGTTACTTCTGAGAGGGCCGTCCGTCGGATGGGACGTTAAGACGTATCCCCGTGTCTGGGAGAGCCATACCTGTGAACGTTAAAGAACACACTGGATATCCTAGACGGGAGGCTATCATCAGTCTCCTAACAGCTGTTCTAGTGGGTCCCCTCCCCCAACCTTCTGTGAGCCCTCGGGTCCTTGTGACCTGGCCATTTAGCATCATTGTATGCAAAAAAGTGCCGCTCAGAGGTAAAACAACCCAACAACCCAACCTCTGAGCGTCACTTCGTTTGCACACAATGGACTAAATGGCCATGAACAGGGTCTCCGAGGGCTCAGAGACGGTAGGGGAAGTGGAAAATCAAGGCCATCAAGCGTGTTCTTTAACATGCATAAGTTTACCGCTTAACATCGCATCCGAAGGACGGGGTCTTTTGTATGCCCATAGGTGTTCCCTACCGAAGGCTGGAAGTATTAGTCGAGATAAATCTAACGCTGGCCCTGGCGGGATTCAAAACTGGAACTTCAGATTACGATCCTGGCAAGCTATCGCCCCCATCAATTGGTTCTTACATTGATTTCAAAATTTATTTTGAAAACAAATTTATATTTTTAGTGTTTAAACCTGAAATAAGCTGTTTTGAAATACCATTCCAGACTTAATAAATGTTAAGAAAAAGATATTTCTTTTTTTGAAGATCTAGAAGAAATTTTAACGCATTTCAAAGTAATTCTAGATAAGACTTGAAAACAAGCCGAATTTTAAAATATCATTGCTTCTTTTCTCAATTTCTCTCAAGTGTTTTACTGAAACGAACTGTTTTTCCTGTTGAGAAAAACAAAATTCCTCTTTGGTCTGAGTTACAAAATGGGATGAGAACGCGCACGTCAAAGTTATTTACCTCCGTGTAAAAAGAAAAAGAGTTCTCTAGGTTTCGACTGGAAAGAATGCGAGCTGGGTTTTTTTTTTTTGCACGATGTGAAGAGAAAAAGAACACCACTGAGCAGTTAATTAACATGATTGCCGAACTAACTTTCCAAGATCTCGAGGGAAAATACAACGCAAACTCATATTTCCATTTTGCCGTTAGGAAAATTGATTCTGACAGAAAAAACGACTCAATTTATTGTTTAAGATGAGAGAAAGGATAGGATACTCTTTTTCCAGGAAGCAACGTCAGTCTCAGTTTATGTCAAATATTCCTTACATTATTGCCTAGGGTGAAGGAAAGATATTTGTTTCTGTTGGACGATTTAATATTTATGCTTGTTTGTTCTTTAATAACTATCAAATTAATCATTCTCAGTTTCACTAAATGATATATTTATATATATATACACTGATTTCCATAAATTAAAGAAAAATGAGAAAAATCGCGATAATTCGCCAAAAAATTGTGCGATTATCACCAAATTTTTTCATGTAACCAATAATGCCGAGTGAGCATATCCTATGCAAATTAGTCTAGGTTGTGTCATTGTGCGTAATAGGATAGCAGCATAAAAACGTGTGCTTTGGAGTGGATCGTTAGTGTGTGTTTTAAATATGAGTAAAGAAATTCGAAATTGCCATTTTGTGGGAATGACCTTGAGACATCATTTGCCAAATGAACTGCGATGGAGAGCTATTGGCAATCATTAGTCAGAGGTGGTACGATGACTGAATGTGAGTCCTTCTGTTGCCTATAGACTGTGGAATCAATTTCTTAGCACGGATTCCGCGTCTCGGAGGCTTAGCCAATTAAGGGCTAGAGTTACGACCGCTGTACAAGACCGATACCTGCAATTAACAGCACGAAAGAGCAGGAAGTCTACTCCCTCTCAGCCACGATCCTCTTTTGCAGCAGCCACTGGGAGGGTTGTATCAGCTTCTACTGTGCGTAGAAGGCTTCATGAGAGACGTCTGTATACTAGAAGGCCAGTAATTTGTATACCTCTCACGTCACGTCACAAGAGAGAGTCGTTGTATCGGGCACGCAAGCATGTTAATTGGGCAGAGGAGCAATGGAAGTCCGTACTCTTCCCAGATGAGTCCAGATATTGCTTGCAGGGTGATTCCGGACATTGTTTGATAAGGAGAGAATGAGGTACCCGTTTTCATCCCAATAACATTCGTCAAAGAGACAGTTACAGCGGAGGTAGCATGTGTGTTTGGGATGGCATTTACTTTTAGTCTAGGTCGCGTCATTTACTTGTAGTCTAGGACGCACAGACCTCTATGTGTTAACGAGTGGGAACCTCAATGCTTAAAAGTACAGAGATGACATCCTGGACCCTTATGTACATCCTTACGCTGGTGCAATAGATGAAACATTCATCTTACTAGACGATAACGCTCGTCCACAGAGCTCGACTAGTGGAACAGTACCTTCAAGAGGAGATCATTATGCGCATGGAGTGGCCAGTTCGATCTCCCGACCTAAATCCACTTGAGCATGTGTGGGATGCTCTCCTTTTATGCTTCACGTACCCCCTGGAAATGCGTATGTAACTGGCATACCACTTATATAGATAGATAAAACTATTGTTATAGTATAACAATGGAATAAAATAAAACCTATATATATATTCACATTAAATTTTGTATTCATAAATTACATATATCGATAAACACAAAAAATGGCACAAACAATTTAACAAATCTTATAAAATTATAAACATTTTACTGAGTAATCAACTTTTGAGCTCTCACGGCGTATCCCCAAAAAAATTTACCGCATAGGAGTAAATAAATTTACCGCTAGAGTAGGGGTTCTCAACGTGGGGACGTTGAGAACCCCTACTCTAGGGAGACGTGTTGCTGCCCTCAACCAACCGCCTGAAACAAAGGAGGAGTTTATTACAGCTTTAAAGGAACGATGCCGCTGAGCCCCTGCTGAGCTGATTCACAACATCATAAACAGCATGGAACATCGTTGTAGTGCCTGCAATGCTGTAAGGGGTGACCACACTTCTTATTAAGGAACTTTGCCCATTCATTCTGACACCTCATTTTTGGACAAGGTTTTGCAAGTGTTATTTTTTGACGAAAAATGTTTCTAGTGTAAAATATTTTATGCCATTCTGAAACTAGCATTGTAATTCATGTTTTCATCAAATTTCATTAAAATCATTCATGTAGTTTATTATTTATCATAATTTTTTTAGTTTTCCTTAATTTATGAAAAGCAGTGTATATAAACGGTATCGTGTCAGGCTCATAAATATCATGTTCCTAAGTTTAATTTAATTCTTCCTGTTTTGAGATTATTTTCCGTTATGGCTCTGCCAACATGGGCTCTGCTGTCAGTGAGAAAGGGAGGCATCGATGGACTTGGAGGTAGTGCACCGTTTGGGGATTATTACGTCGTGGTGTCATATGCAGGGGAGTCTTACCCTGTGCACGTTAAAAATGCGCTGAAAGACTTTGACGGGGGCACGTGAAAAATACGCTGAAAGACTTTGAGGAAGGCACGTGAAAAACACGATGAAAGACTTTGAAGGGAGGCACGTGAAAAACACGATGAAAGACTTTGAAGGGAGGCACGTGAAAAACACGATGAAAGACTTTGAAGGGAGGCACGTGAAAAACACGATGAAAGACTTTGAAGGGAGGCACGTGAAAAACACGATGAAAGACTTTGAAGGGAGGCACGTGAAAAGCACGCAGAAAGACTTTGAAGGGAGTCACGTGAAAAGCACGCTGAAAGACTGAGGGGAGCAGGTGAAAAACATCCTGAAAGACCTTGAGCGAGGCAGGTAAAAAAACACTGAATGACTTTGAAGGCAGGCATTTGAAAACCAGCTGAAAGACTTTGAAGAGAGGCCCATTAAAACACGCTGAAAGACTTTGATGGGAGGCACGTGAAAAACACGCTGAAAGATTTTGAAGGAGGCAGGTGAAAAACATGCTGAAAGATTTTGAAGGAGGCAGGTGAAAAACACGCTGAAAAACTTTGAGGGGAGGCACTTGAAGAACACGCTGAAAGACTTTGATGGGAGGCACGTGAAAATCAGCTGAAATATTTTGAAGGGAGGCATGTGAAAAAAACACCCTAAAAGACTTTGAGGGAGACACGTCAAAACTACGCTGAAAGATTTTGAGGGAGGCACGTGAAAAACATGCTGAAAGACTTTGATGGGAGGCATGTGAAAAACACTATTTTTCTCCTAACCAGCTTCGAATCCTTGTGACCTGATTCTGAAATTACAATTTTGTTTTATTATTTGATACACATAAATTGCCAAATTCAATAACAATAATGTTATGAATTTTTCATATAAAAACTGAGCGTGAATTAAAACAAATTACCAACCAAATGATAAATGAACCAATTTAATTACAAACGTAACTAGATCATATGTGAATAATAATTTAAATTGAACACAAATTTGTCTACCATCAGTATGAAATTGAATCATCAAAAGGATATTTTACAATACTTAACTATATTTCAAATAGTCGTATTACAATTCTTACAGACTATTCAAAGCATAAAGGGAATCTTTTTACAACATTCAATAAGCGATACATTTATCTTTGGGAATAAACCTGTAAGTTACCATTATATTTTTTAAATACCTCGCCGACATAAATTCTCCTTTACCTTTCTACTAGTAGACTTCTTCGATGCATTACTTCCACTGAAATTAGATTTCATAACGCTATCTTCGTAATGAAAATACTTAATGCAAAACTTTAATAAAAACACAATTCAACTCTTTACAATACGGTGAACTTTCCAAAGTTTTCTGCTGCGAAAAACACTGCTGGCCATTAAAAATGCAACACCAAGAAAGACAAGACATACCAAAACCATATTTAGGAAATACCTAGCTTATGTTGCAAGGATCAAATGATTACAAATACAATTCGGTTAGACTTGTGGAATACAGAGAAATCAGTATCTTGTGTAGCCATCATGAGCGGCAATAACCGCTGCTACACTGTCCAGCATTGAGAGGATGAGACGACGGATGTGTGTTTGGGGGAATGTCAGTCCATGCAGTTTCGATATGTAGTCAAAATTCATCTGTTGTAGCAGCTGCTGGTGTCTGGTGTGCTAGTCGTCATGAGATCATAGACCAGACATGTTCAATTGGGGACAGATCCGGTGAACGTGCCCGCCAAGGCAGAAGTGTCACATGGTGGCTAGCCAGGAATTGTTGGACGATGCGTTTCAGATTCATACCACATGTGGTCGGGCATTGTCCTGTTGGTAAATGGCACCAGAGAGCCCCTGAAGATAAGGTACGACCACAGGCTCCAACACCTCAGTGATGTAACTTTGGTTGTTCAAAGTACCGGTAATTGCTACGAGGCGCGTGCCTGAGTGAAGTCCAATGGCACCGCATACCATAACGCCAGGGGCCACAGACTCCAAAACCTCAGTGATGTAATTCTGGTACGACCCAGGCTCCAAAACCTCAGTGATGTAACTCTGGTTATTCAAAGTACTGGTAATTGCTACGAGGCGCTTGCTTGAGTGAAGTCCAATGGCACCCCATACCATAATGCCAGGGGCCGGATCTGTATGGTGCTGCATCACGTATGTCTCACTGAGACTGTCGCCACGGTACTGCCAGATACAGATTGGTCCATCGTGGTGATGCATACTGAAGTGGGATTCGTCTGAAAAGACGATGCCATTCGCACATCCACGCACGCCGTTCTTGGCACCATTGCATTCGCATATGCCTGCGTTGTACAGTCAGTGGTAGTCGAAGCAATGACCACCTAGCAAAGATGCCCCAATGCTGCAGACAACATCGAACCGTATTTGCGGACACTGTTTGATGTGCAACACACCCTAACTGTTGAGCTAAGGTGTTTGATGTGGCTGTACGATCATTCAAAGCCATGCGCACGAGATGTCTGTCCTCTCGTTAGTTTGTGTGACAGGGCCGTTGAGATCCCTCACATCGGTGAGTTCGTTCCTCCTCTACCCACTGACGCCATATTCTCATCACTGTGGCAGCATTCCGTCCAGCACGAGCACCGATGTCTCAGTACGATAATCCGCCTTCCCATAATATCACTATTCTCCCTCGGTGAAAGTCGGAAACCTGGTCATATTGATGCCGTGTTCTTCTTACTGGGCATACTTGATCCTTTAGTGCGCAAGAACTGCGAGCAAACACAATTCCAGTGCTCAGTTCAGTTCCGTTTTATTATAATAATAAGGTTACAAACAGCCGTATACTTGTAATACTCTTATTAACCCAAGAGCATCTAAGCTCCTGTAGGTTAACATACAAATTATTTAAATATATAATTTTGGCAACATTGACACTCAACTTTACATAAAGAAAAAAATATATATATACAGAAACAATACAGAATTTATAAAAACGAATTAATTTTTTTTTACTTTAACACTGAAAACAAGGCTGTCAGCATTTGTAATGCTCATTTGATAATTAGCAGTGAGATATCTGAAATGCATAAAATTAGTTTCATTTCGAATTATAATCTGTAAAGAATTAAATATTTGAGGGGCCAAATAATAAAAATGTTTGTGCATAATTTCTTTATTTGCAAGTGGCAACAGAAACCTTTTCCCATCATCTCGCATAGAATAATTTGTATAATGGAGCACTGCATTATTGTTTTTAAAGAAGTAATTTAATGTTCTATAAACAAATAAATGTCTCAGTGGAAATACACCTGAAACGGTATACTTACAAAAGATGGTAACAGTTTTATATTTATTTGGTAAAATTCGAAATATAAATATATTTTGCATTGAGATTAGACTCCTTAATGATGAAATGTATGTTCCTCCCCAACTTGTAATGCCATACAGTATAGCAGACTGGACCCAAGATTTGTATAACATTATTAATATTTTATTACTGAGGATTTTTTAAATAATAAAATTTATATAACATCTGTCTAAGTGTATTTGTTAGTTTTCCAATATGCATTTTCCAACTTAGGGAGCTATCAATATAAACGCCTAGGTATAGTAGACTTTGAACCTGTTCAATTTCTTCACAGCGACAAGCTGAGTAATTATTGCATGAAAGGTATGCAATTTTAATTTAATCAAATTTGGATTGTAGGATTTTTTTTAGGTTAAATAGAATATACTTAGTCTTTTTCGTATTTAAATGTAACCCATTTAAATCTAACCATTTCATCACACATTTTAGATCAGTGTTCATGTTATAAAGAAGATTTTCCAGAGAATCTGCACATAAAGTTAATGATGTATCATCTGCAAAAGTGTTAATATAGCTATTTATTTTTAATTTACATAGATCATTTATGAATATCAGAAACAAGGTTGGTCCCAAGGTGGTACGCCATATGAAATATGTTTTGGGTTACTAAGTGTATTAAAAAGACTAACACATTGCGTTCTGTGTTGTAAGTAGTCTTTAAACCATTTTAATACAACACCACGAATGCCAATATTTTCTGGTTTGCTAATTAAAATTTGGTGATCAACGGTGTCAAAAGCTTTCTCCAAGTCCATAAATACGGACAGAGTAAATTAATTATTGTCTATGGAATGAAATACCTTTGACGTATAATTCAACAATGTATTTTCTGTACCTCTACCCTTCCTAAACCCAAATTGGTTTTCAGAGAGAAAATTAAAACTATCTAAAAATTTATCAGTCTATTATTAACTAGATTTTCTAATATTTTTGAAAATACTGGGTGAAGAGATATCGGTCGATAATTCTTAAAATCATTTTTATTTCCCCTTTTTGAAAACTGGAATGACAACAACTTTCTTCATTAAATATGGAAAAGTGCCAGTTTCGAAGGATAAATTACAAATGTGATGCCAATGGTTGAATCAAGGTAAAAGAACATTTTTTAGCAGCAATAATGGAGTTATTGTCATACCCAGCAGATTTTTTTATTTTTAAAACCTTTTATAATGTCAGCCAATTCCTTTCTACAAGTTGGAGCTAAAAACATGGATTTGACATTTTTACTCATATGGCTATTTTGATTTCTTACAATCCTATTCTTTGATAGATTTACTGCTATATTTACAAAGTGTTCATTAAATTGGTTTGCCAATAACTTAGCATTTTCAGTTGAATCAGAACCACTTCCTAATTCTCGATATTTATTTTCTACCTTTTTCTAATTTATTATCTCACTTATCAATTTCCACTGCTTTGATATATTTCCATCACAATTTTGAAACTGAGTTGCAAGGAAACTGTTTTTTGCATCTCGTGTTTTATAATTTATTTGATTTCTAAAATTTTTAAAGCTGCTTACGTAAGTTTCATTTATAGGGTATTATTTGTGTTTTTTATATAGCTTATCTCTTTCTTTTAATAAGTTCAGAATTTCGGAAGTAATCCATGGCTTTGCTGATTGTGATTTATTTTGAATTTTTCTTTCTCTAGTTGAATCTTTAATTATGAGATTAAATGTGGTTAAAAATTTATTATAAGCTTCATTGGCATCATCAAGAGTTAATACCTCGTTCCAGGAACATTTACTTAAAAGCCTGTTCAATAAAGTGTAGTCTATGTAATGATAAAGAATAGGCTCTGTATAATTATCACACTGAATATTCATATTATTGTTAAAATTAACTGTTAAGGCAATGGGATAACTATCAGTCACTGCTAATTTAACAATACTACTCTTGAATGAACTTTCGATTTTGCTTTTAACAAAAATGTGATCTAAACAAGTAGAAGATATCATACTTTCTCTGGTCGGTGAATTTATGAAACTTTGAAAGCCATTTGATGACAACAAATTTAGATATTCATTTGTGTAGTGATCATTTCCTAGTATATCTATATTTAAATCACCAATTACAACAACTTCGCTTTTATTATCAAATGATAAGAGTAGTTCCTGAAATTCTACTAGAAAGGTGGTAAGTGGGATACAAAGAGATATATAGATACATACGAAATATTGCTGATAATTTTCCAGATAAATAGCAATATATTCAGCTGAACTTATATCATTAAATGCAATTTGCTTGACTATTAAAGAACTTTTAAAGTAGCAAAGTATCCCACCAGTTTTATTGTAATCTCTACAACAATGGAACATATGATAACCATCTATTTGATACAAATTTAACTCATGTGGTTTGATCCATATTTCAAAAAGTATCAAAATATCCGTTTTATTATTTAAATATTCAAGAATAGCTTCCAGCTGTTCAAATTTATTTCTTAATTTTGAAAATTAAAGATTAATTTTGAAAAATTAAAGAAAGACAGTAATTTTTTTAACGTCGTTACGTTTCGTAACGTCGTTACAGATCACAGAACATGGCATAGGTTCAACAGAACTAAAAGGTGAAATATTTTCAGCAGCCATCTTGTTCATTTAACATATTTAGGTCATTGTCATCTCTGATCCGCCAAATTTTGGATCTTTTACTTTTACGAATGAAAACTTTTCCATTTTTCGCCCAAAAGAATTTATATCTATTTTTCAATTTAAATTGCTTAGCATTATACAATAAAATTTTAGTACTAGGAATTAGATGTTCATTTAAAAATAATTTTAACTCCTTAAAATCAGGATTAATGTCAGTACTTTTTAGAGGGAATTTAGATTTTTTGTTGCATTCTAGCCAATTGTCCCTTATTTCTTTAGTTTTTAGTTTCACAATAATAGATTTAATTTTGTCTTTGTTAATTTGCAGGAACTCGATGAGCCACATGAATATCATCATTACTCACCTTTACTTGAATTTTGCTAGCAATTTTCTCAACATTCCCTCCTGGAATTTCTGGAACATGTAAAATTTCTAAGTTCTGGTTTCGCGAATACTGCTGCAGTTCATGTAAATCATTTCGTAGTTCTTTCAGTTCTGCCTCTTGCTTTGCAGTTCGACACTGCAACTCAAGGTTAAGCTCTTTCAGGTCCGAAACTTCTTGAGTAAGTCCCTTCATTACAGTTAAAAAGTCATCTATTTTGCCTGATGAAAATTCTGTTGAAGATCAAAGTCCAGATATTTCATTTTCCAGCACTTTGATCTTATTCTTCAGGTCTACGATAATATTTCGTAGGGAACATACCTCTTCTAACATTGATTCCTTTCCACTGTTCTCTGTAGTTTTCTTCGCTCTAGTATTTATATTTACGGGAGCCGCTAACACCACTGCTTCTATAGAATCACGGGAACTTGTCTCGCCGAAATCACCGTGTCCTCCGATGCCCGATACATGTGACCCCGGAGATGATGGATTCCTTGCGTGGGGATCCTGGTCGATGTAATCTCCTTTCGATTTCGCATTTTGCTTTTTAAATTTGCACTGTCCTCATCGCCACTTATTTCTGGCCTCCTTCGATAGTTTGCGATAATTATTCTCACTGAATCCCCCACAGTAAAAATGCATAGAGCGATTGCAACTGTCAATGCATTTAATTATATCGCTTAGGTTGCGAGCTTCTTTAGAACACACTGCACACTTTAAAGCCATCTTGCAAAATTTCAGCTCACTCTACAATATGTACACAGTCCCTTATGTTTTGCGACACGTAGGTCAAGGTCAAGGACACTAGACTGCCACTGGTCAAGCTTTCGCTAGCTTCGCTGTCGCAGTGATTTGGTTGCAAAGGAACAACCAAATTGACTATTTTATTACTTTGTAACACTTTCCAGTAAATTATTCGGAAAAAAACTAAAAGCATCTAGCAACTCATCATCCTTTCATGTATTGCATCACTTGAAATCAGAAGTCTACAATTAGTGGTTTATTAGAAATTTACAGAAAACTATGGAGCTCGTAATCACTGCTCCTGAGTGTTCCAGTGGGTCCCCTGCTTTACACCGGCTGTTTTTAATCTCTTCTTATACCACTTCCAGGGACCGTTACTGTCACACATGATGTGCGTATGTGCTGCGCTTTGAATCATGTTCTCCCATGGGCTACCCATCGTGCATATTTCGGGACAATCTGATGAGTTCTTCCTGGTGTTGCACTTTTAATGGCCAGCAGTGTATTTTAAATTCTTTCTCTGCTCCAACAAACTACTGACGAAATTCTGACGCTGAGGCACAACAGGAGCATCAAATGACACATCACATCATGGTTTTAATGTTACACTTTCATTTCTCGTAAGTAGCAACAACATATTAATAAATTTACCAACAATCCAGGAGGAACGCTTCCCCCCCCCCTCAGAGACATTTTTGATAACTCTTGCCCCAATTGGTGACGTCCATACACTAATACCTCTATTACGAATTCATATAGAACTTGTTGAAATAAAAGAAGAAACTCACAGATGTTGCTTTTTTAAAAGATTTAAAGCAGGCATGTCAAACACGCGACCCGCCGGGAACTGTTCTGCGGCCCGCCAAGATTCATAACCAATACGTTTATTTAACTTTTGTCAACACTGGATTCTTTAATTAAAATTATAAGTACGTACACGGTACATGAATTAAATAAACGTATTTCAGAAAACATTTCCATTTATATATATGGGAAACTATTGCGCATAAATGTATATGTCGGAGCCCGATCGTAGAATTGCTCATATCATGAAATGCCCGATCATTTCATGAAATAGTGGCATTTCATGATACGAGCAATTCTATGATCTGGCTCCGACATGTATACACATGTCTCGAGGTCATTCAAATGTACGTACTTTGCGCATGGCAATGAGTCACGAAATGCCAGTAGAGTCGGAAGCTATTCGTTAGCAGTCAGTGAACGAATACTGCGTTCTAGTCTAGTTTGCACATAACAATTTTCATCTGTTATTTTTTTGTTTTGCGGCCCGCGATTTAATATATAATACTTAATATGGCCCTCGGTGGTTAACGAGTTTGACATGCCTGACTTAAAGTGTTTGGCTTTTCGTAATGTACAGTTTTAAGACCACTCCTATCTTCTTTGGTGTCTTGGCTAATTAAACACTAAAAGACTTCGTCGTGTGTTCGAATAAATAAGGGACATTTTAGTGTTTTCCGTCGGTACGAGTCACACACGCATAGTGTCTATCTCTGTCTACAATTAATAATAATTATTAAACAAAGTATATGATGAAAAGTTAGACAAGCAGAAGTTATAAACAGAAGTTAGACAGGCAGAATATATTTTGCTATCAATGCGAATAAAAACCTTATAGTCATTAAATCTTTGGTTAAACGGTTTTACGAGTAACGAATAGCCTTTGTTTCCAGCATACAATACTTCGTGTTGGGTTCCCAAAGACATAGAGAGCAATAAAAACGACCACAGTGCAGTTTCATCGGCTTCTCTTCTATTCGTTTTAGATACAGGGCTTACTTTGGCAGAAAGTTCGCAGACTCACGTCCCACAGCAAGTGGTTCGTAATGGGCAAGGATAAGTGAGGGGAACAATATTTCACGCTAACTGACCATTTAGTCTTTGCTCGTTATACGTTTGTTCTTTTTAGGATTAGGAAGAAAACCATCTACTGATGTCTTAAGGAATATTACTGAAACGAACAGAGGTAACAAATATTAGAAACTTCACACTCAGTAGACGATTAGGAATATATACACAGCCTGGTCAAATTATTATGAACACGGGTTATTGGGTTGTTTTACCTCTGAGCGGCACTTTTTTGCGCACCATGGGCTAAATGGCCAGGTCACAAGGACCCCGAAGGCTCAGAAAATTGGGGTAGGGGACCCACTGAAACAGCTGTTGGGAGACAGATGGTAGCCTCCTGTCATGGCCATCCGGTGTGTTCTTTAACGTGCACAGAGTATGGCTATCCCATACACGGGGTCATGGCTTAACGTCCCATCCGACGGACGGCGGCCTTTCCAAGTCCATCGGTGTCTCTTACTGGCCGTGGGCAGGACCGACTCAACGGTGACCTAGCTGGGACTCGAACCTGGGAACTGCAGATTGCTATCGACTGATTAGCCCCCCCCCCCCCTATTATGAACACGGAGTCGCGCGAAGTGCCATGAAACACCACAATTTATGTCAAATGTATTACTGACTTGAAAAACGGCAAAGGTACGGTAGAAAGCAAAGTTAAGTGCTATATGGTTAAAAAGGTTGATCTGACTGACTTCTAAACGAGGGGCTCATGTTGAAGTGTGATGGGCAGAAGCATCTGTCATGAGGATGGAATTCAGCGGAAAATCATGATGCACAGTATCCCAAATGTATGATGAATGGCATTGGTCTCCAAAAATGTCCACGAATCGTGCCAAATGCGGGAGGAAAACAGCTGTGATAGACAGGGACAGGCCTTTGTTGGTAATAAAACTTACTGCAAAACAGAGCTGATGCAGTTAAACTGCTGAGAAAGATAAGGTTAGCAATACTTCAATACCCATTTCAATGAGAACTATGCGCAGAGAATTGTAAAGATTGAAATTTAGGAAATGTATGTACCTTGATAAATATGACAAAGTTGGGTTGTTTTACCTGTGAGCTGCACTTTTTTCACACGCTCTCGAGGTCACAAGGACCCCGAGAGCTCAGAGAAGTTTTTGGGGTGGGGAACACTGGACAGCTATTGGGAGACATATGGTAGCGTCACGTCACCATGTATCCCATCTCGGCGTGTTCTTTAACATGCGCAAGATATGGCTCTCCAGCACACGGTACCACGGCTTAACGTCCCAACCGACGGATGGCAGCCTTTCCAAGCATACCTGTCCTTTACTGATAGAAGGTAGGGTGAGGGTTTAATGGAGATAAATCTCAATAGTTGGAACTCGAACCTGGGAACTGAATATAACGAGCCTGGCGCGCTACCGACTGAACCAGTTTAATGATCATCAAATTTCTGAATTATTATTGACATAAAAGGAACTTTTCCTATTAAAGCAGCCTCTGAGTGCCTTTTCTAAGACGGCCCTAGAAAATCAGAGATTCAAAGTATAAAAATTCCCACTTTAATATTCAGGGTACGCCACTGGTGTGAAGGTTTAGTGAAAATTTTAACTCCGACAGTATTTCGCTCTGACTAGCTAAGTGCACGGAAAATATGCCCAATGTATTGGTCTCTAGCTTTCAAATTCTCTAGCTTTCAAATTTCATGTAATTGTAACGAGCACAAGTTACGGCTCTCCCGCACACGGTACAATGGCTTATCGTTCCATTCGACGGCCTATTGGTGTCCCCTACTGACCGTGGGCAAGGCGGAGAGTTTTGCGGATATAAATCTCAACGCGGGCCTGCGGGACTATAATCTTCGTTGCCACAAACAAGGATATTGAGAATCCAAGTTGACGCGCCATTCCGTTTCATATCATTCTCTTCGTAAGAACATCGGAATGGCATCTGCTTTTGATGAAAAAGTTTTGTGTCAAAAGTTTTAGCCACTTAAAAATGGCCACTTGCAAATATTGGATTAAAAACTTTATGTGTGGTAATGTAATATTTCAGAGACCACTTATTTAAACGTTTTCGTTTGTTTTTTTATTTAGCAGACCCTATCTGACACATACATATCATAATTATTTGTTCCTTTTATCTTTATAATTCCTATGAAAAATCATCAAAATAAGGTTAAAAACTGAATTTTTCTCTATTTCTTATTCAAATTACAGTTTAAATCTGGCAGCACGTGGAAAAACATTATACGCTTTGAGAGCCAACGTAGTCCTCTCTCCCTACATAAAGGTACGCTTCAATGTATTAAATATTAGTGCCCCCAAAACTTCTCGAAATTTAAAAATATATCAAAATATGAAAAATTACATATTTTAAAAATCATTAAATATTGAAAAAATCTGAAACTTTGGTAGATAAAGACAAAACTTGAATTAAACAACTATCGAAAGAAAGTTTGACGTATTTTAGATTTAACAATTTTTCTTTAAATTCTTCAATACTCCTATAGTTTTATTTTTACTATTACGTCATTACGAAAGAACTGTTTTGAATTTTAACATGTTCTGCTAAGAAAATTTAAACTAAATTTGTTACTGACCCTTTTCTTTTTGTAGAAATCATAGTTTAATAAGTTAACGTTGAATTGTTATGTTAATAAAGCTGAATTTAAATAAATATATATGTCTTTAAAATAAAGAATTTGTGGAAGATCTAAAACTGATTAAGTAGTAAAATATGGTATGCCTTAATTAATAAATTAGAAAAACTGATATAAACATCATTTTTGAAGTGACCTTTGGTTAAGAACTCGAGAATGATTGTCACTCGGTATCTGTCCAATCCATACAGTCACAAATATCCACAAAATATCCGTTAGATATCTAAGATGATAAATTGATACACATTTATCGTCTTAGATATATTCTGGACATTTGGTGGATGTTGTGGTTGTTTGTAAAATTGCTATTACAAAAGTGATGAAATATTATGTGCCATTCAGGCGTAGAGGGTAGAGTTGCTGTTTTCAAATGTTGCATGATGTAAACGTGATATCAACACTTCATTCAAGTAGGTAAGTGCAATTAACACATCCTGTGATTAGTTTTTTTACAGGCAAAAAAAAAAAACTAATCACGAAGCTTTTGGCCTTAAATGGGCTGGAGATACGAAAATTTCTGATTTAGATTATGCTGATGATTTAGCCCTTTTGGCAAATGATGTTGATGAGATGAACTCTTTCATTCGAGCTGTTGATGAGACTGGTAGTAGAGTAGGTTTGGTTATAAACAGAGAGAAAACTAAAGTGATGAAAATTGGTCAGGCAGGCTGTGATTCAGTTAATCTGAATGGTTGCAGTCTTGAGCAGGTGTCTCAGTTTAATTATCTTGGGAGCTATATAACAGATAATGGTGATGTGCGGCATGAGATTAACAGAAGAATAGGGATTGCTGCCGAGACTTTTAAGAATCTATGGAGATTGTGGAGAAATAGTCGTATACACATAAAGACTAAAATTAGACTGTATAATAGTTTGGTTCTTTCTAGGGTTAGTTATGGTAGTGAAACTTGGACGCTGTGTAAACAAGATAACAGGAACTAGATGCTTTTGATTCTAGATGCTTACGCAGTATCTTGGGTATTAGGTGGTTTAACTTTGTAACTAATGATGAGGTTAGGCAAAGGAGTTTGCAACCTCCTTTAAGCAGCATATTGTGCAGAGAGAGACTCCGTTGGTTTGGCCATGTTGCCCGTATGAATAATTATAGATTGGCGAATAGGGTTATGAACAGTGTGCCTAGAGGCCTCAGAAGGAGGGGGAGACCTAGGATGCGGTGGGCAGACAATGTCAAACAGGACCTTGTTAGAATTGGTGTACAGTGGCCGGATGCAGCAGATGTAGCTCAGGACAGATATGCTTGGAGAATTAAACTGCGCGGTCTGGTTGGACCTCCGTAGCCCATGGCTGCTTGAGGATGATGATGATGATGATGATGATGATGTGATTAGTTTGATTTTACCTTGAAAGTATAGTTAGGCACATAGTTTTTATATTCCCTTCGTCGTGAGCATATGATAGACAGGTTTTTGAAGTTTGACGGGGAACATTTGTGTTAATAAATGTCTGTAGTGTATATATAGTATATATATATATTTTCTTTTATTCATATCTGTTTTTAAGTTTTGATGCCTTGAATTGTAGGGATAGTGATTGGTTTAGTCGGTCCCAATAAGTTATGACGTCAGCAAAGGTAAATCTTGCCATTTATAAATTTCTTATATATGTATTTTTGTTATTTCAACTAGTAAGTTTTAAAACAATTATATATATATACTAATTTATAAATTTACATTATTTAGAAAAAAATAATTCTTCTTCTATGATAATGCTAATACAATAATTAAAAAACACATTATTAAATATAAACAATAAAAAAAATAAGTTTTGAAACCTATCAGTAATAATAGCAGAAATTAATGTATAAGAATATTGTAGATATTTAAATTCAATTGTGGTGATGTATAACTTAGTGAAACGGCTTTCTGTTCTAAGTGAACAAAGGCTTTCTGTTCTCAAGCTCGCAAACTGTAGGTCCCATGTTCAAGTCCCAATTGTGCTACCGTTGAATTTTATTTCCCTTAACCCCTACCCTGTCTGATGCAAGAAGGGGTACACTGGCTTGGAGAGGTCACCGTCCATCGGATGGGAGGTAAAGCCCTGTCCCCATGTGCAGGAGAGCCATACCCCATGCACTTTAAAGAGCATGCCGGATGGCTTTGACGGGAGTTAAGGCCATCCATTATGCTTCAATTTGTCTCCTAATAGCTGTCCAATGGATCTCTTACCTCTGTGTGTAACATTTTTGCACACAATGAGCTAAATGGCCAGGTCACAAGAACCCAAAATTAGGGAAGGAGATAAACAAGGATGCCAATAGTCTGTTTTCTGATAGTGCAGAAAATATTCCAATCAAGCATTTGAAGAAGCATATAAAATTTTTTTAAATGAAAATAAAATCCCTCTCCTTCCCACCCCTTAGATTTTTCCCCATTGCTGCAAATGTTTGAAATTTTGGACGTTCTTGATATGAGTATAGACAGGGAAATATCAAAAAAACTTCTGTTAGTTTATATAGGCCACCTCATGCAAAAACATACTCCCTAAGACTGAAGATATATGTTCTGGCCATTGCTTCACAACCAATACAAAAAAAAAAGCATGCTTGCTGAAATATTAGTCTTAGACGTTGACTCAAGTCTCATTCACTTTTTGGAGATATAATTTGATTATTACTTTTTGTGGCGATTTACTGCGCTTAATGAGTTTCTTAATAACTTGAATGGGTTGGGTTGTTTCACTTCTGAGCGGCACTTTTTTTCCCACACAATAGGTTAAATGGCCTTGTCACAAGGAACCCGAGAGCTCAGAGAAGATTTGAGGGGACTCACTGGACAGCGGTTAGGAGACAGATGGTAACCTCCCGTCAAGGCCATCCAGCGTGTGACTTAACGTGCACAAGGTATGGCAATTCGACACAAGGAGCCACGGCTTAATGTCCACAAGGTATGGCAATTCGACACAAGGAGCCACGGCTTAATGTCCACAAGGTATGGCAATTCGACACAAGGAGCCACGGCTTAATGTCCCATTCGACGGACGGCGGCTTTTACAAGCCCATTAGTGTTCCCTGTAATAGAGGACATGGGAGGGAGTTTTGCCAAGATTAATCTCAACGCTGGCTAAGCTGGGACTCGAATCTGGAAACTGAAAATTATGAGCCTGGCGCGCTACCGACTGAGCATTTACCAACGTTTATTGTTAGAATTATTAGGAAAATGACCCGTCACCCACGTTATTTTTCATAGTAAACTCTGCTGTGGGCGCTGTCACTTATTTCGTGTGTGTTGTGTTAACTTTATCATTTTTCTTCCCACAATGGGCTAAATATCCAGGTCAGAAGAACCTTAAAGACAAAGATATTTTTGGAATGGGACCCACTTCACAACTGTTAGGAGACAGATGCAAGCCTTCCCACAAGGCTATCCGGGTGTTCTTTAGCGTGCACAACATAATGCTCTCCTACACATGGAGCCATAATTTAACGCCTCATGAGACGAACGGTGGTGTTTCCAAGCTCACTGGTGTCTCTTTTCTCACCGAAATCAGGGTGGATGTTAATGGAGATAAATATCAACGCTGGCAGAGCTGGGACTCCAACCTAGGAACTACAGATTACGAGCCTGACGCGTTATCGACTGAGCAAAACCAAACCTCCTACAACAGAAGGCCCATGGACAAAGTTATAACGTCATCGAAAGTAGAAAGAAAAAAAAAACATTTTGCCAACCAAGAAATGCTATCACTTACTGACATAACATTAGAAAATATCCTCAATGTACCAAAAACTCAGAATCAGAAAAAAAGAAAAGTCTTTTGTTGTTTTTTTTTGTTTTCTCACTCTAATTTTCTATACCAAAAATGCTTGTAGCTAAGATAAAACTACATGTGGTTAGGAGGTGCTAGTTCACCGAAGTCCCAGTTATTTCTAAGTTTATTACCGGTGTACTACTATGTATAATACTATTTATTTATAAATATACCTTATTTAAAAGGAAAAATATTCGTAATTATTAGGAATTATCATAATTCTAATACATACGAATTATTTTCTTTCTAAATATGGTATATTTTGAAATAAATATTAATATTGATATTAGTACATAAGTACACCAGTAATAATAAAAGAAAGAGAAATATGAAAATTTTCTAGATTACAACTAATTGTTGAGTCAAAGAAGGTCTAAGGAGAAAAAGGCTAACTTCGCACAAAGCGTAAGTGGCGCCGTTCTGCGGAAATTTACTGAAGCCGAAAGGGGCAAATTGATGTGCAGGCACAAACACAACTGTAAGGGGCGATCTGCGTATGCGCAGTGCAATCATTTTAGCCCAATGCAGCTATGGTTTGTCTTACTATTGGTATGTATTTTGCGATTTAACCAGTGTTTCCAAATGTCTAACAGCCATGGCTGTTTGGCACAGTGGTAGCTGACCCTAAAGTTATTCAATGAGTGTTTTATCTCGTTCAGGAGTACATTTTACGATACCTGGAAAAACCGTTGTATGTTTATTTTGAGTAAATTTGCAGAATTTTTAAAATTAATACGTAAAATAATACATTTAATCATCTTGCGAATATGTAAGTCAATGTATGTTGCAGTTTTGTGTTCTCTGGAGCATATCGATGTATATAGGTGTCTGCAGTTTGTTCTAATAGTAAATTTTTTATGGTTGATATCAGAAGTGCCTGCTGCCATCTATTGACAATTTATACAACTAAGAAACTCGATATGACTTTTATTGAAAATATCTAAAATGCTATAAAATATAATTAAACAAAACATGTTATCTCGCATAGAGCCATAAATTTCAATTTATTATAATATATTAAATATTTAGAATATTCAAAATATTAAAATTCTTTTATTTAGTATAGCTACTATATGTTTTACAAAATGGGATTTTATTAAAGAAAATAATTTTAACTAATCCTTGTAAAAAGAAAATTATGATAAAATTTAAGAAATGAACACTTTGAGCAGAGCTAAAGTGAATGTAAAATTAGTGACGTGGTGTAAGCCATTGAAACCCTTGCTGGGAGAGGGAAAAATAGCGCAAGGAACTGGCTCCTCTCCCTGGCTAGGTGGCTTCACTGTAATGCACGAAGTTGCCATATTTAGAGGGCGCTGGAATCGAAAAGTTTACATTAAGCTTATGAAAGCTAGCTCTCTTCTCCTTTAGACATCCTTGTTTCTACCGTTTCCATATTTAGTGATCTGTAAAGATGTATATACTCCCAATTCTGTTTTTATACGGATTTTTTTTTACACGATTTTTATTTAACACGGTTTGGAAAAAAATTCCAATTCTCTTTTTACACGATTTATTTTGATATAACACGGTTCAAACGGCGCCTTTTTAAAAATCTCCATTAGAATTTAATTCTGAAAAAATATTCCTATTCAAGAAAAAATTCCTAGAATTTACATTTATAAACAAAGATGCCGCTTTTATGGCCATATTTTCAGAAGTAGTTTTACTTTGAAAATGTGCTATAGATACACATTTTGTGCACTGCAATCCACAAAATAAAAACTACGCAACAAGTTTTCTTTATTTCATTCTCTCTTTCACTCTATTCCAGTACTTCTGCTATATCTATCTGCTGCTATTCTACTTAATATCTACTGAACGCAACGACCTAGAGTTACCAGTTGTCAGATGAAAGCTCATATAATGAACGTCGTAAACTACTTAAAATTTTGACCCCACCATCCTCGCCCACCCTTTGATAAGATCTTCGCCATGCGTTACATCGCCATCGTGTTACATTCAAATTAAAGCTTGTGACGTCCCCGATGTCCTGGCCTACTTCAAACACGACTCAAAAAACATGGAGAGGAAAAATATGGTCAATGTTTATGAGTCATATATAGGTAGATTGACAGATTTATTCTCAGAATCTGTAGAAACATTACATTTACGTTTACATGTTTTTACCTTACAATTACAACGAAATATATACAATCTTGCATATCCTATATACAAAATTTTAAAACATTACATCTTTTTTTTATATATGTATATTCTTCTTTACATCGTTTCTTCACTAAAAATCATATTTTCATTCGTACCAATATATATATATAAACATCTAATATTATATTTTATTAATGTTTTATAATTTTACTACATTTTTCAGTATAAATCTGAGAAAAAATGTTAAATCTTTAACGAGAATAAAAAACTCGCTTGTGGAAAAAAAATTAATAGTTATGTTTTAATGAAAAGGCAACATTATTCCGTTTCACATATTTGTCATATTTTCCTAGCTTCAGATAAAAATCATAAAATAAATATTAACCAATTTGAAAGTTCAAAAACTGCAGTTAAGAATAAATGAAAAGAAAAACTTTATTTAGTAGAAAACAAAAATAAAAATAAAATACTATATTGATTTTGTATATCAATAGAGGGTCAAGATCCATTATTGAGCACTTTAATAGCAACTTTGCGGCTAATGAATTTATAATACATTTCATTTTCTTCCTTTTTTTCTAAAACATAGTCTCAATTTTTTTCTGCACTTTCAATCCATTTTCTTAAATCCTTAAAGGAAATGTTATCACTCCTTATTCCTTTCCTTTCTAATGTCCGCAAGATTTGAACATTAAAATTCTTCCTTATATATTTCAGTACTTGAAATAGATATAAATTCCTTATTTGTAAAATACCAAATTCATTATATACATTTCAACGCTTTCAAATTTTCATTTTGCATTTTTTTTTTCATTTTCATTCATTTTTCTTTCAAAATTTCATCATGCATCTAATTATGTGGTTCTGCACATAGAGTAATGGTTTGAACTCCACCCTTAAATGAAAGTTTCAAAATATGCACAGTCGTATCAGAATAATATGACCACCCATGGAATCACAGTGTACTCGCCCAGGCGCGTCACAGAGCGCACATGACAAGGTCAACCACACGGAGATATAAGTGGCCGGCCAGGACACATGAGCCATAGCGTGTAACGTGAGCACAATGGCAGAGGTATTAATTTGACAGACGTTCAAGAAGGAATGATCATCGGCTACTGTGCCAAGGGTGGAAGCATCTCGGAAACAGCAGACTTCGTGGGCTGATCGCAAGGTGCTGTAGTAAGGGTGTACCAAGAATGGACCGCTGGCACACCCTGTTCCTCCAGACGTCAAAACTGTGGAGCCTCAAAAGCCATTGATCAAAGAGGAGAACGTCACCTCTGTCGACAATGGCAATCAACGCGCAACAGTGCAGCAATTGACTACTCAAATGAACGCTGGGGCACCCAGGTACGCATCCCCGATAACAGTAGAGTGAACCCTGTTACGCATGGGTCTCCGGAATCAACAAGATTGTCTGCATAAAGGCACCCATGTTAACCAAGGTCCGTCAGCAATGATTCCAGCAGTTCGCACGGGACTACCGTCATTGGACAGTGGAAGAGTGGAAAAAGGTTGCCTTCTCTGACAAATCGAGGTTTCTACTCCACAGTAATGACAGGCGGTGGCGGATACGACGTCAGAAACACGAGAACCAACACCCGGACACGCTTCTTGTTTAAGTACAGGTCGCCAGTGGCAGTGTGGATGTATGGGGGATGTTTTCCTGGTATGACCTGGGACCGCTGGTACCATTGGATGAGTCCCTGAACGCCAATGGCTACCTGTTCATCCATGCTGACCACATGCATCCCTTCATGTTGGAGGTTTACCTTGGTGGTGATGGTATTTACCAACAGGACAATGCACGCTGCTATGTCGCTAAGGTGGTGCGTGACTGGTTCCAGGAACACGACAGCGATGTGTTCTCCCTTGGCTGGCAAAATCGCCAGACCTCAATCCCATAGAGCACTTGTGGGACCATTTGGATCGACAGATTCGGCATGCGGACCCACAACCACGTCATTTCCGGAACCACTGTGCTCTGCTGGAATCCGAATGGGCACATGTGCCTCTGGCAACCTTCCAGGGCCTCATTGCGTCCATGCCACGCCATCTCGCCACTGTCATCCGAGCCAAGGGTGGTTATTCCCATTATTATGTAGGTGGTCATGTTATTCTGATACGACTGTGTATAGTAACAATATATATATATATATATACACTGGTTTCCATAAATTAAAGAAAAATGGGAAAAATCCCGATAATTCGCCAAAACATTGTGTGATCCTCACCAAATTTGTTCATGTAACCAGCAAAGTAATGCTGAGTGAACATATTGTATGCAAATTAGTATAAGTTGTGTGAATTTGAGTAATCGGATAGCGGCATGAAAACGGGTGTTTCCGAGGGATTGTTATTTTGTGTTTTGGGGATTGTTAGTTTGTGTGATAAATGTAAGTAAAGAAATTCGAAATAGCCATTTTGTAGGAATGACCGCGAAACATCATTTGCCAAGTGCACTGCGGTGGAGAGCTATTGGCCGGCTCGAAGCGGGCTAAAATCAATCAGACATGGCACGATGGCTGAATGTGAGTCCTTCTGTGGTCCATAGACTGTGAAATGAATTTCTTAGCACAGATTCAACGTCTCAGAGGTTTAGCCGAGGAAGAGCCAGAGTTACGACTGCAGTAAAAGACCGATATTTGCGATTAATAGCACGAAGGAGCAGGACATCTACTCCCTGTCAGTTACAATCCTCTCTTGCAGCAGCCACTGGGAGGGTTGTATTAGCGTCTACTGTGCGCAGAAGGCTTCATATGGGAGGTCTGTACACTAGAAGACCAAAAATTTGAATACCCCTCACGTCACATCACAAGAGAGAGAAGTTGAATTGGGCATGCATGCATATTAACTGGACAGAAGAGCAATCGAGGTCCGTGAGGGAGGTCTGTACGCTAGAAGGCCAGAAATTTGTATACCCCTCACATCGTCATAGGAGAGATAGGTTGAATTGGGCATGTATGCATGTTAATTGGACAGAAGAGCAATGGAGGTCCATACTCTTCACAGATGAGTTGCTTGCAGAGTGATTGCAGAGTGATACCAGACATTATTTGACATGGAGAGAACGAGGTGCAGCCATCATCCCAGTAACATCCGTCAAAGAGACAGTTTCGGCGGAGGTAGCGTGTGTGTTTGGAGTGGTAATTCCTTAGGTGGACGCACAGACCTCTATGTGTTCACGAGTAGGAACCTCAATGCTCAAAGGTATAGAGATGACATCCTATACCTTTGAGCATGTACGTCCCTCACGCAGGAGCAATAGGTTCATCTTACAAAACGATAGACTCGTCCACACAGAGCTCGACTAGTGGAACAATACTTTCAAGAGGAGACCATTATGCACATGGAGTGGCCAGCTCGTTCTCCCGACCAAAATCCAATTGAGCATGTGTGGGATGCTCTAGGGAGACGTGTTGCTGTCCTCAACCCGCTATTGAAACAAAGGGGGAGCTTATTACTACTTTAAAGGAACAATGGTTGTTACTCCCTACTGAGCTGATTCACAACATCATAAACAACATGGAACATCGCTGTCGTGCCTACATTGCTGTAAGGAATACACACTCCTTATTAAACAACTTTGCCCATTGCATTCTGACACCTCATTTTTGGACAAGGTTCTGTAAGAGTTATTTTTTGACGAAAAATATTTCTTGTGAAATATTTTATGCAATTCTGAAACTACCATTGTTAACCATGTTTTTATCAAATTTCATTAAAATCATTTATATAGTTTTTTGTTTATCATAATTTTTCTGAGTTTCCTTTAATTTATGAAAACCAGTGTATATAAATATAATAAAAAATATAAAAAATAATTGATATCTTTTGGTATGTGCTCCAAATAGTAGGAAATAAATCTACATCATATCGATGATGGAATCAGTCACTGAGTTTCGTATTCGCTTCAAAGGAATATAGGGCATCAATTGAACAAGATTGCCAGTGCCCTATCTTCCTTTGCAGTGAATACGAATTCAGTGACTGATTGCGCCATCGATATGCTTGAATTTTGTTTTCTATTTTTAGGGCATGACAGGAAGATGGGCATTTCTTAATTTATTTAATTTTTTTTTCCAAGTTCTCTCACTTTTAGTTTGCTAACGATAGTTAAAGCAACCTGAACGATGGAAACGAACACGTTTGTTGAGCGTGGTGAGCAATAATATCTGTCCACCAATCGGGATTAGAAGACATACGGATTATCTGTAACCAGGCTTACGAGGGTTTACTGTATTTGGAAATTGTTATCGTCAACAAATTGAATTGTGTGTGTAGTGTGTGTCATATTTTGACTTTGAAATCATTAATTAAGAGTGGGTAAATGATATATTAACTATATAATAGAAAGTTCTCAAAAATTAATAAATATGCTATGACATGGGAATGATGGCTGCCGGATGGTTTAGTGAAAAGCTCTGACGCCACGTCAAGGCACCATCCATGTCAGAGTGTTTTGCTCTAACCTGGAGAAAACCCCTCCACACATAGGCAGCAAGTGTGGAAGGAAAAAGAGGGGTGAAGATGCTAAAAAGCATCCATTAAAGCATGAATCAGAATTCATTTTCTCTTGAGCGAATTTAATGGAAATATTTTCCGAAAGATTTAATTAAAAAAATATTAGAACTTGCTCTCATCGGTACAAGACCAACGATAAAACACCTTTATTTATCTACTACCAACTCTCCTGTAGAACCTTCGTGTAATTTTGTTACAAGGAAACTGCATTGTCATCTTCTTTATTTCCCTTAACACAGATTTTGAGGCCCTATGGCTCCCGTGATATTCGTCCGCACGATCCAAATTTCCTGCAGAGCGTCCCCTGTTTGCCACAGTGATTGGTTTAAAAATCAGGATCCCACTTGGCCTGTGTCTTCGTTTCTACACAAATTGTGACAGCTCGTGTCTCACTTTTAATCCTCATATTCTGTTGTTTCCTGCACTACTGGTCACTTTTGTGTATTCTTCCGTCCCTCTGACATTTTACACAGTTTGAACACAAAAAATTTAATGGTGATGCAAAGGTCATTGCTCACTCGGCGCTCTCTCTCAGAGCCCGTGGCAAAGGATCGAGATATTTATTTCATCAGAATTTGGCATTCTGTTATTCCCGATGTACTTTACCGAAAAGTCCCCAATTTCGTAGGCGTATTCCCCCTACCTGACCCCATGTTTGGTTAGAAAATCAAGTCCCTAACTGCAATGGAACGCCTAAATAATGCTTTTGGAAATGTGGGGAATCTGGCAACGTCAGCAGATTTAAATGTTATTTTAACTCTTTACTTTCACAGTTAGGAAGCAATAAATGGCAACAATAGATTTGACAGCGATTATCGTTTCCCGTAATAATAGCACGGTACATATCTTTGCCTCTAGCAAGCTCCCCTTTTGGATGTTCGACTTGATATTTGGCATTGCAATCCGGACCACAGCCAGCAACATTATCTGAAAATTTGCAGTCTCTACGTTGAATTCCCAATGAGTTATGGCTGCCACAGACACAACAGACACCTTCTTTTGTTATATAGATTTAAATGGGCAAATAAAATTGGGCAAATTTTTAAAATCCACGACCTTCCTACATAACAGGCTTTTATTTGGTACGTAGCATGTTGCTAGTGGTCAACATCTTAGAAGAACCATTTTGACAAACATATAGAACTGAAAAACCAAGAAATGATGAACCAAAACCGTAAGAAAATTGAAGTGTGAAAATTTTATCGAAACTACCACCCGATTTATAATACAATTTAATATAAATTCATCCATTTCGTTCCATCATTACTCCGTTTCTTTAATCAATTAAGTCCATAACAGATATATCATTATGATATATCTAAAGTTAAAAAACAATAGATTTTATTTGGAATGTATCAATACAGGGATTGAGAGATAAAAAATGGTTGTTCTGGAACTGTTCACGATCAGCGACAAGTTTAAATTTCTGTAAGACTTTTGACTCTGTTGATCGTTATAATTTGTAGTTTAACGATAGCAGGTTAAGATGATGGAATTTTTGTCACCAATCCCGGCATCAATGAAAATAAGAATTTTATCAAAGGAAAGATATTGACCAACTCGGAGATGTTTTCAATAATTTGATTTGTTCCGAATTATTATTTGAAGTCCTGACAAAAGATATGTAAACTTAACTATCATTAATAATGGCTCTATAATAAAGACTGCTAGTACGTCTTTCATAGTTGCTTCAGCAGTCTCAAAATTAAGGTTACAAAAAATCACCAGATGCAGATGAACTGCTGAAAACCGGAAGGAATCGGTGGTCGTATGAATGAAATATTGAATATTTTCTGTAATAAAGGTATCGTTTTAAATGATTTTATTTGATTTATAATTATTCCCATTTTCAATCAGAAAATGTTATCTTTGTTCTTATTATGATTACTACGGTATCAGTCTGCATTTTGTTTCCGATAAATTGTTTTCCTCTTTTGTGCAAAAACCAGTTAAACAGTTGTTTTACTGAAACAATTTATAGAAAAATGTTTACAGTTTCAAAGTATGGCTTTACATATTTTAAGCGTTTGTTGCCGCTTGATCGACATAGTGTGTGGTTAGTCGTCCAAAGGGCGAGATTAAGGTTATCTGGTCTTCAGAGTTGGGGTACTTAGGAATTTTTGGATCTCTAATGATATCAAAAGGTAGGGAGGGCGTTAATCTGCAGCGTACCAGGTTTCTCAATCTGCAGTTCCCAGGTTCAAGTCCCAACTGGGCCAGCGTTGAGATCTATCTCCGCACCGATGGGCTTGGAAAGGCTACCGTCCGTCGGATGGGACGTTAAGTCGTGGCTCCGTGTGCGGTATTTGGGTTGGGTTGTTTTACCTCTGAGCGGCACTTTTTTGCATACCAAATGCGAAATGGCCAGGTAACAAGGACCCCGAAGGTTCAGAGAAGGTTGGGGGAGGGGATCCACTGGAACTGCTGTTGGGAGACAGATGGTAGCCTCCCGTCAAGGCCATCCATCGTGTTCTTTAACGTGGACATGGTATAGCTCTCCCTCACGGGACCACGGTTTAATGTCCCATCCGACGGTCGACGGCCTTTCCAAGCCCATCGGTGTCCCCTACTGACCGAGGGCAGGGCGGTGAGTTTTGCGGAGATAAATCTCAACGCTGACCCAACTGGGACTCGAACCTGGGAACTGCAGATTACGAGCCTGGCCCATGTGCGGGAGACATGGGCCAGGCTCTCGCACATGGACGTTAAAGAACAGGCTGGATAGCCTAGATGGGATGCTGCTATATGTCTCCTAATAGCTGTTCCTCCCCCAATCTTCTCTGAGCCCTCGGGGTCCTTGTAACCTGCCCATTTAACACATTATATGCGAAAACGTTCCCTCTGAGGTAAAATAACCCAAAAGGTACTAGAAATGAATAATAATTAAGTAACCAAGTAAATAAGTAAGCTGAAAGAGAGCATTTTAACTTAATGAAAGTGACAGTTACATTTTCGAAAATCTTTCGAAAACATTTACATTTTCGAATATTTTTTTAACTCTTATGAAATTGGTTAACTAAATGTGTTCAAACCTTCATGATATATTTTGTAAAAGTGAATTCGCTGTCAATGCTTAAATGGTTAGATGGTTTGGTGACAAGGAATAACTAAGGCGGAAGTTGGCTCAGTCGGTAGCGCTCTTATTCGAGTTGCAGCGTTAAGTATTTTCTTTTCTAAACCTTTCGTTTGTGAGAAAGGCGATTCTGATGGGTTGAAAAGGCCACCGTCCGTCTGATGGGACGTTAAACTGTAGCCCCTTATCTAGGAGAGAGTCTGCGCACGTTAAAGAGCACTTTAGGTGGCTTGTCTCCTAACGGCCGTGCAGTGGGTCCTCTTTCCTAAACCTTCCCTGAGCCTTTGGGGGTCCTTGTAATTTGTCATTTAGCCCATTGTGGGCAAAAAAAGTGCACATAATTAAAACAACCCACCCAAGCAAAACTCTTAAATGTAAGAAAAAAAAGTGAATATTTTTTAGAAAAATTCGCTTTAGCAATGAATTCTATTTCTAAGGACAATTCTTGAGAATGAAAAGCAGAATGATATTTGAATATTAATTAAGTAGTTTTGTGTCCAAAGTGGGAAGAAAGTTATTAGAAAAGTAATCCTGCCTGTTTGGGAACAAGTGAATTTCACCGGACCAAGTATTCTGTTTCCTTGCGTGAAAAGCAGTGGCGGCTCGCGTACAGGCACTGTGAACTGCAGCACCCCCAATTTCAACTTGATATTATCGATAACATTTAATATAATGAGTTCTTTTTTCTTTAATTCTTTCTTTATACTTGTACAATATATAATCCTTAAGCTTAATGTCAGTTAACACAATTCTAAAACAAAGGCTAAAAATTTTCTGGAGCAGCACCCCCACTAATTTTAGATACGAGCCACCACTGGTGAAAAGTAAAATAAACTAATATTGATTTTAAAGAGATCCTTATGGGATCAGCAATGGTTTGTTTACTTACCTGTTGAAACAGCTGAATCACACCACTTTCTGGACGATGCTGGAACAAGCCGAGGCTTGGAGTCAAATGTCCGTTCCGATGGTTAAAGGCAGGAAGTAGCTTTGCGTAACAATGCAGGAACTGACTTTTGACGCAACCGATCTTTACATAACCATCCAACAATGTGAACTGTATCGATTTTTCTCTCTTGCGAGCCAAAAATGAAGCGGTGTTAACAATGCCTTCTCAAAGTTGGTATAAGGATTTGTTTGAGAGGGCAAACACAGCGAGGTTCAAAAAGTAAATTGTTTTATTGCTGATGTAAGTCATTCGAAAATCAGAGTTGGGTTGTTTTACCTCTGAGTGGCACTTTTTTGCACACCATGGGCTAAATGGCCAGATCACATGGACCCCGAAGGCTCAGAGAAGGTTGGGACCCACTGGAACAGCTGTTGGGAGACAGATGGTAGCCTCCCGTCAAGGCCATCCAGCGTGTTCTTTAACGTGCACAGCTCTCCCGCACACGGGGCACGGCTTAACGTCCCATCCGACGGACGGCGGCCTTTCCAAGCCCATCGGTGTCCCCTACTGACCGTGGGCAGGGCGGGGAATTTTTGCGGAAATAAATCTCAACGCTGACCCAGCTGGGACTCGAACCTGGGAACTACAGATTACGAGCCTGGCGCGCTACCGACTGAGCCACCCCTGCCCCGAAAAATCAGAGGAAGGAGATAGTATCTGTATGATAATAAGCAGAGCACTCTTATTGTAACTGTTATTACATTACACTGTTATTTGTAACATTCATTCTGGTAGTAGACATTAGACATTTATTCCCATTGAATAGACAAGTTATACCTTTCTTATAAAGAATTTTGCATAACATATTTTCTAAAAATTATATATTCAACTTTAGGAATTTAATTAATTTAGTAGTAGTAGTATTTTTTTTTCTATAATTGTTAATAGTATAAAAGCAGGAAACGTGATGCTTTTGATTCTAGATGCTTACGCAGTATTTTGGGCATTAGGTGGTTCAACTTTGTAAGTAATGCTGAGGTTAGGCAAAAGAGTCGATAATCTCTTTTAAATAGCATATTGGGCAGAGAAAGACTCCGTTGGTTTGTTCATGTTGCCCGTAAGGATAATTATAGAACACTGAATAGGGTTATGAACAGTGTGCTTAAAGGCCTCAGAAAGAGAGGGGAAGCCTAGGATGCGGTGGGCAGACAATGTCAAACAGGACCTTATTAGAATTGGTGTGCAGTGGTCAGATGCAGCAGATGTAACTCAAGACAGATATGCTTGGAGAACTAAATTGTACGGTTTGGTTGGACTTCCGTAGCCCATGGCTGCTTGAGGATGATGATGATGATGAAAGCAGATTTTGGCATCTCAAAAGAGTAGATTCGTTCGTGAGATCTTCATAGAGAAACAATTTAAATTATCAACATCAGATGTGAGACTGAAGAAAACACACACAAAAAAATAAATCAGGAACAAAATAAAAATGCGAATAAAATTTCTAGTAATCCAAAAAGTGCAAAAAAAACTATGCCTAGAATTTTAATGCAAAAAGAAAAAGGTTCCACATCATCTAGTTTCAAAATGTAATTCTTGATAACTTTACTAAACTACTACAACTACAAACTACTACTAACAACCCAAACAATTAACGAAATGGATCGGTTTCAACATCTTAGTTCGCTCGGAATTAATCTATAAGCCTGTTGTACATACTTGATCATCAAAGCCTGTTATACATACTTGATCATCAAAGCCTGTTGTACATACTTGATCATCAAAGCCTGTTGTACATACTTGATCATCAAAGCCTGTTGTACATACTTGATCATCAAAGCCTGTTGTACATACTTGATCATCAAAGACGTTTGCACATACTTGATCATCAAAGCCGTTTGCACATACTTGATCATCAAAGCCTGTTGTACATACTTGATCATCGAAGCCTTTTGCACATACTTGATCATCAAAGCCTGTTGTACATACTTGATCATCAAAGCCTGTTGTACATACTTGATAATCAGAGCCTGTTGCACATACTTGATCATCAGAGCCTGTTGCACATATTTGAGCATCACAGCCTATTGCAAATATTTGATCACCAATGCCTGTTATACATACTTGATCATCAAAGCCTGTTGTACATACTTGATCATCAAAGCCTGTTGTACATACTTGATCATCAAAGCCTGTTGTACATACTTGATCATCAAAGCCTGTTGTACACACTTGATCATCAAAGTCTGTTGTACACACTTGATCATCAAAGCCTGTTGTACACACTTGATCATCAAAGCCTGTTGTACACACTTGATCATCAAAGCCTGTTGTACACACTTGATCATCAAAGCCTGTTGTACACACTTGATCATCAAAGCCTGTTGTACACACTTGATCATCAAAGCCTGTTGTACACACTTGATCATCAAAGCCTGTTGTACACACTTGATCATCAAAGCCTGTTGTACACACTTGATCATCAAAGCCTGTTGTACATACTTGATCATCAAAGCCTGTTGTACATACTTGATCATCAAAGCCTGTTGTACATACTTGATCATCAAAGCCTGTTGTACATACTTGATCATCAAAGCCTGTTGTACATACTTGATCATCAAAGCCTGTTGTACATACTTGATCATCAAGGCCTGTTGTACATACTTGATCATCAAAGCCTGTTGTACATACTTGATCATCAAAGCCTGTTGTACATACTTGATCATCAAAGCCTGTTATACATACTTGATCATCAAAGCCTGTTGTACATACTTGATCATCAGAGCCTGTTGCACATATTTGAGCATCACAGCCTGTTGCAAATATTTGATCATCAATGCCTGTTGTACATACTTGATCATCAATGCCTGTTGTACATACTTGATCATCAAAGCCTGTTGTACCATGAAACTCATCAACGACTTTAATGATAAAGTTCATCTCCGAACATCACTTTCCAAATGAAACAAACATTAGCATAATTTAAATGGAATACTTTTAGATTTCTGGTCAATGATCTTCAAAATTTCTCACTGAAGAACTCTTTGAAAAAGCCACGTAGATTCTATTTATTTTTATTTTAAACTTGTAGCATAGACGTAATAGCTTCACTAATGCCAACTTAAGTAACAAATCCAGATTGGGTTTTTTTTTGCAAGAAAAAAACAACAACGTTGTAGTGACCATAGAAAGACATTTTCAGTTTTATTTACGTGCATTGCAAGTTGACGAATCCTACTCTAATCTGATGAATACTGCATCTAAGATCCCAATCTCTCCTATCTAAAACTTTTCCCGGAACATAATCAATCGCAAAATAACACGATAAACGCGACGAAACACGGTCTTATCCATCACCTGTTCTAACACTAAATTAATCATTTCAAGCCTTAACAATTTTAACAAACGACTATAAACTGAATGTAAATTAACAGAATCTTAATTAATAGTTTAACCGCAAGGTTACCTTAATATAGTAACACGAAAACCATCATCCCCCCCCCCCCGCTTACACAGAACACCCAACCACCATCGGGTGATTAATATAAAGAAGAAAATTATACTAAAGTGGGAACATCTGATCTTACAGAGCCGAAGGGACTGTTTAGTAAGGTTGAGTTGTGTTACCTCTGAGCGGTACTTCCTTTGCATACAAATGGGCTAAATGGCCAGGCCACAAGAACCCCGAGAGTTTAGAGAAGCATTGGTAAAAGGGGATGGACTCGACAGCTGTTAGGAGACAGATGGTAGTCTTTCGTCAAGCCCATCCAATTGATCTTTAAAGTTCACAGGATATGGCTCTCCCGCACACGAGGCACGGTTACAGTCCCATCCGATGGACGGCGACCTGTCCAAACCCATCGATGTACCCTGTATTTAGCAAGGGATCCGTATATCATGGGTCAAGTCATTCCTACGATGTAGGGGAGCGGGGGTGGCTCAGTCGGTAGCGCACCAGGCTCGTAATCTGCAGTTCCCAGGTTCGAGCCCAGCTGGGTCAGCATTGAGATTTATCTCCGCAAAACTCACCGCCTTGTCTACGGTCAGTAGTGATACCGCTGGGCTTGTAAAGGTCGTCGTCCGTCGGATGGGACGTTAAGCCGTGGCTCCGTGTGCGGGACAACCATACCCTGTGCACGTTAAAGAACACGCTGGTTGGCCTTGACGGGAGGCTAACATCTATCTCCTAACAGCTGTTTCATTGTGTCCCATCCCCCAATCTTCTCTGAGCCTTCGGGGTCCTTGTGACCTGGCCATTTAGCCCATTTGTGTGCAAAGAAAGTACCGCTCAGAGGTAAAACAATTCAACCCAACCTACGATGTAGCAACGGCAGATCCGATCGCCAGGACCTTTCAGAAGAGAGAAGAGGAGGGGGGGGGGATGGGTCCTGGACCTCTCCTCCCCGAAAATCAGGTCATCTTGTGCGAAATCTCAAACTTGTCTGCCTGCTTCGAAATCCCAAACAATTAGCCCCATAGTATACGACCGACATTAAAATTAGATTTAAAAAACAACTACATTATTTCATTTCATTCCATACAGAATATCCTTTTAACCTTTCCTGTTCGGTGGAATATTTTAGAAATTGAGAAACCTTTCTTCTCCGGATCCCCCCCACCCCGGGACTATGTAATCGAAACCTCCCCGAAACTAAATTCTCGAGCCTCCTTAAAACTAAATCCTGGGGGGGGGGGGGGGGGGGGTATAATGGTCACCTGAGCCTCAAACTCAAAGGGACTTTAAATTTTTATGCTTGTTAATTTTTCGATATTTGATACAACAGTAAAAGATGCGATTTAAAAGAATACATTTTTTTTAATTGACGAACCTCGGATAAGGCACGGATGTTTCTTTTCTGGTGTCTTTCTGCTGAGATCTCTCCTTATACTTACATATCCTTTTACTGCACATTACAATAACAAGCACCTTTTGGAGCTGCTTGAGGGCTAAAAACATTTATGCAGATTTTGCTAAATTTTAATTACAAATATTTTAAATAATAATAATGACTTGATTTTCATTTTGGCTAGCGGTGTCAAAAGTTGAAAATGACCTACGCGTCTCTGGACCTGTGAGAGCAGGCACGTGCTCAGGATTTAGTTTCGAGAGGAATGGAAAATTTTGTTTTGGGGAGGTCCGAGAATTTAGCTTCGGAATAGGGGGCATCTGAAAATAAGACGAGTAGGGTTTTCCAGTTACTAAAATATTCCACCGAAAAGGAAAGGTTAAAATAATATTCTATACGGAATGAGATTTTATAGTTGTTTTTTTTCTAATCTGATTTTTGTAGAGAGATTTTATAGTTTTTTTTTTATGTAATTTCTGTGTCGGATATAAAATGTGGGACTAAAATGAAATTACATAATTATACAAAGACAAATTGTCTTGGATTTCAAAGCAAGTAAACAATTTTAATTTTGAGATTTAATATAAGGCAACAAGATTTCCGGGAGGGGATTATGATATTCCGGACTTCTCCCCCCCTCTGGTACGTCCCTGTGTGAGAAGACCTGCCGCTCTACATTCTTAAACTGGAAGAACGCATATCGCCTCTAGCGCATATGAAAATCTCGTTTTCAAAGAGAATGAATTTTTCCTTTGCCTGCTCTTTCACTCCTTAACAGTTTTAATTTGAGCTAGCGGATGATGGGTAAATGTAAATAGAATATTATATTAATTATACAACATAAAAGTATTCGTCTTTTAATTTTTAAATTTAAAAAGTTGCATTTTCCGCAGCTCTCTTAGAAAAATGGGTAGATTATTGCTCAGTGGAATATCTTTTAAAACACTACCACTAAAATTTCAAATTTTTACTATATATATTACTTGAAAAGTTCAATAATAATTCTACCAAAGAAGGTCTAGGGAGAAGAAGGCTGGCTTCGCACAAGCGTAAGTGGCGCCGTTCTGCGGAATTTTACCGAAGCTGAAGGTGGCAAATTGATGTGCAGGCACAAAAACAACTGTAAAGGGCGATCTGCGCATACGCAGTGCAATCATTTTAGCCCAATGCAGCTATGGTTTGTCTTACTATTGGTATGTATTTTGCGATTTAACCAGTGTTTCCAAATGTCTAACAGCCATGGCTGTTTGGCACAGTGGTAGCTAACCCTAAAGTTATTCAATGAGTGTTTTATCTCGTTCAGGAGTACATTTTACGATACCTGGAAAAACCGTTGTATGTTTATTTTGAGTAAATTTGCAGAATTTTTAAAATTAATATGTAAAATAATACATTTAATCATCTTGCGAACATGCAAGTCAATGTATGTTGCAGTTTTGTGTTCTCTGGAGCATATCGATGTATATAGGTGTCTGCAGTTTGTTCTAATAGTAAATTTTTTTATCGTTGATACGAAAAGTGCCTGCTGCCATCTATTGACAATTTATACAACTAAGAAACTCGATATGACTTTTATTGAAAATGTCTAAAATTCTATAGAATATAATTAAACAAAACATGTTATATCGCATAGAGCCATAAATTTTAATTTATTATAATATATTAAATATTGTAGAATATTCAAAATATTAAAATTCTTTTCTTGAGTATAGTTACTATCTGGTTTACAAAATGGGATTTTATTAAAGAAAATAATTTTAACTACTCCTTGTGAAAAGAAAATTATGATGGTAAAATTTAAGAAATGAACACTTTGAACAGAGCTAAAGTGAATGTAAAATTAGTGACGTGGTGTAAGCCATTGAAAACCTTGCTGCGCGGTGGAAAAATAACACAAGAACTGGCTCCTCTCCCTGGCAAGGTGGCTTCACTGCAATGCACAAATTTGCCATATTTAGAGGGCGCTGCAATCGAAAAGTTTACATTAGGCCTATGAAAGCTAGCTCTCTTCTCCCTTAGACACTCCTTGGTTGAGTCACGAAATGCTGTTTCTATTAAACAAAATGTGGCTGTGGTTTTCTTAGATATCCAACATGCTTTTGTTAGTGTTTGGTATATTGGGCTCCTTTCTAAGCTTTTTAAATTAGAAATAACTGGCAATATGTTTAACTATGTAAACGATTTTCTGAAAGATAGAAAAATTAAAGTAGAATAACAACTGTTCTTTCAGCTCTTATCCTTGTTTCTGACTGTTTACCACAGGGTAGGGTTCTCAGTCCTGTGCTTTTCAACATCATACTTCAGGACTTACCAGAATGCTTAAGCAAAAATATTAAATTTTCAACTTTTGCTGATGATTTGGCGTTTGGGTTACTGGCAGAGATCCTGACACCCTTTAAAAGAATCTACAAATGACAGTCAATCAAATCCACAAGTTTTTGGATGAATGGGGATTTTCAGTTTCACAAGATAAAACTAAATGCTTAATTTTTTCCAGACCACGATCTAAGTACTTCCCATTAAGACTACAAATTAACAATGAGCTATAGAAGTTGTTAAAGAACACAAATTCCATGGGGTTCTTCTTGAACATCATTTAATTTGAAAACCTCAAATTCATCTAGTTTGCCAAAAGGTTAATAAATATAAAAATAAATAAATAAATACCCCCTCAAGAACTACTAGAAGAATCTGGCTGCTTGCCACAGAGGTCTGACAGGAGCCCGTCAGTTTATATGCCATAGTAGAAGGTCTGTGAGGCAGATGAAATATGCTGAGATATCTAACTGGCACTTCATGGAGAGCTAAATCTAAAAATCTCCTTATTTTCTACAAAGTTTTAATACGCCCGATTCTCGAGTATGGTAGCCAGCTTTACCTTAGTGCTTCCGATTCCTTCTGCAGAAAGCTTGAAACCTGCCAAAATAAAGCTTAAGATGTTGTCTAAGGCTGTTTCTTGGATCTCCAACCCTTCCCTCCCTTGCTGAAGCTGCCACACCTCCACTCAGCGTTAGAAGAAATTCCATTCTTTTTAAAAGTGTGGCAAGAATGAAAACCAAGACCAATGAAAATTTAACCTTTGATAAAAATTTGAACAACTGCAAAAGAATGAGCATTTATAGAAGTATCAAAAGTAATACTTTCCTTTGAAATCTGGGTTGGGTTGTTTTACCTCTGAGCGGCACTTTTTTGCACACCATGGGCTAAATGGCCAGGTCACATGGACCCCGAAGGCTCAGAGAAGGTTGGGGGAGGGGACCCACTGGAACAGCTGTTGGGAGACAGATGGTAGCCTCCCGTCAAGGCCATCCAGCGTGTTCTATAACGTGCACAGGGTATGGCTCTCCCACACACGGGGCCACGGCTTAAAGTCCCATCCGACGGACGGCGGCCTTTCCAAGCCCATCGGTGTCCCCTACTGACCGTGGGCAGGGCGGGGAATTTTGCGGAGATAAATCTCAACGCTGACCCAGCTGGGACTCGAACCTGGGAACGACAGATTACGAGCCTGGCGCGCTACCGATTGAGCCACCCCCGCCCCCTTTGAAATCTGACTAACAGAAATGTTGCAAGGGATAGAATACCCGATTTTCCCATTTGGAATATCTCTAGGCCAGACCTTAAATCCCTGATGTGATTTTAAAACATCACTACCCATCTGAAGACCTATGAGCGCTTACCATGCAGTATATTGACAACGGATATGCTGATTTTTGCCACATCTTTACTAATGGTTCTCAAAGTGATGAAACTGGAATAGTATCCTGTGCTTTCTGCATACCTGGTCTCAGTATTGAAGAAGGATTTTCATTGTCTAATCCTACATCGATTCTATGGCGAACTTTGGGCTGTCCTCAAGGCACTTGAATGGGCATTCAATTTTCATTCAGAAAAAATTCTGATTCTTTCAGACAGCAGGTCTTCATTCCAAGCTCTTCTAGCTGATCCACTTTCTACCTCTAACTGTTCATTAATTTCAGAAATATTATGGTAAGGCAATAAACATATTGAAAATAATAAAAACCAAATTGTGCTCCAGTAGATTTCTAGCCATATAGGAATCCATGGAAACGAAGAGACAGATAAAACTGCTAGAGAGAGCTTACAGAAAGCCGCAAGCATATATAACATCGTAACATACAAAGATTTCTGCATTAAGAAAATATTTCTGCAATTTAAAAAATAGAATAATTTACTCTGAATGGATTAAACATTTTCAAAATAATCGCAAAAATGTTGGCATATACTATCGTAGCATCTCTGATAGCCCCACCCAAATTTCAAACATCTCATCTGAGCAGAAGACAAGAAATAGCTCTTTTCAGGATTAACCTTGATCACTGTGCTTTAAATGAAAAGCTCTTCAAAATTAACAAAAAAAACCTTCCCCTTTGAGCCATCTGTAAAACCCCAGAAAATATTTCACATGTATTTCTACATTGTCCTCTCTATCGATTTCAACGACAGATTCCGAAGGAAAAGATTAAGAAGATTATTGATGAAGAATTGCCAATGAAATCTCTTCTCTGCAGAAATTACAGTAAAAACTCTAGATTGAAAATTAGACCCTGATTCTCTGATTCTTGGAGGAAAGTTCTTTAATAAACAGAATCTGAATTCGCCCTTTGCTGAGAATTTCGGTGTTGAAAAAAAAAGAGAAATTTATTCTAGAATGTGCAATATTGACTGTTCAAGAAAAATGGGTGTTATACAATCTTTCTGTAGTGGCAAGCATCTCAAGTGATAATCTCACGATTATTTTTGGTGGTAGAACTGAAGAAAAAACTATGACTCTGTTACTTTTTATACATTGTTATATTTATTGATTTTTGTTTTTGAAGTCTATTTTGGTGCAGAAAGGAAAAGAAAGTGGGATCCAATAGTATTGGGCCACAGAAAGATTAACTCTTCATGAGTGGGAACTTTCAAAATTTCCAAAAAAACTAACTTTCATTTTTATTTTCCTACATTGTGATTTACACGTCCTATTCTTTGTTTGTGATAGCAGGAAGTCCAAAATTGAAGAGTTTCTAACCTTCCCATCACATTTTATCTATCTATCTATTGAACTACATCCTCCCTTCAGAAATCTCTGGAATGCTTCTCTGACTACCAATCTAAGATTACAGGCACTTTTATGGTTTTGCTTTCGAAATTTCGGTTTTCCGTACTCAATTGAGAGAACTCTTCTACAGGGTGATTCAAAACTTATCGTTCAAATTTCGTGGGGAGGTAGGGAATACGTCAGGAAACCGATTTCACATAGGAAAGTATGTCCGCAAATGTACGCATGCGTATGTAGAGGGCGCTGTGTGTACCCAACCAGTGTACAGCTCACCCGACCACTCCCGCTGTCATCAGCGATCGCTTGGTCACCCAGGTCACCTGATTTATCGCCCATGGATTTCTTTTTGTGGGGGGCCATGAAATACTATGTGTACGAGACCCCCGTCGACAGTAAAATGGACCTTGTTGCACGAGTAGTAGCCGCCGCCGGCATTGTCCGTGATATGCCAGTCGTTTTTGAAAATGTTCGGCGGTCAATGCAACGGCGCTGTGAATCCTGTGTCCGTGTAAGTGGTCGCAATTTTGAGCACCTGCTGTGAACCTGTACTTTACCTTGTTGGAATAAAAGTCACATTCGTTACCACTTAACTGTACTGTTTCCTTGTGTTCACTTTACTTGTTCATTTTTTTTCATGTAGATGACCTTTGCGGACATACTTTCCTATGTGAAATCGGTTTCCTGACGTATTCCCTACCTCCCTACGAAATTTGAACGATAAGTTTTGAATCACCCTGTATATAGTTCAGGGACCTTAACATAATTTCCGTACGAGAGCGGCAAAAGGCCTGTAGTGATTTCCGGAATAATAGTTTATTTTGAAGAAGAAGGGGGAAAAGGGAAACCCACTATTTGGAGAGAGGGTTTTAAGGAGTTTCAAATGTATGACTTAGGAGGATAGTTTAAAATATTTTTTATTAAAACCTTGATTTGTGTGCAACTTTAAATTGCATCGAGTGCCCCTATTTTGAAGTCATTGACCCTCGAAAGTGCTTTGTAATCTATAAACAAATCGCACCTGCTGCAGATCTAAGAGACAGAAAGATAATTTTAAAATTATACAGTTACGGAAGAATGGGAGAACACTTTACATAAAGCTGTGATAATGCTTCATTGTGACGGGAAAGAAACACTAGAGTCGATTAGGAGGAGAGCCGAGTGATTCGGCATGTTGTGAAATAGCAGGTGTCTTGTCCAAGATGCGTGTGTGTATAAACAACGGCTATGTGTTAGAAGGAGAGAGAATGGAAAACATTATGACACGTGCTCGGTGGTGATTAATATGCGAGGAAGTGGCACGAGCGGACGACAAAAACGAATGAGACACAATCTGCTGCTTTACATTGAGATGAGAGAATGGTAACGAACACGCCAGAGGACGAAATGAAATTTACATTTTTCTCATTAGATTCGTTGGGGGAAATTGTTTATTTTTTAGCTCTGATAGGAATATATGTTTATGTAGGAATTAATGTTTAATACTTCGTATTCTTCATTGAATGGAAGAAAAATTAAATTTTTCTGTGGACCAAGTTTGGGGAGGAAAACTGTTGATGTTGAAATGAGGAATATACGCTATAATATGATGTTATGGGATTGCTCTGAGCATTTTTGAAGCACTTTTTTTACACACAATGGGCTAAATGGCAGGTCATAAGGATCTCAAGGGCTGAGTGAAGATTAGGGCTGGAGAGCTGCTAGAGAGACAGATAACAGTCTCTTATCAAGCCATCTAGCATGTTCTTTAACGAGCACAGGGTATGGCTCTCTTGCACACAGAACCATGGCTTTATGTCCGATCCGACGGACGGTGGTCTTTATCGCATCCCATCGGGTCCCCTTTCTGACAGAGGACAGGGGGAGTTGAGCAGAGATAAATCTCAATGGTCGCAGAGGTAGAACTTGGAAACTATAGGTTACGAGCCGGGGGCGCTGCCGACTGAGCCAACTCCGTCCTGGTGCCACAGGGGAATTTTGTGTAGAAAGTTTAAATGAGCAAGCATTTGAGGAATTAAGAGTGGGAGGTGGAGGGGGGTGCGAAATGTGTTTAAGACAGAAGCTAGATCCATTTTAGAAGTGTTAGCTGGATTAAATACTCACAAGTGAGCACCGTCATAACCCGATATTTTAAAAGGAATAACGAAAAAGTATATAAAATGCATTTTTAACTGAAATCATCTAAATTTGTTTCGAAAAGCTTTAAGAAGTCAGTAAGAAATCAACTAATTCCATCTACGATGCGGTTTCTACCCAGAGTTACGGTGGCGTACGGATTTCGTTTGTACAGATTGTATGAAATAGTTTATGTGTTTTTACCTACAAATCTAATCAATCCCCTTTCAGTCAGGCAGCTACTCAATCACTCATAATCATCGATCTATATTTTTTCTTATTTATTATCATTAACAAATTGGAACATGAAATAAAAATCACATACAACACCGTTCACTGTACATGCTACACAAAAGTACAATAAATTACATTATAATACTAACATAGACGTAATATTTCAACACTAAATATACAATTGTGATGCCTGCATACAGATACATTTATCGAGTCCAGGTTTCTTATCCACAAGTGTACTATGACTTGAATGTGGATATTATTTAACAAAACTAAACTCATGTATACACAACAGTCTACACAGACAAAAAAACGTAAATTATAACTCAGTAAAACAGTTTAAGCACATGGTTTCAATTAACTCGTGGTTTCTTGCTTAGAATAAAATAAAATAAATACCCCCTCAAGCAGCTGCTTGCCACAGAGGTCTAACAGGAACCTGTCAGTTTATATGCCACAGTAGGAGATCTGAGAGGATGGCAGGACCTCAGCAGAAAAACGACACACACATCCATGCCTAATCAGGGGCTCGAACCCAGGTCCCTTAGATCAGTAGCCAAGCGTGCTAACCACTCGGCCACGGTATAGAATAATACATCAATATTCTCATTATTTAATATCCAGTTTTTCACTTACTTAACTTATGTTTTAATATTAATTATTTCCTTTATTTCATTTAGTTGTTTGAGTTTTTTTTTCGCGCAAGAACAACGTAGGCTATATTTGCGACTTATTTCATTTTTTAAAGGATTAAAAAATTTAGGAGCCCCAAAAAACACAATGCTTGGTAATCAGATTTTGACTAAGAGTAATATTTTTTAGCAATCAATTTTTAGATTGTTGAGTGTCTCTCGTAAATATTCTAATTGATTGTTGGATTCCAATTGTTCTTCAGATGCTTTAGCGCAATAAAAATGTGCAGTTTTCTTATTTGCAAAATTTCTAACATAGTAGGTTCTAGTTACTTGCTCACACTTCTTTAATTTACTCATACACGGAAGTATATGGTTTGGGTTGTTTTACCTCTGAGCGGCACTTTTTTGCACACCATGGGCTAAATGGCCAGGTCACATGGACCCCGAAGGCTCAGAGAAGGTTGGGGGAGGGGACCCACTGGAACAGCTGTTGGGAGACAGATGGTAACCTCCCGTCAAGGCCATCCAGCGTGTTCTTTAACGTGCACAGGGTATGGCTCTCCCGCACACGGGGCCACGGCTTAACGTCCCATCCGACGGACGGCGGCCTTTCCAAGCCCACCGGTGTCCCCTACTGACCGTGGGCAGGGCGGGGAATTTTGCGGAGAAAAATCTCAACGCTGACCCAGCTGGGACTCGAACCTGGGAACTACAGATTACGTGCCTGGCGCGCTACCGACTGAGCCACCCCCGCCCTCTATGGTTTGGGCGTACTGCTGTGGTTTCAGAATAGATAAAAACGTTCCTCTCCATACCATATACTATATACATTATACACCGAAGAGCCAAAACATTTTGACCAGTGAGTCTCTATGCAAATCGAAGTAACTGCACGTAAACGACGGCGCGTGTGAAGGCAATGAAACGGTATAAATAACACCTGATACTGAGCTCTGTTAATCAGTGTTATTGTTTTTCAGATGGGAAAGGCAGTGGATTTAAGTGAGTTTGACAAAGGCCAAATTGTAATGGTCAGATGACTGGGTCAGAGCATTTCCGATACGGCAAGGCTTGTGGGGTGCTCACGGTCAGCCGTGGTTAGTACAGTCGCTCAAAAAATATCCAGATATTTTTTTAGTGACTATACCTTCAAAATGTGTTCCAAGGAGGAAAAACCATGAACCGCCGGCAAGGTGTGGGCCGACCACGGCTAATCGATGCTAGAGGTCAGCCAAGGTTATCCCATATGGTATGAGCCAACAGAAGGACTACTGAGGCGCAACTCGCCCGTAATTTGAATGCTGGTGACGGAAGTAGTGTGTCACAGCACACAGTAAAATCGAACTCTGCTGAAAATGGGGCTGCGTAGCCGCAGGCTGCTCCGTGTGCCCATACTAATATCGAAAGCGCCTACAATGGTCAGACGAGCATCAAAACTGGACCTTGAATGACTGGAAGAAGGTCATCTGGTCCGATGAATCTCGTTTCCTGTTGCACCATGTGTATGGCCAGGTACGTGTACGTCGTTTACCTGGGGAACTGTTGACACCAGGATGCACGAAACAAGCTGGAGGAGGAGTGTATTGCTTTGGGCAATATTCTGCTGGGAAACCCTGGTTATAGTCATTCATGTGCAGGAAACTATGATATCTACTACCTACCTAACATCATTGCACACAAGGTACATCCTTTCATGACAACGGTATTCTCCTCTAGTAGTGCCTTCTTTTAGCAGGTTAATGCGCCATGCCACACTGCCCGGATTGTTCGAGAATTGTTCGCGGAACATGAGGAAGACTTCCAACTATTGCCCTGGCCTCCAAATTCCCCAGACATCAATCCAATCGAGCATCCATGGATTGTGTTGGAACAGCATATCCGATCTGCAGCGGCTCAACCACGTAACTTACAAGAGTTAAAGGATCTGCTGGTAACGTGTTGGTAGCAGATACCACAAGACACTTTTAGAAATCTTGTAGCGTCTATGCCTCGCCAGGTAAGAGCTGTTTTGTCGGCAGGTGGAGGACCAACATCATATTAGGTAGGTGGTCATAATGTTTTGGCTCTTCGGTGTATATACAGTTTATTGCCCTCAGTATCATCTACGAGGGGGTGGGGGGCTATAAATTTCTTTGCTCCACATATTTTAGTTAATAAATTCAATTCATCTATGACTACAAACAATCAGTACCTTCGGCACCTCATGATATTTAGACCGTCAGTTCGACCCGTATGTGACCTTAAATACAACACCGGTTCGTAAAATTCTTAGGCAAGGCGCACACCGCCGCAATTTACGACAGCAATAAGACGACGATTTCAATTGCTTCTTTGAAACGAATTCTAAGAACTTTCATAGAACATTGTAAATACCTTTAAATGAATTCATAAACCTTTACAATTTTAAGAACCTCGAGGTATATTCATAAAATGCACCTTAACGGAGGATCATTGTCGCATTGCTGTTGCAAATTGCGGCGGTGTGCGCTCTCCTTTATTTTTACGTTCTATTGCCTGAAATAGCCACAGTCACAAATTTTTAGCTCTCCAGCACCGGTATATCGAAATTTGACCCTTGAACTCGAACGACCTAACATATGCAAAATTTGACAAATTATCTGATATCTATGACCCCAAAATACTCCCAGGAACAATGTTTAGCTTTCTAGCAGTAGATTAAATTTCACCTTCGGTCTCGAAGAATCTACTGGATCCAAAATCTCATAACGTTTCTAAGATATGCAGCTTGAAACACCCAAGACACCAATTTCCATGATTCAAACAATCGTAGATAAAGGTCAAATTTCGGATATTTCCATGATTCTAACATCCGTAGATAATGGTTTGACCTTTACCTGACCTATGTCGACTTTGAAAAACACTCGAAGGTCAAATTTCGGTTGATGTACAACCAGGAATTCCTGTTGTCCTAATTTTCAGATCTCTACTACATTGGCATCATAGTTAGAATTAGTGTGATCGTCTATAAATTATGTCAAAAATCAATCGGTACTTTCGATACATCTCGAATTCTAGCCCGTTTTCTGATCCCTATTTGACCTTGAATTTTACATTTATTTCTGAGTTTTACTGCACCAGGATATCGAAATACGACCTTTTACCTCAAAGGATCCATCGCATCCAAAATATCGAAACATTTCTGATATCTACGACTCAAAATATCCCCTGGTACCGATTTTTTAGCTCTCAAATCATCGGTATATCTATACTTGACCTTTGACCTCCAAAAAAAAAAAAAAAAAAACTATCGTATCTACCATTTCGCAACATTTCCTAGATCTGTGATCCAAAATACTCTCAGGTAATAATTTTTAGCTCTCTAGCATCAATAGATTTTTCCTAAAGTTTCTAACATTTACAATTCGACACCAATTCACAGACACCAATTTTCACGTTTCTACCATTCATCCTATGTCTTCGTTTGCGACCCTGACAATAACACCTAACTACTAGAGATGGGTTGGGTTGTTTTACCTCTGAGCAGCACTTTTTTGCACACCATGGGCTAAATGGCCAGGTCACATGGACCCCGAAGGCTCAGAGAATGTTGGGAGAGGGGACCCACTGGAACAGCTGTTGGGAGACAGATGGTAGCCTCCTGTCAAGGCCATCCAGCGTGTTCTTTAACGTGCACAGGGTATGGCTCTCCCGCACACGGGCCACGGCTTAACGTCCCATCCGACGGACGGCGGCCTTTCCAAGCCCATCGGTGTCCCTTACTGACCGTGGGCAGGTCAGGGAATTTTGCGGAGATAAATCTCAACGCTGACCCAGCTGGGACTCGAACCTGGGAACTACAGATTACGAGCCTGGCGCGCTACCGACTGAGCCACCCCGTACTAGAGATGAGTGCAGGCTCAAGTTTTAATGTCTGAGTCACAAATTTATTATGTTCGAGCTGCCCAAACCATTTCGAAAATTACTGAGTTCGGGGATAAAATTCCTATTGCCAACTTTATAATACTTTTAACCCAAAACTGAAATCTTATTGCTGTTCGGAATGAAAAATGCTAGAAATTCTAGTAGAAATTTAAAATTCTTGGATAACATCATTATAAATGCTAACAGTCATTCATTTATTGAGGATAGCGAATAGGTTAAAAAAATTAAAGGCTTCTTCCTTCCGTAGGATTGCACATTGAGCCATGAACTCATGTGCAGAAGTGCCATATTAACAAGCCATACCTTATGTGCGTTTAAGAGCATCGTGCATAGACTTGAATGGGGCGGGGGTGGCTCAGTCGGTAGCTCGCCAGGCTCGTAATCTGTAGTTCCCAGGTTCGAGTCCCAACTGGGTCAGCGTTGAGATTTATCTCCGCAAAATTCTCCGCCCTGCCCTCGGTCAGTAGGGGACACCGACGGGCTTGGAAAGGCGGCCGTCCGTCGGATGGGACGTTAAGCCGTGGCTCCGTGTGCGGGAGAGCCATACCCTGTGCACGTTAAAGAACACGCTGGATGGCCTTGACGGGAGACTACCATCTGTCTCCCAACAGCTGTTCCAGTGGGTCTCCTCCCCCAACCTTCTCTGAGACTTCGGGGTCCATGTGACCTGGCCATTTAGCCCATGGTGTGCAAAAAAGTGCCGTTCAGAGGTAAAACAAAACAACAACAACCCAACCCATAGACTTGACGGGTAACTACCATCTGTTTGGTGACCAGTGGGTCCCCTTCCCCAAAACTCCTCTGAACCCTTCGCATTCTTGTGAGGTCTGACCATTTAGCCCATCGTGTACAAAAAAAGGGCCACTCGGAGATAAAACGACCGAACTCAATTTATTTTAAGTGCCTAAAAACTGAGTAAAAAGGCTTAAATCATAATTAAAAAAAGAATATACTTTTACGTATTTTGTCACAATTACAAGAAATATTATCTAGAAAATGAATTACTCTGAGCCTGACAAAACCAAAAACCGTGGTGATATTTAGCAACCACAATACACGACATAAATGAATGCATTCAGTAAACCTTTTTTTGATGGCAATTTAACAATAAACGTACTTGATATTACCTTACATGTACTACCTCGTGATATCGGGGGCGAGGGTGGCGGTCCAGCTCTAATCTGCAGTTCCCAGGTTCGAGTCCCAGCTGGGTCAGCGTTGAGATTTATCTGCGCAAAACTCACTGCTCACGGTCAGTAGAGGACACCGATGGGCTCGGAAAGGTCGCCGTCCGTCGGATGGGACGTAAAGCCGTGGCCCCGTATGCGGGAAAGCCATACCTGTGCACGTTAAAGAACACACTGGATGGCCTTGACGGGAGGCTACCATCTGTCTTCCAATAGCTGTTCCAATGGTACCCCTTCCCTCAACCTTCTTTGAGCCATCGGAGTCCTTGTGACCTGGCCATTGTGTGCAAAAAAATGCCGCTCAGAGGTAAAACAACTTCCTGATATCATTGCTACGTTAGTTCGACAGCCTTTTTATTGTGCAAGAGCTTCAAGTAAATAATATTTTTCAACAGAATGAAAGAAGTAAGGAGAAAGATAATTTACCGGTTGCTCATATTTCAACCATTCTAAACTGCCTTATGGTAGTGAAACTTAGGGTTGGGTTGTTTCACCTCTGAGCGGCACTTTTTTGCACACCATGGGCTAAATGGCCAGGTCACATGGACCCCGAAGGCTCAGAGAAGGTTGGGGGAGGGGACCCACTGGAACAGCTGTTGGGAGACAGATGGTAGCCTCCCGTCAAGGCCATCCAGCGTGTTCTTTAACGTGCACAGGGTATGGCTCTCCCGCACACGGGACCACGGCTTAACGTCCCATCCGACGGACGGCGGCCTTTCCAAGCCCATCGGTGTCCCCTACTGACCGTGGGCAGAGCGGGGAATTTTGCGGAGATAAATCTCAACGCTGACCCAGCTGGGACTCGAACCTGGGAACTACAGATTACGAGCCTGGCGCGCTACCGACTGACCCCAGTGAAACTTAGGTCTTTAAGACTTAGATACTTTATCCTGAATCAAATATGCTGTTGTTTGGTCTCGACAGTACATGCTGTCTCGGTTCCACGTGAGATCATTTGCATCTTTTACCTACAAATATTATGAACGATAAATTTCCTGGGAATCTCAATGTTTCGTTGGTGAAGCAACTTGTGTTATTTTCTGGATGTTTACAGTCTACGTGGTTCTTAACCTTTTATGCTTCACGTACCCCCTGGAAATGTGTATGTAACTGGCGTATCCCTTGTATAGATAGATAAACTATAGTTATAATATAACAATGGGAATAAAATAAAAAGTATATATATATATAACATATAATCTAACGAGTTTTGAGCTCTCATGCGTACCCAAAAACTTTTTACCGCGTATCTCACGTTGAGAACCCCTAGTGTAGAACGTTCCTGATGTTTTGATAAGAAAAGACTTAACTTTCCGTCGAAGAGTGATCAGATGGAGAAATTTCTTCTTTGTAAGCAACGCTGCGTATTTCGTAAGCAACGAAGTTGGTTCACTTTTGACGAAGTTATCGGCTACTTTTACGAAATTCTACTTTTATTCAACAGTTTTGCTTTTTCTCTTTGAGTTGCCCTCCAGTGAATGGCAAACGTTTGCGAATTCAGATTTTCGTCTTCTCTTCTATTGGGAAAAATCTTCCATGCAAATGAAGTCACTGCGCTGGCAGACTTTCCTTTCCTTATTTTCGAACTTTCAATGCCACCCTGATGACGCATACGGTTAGAATGCTGATGTGTAAGCTAATGAGCAAACTGCTCTGGAATTGAAGTCAAAAAAGAACATTTTTCGTACTGCACTTTGGAAGAAACGCTTTTAATACTACTTTAAGTTAATCATCTCGTAGGCCAATATTCTGTTCTTAAGCTTTGTTTCTAACCGAAACGGGGCGGGGGTGGCTCAGTCGGTAGCGCGCCAGGCTCGTAATCTGTAGTTCCCAGGTTCGAGTCCCAGCTGGGTCAGCGTTGAGATTTATCTCCGCAAAATTCCCCGCCCTGCCCACGGTCAGTAGGGGACACCGATGGGCTTGGAAAGGCCGCCGTCCGTCGGATGGGACGTTAAGCCGTGGCCCCGTGTGCGGGAGAGCCATACCCTGTGCACGTTAAAGAACACGCTGGATGGCCTTGACGGGAGGCTACCATCTGTCTCCCAAAATCTGTTCCAGTGGGTCCCCTCCCCCAACCTTCTCTGAGCCTTCGGGGTCCATGTGACCTGGCCATTTAGCCCATGGTGTGCAAAAAAGTGCCGCTCAAAGGTAAAACAACCCAACCCAACCCAAATTCTAACCGAAACGTTGTATTACCTCTGAGGGGCACTATTTGTACACGCAATGGGCTAAATGGCCATGTCACACGGACTGCGGAGAAGGTTGGGAGAGAGAACCCTCTGGACAATTATTAGACAGATTGTAGCCTCCCATCAAGACTATCCAGCGTGTTCTTTTCTGACGGTGCCATAAAACTTTAAGCATATTACCGTTTGCACGAGCGGTGGCATTTCCAAGTCCATCAATCTTTCTGACCGAGGGTGGGGATTTGGCTGAGATAAATCTCAATGTTAGCACAGTTGGGACTCGAACCTGGGAACTACAATGTACGAGCCGGGCGCGCTTCCGACTGAAGCAGCCACTAGCCACTACAGCAACACTGGAGATGAAGTTAAACAATGTAAAGTGTGGAATAAGTGGGGAAATAGCTCTATTGGTTTGTGTCTTTACCTCTAAGTGATAGGAGGCGGGGGTGGCTCAGTCGGTAGCGCGCCAGGCTCGTAATCTGTAGTTCCCAGGTTCGAGTCCCACCTGGGTCAGCGTTGAGATTTATCTCCGCAAAACTCCCTGCCCTGCACACGGTCAGTAGGGGACACCGATGGGCTTGGAAAGGTCGCCGTCGTCGGATGGGACGTTAAGCCGTGGTCCCGTGTGCGGGAGAGCCATACCCTGTGCACGTTAAAGAACACGCTGGATGGCCTTGACGGAATGCTACCAACTGTCTCCCAACAGCTGTCCCAGTGGGTCCTCTCCCCCAGCCTTCTCTCAGTCTTCGGGGTCTTTGTGACCTGGTCATTTAGCCCATTGTGTGCAAAAAAGTGCCGCTCAGAGGTAAAACACAACCTCTAAGTGATAAGTTTTCGTCCACTATGTGCTACATCACGTCCAAGTCACAAGGAGCCCAAAAGCTCAGAGGGGATGGGGAAGGGGATCACTGGATGCCAGTTAGAAAACAGATGGAATCCTTCTTTAAGGCTATCCAAAGTACATAAGGCAAAGTACATAATGGGTTAAGATCCCATTCGAAAGGCGACTGCCTTTTCAACTCGCACCATTGTCCCCTTTCCGACCGAGAGCGGGGTTCGGATTAGAGGAAGAAAAATATCAACTTTGGAACAATTGCGATTCGAACCTGGGAACTGCTGATTACGAGCTTGGCGCGCCACCGACAGAGCCGACAATCGTCTTCGAGTAGCGCTGATAACACTAGGGTAATTATGAGATTGCGTAGTTTATGCTTTGTCAGTTTTCATAGATAATAAGTTCATTGACCAGTAATTGATATGTGTCATTTGTCTGCGTTTTATGAGAACCCAGGAAGCATTAATTGCACAGTCCCATTCTCTCCGCTTAATCTTTTCAGTTTTTAATGCTAATTATATCAATTTCAGCAAAAAATGGTTTCTACTGGCTCACTCATTCGATAGCGCTCCAGCCTTGTAATCTGCAGTTCCTAAATTCGAGTCTCATCTGGGCCAACATTGAGATTTATCTGCGCAAAACTCCCCATCCATCCTCGATCAATAAGGACACTGATCGGCTTAGAAAGACCATCGTCCGTCGGATGGTGCGTTAAGCCGTGGTCCGTGTGCGGGATAGTCATAGCCTCTGCACTTTAAAAACACGATTGATGGCCTTGACGGGACTACCATCTGTTTCCTAACAGCTGTCCAATGGGAGTCCTCGGTGTCCTTGTGACCTAACAACTTAGCCCATTGTATGGGGAAATAAGTGCTGTTCAGAGGTAAAACATCCCAACCTAAGACGGCCTACTGAAGAAGAATTTGGGCTCGGGCTTTTTCAGGCTCAGAATAATTTTAATTTTAATTATATCTCGCATAAAATGCAAATTGCATTTTGATTATAATTTCAACTTTTTTAAGTCTTTAGAAAATGAAAACAAGCACCATGTGGTCGTTTTCGATTATTTTTTTTACGCATTCTGTATCTTTAATACATGAATAGTTCTTTGCCTTTATAATGATGTTAGGCACGAACTTTCAGTTTCTACTGATATTTCGAATATTTTTTGTTCCACGGAGCATTAACATTTTAAATTTACTACAAAATGATTATAATTAATAATACAAGAATGAAATAAATGAATCACCAAACGCACTTCTGTCTTATGATGCATCAAAGAAATTTTTGATTCAAATCTGGTTCAGTCTCAACATTAGCTGCAATGGTTTGGGCTAAGATCTTCTTGATACAGCCTTGGAGCAAAATGAAGAGAGGAAAAAAGAATATTAAAATATCTATAAAGATTTAAGTTATTTAATTTGATATTTAACCATAAGATAAAATAATTTATACACTGGGACTATATTAAAATATTTATGAACGTTTTAAAATTAGTTACTAGATTTTAAATATCAACAGCTACCATCGGAATTTTAATGTATAATTTTATTAATGAAACTCTATATTTGAAAATTATATCTTCGGTTACTGCACCTGGACAGGTGCAGTAACATAAGATTACTTTGTTCAGATTCAGGATCGAAAAATTGAGCGCGAACTTATCCCTAGTGCCTACGTTTTAATTTTCTCCTTTACCTTCCGTTCTGGTATCAATGAGAAAGGCCACATGGTTGGGCTTGTAACGACCATCTTCCGTCGGATGCAGTGACGGATTAAGTTATCTGGAGGCCCTAGGCACAAAAGATTGAAGAGCCCCCAACTGTCAGGAATATGTGTGCGTTGGGATACTCATTCCAGAATTCTTATGAATGGGGAAAATGCATACAGCAGGTTAAGTAACTAAATTACATAAATGTATAAGCAGAAATTTAAAATGTATCACATAAATTTGCATGTACTGAAAAATAAACGAAAATTTAATTATAAGCCAAAATAAATATCTGTTCATCTTAGTGTATTTAACAAGACAAACATCATATTTTGTATTAACCTAAGTGAAAACATGAGATGCGTACATAAATAATAGTTTATACTGACTTTGAAATATTTTGCTCATTAAAATGTTTAAAAAAAGTAGAGTTTAGACAATTTTGAGGCCCCTTTGAGGGTCGAGGTCCTAGGCGAGTGCCTCATGCGTTTATTGGATCATCCGCCACTGCTTCCAGTTTCCTATTTTAAAGTGGTACGCGTTGCGCTTCCTAGATTACCAGCTATATATAACATTACTTTAGTATAATTCTATAATAATCTACCTATGGAAAATGATGGAAAATAATTGAAAACTTAAAATATATTCAAAACATATTTTGGGGACTCCTTATTTTTACACAGTGACCAAAATTTTGAGACTCAAAAAATTTATAAAGCAGGAAAATTATGAAAAAAAAAGTAACGAAGCTCAAAAATTATCAAGCGCAAAAATTACGAGGACTAAAAATTATGAGGTCCAAAATTCCTGAGGTACTAGGTTGCAACCTATAGGTAAATCCGGCACTGGTCGGATAGGATGTTAAACCGTGCACTGGTGTTTATTTAGCTTTTTTTTTATCTTTTGAAAGTTAAAGAGCACGCTGGATGGCCTTGATGTGATGCATCTGTCTTTTAGCAGATAACCAGTGGATTCACTTTTCCTACTCAACTCTGAGCCTATCGGGTCCTTGTGACCTGGGGGCGGGGGTGGCTCAGTCTGTAGCGCGCCAGGCTCTTAATCTGTAGTTCCCAGGTTCGAGTCCCAGCTGGGTCAGTGTTGAGATTTATCTCCGCAAAATTCCCCGCTCTGCCCGCGGTCAGTAGGGGACACCGATAGGCTTGGAAAGGCCGCCGTCCGTCGGATGGGACGTTAAGCCGTGGCCCCGTGTGCGGGAGAGCCATACCCTGTGCATGTTAAAGAACACGCTGGATGGCCTTGACGGGAGGCTACCATCTGTCTCCCAACAGCTGTTCCAGTGGGTCCCCTCCCCCAACCTTCTCTGAGCCTTCGGGGTCAATGTGACCTGGTCATTTAGCCCATGGTGTGCAAAAAAGTGCCGCTCAGAGGTAAAACAACCCAACCCAACCCTTGTACCTGACCATTTAGCACAGTAAGTGCAAAAACGTGACGCTCAGAAATATTCCAGCCAACTGTTGTTGGCACTCGTCAACAATTAATCACATTAACTGCAGAGTTAAGTAAAATGTAACGTTCTTCAAGCAAGCTTTTACGAAAGAATTAACGTATTTTTATTTTCATTTACTTGATCTTAACATCGTCTTGGTCGAAACACTTTCAATTACTTCTTTCCGTGTTTTAAAAATCTTCCTTTCACAATTCTTCATAATAATAATTTCCCTCTTGTGTGCCAAAAAGCTCAGAGCAGTAATTGGTGTGTGATGGGAAAGCTTATTATGCTAAATTTTAATTTAACTGACTAATCAAGACTTGTCGCTTTTCTTCCTTACGCGTTATATATTTAATTTTTTTACTCCGTTGCTTTGTTAAGATAAAGAGAGATTTTAATTTTTCGCATTTTTGATTCTATTTAGCACTTCCGTTTCAGCAGTCGCCATTTTAATTACACGAAACGAGATAAAGAACAGCTCATCTAAATTAATATTTGTGCTTCAACTGTAAAAATAATGTTTGACTTTAATTAATAAGAAATATGCTCACGAAATTGTCACTCATTTGCAAATAATTATTCCTGAAAAAATCATAATAATTGCTGCTTATAAAAGCGTACGTCTTTGTTAATATATACGAACAATAGTGAGAGTTCTTTTACGAATGTTTAAACAATTCGAATGTGTTAGTAAGAAATATTCCTCATTAATATTAGTGAGAAATATTCCTCATTAACATTAGTGAGAATTATTCCACTTTAACATTAGTGAGAAATATTCCTCATTAACATTGGTATGAAATATTCCTCATTAATATTAGTGAGAAATATTCCTCATTAACATTAGTGAGAAATATTCCTCATTAATATTAGTGAGAAATATTCCTCATTAATATTAGTGAGAAATATTCCTCATTAATATTGATGAGAAATATTCCTCATTAATATTAGTGAGAAATATTCCTCATTAATATTAATGAGAAATATTCCTCATTAACATTGGTGAATATTTCTCATTAACATTAGTGAGAAATACTACTCATTAACAGAAGTGATAAATATTCCTCCTTAACATTGGTGAGAAATATTCCTCATTAATATTAGTCAGAAATATTTCTCATTAACATTACTGAAAAGTATTCGTCATTAACATTAGTGAGAAATATTCCTCATTAACATTAGTAAGCGGAGGACTAAGACCTTGATGAATTTGATTTATACAAATGTTGCAAAACCTCGATATTATAAATGCCAATTTTTACCGACAGCATCCATCCGCTAGGCCTAAACGTGTTTGATCTACCTTTGTTTAGTGAAAGTTTCCGTTCTCTCTAAAATTTGATGTTTGGACCTTATACGAGTGGAACAAATGTTGCTCGTACGAAAACCATAAAGCTACATAAAGTTATAGAAATGTGGAAGAAGCGAAGAACGAAGAATTCCCAGAAGAACACGACACTGATGAAAATATGGAAGAGAAAACAATAGAAAAATATTGAATACACAGCTTACCGTGCTTAAGTCTTAATAGACAATAGAGGAATCTAAACTTTACGAAATTACACTCTGGATAATAAGTTTGGGTTATTTTACCTCTGAGCCGCAATTTTTTGCACATAATGGGCTAAGTGGCCGGATCAAAAGGACCTCAAGGTCTCAGAGTAGGTTGGGGAAGGGAAACAACTGGACAGTTATTAGGAGACTGAAGGAAGATTTCCATCAAGGTTATCTAGGGTGTTCTCTAACCAGCACCTTTATTGAATAAAGGTTAATTCCAATAAAAGTTCTTCTGCAAACGGGCCAAGGCTTTACGTCCCATCCGACGGACGTCGGCCTTTTCAAGCCCATCACTGATCGAGGGCAGGGTAGGGGTTTAGCGGAAATAAATCTGAAAACTGGACAGCATCCATGTCCAAACTGGACAGCATTCACACATCACAGTTGTCTCGACCCTGGGAAATGCAGATTACCAGCCTGAATGGCTAACGACTGAATCAACCCAGCACCTGAATCCCAGGTCTAGGTGTGTAGCGGAAATATAAGCAAAAACGATAATACTACAAAACAATTTGTACTAAAGTAATTGTTTTCAATTTTTTATTATGATTTTATTGTTTTTTGCCAAATGTTGAGCTTAAAATGCGTTTTTGTTTAAATAAAATACATTTTAAAATATATAAAAAAAGAAACAAATTTTTTTTCCACAGTTGTGTCGCGGTAATTGAACTCCTTCAGAAGTGTATCGCGGTAAATGGACTCTTTCAGAAGTTTGTCGCGGTAAATGGACTCTCAGAAATTGTTCGCGGTAAATGGACTCTCAAAAATTGTTCGCGGTAAATGGACTATTTCAGAAGTGTGTCGCGGTAAATGGACTCCTTCAGAAGTGTGTCGCGGTAAATGGACTCCTTCAGAAGTGTCTCGCGGTAAATGGACTCCTTCAGAAATATGTCGAGGGAAATGGACTCCTTCAGAAGTGTGTCGAGGGAAATGGACTCCTTCAGAAGTGTGTCGCGGTAAATGGACTACTTCAGAAGTGTGTCGCAGTAAATGGACTACTTCAGAAGTGTGTCGCGGTCAGTAGACTCTTTCAGAAGTGTGCCGCCAAGAGAAAAAGTTGAGAAACGCTATGGTATGGTATTATTTCGATCTCTATTAAGACTAGATAGAATCTCACTGATCCTCAAGCACTTCGAGTAATAGGTTGATGTGGTCCATGACATCTTTCCCAAGTTGACGGAGCTCATTACGCAAAGTTTGGAAACCACTGCTCAAAGATAAGCGTATATCGATCTAGAAATAAGAGAGAAAATTTCACTTTAATAATTACAACAGAAAATACTTTCGAAAATTCAACAAAGGTTAATTAATTTCGTAAACATTTGTTTTAACGCATACACGATCAATAAATTTACATTCACTAGGTGGCTAATGAATATTTCTGAACTGTTTGGAAAGTTTCTGAGGAGTTAACAAACGAATCCTGTGTGTTACAAGATATTAATTACGTGCAAATTAAATATACATGCTTGTGTAACGAAAATATTTTATTTTACTGAATGCGTTTCCATTGGAGAGTCTAACTTCATCTCATGTAGCTTGAACTATTGACCCAAGAACAGTAATGAATTCTATCACTCACAAAGTTACTTTCGCAATACGCTGAAGGCATTCTCATCATCATCATCCTACTTTAATTCCGTGTACTGGATATTATTTAAACTAGAAGGAATCATCTGTTCATTTTCAAGGTTAAATAACGTTGAGATGGATTTATGATAACGATCTGGCTACTTTCGCAGCCTCCTAGGTGTTCTGATATTAAAGGCAATTATCTCAGTGAATTGATAAATTGCATCTGTTTAAGTGAAGTCGATAATTTTGCCGCTAACTGGTATTCATTAAGACAAGTAGGGCATTTCTAGAGGAAGAGAACGTTTTATTGGTGTAATGAAGACAATGATCTAGTAGTACAGTGGTTTTCAGGACCGCGAGGAGGCATGATCCTCCCCTTTGAGAATGCTAATTAGGGTAATATAGGCGAAAAAACGATTAAACTTGTTGAATATTTCAAGCATGTTTCCCAGAAAGGTTTTAAAGATCGCTAAAACGGAGCGGAAATGTACGTCATTAAAAATCCAGTGTATTGCTCCTGGCCAATTTTTTTTTTTTGCGACTTGATTGCATCACTTGCCCCCTCCCCCCATCTCTATATTAAAATATTTTTATAAGTATTTTTATAATATTAATATTATTATATTTATATTAATATTTTTATAATATTTTTTTTCTAGATCCGAGATTGCGGTTTCCAAAAGAACCGCCCATGCCTCATAGCGGATGTTTTAGAAATTTATGGGAGAGTTCTCTTGAGTTTTCTGTAGAATAGATTTACATATCGTAACGCTGGAGTTTTAAGTGGGTGGAGGCTTTATTGGATTCAAAACTGAATTGATTATTTTTGGTTCGTAGACTTAAAATTACACTGCTCGATAATAGAAAATGCCACGTCATGAAGTATTTGTTGGAGCGCCATGCAAATATGGGGGTATGTATCGACAGTCGGGTTATGTAAATGAGTGCAGTTGCGAACCAATCACGTGATAGGTGAGGGAGATAACAAGGCAAAACGGCTCAGCGCAGCTAAAATTGGCCGTTCTCACCTGGACGTGTGGTCCACTGCATCAAAGTGAATTCGGTGGCGTAAGGTGTGGGAATGACTGGGAGACGTCAACGGGAATCCTACCATCACACAGACACCTTTACCAGAAGCTTCATGATAGGGTTACATACGGCTGGTAAGTCCCTGCATCGCATCGCAGTGGAAACGTATCGGGATGCAACAACTGTGGCAGAATTTGACGACAGTGGCTGGAGGAAGATAACGTACGTTGCCGTAGTGGGACTGGTGCACGTAGGCCGACGTTCGAATGCCTCAATCGCCGCATTCGACGGCAAGCAATAGCAGCTCGACAATACGCAGCAAACGACATTCGATGTGGTGTACAGTCAGCTACGGACATCCCCATGTTGACACAGACTCTGAATGGCAGATTGGTTGAGGCAGGTTTGCGCTCTTGCCAGTAATTGTGACGACTGCCACTCACCGCAGCACATCATCGCGCAAGATTGCAGTGGTGCCGCACTAGACATGCATGGTGGAACAAATGGAACCCTATCGTATTCAGTGACAAGTCTTGCTTCTGTCTCGGCGCTGATCATCGCTGATTGAGAGTCTGGAGACGATGTGGTTACCGGGCTGCTCTTGTTCCTATCCATGAGCGTCACACGACTCCTCAGCCTGGTGTCATGGTTTGGGGCACTATCAACTTCAACATTCGTTCACCACTCGTACGCATAGTGGGTACAATTACAGCACGACGATAAGTCGATGAGATGGCACACTGCCAACATCAGCAGACACTGCCTACAAGATATCCAGATGCTGCCTTGGCCAGCGCGATCTCCAGATTTCTCTCCAATAGAGAACGTATGGGAAGTCATTGGTAGACGACTTCATGCTTCTGTACGCCCCCAACACCCATGTCGATGAATTATGGACACAAGTCAACGACGTATGGTCAGTGATACCTCAGCACACCATTCGGGGACTTTTCCCATCGATGCCATGACGTATTGCTGAACGTATAGCCCAGCATCGCTGTCACACGACCTACTGACTCAGGCCACATCATTTTGTCTCCTTGCCCATCGCATTCATGTAACCCTTCAGAAATAAAATCACTTCTTGCCCACCTACCTGTCTACATGTGTGGTAAGTTTTGTGACACTTTGTGCATTCCTTCATGGCGTGGAAATTTCTATGTCGACCAGTGTATTCAAGTTCTTCTAGTTTCTTAACGAGACTGACTGAACATCACTTCCCTAAATGATATAATCATTATATCAGAATAATTTTTCGTATATCCGTGAATGAAATGGTAGATAATTCAAACAACTCACATTTTTTGTTTTTTAACGGAATTTTAATACGTTTCCGACATATATACGTTTACGCATAGTGGGTACTATGCGTATAATGGGGGAGTTGGGAAGTTCTGACCTGAAATATACGAAAGGCATGTCATTTAATGTTGTACCTATAATTCCCCTACTAAATTTTGCGAACAGCCACTAGAGAACGCGTCCTGCTACCATTACATTCCTACTGTTCCATGTATAGTTTCCTGACTGATAGATTGGCAGGGGTGATCCAATTCTGTGGCCACCAAGGACCCCTGATTTGTTACCCCTTGAGGTTTTCTGGTGGGGCTTTGTAAAGAATTATGTTCCATATGGACAAAATTTTAAACCTGAATCATTTGAAAGCTGGAATAAAAGAAACAACTGACCTAGTAAGCAGAGCTATGCTGCAACGTGCATGGCAAGAAGTGGAATACCGATTGGACATATGCAGGTGAACATTAAGTTTAAAACTATTTGAGGTACGCTTTCAATTAAAATATTACTTTCTCTAATATACAGGGTGTCCCTGAATTGATGGCCCAAACGTAAGGGGATGGTAGTACACCGAACCCACCAATATTCGTCATAGAATATGTGGTCGCAAACGCAGTGAGGAGTCGGAAATGAAGGACAGACACAGAGGTTTCCAGAGTGACATTTATTGGAGATCATTACAACAAGACGCTCGTTGTGCCGCCTGTATCAACGTTGGTGGGCTCAGACGTCCGCCCACCAACGTTGATACAGGCGGCACAACGGCGGAGTAGTGATCGGCGTACCTGCTCGTAAACACCGGGCTTGTCGCGCACATTGGCGGCTTCGACAGACAGTCGGGCTATCAAATCCTCCGTGGACTGCACGGGCGTCTCGTACATAACATTCTTCAAATGTCCCCATAGAAAGAAATCGATAAAAGAAAGATTGGGCGATCTGGGGGCCAAGGGAGGGGACCACAGAGCCCAATCCATCGGTTCCCAAATGTGATATGAAAATACTGATGCACGTCCATGCTGAAATGAGCGGGTACCTACCGGCACCTATCTGCGCCCCCTACAGACACCGGGCTGCGTTTACGGCCGCATATTCTATGACGAATATTGGTGGGTTCGGTGTGTACTATCATCCCCTCACGTTTGGGCCATGAATTCAGGGACACCCTGTATATATTATTTCCCTACATATTGGTTCTCGAAACCCTCTCATTATTTTCAGAACCCTCCGCATTGTAACGAGGAATCAGGAAAGTTGTCATTTATTTACAATTTTTGCATTTTATTTCTGCAGTTTTTCAAAGAGTAAATATTTCTCGTATTATCCGGAATGCTAAGCAAGATTAATGGAACGAAAAGGCAATTACATTTTGCAAATTAAAAATTTCCTTTAGTTTAAATGCTGTGAGTTCATCTCGTCCCTTGCCATAATACCGAAGAAAAAAAAAACCTTCCACCTTCTGTTTTGTCTCAGTCTCTAATTCAATTACGAATGTTTTCGTTTAGAATAGAGGTAAAGAATTTGTTCGAGTGAATAAAAATGCATTTCTGTTTTAATGCAATTCTGAAAAAACAAGCAATCGTAATTTAACTCAATTGTTTTTGAATCTACAATTGCATTTTTTTTTAGTGTAAGCATTTGTTATCTTCTTTTTCTGTTGTATCGACCAAAGATGGGAATACAAGAGAGTAAATGGTATGTGTTTATAAAAAGTATCGAATATTTTGTTGAACGCGTCGACGCAGAGGAATGACAGTTACGTTTTACTTCAGTTTATAGTTGAAATGCATTTGTGTGTGTAATGAGAACGCAGCAGCTAAATCAGTTTAAATTTCAAGTCTTTGTGGATAGGTGAATGCGTTATATTTGTACTTACGTGAAAGATCTAGAAGAAATTTTTGTGTTAAAGTTTTTTTATTCGTAAACGGTAATAAAATTGAATTACCATTGAAACAGTTGCCTGCTACAGAGGCCTTGATACAAGCACAGTTGAGGTGTTTCTTGGGTCGGTTAGTTTTACCTCTGAGCGGCGCTTTTTTGAAGACATTGAGTTAAATGATCAGGTCACAAGGACCCCAAGATCTCAGGGAAGGGAATCCACTGTATAGCTGTTATAGGAGACAGATTGAAGCTTCCCACCAAGGTAATCCAGCGTGTTCTTTAACTGCACAGAGTATGCCTCTACTGCACACGGAACCGTGGCCTAATGCCTCATCCAAGAGACGGCAGCATTTCCAACCTCAGCTGTGTTCCCTCTCTCATCGAAAGCAAGACGGGGGTTAGCCGAGAAAATCATCCACCCCACTCTGGGGTATGGGGGAAAAACAACTGCTAACAATATAAGCCTTTTGACCATCGCACATTACCACAAAAAATTCAAATATTTGACATATCTGGATCATTTGCGATAACCGTTAAACGTTCTGCCAATTGCAACCTTTTTTTCCCCACCGTTCACTATTAAAGCTTTTAATTGATTTTTAAATGTAGTCATCTTTCGCAGATATGAAATACATCAAATCGAAATGGTTTAATGAGGTTTTATACAAAATTGGAATTTTATTTAATTATTCAACCACAAAGGAATTATATTCCTCATGGTGCTATCTGTATAACTGGACAATGCTTCGTGAATTTTTCAGTGGGGTTCGGAAGCCAAACAGTAGAAGTTAGTATTAAGAATGAAATATTATCGCCAATGTAAATTACTGATTAACTGCAAACAGGGACGTATCTAGAGGAAGGGGGGTGGGGCAAGGAGCTTCGTCTCCTCCCCCTTTGAGGAAGCTAGTAATGGTAACAGAATCAAAGAAATTATGAAACTTATGTATAATTCATTTATTTTTCGAAAAATTTCTTAAAAATCTCAAAAGTAGAGGGTAAAATATTATAAAAAAAAATACCTCCCTCAAGCAGCTGCTTGCCACAGAGGTCTGACAGGAGCCTGTCAGTTTAATACACATTAGTAGAAGGTCTGTGAGGATGGCGGGACCTAAGTAGAAAGACAAACACAATCATCCATGCCTTGCTTAGGGCTCGAACCCTAGTCCCTTTGGTTAGTAGCCAAACACGCTAACCACTCGGCCACCAACTGAAATGGAAATTCACTCTCTTGATCTTCCCACCTTTCAGTTTTCTTCCGAATCGATTGAGTTTCTTTCTCTCTCCCTCTTATTTTTTTTCTAGATCCGAGCATGGTTTCAATAATTTAATTTAAGAAAAAAAATGTTTAATTCATGACATTTGTATTAACATGTTAGCTCTAGCACGTATACAATGGGTACCTTATAACTTAATTGATATAATTCATAAAGACTATATCTGGAAGACCGATTGGAAGTCAATCTAACATACGAAATTTTTACAATATCGATAGCACCTGCTATTTATTAATGAAGAAATCGTATTAAAAATGAGTTTTCATTTGGCACCTAAGAAAAGATGAAATCAAAATTTATTACTTTTCTTTATTTCATTAAATTGATATCAAGCTTGAACTTTATTTTAAATATTTCAGTCAGATGTATAAAAATATTTTGCTGTACATGGTTTTTATAGAACAAAACATGCAATAGATTTGGTTTACCTGTGAAAGGCCCTTTTATATGCGCAATGTGTAAATGGTCAATTCAAAATGTCCCGCGATGGGCTTGGAAAGGCCGCAGTCCGTCGGATGGGACGTTAAGCCGTGGCTCCGTGTGCGGGACAGCCATAACCTGTGCATGTTAAAGAACACGCTGGATGGCCTTGACGGGAGGCTACCACCTGCCTCCTAACAGCTGTTCCAGTGGATCACCTCCCCCAGCCTTCTCTGAGCCTTCGGGGTCCTTGTGACCTGGCCATTTAGCCCATGGTGTGCAAAAAAGTGCCGCTCAGAGGTAAAACAACGCAACCTAACTCAAAATGCCCCGAAGGACTCAGTGAAGGTTTAAGAAGAGGATCACTGTACAGCTTTGAAGAGAAACTCCACTCAAGGTCATTCAGCACGTTATTTAACGTGCATAGGGAATGACACTCTTGCACACGGGGCCAAGGTTTAACCTCCCATCGTACGGATGCTGTCTTTCCAATTCCATCGGTATATCCCCTTTCTCGCCGCGGACAAAACTGGGATAGCACATAAAATGATTAAAGCAGGCACTGGTGGTATCCGAACCTGGGAACATCAGATTACGAGCCTGGACAGTGGGGCGGGGGTGGCTCAGTCGGTAGCGCGCCAGGCTCGTAATCTGTAGTTCCCAGGTTCGAGTCCCAGCTGGGTCAACGTTGAGATTTATCTCCGCAAAATTCCCTGCCCTGCACAGGTCAGTAGGGGACACCGATGGGCTTGGAAAGGCCGCCGTCCGTCGGATGGGACGTTAAGCCGTGGTTCCGTGTGCGGCAGAGCCATACCCTGTGCACATTAAAGAACACGCTGGATGGCCTTGACGGGAGGCTACCATCTGTCTCCCAACAGCTGTTCCAGTGGGTTCCCTCCCCCAACCTTCTCTGAGCCTTCGGGGTCCATGTGACCTGGTCATTTAGCCCATGGTGTGCAAAAAAGTGCCGCTCAGAGTTAAAACAACTCAACCCAAGCCTGGACAGTTCCCCAACTCCCAAATATGCAGTCGGTGATAGCCTATAGTTGGAACGAGGATTGCCAAGACTGTCGCATATAGGAAATCCAGAGGACTGAAAGTCCCTTGGGAAGAATTGGTTCTTGAAAAATGTAAGTATTCTCATGGATAAGTGCAAAAGTATAAACAACTCAAGTGCAGTACTAAGCAAAATAAGAAAACTAACTCCTCCTACATATATGATGCAATATTGGAAACGTGCCAAATCTAATCTGTAATCGAAACATGTAATGTAAATTCTGGCGAAATATTTATTTAATAAAATATTGCAACGGGGCCCGGATCTAAAAAAAAAATCTAATATTCGAATATTCGATAATGGCATTCGAATATTTCGATAATGGCATCCAAGAGTGGAAAAATTCAAAATATTCTAATTAATATTATAAAGAATCTACTTATGATAGAAATTTGAATTATAAAAAAGTTACATTGGCAGCAATATTTTTTCCCGTTTACTTACTTCTAGATGAGTGAAGGAATGCAACTTTATTGTATTAAAAATATTTTATTGTGTAAATAATTAATGAAAAATTATTTTGTGTTGTATAGGTAGTAATAAAATACAGAATTATTACTTGTATTTTCGAAACATCCATTAGTTCGAATTTCCAAGGCTAAAGTGTATAAAGTTCCGAAAATAAGAGTGCATTCATTTTAAGATAAGTATCCGATAATTCACCTGAAGCAATATATTGTTACGACAGATGAACGTGCTACAATGAAACCATGATAGACGTATCGTTGACGATCTCGTATGCTCCAGCCTGACAATTTTGTCATCAACTTATTAGAATAGAGAGAGACTTTGAATAATAAGAATCGAGGAGAGAAACGGGGATGTTTTTGTTAGTAATAAAAAAGGTTGTGTTGTGTTGATGTTATTGGGTAGAGTTTTAGTAATTTACTTTTAAAATGAATGTTTGTGTTGTTCGTTAAATGTTATGAAATAAAGGGTTCTATTTTGTACTTAGAGTAAATATTGAAATCACTCTAATGTAAGCATAAGAATATTAGTTAAGCATAAAAATCATTCGTTTTATGATTTAACTTCATACTGATGAAGAGAAAAACTTGTGTTTAGAGGTCCCACAGATTGATTTTTTTTTATTTGTATAATTTATACCTTTTGTAAACCATACAACTGATGTTTTATTTTTATGGTTTTAACCTTTGTAATAAATTACTTCACTTATATTTCTGTTTGGTAAGCATACTTTTGAACTAAAGCTCAGTTTTTACTATTAAAATTCATTACATTATCATTATTCTCTTTCCCAACTGTAGTAACTATTTTAATATAACGTACACTCGCTCAAAAAAGTATCCGAACACTATGGTGATTACAGAATTCAGAAAAAATATCTGGCAACGATTTTTTTAGAAATTAGTGATCTGGCATTCGTGTCACGTGACACGAAGTTGCCAGATCACTAATTTCTAAAAAAAAATCGTTGCCAGATATTTTTTCTGAATTCTGTAATCAACCATAGTGTTCGGATACTTTTTTGAGCGACTATACATCCTTAGGATATGTACTTGAAGCATAATAGATGATGAAATACTTCAGTTCAAACGATCAACGTTTTCATTAGAAAATCTAATTTAAAAAAGAAGTGGTGGATACTTCTTTACTCTGGAGTAGCCTAAAAATATGAAAAAATTTACGTGAGTTACCATTAAAACAAAAAGTCAAAATTCAATGTGAAATGCTAATAAAAAAATTGAAAAGCAAAACGTTTTATTAAAAACTTTTTTTAGTCGGAAAAAGTTAGAGAGCAGTCTTGAATAAAATTATGTATCGCATTTTATTTTTGCTTCTTGTATGTCTATCCTTGGTGTATTCAGCAATCTGCTGATATTCTTTAAAGGAAACTCGTTAATCAAAACATCTGATATAATAAATCTGCATATTTATGCAGGTTTATTATATCAGGATTTATAATAAATCTGCATATTTATGCAGGTTTATTATAAATCCTGATATAATAAACCTGCAACCAGTACCGGTGGCAACCGGTAGGATTTATAATAAATCTGCATATTTATGCAGGTTTATTATATCAGGTGACGTTAAAAAATAATTGACGTTATAAATTTATTATAAACGGTGAGTTTCAAACTCACCGTTTCCTGATAATCAGAGATTCACCGCTTACTGCTAACTACGGGTAGGGTTGGGTTGGGTTGTTTTACCCCTGAGAGGCACTTTTTTTGCACACCATGGGCTAAATGGCCAGGTCACATGGACCCCGAAGACTCAGAGAAGGTTGCGGGGGGGGGGGGGAGCACTGCAACAGCTATTGGGAGACAGATGGTAGTCTCCCGTCAAGGCCATCCAGCGTGTTCTTTAACCTGCACAGGTTATAGCTTTCCCGCACACGGCGCCACGGCTTAACGTCCCATCCGACGGAAGGCGGCCTTTCCAAACGCATCGGTGTCCCCTACTGACCGTTTGCAGAGATAATACGGGTAGGGATTAGCTCTTCGAGCTCATAACCTGTTGTTTCCAGCTTCAAGTCCTAACTGTGCGTCCCAGTGGCAGAGTGGTTAGCGCGCTTGGCTACTGATCCAAGGGATCTGGGTTCGAGTCCCGGATAACGCGTGGATATTTGTGAAGTGGGCGGGGGTGGCTCAGTCGGTAGCGCGCCAGGCTCGTAATCTGTAGTTCCCAGGTTCGAGTCCCAGCTGGGTCAGCGTTGAGATTTATCTCCGCAAAATTCCCCGCCCTGCCCACGGTCAGTAGGGGATAACGATGGGCTTGGAAAGGCCGCCGTCCGTCGGATGGGACGTTAAGCCGTGGCCACGTGTGCGGGAGAGCCATACCCTGTGCACTTTAAAGAACACGCTGGATGGCTTTGACGGGAGGCTACCATCTGTCTCCCAACAGTTATTCCAGTGGGTCCTCTCCCCCAACATTCTCTGAGCCTTCGGGGTCCATGTGACCTGGCCATTTAGCCCATGTGTGCAAAAAAAGTGCCGGTCAGAGGTAAAACAACACAACCCTAACTGTGCCACTACTGAGATTTATTCCCGCATCCTTTGCTCTGCCCTTGGTTAGAAAGGGATCACATTTGGGCTTGAAATGACCAGCCATCCGTTGGATGAAAAGTTAAACCTTTGTCCCATGTGGCAGAAATCGTTATCCTGTGCAAGTTAAATATCATGCTGGATGGCCTTGATGGGAAGCTTCCATTTGTCTCCAAAGAGATGAACAGCGGATCCCCTTCTACTGTTTTTTCGAGTCCATGGGTTCCTTGTGTTGCTTTTTCACCTCTGAGCTGCACTTTTTGCACACAACAGGCTAAATGGTCAGGTCACAAAGATCCCGAAGGCTCAGAGGAAGTTGGGAGAGGGGGCAGATGAACAGCTGTTGGGAGACAGATGGTAGCCTCACGTCAAGGCCATCCAGGTGTTCTTTAAAGTGCACAGGTTATGGTTCTCCCGCACAAGGGGCCACGGCTTTATGCCCCATCCTACGGACGCAGCCTTTTCAACCCATCATCGGTTTCCCCTACTGACTGGGCAGGGCGGGGAGTTTTGCAGGGATAAATTTCAACGCTATCCCAACTGGGATTTGAACCTGGGAACCGCAGATTACGAGCCTGACTTGCTACCGACTGAGCATCCTCCCCCCCCCCCCCCGGTCCCAGGGTCCTTGTTACTTGTCCATTTAATCCAGGGGTCTCACACTCAAATCGTATGGAGGGGGAAATCAAATTCTTTTTAAAACAGGAATGGCCGCATTTTACTTTAAACAATGATATAAATACAAAATCATTTATTACTCTTATATGTAGCGAGCGCCTTTTAAGTAAAAATAGGCACAGCATAATTACATATATTATTGTTTAATTATTTAAATGTTACGCACTCTTATCAAAACATAAACCAAAATTTCATTTGTACGGTTTCATCTTTGTCTGAACGCTAGTACATTATACTAGCGTGGGATCATCACAATCGAGTCAAGGGGGCGGGGGGTTGTCTCAGTCGGTAACGCGCCAGGCTCGTAATCTGCAGGTCCCAGGTTCGAGTCCCAGCTGGGTCAGCTTTGAGATTTATTTTCGCAAAAACTCCCCGCCCTGCCCTCGATCAAGACATCGATGGGCTTGGAGAGGCCACCGTCCTTCGAATGGGACGTTAAGCCGTGGCTCCTATGCAAAGTGAGCCACCATACCCTATGCACGTTAAAGAACACGCTGGATGGCCTTGACGATTGGCTATCACCTGTCTCCAAACAACTGCTCAAGTGGGTCCCCTCCCCCCAACTTTCTCTGAGCCCTCTGGGTCCTTGTGACCTGGCAATTTAGCCCATTGTGTGCAAAAAAGTGCCTCTCAGCTCAGTCGAGTCAAGCTAATGGGCCACAAGTAGCCACCATACGTATGATAATATCATGAACGTAATTGCTAGTGAGCTGCCAACAATCTCTTGTGGGTAGCGACTTTGAGCCAGCAGGTATAGTTCAAGCTGTCAAGGCGATATCATCCGTTATTTATACCGAAACTGAACTAAACCTTTAATAATCATATAACAAGAATTAATACATCTCGGTTCATTCTTTTCCTCGGTTGCAAAAATAAATACATTTTCTTTGGTTTTATATTAGAATTGAAGCATAAACTTTCAAGGAAATTTTTGGAGAAATCTCTCGACTTGTTTATTAAAATCAACGCTGCAGAAGAAACAAAATGGACGAGGTTGAAAACCAAAAGAATGAAAACCCAAAGAATACGATCTGAGCATGCGCAATGGTCAGGTCTCATAATCTCGTTGTAAAATTTTTCATCTTGAGCTGCAACTTCTCGTTATGCCTTTTCTCTTCGAGGAAAATGAAGTTATCCTACATAGATAGTTTCAACTGAAGTAACCTTGAACATGAACCGGAATTCTAAGTGTTAGTTATGATTTGTTTTGATAATGGATGGGGTCTTTATACGCCCAAGTAATTGAATGGGAAGATAAAAAGGTTTTGGCATCACAATCCATTGCGTCTCTTTATTGGGGCGGGAGTGGCTCAGTTGATGCGCCAAGCTCGTAATCTGTAGTTCCCAGGTTCGAGTCCCAGCTGGGTCAGCGTTGAGATTTATCTCCGCAAAATTCCCCGCCCTGCCCACGGTCAGTAGGGGAATGGAAAGGCCGTCCGTCCGGCGGATGGAAAACGCTAAGCCGTGGCCCCGTGTGCGGGAGAGCCATACCCTGTGCACGTTAAAGAACAGGCTGGATGGCCTTGACGCGGGAGGCTACCATCTGTCTCCCAACAGCTGTTCCAGTGGGTCCCCTCCCCCAAACCTTCTCTGAGCCTTCGGGATCCATGTGACCTGGCCATTTAGCCCAAGGTGTGCAAAAAAGTGCCGCTCAGAGGTAAAACAACCCAACTCGTCTCTTTATTTATATGTCTGACACATTGTTTGCTGTTACGATGTCTTATTTCGTCAAATTAGAGAGTTATTTCGTTAACATTTAAAATACCCACTCGGTCCATCATCATCAATCAAAAATAAATGTGTCCTCTGGATATGTTCGAGTCTTTCGACCCTAGCCTCCAGATGGCAAGGTTGGATAACGCCAAGAAGCTGATGACATTTATGTTACAAACCCTCGATAAAAAAATTCTTAAATCCTATGGAAAAGATTCGCATCATTTAGAAATTTGATTGTTTCATTGTACCAAACTTTGCGCTTAGTCAGATCTTCTTGTCCAAGTAAACTATGCAGACTTAGTTCAAAGATGTTTTCTGTTTGTAATCTTGCTATTAAGTTGTTTCTCTGGATCGAGTAAGCAGTACAATTCAGCAAAACATGAATTACCGTTTCCTTTACGTTGCACGTCTCCGAAATTGGGGAAAAGAACTTTTATCATCTTGAAAAGTGAGTCATTCAAGAGTGATATACCTGTTCTGAGTCTGATGATGCACACAAAATTTCTTCTTGAAAGGTGCAGATCATTAAGTGGAAGGATGTTGTTCTCTGCTAATTGTCGATGATTGATCTTTCTTTCAGCGATGACTTGGAAATGATGTAGGAAGTTCTCCTTTAGATTTTCTTTATTTAATTTAGAAACATATAACTAACCAATTTGCAAATGGAGGTATTTGTCATTGTTAAGGGCCGACTTTGCTAAGAAATCAGCAATTTCGTTTCCCTGGACACCTACGTGACCAGGGATCCATTGCAAAGTAATTGTGGATCCTTTTTCAATAATTTGATCGATGGTCTCAAGGATGTTTAGGAAAAGCCCATTATTCTTGAAATGACATGGATCTTCCCGGAGAAAAAACAAATATGAGCTACTATCTGTAAGTACAACAAAAGTAGATTTTGGTTGTTTAAAACAGCACTTTAGAGCCATTTCAATTGCAATCAACTCAGTAGTCATAACATCTGAGGCACCTTGCAGCCTGATAGCTTCAAAGTGAGACCTTTCTGTGACACAGAAAGCCGCTCCAGCTTTTTGTGTTAACTTGTTTAAAGATCCGTCAGAGAAAATCTTAATATGAGTTTCATATTTTTCTTCTATGAGCTGCTGAACAATAATCTTTTGAACTGAACTATCAAATTCTTTTTTAGATGTGAAACCTGGAATGGAAACAAAGCAATGAAATTGTTGAAAGGTCCAAGGAGGTTTTTCAGAAAGTTTGTCTACCTCATAACTTTGTGCTGAAATAAAGTCAAAGAGGGGATGTCGGTGGATGGAAGTAGTTACATCACTGATCTTCTTTCCTGATCCAAAAAGGATCTTATCAGTCACTGGGTGATATTCTTGTTTGAAGAGTAATTTTGAGAAGTGTGAAAACAGCACATGAGGTCTTCTGATGGAAAGAGGTGGAATATTTACCTCAGCATTCAGAGAAATAGATGGACAAAGACTTAACTGGCCCAAACAGATTCTTAGAGCTTGGTTTTGAAGAATTTCTAGCTTTTTAACAAGGGAAGGGTTAGCACTATCCAGTAGAAAACCTCCATATTCCAATCTTGATCTTAAAATTGATCTGTAAAGATAGATCATTTGAGGAAGCGATGTTCCATTATCGTTGGACCCAATGCATTTTAACATGTTAATAATAGGTTTAGAAGTGGAGATCAGTTGACGAATATAGGAATTCCATTTGAGTTCAGTGTCCAGTAGGATTCCTAAATAACAGTGTTCTTTCACAACCTGCAGGGAACGTTCCTTATAATTAATAGAGATATCAGGAAATCGTCGATGGCCACAAAATGGCATTACTAGTCTTTTCTTCGGATATTTCCAGTAAAAGGAGTCATTTTAATATTAAAAATTTATTCTTTAAATAAACTGGTAGCGAATTTTCGTCGAAAAAATGATACATGCAGTGCTTGATGTCAATAACAAAAAACAAAATTTCAACCTCTGTGATGCATAAAACGATACAAAAATATTAATTCAAGTGCTAAATATCTATATTTAAACACTTTCTTTAACTTTTAAAAAATTAGTAGCACGCTTGGCTACTGATCTAAGGGACCTGGGTCGAGCCCCGGGTAAGGCATGGTTATGTGTGTTGTTTTTTTGCTGAGGTCCTGCCATCCTCTCAGACCTTCTACTGTGGCATATAAACTGACAGGCTCCTGTCAGACATCTGTGGCAAGCAGCTGCTTGAGGGGATATTTATTTATTTATTTTATTTAGAGAATATCAAAGAAATTAAAAAGACGTAACATCATTTTCTAACAATATGTTTTGTTAGAAAAAGAGTTTAACATAAAAATACCTGTCTAATTTCGAAAAATATTTACGAGTACCAATGATGAGGATCAACTAGATCGGACTGGGCATTGAATCTCTTAAAACGGGTAAAATACAGGCACTCCCAGATTTAGCAAATATTCTGTTCGTGATGAACTTTCATGAGTTGAGTTTTTACGTAAATTGGGGTCGCATACTAAAAATACTTTCACTTCTATAAACACTATTTTGTTAGGATTTACACTTCCACATAAGAAACATTAATTTATTTTGACAGTTTTTTTATAATGAATAAATTAAAAGAAAATATATAAGTTATAAGATGCTCGTTTTCAAAGAAAATAAAGTTTATCATTTTCCTAATTTTGCACCTTTTAATAATGTTAATTTGGATCAATGGATGATTGTTAAAATTCAGATAGTAATATTTTATTGCTGCTTTTAAGAAGCAAAAATAATTTTTCATTTAATATTTTAAAGCGCTACATGACCTAGTGGTTAAGTTAGGGTACCTGAATACTAACAGCGTAATTCTAATATAAAGAATTTTGTCTTTAAAATAAAGGTAATATTTTTAATATTAGAATGACGCTTCAACTAACAGCGTAACCTGGGAGCGTGTGTCTCTTTGCAGGTGAAATGATCTAGGAATTGGGTTATTTTACCTCTGAGCGGCACTTTTTTTTGCACGCAATGGACTAAATGTCCAAGTCACAATGACCCCAAGGGCTCAGAGGAGGTTGGGGGAGGGGACCCACTGGAACAGCTGTTGGGCGATCGATGATAGCTTCCCGTCAACGCCATCCAGCTTGTTCTTTAACGTGCACAGGGTATGGTTCTTCCGCACACGGGGCCACGGCTTAACGTCCCATCCGACGGACTGCGGTCTTTCCATGCCTAACGGTGTTCTCTACTGACGGTGGTAAGGGGTTTTGTAAAGAAAAATCTCGTTGTAAAGAAAAAACGCTGGCTCAGCTGGGACTCGAACCTCGGATCTGCAGATTAGGAGTCTGGCGCGCGACTGAGCCACCTCAATGATCTAGCGAAAGGTATAAAAAAAAATAAAAAATTACATACCAGCCACGGCCAGCCGAAAGCTCTGGCGATATTAAATTTAAAATATTCTTAAGCATTTTAATAAATCCGTAATGAATAAATTGTTTTATTTTACATGTAAATTCATTCAGAACGTAATAAGTTTAGATATCAGTGTATCGATTGGCAGTGTGGAAACAATTATTCGTCAACATTTAAAGCTCCGAAAGATCTGTGCCAAATGGGTACCCCACAAACTGACAGAAGAACAAAAAAGGGGTAGAGTCTGTTCCTGAAAGGAGATGCTAGCGATGTGTGAACCTAATGGCTCCAAAGAATTAACAGACATTGTCACAAGTGATGAGATGTAGTTTCATCACTATATAACTCTCAGAAAGATCGACAACTATTATTTTCGGTTACGGGAGATGAACCACGTCCCCAAATCCTCCAAGACTCAAGGAAGAGGATGTTCACATTTTTTTTTTCAATTCCCAAGGAGTCACCCAAAAATGGTTAAGGAGATGAAGGAGCAGCGTCCAATAACAGACGTGTTAAGGGTTCTCGTTATTCATGACAATGCCAGTGGTCACAAAACCCGTATGTTACGGCCAATCTGGAGACAAACAGCTACCCTATCCTACGTATTCATTCGATCGTGCACCACGTGATATTTGATTGTTTTCAAAACTTTTTTTGGAAGCCTGTTTCAAGAATGCGAGACCTTGCAAAATGCGTTCATTTAGAGTATTCCCCAACAGGAATTTCAGTAGGCGTTCAGGAGCAGAGTATTCCCCAACAAGGAATACCACCAGGCGTTCCAGAATTGGCGTAGACATCTGCAACTTTGGATAGATGCTGGAGGGAATAATTTGAAGGATGGTTAAAATTTTGTTTAAATAAGTGCAATGGTTTTTATTCTGCATATGCAGCTCAAGGACTTTTTGAACAACTCTCCTATACCTAATTGCATATTTCAAAATTAGTTCTGTTACTGCATTGGAATAGCAGGAAGTCCAAAGTTGAGGAGCTTCTCACCTTCCCATTACATTTTAATCGACATATCTATTAGTGCAGTTTCAAGGCCTGGTGAATCTACGTGGCTTTCATAAAAGTCTGTTGAAAAAAGAAATAAAATTATTGTAAAATTTAGTGTAATATTTAAACTACTGCACTGGCTGACGTCAGCACGGTGTAGAAGAAACACACGAATTTCTCCATCGCTGTTCTGCTCTCCAGCCCAACTACTCTCCAGTTCACATACACCTATTATTTATTATTACTACCCACGCCAAAATGTTTGGCGCGAAATGGATCGATAACTCTTTCCATCGATAACTTTATTCACAGGTTTCCACCACTCCAATCACAATCAAATCCCTCTAAAAGTATGTCGATCCGATAACTTCATTCCCATCACTCCATACATACTACTCCATTCACAAGAAAGGCGGCGGCAGTGCCCAGAAATCTTGGATGCTTTTGGACACCATTCCCGACCCACAGCAGCTAAGAACCCCATTTGTTACTCCAAGAGGGTCAGAACTAAGTGGGAGAACCCCACCAAATTTGGGTTGGGTTGTTTTACCTCTGAGCGGCACTTTTTTGCACACCATGGGCTAAATGGTCAGGTAACAAGGACCCCGAAGGCTCAGACAAGGTTGGGCAGGGGACCCACTGGAACAGCTGTTGGGAGACATATGGTAGCCTCCCGTCAAGGCCATCCAGCGTGTTTTTAACGTGCACAGGGTTTGGCTCTCCCGCACACGGGGGCCACGGCTTAACGTCCCATCCGACGGACGACGGCCTTTCCAAGCCCATCGGTGTCCCCTACTGACCGTGGTCATCATCATCATCATCATCATCATCATCATCATCATCATCATCATCATCATCATCATCATCATCATCATCATCATCATCATCAAGCAGCCATGGGCTACGGAGGTCCAACCAGACCGTGCAATTTAGTTCTCCAAGCAAGTCTATCCTGAGCTACATCTACTGCATCTGGCCACTGCACACCAATTCTAATAAGGTCCTGTTTGATATTGTCTGCCCACCGCATCCTAGGTCTCCCCTTCTTTCTGAGGCCTTTAGGCACACTGTTTATAACCCTATTCGCCAATCTATAATTATTCATACGGGCACATGGCCAAACCAACGGAGTCTCTCTCTGCACAATATGCTGCTTAAAGGAGGTTGCAAACTCCTTTGCCTAATCTCATCATTAGTTACGAAGTTGAACCACCTAATGCCCAAGATAGTGCGTAAGCATCTGGAATCAAAAGCATCTAGTTTCCTGTTATCTTGTTTACAAAGTGTCCAAGTTTCACTACCATAACTAACCCTAGAAAGAACCAAACTATTATACAGTCTGATTTTAGTCTTTAGGTGTATACGCCTATTTCTCCACACTCTCCATAGGTTCTTAAAAGTCCCAGCAGCAATCCCTATTCGTCTGTTAATCTCATGCCGCACATCACCATTATCTGTTACATAGCTCCCAAGATAATTAAACTGTGACACCTGCTCAAGACTGCAACCATTCAGATTAACTGAATCACAACCTGCCTGACCAATTTTCATCACTTTAGTTTTCTCTCTGTTTATAACCAAACCTACTCTACTATCAGTCTCATCAACAGCTCGAATGAAAGAGTTCATCTCATCAACATCATTTGCCAAAAGGGCTAAATCATCAGCATAATCTAAATCAGAAATTTTCGTATCTCCTGCCCATTTAAGGCCAAAATCTTTCCCTTGAAGAGAATTTCGCATAACATAATCAATAACCAAGCTAAAGAGAAAAGGAAACAAAATGCACCCTTGTCGAATACCAGACGTGATGCGAAACCAATTGCTACAAGCCTTACCAACTCTCACACACGACTCAGTGTTATTATAGAGAGCTTTCATAATGTTAACTAACTTGTCTGGTATACCATATGATCTCACAATCAACCACAAATTATGACGATCAACAGAGTCGAAAGACTTTTTGAAATCAACAAAGCTAGCAACCAAAGGTTTCTGAAACTCTTAACATTTCTCAAGAATCTGCCTAAGTGAAAATATCTGATCCACACATCCCCTACCACTTCTGAATCCACATTGCTCATCACGCAATTGACTGTCAACCAGATTCTTAATTCTATTAAGCACAATCATGGAAAGAACTTTACCTGGAACAGAGAGTAAGCTGATACCCCTATAGTTATCACAAGAACTGCGATCACCTTTTTTGAAAATAGGGATAACAATAGCTCTGGTAAAATCCTTAGGAAACATGTCTTTATCAAAAAAGATATTCAGAATTTCAGTCATCCAAATGGTAACCGAAACATTCCCAGCTCTAAGCATTTCCGTAGTAATTTCATCTACCCCTGGGGATTTATGAAGTTTAAGTTTAGAAACAGCGAAAATAACTTCAGATTGTGTTATATGGCCAACATTAAAGTCACCAATGCATCTATCATCATTACAAACAATGGGAGTAGAACTAACCACATTGTTTAGAACATCACTGAAATGCTCAGCCCACCTAGCCATGACAGAATCCTCACCTTCTATAACCTTACCTTGTTTATCCTTCAATCCCTGTATGCCAGTCCGTTTCCTACCACACAAAACATTAACTATCTGGTACAGCTCTCTGCTGTTGTGCTGCCTAACTGCTTCCTCGGCTTTGTCAGCCAAACCATCAAGCCAAAGATTCTTATCAGCAGCTAACTGATCCTTTACAAGTTTATTAAGGTCTCTGTAATGCTTTCTATTAGGACTAGTAGGGTATTGATTAAGGGCATTCCTGCAGTTCTTTCTTTCCGAAATAAGCTCAAGTGCCTCATCACTCAGATAATTTTGCCTCTTCTGCTCCTTTTTTCCTAAAAGAGTACTGTTAATGTCCAAAAAAGCCTGTTTAAAATGATCCCATTCTTCCTCAACTTCAGTAGTAAGCAAACCATGACTGTCATAATGACTAAGTAACCTATCATGGTAAGCTTTGGCTATAACTGGATCTTTCAGAGCTTCAGTATTAAAAGTAAATTTTTTAACCCTAGCACATCACTTTTTAAGTTTAAGTTGCAACACACTTTTAACAAGGTAATGGTCAGATCCAATTACAGCTCCCCTATATACCCTGGTATTCCTAACAGAACTAGCCCATTTGCTGTTAATTTATATGTAATCAATCATATTCTTATGCAGCCCATCAGGTGAAACCCATGTGTACTTATTAAGGCGCGGTGTTTGTAATAAGTGTTAGTTATTCTGAATCCATTGAGTTTACTTACCTGTAGGAGACGTTGCCCATTGCCATTGCAGCTACCAATACCAAAAGGGCCTATTACTCCTTCCCAAAGGTCAGAGTCAGTACCAACTTTGGCATTGAAGTCACCAAGAACAAGTGTAATATCTCCTTTCTTGACAGAATTCAAAATATCCTGAAGTTGTTCATAAAACCTATCCTTCTCATCCTCATCGGCATCCTCAGTGGGGGCATAACAGCAGATAACATTCAAGTCTTTAACGCTTGTCTGAAATTTTGCTGTAAGAAACCTTTCATTAATGCACTCATATCCTAGAAGAACATCGCTAGCGTGTCTGCTGAGAAGCAGACCCACGCCTTGGTGATGCGTATTGTCGTCCCTCCCTGAAAAGAGAAATTTAAGATTATTTTTAAGAATCTGACCTTTATCTGTCCATCTGGTCTCTTGCAAGCCGAGAATATCTAAATTAAAACGGTGGAATTCTTGTGTGAGGACATCAAGAGAAAAAGCTCTGTGCAGAGTCCTCACATTCCAACTACCTATGGAGAGAAAATGGTTAGTGGGATGTTTAAAGAAACTATGTTTATTGAGAGAGGGAATGCCGACAATATCAAACAGCCCCCTAATCGCAGACATGGGGCAAAGACCCGTTCCCCCACTACTAAAGGCTGAAGCCATCTACACTGGAAGACTTCCTCCAATGTAGAATTTGACGATGCCAATAGAAGCAAAGAGTTCAGGTGCCTGCGATGACTTCTGCTCAGGATTATCCACCAGCTGATAAACTTATTCTGTGAATCTATTCACTTGGGGCTGTCAACCCACAAACAAACAGAAAACACAGCGGAAGATTTTCCCTCCACAGAAGCCCACCAGTGCAGCAAAATCAAGATCCATAAGCAAGCTCAGAGCCATATATCTGTCCAGTCCAGTAGGTTTATATGGTCAGCACCAGGACCCTGTGTGGTTGACCACTCCTCAGCAGGGTAGAAAAAAAAAGAAAAGTAGCCATAGTTGTCCAGATCAGTAGGCCACACTAATCTGGCAGCCCTCCCCTTCAGTTCACTTCCACAAGAGAGTATCTCTATTGAAAGTTACTAACGGTCCGCACCACGAGAAGGCGGGGTCGAACATTAGGTGCTAGGCCTGGCCGGTTCTATGCATCATCACAGGGGATTGGTGCATAGCTCTCCTTCCAGTGACTACCTAGCTACCATTTACAGACCCCGTGGACAGGGCAGGGAATTTTGCGGGGATAAATTTCAACGCTGACCCAGCTGGGACTCGAACCTGGGAACTACAGATTACGAGCCTGGCGCGCTACCGACTGAGCCACCCCCGCCTCACCAAATTTGGAACCGATCGTTCAAGTAGCTGCGGAACACTGGGGAAACTCCAATTTTTGCTACCAATGAGATCATACGTGTCCGCCCTCCCGTCAGTCCCCTGGAATTACTCCCATTATATAATACGCCTAGTCACAGTCCGCTACAAGTTTGCGCGAAACATCTGTCCATTAATAATGTTTCCCATTGATAACATATTACTTCATTTCTAACTTTCAAGGCAGCGCTTTCCGTAGATAACGTGTCACTTCCATTGACAGTTGCACCACAGACTTTTCGGACTTTCGCAAAGAGATCAATCCTGACCATGACAGCTAGGAACCCGATGTCTTAACTCAACATAGAGCGGCACAAGAGGAACCACCATGGTTTGTGGGGACGACGGGACGGAATCCTTGACATCAGGCCTGTTTCGAAAAATTGGTTACGACTCATACTCTTGGTCACCATACCTACAGGCATTCGGCAGAACAGTGGAAGCAGTTTCGTGTTATCTCAATAGAAAATCCCATTCAGAAATAAATAACTTTTCAATATGTTTTTTAATAAGAAATATGTCTGAAGATAAACTAAAAATCTCAATATAATCTATCTAAATATCGATTTTAAACAATATTTGTTCAGTGTACAAAGAGATATGAATTCTGGATTATTTAAAAGACTACAAAAATTAATCTCAAAATTTATTTAAAACTTTAGCAGAGTGCTGCGTGTAATGCATCCAGGTCTCTATTAGAGCCAACTATGATCTCTGATCTCTTAACTGTTTTAATCAAATTTTGAGGTCAGTTTTTTTGTATCCTATAAACTATATTTCAGCTTTCAAATCTCTTTGATCACTGAACAAATATTGTTTAAAACCGAGATTTATATATATTTAGTTGAGATATTAATTTATCTTTAGACATAATTTCTTTTAAAAATCATATTGAAGAAGTTACTGAGCTTTGAATGTGATTTCATGTTGAGATAACATGGAACAAATTTCCACATTTCTGTCCAGGGCCTGTATACCGTAAGAAGATTTATTACACTGGAAAAAGCCTAATTTTTTTAAAAAGAAGTTTTTAATTCAGTATTTGTGAAATGGATGAATGAGCTGAGAGAAAGAGAAAACAACTAACATCATTAAGTGCGTTTGAATTCTTTTTGTAGACTTGAGAGAAATTGTGTAAACTGCAGCAAAAGATTGTCTCTTACCGATTTGAAAACTGAATTAAAATATCGTCAGGAATAAGATATCAAACTCTGCGTCGTCCTTCTTTTTGACAAGCGTAATTGGGCTATTTTACCTCTGAACTGTATTTTTGTGCACATAATGGGCTAAATGGTCAAGTCACAAGAACCCCAGTGTTCCAGAGTTAGTAGGATAGCCAGCAGATAAGAGACAGATAGAAACGTCCTGACGAGGCCATCTAGTGAGTTTGTCTCTATAAACAGAAATGTTCAATGTCTACAGATGAACAGCCAGAAAAACGAACAAACGACAAAGGAGAATGTTCGTTTCAAAACGAGCAAACACCTTGATAAGATCTGCTATTAAATTTAAGTACTTGCATAAGTTTCAATTTTTAAATTTATTTAAGACTTTCAGAGTTCTGTCTGTTTACAGGAAGACACCCTGTGCATTTTTAAAACCGTGCCCTATTTTAAATGCGCATAATATATATCTTCTTGTAAACAGTTCCAATCGACCACCATTGTCCCATTCGACTACCCATTGTCTCCTTTCTTACTGAGAGAGTAGAGATAAATCTCGAAACTAGAGTCGAACCAGGGAACCTCAAATTACGAGCCTGGCGCAGAACAACTGAGACTCCTGCCCCAATTGCTGGCTAATATTGGTGTTTCGAAAAGGGTTGAAATTAAAAGGCGAGAGATATCAAAGTATCATTGAGTATGAATTTAGAAAAACATTTGTTTCCACAAACGTAGAAATTCTGGAACTTTAGATGAACACTTCACCACGATTATAGTTAATTGAAATGCAAATATCTATAAATATAATTTCTAATTTCTAGATTGGTAAGTTTATCTGTCTTAGCAATATAGTGATAATATAATTTGTAAAATATTTAGATTTTAACCCAGTTTGCTAAAGAGTTACATCAGGTAGAATGTAAATTAAAGTTTTAACCAAATGGAATTAGCAAATGGTTTCAATTTTCGAGGTCTTATTTAATTTCTACTATAAATTGTGTCTGTATTCTTTTACTGTGTGCTTTGTCGTGTTTTCCGAGAGACAAAACACATACTTCGGAGGAGAAATAAGAAGCATTCATAGCTGTTCTTCTTGCAAAGTGTTTGAAAAGGGGATTAAATCTACAGAAAAAAAGTATTGTAGTAAGTAAAGAATGCCGACAAACGATCTGCGAAAATATATTAGACTATTAATTAATTAGTTGCGAATTAAGTTAGGATTAGGTTGGGTTCTTTAACCTCTGAGAGGCAGCTTTGGCACACATTGCGCTAAAAGACTGCGTTACAAGGACACCAAAGGCTCAGAGAAGCTTTGGGAGAAAGAGCAGCTATTAGCAGACAGATGGTAGCCTCCATCCAACGGACCATCCAACATACCATCCAACGGACGATGGCCTTTCCAAACCTATCGGTGTCCACTACTGACCGTGGGCAGGGCGGGGAGTTTTGCGGAGATAAATCTCAATGCTGACTCAGCTGGGACTCGAACCTGGGAACTGCAGATTACGAGCCTGGCGCGCTAACGACTGAGCCATCCCCGCCCCAATGGCATTGGCGAGATGCTTCCATCTGTCTCCTGGCAGCTGTCGAGTCTTCTTACTACAACTCTCTCTGAGCTCTTGTGACTTGGCCTTTAACACACTGTGTGAAAAAAAAAGTTCCGTATTCTTATCCAATGCCTCGATACGTCTGTTGTGAGGAATGGATACATAATAATAGTTGGAACACCAGTTCTCTAAGGTATGCCCGTGCCAGAGTATTGTATAAAGTATCAATGAATAATAAAGTGGATAATTCAATAAAATCATCTGTAATAACACTGGTTTACAAAGTTTTTATAACGTGAACAATTGTAACTGCTTTTAACTATTTTTCAGGTGCTGAATTCAGATCTGGTCTTAAAAAATGGCTAGCACGTCACGTTTTTATTAGTCATTTTGACTCGTATTAAGATATTTCTATACCAGGCAACCGGGAGGATACTAGATATTTTACCTTTTGTGGCTGGCAACACTGATTGCCAAGTGGGAGAAAATATGTAACAGTAACCTAACCTCAGACCGCCATTCTTGTAGTTTTCATTGCAGGAGGAACATGTGCTGTACGTTGAAGAGTGAATTTTGGCGTTTAATTGCCACAAAGGCAGCGTCGCCGATGTTTTAATGTGCCAGATAAGTTTTGTTATGTGTGTGAAAATTATATTTTAAAATATTAGGTTGTTCTTTGGCAAAGATTGTGAAAAAGCCTATAATTTGTATTTTGGGTGTCTGTTGGAGATCAGGACAAAACATGGACTCCACATGTGTGCTGCATTTCGTGCCTTGTTGGCCTGAGGGAATGGTTGAAAGGTAAGATAAATTCATGCCCTTTGCGGTTCTAATGGTTTGACGTGTCAACTAGTCACTTGCATGATTGCTATTTTTGTTTAACTAAAATGTCCGACTTTTCAAAAAAGAACAAAAGCAAAATACAATATCCAAATGTGCCTTCAGCCATAAGGCTAATTCCTCTTGGAGAAGATCTTCCTATACCAACACCTCCAACCAACTGGGAGGAGATGGATTCACATTCATCAGAGGAAGACTTTGAGGCACATACAGATCCTGATCCTACATACACCCCTAAAAAGTTAGACGAGCCTCATCTGATTCAGCAAAATGAACTAAATGGTCTTGTTCGAGACCTAGGACTTTCAAAACAACAAGCTGAGGTTTTAGGTTCGATACTTTGAGTGGAGTCTTCTGACAAAGGGTACCAGAGTTTCTCTGTTCAGAAAGGGAAATTTGGCTTTATCTGCTTATTACGAGATGCAAGATGGTTTGTGTTTCTGTATAGATATTTCAGGGCTGATGGAAGAAATTAGAACAAATCACGACCCGAAGGAATGTCGTCTATTTATAGATTTGTCAAAATTCGGCTTTAAAGCTTTCCTTTTGCATAAAAGAAATCAAAACCTACCATTCCAGTGACACACGCTGTGGGAATGAAGGAAACTTATGAAAGCAGGAAAAAAATGCTCAGTGCTATAAAATATGACCAGTTAAAGTGGACACATGTGGTGACTTAAAAGTCATATCTCTCTTGCTCGGGCTTCAAGGAGGCTTCACAAAATTTTGCTATTTTCTGCGTTTGAGGTGAGCAGGTGAGCTAAGATTTCACCAGCTTGGAACTCAGCTTCTTTTGCTTGCACTCCGGGACAGTAGGACCAGAAAGGAACACTACAAAAGACTGGCCCAAAAGAGATGTTTTTATTCCTGGAAAGAGTAATGTGAGGTATAGCCTCTAGTTGACCCCTCTGATGATCTGCTCCCACCACTACACATCAAACTGGAGCTTTTGAAAAACTTTGTAAAGGCTATGGACAAAATTGGTAAAGGGTTTTTGCACTGGAAAGAAAAATTTCCAAAACTAAGTGATGCCAAACTCAAAGAAGGGATCTTTGTTTGTCCTCAGATGAGGAAACTACTGAATGATACTGTCTTCGAAGAAAAACTGAATATGAGGAGCGCGCTGCACAGAAATCCTTCATGTCTGTGGTCCAGAGTTTTCTGGGGAATCACTAAGAAGAAAGCTACGATCAGCTCATTTAAGGTCTTGTCAAAAACGGAAAATTTTGGTTGCCGAATGTGTTTGAAGATCCATGTCTTGCACTCACATCTCGACTTCTTTCCCAAGCAAGGAGAAAGATTTCACCAGGATATCCGAACCATGGGAAGAAATACCAAAGCAGGTATTCTCCACCATACCCAGCAATGATGGGCGTCTACTGTTGGTTCTTGCAGAAAGAAGATACCTCAGCACATAAAAGACAGAAATGAACTTCTTGTAAGTGTAAAAGATCCTTACCCATGTTTTATTATTTTGCGTTTCAATATTATTTCATTTGTTACTTTATATTCAGTGGTCTATAGCTATGATGTTTCTATTTTTTTCACTGTAATCATGTAATTAATTAATGAGTTTTTAGTTGCAATTTAATAAAATGGTCCCGTTTATTTTCATTTCCCAAATATGCCTATTCATTGAAATTTGAAACACATCAATCAATAATTTAAAAAAAAAACTGTGCGTGCTGCAGATTTTTTCACCAGCCATATTTAAATTCAGAACCGCAAAATTAGTTAAAAACATCCTATTTGACTAATGTTATAAGGAAAAGTTTCAATTTGTTGTCTAGTGTAAAGTATCACTGAAATTGATATTCAAAAAATAAATATTCATTGTGTCGTGTTCCATTGTTATGAAAATCACAAATTGGTAAATATAGTTCACACCCATTTTCAACTGCTTCTTTTGCTTTGCTTTTTCATTTCTGTCCACCCTGCTGAGAAGTAGTCAACTTCTGTGTCTTGGGGTTCACCTATTAAACCACTGGACTAGCTAATGGCTTTCAGCTTGATTACGACAGATTCTGAACTTGCTGTACTAGTGGGCCTCTTTTGGGGGACGCTCTATTACTGTATTTTCTCTTTGTTTTTGGGTTGCCAACCGCAAGTGAACAGATGCACAGAATACCTTATATCAGCTGGTGGAAAATCTTGATCAGAAACCATTGAAATCATCTGAACATTTTCTCCTAGGGGCATCGCAAATCTTCACCGAAGTAATATGTCTCAGGCAAGTCAGTTTCTATTTGGATTCTGGTTCCAACTTTAAAAAATGGAGCCTGAAGTTCCTACTAGCATTGGTGGCTTAAGCCTTTATCTGTGGGTGAACGGGTCTTTGCCCCAGGTATACGAATAGGAAGCTCTTCGATTTTGTTGGGCCTACTTCTCTCAACAAACCTAGGTTATTTAAGATTCGCAGTTCCTTAGTTTCATTACATAGGTACCTAGAATGTGGGATCTTTACATAGAGAATATTACAATGTTGTAAATAAAGTTCAATCGATATTAAATGCACGGATTATCTGTTGACACATAATTCAAAAAATAATTTTTCGAAAAAAAAAATAGATTCACCGATGAGTGGACACTAGTAAACTAGCATTATTAATATTATGTTCGACCTAAAGGAGTATTTGAACATGAAGGGACGTTCGTAAAATAGACCTGTTTGGATGAGCGCATGAGTAAAAATAAATAGAAAACCACTTCTCTCAAGGTTGCCAGAGTATTACATAAAGTATCAATGAATAATAATAAAGTGGACGAGTCAATATAATCATCTTTAATAACGTATCACTGAAAGAGAAACTTCCTTTTTCATATGCTTATATTCTTTGTTTTATATTTCCATAGTAATCTAATAAGCAAATATTCTTTTTAACACTACTTGAAATATTTGATGAAACTTACAGAGTAAGTCGTAATTAGAATTCGAAAGTGAATGCTTATCCTTTAGAGTAGGGGTTCTCAACGTCAGGTACCCGGTAAAAGTTTTTGGGGTACGCCATGAGAGCTCAAAAGTCGCTAGATCTAGTTACAAAGTCGCCATTTCACTGATTACCAATAAAATGTTTATAATTTTATAAGATTTGTTAAATTGTTTATGTAATTTTTGGGGTTTATCGATACATGAATTTATGAATACAAAATTTAATGTGTATATATTTATATGTTTTATTTTATTCCTATTTTTTAACTATAACTATAGTTTTATCTGTCTATACAAGGGGTACGTCAGTTACATACACATTTCCAGGCGTACGTGAAGCATAAAAGGTTGAGACTACTGCTTTAGATTAAAAATTATAAATGTATTAGCATCTCTTGTATATGTTGCTTGTTGCCCTGGTTCAGTTACCAATATCTTTGTTTGTAAAAGAATGAACAAATTTCCTCTGACTGATGAAAAATGGATATTTTTTATTACACAATAGTGGAAAACTACGAAGCATAAATCCCTTCTGAATACTCTAGATCAGTGTCTCGCAAACCTTTTTAACTCTACGGCACTCTGAATCTAATTTTTTTTCCGCGGCACACTGAATCTAATTTTTTTTTCCGCAGCACACCTAAAAAAGAATAAAAGCAAACTCTGTATAATCGTCATTATATTTGCGCTTTGTTGAAGTCATCAGCCTGGTTTTACTTGAAGATTTGCTCTCGTTCTTTAATTCATAACTCGGTGTTTGTTTTAAATATTTGTCCATTCTATGGCTTGAAATAATCAAACATTAACACCAAAATTTTGAAAAAGCTTGATAAATACTTACAAGACCCCAGTTGATAAAATCTGAACGATTTTTATTAAAGCACGTCGATAGCAGGTCGACATTAAAGCACGTCGATAACACAAGTCAAAATGAAATCTTTGGAATATCTAGTATCAATTTGAAAATCTCTCGCGGCACACAGTTTGCGAGACACTGCTCTAGATCGTAAAGCTAAAAATGCAATAGAAAATTTCTCTGCTGTTGTCCTTCTCGTTCATTTCTTTCAAGCTGCAATCGATATGCTTTCTCGTTTTGTTGTCCAACTGTCCCATGGCCCAGTGGTTAGCGTGCTTGGCTACTGATCAAAGGAACCTGAGTTCGCTTCTCTGGTAAGGTATGACTGTTTGTGTTTCCTTTCTGCTGAAGTCTCGTCTTCCTCTCAGATTTTCTCTATCAAATATAAACTAAAAGGTTCCTGTCGGACCTCTGTGGCAAGCAGCTGCTTCAGGGAATATTAATTTTTATTTTTGGTGCCTATTTCTTGCGTTCTTTTTTTTCCTGTTGAAACATACAATACTCCCAGATATAACAATAAATAATAATAAAAAAGTATTCAATTCGGTTATAAACAAGTGGATGTTTTGTCGAATGCTTTTAACCTCACAAGAATAATTCTTACGCTTAATTCTTTCAGCATTGCATTTTCGAATGAAATGTAAACATTAAACACACTGATTTTAATTAATTTCTTTAATGCTATTTGTTTATGATTTGTTCACATTTACATCAGAAATATGAAACAAAGGAACGCTTTAGAATTAATTATCTTTTTCGATGCCTCACCGTAGTTAGTGTGCTACGAGAGCATTCTTTGGAGTCACAGTTGTATCTGCGAAAGAAAAACAACTATTCAATTCAAGAATTGAAATTTTTGGGTAGTGAATTTTTTATTCCAGCTATTTCAAGGTAACTTCTTACGACCAAAATTTATCTACATCATTTATTTACATTACGTGTTGGAACTTTAAAATTAAAATAAATGCTTCAGAAGCGTACCTTTTTCGTTTTTCCTACACATTGGGTAAAAGGTAAAAACCTATAAATCTATCGCCGCATTCAAGGACCTATCTTATATCTGGTCTGTTTTTTTCCGGTCTCCAAATTTCTTACCTCCTGCTGTCCTCATACGTAAGAAACCTTCCAGTGCCTCGCTATCTGACAAAATTATTTTCCCCCAGTGATAAGAAAATAAGGGACAAAAGAGGGGTTACGACTCTTCGCTGTATTCTGACACCGGCACATTGAGATAAGGTGTCTGTTGCTCTAATTCTACTGTCGACAGAACTTCAGCGTGAATTTAAAATGCTTTTTCAATTTATGACATTCCTCCTCCACTTTTATTTATACATTCATACAACGGAAGGTATTTAACGTAAATAATTTTCGTCGCTTCGAAAATTATTTACAAAGAGGATTCCGTTTTCTCTTATGCAGTGGTTCTCAACGTTTTATGCTTCACGTACCCCCTGGAAATGTGTATGTAACTGGCGTACCCCTTGTATAGATAGACAAAACTATCGTTATAGTATAACAATGGGAATAACATAAAAATGTATATATAACATTTATCTAGTGACTTTTGAGCTCTCACGGCGTACCCGAAAAATTTTTACCGCGTAGCCCATGTGGAGAAAACCTACTCTAAAGTATTACTCGGAACATAGCCTTATTGTCGACGAACAAATAGCAAGTTGGTTGCTGGAGATCTTTCAGTCAGTGGTGTATCCACGGAGGGAGAGGGATTATGGTTGAAGGGGGGAAGAAGAAAATTTTCCAACTCGGAAATCAAATTTTGCCAACTGAGAGAATAAGTACTTTATATCAAGTTAATTGTCTCTGTGAAGGTCGTACACAGGATAGAGTTCGGGGAGGAGAGAAGAGCTTAAGCTCCCCAAGATTTTGCTACATCCTGTAGATTTTGCCAACTCGCCATAATTTTACAAGAATAAATCTCAATTTTTACATCTCATATGAATTTTACCAAGTCACTTCGAATTTTGCCAGCTCCCCAAGATTTTGCCAAGTTGTTTCGATTTTGCCAACTCCCCAAGATTTCTTCCCAAGTTGCATCGATTCTGCCAACTCGCTTAATTTCACAAAAACAATACCAGTTTTCACAACTCACCTGTATTTTACCAAGTTGCTTTGAATTTCACCAACTGCTCTAGATTTTGCCAAATTACCTCGATTTGCCAACTCACCGTAATATTACAAAAAAATCCCAATTTTCGTATCTCACATGAATTTTATCAAGTCATTTCGAATTTTGCCAACTCCCCAAGATTTTGCCAAGTTGCCTCGATTTTGTCAATTCTCCTTAATTTCGCGAAAACATTCCCAATTTTCACGAATCTGTATTTTGTAATCTGTATTTTGCCAAGTCACTTCGAATTTTGCCAACTCTCCCAGAGTTTGCCAATTGTCTCGATTTTGCCAACTTCCCTATATTTTGCCACTCCTCAAGATTTTGGCAAGTTATCTCGATTTTTCCAACTCTCCTAAATTTCACAAAAACAATTGCAATTCTCACAACTCATCTCTATTTTACTACGTGTCTCCGAATTATACCAACTCCTCTAGATTTTACCAAGTTGCCTCGATTCGCGAACTCGCCATGATTTAAAAATCATCACAATCTTTACATTTTACCTTAATTTTACCAAGTCACTTGGAAATTTGACAACTCTCTAAGATTTTGGAGTTGTCTCGATTTTGCCAACTCCGATTTATATTGGGGGGAGTCTTCCTTCCATCCCCCCTTAGCTGCGCCCCTTATTATGGAGTTACAGCTCATCCTCCTGAGAGCTGAAATGATATATTTTCTAAACCGGTCCCCCAAAATATCAAAGACTTATTATCTCAACCCTTCCTCTCCTCCATGAACAAAGATATTGGAACTTTCTAGATATGCCACTCCATCCCCACCATCTCATCCACACACACACACACATTGAACATTTATGGGTATGCTCCTCCACCACCCCTCACCCCCGTAAATACACATTGGAATTTTCTGGGTATGACACTGTGTCATTGGCTGAGTGCATTACAAAAGCGATAAATGCAAAATTTGGTATCTATTAATTGGTTTTGTTGTTCGCATGAACATAAAGGTAATGTTGTATAAGTTGGTTTTCATGACTGATGAAAGTGATGTACCTAAGGAGTTGGGAGAGAATTTTAGTGTTATATCACCCTTTTGAAGGCTTGAATAACGCATATTTTCTGAGGAAACCTCGAAGATAAGAGCTTCAAGACGTCAAACCTTCGCTCATATCAGACTAAAACCCATCCAACCTCCACTGGAAGTTTCTCCTAACGCTATTGGCCCTAATAATCGTTTTAATATAGCATTCCTAGCATTTTAAAAAATTTATCGTACCATAAGTGATACGTACCAGATTTTAATCACCCGACTGATGGCGAACCCTCAATTAAATAAACACAAAAATTCATTAATATTATTCGATTAAAATAATAGGGGTAGTTTATATTTAACGTGATAATAATTTAAAATTTGAATTGAAATTAACAGCATTCTAATTTATTGCCAAGCAATCAAAATGATCTAAAATTATGTATAATGAATTTCTCAAATTTCTTATAAGTTATAGGAAATACAATCGTAAGGGAAAAATGTGAGAAATTGTTTTCTTCGGCAGCTTGTAAAACAAGCTGAAGGAAAGCATGGTATTAAAGTACATTTTAATTCTTCTTATTATAGGCCATTACAGATTTCAAAATAATTATAATCATCTTATGAGCAAATAAAATTCCTGATGTTATTTGGACGAAAAATATTAGAAATAATAGTAGAAACTGAAAACTCCTGGATAACATCATGCTAAACGTTAAAAACTGTTCATATATTTTAGATAGACAATACGTAAACATATTCAATGACGGAATTGTTCTAATTTTTACCTAGCAAGTTTGCCCGGCGTTTCTCAGTCATTAACGTAGAGTAAATGGCTCAGAGTATCAAGCTTCCAGGCCTATTCTGATAGGGTGTGTGAACAATAGGCAGGATGACGTCATTAGTGGAGGAAATTTTAGGCTCCTTGTGGCCGAGTGGTTAGCACGCTTGGCTACTGATCTAAGGGACCTGGGTTCGAGCCCGGGTAAGGCATGGATGTATGTGTCGTTTTTCTGCTGAGGTCCTGCCATCCTCTCAGACCTTCTACTATGGCATATAAACTGACAGGCTCCTGTCAGACCTCTGTGGCAAGCAGCTGCTTGAGGGGGTATATGTAATCCAGCAGGTACTTGACCAATCTGTCTAAAATTTGTTGTCGTAGTCCTATTTGCATATTTTTGCGTAAGCTTTATAGATATAGTGGATCAGGATTAAGTTCGCCGCAAGTATCGGAAATTTCTGCTGATGCTGCCATTACTTACCTTATAAATCAGTGGTCCTCATCCTATGGGTCGCGGAAAGATTTCAAATGGGTCACCATTCTATCTCTGAGAATATTAACATAATGCAATTTAAACAGAATTTTGTTTTTATTATGATTATCTTGGGTCATGAGGTATACTTACAGTGGAAAGTGGGTCACTACAATAGAAATGTTGAGAACCACTGTTATAGATGGAGAGTTGTAAGTTATGAATATAGTAATACGTTATCGATGGGAAAAGTTACGAATGAACACGTTTCAGTCCCAAATGTTAGGGTTGGGCTTAATTTTCATGGGTCGAAATCATTACAGAGCATTAAATTGCGATGAGATGAAGCTGCAGATTACTAAAGATTGGTTATTAGATTGAAATTATAATACAGTAGACTCCCTCTTATCCGGCTCTTACAGGAACCGACGTTTGGCAGGATGAACGAAAGGTCGATTAATCCGAAAAGTGTGTCAGAAAATAAATAAAAACTGCAAATGACAAAAATACTAACTGTACTGTATTTTAATTAATAATTTATTGTACAATATTAACAATTTGCTCACACTCATTTGAAAAGGTCCGTGATTTTCTTTTGTTTCTTTGAACTTAACACTTTTTTACTTGCAAAGTTTTTTCATATTTTAATAAACATCACATCAATCGCAGATGAGGCCTATTGTTGTTCAATGTATCTGCAACATCAAAAGCTTCTTTTCCTTCAAAATGGCTAACTTTCCCTTTTGCCTCTTCTTCTTCATTTTCCACTTCTTCTCCGTTCCTTTCTTGGCAGACTGCATTGATAATTTCGTCATCATTCAGTGTTTCATTTTCCAACTATTCAATGTCCAACTGTCCCAAAAATGGTTTAACCATTTTTCAATGTCATCTTCTTCAAGTGTGTCACATCCAGGCAGCAGTTTAAAGTCATTAAGCGGCGAAATATTGTCCTTATCCGTCATATCTTCGGCAGGGCAGGCTAATTCGATACTTTCGTGTTGTCATCTTTGGTACTTTCTACACAGTTCTCAACTTTGGGCCAAAGTTTTCTCCATGACTTCACAAACGTAGTACGAGGCATTTCTTCAAAAGCTTTTGCCAACATGTAGATCACATCCTTGATATTTATTGTTTTCAAAACATTTAAAAGTCCTATTTAGTCATTTTCGGTTCACTTTAGAATTTCTCAAAGAAGCTTTAAATGCTTTTCTTAACTTACAAGCACGCTTTGGTCCATTGGTTGCACTAAAGATGTTACATTAGGTGGCAAAACCATGCTTTTATGTTGTCAGAAATGAGTTCGCTTGGGTGTGTTGGGGCATTGTCGAGAATGAGAAATGATCTTTATAGGTATTTTAAGACTTGTCAAGTGGGTTTTTACTTTTGGTACAAATTCTGTAAAGAATCACTCTCTAAACAAATACGAGTCTATCCAAGCAGACCTTTGAGCTTTGTAGTAAATTGGCAGAGCAGCTAAATTTAAATGCTTGAATGCTCGGGGTTTTGCTGATTTCCCAATTACAAAAAGATGAAGTTTGTGCGTACCTGCAGCATTTGTACACACAGCCACAGTGGTGATTCTTTCTTTGTTTTAAATCTTGATGCTGAGGTTTCTTGCGCTGTCACAAATGTTTTCGTTGGAAGAAGTTTAAAATTTAATCCAGTCTCATCTACATTGCAGATTTGTTCTGTGCATAGGCCTTCTTCTACAATAAGCACTAAAAGGTTTTTCTGGAAATTCCTTTGCTGCTAAAGAATCAGCTGACAATTTCTCACCACAAACACCAAGGTAATGAACACCATGCTGTTTTTTCCAGCGAGAAAGCCATCCCTCGCCTGCTGAAAAATCTCCCCCATTATCGATTTTAGAATGAAGGATTAATGCCATTTCTTTCAAAATTGGCCCACTGATTGGCGTTCCTTTTCGACGCTCTTGCATGAACTATAACTAAAGTGCATCATCGAAAATTTCAGTTTTCGGCTTTTTAAGAGTGCACCGAGAAGAAAGCGTTTTTTCAGACTCGACTTAAGTGCAAAAAACTTGTAAAGATTTTCTATTCCTTCTCCAGTCATTTACCGTGCTTTTACCAACACCTAGTTCATCACAAATATGCTTTACTGGATCACCTCTATCAATTCGTTCTAATGCTTTTAATTTCATCTCCATCGTAACGACATTACGCTTACGTTTGCACCCACTCATTTTGTACCACACAATAATTATTAGATCACAACACACATTGCTGTATACGCATAGTACACTGTACGTTGTAATATTCACAAAGAGGAACTGAAACAAATATGTACTGAACTATAAACAAAACACGCGGCGATTTGCTTCCGCTTCTTGGAACAACCGATTAAAGCGAAGGCCGGTTGAGCCGAGACCGTATAAGAGAGAGTCTACTGTAATAATATTTTATAGTATTTTTTTTAGGGGGGGGAGATTAAAAGGAAAACTATTAATTTTTCTGAGCGCTAGTCCTAACCGTAGATATGGTAGAGGAGAAATAGCTAGTGCCTGGCAGCAAAACCGTGACCTCAGCTTAGTCGCCAGCAACAGCCATTTTGAAGCAGAAGAATCATTCTTTCAAGCAATTACTATACATTGAACCAGTTTAACATATTATTAAATTGGTATTAAAATGAAATATATTTAATGGTAGATAAATCTGGATAATATTTGAACAAAACAAGTGATTGTTCCCATTCATTTTTAAGGTTTTTTTTATTGCTTTCTATTTGAATTCTGAATCATAGAATTTGCCGAAATATTTGATTCGCAATATTTCTTTAAAGATGTTGGATGAATTTAATGCATCATGGTTACAGAGAGGGAAAATTATTAGCTAATGGAAAAGTTTGCGTTGTCCAACATTATATTTGCTTCTGTTTCGAATTATCACTCAGTGTAAAGTGACCTAGGCATATTATATAGTGTACTATTTGAACAACTGCACTATTTGAATTTATTGCTTTTGTTTATACAGTGAATATATCCTATTTAAGTTAACTAAATTAAAAAACAGCTATCACCAAAAAGTGGATTTCATAACAGCTTAATGTAACGGGTACTTGTACAAAGATTCATTGCTACTTCCACAACTCTATTGAAGCAATTAATGGAAATGTAAGATTCTGCCATCTTGGTGACAAAGCAAAATGTTAGAAGGCACTTTTTCAAAGATACTGACTGAAACGAAACTCTCGAAATCAAATGTGAAGAACATTGCTAAATATGACTAGAGAACCGACATTTTGGTGGCAAACTTGGCTCACGTTTATCAACATTTTGATTCTAAGTTGCTCGTAGGAAAATACTGGTAGTGAACTATCTAGTTCTGTGTTATTATATCTATGGCCAGAGCATACAGAAACCTTTCTTCGAACTTTGTTTCAAAAAGTAAAAGAATATTATCTTGTAAATATTACCAGAAATATTTTAATCTAATATTATATTAGTAGATTTACAATTATACAAACTAAAGTACTCCCAATGAGATTATTTCTTCTCTGATTCTTTACGATTATACTGTTTTGAACAAGTACAAGAGGCCTGAAACGGTAGCGTTCTCTGAGGAGACCTACCCGTTTTAGGTTTCTTATACAATTATGCTGCTATTTTTAGCTTTTCTCATGTTTGCCCTTAAAGGCCCACCTAAGGGTGGTTTACTTATATATTTTGTTCTTACTCATGCCAAAGAGGCATATCTTTATGATGGAGATGCTTAGGGGTAAAATTATTACCCGGTACATCGAATATGATTATACGATCTACGATCTACGAACGAAAGTAGAAATAACGGTTATACCTCATTAATCTAGGAAGAGTATAAGTTTTTTTGAAAGAGTTTAGAAATTTCCTATTTAAGAAAGCATAAAACTATTAATCTTAACAGAATTTTTTTAACTTTACACATTTTTCAAAATCACGAACTTCCTGTCTTAGATTTTTATCAATTAGTTGAAACTTATTGAGGTGCGAAGTGTAAATGATGTTCTGTATTTGATGTGTCTGTTATTACTTTTGTTTCTGGAAAGGAATCCTGGATACTGTAGCATGCATGCAAAAAGATTAACCTATGATGGAGCGATCTGTAAATGATTCTATTAGAATTTCTTATTTAGAACATAATTGAGTCTATGAGCCCCAAAAAGTTACTTGTTTTTAATACTATTTTTTTCTGACTATTTTTCCTATTTTAATTTGTTTTCGTCGGTTTTCGCAACTGCCCATTGTCTGTTTGTTTCTAAAAATTATAAAAATTTAATAATCCACTGATTTTAATTGTTCCGCTATAAGGGTTACATTTATACTCCTGGCAACTTCCGACACCAATTTCTTAATATAAGCCGGAGCTCCTGGATGTATCATACCTGGACAATGTGCTAATAGACGAATATATTTTAAATAAATTGATTTGATAATTTAAAACCTGCTTTTAAAATTAAATTGGTAATTAGCTATTCTAAAGAGTTTAATAATTAATTAAAAATTTAAACGCAAATCATTGATAGCTCAGATAGTTTTAGGAGAAAATACCAATCGAATAAAAGTAAACATCTCTTTGATTGACTTAGACGTGATGATGGCAACCAATTAACAGGTGCCTAATCAATTAACAAGAATCCACCAATTATTAAAAATAGATAGATAGATAGATAGATAATTCATGTAGAAAGTATATCAATAAAATATTTATAACTATTATAAAAAAGATAATAAATAAGTAATATTCCTTTATTTTGTATAAAAATAAATATCTTGCCGTTAAATATTTAAGCATATTTACCTTCCTTCTTTTTGTTAACGGTGATCCACGCTGATGTATCTAAATGGCTCAAAATTGACTTATTCAACCCACCGCTCATAAAAGAAATAACCAATATACTATTATATATGACCAATATAAATATTTATTATATATAAATATATATATCCAATATACTATATACCTTGGCTCGTTTCAATTTTTTGACCAAAATGTTTAGGTGCCTAACTTAACAGTTTTAACAATTCATAGTACAGTCGCTCAAAAAAATATCCGAACACTATGGTTGATTACGGAAATCAGAAAAAAATATCTGGCAAAGACTTTTAAAAATTAGTGATCTGGGAACCTTCGTGTCACCTGACACGAATGTTACCAGATCACTAATTTCTAAAAAAATCGCTGTCAGATATTCAACCATGGTGTTCGGATAATTTTTTTTGAGTGACTGTATTCATTAAAATGTATAATTTTGTGTTTTTAATCAAAATATATTCTACATTTCTTAAAGAATTTATTAGGTTTTTTCCCCATGTCTTAACTCATTCGAAATGTATCTTTTGTTTTTTAAATATAGAATTTTTACATATGGCCATTTAAAAACATATTTTTTCCTAGTGGCCCTTTACGAATGCAGTTTTTTTTCTAGGGCTCTTTAGGAATATAGTTTTTTCCTAGTGTCATTTTAAGAATATAGTTTTTCAACAAGTGGTTATTTAAGAATAGAGTTTTTTTCCTAGTTGCTCTTTAAGAATAAAGTTTTTTCTAAAAGGCTCTTCAAAATTATAGTTTTTCTCCTAGTGGCTATTTAAAAATATATTTGGTTCGTTAAGAATATAGTTTTTCTCCTTGTGTCTTTTAAAGAATATAAATTATTTTTCCTAGTGTTTATTTAAGAATATACCGTATTTCTTCGATTCTAAGACGCACTTTTTTCCCATATGAATGTCTCTAAAAACGGGGTGCATCTTAGAATCGATGGCGTTTTAGAGTCGAAGTTTTTTTAAAAAATTTTCCCACGCTTTGCACACAGCACCACACGTTGTGATTTTACGCGGAAACCCCGCCTCCAAGTTTGACTGTTATCGCATTATCTAATTCCATTGGAGAATAAAGTGACATGGGCATTTTCCTGCGCTTTCCAAATGTGAGCCACCGTTATTTCATTACAGTGGAGCTCTGTGAGTGAATTATAGTGAGCTTGGAACCTGGCTGTTGACTGACAACCTTCCGCTGACACCTTCCGGAAAAATTAAGAAAGCGCCGGCATCAAAATTGGCTGAATGGGTATCAACAGCTTGGAAACTAATCCCAGAAAGAATAGTGCAGCACTCATTTGAAAAAATGTTGCATCACCAACGCTCTCTACGTATGTCTCTGAAAACGATATATTATGAGAAAATAGAGAAAAATACGGCTCAGAAGAACAAACTCTGATATTGATTCAGAAGGAACTGATGAATAACATACCTACTGATAAATAGATACTATTGTTGTTAGTAAATTTAATTATATTATAATAAAATATTTGTTAGATATATTTTAGCGTTTTATATTTTTTTCTTAGAACTAAATCTTTTTCTCTGTTGGTGGTACTGAAATTAAGGTGCGTCTTACAATCGAAGAAATACGGTGGTTTTCTTTCCTAGTGACTCTTTAAGATTATAATTTTTCTCAATGTGCTTATTTAATAATACAGTTTTTCTCCTGGTGGCTCTTTAAGAATATAGCTTTTAGCCTAGGGATTCTTTAAGAATATAGAGTTTCTCTTGGTGGCTCCTTAAGAATATCGAGTTTTTCCTCTCAGTTTCTCTTTAAGATTAAACATTTTCTCCAAGTGGTTCTTTAATAATGTAGTTTTTCTCCCAGTCACTCTTTAAGAATATAGTTTTCTTTTCTAGTGGCTCTTTAAGAATGTGTCTCTTGCTAGTGGCTTTTAAAGAATATAGTTCTTTTCTAGTGGCTCTTTAATAATAAAAATTTTCTCCCGGTGGATTTTTAATAAATATAGATATTTTCCCTCGTAGCTCTTTAAGAATATATTTTTCTCCCGGTGGCTCGTTAAGAACATAGTTTTTTTTTCAATTGGCTCTTTAAGAATGCATTTCTTCCTAGTGGCGTTTTAGGAATACAGTTCTTTTCAAGTGGCTATTTAATAATATAATTTTTCTCCTGGGGGCTCTTTAAAATATAGTTTTTTTCGTAGTAGCTCTTCCCTAAATATGTTTGGGTTAGAGGGGCTGATCTGATGCAAGAATCATATATAGGATATCTAGTTACATGGTAGATGTTCCCTTAATTTAATCATTGAAATACGTTTTCGTTTTCAAATACGCAGAACTTGAGTTATTTTTTTAAATTATTTTTCTTTGTCAACAGAAAGATGTCTTCGTTCACATAAAATAATTTTTTTTAATTTGTGGCTTTATATCAATGCGTTATTTTTTTTTTAAAGTGAATATCACCACTGAATTTTCAAATCCATTTTCTTGTTTTGTTATCTAAAGTAGTTTTTTTCCCACTCATATCAGTCATTAATAGTGCAGTTATGTTTGCACAAGTTCCTAAATATTTTATCCCCTATCAGCGTTAACATCATTTTTTTTATCAGAGGCATTATCCGCTGTCTGAATCAATTTTATTCTTTTATCCATGGAAAACGTTTAATGGCGAATATTTTCAGCCGCCTCGGGGTCTAATTGCACAAAATTGATAGATATGGAAAGAATTGGTTAGATATTGAAAGAATAAACAAAAAAAAAAACTCTTTGAAATTACCTCTAAATAATATTTTGCTTTTTAGATTATTCAAATGAAATGTTTGTTTTCATATTTTTCTACTTATTTTTATTTGGTAGTCATCTACATTGTGTGAAATAACGTACTATTTGTGATTGTAAATTATTTCATTATACACAGTCGTATCAGAATAATATGACCACCTACCATATACAGGGTGTCTCAAAAATATAGGTACAAACTTTTAGGGGAGGTAGATAACATCTAAAGGAATGAGAATTGCATAGGAACCCATAACCGGAAACGTCACCGAAAGTCAATAGGCGGCGCTGTTCATCAGTGCGCTAGAGGGGAAATTTCGGATATCCTCAGTCGAGCGGTAGTCGGCTGACGAAGAGCATGCAAATGTATTCGAACAGGGAGCTGGCAGACATGCACTTAGTGTATGGAATAGCTAAGGGCAACGGACGAGCCGCTCAAGGAATGTATCAAGAATGCTTTAAACACAGAAATGTAACGGGCCACCGTTTGTTTGCGCGTGCGCATCAAAATTTGTGCGATTATGGGTCATTAAGAGGTAGCAGAAGTGAGGGCAGGCCACGATCGATGCGTACTCCTGCCATAGAAGAAAGTGTGTTGGATGCCGTGGAGACTAATCCTAGTACCAGCACACGTGCCATTGCGTCTGTCTTAGGAGTGTCTCGTTGCAGTGTACAGCGTGTTTTGCACGGCGAGTCCTTATACCCCTTTCATCTCCAAAGGGTTCAGTTACTTCTCCCCGCAGATCATTGCGTTTTGCGCAGTGGTATCTCCAAGAAAGTGCCCAAGATGTGAATTTCCCAGCTTATGTTTTGTTTACTGATGAGGCCAGTTTCACTCGGGATGGCGTATTCAATCAGCACAATGCGCATTTGTGGGCTCATGAGAACTCCCACTCTGTGCGCACCCATGCTGCACAACATCGTTTTGCAATAAATGTGTGGGCAGGTTTGGTCGGCGACTGCTTAGTCGGGCCATACCTTTTACCATCCCGCATGACCTCCGCGAAGTATCTGATCTTTCTGGAACAGGTTCTACCAGGCTTACTTGCCCATGTTCCAGCAAATGTGAGACGCAACACGAGGTTTCAACATGATGGGGCGCCTCCCTATTATGGAAGGTGTGTTCGTGCGCATTTGAACATGTCTTTTGGCCAATGATGGATTGGGCGTGCTGGACCAGTTGCCTGGCCAACACGCTTACCTGATTTAACGAGCGTTGATTTCTTTCTGTGGGGTAAAAGCTACAGTGTATAAATCGCCTGTGGAGTCTGACACGGATCTCTTGGCAAGGCTCGTCTGCGCTACTGCTACAATCAAAGAAAATCCAGGTGTGTTCGACCGTGTCCGACAATCAGTGCTCCGTCGGTGTCACGCATGCATCGCGTCTCATGGTGGAAACTTCGAGCATCTGTTGTAACAAATGTATCATCTAGTACGCCATTTGTAATAATTATGTCCAATAAGTGTTTTTCCATTAATCACTGTCTTGTGTCCTTTCAGATCTTGTACCTCTGCTACCACTTTCCCATGACGTTTCCAGTTATGTGTTGCTATGCAATTCTCACTCCTTTAGATGTTATCTACCTCCCCTAAAAGTTTGTACCTATATTTTTGAGACACCCTGTATATATATATATATATACAGGGGACAAAATAAGTGTAAAATAAAAATATAAGTGTCTCAAAAATATAGGTACAAACCTTTTTTTGAATCTGAAAAAGTGGGCAAAACTTTACGGGGTGGTAGAACGCAGCTATACGAGCAATATTCGTCATAGAATGTATGGTCGGAACGCAAACGGCTAGGTGGTGTTGGAAATGGTATAAAAGGGTCGGTCCTCGCACCCAACGGCATTTCTACCGTGGATTGCCGAGAGGATGGCTGGTTATACTAACCACGAAATGGCGGATATGCACTTTGTGTACGGTGCGGCGGACGGGAATGCAAGTGAGGCGCAGAGTATCTCCTCTCCTTCTTGTGTTCATTCTTTAAATGTGACAGTGGAAAACTACCATTTAACTACTCACCGCTTGCGTTCCGACCATACATTCTATGACGAATATTGCTCGTATAGCTGCGTTCTACCACCCAGTAAAGTTTTGCCCACTTTTTCAGATTCACCCTGTATACTATGGTAGGTGGTCATATTATTCTGATACGACTGTGTATGTTACCATAGAACTGATCCAGATAATGTAACATTTCCTGCAGATAAGCCCCTGGCTTCGTAGGATCATATTCATTATGCATATATTATTATTAATATTATATTATTTTCATAAACTTCTCAAACACACATCTATTGTATTAAATGATGTGACGTATTGCTTATTAATTAGTGTTTATGTAAGAAAACTATAAGCTTTGATTCGCAATCAAGTGTACAATGCCGGTTTTCTAGTTTAAAAAGAAAACCACAAGATAATAGTTTTACTTTGCTATCTGTCTATGGTCATCGAACGTTTTTGTTTAATAAATAAAACTCCCTCAAGGAGCTGCTTGCCACAGAGGTCTGACAGTAGCCTGTCAGTTTAATAGCCATAGTAGAAGGTCTGTGAGGAGTGTGCCTCAGCAGAAAAACGACACGAACATCCGTACCTTGTTATCTGAGGCTCGAACCCCGGTCCCTTAGATCAGTAGCCAAGGGCGCTAACCACTCGGACACGGTTTCCAAAGATAAATTAAAACTTCGTTTTGAGTTGGATAGGTATTGAGGAAATATTACGATTTTAACTTTCCGAAATTCTCAGAGGCTATAAATGCGTCCTCTAACGATGGAAAATTTGAAAATTTCTAACTTTGAAACGAATATTGTGAACGTTGTATTTGTGTTGGAAATTTGAAATTTTGGTGGTCGAATGTGAAGACAATGGAGTGTTCATTGGCAACAATGAATTGACCCCTTATCTTATGGGGGAAGGAAAATTCAACTTTTGTGTTTTAAGAGATAATTGCTTGTTATTAGAGATAAACTAAATAATCTTTTTAAGTTTAAATTCTTTTTAAGTTGGATAGGGTTTGATGAAATATTACGTTTTGAACTTTCTGAATATCCCAAAAACAATAATTGCGCCATCTAACATTGAAAAAAAAATTCGAAAAATCGAAAAACTTTAATTAAAATTGCAAATGATGTATTTATGCTAAAAATTTTAAATTTTGGTGGTGGAATCGGAAGATCACGAAGAGTCCATTGACAGCAATGAGTTGACTTCCTTACGCCCAAAGTGGGTGGGTAGTTTCTGTTTTAAGAGATTTGGAAAACTCTTTTCTATTTGGATTGTTTCTAATGAAATATTCCAATTCACATTTTTAAAATACTCCTGTAATTTTAATTTATTTAGTTAGAGATCACTAAATATGGCAACGGCGAACTTTTAACGAATATTGAAAGTGATCTGTTTGTGGTAGAAATTTGAAATTTCTGTGGAAGAGTATCAAGAGATTGATTTACAGCAATAATCTGCCTCTTTTCCTCGGAGTGGTGTGGGTAAAGCACCTTTTTTTAAAATTGAAGAACTAAAAGAAAAATACTTCTTACGTTGAATATATATATATAAAATAATAAAATACTACTATTTTGCATTTTAATCATCATCCATTAGGTCAAATTAAAACTTTTTGGGAACGAGAAAGTAGGCAAACGAAACACGTCCATTACCTTTGAAAACGAGATTCCCATATGCGCCAGAGGCGATATTCGTTCTTATAGATTTTACTTCTAATCCTCCCATAAAGTGCAACTTGAAGTTAAGCCTTAGTTTTATATATGTGTGATCATATGAAGTTCACCAAAAAAGTTACATGTTTAGTTGGCGAAGTAAATTTTTTGGGTAAGTGGGTATTCAGGTAGAATGAGCAAAAGACGCTGAGCAAAAGTCTTTATTTCTGTAGACACTGAAATCTGTCTGGAAGTCTAATTTCTCAACAAAACAACAGTTTTTGAAGCCACAGATTTTTGCTTCTTATATATTATTTATTTCTGATATCAAATGGGTAACTAAAATATTACGGAATAAATCCTGAAGAAAGAAAATTTTTTGATTTACTAATAACATAAATTGCCGATTTTTGATTCATCTTAAAAATATTTATTTGGGAAAAACAAAGAAATAATTTTAGCCAAGAACAAACACAAGAAAATTGAAAGAAATAAATTTCTTACAGTACCAAATAAAAGTCGTTAATAAATATCATTATATCTATGATCGATACATTATTAACTTCGCAGAAACTGTAGGGTGTTAAGAAATGATAATCCTGAAATATGCGGTTATATTTCATTGTGCTCGTGATTTCGACATCGTCCAATGTGCTTGTGATTCATTCTGCTTGTGACTTGGACTCCATTTTTTATTACCATTCTTACTATTGTTTTTCGCTTGACATTTGTCGGTTTGTCAGCTTGTGGATTTGACAAAACAGTTGTTTCGACATATCTTTCGAAAGCGATGGAGAAATGTAATGATTTCTCCATTAAGGGAACCAGAAATCGTTAAGATTCCTCATCGCTTTCGAGAGATATTCCATTGACAGCAAAATTTGACTGCTTGAAAATTGCAGTAAAATGAAAGCTTGTAACGCGGAGTGTGTCATAGACTGTAAAACATTATTGACCCACCATTCTTCCTTCCACTTAAAAAAGGGGAAATATGACAAGTATTCTTCTGCTATATATCCAGAAAGTGAGAAGCTATAGAACAAATGAAAGCTACTGACGCGGGGAATGTCACAGTGTATGAAACATTGACTCCCATGTTTTCTTCCTCACTAAAAAGGGGGCAGAGGAATATGAAACTATTCCGATATATCTCTAGAACTCGTGTGCGAAAAGTAACAGCTATACGTCAAATGAAAGCTACTGACGTGGGGAATGTCACAGGCTATGAAACATTGACACCCATGCTTTCTTCCCCACTAAAGAGGGGGAGGGGAATATGAAACTATTCTTCCGCTCTATATCCAGAACATGAGTGAAAAAAGTACAAGCTATATCTCAAATTGAAAGCATGATTTACATTTTTCTGCATGAAAAACGTGCGGATATCGTTGTGTCAACTACATATAGTGCTAAGACAACTCTTTCACCTTAGGTGGGTCGGGGATGGCTCAGTCGGTAGTGCACCAGGCTCGTCAGTTCCTAGTTTCGAGTCCCAACTTCGTCAGCGTTGATATTTATTTCCGCAAAATTACCCGTCGTGACCACGGTCAGAAGGGGATACCGATAGGTTTGGAAAGGCCACCGTCCGTCGGATGGGACGTTAAGCCGTGGCCCCATGTGCTGGAGAGACATTATATCCTGTGCATTATATCCTGTGTTTCAGAGTGTATAACAGGAGGGCCTTTCAGAGTGTATAACTCTCTGAAAGGCCCTCCTCCAACCTTCTCTGAGACTTCGGGATCTTTGTGACCTGGCCATTTAGCTCATTGTGTGCAAAAAAAGTGCCGCTCAGAGGTAAAGCAACCCAACCCAATCCACCTTAAATATGTCAACAACATAAATGTTGAATAGGGTAAGATTGAGGAGCGAGTCCTGGGGCACTCCAGCAGAGATAAGCATCACTGTAGAAAGGACCTTTTGAACTCGAACCTGAAAAGTTATATTAGTCAAGTACACCGCTGGCCATTAAAAGTGCAACACCAGAAAGAACTTATCAGATTGTCCCGAAATACGCAAGATGGGTAGCCCATGGGAGAACATGTAAATGATTCAAAGCGCAGCACAAAGGTACATCATGTGTAACATTAACTCCCCCTGGAAGTGGTATAAGAGGAGATTACAAAGAGCCGGTGTAAAAGCACTGGAATTGTGTTTGCTCACAGTTCTTGCACACTAAAGATTCAAGTATGCCCCATCGAAGAACATAGCATCTATACAACAAGGTTTCCGACTTTGATCGAGGGAGAATTGTGGGATTACGGGAAGGCGGATTATCGTACCGAGACATCTGTGCTCGTGTTGGACGGAATGCTGCCACAGTGATGAGAATATGGCGTCAGTGGGTAGAGGAGGAACGAACTCACCGACATGAGGGATCTCGAAGGACCTGTCACAAAAACGAACGAGAGGACAGACATTTCGAGTGCATGACTATGAAATCTATGAATGATCGTACTGACACATCAAACACCTTAGCCCAACAGTTAGGGTGTGTTGCACATCAACCAGTGTCCGCAAGTACGGTTCGACGTCATCTGCAGCATCGGGGAATCTTTGCTAGGTGGCCATTGCTTCGACTACCATTGATTCTACAACACAGGCGTATGCGACTTCAATGGTGTGAAGAACGATGCATATGGATGTGTGAATGGCATTGCATCGTCTTTTCAGACGAATCCCACTTCAGTATTCAGCACCATGATGGACGGATCCGTATCTGGAAGTACCGTGGCGACAGACTCAGTGAGACATGTATGATACAGCACCATACAGGTCCAGCCCCTGGCGTTAGGGTTGGGGTGCCATTGGACTTCACTCAGGCACACGCTTCGTACACATTACCGGTACTTTGAACAGCCAGAGTTACATCACTGAGGTGTTGGAGCCTGTGGTCGTACCTTATCTTCAGGGGCTTTCTGGTGCCATTTACCAACAGGACAATGCCCGACCACATGTGACATGCATCGTCCAACAATTCCTGGATAGCTACATGTGACACTTCTGCCTTGGTCTGCGTGTTCACTGGATCTGTCCCCAATTGAGCATGTCTGTTCCATGATCTCACAACAACTAGCAAACCAGACACCAGCAACTGCTACAACAGATGAACTATGGCTATGTATCGAAACTGCACGGACTGACATTCCCCAAACACACATCCGATGTCTCATCCTCTCAATGCCGAACAGTGTAGCAGCGGTTATTGCCGCTCATGGTAGCTACACAAGATACTGATTTCTTTGTATTCCACAAGTCTAACCGAGTTGTATTTGTAATCATATGGCTTTTCTTAAACCAGGTAGTGCTGTCAGGCGGAACCGGGAATTTCCGTGGTTGCACAAGATCGCAACATAGAGATCAATCCTTGTAACATAAGCTATGTATTCACCAAATATGGCTTTGATATCTCTGTCTTTCCTGATGTTGCACTTTTAATGTAAAGCAGTGTAGTTCTTTACATTTTTTACAACCTCCACAGGGAATTTAATACAGGAGAATTTGTATACTAGCCCCCAGATCCACACCCTACAGAATGCTTTAGCAATCTCTGAAAACACTGCAGCTGTATATTCTTTTTGTTTCTTGCAGCAGCAATCTCCTCAACCACATTAAGCATTTGGTGTACTGTGGAGCGCTTGCGTGTGAAGCAAAATTGCTCTGTTGGCAGAGTGTTTTTTGCGCTAATGACTTCGTATATTCTATAAAGAATCATTTATTTAAACTGTTCCTCATACAGGATAACAATAACTGCTCTTTTTATGTTATTGGGAAATACAGTATTCTCATTGATGTATTTATAATTTCAAGCAATCTGATTTTAGCTTTCTCTAGTAGATTCTTTATCACTGTGTTATTGATACCATTGAGGTCTGCCGCTCTTTAAATTTTAATACCTCTGACTGTCTCTATCAGTTCATTGAAAGTTGCAAACTGGTGTTATCTTGACATTCCAGATCTTCGAGGTTCCCAATAGTTTCAGACACTTCACTGATAAAGCCATCATCATAAAGACACTTCACTGATAAAGCCATCATCTTCATAATTAATTTGAAAATGCAATTTCAAAATTTACGCCAATGCGTCTGCCTTTTGTTTTTAGGTAGCCCCTTTCATTCTGGCGATAGTGCAGGGATGTTATTGTCTCTGAGATTATGTACAGTCGCTCAAAAAAGTATCCGAACACTATGGTTGATTGCAGAATTCAGAAAAAATATCTGGCAACGATTTTTTTAGAAATTAGTCATCTGGCAACCTTCGTGTCACATGACACGAAGGTTGCCAGATGACTAATTTCTAAAAAAATCGTTGCCAGATATTTTTTCTGAATTCTGCAATCAACCATAGTGTTCGGATACTTTTTTGAGCGACTGTATCATTTGCCATACAGAGCGATCTTTAACATTCAGCGATTCCTGTATACATTATCATTCCCATTGGCATTTCTGAAAATATTAAATCTGTTGCGTGGCATTGCTTGAAGATGATTGTATCTACGTTGAATCCGTGGATTCGGATCCCGCTCTGACAATTTTTACTCTATACTTATTTGATTATACAGGTAAACCTCTATTATTCGGTTAATTTCTGCAACGAGTTAACCGTACATATCGAAATCGCATATATCGAAGTTAAAAACCAATGGGAAAATTGCAATTCATCCATCATGTCTTGGAACATTCGTCAAAAGACTTAATTTTTGGGTTAAAATACGTTTTAACTGTGTACAGTCGCTCAAAAAAGTATCCGAACACTATGGTTGATTACAGAATCCCTTTCTCTGAGCCCTTCTCTGAGCATTTCAGAGTCCCTTCTCTGAGCCCTTCTCTGAGCATTTCAGAGTCCCTTCTCTGAGCCCATGGTGTGCAAAAAAGTGCCGCTCAGAGGTAAAACAACCCAACTCAAAGCCAAGATCCTTTCCAACGACGCTAAGTTCTTCAATAACAGCACAAAAGTCATTTGCGTAGTAAGGCAGAAGATATTTCGACACAGCCCTCATCGAAAAACTTTTTTTTTTGAGTTGTTGAAATTTTTTTTGTTTCATAATTGGCCTCACTATTCGAAATTTTAGGGGGCACATAGAGAGGAATGATATAAATATTTGTGACCGTATTAACCGAAACTCGCATTGATCAAAAACGCATATATCAAGGTTTGCCTGTATATAGTTTTTTCAGCAGGATTTCTTGTCTGCTGCGACAAACTCCTTTGGCACTCTTTTTTTATCTTTAATATGCGCTGTTTTAGAGTACACTTTTGTACTTTCCTCTCAACAGAATTAATAAATAGCACATGTAACTGAAAGTCTGTAAAGCAGTGGCACACGAATATTTTTGGCATTGGGCCTAAGAGAAACATTTTATGTTTGCATCTACGGGACCTTTGTTCGAGCCCCGGGTAAGGCACGGATGTTCGTGTTGTTTTTCTGCTGAGGTCTTGCCATCCTCTCAGACCTTCTTTGGCGTATAAACTGACAGGCTCCTGTCAGACCTCTGTGGCAAGCAGCTGCTTGAGGGGGTATTTATATACTTACGTGCCAATAATTCGGTGGGGAAAAGAACAAAAAATAATAATTTTGTTTATTACATTTTTCTTGTCCTATGTAAAGGTGTGAAATAATAATAAAAAAAAATCAATAAAATAAAATGTCTACTTTAACGTCTAAACTGAAGTTGGCTGGTCAAAACAGAAAATGAAGAATGAGACTGGATCGCAGAAATAAGCTGTTGAACATTCGGCTTCAATGTCGCTGCAGATAGTTGTAAAATATTCAAATTTTCCCCTTTCATCTTATTAAAACACCATTAATATTATTTGAGCCAGATTAAAATTAATTATTTCGTTTTATCCAATTTTCGTGCTGGCGGAATAAAATCTTTTAATGGGGCAGGGTTTGTCACGTTTCGTTTAGAATTGGTGACGATATCGAAGCTTCGTTGCATGCGAAATCCTGACACTATCACCAAACTTTTGTTGACTATTGCATTGTTTTTCAACTGTTAAACGTACCTTTTATATAATAAAATGTTTAATATTTTTACTGGTTGTTTTATATGAATTTTTTTTGGGGGAAGGGAGGACAGTAGATATTTATTATTCATATTAAAAATTGAAATAATACAATTATTCCAGAATTTTAATTATTTATTCTCATTATTATTATTTATTATTATTAATTATTAGATCAAATTTTTTTGCAGATTATGGTATGTCAATTTTTTTAGTTTATTCGTGGTCCTTCCAATGAATTCGCAATCTTTCTTCAGCGCCTATCATGGGATTACATTTTCTTACGAACTTAAGAACTTAATTTGTATAACATTCTGTAAAACTATAGAAATGAAACTGAACATAATAATCAGTTTCGTTTTGCTTCAAAAGAAGCGAGCTCAAACAATAAATCTGAAATAAATTTCACACCTTGCAACTCATATGTTACTTCTTTGGCCTTTACAACGTGAACATAAACATTCTAGGCCAAAGAGCGACTTTTTTTCAAGATAGTTGGCGATCATTTTGGAAATTATTGTGAATATCCATTAATTTCTACGGCATTGAAGGCGATGATTCTGATTGCTTGAAAACGATTTAATCCAAAGGTTTCCAGACTCTGTTCAAGAAGCAATTATTAAATCTGAAAATGCAGCCTGATTTTGAACTCTGTGCATAACGCATTCGTCTCTACTCTAAAACTTACCAGGAAACTAAACTTTTTACTAATAAAATAATAATAATCTTGGTATGTAGGGGGGTTGGGGGTGGAGGCAATAGTCCATGACTCCCTCCCCTCCTCCTTTGAGATTGCTAGTAAAGGTAATAGTGACAAAAAAGTATTAAACTTATGAATTTTTTAATGGAATTTTTTAAATCTCTGAAACGAAGGGAAAACCTGATATTTACTATCCGTCCACTTAAGAGCGATGAGTGTTGAACTCGACCATTTCCTGAAATGAAGGTAACTGGCACAAGATATTTCAATTCGCCCAAATGGAAAAAATTTATCACGTAAGTCAAATTAAAATTTAAAGGCTAAATTTTGGAAAATAAATTTACTCTTATTTTGTAAGTAAGCTCCTTTTTGCTTTTGTGCTTTAACGCGTATTGCAATTTGTATTGACTCATGAAATGCGAAATTCAGGGCATTAAATATTATTTAAAAATGATATAATGATAAAAATTGGAATATTTAAATGATCGCAAATTTTTAGTTATTTATTTATTTCTGTCATTATATATTAGTTTTTATGGGATTACATTTTCTTAAGGATTTATGCACTTCATTGGGGAGCATCCTTCATAGAAAAAGAATAATTCTTCCTAATATTGTGCTATAATAAAGCAAAATTAGCAAGAACATCCAAAATTAAAAGTTCACATACTAGTCTAAAATATTTGAAACCTAGCTTTGGAGTACCATTCTCCGAAGAAATTACGGATTTGTATAATTGGATTTCGGTCAGTGGAAAACAATGGAATTCTACTTTGCAATGGTAAAGCATTTATTGCTAAATATAATAGATGACATATTTTCATGTCTAGTAACTTCTAGATAAGGTTTCTTGCACTTTTGGTGCCACGGATTCTTCAAACCTATTAAGTGATGTAGTAGTGATCTCTGCAGAACTCCCCGCCCTTCTCTTGGTCAGTAGGGGACACGGTTGGGCTTGGAAAGACCGCCGTCCGTCGGATGGGACGTTAAACCGTGGCTCGTGTGTGGGAGAACCACACCTTGTGCACATTAAAGAACACGCTGGATGGCCTTGATGGGAGGCTTCATATGTCTCCCAACAGCTGTTCCAGTGGGTCCCCTCCCCCAACCTTCTCTGAGTCTTCGGGGTCCTTGTGATCTGGCCATTTAGCCCATTGTGTGCAAAAAAAAGTGCCACTCAGAAATGAAAAAACCCAACCCATATCTTCTTTGGTAGTAATGCGCAATTTTGTTTTGATAGATATATCATATTATTATTATATATAGATTATGATCCATATATAATAATAATAATAATATTTATTTGCACAATAATAATATTTATTAGCTATGTATTAAATATTGTGCAAATAAATATTATTGTGCAAATAAATATTATTATTATATATGGATTTTTTTCACTCCCTTATCTTTGCCATCGAGCCCTGAGAAGGTATAAATGTTTCTTTTCCTTATTGCCCTTCTGCTGAGGTGGTAATTAATTCTGAAATACTAATAGTAGTGATTAAAAATTTACTAACTGACATCAACGCAGACGAACTGAAAACAACTTACTGGATTGGATTTTCATGTTCTTTCCTTTACACAGTTTAAAAAAGGTTCCAACAGGAAATCAATGCCCATTTTCATAATTGAGCTTACTATAAACGATACGAATAAGAATATCTGCAATCTCACAAGTTTATTATAGCTGAAAATAAAGATTGAATCTTACAAGCATCGAAACATATTTAGCCAATATCACAAATGCCAAAGGTATGCTCATATAGAAAATAGTTGCTACAACATACATCGTTGTGTTAAATGTGCAGAAGATCATTTCACTGCTGAATGCACCAGGAAAAGGCAGGTTAGTCTACCTAAATCTGAAAATTGTGAGGACAGATTACAAAGATTGTACGATCTTCCCAAAACGCAAGTTAGACAACAGCTGAACTACGGAATAAAAGGCAATCCTCTAAAGAAGCGAAAAATGCTCCAGGACTACTTAAGACTGGGATTTCGTATGCAGAGGCCACCACTCGCAACCCTGTTTGTGCTTTGGAAGCCTCTGAGAAACATAAGAAGACTAACGGTCCTGAAATCTCCGATGGCCTAGTCTCTACACACACGGGGGAAAAATAGGTAACAAAAACTCCAGTAATGGAGCTGAACTCAAAACTCAGATAATGAACACAACAGTGGATTTTCTGAATATCTCGAAGATCTGATCAAAACCTTTAAGAGCATTAATTTTACTGAAATCATTACAAACTATTAAACAATTTATCACTGATTTTTCCTCTGCAAACTCCTCAACGGAAAAAAAATCGTGGTGGTAATTACCTAGTTCTAAAATATTCGATGATGAATAGAAGCCTTTCTGTATAGCAAAATATTAGTATTGAAGCCTGGAATTGTAATGGTGTAAAAAATTATCTGTCTGATTTCATAGATTATGTTTGCCAATGAAAAAATTGACATTGCACTACTTAATGAAACAGGTGTAAGAACCTGCGACTCACTTAAAATACCAAACGTTTTTGCCTCTTGAATTGAAACGCCTCACAATACGGCTGGAGCCACACAGCACTTTTATCAAAAGATCCCTGGACAACCACCAATATATCTTAACAAAAATTTCTTCTCTTAAGGTCACTGCTATTGACCTTATTCACACTTGCTTTGGAATTCTCCGACTTGTTGCAACTTACAACCGTTCAAATACTATAATAAACATCTTAGATTTAAAACATATTTTCCATAATGGACCACGTACTTGAGATGAGCTCGGACTTTGTCGGACTGAGCCCGAGACCGTCCAAGCCCGGCTGGGCACGGTCGTGCTGGGATGGGATGGGGTTCAGAAAAATTTAAATTTGAAGTATTTCTTGTAATTGGGAAAAAAATAACCATATAAAGTACTTTTAATTTTAATTTAATCCTTTTAATCAGTATTTAGTAATTAAAAACAAGCACCATGTGGTTTTCGATTATTTTTACCCATTCTTTAAATTGAATGGTTATTTACGTTTATAATGATATTAACCACGGACTTTCAGTTTCTCTTAGCATTTCTAAATTTATTCGTTTCAAATAATTTCTGTCATAAAGTGATAATTAATAATATAAGAAAGTTAATAATATAAATAAATTATATAATTTTATATAAATAATATAAAAAGAAATAAGAGATTAGAAATGTGCATTTTGGTATATACTCGTACGTTTTATGATGCGCGAGAGAAACGTTTTCTCCAAATCGGACTCGGCAGATACTAGTTCAACAATTATCGAAATGATTCTGTTCGGGCGGGCTCTGGCTCAACAATTGTCGAAATGATTCTGTTCGGGCGGGCTCTGGCTCAACAATTGTCGAAATGATTCTGTTCGGGCGGGCTCTGTCTCAACAATTGTCGAAATGATTCTGTTCGGGCTGGCTCTGGCTCAACAATTGTCGAAATGATTCTGTTCGGGCGGGCTCTGGCTCAACTATTGTCGAAATGATTCTGTTCGGGCTGGCTCTGGCTCAACAATTGTCGAAATGATTCTGTTCGGGCGGGCTCTGGCTCAACAATTGTCGAAATGATTCTGTTCGGGCGGGCTCTGGCTCAACAATTATCGAAATGATTCGGACGGGTTCTGGTTCAACAATTGTCGAAATGCTTCGAACTCGTGCGAATCTAGTTTAACAATTGTCGGAATGGTTCGGACTCGTGTGGATCTGGTTTACCAATTGGCGAAATGGTTCGGACTCGTGCGGGTTCGGACTCAGCAATTGTCGAAATGATTCAGGCTCGGGCGGACTCGGTTAGCTTTTTAATGGAAAGAATGAAAGACAAATACTTTTTACGTTGTACATTTTCTATTAAAATACTACTACTTGCATCCTCCTCCCCATCATCAATTAGCTCGGATTAAAATGTTTAAGTAGTGAAAAAGTTGGTAGACGAAAAACTTCATTCTCCTTGAAAACGAGGCGATACGTGTTTTTCTAGTTAAATGTATTTTTAACGTCATATTACTGAAAGAGGAATGGTGTCTTTTCATTATATGTCCTTTAAGATCAGTTTCTGTAGTTTTCCCAAAAGCAAACCCCTTATCATTCTTATTATTTACGACGCTCTTTAGAATTAATATAAGTAAGTGACAATTAAGTTTATTTAATGGTTGTTCATCCCTAAGGATAAAATGCCGTTATTATATTACCTTTTCTTTTCTGTTTTGCCTTATGCTTAATTAAATTTAAAATAATTTTATTTGAAAGAGACGACAAAGAATTTTCTACCGCTTATAAAAATACATTTCTGTTTTCATGCAATCGCGAAAAAAATTGCAAAACATAAATTTCTATGGAATGATTTTGATTGGACGAAAACTGCAAAAGTGAGTTTCTTTATTATTTAAGTCATCTTCTATTTACTGAAGGCTTCAACCACAGAGAAATTCTATTGTCATTTTTTCCTTCGTCTTTTTATACATGAAATATGTTTGTGAGTGTATGAGAGCACCGACTAGAGTTGTATTCTTTTAAAGATTTTGTGGATAGGTGGCTGTAATTCTGTTTATTTATTTTAGAAGCAAAAAAAGACGCCTTTTTTCCTCATTATTTTGCAAAGCATACACTCTATGTATTGCAGTGAAAATATTTTTAGAAAAATGACGGTGGTTTTGAGCATCATCATCATCATCCTCAAGCAGCCATGGGCTACGGAGGTCCAACCAGACAATGCAATTTAGTTCTCCAAGAAAGTCTGTCCTGAGCTACATTTACTGCATCTGGCCACTGCACACCAATTCCAATAAGGTCCTGTTTGACATTGTCAGCCCATCGCATCCTATGTCTCCCCCTCTTTCTGAGGCCTTTGGGCACACTGTTCATAAATCTATTCGCCAATCTATAATTATCCATACGAGCAACATGGCCAAACCTGCGGAGTCTCTCACTGCATAATATGCTGCTTAAAGGAGGTTGCCGACTCCTTTGCCTAACCTCATCATTAGTTACAAAGTTGAACCACCTAATGCCCAAGATATTGCGTAAGCATCTAAGTTTTGAGCAGGGAGTTCTAAATGTCTTTTTCTTGGCACTGTAAGCCAAATGGGCAAGTCTCGAGGCCACCGACGGTTCAGAGAAGCTTGGTGATCCACTGGACAATTATTAGGAGACAGTTGACATGGGAGGGAGGGGGGTCCACTCCCCTGCCCTGGAAAAAATTTATTGAATAATTAATTTATTTTTAAAAATATAAGGTGTATCAAAAAGTGATACACCTTATATTTTTAACTATCCTTAGCTCAGGATAGACAGGTGTGGAGAAGAAAATTGCATAGTCTGGTAGAACATCGATTGCCCATGACTGCATTAGGATGTTGTATGTATGCATGTATTAGGGTTTATTGGAACCACCGCTAGAGGTGGACGTGTGTGAGAGTGCTGCGTTAAAATAGAGTTTAGCTTGTGAATTTTGAATTTGTAGAGTTTAAAATTAACTTTTGTGGTTAAAAATAAATTAAGGGCGAAGTTAAAATGTAATTATTTCTGTGTCAACGAAATCGGAAGAAGAGTCTAATGTCTAACGGAAACAAGAAAAAAAAAAGATTCTCCAATTATGAATAAAATAAGAGTGAAGAAATCCAAAAACTACTCTAAACAGAACAAAAAGTCAACAGAAAAGCAAAATAAGTCAGAAGAATACTCTGTGCTTAAGGAAAACCTAAAATTATCGAGTGAATCAGATTTATCGCCGACCAAATCTATCGAAGAAAATAATGAAAACGATATATTATCCAACAAGACAACAAAACAAAAACTAACTAGACAAGAAGACATAAAAAGGAATTCACCAGAGGAAAAGAATATGGAAAATACACAAAATATCCAGAAAGTTAAAGAAAAGACCATTATAGAAAACCCAGAAAAAACAACAGACGATAAAGAGATAAGAAAGAGATCTAATAATTGATAGCAATCAACAAATGAACAAGAAATTTACAATTATAACACAACTTGACTCAGAAAACTTCAAATTTAGTGAAGTTATATCCGAAAGACTGAATACATCGGAGGATTTCTTCCTAGTGATTACCGGAAAAAGTGGCGATATCAGCTCTCTGGATATCATGAAGGTAACTTCTTTTTTCTATAAATTACTTGGTGAACATATCTCCGGAAAATATATTTCACATGGAAGGTTATTAGTCTTCCCAAAAAATAAAAGCAACAATGAATGATATTAAATCTAACTGAAATTTTGAACATGAAAATAATAGTTCAGTTTCCCAAATTTAAAAAATCAGTCCTCGGAACAATAATAGTAATACCATTATATATGGATGATGACCAATTACTTGAATTACTAGAAGAACAGAAAGTTATGAGCTTAAGGAGAATGATTCACTATGATAAAAACTCAGAAAATGAAAAAGATATTCGAGGCTCACCAGTTCACAAAGTAATTTTAGAGTTTGAGGGAGAACAACTACCTGATTATGTATATGTTGAATTTACCAGACATTCAGTTAAAAGATATACAATCCCTCCAAACTTGTGTTACGGATGTTGGAATTTTGGGAATGCCATTTCTTCATGCCGTGGTAGAATGACATGTAAAAGATGTGGCGGACGCCATAACCACAAACAATGCACAGCGACTTATTTAAAATGTCGAAACTGTTCTGGAAATCATCCAACGACATATGCTGGATTCTTAATTAGAAAAATAGCTTGTAAAGCTAGAGAAATTCAGATTGATGAAAATTTATCATGGCAACAAGCTTTTATTAAATCTAAACTTAGTTTTGAAAACTATAGAAATCAAAATTACACAGATACTCAACCATTCAACACATAATCTGCAGATTCAGATCGACATCTTTCGGAAAGGTTTGAAAGTGCAGTTCGTGAGGACCTGAGTGAGAACGAAAGTCAAATAAACTATACGGACCTGGGAGAAGACTTTCCCGTATTTCCGTCAACATAGACTAACTATCATCTACAAATGGATGAAAACGAAACATACAAGAATAAAATTAACGGAGATTATGCAGGAAAGTTTAAAAAAATATAACTGGATCAAAGAATAAAAAAATAAAACCAGAAATATGCAAATCACCAAATAAAGTAAAGAAATTGATACAATCTTCACAAAAGAACTTGAGCATGTTAAGAGACTCTAAAGCAGTGATTCCCAACCTTTTCTGGACCATCGCCCCCTTTAGAAGAGAACAAAAATTTCAACGCCCCCCTAGTCCATAATAGTTAATTTTATATGAATTAAAATATTGTTGCATATTATCTGTACCTAATTTATCTGTTTATTTATCTGTTAAAAATCATAATACCGCCCCCATGGAAGGCTCCAGCGCCCACTGGGGGGCGGTATCGCCCCAGTTGGGAATCTATGCTCTAAAGGGATGATTATTAAGCTGTTAATCGAATTGTTGGATTTAGTGCTTCATATGGGTTGGATTTAGTGACTTACACTCATAAAGGACATAATACTAAATATTCTAAACAGCCCATCATGGTGAGAGACCACATGATAATTCAATGGAATTGTAGAAGAGCCTCAAATAAGAAACATATAATGATGCAATTAATTAAGACGCATAACATCCAGATTTTGTGTCTACAGGAAACTTTAACAGGTAATTTGCCAAAATTTAATAATTTTATCTGTTACCAACCAAAAAATAGTTTAAATACACAGGGAATAGCAACTTATGTTAATAAACGTTTACCGCAACGAAGAGTAGATAATAAAATTATTAATGATAAATTAGAAATAATTATTATCCAAACTAAATTAAATGATATAATATTTTATATAATAAATGTTTATAATCCAGGTTTAAATACGATATATGAAGAATACTCAAAAATTGTACAAAATTTAGACGGAGAAATTCTCATATGTGGAGATTTCAATACACATAGTTAAAAATGGTTTTCTTATAAAAATCAACCTAAAAGCACACATTTAGTTAATTTTATTGAAGAAAATGAATTAATTATTCTCAATGATGAAACACCTACAATAATAAACAAATTTAATATAAAATCAATAATTGACTTGACTTTATGCACAGGTAAACTATCAATATTGATTAAAGGGTCTAATCTCTCAGACTCGTTTGGCAATGATCACAGGCCAATATTCATAAAATTTTTAAATAAAAGACCTAATAATAAAAATAAAAAAATTACAAACTGGAAAGATTTTAGATACAATATTAATACTAATAATGACGACAATATTTTGAATATGAACAAAATATGAAATTCTTAACAGATATTTCTAAAAAAAAATACTCAAACTATAATTAGTAAAATCCCACATAATAATATACAAATAATTTTTATAAATAAGATAATAGCAATTAAACGTAAAGCAGAGAGAAAAACGATTGAGAAAAAAACTTTCAGAGATTGTTTAAACTATAAAAGACTAAACACCGCGATTACGAAAAAAATTAAAAATCTACAAAAACTAAATTGGAAATTATTAACGGAAAATCTATCCCCACAATCTACAACAACAAATTTATGGAGAATCTATAAAAATCTCTGTAATGAAGATGTACCGGTTTGTCCAATAAATGCGTATGCATTAAAAAATAAAATGACAGTGAAAGAAACAACAGAAGAATTAGCAAAATATTACAATAAAATAGATTACAACCCTAACCAAAAATTGAATAAAAAACTAAATAATTCAAATATATTCATAAAACATTTTTTGCAATAAAACACAATATTTAAACTTACATTTTACTATAACAGAACTAAAAAATTCAATAAAATTTTTAAAAAACCAAGCCACACCAGGCCCAGACAAGCTCTTAAAAAACTTAACACACAAATCGCTCATTAAACGATTAAAGTTTTTTTACAATATATGGAAATCACATGAATATCCAGAAAGTTGGCTCTTAAATTTTATGATTTTTTCAAAAGATAAAAAAAGAGCTTTCAAGATCCTCAAAACTATTTCTGAATGATCCTGCATTATGCTTATGCTTTATGCAGGAATATTCATTTGTAGACCTTTCATACATACATACATACATGCATGTATCTATGATCAGTTCTCTAAAAGAAACTATTTATAGAATCATTTACCAAATTAACAATTTGTAATACCTGAAATATACATATATATATTAGTGAAAGTAATATAAATACTAATATTTATACTAGAAGTTGTAAATTTATTTGAATTGTTCAGAAACAAAAAGGTAATTTTCTTCATCTACTAACAGTCTATGAAGATTAATTTTAATTATGGACCTTTAGTGTATAAATGAATATAACAAATAATTCTAGCAATGAGGTTTATTTTAAAAGCAGTCAATGTTCCCAAGTTAAAAATAAATATTGATTTCTTCCATTGATCATTGTTAACTCGTGAAATCTTAGGCAAAGAATATACAGGAGGAAAAAAATACTACTAAAAATTTTTTTCATTACAACTGGTTTACATATAATAGTGCAGCTTCAATCTACATTTATGTAAAATCAAATAGTCTGCATTTTTCATAGGATGATATCAGCTATGCATGGGTCAACACCAAAATTAATTCGCACTTCTTTAGCATCATTATATGATTTAATTTTTTTGACTCTATTGTGATAATATTCTTTCGGTTACTAAACTTTTTTTAGATACTAACAGTACTCTTTTAAGAAAAAAGGAGCAGATGAGGCAGAATTATCTGAGTGATAAGGCACTTGAGCTTATTTCAGAAAGAAAGAACTGCAGGAAGTCCTTAATCAATATCCTACTAGTCCTAATATAAAGCATTACATAGAACCTAATAAACCTGTAAAGGATCAGTTAGCTGCTGATAAGAATATTTGGTTTGATGGCTTGGCTGACAAAGCCGAGGAAGCAGTTAGACAGCACAACAGTAGATAGCTGTACCAGATAGTTAATGTTTTGTGGGGTAGAAAACGAACAGGTATACAGGGATTGAAGGATAAACAAGTAAAGTTATAGAAGGTAAGGATTCTGTCATGGCTAGGTGGGCTGAGCATTTCAGTGATGTTCTAAACAATCTGGTTAATTCTACTCCCATTGTTTGCAATGATGATAGAGGCGTTGGTGGCTTTAATGTTGGCCCTATAACACAAACTGAAGTTATTTTGGCTGTTTCTAAACTTAAACTACATAAATCCCCAGGAGTAGATGAAATTACTACCGAAATGCTTAGAGCTGGGAATGTTTCGGTTACCACTTGGATGACTGAAATTCTGAATATCTTTTATGATAAAGGCATGTTTCCTAAGGATTTTACCAGAGCTATTGTTATCCATATTTTCAAAAAAGGTGATCGCAGTTCTTGTGATAACTATAGGGGTATCAGCCTACTCTCTGTTCCAGGAAAAGTTCTTTCCATGATTGTGCTTAATAGAATTAAGAATCTGGTTGACAGTCAATTGCGTGATGAGCAATGTGGATTCAGAATTGGTAGGGAATGTGTGGATCAGATATTTTCACTTAGGCAGATTCTTGAGAAATGTTTAGAGTTTCAGAAACCTTTGGTTGCTAGCTTTGTTGATTTCAAAAAGGCTTTCGACTCTGTTGACCGTCATAATTTGTAGTTGATTGTGAGATCATATGGCATACCAGACAAGTTAGTTAACATAATGAAAGCTCTCTATAATAACACTGAGTCGTGTGTGAGAGTTGGTAAGGCTTGTAGCAATTGGTTTAGCATTACTTCTGGTGTTCGACAAGGGTGCATTTTGTCTCCTTTTCTCTTTAGCTTGGTTATTGATTATGTTATGCGAAATTCACTGCAAGAGAAAGATTTTGGCCTTAAATGGACTGGAGATACTAAAATTTCTGATTTAGATTATGCTCATGATTTAGCCCTTTTGGCAAATGATGTTGATGAGATGAACTCTTTCATTCGAGCTGTTGATGAAACTGGTAGTAGAGTAGGTTTGGTTACAAACAGAGAAAAACCTAAAGTGCTGAAAATTGGTCAGGAAGGCTGTGATTAAGTTAATCTGAATGGTTGCAGTCTTGAGCAGGTGTCACTGTTTAATTATCTTGGGAGCTATGTAACAGATAATGGTGATGTGCGGTATGAGATTATCAGACGGATAGGGATTGCTGCCGGGACTTTTAAGAATCTATGGAGAATGTGGAGAAATAGGCGTATACACCTAAAGACTAAAATTAGACTGTACAATAGTTTGGTTCTCTCTAGGGTTAGTTATGGTAGTGAAACGTAGACATTTCGTAAACGAGATAACAGGAAACTAGATGCTTTTGATTCCAAATGCTTACGCAGTATCTTGGGCATTAGGTGGTTCAACATTGTAACTAATGATGAGGTTAGGCAAATGAGTTTGCAACCTCCTTTAAGCAGCATATTGTGCAGAGAGAGACCCCGTTGGTTAGACCATGTTGCCCGTTTGAATAATCATAGATTGGCGAATAGTGTTATGAACAGTGGGCCTAAAGGCCTGAGAAAGAGGGGGAGACCTAGGATGCGGTGGGCAGACAACGTCAAACAGGACCTTATTAGAATTGGTGTGCAGTGGCCAGATGCAGTAGATGTAGCTCAGGACATTCTTGCTTGGAGAACTAAATTGCTCGGTCTGGTTGGACCTCCGTATCCCATGGCTGCTTGAAGATGATGATGATGATGATTGATTCCTTACTTTTGTTTTGGCAAAAATCAATTTAAAAGTGTTGAAGGCATTTATTTTTAATATTTCATTTCTGTAATTGTATCGTCCTTTGAGTAAAAAGAAGAAGAGGAGGCAAAACTATTTGAGTACTAAGGCACTGGAGCTTATTTCAGAAAGAAAGGACTGCAAAAATGTCTTTAATCAGTATCTACAAGTCCTAAAAGAAAGCGTTAGAAAGAGCTTAAAAAACGTGTAAAGGATCAGTTAGCAGCTTATAAAATTCTTTGGTTAGATGGCTTGGCTGACAAAGCCGAGGAAGCAGCAAACAGCGTAAGAGTAGAGGGCTGTTTTTCGGGGCGGGGGGGAGGCAAATATTTTGGGCTTAAATAGTCAAGAGATCTGAAAATGTCTGATGTAGATTATACTGATGATTTTTTTTTTTTTTTGGATACTGATGATTCCTTTTGGAAAATGATGTTGATGAAATTAATGCTTGGCTACTGATCTAAGGGACCTGGTTCGAGCCCCGGGTAAGGCATGGCTGTTTGTGTCGTTTTTCTGCTGAGGTCCTGCCATCCTCACAGACCTTCTACTCTGGCATATAAACTGACAGGCTCCTGTCAGTCCTCTGTGGCAAGCAGCTGCTTAAGGGGGTATTTATTTATTATTTTTATTATTATTAGAGCTGTTGATGAGACTGGTAGAAGAAAAGGTTTGGTGATAATAGAGAGGAAACTAAAGTAATGAAAATTGGTCAGCAGACTGTGGTTCAGTTAATCTGAATGGTTGGACTCTTCAGCAAGTGTTTCAGTTTAATTGCTTTGGGAGCTGTGTAGCTGATACTGGTGACGGGCGACAGGAGTTAAACAGAAGAATAGGGATTACTGCTGGGTTGTTTAAGAATGTATGGAGAGTGTGGATAAATAGGCGTATACACCTAAAGACTGAAAGTAAACTATATAATAGTTTGGTTCTTTCTAGATTTAGTTATGGTAATGAAACGTGGGCCCTTTGTAAACAAGAAAACAGGAAATGTGATGCTTTTGATTATAGATGTTTACACAGCATCTTGGGCATTAGGTAGTTCAACTTTGTAAGTAATGATGAGGTTAGGCAAAGGAGTCGGTAACCTCCCTTGAGTAGCATATTGTGCAGGAGAGACTCCATTGGTTTTGGCCATGTTGCCCGTATTGATAATTATAGATTTGCGAATAGGGTAATGTATGAACAGTGTGCCTAAAACCCTCAGAAAGAGGGGGAGACCTAGGATGCGGTGGGTAGACAATGTCAATCAGGACCTTGTTAGAATTGATGTGCAGTGGCCAGATGCAGCAGATGCAGCTGAGGACAAACATGTTGGGGAACTAAATCTCACAATCTGGTTGGACCTTCCATAGCCCATTGGGTACTTGAGGATGAGGATGATGATGAAAATTGTATTAATGAGCGCTTCAAATTCTCTTTGTTCGTTGTATTCATTGCGACTGGATTACATAGAAAAATGTTGACAACAAGAAAAATAGATTGAACTTGGAAGTGATTAATATTCTCTCAGGACCCAAAGAAAGATTTTTTTTCAATTAAAATTATAGTGGCTCCTTTTCTGCCTTGTATTTTTAATTTTCCAGCGATATGAAATGGACGGTACGAAGAGAAACATGGTTTTAACTCTCCACTTACGCCTAGTGGAATTTGGACGTCATTTCTCTACGTATTGCTAGAGTAAATCAAATAGAAACTTTAAAAATGAGGGGAGAAGGGAATGAGAACCTATAATGCTCATCTGTAGAGAAAGTAAGTCATTAGAAAGATTGAGAGGCACGTACTGTGTATGTTCGACTTGGCAATGCGGGGGGGGGGGTCATGCTGTCAGGAGATCAGTGCAAGATGGTTGCTCCATTGGAAGCATGCACGAAGGAAGAACAGCATCCTATCATCCGTTTCTTGGCTAGTGAGGGTGTGAAAACTATCGAAATCTATCACCGCATGAAGTTGCAGTACATAATGCTTGCTTATCGCTGCAGCATGTATATAAATGGAATATGAAATTTAAGAGTAAAGATACTAGTGTGGCAGATACTTCTCAACTTGGGCCAGACCAACAGAGTCGTAACACCGCAAAATCTTCTACTCCATTCATAACCTGTTGCAGTGATAAACACGTGTTTATTGTACTGCAACTTCATTCAGCGATAGTTTTGATGTGTTTTACACATTCACTAAACAATAAATGGATGAAAGAACGCTGCTCCTCCATCGTGCATGCTTCCAAGGGAGAAGCCATATTGCACTGCTCTGCTATCGTGGCTCTAACTCTTGATGATGGCTTATTGTTCCTGGAGCTGTACACAGTAAGTCTAGAGTTTTTTGTTTCTACTTTTAAGGTTTTCCTTTGATTCACTTTTGTATTTTTACCGTGTTTGCTGAGAAATTAAGAAATCTGATAGATGAAAATGTTTATATCTGTTCTCATAGTTTTTTTTTGTTTCCTATGAGTTTATTAAATTAAATCAGGTAAAAATGAGAATGACTTAAACAATATTGGATACTTCGGATCTCTTTTAAAACTAATTGGGAGGCAAAAAATTACTTGCAAATATATTGGACTCTGGTCTCTAAACATCTTACCTTAACTGAGTGTTGATAAGATTAATTGTTAGACTAAGTTTAGATAGAACTTTTTAGGGATTTAAAATCACTCTGATTCAAGAGGGGGATAAATTACGGAAGTATCAAAAATTACTATTTTTATAGAGACGACTTTGTTTGTTAAATATGCTATAAGATGTAAAATATTATTTTAGAAATCTTGTCCAACCTATTATTAACCTCTGCAGCAGTATTTATTACGAACTACAAATATTTGTCCATTCATAGTTTTATTGTTTGCTATGTGTAATTTCTTCACACCTAAACATTCAAAATCACCTCCATGGGCATCTAAAGTTTCCATCAATCTACCAATAAAAGATCTGAGATCCTAACATTCCTAGGGATGCCGTATACTACCATGTACATACATACATTCATACATATACATAGCAAATTAGACTATCTAACAGTTTAGTACTTTCTAAAGTTTACTATGTTAGTGACACTTGAACCCCTTGTAAACAAAACAACAGAAATTTGTTCATCCTATTATTAACGTCTGTACTAGCAGTTATTATGTACTGCACACTGTTACTTATTACTTCTTTAACCATTATGCGAAATTGCTGAACACAACATCGCATAATGAGTTGTTTTACCTCTTAGTGGCAGTTTTTTGCAGACAATGGGCTAGGCCACAAGACCCCGAAGGCTCAGAAAAAGTTAGGGGTAGGAAACTCACTTTATAGCTGTTAAGGAGATGGACGCTAGACTCTCGTCTTTAAAGTGCACAGGGTATGGCTCTCCCGCACAAGGGGTAACGGCTTAACGTCTAATCCGTCGGACGGGGCCTATTCAAGTCCATCTGTGCCCCCTACTGACCGACTAGAACCTGGGAACTGCAGATTACGAGTCTGGCACGCCACCGAATGAGTACCCCTCCCCAGCACTTTAGGTACACTATTCATAGCTTCATTCACTAATCTGCAGTCCTGCATGCTTGCAACATGGCCAAACCAAATCAGTCTCTCCTTACAAAGCATACTACTCAATAATGACTGATTACTCCGTCACTTAACCTCATTATTACTTATTGGAAATCGATCGATGCCTCCCGATTTCCAGACCTTCTCTCCGACCCCTATCTGATCTTTGAACTCGACACTAAATATGACTTTTCCTAACATTTCTGCAATCTACGATATAAAATTACCTTCTAGCCCTGATATGTCGATATTTTTTACCTTTGACCACGAAGGATCCCCCCCCCCCCCCACCCCCGAATCTGAAATTTCGTAACGTTTATGAAATCTACAACCCAAAACACTCCCAGACACCAATTTTCCCGTTTCTAGCACTTCGTAGATCAATGTTTGACATCTACTGACCTCTATTTGTTTTTGAAGGACACGTCAGAGGTCAAATTTCGTTTTTTTTTTCTCAAGATCTACGATTCCGATTACTCTTACGTACAATTTGACAGAGCTCTACCATTTTTGCATCAGAGTTACAATTGGCCTGCTCCCTTGTTTGTCAGTCACTCGCAATCGTCTATATCAGTGTTGCCTAAACTGTGTTCCGAGAGATGTTAAAAAGTGTACCACAAAAAAAAAATCATTTATTTAATTGTAAAAGTAAAACTAGGATAAATGAAGTTTTGATCATTTTTATGCAGCAATTGAATCATTCGCTGTTTAGAATTTTCGGTTTTCGCAAGTCCAAATTCGACGGGCTTTGCATTAATTTAATAATATAGAGTAGCTTGGCCTTTGCTGAGTTAAAATTTCAAGTCCTTACCTGTAATAGAATGAGATTTAGAACCATGAATCTTCTTCTTTTTCCTCTTTTCAAAGTGAAAAGATTGAAAAATTGCGTTTAGCATCTTTTGACCCACCTGTAACTACTCAAACTACTTTACACCCCCGGTCTCAAATTTCTCGGGTTGGCTCAGTCGGTAGCGCTTTAGACTCGTAATCTGCAGTTCCCAGATTCGAGTCCCAACTATAACGGCGTTCAGATTATTCTCGGTTAATTCCAACTTGGTCTCTGTAGAAAAGACCTTCATCCGTCAGATGGGATGCTTAGACGTAGCCCCACGTGCAGGAGCGCCATACTCTGTATACTTTAAAGAACATGATGGATGTCCTTAATGCGAGGCTACGATATGTCTCCGAACAACTGTCTGGTAGATCCCTTCCTTACCGTTTCTGAGCTCTTGGGGTTCTTGTGATCTTGCCATTTAGCACATGATGTGCGCGGAAATACTGCTTAGAGGTTAAACTTCTGGAACTCCAAATTTTTTTTAGGGGTTTCTCTCTTGCCACCTAACATTGCTTGAAACATTCAGGTGTCTACTTATGATCACACTGAACTGAACCCGAGTTCGAGTCTAAAACCACTTAAATTTTTCCACTTTAATTTTTTTCGGTTGTGTTCCAGGGAACGATCGATTTTTAACGGGAAATTTGTTGAATTGAAACTTCAAGTTACTACCTAAAAATAAATCCAATTTCGAAACCTGGAACCACTTCTTCCCCACCATTATCTTTAGTTCGCCATTTCGAATTTTTAGCATTCGCCAGTCGAAATTCGACGGGCTTCCTGCTAATTTAAACATATAGATCAGTGGTTCTCAACCTTTTATGCTTCACGTACCCCCTGGAAATGTGTATGCAACTGGCGTACCCCTTGTATAGATAGATAAAACTATACTTATAGTATAACAATTGGAATAAAATAAAACGTATATATATATATAACAACTATCTAGCTACTTTTGAGCTCTCATGGCGTACCCCAAAATTTTTTACCGCGTACCCCAGGTTGAGAACCCTTAATGTAGAGTAATCCTGGTCACGAAGTATTGGTAATGATGAACTGTAATTTAATATGCATTATTAAAACGGACCTTCAATATAAAGAATTACCAATGGGGGAATCATTGAAAGAAAGAAGAAGGAAAATGTACTTTTCAAACACTATTACTATGACAGATCAATGGGATCTTTTCTGAAATCAAGTTCATTACTTTTCAAATTAAAAGAAACGCCTGATATCATCCCCAGTGGTTGTCGGTTGGATTTTTGAACATCTCAGCGGCACTTAATTTGCACACAACGCGCTAAATGGCCAGGTCACAAGGACTCCAAGGGCTCAGAGATGGTTGGCAGTAGGGGAGGCACCGGATAACTGTTATGAGACAGATGGATAACCTCTCGTCAAAGCCAAACAGTGTTCATCTGCCGAGCAATACCCAGTGTGCTCTTCAACGTGCACACAGGGTATGGCTCTGCAGGGGGGGGGGAGTTTTGCGGAGATAAACCTCAATGCTAGCACAGTTGGGATTCGAACTTGGGAAGTGTGGATTACGAGTCTGATGCGCTACCATCTGAGCCAATTCCCTTCCCCGTGCTTGGCTCCAGAGTGAAATAAATCTGTTTTCGAGTTCCTGTTAAAGCAATGATTTCATTTTATCTTCTCTCTCTGATAAAGTGTCACCTTTCGTTATGCTATGCTTGATATTAATGTTTTTTACAATAATTTCCTATACCCTGTGACCGAGTGTGTACCGCACTTGCTACTGATCTAAGGGACCTGGGTTCGAGCCCCGGGTAAGGCATGGGTGTTCGTATGGTTTTTCAGACGAGGTCCTGCCATCCTCACAGACCTTCTACTGGGGGCGGGGGTGGCTCAATCGGTAGCGCGCCAGGCTCGTAAACTGTAGTTCCCAGGTTCGAGTCCCAGCTGGGTCAGCGTTGAGATTTATCTCCGCAAAAATTCCCCGCCCTGCCCACGGTCAGTAGGGGACACCGATGGGCTTGGAAAGGCCGACGTCCGTCGGATGGGACGTTAAGCCGTGGCCCCGTGTGCGGGAGAGCCATACCCTGTGCACGTTAAAGAACACGCTGGATGGCCTTGACGGGAGGCTACCATTTGTCTCCCAACAGCTGTTCCAGTGGGTCCCCTCCCCCAACCTTCTCTGAGCTTTCGGGGTCCATGTGACCTGGCCATTTAGCCCATGGTGTGCAAAAAAGTGCCGCTCAGAGGTAAAACAACCCAACACAAGACCTTCTACTATGGCGTATTAAACTGACAGTCTCCTGTCCACACTTTCTATAACAGAAAGCCAATGTACCAAATCTATGACATCAGCTTAAGTAGTCCTACCATACAGACAGTTCTTGTACTTTTGATTTTAATGCTATTAGTAGTGAATTCTGTGTTGATCTTTATACTAATGTTTGTCTATAAAAATATTTTACATAGGAAGAAATTATTTACATTAATTAGCATTAATATATTTGATAATAAATACGAATAATTTTTTTCTATAAAAAGTATAATTTACAGATTAACTTTAGTATAAAAATAAGCACAGATTCCACCAATAATAATATTAGAATCAAAAATATAAGAATCATCTTTATAGCATGATTACTTAAGTGACGTCAAAATTTGGTACATTGGAATTCTGTTATAGGAATATTGTCCTTTCAGATCTCTGTGGCAAGCAGCTCTGAGAGGGTATTTTTTTTATTCAAAAAAAATCTCCCATTCCCACTGAAAAAATTCCTTCCGACTCTACCAATGGTAACTTCTTCTCGGTAACATGATAACAAGTACTTTCTACATATTGAAATATAAAGTCAAACAGACCCTAGTAGCTTCAATGCACTATAGTCCCCACATTACACAGTGTTTTCCCCTATGACGTCATCGACCACGCCCCGTATGTTACCCCCACTTCTTCCCCCTTATTAATAATTCGTAATTCATATTTCATAATTAATTAACCCATTATTAAAGGTGCCATACCCTTTTATTACTCCCCGCCATTTTGACTTCAAACTCCCGAATAAGTCCTGCTATTTTGGCTTTTACCCTCATCCGAAATTTCTAAGTCCAGACTCCGCCATCTTGGTTCCCGCCATTTTGAATTCTGACTTCACCACAAACTCCTCCGATTTTGGCGTCCCTCCGCCATTTTGAATTCCGCCATCTTGGTTTCTGCCCTCATCTGAAAATTCAAAGTCCAACCATCATCTGAAATATTGTTAATTATGGCGCCATCTAGTGTTTAACACACATACTATAATTTTAACACACGTACGGTATTTGAAAAACTGTTTTCCCATACCAAGGGTTGTTCTGAGGAACTTCAGGTTACGAGCTTACCAACGCATTTAGCCATTACGCCAAGGACAGTTATATGCTTAGAATGCTTAGATGTGTCTCAAGCGGGAATAACCGATCTTGGAATGTTTCCTGTATTTCTTTTTTGACCTGCGAGTTTTATATTCCCTCAATTTATTTTTTATTAACTTGCGAGTTTTTTTTACAACCAACGAATTTTTTATTTCGTTCTAAGTTAACTCGCGAATTTTTATTTCCTTCTAAATTAGAGGGGGCGGGGGGGGGCTCAGTCTGTAGCGCGCCAGGCTCGTAATCTGTAGTTACCAGGTTCGAGTCCCAGCTGGGTCAGCGTTGAGATTTATCTCCGCAAAATTCCCCGCCCTGCATACTGTCAGAGGGGACACCGATGGGCTTGGAAAGGCCGCCGTCCGTCGGATGGGACGTTAAGCCGCGGCCCCGTGTGCGGAAGAGCCATACCCTGTGCACGTTAAAGAACACGCTGGATGGCCTTGACGGGAGGCTACCATCTGTCTCCCAACAGCTGTTCCAGTGGCTCCCCTCCCCCAACCTTCTCTGAGCCTTCGGGGTCCATGTGACCTGGCCATTTAGCCCATGGTGTGCAAAAAAGTGCCGCTCAGAGGTAAAACAACCCAACAACCCAACCCTTCTAAATTAGCATACGTATTTTTTAGTTCTTATAATTAACCCCCGAATATTTTAGTCCTTATAAATTAAACACTTATCAAAAGCGACGGCAACTTTATTAATATGCGGTCCCCTTAATTAAAACGTTTTTCAAAAGTTCGATCCCTCATTAAAAAACATTTATTAATATATGCCTCCTTAATTAAAACACTTATCAAAGGTTTCGCCCCCCCTCACTCTTTGGTGGACATCTTCGATGGCCAACCTATAATTTTTTTATTCATTAAAAAATCCCTCTTTATCAAAAGTTCCACCCCCTTTAATAAACACTTATCAAATGTTCCGCCCCCACTCGCCCTTTGGCAGACATCTTCGATGGTCAACCTATTCATTAACAAATTACTTCATTAACGAATTATCCTTATTCATTAATAAAAAAAACCTTTATCAAAAGTTCCACCCCACTTTTATTAAACGCTTATCAAAAGTTCTACCCCACCCCTGGAATGCCAACACTTTGCGAAATTTCAAAGTCCCACGACAGCTATCTCGGTTTCTGACATCACTCCAAACCCCCTAAAATTTGCGAAACCCACATCCTGTGATGTAATAGAAGCTTCTAGAAAATGTTGCACATTCTAGCCAAGTCCCAAAAAATGGAGCAATTCTGGAATCTATGATACAATCACCATGTCCAGACTTGTAAACCCACTGAATAATTCGACCCCTCTCAGAAAGGATGATGCAATCCTTAAAATAATTGAAATGTCCAACTAACTTTCGGTGGCATCCCCTCTCAGAATGGTTAATTGCAATCTTCAAAATAATTACAAAGTCGAACTAAACTTTTGGTGGCATCTCCTCTCACAATGGCTAATGTAATCCTCAAACAAATTGCAAAATCCAACTAAACTCTCGGTGGCAACGTTCAGGAAACGTTCATCCATTTGACGGGCATCTTCGATGGTCAACCTATAAACTCGTTATTCATCAAAAAGCCCTCCCAAACCCTCATGATCAAACCTCTCAGCAAACGTTCCACCCCCTCACACCCTCCGAGTGGTCATTTTGAATGGTCAACCCTTTTCGAAATTTCCACCGATGGTCATTTTGGATCACGTCCCCCACTTCGCTGTCGACCCCCCTTTCTTTCCGTATCAGACGTGATGTGTTACAACATGTTTTGGAAAAACCACTTACACCCTTGATTGCTGTTTTTGAACCCATCTCGAAATTTCTCTAAGTCCAGAGATGTCGGATGACCTCACCCGTTGACAGTATTCTGGCCAAATCCGCATTGTCCCACCCCACTTCAACCCCTTTTGTTTCAGACCATCACAGGAGATAGGGTATGGAAACAATGTTTTGGAAATAATTTTTCATCCTCATATCGAAACATCCCCTCTCTCCCCTTTACGATAGATCAGTTATTTCGTAAATAAACGAAGTACTCGTCGGAAGAAGACAATCCGTTTTTGAAATTTCCCTTGGCGCCTCTAAGCCTCCAAGTGTTGCGCCTCTCTTATTAATATTAATCTCCATCTGGTTGAAGAATGATGCCATCAGATATTTGTGTTCAGACATACTCTGCACCGCACTTTCCGCGTCAGGACTTGTTTTGGAACGATGAACTGATTTTACCTTAAATTCTTATTTCTGCAATGTTCCAATTTATTACCCTCCGTATTTTCATGTTATACTAAACCATTTCAAAAACCTCACCACACGAATCGAAGGTAAAAAAATTCATTCCTCCTTACAAATTTCAATCCCCACCCAATTTATTAACTTATTTTCCTTTACTGAGTCATTTTAAAGACATCGTGAATTGCAAAAGAATAATCAATAAAACCAACTATTTTAATTCTCGTATATCCGTTATGTGACATGATCTCATTTTTAAAACTTTTTATTCCTAATACTTATTGCCGCTGTATCCTCAATTCAGCACATGATTCACTTATGCAAAATATTACTCTTTCCTAGGAAGTAACGCTACTCGGTAACAATCGATAACAAAATATTATTTCTTCCTCGGAATAAAAATGAGCTAATTATTTGGAAGTAAGATATCATTTTTAAACAAAATTTTCAATTGTAAACGTTCTCACAGTTTTAGAAATAGTTTTTTCCACCGTTTACGGGTGAACATGTTTTCACAAACCAATGACTCACCACTCTGATGAAATTTTATTTCGTGTTGCGATCCGTCGTTAGTACACGTGTACTCGCTACTCTAGGTCAGGTGTTTAGTTGTCTTTCATCGAAATAGAAATAAAATCTGAAATTAGGATTTTTAGGGGGTGAATTCTGAAATTAAGATTTTTAAGGGTTGCTGAAATAATGTTTTTATGGGGTGCTAAAATTAGGATTTTAAGGGGTGCTAAACTTAATAGTTTTTTAATAGCCTTAAAAAATCTTGGCAGGCCTCATAGAACAATGTGAATAAGATATTGGTGTTTCTGAAGGTAGGACTTTTTCTGCATATGCATTTATGCATTCGGAGCAGTTTATGAGGAAGAAATACATTTTTTTGATGATGATTTATGTCATGTGCATGATATAATTTTAATGTTCATAAAAATAAACAAAATTACTTAAGACTCACAACAATAATGAAATCAGAAAGATATTCTGCATACCACTCCTTAAAATCAGAGAAGCATCTAGAGCAGTTATTCTCAACTCTTTTGAATCTCCTTTATTATTTACTTGTTAGCATAACCGGATTAGGGGATGGGAGCATTTCCCACCCTCCTAGATTCGGCCTTGTTGACAAATATCTCCAACACCATGATCCTGTAAATTTGATTCGCTAAAAAAGTGAATTTGTGTCAATCGCTAAGTAAGTAAGCAAAGCAAATGCGAGGGAAATTTTGGTGACCTTTGAATATTGGCGTCCTGCTATCCCTGGCAAAATTGTAAGATCGGTTACAAGAAAAAATACCAGACGGGAAGTGTGAAATCTTGAGAATTCATACGTCCACAGCATTGTGTATCACAGAGAAGTTGGCTGATGTCAGAAGCTGGAAGATATCGGAGTTGTTTTTTCCACTTCTAAAATTAGCACAGAGCGAGTGAATGAAGTAGAGAGATACAGCAGGAAGTCCAAGCAAGGAACTGGAATTTGCAAAACAAATTTACTTCAACTAGAGGACAGAACATTAATTCACATCACAATTAAGTTGTGTAAATAATAGATAGATAGATATAGATAGATAGATTTATTCTCAGAATCTGTTGTAACATTGCATTTTCGCACAACGAAATATATGTAATCTTTTATATCCTAGATACACAATTTTAAAGGGGCAGGGTGGCTCAGTCGGTAGTTCCCAGGTTCGAGTCCCAGCTGGGTCAGCGTTGAGATTTATCTCTGCAAAATTCCCCGCCTGCCCATGGTCAGTAGGGCACACCGATGGCCTTGGAAAGGCCGCCGTCCGTAGGATGGGACGTTAAGCCGTGGCCCCGAGTGCGGGAGAGCCATACCCTGTGCACGTTAAAGAACACGCTGGATGCCTTGACGGGAGGCTACCATCTGCTCTAAACAGCTGTTCCAGTGGGTCCCCTCCCCCAACCTTTTCTGAGCCTTCGGGGTCCTTGAAACCTGACCATTTAGCCCATGGTGTGCAAAAAAGTGTCGCTCAGAGGTAAAACAACAACAACCCATAATTTGAAAGCATTACATTTTTTTTTATATATAGTCTTCTTTATGCAAAGTTTCTCTAGTAAAAATCATACTTTTATTTTTACCAATATATATATGTAAAATCTCAATATTATATTTTGTTATTGTTTTATAATTTTACCTACATTTTTCAGTACAAGTCTGAGGAAAAATCTTGCGTCTTCCACGAGAGTAAAAACTCACTTATGGAAGAAACATTAATAGTCATGTTTCAATGAAAAGGCAACAACAGCTTCCGTTTCACATTTTCTCATAGTTTTGCTAGCTTGATCATAAAAAAATTATAAAGTAAATATTCACCAATTTATAAGTTCGAAAATTACCGTTAACGATGAATGACAAGAAAAAACTTTACTGTGTAGAAAACAAAAATAAAATATATACCTTAGTAAATCATGAAAATATTAAATTTTTTTTGCAGTTATTCGAAGCTAATATACAACTTTTGCACCGAAATTGCAGAAGTAACACTTTCTTAGAATGAAATTTCCCAAGGCTATATTTCAAATTAAGTATTTTGATTCACATGTAATAATATAAAATATATTTTAGGTATTGTGTTAAACACTTTACGTGATTATCAAACAATTAGTACAGATTAGTACAATTAATACAATTAGTACAGACCTTTCATCACATAATTTTTACAATTAATATTGTTCACAATATTGATGACTTAAAATAAGAAAAATGTGAATTTCTAGCATCTTGAAAGTTCAGGGGTGTAATACTCCCATCTCTTTATAATGAAAAGTAAATACACTGCTCAGAAAAATTAGGGGATATTTCTTCGCTTCATATTCATTTTGAAATATCCCCTAATTTTTGTGAGCAGTATATATACACCGAAGAACCAAAACATTATGACCAGAGTGTCTTTATGCAAATCGAAGCAACTGCAGTAAACGACGGCGCATATGAAGATCATGAAACGATATAAATAACACCTCATACTGAGCTCTGTTAATCAGTGGTATTCTTTTTCTTCAGGTATTTTTTTTTTCATAGGAAAGGCAGCGGGTTTAAGTGAGTTTGACATAGGTCAAATTGTAATGGCCAGATGACTGGGTCAGAACATTTCCGAGACGGAAAGGCTTGTGGGGTGCTCACGGTCAGCCGTGGTTAGTACCTTCAAAAAGTGGTCCGAGGAGGGAAACCACGAGCTGCCGGCAAGATGTGGGCCGACCACAGCTCATCGATGCTAGAGGTGAGCGAAGGCTATCCTGTATGGTACAAATTGGATTGGATTGTTTTACCTCTGAGCGGCACTTTTTTGCACACCATGGGCTAAATGGCCAGGCCACAAGGACCCCGAAGGCTCAGAGAAGGTTGGGGGAGGGGAGCCACTGGAACAGCTGTTGGGAGACAGATGGTAGCCTCCCGTCAAGGCCATCCAGCGTGTTCTTTAACGTGCACAGGGTATGGCTCTCCCGCACATGGGGCCACGGCTTAACGTCCCATCCGACGGACGGCGGCCTTTCCAATCCCATCGGTGTACCCTACTGACCGTGGGCAGGGCGGGGAATTTTGCGGAGATAAATTTCAACGCTGACCCAGCTGGGACTCGAACCTGGGAACTACAGATTACGAGCCTGGCGCGTTACCGACTGAGCCACCCCCGCCCCACCGTATGGTACAAACCAACAGAAGGGATGGTGTGGTGCAACTCGTCCATAATTTGAATGCTGGTGACGAGAGTAATGTGTCACAATGTAGAGTACATCGAACCTTACTGAAAATGGGTCTGTGTAGCTGAAAGTCACTCCAAGTACCCATGCTAACCTCGGTTCACTGTCAAAAGCGCCTACAATGGACACACGAGTATCAAAATTCACCCTTGAAGATTGGAAGAAGGTCGTCTGGTGCGATGAATCTCATTTCCTGTCGCACCATGTGGATGTCTGGATACGTGTGCGTCGTTACCTGGGAAAAATGTTGGCACCAGGATGCACCATGGGACGAAAATAAGCTGGTGGAGGAAGTGTAATACTTTGGGCAATATTCTGCTGGAAACCCTGGGTCCATTCATTCACGTGCAGGAAACTATGACGTCTACCACCTACCTAAGCATCATTGCAAACCAGGTACATCCTTTCATGGCAATGGAATATCCCTCTAGTAGTGCTTTCTTTCAGCAGATAATGTGCCATAGCACACTGCCCGGATTGTTCGAGAATGGTTCACCACGGAACATGAGGAAGACTTCCAGGTACTGCCCTGGCCTCCAAATTCTCATGACATCAATTCAATAGAGCATCTGTGGTTTTCATTGGAACAAAATATTCGCTCTGCGGCGACTCAACCATGCAAAACTAAGAGTAGTTTTGAGCAGCACGTGGTGGACCAACATCATAATTAGGCAGGTGGTCATAATGTTTTGGCTTTTCTATAATATATTATATATATATATATATATATACTGTATATACAGTACACATATATATACAGGGTGTCTCAAAAATATAGGTACAAACTTTTAAGGGAGGTAGATAACATCTAAAGGAATGAGAATTGCATAGGAACTCATAACCGGAAACCTCATAAAGTGGTAGCAGAGGTACAAGATCTGAAAGGACACAAGACAGTGATTAATGGGAAAACATTTATTGGACAAAATTATTACAAATGGCGTACTAGATTATACATTTCATAATGTTACAGCAGATGCTCGAAGTTTGACCCGTAATCGCACAAATTTTGATGCGCATGCGCAAACAAACGGTTGCCCGTTACATATCTGTGTGGGAAGCGTTCTTGATACATTCGTTGAGCGGCTCGTCCGTTGCCCTCAGCTATTCCATACACTAAGTGCATGTCTGCCAGCTCCCTGTTCGAATACATTTGCATGCTCTTCGTCAGCCGACTACCGCTCGAATGAGGAAATCCGAAATTTCCCCTCTAGCGCACTGATGAACAGTGCCGCCTATTGACTTACGGTGAGTTTCCGGTTATGGGTTCCTATTCAATTCTCATTCCTTTAGATGTCATCTACCTCCCCTAAAAGTTTGTACCTATATTTTTGAGACACCCTGAATGATATTCCACTTATATATATAATATATATAACAATATATATACTTATATATTTATTACATATAATATATATATTACTTATATATATATATATATAAGTTTATATAAGTATTCACTTATATATATATATAAGTTTATATAAGTATTCACTTATATACATATATAAGTAAATGATATTCCACTTATATATATATAAGTGGTTTACGCACTTGGCTCCTGATCAAAGGGACCCGGGATTCTGTTGGGTTATTTTTATCTCTGAGCGGTCTTTTTTTGCACACAATGGGCTAAATGGCAAGGTCACAAGGACCCCGAGGGTGTCAGAGAAGGAACCACTGGACAACTGTTACGAGGCAGATGGTAACTTCTGGTTAAGGCCATCCAGTGTGTTCTTTAACGTGCACAAGATATGGCTCTCCCCTACACGGGGACATGGCTTTACATCCCATCCAACGGAAGACAGCCTTTCGAAGCCTATCGGTGTCTCCTACTGACAGAGGGTAAGGTGGGAGTTTAACGGAGATAAATCTGAATTGACCCACGTGGGACTCGAACTTGGGAACTGCAGAATACTAAGATTTTATTCTGGAAGGATTTAGCTTCTGATGCTTGGTTTAGCTGGTAGAGCGCTCTGGCATATATCTAGAGAGTTGGTTCTCAATCTTTTTTGCTTCACGTACCCTCTGGAAAGGTGTATGTAACTGGCGTACCCTTTGTATAGATAGATAAAACTGTAGTTATAGTATAACAATGGGAATAAACTAAAACACATATATCATCATCATCATCATCATCATCATCATCATCATCATCATCATCATCATCATCAAGCAGCCATGGGCTACGGAGGTCCAACCAGACCGTGCAATTTAGTTCTCCAAGCAAATCTATCCTGAGCTACATCTACTGCATCTGGCCACTGCACACCAATTCTAACAAGGTCCTGTTTGACATTGTCTGCCCACCGCATCCTAGGTCTCCCCTTCTTTCTGAGGCCTTTAGGCACACTGTTCATAACCATATTCGCCAATCTATAATTATTCATACGGGCAACATGGCCAAACCAACGGAGTCTCTCTCTGCACAATATGCTGCTTAAAGGAGGTTGCAAACTCCTTTGCCTAATCTCATCATTAGTTACAAAGTTGAACCACCCAATGCCCAAGATACTGCGTAAGCATCTGGAATCAAAAGCATCTAGTTTCCTGTTATCTTGTTTACAAAGTGTCCAAGTTTCACTACCATAACTAACCCTAGAAAGAACCAAACTATTATACAGTCTAATTTTAGTCTTTAGGTGTATACGCTTATTTCTCCATACTCTCCATAGGTTCTTAAAAGTCCCGGCAGCAATCCCTATTCGTCTGTTAATCTCATGCCGCACATCACCATTATCTGTTACATAGCTCCCAAGATAATTAAACTGTGACACCTGCTCAAGACTGCAACCATTCAGATTAACTGAATCACAGCCTGCCTGACCTATTTTCATCACTTTAGTTTCCTCTCTGTTTATAACCAAACCTACTCTACTACCAGTCTCATCAACAGCTCGAATGAAAGAGTTCAACTCATCAACATCATTTGCCAAAAGGGCTAAATCATCAGCATAATCTAAATCAGAAATTTTCGTATCTCCAGCCCATTTAAGGCCAAAATCTTTCCCTTGAAGTGAATTTCGCATAACATAATCAATAACCAAGCTAAAGAGAAAAGGAGACAAAATGCACCCTTGTCGAACACCAGAAGTAATGCTAAACCAATTGCTACACGCCTTATCAACTCTCACACACGACTCAGTGTTATTATAGAGAGCTTTCATAATGTTAACTAACTTGTCTGGTATACCATATGATCTCACAATCAACCACAAATTATGACGATCAATAGAGTCGAAAGCCTTTTTGAAATCAACAAAGCTAGCAACCAAAGGATTCTGAAACTCTAAACATTTCTCAAGAATCTGCCTAAGTGAAAATATCTGATCCACACATCCCCTACCACTTCTGAATCCACATTGCTCATCAAGCAAATGACTGTCAACCAGATTCTTAATTCTATTAAGCACAATCATGGAAAGAACTTTACCTGGAACAGAGAGTAGGCTGATACCCCTATAGTTATCACAAGAACTGCGATCACCTTTTTTGAAAATAGGGAGAACAATAGCTCTGGTAAAATCCTTAGGAACCATGCCTTTATCATAAAAGATATTCAGAATTTCAGTCATCCAAGTGGTAACCGAAACATTTCCAGCTCTAAGCATTTCCGTAGTAATTTCATCTACCCCTGGGGATTTATGAAGTTTAAGTTTAGAAACAGCCAAAATAACTTCAGATTGTGTTAGAGGGCCAACATTAAAGCCACCAATGCATCGATCATCATTGCAAACAATGGGAGTAGAACTAACTACATTGTTTAGAACATCACTGAAATGCTCAGCCCACCTAGCCATGACAGAATCCTCCCCTTCTATAACCTTACCTTGTTTATCCTTCAATCCTTGTATGCCTGTCCGTTTTCTACCACACAAAACTTTAACTATCTGGTACAGCTCTCTGCTGTTGTGCTGTCTAACTGCTTCCTCGGCTTTGTCAGCCAAACCATCAAGCCAAAGAGTCTTATCAGCAGCTAACTGATCCTTTACAAGTTTATTAAGGTCTCTGTAATGCTTTCTATTAGGACTAGTAGGGTATTGATTAAGTGCATTCCTACAGTTCTTTCTTTCCGAAATAAGCTCAAGTGCCTTATCACTCAGATAATTCTGACTCTTCTGCTCCTTTTTTCCTAAAAGAGTACTGTTAGTGTCCAAAAAAGCCTGTTTAAAATGATCCCATTCTTCCTCAACTTCAGTTGTAAGCAAACCATGACTGTCATAATGACTAAGTAACCTATCATGGTAAGCTTTGGCTATAACTGGATCTTTCAGAGCTTCAGTATTAAAAGTAAATTTTTTAACCCTAGCACAACACTTTTTAAGTTTAAGTTGCAACACACTTTTAACAAGGTAATGGTCAGATCCAATTTCAGCTCCCCTATATGCTTTGGTATTCCTAACAGAACTAGCCCATTTGCTGTTAATTAATATGTAATCAATCATATTCTTATGCAGCCCATCAGGTGAAACCCATGTGTACTTATGTATGTCGCGGTGTTTGTAATAAGTGTTAGTTATTCTGAATCCATTGAGTTTACTTACCTGTAGGAGACGTTGCTCATTGCCATTGCAGCTACCAATACCAAAAGGGCCTATTACTCCTTCCCAAAGGTCAGAGTCAGTAGCAACTTTGGCATTGAAGTCACCAAGAACAAGGGTAATATCTCCTTTCTTGACAGAATTCAAAATATCCTGAAGTTGTTCATAAAACCTATCCTTCTCATCCTCATCGGCATCCTCAGTGGGGGCATAACAGCAGATAACATTCAAGTCTTTAACGCTTGTCTGAAATTTTGCTGTAAGAAACCTTTCATTAATGCACTCATATCCTAGAAGAGCATCGCTAGCGTGTCTGCTGAGAAGCAGACCCACGCCTTGGTGATGCTTATTGTCGTCCCTCCCTGAAAAGAGAAATTTAAGATTATTTTTAAGAATCTGACCTTTATCTGTCCATCTGGTCTCTTGCAAGCCGAGAATATCTAAATTATAACGGTGGAATTCTTGTGTGAGGACATCAAGAGAAAAAGCTCTGTGCAGAGTCCTCACATTCCAACTATTTATGGAGAGAAAATGGTTAGTGGGATGTTTAAAGAAACTATGTTTATTGAGAGAGGGAATGCCGACAATATCAAACAGCCCCCTAATCGCAGAAATGGAGCAAAGACCCGTTCCCCCACCACTAAAGCTGAAGCCATCTACACTGGAAGACTTCCTCCAATGTAGAATTTGACGATGCCAATAGAAGCAAAGAGTTCAGGTGCCTGCGATGACTTCTGCTCAGGATTATCCACCAGCTGATAAACATATCCTGTGAATCTATTCACTTGGGGCTGTCAACCCACAAACAAACAGAAAACACAGCGGAAGATTTTCCCTCCACAGAAGCCCACCAGTGCAGCAAAATCAGGATCCATAATCAAGCTCAGAGCCATATATCTGTCCAGTCCAGTAGGTTTATATGGTCAGCACCAGGACCCTGTTTGGTTGACCACTCCTCAGCAGGGTAGAAAGAAAAGAAAAGTAGCCATACTTGTCCAGATCAGTAGGCCACACTAATCTGGCAGCCCTCCCTTTCCGTTCACTTCCACACGAGAGTATCTCTTTTGAAAGTTACTAACGGTCCGCACCACGAGAAGGCGAGGTCGGACATTAGGTGCTAGGCCTAGCCGGTTCTATGCATCATCACAGGGGATTGGTGCATAGCTCTCCTTCCAGTGACTACCTAGCTACCATTTACAGACCAAACATATATATATACATTAAATTTTGTATTCATAAATTACATATATCGATAAACACAAAAAATGACATTTTTGCACAGCAGTGTTTTCAACTTAGCGACTTTGTTACTAGATCTAGCGAGTTTTGAGCTCTCACGACGCACCCCAAAAACTTTTACCGCGTACCGACGTTGAGAACCCCTATCTAGAGAGTTGCGGGTTCGATTCCCGCGTTCAGCGATAATTCCTTTCAGATGTTTTTAATACATTTTACTCTTTTATTTTGCAATCTAATAGCAGAGGAAAGCTAGAAGACATGTTCATAGAAATGGCTGAATCTCCAAAAAGAAAAAAGAAGCTAATACATTGAACAAATAAGTCTAAAGAGAAAAAACGTTAACATCTCTTTTCGCTATTGGCATATTGCCCTGTAACCGAAATTCGGATAGCAGACACCCTCATTCAATCTCTGCTATCTGAAGTGGAGGGCAATATGCCAAAAATTGAGAGTTCCGGCTGCTACCAAAGTCTCAAAGTATGAAGTTTCATTTTTTTTTTCAAACTAAGTCATTTTCGCTAAACCGCATCCGAAGAAGACTCTGTAAGATTTGAGAAGAATGCAGTGACGGAAATAAAGAAACAATACTGAATAATATACTGTATATCACACTGCGCAGAAGCCATGGTCCGATCTATGGAGCAGTCAGGGTCTGGGATCTAGGGAATTTTGCCAGAGCCTTTGATAGATAGGACCGGAACAGGGACAGATAAACAGAAAAATACATTTAGATTATTTAACTGAAGTCCGATTTCTTAAACTTCAACTGTTTTCGAAAAGTTAATTATTACTTTAAAAATATCACAAAAATATTATAATATATAAACTGTGTCGTCGAGACGGCTTACAAATATAACCACATTGGTGGCGCAGTGGATCGCTTTGGCTCGCGGTAACACTGCAACAGTTGGAGTCTGGGTTCGAGTCCTGGGATGGCATGATCGTTTGTTACGTCATCAGGCGAAATATCGGTTAACGTGAAGGTAAATTTTGATCCGGCGACAATACGTTTACGTGTTAAAACATTCTAACTAGAAAAACGTTTTCGGTCTGACTAATATTCAAACTTCCTCCACTAACACAAAATTTATATAGGATCGAGGCTTAAAAAATAATTATTTTTTTTTTTAAATTAACATAACATATATTAGTATTTCTAAGGAAAAAAAGAAGAAAAATTACACCAAATATGTTGGTGGTCGAATTTGTGATCAGCGCATGCAAGTCAAGCACACGAGTTGCATATTAAGTAAATAACTTTTTTGTTAGCAGAATCTGATAGGAATTAAAAAAGAGAAATATTTTGTGAGCAGGGGCAGGTCACACATTCAGGGCTGGATCTAGGGAGGTGGGTGTTTATCGAAATATTTGTCCAAATACAAAATTAAATTTCCAATCAAAGAATATAAATAAAAATAATAAATACCCCCCCCCCCACACCTAAAGCAACTGCTTGCCACAGAAGTCTGACAGGAGCCTGTCAGTTTATATACCATAGTAGAAGATCTGTGAGGATGGAAGGACCTCAGCAGAAAAACAACACACACAACCATGCCTTGATTAGGAGCTCGAACCCAGGTCCCTTAGATCACTAGTCAAGCGTGCTAACCACTCGGCCATGGGACGGCCCAAAGACATTGAAATTGGACAGAAAACAGTGGCATCGGGTAGCATGGTCCGATGAATCAAGGTTCCAGTTGTTTTGTGCTGACGGGAGCATTAGAGTGTGACTTAGGCCCTGTGAAGCCATGGACGCTTCCTGTCTACAAGGTACTGCAGGCTGAAGGTGGCTCTGATGATATGGGGCACGTTCACGTGGTCTACATTGGGCTGTTTCGTCCATTTGGAACAATCGCTGACAGGTATGAGATATGTAGACATTCTCGCAGATCACCTACACCCTTTCATGACTCACGATGGTGAAGGGGTATTCCAACATGATAATGCTTCGTGTCACCAGTCTTTGGTTTCTAGGAGATGAATCGAGGAACACTCCACGGACTTTATCACCGTGAATTGGCTCCCACGGTGCCCGATATGAACCCCTTGGAGCTTCTGTGGGACACAATGGAAACAAGCTTATGATCCATGAATCCAGCACCATCCAATGTAACACAATTATGGTCTACAGTTTAGGATGTGTGGGCTGCCATCCCTGCAGAATGGTACCAGCAACTCATTGATTCCATGCCTCGACGTGTGGCTGCATTGCTGAGGGCTCGAAGAGGACCGACCCATTATTAGGCACATATCCCATGGCTTTTGACCTCTCAGATTTGATTTCAATCGAGCACTGACGACGTTATTCTTGTACTTCTCTTAAGCTCCTTTAGGAAGAGACTGCATAAAATTAAATAGGCAATTTTTTCAATTTCTTTACTTATATCTATTAATTAGATTATTTTTAGGCTATTTGAAGTCTATTTCAGAGAAAACTCAATTATTTTGCATGAGCTCTTCAGGAAATAATTGATGAAAATAGTTCAGTGTCATCAAAACGACTCAACAAATGATTTGTTGGAAACCTATTTTGATGAAACCGAAAAATTTGATACGAAAGAAAATAAAATTTCAGTTTTATAAAATGAATTTGAGAGAGCAAAGATAATTTCTACAAAGAAAAATATTTTTCACTACTGGAAAATAAAAACAAAGCATTGAAAAAGCTTGCAGGTTACCGCTAGAACAATTCTTGCAACTCAGGTATCTGCAGAGATGGTTTTTTTCTATGCTTAAATGGATTCTCTCTAACAAAAGAACTAATTTGGATTCAAAATTATTAGAAGACATTTTTGCTTATAATGATGAATAAAATAAAATAACATTGATTGCGTTATATCAATATTTTTGAATGAATTTCGTCTTCATTTTAAATTTTTGTCCCTTATGCGTTATGACGTTAATTTTTCTGAAGAGAATTTCACTTTTTTTTTAAACTTCCTCGAGTCATTTTAGCAACGTGTTTTAAAAATAATCTGTTCACAAAAATCATTATTTTACTAAGGGTTATGATCGCATACTTATGCTCAGAAAGTTTTATTAATAACTTTCCATTTTACTCTGAACAATTCTTAGAAATTTCGTGTGAATTTCTTCAGTCAGGGATGTATCCAGGGGGATGGAGGGTTCGCCCCCCGAAAATCCGATTATATAATGCGAAATCTGAAACTTGTTTACCTGCCTTGAAATCCAAAACAGGCGTTTTTGTATAATTTTAAATCCATATTTTATGCCCAACACTAAAAGTAGATGTAAAAAAAACTATAAAATTTTATTCCATATAGAATATCATTTGGCCTTTCCTGTGGGGTGGAATATTTTAGTATTTGGGAAACCCTACCCCCGAAACTAAGTTCTCGAACCCTCTCCGATACTAAATTGTAAGACCCCCATCCCCCGAAACTAACTCCTGGTGCGTGCCTGTTTTTAGTAGTTCCGATTGTATGACTAACATACATTATTAGGATGCTTACAGTGGTGTCATCTTATTTCATAACTGGGTCTCCATATTGCAATTTTTATTTCAATATTTTTGAACCAAAATTTTCAAAAATCAATCGCAACAATCCCATTTACATATTGCAATATTTTGGTCGACTTATTTTGGTGGAAATTTTGCAAAATGTGCAAAATAATGAAATATATGTTGTCATTTTTATTTTATATATGCAACTACTGTATGTATTTTGTTATCGATATTGATAATTTTCCTTTTTCTAAAAGTTTTTCTTTCTTATCAAGTGAATTGATTGAACGCTACTGCATATATAGAGTAAAAATGATAACATATATTTCATTATTTGCATATTTAACAAAATTTCCGCTAAAATAATTCGACCAAAATATTGCACTAAAAATGTTTCGAAATAACGTTAATGTAACGTTAAAACGAAATTTAATTTTGCTCTAACGAAAAATTATATTAAATTTTTTGGGTGTAAAGAAAAACGGTACGTTTTTCATTTCGTTTGTCAACTCTGATTTTTATACATTACGAAATTAAATAGAAATTTTTTCAAATATACTTTCTTTACGATCCTCTTTGAATTTATTATTGCATATATTCCAAGGAGATTATAATTCTACATTGTATGTGATTATATCAGTGTGTTATGGTGATTTTCTATTACCTCTTGATTGTATAACACTGAGAATATTTACATTTTGCATTAATATATGATCTAAGGGACCTGGATTCGAGCCCCGGGTAAGGCATGGATGTTGTGTTGTTTTTCTGCCGAGGTTCTGCCATCCTCACAGATCGTCTACTATGACATATAAACTGACGGGCTCCTGTCAGAGCTCTGTGGCAAGCAGCTGCTTGAGGGGGTATTTATTAATGCATACCTCTTAACTAGATAAAATAAATACCCCCTCAAGCAGCTGCTTGCCACAGAAGTCTGACAGGAATCTATCAGTTTATATGCCATAGTAGAAGGTCTCTTCAGCAGGAAAATGTTTTGGCATCTTGAACATCCATGCCTTACCCGGGGTCCGAACCCAGGTGCAAAACATTATTAATTAGTTATGTTTCATAGTGCTAAATGATTCAGTAAACTAACAATTTAATCTTTACACTGTGATTTACATCTTTATATCATTTGTGAACCAAACCAATAATTAACGATGTTTATATGCTGTTCTCCAAAAACGTTTGAAAAGTTGGTAGCCAGCTAAATTTTCTAATCACCTAAGGAAAAAGACAGGTATTGGGGGATATGGAATATCCTACAGGAGTGGGATGTGTAGGCCCTCGTTTAATGAGAAGAAGACAATTGCAGTTTTGAAATTAAACTTTTCTCTAGCAATTATGTATCTTCAATAGTGAAACGATTAATTTTCAATTTCAATGCTTCAATTAAATTTTAAATGGTTTGAAGTATTTTTATTCGGTTTTCTCACAATTGTTATTTTAGATCCGGGCCTGCTATGCAGTATTAAGAATATAGCTGGTAACAATAATGATGTTTTCTGTTATTTATTAGGGAAATAAAAATTTTTGTTTAATTTTCAAGATGAGAATTGGATTTAATATCACATTATGACAAAAAGGATTTTTTATTTCGTGTCATTGTTTAATAGATAGTTCTACTGTTTTCGTGAATTGCGAATTAACTACGTTTTCCATAATTCGAAATTTTATTTTCGGTACCTTGAATTTCTAATTAATCGGGTTTTACGATGATTAGAAATTATTTCATTACTATGGAATGATTCAAGAACACGAAGCCATTTAATAAGTGCTTCAGCCAATATTTTCCTAAATGTTTTATTCTGACTTATTTTGAAAAATGAGTTGATATCTAAAAGGAGAAATTAAAACTAGTGGAGAGTGCAGAATGGTTTATACAGAGATAACTTCATTTACGGAAATTTGTAGTGCCGAAGTAAGTTGGCAATTAATCACTCGGAATCTTCGGATTTCAGGTCCTCAATGTGGCGGCAAGCATTTTGGTATGCTTTTCGTCTGCGAATAAGCAAGTCATGATATTCTTTGCGTCTTTTGGCCATAATCTCCTGGACGTATTGTCTTCTCTGTTTGATGTCCTTCGCATTTTTCCTATTGATGACAAAGGAAAAGCCTTCTTCATTAATTGCAATACATACGAAAAAAGTCTTTTTAGCTAAAGTAGCATTAACTAATATGTAAGAGTCAATGTTGGAGTCAGGCAGTGGCGGTCATAAAGGAGGGAGCCATGTCCCCTACAAGAAACCTGCAAGTGTTTTTTTAGCCTATTTTCATTCCTGAAGGTATTAGAAGGGCAATACTGGTTGCCGTTTTCTTTTTTTTTTGGAAGGGGGGACCCCTAAGACTCTCAAAACTCAGAGACCAAATGATGCTGTTTAAAAGGATATCGGTTCCTAAATAATCCATTAGTGAGTCTCATTTCTGGACTGTGAAATCTTCCAAATATCTTTAAATGTCCCTCTCCCCTCAGGCTTCAGACTTTTGGTCGCCCCTGAAGATTTTGTGTTGGGTGGTGCCCAATAGGACAAGAGCAAATATGTTTAAAAAAAATGGGTTTTTGGATATCACGTGCCACCATTGGGCGTCTTAGTAATGTTCATTTACTTCAATAGCTAACATTTTAGGGTCTTTTCAAGCTTAAATGTCCCTTACGAAAGGTTGAAAGGTTGGGAATACTGCTTTACAGTGTTTCCCAACCTTTCAACAATGGCAGAATCCTTGAACGATGTCATGTGTTACGTAATCCCAACATTTTTGGTTCTGTGGTTCTCAAAAGATGTTACGGGAGTTCTTAGTGGAAAGTTTCGTGACAGATGGATTGGCAAGGGTAGTCAAGTTATATGGCCACCAAGGAGCCCTGATTTGTCATTCCATGATTTTTGTTCTCATGGGGGCGTTTGTAAGAATTATTCCACGTGAACAAAATTCGAGACCTGAATTATCAATAAGAGGAGCAAGTAATAACACATAAGCTGCAGTATGTATGTATGGGAAGAAAAGGAATACCAGTTAGACATGTAGGGTCACGAACGGTGCACGTATCAGGAATGGCTCAATCAAGGCATGTTTGCACATGCACCCTAATGCAAAATTCCTTTTCGAAGCCCTTCTTCTGACATTTTACAGGCATTGGGTTGTCGAAGCCCCCCCCCCCCCCACACTCCGATCAGTGTTTAACGGCTTGAGCCAGCCTTGCACATTATGTTCAAAACTATTTCAATTGAAATATTACTTTCTGGAATATGTATATGAATTTCCTACATAACGATTCTCAAAAACCAATTATTTTTTGAACATGCTGTAGAAAAAAAACTAGCCTTTGTCCCCTCCCTCCAAATATGTTTTTTATACGAATTAGTAACTGCACCATAGAATCACATGCCATAAATTTTGGAGTGATTTTTGATAAAGAACTCTTTTCTTATATGATTTGTACGATTTCTTTCTTTATTTTAATATTCGTCACAGAAGAAAAAGTTATTTCATCCATAAATCTATTGAAAGTTAGAGCAAAAAAACTATCTTTTCACACAGTCTAGCACTATTTATTTGTATATTATTATAGTGTATCAGAGATTTGAATTCATTTTTGAACTTTACTACAGTTTATTGAATATTTTGATTTGCAGGGCAGGTAAAAATAGGGGACATGCCCATCTCCTGGAAAATTCTTTTAATAGAAAGCAAATAGCTTGCAGTAAAAATATTTTCCACAAATAGTAAACTTATATTAAGTATACTGCATAACGATCTGATCGTTCTATTCTGCCAACACACGGTTACCCCAAAATATATCTCTATATCCTGGTGAGGTAGTGGCAACTTTTAGAGGATACCTGCAATTACTTTTTCAGTTCATTGTATATTCTGATCAATAAAAACCACATTTACATTTGTACAAAAAACTCAGGAAGATTTAAACCATAGACGTGGCAAGTGCTGCCATCTAGAAATATAAATATGAGTTATATGTCTTAAGACCGGGTAGGCTCATTTAAGTATATAATGAGCTATAAAATTAGCAAGGCTATAGTGGAGGATAAGTGTTAAATTTCATCCATAACAACAAGAAGATGAATGGGAACCTTCAACTCGTTTGGGAAAGTCAAAATGAAAAGAAATTTAGTTTTCGACAAAAAAAATCGGAAACAGTCAAAAAAAAAAGAGTTACATTTTGCTTAAAGCCACTCCCCTTCCTATTGAAACACTTTTAGAAAATCTTTCAGGGGATGGATGAAATTGATTTACCTGTATGTTCTCATGCAGACTGTGTCGGAGAATCGAACTATTTTGGCCGCTTTCCTCTTGGTTGTAACATCCTCAGAAGACTTGAGAATGCTCCTTGCAGCCGAGACTCCAATCAGAGAGATGTACAGGATGGCGCGAAAACGTCAGTCTTAGAAATCTGCGAAACAACTGGCCTGGCTACATCCATATCGCTGAAGTAAACGAATATGTCAGCCATGGGAGGATGATCTAGTTCATCATCACCATCCTCCTCATTTTCATCTTCATGACCATTTTGAAGTATCACCGAATAATCTTTCATGCCACTCCCGGACGATTCTGAAAAAGAGTTATCCCTTCTTCCAATATCCATGCCGTTGAAGTCAATGGAGTCCAGGATATTGCTCAAAATGCCAGGAGTGTGGGATCGCTTTGGAGAAGGACAGCTCTCCTGATGATCGGAGGCTTTTTGAAGATCCATCGTTACTTTAGAAAGCAGTTGCAAATGAAGTGTATATTTTAGCTGAATTAAAACGGATCCCACAAATGAAGAGACAATGAGGATTTGCAACAAAGAATTTTCGTATGCCAGCTTCTATCTGCATTGTGACATTCATTTTCATTAATCAGTGTGATATATTTCGATGCTGTTCACTTTCAAGATATTAACTTGAGTCGGTAAAACTTTATAGAACTCGCACCCAAATATAAACAAGTGGCTTTTATATCTATAAATTATCCAATACAGGATTGAACACAACCAGATAGCGGCGCTGCAGATGGCACTGCATCGAATTCCACCCTAACAGAGATCCGTGTTCTCTAAAAAATACTGTAATTGTGAAAGCTAAGCTTAAAACCAGTTAAAAAATATTGTACATTGTCATAATAAAAGAAAAAAAAATTCTTCGTTATTAATGTAAAAGTTTTTAATAGCCAGCATTGCCAGCTGCAAGATAATTATATTTATACAATAATTTGTATGTCACAACTAAAAATATGAAATAGAACATGAAAGTAGCAACTTGAACATTTAAATTAATATCCAATTTTTATTATTTTTAATTAATATCCAATCATTAAATTAATATCCAATTTCCTGTACCTTTGCTTTACTGTAACCTCCTGCATGGAATAAATTATTATTGTTAAATGTCAATAAAAGGTTGTACGATAAGGTAAATGAAGATTATTCAATAGGGTGGCAACTGGAGAAGTTGCTTGGAGATGTATTCGCTCGTGCACGAGAGTTCAGTAAGGTGTCTGATGACCGCTTCGAGCGATACAAGTGTCACATTGACGTTGCATGCTATTGGCGAAAGCAGTAAGAAGGTTCTGTGGCATTAAATCTCACTCCTGTACAGAAGCAGATTAGAGCTCCAGAAGAGTTTTGGGAGGAGCTTGACTCATTGAATCCGTCTCTCCAATGCATCCCACACCAAATATGCTGGCCATGGCCTACGCTGGATGTCTTCTTTTTCAAGGAAATCAGCCACTAAAGCAGCCCTATGTGAATGCATGATATCGCCCACAAACAGGATTTGTGGGCCAACAGCACCCTGGAAAAGCCTTACATAGGGTTTCAGGAGTTCGTCTCTATATCTGAGGTCTCTCAAATTTCTCTCAGAAAAGACTTGGAGCGCTGTGCGGTCACGTGGCATAATACCACCCCATAGCAGTAACTCACCACCTCTGTAATGGTGCATTTCTCTAAATGTTTGAGGAGTGATAATGGGTTCTGGGTTTTCTGCAGATGACAACATGATGATTATCACTCTCTAAACTGAATCTGGATTCATCACATAAGAGAACATTGGTTTCTGGTCCAGTCCTGGTGTTCTCTGCACCATGACATCATGTCTTATTCCTGACAAATTATAGGTCGTCTCACATACAGTCCTTGTTCATGAAGTCTTCTGTACAATATCGTATACCTCGAAATTGTCCACGTGCTGCAGATAACTGTATAGAGAGCTCTCTTGTTGACGTGCTGACGTTTCACTGTTAGAGCCACACATCCTGAGCTTGTAAGGCATGGTCGACGCTGCACACGTGAACGACTAACGTTTTCTGGCTCTTGGTACCTTCTCCACAGCCTTGACACCACAGATTGGTGAACACCTATTGCCCTGGCAATATCACTCTGTGTTCAGCCTTATTACAACATCCAGATAGCCCAACCACGTGTAAGGACATTCTCGTGGTGTCTGAGTGACGCATTGTTACATCAACAATCTGTTCGAACACAAACAGAATGCGCTCCTGACAAGATTTGAAATTTTCTCATTTGCCCCATTTTTCATACCATTACAGGGTTGGGTTGTTTTACCTCTGAGCGGCACTTTTTTGCACACCATGGTCTAAATGTCTAGGTCACATGGACCTCAAGGCTCAGAGAAGGTTGGGGAAGGGGACCCACTGGAACAGCTGTTGGAAGACGGGTGGTAGCCTCCAGTCAAGGCCATCCATCGTGTTCTTTAACGTGCACAGGGTATGATGGCTCTCCCGCACACGGGGCCACGGCTTAATGTCCCACCCGACGGACAGCGGCCTTTCCAAGCCCATCGATGTCCCCTACTGACTGTGGGCAGGGCGGGGAATTTTGCGGAGATAAATCTCAACGCTGACCAAGCTGGGACTCGAACCTGGGAACTACAGATTACGAGACTGGCACCATTACAGGTTTGCAGTTCTTGGCTCTTATACAAATTACAATGTGGTCACATGCTATTGCATGTGACCACATTGTAATTTGCTTCGCCGATTTCGCCGATTTTCGCCGATTGCTTTGTCGATTTCGCCACCTGCTTTCGCCGATTGTTTGTTCAATATAGCCTATTTTATCAACTATGCTTAACTTTTGGACACTAATGTAAATTGCATTTTTTTTCCATTGTGACAAAATTTGCTATTAAAAATTTGGGAATCATCAGAGGACCTGCAAATTAGTTCTGATTCAAAACTTAGAGAACAAAAGCTCGCATTATAAACAAAAAGAGCAAATGTTTTTGCTGTTCGCTTCTTCGTCTGAATGCATCATTGTTTCGAGTTGGACGAACGTTACTTCAAGCCCTACCCTGCACTTGATTAATAGAGGACACCGATGGGCTGGGAAAGGCCGCCATCCATCGGATGGGGTGTAAAACCATGGCACAGTCTGTGGGAGAGTCATACCCTCTGCATTGAAATATGCGCTGGATGGCCTTTGCGGGAGGCTTCCATCTGTCTCGATAGCTGTCTAGTTTTCTGCACCTCAACCTTTTCTGAGCCCTCAACCTTTTTTTGAGCCCTCGGGGTCCTTGTGATTAATAGAGGACACCGATGGGCTGGGAAAGGCCGCCATCCATCGGATGGGGTGTAAAACCACGGCACAGTGTGTGGGAGAGTCATACCCTATGCAATGAAAAATGCGCTGGATGGACTTTGCGGGAGGCTTCCATCTGCCTCGATAGCTGTCTAGCTTTTTTGTCTAGTTTTCTGCACCTCAACCCTTTTCTGCCCTCAACCTTTTCTGAGCCCTCGGGGTCCTTGTGACTTGGTCTCTCAGAGGTAAAAACAACTCAACCTTTGAATTATGATTAACCTGGACTTTATAAAATATATCAAATGAAAGCTTATGACGTGAAGAAGCGTTTTTCGGCAACAGGTAAAATTATTCATTTTGAAAGTCCCGTGATACTAAAAAGCCAAATACATAAATTGTAAAAAAAAGGATAAAAGCCTTCTATAAAAAAATAGTGATAGTCATTAAATCGTTTACTCGCGTCATATTAACTTGAAAGATAGAGCGCCAAAATAGGCTTAACGTGCCGTCGCACGATCTTGCTGAGAAGTTAAATATGAATTGTGTAGGTGGTTTCATCACCGGCATATTTATTTACTAGCAGATTTACTGAGCATTACTCGAGTCTTTAACTCCCTAAAATACCTATACACTAGATGTAGATGGCAGGGTTGGGTTGGGTTGTTTTACCTCTGAGTGGCACTTTTTTGCACACCATGGGCTAAATGGCCAGGTCACATGGACCCCGAATGCTCAGAGAAGGTTGGGGGAGGGGACCCACTGGAACAGCTGTTGGGAGACAGATGGTAGCCTCCCCTCAAGGATATCCAGCGTGTTCTTTATCGTTCACAGAGTATGGCTCTCGCTCACACGGGGCCACGGCTTAACGTCCCATCCGACGGACGGCGGCCTTTCCAAGCCCATCGGTGTCCCCTACTGACCGTGGGCAGGGCGGGGAATTTTTGCGGAGATAAATCTCAACGCTGACCCAGCTGGGACTCGAACCTGGGAACTACAGATTACGAGCCTGGCGCGCTACCGACTGAGCCACCCCCGCCCCAGATGGCAGGGCTTGATCTGGGGAGGAGAGGGGGTGAAGAGTCCCTTCCATCCCCTTGAGAATGCTAGTAACTGGACGGGGGGTGAAAAATACGAAACGTATATAGTACATATCTGAATTTTTCAAGATATTTGCTAAAAACCAGTAAAACAGGGAAAAGTATATATCAGAATGGCGTTCATTCTAACTCGATCGTATCCTCCTCCCTCAACTTTGAGGAGTTGAATAACATACAAGCAGTTCCTGCTATAACGAATTAGTTGTTTGCAGAAAATCATTTGTTAAACGAGGATGAAAGTCTCATGCTAATGAATTCTTACACATCCAAGCCGTTGACTTTCCTTTTACCTGCACTCTCACTTTCCACAATAGCAATTTTTATGGCCCATTCAAAATATTGCAAAAACAAAAAGTTGTTTTAAAATCGCCAACTCACGAGAGCAAATAAAGCCCAGCATATTTCCTTTCTGGCAAGATGTAGTAGATCAACTGTTGAATGACTGTTGTAGACATTGCTGGATCGTTGGGGGCCTCTCGAATATCTCACACTTTGCCCACCCACCACAAATTGGAAGTTTCTGGGTACGTCACTAATTCGACAGCTAGTTATGATTGACATCTGGGAAATTTTCCTGTTTTTTGAGGGGGGGAGGAGGAGGAATAGGGGCATAATTTGAGATAGCCCACGTCAGTACTCCCGTCTCAAACGTTTTCATTTGAGATACAATTCTTTTCGCTCGGTTTATGCATTTCCTCTTATTTTGAGGTGGTAGGAAGGTTAGAGGTCAAACCTTATATTGCATAAAGCCATGATGGTAGTAAATTGTATGCCGAATTAGCCATTAGCACCATTTAGCAAAAAATTCAATTTCTTCCCCTAGTTTAATGCGAGCTTTTTTAGGGGGCGGGATGGAAAGAAGAACGAGAAAGGTTTTGTAATCTATTAAAAATATGCCCAATAATAATTTTCTAATATTTAATGCATTTATTTTACGTCCACATGCTACAAATTTTTATTTTTCCTGTATCTGTGTGCCAGACTTCTAATCTGTAGTTCCCAGGTTTGAGTACCAGCTGGTCAGCGTTGAGATTTATTTCCGCAAAATTTCCCACCTTACCCTCTGTCAGTAGGAGACACCGATGGGCTTGGAAAGGGCGCCGTCCTTCAGATGGGACGTTAAGCCGTGACTCTGTGTGCGGGAGAGCCATATACTGTGCACGTTAAGGAACACGCTGGATGGCCTTGACGGGAGACTTCCATCTGTCTTCCAACAGCTGTTTCAGTGGGTCGCCTCCCTCCAACCTTCTCTGAACCCTCGGGGTCCTTGTGATCTGGCCATTTAACCCATTATGTGCAAAAAAAGTGCCGCTCAGAGGTAAAACAACCCAACGCTGTTTTTGTTCATTGAAAAAGACTTGAAACGTGGCACCTGTCCACATTTTTACGCCTCTGCCGAGATCAAATTTCGATGTTGCAGAATACCAGATATTGACATACTCATATAAGAGAGTTGCCATACGAGTGATTAACCTGATTGGTCAGTCCCAATGTCAAACATTTTAATGCCAACGCCATGCGCTCTGTAATGGGTTGAAAACATTCGTATGAATATATTGCTACATTACATATTTACATATACTATATACATATTTTGCTACTTCGAATGCAGTAAACTGTGTGAGCCACAGTGTAGGCAAAGGTTAAATATCTTTTCACCGAGTTCGGAGTCGGTAAAATGAGAATCTGCAGAGTGTGGTTCTTCACCTCATTGCATAATTGTTTGCAGCAACAAAGCAGCAAAGGCCTAGGAGTCGCAAAGCCAGCAAAGGCCAGGAGAACCTGTTATTTCACCGAAATAAGGGTGAAGGTCATCAAGGGACTAATTCATCGTCCTCTTGACTGCCCATCACATTTGACGCAGTCATCACATCCTGCGCAGACCATCACAGAGATCTAAGCTATTGTAAATTTAAGAGTCCCTAAAAATTGTAAAGTTGAAGTCACGGCTAGATCTGGAGGGAGTACTTTTCCCCTCTTTGAAAATGCTAGTAAGAGTACCGGAGGAAAAAAAATATTTTATGTGGCGTATTTCATGTATTTTTTCATTTTTCATGTTCATATTTCATTTATTTTTCAACGAATCTTTTAAAGACCTTTAAAGCGAAAGGGAAAAATCCACTTTCTTAGCTCTTTTTTTTACGTCTTTTCGATTCAATACTTCCGATTTCACACTTTTGGACTACCAAACTTCCTTCGGTCACAGAGGGGACAACCCGTCGGATGGGATGTAAAGTCGTGATCCCGTGTGCACGAAGTCAATATGCTGTAATAGTAAAAAACATTCTGGATGTCTTTGACGAAAGGGGACATATCAGGCCAAGGTAAGGTGTGACATTCAATGCACACTTTAGGCGACACGCACCATATGGGGACTTCGCTATCCTGCTGAAAAATGCCATTAGGAGAGCTCCGCAGGGAAGGTAAACAATGGGGTACCAGAATGTTCCTAGTAAAAACACTGAAGGTTTTCTGGAGCCATAATTGATGACACTCAAAACCAGAATGGCGTGCGTCTGGACATTGCGATATTTCTGGGGGGAGGGGTGTTAGATTCTTGCACTGGCTCACAATAAACTCTGGTTTGACCATCATCTATCACCAAACGGAACACGATGTGGTTCAATTCCCTCTCCCATGATACACACTCGATGCACCACGGATGATGTGCCTGGCAATGATCAGCAGTCAGAGGCAACCTGTGCAGGGGATGCTGTGCCTGTAATTCAGCTTCATTCGAACTTTGTTGAATGGTCTATGTGGACACTGGCATGCATTTCAGGCACCACATTGCACTGGATTACTGTAGACCTCGCACAGTGGTCGGAGGTTGCTTGTCGGTGGATGAGGTGATCTTCTCATGGGACCTGATCCGTGGCAGCGTGAAGTGGTACCTGTCCTCATCTGCTGATCCAAACAGCGTGGTACAGTACTCACTGGTAAAACGAGATGGTCCGACTATATGACAGGCAAAGCAACCTACCTCATGCATCCCCACGATACGAACCCATTGGAGCAGATCAAGCTAATGATAACACGCTCGCATTCATTGCCTTCGCATAACTGAAACCCACATGCACGGTTTTATTTCCACGGAGTTACCTGCTGTCTTGCTACAGTGGTTTTTGTTGGGGTCTCAGGAACCACCTCTTATTTCCTGTTCCATGTGAGGTCATGCTTTCATAACTAGAAATTTTGGCTTAGGATCTCCAGTACTACGTGTGGTTCTTTATGGGTATTGCGAGTTTTATGTTCGTTAGTGTAATAGGCGTATTCCGGACAGATGAGTGAGCTGACACGTGTTTCTTGCACTTCCGCTTTGACGTCATTGGAGTCGGAAGTTTTCGGCATCCTATGATTCCGCTGATAATTAACCGATTGGTCCATAATTTGATATAGTGGCACCAATTTTGTCTTCCTCTCTAGGGTTTATAGATCAGGGTCTTAGCTGTGTTGGGTCGGGATTCATCCCGTTACTAGTGCCCAGGAACTGTGGGAACACTACAGTCGCTTCGACTGCTTTGAAAGTTATGAGTGCAGTAACACGTCATGAATGGAGTAGTAGGTTATGAATGGACTAGTTTGTTACAAATGGAGTAGTACGTTGTGAAGGGAATGATAAGTTATGAATGGAGTAGTACATTATGAATGTTGTAGTACATTGCGAATGGAGTAATACGTTACAAATAGAGCAATACGTTGTGAATGGAGTAATCGTTACGAATGGAGAATGGGAAAAGCATTAATTTTCGTTTCGCTCCAATAATTGGGCGCATTATAGTTAGTATCAAATTTGTTTAGTGCTGTGGTCTCATTCCTCAAATTAATTTTGTAAATTTCGACTGCCTTATCACCCGTAATGGCCCAATGATCTAGTGGTTAGCGAGCTTTGCTACCGATCAAAATGATCTGGGTTCGGGCCCAGGGTAAAATAAGAATGTTCCCTTTTCTTTCTGCTGAGGTCTCTCCCTCTTAATAGACCTTCTACACGGTATGTTTATTCTGTGGCATGAGCTACATAAAAGATGATTTACTATTTACTCACTGGAGTTCAGCTGGTAGCGCTCCTGGCTCGCAATCTGTATTTCCGTGTGCACGAGAGTAGAAATGTATCTCTGCTAATCCCCACCTTGCTCTCAGTAAGATATGAGGCATCTATGGTTCTCTGAAAGACTGCCATCCATCGGATAGGACTTTAAGCCATGGTTCCGTGGGCACGTTAAATAAGAGCCTATCGAGCCTATTATTTAATTCATGGCCTTAATGGTATGCTTCCATCTTTCTCCTAAGTGATGTCCAGTGGATCTCCTTTTCCAACCTTCTCCGAGAGCTTGAGGTTCTCGTGATCTGACCATTTAAGCCATCGTGTGCAAAAAAGAACCGCTCAGGAAACACAACCCACAGCTTTGCTCACCCTTTCAGAAATGTGTACTTTAGACATTAGCATTTTTCAGCTAATCCTCAAGATTTATCAAGCTGCTCCTTGTCTGTCTCTGTCAATAACTAAGATGATCTAGGAATGATATATTTACATAATTCTTTTCAATATTTTGCTAAGGCAAAAATAAATACCAATGAAGAACCCCCCCCCCCAAAAAAAAAAAAAAAAAAAAAAAAAAATTGAATCTACTCCTGATTACAAGGTTTCAATAGGTTACTTTCCCAAGACACAGAAATCTGAGACAAAAAGAAATTTATCGTTTTCAGGGCAATCTTCACAGTTTTATTTGTTATCTCTGTTTACATAATGATGTCGCCAGCCCTGAAATCATACGTGGGTTCTTTTACACATTCCGACGACTCTTCCAAAAGGACGTCAGCCTCCTTTCAAGCCCTATGCGCTTAATGTCAACTTCTGAAAGAAAAGGAAACTTTCATGCAATCATTGTTTATTCGCAATCATCGTTTATTCGTTAAGAATCATTATTTTACGAATAGTATGAAAATTCAGAGATTAAACGGATTAATCTTTCTACCATGCAACTTATTTCTGTCTATCTAACATTCTTTTATAAATATCTCAACAAGTAAATTCTTTGCGATAGTGAAAGAAATTAATTGAGCATCCTTAAGTAGACATTTGATCAAAATAGCATAAAAATATGTTCATTCCATAAATGGACTGTTTCGAAAAAAATCAAACATATAGAATCTTAAAAAACAGGTAAATGCCCGCGAATTCCCTTTCAATAAGTAGATTATAGGAGAAGGGACATATTTCGCATTGCAAACAATTTCCATGACCTCGCTCCATGACCTCGCATTGCAACAACTTCCATGACCTCGAAGAGTGCCCAAAAACCTCGCGCAAAATGTGAAACCTCTCTTGGAGTACACTGGTGTTCAAAAATAAGCATGGTTGGAAAAATGGATAAAATAGGAAACACGAGATCCTAGAATGACAAGGGAGATACAGTGCAGATATAATATGGACGAAACAAGCGCTCGATATAATTGAAATAAAATACAGATTAAAATGGAGCATTACACTATAGTTCAATAAGGAGGTAACAGGGATGTAGTTGGAGGGAAAGCTCCCCCCCTCCAAAGTAACTAGGAATTGGCAAAATTCAAAGCGACTTGGTAAAATCAGGTGAGTTGTGGAAATTGGGACTTTTTCATTCTTATTTATTTATTTATTTATTTATTTATTTATTTATTGTAAAATCAAAGGAAGTTGGCAAAATCGAGGCAACTTGGCAAAATCTTGAGAAGTTGACAAAATCTAGGGAGCTCAGCAAAATCTAGTACAGTTGGCAAATTCGAAGCCACTTAGTAAAATAAAGATGAGTTGTGAAAATTGTGATTGGTTTTGTGAAATTAAGGAGAGTTGGCAAAATCTTCGATGACAAAATCTTGACAACTTAGCAAAATCTTCGAGAGTTGCCAAAATTCGAAGTGCAGGCAAAATTCAGGTGAGATGCAAAATTTGAGATTTTTTTTTGCTACATTACGGCTAGTTGACAAAGTCGAGGCAACTTGACAAAATCTGAAGAAGGTGGTAAAATTCGAAGCCACTTAGAAAAATACAGGTGAGTTTCAGTGGCCGATCCCGGGGGGGGGGAGAGGAATCGGTGTTAGGGGAGGAAGACAGGTTAAAAAAATAATCATCAAAAAACGATCAAAATGTAATATGAAATTGGTCATTTGATTTCCCGAAATGAGATTATGAGAACAATAATCTTTTTCAGCGAGGTAGTTTTGAGTCTCATAATTAAAAAATGCTAAAGAATTTCCATATTAATTATTATTGATAGTGTAGATTCATTTTTATTTTCCCATTAGATCAGGACCGTCCAACCCAAACTTATTGAAGAGGCACTAAAAAAAGTCTATATTTTGAAAGAGCAGCGGAGAAAAAATCTCAACTGAAAAACAAAAACGTAAATTTCAAAGAAATTAGAAAAAAAAATTCTTTTAAGGAATCAAGGAAATATTTTAATTAGAAAAGTCCTGGGTTGGCCTGTTCGTTTTCGTTTAGTGCAAACATTTCAGTCATATCGGAAGAAGTTAGAACCGAAGGACTAGCGCTACTGCACCGTGCCGCAAATTAGCCAATATGTTAATCACAGCTGCTGTAAAGCTTACCGAGCAAATGGCAGATCTTTGCTCCGGGTGGCAAACTAGCTATTGGAGAGCCTGAGTGGGTCACCTATAATCATCGACCATTAGTACCACCGAACTTCCATCCACAGGACAGCATGAAACTCTACAACCTGTTCACCACTAAAATGATCAAACCAACCCGAGCCGATAAACGAGATTTCGGGTGCGTTGTTTCCTTGAGATCATGTGAGTCGTGCACACCGACGGCAATGGTAAGTTCCAGTGGTCAGCAAGGACTCCCAAAGTATCACCTACAGTTTGAAGAGGTAGATTCCTAGAGGACATTTTTTTGTTTGCTAATGAAGCTAATCCTAGATTCCTGCAATGTCAGAGCCTGCACCACCCTCCTTTTGCTTAAGGGAGTGGCAGTTGACCTCCTTTAAGCAACCATAGAAATTGAAGAATCCAACGTAAATCCTTACATGTGTGTGGTACAACAGAAAAAAAAGGTCATTTGCAAAACTATAGATCAGGAAACGGCGCCTCTGAGCACTCTATAATGATGGCTCTTGAAAGGTTTTGGTTCAACATTCAACTCTAGAAATTTTGAAGGATTTTCATTGGATAACAAAAAGCACTAGAGCAGCACTTTTTTGACAGAAGATAGTTTGAAAGTACCGATGCCATTCAATTTCATTAAGTTGATGGAGAAGACTCAGATTAAAAAGTCACACTGATGAATGGCAGAATTTTAATAATTCTTTCCAATAGTTTTATTGTATACACTTGGAAATACCTATTTTAAAATTATATGCTATGGTTTTATTTTCGTGAATTACATAATCTGCGATTCATTTTTTTTCTTTTTTGACTCTTGACCAAAAAAGATTATAATTTGCGGCTCTCAATATTTGTTGGTTTACCTTTCTTTCTTTGCTGTTTTGAATCTTTACCCAAGAAAGGTTCCTGACCCGTGCTGCAGATGATGTATTAGCTGTGATGAAACATCACAACGAACTAAAATATGAGGTAGATGAAGAATGTCTGACTTCAGTTGACGATGAATCGGTTATGGCGGTTATTTCTAGTTCTTACAACTTTAACAATGTATCTGACAGGATGTAGGTAAATATAATGACACACAATCTCTTCTGTTGATAACCAAAATCTGATGTAAGATTTTATATCAGAGATAGATTTGAGATAAGTGTGCTTAATAAAACTTTCAATTTTACGTTTTATTCATAACGAGGTTTTTTTTCGTATCCAATCCCCAATTTTCTCCATAAGTTGTGGTCTGGATTTGTATTGTTCCGATTTATGGTGATATCCAGAACCCTCTACCATGTAAATCGAGGATGTGTGCAATCTTATTCAATTGATTCTGTATCCAAAAGAAAAAGAATAGGCTTTTTCTCGGCCAAAAGACGTAGTAAAGTTGCGAAATCCATTTTTTCGCCAGCGTACCTTTTAATTCGAAAAGGATCCCTACATCACTAAAACATCTTAACCCCCCCAACCACAAACACATCTACCCGCCAAGATATCTTCTGGATTCGCCCCAGGTGAGTTGTGAAAATTGGGACTCGTTTCGTAAAATTAAGGAGAGTTGGCAAAATCTTGGGAAGTTGGCAAGATTCGAAGTGACTTGGAAAAATTCATGTGAGATGTGAAAATAGGGATTTTGTTTTTTGTCAACTTATGGAGAGGTGGCAAAATCGAGGTAAAATTTTGGGGAGCTTCCAAGCCCTCCACGCAACGAAATCCTGAGTACGTCCTTAACAGAGAAATAATTAAATTTATGTAAAGTACTTATTTTCTAAGTTACTTTATTTATGTAAAGTACTTATTTCTAAGTTACTTTATTTATGTAAAGTACTTACTTTCAGAGTTGAAAAATTTTCGTTCTCTTCTCCCCCCCCCTCAACCACAGTTCCTTCGCTACGCCCCTGGGCGTCAATTGGAGAAATTGCTCGGAGATGCATTCGCTGTGGCAGGAGAGTTCAGTAAGGTGTCTGATGACCCCTTACAGCGCTATGCTTCATTACATTGTTGTAAATTACTATTGAATTGTTGTTCAGTTTCGGTGCTCTTCTCTGTCAGTGGGGCGGGGGTGGCTCAGTCGGTAGCGCGCCAGGCTCATAATCTGCAGTTCCCAGGTTCGAGTCCCAGCTGGGTTAGCATTCCCGTCTACGGTCACCAATGGGCTTGGAAAAGTCGTCGTCCGTCGGATGGGACGTTAAGGCGTGATCCGTGTGACAGCCTTACCCCTGCACGTTAAAACACACATAGGATGGTCTTGACGGGAGGCTACCTTCTGGCTCCCAACAGCTGTTCCAGTGGATTCCCTACCCAACCTTCTCTGAGCCTTCGAGGTCTTTGTGATCTGGCCATTTAGTCCATGGTGTGCAAAAAAAAGAGCCGCTCAGAGGTAAAACAACCCAACCTTCCTGCCTGTTGCTGTAATTAGTGTTCTGAAGTGTCCAGGAGGGCTGATAGACAGGAAAACCAAAACTGCACAAAAGTAAAGTAAGTGAAAATTTAAAGTTATGTGATGGCAAGCAGCTGCTTGAGGGAGGTATTTATTAACGAAGATTACTAAGAGAGATAGGCAAATACTGCGAAAAAGAATTGAAACTGTGAAACATTTGGTGCTTCACATTTTGCTTCTTTCAAAAACTCCGATGCTGGGAATTATATAGAGTAAAATGTCGAAATAACGAAATACCAGTATAATGAAATTTTTCGTTCCCTGCCAATTTACTCTTTACGCAAAAAGGTTTCATTTTAGCAAATACCAGTATAAGGAAAATATCTGTTTAATAAAAAAATATTCCGATGCAAAAAAAAGTAATCAGTATAACGAAATTTGTAAAAAAAGAAAATTGTCAGAAAATATTTACAATGTACCTAAGCAACACGCAATGATTTAAACGCTGTGAAATATTTAACAAATTATAGCGCTGTCTCCGCTAACCTTGACGCCAAGAACCATGCGCTGTTGTATATAGTCCGTATGAATTTTTGCCGATCTCACCGCGTGGCATGAATGCTCTCTACACGTGCCGGCATAATACGTAGAAGCGATATTGTCACATGTTCTTAGAATAAAAGATTTCCAAAATTGGAGATCTATATGATTCTGGTTATATTGCAATCAGCGAAGATTTCTTTCAAAGCAGTTCTAATCCGTGCATTTTATTCTGCCATTCGTTAAATTTAAGTTAGTTTTACATTTGTTCGTTGTTATTATTGTTTCAGCTAAATTCGTTAATTAGTTTAGTTTCGTTGTTAGTAGCCAGTATGGCGCGAAGTCTACGGCGGTTCTTTATGACACGGGAAGATATTTCGCACAATGTGTTGCAGAGTTGCGACGTCATTTAAGAAGTACGGAGAAAGGCTTGTTGGAACAGACTGGGAAAATAATTACTGACTTTTTTTAAGAAGTAAACTCTAATACACGGTTAATTTCTTTCATAATAATTATTTTGAATTATCAAACTATTTTAGCAATTTTTTTATGCATTTCAGTATAACGAATATAGTTTGGCAACCAGTTCTATTTCTGCTGCGCAAAAAATGAACTGTAAGAAATTTGTTTGTAGTAAATAACACGGCAAGGTTTAGGAGTAGTATTTTCGCTACTACATAATATTTCAGCACAGTTAAGAATAAAACATCACGTTTACTATGATTTTACTGATAGTAAGTTTATATTTAAGAGTATTGTTCGTGTAGATGTGATCAAAAGTATTTTATTATACCAAATAACGATGAGATAAATGCAATTAATTTAAATTAGATACAGTTCCGCATTGTCCTGTCAGTTAATATGCATTTTTAGTTAACAAATTGTTGGTGGCTAATCTGAACATTAAATAATGAAACTACTTAATGGGTGGGGAAACGGTAATCTTTGGTCCTTGCCGCGGTTCGATCCTTTGAAGCTGTCATGGTTATTTGCCTGACAGCTATTCCATTCGTTACAGGAGAAGGGGGACGCAGTCTCGTGATCTAAAGTTCCCAGTCCCACCTGCGCCAGCATTGAGATTTACTCCACAAAAATCCCAGTCCTCGCTCAGTAGTGGACACCGATGGGCTTGGAATGGTTGTCGTCCGTCAGATGGGACGTTAAGCCGCCTTCCCATGTACGAGAGAACCATACCTCTTGCACGTTAAAGAACATGCTGGATGATCTTGACGGGAGGCTTCCATCTGTCTCCTAACAGCTGTCCAGTGAGTCCCGTCCTTCCAACCTTCTAAGGCGTCGCGGTCCTTATGACTTGCCCATTTAGCCCATTGTGTGCAAAAAAGTACCGCTCAGAGGTAAAAGAACCCAACGTTGTTATAGTGTCATACACAGATAATTCTAATGGGGTGTGGCACATTAGAATGCAGTGGGGATGACACATTCCAGTATGGGGATAGTTTGATGGGCTTCAGTGTCACTTTCTTGGACTACTTTAGAAAATATGGGATGTTTTAGCCAAAAAAAGGGGGAGGATATCATAATTTCATATCTACACCTTCTAGGTTACACAACAACGGAAACTTATATAAAAGTGTTTCTAAAAAAGCAAAATTTGGTTTTAAACACACAAATCGAAATGAATTACATTTTGAAAAGTACTGACGAGAAAACGACATAAATAGACACTTACTGAATTCTTTGACAACAGAGGTGGTGCCGCTCTTTTTCAACTCCTGTAAGAATAACAAGATTTAAAATCGCTTCTCTGATTGTTTTAAATGCATCAAATAACAAAGAATGTCTGATGATAATTTGAATTCCGAGCTCAAACACCAAATTCATCTGAAAAATGTCCCTCGGCATCATTTGATTGAAAGAGCATTTTTCTTCTAATTATGCATGCAAAGAGGGAAAAAGCTAACCCATTCTTCTGTAAATAGTGTTTCTCGATATTTTTGCTACTGGCGACTTCTTGAAAAGTTATGTTCATTCTATGGTCCCCTTCCAGGAAATTATGCAATTCGATTAAATAGAATATAAACCCACTAAAAGGTATATATATAGAGAGAGGTGTAGTTTTTTTCGTTATTCTTTTACGGCAATGTGGAAGTAACAAAACGATATACAAAAAAAGATGGAGAAGATGCTTACACAATAATATTTAATGTTAAATTATTTATAAATACAAGATATTCAAACTGTAAAATTCTTTATTAAATCACTGCAAAGAAGAATTTCAAAAAATAATTTTACTACCAGTAATGGCAATGAAACTAAAACAATGAATATAAAATTTTTGTGATCTACCGAATAAAATTTATTGAACTCAACGGCTAATTAGGATGGCAATACTGCTTTAAAAACTCGAGTGGGATCAGATTATCTTACGTAGAGATTTATGTCTCTATTTTGCGGTATATTTAACTATAAGAATAAAAAGTTTAATAAATTCCATGCCTAATATAAATGTAATTCTTGTTTTTCGACAAAATAAGAATTACTTCTAGTCAAGATATCGAAAGTTAAATTTATAGTTTCTTGTAAAAATATTTTTTTTTTCTTTGTACAAAAGTTTGTGTCTTGTCCAAATTAAACGACGATTTTTCAGGATATTATTTATGGAAACATTTGAGAGAATAATGTAAATATGCTTACGACGAGAACATTACATTTGAAGAATAATGTAAATATACTTATGACGACCCGGACTGTCTTGTCTTCAGAAAAACGGACGCATTTGGGCTGAAAAATTAGGGATCATTAAATTAAAAAATTTCATCTTGGGAAAACTATTAGATAAACTTTTACGCATAGTAAATTTCAGAAATAGAAGAGACGTTTGTCAATTTTTGGGATTGCGTTTTTCAAGTTAGGACGAATGGCAATTCCCCATCTCGTGCTTAATGGGGAGGAATGTGGCTCAGTTGGTAGCGCGCCAGACACGTAATCTGCAGTTCCCAGATTCGAGCCTCAACTAGGCCACCGTTGAGATTTATATCCGCAAAACTCCCTGCCCACTGTCAGTAGGGAACACCGATGGGTTTGTAACTTTGCTTAATGGGGAGGAATGTGGCTCAGTTGGTAGCGCGCCAGACACGTAATCTGCAGTTCCCAGATTCGAGCCTCAACTAGGCCACCGTTGAGATTTATATCCGCAAAACTCCCTGCCCACTGTCAGTAGGGAACACCGATGGGTTTGTAACTTTGCTTAATGGGGAGGAATGTGGCTCAGTTGGTAGCGCGCCAGACACGTAATCTGCAGTTCCCAGATTCGAGCCTCAACTAGGCCACCGTTGAGATTTATATCCGCAAAACTCCCTGCCCACTGTCGGTAGGGAACACCGATGGGTTTGTAACTTGATGGTTTTAACGGGAAGTTATTATATGTCTCCCAACAGCAACTTTCTTTCAGCCCTCGGAGCCCTTGTGACCTGGCCATTTAGCCTATTGTGTGGAAAAAAAGTGCTGCTCAGAGGTTAAACAACTAAACACGGTGCTTACTGAAAAGTAGCGTTAACCGTTTTGACTTAAGGTATTATTTTTCAGCACATTAGCAGAGAACACGCGAGATCTCCTTTCCCTAAAACTAATGCGAAATGTTCGTGTAACTTCTTCCTCCTCAAAACATCGATTTTTCGCAATGTTTCTTTCCTAAATGAAGAATCTTCGGGGGATTTTATTCTCCAAAAATTCCTCTTCTATATTTGTGTACTGCAGAGAAACTTTATATAATACAAATTTGATTCAAATATCTATTTTTTTCTCGGGGTGGGCGCCACGCTCATAATCTACAGTTCCCCGGTTACACACAATTGGCTTTTGCCCAGCGTTGAGATGAATCTTCGCTAAAACATCAACTTTGGCCAAATCGATGGGTTTCGAAAGGCTGCCATCCATCGGATGGGACGTGTTACCATGTGCACGTTAAAGAACAAGCTGGGTAGCTTTAACAGGAGAGTGTCATATTGGTTTCTTAAGAGCCATTCAGTGGGTCACCTTCCCCGACCTTCTCTAAGCCCTCAGACCTAACCATTTAGCCCATTGTGTGGAGAAAGGTACCGTTCAGAGGTAAAACAACCCGGCCAAATCTATCCTTCTATATCAATACATTTCTTTCAACATCTATCCTTCTATTTCAATACATTTCTTTCCACATCTATCCTTCTATTTCAACCAAATTGCTGGGGCGGGGGTGGCTCAGTCGATAGCGCGCCAGGCTCGTAATTTGCAGTTCCCAGGTTCGAGTCCCAGCTGTGTCAACGTTGAGACTTATCTCCGTAAAACTCCCCGCCCTGCCAACGGTCAGTATGGGACACCGATGGGCTTGGAAAGAGCCGTCGTCCGTCGGATGGGACGTTAAGCCGTGGCGCCGTGTGCGGGAGAGCTATACCCTGTGCACGTTAAAGAACACGCTGGATGGCCTTGACGGGAGGCTACCATCTGTCTCCCAACAGCTGTTCCAGTGGGTCCCCTCCCCCAACCTTCTCTGAGCCTTCGGGGTCCATGTGACCTGGCCATTAGCTCATGGTGTGCAAAAAAGTGGTGCTCAGAGGTAAAACAACCCAACCAAATTGTTACCACTCCAATAACGAAAAAATGCTACTGGAAATGTACAACTCAGATCTCTCTGAGCAGAAACAATTCTCATATTGTTTTGGTTTCTTAAGAGCCTTTCAGGATGGCGCGCTACCGATTAAGCCATCCCCGCCCACTTCACCAATCACTTCCGCCCACTTCACTCAATGACCAGATCACATGGACCCCGAAGGCTCAGAGAAGGTTGGAGGAGCGGACCCACTGGAACAGATATTAGGAGACAGATGGCAGACTCCCGTCAAGGCCATCCAGTATGTTCTTTAACGTGCACAGGGTATGGCTCTCCCGCACACGGGGCCACGGCTTAACGTCCCATCCGACGGACGACGGCTCTTTCCAAGCCCATCGGTGTCCCCTACTGACCGTGGGCAGGGCGGGGAGTTTGACGGAGATAAGTCTCAACGTTGACACAGCTGGGACTCGAACCTGGGAACTGCAAATTACGAGCCTGGCACGCTACCGACTGAGCAACCACCGCCCCACCTTCAAGCGTTAGCCAATATTTAAATTCTTAATTTGAGTGAATAAAAGTGAATTACATTGCTGAAAATAGGTGCATGAACTATTACACATAGAAGGTTCAAGAGCGGTGTTATGTTTACTCAAATCATGAGGGGTACACTTTTCAAAAAGCAACCCAAAGTGCAGAAATGTTCTAATTAAAAAAGAAAAGTTTTTAAGATGTAGCCTTATAATAATACTAGGTTTCAACGAGATTTGGCGATCTACCACAGGGCGAACACAACAGTAGCTTTTTTTATTCAGAACTGCTTTCGTGAGCTCATTGTCGGGAATGACCTCTAACCACCACAGTCATCTGACCTACCGCCACCTGACCTTTTTTCTGTGGAGTTATTTTAAAGAAAGACTACATCGCAATAACCCACGAAACCTCGTTGGACTTAAACGTATCATTGAAAACAGCTTACTGACATTGATAAACAAATTCTTCTGAAAGTTGAAAGAAACTTTTTTGCACACCATGGGAACATATGATAACTATTCAATAGGGGTATTCACCAACAAAAAGTACTGTCATTATTCTTGCAACATGCTCCAACAACAGAAAGGTGCAATCAATGTTACATCCTCTTGGAAATTATAATTGGGGGGTATATCTTGGAATCTGAAAAGGGTGGGTTGGTTTTTTACCTCTGAGCGGCACTTTTTTGCCCACCATGGGCTAAATGGCCAAGTCACATGCACCTCAAAGTTACATCCTTTTGGAAATTATAAGTCACATTCACCCAATGTTACATCCTCTTGGAAATTATAATTGTGGGAATATCTTGGAATCTGAAAAGGGTGGGTTGGTTTTTTACCTCTGAGCGGCACTTTTTTGCACACCATGGGCTAAATGGCCAAGTCACATGCACCCAAAAGGCTCAGAGAAGGTTTGGGGAGGGGACCCACTGGAACAGCAGTTGAGAGACAGATGGTAGCCTCCCGTCAAGGTCATATAGTGTGTTCTTTAATGTGCACAGGATACGGCTCTCATGTACACGGAGCCACGGCTTAACGTCCCATCCAACGGACGGCGTCCTTTCCAAACCCATCGGAGTCCCCTACTGACCGTGGACAGGGCGGGGAGTTTTGGGGAGATAAGTCTCAACGCTGACCCAGCTGGGATTCGAACCTGGGAACTGCAGATTACGAGCCTGGCGCGCTACCGACTGAGCCACACCCGCCCTGAAAAGGTTGGATGGTGGTGGACATTTTTAGCATCTATTTTATTGTACTAAAATTTGCATATTACATTTATATTCCGGTTAGCTTTGAAAATATATGATGCACAATATAAGGTTGTGTTTAAATGTTAATTTTAAATGTTAATTTTAAATGTTTTAACTGTAAAATTACTTTTCAAACTTGTCAACTTTTCAAAGTCATAACATTAGCATATGAACCAAGTGGCCATTTTATTACGTACCTTTTCATGTTATATTAATAGACACTAAAATACAGTGCTCAGTGGGGCGGGGGTGGCTCAGTCGGTAGCGCGCCAGGCTCGTAATCTGTAGTTCCCAGGTTCGAGTCCCAGCTGGGTCAGCGTTGAGATTTATCTCCGCAAAATTCCCCGCCCTGCCCACGGTCAGTAGGGGACACCGATGGGCTTGGAAAGGCCGCCGTCTATCGGATGGGACGAGATTATTCACATCCTTCATTTGACTTAAGTTATATATTTCAACAGAAAGTTTATTTGGAATGATTACCGAGATCCAATATTACTTCCCATTCGTATGATATGCAGATCTTTTCATTCTGATGTGCAAAACCAGTTGATCAGCGAAACCAGAAGATTCTTTACAACATAACAAGTTTTCGCGTGACAAGAGCATACCTACCACGAAAGAAGTCAGGACTATTGGAGTCTGACAACTCTATCAAAAATTACACAATGTTTATTACTAGGGAAAAACTATCTAGATTTTCTAATGTTTACTATAGTAAACTAGGGTCTATACAAGGGGTAGTATGGTGGTAGCGGATATCACCGTTTTACTCGCTGCTGCGAGGTCCTATAGCAGTTGACTTGGTATTGGCATCCTGCACCTCTGGTCACGTAACACCAGATAGCAGCAGTCCTCTCTTGGAGTTGTTGCCAATTGGCATGAATCATCTGTACGCACCTTGAATGACTTACATTTAGCCACGTGGCAACAACGTCTGGACTCTGGCCTGTTTCGAGCCAATGAGTTGCCCGTCACCGCACTTCTTCCGATAAATGATGTCTGGCAGACAAGTCTTCACCTCGCACTTCGTAAGAGCACTTTGAGGATAGCTTTGGAATACACACTCTTAACATTCGATGCATTTGCATATACCATTGTCAGCACCACTCATTTGCATAAGTGTTTCGCATTTTATATACTGTATCTATAAATGATTTAGTGCATTTCTATCGTCGGAGTTTTACGATAGAGCTTTTTTAATATTAAATGTTGTTGAAAATCAAATTGCAAATGTTCTTTGCTGCTCGCCATGAGTAGGGATATCCTCCCTGATAGGGAATTTCATATGTCTACAGTTTTGGATTAGTGGGAAATAGATTTCGCATCGATGATGCCCAATATGATATGATATAATATGGGAATTTCATATGTCTACAGTTTTCGATAAGTGGGAAATAGATTTCGCATCGATGATGCCCAATACGATGATGTCCCAATATGTGATGTTGATCTAAGTGCAATGCTTTCGAAATTAGTTACTTTTAATTTATATATAAATATTCGTCAACGAATTACTTAGAGTGGTTTTCAACAACAGGGGCGTTTTAGATATCTGAGGTGGCCTTTGGTTTATCAAACAGATAACGGGGGCGCTACAGCCATTCGGGTGTTTTCCAGAACATAAGAATATTCAATTTGGAGATTTGGATGATGATGATGAGTTTTCAACTTTTGATGAAAGGATCGAATCTCATGTTTTGTAAGAAAAATCAATAAAAGAATGATATTTCAATGTGGGACACAGTTATGCTCTTTGTTAGCCTAATATAAGCTTTCTCACTATCTATCGAACCGTGCATTACAATGGGCGGTATCAAGTTAATATACTGCTCACAAAAATTAGGGGATATTTCAAAATGAATATGAAGCGATAAAAATATCCCCTAATTTTTGTGAGCAGTATATTCAAAATGTAGGTAGAATTGTTTACCTACTACTTCCCTATGAATTTATTTGATCGTAGTGTTAACAATAACTATTTTTATGACTTTCTTTCATTTATTGTTATCCATATTTCAACAAATTTTAACCCACTTCCAATCTTCAACAGTTCCTTTCAACAGTTTTGAATTTTCAAACTCATTCCTTAAATTTTTAGAAGCAGGATCTCCCCATTAAATTGCCTTCTGTTATTCTCAGAAATGCTAGAAATTTCAATTCAGCAGAATATAAATTATTTACAAAAAATACGTTTGGAAGACGAAAATTTTAAAACCACTGTTTCAAGATATTTTATTACTGGCTTCATTAACAAACATTTTTGTCCGCCGTATTATAGTCCAACACTCGAAAAAATTTTATATTTTGTGGGGTGCGTAGATTCTTCCGCGGACCATTTGGCTCGGACGACGGATTTTCCCTGACGAAGTTGCGTGGGCCCGAGGTAACCTTGCAAAAGTGCAGCTTGCCCTTCAAAAGTTTGGTGGCAACGCGGATGCGCTCGCCATGGAAGTTTGACTTTTCCTGTAACGAGTGTAGTTACTGGAAAACTCTTGAAATCTTGAAGAGACTTTTGGGTTGGGTTGTTTTACCTCTGAGCGGCACTTTTCTGCACACCATGGGCTAAATGGCCAGGTCTAAAAGATCTCGAAGGCTCAGAGAAGGTTGGGGGGAGGGGACCCACTGTAACAGCTGTTGGGAGACAGATGTTAGCCTCCCGTGAAGGTCATCCAGCATGTTGTTTAACGTGCACAGGACATGGCTCTCTCTCTCTCTCTCCCATACACGGGACCACGGCTTAACGTCCCATCCGATGGACGGCGGCCTTTCCAAGCCCATTGGTGTCCCCTACTGACCGTGGGCAGGGCGGTGAATTTTGCAGAGATAAATCTCAATGCTGACCCAGCTGAGATTTGAACCTGGGAACTACAGATTACGAGCCTGGCGCGGTATCGACTGAGCCACCCCCGCCCCGGAGAGATATTGGCATTGAAATGGAAGGTGTATACCTAAATCCTTTAGAACAACAAAATAACCTCTACCATTATTGACTCACCACTGTGATATATCAGCAGGAATTTAAGAAGCTTTCAAGAAAGAATCAAAGTACAACATAAAAAAGAGTACTATTATAGCTTTATCCAACACAGTTCTCAACAGTAACACATTACCAATCTTTGGGTTGCTTTACCTCTGACGGCACTTTTTTGCAATCAATCTTTGAAGGAGCTACAATCATTACAAGTCTGAACTGTCAATTCAAATTCTCATACACTGAAAAAATAATCGTATACATCAATTCTGCTGTAATGATAAAATACATACTTATATTTTGGAAATTGTTATGAATACCGAGATAGCAATATGTGATAGAACATATGATAACTATTTAATAGGGGTATTCACCAACAAAAAGTACTGTCATTATTCTTGCAACATGCTCCAACAACAGAAAGGTGCAATCAATGTTACATCCTTTTGGAAATTATACATTAACCACATGCATTAAAAATAATAAAAACCTCAGGCAGCTGCATGCCACAGACATCTGACAGTAACCTGTTTAATATACCACAAAGAAGAAACTGAGTTAGGTAAGATATCAGCAGAAAGATAGCACAAACATTTATGCCTTACCCAGGTCCCTTTGATCAGTAGTCAAACATATGTTAACCACTCACCAACCGGGGCAGATAATGCAATAACATTTCAATGTATCATGCAAATTACATTCTTTTTTCAAATATACCTTCTAATCTTAAGAGTTTTATTTTTGAGCTTACCACCATATTACTGATGAAGAATGTAAAGTACATTTGAAATCTATATTTTATTTGTATGCAGTATAGTTTTGTGCTACATCATTATGATGTCCAATCACATGATGGATTGTGATTGGACATCATAATGATGTAGCTACATCATTATTCCAAGATGTGATCATAATCTATCATGGTCTTTAATTGTGCAGAACATCTCTTCTGATATAAAATGTTTGGCATTTTCCAACACCCATGAAATGTTTGTCGTAACGTATTAAATGTTTGTTCATCAGTGGTTTAGAAACCAAATGCATTTTATCAGTGTTGGAAAATGTTATTGTAATGTAACATAATAACGAAATGATTTTTGAATAACGTTATGAAAAACGTTAACGGAATTTCAAAATATTTATATTGATAACACGTAACAACGGAAAACTTTCGTTATTTTCACTGTTTTTGTGTTTTAATATATTTCATATTTTTGCATTTATAAGATATACTTTGAAACTTGTGTGAAACAAACAGATGTGCAATTTACTTTTATTATCAACGCACAAAGACTTTCATTGACTCTGCTCAATGACACATTGCAAAAGAATTTGCGAAGCAGCTGTCTCATCTACCTATTCGTAACTGTCTCTCATAGAAAGGGATTTGTAATGGCCACATAAGACGTATAGTGGAAAAGATAGGGCGAGTCTCAATTCTTACAAAAGGAAAACGGCAATTATAATACGGCGAAAATCTCGGGTATATTACAATTCCCTGTGATCGGCTTAGACATTTTAGAAAAGGAACTATGTATGTAGGTAGGATAATTTGCGTATAGGATAGAGAATTGGAAGAAGGGGCCATTAACTTTTTGACAATAGTCGAAACTTTCTGTTTTGAACTTCGCACCAAATGTTCGACCCCCCCCCCCGAAATATTGTCATTGTGCACGTTTGAAAATTTGTTAACAATCAACCTCGCCTTGTCAAATGATGAGAATAATAAAGGTTATTCTAGTGGCTGATAGATTTTCCTCCTTTACACTGAGAGGCCAAAAGTTATGGGAATAGCAGTTAAAGTAGAATTAGTGTGCTGTACTCGTAACCGATGCATTGGACGTCAACTGCAGAATGGCGCTGCAGTAGCTTACAAGCCTAATATTTATTTCGCAGTTTTTAATTCAACATGGCTGCACGTCGTGAGTTGTCTGACTTTGAACGTGGCTTGATCGTCAGTACCAGAAAGATGGGTCATGCAATATTGTATATTGTGCAGGAATTCGGTTCTTCCAGGTCTACAGTGTCTTTGTGTCTTTATCGTCAGTATTCTATTGATGGCATTTCCACACACATAAACCAGCAAACGGGATGGCTACATGCAATTGACAAACGGAACTGACGTCGGCTGTCATGAATGGTAACGACCAACAGACAGGCTACAGTGCATGAAATCACTGCTAATTTGAATGCGGGCCAAACACAAAACTTTTCTGAAAGGACTGTCTGTCGCCACCTGCACTCCATCGGATTTGGTAGCTGAAGAACCACTCGTGTCCCATTGCTTACACGTCGTCACAGAGCTCAACGACTGGAATGCCCCCCCCCCCAAAAAAAAAATACCCCCTCAAGCAGCTGCTTACCACAGAGGTCTGACAGGAGCCTGTCAGTTTATATGCCATAGCAGAAAGTCTGTGAGGATGGCAGGACCTCAGCAGAAAAACAACCATACCTTACCCAGGGCTCGAACCCAGGTCCCTTAGATCGGTAGCCAAGCGTGCTAACCACTCGGCCATGGGACGGCTTCAAATAATATATCGGAAAATATTTCCAATTATGAAAAATTATAGATCACCGCAGTCGTGGAAGTTAACGTTGTTTATTAAGGAGTACGATTCATCTGCTGTGTGATCTTTTTGCTAGGGAACTTCTTTCTATATATATGTCGGGAATAGTAATTTTCTCAGGAATGATATAAGAGGGAACACAGAATTTGGTTAATTTTTAGGTAATGGAACGAACTAATAACTAGAAGAATAAAACCTGGTGATATCTTTTCAGAATGGTTTTAAATGAGAGTGAAATTTTCTATTTTTCATCTGTAACATCCACAAACTGGAAGTAATAGATTATTGGGGTAATTTAAATAGTAATATTTTATTAATACCTATACAGAATCTTTCATTAATATCTTTAAAATATTTGCGCTTTTCCACTCCCTGGGGTAAGGGAACAAATCATTGCTACCAATACAAACCTCTTGACTATCATGCTGTAACACTAAAATATCCCATTTGTAGCATAAATAGATCGTTCACAACAAGCCCTGATCTAGGAAAAAAATAAAGGGCAAGTGACACAATCAATCTTGAAAAAAGTAGGACCAACATACAATGGATTTCAATTTCAGTATAATATTTACAACTACATTTTAGGAGGGCGGGGGTGGCTCGTAATCTGTAGTTCCCAGGTTTGAGTCCCAGATGGGTTGGGTTATCTCTGCAAACTTTCCCGCCCTGCCCACTGTCAGTAGGGGACACTGAAGGGTTTGGAAAGGCTGCCATCAATCGGATGGGACGTTAAGCCATGGCCCCCGTGTGCGGGGCCACGTCTGACATTCTGGCGCCATGTGGAGGATTATCTCAGCAGACAATTCCATTTGAGTCTTCCTGCCATTACCTGCTTTCCTGTCAGTTATAATCCAAGAAACTTGTACAAAAGGAGGTGCCCTCTCATCTATGCAAAGCCTCTGTCAGAGTGGCGCCTGGCGCCAAGTTTGAGACTCTGCTGACACTACAACACCGGATGCCCCAAGAAAATCCCCTGGATCACTGCTCAACGGTTCCCATGAACGGACAGTCAAATAGTTTCGGGACAAGGATATTGAATCCAGAACTGTCTATTTTCGTTCCTTACCACCACCTCTCTTCCCATAACAGAAAGAATTGCAGGGGCCAATCAAACTCTTTGGATAGCGGTCCTTTGTGTGTTGGAGAGAGAAAACAACAGTCTTGGGGAGTGGACAGAACATTTTGGTAGTGTGGAGAGGCGATAACGATGTAGAAGCGAAGAGAGATGAGAACAGTTTAATGAGGAGAGAGCAGCACAGTCTTAATGAGGAGAGAGCAGCACAGTCTTAGTGAGGAGAGGGGCAAGACGTTTACTACTAAATTATGTAAGTTATTGTGTTAATCCCAATACAAAGCTATTTAAAATTTCCTTAATTGAACCGTTTTGATGAATCGTGAAATGGAAATAGGGTAACTGTAAATAAATATCTATGTCTTTTGTTGAAAAAACATTACCTGCCATTGTTTTCTCCAATTTGGTGTGGGAGGATATCTCTTTTCCCCAGTATAATACTGGACTAGTATTTAAAAAGGTACAACGTAATGTATTAAAAATCGATCACGGCTGAAATAATTACGGAACGGAGGGATTATATAAATATCGTTCTTCATCTCCCCCCTCCCCTAACATAGTCTCAAACTGACGATAAGGCAAAAACATCAGTTTTTTTTGGAAACGAGCTAAAAACTACTATATTGACAACACTGCATAAATGTAATTGTTCATTATGTGATAGGAGTGTTAAGAGGGTTCTAAGAGGACGTAGGAAAAACTTCTCTTACAAAAAGTATCGTACCCTCCTCTGAACTTGATTCAGTGAACTTATATACGAAGCTCAGTATTAAGATTTGGAATATTCATGATCTGGTAATTGTACTATATTAGAAATTTAGTTTAGTGTTAAATAACAAAACCAAAACACAATTGTTAAAAAAACTGTGGAGCCTTTTATGTTCAGAGTATATCTAAAGAACTAGTGGATTCGTTTAACCTCGTCTTTGAACCCAGTCTTTGTTCTACATTCTGTCAAAGGCTGTTGGCAGGAACTCTCACAGTTGCTCTCAGCAATTGGGCTGATGGTGCAACAAATTACATCCTTTCGTCTCCTCTGCAGCCTCGTAAAGAATACTCGCAATCAATCATCTCTGCTGGTGACAGCTTTAGCATTAAGTCTTCTCTGCATTTAAGCTCGATGAAGAGAGGAGGCTTCAAATGTCTCTCTGGAGAAAGGTTCCAGTGATGAATCTTATTGTTCTTGGGAAGGAGAAGTGTCCAGCGGTGAAAGGATGTTCTGAGGAAGAGATTCCGCCTCCTGCATTAAGTCATGGATTCCAGTGCTAAGCAATGAAAGGCAGAGACAGACTGCCAGACTCAGCGGGGTTCGCCTTTGCCCTTCATGCGAAAGGATTGGAGCTGTTAATAAACATTAATAATCAAAAGAGGGAAAAAAAAACATGTTGGCAAAGATTTTGCAACCAATGGCTTTTGAATAGGAGAATGGTCATTCTCTTTAAAGATGGTTTCTTTCGTTTGATTAAATGGTTTTCGTTGCTGGAATTTTTAGTTTTTCATTTGTCTTAATTCAATTGCACTCCATTTGGAATTACTTTGTTTTTTTGCTCTAATTTGTTTGTTTGTGGAAATCGATAGAAAGAAACAGTCAACTTAACTAAATGCAAACAAAATAAAACGTTAATAAAAGTAACTGGAAAATTTTTTTAATATTTGTGTCACTTTCTGGAAATTCTTTTTCGAAAAATTCTTTTTTGAAAGCTGCGCTATATTACTTTTCAACTCTATATGTTAAACGGATACTAAAACAACGTTTATTTTCACTTTTGGAATATGCTATTTACTCTTTACTTGATTTTCAGCGGGATGCTAATTTTCCCGAGGGCGGGGGTGGCTCAGTCGGTAGCGCGCCAGGCTCATAATCTGCAGTTCCTGGCTCGAATCCCAGCTGGCCAGCGTTGAGATTTATCTCCGCAAAACTCCCCGCCATGCCCACAGTCAGGAGAGGACACCGATGGGCTTGGAAAGACCGCCGTCCGTCGGATGGGACGTTAAGCACCTTGTACAGGAGTTGGGTTGTTTTACCTCTGAGCGGCACTTTTTTGCACACCGTGGGCTAAATGGCCAGGTCACATGGACCCCGAAGGCTCAGAGAAGGTTGGGGGAGGAAACCCACTGGAACAGCTGTTCGGAGACAGATGATAGCCTCCCGTCAAGGCCATCCAGCGTGTTCTTTAACGTGCACAGGGTATGGCTTTCCCGCACACGGGGCCACGGCTTAACGTCCCATCCGACGGACGGCGGCCTTTCCAAGCCCATCGGTGTCCCCTACTGACCGTGGGCAGGGTGGGGGGAATTTTGCGGAGATAAATCTCAACGCTGACCCAGCTGGGACTCGAACCTGGGAACTACAGATTACGAGCCTGGCGTGCTACCGACTGAGCCACCCCCGCCCCATTGTACAGGAGAGCCATTCCCTGTGCACGTTAAAAACACGTGGATGACCTTGACGGGAGGTTACCATCTGTCTCCCAACTGCTGTTCCAGTGGGTCCCCAACCTTCTCTGAGCCTTCGGAGTCCTTATGACCTGGTCATTTAGCCCATTGTGTGTAAAAAAATGAATAAAATAAAAAAGTGCCGCTCAGATGTGAAACAAGCCAATTTTCCCGTACTTCTCTTATACTGTTAAGAACACATAATGCTTTCGAATCTGGCAACGACTAAGTTCATGAAAATATTTTGCCGACCAAGAATAATAAAGTTTGATATTTAGTAACTTTGCAGAAGAAGGAAGAAACAATTTCAATCAATCGAAGTCAATGCGATTAAGTTCTTTTCCATTAATTAAATTCCTTGAGTTCTAGGAAAAGCTTTATAAAGAGAACTTAAATATGCAAAAGAATATCGAGCTTAAAGATGCTCGAAAGAAATAAAAGGTTTGATGTATGAAAAGTCAAGTTATTATAGTTTAATTTGCTCCACGAAATTAGGATTCATTGAATTATAGCTGAAATTTTATTAAGAGAACTTAAATATGCATACGATCAAAAAGAATATTAAAATCCAAGGTACTCAAAATGTTATAAAATTTTGACTTTTATCAACTATCGAAATTAAGAAAGAAAAAATCTTAAGCCAACCTATAAGAAACCTTTGCCGATCGCGGAGGATGAATCGCGGAGGAGATCGCGGAGATTCGTGAAAATGGAAAAGCCACACAATGCAGTAACCCAATAACTTGTAGGAAATTAAAATGGAGATATCCAATTATGAAACATAACACAAGGAAGCATAATTAGATTAAATTATGATTAGTAAATTCTTTAGTAAAAATAAGAAATAATTGTGTTTTAGTGTACACTTTACACTTTACTTACTAAATCGGTATCTCAACACCTTTTCACTTGCAGGCATCTGTACGCTATCATGAATTGCGAAAGGGGATTCACTAGGCATGTTGGTTGGGTGGTTTTACCTCTGAGCGGCACTTTTTTGCACACCATGGGCTAAATGGCCAGGTCACATGGACCCCGAAGGCTCAGAGAAGGTTGGGGAAGGGGACCCACTGGAACAGCTGTTGGGAGACGGATGATAGCCTCCCGTCAAGGCCATCCAGCGTGTTCTTTAACGTGCACAGGGTATGGCTCTCCCGCACACGGGGCCACGGCTTAACGTCCCATCCGACGGACGGCGGCCTTTCCAAGCCCATCGGTGTCCTCTACTGACCGTGGGCAGGGCGGGGAATTTTTGCGGAGATAAATCTCAACGCTGACCCAGCTGGGACTCGAACCTGGGAACTACAGATTACGAGCCTGGCGCGCTACCGACTGAGCCACCCCCGCCCCACCCCACACTAGGTATGTACTAAAAGACAGATGGAATCCTCCATCTAGGAGATGTAGTGCGTTTCTTTTAACGTATAGATGATGAGCACGTAAAATGCTAGTACTTTAACGTCGATCTAACGGAAAGCGAACCTTCTAGTCTTATTTCTCACCGAAATAAGGCAGGAAAAATCATATATCGCGTTATTGGTAGAGGATAATTTTTAATAAAAACTAAACTCTGATTCGGAACCGTCTAGAATTTGCCGTTAAAAATAAGTTCTTGTCCGATCCAGTTGAATCCAGTCATGTGGCTCCCTACCTATTTTTCTTTCCTAGATGTAGGCCTGAGGTTTTTGGTTTAAGTAGAACTAAACAATTTTCTTCCACTTGCACGGGTATGTACCCAGGTTGGGTTGTTTCATCTCTGAGAGGCACGTTTTGCACACAATGGGCTAAATGGCCATTTCACAAGGAACCCGAGGGCTCAGAGAAGGTTGGGGGAGGGGATCCACTGGAACAACTGTTGGGAGACAGATGGTAGTCTCCCGTCAAGGCCAATCAGCGTGTTCTTTAACGTGCACAGGGTATGGCTCTCCCTCACATGGAGCTACAGCTTAACGTCCCATCCGACGGACGGTGTTCTTTCTAAGCCCAACGGTGTCCCCTACTGACCATGGGAAGGGCGGGGAATTTTGCGGAGATAAATCTCAATGTGGGCCAACATAGTCAATGTGGAAACTACTACGAGCCTGCTTCACCATGTACCTAGGATTCAGTGTCGGGAGGGTGGTTGTGTGGTGGTTATTTTGGGGAATCTATGAATTCAGTTTGGGGAGGCTCCGAGAATTTAGCTTCTCGGGGGCGGGAGGGTTCTGAGAATAAGACTTGAGTAAGGTTTATCAATTGCTAAAATATTCCACCGAACAGGAAAGATTAAAATTATATTTTATATAAAATGAGATTTTAAAGGGTTTTTTTTTTCAATCTATTTTTTAGTATTGGATATAAAATATGCAGCTAAAATGAAATAAAAGAAAGGCAAATGTTTAGGGTTTCAAAACAGGTAGACAAATTTGAAATTTAGTATAAGACGACAAAATATTCGGTGGGGGGTACCACGTCTGTCTACGTCCCTGTCCACTGATATATGTATGATGGGTTTTCAACTGAAGGAAAAAACCTCTTGTTTCTACTATGAGTCGAAACATTATTCTTTGAAATCCGTGTCAACAACAGGAAATGTAACTCTAAGGCATCAGTACATTAGTAAGAAATCGGATGATGAATTGCATTTTCCTTCTTCGCACTCTGACAGATGGTGTTTTGTTTCGACGCTATTCTCACGAAATGCGAAGAGCCATTCCCATGTATTACATTAAAAGTATTTTAGCTTAGGAATTCCCAAAATTTGGAGCATCTTTCACTCAACTTAGTTTTTCTCAGAACAACTGAGAGTTTCTCAGAAGATACGCCAAAAAATTGCAGTTTTAAAAAGAAACATACAAAAGGAAATACACTGTTTTCATAAATTAAGGAAAAATTAGAAAAATTTATTTGCCAATAAAATTGTGTGATCCTCACCAAACTTGTTCATTTAACCAGCAAAGTAATGTCGAGTGAGCATATCGTATGCAAATTAATCTAGGTTGCGTCAATTTGCGTAATCGGAAAGCGGCCTAAAAACGGGTGTTTTGGAGTGGATCGTTATTTTGTTTTGTAAATGTGAGTAAAGAAATTCGAAATAGTCATTTTATAGGAATGATCTCGAGATATTATTTACCAAATAAAGTACGATGGAGAACTATTGGCCGGCTAGAAGCAGGGCAAAGTCAGTCAGACGTGGCACGATGGCTGAATGTGAGTCCTTCTGTGGTCTATAGACTGTGGAATCAATTTCTTAGCACGGAATCCGCGTCTCGGAGGTTTAGCCGAGGAAGGGCTAGAGATACGACCGCTGTACAAGACCGATATCTGCGATTAAAGCACGAAGGTGCAGGACGTCTACTCCCTCTCAGGCACGATCCTCTCTTGCAGCAGCCACTGGGAGGGTTGTATCAGCTTCTACTCTGCGTAGAAGGCTTCATGAGGGAGGTCTGTACAATAGAAGGCCAGTAATTTGTATACCCCTCACCTCACGTCACATGAGAGAGCCGTTGCATTGGGCACGCAAGCATGTTAACTATACAGAGGAGCAATGGAGGTCAGTACTATTCACAGATGACTCCAGATATTGCTTACAAGGTGATTCCGGACATTGATATGGAGAGAACGAGGTACCCGCTATCATCCCAGTAACATACGTCAAAGAAACAGTTACTGCGGAGGTAGCATGTGTGTTTGGGGTGGCATTCCTTTAGGTGGAAGCACAGACCTCTATATGCTGATGAGTGGTAACCTCAATGCTCAAAGTTATAGAGATGACATCCGGGACCATTATGTACATCCTTACCCTGGTGCAATAGGTGAAACATTCATCTTATAAGACGATAACACTCGTTCACTCAGAGCTCGACTAGTGGAACATTACCTTTAAGTGGAGACCATTATGCACAAGGAGTGGCCAGCCCGTTCTCCAGACCTAAATCCGATTGCGCATGTGTGGGATGATCTAGAGAGACGTGTTGCTGCCCTCAACCAGCCACCTGAAACAAACTGGGAGCTTATTAATGCTTTAAAGGAACAATGGTCGTTACTCCCTACTGAGCTGATTCACAATATCATAAATAGCATGGAACATCGCTGTCGTACCTGCATTGTTGTAAGTGGTAACCACACTTCTAATTAAAGAACTTTGTCCATTGCATTCTGACACCTCATTTTTGGACAAGTTCCTGTGTTATTTTTTGACGAAAAATGTTTATATTATAAGATATTTTATGCCATTCTAAAACTAACATTGCAATTCATGTTTTCATCAAATTTCATTAAAATCATTCATATAAATTCAATTTATGAATGATTATAAAATAATCATTCATAAAAATGTCACGAGGAAAATTTTTCTATTTTATACATTTATATATAGAATGACGATAATACATATACACTGCTCGACATTGAAAGTGCCCCACCCAGGGGGACATGTCGTACAAACATGCAAATAGAAGGTTGGGTGTGCACAGTTGAGATATGCAAATGATGATAATCCGGAACCAATGACGTGCGTGGCTCAAGTGATAAAAGGTGCAAGAAGGAATAGGGATGATATTGTATTTAGGCAGGTGGAAGTCGTGTGAACAATTGAGATTAGGTGGTTTCGCTTGGAAATTCTTCAGCAAAGGCTGAAAATGCCTGGTATGCATCATTGACAGGTTTATCGCCGTTTCGATGCTTTTGAGAGAGGAAGAATTATAGGCCTATGTGAATCTGGATGGACTACATGTCGTGTTGCTGCCCATGTTCATCGGGATGCACGAAACTGTTGGACGCTGTTGGCAACAGTGGCGAAATGAAGGTTCTAACATGTGTCGCAGAGTGAGTGGTGCCATCTGACAGATATCAGCACAGCTTGAGAGGAGCATTGTTCGACATGCTCGTTCGTCATCACAGAGCACTGTAGTCAATATTCGATGGGCTGCGTCAGCAGCCATGGACGTCCCCATAACGACCTGAATGGTAAACTGAAGGTTGAATGAGGCCCACCTGCACTCTAGGCAACCGTTATGTCGACTACCATTGACTGCAAACCATTGCAGTGCTCGTCTGGATCATATGGGTCACTGGGGTCATATGGAACACTGTCGTGTTTAGTGATGAATCCTGTTTCTGTCTGGGTGCTGACGATCGATGGGTCCGTGTATGGCAACAACCTGGCAAGAGGACAGATCCAGCTTTTTGTTCGTCATTGGCACACCACCCATCAGCTACGCATAATTGCATGGGACACTATTGGATATGACAGCAGGTTACCTCTTGTCTGCATCACGGGAACACTGACAGCTGCATGATACGTTAGCACAGTTCTGCAGCCCGTTTAGTTACCGTTCCTGGAGGACAACATGCAGCAGTGCATTTCCAGCATGACAATGCCCGTGTACACACTACTAGGGTCTCAGGAAAATGTTTGCAACATGTTCAAGTATTGCCATGGCCAGCACAATCTTCAGATTTAACCCCAATAGAAAAATCTTTGGGACACATTGGATGACGTGTGCAATCCTCTCATCGGCTGGTGCGGAATCCTGATGAATTATGGGAGCAAGTCAACGCTACTTAGTGTGCAATTCCTCAGGATCATATCCGTCGACTGTATGACTTCATGCTACGTCGTATTGCCGTCCACAGCGCTGCAACCACCTACTGAAGAAATCATATTGTGCTGCATTATCTCATCTTCTAACCGCTGTAAGTGGCTGCAAATTAAATCATGGTATGCCAATATGTATGGCTATGTGTGTGCTACATTTCATCCCTATTCCCTTACTCCTTCTGAGTGGGACAATTTCAATGTCGTACAATGTATGAAAATTTTCACCTATATGTGCAAATGTTATTTGATAGTAACTGTCATGGTGCCTACGTCCATGACATATTGGCCGTAGCCTAGATACGGCTCTACAGATGGAAATCATTCTAAATCAATGTTTCCCAAAGTGGGCGATCCGCCCCTGGAATGGGGGGATCGCCCACTTTGGAGGTCGCCACACACCTGGGAGGGGCTCTGGAGCGATCTATGGGTTCGGTAGTAGCCTCGGGTACAATTGGGGGGCGGTGGAAGCATAAAGAAAGAAGGGAAGATAAGAAATGTTTGAAAAACCATTCGTACATGTTTCATCTGTTGTGTAACATACAGTTAAAGTCGTAGTTATTAATTTATTTTCCAAATAAACACATAAAATTATCCTTCGTTATCTTAATTTTCTGTGTGTAATGCGAATGTTACTATGGTTGATTTTAATAAATAATTTCAAGCTTCAACCTGTCTTATTTACAACAACATTTTTCTTTATTGTGTTGTGACGTAGGTAGAAATATAGATACATAAAATAACGCAAATTTATCACTGCATCTTTCTGTTTGTTTACTTAAAGAAGGTAGATTTCCAAGGGTTCGCTGACTAATTTTTTTTTGAAAAGAGTGCGGTAGGACAAATAAGTTTCGGAACTTCTGCTCTAAATGATCATTTAATCTTCACCATCCAAAGGTAATGGCTCTCCTAGACGTTAGACTATGGCTTAACATCACATCTCATGGACGGCAGCTTTCTGAATTCTATCAGTATCTCTCTTCTCACTGTGTGTTAGCGGAAAAATCTAATTGAAAATATAATTCGAACCTGGAGTGCTATCGATTGAGCCAGTTCCTGTTCTGGTCTTGCACCCTCCTTGCCCTAGATAAACGTTTAAAAGGTGACATTTTCAATTTCTATTGCAAAGAATGGAAAATGTTCAAAGCTCTTTCTAAGACTTTTTATATTAATTGCAAAGTTGTTTTTAATCCTATCATTGCTCAGTTCAACGTACAAAAAAGTTTAAAAATAAAGAATTGGTCAGCAGCATTACAATTCAAATAAGATTGACTCAAGGGATTCTAACTCTCCATACTAATCACCTAATGTATTTTATGTTACCTGAGTACCTGTGGTTAAATGTGTAGCATGTCATAGATACTCATTGATGAGCGAAACCTGAGTTCGAGCCCAGATAAGACATGGATGTTTCTTTTATTCATTTTACTGCTGAGTGTCACACACTCATCAGAAGTTGAATCAGGTGGCTGAAGGCTAACCCGTTAAAGGAATAACGACAGGTTGATCAGAAATGGACAATTGCGTTGTAGAGCTCAGCGCTTCTAACCACAAGATATAGCAGTTGAGCAAGTGGAAATACCTATTTATATGAGAGGAGGGGGAAATTCCATCAGTTACTAGCAATATGTTGGGTTGGGTGGGTTGTTTTACCTCTGAGCGGCACTTTTTTGCACACCATTGGAAGGTGTGCAAAATTCTGCTATTGTTATTGACACAAAGAACTGATGAGAAAGAACAAATTGCCTCCCCCCGCATTCCAAAAATATCAAGTGGATTGTGGTTGTCATAAACAAGTGAAAGTACCCAATTGTCAATGCATACAAATGTTTTAAGTGACATCAAGTGGGAACTATAGAGCATGCGCAAATCTTGTTTGCTCCTTGGAGGAATCCAGCTGACTCTTTTAATAACGTCCACCAATATCTCATGTTGACATCTCATTTTACCTTTCAATTGTGCCAGGGACTTGAGTGATCTAAAAATAGGATCATCTTGAGACAGGGTTCTGGAGCTCTCAATCAAAACCAATGACACTTATCATCCATTTTTATTATTTCACTATTCAGCAGACTTCCTAATTGGGACGTTTTCAGGGCTGAATGTGTTTTTGATACAATTCTCTTTTGTTTATCCAACGTATATGGCATTGTTTTCTTGCTCTCTTTCATAGCTGCTGTTTGTTGGCTGTTGCAAGGGGATCATTTGCTTTTTTAAAAGTGACTGAGTAAAAAAACAAGGGGGCTAACTTACTTAAATTTAAGGTGACAGTGCATGGGAGGGATGGACATTGTACTCTGTCACACAAGATTGCGAAATCTGGGTGAAACACTGAAGTCTTGCCTCCCTAACAGACCTTCTTTCTATCTATTATACGGATAACTTTCTATTAACCGTATTATACGGATAACTTTCTATCAGTATTTAACAAGTTATATAACAAGTTGAGTATCCTATTTCCTAAGGTAGGGGTGGCTCAGTCAGTACTGTGCTAGGTGCATAATCTGCAGTTCCCTGGTTCGAGTTCCACTTGGACCAGCATTGAAATTTATCTCCGCAAAACCCCTATACTCGGTCAATAGGAGTGACTGATGGGCTTGGAAGGGTCACCATCTGTCGGATGGGACATAAAGCCTTGGCTCCTATGTTCAGGTTGGGTTGGTTTACCTCTGAGCAGCACTTTTTTTTGCACACAATGGACTAAATATTCAGGTCACAAGGGCCAAGAAGACTCAGAGAAGGTTGGGGAGGGGATCCACTCTAACAGGTGTAGGGAGACAGCTGGTAGCCTCCCATCAAGGCTACCAGCATGTTCATTAATGTGCATAGGGTATGGGTCTACTGCACAAGGGGCCACGTCTTAACATCCCATCCGACGGACGGCGGCCTTTCCAAGTGCATAAGTGTCCCCTACTGACCGTGGGCAGGGCGGGGAGTTTTGCGGAGATAGATCTCAATACTGGCACAGCTGGGACTCGAACTTGGGAGCTACAGATTATGAGCCCAGCACGCTACCGACTGAGCCACCCCTGCTCCTCCTCCATGTTCAGGAGACTGATACGTTAATAAAAACGGTTGGATGGCATTGTTTGGAGAAGACCATCTGTCTGCTGACATCTGTCCGGTGGTTGTCCTTCCCCAACCTTCTCTGAGCCCTTCCCCGACTGTTTTATACACAATGGGCTAAATGGCCAGATCATATGAGACCTGGCCATTTAGCCTATTGTGTACAAAACAGTGCGCTCAAAGGTAAAACTACCCAACCCAATCTTATTCCCAACTATATCAATGAAAAATCAAATTCAAAGCTCCATAGCTTGAAAAATAAAATTAAAATATGTCGGAATATAGGTTTAAGATCCCAATCAGCTCTAAATTTCGGGTATCAAAAATATCCGTTCAATGTTAAGAGTTATGGAAGTTAAAAAATTTGGCAAATCATTTGGGAGTCGTAGGAATTAATCCCGAATGGTAGTCAAAACTTAAATAAAACTACATATTACATAACACTATTTAAGGAAATTAATTTGCTTTCAGAAGTTTGTGCAATTGTTTTTTCAATTTTTAGAGAGTTTCTTCTGTATGATTAGGTTGTTTTATCTGTGAGAGAGAACGTTTTTTGCACGCAATCTCCTAAATGACCAGGTTACAAAGACCCTGAAGTCTCAGAGAAGGATGAGAAAAGGGGACCCATTTGGGCAGCTGTTAGGAGACAGATGGTAACCTCTCGTCAAGGCGATTTAGTGTGTTCTTTAACATGAACATGCCAAACTCTGTTCACATTAAGAGCTATGGTTTAATGTATGGCAGCCTCTCGAATCCCTGCGATGCCCTCTACTGACCGAGGGTAGCATAAATCTCAACCCTGGCCCAGGTGGGATTCGAACCTGGGGACTGCAGATTACTAACATGGTGTGTTACCGACTGACCCCCCCATTCTTCAGAGCAAGAAAATAAAATTGATGAATATTAGACTTTCCATAACACTTTGTGTATTGAAAATATATTATTGAAACATAAAGTTATCGACGGATCTAATTAAGATCTTAATTCATATTCAGTCTTGTGTTTTCTTAAAAAAGAGTTTTTACACGCTGTGGCGTTCCAAATTTTGCTCTTACATTGGTACAGTTCAAAATACTTTTGAGAATAGATTGCATATTTATTTTACCGCTCAGTAGATTTTATGGGAAAAGGTGCGACAACAACAGCCGTTTCGTTTCGAAATATTCCATTCCTAATTTTTTTTTCTAGCTTCAATGCTCCTTAGCAAACTAAAGTCCTCTTTATCGGTTTCCTTAAACCATCGTGAGAGCTCCCAGCAGTTCTGCACACCATTTTCTGTTCTTAGTGTTTTTGTGGCTGACTTGTTATCTTCAGTCAGTTTTCATTGCACCACTGAACTATTGAAGTCAGTTTAACGCGAATAGCACATCGATTTGAAGAAAATAAACCTAAGCAAAACCGTAGAAGAACCTTTCAGAAGTATGTAGAAGGAGCAGACACACGAAAACGACACATCAGTGTTCATAATTTAAGCGAAAAAGGAATAAATTTTAGTATATTTTGCATCTTTATAGCAGGAGCAACAACTATCACCAATTGCACTTTAAGCGAAATCTCAAGAACCACACATACAACCTCTGCAATTCTTTCTCGGAATCAATAACAATTTCGACTTTCTCCCAATTTTATTTTCTTTATCTTTGAGAGGCAATACTCACACAGTTAGAAGTTTACATTACATTACGGATGCTTTGAAAAAAGTTCGTAAAATCTGATAGACTGGAAGGAACAGCCGATGTGAAAGTTCGTGCAAAGCCGTTCAAGCATTGACCTGTTCAAGAATGTTTTTTGGATTTAAATATTCTCTCTCGGAGCTTTTGAATTCCAGCAAATATACTGCTCACAAAAATTAGGGGATATTTCTTCGCTTCATATTCATTTTGAAATATCCCCTAATTTTTGTGAGTAGTATATTATAGTAGTTAGGATTACTTTTTCCATTTGTTTAAAGAGTAGTGAAAGATTTCTGAAAAAGGAACTTTACAATTAATTAGAGTTATGTACTTAGTAAAAATATTGCAAATTTTAAATTAGCTTCCATTTATATTTTTAAAAACGAAATAATTTTCAGATATGCTAATATTATCACCCAGAGAAGCAGGTTTTAATTTTGCATAAAACATATCGACTCTGTAACTCTGTAAGAGATTTTTATCCATCACATTTTCGTGGCAAAGTATAGGGGACTTTATGTGAGAAACATTATGGGCTATTTCTAATAAATAGCTTTCATTTAAGATATTACTTGTTAACTCTCATTTTCGCAATTCTTCTTATTTTGGTAGATGAAGTTTGTTGATCTCTTGAACACCGTTAACGGAGACTTGGGTTGCCATCATACCTAAGTTTTTGTTCGAAAACCATAGGACTTAGTAACATTATCAACAGGGTATTACTTTTTCGGTTTAAAAAAATGCCATTCCGAGAGTTAATTCGTGGGCAGATTTGTTTTACAAATTAAAGTTTAAGTCTTGTCGTAAAATTATAATCCAATATTATGAGGGACCTTTAAATAGTTCTTGACATGCATCGACAGAAAAAAACGCATTTTGCAAGATCTTGTACCCTTGAAAAAGGCTTTCTGGGTGTTGTATAGCAATAAAAATACATCTGTTAACCATTTGGGGTCACAATATTCAAACGTTGCCATCATCTCCTTGTAGAAGTTGGGGGCGGGGGTGGCTCAGTTGGTAGCGCGCCAGGCTCGTAAGCTGCAGTTCCCAGGTTCGAATCCCAACTGTGTCAGTGTTGAGATTTATCTCCGCAAAACTCCCCGCCGTGCCCACGATCAGTACGGGACACAGATGGGTTGGAAAGGCCGCCGTCCGTTGGATGAGACGTTAAGCCGTGACACCGTGTGCGGGAGAACCATACCCTGTGCACGTTAAAGAACACGCTGGACGGCCTTGACAGGAGGCTACCATATGTCTCCTAACAGCTGTTCCAGTGAGTCCCCTCCCCCAACCTTCTCTGAGCCTTCGGGGTCCATGTGACCTGGCCATTTAGCCCATGGTGTGCAAAAAAGTATATTATAAATTATATATATAAAATTTATAGATAAATATTACTATAAAGATTAGCAAAAGAGTCCACCAGTAGTAATATTAGGATTAAAAATAGAAGAATTGCCTATATGTTAGCTCTACTAACGCTGGTGACATAAATTTGGTCCACTAGACTCCTGTTATAGGAGGTATCTCACGTGAATCTTATCGTCAACGTGCATTGTTGTAGCTGTTTGGAAATGACAACTATTATTAAGAATTCTTACACTTGCTTATCATTACATACTAATCTACTTTTTTCCGTCCGTGGGCTTAATTTTTATGAGCCCCAACTCTTAAATAAAAATAAATATCCCTTCAAGCAGCTGCTTGCCACATCAGTCTCACAAGATAGCCTGCCAGTTTATACGCCATAATAGAAGGTAAGTGAGGATGGCGGGACCTCAGCAGAAATAACAAACATGTCTTACGCGTGACTCGAATGTAGTCTCTTTGATCACTCGCCAAGCACGCTAACCACTCGGTCACTCATTTACGATGAGTTGAAATTGTGTGCGAAATTTAGTGGTCAAAGCACTTACTAATCAAGAGGGTTGGGTTGTTTTACCTCTGAGCGGCACTTTTTTGCACACCATGGGCCAAATGGCCAGGTCACATGGACCCCGAAGGCTCAGAGAAGGTTGGGGGAGGGGACCCACTGGAACAGCTGTTGGGAGACAGATGGTAGCCTCCAGTCAAGGCCATCCAGTGTGTTCTTTAACGTGCACAGGGTATGGCTCTCCCACACACGGGACCACGGCTTAACGTCCCATCCGACGGACGGCGGTCTTTCCAAGCCCATCGGTGTCCCCTACTGACCTTGGGCAGGGCGGGGAATTTTGCGGAGAAAAATCTCAACGCTGACCCAGCTGGGACTCGAACCTGGGAACTACAGATTACGAGCCTGGCGCGCTACCGACTGAGCCACCCCCGCCCCATTCAAGAGGGGTTCTCGAACCAATAAAGAGACAAATTCTCTAAAATATAAAGTGGATGTTAATTATATTTATGGGTTATTTTATATTAAAGTCTTTTTCGGTTTTTTGGTGCAAATTTAATTTGCACAACTGAGAGCTACCTAAAATTTGATTTGCTTTTCTTGCTGTACAGTAAATTAAGCCAAAACCTAAACAATCAAGTTCAAGACATTGTTGCAGAATTTCAGCATTTATTATAATATTTGTTTAAACAAACAATTTGTTTAAGCAAAATAATTTCACGGCTTTCCACTTAAACCCTACGTTAGCAAAACAAAAGGAACAGCAAATAATACGGCTTAAAGAACACATGAGAGATGTAAGAAGGGAAAAACAAAGTACTGCTTTAACCCGATCAATACACAATAAAGAACAAACACCTGACTTTCATAAAACAAATATTATCATAGCACCGCCAACAAACTGTCAGCTAAACATCGCAGAACAACTTATAATATAACAAAATAGAGATCAATGCTGCAGTGACGAAATATATCCATGAATGCTCCTACCTCACCAGCAGGCAGCAATTTATGAAATAGTACAAAATCTAGCAAGAAACAAACAGGTAAAATTCTCTGTTTCCAAGTATAATAACGCAAACAAACAACAAACATCAACAATGAAATCTCCCCAAATAGAATCAACACGTGCATGCACTGCACGGACCAACGATACAGTCCCCTGCAACGGTCAACAATTATTACTCGAGACGATGACCATACAGTTGGTTGAAACCGATAAGCACACTAGGGAATATTGTGAATAAAAAACTAGTTAAGAAGAGCCACTACGAACTTCAACAGCATAACAAAACATCATAGTCATCGATCATTAAGACCAAAAAATAAAAACAGAAGAAAGCACCAATCACACAACCGGACTATCTGTGAAACAGTGAACTTACACTATTCTTGAATCAAAGAACTAAATAGTGCTGTCATAAACCTGGAAACAAGGAACCTCCAATTCCACATCTGGGAACAACTCTGCTCGAACTGGATTTTGGCAATATTTTAAAACAGTGTCTAAAGATATTTATAACCATGTATTTTGCCATTATGCCGTCCCGTGGCCGAGTGGTTAGCGCGCTTGGCTACTGATCTACGGGACCTTGGTTCGAGTCCCGGGTAAGGCATGGATGTTCGTGTTGTTTTTCTGCTGAGGTCCTGCCATCCTCTCAGACCTTCTACTCTGGCATATAAACTGACAGGCTCCTGTCAGACCTCTGTGGCAAGCAGCTGCTTGAGAGGGTATTTATTTTTTTGCCATCCCATGGCCGAGTGGTTAGCGCGCTTGGCTACTGATCTAAGGGACCTGGGTTCGAGCACCGGGTAAGGCATGGATGTATGTGTCGTTTTTCTGCTGAGGTCCTGCCATCCTCACAGACCTTCTACTGTGGCATATAAACTGTCAGACTCCTGTCAGACCTCTGTGGCAAGCAGCTGCTTGAGGGGGTATTTATTTTTTTTTATTTATTTTGCCATTGCAGGTGTTTGACTTTAAACTGCCTACAGCTTTAATAGTGCATTATCGCTGAACTTGTCTGAATATTCAGCAATTATTATTTAGCATCATTATGTAGTGGGTTCGAAATAACCAAACAGATACTAAATGAGCTATTTCAACAGATAAACGAATTTATTTACAAAAAATTAAATGAAACTAGAATATACTTTATGAGCAAATGGACAAACTGAACCAGAGGTTAATTACTACTGATCACGTTTTAGTGACAAATTCTAAAAGAATACATCTTTCAAACTTTTCGTTGCAATGCATTCTGTTTAACCAAATTCTGAATCGATTCTTACCAAATAATTCTGTTACTTCAATGCGCAAATACGTTTATTAGAATGATATTCCATTAAAGAGTTCTTAAAAACTCTATTCTTGAGTAACACAATCAGCAGGACTTAATGCTAATTTTTTTGCATAAAAACTAATAAATAAAGAAAGGCATCTAAGCCGATAACCCCGTGCACTCACTAAAAAGTAAATTACTGACTATTCACTACTAATACACATATTAAACTAAACTGATTGTTCGAATGAAGACATGACTCATTTTCACAACAACATGCCGTATCTACTGATGCAATATTCACTCTTTTTATGTTTTATGGTTTTATGAATAGTTGTTGTATGTGCAGGGGCGTGGCGAAGGACTATGAGTTGGGAGGGGGGTTAGAAATCAAAAAATTTCCAACTCGAAAATAAAATTTTGCCCAACTGAGCAAATAATGTCTAGATGATTTTCACAGAAATTATCCCAATATTTACATCCGGTCTTAATTGTAGCATGTCAGTGAGAATTTTCCGTTGTTTTGGCTAACTCTCCTTAATTTCACAAAACCAAATCCGTATTTGTCAAGTCACTTCAAAATTTTCAAACTCCCCAATATTTTGCCAAGTTTTCTCGATTTTATCAACTCTCCTTAATTTCACAAACCCAATCCCAATTATCACACCTCGCCTATATTTCACCAAATGGATTCGAATTTTGCCAACTTCCCTAGATTTTGCCAACTCGTCCATATTTTACCTAGTGGATTAGAATTTGCCAACTGCCCTACATTTTGCCAACTCGCCATAATTTTACAGAAAAAAATCGCAATTTTAACATCTTCCCTTAATTTGCCAAGTCATTTCGAATTTAATCAACTCTCTTTAATTGCACAAGAAAGGCACAATTTTCACAACTCTCCTGTATTTTACCAAGTGGCTTCGAATTTTGCCAACTGCCCTACATTTTGTTACGTTTCATCGATATGTCCAACACTCCTTAACTTCACAAAATAAATCCCAATTTTCACAAATCGTCTATATTTTACCAAGTGGATTCGAATTTTGCCAAGAGTTCTAGGTTTTTCCAACTCTCCTTAATTTCACAAAACCAATCCCAATTTTTGCAACTCACCTGCATTTTACCAAGTGGTTTCCATTTTGCCAATTTCCTTAGATTTTGCCAAGTTGCCTCGATTTTACCACCTATCCTTAATTTCACAAAACAATCCCAATATTTACATCTCTCTTGAATTTGCCAAGTCACTTCAAATTTTTCAAACTCCCAAAAATTTTGCCAAGTTTTCTCGTTTTGTCAATTCTCCTTAATTTCACAAAAACAATCCCAATTTTCACAACACGCCCGTATTTTACCAAGTGGATTCGAATTTTCTCAACTGTCCTAGATTTTGCCAAGTTTCCTCGATTTTGCCATCTCGCCACATTTTTACAAAAAAAATCCAAATTTTTACATCTCACCTGATTTTTGCAAAGTCATTCTGAATTTTGCCAGCGCCCTCAAGATTTGCCAACTCTCCTAAATATTGCGGAGTTGCCTCAATTTTTCCAACACGCCATAATTTTACATAAAAAAGATTGAAATTTTTACATCTCATCTGAATTTGTCAACTCTCCACGATTTTGTCAAGTCACTCCGAATTTTGCCAACTGCCCCTAGATTTTGCCAAGTCACTCCGAATTTTGCCAACTTCCCCTAGATTTTGCCAACTCGCCATAATTTTACAGAAAAAAAATCAAAATTTTTACATCTCACCTGAATTTGCCAACTCCCCACGATTTTGCCAACTCACTCCGAATTTTGCCAACTTCCCCTAGATTTTGCCAACTTCCCCTTGGTTTTGCCAACTCCCTAAGTTTTACCAACTCGCCATAATTTTACAGAAAAAAAAAAAAATCCCAATTTTTACATCTCACCTGAATTTTCTTCTTGAAATCCCCACGATTTTGCCAAGTCACTCCGGATTTTGCCAAGTCACTCCGAATTTTGCCAACTGCCCCTAGATTTTGCCAAGTCCCTCCGAATTTTGCCAACTGCCCCTAGATTTTGCCAACTCGCCATAATTTTACAGAAAAAAAATCCAATTTTTTACATCTCACCTGAATTTTGCCAATTCCCCACGATTTTCCCAAGTCACTCCGATTTTTGCCAACTCTCCAAGATTTTGCGAAGTTGTCCCGATTTTGCCAACTCACCTGTATTTTACTAAGTGGCTTCGAATTTTGCCAACCGCTCTAAATTTTGCCTTCTCTCCATTTTCCAAACTGCCCTAGATTTGCCAAGTTGACTCGATTTTGCCCTTAATTTTGCAAAAAAAAAGATTGCAAATTTTCGCAACTCATCTAGATTTTACGAAGTCGCTTCCAATTTTGCCAACTCCGAGTTACTTTTGGGGGGTAGCCTCCCCCTCATCCCCCATGACTACGCCCCTGTGTACGTGAATGCACCGTTTTAATATGATTTACGGGAAAGATCCAGTGGATTACTCTTAAAAAGAGATTAAACTTTTGTTGAAAGTTATTCCTATTCTTACATATATTGATATACTGTATATATATATATTATATATCAATATGTATATTGATATCCAAGTTGAATCTTCAAAGGGCACAAAGTATGAGGCCACATATTTAAATTCTGAAGAAGAAGGAATATATATCTCATTGTTTTTTATTCTCTCACTGAGAGCAAAAGTCGTAAAATATCTCAAAAATGGCATCAATTGCAACTCGAAATTGTGAATTCCAGATCACAACCTTAGTTGGGATGTTTCACCATTAAGAGGTTTCACCATTAAGAGGGAGGTCCATTAAGAGGCCATTAAGAGGTGAGCGAGGGTGGCTCAGTCGGTAGCGCGCCAGACTCGTAATCTGCAGTTCCCAGGTTCGACTCCTGGCTGGGTCAGCATTGAGATTTATCTTCGCAAAACTCCCCTGCCTGCCCACGGTCAGTAGGGGACACCGATGAGCTTGGAAAGGCCGCCGTCAGTCGGATGGGACGTTAAGCCGTGGCAACATATGCGGGAGTTAAACTCTGTGCACGTTAAAGAACACGCTGGATGGCCTTGACGGGAGGCTACCGTCTGTCTCCCAGCAGTGGGTCCCCTCCCTCAACCTACTCTGAGCCTTCGGGGTCCTTGAAATCTGGCCATTTAGCCCATTGTGTGCAAAAACATGCCGCCCAGAGGTAAAACTACATAACCCTCTAAGTGCACTTTTTTGCACATAATGGGCTAAATGGCGAGGCCACAAGGACTCCATTGGCTCAGCGAAGGTTGAGGAAGTGGACCAATTGAATAGTCTGTTGGAGACAGATGGTAGACTCCCATCAAGGCCATCCAAAGTGTTCTTTAATGTGCACAGGGTATGGCTCTCCCACACACTACCCCATCTGATGAAACGGAATCAGAACTTAATATCCCATCCGACGGACGACGGCCTTTCCAATCCCATCGGTGACCCCTACTGACCATTGGTAGGGCGGAAAGGTTTTCGAGGTAAATCTCAACGCTGACCCAGCTGGGACTCGAACCTTGGAACTGCAGATTACGAGCTTGGAGCGTTACCAACTGAGCCACCCCCGCCCTAACAATCCTGATGTTCTGCCGACTACGTTACTTGCAGAGTACGACATGATGAAGTAAAAGTAGTTGCTGATCACTTTAATCCTTTGATCACGACCCGGAAAGTGGATGAATCCAATGCCTGCAGACAAAATACTCTGACCTTTACATGTGCTCAAGTACTCTTGGTAATCCAAAACATGTTGCAGTAATTAAAAGCGTCGCGTAAAAGCTTTACGCAAGAAGGACTTTTTGTGGGTGGCTGTATAAAATGAAAAAAATTTGTAAACTCATTGTTATTTTATTTCCAGATGGGAAACTGTTTAAGATTAAAGGGATTAAAATGACAGAATCCCACAAACAGTTGGGGGAGGGGAGGAGGATCACATTGCACAGAAAGCTTGACTGGACGCATCACAAAAGAGAAAGTATCTGCAAAGCAGAAGCAGTGCAAAATAAATTAGTGTCATTTTTTGCCAAGCATTTAACACTTTCATTGGCAAACAACTTAATCACGTACAAGATGGTTATTCGCCTTATTCTCCTATATGCATCTCGAACTTGGAGCCATTGTGAAAGAATCAAAGTACAAAAAATTCAAACTTTCCAAAACGGGAACATGCGATAGATTGTCGGCGCACCCTGGTTCGTGCGTAATTCCATCATCCAAAGGGATCTTTGTATCCCTTCTGCACTAAAGATGCTGAAATTCAGTGTTTTGGAAATGATACGTAACATCAGAATCTTCTCATTTCAAGAACTGTTAAGTACGTTCCCCTCTGCCACTAAAAGTTTAAGAGGACAAGATCTATCCTGATATGAAACCAAATCTAACCAATTTTTTGCTAGTTGATTTTGAAAAGCAAAAAATAGCCTTAAGGCTCTTATTCTTTTTCAATTCATACCTCTTTACATGGGCGGGGGTGGATCAGTCGGTAGCGCGCCAGGCTCGTAATCTGTAGTTCCCAGGTTCGAGTCCCAGCTGGGTCAGCGTTGAGATTTATCTCCGCAAAATTCCCCGCCCTGCCCACTGTCAGTAGGGGACACCGATGGGCTTGGAAAGGCCGCCGTCCGTCGGATGTAACGCTAAGCCGTGGCCCAGTGTGCGGGAGAGCCATACCCTGTGCACGTTAAAAAACGCACTGGATGGCCTTGACGGGAGGCTACCATCTGTCTCCCAACAGCTGTTCCAGTGGGTCCCCTCCCCCAACCTTCTCTGAGCCTTCGGGGTCCATGTGACCTGGCCATTTAGCCCATGGTGTGCAAAAAAGTGCCGCTCAGAGGTAAGACAATCCAACCCTCTTTACATTTTAAATTCAATGCCAGAGGCACACTTTAGATGGATGAGATGAGTACTTGCAAAAAGCCCGTGGCACTTCGCCCGTTTTTGATCTGTGATCTCTGACATTCAACATTTATATTTTTGAAAATTAATCGTACGGAGGGAAAATGAAAGTGAGCAGTGCCTATTCATGACGATAGAGGCGCTGAAATCGGTCATAGATCGTTTTTTAACGTTAGTGTTCTATATGTACAGAGTTATATTAAGGGTAAATATTTTGTGCAAAGTTTAGGGTGGTGGGGCGGTAGAAGTGTGCTGTTCAGGTATATAATCCTGTTTTTACTTTTTAGGGACCAGTTATCGTGTATGTGAAAATCAACCACAGTGATATAGTGGTAGCTTCATCCACCAATTACTATAACACAAATTTTATTTTAGCTGATTTTTAATGTTTATAAAATGGGACTAAAATTAAAAATATTGAACTGCCTGAATTTAATATTATTCTGGTAACTATAAAATAATCTTTATTTTCATAAAATATTTACATTTATATATCATTATTAATATATTGATATAAAAAATAAAAATAATAATAAATACCCCCTCAGGCAGCTGCTTGCCACAGAAGTCTGACAGTTTATATGCCACAGTAGAAGGTCTGAGAGGATGGCAGGACCTCAGCAGAAAAACGACGCAAACAGCCATGCTTTATCGGGGCTCGAACCCAGGTCCCGTAGATCAGTAGCCAAGCGCGCTAACCACTCGGCCACGAGAAACACTAGTATTTAAATAAATTAAACATTTTTCTATTAATGTTTTTAAATTTATAAAATGTGTCATTTATGGGCATTACCAAGTCACAAAACCGAATGCTAAGTAACTGGAATTGTCCAAAAAAAATATCTTGAAAAATTCTTTAAAACCTTGCAAACTTTATTATTATTTATGAAATCAATATGATTTATTTCCATATTTAAATTTTTTTGGTAATTATCGGAAACAACTCAATTTTTATTTCTATAGGTTTCCTCTTTTATTAATCCCCCAAAAAAAGTAATTGATAACGAAAATTTGCTTTTAAATGTTTCCAAGAAAGAGGTTTCTAATCATCCAATTGCAGCTTGAATCTGATGAAGTAGGGATGGGATTTTTTAAACTCCAACACTTGGTTTTTGGCGAAGTTCATATTTGTGTAAAATTCTACAATAAAAAAAAATGAAAATTCATTAATTTTTAATAATAAAACTGGTTCTATTGTTAGATGAAATTAAACAGTTCCAATTCCAACTTGGCATGAGTTGGGTTGTTTTACCTCTGAGCGGCACTTTTTTTGCACACCATGGGCTAAATGGCCAGGTCACATGGACCCCGAAGGCTCAGAGAAGGGGACCCACTGGAACAGCTGTTGGGAGACAGATGGTAGCCTCCCGTCAAGGCCATCCAGCGTGTTCTTTAACGTGCACAGGGTATGACTCTCCCACACACGGGGCCACGGCTTGACGTCCCATCCGACGGACGGCGGCCTTTCCAAGCCCATCGGTGTCCCCTACTGACCGTGGGCAGGGCGGAGAATTTTGCGGAGATAAATCACATCATCAGCTGACCCAGCTGGGACTCGAACCTGGGAACTACAGATTACGAGCCTGGCGCGCTACCGACTGAGCCACCCCGGCCCTAACTTGGCACGAAGAGAACGATAAAATATATTGTTGTAAATTTTTTAATAGAAAATCTTGAGCGTGAGTTCAAAAGAATGTTTATCAACAAAAATTATAAATGAACTAATTTATTACAAAATTATAAAACCACATATATAAAATAAATTCAACAAACGCAAATCCTTGTCTTCATCGGTATGGAACTAAGTCATCAAATGAATGTTTCACATTATCTTCCAATAGTCGTATTAAAATTCTTGTAGACTCTATTCAAAGTATGGAATACTTTTCGCAATATTCAGTAAGTGATACAAATATCTTTGTGAATAAACCTATTGTTACCAAGATTAACCTTACCAATTTTTTTTATTCTTTAAGATCACCACGCATTTGACGTTGAACTCTTCCTATGAAGAGATTAAAGCCACTTGCTTGACTAACATATTGCCTCTTCGGTTTGATTACGAAATCTCTTGAATAATCTTCAGTTAGATTAACCTAATTTTAACTCACTAAAAGGGACATAGATGTACACTTTCAGCCACAACCAAAAACTTTTCAATTCTCTCTTTAATCACCGTTATTGTTTTCAAGTCTGTCTGTTCAATAGGCTAGTGACGTATTTATCACGCTGAGGCACAGCGCGAGCATCAATGACACATCAATCATGGTTTTATTGTAGCACGTTCATCTGTCGTAACAATATTTTTTGTCAGTTGACATCTGTCATAGTGTTTGGAAAGTAAAGGAGATTAATAATTGCTCATGTTGGAGGACTGGTTTGGGTTGTTTTATCACTGAGTAACACTTTTTTTGCCCACAATGGGCTAAATTACTAAGGTTCAGAGAAGGTTGATGAAAGGATATCCACTGGACATCTGTAAGGAGACAGATGGCAGACTCCAGTCAAGGCCATCCAGTGTTTTTTAGCGTGAACAGGGTATGACCAAGACTTCCTCGATAGTTGCCTTGGTATGGCTCTCCTGCACAGGGGGCCACGATTTGACGTCTCGTCCGATGGATGGCGGCTATTACAAGCTCATTGGTGATGGAGGACATCACAGTTTTGTTTCTAACTGACTCTTAATATTCAAAGCTAAACAGAAAACTGGAACCTATCGTGATGAATAGAACTCCGAACTTTCTGAAATGGCTTATGGTATGAAAATTCCACCCCTCAGTTCTTATTCATTATCTCTTCTACTTCTAATGGTCTATTTGCCAATTTATTTTTCATATTTCAAATATGAAAGTGATCTAAAATGACCGTGGTGTAAATGATGGTGCATCTATCTGTGAGATAGCCGTAAAGGCAACTAGAAAACGCCGATACTCTGAGAGATAAATCAAACGTGGAATGATTGGAAACCACTGTCTTAGAGACATTCTCAAATAAAAGTTGAAAGGTAATATTTGCTTACAAATCAATCAATTCAAAATTATGTTATGCATTCCTTTTTACAAGTTTAAAAATGCAATTAGATTGATCTCTCAAAGTAAAAACAGAATGTCTAATTCATGACTTACGACATGTCAGCCAAAAAATGGGGTAGAAGTGCAATGTACGATCCTTTAGAAGGACATCTTGTCTTTTACGGCGGATAGCATCGAAAGGCGTGGAAACATTATAGAATTCATAAATATTTTTTAAACCAATAATCACCGTCAAAAACTTAATTTTCCTATTTTCATTCCTATCAGTTGCAACGACAAATTCATAAAGCGATTAACATCACTGATGATGAATCAATGAAATCACTCCCCAGTAAAAAAATAAACCTATAATGTGAGAGTTGCGTGTTTTAAAAGAAAGAATGTGTTTCAAGTGAATATTTTCAAGTGACAAGCATATCTTCATGGTTATTTTTGGTTATGAAACTGAAGAGAAATAGAAACTGTGACAGTGTTTTTCTTTTTATCAGACTGGGTACTCCTTTTCGCCCCAAAAAGGCGTACACGATCTGTGCCTCAAGAAAAAGAGAGACTCCTTTCTTTTGGTACTAACACTTAGAATTATTTTGAATAAAATTAACTTTTTTTTGAACTCGTGCAAAATTTTTAATTGGTCACAACAATATTACAGGTAAACAAAGGTATTTATTTCCTCATTTATTTATGTTTCATTATGGATAACATGAGGGGATTTCAAAAATCTTTGAGTACCACAGGCCTTAGAAATGCTTAATTTGGCCTTGAATAAAATAACTCGTTTTTTTAAACGACTTAAAAAGTAATGTTAAGTTATAGAAATCATCTGCAATATTTCAATTCGTAGTCTGTATGTGTAATGAGATTACCACAAGGATAGATCTGTTTGACAGCGTTGTGCAAGAATGCAATAATAAAAGTTTGTGATATGGCACACTCTTGCGATTGTTGGTTTAGCTACTATTCAGAGTGCACATCACCTCTCCAATGTCTCATTCATTAGTTTCTGGAGAAGCAAGAAGTTGAAATCTTTATTTATTTCCCTTCACCGATCAGGAGAATGCAGTCGAATGTTGAAATTCTGCTTAATTGAGTCATAATGTGTATAGAATAGTTTTTTGCTGTAACCCTAAGAAATTTCGATTCCTAAGTTGAGTAAAATTATATAATTGATCATCATTTAACATACTTGTTTTATCCTAAAAGTTTTTTTTTTATTTTATTATTATTTCCCCCCTCCTTCTTGGGCTCGCTTGATTCCTGTTAAATTAAAAAAGAATCTGAAAATGAAACATTATTTTAATTCGTTCTCGAGTTAAACCTTTTCGGTCCTCAGAGCACTTTGCTGGAGTACATAAGACTTTGGAAAACTTTCTCTCCTCACTTAAATTCAAAGCAACAACAGCAACGACAACAAGAAACATGAGAAAACTTCTTCAATGGAGTACAAAGATCCCTGTATCATTTTCTCTTACTACCCAAATTCAAAACACCACCTACAGACCGCCCTGCCCACGGTCAGTAGGGGACACCGATGGGCTTGGAAAGGCCGCCGTCCGTCGGATGGGACGTTAAGCTGTGGCCCCATATGCGGGCGAGACATACCCTGTGCACGTTAAAAAACACGCTGGATGGCCTTGACGGGGGGCTATCATCTGTCTCCCAACAGCTGTTCCAGTGGGTCCCCTCCCCCAACCTTCTCTGAGCCTTCGGGGTCCATGTGACCTGGCCATTTATCCCATGGTGTGCAAAAAAGTGCCGCTCAGAGGTAAAATAACCCAACGTTAAAGAACACGCTGGATGGCCTTGACGGGGGGCTACCATCTGTCTCCCAACAGCTGTTCCAGTGGGTCCCCTCCCCCAACCTTATCTGAGCCTTCGGGGTCCATGTGACCTGGCCATTTAGCCCATGGTGTGCAAAAAAGTGCCGCTCAGAGGTAAAACAACAACAACCCAACCACCTACAGACAACAAGTGAAGACACTTCACTAGAGTGCAAGATTTATGAATCACTTTCTCTCCACTAACTTCAAAATAAAAACAGCAATGATAAAAACAATGCAGTACAAAGACCCGTGGACCACTTTCTCTCCCCACCCAAATTCAAAGAAACAATAAAAAAGGCAAAAGCGACAACACAAAACTACAGCAACAATAACAAGTATTCTTCTAATAAGCCTTAGTTTTATCAGTCAGTTTCCTCTGTATTTGATAAGTATTGCATCCACCATGTGGGCGCTCCCGACAATACTTTCGTACACATTGTGTTGTATTCCATATTGTTGCATTAAAATACAACAATAATTTTAAATTAATAAATTTTAATAACTTCAATAATTTTTAACGGTTTTTAATCAACATTTCTACCAGCAGTGGTTTATGAACTTTTTTATATGTACAAAGAAGGTAGCAAATATTTTAGGTGACATTTTTTAAACCCTTGCGATTTTTGGTAGATTCTAAGTGCGCCGTTGGCAATACTCACAACACTGCTGTGAAGAAATAAGATTCTTCTTCCTTTTGCTAGATCAATATGAAATTTAACGTTGTACAGTAGCTCAAAAAAGTATCCGAACACCAAGGCTGATTACAGAATTCTGAAAAATATCTGGCAACGATTTTTTTAGAAATTAGTAATCTGGCAACTTTCTTGTATGTACACGAAGGTTGTCTGATCACTAATTTCTGAAATAATCGTTGCCAGATATTTTTTCTGAATTCTGTAATCAACCATGGTGTTCGGATACTTTTTTGAGCGACTGTACATATTAATTGACCTTTTTGACAATTTTAAATATCTCGTTTGAAAATTTAGACTCACCCTGACTCAGGCACGCACAGTCGCTCAAAAAATATTCGAACACCATGGTTGATTACAGAATTCAGAAAAAATATCTGATAACGACCTTTTTAGAAATTAGTGATCTGGCAACCTTCGTATACGTACAAGAAAGTTGCCAGATTACTAATTTCTAAAAAAATCGTTGCCAGATATTTTTCAGAATTCTGTAATCAATCATAATGTTCGGATACTTTTTTGAGCGACTATACCCAGGATTTAGTTTCGGAGGTGGGTGAGGAGGTGGGGATTCTGAGAATAAGACCTTCAGTAGTGTTTCCCAATGACTAAAATATTCCACCGGACATGAAATATTAAAATCATATTCAGGTATGGAATGAAATTTTATAGTTTTTGTTTTAAGTCTATTTTTAGTGTCGGACATATATTTTGGGGCTAAAATAAAATTATACAAATGCAACTGTTTTGGATTTCAAAGCAAATAGTAGAAAAGTTTTAGATTTCTTATAAAAAGACCGGTTTTTCGGAGGGGGGGAGTCCGGACCCTTGTTCCGATCCTGGATACTTCCCTGCCCTGAGTTCTGTGACATAAGAGGACTTTTATTATGAATTTCCTAATAAGCTAACTATAAAAATAATTTTAAACAAGCTCTCTGTAACAAATTAATTGAAAATTAAAGTTAGATAATTTGATATCTAAACTCTGTATACAATAAAGATAGTTACAACGACATCATCCACAAGCCTCGGCAAACTTCGTAATATTTCTTTCTTTCGTATCGCTTCACCAACCTGCTGAAAATGAAAAAAAGTTTAATCTATGTGTTTGCAAGGTTCGTTTGCACTATTGTCCTCTCTGAACAAGATTAAATTATTAATCTCCTATCTCTCTGCTTTCCCTTTCGCGCTTTAATATATCTATTGAAAACTTTCAAGGTTTTTTTTTTGTTTTGAAACCCAGAGCCAGAAACCATACTTACTTGATTCGATGTATAAAAAAAATATTGCCATGTCAAGAAAGGGTGCAAATTTCGGAACTAATGCGAAGCTTTGTTAATTTTAATTTCAAATACATGTCTCTGTCAGAAGTAATGTAACGCAATTAAGGAGTTGGGGTGGAGGGGGGGGATACAGAAGTGGTAATGTATTATTAGTGCGAATTTACATTCCCCTTCGAACATTCTATTAAAAAATGTAAAAATATTTCAGATTAAGGTAGTTCAAAGAAGCGTATTTTTGAATATTATTTATAAATTATGGCAGTCTCTATAATTAATATAGTTCAATGAATGGACAATTTATTATACAGATCCACCCAGAGCCAGATCTAGGGTGGGACAAGGGGGCCATGCCCCTCCCCCTTCAGAATGCTAGTAAGGGTAATAAAGGCAAAATTATTAAACTTGTTTATATTTAATGCATTTTTCAATACATTTTTTTAAAGTATTGTAAAACCGAGGGGAAAATGTTATATTGCATTCAGTCTCTTCCCCCCACTTTACATTTTCCCGGTTTGATTTTATTTCTTGCCCCTCCCCCCCTTGATTTATTTTCTAGATCATGGCCTGCACCCACCTAATAATGTGTTTGGGTCCACCTTTTGCCCTCAAAACAGCAGCAATACGTCGTGCATATGCTCTAACAGATAGTGGAGAGGTTCAGGTGGTATTGCTGTCCATAATTCCAGGACAGTCATCCGCAAAATGTCGAGAGTTACCAGTGGTGGGTTTCGTGCTCGAATGCATCACTCTACTTCATCCCACAGATGCGGAATAGGATTCAAATCCAGAGAATGAGAAGGCCATTTGACCGTTGTGAACGCACTGTAATGCTCCTCCAATCATTCCTCTGCGAAAAGGGAGCAATGAGATGGGGCATGTCTTGCTGTAGGAAATGGATAGCCATGAATGGGTCTAGTCAGTGTGTACGTCAACATAGTCTTGTGTAGTGTTAGTGGTTTTAATAGGTACAAGGGGCCCTAGAACATTACACCATCTCCAATGACCTATAACATCCGAAAGTGACAGTTGGGTCTATGCCATACACGCATCCTCCTGTCAGTGTGTTTTAGTTGAAACCTCAATTCGTTGGATGAAACTACCCATTTCTAGTCTTCCACGGTCCATTGGTGATGTGCTGTTAACAGGCGATGTGGGAGTCGACTGCTATAACTGAGTCGTGCCATCGTGCATGGAATTATCTTTGCACAACCCTTCGACTGCTACCCATTCGTAGCTGCCATGCCATTCAATGCCGACATTATCATTTGCACTTCAGCTCTCCCTTCTGACTTAAGAATACGGGAGAGACGTATTTTCCTCCTCTGACTCGAACATCAATGGCCACATTTTTCCAAGTGCTGCAGATTTTGCCAGCTTCGATGTAGTCCTCTCACACTTGTTTTGACGGATGAACGCAGAAATCTCAGAAGTTCTGCAGTCGTGGGTATGAAGTATCCTATATTCCACGCACCGATTATCTGCCAACGATCGAACTCGCTCAGACCGCTGTGTTTACCCATCATAACAGTCGCTGGTACGCTGTACAGCAGGTAGGGATCTAACCTATTTATAGCCTGCAAGGGGTTTTGATTGACCACATTATTGTGGTGGAGTAGGGCAGGTTTGTGGATGTGTGTGGTGTGTATAATAAATTGTGATTTCAGTGTATTTATGTATCACAGAGTATTTAATAGTTTGGTTGTTTTACCTCTGAGTGGCACATAATAAAAAATCGCGCTCAGGTCAATTGTATTATTAATTAGAATTATCTAACTAGAATTTTCAATAAACTAAATGGTCAGGTCACCAGGACCCTTAGGGCGAGAGAAAGTTGGGGGAAGGGAGCCCACTGAGCAGCTGTTAGGAGACAGATGATAACTCTCATCATGGCCATCCAGAGTGTTCTTTAACCTACACAAGTTAAGGCGCTTTCCTGCACTTGCACAGATAAATCTGAATGCTGGCACAGGTGGGACTGGAACATGGGTTGCGTTGGGTTGTTTTACCTCTGAGCGGCACTTTTTTGCACACCATGGGCTAAATGGCCAGGTCACATGGACCCCGAAGGCTCAGAGAAGGTTGGGGGAGGGGACTCACTGGAACAGCTGTTGGGAGACAGATGGTAGCCTCCCGTCAAGGCCATCCAGCGTGTTCTTTAACGTGCACAGGGAATGGCTCTCCGCACATGGGCCAACGGCTTAACGTCCCATCCGACGGACGGCGGCCTTTCCAAGCCCATCGGTGTCCCCTACTGACCGTGGGCAGGGCGGGGAATTTTGCGGAGATAAATCTCAACGCTGACCCAGCTGAGACTCGAACCTGGGAACTACAGATTACGAGCCTGGCGCGCTACCGACTGAGTCACCCCCGCCCCCTGGAACATGGAAACAGTAGATTAAGAACCTGGTGCGCTATGGTCAGAGCCAACTCCTCCACCCCACCCCCATATTTATCAATCAGTAAACCACATTCAACATTGAATCATTTGTAATGAAGCCAATTTGAGGGAGGAACAATGAGCAATTGGATATATTATGCACATCATCAACAACAACAAAACACTGCTAGTGGTGTAATGTAATATAATAAATCAGATATCCCCAACATTCAACGCGGATCCTACTGTTGTACAATATTTTTTAGCTTGCTTTCAAAAAATAACATAAAAAAGGATATATTGCTTTCACTTTTTCAATCGTTGATCAACAGTTCTATAGACATTCAACGCTTTCGCTTTCAGAGATAAATGGAGAAGTAAACGAATGGTTGGCGTTCTTTTGTCTGGTTCGACCTGGTTCTTGTCACGGGTAGGACATGAATGATTATTTGTGTCGTCTTTCTGGTAAGATCTTGTTTACCTCACAGACATTCTGTTTGGCATATCATACTTGACACTGTCAGATCTCTTTGGCTTTGGATTGTTTGGATTGTTTTACCTCTGAGCGGCACTTTTTTGCACACCATGGGCTAAATGGCCAGGCCACAAGGACCCCGAAAGCTCAGAGAAGGTTGGGGGAGGGGACCCACTGGAACAGCTGTTGGGAGACAGATGGTAGCCTCCCGTCAAGGCCATCCAGCGTGTTCTTTAACGTGCACAGGATATGGCTCTCCCGCACACGGGGCCACGGCTTAACGTCCCATCCGACTGACGGCGGCCTATCCAAGCCCATCGGTGTCCCCTACTGACCGTGGGCAGGGCGGGGAATTTTGCGGAGATAAATCTCAACGCTGACCCAGCTGGGACTCGAGCCTGGGAACTACAGATTACGAGCCTGGCTCGCTACCGACTGAGCCACTCTCGCCCCCCAATCTCTTTGGCACGGACTTGCAACTGTTTGGAGGTAATTTAATATATTTGTTAAATACTTATATTTAAGTTTTAATTAATATTTATGGTAATATCATACGACCCATTACTGTTGTGAAACTTTCTAGCTTCCATAACTCTTTAAATACCAAACGAATTGTGTTGAAAATTGAGATTTAAATAGATTTGATTGTGATCTTTATCTTTAGTCAAACATTTCCATTTAATGCATATTTTAGACATTATAGAGCTTGGAAGTTAGATTCCCATTGACATAACTGGAAATTCTCTACTATTTTGGTAGGCTATTAGTTTCAGCTTTAAATGGTGTTACGTTGCTCAGATTTTATTACAATTAGACTTGAAGGGAAAAATGCTCTCATTAGACGATCACAATAAACATATTTCGAAAATAACATTGAACAATGAGGATAAACTGATATTCAGATTATTATGTCCCGTGGCCGAGTGGTTAGCACGCTTGGCTACTGATCTAAGGGACCTGGGTTCGAGTCCCGGATTTAGGCATGGATGTGTGTGTCGTTTTTCTGCTGAGGTCCTGCCATCCTCTCAGATCTCCTACTGTGGCATATAAACTGACAGACTCCTGTCAGACCTCTGTGGCAAGCAGCTGCTTGAGGGGGTATTTATTTATTTTATGCTTGTATATTTTCTGTTCATATCCCCATATCACTGGGAGAGAGTTTCAATTATCTCCAGCATTAAATTACCGATTTAAAGCTGCAGTAGGATCTTTTAACATTAACTTTGACTTCACACGTATAGGAAACAGACTCCAGATTATTATCTCACTCTCGAGAATCTGCATCGTAATTGTTCATTCTAAATGCTTCAGAGCATCAACTAAGATGAAAAAAATTCTAATTACAGCAGATGGGCCGAAAGGAACGAAAAGTGACTTTAGCACTGAGTTCGAGTTCAGGAAGTTCCCGTTTGTGATGTCCAGAATGATCATCCTTGTGTTCCTTCCTTTTCTCAAACATTTATAACTGACTACTTTTATAGTGAATTGTTCAATTATATTTTGTTTTTACATTCTCACTGTTTATGCGTTATATATGTATGTAGGAAAACAAGAATTTTCCATTTATGGAACATGGAACTGTTGTTTGTACAACTGTTTCCATGTTCCATACATCTATATGTATGGTGAGTTACCTAAAGTGATTAAAGGCAGTTTTCTTGAAAATTAAATTAGCTAGACTTAGTCTCTTTCCTGAAAGATCTAAGCAATGATTGTCATTATGCTGCCGTAAAGAGAGTGAACTGCGCCCCGAAAGTGTGAAGACAGCCTAATTTCTATCACGTTACAGCTACATCTTCAGATACTTCAAAATTCCCGTTCTTATTTAAAATAATAATAACCAAACACAACTGAGATCTGCTTTTTACTTTGTCTTCTGTATGTCTGTCCGTTTCTAAAGATTCAGTCTTTTTGTGTATAGATATAAATCAAGTTATTTTTGTGTTGATTAAATGCAGTAAACCCTCCATTTGTGCGAGTTCCATTTGCGCGAATTCGAATCTATGCGAACGATCATTAATGCTTTCTTATTTTGTTTGCGAATCGAAGTTCAAATATACTCGAATTATGCCCAACGTTTAACTACTACTCCTGTCATTATAAGTTTAGTAATAATGTGAGAAGAAGGGATGGCCGAAACAGCCATACACATTCTAGGAACTTGTTTTGTCCACAAATGCTGCATTTTTAGCCATGTTTACATTACAATTTACGTTAAATTATTTGCATCTTGTGAACTTTAAAAAAAGTTCTTATTCCTGGACCCATGAAGGAGTAGAGGAAGATAATGAGCCTAAAATTATCTCAAGGATTAAAGCCGGTGAAAGTGTGTGGGCCATACGGCCGGCATTTCGAATCGACAATCCACAGTGCGCACCATTAGCGCAAAGTAAGGAGGCCATAAAGGCATCTCTGCAGCAAGGGGTGGCTCAGTTTGTAGCGCGCCAGGCTCGTAATCTGTAGTTCCCAGGTTCGAGTCCCAGCTGAGTCAGCGTTGAGATTTATCTCCGCAAAATTCCCCGCCCTGCCTACGGTCAGTAGGGGACACCGATGGGCTTGGAAAGGCCGCCGTCCGTCGGATGGGACGTTAAGCCGTGGTTCCGTGTGCGGGAGAGCCATACCCTGTGCACGTTAAAGAACACGCTGGATGGCCTTGACGGGAAGCTACCATCTGTCTCCCAACAGCTGTTCCAGTGGGTCCCCTCCCCCAACCTTCTCTGAGCCTTCGGGTCCATGTGACCTGGACATTTAGCCCATGGTGTGCAAAAAAGTGCCGCTCAGAGGTGAAACAACCCAACCCATCTCTGCAGCAGATTAAGTCTGTGTGATTGCTTCGTAAAATTTTTGATTCTCTTTCATGTACCTTTTACAAAAATGTAGTTAAATCATTTCTTCTAAACCTTTGTTTTCTATCACTTTGTTATTTGTATTAATTTAATTAGTTTACATAAATAATTTATATTATTATTTACTAAAAATATAAGCTCACAGGACAAAAAATTAGTCATCTCCCGCCGTAAGACGGTTACGTTCATTCGACAGCAACAGAGGGTGCACTAGTAATAAACGCGTCCTACAAGTAGCTGTGCTGTGCGCTATGGGGTTCATATAGTGACAAGAAGTGGTTGTGTGGTGTGTTAGTCGCTCCGTGAAACATGGGTCTCGCCAAAGATGTGAATGAGTGGCAAAAAGGTGTTATTGCGTTTGGTCGAGCCAAAGGGCTTAATGTACAAGAAGTTGCTGCCTTTGCAGGTGTCTCGAAATGTACTGTTCAAAGGGTCTTCCAGCAGTGGCGTACATCGCAGTCCACCGCTAATTATCGCCAGAACTGCGGCAGACAGAATGCTCACCAATAGAAACCGCTGCAGTGTGTCACACACTGTTAGGGCAAACTGCTTTGCAATGAGACAGGAATTGCTCTAGTCAGCCAATGCATGCCTAAAACAAGCTGTTTCCGAATGAAGACTCCGAAGGAAACTGCATACCAGTGATATCTGGAGCACAGTACCGCAGAAAAGACAACTCTGCACAAGGCTGCATGGGTACAGTTGGTGCGGCGCTACTAAGACTGGACTGTCGGCTCTTGGAAGCATGGGATCTGATCGGATGAGTCATGTTTTTGCTTGTAGTCGAATGATGCGAGGCAATGGGTACATCGTAAGCCATATGAAGCCTTCCATGCAGACTGTGTGCAAGGTTCTGTTCAAGCTGGAGGAAGCTCTGTGATGTTCTGGGGGTGTTTCAAGTACGAGGAAATGGGTATTGTGGTTGCGGTGACGTCACACGTGAACCAGAAGGACAAAATGGAGCTAATGGACGACCACATGTTGCTTTTTGTGCAGCATCTCCGCAGTGGACACCAGAAGGATACCCCAGTCTTCCAAGACGACAATTGTCACGTGCACAGGTCTCGAAGTGTGTCGGATTGGCACGACCAGCATTCTGAAGACTTCGAACATCTCGACTGGCTCGCCAATTTCCCGGATTTGAATCCCATAGAAAACTTGTGAGACTATTTGGGGCAATGAATGAAGCGCCATCCCAACAATCCGACTAATTTGGCCAAACTGCGGCTTTTGCTGATGGAAGAGTGGATGAATATTGACGTGCACTACATCTGTACACTAGTGGTATCCATACCAGACAGGATTTCGGCTGTTCTTCGGTCGCACGGAGGCGTTACGCGCTATTAGGTGACATTCTGCCAGGGGTGACCGATTCCGGAACTGAACTCTTTATTTCTTATTTGTTTGTTAAGCTCCATTTGCTCGAATTTAATATGCGCGAGATTTTTTAAGAACCGTATCCTCATATACATGAAGGGTCGAGTGTATTGATGAAATGTTAGTATTCGCGTTTGCTGAATCTTCTAAAAATTTAAATAGCACCTTCTAATGACGGATATGCTCTGTCAGTTGCCGAGGGGTTAACACGCTGGGCTAGTGATCAAAAGGACCTGGATTCTAGCTCATGGTACAGACATGGATGTCTGTCTTTCTGCTGAGGTCTCGGCTTCCTCATTGATCTTCTGTATGGCGCATTAAACTGATGTCGGACAGGTGGTGGCAACTCGGGTCCGACATCAACTCCTTGAAGGGTAATTAATGATGGATAATGTTAAAAATGGCGAAATTTTTAAAACAAATATTGAAATTGATATATTTATATTAGAAATTTGAACGTTAGGTGGTGGAATGTGATTGTTAAGAGGCTTACATTGACAGCAACGATTCGTTCCCTTTCCCCAGGGGGGGGGGGGAGAGACTTGTGGTAAAACGCAACTTTTTTATTTTAGAGATAAATGATTCTTTTATTTGATAAATATAATGAAATATTATGATTCACATTTTTGAAATCATCCAGAAGATGTTAATGTCCATCATTAGAGGGCCATAAATGTGGAAATTGAAAAACTTTAAATAAATATCGTAAACAATAAGTGTACTCTAAAATTTTAAATTTTTTGGCAGAGTGTGATGGTTTAAGTGTTGAGTTGTTTTACCTCTGAGTGGCTCTTCTTTTGCAACAGTGGGCTAAAGAACCCCAACAGCTCAGAGAAGGACTTGGGAAGGAAACCCATTGGATAGCTATTAGGAGACAGCGGTTCAGTGGGTCTCCTCCTCAATGATAGCCTCCTGTCGAGGCCAACCAGCGTGTTCTTTAACGTGCACAGGGTATGGCTCTCCAGCACACGGGACCACTGCATTACATCCCATCCGATGGATGGCATCCTTTCCAAGCCCATTGGTATCCCCCTACTTACCGAGGGCAGGGTGCGAAGTTTTGCAGAGACAAATCTCAACGCTATACCCCAGGTGGGACTCGATCCAGTGAACTGCAGATCTGGAGCCTAACACGCTACCGACTGAGCCACCCCCGCTCTATGATTAAGGGATTTACACTGACTGATTTGCTCCCGCATTCCAGGGGGGGGGGGGCGTTGACATTTTCGCTTTATGAGATAAATGAAAAATTCTTGTTTGTATTTTATAGGTATTAATGAAATATTACTTTTTGGATTTTGTCAGCCATCAATTAATAGCTGAATTATTCGACGGCGCAAAACTAGAAATAAAAAAAAATTATACTTTTCCTTGAAACGAACATCGATGTTGCCAGGGCTATATATATTCTTCTCTTTTGCTTCTAGTGCAGGTTGCAGGTATTATCAACGTGATTTTCTCTTCCCAGATGGATAACGCAACAGATAGCTGCCAAATCAATTTATATTCCTGTTTGGATTTCTATTCAGTTTTTTTTTTTTGTGGATAGGCCATCTTCACAGCGTCTCGATGTTGACCGTTTGCATCAACTGCATAGTCTACTCGGTATGATTTTGGATTATGAACATTTGCACCAGTTGGTTTCCCATGAAGGAAAATATTCCGCTATGTTCCGTGCTCCTTTCTGGGTTAACAGCTTCAGCTCAACAAATACACAGTATACTTTTGCACCACATATTAAGTATTTAGCACAGGTAAGAGACTTCCATATGTACACATTATAGCAGAGTTGGGTTGTTTTACCACTGAGCTGCACTTTTTTGCACACCATGGGCTAAATGGCCAGGTCACATGGACCCCGAAGGCTCAGAGAAGGTTGGGGGAGGGGACCCACTGGAACAACTGTTGGGACACAAATGGTAGCCTCCCGTCAAGGCCATCCAGCGTGTTCTTTAACGTGCACAGGGTATGGCTCTCCCACACACGGGGCCACGGCTAACGTCCCATCCGACGGACACGGCCTTTCCAAGCCCATCGGTGTCCCCTACTGACCGTGGGCAGGGCGGAATTATAGCAGAAAAACAATATTAGCACTTTGCCTAGCAGCGGCCAAAGTTTTTATTTTATAAAACCAAAATTATTCTGAATTTTTAAAATTTCCGACTTGTGCGGAGTAAATCTTTCTGTGACCCGTCAAAATGTAAATGGGGAGCGCATAAGAAAAAAACTGGATGCATATGACACTGAAAACCATTTACTCTCCCATGATTTTCCCCCCGATAATTATCTCTACTGGTTAGATGCTAACTGTAGCCAAAACGTTTTATGAAAGTTTTCATATGTTATTTTATTTTATTAAACACATTTCATTTTGGTTATCATAGGTCACCGAGTTTTTGTTATCATCATTTTCTTGTAATTGGGATATCCAGCAACATTAAATCTGACACGTTCAACCCAAGCACCAGAAACAAGGAAAAATTGAAGCAGCTGTTCGAGGTATACAGTGGAGCAAACATACCAACAAAAATGCCAAAAGAGAGGAAACATAATCGGAGTCCCTATCATAGACACGGTCTTTGATAGGGACTCTGATACGAATTTCGAGAGCCATTTCAAAAGAAATCCACAAAACAGACATCGGCAGACAAAATTTCTAAAAGTCCAATCATCGACCTCACTTCTCTACGGAAACTACACTACTATATACTAGGAAATAACAAAATGTAATACTTGCAAGAAGTTATGGAAATGTGATGAAAATTAGGGAGGCGGTAGTATATGGAAATGCAAGGAAATGATTAAGTTTGCAGGACTATCGAAACGATTAGATAAGCGCGAATGACGTCACAGGTGCGGAGCAGTCAAACACAGATAAAGGCAACCAAAACTCCCTTGTTGACTAAACGTTGTGGAAATTGTTCTAAACCGCTAATGATGCCCTTACGCAGACGTCGACAGCAGTTCCAACAGTAAACAGACTTTGAGCGTGAAAGGATTGCGGCCAACTTTGTTGGCCGCATTCCCAGCACCATCGTACACATATGGCACCAGTGGGTTCAAGATGGATTCAACACAAGCCGACAAGGATTAGGAAGACAGCATATTACCACGGAGCGACAAGACCGCCATTTTATCTGTTGCGTTGTAGTCGCGAATCTGTTCGCGACTACAACGGAACTGCAAAGGGACTGACAACAGGTAACACATCGAATACCTACCAGGCCGACGGTACACAACAGGCTTTTAGTTTTCATTGCGAGCCTATCGTCCGGCACTGCGTTTGCCCCTCACATCTGCCCACATGTAAGCACGTCTTCAGTGGTGTCCCCTCAGACAGAGCTGGAACGAACAAGAGTGGAATTCCTTGGTAAAAATCATGGAACTCCACCTTTGTTCGTTCCAGTGTGAATCTGACTTTTGTAGACGATTGACGAATATCGTTTTTCTCTTGGTCAGCCCGACGGTAGACAACGTGTTCTCCGTCATCCAGGGGGAAAGGAACGCCACCAAGTGCGTGCGACATCATCACACAGCTCCAGTACCTAGTGTCTTGGTGTGAGGTGCCATTAGTCGGACATCTCGGTCAGAATTGATCATCATAAAGGAATTTCTAACTGCCCAACGATATATTACCAACATTTTGCAGCAAGTGGCTGTCCGATTTGTTCAGCAGCATGGAACCTTTTATCAACAAGATAACGCCCGTCCCCACGCAGCCCGCATTAATCTGCATTATGTACAGTATATGCAGTATGTAGGGTGAGTGCTGACCACTGTCGCTAAAATGGAACAGCGACTTTGCGCTATTTGGTGTTCTTTCCCTCAGGAGGACATTTTAGAACTGTACGATAGCCTTCCCCGTCGTGTTCATGAATGTATTGCTCCGCGGGGAGGTAATACAGCATACTAATTATACTACTTTACCTACCCAGTAAAATGGTAATTTTCCATATTTTTTATTTATTTATTTATTTTTTTTTATACCGCACATATCAGTGTATCCTAACAGCTGCAGAGTTTCAATAAAATGACATTAATCCTTCCAGGTGTTGCAATTGTTTTTCCTTGTAGTGTATATCTTCACGACAAGGCTATCTGTATGCATATTTGCATGAAAAAGGGTTTATTATTTTAATGGATTAAACATAAATTTTTAACGGGGAAAAATGAACTTCAACCACTCTTAGATTACGTAAACTAAGTAAAATATATTCGCATCATTTTCTTTAGGAGAGAATAACTAAATATTTGTTAGAAGATTCTGCAATCGCTTGCTTCAGGTCTCTCTGTTCCGCGAAGTTTACGACTAACTGCGACTCATTACCATTACTCTTATCTGAAGGAGCGGATGCGATCCCTTGTCTGGAGCGAAGGCTTCCTCCCTGTTATCGACGCATTAACTACTATCACGTGGACGTCATCCCGAGCTGCACCGACATGTTCTCACGGCTTTGTGGTTTGCCACTGGAAGGCTCATGCTGTAGCAAGGAAAGGCGTGAATGAGGAGGCATGAGACGCGAGCACTCCCTTTTGGCAGACTCGAAAGACCCACTGAGAGATCACCTAGCAGGTTTACCTGAAAACTAAGGGAATTAAAAGATAACACGAGAATAAATTGAAATCCTGTGTTAGTGGTTGATTTTTTTTCGGTTTTTAAATGGAATTTGTTCGTTTTCTTTGGTAATAAAGTCTGTTTTAGGCTGAAGAGCAAGCAAGTCGAGCAGTAGCGTACCGAGAAATTTAAAATAGGCGATGAGTAGATAAGTTTGATACGGTTTCTTGTGTTTGCCTTGTTGTTATTGTTTACTTGCGAGGAGGTCTAAAGAAGAGACTTTTTAAACATATTTGAGTCTAAAGGGTATTTTTTGACATATTTGAGTCTAATAGAATTTTTTTATATACAGGGTGAATCTGAAAAAGTGGGCAAAACTTTACGGGGTGGTAGAACGCAGCTATACGAGCAATATTCGTCATAGAATGTATGGTCGGAACGCAAGCGGTGAGAAGTTAAAAGGTAGTTTTCCACTGTCACATTTAAAGAATGAACACAAGAAGGAGAGGAGATACTTCAGAAAACATTTTATTAACAGGAATGTAATTGAGGCATTACAGCTGGCGGCAGCTCTTTTGAGCAATTTCTTTGAGCATGTACCTCAATTACATTCCTGTAACAGGAATGTTGGGTTTATTAACAGGAATGTAATTGAGGCATTACAGCTGGCGGCAGCTCTTTTGAGCAATTTCTTTGAGCATGTATCTCAATTACATTCCTGTTAATAAAATGTTTTCTGAAGTATCTCCTCTCCTTCTTGTGTTCATTCTTTAAATGTGACAGTGGAAAACTACCTTTTAACTTCTCACCGCTTGCGTTCCGACCATACATTCTATGACGAATATTGCTCGTATAGCTGCGTTCTACCACCCCGTAAAGTTTTGCCCACTTTTTCAGATTCACCCTGTATTTGAGCCTCGTAGGATCCTTTTCACAGGTTTGAGTTGGGTTGTTTTACCTCCGACAGGCACTTTTTTCCACACAATGTGTTAAATGGCCAAGTCACAAGGATCCCCAAAGGCTCAGAGAAGATTAGAGGTTGAAACTCACTGGAATAGTTGTTGGGAGACAGACGGTAGCCTCCCGTCAAGGCCATCCAACGTGTTCTTTAATGTGCACAAAGTATAGCTCTCCCGCACATGGGCCACGGCTTAACATCCCATCCGACGGACGGCGGCATTTCCAAGCCCATCGGTGTCCCCTACTGATCGTGGAAAGGGCGGGGAATTTTGCGGAGAAAGATCTCAACGCTGACCCAGCTGGGACTCGAATCTCGGAAATATAGATTACTAGCCTGGCAGACGCCAGGCTCGAGTCCCATCCCCGCTACTTCCCCTACTGACTCCCCTATTGACCCCCCCCCTACTGACCGTAGGAAGTTGAGGAAATAAATATCAACGCTGGCCCAATGTTTGAGTCCAATAGGGTTTTTTACATATTTTAGTCTAATGGGCGTTTTTTTACGTTTACGTCCAATAGGTATTTTTTGTCATGTATGAGTCTAATACGTTTTTTGACATGTTTGAGTCTAATAGGTTTCTTTGACATGTTTGAGTATATAGGGATTTTTTGACATAATTGAGTCTAATTGTGATTTTTTTACATATTTGAATCTAATAGTTTTATGATATGTTGTGTTTATTGACAAATTTGAGTCGAATATGGAATTTTTTGATATGACTGCGTCTTTGATTTTCGGGAAATTCCTTAGAAAATATATATATTGAAACCTTCGGGGTGTGGAGTGGGGTGACTCAGTCGGTAGCAAACCAAGTTCGATCCCAACTGGGTCAGCGTTGAAATTTATCTCCTTAAAACTCTCTGCCATGCCTACGGTCAGTAGGGGACACCGATGGGCTTGGAAAGGTGTCTGTCGGACGGGACATTAAGCCGTGGCTCCGTGTGCGGGAAAGTCATACGCTGTACACGTTAAGGAACACGCTGAATGGGATTGACGGGAGGCTGCCATCTGTCTCCCAGCAACTGTCCAGTGGGTCCCCTCCCCCAACCTTCTCTGAGCACTCGGGGTCCTTATGTCTTAGCCATTTACTCCATTGTGTGCAAAAAAGCGGTGCTCAGAGCTAAAACAACCATCCTTCGAAGGCAGGGAGGTTAATCTCCCTGCCTTCAAAAAACGTATTAGAACCTACCTTGTGTACGGCCACTGAAGACGACCACTAATAGAGATAGAGCGTTTCAGAGACGTCCACCTACTTCTACTCTTTTTCTCTTGACAGATATATGGCTCTGAGTTTGATTATGGATCCTGATTTTGCTGCACTGGTGGGCTTCTGTGGAGGGAAAATCTTCCGCTGTGTTTTCTGTTTGTTTGTGGGTTGACAGCCCCAAGTGAATAGATTCACAGGATATGTTTATCAGCTGGTGGATAATCCTGAGCAGAAGTCATCGCAGGCACCTGAACTCTTTGCTTCTATTGGCATCGTCAAATTCTACATTGGAGGAAGTCTTCCAGTGTAGATGGCTTCAGCCTTTAGTGGTGGGGGAACGGGTCTTTGCCGTTCCCCCACAGCTAAAGGCTTAGGGGCTCTTTGATATTGTCGGCATTCCCTCTCTCAATAAACATAGTTTCTTTAAACATCCTACTAACCATTTTCTCTCCATAGGTAGTTGGAATGTGAGGAACTCTGCACAGAGCTTTTTCTCTTGATGTCCTCACACAAGAATTCCACCATTATAATTTAGATATTCTCGGCTTGCAAGAGACCAGATGGACAGATAAAGGTCAGATTCTTAAAAATAATCTTAAATTTCTCTTTTCAGGGAGGGACGACAATAAGCATCACCAAGGCGTGGGTCTGCTTCTCAGCAGACACGCTAGTGATGCTCTTCTAGGATATGAGTGCATTAATGAAAGGTTTCTTACAGCAAAATTTCAGACAAGCGTTAAAGACTTGAATGTTATCTGCTGTTATGCCCCCACTGAGGATCCGATGAGGATGAGAAGGATAGATTTTATGAACAACTTCAGGATATTTTGAATTCTGTCAAGAAAGGAGATATTACACTTGTTCTTGGTGACTTCAATGCAAAGGTTGGTACTGACTCTGACCTTTGGGGAGGGGTGATTGGCCCTTTTGGTATTGGTAGCTGCAATGGCAATGGGCAACGTCTCCTACAGGTAAGTAAACTCAATGGTTTCAGAATAACTAACACATATTTCAAACATCGCGACATACATAAGTACACATAGGTTTCACCTGATAGGCTGCATAGGAATATGATTGATTATATATTAATTAACAGCAAATGGGTTAGTTCTGTTAGAAATACCAGGGCATATAGGGGAGCTGAAATTGGATCTGACCATTACCTTGTTAAAAGTGTCTTGCAACTTAAACTTAAAAAATGTTGTGCTAGGGTTAAAAAATTTGCTTTTAATACTGAAGCTCTGAAGACCCAGTTATAGCCAAAGCTTACCATGATAGGTTACTTAGTCATTATGACAGTCATGGTATGCTTACTACTGAAGTTGAGGAGGAATGGGATCATTTTAAACAGGCTTTTTTGGACACTAACAGTACTCTTTTAGGGAAAAAGGAGCAGAAGAGACAGAATTATCTGAGTGATAAGGCACTTGAGATTATTTCGGAAAGAAAGAACTACAGGAATGTCCTTAATCAATACCCTACTAGTACTAATAGAAAGCATTACAGAGAACTTAATAAAAGTGTAAAAGATCAGTTAGTTGCTGATAAGAATCTTTGGCTTGATGGTTTGGCTGACAAAGCCGAGGAAGCAGTTAGACAGCACAACAGCAGAGAGCTGTACCAGATAGTTAATGTTTTGTGTGGTAGAAAACGAACAGGTACACAGGGATTGAAGGATAAACAAGGTAAGGTTATAGAAGGTGAGGATTATGTCATGTCTAGGTGGGCTGAGCATTTCAGTGATATTCTAAACAATGTGGTTAATTCTACTCCCATTGTTTGCAATAATGATAGATGCATTGGTGGCTTTAATGTTGGCCCTATAACACAATCTGAAGTTAGTTTGGCTATTTCTAAACTTAAACTTCATAAATCCCCAGGGGTAGATGAAATTACTACAGAAATTGTTAGAGCTGGAAATGTTTCGGTTAACACTTGGATGACTGAAATTCTGAATATCTTTTATGATAAAGGCATGGTTCCTAAGGATTTTACCAGAGCTATTGTTATCCCTATTTTCAAAAAAGGTGATCGCAGTTCTTGTGATAACTATAGGGGTATCAGCCTACTCTCTGTTCCAGGTAAAGTTCTTTCCATGATTGTGCTTAATAGAATTAAGAATCTGGTTGACAGGCAATTGCGTGATGAGCAATGTGGATTCAGAAGTGGTAGGGGATGTGTGGATCAGATATTTTCCCTTAGGCAGATTCTTAAGAAATGTTTAGAATTTCAGAAACCTTTGGTTGCTAGCTTTGTTGATTTCAAAAAGGCTTTCGACTCTGTTGATCGTCATAATTTGTGGTTGATTGTGAAATCATATGGTATACCAGACAAGTTAGTTAACATAATGAAAGCTCTCTATAATAACACTGAGTCATGTGTGAGAGTTGGTAAGGCTTGTAGCAATTGGTTTAGCATTACTTCTGGTGTTCGACAAGGGTGCATTTTGTCTCCTTTTCTCTTTAGTTTGGTTATTGATTATGTTATGCGAAATTCACTTCAAGGGAAAGATTTTGGCCTTAAATGGGCTGGAGATACGAAAATTTCTGATTTAGATTATGCTGATGATTTAGCCCTTTTGGCAAATGATGTTGATGAGATGAACTCTTTCATTCGAGCTGTTGATGAGACTGGTAGTAGAGTAGGTTTGATTATAAACAGAGAGAAAACTAAAGTGATGAAAATTGGTCAGGCAGGCTGTGATTCAGTTAATCTGAATGGTTGCAGTCTTGAGCAGGTGTCACAGTTTAATTATCTTGGGAGCTATGTAACCGATAATGGTGATGTGCGGCATGAGATTAACAGACGAATAGGGATTGCTGCCCGGACTTTTAAGAATCTATGGAGAGTGTGGAGAAATAGGCGTATACACCAAAAGACTAAAATTAGGCTGTATAATAGTTTGGTTCTTTCTAGGGTTAGTTATGGTAGTGAAACGTGGACACTTTGTAAACAAGATAACAGAAAACTAGATGCTTTTGATTCCAGATGCTTACGCAGTATCTTGGGCATTAGGTGGTTCAACTTTGTAACTAATGATGAGGTTAGGCAAAGGAGTTTGCAACCTCCTTTATGCAGCATATTGTGCAGAGAGAGACTCCGTTGGTTTGGCCATGTTGCCCGTATGAATAATTATAGATTGGCGAATAGGGTTATGAACAGTGTGCCTAAAGGCCTCAGAAAGAAGGGGAGACCTAGGATGCGGTGGGCAGACAATGTCAAACAGGACCTTGTTAGAATTTGTGTGCAGTGGCCAGATGCAGTAGATGTAGCTCAGGATAGACTTGCTTGGAGAACTAAATTGCACGGTCTGGTTGGACCTCCGTAGCCCGTGGCTGCTTGAGGATGATGATGATGATGATGATGATGATGATGATAATGATGATGAAGTACGATATTGCTTTTGAGGTCGTTACAGAGTTATTGACTGCTGTATTATATACTGTATTATATGTATATTGATTTGTATATAAATATATAAGTATCTAATAGACCGCCTGTAAGCCGGTGCCCACAAACTTCTTGAAATGGTTCCATGGTATCCGAAGACCGATTTGGCGAACATTGATTATTATCGACCAAACTCTTATCCAAATGAAGAAGTATAAGGGCAATTAAAAATTTCAGTTGGCTTATTTCAGTAGCTATAAATTTGAACACCATAGCATATAGGTTCATTTTCAGTTGGCTTATTTCAGTAGCTATAAATTTGAACACCATAGCAATAGAAATATTATTTTGAGTATTTTTAACATCGTTATTGAAGTGCGGAATGCAAAATATTTTGTTTTAATAAATTGCTCAAAATGTTGAATCTTCTTCTTCTTCAACATAAACTATTATTCCGGAAATCGCTCGTTGCCTTTCGCCCCTCTCGTCCGGAAATTCTTTTAAGAAAGGTCCGTGCACTACGTCGGAGAGTTCTCCCGGTTGAGTGTGGAAAACCGAAATTTCAAAAGCAAAACCATAAAATTGCCAGTAAACTTCGATTGGCGGTCAAAAACATTCCATAAACATTGCAGAGTTTTCTGAAGGAAGGAGGTAGTTCAATATAAACTGAAAGTTCTTGATTAACATCATTAAAATTTTAAGAGCGATTGATCTTCTAATGCAGAAACATCATGGCACTATTTGGGCACTAAACCAAATTCTGTCAATCAATTTAATATCCTTTAAAAATTGTAAAATTAATTTAAAAGTATATTTTTTTTTTATGAAATTTTGGTGTCCGAGTAGATCTTTGAGTGTAAATTCCTTAATTCCAATTTCTTCCAGTGAGTGAAACATTTGATCGCTATCTGTATCAAATTTGCTGCAATTAAGTAACACATAAGAGACTGTTTCTGTTGTTCTAGTTGTATTACAGGCAGATGACTCAGCCCTGTTCATCTCATGCATTTGATCATTCAGTCTTGTGGTCCCTGTTCTGAGCCTGGTAATGCTCACTCTGTTCTTTTTAGTCAGTCCGAATTCTTGAAATGGATCAATGGTTTGACTAATCAAACTACTATGATTCAGAAGCGAGGAAGAATTAAATTTAAAGTAATGCCAAAAATTTTATTTTAAAATTTCATTAGTTTTGCTTTTAAGGGGTGGGAGTGGCTCAGTCGGTAGCGCGCCAGGCTCGTAATCTGTAGTTCCCAGGTTCGAGTCCCAGCTGGGTCAGCGTTGAGATTTATCTCCGCAAAATTCCCCGCCCTGCCCACGGTCAGTAGGGGACACCGATGGGCTTGGAAAGGCCGCCGTCCGTCGGATGGGACGTTAAGCCGTGGCCCCGTGTGTGGGAGAGACATACCCTGTGCACGTTAAAGAACACGCTGGATGGCCTTGACGGGAGGCTACCATCTGTCTCCCAACAGCTGTTCCAGTGGGTCCCCTCCCCAAACCTTCTCTGGGCCTTCGGGGTCCATGTGACCTGGCCATTTAGCCCATGGTGTGCAAAAAAGTGCCGCTCAGAGGTAAAACAACCCAACCCAACTTTTATAATAATTGAAACCTCTTGGAATATTGAACCAGTTTTCACGTAATAACGATTCCTTAGCAATTTTGTCAATAATTTCATTCCCTCCAACGCCGACGGCGCTGGGAATCCACTGCACGTTTAACTCAATGCCCTTTTCCATCATTTTATTCGACAACTTCAAAATGTTGCAAAAAAGCTCATTGTTGCTAGATCTTCCCGGATCTCCTTGTAAAAATTAAATAAATGATCGACAATCAGACAGAATGACAACTTTGTCACAGGACAGACTAGTACCCTAATTAAGGGCCATTTCTATGGCTATCAATTGAGTTGCGAAAACTTCTGTTTGGTCCGGTAGTCTAACTGCTAAATGCAAATTCTGAGCTGGCATCCAAACTGCAGCAGCCGCTCTTCCCTTATCCTTTTTTACAGAGCCATCTGTAAATATTTTTTTAAAAGAAGCATACTTTGCTTCAATTAAAGTTTCAGCTAACGTCTTGATTACATAGACATCTTTATTTTACTTAGTAGAAATGCCATGTATATTAGGAAATTGGTCCACTGGACGCTGGAGGCCCGGAACGTCTTCGAACAGAGGAAACTCTCTGATTACTTCGTAAATAGGACATGTTTTCCTCAGTGAATTACTAAAAATCTTCTCAACCAGTGGGTTAGTCCTTTGTTTATAGATCTTTCTTAAAAAGTGTTGAAATAAGAGATTGGGTCTCCTTAGAGAAAAAGGCTCCAGATTGGTTTCAACAAGAAGCGAGACAGTAGGACAAGGAGGAAGATGGGCCAGACAGATCCTTACGGCTCTATTTTGGATTTTTTCCATTTTTTTTAAACTAAGGTACAAAAGAAATCCTCCATATTCCAGTCTGGATCTTATTAAGACTTTATAAATGTTTAACATCTGTTGAATAGAGAGGTTCCTCGTTTCCTCGTAGCCAGACATCACAGGATATTTACAAAGGGTCTTGTAGTTTCTTCCATGAATTCGATGTATTTTGACAATTTTAGTTCTGAATCTAGTACAACTCTGAGGAAATTATGGAATTTCCACTGGTCGCTGGAATATATAACATTAAGGATGAACAATGCAGTACTAAAAGTAATAATATATTTACTACTTTTAGTATTGTATTGTTCATCCTTAACTGTAAGGAAGGAAATTTGTGGAGGGAGCAAAAGGGGAGTAGAACAGTTTTTTCTGGTGATACCTGCAGTCCCTATTTATCGAAGTAAATTTCTAACTTTAAAAGCGTTTTCTGAAGCTGTTCATCCAATGATTGTAAATTTCTTCCAGATATCCATATTGTGGTATCATCCGCAAAAACAGAGAACTTGACAGTAGTAGGAAAGCCATTTGGAAGATCATGTAAAAATAAATTAAACAATAGGGGACTCAAGGATTCGCCTTGAGGCAAGCCTCTCTGAAGTTTAATTGGCCTTGAGAGAATGTCATTTAGTTTAACTCTCATATTTCTGTTGATTAACAAATTTTGTAAATATTTCAATATTTTACCTTTAATGTTAAGCTTTAGACACTTATAAATCAATCTTTCTATCCATACATTATCATATGCCTTTTTTAGATCCAAGTAGACTGCAATTGTATAAGTATTTTTTATTCCAATGTTGACTTGAACATCTGTGACAAGGTCCAGTATACTATCCTGAGCACTTCTCCCAAAGCGAAAACCTGAAAAACGAGGAGATAGAATATTCTGGGATTCAATAAACCAACTTAATATTTTATTGACCATTCTCTCCACAACCTTTCCCATGCACGAGCATAATGAAATTGTCTAAATGATTTTAATTCTGATAAATGTTTCTCAGGTTTTGGAATCGAGACCACATATGAAGTACTCCAGCTCTCTGGGTAATTTCCCATGGAGTTGATAAAATTTATTAATTTATTTAAAGCGGAGTCAGGCAGATTTTTGAAAACTTTGTAAGAACGTTCGTCAGGTCCTGGGGCTGTGGAGTTCTTACATATTTCGAGAGCTATCTTAAATTCAGAGACTCTAAAATTTAAATTTAAAACATCACTTCCCTTTTGGGTAAGAAAATTAAATCTTTCAAGTTCTTCTAACACTTCCATTTGAGTTTGTATAAAGCATGGGAGAGTCGAAGTGTCTTCAGAAGAAGAGAAGAATTCTGCGAACTTATTAGCTAGTTCTTGTGTAGAGAGGATTTCCAAGGGGAGACTGGTTTCTCAGGTTGACCAATAGATTTAATAATCTTCCAAATCTTCTCGGAACTCGAAAAATTGTCCAGATTTTCACCAAACCGTTCCCACTCAACTTGTTTAGCTTCCTTAATCTTCTTTTTAACAAAGGCATTGATTTTCTTATAGTAGATCAAGTGCTCCAATTTTTTGTCTTTCTGGCCCTTCTCTCCGCCCTCCTACGTAACGCTATTAGTCTGTTAATAAATACAATGTTGCGTTTTAGATATTTCGGATTGTCCACAATAATTGTGCTTTTATCTCTGGCGTCTTAAATATATTGGTAAGCTGTTCTATGGAGGTCACGTTCTGTTCTATTTCTTCTTCAAGGCTTAGTCTAAAAGATGCCCAATTTGTGATCTTAGTTTTACGTGTGCCACGTTTAGTTAGTGTTTACGTTAGAATCCAAGAAATTCTCAAGTGATTTTGTTACCTTTAGTGCATTTAAAGAATTTAACTTCTTTGATTCACAAGACAGAATTGCAACTGTTGTTCTATTCTCTACATTTTGTGATGATATTCTTGTCTGATTCTTCTCACTTTTGCAATTTTTAACTATTGTAAAAGAATCCAAATTCCTTTCAGGCTGCAGGGAGGGCAGCTCCAATTCAGCCATGTTGACATCATCAAAATCGCTATCTATCATATTATAATCATGTCCGCCAGGCTCAGAAACAGGATTCTCTTCCATTTCAACAAGGTCTGTCAATCTAATAGCTACATCTCGTTTCTTAGGTTTACTACTACCCTTAGAAGGCCCAGAGCCATCGTCTTTACTTTTTTTCTTAGCAGATCTAGTATTCTTAGCTACTACTGAGCTCATATTAGATCACCGAAATCAGGGCAAACTCTACAGAGTTTAACCTTTCTCTAATGTCTGAAAGACATCCTGTGTATAACATACTTACCTAGATACGAGGCAGAAAAGGGGTCTTCAAATTTCACCTAACCAATATCAAAATGTTCAGCTTGAAAGCACGGTCCAAACGGGTTCTTGATGCCAAATTAGTATCTTCTTTCTTCTGTTCATTTCCCAACTCGATCACAAAAGGCGCTAAATTCAAAAAAGGTCGTTAATCCATTCCCGCCAAAATAAACCGTCGAACAACACCTTCAAAATGTTGATTATTTCTTATACAGGTGATAAAAAAAATTCTTTAAAGATTTTAGTGGTAACTAGAACTCTGTAGATAATAGGAAACGAAATTTTGTGCTATGATTACTTTCGCGAGTAGTAATAAAAGATATATGAACGATATTTTTTTTATAACAGTTCCGCAAACGCCGAAGTGGTCTCTGTTATATGTTTACCATGTGATAGCTCCATATAAGTATTCTAAGGTATCATCGCATATATGTCTTGTTACGTTCAATTCAGTTGTTTAAATTTTGAGGAACACCTCTTGAACACAGTGATGAGGTCACCAACACCCCAAGAGTTCATAGATGGCTGAGGGAATGGGATCCATTGGACAGCTGTTAGAAGACAGATGTAGCTTCCCGTCAAAGTCATCCAGGGTGTATTATAACGTGCACAAGATATGACTCTTCCGCACACGTGGCCACGGCTTAACATCGTATCTGACGAATGGAGGCCTTTGAAAGCTCATCGGTGTCCCCTTTCTCACCGAGGTAGGGTGTAGTGTTTAGGGGGAGATTAATCTCAACGCTGGCCCAATTAAAACCCGAATCTGCAATTCCCAGATTCGAGTCCCAGCTGGGTCAGCGTTGAGACTTATCTCCGCAAAATTCCCCGCCCTGCCCACGGTCAGTAGGGAACACCGATAGACTGGGAAAGGGCGTCGTCCGTCGGATGAGACGTTAAGCCGTGGCCCCGTGTGCGGGAGAGCCATACCCTGTGCACGTTAAAGAGCACGCTGGATGGCCTTGACGGGAGACTACCATCTGTCTCCCAACAGCCATTCCAGTGGGTCCCCTCTCCCAACCTTCTCTGAGCCTTCAGGGTCCTTGTGACCTGGCCATTTAGCCCATGGTGTGCAAAAAAGTGCCGCTCAGAGCATTCAACCAATCAACCAACCTCCGAGAGTACCATTTTGCACCAGATTCGTCTCAATAATCTTAAACATTCTTCAATTCTTTTGTAATTATCGTTTACTGGATGATAATTTCGTAGCTATTCATTTTGATCTTATACACCTAACGGTTTGCACTGTTCCCAAAAGGTACATATAATGCTTTAACATGGATTTTTCTATTCTGAACGTGAAATACGAGTTTGAAACATTTTTTATATAGTAGGGTGATCCATAAGCTTGAGTTTTATCGTCTACTTGAGAAATGCTTATTACAAAATAAATAACTAACTTTACTCAGCGAAATATAAACCATCATTTTCAATAGTTCGCAGCCATCTGTCGGCAATTTTTTCGATTCTTCTTCGATATCAGGCTTGCTCCTTGGAAGTGAAAAACTCCCGACACCTTATTTTTGATTTTCTGAAATGTTTGAAACCGACGACATCGAAGAAAATGAGCCATGGAGCGAAAGAGGTGGTAGTCAGAAATAGCTAGCTAGAAGCTGAAATACCAGTTCTTGAAGTTTTGATTTGGTCCGATGTGCGGTGTGTGGTTTTGCGTTGTCTTGTTGAAGTACCTGATGTCTGTTTACCAGTCCTGGGTAGCGTTAAAATATCATAAAGAGCATGATCTCCAGTTGTGATGAGCAGAGGTCGGCATGTCCATCGGGAACTAGGGGCGGGGGTGGCTCAGTCGGTAGCGCGCCAGGCTCGTAATCTATAGTTCCCAGGTTCGAGTCCCAGCTGGATCAGCGTTGAGATTTATCTCCGCAAAATTCCTCGCCCTTCCCATGGTCAGTAGGGTGCACCGATGGGCTTAGAAAGGCCGCCGTTCGTCGGAATGGACGTTAAGCTGTGGGCCTGTGTGCGCGAGAGCCATACTCTGTGAACGATAAAGAATACGCTGGATGGCCTTGACGGGAGACTGCCATCTGTATCCCAACAGCTGTTCCAGTGGGTCCCCTCCCCCAACCTTCTCTGAGCCTTCGGGGTCCATGTGACCTGGCCATTTAGCCCGTGATGTGCAAAAAAGTGCCGCTCAGAGGTAAAACAACCCAACCATCGGGAACCAGTTAGAAGTGCACTAAACCCTCAAAATCCAAGTTCCGCGAAATACACATAACTTTGCCTTCCTTTAAAACTTCCCTTCTTTGGGACAGAAAATGCGGACTGGCCTGGATTAAGTCGTTTCTTTTGGGTGTTCGGATTGATGATCATCGCACATGAAAATTCATTTGATGAAACGCTGTTCGCGTGGATTAGGAAGGAATCCCCTGCAGACTTCGATACGACTGTTTGCTTGTTCAGTAGTCAGTTCATATGGAACACTTTGGCAATTCCTGGCTACCTTACCGATACGTTGCAGCTGCCACACTATAATTGCTTGTTAGCAACCAAGTTCGGATGACAACCTGGGAGTGCTTATCGATGGATCAGCTTCAACACGTGGCACAAAATGTTGTACCAATATTGTCCCGATAGCGACTTACATTCGAGGTCTTTGAGCTTCTTGAACCAAGCTTGAGCAGCACAAATGGAGAATAATCCTCACAATGCGTTTCGCATTATTTCTCAGGCGCTTAGGTACTTTTAATACTTTTTTTTCTAGTAATGAGTTGTAATGTGTGTTTTTTTCTAGTAATAAATTGTAACCCAAGACTCCAATACTTGTAATAGGTTATGAGCACACGTAGTGGACTTTATACTTTACCTGTAGTATTGTATATAAAGGCAGACCTTAGTGGAGGCTGAGAAGCAACCACTTCAAAGCGTCATTTTCGAAAGAATTTAGATTTTAAAACAAATTTCCTTAAAACATTTTGTCAGTGTATTAAAAATAATGTAGGAGCTCAAAATATTTTTTGCTTCATCTTTATATTCAACCAGAAACTATAGTGTTTTCCTGATGGTTTCATCTTACGTTGCTATTTTAAAAGAAAAACAGCTGTAAGTGGGCGGAATTGAAAGCGATATCGGTAATTATTTAAATGATTTGATGCTATCGATACATTTGTCTTATTAAAAACTCTCGAATATTTGAATAATTCGATATGTTAATAATATGTGAAGTAATATTTTACGTGCCTTAATATTTTTATTTTCTATGTACTTAATTATGGTAGCAATTTAGAATTGTATATTCGTGTTATCAAAGGATTTGCGGGGCGAGGGAGGCTCAGTCGCTAGCGCGACAGGCTCGTAATCTGTAGTTCCCAGGTTCGAGTCCCAGCTGGGTCAGCGTTGAGATTTATCTCCGCAAAATTTCCCGCCCTGCCCACGGTCAGTAGGGGACACCGATGGGCTTGGTAAAGGCCACCGTCCGTCGGATGGGACGTTAAGCGATGGGCCCGTGTGCGGGAGAGCCATACCCTGTGCACGTTAAAGAACACGCTGGATGGCCTTGACGGGAGGCTACCATCTGTCTCCCAACAGCTGTTCCAGTGAGTCCACTCCCACAACCTTCTCTGAGCCTTCGGGGTCCATGTGACCTGGCCATTTAGCCCATGATGTGCAAAAAAGTGCCGCTCAGAGGTAAAACAACCCAACTCAAGGGATTTGCGGGAGTCGCGAAAATGGTAAATAGGTGTGTTTTTGATAGGTAAAAAAAGTAACTAAGAAAGTACTTTTCAGAAGGATAATTAGCTATGAAATTAGAAAAAGGAATGTAGGGGACTTTTTTATCGCGGCAAAATACTGTTGAGCTAATGTTGCCTATGTAATTGTGAGTCGGTAGAGTCGCACGGATGTGATGAAAATATTAACACTTAGTTATTAGTCAGAAGTGTTTTAAGGAATTTTTAGTTCATAGGGCTATTTTAAGTGTGGATATGCAGCGCATTTTTTAATACTTTTTGCCTTTTTATTGTTTTATGTTATGTTTACCTTCATTTTATAATGGTACAGAATGGAAATAATTTTAGGAACTATATTACTGCGAAGAATATCTTTGATAAATTTGATACGTAAATAAATTTTCAATAGTTTAGTATGAAGCGCGAACAATTATCATGGTGATATATGGCTGTGAATAGCATTGTGAAGACTTTAATAAAAGTCCAATCCATTATTGCAAATTTACCATTGTTACTTTGACTCCCCCCGCCCCCTCCGATAGGGGACCACTTTGACGTGGTGGTGGTGGTGGTGGGGGGTTCTTGTGACCCAGCACCAGTCGAAGGCTCTGCTGACCGGTTTGAACCCCGGTTGGACAGAGCCAAAACCAACCCGAGGTGGAAGGCATTGCTGACCGGTTTAGTGGCCCGGGTGGACACTGCTCAGACCTCAAATCAGGGCTCAGTGGAGCAAAGTACAGGCCCTGCTGAAAGAAGTAGTTCCTTTAATAAGCAAGGGCCTTTTTCAAAGCCTGGGTTCAACTAAGAGTCTCCACCCCGGGAGCCGAGCGAACTTGGATCTATATATCTTTGTTCATGGCTAACCGGTGAACAGAGTAAATTTAGGTTTTGTCCGATGGATGAGCTTTCCTTCTATACGACTGCTCGCCATAGGACCGTCAGGGATGAGATGTATCTATATGGTATAGCCTTGCCCCTGACAGTAGATAATACACGGCATTCCTTACTGGTAGTGTCGAAGGCGGAATCAGGGTTTGTCGTGTTTTGCTGTGGTTGTCACAGCAAATCAGAAAAGTTGTTACTTTGGCTCACGTTCCGCAAGTGATTCTGCGTAAACTTGCGGTAACGAGATTATGAGAGATCTTTTGTTTCTTCACTTTACTGATTCACCCTGTGACCTTACTTTTTTAGTGTTCTTTCCTTATAATGCGGCTGACAGATTCATATGAAACGAGAATTCACGACGTTATCATGGAATACTTTAATATAAGCTTATTAACAAAAACCGTACATATTCCGTATCGCCACAGTTCGAAAAATGAGAGACAAAAATGGCGAATTTTTCTAGTCAGTAGAATAGTGAATTTTTATAAATATAAATATTCAAACTACAATTACAATTCTTGTTTCGTATGCATCCGTGGGCCGCATTATACAAAAAAAAAATTAAGAAAGAAATATAAGGTCACCGAGGTTGTGAGTCATTAAAAGGGGAATCAAAACAATCCTCGTAATATCGTTATGGATTTGGAAAATTACCCAGAGGGGATGTCTATAAAACTTGAGCCATTACTTTATGTATCAGATTTGTCAAATATATTCTCCCGCGTTAAAATAATCATTAAAGTGATTTTCTTTTCGTAACACCGTAAAAAACAAAGGCAAATTATCATAACGAAACAACATAAATTTTTAAAATATGCATCGCTGATTCGCATTTCAAAATAGCCCCGTGGGCTAAATAACCTAATCGCATTAAACTTTCTTCTGCTTATACATAATTTTTTTTTAACAATTTTCCCAGTAGTTTACTTTTTCTTTTTGAGCATTAATCTATTTTTATAGATGGTGGGGAGTTTTACTTTTGTTTTGAGATTATGATGGAGGAAAAGTGATCCTTTTGTAGGAAAAAAATATAGTGTTATGAAAACCCAATTCTAAATAATTTCCGAATTTTTTTGGTGGTTTATTTGAAATATTATTAGGGTTCTTTTTACCTTTGACCGGGATTGGTTTTGCACACAATGGGCTAAATTAACCTCAAAGGCTCATAGAAAGTTGGGGGAACACTTAACATGCACTGGATATGGCTCTCACGCACACGAAACCACCGTTGAATGTCCCATCTAACGGACGGCGGTCTTTCCAAGCCCACTGGTGTTCCCTACCGACAGTGGGTAGGCGGGGTGTTTAGCGGAGATAAATCTCAACGCTGGCCCAGGTGGGACTCGAACCTGGGAACTACAAATTACGCGCTTGGCGCGCTTTCGACTGAGCCACCCCCATTCCATTTTAACGAAACATGAAAGCAAATAAAGAGAAGTAATGCAAAATTTTATACTTTTTAAAAGTTTATTTCATATAGTTCACATTTAAGCATAAAAATTTCAGAATGTAATGTTTATAATAGCAGTTGTTTCTATTTTCAGTTGAGTTGCCGTTTGGAAACTTTTGTGTATTGAAGTCGCAGTGAATAGGACAGGATATGGCTCGGCAAGTGACTAAGGTAAGTGAAAGGTCATTATCACGACAATAGTGAACTTTTTAAGGTGGAATATGGGAATACCTTGAAAATGAAAGTGGGAAAAGAAGCCAATCCCTACGATTAATGTATCGTATGTATCACACCACCGACTAAAGTTTTGACAGAAATTATCGACCACTTCTGCGTTAGTGATTTATATCAGAAAAAGCAGCAATAGAGCTTCCTATATAATACCGGCTTTGGACAGTATATTAAGAGAGTTAATTTTCAAATCCATCGCCGTTTAAGTAAAACTTTTCTCTGTTAAAACAGATAGGGATCTATTTTTTAACCAGACACGGAGTTACACAGTAGTAACCTGTTTACCAAATTTAGGATCATTCACTGTAAATAAAGGGTGGTACCTTACACCAGTTTATGTTGGTAGCTAGGTTATCATCATTTTATGATGCAAAGTAAGACTATATACTGGTAAAAGTTTATTTACATCCGAAAAACCTAATTCAACACTAGAAACAGATGTAAGTAATCCCATATTCTAGTAAGAGGATACTACCACGAAACCTAAACCTAATATCAGGAAAGGGTGTAAAATAACTACATTCTGTTTAACACCAGAAAGAGGTTAACACTATATTCGGGTGAATGTTTATACCTAAAAATCAAAACCTAATGCCAAGTTAATAAAGTTTACGATATTATTGTTTCTCAACATTTGAAACAAAACATATTTTTTATTAAATAATTTTTTAATATTTACGCTGGTAAATATGAATAATCATAAAACAAATAAAGAAGTAAAAATTAAATAATTTATTGTAGTATTTTTAGAACACTGAAAAGTATACGATCAATTCTTACATTTTAAATGTTTTTCAATTAGAAAATAGTGAAATAAAATTTTTAATTAAATTCAAGGATTAATTATAAGTTAATTGTCCAACTTAATAATAGGATTTTTCTTCAAGGTTGGTGTTTGCTTAAATCATATTATTGAATTTTAATATTATTAAATACCTGTTTATTTGTTTTTTTTTTATTATTAAATCATTATTTATTTGTTATATTTTAATTTATACTAATTTCTATAAACAGAAATAACACGGATGTTGAATTTTTGGGAAATAGACAACTTTAATACGTTTTCTCACCGCGTTTCTTTGTCAATCCACCAAAAAAGTTTCGAAATGTTTCGGAGAGACTTAAAATGCTTCCCAGGCGATGGCAGAGATAATTTTAATTTAATACAGGTATTAGAGAGAATTTATTTGCGGTGTAATAGGGATATGAATCCGAAGTCAAAGCATGCATATTAAATGACAATTTAGTACTGATCCCAATCGATTTAAATGCCAACAAAACTATTATCTTGACATGCATCGTAAAATGATTTGGATGAAGATTATCATCCAAGTTCCGTCGCTGTTCTTCCCGACAAAGCCCATCATTAGCATCACATTTATGTCCTTCGACAGTGTTTTGAACTGACGATCAGACATCCAGTGATATGGATCTCTTCAATGGCCAGCGCAGAATTAATCTTCTGTTTAAATCCAACATCAGCAACGTTTTTCATCTTTATTCCTTGCAAAATTTCCCAAAGGATAAGAAGTGATGCTTGTTTTTGAAATCATAATTCAAAATTATTGCATGCTTTCAAAATAAATAAATTACTCTTCAGACATCCCCTTGTTATAGAAGTCTGACAATGTAATACAACATAGAAGAAATGTTCTGTGAACAAAAAGGTGAGATTTTAGACTTCAGCAGAAAACCAATAATACAGGTAACCCCCCCCCCCCAGTTCATCGCGAAGGATACGTTCTGGACATGGTCGCGATCAACGGGGGATTTAAAAAAATCATTTTAAAATTCGAAAAACACTTTATAAATAAAATAAATATTATTAATAACAAAAAAGTCATACATAACATAATTCATAATTCATTCATTTTGTTCCGTGTTGCAAAAAGGAATCTAGATTCCTTTGTTTGGTCTCTCTACGTTTATTATGCAAAATTTGCCGATAACTGTCAAATAATCCGTTACAACCACGCTTTATAGCACTCACTCGCTCGTAATCTTCGTCGTTTTCTTCTAACAACTCCATGCATTGATTGTGAAGAGAAAGGGCCTTTTCAATGATTTTGACATTTAACTTTCGCACGGGAACAGGTTCCGAGACGTCATCTTCTTGGGACATAGTATGGCAGTCCATTTCCTGCAGCTCTTCATTAGTTAAGGGTTCGCCGTGTGATTTTAACAAAGTCTGAATATCATCTACATCAACACCTTCTTTGTCTCCGGAAGTGGCTATAAGACTAATCTCTTCGATGATATTTTAAATATCATTTTCATAATTGATGTGATCTTTATTCATATATTCATTCATTCATTTCTCTGAGCATCTTTTTCCAACACCCTTCATACACGACTGGGTGACTTCATTCCACGTTTCGTCGATGTTTCTGATAGCTTTCATAATATTAAATTGTTTCCACCAAACCCGCATGGCATCTCTACCACCTCCATCAGTTTCTTCAATGAGTTGGCGCATTGTTTTTCTTAAATAATAGGCTATGAATTGGCTATGAATATTGGCTAAATAATAGGCTATGAATATTGCGCTTTGATCCATAGGCTGTAAGATAAAATTGGTATTCGGAGGTAAGAAGACCACTTCAACGGGAAAATCAGTGCACAGAGTCTCAAGTTCCACAGGATGTCCCGGCGCATTGTCCAACACCAAAAGAGCTCGAGCTTCAACTCCAATATCCTCGCAATATTATTTTATTACTGGACGGAAACAAGTTTTAAACCAGTCCATAAATAAATTTTGTGTCATCCAAGCCTCGGGGTTACTTCGCCAAAAAACTGGTAAATTGTTTTTAGAATAACCTTTCATGGCACGAGGAGTTTCTGATTGATAAATCAATAATGGTTTCAATTTTAATTCTCCGGATGCATTTCCGCCGAGAAGAAGAGTTAGACGATCCTTGTCTACTTTAAATCCAGATGCAGTCTTCTCCTCTATGGAAATAAACGTACGTGTAGTCCCCTCTCATCTACATTAAAAATTAAATTTGGTGGATAATTTCCCCTTTCCACAATTTCACGGAACTCCACTGGATATTTATTTTTCAGCTGATTCTACGTCTGCACTAGTCGATTCGCCAAACATTTTAAGGCTATGCAAGTTTGATCGTTTTCTAAACCGATCAAACCAACCTTTGCTTGCTTTAAAAACTTCTTCTCCTCCATGTTGAGATTTTAAATGATCCCAAAGACTAAGTGATTTATTCATTATGATTTGGGTACTCACAGGCATGTGGTGTTGATTTAGGTCCTCTATCCATTTGCTTAATAAATTTTCCATTTCTGTCATCAAAAAACTTCTGGTTCGTGAAACTTTCGCCAGCCTTTTTAATTTTGTCTTTTTGTTGCACAATTGATCGCACTGTAGACTCAGGCAATTTGAAATCCCTTCCTACAACGGTAAATTTACCACAACTTTCTATTCTTTCTATAATTTTTAGTTTCTTTCTAAAGTCACTACATTGCGAATTTTCTTAATCGATTTTTCACGTTGTCTTTTTAACATTTTAAAAATTACAAAGGGATAAAAAAATATATAATCAATTTAATTAGCGTGCGTTTGACACTACAGCTAAGATTACACTGAAGGATAGACCCAAATGATGCATTGGCTCAACCGTACCAGGCACCAGCGTACGGCGTTCTTTTGTCTCGCCCACACTCGTAACTTTACGTTATGTACATGTATATGATGCGATTGAGCGAGAAAGAAAGTTAGCACGCACGTGCAACCATTCATTTTGTCTTTTCCTCGCATGTTTCAAAGCCACACAAGTGCCGAGACAAAAAAAAGGATCGCGATATAACGAATCCGCACTCGCCGGGGTCGCGATAAACGGGGGTTATCTGTACACACGAAAAGAAATATTCCATCCATCGATTCATGCATTTATTTTCATAAGCATGAGATCCTAAATAATGGGTTAATTATACCTTTTATTTTTAATTATTTTAATATTTTGGCATGCTATTCTTATTGATCTTAGGACATGTTTGCAGTTGACATATATGCAACAGTAACACAAGTAGGTCGATTAAAGAGGTTTTTTTTCCTTTAATATAATACATCTTATTATTCTTTCTGTATACATGTTGCAAACAATCGTTAAGTTGTTAGCCATGACCCACAAAAGCTTACAGTTTATCTGCAGGAAAGAGAATAATGAGAGTTACAAGTTGTTTTCAACATTTTGGATCATTGCTTTATTACATACATTTTTATATATTTATAAATACTGCACTAGTAGATTTGGCTGTCGTTTGTGGGTCTGAAATTAAAATGAATAAAATGAAAATTAAAAATATTTTGATATTTTGTGCCAAGGGGCTTAAACTAGTCCAGGAAACAAATTTCACTTTTCAATGAAATTCAGACAACAAGTTACAGAAAGATATAACATACTACTCAAAATTATCTATTACAGTTGATAATCTCAAAATGTAAAATTTACCAAAATATATAACTGAGTTGAATAAAAAATTAAAACAAAGTTCTCAGAATCATTAATATTACTAATATACTTTTTCAATTCTGTTTTAGACAAAGAATAGCTTTTTACATTTCTAAGACTATAATCTAAAGAATTAAAAAATTTTGGGGCAATAAAAATGAAAGATTGCAAAATATTTTTGTTGGCCTTTGAAACATAAAAGGAAAGGCCTGTTTTTCTAGAATTAAATTACATTTCTTTTCTTTTAAACAAGTCTTGATTAGAAAATAAAAACAGTAAGATATTATATATATATGTAAATTTGACTAATAATAATAAAAATAAATACCCTCTCAAGCAGCTGCTTGCCACAGAGGTCTCACAGGAGCCTGTCAGTTTATATGCCATAGTCGAAGGTCTGAGAGGATGGCAAGACCTCAGCAGAAAAACAACACGCACAACCATGCCTTACCCAGGGCTCGAACCCAGGTCCCTTACATCAGTAGCCAAGCGTGCTAACCACTCGGCCATGGGACGGCTTTTAAATACCCCCTCAAGCAGCTGCTTGCCACAGAGGTCTGACAGGAGCCTGTCAGTTTATATGCCATAGTAGAAGGTCTGTGAGGATGGCAGGACCTCAGCAGAAAAACAACACACACACCCATGCCTTACCCGGGGCTCGAACCCAGGTCCCTTAGATCAGTAGCCGCGTTCTAACCACTCGGCCATGGGACGACTTTTAAATACCCCCTCAAGCAGCTGCTTGCCACAGAGGTCTGACAGGAGCCTGTCAGTTTATATGCCATAGTAGAAGGTCTTGAGGATGGCAGGACCTCAACAGAAAAACAACACACACATCCATGCCTTATCCGGGGCTCGAACCCAGGTCCCTTAGATCAGTAGCATGTTTAAAAAAAGGTTTTCACAGCGCTCACAAATATTTATAATTAAAAACCCTTTCAAATATTCTCTGATGAATATTCTATAAAAGTAGTTGACTAGTTTTGTAGTCTCCTCGCCAACTGCAGATGCCATACTAAATTTTGGAATAAATCCATGCTTAGTATCATCATCATCATCATACTCAAGCTGCCATGGGCTACGGAGGTCCAACCAGGCCGCGCAGTTTAATTCTCAAAGGATATCTGTCCTGAGCTACATCTGCTGCATCCTGCCACTGCACATCAATTCTAACAAGGTCCTGTTTGACATTGTCTGCCCACCGCATCCTAGATCTCCCCTTCTTTCTGAGGCCTTTAGGCACACTGTTCATAACCCTATTCGCCAATCTATAATTATTCATACGGGCAACATGGCCAAACCAACGGAGTCTCTCTCTGCACAATATGCTGCTTAAAGGAGGTTGCAAACTCCTTTGCCTAACCTCATCATTAGTTACAAAGTTGAACCACCTAATGCCCAAGATACTGCGTAAGCATCTGGAATCAAAAGCATCTAGTTTCCTGTTATCTTGTTTACAAAGTGTCCAAGTTTCACTACCATAACTAACCCTAGAAAGAACCAAACTATTATACAGCCTAATTTTAGTCTTTAGGTGTATACGCCTATCTCTCCACACTCTCCATAGATTCTTAAAAGTCCCGGCAGCAATCCCTATTCGTCTGTTAATCTCATGCCGCACATCACCATTATCTGTTATATAGCTCCCAAGATAATTAAACTGTGACACCTGCTCAAGACTGCAACCTTTCAGATTAACTGAATCACGGGCCTGCCTGACCAATTTTCATCACTTTAGTTTTCTCTCTATTTATAACCAAATATACTCTACTGCCAATCTCATCAACAGCTCGAATGAAAGAGTTCATCTCATCAACATCATCTGCCAAAAGGGGTTAAATCATCAGCATAATCTAAATCAGGAATTTTCGTATCTCCAGCCCATTTAAGGCCGAAATCTTTCCCTTGAAGTGAATTTCGCATAACATAATCAATAACCAAACTGAAGAGGAAAGGAGACACAATGCACCCTTGTCGAACACCAGAAGTAAGACTAAACCAATTGCTACAAGCCTTACCAACTTTCACACACGACTCAGTGTTATTATAGAGAGCTTTCATTATGTTAACTAACTTGTCAGGTATACCATATGATCTTACAATCAACCACAAATTATGACGATCAACAGAGTCGAAAGCCGTTTTGAAATCAACAAAGCTAGCAACCAAAGGTTTCTGAAACTCTAAACATTTCTCAAGAATCTGCCTAAGTGAAAATATCTGATCTGCACCTCCCCTACCACTTCTGAATCCACATTGCTCATCACGCAATTGCCTGTCAACTAGATTCTTAATTCTATTAAGCACAATCATGCAAAGAACTTTCCCTGGAACACAGAGTAGGCTGATACCCGTATAGTTATCACAAGAAATGCGATCACCTTTTTTGAAAATAGGGATAATAATAGCTCTGGTAAAATATTTAGGAACCATGCCTTCATCATAAAAGTTATTCAAAATTTCAGTCATCCAAGTGGTAACCGAAACATTCCCAGCTCTGAGCATTTCTGTAGTAATTTCATCTATCCCTGTTATTTATGAAGTTTAAGCTTAGAAATAGCCAAAATAACTTCAGATTGTGTTATACAGCCAACATTAAAACCTCCAATACATTTATCATCACTACAAACAATTGGAGTAGAACTAACCACATTGTTTAGAACATCACTGAAATGCTCAGCCCACCTTGCCATGACAGAATCCTCACCTTCTACTACAACCTTGTTCAGCCTTCAATCCCTGTATACCTGTCCATTTTCTACCAAACAAAACATTAACTATCTGGTACAGCTCTTTGCTGTTCTGCTGTCTAATTTCTTCCTCGGCTTTGTCAGCAAAGCCATCAAGCCAAAGATTCTTAGCAGCTAACTGATCCTTTACACATATATTAAGCTCTCTGTAATCCTTTTTATTAGGACTAGTAGGGTACTGATTAAGGACATTCCTGTAGTTCCTTCTTTCTGAAATAAGCTCAAGTGCCTTATCGCTCAAATAATTCTTTCTCCTCTGCTACTTTTTTCCTAAAAGAGTACTGTTAGTTTCCAAAAAAGCCTGTTTAAAATGGCCCCATTCTCCCTCAACTTCAGTATTAAGCAAACCATGACTGTCATAATGATTAAGTAACCTATCGTGGTAAGCTTTGGCTATAACTGGGTCTTTCAGAGCTTCAGTATTAAAAGCAAATTTTTTAACCCTAGCACAACACTTTTTAAGTTTAAGTAGCAAGACAGTTTTAACAAGGTAATGGTCAGATCCAATTTCAGCTCCCCTATATGCCCTGGTATTTCTAACAGAACTAGCCCATTTGCTGTTAATTAATATATAATCAATCATATTCTTATGCAGTCCATCGGGTGAAACCCATGTGTACTTATGTATGTCGCGGTGTTTGTAATAAGTGTTAGTTATTCTGAATCCGTTGAGTTTACTTACCTGCAGGAGACGCTGCCCATTGCCATTGGAGCTACCAATACCAAAAGGGCCTATTACTCCTCCCAAAGATCAGGGTCAGTACCAACTTTGGCATTGAAGTCACCTAGAACAAGGGTAATATCTCCTTTTTCGACAGAATTCAAAATAACCTGAAGTTGTTCATAAAACCTATCATCCTCATCGGCATCCTCAGTGGGGGCATAACAGCAGATAACATTCAGGTCTTTAACGCTTGTCTGAAATTTTGCTGTAAGAAACCTTTCATTAATTCACTCATATACTAGAAGAGCACCACTAGCGTGTCTGCTGAGAAGCAGACACATGCCTTGGTGATGCTTATTGTCGTCCCTCCCTGATAAGAGAAATTTAAGATTATTTTTAAGAATCTGATCTTTATCTGTCCATCTGGTCTCTTGCAAGACGAGAATATCTAAATTATAATGGTGGAATTCTTGTGTGAGGACATCAAGAGAAAAAGCTCTGTGCAGAGTCCTCACATTCCAACTAAATATGGAGAGAAAATGGTTAGTGGGATGATTAAAGAAACTATGTTTATTGAGAGAGGGAATGCCGACAATATCAAAGAGCCCCTAATCGCAGACATGGGGCAAAGACCCGTTTCCCCACTACTAAAGGCTGAAGCCATCTACACTGGAAGCGTAATCCAATGTAGAATTTGACGATGCCAATAGAAGCAAAGAGTTCAGGTGCCTGCGATGACCTCTGCTCAGGATTATCCACCAGCTGATAAACATATCCTGTGAATCTATTCACTTGGGCTGTCAACCCACAAACAAACAGAAAATACAGCGGAGGATTTTCCCTCCACAGGCTCTTTTATTAAAATTAAATGAATAGCAACATATAAAACGAAAACGGAAACAAAAGTAAAAAAAAAAAACAATGAAATATGGTTAAATACAATTTTTCAATAATTTGGAATTTAATACCAACTATGTATCTAGATTAAAATGATTAAACTGTACACGAATATCAAATATTAAATCATAACATTTAGGATTGTGTTATGGTATTCAACTGGTATCGCATTTTGTTGTTTTCGTTGTCCTCACTGGCAGTACTCGGTTCTTTTGATTTTACTTCCCCAGTACTCGTGCTACTGAAGGCCTCTTCAAGCTTTCAGCCTTCTGGAACTTTTTATGTGAACATGAAATTTCCAGAACGAATTGACGCAAGTTGACCGGCTGCTGAAGGAACAACAATCAGGCAGCCAATAAGAAGTCAACACGACTTTTTATTTGACCTACAACCATGTGATACTGAGCAATGAGGGAGGCTAGAAATGTCTCCTTTGCCCCATTCCAACTTGTGCTGTGGATCTTGCAAGTCGCTGGCTTTTGTCTTTCCCACACGCATGGTCACCTTCTCCCAGTATTCACTGTAAGAGACACATGACATGTTGTTGCGGGATTCCACTGTAATTAATCTCAACTTATACTGCATCTCTGGATTGGAAAATGAAGAGGGAAACACAAAAGAATGAACTGTTAAACTAGCACTCTGGATGAGAGAAACATAAAAGGCACAGGTCGTACTAGGACTCTTTGCAACCCTCATAACATTAGGAGAATGAAGTAGACGCATTTTTCTCCTGTTTTGATCCCCTTAATTGATTGAAGGCTTTATGACACACGTGGCCTAGGTCACCCTGCGCCGAATTTGCCATTCGTATACTTGTCACTGCTCGCATTAGAGGTTGGGTTGTTTTACCTCTGAGCGGCACTTTTGTGCACACCATGGGCTAAATGGCCAGGTCACATGGACCCCGAAGGCTCAGAGAAGGTTGGGGGAGGGGACCCACTGGAACAGCTGTTGGGAGACAGATGGTAGCCCCCCGTCAAGGCCATCCAGCGTGTTCTTTAACGTGCACAGGGTATTCCGACGGACGGCGGCCTTTCCAAGCCCATCGGTGTCCCCTACTGACCGTGGGCAGGGGGGGAATTTTGCGGAGATAAATCTCAACGCTGACCCAGCTGGGACTCGAACCTGGGAACTACAGATTACGAGCCTGGCGCGCTACCGACTGAGCCACCCCCGCCCCTCGCATTAAAGGAGTTAAGTAACTAAAGAATTAATAAAGTTGTTAACATGGAAAACTGTAGTAGAACGACATTTATATGTACGCAATTTCTTGCTTGAGCTTAGGAAGAAGGTGCACGGAAATATCCCCTACTTGAAACAAATCAACATTCAGCAGAACGTTACTGCGGTTACAGGCATGCCCTCAGCAGAATACAAGGCAACGCCTTTTTTCCCTTGCCTCCTTTTTTATTCAATATCCCAGAAGTCTGTTCTCTCCACAACCAGCAGGAGTTGGGCATGACAAATTGGTGCCGATTTCCCAGGATCTCTCATCTTCTGGGTTATTGTGGTATTAAAACAGCTGAAGAATAATGTATGAGGTTATGCAAAGTGCAAAAAATGTTCTTTATTGAGTTATGTGATGTTCAATATCAAATGTAGTACTGTATATTTGTAGAGTAGGAACTCCTGAAATTGAAATATAGGAAATGAAGTGAAAGTGAATTTTGGTTGTGTTAATTTTTGCATAGTGAGGAGTAGTTTTGTCTAATTTTTGGGTATATGTGTGTGTGTTCTTTAGTGAGTTTCAGGAAACATCTGTGAAAAAAGAAAGAGAAATTATTTTTGAGTATTAGGGCTATTATGGATGTCAATCGACGAAAATGTTGAAAGACACTTGATTAGATATAACACGGCAAAAGAAATTCTAAATAGTTTTGTTAAGTTTTTTGTAACAACTATTAGTGAGATGCAAACAGAATTTGCGATGATGAATACTAGGTCAGATAAGGTTTACGAATTATGTTACATAAATAAGAATTCTATTCATTTTCCACTAGCTAGTAACTTTGATGTTGCTAATATTATAGATCACTTAAAATATAATACATCTCCTGGATTTGACAATATTAAACCAAAATACGTAAAGGAAAGAAAATGCAATTTTGTTCATGTACTAACAATTCTTATAAATAAAATTTTTGAAAATTCGCAAATCCCAATATCTATGAAAATTGGAATTATTTGTCCGGTAAATAAAAGTGGATCAAAAAGAATTTTAATAATTATAGACCAATCACTCTATTAACAATGCTTGATTAGATAATGGAAAAATATCTTGGAGATCGCTTGCAAAATGTTTTGAATAAAATAAATTTTCTGTCAAGTCAGAAATTTGGGTTCCGTAAAGGTATGGGAATGCAAAGTCTTTTGGTAGATCTTATTAATAATATAAATATTAATTTAAAAATAGGAAAGAAATGCGTTGTAGTATTTATGGACTTAAATAAAGCATTTGATTTAGTTGACATTGACATCTTGCAACAGAAATTATATTTACTTGGTATAAGAGGGAATATTTTTGAATGGTTTAAAAGCTACTTATTACATAGAGAAATAGTTATGAAAATAAATGATAATTTTAGTGATAAATTTCAGATCAATTTTGGAGTTTCACAAGGATCTATTCTCGGCCCTATGCTATTCCAAATATACATAAATGATTTGGCTAATATTAATTTCGATAGTAAATTATATATGTATGCTGATGATACAGTGCTAATCAACGTCCACTCTGATTTAGAATACACTATTTGCAATCTAAAAAATGATTTTAATAAAGCAGTTAAATGGTTTGATCTTAACAAACTGAGTGTAAACGAGAAAAAAACTAAATTTATATGTATTGGTTCTCAACAACCTATACTTAATAGAAGAATTACTAAGCATCGAATAAGTTGTACTATGCTGGATGGTTGATCACCTGGTATATGTAATTGTCATAAAATAGAAGAAGTAAACGAAATAATTTACCTAGGCTTGAAAATGAATTCGAAAATGAATTGGAATAAAGATATTGATTGGATGTGTTCAAGACTACGATTTGTACACATCCAATAAGAAACATTTAAAAACAATAAGAAAACATTTTATTAACAGGAATGTAATTGAGGTACATGCTCAAAGAAATTGCTCAAACTTCAAGAAATTGCTCAACTTCAAAGAAATTACTCCACGGTAGAAATGCCGTTGGGTGCGAGGACCGACCCTTTTATACCATTTCCAACGCCACCTAGCGGCTCGCCGTTTGCGTTCCGACTATACATTCTATGAAGAATATTGCTCGTATAGCTGCGTTCTACCACCCCGTAAAGTTTTGCCCACTTTTTCAGATTCACCCTGTATAATCGTGCTTGGGAATCAAGTCCCCTTGGAGACCTGTATTAACGGGTTTCGTAAATCTCGTAAACAGTTATAATGGCGACAGCTTTTTTCGAACAACTGGCGAACATTGCCTCTCTAGCAAAATGGTAACCGAGCGAGATGGCGATCACTGTCTTGTCAAAGCTCAGAGGTGCGGCAGCGGAATTCCTGAATGCATCACAGGAGTTGCGCATTTACACATTGATTTCACTAAGATTTTCTCTGGGGCTATGAGGCTTTTTCTTAAATTGTCATCATTTTGACCTCTAAATGTCATTTTATGTTAATTATGTTATCACCTGTGATGTTAAACCCTCTTGAATGAATTTTTTTGTGTCATTCAGATATGAATGACTCCAGAAAACGAGCTAAAATGGTGTACACTTGCTGTGATAGACGTCCGGTCTGCTTCAACTATGCATGGAATGCTTCAATTCTCAACACACATAGCATTATTTTTTCATCGGACTACACTGTAATTATGGATAGCAACCTAGTAACGTGTTGTACCCCCTCTGGCACTGATAACGGCCGCCACACGACGAGGCAAGGACTTTATAAGCTTGCATAAATGTTCCACAGGTATGGCGACCCATGCATTCTCCAAAGCTATCTACAATTCTCTGAAGGTCGTCGCTGATGGGACACCGGCACAAACACTCTGCTCGGCAGTATCCCAAAGTTTTTCGATGGGATTTAAATCTGGGCTTCTATGTGACCAATTCATTATTTCAAAGTCAGAAGAATGTTCCTGAAACCATGCAGTAACTAACCTGGACCTGTGAGATGAGCAGTTGTCTTGCTGGTAGACGCCATCTCCATTGAGATGCATGATGGCCATAAATGGTCAGCCATGAGTTCTTCATACTGGGATGCATTGAGAGTCGTCGGTACACGTAACATAGGTCCAACAGACGTCCAACTGAAGACACCCCAGGCCATCACTGAGCCACCACCAGCTTGTACTGTTCTGAACTTACATGCAGGATCCACGGCTTCATGGGATTGGTGCCATATCCCCAGTCTTCCATCGATGTGCTGAAATTTAAATCGGGATTCATCACTCCAGGATATCCGTTGCCAATTTTCAATGGTCCAGTTTCGATGTTCTTTAGCCCAGGCAAGGCGTTGAGCACAGTGTCATGCCGTTAGAAGTGGGACTCTCGTAGGTCGGCAGCTCCCGAACCCAAGACGATGAAGTGAGCGTTTCACGGTCTGTGCACTGACTTCCTGGCTGGAACCCGCATTCAGATTGGTGGTGATTTCAGATAATGTCTGGCCCCTATCGGTCCTTACGATGCGGGTCAGATGGCAAAGCCCACAATCATTCAAGGCTGGTTGTCCTTTGCAGTTTGTCTGGGTGCTTGTTTTTTTGCTGGAATTTTCATATTCCCAGAACACTCTTGAAACTATCGTATATGAAAATCCAAGTTCGTTGACAATTTCAGAGATTGAGTGTCCCATCCGTCGGGCACCTACGATCTGCCCTCTGTCAAATGCATCTAAATCCCGCGCCTTTCCCATTACGCTTCTCACGACGAATGCTTGAGGAAGACAAAGCTGACAGCTATATATGACCAGAAGTTCAGCCACGCATGCATGCAAATGCGCGACTTGCAGTATTCTTTGAACGAATTTGGATAACGTCTCCTATCCTTAATTCAATGGCACTTCAGTGTATATAAAGCATTATGTTTATAATTTTCGTTTCATAAATAATTTATATATTTTCATTCGCAAGAAGAATTAAGCCAAGTTCATTTCAATTAATAAATATATAATTAATTTTTATTGACTTTCATGTTTCTTTATTCATCAATTAAGTCGAACTAAGTATATTAAAAAGTTCCGCAGAGACCACTCTTTCTACCAGTATTGGACTTATACGTAGTGCCACTCATATGAGTATAACTTGGCTCCGAACGAAAACACGTCATCATACATACATGTATGAAGTGGCACAGGACGAACTATTAACGTCATTCATAAAGTAATAACGTGACACTCAATGTGTTAAGAGAGAGTATGAAACGCTCAAGAAGGCAGTCATAGATAGGTTCGACATAAAAGATCTGTTAGCCACTCAGCTTCATCGATTCACCACCTGCCAGCAACAATTGGGAGTAAGTGTGCGGGAATATGCGTCATGGCACGATTGAGGAAGCTAGCATACCATTTTTTGTGTTGGGTTGTTTTACCTCTGAGCGGCACTTTTTTGCACACCATGGGCTAAATGGCCAGGTCACAAGGACCCCGAAGGCTCAGAGAAGGTTGGGGGAGGGGACCCACTGGAACAGCTGTTGGGAGACAGATGGTAGCCTCCCGTCAAGGCCATCCAGCGTGTTCTTTAACGTGCACAGGGTATGGCTCTCCCGCACACGGGGCCACGGCTTAACGCCCATCCGACGGACGGCGGCCTTTCCAAGCCCATCGGTGTCCCCTACTGACCGTGGGCAGGGCGGGGAATTTTTGCGGAGATAAATCTCAACGCTGACCCAGCTGGGACTCGAACCTGGGAACTACAGATTACGAGATTACGAGCCTGGCGCGCTATCGACTGAGCCCCCCCCCCGCCCCTCCCCTCCTCCCCCCCCCTTTTTTTTTTGAAAAAGGGCAGTTTGGAAAGGAGTATTACAGAAATTTCAGTATTACATAAAAGATTGCAATATTTCTTGTGTAGAATTTTGTGAAAAAAAAATTGTTCCACAAAATTTTTTACATACATTATATTATGTATGGATTTTTTTCCAGAATTCATTAATTCATTCAACAAAATATTTTTTCAACATTTTATTTTCATAGTACCGAAACTGTTTCATTCTTTAGATTATAGCTTTAAGAATGAAAAATATTATTCTTTGTTTAAAACAGAATTGAAAAAAATATATTAGTACTGTTAATGATTCTGAGAGCTTTATTTTAATTTTTGATTCAACTCAGTTGTATATTTTGGTAAATTGTATATTTTGAGATTATCAACTATAATAGATAATTTTAAGTAGTGAGTCATACCTTGGTGTGATTTGTTGCCTGAATTTCATTAGAAAGTGAAATTTGTTTCCTGAACTGGTTTAAGCCCCCTTGGCATAAAATGTTGAAACGTATATTTTTAATTTTGGTTCTATTAATTCTATTTTCTTCTCAGTTTTATTATTTTTTTTATTATTTCGATGTCTTATTCACATGTAGACTAAATGTTTTTCCAAAGTTTTGCACTATAAATTTGCAAGAAATATCTATTGAACTTGAACTAGAAGATGAATAAAGATTATTATTATTATTTATTGTTAAAGGGAGGAATAAGTAGCTTTTTTTAATTTATTTCTTACGGAGGAATAAAATTAAGTGTAACTTAGGAAAAATATTTTTTCACATTTGTGAATCACACGTGTTTCGGTACGGATTGCTGAGGCACTCACGATGCCTTTGCAACAAATTGGTTGAACTTAGTATTAAAGAGGAAAAAATAAATATGTGGAGTTCGAATAAAAATAGCAAAGTTTAGTGGGTTGGGTTGTTTTACCTCTGAGCGGCACTTTTTTGCACACAATGGGCTAAATGGCCAGGCTCACCCCGAAGGCTCAGAGAAGGTTGGGGGAGGGGACCTACTGGAACAGCTGTTGGGAGAAAGATGGTAGCCTCCCGTCAAGGTCATCCAGCGTGTTCTTTAACGTGCACAGGGTATGGCTCTCCCACACACGGGGCCACGGCTTAACATCCCATCCGACGGACGGCGGCCTTTCCAAGCCCATCGGTGTCCCCTACTGACCGTGGGCAGGGCGGGGAATTTTGCGGAGATAAATCTCAACTCTGACCCAGCTGGGACTCGAACCTGGGAACTACAGATTACGAGCCTGGCGCGCTACCGACTGAGCCACCCCCGCCCTCAAAGTTTAGTGAAATAGGCTGGGATTCGAATCTAGTGTAGGAATAAAATAAGGAGTGAGATCTAATGAAAGAAATAATATTTCCTCAGTGACATTTCGAAACAAGTTTAGACACAGTAGGGTGACGTCGAATGCAATGTCAAACGGTTGGAGGTGGAAGGAAATAACAATGAAAGGAAATAACATCAGATTTTCTCATGACTGTTGAGTCGCCATATAAATATCTGATGCAATTCTGCCATCAATCTGAAACAAATTAAAGGGACTTATAATTAGAGAGCTCTCCTACCCTCAAGACAAATTTTCATAAGGGATTGGAAGATGGGCGACCCGCGGGTTTGCTAAGATATCAGCCTCTCTCGTCTTAGAGAAATTTCGAGAACTTTCTGAGAGATCGTTTACTTTATCCTTCTTCGAAGGAGAAACTAGATGGGCGATGACTGACTTTCCTGGAAGGTTGTTTATTTTAAAACACAAAATATCTGTTTTATCAAGAAGGTGGTGGTGGTGGGGAGATTGATAAAGAGAACGAAGAATATTAATAAGTAAGACTTTTGATAAGGGGTTGAATAATATTAATAAGTGTGTTTCTTAAAATAAATTTTCGTAAGAGAGATGAATACAATTGACAAAGGAATTTCTTTGATATGGGTGGTGGTGGATAAAATTAAGAGGAAGAGTATTTATTTTGCCAATGAGTTCCAAAACATCTGTAGCACTGAATATATGATGTAATACTGACGTCGATAGCGTCATTCTGAAACAAATTAAAGAGGTGCTTTAAATTACAAAGATGGCCTCTTCCTCTTCAGAGAATTTGGAAGTAAAGTTTTATAAGGGGGTTGATATTGGTACGACATCATGGGGTTGTCAAGATTCCCCTAATTTAAATAAGAGGCTATCCTGGCTGAGAGAGTAGTTTACTTCGAAAAACAGGAGGCATTTGATCAATGACGCCGTAGATGGCCACCTTGGCAATTATCGAAAAGATTTGTGTATACTTCCAAGAAAGATAACATGGTTGTTTTTGATAGAGGGAGAAGGATTTTTCATGGAGTTTTTTAACTGATAAAAGATTAAATTAATATATTTTCTAATAAATAGTGTTAAAAATATTAATAGGCAATTATGAATACTGAGTTATGAATATTAATAATGGAATGCATATTAATAAGGGGGGTGGAAGGAAGGAGCATAGCATTTAATGTTATAAGGAGGAAAGCACTAATGGGGAATATATTCTGCGACATTATTACTCTATTTCTCACTTGTTGCAATAGTATTTTGGAGCAGCAATGTTGAACGAGAAGCTAAAGAAGTGAGTAATTTTAATAACTAAATACGTAAGAAAATATACAGAACCTTCTGCAGCCTCGTCACCGACAGAACTGATACACCTTCACATTGAAAAGTAAAGAAAAATAGTAACAAAAAATATTTGCAATTTATGGTATGGAATTTGAAAATTATCTTTTTAAGTTGATAATTTTTTTCGAAACATTCGCATCCTCCGGCCCCCATTTTGTAAATGTTTTATTCTACCGGTTTGAGAATCCTTGGTGTAATTGAATTAATATTGTGGTAGATTTTAATATTTATGAAGAAAAACACCAGAACAGCGTTTCCAGCACAAATTAAACCCTGGTTGCATGCCTAGTCTCATTAACACGTATACGTTACAGATAACAATGTAGTAAAATTTTGAAAAACTTCCATTCAGTGCGCTTCTTTGTAGTTCTCACGTTTGCAAGAACTCTTCGTGACAGCCAATTACCAAAAGAAGAAACATTTTTTAATGCATTAGGTTACCATTATTATATTTCGTGTAACAAATATATTACCGGTAGCTACATGTGAATGAAAAGTAACAAATTTACCCTTGCACAAAAAATGTAAATACCTGATTCGCATACAACTGAAAAGAAACGTGTGAAATTCACACTCTTATACAAAATATTTCCAAGAAAAATAACGTTGTTTATTTGCATGGAAAATGCAAGAACTTGATTCACGTACTTTTTGCAATTCAACATGTGACATTTACGCCTGTCTTTTTAACACGTGAAGAGTTACAGTGAAAACAACCTTTCTGATTCTCACTTGTAGATATTTAAATAACCAGAAAAAAAATTTACACCTGTACAGAAATATGCAAGCTCATGCAGGAAAAATAACTTCTTCTATTAAACACTAAATCAATAATTTTTACTTGAACATTAAATGTGCATATTAGATTTACTCACGTATTGAAAACTTATGTGAATTCATATCATTGTCAAACAATGTGCACCTGCAGGAAAAATAACAAATTTCACACTTACACATACAATTGGCTGGGACACTTGCTGAAAACGAACATTTACATGCGCCTTAATACTTTGAAAAGGGATTGATGCAAGAAAATTAACTTAAGAAATATTCACTGGACCTGAAAAGAGTGTGAGGAAGCACATACACCCAATTCTATTTTTACACGATTTTGATTTAACACGGTTTAGAAAAAAATCCAATTCTCTTTTCACATGATTTATTTTGATCTAAAACGGTTCAAACGGTTCCTTTTTAAAAAATCTCCATTTGAATTTAATTCTGAAAAAATATTCCTATCAAGAAAAAATTCCTAGAATTTACATTTATAACAAAGATTTATGGTCACATTTTTCGAAGTAGTTTTAACTTTGAAAATATACTATAGATACACATTTTGTGCACTAAAATTAACAAAATAAAAACTACGATAACATTGCTGATGGTGATGAAGAGGTTCCACTCACTGCATATTTAATTAAAGAAGGGCTTCAAATGGCTAGTAAATTGGAAATTCATTTTCTTATACACAACCAGTTTTTTCTATTTTATTCTCTATTTTATGGTAAAATTGTACAAAACCTACTTCATTCGGAATAAAGTGGCAACATTGAGTTTCGGGAATTCCCCTCAATTTTATCTTCAATACATACGTTAGTCTTGGTCTCTCATTTCGTGTTTATAGTTAGAAGTGTTTAGCTGTTTAATAGAAGAAATCGAAAAAATTGTTTGTTTTTTGAAGTTTTGTGTGCGTAATTTTAAATTTAATAAATTTTATTGATAGACAATTTACAGTTTTTCATCATCTGATTAATTAACTACAATTCAAATATATTTCGTAAGCCTTACCACGATGTCGGATAATTCAACTAAAGAGAAGCAGAAAAGGAAAGAAATTGGTGGAAAAGGATTCGATGATTTATCGTTTGCAGATATTGATGAATTGCTGGTTGACAAAGCTCTTAGCGAAGATGAAATAATAGAAGTTGTCCTTGAGACTCCTGGTGAAAAAGAAAAAAGTGATGGTGATGAAGAGGTTCCACTCATTGCAGGTTTAATTAAAGGAGAGATTCAAATGGCTAATAAATTGGAAAGTCATTTTCTTACACATGATCCCATTGTCGAACGAGCTGAGCAATTTAAACGTGAACTGAAGTCATGTATAGTGCGTTATCAAGAATTATAGAAAGATCTAGTCAAAGCAGGATATCAACCACTGATTACAGAGTTCGTTGTCAAAACTAATCAAACTTCAGAATCATTGGAAAGAAGCAATAATTTGGTTCCCCATGCCACAGAGAGCATTTCGCCATTGGAGTATGAACACGACGGCCAAAATGTTTCAAGCGATGAAAGTGATTTAATTCCAGTCTTAAGCAAACGAATGCGTTTATTGTCAGAAAGTGACAACGAATAAAATCTAGTTAATAAGCATATGTAAGTCATATTTTTGCACTTTTATATTCTTGAATTAATGACATATTATTTTCTTTATGAAGGATAATTCACTTAATATATGTACATATAATAATTATCTTTATAAATTTATAAAATAAAAAATGTGTTCAAGTGAATAAAAATCAAATAAAGATTTAATTTAAGATTTTGATACGATTTGTTTGAAAAAAAACTTATTATTTTTACTGAGATTCACGTCTGGAACCAATCATCTATTTTTTCGTATGCACTGTATTTTTTTACACAGTTTTTTCAGGAACCTACCTACCATGTAAAAACAGAATTGGGTCTACTTTCATCGACAGAGTATGAGAAAGCTCATACTTACACGAAAATGCAGACACATCCTTCTTGCTAACCTCACGTTTAACACTCTTTTACACCTTCATCCCCTACCAATGCAAGAAAATATCTCAGAATGAATAAGGACCAACGACAAGGTCTGTACACCCACCCAATGTTTTGGGAATCGATTTCTAAAATTAACTTCCTTTCACTGCTGGTAGATAGCGAAGATTAAGATCATCATCATCCTCAAATAGCCATAGGGTTACGGAGATCCAACCAGACACTGCGATTTAGTTCTCCAAGCATATCTGTCCTGAGTTACATCTGCTGCATCTGGACTGCACACCAATTCTAACAAGGTCCTGTTTGACATTGTCTGCCCATTGCATCCTAGGTCTCCCCATCTTTCTGAGGCCTTTAGGTACACTGTTCATAACACTATTCGCTAATCTATAATTATCCACATGGACAACATGGCCAAACCAACAGTGTCTCTCTCTACACAATACCAAACTATTATAGAGTCTAATTTTAGTCTTTAGGTCACATACGCCTATTTCTCCACACTCTCCATAGTTTCTTAAAAGTCCCGGCAGCAATCCCTATTCGTCTGTTAATCTCATGCCGCACATCACCAGTATCTGTTATATAGCTCCCAAGATAATTTAACTTTGACACCTGCTCAAGACTGCAACCATTCAGATTAATTGAATCACAGCCTGCCTGACAAATTTTCATCACTTTAGTTTTCTCTCTGTTTATAGCCAAACCTACTCTACTACCAATTCTCATTAAGAGATCGAATGAAAGAGTTATCTCATCAACATAATTTGCGAAAAGGGCTAAATCATCAATATAATCTAAATTGGAAATTTTCGTATCTCTAGACCATTTAAGGCCAAAATCTTTCTCTTGCAGTGAATTTTGCATAACATAATCAATAATCAAACTAAAGAGAAAAGGAGACAAATGCACCTTTGTCAAACACCAGAAGTAATGCTAAACCAATTGCTACAAGCCTTACCAATTCTCACACCGACTCATATTTTATTATAGAGAGTCATACGTACTCACAATCAACCGCAAATTATGACAATCATCAGAGTCAAAAATGTTTTTGAAATCAACAAAGTTAGTAACTAAAGGTTTCCAAAGCTATAAGCATTTCTCAATTTGCCTGAGCGGAAATATCTTATCTACACATCTCCTACCGTTAGTAAATCCACCATTGCTCATCACGCAATTGCCTGTCAACCAGATTCTTAATCTATTAAGCACAATCATGAAAAGAATTTTACCTGGAACATAAAGTAGGTTGAACCCTATAATTATCAGAAGAACTGCGATCACCTTTTTCAAAAATAGGAATAATAATAGCTCTGGTAAAATCTTTAGTAGGGACCATGCCTTTATTATAAAAGATGTTCAAAATTTCCGTCATCCATGTGGTAACCGAAACATTCCCAGCTATAAGCATTTCTGTAGTAATTTCATCTACCCCTGGGGATTTGTGCAGTTTAAGTTTAAAAGTAGCCAAAATTACTTCAGATTATTATAGGGCCAACATTAAAGTCACCAATGCATCTATCATCATTACAAACAATGGAGATAGAATTAACCACATTGTCTAGAACATCACTGAAATGCTCAGCGTACATAACCATGACAGAATCTTCACCTTCTATAACCTTACCTTGTTTATCCTCCAATCCCTATATACCTGTCCATTTTCTACCACACAAAATATTAACTATTTGGTACTGCTCTTCTGTTGTGCTGTCTAACTGTTCCCTTGGCTTTGTCAGCTAAGCCATCAAACCAAAGATTTTATCTTCAATATCAGCAGTTAACTGATCATTTACACGTTTATTAAGATCTCTGTAATACTTTCTATTAGGACTAGTAGGGTATTGATTAAGGACATTACTGCAGTTCTTTCTTTCTAAAATAAGCTCAAGTGCCTTATCACTCAAATAATTCTGTCTCCTCTGCTCCTTTTTCCCTAAGAGAGTACTTTAGTTTCCAAAAAAGCCTGTTTAAAACGGTCCCATTCTTCCTCAACTTCAGTATTAAGCAAACAATGATTGTCATAATGACTAAGTAACCTATCGTGGTACGCTTTAGCTATAACTGGGTCTTTCAGAGCTTCAAAATTAAAGGTAAATATTTTAACCTTAGCAAAACACTTCTTAAATTTAAGTTGCAAGACACTTTTAACAAGGTAATGGTCAGATTAAATTTCAGCAGACGACCGTAATTTTCATTTTTTCACCACCTTTCGAAGTGTGTACATATCCTGCTTTTCAGTTCCATATCTGACTATTATTTTTATTTTTAATGCCTTTCAAAGGAGAATAAAAGAGAAAAATTTGTTTATTAAGATTATATAAAAAATTATAGAATATTCTAAAATTAACTTTTTTTTTTCAAAGAAATCTCAAGCTGTTTAATTTTAAAACTGTAACTATATATTTAGTATCACTGGAATAAGATAATTTACCGAAAAATTTCTTTTCCTGAAGTCACTGCTGTTGACATTACTCACACCGCTTTCGGAATTCTACGATTTGTTGAAGCTTACAACTCCCCAAACCTTATAATTAATACCTGAGATCTAAAACATATTTTCCATAATGAAACCACTACTCTTCTTGAAGGAGATCTTAACTCTAAACACAGATCTTGGGATGCGAGAACTAATAAAATAAATGGAAGAATTCTCTGTAATCATGCTAACCTTCTTTCCCTGTGATCATTCTAACGAAACTAACCTGGTTGAGGATACCTTCTTTCCCCTGAATTCAGATCACAGACCTGATATGCTGGGTCTCATGATTATTAGAAACTGCTCTCCAAGTTATTATACTGGAACAATTAATCGTCTTTAATCGGACAATAATGCCATCCTTATCCGATGAAAAAATTTCTCAATTTGGCAACCTCATAAAAGCCACACGTAAAAAGCCTCACACAAAATTCCAATGAACTCCAATTCCAATTTCTTTCCACCTGACCTTCTAACTCTTATCAAAGAAAAAAAATAAACTGAAAAAACAATGGCAAACTAGTAGACAACCTGTTCTGCAAACTGCTCTTAAATAAATAATAAATAAATACCCCCTCAAGCAGCTGCTTGCCACAGAGGTCTGACAGGAGCCTGTCGGTTTATATGCCACAATAGAAGGTCTGAGAGGATGGCAGGACCTCAGCAGACGAGACTATGACAACTGTTAAATATGTTGATTTGTCGAGGGAGTGTTGTTCATTTTAATCTAAAATTTCCGATTACTGAATTATCATTTGATGATCTAGAATAATTTCTGTTAAATGTGAATAGAAAGTTGCTTCTTTCTTCACTGAAAACAATTCCCTGTGAGATATGAATAAAAAAAGGACTCACCTAAAACTTATTACGGTCAACTTTCCAAAGTATCAAGGTACGGCATATTCTGATGAAAGGAAATCATAATCTTTTGCAGATTATATGGAGACACAATTTCAGCCCAAAGTCAAGCCATCGGATTATCACTTTATTCCTTTCAGTTTCAGACACTTGGACTGGAGTTTATCCATTTCACAACCCCATAAGAGATAGAATAATAATTCAGCCATCAACCAACACAAACAGGCTTCTCTTCCAGATGGCATTTCAAATTTCACACTTAACAAACTGTCCTTCAAGGCAATCGTTTATCTATGCAACATCTTTAATTTCCTTCTACGCATAAATAATTTCCCTCAGGTATGGAAAAAGGCGCATAATACACAAACCAGGAAAAAAATGCCACTTTTCCATGAAATTACATACTGATTAATTTATTCTCTTGAACTGGAAAATTTTTTGAGAAAATCATTCTCAATGGACAATAAAACTCTTGAAGATACCAAAATAATTTCCTCTCAGTTGTTCAGTTCGGATTTTTTAAATCATATTCTACAATGCATCAGCTGCTTCGAGTTGTGAAAAAATGACGGAAAGTTTTAATAAAAAACAGTCGATTTTGACATCATTCCTAGATGTAGCAAAAGCTTTTGATAAAGTTGGACTGAAGGTCTTATTTCTAAACTTATTACGGCGAACTTTCCAAAAGAAATTATTTAGCTTAGGGGTTCTCAACGTGGGGGTACGAGGTAAAATTTTTGCAGGTATGCCGTGAGAGCTCAAAAGTCGCTTGATATATGTTATACATATGCTTTATTCTATTCTCATTGTTATGCTATAACTATAGTTTATATATCTATTATAGTTTATATATCTATTATAGTTTATATATCTATACAAGGGGTACGACAGTTACATACACATTTCCAGGGGGTACGTGAAGCATAAAAGGTTGAGAACCAATGATCTAGATCGTCATATGATATTTCACGGATCAGAAATTTTAGATTAAAACGAATAGCACTCTCTAGACTAATCAACATATTAAATCTAACGTTCCGCAAGGTTCTCTTCTGGGAATTTCCCATTTTATCATTTATCTCCATGATATTCCTTCACTGAGCAGAGTCAAAACTGCATTATATGCTGATGACACGACGCTATGATCATCTTTCATCTCTCTTTGATCTGGCAGTCCAAAGATTACAAAATGTACTGGACATAATGCAGAAATGGTTTACAAGATGGAGAATAAAAATCAATTCAGACAAGAGTTCGAATACAATGTTCACGCCTAAAGTCAAAATGGATCTACAGAACATTACATGGGATATCTACTGAAAATGTGAAAGATTCAGAGGAGTACTTTGGAGTTGTATAACACCAAAAATTAAAGGGGAAGAGCACATCACAAAAGTACTTAATAAAGCTTAGGCAGCAGGATGTAATCTAAACTCATTTATTGCATGTAATTCAAATATGCCCATCAAGATCAAGCTACTGATATATACTAAGACCTATCATCATATATGCCTGCCAAGTATGGGGGGTAATTTTCTCTAAACAACGATTGTCGGCACCCTATCTTCCTTTGAAGCGAATATGAATTCAGTAACTGTATGTTTCAGTTCGATTTTCTACTTTCAGGCGCATACAGGAAGATAGGTAATTAAAAAAGACAAAGTATTTTATGTTTAACAGATTTGGACGCTAAATAATGTTTGAAATGCTTGAATGTTTGTTCTAAAAATTCAGTAAAGGGCTTTCCTTGTGAAGCCTATATTACGTTTAAAATTCAAGTCGCTAATTACACCAGAACTCGATTTTGAGCCACAAACCCCTTTACTCTCATATTTACAGTTTGGGACTTTTAATGTTTAATTAACACTTTTCAATTTCATTAGTATTCATTACATTTACCCTAAACATATTATTTTTACAGCAACAGCACGAAATCAACACTCTTAGATAAATACATACGTAAGTATAATTATGCTAATTATTGTTATTATTTGTTGATCTGATCATTTATTAGATGTATCCTAAAGCAATTTGAAATAATATTATAAAAGAATTTATAAATATATAATCCCTCCTTCGTGACGTCATCGAAATAGCTGTAGTGGCCCTAAGTATCAAGATAGCTTTAATTGCGTTGAAAAAAACCAAAGTATCCATTAACGATAGAATCCTTATTCAATTTTTAAACCCATATTCCCACTTGTCAACCAGGTCAAGTGGTGAGCAGTTCAAAGGCATTCGTCGAATTTCAATGGGAAATTTTCTGGTATAAATTTTAATTTCCGCATAGCAGAAAACATACTTGATTTGGTAAAATTATTTGGATCATCCTAGGCTTATCTGATATCTTAAATTAATTTTTTGACTTCCAAGCCTAGGGCTTATATCTCGAAGTCTAAAATAGTGTCTGATTGGCAATAACAAATGTTAAAACACATACATCCCAAAGGGGCAACAAAGGCAAAACGAATTTGCTAAAAAGGCACAACTAAATGTAAAGCAAGCGAGTTTCAAACACCATTATCTTTGGACGCTTGAATTGGTAAAAAACCAAAGGATCGTAATAGATCAAGGATCTTTATTCCGGGTCACTTATCCATCCAAGAGAGATGCATCAAAATCAAAGGCTTGGATGCCTACTGAGATTCTCTCAGTCCAATCGTTAACCATCTTAAATTTAAGGCAAAAGTTTTTGAATTGAATAAATATTATCCAAATTCATTTTCCTGAAGGATTCCAGGTTATCTTTAACTTCCTTAGCAAAGTCAAACGATTCATCCTCATTTGCTTTGCTCTTTTCAACTGGTACATTAACTGTGACCTTCCCTTGGTATGAAGGCTAAGTAACTGATGGAACAGTGTTAGATTTTCCTGGAATCTCTTCATGAGATCTGGTAGCTTGTGCATAGGTCGTATTGGGTTCTACATATGGGAGTACCATAATTTTACACATCTTGGGTTTTTCCAAAGGTACTCCTCTATTGGGAAGTTTGGGAAAGAGCTCACAGCCTCTGTAATTGGCCGTGTGCTCTTTCCCACAGTTAGCACAGGTCGGTGGACCATCCTTGTGTGACATGGCACACGTATTAGTAAGATGGATGCCAGCACATTTGACACATCTTGGTTTATTGAAACAGTTACCCTGAGTGTGTCCATAACGCTAGCATTTGTCGCATTGTGCTGCTCCTTTCCTCCTTTGAAAGGACTCTACAGTGATCTTTAAATGAAACAGGTCAGTCAGATTAAAGATTTGTTTGTTGACATTTGTTTTTGCCAACTCAATAAGAAATATAGGTAAGGGAGTCTTGTCCTTGTATTTCTTAATTTGAAAAATATTAAGTGTCATGAAGCCCATTCCAGAAAATTCCTGAGTCAACTCTTCACAGGTGATGTCATCAGGAATATTCTTGATGATCATCTTTACGTTCTTTTTGGACTTAGCTGTAATGTATGAAAAGTAAACTTTTCTTTCTCGAAGAAGTTTATAAAACTTCCATAGTCTTGGCTACATTTCGTTTGGAATCTAATGGTCTCACCAGATTTTTTTGCTGTAAATACTTCGAGAATCAATGTAATCAGCTTCTTGTGAGTATTCAGCCAATTTTAGGTTGCCTCAAAACTATTGGGGGTATTTTGTCCCTCTTAACTTTAGTGTGAACGAGGAAACTTTCTGTGTTTGTGAGGATGTTCCTGCGTCGTCACTTATGTCATATTCTTCCTCTGAAGCACAATGGCTAGAGAGTATGGAATACTTGTTATGACTAGTGATGCAAGGTTCATCTGTATTTAAGGGCCTTTTTCATCTCTTTTTAACAGATTTGAAACCTTGATCGATCTCATCTAACTTGCTTTTGTCATTATCTTCAGTAGGTGAAGATTCCATAATGTCAACATTGGTGGCAGCAATGTGTTTCATAGTAGCATTATTGTAACCCTCCTCAGAGCATTTGTTATCTTTAACTGCTTTTTCTCAATAAAAACCCTGAAGAATGACCTGGTTGAGTTCCTCAGCTTGATCCAGATTCATATCATTAATAGCTTGGTGAAGGAAGCAACTTAATCTTTTTATTGAGTGTTTTGAAATTTTCTTTTGCTGATATCTGATATCTTGAATTACTATTAAGAGCTTCAAGCATATGGCTTATATCTCTAAGTCTAAAATAGTGCCTGATTGGCAATAAGAAAAGTAAAACACATAAATCCCAAAGGGGCCACACGGGCAAAACAAACTTGCTAAAGAAGCACAACTAAAAGTTAAGCATGCGGCTGTCATACACCACAATCTTAGGATGCTCGAATTGGTTTAAAAGTAATGGATCATAATCCATCAGAGATCTAATTATACCACAAGAATGATCTCCCACTGCCTCGAAAAAGTTCTGCGTGAGCTTCCGAATACGAGTGTATATATAGTCAGTGTTCAAATCTGTGTGAATGGTCTTGTTTTTTACAAACCAGGGAGCACTGACCACAGATCTGAGGATTTTATTTTGGAAGCTCTGAAGCCTCCTGACATTGGTGTTGATAGTATCACCCCATACTGGTGAGTCATATGTCAGGACTGGACGCAGAAGAGTCTTGGAAAGAAATAATTTCTTTTCGGGAGGTAGTTTCGAGCTCCACCCTGTCAGGAGTTCAAGTTTATATCTGATGATTTCAGCCTTTGAAAGCACATGATCAATATGAGCATTCCAGCAAAGTTTATTTTTTTTATGTAGAATGACACCAAGGTGTTTTAACGTTGGTGTTGTAACGCTCCAAACAAATGCAAAATACTTGAAGTTTTTATGCTCCGGATAGCTTAGACGGACGCCAGGAAATAATTAACAAATTGCCAAAAGTAGAATAAGTTGATAATAAGTTGATTTAGGGTTCAAATACCAGCGAGCGTTCATGAGTAAGAATCAAAATGATTGTCAAGTAATATGAAATATAAAAAAAAAAATCCTTAATTCGCGTTGCTCAAGAGAAAAAAAACTGTACAGACTCAAAATGTTTTAAATATAACAAAACAGATTTATTTCCAAAATAATTCAACTCACCAAGACATCAATGAAGAAAACATAACTCCAACTCCTGTGCTACACGCACTGTGCTTGGTGCTACGCACCTTGTGCTCGTGCACTCCCTTGTGCTTATGCTTGTGCTTCTGCTTAAGTGACTCGTAGGTCACCGGTTTTTTGACATGAGGCCAGCGCATGCCGGGAAAGACATTAACATACTATGACAAACGACGCAAAAGCTATGACGCAAGAGGGGGCGTGTCCTTGGCACGCTCTTTAACGGTACAGTCGGAAGATCGGAGTTGCGGCGCATGCGCAACTCCTAGAAACTTGGAAACAAGTGCTGCGATGCCAAAAAGGAAATAAAAATCCCCAAAATGATAAATATAACGTAAATTAAACAAAACTGGTTAAGGTAAAGCAAAAGTGAACGATGGGACATCACAACTCCCCCTTCCAAAGGGAGTCAAAAGATTTGACCTAACAATTTTTGACGAGCAATTTTGAATAAAGGACACATCTTACGTCATTTACACATGGCTGAACATAAATAAGTAAAAGTATGCTAGCGCAAATTTTGATATGACGAACTATTCTCACTTTGACACAATTTTCCAGCACAACCAAAGGTACCCTTTTCCTCCTGACAAAGGTATCCTTTTGACAACCAAAGGTATCCCTTTTCCTCCTGACAAAAATATGTAATTAACAGCTAACCTAGTGTCAATATATACCAGTGGCTGTGACAGTTAACTGTATACTAGCATCATCGGTCTAACTAGTATCACATTCTGATACAAACTCGAAATTGGCATATCTTGAACTGTACAGAAAATAACAGGTTAATGAACTCCTAATTTTACTTAGATTCTAAATGTTAAATACATGAAAAGAGGAAAAAATTCATTACAATTGTTGTTAGCGGGGTGATAACTTCCGCTTTTCCCCTAACCACAAAAAAGTATGTGACAGCTAAATCTTCAACTAAATCACATAAAAAAACGGGTATTCGAACACCGTTATCTCCTTCTAATTACATTCAAATACGCAAAGCTAAGAAAATTCAAAATTTACAAACAAGCGTGAATGTAATCATCCGCTAATTCTTCTTCTATTCACAGAAATCGCGATCTAGCTGAAATAAAAAATCATTAGTTACCTCCCCCTTCAGAGCTAACGTCCCCCTCCCAAAGGAGTTATGCTGGTAACAACTCGGTTATCAGACTATGCCATTTGGGGACAGCTCCAAAAAGGTACACAAAGAAAACACAAAATTCTGCAGTCATCATCATGGTCATCATCTATATATACCAATAAATACTGCCAATGTCATCCCAAAAATTACGTATCATTGACACATAAATATCACTGATGACACTGAACAGATTTAAACACATATACATAAATCGTATCTAAGAATAAAGAAAAAAGAGTGTGAATAATTTATAATATACGATGATAACATTTCATCGAATAACTTTTACATGAATCTCCTTTTTTTTTACATAAATTCACTTTGGAATGCACGATATTTTACAATACAAATTCTTAAAAATGAAAAAATATTAAATTACTAATTCTCTTTCACTCTTCTCATTCATATCCAGAAACATTTTACAATTTCTAAACTTTCAATATCGACTTACAAAATTTTCAGTTATCAGTCAGCTGAAACGAAAAAAATCTACAAAAATACATTTTAACTCACGTAAATACAATAACTAGAACTTCGATGAAAGCAAAAAAAAAATTTCTATTCACACAAGTATAAATTCGAACTACAATAATTTCACTTTCCAAAAATAAATATCGAACTCTAAAGTTTCAACAAGAAATTAAACATCGCTAACTATATAATTCACAATAAACTTCTTCTTCGTCTTCTATTCCGGGAAAAAAAGGAACATTTTTATAAATCAACAAGTGCCAAGTGAAAGAAAAATATACTTAAATTTCATTGTTGGCACTCCGTGGCGATAAATCATCTAGTCCGTTTCCGATAACATCCTTCCGTCGTCGTTGGGTGGCTTCACGTAAAGTTGTTACTAAAGACCTCGTTCAAGTCAAGTCGTCGCTGTAGATCTCTCACATGACGTCATCTTCCCGATGTTCGCTGCTTCGCTGCCGGTTGTCGCTCTGCAGGCTCTGGTCGTTTCGTCGGCTTTTCGTTGCTCCGTGCGGATTTTTGAAGAACCTTTTCTCGTACTTTCTAGGCTTATTGGTGTCCGCCTCCAAATGACGCTTTAATAGTTGAGGACCTCCAGACTTGTCAGGAATACTTGCGGTCGGCACAACTTCTTGGTTGGTTTTTTCTTCACTTAAATCAGACTCAAAATTATTTTCATCGTTATTACTTTCTTTTAAAACTTCTACTTTAAAAACCTTTTCAAAAACGGCTTTCTCATATGGTTGTTCTACTTCACAAACTTCGTTATTTAAACTTTCATTATTTGCACTAACGGGACATTTTATAGGTGCTTCTGAAATAATCTGTTCTGGACCACAAGGTAAGTCAAAAAGTCCACGGGACCGCTGCTGCACTGTCAATCGACATTCGTAATTATTATCGTCGCAAACTTGTTCCTTAGCAAACTGAAGATCGACTTCTGTATCGTTTTGATCTGTTACTTTAGTTACTTCGTTGCAATCAGTAACAAAAGGTAAAGCCATAGTGGCAAGGCATAACTCCTGAGAGGGCTTTTCTTGAGGAACTTTGGCCTCTCGCTTCAAAGATCCCGATGAACGTTTCCCGAATTTTCATTCCTTTGATAGCAATATTTTTCACTGTGTCCTAGTCGGCCACAAAAATGACATCTGAAAGATTGAGTATGTTTAAACAAAGTTTTAGGTGTAGTGTTATGGTTCGAAGCTTGACGTGGCAAAAAGTCTCTACTTCGTTCATATTCTATAGTTCTAGGCGCGTTCGGCGCAAATTGTCGGGACCGTGTAATTTCCGGTCGTGCGGGAGTCATTCTATGCGACTCAACCTGATATCGCTGCTTTGGCGGGAATGGCATCCATTGTTGGTTAAGTGTATTTTCTGCAGATTGTTTTCTTGCGGTGTATTGCCGAGCCAATTTGACTAACTCTGCAACTGAATTTATGTTTCGTACTTCTAGGAATTCTCTAATGGGCAAAAGCAATTGAGACAAAATGCAATTTACGATATCAATTTCAACGGCATCAGCATCGTACAGCTGGTATAACTCTACTGTACCCCATATAAATTTTTCTATGTCATCTCTTTCCCTTTGTCTTTGTGAAAACAACTCTGTAGCTAGTTCTGTAAAATCATTATAAGCCGGATATATGTCCATGATTTCGTTTTTAAATTCTTCCCAAAGTTCTATGTCGTGACGACATCCTACGTTATTCCACCATTGCTTATCACATCCAATTAGGCAAGATACTGCTAAAACAACTCTTTTGTTGCTTGGCACTTCATGTAAACGGAAGTGCTCCTCCATGGACTTGACAAATGTCCATGATGACGGACGTTTCGAACCGTCGAACCTCATCTCAGGTAAAGGCCAATTAACATAAGGACTATAGTTAATGGATGGGTTGGCAAATCGTCGTTGTGGCGGTTGAAAATACTCTGTTCTATCGCTTGCTTCTGGCGGAACAGAAAATGGAACCTTACGTTCAAAGTTTCTTCGTTGGTGAACTGACGTAGCATTGTCAGCAAATTTAGGGGTTGTTGTCGTTCCCCTTTTCTCCCGATTATCATCAAGCAGATTCATTAGCACTTCTGCTTCCATCATTACATCTTGCAATCTACCCTTTACTCTTTCTATGTCGGGAGTTATTATGGCGGAATCGGCCATATTGTTAGCAGACATGTTTAGCGGTCTGCCGAAATTTTGAATTTTGGAAATTTTGAAAACCTTTTTTAATCTTGAGCAGCGCTCAAAGGTACTGCTATACAACAATACTAAAGCTATAACTAAGCTTACAAAAATATAAATTTGCTTATCAAAACAAAAAGATTTTTCTTATCGTGCCTACGTAGGTGTGTGCCCGGACACTTCTAATCATTACATACAACAAATATCTTAAATATTCAGCAATATCTACGCTGAAACTTCAGTACCTTTGAATAATACACAAAAAAGGTTAAGCTACTTGCTCAACAAAAATTTTCGGCTTAAGCTGCCGTTAAATCTATAACTAGTACATACAACTACTGAGCTAAAAAAAATTACTATCTTTGACATTCATACAAAATTTATCCACAAATATATATACTATCTTTAAATACTGGCGAGTCCCTGTTCGGGCGCCACTTCTTTTATTGTACTCTGTAACGCTCCAAACAAATGCAAAATACTTGAAGTTTTTATGCTCCGGATAGCTTAGACGGGCGCCAGGCAATAATTAACAAATTGCCATAAGTAGAATAAATTGATAATAAGTTGATTTAGGGTTCAAATACCAGCGAGCGTTCATGAGTAAGAATCAAAATGATTGTCAAGCAATATGAAATATAAAAAAAAATCCTTAATTCGCGTTGCTCAAGAGAAAAAAACTGTACAGACTCAAAATGTTTTAAATATAACAAAACAGATTTATTTCCAAAATAATTCAACTCACCAAGACATCAGTGAAGAAAACATAACTCCAACTCCTGTGCTACACGCACTGTGCTTGGTGCTACGCACCTTGTGCTCGTGCACTCCCTTGTGCTTATGCTTGTGCTTCTGCTTAAGTGACTCGTAGGTCACCGGTTTTTTGACATGAGGCCGGCGCATGCCGGGAAAGACATTAACATACTATGACGAACGACGCAAAAGCTATGACGCAAGAGGGGGCGTGTCCTTGGCACGCTCTTTAACGGTACAGTCGGAAGATCGGAGTTGCGGCGCATGCGCAACTCCTAGAAACTTGGAAACAAGTGCTGCGATGCCAAAAAGGAAATAAAAATCCCCAAAATGATAAATGTAACGTAAATTAAACAAAACTGGTTAAGGTAAAGCAAAAGTGAACGATGGGGCATCACAGTGTCCAGGATGTTTCAACTCCAAAAATGCTAGAAGAATCAGGATTAACAATCTGCTTTACAGAGAAGAGAACTGACTGGCTGTTATCTGGGTTAATCTTGATTTTCTTTTTGGAATACCAGCGCTCTACTTTGTCCATCCCAAGCTGCAACCTTCTGATGGCCAGACTGGGGCTCAGGGATGAAGAGAGTAGAGCAATATCATCAACGTAAAGTGCCGTCATGAGATGATGTAGATCTGGGAAAAGAGCAGGCCCAAAAAGGGACCTTGGGGGACACCTGCATCTATGTTAACCGCAGTGGAAAGGCAGTTGCCAATCGTAACACAAAATGTTCTTTCATTCAGGTATGACTATAAAATGTGGGTCATACCCGAAGGTAAGTTGGCCTGAATCATTTTAAACATGAGGCCGTCTATTCAGATCTTATCAAAAGCTTTGGTTACATCCAGAAAGGTGGATGCGAAGGTTTCATTCATATTTAAGGATTCGGCAACCCTTTCGACTACTCGTAGCAGTTGGTGAACTGCAGATCTATTCCGCCGAAAGCCAAACTTTTGGAATTAGGCCATTCTGATCAGTATACTCCATTATGCGATTTAAGATAATTCTCTCAAAAACTTTACCCAAGCATGGGAACAAACTGATCGGTCGATAACTCTGGGGAAAGGTTGGATTTTACCCCTGTTTTTGTATCATTTTAATAACAGCCTTTTTCCGGATCGATGTGAAATGTTTCAAATGTAACAGTTTGTTAAAAATAGAACAGATGTAAACAATGGCTGTAGGTGGAAGTGTTTGATCGTAGTCTTCGTGATTTCATCAGCGCCGGGAGCCTTTTTAAGTTTTAACAATTTAATTGTTTTGTTAACCTCAGTAGGAGTTGTAAAGCGAATGTTATAGATCTCCACCTGGGAGAAGTGATCGAGTACATTTTCAACAATTTCAGAAGTTTCTTTATCTGACAATTCACCATTGTCCTGAAACTGATTTTCCAGGGTGGTCTCAAAAGCTTCCACCTTGTTCTCGTTCTTGTAAACAATACCATTCATTCCATGAATTGGGTGATAATCTTAAACTGTCTTCTTCAGGACATTGGCCATTCGCCAATGGAATTGTCCTCTGTTGCAAGGGATAAGAGCTTTTTGTCCCAAGGGTTGAATCAATGCTCGCGAATCTTATTGGGAACAGAATTTTTGAGCTCCCTGAGACGTTCCTGTCTGGCCTACGATATTTTTGCTAATCTATTCTTACCTTATTTTTAAGAGAGATTATTTCGAGTATGTCATCAGGAAGCTTATTGGCATGAATTTGATTCTCCTTAATCGTACTTGCAAATAGGTATGCGCTCTTGATATTATCATTAAATGTAGAAATATCCCTGTCATTGAGAGTAGGAGTTTTGGCCTTAACATGACCATTAACCTTCTCGTTGACAAGGAATCTATATTTCTCCCAGTTGGTGATCTTGTGAAAGATAATATTTCGAGTAATTTCATTACCAAGAATAATAATGATTTAGTCCATCCTATGATATTCATGAATCACATGAATATCATAGGATGGACTAAAGTGTCCAAAAACAGCAATGTCAAGAACATCTGGTTTATGCATGGTATTGTGGGGGGGATGGGCTCTTTAGGAGCGTCTATGATGAGATCTTTTCTTGACGCAGATTCAAGCAAAAGACGGCCACCTTTCTAGGAATAGACTGTTTGTCCAGATCATTGATAAGGATTTCAGAATTTTGGGACTTATAAGCCGCTATTAGTTTAATGTCCCCCAAATCAGTCTGTTGTATGAGCGCAATAGTGGCTTCAATATTCCTTAAGTCATGGGTAGGCTGGGAATATTGAGGAATGTCTTTTCTGATAACGATGGCTGTGCTTCCCCTCTGTTGTGTTCTCTATCATTCCGTTAAATATTACATAATTCGGAATTTTGATGCTGTCACTGGCTCTGAGATGTGTTTCACAGAGCAGTGCAGCATCAATTTTCTGAGAATATAAAAAGCTTCGGAACTCCAATAAGTCGCTTTAAAGACCATTGGAGTTCCAAGCAACAAATAATACGAAGGTTATATATTATAGAGGTATATCAATAATAACTAAATTAAAATGTACAAGTTTACCAGTTGGTAACTGAGAGTCTTCTATTTAAGATACTTAGAAAATTTTTTTAAAACTTTTCATACATACAGCACCTAAAATTGATTATAGCTTCCAACTCTTTAAAATACTGAATAAATGTTACCGAAATTCCAGACTTATATGAACTTGAGTTAGACCTTTAATTTACCTTTAATCCTATTCCCGTAAAACGTTTATTCTTGAAGATATTAATACATTGCATAAACTTGGTTTAGGGTGTCAATAATATCTAAATGACCAGTAATGCATAAGTGTCATGTTTGAGCAAAAACTATTCAGTCCAAGAATACGAAAACTGTGCAGAGTATAATTTTTTTTTTATTTTACCTACTTCCAGATAACTTCTAACGTACAGAATATTACAACATTTATGTACATCATTTATTTACATTACGTGTTGAAACTTTAAAATGAAAATAAACACGCTAGCGTTGCACTTTTTCCGTTTTTCCTACGCATTTGAGTAAAATGTAAAACCTATAAATCTATCGTCACTTTCAAAACCGACCTTATATCTAATTTTTTTTTCGGTCTCTAAATTTCTTATCTCCGGCAGTCCACATACGTAAAATATCTCCCAGTTCCCTGATATCTTCCGAAATTATTTCCCCTCAGGGATAAGATAATAAGGGTAAGATAGGACTCTCTATTCTACCACAGGCACAGTGGTGTAAGGCATCTTCTCTATTTCTGCTGTCGACAGAATTTCAACGTGAATTTAAATTTCTTTTTCTACTTATGGCACTTTTCCCCCGTTTTATTTTTACAGTAAACAATAACAGAATGAAATCAACCTAAAGTCTTTCCCCTTGTTGGAAACATTTTCTCTAAACAATATGAACTAATTGCCGATAAACAAATAACACGGTTTGGAAGGTCGTTCAGTCAGTGACGTATCCAGAGAGATGGGGGGGACGTTGTGCTTATAATTCCTCCACTCCTACCCTTGACAGCTGGAATGACACATTCATTACTGACACCCGTCTTCCATGAAAACTTTGTGTGTATGTTACTATCATTCTCACTATAAATGTTTTGGTATGCTACTGATTCCCTCCCCCACCCATCATCAAAACTTTGTGGTCATGCCTTGGCACTCTCCACGCTTAACGACACACTCTGAAAATTACTGGATGTTTCACTGACAACCCCCCCCATTAAAATATTCTGAGTATGTCAATTTCTTCCTAATAACCAAGGAAGGAATTCAACCGAGTTGCTGTATCGAGCTTATCCTGGTTTCTCGTTTTTTTTCTGAACCTGTGTTCAGAAAAATTGTTCAACAACTTGGTATCTTTTCTCCTGCGATCACTCAAAGCTCAATATTTTTCAGGATTTCCACCTGAGCAATGAACACTCGATTTCTGTTGTATATGTGTTGCAAAAGGAACAGCAAGGATTTTGCCTAAGATTGAAATCAGGAGTGATGATTGTAGTATCGGAAATATAGGCCTATCCAGACATATGCTCACCTAACTGGCCCCTTTTTCAGAAACAGTTAGTTCAAAGCATAATACGCATAAATATTTTTAAGTAGACCTATGAAAATATGTATAGACGAATGGTCATCCTTAGGTGGAAAAAAAGTTCGTTTATTACAAATATTTTCTTCTGATGTGATTTGCATTATGAAAATATTTAATTTTAATAACCCTGAAAAAAATATTTGAATGAATCTATAAATTTTTACAATTGTTCTCTCATAGTATTTTTTTTTAACAAGTGTTGAAAAAGACAAAATAAGCAATTTGGAAGAGAAATTTAAGTTCAGAGCAGTGGTGTACCAGAAAGTTGTCATATAACAGAATGGCATATATGAACTAATAAGAAAATGTTTTATCATAGTTCAGTCTAACTTTTGGATCCTGCCTTAGAAAATGAAAGCTATTCAAGCACTCAAGGCATAAGGTGTTAATATTCCTTCTTTTATCGTGTTTTGAGTACATCACTAGCTGAGAGCATTTCAAAAACGGTAAATCTAAGATCTCTCAACTGTTGATTGTTGCTGTTCGCATGAACGTAAAGGTGATATTAGATGACTTAGTCTTTGTAATTGATAACATTGAAGAAATTAATGGGAGAATTTTAAGTTTATAACCCCCCCTCCTCCTTTTTTTAAGTTTGAATGATGTATATTTTCTAAGGAAGTCGCCCAAAATAAGAGCATCAAAATTTCCCCCTCCCACATACACACTTGAGAAAAACCGATCTACCTCCCATCGGAATGCTATTGGACATGAACTTCGTTTTAATTAGGATCCATATCTAATATTTTCAAGATTTTGTCGTACCATGAATGATACGTACCGGATATTCTTCTGTTCCGTACGCTGTCAGTTTTGATTGAATGAAGTCGAAATAACTTTAACATTTATTCGTTTAATAAAATAGGGGTAGTTTCAATTTTGCGTGAGTATAATTTAGAATTTGAAATAAAATTAACTGAATTCTAAATTCTTGAAATATAATCAACATTGCTTAAAGTTGTATTTTTTCATTTCACAAATTATTAATTAAAGTTGTTTTAATTCATTTGATACGTTCTTAAACGACCAACAAAAATTGTAAGCATGAAAAAGGATTGTGCCAAAGTACCCACCTCGACAGTTTGCAAGATATATACATTTCTTCAACACAGTATCCGAATATTTTTAACCTTAACATAGTATCTCTCTTCTAAATATTAGTCATTACTGATGTTTAAACACAAATATCAACATTCTGGATATATGATCTGGTTTCCAAAAATTAAGGAACAATAAAAATGTAACTCTATGTTATGTCAAACCCTATAAACAATAAAAATGTAAAGCTATAAATTAAGGAACAATAAAAATGTAACCCTATGTTTTGTCAATGGGAAGCCAACGTCGAAGCTCTAGTAAAATTTTCAATAAGCATTATATGATACAATACTTATTACTAAGGTTTAATTAATTTCTGAAGCCAATTTTTGTGATTGGCATTGTTTTTGTTAAATATTCAGTTTTCCATAACTCATTAGGTACTGAACGACAGTTGTTGAAAATTCAGTTATTGATATATTTGACTGAGTTCTTTATCTGCTATCACATTTTAGAAAAAAAATTAGAAATTAGAGAACTTCGACGTTAGCTTCCAATTTACCTAGCATAGGGTTGTCTCTTAAACTTTTGGAAACAATGTACGTATAAGTATATAATCTCGTCAGAAGCTAAACTGATTAACTGAATCGTTTTGCGCATTTCCGCATTTTAGAATGGGCTCAAAACATAAAATTTCGAGATTTCGCTGTACATTTACCAGATAAAAGCCAGTCAGTTCTCTTCTCTAGAAACAAGATTTTTAATCCTGATTCTTCTGTATTTTTTGCAGTTGAAACATCCTGGACACAAACGGTGAATACCTTGGTGTCATTCTACAAAAAACTTTGCTGGGATGCGCATATTGATCATGCGCTCTCAAAGGCTGAAATCATCAGATGTAAACTTGCACCCCTGATAGGGTGGAGCTCGAAATTGCCTCCAGAAAAGAAATTATTTCTTTCCAAGACTCTTCCGCGGCCAGTCCTAACATATGCCTCAACAGTATGGGGTGATACTACCAACACCAATGTCAGGAGGCTTCAGAGCTTCCAAAATAAAATCCTCAGATCTGTGGTCAGTGCTTCTTGGTTTGTGAAAAACAAGACCATTCACACAGATTTGAACACTGACTATATATACACTCGTATTCGGAAGCTCGCGCAGAACTTTTTCGAGGCAGTGGGAGATCATTCTTGTGGTATAATTAGATCTCTGATTGATTATGATCCATTACTTTTAAACCAATTCGAGCGTCCTAAGATTGTGGTGTATGACACCCGCATGCTTAACTTTTAGTTGTGCTCCTTTAGCAAGTTTGTTTTGCCCGTGTGGCCCCTTTGGGATTTATGTGTTTTACTTTTCTTATTGCCAATCAGGCACTATTTTAGACTTCGAGATATAAGCCACAGGCTTCGAGCTCATAATATCAATAAAAGATATCAAATATCAGAGAGATAATTTATCTATTGACTTGTAGATAAATATAGAAATAAATATAACAACAATGTGCACTCTATAATGCAATGCGTACTATATAAACACAAAATTACACAGTAAATTCAAATAATTCGAACTTAAATTAATTATAGAAGATTCCTCTAACGGAACTGTATAAATTGTCAAAAAAACTTCAACGGAAGTTTAAAAGGTTCGAAATCTGACAATTGTAAAATTGTCAGTTTAGAAACAGAAAATATATTTAATCTCCAAGGTGAGATTATGAACAAATAATAAAAATGCAGTCAAAAACTGCGTCTTTGAAAATATGTAGAGATTTCAAATTGAATTTAAAATTAAGCCAAGAAGCGGCTTAACTATATCGGATATCTTGAAGAGATAAAATTTAGTATTGAGTTTATGTACTCATCATATTGGGTTTATACAAGCCTTAGCCTGATCCAACTTACTTTACCCATTAATGGGACGTGAAATTTTGTGTTGTATCATAAGTGGCAATTGGTTAAATCAGGGTTCTCAACATGAGGTACGCAGTAAAAATTTTGGGGTACGTTGTGAGAGCTCAAAAGTCGATAGACTGGAAAAAAAAAATAATAATAATAAAAATTGCAATTCAAAATCAGATATTCCTTTTATGATGATTTTTTTTTTATTTCAACTCCTCGTCCCCCATTCGAATTTCTTCACTTTCCCCAGTTCTGGTTGTTTTACTTCTTGGTTGTCTTTCTTCCCAGTTTGGGTTGTTTTACTTCGCCACTCTTTTGTACACCATGGGCTAAATGGCCAGGTCACAGGACCCCGAAGGCTCAGAGTAGGTTGGGGAAGGGGACCCACTGGAACAGCTGTTGGGAGACAGATGGTAGCCCCTCGTCAAGGCCATCCAGCGTGTTCTTTAACGTGCACAGGGTATGGCTCTCCTGCACACGGGGCCACAGTTTAACGTCCCACCCGACGGACGACGGCCTTTCCAAGCCCATCGGTGTCCCCTACTGACTGTGGACAGGGCGGGGAATTTTGCGGAGATAAATCTCAACGCTGACCCAGCTGGGACTAGAATCTTGGAACTACAGATTACGAGCCCGGCGCGCTACCCCTCAGTTTGGGAACCCCTGGTTTAATTGAATAAGTTTTGTGATAGATTTTTCATTTTCCTTTAGAAAAAGAATATCCTTTCCATCACAAAAGAAGTCGTGATTGGGTGCTTGCTCCGTTATCAAGCATACGTTACTGATACGGTGAAGAACAATTCTGAAAATATTTGCAATAGTATTATTGTGTTCAATTGTAGTTCCCACGCTCGTAGAAACTCTTGTAGACAATTGATAACCATATATTGGAATGTATTTAGTAAACCAGATCAGATTTATGAATTTTTTTCTTAGGAATTACAATGACGGTAGCTATGAATTAATGCAAAATAAATAAGCAACATTTATAAATGATATTAAGATAGTAATAATATATATTGCAAAAATTAGACAGAGTACTATGTGAAATATTCAATGCAATAATAGAAGCTTAACATAGATCTTCAAATAGAGTTTTTTTAATCTAAATTCAGCTCTAATGTGGCGGAGACCATATATCGTGTTTTAAAGAACACTGAATGGTCGTGATCGAAAGCTTCTGACTCAGAGCATCGGTCAAGTGGATCTCCTTCGCCATCCAGCTCTCAGCCCTTGAGGCATGTGACTTGGACGTTTAGCTGATTGACTGCAGAAACTGTCGTTTTAACAGAGCCTAAACAATAGCAATAAAGGGAGACCAAAATAACGTAATTCGTTGGAGCGAATGTATGATTAGAATTTATGTTTATTATAAGTAGATTAGGTAGATGTTAAGTTGGAAATCAGTATATATTACACTACAGGAAATAAAAAATGTAACACTTGTGAGAAGTTATGCAAATGTGGCGAAATTTATGGAGGCGGTAGTATATGGAAATGCATGGAAATGAATAGGTTTGCAAGGGCGATCGAAATGATTGGACAGGCACCAGCTGACTTCATGATGCGGAGCAGTCAAACATAGATAAAGGCAACCAAAGCTCCCTAGTTGACAAAACGTTGTGGAAATTGTTCTAAACCGCTAAAGATGCCCTTACGCAGACGTCGACAGTCGTTCCAACAGTTAATAGACTTTGAGCGTGGAAGAATCATCGGCCTTAGAGAAGCTGGTTTATTGTACAGAGATGTGGGGAACTTTGTTGGCCGCAATCCCAGCACAATATTTCATATATGACGCCAGTGGATTCAAGAAGAACCAGCACAGGCCGACAAGGATCAGAAAGACGACGTATGACCGCCATTTGCGATGCATGGCATTGCATGACAGATTTGCGACTATAACGCAACTGCAAAGGGACTGGCAACAAGTACTACTTATCATGCGGACGGTAAACAATAGGTTTTTACAGTTTTCATTGCGAGCCCATCGTCCGGCGCTACGTTTGTCTCTCACATCTGCCCACATGCAAACACGTCTTCAGTGGTGTCGCCTCAGACAGAGCTGGAACAAACAAGAGTGGTGTACCGTGGTGTTTAGTGATGAATCTCGTTTTTATCATGGTCAGCACGATGGTAGACAACGTGTTTGCCGTCATCCAGGGGAAAGGAACGCCACCCAGTGTGTGCGACTTCCTCACACAGCTCCAGCACCTGGTGTTTTGGTGTGGGGACATTTAGTTGAACATTTCGGTAAGAACTGGCCATCATAAGGGGATCTCTAACTGCCCAACGATACCAACATTTGGCAGCCAATGACTGTCCTATTTGTTCAGCAGCACAGAATTTTTTCCAGTAAGATAACAACACCTGTCTCCACACAGCCCACATTAGTCTGCAGTATCTACATGAGCAAAACGTTCAGGTACTCTACCATGGATAGCAGGCTCGCCGGACCTTTCATCTATTGAACACGTTTGGGACATGATGCGCCGACAGTTCCAACACCCAAGGGTTGCGCAACCACTCGTTGAAATAGAACAGCGACTTCACGCTATTTGGCGTTTTATCCCTCAGGAGGACATTATGGAGCTGTACGAAAGCCTTCCCCGCCGTGTTCAGGAATGCATTGCTTCGTACTAACATCATACTAATTATACCACTTTACCGGGTAGGTAAAGTGGTAGTTTTCCATTTTTTTTGATAATGTAATCAATTACACATCTCAGTGTATACTAACAATTGCCTGCGTTTCAATAAAATAGCATTAATCCTTCCAGATATTGCAATTTTTTTTCCTGTAGTGTATTTGGTGGGTAGAACTGAATGAGGCTCTTGTAATAGACTTTGTATAATTGTACCAAAAAACCTAAAGCTCTGTATGGTTCAGAGGCAAAACAACTGAACCCAAAACGTATTGTGAAGTCGGAATGGAAACCTTTATGATTTTCAATCTACTGTCCACAAATTATGCTCGAGATCTTCATAATACAGAAACCCTAAGAAGGTTCCCAAAAACAAATATTTGAAGATATTTCTTGAATTGTTTGCACATCTACTGTCACTATTAAAACCGGTGATGTTGTAGCTTACGTTTAAAAAATAAACAAATTACTTTTTAGATAGCACACTTATCACAGACGTGTGATTGTGTACATCACAAAAATTTTCTATAGGAAATGCAGAAAGACATAAAGCAGAGTTTCGCAAACTTTGGGGGTGGGAGTGAAAACCTTTCAAGCGGCCTGAGTAAAGAAACGCTTTTGTGTTATATCTTTTATCGCGAAATGAAATTGTTGTTAGCAGGGAAGTTGGCTAATAATAAACGAGGTATGGGAGGAATGAGTGTCTCTCAATAATCAAAAGGAGTCGTGATGCCTCAAAGTTTGGGAATTCCTGAAATGAAACAATTGTCTCATAAAGGATTCGAACTTAGGCCATTTTGTTCTTCAATCAAGCACATTAACCACTGGACAAATGGGATGACACTGGATATTATTCATTTTTAATATTATTGACTGACACTGAAATTGTCATGTATTTCATTAATTTGTTGAATTTTATACAAATTTTGAATTTTGTACAAATTTAACCAAATATAGAGGAAAAATTATCATTAGCTGGTGTGTGATCCGAAACCCACGACCTCCTGATAATATGTCAGGTGCCTTTTTTAAATGGAATATTAACCGTTTGACTTGCATTGGCGTCTCTGAGACGTGCGAGAAAATGAAGCCCATTCATTTCATGAACGTCACTAAAGCGTTCGAGATTCCGTGGTCATTTTTCCAAGCGTATTCTCTCCCTCTATACCAATAGATGGTGTGAGGTGTCAAATACCGTGACGCAGACGGCTTACAAGGATTGTTTTTTGAATCAGATACAATTATTAGATACAGTTGCGTTATTAAAATAGGTAAAATCTCCAGCGAGACTAGAGTGGGCCAATTTTACAAGATTTATTCTCTCCTCCCCCCAAAAAAATGCTTTCCTAGACTGCATATTGTGCGAAGCAAAAAAAACAGCACGGAATAAGACATAGTCAGTTATTCTCCACTATACTGAATGTTTTAAGGCATCATATAACTAAATTTAAAATTTAACTACCACAGGAAACCTTTCATTATTTTAGCATGTCACAAGTAAAAAATTCGGCAACTCTTTATGATTTTTATATTGAATAGTTTAGCTCTGATTAGATAAAATTGTATATATATATATTAAAAAATAAGGAGAATTGCATATTATAAAACATTGTCGTAACTGAATATTATAAAAATTAAATGAAACTGATGTTATACATATTAGGTGAAATTCCACTTCATAAAATTCTGGGTATGTTTAATGTAAAAATATTCGAAAGCCAACGGGGCTAATCTACAGTGTTCAGTAAAGAGATTATGGCCTCCAAAAATATTGTTTTTTGATACTTGAGATTTTCTATCGAAAATTAGAGTTTATTCCAAATTTCCCATCAGAAAAATACACTCATATGGACACAAAATGTGCAACACCATGAAACAAACCTCAAACCGCAGTCAACTGAACAGATCGGCAGAGCAGATTTAAGGCAGTATCGATTAATCGCACAATCACCTGCGTGCATATTAAGGATATGTTTAGTGAGTTCCAACATGGACTCTCAGTATGGGATATGACACTCTTTGGCGACGATGCATGCATCCATACTTCGAGACAAGGATGCATACTGGTCCCCAATAGTGTCCTGAAGCACTTTCCACCGCTCTTTCTCCAAATGGAGATACAAGGTGTCCAGTGTGTATGCTGGCTGTGTGCACAGTCAGAGATGCCGACCCAGCACATCCCTTATCCTCATCGGAATTACATCAGAAGATCACAGATTAATCCGAAATTTTACATTAAATTTAGTGATCGATTAAAATTCAGGATTGACCACTTCTGAATGTGAAAATATGCTTCTAATAATCTCCTGGAAATAACCTAGGTTACTTAATTTTTTCTGGAGCGGGGGTTCCTCAGTATAATATAAAAAGCATATCCGATATTTAGTTGTAACCAGTCTCAAATCAAGAAAACATTAGAAGGACGCATATCGCTTCTGGCGCATATGAGAACTCGATTTCAAAGAGAAAGAAGTTTTTCCTTTACCTACTGTTTCATTCCTTAAAAGTTTTAATTTAAGCTGGCACATGATTGGAAAAAATGCAAATAGTATTTTATTAGTAATTATACAACATAAAAGTATTCGTCTTTTAATTCTTAAATCTAAACAGTTTCATTTCTGATATCTCTATCAGAAAAGTGGGTAGATTATAGCTGTCAGCGGAATATATCTTAAATTCTACCACTAATTTTTTAAATTTCAATTCTATACATTTTACTCTTAAAAATTGATAATAATCATGCCATTTCATCATTTCAAGTGATCTGTAAAGATATCTCTATTAAAACTGCGAAGTATTTGAAAAATGAGAATTATAATATTTCATTAGTACCAATCAAACGGAAAGGGAGTCTTGTTTCCTATCAAAACTTCATGACATTCACATTCCACTATCAAAATTTCATATTTTTGCTATTAATACGTCATTGCAATATTAGCTAGAAATTTTAGAATTTTCAATCTTTTTCACGTTAGAGGGCGCAATTAGAGTTTTCGAAAGATTTCGAAAGTGCGAATCAAAATATATTATCAATTCATATCTAACCCTAAACAGAATTTTTCATTTTTCTCTAAATACAAACAGTATCTGCTAAAACAAAAAAAGTGTTTTACCACCCACCCCTGGGTCTAACAGGTCAATTCATTGTTGTCAATGGAAACATCATGGCATTCACATTCCACCACCCAAATTTAAATTTCAAGATTAAATAAGTTATTTGCAATTTTTGTTTCAAAATTTTCTACCGATGGAATTCGCAATTATAATAGTCGGAAGATTAAAAAAGTATGATTCATAATATTTTATCAAAAATTCTAAAAAGTATGATTCATAATATTTTATAAATTCCTATCTAACCCTAAAAGAAATTTTCATATATCTAAAAAGAACACAATTATCTACTAAAACTAACAAGGTGTATTTTCCAACCCCTTCTGGGTCTAAGGGATTAACTCATTTATGGCAATGTAAACTTCGTGACTTTCACATTCCACCAGAAGTTGGGATGGGTTGTTTTACCTCTGAGCGATACTTTTTTGCACACCATGGGCTAAATGGCCAGATCACATGGACCCCGAAGGCTCAGAGAAGGTTGGGGGAGGGGACCCACTGGAACAGCTGTTGGGAGACAGATGGTAGTCTCCCGTCAAGGCCATCCAGCGTGTTCTTTAACGTGCACAGGGTATGGCTCTCCCGCACACGGGGACACGGCTTAACGTCCCATCCCACGGACGGCGGCCTTTCCAAGCCCATCGGTGTCCCCTACTGACCGTGGGCAGGGCGGGAAATTTTGCGGAGATAAATCTCAACGCTGACCCAGCTGGGACTCGAACCTGGGAACTACAGATTACGAGCCTGGCGCGCTACCGACTGAGCCACCCCCGCCCCACCACCAGAAGAATTTCAAATTTCTATTGTAAATAATCGTTTGCAATATTCGTTTGAAATTTTGGAATTTTCAAAATTTCCATCGCTAGAGGGCGTAATTATACCATTAGAGAAATTCTGACAGTGCATATCGTAATATTTCTTCAATACCTACGTAACACAAAAGAGAATTTTTGATTTATCTCTCTGTAAACAAAAAAAGTTTTCCTTGAAAACAAGATAAAAATTAAAAAGTCGTTGGTGGGGAGGTGCGGGAGAGAGATCGAGCTGGAACATTCTTTCGGTACGAATATTTTTTTCTTCGTTTTTAGTGGTTTTTAAAATATTCTTGAAATAAAGAATAATATATGCAATTTTAATATTCTTTCGCTACCGTTTCGGTTACGAGCAGTCTTAAAAAAAATATGGGAAGCCCTTCCACTCCTCTCACTAGTTCTAGTCCTGTTTGTAACAAGATACACTATAAAACGGATATACTTATACACATACGTATATCTAAATGTCTTAACAGACTATGTTCTATGAATAATGAATGTCTGTTAATCTATCAATTAACAGACTATCCAATGTCTGTTAATCTATCAATTAATTAATTATAAGAATAATGTCTGTTAATCTATCAATTAACAGACTATCTAATGAATAACAGACTATGTCTTATATCCGTGCTGTTTCTTTTTTGCTTCGCACAATATGCAGTCTAGGAAAGCATTTTTTGGGGGGGAGGGGGGAGGAGAGAATAAATCTTGTAAAATTGGCCTACTATATAATTAGTGTTATATTTCTCTCACTAGTTCTAGCCCTGTTTGTAACAAGATACACTATAAAACGGATAACAAAGATACACTATAAAACGGATAACAAAGATACACTATAAAACGGATAACAAAGATACACTATAAAACGGATATATTGTTCCTGAATTCATTTGGGCGAAATCATTATATTTCGAGAGACTAGCTCCCTTACAAACGATATTAAGGAGATGGTGAAATGACGCCACTAACTGGACTATCGTTTACAGTGACAATCATGTCTGAGCAGAATCTTATGGAGAGGAGCTTTTAATGCAATAGGATAGCACTTGTAAACGGAAATTTAACCCACATTTCCGTAATAGCGGGATACGCGACATGCAATAACCGCCTCACTGAAGCATCGTGATTGCACTGCTCAGAGCAATTTGAAGATAAAGCATATGTTAAGTGCTAGATGCAGTTCAAATATCCTGATTTTAAGAAATGCTAAACGCTCTCCTGATAGCAAAATTCTGCTCTGTTATACGGAGAAAGAACAAATTGATAAATCAGTTTTTTTTTTGTATACATATACGTAGCTTAATTTTTTAAGGAAATAAAAAAGAGAGACTAAAATATTCTTAATGGTAATACTTAATTGGTATATAAGGTTGGATGGTATACCCCTGAGCGTGTGATTTTTTTTTCACAATGGGCCCAGTGACCATGTAACAAGAACCCCGAAGGCTAACAGAAGGTGGTAGGAGGAGGGGACCCAGTGACTGTTACGAGATAGATGGTCAAGACCATCCAGTGTGTTCTTTAAGGTGCATAGGGTATGGCTCTCCTGCACAAGGACCACGGTTTAACGTCTCATCTGATGGATGGCGGCCTTTCCAAGCCCATCGGGGTCCCCTACTGCTCGAGAGCAGTGCGAGGTGTTTTTCCAGAGATAAATTTCTACGCTGGCTCAGCTGGGACTCGAACCTGGGAACTGCAGATTACGAGCCTGGCGCAGACGAGGCCAGATAACCACGTGCAGATTACGAACCTGGCGCAGACTGAGCCACCCCGCCCCGTAGTTAAATAAATAACACATAAAGTATATGCAATATACACTGCTCGACATTGAAAGTGTCCCACCCGGAAGGACATGTCGACAAACATGCAAATAGAAGAGTGGGTGTGCGCAGTTGAAATATGCCAATGATGATAATCCAGAGCTAATGACATGTGTGGCTCAAGAGATGAAAGTTGCTAGAAGAAACAGGGATGGTATTATGCTATGTAGGTGGTTGAGATTAGGTGATTCAGCTTGGAAATTGTTCAGTGAAGGCCGAAAATGCCTGGTACATGCAGTCGGCAGGTTTATCGCCATTTGGATGCTTTTGAGAGAGAAATAATTATAGGCGTATGTGAATCTGGATGGACTATGCATCGTGTTGTTGCCCATGTTCATTGGGATGCACGAACTGTTGGACGCTGTTGGCAACAGTGGCCAAATGCAGGTTCTAGCATGTATCGCAGAGCGAGTGCTGCCATCCAACAGACATTAGCATAGCTTGATAGGAGCATTGATCGACATGCTCATTCATCACTACAGAGCACTACAGGCTATATTCGACAGGTTATGTCAGCAGCCATGGACGACCCCATAACGACCCAAACGGTAAACTGAAGGTTGCATGAGGCACACCTGCGCTCTAGGCAACGGTTACGTCGACTGCCATTGACTGCAAACCATCGCAGCGCTCGACTGGCTTGATGCCGAAATCACGCGAACTTGGGTCACGAATGGAACACAGTTGTGTTTAGTGATGAATCCCGTTTCTGTCTGGGTGCTGACGATCGATGGGTCCGTGTATGGCAACAACCTGGCAAGAGGACGGATCCAGCTTTTAGTTCGTGACCGGCACACCACCCGTCATCTACGCATAATTGCATGGGGTACTATTGGATATGACAGCAGGTTACCTCTTGTCTGCATCACACGAACACTGACACCCAGTTCTGCAGCCCGTTTTACCTTTCCTGGAGGACAACATGCAGCAGCCCACTTCCAGCATGACAATGCCCGTGAACACACTGCTAGGGTCTCCAGACAATGTTCGCAACATGTTGAAGTATTGACATGGGCAGCACGATCTCCAGATTTATCCCCAACAGAAATTCTTTTGGGACCACATTGGACAACGTGAGCAATCCTCTCACCGGCCGGCGCAGAATTTCCATGATTTACGGGAGCAAGTCAACGCTGCTGGGTGTGCAATTCCTCAGGACCACATCCGTCGACTGTATGACTCCATGCCACGCCGTATTGCTGTCTGTATTGCCGTTGACGGCGGTGAAACCACATACTGAGGCAGTCATATTGTGCTGCATTATCTCATGCTCTAACTGCTGCATTGGTTAGATATTGGCATACCATGGTTGTTAGAAAGACATATGACAGTTAGATAGACATTGGCATACCATGATTTATTTTGCATACCTGCAAAATATATCATGGTATGTCAATGTGCATTGCTATGTGTGTGTGCTACATTTCACCCCATTCCCTCACTCCTTCTGTGTGAGGCGATTTTAATGTAGTTTAATGTAATTTTGATGAATAAACCAATTAAATGTTTAGACAAATTTTGGGCTAATGTACTCTTAAAGCTGTAGGGTAGTTTAAAGGTATATCCCTGCATTGGTTAGATACAAGATTAAAAATACCTATAGACACTGTTTTGGGATATTGCAAAAATCCAGTTCTTCAGAGCAGAGTTACTTCCAAATGCAAAGTTATGAATTTTTTTTTCGGTTTGTTTTCCTGATTTATTACAGCACTTTTTAGTTATTTGATTCACGTGTATTGAACATTCACTTTTTTCGTAGATAGTCCGGTTCCGTGACTGGCGCTTCCGTTTTTTATTATTTGCTATTAAATGTCCGAGGACTACGATGTTTTGCTATACACCGTGCAGTTTTCAAAGTATCGGCAGTTTTTTCTTTATTTATTATAGTTCTAAGTTTTAAATTAACGTATACTGTTGGAGTTCACAGTAGCTCTTCTTAACTGCTATTTTACAATATACCGGTTTTACCAGTATATGGTAAATTATATATTCACAATGTAAATATATATTCACAATTGTGAATATTGCAAAACAAGTTAAGATAAAACCAGTTACAATATATGCTTACCAGTTGAGATAAAACCTTTACAATATATGCTTTACCACTATACCTTAACTGGTATAGTGGTTAGGCAGCTAGCGACTGTTCCAGCAAGGCAAACTTTGTGTGTTGTGTTAGCTCTAACTAAGGCAGTGGTCAGCAGTGACTTCGGTCTTAGTAGGGCATGTCCTTGTATGAGAAGACCTGTATTAAGCTAGGAGTAGCTTCTAGGATTCTTCTCTGTTCTATATGTCGCAAATCAAAAAAAAATCAAATCAAAAAATGTTCACAATTGTGAATATTGTAAAATACCATTTAAGAAGAGCTACTGTTAAACACGCAACCGGACTATCTAAGAAAAAAGTGAATGTATAATACACGTGAATCAAGAACTAAAAAGTGCTGCAATAAACCTGGAAAAGAAACCGAAAACAAAAAACTTCCAACTTTGCATTTGGAAACAACTCTGCTCTGAAGAACTGGATTTTGGCAATATCCCAAAACAGTGTCTAAAGGTATTTATAATCTTGCATCTAACCAATGCAGGGATATACTTTTAAACTGTCCTACAGATTTAATAGTGCATTAGCTCAAAACTTGAATAAATCATAAGTTAAAAGCTGTGAAATCATTCTGCTTAAACACATCGTTTGTATAAACAAAAATTAATTAATGTTTTATAAATGTAATTAAAAACTAGAAGAACGCATATAGCTTCTGGGGCATATGAGAATCTCGTTTTCAAAGCGAATGAAGTTTTTCCTTTACTTACTGTTTCATTCCTTAAAAGTTTTAATATGAGCTAACGGATGATGGGAAAATGCAAATAGTATATTATTAGTAATTATACAACATAAAAGCATTCATCTTTAATTTTTAAATCTAAAGAGTTGCATTCCCCTCATAGAGTTATTGCTATCAGTGGAATACTCTTAAATTTACCATTAATTTTTCAAATTCCTATTCTATGCATATTTTTTTATAAAACTCAGTAACAGATCTGCTGTTTAATATTTAGTGATCAGTAAATATATATTAAAACTATTATGTGTTTGAAAAATGTGAATTATAATATTTCGTTACCTATCAATCAAAGTAAAAAAGAGTTTTCTATTAGTCGTTTTCATTGTTTCAAATCGAAACTTCATGACGTTCACATTCCACCACCAAATTTTCATATTTCTAACATTAATACAGCGTTGCAATATTCGTTTTTGAAATTTTGGACTTTGTAATATTTTTCACCGTTAGAAGGCGCAATTATATTGTTCGGAAGATTCTGAAGGTGCGAATTATAATATTTTATCAATTCCTATCTAACTCTAAGAAGATTTTTTTTTATTTCTAAATACAAAAAAAATCTGTTAAAACAAAAAATTGTATTTCCCCCCCCCCCCTTGGGTCTAAGAGGTCAATTCATTGTTGCCAATGGAAACATCACGGCATTCACATTCCACCACCAAAATTTAAAATTTCTAGCATAAATATATCGTTTGAAATATTCGTTTGAAATTTTTGAATTTTCAACTTTGTCGACGCTAGAGCGCGTAATTATAGCTTTAGAGAGATTCGGAAAGTGCATATCGTAATTTTTCATCAATACCTATCCAAGACAAAATAATTTTTGTAACTCTGTAAACAAAAAAGTTCGATGTGTACGATTCGATTGTCGATATTATTACGTTCGATGGCTATGTTCGATTGTCGATATTATTTTCTCATTTTCAAAGAATACTAGATAATAATATCGACAACGAAAATGAATCCTAGTGATTGAGAAATATTGCTAATAAAAAATAACTAAATATATCTCTGTCAAGCAGCTGCTTTCCACAGAGGTCCAATAAGAACCTGTCAATTTATTCGCCATAGTACAAGGTCTGTGAGGATGGCAGAACCTCAGCAGCGAAACAACATAAATAGCCATGCCTTACCAGGGCTTGAATCCAGGTGCCTTTGAACTAGTCAAGAACGCTAACCACTGGGAGGGAATTAATAATTTTTTAAACTAACGATTTCACTAGGAAGTCCAGTTTCAATTGAATACTAAATAACTTTACACAAAATTATAGAATTAGTTTTTCAACAACATTTCTTTGCTGTTTTGGGTTGTTTTAGCTTTCAGTCGAAATGGATTAACAACACAATGCGTTAAATGGCTAGTCACAAGAACTCTGAGGGCTCTAAGAAAGTTGGGGAAAGGGGACCCACTGCACAGTTAGAATTTTCATTCTGAATTGCCAGATGCGGCAATTCAGAATGAACTATTGAGAATCAAGTTGGGATGTTCGCAGCCTCTCTGTTTTCAGCCAAACGTACATAGTTGAGCGGAGCTGGAGAAAAGGATCAGACTCAAATCTGGGGGTAGCCTCCCGTCAAGACATCCAGCGTGTCCTTTAGCATGCACACGGTATGGCTCTCCGCGCATAGAGCCACGGATTAACGTCCTATCCGACTTACGGGTCTTATAAAGCCCATTGGTGTCCCCCTACTGACCGAGAGCAAGGTGGCGAGTTGTACGGAGATAAATCTCGACGTTGGCCCAAGTGAGACTCAAACATGGGAACTGCAGATTACGAGTATGGATAACTATCGACTGAGCCACACTCGTCCCTTTCCTTGCTGCAAAATGACCAGAGAAAGCAACGAAACACATATGAAGGAGACATTTAAGTAAATCCTATTCTAACACTTGTCATAAAGAAGGAATGATCTTTGCTAGAGAGATGATGTATACAAAATAAATGATGTGTCAATATGAAAACATCTTATACAGCTTCTCTATCAAGGTTTGAAAATGTCGGATTAGGGATTGATGATAGAACCTCATCCTTGTCGCATCTTGGATCAACGCTGAGAGATGCGTCAATTCAGAATGAACTATTGAGAATCAAGTTGGGGTGCTCGCAGCCTCTCTGTTTTCAGCCAAACGTACATAGTTGAGCGGAGCTGGCGAAAAGGATCAGATTCAAATATGTTGGTGAAATATTATCCGGAAATGTCAGAAAAAATGGTAAAGCGGCACCAGCTGCAAGAAAATCGATTGTGTGTGGTTGTTTCATCTCTGAGCGGCACTTTTTTTTAACACAATGGGCTAAATGGCCAGGTCACAAGGACCCTTAGGGCTCAGAGAAGGCTGTGGGAAGAGTTGGGGACAGCTGTTAGGAGACAGATAGGGGGAGGGGCAAGAGATTGGATTTCCTTTGCAGTATAACATTTGCTTCTCCGTTTTAGAGATTTGTTAAAATTTCTCGAAAACTTCTGATTTGTAAATATACATAGGTTAATAATTTTTTGCCTCTATTATCCTTATTAGTATTCTTAAGGGACTTCCCTCACCCTCCATTTTCTAGATCCTGCCCTTCTGTTGCACATCCCAATATTTTTAAACAGGGACAATGCTTTGGGAATGTTTAAGAAAATTACTTTGTAACGCAAACTCAACAGTCATGAAAAAATGTAATATACAATAGAATGTATAGTCAAATAACGAAGACTGTTTCGTAATAATTAGGGGCGGGAGTGGCTCAGTCGGTAGCGCGCCAGGCTCGTAATCTGTAGTTCCCATTTTCGAGTCCCAGCTGGGGTCAGCGTTGAGATTTATCTCCGCAAAATTCCCCGCCCTGTCCACGGTCAGTAGGGGACACCGATGGGCTTGAAAAAGCCGCCGTCCGTCGGATGAGACGTTAAGCCGTGGCCCCGTGTTCAGGAGAGAGCCATACCCTGTGCACGTTAAAGAACACGCTGGATGGCCTTGACGGGAGGCTACCATCTGTCTCCCAACAGCTGTTCCAGTGGGTCCCCTCCCCCAACCTTCTCTGAGCCTTCGGGGTCCATGTGACCTGGCCATTTAGACCATGGTGTGCAAAAAAGTGCCGCTCAGAGGTAAAACAATCCAATCCAATTCGTAATAATTAAACTTTGCTAATATTGTGATTTTCACTCATCTCTTTCACTTCAGAGTTTGCCAGATATTTGTTATGCATCACTAAAGAAATATCGAACGACTTTCAATCGAACGGGATCTTTCAATAAAACGCAACTACTTTTAAATCGAATATTAGAAATATGACATAATCTTGTGCCATGTTCACAATTAATGTACTGTTGCATCTTTGTAAAAACGATTGATACAAATCATGTCATTCTCTATTTCGTTACTGTGCAGGTTTAAGCAGATTCTGGTTCGAATCTGTAAAGATTGGAAGAATATTCATAATTATAATATTTAGCCTGTTAAACTGGCCGTTGTTCACAATACAATAAAATAGCTCTTGCAACAATAAAGGTGCAGTATTTTTCCTCTGTTTTTCTTTCTTTATAACCACTCATTTGGGGGCGGGGTGGCTCAGTCGGTAGCGCGCCAGGCTCGTAATCTGTAGTTCCCAGGTTCGAGTCTCAGCTGGGTCAGCGTTGAGATTTATCTCCGCAAAAATTCCCCGCCCTGCCCACGGTCAGTAGGGGACACCGATGGGCTTGGAAAGGCAGCCGTCCGTCGGATGGGACGTTAAGCCGTGACCCCGTATGCGGGAGAGACATACCCTGTGCACGTTAAAGAATACGCTGGATGGCCTTGATGGGAGGCTACCATCTGTCTCCCAACAGCTGTTCCAGTGGGTCCCCTCTTCCAACCTTCTCTGAGACTTCGGGGTCCATGTGACCTGGCCATTTAGCCCATGGTGTGCAAAAGAGTACCGCTCAGAGGTGAAACAATCCAACCCAACCACTCATTTGCTCGACTAACATATTGCCACTTCTGTTTGATTACCAAGTCTCTGGAATAACCTTGACTTAGATTAATCTAATACTAACTCACTAAACGGGACACAGATGTACACTTTCAGCCACAACCAAAAACTTTTCAATTCTCTTTAAGCACCGTTATTATTTACAAGTCTGTCTTATTCAATCCATCCTATAACAGAAGGCCAAGGTACCAAATTTTTCTTGTCACTAAGCAGTCCTTTCAAGTTACTTAGTGGTATAATTGTCATATTTCTGATTCTAATATTATTACTGGGGAACTTTTGTGCTAATCTTTATACTAAGGTTTATCTAAAAATATATTTCATTTAGGAAGAAAATTATTCGTATTTATTATCAAATATAATAATGCTAATTAATACAAATAAATTTTCTCCTAAATAAAATGCATTTATCGATAAATATTAGTATGAAGAGTAGCACAGAAGCCACCAGTAATAATATTAAAATAAAAGTTATAAGAATTATCTATATAATAGGACTACTTAAGCTGACGTCATAAATTGGACCTATGGCTTTCTATTTTAGGAGGTATTGGTGTATTCCAATAGGTTAGTGACGTATTTCTCACACTGAAGCACAATGCGAACGTTAATGACACACATCAATCATGGTTCTATTGTAGCACGCTCATCTGTCGTAACAGCATTATTATTTTCATTTTTATTACTTATTTGTATTTTTATTTGTATTTTTACTATTATTTCAGTTAATTATTTATATATGTATCATATATTTGCACTAATATTTACCTTTGCATTATTTGTAATTGTATTTTTATTTCTACTATTATTTGCATTTGTATCATTTATTTGTACTGCGATTTGCATTACTTATTTGTATTCTGATTTGTATTATTACTTTGAACTACTATTTATATTATTTGAATATTTTTAATTTATTTTTGCCAATATTTCTATTCATTATTGTTAAAATTCGTCTTTCTGATGATATATTTGTCTTTAAATGACTCTAGTGTTTGATGTCATCGTTTTTTTTCCTTTCAGGAGATTATGGTCCTCTCTCTGTTACTTCTTCTTCCCTTTTGCTATCTCATTCCAACCAATGCAGTGAGTGCAGGTAAAGTTAACCTTTCAATTGAATTACATAGTGGATTATTTGATTTCTCTGATCTCTCTTCACATATCCAATATGTTACCATCAATATGTCAAATGATCTGCCATTCACATACATAAATTGATCTCTCCTTTTCAAGGACATACTACTGTAGAAGAATGGGGGCTTGATTCAGTCGTATCATGCGAGGTTCGTAATTTGCATTCACCAGGTTCGAGTCTTAACCTTGCAGAGCTGAGATTTATCTCACTAACCAACTGGGGAGGGGTGGCTCAGTTCGTAGCGCGCCAGGCTCGTAAGCTGCAGTTCCCAGGTTCGAATCCCAACTGGGTCAGTGTTGAGATTTATCTCCGCAAAACTCCCCGCCGTGCCCACGATCAGTACGGGACACAGATGGGTTGGAAAGGCCGCCGTCCGTTGGATGAGACGTTAAGCCGTGACACCGTATGCGGGAGAACCATACCCTGTGCACGTTAAAGAATACGCTGGATGGCCTTGACGGGAGTCTACCATCTGTTTCTCAACAGCTATTCCAGTGGGTCCCCACCCCCAACCGTCTCTGATCCTTCGGGGTCCTTGTGACCTGACCATTTAGCCCATTTAGCCCAAGTGCCACTCAGAGGTAAAACAACCAGCAACAACTAACACTAACCAACCGATTTTCCCTCGGAGTGAAAGGGGAGAACAATGGACTTGGAAAGGCCGCTGTCTGTCGAATGAGACGTTAAACTGAGGTCCTTATGCAGGAGAGCCATACCCTATGCACACTAAAGGACACGCTGAATGGCCTTGATGGGAGGCTTCCATATGTCTTTTTACTAGTTGATCCCCTTCCTCCAATCATCTCTAAGTCCTTGGGGTCTATGTGATCTGGTAATTTAACCATTCAGAGTTAAAGCAGCCCAACATAACCACAGATGAAGCAAGCGCCGATGGTTCAGGTCCCAGGGTCAAATGTACTTCTTTAAAATATGTATTATTATATAGTGCTTTGGTCGTTACATTGGGGCATCAAACCGCTTGAGCATTTAAATAATATCTAAAATTACCTACACATTCGCATCACTGTAACCCCCTCCCGCATGGAAAATTTATAAAAATAATAATAATAGCGACTTTTTATTTTGTCAAGGAAGGATATTTGTAGAAATAATAAGATTTCTCAGATACACCTGGTAGTAATTTATTAGATATATATCGAAGAAAAATTGTCATTTGCGGGTGGGGTCTGAACCCACGACCTCCTGATATTGTTCTAAGGTATAATGCTTAAAGCCACTAATAGAGGATGATTGTTCGGCGGCCGGTATCTCAGTGGTCAGAGCACCTGACATATTATCAGGAGGTCGTAGGTTCAGTTCGCACCCGGCTAATGGCAATTTTTCCTCCATATTTACCTAAGGATATTTGTGTATCAACAGTTTAAAAAGGATATTAAATATGAAAATGCAATATGAATTTTTACATTACAGACACCTCCAGGAATCTTATCGTTATCTGTTATAGCAATAACATAAATGCACATGCGCTGAAATACAATAGCGATGAATTAGGTGGGACACCAGTGCAGCAAATTCAGGATCCATAATCAAGCTCAGAGCGAGTTTGGTTGGGTTGTTTTACCTCTGAGCGGCACTTTTTTTGCACACCATGGGCTAAATGGCCAGGTCACATGGACCCCGAAGGCTCAGAGAAGGTTGGGGGAGAGGACCCACTGGAACAGCTGTTGGGAGACAGATGGTAGCCCCCCCGTCAAGGCCATTCAGCGTGTTCTTTAACGTGCACAGGGTATGGCTCTCCCGCACACGGGGCCACGGCTTAACGTCCCATCCGACGGACGGCGACCTTTCCAAGCCCATCGGTTCCCCCTACTGACCGTGGGCAGGGCGGGGAATTTTTTGCGGAGAGCTAAGAGCGATTATTCCATTCAGGTTGGTATATGTATGTGGGCCCAGGGCCCCATACATATACCGACCCCACCAGGGCCCTGTGTGGTTGACCACTCCTCAGCAGGGTATTATGTTTAAATAAATTAAACATAACGGAAAAAGAGGCATCTCTTCTAGTGTTAACTTACTATGAGTATCTTCACAAACCTTCTAGTATGGCGAATAAACTGGCAGGCTCCTGTCAAACCTCTGTGACGAGCAGCTGCTTGAGGGAGTTTTTATTTTATTAATTCAGTTTGAAATAAAAAAAATGATACGGAACGGAGTCAAGGAAAAATTACACCTATATTTTAAAATACCACTAGAACGGAAAGGAAAAATGTATATATATATAAATAATAATTGCAGTGAAGCGGCGAATATTGAATGAAGTAGGAAGGACAAGTAAGCCTTTCCGAGTTTGTTTTTTTTTTTCCGATATTTTTTTAAATACTGCGTTTCGAGAATAGCTGAGAAAAAAGAATATAATATATGCCTTTGGGGGGAAATCTTTTCAGTTCGATTCCGTTCAGTTCAATACCAGACATCTCCCCAAGAAATTTTCCTATATCCGGGCCTTGCTTGTGCTTGGCAGTCTCCCATCAAAAGGCTTACTCATGAACGACCACTGGATTTGACTATTACGTTTATTTGTCTGTTTGCTTTTTCATGGAAAAGGAGTAGATCAACAATCGGTGGTCAGTATGTTACGACTATTCGCATGCTACTTCAATGGACAGTCAAATTCTAAGCTTTGTAACTTCCTAAAAAAGTCTTTCTAAATTCTAACTTAGATCTACTATTCTTAATTATTATGTTCACTAATCTGCAGTTCGCATATGGGCAACATGACGAAATAAAAGCAGTTTTTCTTCATATGAGTTGCTATTTAAAAATAGTTGATAACGCCCTTTTCTGACTTTATCATCTTTTCTGAAGCAAAGTACTTAACACTCAACACACTGTGTAAATAATTGGAATCAAGCCTAGACTGCAACAATAGTTGGGTTGTTTACATCTGAGCGGCACTCAGCACTCAGAGGCACACTCTCTGAGCTAAATGGCCAGGTCACTAGGACCCTGGCGGATTAGAGAAGGTTGGGGGAAGGGGACCCACTTGATAGCTGTTAAGAGACAGATGGTAGCCTCCGTCAAGGCCATCCAGCGTGTTCTTTAATGCGCGCAAGACATGGCTCTCCCGCACACGGCGCCACAGTTTAACATCACATCTAACGAACGGCGGGCTTTTTTAAGCCCATCGGTGCCCCTACTTCAACAATAACAAAACACATTTAAACCATTATTGTACAATACAAAGGTACTGTATTGTTATGAAATTATTCCATTTTTTCTTTATTACTAAACATTTTTTCAGAAACTTATTCTTTTCCATATCAGATTAAAAAAAAGATTCCATCTGGTATATCAAGTAACTTAATGAATCATTTTTTTTATTTTTTCATTTGTTCTTTATTCTCCCGCAGTTCGACTATGGTTGCTTCTCCTTCAGTTTTTTCTGCATTTTACGTCGCTAACACGATTTTTCCGTAACGAGATCAACTCTAATTAACACGACAGAGTAGCGAACGTGAAATGCGAAGCTTAAAGAGAGTAAAAGTATAAAAAGCAAAATATTCTGGATCAGTAACGCCAATGAAACGTAATCCAGTTAGCAGAGTTTCTGAGGAAAGAATTGTTTCGCAGATGCTTCTGAACTTTGTCTGTTCTTTCCTTCTTAATTAGAGGTGATGTTTTCAGTTGTTTCATGAGCAATACGTTTGAGATGTTTTATGTTCAGTTTCTATTTGAGGTTGCAATAAGTGATTCCAGCTTGTGATTGTACTTAACCTGAGAGCAATTTTTTTCTGGAGCGAAAATTTGCCTCTTTTATCCTCCATTACAATAATTGAATTTCACTTTTTTTTCCATCCACTACAAAATTTTTATTTCCTTTTAATTTTCTGCAAAAATTTACTTTAATTTTCCTTCTATTAAAAGTTTTAAATTCCTTTTAATGTGACAAAAAATCCTCAAGCAGTTGCTTGTCACAGGAGCATGTCAGTTTATACGCCATAGTAGATCTGTGAGGATGGCGGGACCTCAGCAGAAAAATAACACAAACATCCATGCCTTACCCAGGACTAGAATCCAAGTTCCTTTGAATAGTAGCCAAGCGCGCTAACCACTCGGCCACGGGACTCCTTTGCAAAAATTTAAATTTCTTTTTATTTATGCTCCATTTCAAATATTTCAATATCTTTTTATTTTCCATTCACTAAAAAATTTTTGATTTCCTTTTATTTTCCCTTCTTTAAAAATCATCTAAATTTCCATTTTGTATCTGTTACCATTATTTCGCTCTATTACATATGATACAAGGGGCTGAATGGTTATCATGCTTTTACTGACTAAAGGAATCTGGATTAGATCCCCAGATAACTATGGATGTTTCTTTTCTCTCACTGTCTTTCAGATAAGGTCTCGCCTTCCACAGAGATATTCTCTATGGCGTATTAATTGATAGGCTCCAGTCAGACCTCTGTGACAAGCAGCGACGATTTATTAATTTTTAAACTCGGGATATATCTGTTAATAATCACTGTGTTGATCTCAGTTTCCCTGGGTTAGTCATCTTGCGATCCAGCAAGTTATCTGAAAATAGTTTTCGGCCCGACAAACACAAAATATTTTATTACGAAAGAAGGATCATTCATGTCACGATACGAGTTTTGTTACAGAGTAAATCAAACAATAATTTCGCAAAACGATGGTAAACAAAAAAAAAGGTGTAAGAGAAATAATTTTTTACTTCGTTCAATATTTTTTTGGTATTTCATCTGCGTGAAAAATATTTCATGTACAAAACGCTGAAAGCGAAGTCCAAAGTGTGAGCTTCCCTAAACGATCGCTAATTCCAGAGACGAAAATATAACCCTTGTATCGCCTTCACGAAATCTGTTTCAATTCTGAGACTAAATCTGATTTTCTTGTTATGAAATGCATTGTCGTATTTCTGGCTTTATCGCTCATCCGCTGAAGGCGGCCAGTGTCGCTTGTTACTGATTTACACGAAACTACGGTGATAACAAGGGTCAGATTTATCGCTGTAATTCTCCTTAATGAGCTAAATTCTTAGTTTTAAGCTTGGATCTAAGCTTAAGTCTTTTAAGCAGAATGTTTGTAGTTGAACTTGTAAAGTAAAAGTTTTCGAAGAAAAGATCTGATTAACAAGGGATTCGGTATTTAATTGGTACACGGAAATTGTCGTTGAACACGGTCGCTTGTCGATCTGTGAAGACATTTGTTGTTGGGACTACGCAAATGACATACTTTTAAAATAATGCATACAATGGAAAGACTTAAGTGTGTGTATATTTTGGTGGTATTCATTGCGGCTTTTAATATATTCATTGATAATGCAGTTCATTTTCTAGAGACTGCAGTAAAATCTGATCTATTGTAAATCACCCCTAATGAACTCAGACAAGTGCTAATAAATTTATTCACTTATTCGATCCTTTAATCACTAAGGAGGAGTGGGGACAAAGGTAAAGTTCATTTTTGAGATTTTCCTCAAGAATATGCCTACGATCGTCTGCTTAGGCTTCTGAAAATCTTTCTAAATTACATAAGCTTAGGACTTTGCATGATTTATTATTCTTTTCAGATTAATGCTTCTCGTCATAAAAGCTAGTGTCTGCAGATAAAGCAATCTTTCAATCTTGACATTATGAAGGCTCTTTCAATGCCAGGTAACTTAGTCTCTTCTGAGCTTGAATATGCTAATAGTGACGTGAACCCCCCTTTCTTATGAGGGCGGTCCGTCATTAAATTTCTGACTCCCTACCGTTCTATTTTGGCCGTGCTGTTACTTGTGCAGACTTTCGAGAAGGAAACCTCTGCAATAACCCAAACGTGACTCAATCTTGGAAAAGACAGGGAGTAGTCAGATATTACCATTTAAACATAATTTATTTATAGTACATTGCGAAAAATAAACTTCAGGACCAGGAGTTCCCTTCGGGGAATACAGCCGAACTTACTAGTTCTCAGGCGATGACCGCCTTTACAATTAGACGCCAAACCGTTTAAGCGAAAGTCTTTTCATGTGGCTGAGCTACCAGCTCTAAAGTCCAAGTACGGGGCTATTCCCCAGAACACAGTGGCGGTTAGCAGACTTTGTGGAAAGGGATACCAGATTTATGAATGAGGGTGACCCTACCTGTTGGATGAGGTGGTCGCTGCAGGAGACTTTGTTGCGAAGATCAGCACTGTCCGTTGAAGGCCCATCGCCTAGGTTTATCTAGAGCAAGAAAGTTAAAACAGTTCGAAAACTTCTAAACTCGTCACACGAGGCCTTGCCGATTCCCGGCCAAGAAAAGACGTCTTCGCTGTCCAAACACATGGAGACAAGTCCTCTCTCTACTCTTGAGCAGTTCAAAATTGCCGCTTCTCTCCACACCGACCTCTAGCGGTGGTCAGCGTCGTAAGCTGACGCGGGCGCTTGCCATTGGACGTCGGGGGCATCGCTCCGCCTATTCGGCCTCTTTGGTGGCGGGTCCGAACTCTGGGTCCGGAAGTTCTTGGCTCCTGGGGCGATGCCGGACACTGGTGTCATCCAGTTGAACTGGTAAGTTCTTGGAACCGCGATGACTAACCAGGTCTTTGTTCACACTTCGAGAAAAACATATTCAAGGACCTTTTAGCCCAAGTCGTGTCCGCAGGATCAATTCCTGAGGGCACGACACACCTATCCCCCTTTAGCGAGAGAGGAGGACAGGCGGGGCAGGGAAAAGGTCACTGACCGTACTGCACTGAAGATGGCACTATATTGTTGAAGATGATCTCCAGGGTCACCCATCACGATCTGGAATCTGGCCTTTCCTTCATGAGTCCATCTGTTGCAAACAGTCTAAGAGGTCACACAGTTCATATTGTTGCACAACACCAAGAAAGTCCAGTGATTCACAGTTGGGGTCCGGCTGGGCCGCTCTGGTGGGCGTCGGTTGCAGGAGGCTCCACAGCACATGAAATAGAGAAAACAGGGAAAAGGGTCACCAATCTGGCTTTCCACATGTACTCAAGTTACAAACACACAGTCTGTCTTCGTGCTTACCGCCACGTGACTCACTGTTACATAGAACTTAACAATCTTATGGTACAGATTACACTTCTAATTAGCAAGAACTTCCTGAAGTTAGTTACAATTCCAACAATAAAACAAAAATCCTTTCTCAGTAAAACACTTTATACTACAAAATCATCTAACTATTACTCCTATAATAGCAAAATCATCTACAATTACTCTTATAATGATCATCAAAAATTCTCTCCATCAATTCATTTAATCCTGACAAAATTACTTCTCAAAAACTCAAATCTCTGAATACAAAATCATTTTTTTTTCAAGTTATTCTGACAATAATCATCTCAAATTATCTCTCCATTAATTCATCTAATAGTGACAAAAATACTTCTCAAAAAAAAAATTCATTTAATAGTAACAAAATTACTTCTCAAAAACTCAAATCTCTGATAACAAAATCATTTTTTTTTTCAAGTTATTCTGACAATAATCATCTCAAATTATCTCTCCATTAATTCATCTAATAGTGACAAAAATACTTCTCAAAAAAAAAATTCATTTAATAGTAACAAAATTACTTCTCAAAAACTCAAATCTCTGATAACAAAATCATTTTTTTTTTTAAGTTACTCTGACAATGATCATTTAAAATTATCTCTCCATTAATTCATTTAATCCTGACAAAATTACTTCTCAAAAACTCAAATCTCTGATAACAAAATCATTTTTTTTCAAGTTATTCTGACAATAATCATCTCAAATTATCTCTCCATTAATTCATCTAATAGTGACAAAAATACTTCTCAAAAAAAAAAATTCATTTAATAGTAACAAAATTACTTCTCAAAAACTCAAATCTCTGATAACAAAATCATTTTTTTTTTTAAGTTACTCTGACAATGATCATTTAAAATTATCTCTCCATTAATTCATTTAATAGTGAACTCACTTTATACTAGCAAGATCATCCAACTATTACTCCTATAATAGCAAAATCATCTACAATTACTCTTATAATCACAAAATCATCTAATTGTTACTCTGACAATGATCATCAAAAATTATTTCTTCATCAATTCATTTAATCGTGACAAAATTACTTCTCAAAAACTCAAATCTCTGATAACAAACTCATTTATAGTCATTTCTCAAATCTCAAGTCTATTATTCAAATGTTGCACTCGGTCTACACTGTTTCAAATAGCTGCTTCGTTCCTTCCGGCTGATTGATGGATTGAACGTGTGTGTGTGGGGGGGGGTGCGTAGAACCTGCTGTCCCGCCAGGTTTCCCAAAGCGTCACCATCTGCTTGCGGCCGGGCCACCGCGCACGGGAGAACTTCTCTCGATTTCTCGCGTGAGCGTTCTATGCTTCCGACTCCATTCCGAGAATGAGCAGCTGACGTCACCACGGAGATGCGAGCGCCGAAGACTCGCTTCGCGCTGGTTGTTGCGTCATAGCTGCCCGTGTCCTTCGTCTCTCCTGAGTAGCGGGCGCGGGGGTGGGGGAGAACCTGCTTTGCATTCCGCTCTCTTCTCATCGGCTGCAGGCGCGCTGCCGTTGATGAGCCGCTGCGGCGCCGATAAGTTTGATCTTCGGTGGCAACAGCAACTGGCGGTGATGGACGATCCCTGCGCGTGTTTCTGGGCGGCTGGCTGGTCAAAATCCTAGTCCCCAAGGCGAATTCTGCGGATACGCTAATACTTTCGCTGTCTCTGTGAGGGGATACGTTGCTACTTTGTGATTGTACTTTTCCACCCACACAACTAATATTTAGTTCTCCCTTTTTTTTCTTCTAGTCTTCCATTGCTTAGCTAATTTACTTGCTCTTAATACTTGGATATACCTGGCCTCTCTGATCCTGACACTCATTCTGTGCGAATTAACGGCGCTCTTTTCCTTACAAAACTTACATTTAGTTACTCTACTAAATTTCAATCCACCTCTAAAATTCTTCCTAACTCTTCTTACTGGTAAACCCTTGCTAAATGATCGTTTCTCTGGTCCCATCTTACACACATACGTTACACTTTTCTTTACTTCAAACTTATGCGCATTCAAACTACGCTTCTGTCCTTTCTCTGGGACCTGTGTGCTACTTATCAATATCTCTTGGCTATTTTCCTCTGCAAATCGGCGGCTAGGAGGGTTAGTTAGGGCTGGCCGAGGTAGGGGCTGATCTCTCTCGATGTGGCTACCGGTTTCTAGCATGACAAATCGAGCCTTTGGTGGTGCTGATTCTTCAGCCGATCTGTCCGTACAGCAGGTGGCGATTTCCGCCGCAGCAGGAAAACATGAAAGGGAGGTTGTGCATTCTACGTCTGGCTGCAGAGCGTTGAGTGACACATCGGGGGGCTTTTCCTCCAAGTTACTTGGGAGGGGCGTGCAAATAATCAGTATATTTTCTTCCGTGCTGCTATCTGCTGTATGTATGTCCGGGTTAGCTTCATCTGTGTCCGTTCGGATTAGAGGGCTACAGTCATATGCGACAAACTCTGAGATTTCATTTCCGGCCTCGGGAGGGGGCGCCAAAACTCCTACTTCTGTTGGAATCTCTTCCTCTGTATCAACTTGTGTCTCAGGGCTACAGTCGGAGACGACAAATTCTGCTGCTTCAGTTACAGCTTCGGGGAGGGGCACTAACTCTTCTAATTCTAGAAACGGTTTCGCATCCAATACATTCACTTGCTTTTCAACTATCTCTTCTATCTTCCCATTATTCTGTTCCTTGTCCACTTGGCTATCTACCTCCATAGTATTATCTAATGCCTCGAAACTCTTTCTATCCCTATTTATATCTTCTTCATTACTGCAAGTTGTCATTATAAGTGACTTCCCTCCATTCTCTGACGGTTCCTCTACGGGGGTTCGATTCCCATCCTCACTTCTCGATTTTTCCTGTGTCGCCTCCCTCTCCTGAGCTAACCTTTGCTTCTTTAAAACATCAAAAATTATATCCCTGAGACCTTTAATGTCGAACACAACTTCCACTAAATCGCGCACTTCCTCATCTTGCTCTAATCCCAGAGGGGTAAAAACGGTTGCCACCATTCGAAGGACGTCGATGTCTTCTACTTTACTCCAATGCATGGGGGGTGGTCCTAGCTCAGCTTCCAAAATTTGGTACAATGGGGTTTGCTTAATTAAACTGACCGAGGGGGTTTCTTCCTGCTGGCGTTTCTCGAGATTGTAGCAGTCTAAATGTTCTGAAGGGCAAAATGCCAAAGTTTTTGATTCCGAAATTTTTGCTGGATTATTAAAAGCCTGTTTTTGTCCTGAGTAGGCAGAGTGTGGGGGGCAATGCTCAGTGTAACTATCGGGACCACTGTATTGGTAATGCTTAACATTTAAATTCCTCTTCTTGGTGCAGTCTCGGGCAAAATGGCCAAAATTTCCACACTCGAAACATTCCTTCTGATGATGCCTAGCATTCCTGCCAAATGAGTTACTACGGTTCTTATGCTGTGGATACTTAGTGCCGTGTGCAGACGTATACAATATTCCATGTGCCATTATAATTTTCTTTAAACTCTAATACCAGATATATAATTATACCAACTTATACACTTTTATCTACTATCACTCAATCCGACTGCAATATACTTCTTAATCAATAACACCTTAATACAATATTTTTTCAATGTCTTAACCTTTCAACCAACACTTCACAAAACCTTCTGAATATCTCGTAAGACTCTTACTATCTCAAACTACAGTCTTGATACTTCACTAACTTCACAAACAAAAACCTATTAACTGGCTATCTAACTTAACTTAAAATTCTTAACTTTAATTACACACACAAAAATCACTGAACTCTATCACTATCTGCGATACTCCTTCCTCAAAAGAAAACTATGACACACGAGCAGTGTAGTGAATTAAGAAAGCTGATATGTCCAGGTGGGATCCGCACCCTACACCTGCTGATTGTGGGTCAGCCGCTCTATCCAATTGAGCTACTGGGCAGTGATCACTTTCGTGCAAAACTTCTCTACAAAGGATTCCACTATTATATACTCTTAGCACTAATTCTCGACATCGTTTAACCGATTAACTCATCAGAAAACTTTTCAAAACAAATTACACGTTTTTAAACTGCATTAAACCACAATCTCCGAATTTAACAACTCTTACGATAATCTTAAGCATTTCTATACAATGAAAACTTTTCAAAAATATACTGAAGCCTTATCTCTAATAACAACAGTAACAAACCACAAACTGTTAAGCAACCTCGAAAATCTCTTTAAAACAATTTCTATCTATATCACGCATCAATAATTATCTCTCTCACACGATTACTTAATTCACACATATCTTACTAACTCCATTAATTTTTAACTAAAAATCTTAACAATGTAATACACATATAAAATTGAGCAATTCTCAAATTAGTTTATCTGTACAATAATCAACATCTTACACGCTATATCCTAATTAAACCTTTTGGTGTTTCCACTTATTTGTCCCGCCATTCCCCGTGTGCTGTATGTTGTGCTGTGTGTTGGGTTTTTTGTACCTCCTAAGTGCAATGGAGGCGCACACAGAAATGCAACTTAACAGTAACACAAGGAAAAAAAAAATCACTCCTATCTAAAATATCATGATATAGTCCCTAGTCGAAATCTCTAATACTTCCTTCATACACTCTACACCTGGGCCTAGCTATAGTCTTATACTTATTTCTTAGCACTAAACATTTAATTCAAATCACTTTCTATACTTCAATATAACACTTGTTTTAACAGATGCTCCTGAAATTCCTCGCTCAAAACATAGTATACAATTCTCACTAAAATCACAATTTAAATCACTAAAGTCACTAAAATCACAATATTTAACATTCTTAATTTCTTCACATTCTGCTACTGCCACATTTCAACACAATAATTTTGCAATCTCTAATTATACTCTTTTTCTAGCCGCAATAAACTCAGGTTCGAACATACTTGGGTCACAGAAACCAATTTGAAGCTAATCTGTGGTCACCGCGCTAATTTGACGTATTTTTCTTTCTAACCGCAATAACACTCAGGTTCGAAAATCCGTGGTCACGGCACCAATTTGACGTGACCTTATTTCTAGCCGCAATAACACTCAGGTTCGAAAATCCTGGTCACGGCACCAATTTGACGTGAACCCCCCTTTCTTATGAGGGCGGTCCGTCATTAAATTTCTGACTCCCTCCCGTTCTATTTTGGCCGTGCTGTTACTTGTGCAGACTTTCGAGAGGGAAACCTCTGCAATAACCCAAACGTGACTCAATCTTGGAAAAGACAGGGAGTAGTCAGATATTACCATTTAAACATAATTTATTTATAGTACATTGCGAAAAATAAACTTCAGGACCAGGAGTTCCCTTCGGGGAATACAGCCGAACTTACTAGTTCTCAGGCGATGACCGCCTTTACAATTAGACGCCAAACCGTTTAAGCGAAAGTCTTTTCATGTGGCTGAGCTACCAGCTCTAAAGTCCAAGTACGGGGCTATTCCCCAGAACACAGTGGCGGTTAGCAGACTTTGTGGAAAGGGATACCAGATTTATGAATGAGGGTGACCCTACCTGTTGGATGAGGTGGTCGCTGCAGGAGACTTTGTTGCGAAGATCAGCACTGTCCGTTGAAGGCCCATCGCCTAGGTTTATCTAGAGCAAGAAAGTTAAAACAGTTCGAAAACTTCTAAACTCGTCACACGAGGCCTTGCCGATTCCCGGCCAAGAAAAGACGTCTTCGCTGTCCAAACACATGGAGACAAGTCCTCTCTCTACTCTTGAGCAGTTCAAAATTGCCGCTTCTCTCCACACCGACCTCTAGCGGTGGTCAGCGTCGTAAGCTGACGCGGGCGCTTGCCATTGGACGTCGGGGGCATCGCTCCGCCTATTCGGCCTCTTTGGTGGCGGGTCCGAACTCTGGGTCCGGAAGTTCTTGGCTCCTGGGGCGATGCCGGACACTGGTGTCATCCAGTTGAACTGGTAAGTTCTTGGAACCGCGATGACTAACCAGGTCTTTGTTCACACTTCGAGAAAAACATATTCAAGGACCTTTTAGCCCAAGTCGTGTCCGCAGGATCAATTCCTGAGGGCACGACAATAGGAACCTAACAATTTAAAAAGATTATCACATTTCGCACACTTAATAAACTTGATAAAATTATTCAGTAGTTAAAACTGATAAATTTTATCGCTTAAAATTGAATTGGTTTGTCATTTATTTTAAAAACGCAATTAATTTTAAAATATTCAGTAATGTTTTAATAATGTAAAAATAATTAAATAATATTTTTTCCTATTATTAAAAACTAAATACCTTGAAATGAAACTCTAGTAAATTAAATTATCTAAATTTAGCAATTACAGTGACTAGTAATTTTTACGAACTTTAGTTTTTAAACTTAGCAAATTAAATCACTTTAGAAATTTTTAAACTTCAGTAAATTAAATAGTGTCTGGGCCAGATGTATCTAAGTTTTATCACTTTTAAAATGCCAGTTGTTGGATGTTGCTCCTTCATCTCCTCAAGCGTTTTCGGTGAAACAATGGGTGACATTTTGGGTAAATCCTCCTCCTTGAGCGTAAATCTTGTCGGAGGATCTGGGGATGCGGTTCATCTTCCGCAACCCAAACATAGCTGGCGATATTTCTGGAATTTGTATAGTAATAAAACTACGTCGCATCACTTGTGACAAAGTCTGTTAACCGTTTGGGTTCAACATTGCCAGCATTTCTATGCAGGAGTCGACTCTAGGCATTTTTGTTGCTATTCTGTCAGTTTATGCAGTACCATTTGGAACTTTCAATATCGATGAATAATTGTTTTACACACTGCCAATCGATACCCTGATATTTAAAGGTATGACCTGAATGGTGCTGTGTAGGTTTTCCATAATGAACTCAGGAAGAACAGAGATGGTTCTCTCGTTCACATCCTCCTTCGGTCTTCCTGCACGAAGAATCTTCGAAGTTCTGCCGTTTTTCTCTGAATTTGCGCATCCATCCCGTAACAATACCATATAAATCGACATGATCCCCATATACTTGTGATAAATCGGCATGGATTTTTGTTCGCATCGCCTCCCAGCTATATCCATATTAAAAAGGAAAATCTTTCTGCGTCTTTAATAGGCTCCATAGCAGCAATGCAGAGATTTCGCAGAACGACTTTACGCGCCGCCAGCGAAGAGAGAAATGACGATACGTCGTTTTTTCTGACACGTATTGACAAGTTTAGGCAAACTTTCAAACAAGTCGTAGCTTGTTAACTGTAAAATATTGTATTTCAACATCACAAATAGATTGTAATGTTTTATTCGCTCTCTTCACCATTATTAATTTCCACGTGAGCAGAAATTTTTCACGACCGTAGAAAATATTAAAATTTACCCTTGTGAGAGGAAGAAATTTTAATTTAAAATAAAAAAAATTAATAACAGAACTGGTGGCAATTTAAGAACTTAATATTAAGAGAAATTAATTTTATGAAAAATTTAATGTGACGATAATAATTAATTATAATTGTTAGTTAAAATTTTTGTCAAACAAAAAGGAAAAATATTGTTAATAAAAGGAAACTTGTAAATTACAACAAAAAAATTCAACCTGGCCAGTTATACCAAGTCCACCTTGATACCCGAGGCCTGGACAGCTTTGATCTTAGGAAAAAAATTAATTAGGAAGGAAATTTAATTATGCATAAATATATAAGAATTCAGTGTGTTAAAAATTTATGCAAAAGATTTTTTTTTAAATCAGCTAAAATAATGTAAATTACTGATTAGAATTTTATTTAAAAATTCTCAAATATTTAAAAATTATTTCTAAATTTTTAAAAACAATTCCTACCAGTTGAATGTTTAGAAATAAATATATAATTAGAACTGGTGTCCGTACTCGGAGGGGAGGGGTGAAAAAGAGCTCTGACTTCGAATAGTCATGACGTGTTTTCGCATCGATCCTGGATTACTTTAAAGTTTATATATTAGCTAACAATTTGCTTAAATTTCCTACTAGCTTTGGGTAAGACTGGGTGAAAAACCCAGTGGAGCCCTTGGCAGGAAGGGTAGATAGATTAGCTTAAATTTTTATTTAAACTTGTAGCTTCTTAGCTAGGGCTTTTTCAGATTTAAATTTTCTACAATGTTGTGTGAATAAAATCTACAGTGGATACTACTTTGGATACACATTACTATATTTGATAAATATTAGTACAGGCCAATAGCAGACCTGAGTTGGCCGATATCAGTATAGGAAAAGTACGCGCCAATAGCCGACTTTAAGTTGGCCGTTATTGGCGTTGGAAGAGTACGTATTGATAGCCGACTCAACGCTTGGTCGTTATTGGCTTGGAAATATACTATTCAAGTAAGCTTCCTACTTTAAAAATCCTAAGTTGATGTATTCTAGTTCTAAGTTTTTTATAGTTTATTCGATTCTAGTTGCTAGTGAAAGGTAGCTTTTTGTATTTCATTCCTTATTAGTTCTGTAAATTTACATTTATTCTGATATATTTTTACTCATTTTGAGTCTTAATATTGTTTTTGGATTGATTACTGTTAGTTTAAAGTAATCCTATCCTTTTTCAAAACCGGTCTGAGCCGGTTTTTTCAGTTACAGTCGCAACTGTCAATTTTTACAGTTGCAACTGCCAAATTTTATATTTGCAACTGTTCGAAACTTTCAAATTTTTGCATTTTTGTGATATTGTTCTATCTAATTGATATATATATATACTTATATATATCCTTTAACATTGTTCTACTATCATTCTTTGCTTTTTATTTGAAAAATCTCAAATAGTAAAGCTGTTTTGAAAATGTCAAGTTCTGACAATATGGATTCTCAATCCGTCCCGTCCTGACAGAGAGCTTCTGTCATAATGACGCCAGACTGGACGGCACTGAGACCTCTGTAGATCAAGTCTCGTTGGCAACTTCTCAGATGATTTACAGTGCACAAATTTGTGCTTTTCTCTCTGAGAAAAATAAAATATTATTCGATTTTAACTCTACAATTGCCAAAATGCCTTCCATGAAGGACATACACAGCCTTCTTCCAGAAGACCGTTTGAAGTTTAATGATGTAATCTTGGATCGATTTTACATGTACATGTCTTAATGAGCATGTCTGTAATGAGCATTGCTCTAGCCAGACTATCGTTTTGGAGTCTATCCAAAATTTGAATACTATCCCAAAGCATGGGATGGGCATTTATCAAGATGAACCCAATGCCTCAGTCAAACAAAAATAGAAGGGGGTTGGAAAGAATTCTAAAAAAGGGAAGGAAATAAGAGGGCCTTATCTCCAAATACAGTGCCTACATTTTCCTCCAAGACCAGATTTTCGGCCTTGAAGGAGGAATTTTTGGATACACCAGCCTCCGAAATAGAAGCTACAGATTCTATTTCTACTCCCAAGGAGATTAGAAGTAATAAAAGAAAAATTCCTCCAATCATTATACGTTCACCCAAGAACTGGATGAACACCCATAAGGAATTGACAAAAATCGCTGTAGAGGCATTTACTGCTAAGACCTCTGGCGAAACAGTCAGGTTACAGACTAGATGTTCAGATGACTACAGGTCATTTGTTCGATTCTTTGAAGCCTCAAAACAGCAATTCCATACCTACAAATTGAGGGATGAGAAAAATCTCAGGGTAGTCATAAAAAATCAACCCTATGACATAACTTCCGATGATGTCCGTATTGCTCTGGTTGACTTGAGTTTTACAGTCATAAAAATATCACAGATGAGACGTGGCAAAGATAAAAGTCCGATCCTTGTTTTCTTGGTAGAATTACCAAAAAACACTGCCAATAAAAAGGTATACGATGTCACTGACCTCTTTCATCTGAAGATTCACATTGAGAGCTACAAGACTAAGAAAACACCAACTCAGTGCCATAATTGGCAGCGCTATGGCCACGCACAGAGTAGTTGTTTTAATCTTCCACGCTGTGTGAAATGCGCTGGTAGTCACGTAACAAAGGACTGCCTTGGGAAAAAAGATGGAAGTCCGCCCAAATGCGCCAATTGTGGCCTTGGCCATACGGCCAATTACAAAGGTTGTTCTTATTATCCTACTAAGGAGGTTGTGACTACTCCAAAGGAAAAATCTGATATTGCCCCATCTTTAAAGACTGTTAGTACTCCTGTCACACCTCAATTATCTTACGCAAGTGCTGCTGCGAAAAGCGCACCTACTCCCAAATCTATTGGTAAAGACACCTTTACCTAAGAGAAAGGCATCGTACTTCCGTACCTCCTATGCAAGCTCCTTCTACAAGCGAGCAGTTTGATGCCACCATCTCAAACGACTTGAAGAAAATCTTTTTGATTTTCAAAAATCTTAATGTTGCTAATATCTTATCAATGGCTGAAAGCGTTCGATTATTTACTCTCTTCGCTGTCCTCAAATGGAGCACAACTGTAAGAAGAACTCTTTCAAGATTTTTTCTTGGAATGCGAGTGGCATTTTCACCGATTTATGGGAGTTCAGTAACTTTTTGTCTGACTCCCAAGTTGATATTGTCCTCTTGGGCGAAACACACCTTAGAGCTTCTGATAAATTGAAGTTTCCAAACTTTGAGGTCTACAGAACGGATCGACAGCATAACAGAGGTGGAGGTACTGCTGTTATCATCAAGAGATCCATCAAACACCATCTTTTACCTACTGTAGACTTCAATACGTTGGAGATCACTGCTATTGCAGTCAACGATGTCCTTTTTGGAACTTTGAATATATATGCGACATATAAACCGCCCAACTCTGATATTATTTTAGATGATTTTAAAATAATTTTAACACCAATACTCCTACAATTTTAGCAGGAGATTTAAACTCCAAAAATGTTACCTGGAACTCCAGATCCTGCAACAAAAATGGAAATATTCTTTTCGACTATGCCACAGCCAATGGCATTATTGTGGACGCTCCCAGTGAGTCCACCTTCTATCCTTACAACTCCATGCACAGACCAGATGTATTAGATCTGGTCATGTTCGGAAATTTTTCACCATCCTATGAACTTTGTGTCCATGATAATCTGAACCCTGACCATTTACCAGTTTGCTTGACTCTGTTTTCGTCGGTCACCCTTGTCCCAGACAATTTTAGAGTCGTAAACTGGGAACTCTTTAAAACTACAATCAACGGAAAAGTCTCCGGATCTTGTAATCCTCTATCTCTCAGGAAGATTGATGATACAATTATCACCTTTACTGATCTTTTGAATCAATCTAGAATTGATGCTAGTACCATTCATAAACCTCGTAAGGACTTCTACATCCTTCCAAGATTTCTTTCTGATCTTATTAAAGAGAAGAATAAAGCCAGACATAAATGGCAGAGATCTAGAGAGAGACATGATAAGAATGCTTATTATGCACTCAAGATCGATGTCAGACAAAAGCTCCTGGACCACCCTAGTTTTACGTGGAACAGGAAAATTACCTCACTTTCTACAAGTGATGGCTCCATCTGGAAGATGGTTAAAATATTAAAAAATCCTTATGTTAACTACCCTCCCATCCATGGAAAGGATGGGTTGTGCTATAATGAGGATGATAAATGTGAAGCTTTTGCGGATGCGCTTGAGATTCAATTTCAATAAAATTCTGATCTTTCCAATGATAACACCTGTGATAAAGTGAAGGAAACTCTTTTGCGTTTCTCTCAAATGGACATATCTAGAATTCGTTTTACATCTCCATCTGAATTGATTCAGACCATCCGCAAGTTGAAACTCAATAAGGCTTGAGTTCTTGATTTCATATCAAACAGGATGCTGAAGAACCTCCCGAAAAATACTATCACGCTGTTGTGCAACATTTTCAATTTCCTCCTCCGGCAACACATCTTTCCGGAGGTATGGAAGAATGCCTATGTTAGGCTCATCCAAAAACTGGTAAGGACCCTTCTTTAGCTGACAGCTATCGCCCAATAAGTCTATTATCCTGTTTAGGAAAGTTGTTTGAGCGAATTCTGCTCAACCGACTGGATGAATTCCTTTAAAATCACCCTATTTTATCTGAGTCACAATTCGGATTCAGACGAAAAAGATCAACTCAGCATCAAGTCCTCAGAGTAGTGGAGAATATTGCTGAGGCACTCAACAAAAAAGAAACTGTTGCTGCCGTCTTTCTGGACGTGGCGAAAGCTTTTGACCACGTCTGGATGGACGGCCTCATCTATAAACTGACCATGATTCGGATTCCTTCGGGCCTTACCCGTATCCTTCAATCTTATCTTTCAGATAGAACCTTCCAGGTTCACATTAAATCCTCTATTTCCACAAAGAGAGTGGTGGCTGCTGGAGTCCCACAAGTCTCTCTCCTAGGCCCCACTCTCTTCTCATTGTACCTTTTTGACATTCCTTCTTTTGACCGGATTGTCATTGCTCAGTATGCTGATGATATTGCACTCATCTCCCCTTCTTTGGGAGTTGATATGCAATAAGAAGACTTCAAAATTGCTTGAATGAGTTAGAATCATGGTACGACAACTAAAAGATGAAAATAAACACAGATAAAAGTAACGCCATACTCTCTAGTGGCAGGAGGATGAATAACCCTCAAACCTTACTCTTTATGAATGAAGACATCAGATGCCAAGATACTGTGAAATACCTTGGAGTCACCTTGCATAAGAAACTCAAGTGGGATCCCCACATTCATGGGATCATCACTAAGGTGAACAGCGTTAGATGTCAGCTTGGACCTCTTCTCAGACGAAATTTCGTCTTGTCCATTGGCCACAAGCTTTTGCTATACGACCTGGTCATATGTCCCATCATATCATATGCTTCCCCTATTTGGGCGAACTCAATTCCCATCAATATCCACAAGATTCAGGTCTTGCACAACAAGAACTTGAGATGTGCGGTCGATGCCCCATGGTTTGTAACTAACAGACAAATCCATAAAGATCTGGGCATCGACCATATTTCCTCTTATATTAACTTTCTTTCACTTTTTTTTTTGAGTCACTTCAAAGCAATTCACATGAAATCATATCCTGCTTGCTTGACTACAACCATGAAGTCATGAATAGTTACAAGAGGCCTAAAATGATGGCTTTCAGCAAAGATAGTCATCCATTTTAGGTCTCTTGTGCATCCTTACTACTTTTATATTGATTTTTAACGCTCTTCGGGGCCCACCACTGGTGGTTTAAATTTTTATTTGTGTTTACACTGTTGCCAACTAGGCACATGTTCAGATGGAAGAGGTTAGGGGTACCCAAGTACCTGGTACTCTGATTATCATTTACCTATCTACGATCTACTACTCAAAAGGGAAGATGTTTTAAATTTAAATTTTAACATCTCTGAATTTAAGGTAGCTCTCAAAATATGTAAGAACTCCAAAACCCCAGTACCTGACGAACTTTCTTATAAAATTTTCAAAAATCTCTCTGACTCCGCTTTAAATAAATTGCTAAATTTTATCAACTCCATGGGAAATTACCCAGAGAGCTGGAGTACTTCATATGTGGTCTCGATTCCAAAACCTGGGAAAATGTTATCAGAATTAAAATCATTTAGACAATTTTATTGTGCTCATGCATGGGAAAGGTTGTGGGAAGAATTGTCAATAAAATATTAAGTTGGTTTATTGAATCCCAGAGTAATCTATCTCCTCGCTACGAGGAAACGAGGAACCTCCATTCAACAGATGTTAAATATTTATAAAGTCTTAATAGGATCCAAACTGGAATATGGAGGATTTCTTTTGGAAAATTCTAGCTCAATCTTAGTCAATAAAAAATGGAAAAAATCCAAAATAGAACCGTAAGGATCTGTCTGGCCCAACTCCCTCCTTGTCCTACTGTCTCGCTTCTTGTTAAAGCCAATCTGGAACTTCTTTCTTTTAGGAGACCCAATCTCCTCTTCCAACACCTTCTAAGAATGTTTTATAAACAAAGGACTAACCCTCTGGTTGAGAAGATTTTCAGTAATTCACTGAGGAAAACATGTTCTATTTATGAAGTAATCTGAGGCTTTCCTCTGTTCGAAGACGTTCGGGGTTTCCAGCGACCGGTGGACCAATGAGATGATGACCAAACGAATGACCCGCTGGATCTTTGATACAAATCCTTGTTTTCCTAATACACATCGTATTTATACTAAGACAAATCAAGATGTCTATGACTCAAGACGTTAGCTGAAACTTTAATTGAAGCAAAATATGCTTCTTGTACAAAAATATTTACGGGTGGCTCTGTGAACAAGGATGAAGGAAGAGCGGCTGCTGCAGTTTTGATCCCAGATCATAATTCGCATTTATCAGACAACCCGACCAAACAGAAGTTTTCACAACTGAATTGGTAGCCATAGAAATGACCCTTAAGTCTGCCCTGTAACAAGGTTTTCATTTTGTCTGATTTCCGATCATTTATTTAATGTTTGCAAGGAAATCCGGGAAGATCTAGCAACAATTAGCTTTTTTGCAACATTTTGAAGTTGTCGAATAAAATGATGGAAAAGGGCAATGAGTTAAACGTGCAGTGGATTCCCAGCGACGTCGGCGTTGGAGGGAATTAAATTGTTGACAAAATTGCTAAGGAAGCGTTATTACGTGAAAACTGGCTCAATATTCCAAGAGGTTTCAATTATTATAAAAGCAAAAATAATCAAATTTTAAAATAAAATTTTTGGCATTACTTTAAATTTAATTCTTCCTCGCTTCTGAATCATAGGAGTTTGATTAGTCAAACCATTGATCCATTTCAAGAATTCGGACTGACTAAAAAGAACAGAGTGAGCATTACCAGGCTCAGAACAGGGACCACAAGACTGAATGATCAAATGCATCAGATGAACAGAGCTGAGTCATCTGCCTGTAATACAACTAGAACAACAGAAGCAGTCTCTTATGTGTTACTTAATTGCAGCAAATTTGATACTCATAGCGATCAAATGTTTCACTCACTGGAAGAAATTGGAATTAAGGAATTTACACTCAAAGATCTACTCGGACACCAAAATTTCATAAAAAGAAAATATACTTTTAAATTAATTTTACAATTTTTAAAGGATATTAAATTGATTGACAGAATTTGGTTTAGTGCCAAAATAGTGCCATGATGTTTCTGCATTAGAAGTTCAATCGCTCTTAAAATTTTAATGATGTTAATCAAGAACTTTCAGTTTATATTGAACTACCTCCTTCCTTCAGAAAACTCTGCAATGTTTATGGAATGTTTATTTGACCGTCAATTTAAGATTACTGGCAATATTATGGTTTTGCTTTTGAAATTTCGGTTTTCCAGACTCAGTTGAGAGAACTCTCCGACATAATGCACGGACCTTTCTTAAAAGAATTTCCGGACGAGAGGGGCGACAGGCAACGAGTGATTTCCGGAATTAGTTGATGTTGATGAAAAAGAAGAAGAAAAATATGTTGCAGTAAGGGTCCGAAAATCCGGACTGGTCAGGGATTGGATTGTTCCGGACTTTAAGATTCAGATTTAAGAATGTGATGAAGAAAACAAGTGAATCATGCTAGTGGTTTTACTACAAAATAATACAGTATGAATTTATTCTGAAAATCATTCACAAAAGAAACATTTCTAATAAAAAAATTAAAATAAATTATTCCTTCATTTTTGACGACTTCATGTGCAACACTTTTGGATGGAACACTTGTTCTATCAGTAAATTTATTTTCTTAACTATTTTTAAGTTTTTCACTCAGTTTTTATGTGGGTTTCTTTCTTTTAATACCACGAACTCTACTTTTGGAGCCATTATTATGGGGGTTAATAAAAATTTGTAAAGAGTACGTGTAAGCTACATATGTAAATGAAACCACTAGGACAGCAAATAATATACTACAGCACTGGTTCTCAATCTTTTATGTTTCACGTACCCCCTGGAAATGTCTATGCAACTGGCGTACCCCTTATGTAGATAGATATAATTACAGTTATAGCATAATAATGCCAATTAAGCGACTTTGTTAGTAGATTAGCAACTTTTGAGCTTTCACGGCGTACCCCAAAAACGTTTACCGCGTACCCCACGTTGAGAATTCCTGCACTACAGTATTTAGCATTGTCGACTGACTTATGTGTTTCAAAATCGTGAATCATCGCAGATGAAAAATAAGTGTTTCCACAAAGCGCCTGACCACAAGAGGCAGAATTCTCCACTGCGTGGGAAAATAACAGACCAAGAAATTCACAAAAGTTTGCTAGTATTTTAAAAGGTTCGGATTCTCAGGTTGTTTTACTGTATATTTAAAAATTAATTCTGTTATTGTAATGTCAAGGCCTGATGTATTGAGGTGGCCTTGATTATATCAACACCTCCTACAACAGAAAGCGAATGGATAAAATGTATGACGTCACTTAATCAGTCCTATTATATAGACAATTCTTATATTTTTTATTTTAATATTATTACTGGTGAACTCTTGTGCTAATCTTTATACTAATGTTTATTTATAAATATATTTTATTAAGAAAGGAAATTATTCGCATTTATTACCAAATGTAATAATGCTAATTAATACAAATAATATTTTTCCTAAATAAAATACATTTATAGATAAACATTAGTATAAAGATTAGCACAGAGTCCACCTGTAATAGTATTAGAATCAAAAATATAAGAAATGTCTATATGGTAGGACTACTTGCCAACACCTCCTATGACATACAAACAAAAGACCGAATTTATGAAGTCAGCTGTAGTCGTACTATATAAGACATGACTTATATTTTTGATTTTAATATTACTACTGGTGGATTCTGTCCTAATTTTTATACTGATATTTATCTATAAATATATTTTATTTAGGACAAAATTTATTTGCATTATTTAGCATTATTATATTAGATAATAAATAAAAATAATTTTCATCCTAAATAGAATATATTTATAGATAAATATTAGTATAAATATTAGCACAACAGTCAACCAGTAATAATATTAGAATAAAAAATATAAGTATTGTCTACATAGTAACGTTAAATATTTGGCACTTTCGCCTTCTTCTCTAGGAGTTGTTGCTTAAGCTGAAGTCATAAGTTTGTTCCTCTGGCTTTCTGTTATAGGAGGTGTTGGTTATGCACATAATAGAAATGGGGATCTAATTATCTGTATAAAGGAAGTTATATTCTATGTCCACACTTGTGCGTTTCATCTTCAACTTCGCTTTCAACTTTCAATTCCGCTTTTCAACACCGAGTAGTTTAGCGCATGCCTTAGATGGAATGCGTTGGACGCATGCCTTTAACTGTCTACATCTATGCGTCAAATAATTTTCAATTTTTCACCAGTGTAGACATGAAGTTGCAATGGACGCAACTGATGCTGCTATGTTAGCCGGTATAAGAATGAATGAACATGAATTACACATATCCCTCGATTTACACGGTATTCAGTTCACACAATTTTGGCTTTGCACGGTCAAAAAATGCAACCAGTTTCGATTTACACGGTACTGACTGAGATTTCCTTTCTGTGTACATCTCAATCAGTACCGTGTAAATCGAAACTGGTTGCATTTTTTGACCGTGCAAAGCCAAAATTGTGTGAACTGAGTACCGTGTAAATCGAGGGATAGGTGTACTTTATGTCTGCTGAAGGTTCCATATCACGTCAAAACAAGTACTTGTAGAGTTATATAACATAGGTAGAATATATAGTGAAACATTTAGTAAAAATATTATAAATGAAGGTTTATTTTTATTTTTTGCAATAGTATTATTATTTTATTAATAATATATTTTATAACAAATAATATATTTTGTTCCATAACGAATATATTGGGGCGGGGGTGGCTCAGTCGGTAGCGTTCCCAGGTTCGAGTCCCAGCTGGGTCAGCGTTGAGATTTATCTCCGCAAAATTCTCCGCCCTGCCCACGGTCAGTAGGGGACACCGATGGGCTTGGAAAGGCCGACGTCCGTCGGATGGGACGTTAAGCCGTGGCCCCGTGTGCGGGAGAGTCATACCCTGTGCACGTTAAAGAACATGCTGGATGGCCTTGACGGGAGGCTACCATCTGTCTCCCAACAGCTGTTCCAGTGGGTCCCCTCCCCCAACCTTCTCTGAGCCTTCGGGGTCCATGTGACCTGGCCATTTAGCCCATGGTGTGCAGAGAAGTGCCGCTCAGAGGTAAAACAACCCAACCCAACGAATATATTTATTAATAGTAATTTATAAAGGCCAATGTTTGTTCTGACGACATGGTGAACGAAAAACACAAGCTCAATAATTTCAAAAACCGAACGAAACCTTGCAGACAAACTAAGAAGTTGCACGGAATGTTGAACAAAAATCCACTGCTGGTGGAAGCATATGCGCTACTGCGTGCGTCATTGAAAAAGGCGCCATTCAAATGAATTTAGGCATGTCTTTGCGCATGCGTCACGTCCGCCAGACGCATGCGTCTAGCGCACGTAAAACGCACAAGCGTGGACATAGCCATAGAGAGTTCGATACCTTAAAAGGCATTGTGTTCCAGGCTCTTTTTAATGCAGAAGCCGGTACTTCGTCATTTATGAGGGAACGGAATTTGTCGGCTATATTAATCTACCTGTTGCATAAGAAATATATTTTATAGAAACCAAATACAGTATATACAATCTTATATTCAAGTCTTAGTTGAAATAAAAAGGCACTTATAAACGATGATATTAAATATAATGCTCTTAATACGAATGTAACATCTTTAAAGATAACCAATTCATATAACGCACTATCCAAGTGTTCAAGCTTATCTATATAGAACAAGTGTTCCATCAAAAAGTGTTGCACATGATGTCGGCAAAAATGAAGGAAAAATTTATTTTAGTTTTTTATTAGAAATGTTTCTTTTTTGAATGATTTTCAGAATAAATTCATACTGTATTATTTTGTAGTAAAACCACTAGCATGATTCATTTGTTTTTTTCATCCCTTCTCAAATTTGAATCTCAAAGTCCGGATCATTCCAATCCCTGACCAGTCCGGATTTTCGGACCCTTACTGCAACATACTTTTCTTCTTCTTCTTCTTCTTCTTCAACATAACTATTATTCAGGAAATCACTCGGGGCCTTTCGCCCCTCTCGTCCCCTCTCGTCCAGAAATTCTTTTAAAAAAGGTCCGTGCACTACGTCGGAGAGTTCTCCCAATTGGGTCTGGAAAACCGAAATTTCAAAAGCAAAATCATAAAATTGCCGGTAATCTCAGATTGGCGGTCAAATAAACATTCGACAAACATTCCAGATATTCAAGCTTATGACGCCGTTCTACGCTTTCATCACTCTCGAATTTTACAAAGAAATTTTCAAGCTTTCCACTTTCCGCTTTAATGTCATACTAGATCATTGACGAACCAACAATAAATTCTTGAAGAAGCATATAGCCATTTTCATCCATTTTCACATTTAAATTTTTTGTTTCAAAGTTAAAACACGTTTTCGCCTTGATCCTTGCGTGGTATTCTTCTTTGATAGCATTAAAAATTGAGAAGTGGGGGGGGGAGATTTCTGATGAACAGAACACACAGACGAAAGACATTAATTATTTTCCAACAAACACATAAACAGAAATATAAATGAAACACAGAAAAACTCTTCTTATGAGTGATTTTTGAAGTAGGTTATAGATAAGAAAGCAATATATTTTAGAAAAATAATAACCCATTAGATTATGACTCGTCTGTGTCTTTAATTATGCATTTTAATACAATTTTTCGTAGAATACTTTACTCATAGCACATGAAGTATAAAAGATAGTGTTTAAACTAAAATCTTTTATGTTAAACTATATAAGCTTTTTTTTTTCAAATAGTATAATCAAGGTCAGTAAATGGTAGCTAGGCATAAACAGCAAGGAGAGCTGTGCACCAATCCCTAGTGATGATGCACAGAACCGGCCAGGTCTAGCACCTAATATCCGACCCCGCCTCCTCGTGGTGCAGGCCGTTAGTACCTTTCAAAAGAGATATTCTCTTTTGGAAGGGAACGGAAGGGGAGGGCTGCCAGTTCAGTATGGCCTACTGATCTGGTCATCTATGGCCACTTTTTTCTTTTTTTTCAACCCTGCTGAGGAGTGGTCAACTTCACAGGGTCCTGGTGCTGACCATTTATACCTACTAGACTGGACTTGTTTATGGATTTGAGCTTGATTATGGATCCTGGACTTGCTGCACTGGTGGGCCTCTGTTGAGGGAGAGTCTGCCGCTGTGTTTTCTGTTTGCTTCTGGGTTGCCAGCTCTAAGTGAACAGAGGCATGGGATACCTTATATCAGCTGGTGGATAATCCTAATCAGAGGCCATCGCAGGTACCTGAACCTTACTTAGCTAGTTGGGCATCGTCAAGCCTAAACTGGAGTAATGTGTCTCAGGCAGGCCATATGGTTCTTGAAAAAGTCCACTTGAAAAGGTGGTGCCTGAAGTTCCTACCAGCATCGGTGACTTCAGCCTTTAGCAGAGGGGAAACAGGTCTTTGCCCCGTGCCTTCGATCAGGGGGCTGTTTGATATTGTTGGCCCTACCTATCTCAATAAACCTAGTTTCTTTAAAAATTATAGTAATCATTTTCTCTCTTCAGGAATGTGAAACGTGAGGACATTACATATAGGTTATTCTCTTGATGTCCTCACGAAGGAATTCCAACGTTATAACCTAGATATTCTAGGCTTGCAAGAGACCAGATGGACAGGTAAAGGTGAGATACTTAAAAATAACTTTAAATTTCTCTTTACAGGGAGGGAAGATGGAAAGCATCACCAAGGAGTGGGTCTGCTGCTCAGCAGACATGTTAGTGATTCTCTTCTAGGATATGAGTGCATTAATGAAAGGTTTCGTACAGCAAAATTTCAGAAAAGCATTAAAGATTTGAAAGTTATCTGCTGTTATGCCTCCACTGAGGATGCCGATGTGGATGAGAAGGATAGGTTTTATGGACAACTTCAGGTTATTTTGAATTCTGTCAAAAAAGGAGATATTACCCTTGTTCTAGGTGACTTCAATGCCAAAGTCGGTACTGACTCTGAACTTTGGGGAGGGGTGATAGGCCCTTTTGGTATTGGTAGCTGCAATGGTAATTGACAACGTCTCCTACAGGTAAGTAAACTCAATGGATTCAGAATAACTAATACTTATTACAAACACCGCGCCATACATAAATACACATGGGTGTCACCCGATGGGCTGCATAAGAATATGATTGATTATATATTAATTAACAGCAAATGGGCTAGTTCTGTTAGGAATACCAGGACACATAAGGGAGCTGAAATTGGATCTGACCATTACGTTGTTAAAAGTGCCTTGCAACTTTAGTGTTGTGCTACGGCTAAAAATTTACCTTTAATACTGAAGCTCTGAAAGACCTAGTTATAGCTAAAGCTTACCATGATAGGTTACTTAGTCATTATGACAGTTGTGGTTTGCTTACTACTGAAGTTGAGGAAGAATGGGATCATTTTAAACAGGCTTTTTTGGAAACTAACAATATTCTTTTAGGAAAAAAGGAGCAGAGGAGACAGAATTATTTGAGTTATATGGCACTTGAGTTCATTTCAGAAAGAAGTAAATGCAGGAATGTCCTTAATCAATACCCTACTAGTCCTAACAGAAAGCACTACAAAGAGCTTAATAAACGTGTAAAGGATCAGTTAGCTGTTGATAAGAATCTTTGGCTTTGATGGTTTGGCTCACAAAGCCGAGGAAGCAGTTAGACAGCACAACAGCAGAGAGCTGTACCAGATAGTTAATGTTTTGTGTGGTAGAAAATGGGCAGGTATACAGGGATTGAAGGATAAACAAGGTAAGGTTATAGAAGGTGAGGATTCTGTCACGGCTAGGTGAGCTGAGCATTTCAGTGATATTCTAAACAATGCGGTTAGTTCTATTCCCATTGTTTGCAACGATGATATATGCATTACTGGCTTTAATGTTGGCCCTATAACACAATCTGAAGTTATTTTGGCTGTTTCTAAACTTAAACTTCATAAATCCCCAGAGGTAGATGAAATTACTATAGAAATTCTCAGAGCTGGGAATGTTTCGGTTACCACTTTGATGACTGAAATTTTGAACAACTTTTATGATAATGGCATGATTCGTAAATATTTTACCAGAGCAATTATTATCCCTATTTTCAAAAAAGGTGATCGCAGTTCTTGTGATAACTATAGGGATATCAGCCGACTCTCTGTTGCAGGTAAAGTTCTTTCCATGATTGTGCTTAATAGAATTAAGAATCTGGTTGACAGGCAATTGCGTGATGAGCAATGTGGATTCAGAAGTGGTAGGGGATGTGTGAATCAAATATTTTCACTTAGGCAGATTCTTGAGAAATGTTTAGAGTTTCAGAAACCTTTGATTGCTAGCTTTGTTGATTTCAAAAAGGCTTTCGACTCTGTTGATCGTCATAATTTGTGGTTGATTGTGAAATCATATGGTATACCAGACAAGTTAGTTAACATAATGAAAGCTCTTTATAATAACACTGAGTCATGTGTGAGAGTTGGTAAGTCTTGTAGCAATTGGTTTAGCATTACTTCTGGTGTTCGACAAGGGTGCATTTTGTCTCCTTTTCTCTTTAGCTTGGTTATTGATTATGTTATGCGAAATTCACTTCAAGGGAAAGATTTTGGCCTTAAATGGGCTGGAGATACGAAAATTTCTGATTTAAATTATGCTGATGATTTAGCCCTTTTGGCAAATGATGTTGATGAGATGAACTCTTTCATTCGAGTTGTTGATGAGACTGTTAGTAGAGTAGGTTTGGTGATAAACAGAGAGAAAACTAAAGTAATGAAAATTGGTCAGGCAGGCTGTGATTCAGTTAATCTGAGTGGTTGCAGTCTTGAGCAGGTGTCACAGTTTAATTATCTTGGGAGCTATGTATCAGATAATGGTGATGTGCGGCATGAGATTAACAGACGAATAGGGATTGCTGCCGGGGCTTTTAAGAATCTATGGAGAGTGTGGAGAAATAGACCTAAAGACTAAAATTAGACTGTATAATAGTTTGGTTCTTTCTATGGTTAGTTATGGTAGTGAAACTTGAACACTTTGTAAGCAAGATAACAGGAAACTAGATGCTTTTGATTCCAGATGCTTATGCAGTATTTTGGGCATTAGGTGGTTCAACTTTGTAACTAATGATGAGGTTAGGCAAAGGAGTTTGCAACCTCCCTTAAGCAGCATATTGTGCAGAGATGCAATATGCTGCTTAAAGGAGCAATGGCACAATATGCTCCTTTAAGCAGCATATTGTGCCATTGGTTTGGCCATGTTGCCCGTATGAATAATTATAGATTGGCGAATAGGGTTATGAACAGTGTGCCTAAAGGCCTCAGAAAGAGGGGGAGACCTAGGATGCGGTGGGAAGGCAATGTCAAACAAGACCTTGTTAGAATTGGTGTGCAGTGGCCAGATGCAGCAGATGCAGCTCAGGACAGATATGCTTGGAGAATTAAACTGCACGGTCTGGTTGGACCTCCGTAGCCCATGGTTACTTGAAGATGATGATGAGTATAATCAATATGGGCAGAGGTTTTTAAACACTACATCAAAAAGTTAATTATTTTAGTTTTATTTTGGGCTAATAGCAAATATTCAGTATTCTCAAAAGTTAGTTACCATAATTTTAACTTGTTTAAAGAATTGTTGTGCATTGCTTATGGTTTTGTTTACATTTGGCAGAGCATTGAATAATTTGCTTTTGGCAAGTAATGTTTAGAAGTAATATGTTTATGAACGTAGAGATTTTGACACATTTATATGACTAAGGATATTAAGCATTACACCTCCTATGCATTATTCAAGAGATGCTAAGATGGATCCATGTGTCTTGCATCAAAAGCTTGTTGTGAATGATGTATAGTGGTCGTGTAATAAATTCAAGAAGCGTTTGAAATTTGTTTTATTTGTAACTACTTCAGTTTCTCTTTAAACTAATTTATTATATCGCAATTTTGCTAAGTTGTTCCTTCACGTAGAAGTCCTCTATCAGGGAAATTATTACAAAACGCAAGGTTAAAACTGAAATGTCAAATTTGATTATGGTAAACGTTGTTTTAAAAAGAAAGTATCTCTTGGATATACACGCTCATCAGTTAATTTAATAACAAACTTTTTTTAACCTGAAGTAATGTTGCATACATTTTATAAAATGCTTAATGTGCAATTTGTTTTAATACGCTCGTGCTATAAAATCATTCTGAAACGAAAAAGCTAAGATTCAGAGCACATTTAAATTTTCCAGCCACAAGAAGGTAGGTTGGACTGTTTTACCTCCAAGAGGCAATTTTTTGCACACAATAAACTAAATAGCTAGGTTACACGGCCTCAGAAGCTTAGAATAATATGTAAAAAGGATTAACTGGTGATATTACGAGACATATAAAAGCCTCCAGTCAAGATCATGCAACATGTTCTTTAACGTGCACAGAATATGGCTCTCCTGAATCGGAAGGGCTGGGGTGGCTCAGTTGCTAGCGCGCCAGGCTCGGAATCTGCAGTTCCCAGGTTCGAGTCCCATCTGGGCGAGAGTTAAGGGTTATTTCCGCAAAACTCCCCGCTCTGCTGACCGACAGTCAGTAGAGAACACCGATGGGCTTGGAAAGTCCAAGTCCATCGGATGGGACGTTAAGCCATGGGCCCATGGGCAGAAGAGTCATACCTTGTGCATTTAAAGAACATGTTGGATGGCCTTGACGGGAGGCTACCATCTGTCTCCCAACAGCAATTCTAGTGGGTCCTTCCCCCAACATTCTCTGAGCCTTCGGGGTCCTTATGACCTGGCCATTTAGCCCATTGTGTGCAAAAAACGTACCGCTCAGATGTAAAACAACCAACCTGAACGCGGAGGAATTTTTTAATGTTAATTCGGGGACACCGATGGACATCTGCCTGTCCATCGGTGTCCCCTTTCTGAATAAAGGCTGAAAAAAGGCAGCTGCAGAGTTGGGACTTCAACCTGGGACTACAGATTATTAATTATTCAGAATTTTAAAATATATCAGCAATTTTAATTAATTTAATGCCCACATTTATTAACAATATTTTTCGCAAATAGAACATTTTTTTTCGAAAACCTTTCTGTTATATTACTAGATTACATCTGCCCCTAACTGCATTCTTGATTCTCTTCCAATGTTTCAGGTTGTGAATGTATCCCTTTCGATACGACCTACGATAAAGAGTACGGAATCTTCACTTCTCCCAATTGGCCGATTCCCTACGAAGACAACATCGATTGCCTCCTCTACACTTTCATTGGTCAGGACGATGAAATAGTTGAGATCACCTTTGACGAGTTCGACGTTCAGAAATCAAATTTAGAGTAAGTAAACGATTAACATTATTAATCCTCCTTCCTCTATCATCAGCCTTTATTTCTCATTTAAGTATTTTTGTCAAGAAATCATTCAATAAGCAAACAAAAATGTTTAATGAACGTAATAAAACATTAAATCTTTTTTTAAGTGGAAGGTCGTTAGAGTATCACTGATTCTTCCTTAATTGCAATCAGATGTTTAAAAAAATTAGAAATTTAATTGTTGCTTTTGGCCATCAATAATTTATTTTGCTTTTTGTCATTAAAAAACTCATATTTTTTATTGTCCTACACTGTAAACAGGTTCATTATTTGTTTAAAAGCGGCAGAAATTAAAAGAAATATTATACATTGTATTTTTTAATGCTCTGAAAATCTCTCATTGAGTTTGTGCAGTAATTAAAATCAGATGAATTCCGAGTAATGAGGAAAATCCATAATCTAGAAAAGAAATGTGAAGGAAAAAATATATTTTTTTGTTCTTGTTTACATATACTCTTTTCTGATATTTTATTCTTGTACACATCCAGGGCCGGATTTAGGGGGAGAGGGAAAAGAGCCATGCACCCCCCCCCTTTCAGAATGCTCATAAGAGTAAAAAATTATGAAATTGATTAAAATATAAAGCATTTTTTATGAAATTTTTTAAGGAATTGTAAAATGTAGGGGGAAATTTTATATTGCGTTTCCAATGCAGTCTCTTGGCCCTCCCTTTTACATTTTTCTTTCTAGAATAAAGGAAGCCAAAAGAAAGGAATGGGACAGTTTTTGTCGCAATATTAATTTCTTTACTCCCACTACAAAGATAAGGAAAATGATCAAGTCGATTGGGAAACAAGTCATACCCTCTTCTCCTTTGAACATCATATTACTAAAAGATAAAAATTTGAAGACTGTTGCGAATGATTTTGAAACGTTTTTTGCTTCACAGGGAAATCACTACTTTTCTTCGGAGTTTAGTCAGAATCAAATTGTTGAAGAAAGGGAACTTCAAAAGCATGAAAATTTGAATTCAAATGCCGCTGAATATATTGACATGATCTTCAGTATGAATGAAATTACTCTTGCATTGAGAAAATGTAAAACATCTACTTCGCCAGGACCGGATGGAATAACATATAAGATGTTAAAAAAATCTTACTGAATCGCAAATTAAACTTTTGCTAACATCTTTTAATGAACTCTGGGTTAAATGGTCATTCACACAAGACTGGAAAATTGCACAATTGTCCCTATTTGAAGTCAAATAAGCAAGAGAAAGATCTATCTTCTTTCAGATCTATTGCTCTGAGCTCTTGTTTAGGAAAATTTGTTGTTTGGTGAATAGGAGACTAAACTGGATTATAGAATCAAATACTTATCTTCATTATGCAGTTTCTGGTTTCAGAAGAGATCGGAGCTCAACAGACAATGACATTGATTTAGTCTCGGATATCCAAGCAGGATTGATCATTAGAAACACTCTTACCGTAGCTATATTTATCGACTTGAAAAAACCCTATGATTCAGTGTGGATCAGAGATTACTAACAAAATTTTAAAATGGAAAATTACAAGAAACATGTTTGCGTACTTAAGTCATTTGCTAACCAACAGAAAAATAATTTTGAAATTGAAAAATACAACTTCTGCCTTAATCCTTTAGAGCAGTGGTTCTCAACCTTTTACGCTTCACGTACCCCCTGGAAATGTGTATGAAACTGGGGTACCCCTTGTATAGATAGATAAAACTATAGTAATAGTATAACAATGGGAATAAAGCATATATATATATACACACACATTAAATTTTGTATTCATGAATTACATATATCGATAACCACAAAAGATGACATAAACAATTTAACAATCTTTTAAAATTATAAACATTTTACTGGGTAATCAGTGAAATGAACTTGTTACTAAATCTAGCGGCTTTTGAAATCTCACGAGAGAACACCTACTTTAGAGATTGGATTTCCACAAAGAGGAGGTGCTTAGTCCAATACTCTTCAATCTGTTTTTGCACGATTTTCCTGATATGTTACCAAAGAATGTGAGACTCTCTGCATATGGAGACGACATTGTGATTTGATTTGGTGCATTGGCAGAATCATATACAGAATCCAATCGGTGCTGCAATAAGCTTTTAACGAAGCTGTTAAATATTTTGACTCATGGGGACTGGAAATATCCGAATAAAAGACTGTAGTAATGCCCTTTTGCAGCCATCGACGATTTTCAGATATTTCTATTAATTGCAAGAAAACTTCCGTGCAGGTTGTGAAAGAACACTGTTATTTAGGAATCCTACTGGACTCTGAACTCAAATGGAACTACTATATTCGTCAACTGATCTGTATTTCTAAACCTATTATTAACATGTTAAGATGCATTGGTTCCAGCAAGAATGGAGCATCGCCTATTCAAATGATCTATCTTTACAGATCAATTTTAAGATCAAGATTGGAATTTGGGGTTTTTCTACTGGATAGTGCTAGAAACCATTCAAAAACAAGCTATAAGAATCTGCTTGGGCCAGTTAAGTCTTTGTTCATCTATTTCTCTGAATGCTGAGGCTAGTATTCCACTTCTTTCCATCAGAAGACCTTATGTGCTGTTTTCACACTTCTCAGGATTGCTCTTCAAACAAGAATATCACCCAGTGACTGATAAGGTCCTTTTTGGATCAGGAAAGAAGATCAGTGCTGTTACTACTTCCATCTGCCGACATTCCATCTTTGATTTGATTTCAGCACAAAGTTTTGAGGTAGACAAGCTTTCCGAAAAACCTCCTTGGACCTTTCAACAATTTGCCATGTTTCCATTCCAGGTTTCACATCTAGAAAAGAACTTTATAGCTCAGTTCAAAAGATTATTGCTCAGGAGCTCATAGAACAAAAATATGAAACTCATATTAAGATTTTCTCTGACGGATCTTTAAACAAGTCAACACAAAAAGCTGGAGCGGCTTTCTAGGTCTCAGAAATGCCTCACATTGAAACTATCAGGCTGCAAAAGTTCCACAGATTTATGACTACTGAGTTGATTGCAATTGAAATGGCTCTAAAATGGTGTTTTAAACAACCGAAGTCTAATTTTGTTGTACTTACAGATAGTAGCTCATCTTTGTTATTTCTTCGGGAAGACCCATGTCAATCCAAGAATAATGGGTTTTTCCAAAACATCCTTGAGACCATCGATCAAATTATTGAAAAAGGATCCACAATTATTTTGCAATGGATCCCTGGACAAGTAGGTGTCCATGGAAATGAAAACATTGTTTTCTTAGCCAAGTCCGCCCTTAACAATGAAACATACCTCCAATTGCAAATTGGTAATTTATGTTTCTAAGTTAAATAAAGTAAAATTAAAGTAGAACTTTCTATATCACTTCCAAGTCATCGCTAAACGAAAGATCAATCATCGACAATTAGAAAAGAACAATATTCTTCCACTAAATGATCTGTAGCTTTTAAAGAGAAATTTGGTGTGCATCACCAGACTCAGAACAGGCGCATCACTATTGAACGACTCACATTTCAAGATGAGAAAAGTTCTTTCCCCCAATTGTCAGACGTGCAACGTAAATGAAATGGTGATTCATGTTTTGTTGAACTGTACTGCTTACTCGATCCAGAGAAGCAACTTAATAGCAAGATATGCCTGCAAACTTTATTTGGACAAGAAGGCGAATATTTTCCGTAGGATTTAGGAATTTTTATCATGATTATGTAGCACAAACGTCATCAGCTTCTTGGCACTATCCAACTTTGCCATCTGGAGGAGAGGGTCGAAAGACTAGAACATATCCAGAGAAAACATTTATTTTTGACTGATGATGATGTATTTGAAAAATAATAGCGTCAAATCATGTTTTGGAAAAAAAAAAGTCAAATATGGCACACAACGTTTCTTAACCCTCAGCCTAAAAGATCAAGTTCCCTTTCAAGAGACTCTAGTTCATTCTCTGCCCTTTATAAATCTGACACGGGAATACCGGTTTGCTATAGATTCAACTTTTCTGGAGCGAATTAGATAATTAAAAAATTAATATTTGAAAAATGCGATTTGTAATATTTCATTAGTACTAATCAAATTAAAAGAGTTTTCTAATCATCATTTCCATTGTTTCCAATGGAAACTTCATGACGTTCACATTCCGCCACCAATTTTCTATCATTATTCTATCATTAATAAATCGTTTTCGATACCATTAATAAAAAATTTCATATTTCTATCATTAATAAATCGTTGCAATAATCGTTACAAATTTTGGAATTTTCAAACTTTTTCACCGTTAGAGAACGCAATTATAGTGTTCGAAAGATTTCAAAAGTGCGAAGCATAATATTTTATCAATTCCTATCTAACTCTAAAAAGAATTTTTCATTTATCTCAAGATACAAACGATTATCTACTAAAGCAAAAAAATTATGTTTTTCCATCCGCCTTAGATCTAAGAAGTCAATTCATTGCTGCCAATAGAAACATCATGGCGTTCACATTCCACCCCCAAAATTTAAAATTTTTAGCTTAAATACGTCGTTTGCGATATCTGTTTGAAATTTTTGCATTTTGAAATATTTCTAGAGTTAGAGGGTGCAATTATAGTTTTGTGAAGATTTAAAAAGTGTAAATCATAATTTCTCTTTAAATGCAAACAATTATCTGCTAAAACAGAAAGGTGTGTTTTCCCACCCCCTCTGGATCTAAGGGGTCAACTCATTGTTGGCAATAGAAACTTCGTGATTTTCACATTCCACACCACAATTTCAAATTTCTAGCGTAAATACATCATTTTAAATATTCTTTCGAACTTTTGGGATTTACAAATTTTTTTCACCACTAGAGTGCACAATTATAGCTTTAGAAAGATTCGGAAAGTGCATATCGTAATATTTCTTCAATACGTATAAAAAAAATAAAAATGAAACCCTCCTCAAGCAGCTGCTTGCCATAGAGGTCTGACAGGAGCCTGTCAGTTTACATGCCATAGTAGAAGATCTGAGAGGATGGCAGGACCACAGCAGAAAAACAATACACACATTACTTACCCGGGGCTCGAACCCAGGTCTCGTAGATCAGAAACCAAGCGCGCTAAGCCGACGCAAAACGAATTTTTGATTTATCTCTGTAAACAAAGAAGTCTCAACGATGTCTGCAGACGATGAGACAGACAGACGACAAAACGAAACTAACATCTCGTTTTCTTTGAAAACGAGATAAAAATTAAGAATTCCTATAGGAAGTTAAAATCATTAACTTAATTTGAAAAATATGCAAACCTTAATAATTTTACATTCATAAGAATGTTAATTAATAAATATTTTAAATATTATGTCAAGCAATATATAATTTTTTTAATAATTCTTTTATACATTTAGATTATTTTATACACCTCAGACCATTGTTAATTTTCTTTTGCGATAAAGTTACATATGCCTGACAAACTGTATCCGAGGAACTCTGGTGGGTACGAAGTGATTTGAAAAGTTCGATTATATGCGCGAGGAATTTCCGTTTTCTGGTTTAGAAACTTCTGACGTGGCGAGGATTATGGGTACCTCGATCTACGTCATTTTCTTTCGTTCCCTAAAAGAGAGAAAATATAACCGGAGAATGGAAGAGATCGAACGTAATGATATTTTTGTCGAATGAAAGCTTGCGACGTGGGTAGTATCATCTGCTCTATATTCTAAAGAGTTTCGGACCCGAGCAACGCCGTGTAAATCTGCTAGGTACAATAAATAAGTAGAATATAACATACAATAAATAATAATCATCTTTCTCATGCGAATCTCATACTCAAGATATAGCCAAAATATTTGAAATAAAAAAAAATGCCATCAATAATAATAAAATAATTCTGTGCCATATAAATTTCTCACTTGGGAAATTAAAGTTTCAAAGTTTATATTTTCTTATGTCGGAGGAAAGATTCTCATGTGGATAAAACACCAAAGAAAGTTTGAGTTATTTGCTTTTATGTGTTTGAATTTTAAATCAGAATGAGAGATTCTTGCAATATCGGAATATCCACGAAAGAACAAAAACAAGATAGAATGCATTTTTTTAAAGAATAGGGTATGCTAATTATTCAGATGTGTCTCATGATCCCTAATCGGAAGCTGCTGTTCAATATTTTAAAAAACAACGGAATATTACCAGTCAGAATTTCAGATTTATTTCAAAAATATCTGAGAAACGTAAATTATCTTCCTGGTAATGCATGTGAAGTTGCAAATGACAAGTAATAGAGAAATAGAAAAAATATATATCAATTTGTTTTACCTTTGTCCATGCTTTTCTTGATTTTGAATTTCCTGCTTGCTCCAACACTAGGAAAAGGTTGAAGAGGAACTGCTGGAAATATATTAGGGTTAGAGGAGAACTTCTCATCAAAGATAGATTCTTAAGGTGATGTTCCGATGTTCGAGTCCCAACCATGCCTGCTTTGAGATTTTTTCCGCTAACCCCCGATCTATTCTCCGTGCGAAAGGATCATCAATGAGCTTTCCAAACAGTGAAAAAAGTGTCATGACTTATTGTGCAATCCGCGCCAGCACAGGGTGTCATAGCTTATTGTGCCGTTCGTCAAATGGCACAATAAGCCATGGCAATAAGCTACCGACTGAGCCACCCCCACCCATCCTAGCCCCTCACACTGGGTGGCTTTGACAGGATACTACCATTTATCTCCTAACTGCTGAACAGTGGATCCCCTTCCTATCTCTGACCTTTGGGGGTTTCGGGACCTGTTCATTTATTCCAATGTGTGTAAAAAGAAAAAGTGTCATTCAGAGGTAAAACAAATCCACATGTTTCAGACCATATCTTTCGGTCCTAATGACTTGACCATTCAGGTTAAAAAGTTGCTTCTGACACGTATAACTCCATCTAAACTCGTGGAACACCAAAATACGTTTGAAAAAGAATATTGGTTGTCATGACTGAGATCCGAACGCAGGTCTCCAGCAGAAGCATGCCGGGCATTTTAACCACTAGACCACCGAGGAGCTGTTAAACTAAATATATCTTGGGAAATTATCGACGCAACCACCCTTAAAAATCGCTTCCACGTGTATCTGTTTTGTCTTTTATTTTTCTCAGCTGAAACTAAAAATATGATTTCCTTCCCTCTGTATATTATTCAATATAATGGTCGGGTAGTTACTCTTCGAGAATATATCGCTGAAGCAATCTGATCACCGTTTCAAATACGTATGGATCAAGCAGAAAATTTAATTTCCCCACTGTCAGAAATAGCAATTGCTATCGCACATTAAAAGAAAACTTCTTTTGCTTCTGAAGTGACAGTCTCGGCGTGGTCGAGTGACTTTCGCTTTTACGCCGTTGAGCGTAATCCAGCTGATTGGCTAGGGTAGCAGCTCCACGCCAGAGAAGTAATTAAATTTACGGTGACGATGCTGAAAGCAGTCAAACCTTTGAATTCATGCAGAGATAGTTTTAGTTTTAGTAATTCATTGGCTAGTTCATTTACTTTTCCAGCTTCTAATGGGAACGAAAGTCGTCAGTCTCTGTGTGTGGTATACCAGCTAGTTTCGCATTTGAACGACTGAATGATTTTATGCTTCTCTCGTTCGAAACTAAAGTATTTTAAACTGCTGGAGAAGAAAATAAAGGTGAAGTATAAATCTTGTTGCTTCTTTATTTCTTATACAAGGCCGTTATTAAAGTATCCTCATATTTTAAAGTGCTACGTTTTATTAAATAATTAAGTAAGAAAAGTATTTATGGGTACAAAATGCTGAGAAACTCTCAAAGTTTCGTTTTGTGTTCAACAGTGTGGACGTTAATAGGGGCACGATATTCAACTCATACTCGACTTAGCTCAACTTGTGAATTTCTTAAGAAATACATGATTTTGAAAATGTTAGATTCTCGAGAAATTTGCTAGTAAATTATTATTTAACACAAAATATTTTTACACAAATTATTATATTAAGCACTTACATATGACCTTAGTTTAATATGTGACATGTTCTGCACGTAGTGTGTCATAAAAAGTAACACCAAATAAATAACTTATCTTGAATGCTCTTTTAACTATGCTTCCATAGTTAAAAGAGCATTCAAGAGAGTTAAAAGAGCGTTCAAAGAGTTATGGGACGTTAAGCAGTGGCCCCGTGTGCGTGAGAGCCTTACCCTGTGCACGTTAAAGAACATGCTGGATGACCTTGACGCTAGACTACTATCTGTCTACCAACAGCTGTTCCAGTGGGTCCCCTCCCCCAATCTTCTCTGAGCCTTCGGGGTCCATGTGACCTGGCCATTTAGCCCATGGTGTGCCAAAAAGTGCCGCTCAGAAGTAAAACAACCCATCAAAGAGTTCTTGAGACGTGTCTGTAGATTTGCACTCGTTCCACCGACGTTAACGAGCTACGACGTGTTTGAAAGCTTGTCTAAACTTGTCATTATGTGTTAAAAAGAAAGGCCCATATCATCATTTCTCTCTTCGCTGGCGGCGCATAAAGTTCGTTCTGTGAAATAAGTGCGTTGTTGCTATGGAGTGTACTAAAGACAGGGATGATTTTACATTTTCACAAGGATACAGCTGGGGACGACGCGAAACAAAATCTATGCCGATTTATCACAGGTATATGGGAATCATGCTTGTTCATATGGCACTGTTACGGGATGGATGTGCAAATTTTGAGAAGGACGACAGAGCTTCGAAGACCTCTCTTGTACAGGAAGACCGAAGGAGGGCTTGAACGAGAGAATCATGGCTGCTGTTCGTGAACTCATTAAGAAAAACCCACAAACATCACCGTTCAGGTAATACGTTTAGATGTCAATGTCCCGAAACGTTTAGATTCCCTAACGTTTAATGTCCCCAAAGATCTGAACGAAATGGCTACCCCACAAAGTGGCAGAGCAGCAATAAATGTCGAGTCGACTCGTGCAAGGAGATGCTGGCAATGTTTGAACCTAATGACCCCAAAGAGTTAGCAGACATTATCACAGGTCACGTGGATTTATTACTATAGAACTCACAGAAAGATCGATACTTATATTTGGGTTACGGAAATTTAACCCCGTCCCCAAATCCTCCGACAAGACTTCCCTCATGGAAGAGGATGTTCCCAAGTTTTTCCAATTCCACGGTGAAGTGGTAGACGTGGACACCTTACCTGAAAAAATGATTATGAATGTCCAATACTACACAAACATTGTTTTTCGCAAAATGGTTAAGGAGATGAAGGAGCAGCGTCCAACAAAAAGCGTGTCAAAGGTTTTCCTTCTTCAGGGCAATGCCAGTGCTGACAAAACTCGGCAAGTTACTGCCTATCTGGAGCAGGAAGAAATCCAACAGCTACCCCATCCTTCATATTCACTTGATCTTGCACCATGAGAATTTTTCCTTTTCCTAAAACGCAAAAGGGACTTGCTGGAAAGCCGTTTTTAAGGGTGCAAGACCTTGCAAAATGAGTTCATTCAGAGTTGGAAAATATTCCCCAACAGGGGAGGGGTATCACCAAGTGTTCCAGAATTGGCGAAGACATCTGCAACTCTGCACAGATGCTGAAGGGGAATACTTTGAAGGACAGTAAACGTTTTGTTGAGGAAAATGATATGGTTTGTGTTCTGCAGATACATGTCAAGAACCTTTTGAACGCCTCTCATAAGGCAAATATTATCGCAAAAGAAATTTCTCGGTTTCGGGAACTTTTATTTTAAAACAAAAAAACAAGATTGCCAGAAAGGCAATCGATGTCTTGTTTTTTAAAATAACACTTTAAAAACAATGCAAGTAGTCGTTTTGACTAAAATTGTCGTATTGGAAACTAAGCATAAAACAAAAAACAGTTCGTTTAATATTTTTTGTCTATAAATATAATAAACACACAAATATTTAGTTCATAACTATAATTTTTATGTTTAATTAATAAGTTGTTTGACAAGTAATTTCTATTCTGCATGCCTTACTACTAAAGCAGCTGGCATGTCGTAGTGTTTGTACGGGAAACTAGAACAAGCCCAATAAAGCTAGTAGGCTATCTCCATCCCTTGTGTAGGAAAGTACCTTCTTCCTTTTAAATTGGTTATATTTATTTTAAAAAAATGAGAACAATCTAAAGAAAAAAATTATTTTATATATAATTAGATTTTTCAAGAATTCTCGAGAATTTAGATATATGGTTCACGAGAATTTAAAATTGTCGACAAATCAGAAATTCTAAGTTACAGTGATTCTTTCTTTTAAATTCTCCTTCCCACCTTCCCCCGAAACAAAATATTGAGTACGTTCATGGGCTAACGGACTCATTGCATTGCAATTTCTAAAACTGAGAATAGAGAGGATGATAAACCACTAGGTAAGGATTTCTAACATTGTGCCCGCGGAAAAAACCATATATCAAAGTGTATTATATACACCGAAGAGCCAAAACATTATGGCCACCTGCCTAATATAATGTTGGTTCTCCGTGTGCCGCCAGAACAGCTCTTACCCGGCGAGGCATGGACGCCAGAAGATTTCTAAAGGTGTCTTTTAGTATCTGGTACCAACACGTTACCAGCAGATCCTTTAACTCTTGTAAGTTACGTAGTTGAGCAGCCTCAGATCGGATATGCTGTTCCAACACAATCCATGGATGCTCGATTGGATTGATGTCTGGGGAATTTTGAGGTCAGGGCAACGCCTGAAAGTCTGCTTCATGTTCTGCGAACCATTCTCGAACAATCCGGGCAGTGTGGCATGACGCATTATTCTGCTGAAAGAATGCACTACTAAAGGGGTATATCGTTGCCATGAAAGTATGTACCTGGTCTGCAATGATGTTTAGGTAGGTGGTAGATGTCACAGTTGAATCACATGAATGACTGGACCCATTGTTTCCCAGCAGAACATTGCCCAAAGCATTACACTTCCTCCACCGGCTTGAGGTGAGGTGAGGTAAACTTCCCACACAATTGAATTTTCCAGAATAGTACAGTCTATTCTGACTCATTCAGGTCATGTTAGATCAATACTAAAAGAAGATAAAAAAAATTAAATAAAAAAATTAAAAAAAAGATGTAAGAATTTATAAGGGTGAGAAGGCATATATAAAGATTTATTTAAAATAAGTGTATATGTTATATTTTCTTCATGTTGTTGTGAATGTATATTTTTTCTTTACATATATGTCTTTTGATATTTAATCTTCATGTTGTATATGTTGTATGTTTAAGATAAGTTATATATTTTATTTATTTATTATTATTATGAGAGAGTATTCTTCATGTTGTTTGAGTTGTTAATTTTGAAATTAGATATTTAGATTTTGTTGAATAAGTCATATTCTTTGAAAAAGTTTATAAGAAGTTTTAAAATTTTCTTGTTAATAAGTTGATTATTGTGTTGTAAGATGGATGAAAAATTATTGGGTAAAATATTATGTTTTAATAATTTATCAAAGTAGGATTTTCTTTGTGTTAAGAAATTTTGACATTGGAAGATTATGTGTTCTAATGTTTGAGGAGTGTTACATGGATTACAGTTTGGAGAGGATATCCTTTTATATGTGTATAAAGTTGTGTTTGTTAGGGCCCAGTTTGTTTTAATTTTTGAAATTAGACTGATTTCGTTCCGGTTCATCCTGGTGCCAACACTTCCCAAAGTAAACGGACACGTACCCAGCCGTCCACATGGTGCAACAGGAAACGAGATTCATCGGACCAGACGACCTTCTTCCAATCATCCAAGGTCCAGTTTTGATGATCAAGGACATAATATAGGCGCTTTCGACGGTGAACTGAGGTTAGCATGGGCACTTGGAGCGGCCTGCGGCTATGCAGCCCCATTTTCAGCAGGGTTCGATGCACTGTGTGTGACACATTATTCCGGTCACCAGCATTCAAATTAAAGGCGAGTTGCACCACAGTATTCCTTCTGTTGGCTCATAATGTACAGGGTTAGCCTTCGCTCACCTTTAGCATTGATGAGCTGTGGTTGGTCCACATCTTACCGGCGGTTTGTGGTTTTTCCCTCCTCTGACCACTTTTGAAGGTTCTAACCACTGCTGACCGTGAGCACCCCACAAGCCTTGCCACATCGGAAATGCTCTGATCCATTCGTCTGGCCATTACAATTTGGCTTTTGTCAAACTCACTTAAGTCATTTGCCTTTCCCATCTGAAGGACAAGAATGACATTGATTAAGAGTTCAATATCAGGTTTTATTTATACCGTTTCATGACCACACCCGCTGTCATTTACCTGCAGTTGCTTCGATTTGCATAAAGATGCGCTGGTCATAATTTTTTGGCTCTTTTTTGTATGACAACCTCTACGCATGGAAGCTTATAAACTAGGTATTATACACTGCCTTGCAGAAATATTAGAAAATTTCCATGATATATCAACGGGAATTGATCTCGAAACTCTATATAAATAAAATATATAAATACCCCCTCAAGCAGCTGCTTGCCACAGAGGTCTGACAGGAGCCTGCCAGTTTATATGACATAGTAGAAGGTCTGAGAGGATGGCAGGACCTCAGCAGAAAAACGACACAAACAGCCATGCCTTATCCGGGGCTCGAACCCAGGTCCCGTAACTTCTAAAAATTCATTTAGTGGAAGAATGCGACTAAATACATGCTGCAATTATGCTGCGAAGAATGCGACTGAATTTTGCATGCAATTATGCTGCGAGGCCATAATTGCTGACGTCATATTGCGCTGACGTCAGAAATGACCCGAGCAACTCCGGTCAATTCTTCGTGTTGATTGTGTGCTAAATTGTCGGAGGGTGGGGGGGGGGGGCAGAATTCACAAAACAAGCCTTTAGTGTAGTAAAAAACCAAATATACAGATTAAAAGTGCGACGTTGGCAGTGCCGTTCAGCTAGTAAGTTTAACAATTTTATTTGGCTCTATTACCTTTACTAGCCTTTTCAAAGTATGGGAGGAGTGCATGTCCAGGACCATCTAGTTATACAGGACTCGCTCAAGCGTAAATAACAGGAGATATATTAAATATTCATAAATAATTATTTTATTTAATTTATCTAATGTTTGATTAAAATCTATTTGTTTTTAACTGTGCAAAATAAAATTATTTATTTATGAAAATCTTATAAGAAAATTTATAAACATTTCGAAATTAATTAACAAAATTTAAAAATAAGTAACTACTAATTTGAATTTTAACAAAAATAATGAATTTCAATAAAAATGTCAATAAATTTGAAATGTATCTTCGGCCAAATATCTTGGTGTCACGATTCAAAGAGATTAAACTGGGATATTCACATCACTAACACCCTCAATAAAGCAAGAAATCTTCAATTCAAGCTATTCCCTCTAATTTCACGAAATTAAGATCTTTCAATCAATAAGCTCTGAGCAAAGCTTAATTTACAAAATGGTCATCAAGCCTATTCTACTTTATGCAGCCCCTGTATGGGGCTATTATAATATGACAGCTATCAGAAAACTGCAGTCATTCAAAACAGTGTTGCGATGAGCTGTAGCAGCCCCACGGTTTGTTCGTAACTCTATAATTCATAGAGATTTAAACATCAATACGATCCATGTTAAGCTTGCCAAGAAATTCATTGAGAGTGTGCCATCTCATTTTAATACGCTTACTTCTACCACAGTTAGTTATGATCATACTTGTCCACAAAGGTTCAAAAGACCTAAGAATATCTTGTATTGAGTTTCTGGTTTCTTTCTCAAGAACTGTTCTGCAAGCTTTCGAACTCCAGTTTTAACTGGTTTATTTCTGCTATTTTATCTGTGCCCTTTAAATTTATGTAATTAAATAATTAGTAATGATCATACTTGTCCACAAAGTTCTATTAAATTGTTTTGAAACTTTGTTTAAATTGTTTTCGAAAATTTGTTTAATTTGTTTTGTTAAATTGTTTTTGAAACAACACTTTGTTTTGAAATGACTGCAGCTACCTGATAGCTCTCATATTATAATAGCCCCATACAGGAGCTGCATAAAGTAGAATAGGTTTGATTATCATTTGCATTAATTGAATTTCAATGGCATTAATAACTGATATAGAATTTGCATAAATACTATTGGCATCGACCAAAGATTTTATAAAAATTAAATATCTTTGTTAAAATATTTAATTACATAATTTCAATGGCCATAATAACTGACATAGAATTTGCATAAATAGAATTGACATAAAGCCATTGGCATAAATAATAAGAAGATATGGGCTTATATTAGTGTACTGTCTGGGCATGGTATGATATAGCATGGTTTTGGCTCGTCTCTGAGCAAAGCTTGCTCTGACTCCTTTGCCTCTTTTCCTTAGATCCGACCCTGAGCATAAGTATATTATAGGTATTTTTCGAAATATTTTTATAGGCCATTGAAAGTGGGAAAATATACTGGAAAGCCATTACGCTTGTATCTTGCTCCCCCCCACTTTTCATTCGAATCACTTGCACAATACTATTCCGATTTTAGATTTCTTGAGACTTTGCGAAGAATATACCATTCGGGAGTTAAAAGAAATCTGCTATTGAAGGATTGGATTGGATTGTTTTACCTCTGAGCGGCACTTTTTTGTACACCATGGGCTAAATGGCCAGGTCACAAGGACCCCGAAGGCTCAGAGAAGGTTGGGTGAGGGACCCACTGGAACAGCTGTTGGGAGACAGATGGTAGCCTCCCGTCAAGGCCATCCAGCGTGTTCTTTAACGTGCACAGGGTATGGCTCTCCCGCACACGGGGCCACGGCTTAACGTCCCATCCGACGGACGGCGGCCTTTCCAAGCCCATCGGTGTCCCCTACTGACCGTGGGCAGGGCGGGAATTGCTATTGAAGGAGACAGTTGAATTTTCCAAATCCTATTGTGTCCTTTTCGTCTGAGATATAATCGAATTCTCCTAAATGGGACTCTTGACAGTTAACGATGCATCATCGACGAAAGAAGAAAGGGAGAATGAAAAAGTTTCTCTAAATTATGTTTACCTAAATGATTCGTCGCTAGGCGCACACATTGGCGAACGATAGAAATACATTGCAGAATTTCTGCTCTTTCGGTATAGTTTAAGTAAATATAATAAAGGAAAATAAAAATTTTCGTGTCAGCCTCTGGCGACATTTTTCTGCTGTTGTTTTTCATTTTATATTTTTTGCTTTTCTTCAGGAGAAGAAATACTCCGCTAGGGCTAAAACTGCCTCTTCAGCAGTTCCCTGATGTACGAAATGCTTTGGAAAAAGTCAGAATAAAGAACATTTGCTGCAAACGTAAAGATTACTCAGAGCTATATCTACAAAAAAAGAAAAAATGAAAAAATTAAGGGAGGGTTGTGTTTTTTTACTTCCCATCTGCGCTTTTTTGCACACAATATGGTCACAAAGACCCCAATGACTCAAAGACGGTTATAGAAGGGATTCAACTGAACAGATGTTAGAGCAGGTTGACGGGTGGACGGAAACCTCAGGTCAAGGTCATCCAACGTGTTCTTTAATGTGCTCAGAGTATGGCTCACCCGCACAAGGAGCCGCAGCTTAAATCACATCCAACCAGACGGTGACCTTTCTAAGCCCATCAGTTCCCCCTTTTTGACAGAAGGTAGGATGGAGGTTTATCGGAGATTAACTTCAACGACGGCACAGTTGGGACTCGAACCTGGAAAATGTAGATTTATGAGCCTGATTCGCCACAGCCTGAGCCAATCGCCGTCTCATAAGTTTCATTCAGAGCAAGGTGTTGAGTTCAACAGATGGGGGAAGGGTATGGGTTGAGCTTGTTTTAGTGATATTTAAGCATTTCCTTGTAAAATATATGCAATATACATATATACTGAGATGCCAGTTTATTATACACACCTACCTAGTAGCATGTTGCGCTTCCTTCGTCCTTCAGAACAGCTCGAAATCCTCTGGGTATGCAACTTATAAGATATATGTGTGTGCAGGAATGTTGTACCATGCGGAAATTATTGTGTCACTCAGTTGCTGCAAATTGGATGGTGGTATAGTTTCGCTGAGAACAGGCGTTACCACCTCATCCCAAAGATATTCGATAGGGTTTAGATCTGGGGACTGTGCAGGCTAATGAAGCAAAGAAAACTCATCGGCATGTTCTTGGAACTATTTGGTGAGGATACATGCCTTTGTGATCAGGTGCATTATCATGCTGAACGTGTTCATACGAGTAAGGCTAAACTGTAGTCATGAAGAGATGAACTGATCAGCAACGATGCTCAAATATGTCATGTCATTCAGATATCATATGATGAGTATCAGGGGGTCTAATGTGTTCCAGGAAAATATTCCCCATACCATTACACCACCACCACCATCGGCATGTACTGTTGATACCAGACAAGATGGCTCCATGACCTCATGTTGCTTATGCCAAATTCTGATCCATCAGAATGATGCAAAAGGAACCTCGAATCATCCAAACATGCTACCAAATTCTAGTCCTCAACGGTCCAGTGTCGAAGCTCCTGTGCCCACTGGAGACACGCTTTCATGTCACTGGCAACATCGGCACTCGACATGGTCAACGGATGTTGCAGCCCATTCTCGACAAGGTCCTATATGTGGTGCAGTTGGAGATGATCTTCTGCATACCAATGGTTAATTCTGCTGTGATTTGCCTGATTCTGGTCCGTCTGTTGGCTTGCATGATTCTCGCCAGTCTCTTTTGATCCCTCTCATCCAGAATCAATTTTCGTCCACAGGATCTCTGATCACTACTAGTTTTCTGCTTTTCGCATCATTCTCGGTATACGCTTGAAACGATTGCGCATGAAAAACCCAGGAGGATGGTCATTTGGGAGATGCTAGAACCGACACGCCTAGCACCAACTATCATGCCACGTTCGAAGCTGCTCAGATCACTTGTTTTGTGTATTCTGACTCTCAATCCAACTCTAACTGATGCTCGAAGAGCTGGTCTTCCTGATGTAAACCGCACACCGCCATCATGTGACGTATTACGTGTTGGAATGAACTATTTATGTGATGAGGGGGTAGTGTACCTAATACACTGGAATCTCAGTGTACCTGCGTAAATACTTTTTTCTTTTAAAATTCTACTACAAAATATGGTAAAATAGAAAAACAGTGATAAAATTTACTGATCTTTTCCCTATAGAGGATCCATGAACTAGGAAAGACTGCCTTTCATCAGATGTAACGTTAAGCCGTGGGCTGTGTGTAATAGAGCCCTACCCTCTGTAAATTAAAGAACACACTTAATGACTTTGACAGGAGGCTATCATCTGTCTTCTAAAATGTGTCCAGTGGGTCCTTTCCCCAAAAACCTTCTCTGAGCCTTTGGAGTCCTTGTAACCTAGTCTATTAGCGTAATGTGTGCAAAGAAGTGTCTCTCAGAGGTAAAAGAACCCAACCTAATCATAAAGATTAATAGTCCAATAAGATATTTTCGCAGATCATTTGTCGCCATAGTCCCATCTATTACAGAAGTGCATAATGGGAAAATAACGTTATGAACAATACATTTCTGCAATTGATTTAGTCTCTTCTCAAACATTCCGTAAAAGAAGAATAGATGTGAATGTCCTCTTTTACACTTTCAGATATGCTTTTCGTCTCTCCGAAAATACAAAAAAACGCAAAATAAAGAAGAAAATAAAATACAGTCACGATTTGCAGTAAAATTTGAATACGACCAGGTCAAAACAATTTTCTGTTTTGAAAAGTTTCAATTTTTATTTGCTTAAAATTTTCCTCTATAGTCTGTCTGATACAACAATTTAGCAAACTGTGAAAAATCTAAATATTTTACAATTTTTATCATTATATTGTTGAGCTTAGATCTAGTTCTACTGCTTTATTTTATATAAGTGTAAATTTACCAGTCTAGAAATTAGAAATTATATTTTTACAGATTTGTTTTTCATACACTAGTCACCTGATTGAAATGTTTAGTTTAGAGTTCCAGAAATTATTGCGTTTGCGGACACAAATATTTTTCCAAATTCATATGCAATTAAACTTTCACATCTCGTCACCTTTTAAATTAAACACTTTCCCAAACAGCAGTTGAGTCGTTAGTGTGCCAGGCTCGTAATTTGATGTTCCCAGGTTTGAGTCTAGTTGAGTCAGTCTCGAGATTTATACCACTCCCTAGTGAGAAAGGAGACAATGATTAGATTGCAAAGGCCGATGTCTGTCGGATGGGGCATTAATTCGTGGCCCGTGTACAAGAAGACATATATTTTGCATATTTAAAACTGAACACGATATATCTCTTCCTATGACGTAGGAAACACCGATGGGCTTACGAAGTCCTCTGTCCGTCGGATGGGACGTTAAGACATTACTGCCCAATCGTTCATTTCATTATAGACTTTACGTGCTGATATACGAAGACTAGAAACGACCTAAGTGGATTGGAGAGAGTCGGCGCATATCTTTTTGATTTACTTCAAATCACTTCTAAGGAATCATTTATAATTATTTCAAAAATATTTTTTTATACGTGACTGGAGCTGTTTCCATTTCCAGCTGGAAACCCCTTATAAATGATAGAGTACAGCTTGGAGCCAAATGTTTCAACTTGTTTTCAAAGGAACTGATTTTTTTTAGTTTTTCTCCTTTTTCTTAAAGAAACACCTTAAAACGAGCTTTACATGCAAGACAAGTGACAAATCTCCGTTTAACCGCTGCAATCAAAGCATTAGCAGGTTTCATTTCTCATTGTCATATCTCACCAACAAGATTTAGAACATGAGCGTTATACTGTACGTGACATGAACAGAATTAAAAAAATTGTAAGGGGATTTGAAAGAGATTGTCTCACTCATCTAAGCATTGATCGTGGTGGGGAGAGGTTAGTCATGTAGAAACCAGTTACTGAAGAAAAATAAAGGCGATTAAATAAAAGTCATATCTGCACATCAGTTTCTCAAAATACATGTTCTCGTGCAATTCAGAAATAAAATAGCATAATTAAGAAACACGCAAAAAAGTCGGAAATTTACCCAAACTGATTATTCCCTTCTGTGACATATCAGAATTGTAACAATTTGAGTATTGAAAAAATTCTGATTAGTCGCAGAATTTGAGGGAAATAAAACAAAAAAAACCCATCAAAATTAGCGAAATCGTGAAAAATATATCAAAATTCTCGGAAACCTTAAAAACACACAGGAACTGGCGGAAACTGTCGCAGGATACGTGCCGCGAAAAACTTCCAGCCCTACAGATTGGTTGCAAGTTTCATCTTCGGCTTCCCTCTGTCTGATCTCGTGTTGGGTCCGTAGCTATGATGTGGACGGGATTAATTCTTTTGCGGATACGGGGGATCTCGCAACAGTGAGTGGCTCTCGCGTCGCATCGGGTACTATAAATAATGAGTGGAGGGGAATTATATTACACGCTCTATTATAGCAGAAACGGCAATTCCACCCTTTAAAATTCGACTAAAAATCCTACTTCTAAAATATATTCTTAGGTTACATTATAAACTTCCTAACCATCCCTTTTACAAAAATTTTAATAATAATCCCATAATTAAAAATGTACAAAATTATATAATTATACATGAATTTTTTAATGTAAATTTAGGAAAATTATTAAAAGGAGACTTGCCAGATCTAATACCTGAATGGTGTTATGAAAAACCCGAAATTATAGTGAAATTCCTCTAATAACATCTAAAAAGAATATTCCATCTGAAGCAGCATTAAGAATTTTTAAAAATTTTCAATCAGAAAAATATAAAAATCACCTCAACATTTTTACAGATGGATCTGTACTACCAGATAGTGGATCCTCTACAGCTGCATTTTTTGTTCCTCAAGATAAATTTTCTACAGTTTTTAAATTACCTCAAAATACTTCAATAAATAATACATGCAGAATTAATAGCAATAATAGAAACATTTAATTGGATTTTAAATAACTTAAATAATTGTAAAATTGCAGTTTTTGTGGACTCCAAAGGAGCCATACAAACATTACAACAAGAATTATACCAATCAGACTATAATATATACATTTACAAACTATTAACACTTAATACATTTAACAAACAATTAAAAAATAATCAAATTACAATCCAATGGATCCCTAGTCATATAGGGATCATTGAAAATAAATTTGTTGATGGATTAGCAAAAAATGCTCATAAACGTAACAAAATTAGCAACTGCTTCATTTTTTATAACACTTTAAAAAAGATATTAAAAAAATAGAATTTAAATTGACCGAACAATTCTTTCAAATTGAAGCATCATTAAAAAATAACAACTTTAGGTACGTTCTTTCAAAAACTATTAATTATATTCAAAATCTGCCGTTTACAAGAAGACAATTAAATATCCTCTATAGACTTAGAACAAATACAGCAGTGCTAAATCAAACAAAATTTTATCTTAAACTTTCAAACTCTCCAAACTGCAAAAATTGTAACGTACCCGAAACAATTCATCATATTTTACTTAACTGTATAAACAACACAACTCAAAGGAAAAAATTCTTTAAATCACTAGAGGAACATGGGTGTCAGGAGATTAGAACTGATTTAATTTTGAACCAGAAAGATTTTGATTCTAAAATTAAAATTTATAAAATTTTATTTGAATTTCTAATCTCTACAGATCTATGGAACAGGATCTAAAAAAAATAATAAATAAATAAACAAAAACAAAAAGAGTAAAATGAAAATTAACTAAAAAAGTATTATAGAAAATTATTTAAAAAAAATGCATGATGAGAAAACCTGTATAAGGACCTCTCAAATATCTGTAACGTTGAATAAATAAATAAATAAATAAGTAAAAAGCGGCTGTAGCTTCTTTTAGCGGCTGTAACTTCTATATCTAATATATCTAATAAATAATGTATATCTAATACATAAAGATCAATATTTTTTTTGTGTGTGTTTGCCCGCTTATGCATTCGGTCACCAGAAGAGCTAGAGCCATCGAACTTTGCACGAACGTTCTCTTCACCCAGGTGAAGAATAAGTATAAGCTATGTGAGAGCACTATGGGGTCAACCAAACAGGAGTGGGTGGGTTTAAATTTTTCGAATTTTCGAAATCCTCATAGACCTAGCATTAGTAGTTAAAACCCTGTGTCTCTCATAGATTTAATACCGGCAGTTATTAAAAATCACATGGGAAGTGCCATCTACTACACTTAAGATAGTTTCAGACCTCCCCTAAAAGAGGAGAGGTCTGGAAAATGAATTTTTACCCGCTTGAGAGAAAAGGGATTTTACCCTTTTGAAGAGATTCAATGTTCAGTCATTGACGGCCCTCATCAGTGGTGCTCGTCGAAAATATAAAAATTGGGGGGAAAATTGTTATATCATACATTTTATGGAACAAAGCATATTTTAGAAACTGAAGAAACTTTCAGTTTCTTTGATATTCTCTACTAATGAAAAAAATTAAAGTTTTTTTTAAATATAGAGATTCAGGTTTTGAATTATTTTCTGTTATTGATATCAAATACTTCATACAGCACAGTCGCTCAAAAAATATCCAAACCCTAAGGTTGATTACAGAATTCAGAAAAATATCTGGCAATGATTTTTTTAAAAAAATTAGTGATCTGGCAACTTTCGTGTACTGCACACGTATTTCTTCTTTTTTTTAATTTTTGAATATATAAACAGTTACCAATTCATTTGTACAGTAAAATAATTAATATATAGATGACTCGCTCTAATTTGTTATACCCATCTGGCGAATGGCTAATGCCTTGAAGAAACCAGTTTCAGATTATCCTCCGAGTCATGGATGAATGGTATTGTTTACAAGAACGAGGACAAGGTGGAAGCTTTTGAGACCACCCTGGAAAATCAGTTTCAGGCAATGGTGATATGTCAGATGAAGAAACTTCTGAAATTGTTGAAAATGCACTCGATCACTTCTCCCAGGTGGCGATCTCTAACATTCGCTTTACAACTCCTACTGAGGTTAACAAAACAATTAAATTGTTAAAACTTAGAAAGGCTCCCGGTCTTGATGAAATTACGAACACCATGATCAACTTCCGCCAAGAGCCATTGAGTACATCTGTTCTATTTTTAACAGCCTTTTACGTCTGAAACACTTCCCATCGATCTGGAAAAGGGCTGTTATTAAAATGATATATAAAAAGAGGAGAAATCCAACCTTTCCCCAGAGTTATCCACCGATCAGTTTGCTCCCATGCTTGGGTAAAATGTTTGAGAGAATTATCTTAAATCGCCTAATGAAGAATACTGATCGGAATAGCCTAATTCCAGAAGAACAGTTTGGCTTTAGGCGGAAGCGTTCTACAGTTCATCAACTGCTACGAGTAGTGAGAAGGGTTACCGAATCCTTAAATAAGAAAGAGACCATCGCATCCACCTTTCTGGATGTGGCCAAAGCTTTTGATAAGATCTGGATCGACGGCCCCATCCTTAAAATGATTCAGGCCAGCTTCCCTTCGTGTATGACCCACATTTTACAGTCATACCTGAATGAAAGAACATTTTGTGTTAGGTTTGGCAACTGCCTTTCCATTGAAAGAAACAGATGCAGGTGTCCCACAAAGTTCTTTGTTGGGCCTGCTCTGTTCAACTTCTATATGCACGATCTCCCAGATCTCCATCCTCTCATGACGGCACTTTACGCTGATGATATTGTTCTACTCTCCTCATCCCTGAGCCCCAGCCTGGCCATCAAAAGGTTGCAGTTACGGATGGGCAAAGTAGAGCGCTGGTACTCCAAATGAAAATCAAGATTAATCCAGATAAAAGCCAGTCAGTTCTCTTCTCTAGAAAGAAGATTGTTAATCCTGATTCTCCAAAATGTTTTTGGAGTTGAAACATCCTGGACACCAACAGTGAAATACCTTGGTGTCATTCTACATAAAAAAAAAACTTTGTTGGAATGTACATATCGATCATGTGCTCTGAAAGGTTCAAATCATGAGCTGTAAACTTGCACCCCTAATAGGGTAGAGCTCGAAACAGCCTCCAGAAAAGAAATTATTTCGTTATAAGTCTCTTCTGCGGCTAGTCCTGATATATGCCTCACCAGTGTGGGATAATACTACCAACTCCAATGTCAGGAGGCTTACAAAATAAAATCCTCAGATCTGTGGTCAGTGGTCACTGGTTTGTGAAAAACAAGATCATTCACACCGATTTGAGCACTGACCACATATACACCCATATTCGGAAGCTCGCGCAGACGTTTTTCGAGGCAGTGGGAGATAATCCTTATGATATAATTAGATCTTTGATTGATTATGAATCATTGGTTTTGAACTAGTTCAAGCGTCCTAAGATTGTGATATATGACACCCGCATGATTAACCTTTAGTTGTGCTTCTTTAGCAAGTTTGTTTTGTCCGTGTGGCCCCTTTGGGGTTTAAGTGTTTTACTTTTGTTATTGCCATCAGGCACTATTTTAGACTTCGAGATATAAGCCATAGGCTTGGAGCTCTTAATATTAATTAAAGATATCAGCTATCAGATAATTTGTTATATAATAGCCTTAAGACTCTGATCTTTTCAGTTTATACATTTTTACATTTTAATTTCAATGCCACAGGTACACTTCAGATTGAGGATATTAAGAAAGACTTGCAAAATGTTCGGTGCTCAATTTCATCCGTTTATGATCTCTGATCTCTCTAATTTGTTATATCTGTCGGTTTTTGTTTTTGAAGTCTATTTTAGTACATAGAGGAAAGGAATTTTGGATTCAAGAGTACTGATTGAATCACAGAAATATTTACTCTATACAAGTGGGAAGTTTTAAAAAAATAGAAAAACTTCAAGTTTTATTTCCTACATTGGGATTTACACATCCTTTTCTTTGTGGGGCGGGGGTGGCTCAGTCGGTAGCGCGCCAGGCTCGTAATCTGTAGTTCCCAGGTTCGAGTCCCAGCTGGGTCAGCGTTGAGATTTATCTCCGCAAAATTCCTCGCCCTGCCCACGGTCAGTAGGGGACACCGATGGGCTTGCAAAGGCCGCCGTCCGTCGGATGGGACGTTAAGCCGTGGCCCCGTGTGTGGGAGAGCCATACCCTGTGCACGTTAAAGAACACGCTGGATGGCCTTGACGGGAGGCTACCATCTGTCTCACAACAACTGTTTCAGTGGGTCTCCTCCCCCAACCTTCTCTGAGCCTTCGGGGTCCATGTGACCTGGCCATTTAGCCCATGGTATGCAAAAAAGTGCAGCTCAGAGGTAAAACAACCCAACCCTTTTCTTTGTTTGGGATACCAGGAATCCGAAAGTTGAAGGATTTCTAACTTTCCCGCTACATTTTAATCAATCTATCTACTGATACATAGTGCGGTCGATGCCACCTGGTTTTGCTATTAACAGATAACTTCATAAAGATTTGGGCATCGACCACATATATACTCATATCAAATATATCTCAAAATCGTTTTTTGAGGCTGTTAAAAATAATACTAACGACATTATTTCTTTTTTGTTATATTATGATCATGAAGCTCTTAATACATTCAATAGATCTAAGACGAAAGCTTTCTCTCAAGGAAATTTCTCATTTTAAGTCTCTTGTGTATTATAAATATATAGATAGATAGATAATTTTTATTTCAGATAATGTTTCACAGTATACAAAACCTTTTGAGGTCTCACAAGAGTAGGCTCGTTCGTGATATCTTCATACAGAAACAATTTCAATTGAAAATATCAGTCATCGCATTGAATATAATACACAAAAAACGAAAACAACTCAAAAGAAAAAAATTCTAGAAATCCAGAAGTGTGAAAGTCAGAAAGGAAGAAATATTTTATTTTATATTTATTAATATCTATGTTACATATAAACAGTTCTAGTAGTTTAATGCAAAAAGTTTCCACATCATCCAGTTTCAAAATGTAGTTCTTGAGAACTTTAGAAAACAAATGATAATTCGTGATATTTTTCATGCTGACCATCTATTTGATTATATTTTATGTTTGCCCTTAGGGGTCCAACCAAGGCTGGTTTACTCTTCATTTGTGCTCTACTTATGTTACTTGGGTTTACTTTGAGATGGAGATGGTAGTGGGTTACCTGGAACATCGAAGATGCATGTACCATCAATCTACTATTGAAACATGCAAAGTTCTTGCACAAAATTCTAGTACGTATCAAATGGGACCATAAATCCTAGTTTGATTAAATATGACCTCGTAAGAGTAAATAAAGTTTAAAGACCTTCAAAAAAAGACCAATTCATTTGTGTCAATTCATTGTCAGACGCAACCGATTGTGATGCCAACCCTTTTTATCTTCCCATTCAATTTCTCAGGAGAATAAGAACCCCATCCATTATCAAAAGAAATCATAACTAACTCTTAAGAATTCGGAGTCATGTTCACTTCAAGTTTCTTTCAGTTGAAAGTATGTAAAGGTGACAACTTCGTTTTCCTCAGCCAGAAAAGGAATAAGGAGAAGTTGGAGCTCAAGAGTCCACGAGCATTAATCAAGTACATGCCTTTTGAATGAAAAGTTAATCAGTGTCGTAATTTCTCTTGCAGTATCACTTTTATGAACAAGAGTGAATTCTCCACATTCGTTTTCAGCGGTGTGACTGACCAGAAATAGTAATAAGTATCCAAAGCTGATTACTTCAGGTTTGGAGTTTTAAAACTCTTTCTGAAATTTTTAGTGAGGCGCGATTTTTCTGTTACCGATATCGTATCGAAGAAGCTTTCTGACGTAGCTTGTTCCACAGATATACTGATATAATCGATATTCCTTGAATACAGAAGGAAAATATTTGCTAAAAATTGACACTCAGTCCAGTTGGAAATAAAATTTCGATGCATTAGCTCAGGTAAGTTCAGAGATTATCAATATATCGATCTAGTGAGGCTTATTAATTACATTATATTTTTTATCGTTGAATACTAGTAGCTTAATATATGACGGATTTTTATAGTTCTAATTACAAAAATTAATGTCCTCTTCCTTCATTAACTTACAGTTAAGTTCATGTTGTGCTTGGATTTAGAATTAAAGATCGATGCTTTAAAGGTTTTGAGAAGCAACGCAAGTGAACACGCAAGGGTACCCGCAACGTATGAATTGTTTTCTACTTTTAGCATTGCCAACTTATTTTTTACATCAGAGGCATTTATATAAACCTCAACCGCGCATAAAAAGTCTTTAGAGAAATATTTTTTATCCAGTGAAAGACAACTAAATACCTGATCCTGTAAACAAACGTAACGAACTAATCACACGCATGTACAGTCGCTCAAAAAAGTATCCGAACACCATAGTTGATTACAGAATTCAGAAAAAATATCTGGCAACGATTTTTTTTAGAAATTAGTGATCTGGTAACCTTCGTGGCACGTCCCACGAAGGTTGCCAGATCACTAATTTCTAAAAAAATCGTTGCCAGATGTTTTTTCTGAATTCTGTAACAACCATAGCGTTCGGATACTTTTTTGAGCGACTGTACGTGTAATAACGACGGGTCGCAACACGAAAAATATAATTTCAACAGCGTGATGAGTCATTGGTCTTGTGATCACACGTTCGCCAGTAAACGGAGGAAAAGACGAGTTTTTAAACTGTAAGAGTGTTTAAAATTGTAATTTTTTTTAAATCATATGTTACTTCCATATAGTTTTAAGTTATTAACGAATTTATTTTTACGAGGAAGAAATAATATTTTGTTACCGACTTTAAAAAAGTTACTGAGTAGCATTACTTCCCAGGAAAGAATAATATTTCGCATAAACAAATCGTGTGTGAATTAGGAATTAAAATATTTTAAACTTAAGACCAAATTGCGTTACGGATAATTCGGAATTAAAGATAAGAAGTAAAAAACTTAGTTGTTTGGTGATTCATTTACTGATCCAGTCACAATGTCTTTGAGTGGTTTTAATAATAAAATAAGCTGTAAAATAGGAAGGTGAGATTTATTTCTTTATCTGTGATTCTTTTGTTGATGCAGTCACGATTAATGGCTTAGTATTAAAAACGGAAAATAAGTTTTAAATTGGGAGGGGATTGAAAATTCTAAAGAAGAAGGAATTTTCTTTTATCTCTGATTCGGGCGGTGAGGTCTATTAAATGGTTTAGTATTAATGTGAAAATACTGAGACGTATGAATTGAGAGATGGCAGAAATAAGAATTTAACGATTTTTTTTCTTACTTCATCGTTCCAAAACAAATCCTGATGTGGTAGGGTACGTGGATTGTGTGTTGCCGACGTTGGAACAATGTCTGATCACAAATATCCGATGTCGTTACTCTGCAACAAGATGGAGACTAAATTTAATAAGAGGGGCACGACACTCGGCGGTTTGGGGGCGCTAAAGAAATTTCAAAATGGGTGGGTCTTCTTCCGATGGTGTACTTTGTTTATTTACAAAATAGTTCTATCATAAAGGGGAGTTCGGTTAATAAGTTTCGATAAAAGGATGAAGATTATTTCCAAATCATGCCGTAGCATATCCTATCTGCTGTGATGGCCTGAAACAAAGGGGGTTGAGGTGGGAGGTTTACAATCCGGATTTGCAAGAAGGGTTGTTTACTGCCAACGGGTGAAGTCATCCGACATCTCTGGACTTGGAGAAATTTCGCAATGGTTCCGAAATGGCGGTCAAGGGTGTGAAGGAGAAGAAGAACTTTTCCAAAACATGTTGTAACACATCATGCCTGAAGCAACACGGAAAACAAAGGGGGGTTGACAGCGTGGTGGGTGATGTCATCCAAGATGACCTTCGTGGACTTTGAGAAAATTCGAGAAGGGTTGGCCATTCGAGATGACTACCCGGGGGTTTCTAACGAGGGGGTGTGGAACTTTTGTTAAGAGTTTTAATTAACGAGGGTTTTTTAATAAACGGGGATTGGAGAAGTTTTTAATGAATAACGAGTTTATAGGTTGGCCATCGAAGTTGCCTGCCAAAAAGCGAGGGGGCGGAACCTTTGATATGGGGATGAAGAGTTTTCAAATTTGGTTGTAATACGATATGTCTGATGCAATACGGAAACAAACGGGGGTGAAAGGGGGATCGATAACGTTTTAATTAAGAGGGCGCATATTAATAAGGGGGCTTTTTAATTAATAACGAGGTTATAGATTGGCCATCTTCGATGGCCACCAAAAAGCGATGGGGGCGAAATCTTTGATAAGGGGACTCTTCATAAGAGCTTATAAGATTTTAGTTAATAAGGTGTTTTTTAATAAGAGGAAAGTTTTGAATTAAATGTAGAAATCTCTCTGTCATTGAGAATAGAAGTTTTGGCCTTAGTATGACCAATTAATCTTCTCGTTCACAAGGAATCTATATTTCTCCCAGTTGGTGATCTTGTGAAAGATAATATTTCGAGTAATTTCATTACGAATAATAATAATGATAGGTTCGTGATCAGAGCTTAGTTCATGAATCACATGAATATCATAGGATGGACTAAAGTGTCCAAAAACAGCAATGTCAAGGACATCTGGTTTATGCATGGTATTGTGGGGGGGGGGGGGAGTGGGCTCTTTAGAAGCGTCTATGATGATATCTTTTCTTGACTCAGATTCAAGCAAAAGACGGCCACTTTTGTTCCCGCATTAGAATCCCATGACTGGTGCTTGCAGTTAAGATCTCCGACAAGCAGAGTCAGAGTTCTAGGAGTAAACTGTTTGTCCAGATCATTGATAAGGATTTCAGAATTTGGGGTCTTATAAGCCGCTATTAGTTTAATGTCCCCCAAATAGTCTGTTGAATGACCACAATAGCAACTATTTCTTATAATACAAAAAGGCTTGAATTGAAATGGGTACTACCACTCTGTTATTAATTTGATTTCATCTACTAGATTAAAAATGAAATTATTTTAGTTAGTCCCAAATATGAAATTGCATCTCCCTTTAATACTACTACTTTGAATTTATATTTATGATTAATGTCACTCATAATAGATTCAATTCTAATATTTAAAATTTAGGTTTCTTGTAGTATCCAGTATCTATCGGTAATGAAATAAAATAAAAATTTATATAAAGTAGTGTCGTTTAGTACGATAATAATTTAACTGTAAATGAGTCGTTCAAGAAAGCTCTCTGCGAAGGCAGAGATCATATTTTTACCTAAAATGAAAAAGCACTAAGGTAGTGTGCAAAGAGTCAATGAATAATGGGTTTAATAAATACATTATGAATATTAATAAGTGGGTGTGGTCGGTTATGAATATTAATAAGGGGTACTAGTGGGGAGGCGCATAAATGGGCGTGACCGGAAGTGGTATAATCTGAAGGGGCGTGGTCAGTGACGTCATAGGGGGAAGCACTGTCTCTGGGAAAACTGGCTTGTCTTGTCACTACTGTGGTATTGTTCAGACGAAACCATCACAAATGAAATTTTGATTTATGTTTTAAAGAGTGTGTATGATATTAAAAATGCGTAGCATTTCAATAATGAAACAATAGCATAATTATATACTCTGCTTATATTTATTATCTGTTTGTTATTACCTAATATGCGGCCTAAATTGCACATTGAGTAATAAATGATTTGGCGCCTATATGATTGGTTAAAATAAAATGACATCCACCATGTACTGAGCAACAAGTGATTTGACGCTTCTGTTATTCCATAAATTAGAATGCTGCTAGCATTGAATGCATATTGAACAATAAATGATTTGCGCCTATATAATTTCATAAATTTGAATGCTGCATCATTGAATGTACATTGAGCAATATTTTTTTTGGAGCCTATATAATTCCATGAATTTGAATGCTGCTAGCCATATATTGAACAATAAATGATTTGGCGCCTATATGATTGGTTAAAGTAAAATGCGACTAGCCGTATATTGAACAATAAATGATTTGGCGCCTATATGATTGGTTAAAGTAAAATGCGACTAGACCCCTGTATGATTCCTTAAAACGCGCGGCCAGACATATATTGAACAATAATTGATTGGGCTCCTGTACGATTCCTTAAAGTAAAATGCAACCTGTCAGGTATTGAGTAATACATTATTTAACGCCTGTGTTATTCCTCAAATTCAAATGCAACCATCCATATATTGAGGAAATTGAACAATAAACTATATGTCACCTATATGATTGCTTAAAATAAAATGCGGCCACCCATATGTTGTAAAGAAATTGATGACCTCCCACATATGATTTTAGTGTGAGATCCCTGGACAAAAATCTAAACTTATTACTTGAAAGGTGATATGTGGATTTTTATTAATGAGTTCGCTAACATCAGCTATGGTTCTGTCGTTCACGGGCTCTTTTGGTCTTCCTGTACATAGGAGGTTTCGAAGCTTTGCCGTCCTGTTAATTTGTGCATCCATCCCGTAACAGTGCCATATGAACAAGCCTCATCCTTACTGATGATAAATCAGCATGAATTTTTTTCGTGTCGTCCCCAAACTGTATCCATAAGAAAATATAAAATTTTTTCCCATCTTTAGTAGGCTCCATAGCAACAACGCACATATTTCGCAGATCGAAATTTACGCACTGTCAGCGAAGAGAGAAATTATGATACGGCTTTTGTTATTAACACATATGACAAGTTTAGAGAAGATTTCAAACAAGTCGTAGCTCATTAACTTTGGAGAAACGAGGGCAAATCTACAGACACGTGTGAAAAACTTTTTTAACTTCCTCCGTATCTCCTGTGGCAAACTTTTTTAGGTTCGTAATCTGCTGTTTCCAGATTCGAGTTCCACCTGTGCCAGAGTTGAGGTTTATCTTCTCTAAGCTCTCACCCAGCCCTTAGTCAGAAAGGGGACACCGATGATCTTGAAAAGATCCCTGGCCGTAGGATCTGATGTTAATCAGATTAAATTGAGCCATGACTCTATGTCAGGAGCGTCATACCTTGTGTACGTTAAAGAACACACTGGATGGCCTTGACGAGGGTCTTCCATATGTTTCCTAACATCTGTCCAGTGGGTTCCCTTCCCCTAAACTTCTCTGAGCTTTTGGAGTCCTTGTGACCTGTCCATTTAGTCGATTGTGTGCAAAAATATGCTACTCTGAGCAGCACTTTTTGTACACGATGGACTAAATGGCAAGGCCACAAGGACCTCGAGAAGGTGGGGGAAAGTACCCACTTGACAGCTGTTGAGAGGCATGGTAAACTGCCGTCAAGGCCATTCAGTGTGTTCATTAACGTGCACAGGGTATGGCCCTCCAGCACAACGTGCAACGGCATAACATCCATCGTATAGACCAGTGGTTCCCAACCCATGGGGACCATATTTGGGGTCGCAAAGGGTTTTCTGTGGGGTCGCCGGGCAGGGTGATCTATGAAAATTTTAAAAAGGGAAAGCAAAAAATTACTCCCCTTTGTTTCTACATATCTCTGTGAGATATGTAGAACGAAAACTCAACCGCGAATTTTTAAGCTTGTTAATCAGTTACAATTTCAATCATCGCATTAAATATGTCGTAAGTTATCATTATTTTGAATTATATTATACTGTAAAATATATTTTCGATTTATTTTCATTTACCCTATTAAAAACCTATTTTTTTAATGTATCGGGGTCGCGGGTCACTTTGCCTCTATAAAATGGGGTCGTGACTCGAAAAAAGTTGGGAACCGCTGGTATAGACGGTACCTTTCCAAGCCCATTTAGTGTCTCTTACTACCCGAGAGCAAGGAATTTTGCGGAGATAAATCTCAACGCTGGCCCAGTGGGGACTAGAACCAGGGAACAGCAGATTGCGAGCCTGGTGCGCTACCAAATGAAAGTACTCTGACCTCCACTACTCTGAGGTAAGAAAACCCAACCCCTATCAGGTGCTCAGTCGCTCAATCCCTTACAATCGTCTATAAAATATAGGGGATTCTTAGATGTAAGTATTTACTTTCCAAAGTGTCTTATTAGAACACAAAATAAGACTGTCTTATACAGAAAACTGAGGCTAGACCGCTCCGTTGCAAGAAAGAGATCTTTGGCCAAACCAAAAAAATCCCTTCCGAATGACGGTGGATTTAGAAGGGGAAATATCAAATGTACATTTGAGTTACGAACGGAGAAACTCAGATTATAAAACAGAGAATACCACTGATTCCGTTTTTCCATACTCTGGGTTTAATTGAAAAGAAGTTTATAGATAGCCACCGTTCCAAGAAGAAACGTTTTCTCTCTAAGATAGATTTTTCCACATATAAAGATGACTTCGAAGAATGCTCTCGTAGCACACTAATTACCGTCTACACATAGCAAAAGATAATCAATTCGAAGAGGTCCTCTGTTTCAGATATCTGATGTGTATTTGATGTATTTATTTCGTTTCAAATGCAAAGCTAAATGAATTAAGTATTCAACTGCGGTTAAAGAATTCGACGAAACATCCCATTGTTTCTTGCCAAAGAGGTCTGACAGGCTCTTGTCAGAGTTCTGTGGCAATCAGATGCATGAGGAGCTATTTTTTGTGCCTGTTTCTTACTTTACATTTCACCTTGTTTGAAAGATACGATCGTTCCGAATATACAATAAATATTAAATAATTTTTTTAATTTCAATATCTGTTGTGGATCCGCAATTCTCACATATCCCTCTTCTATGGCGTATTAAACTGACAGGCTCCTGTCAGACCTCTGTAGCAAGCAGCTGCTTGAGGAGATATTTATTTATATATATATATTTATTGTAACTTTGGAAGGAATGTATCTTTAAACAGGATGAAAAGGAACGTAAGAAACAAGCAAGAACAACACAAAAATATCTCATCAAGCATCTGCTTGCCTCAGAAGTCTGTCTGGAGCATGTTAGTTTCTATCACATAGAGAAGATCTAAGAGGAAGACGAGACCTCAGCAGAAAAAAAGAACAATCATCCATGCCTTACCCGGGATCGAATCCAGGTTCCTTTTGATCAATAGCCAAGCGCACTAACCACTCTGCCGGCGGGACAGTTAATCAACAAAATGGGACAGAAAATCGATTGCAACTTGAAAGAAGTGAGCAAGATGGACAACAACAGAGAAATTTTCTATTGCATTTTTAGTAGTCATATCTAGAGTATTCAGAAGGAATATTAGTCATATCTAGTCATATCTAGAGTATTCAGAAGGAATTTATACTTCGTAGTTTTCCAGTATTGTATAATAAAAGATTTTCATTTTTCTATTAGTCAGTCAGTCTAAAGCCTCTAGACAACTGGAAACTTGGGGCTTTTCGTCCCTCTCTTCCAGATCGTCCAGAATCGAACAATTACCTAAAAGCAAGAACTCTCCTTAGTTCAAATTCCCTTAAATACTTTCGAAAAGAGATTACAATGATGTAGAAATAAATCAGTCAGAGGAAATTTGTTCATTCTTTTCCAAACAAAAATATTGGTAGCTGAACCAGAGCAACAAGCAAAATATACAAGAGATGCTAATACATTTATATTTTTTAAATCTAAAGGATAAACATTCACTTTTGAATTCTAATTACGATTTGTTCTGTTAGTTTTACTCAATATTTTAAATGTTAAAAATAGTATTTATTTATTAGATTATTATGAAAATGTAAAACAAAGAATATAAGCATATGAAAAAGGAAGTTTCTCTTTCAGTGATACGTTATTAAAGACGATTTTATTGAATCGTCCACTTTATTATTCATTAATACTTTATAGAATATTCTGGCAATGGAATACCTTAAAGAAGTGGTTTTTCAATTATTTTTACGCATGCGCTCATCCGAACAGGTCTACTTTGCGAACGTCCCTTCATGTTCAAATACTCCTTTAGGTCGAACATAATATTTATAGTGCTAGTGTCCACTCATCGGCGAAACCATTTTTTTTTCGAAATTTTATTTTTTGAATTCTGTGTCAAAAGATAATCTGTGCATTTAATATTGATTGCACTTTATTTTCCCACCTGGTGTCTTGCATGCCCTAAATGTCTGGGTTACAATGTTGGAATATTCTCTATGTAGACATCCCACATTCTAAGTTCCTATGGAATGAAAATTGGTACTGCGAATCTTAAACAACCTAGGTTTATTGAGAGAAGTAGGCCCAGCAAAATCGAAGAGCTTCCTACTCGTATACCTGGGGCAAAGACTCGTTCAAAATCTGATAAAGGCTTAAGCCACCAATGCTAGTAGGAACTTCAGGCTCTACCTTTAAAAGTTGGAACCAGAATCCAAATAGAAACTGACCTGCCTGAGACATGTTACTTCGGTGAAGATTGGCGATGCCCCTAGAAGCAAATGTTCAGGTGATTTCAATGATTTCTGACAAAGGTTTTCCACCAGCTGATATAAGGTATCCTGTGCATCTGTTCACCTGCGGTTGGTAACCCAGAAACAAACAGAAAATACAGCGAATGTCCCTCAACAGAGGCCCACCAGTACAGTAAGCTCAGAATCCGTCGTAATCAAGCTGAAAGCCATTAGCCTCTCCAGTGGCTTAACAGGTGAACTTCAAGACACTGAAATTGACTACTTCACAGCAGGGTGGTCAGAAATGAAAAAGTGAAGCAAAAGAAGCAGTTGAAAATGAGTATGAAGTACATTTACCAATTTGTGATTTTCATAATTAGGGAAAACGACACAATGAAAATAGGATATAGTGGTCGCAAGAACAAAGGCTTCATCTACAATACGAAAGATGTTTCCATTTCAATTTGTAACTAACAAAGCAGTGTTACCAAATCATCAGGAAAAAAATATAAATCAGACAATTTAAAAAATACCTATCTTGCTATAGTGCCCTAAAAAGCAAAAAATAACCCTAAATCATGTCGATGGTTCAATCAGACCCTATCTTCCTTCGAAGCGAATACGAATTCAGTGACTGATTGCACCATCGATATGTTTTAGGATTATTTTCTACTTTTTAGGGCACTATAGGAAGATAGGTATTTTTTATTTATATTTTTTTCTTTGGTTGTCACTAAAAACACCTACCTTCAATAACTTTGATAAAAGACTCATAAACATCGATCACATTTACCACTGTTTCGGATTCAGGCTTGAGATAGGCCTCGACTTTAGAGATGTCATAAGCTTTAATTTGAGATACGACTCGTTAAGTCAACCCCCGCGAAAATCTCCCCACATTTCATCAGGGGGAATAAGGCAGGCAAAATTCGAAATATTGTACAACCATCATTATACGAGCTTTCATTTGACATATAACTCATAACTGTAGGCCCTTGGCGTTCTGATGAAATGCAGAACGATTATTTCCCATTTTTAGGGGGGTGACCATAGAGGTCATTTTTTACAACTTACGACACTTCCCGCGTCACAAGCTTTCATTCGACACATAGCTCGTTACTTTCTGCACTCGCGTTCAGGCAATATAAAGGGACAATTATTTTCACATTGTCCCCCTTTTTTAGTGGGGAGGAAAGCACGGGTTATCAATTTTTCGCAACCTACGATATTCCCGGAGTCAGTAGATTTCATTCGACGTATAGCTTGTTACTTTCGGCCTTCGCATTCTGGAGATATGGTTTAAGAACAGCTTTCGTGTTTTCCCTTTTTTAGGGGGGCAAAAAGCACTGAGAAGGGCCGTACTTATGCATATGCTAACTAAGCTACAACTTAAGCCCTCGCGATATGAGAGAGCCTCAAAATATGAATTGGAAGCTTTACTGAGCCATGTAAAAAGTATTTTAATATTTAAATTAATGTGTTGGGCAAATTCTGTTCATCTCAGCTGCAGATATACACTGAAGTGCCATTGAATTAGGGATAGAAACCTAGTAACGTGTTGGACTCCTTCTGGCCCTGATAATGGCCGCCACACGACAAGGCAAGGACTCCACAAGTTTGCGTAAATGTTCTACAGGTATGGCGACCCATGCATAGTCCAGAGCTGTCCACAATTCTCTCAAGGTCGTCGCTGATGGGACACGGGCCCAGACATTCTGCTCGACGGTATCCCAAAGATTTTCGATGGGATTTAAATCTGGACTTCTAGGTGGCCAATTCATTATTTCAAAGTCAGCAGAATGCTCCTGCAACCATGCAGTAGCCAACCTGGACCTGTGAGATGAACAATTGTTTTGCTGGTAGACGCCATCTCCATTGGGATTCACGATAGCCATAAATGGTCAGCCATGAGTTCTTCACACCGGGATGCATTGAGAGTCGTCGGTGCACGTACCATAGGTCCAATAGACGTCCAACTGAAGTCACCCCAGGCCATCACTGAGCCACCACCAGCTTGTACTGTTCCGACCTGACATGCAGGATTCACGGATTCACAGGGCCTCAGTCTCCCATCGGCGAGATGAAGTTTAAATCGGGATTCATCACTCCAGGCTATCCGTTGCCAATTTTCGATGGTCCAGTTTCAATTATCTTTAGCCCACAAGGCTTTGAGCCTGGTGTCGTGCCGTTAGAAGTGGGACTCTCGTAGGTCGGCGGCTCCCAAAGCCGAGACGATGAAGTGAGCTTTGCACGGTCCGTGCACTGACTTCCCGGCTGGGACCCACGTTCACATGGAAGGTGATTTCAGATAATGTCTGGCCCCTATCGGTCTGTACGATGCAGGTCAGAGGTGAAGCCCACGATCATTCAAGGCTGGTTGTCATTGCAGTTTGTTCGGGTGTTCGTTTTTTTTGCCGGAATTTTCATATTCTCGGAACACTCTTGAAACTGTCGTATGAGAAAATCCAAGTTCGTTGACAATATCAGAGATCGAGTGTTCCCATCCGTCGGGCACCTACAATCTACCCTCTGTCAAATGCATCTAAATCCCGCGCCTTTCCCATTACGCTTCTCACGACGAATGATTGAGGAAGCCAAAGTTGCCAGCTATATAGGACCACAGTTTCAGCCACGCATGCGCGCAAATGCGGAACTTGCGGTACTGAATTTAGATAACGTCTCCTATACCTAATTCAATGGCATTTCAGTGTATTTGTAAAATGTTTTTCATCATCATCATCATCATCATCATCATCATCATCATCATCATCATCATCATCATCATCATCATCATCATCCTCCTCCTCAAGCAGCCATGGGCTACGGAGGTCCAACCAGACCGTGCAATTTAGTTCTCCAAGCAAGTCTATCGTGAGCTACATCTACTGCATCTGGCCACTGCACACCAATTCTAACAAGGTCCTGTTTGACATTGTCTGCCCACCGCATCCTAGGACTCCCCTTCTTTCTGAGGCCTTTAGGCACACTGTTCATAACCCTATTCGCCAATCTATAATTATTCATACGGGCAACATGGACTCTCTCTCTGCACAATATGCTGCTTAAAGGAGGTTGCAAACTCCTTTGCCTAACCTCATCATTAGTTACAAAGTTGAACCACCTAATGCCCAAGATACTGCGTAAGCATCTGGAATCAAAAGCATCTAGTTTCCTGTTATCTTGTTTACAAAGTGTCCATGTTTCACTACCATAACTAACCCTAGAAAGAACCAAACTATTATACAGTCTAATTTTAGTCTTTAGGTGTATACGCCTATTTCTCCACACTCTCCATAGATTCTTAAAAGTCCCGGCAGCAATCCGTATTCGTCTGTTAATCTCATGCCGCACATCACCACTATCTGTTACATAGCTCCCAAGATAATTAAACTGTGACACCTGCTCAAGACTGCAACCATTCAGATTAACTGACTCACAACCTGCCTGACCAATTTTCATCAGTTTAGTTTTCTCTCTGTTTATAACCAAACCTACTCTACTACCAGTCTCATCAACAGTTCGAATGAAAGAGTTCATCTCATCAACATCATTTACCAAAAGGGCTAAATCATCAGCATAATCTAAATCAGAAATTTTCGTATCTCCAGCCCATTTAAGGCCAAAATCTTTCCCTTGAAGTGAATTTCGCATAACATAATCAATAACCAAGCTAAAGAGAAAAGGAGACAAAATGCACCCTTGTCGAACACCAGAAGTAATGCTAAACCAATTGCTACAAGCCTTACCAATTCTCGCACACGACTCAGTGTTATTATAGAGAGCTTTCATTATGTTAACTAACTTGTCTGGTATACCATATGATTTCACAATCAACCACAAATTATGACGATCAACAGAGTCGAAAGCCTTTTTGAAATCAACAAAGCTAGCAACCAAAGGTTTCTGGAACTCTAAACATTTCTCAAGAATCTGCCTAAGTGAAAATATCTGATCCACACATCCCCTAAAACTTCTGAATCCACATTGCTCATCACGCAATTGACTGTCAATCAGATTCTTAATTCTATTAAGCACAATCATGGAAAGAACTTTACCTGGAACAGAGAGTAGGCTGATACCCGTATAGTTATCACAAGAACTGCAATCACCTTTTTTGAAAATAGGGATAACAATAGCTCTGGTAAAATCCTTAGGAACCATGCCTTTATCATAAAAGATATTCAGAATTTCAGTCATCCAAGTGGTAACCAAAACATTCCCAGCTCTAAGCATTTCGGTAGTAATTTCATCTACCCCTGGGGATTTATGAAGTTTAAGTTTAGAAACAGCCAAAATAACTTCAGATTGTGTTATAGGGCCAACATTAAAGCCACCAATGCATCTATCATCATTGCAAACAATGGGAGTAGAACTAACTACATTGTTTAGAACATTACTGAAATGCTCAGCCCACCTAGCCATGACAGAATCCTCCCCTTCTATAACCTTACCTTGTTTATTTTTCAATCCTTGTATGCCTGTCCGTTTTCTACCACACAAAACATTAACTATCTGGTACAGCTCTCTGCTGTTGTGCTGTCTAACTGCTTCCTCGGCTTTGTCAGCCAAACCATCAAGCCAAAGATTCTTATCAGCAGCTAACTGATCTTTTACACGTTTATTACGTTCTCTGTAATGCTTTCTATTAGGACTAGTAGGGTATTGATTAAAGACATTCCTGCAGTTCTTTCTTTCCGAAATAAGCTCAAGTGCCTTATCACTCAGATAATTCTGTCTCTTCTGCTCCTTTTTTCCTAAAAGAGTACTGTTAGTGTCCAAAAAAGCCTGTTTAAAATGGACCCTAACATTTTTATGTTTGTTTTTCAATCATTTCTTCAATCAGAATAGTAAATATAGTATATATATTTCAACTTTCGAATTTTCGAGGCCTCTTAAACTTGCCATAGTTTAGGGCCTCAGAACATCAAAGTCTGCCCTAGCACGGGAGTGAATTTTTATTATAACCTATGACAATCTCCGCTTCACAAGCTTTCATTGGGACATAAATCAAGTTTCGCCATCGCGTTCCAAAGGTATAATGGATCAACGTTTTGTCAAAACCACAAACCGACCGAAAGAAAAACCCACCAACTAACAAATGTTAAATCTAAAAGCAATAGGATGATAGGTAAAAAGACTGGTATATTTCCTTAGAGCGCTAAAGCTGTTTTCAAAGAGTCGTTTTTTTTTTACCTTTGAGCGACACTTTTTTTGTATAAATATAAAATGACAGGTCACAGTGATCTTAAAATCTTAGTGTAGGGTTGGCAATGGGATCCGCCGCACAGCAATTAGGAGGCAGATAGAAGCCTCCCATTGGAGCCATCCAGTATTTTTCTAAATATGCACAAGGTAAGGTTATGCTTGGCCACGGATTAATTGTCCATCCGATTTAAGTAGGTTTTTTCCAGACCATCGGTATAATTTGTGTTTCTGAGCGCCACTATTTTGATAAGTGATTCGTTTACCCTAATTTTGTTGAGGGGGGGAGAAGTTTTGTCTCAGTTGGAAGCACACCAAGCTCGTAATCTGCAGTTTCCAGGTTAGTCCTAACTGTGTTGGCATTGAGATTTATTTCTGTTAATACCACAGTTTTATCCCCCAGTTAGAAAGGGGACAAAGATGCGATTTAGAAGGCTGCCATACATTGCCTAGGAGGTTAAACCATGGACTAGTGGGAAGGAGAGCTAGTACACTGTACACGTTAAAAAAAAGAGTCGGAATAGCCTTGACTTCCCGTCAATTCGCATCCATCTATCTTCTAACTGCTGTTTAATATATCCCCTTCATTGCACCCATTCAGACCATCACGGGGCGGGGGTGGCTCAGTCGGTAGCGCGCCAGGCTCGTAATCTGTAGTTCCCAGGTTCGAGTCCCAGCTGGGTCAGCGTTGAGATTTATCTCCGCAAAATTCCGATGGGCTTGGAAAGGCCGCCGTCCGTCGGATGGGACGTTAATCCGTGGTCCCGTATGTGGGAGAGCCATAGCCTGTGCACGTTAAAGAACACGCTGGGTGGCCTTGACGGGAGGCTACCATCTGTCTCCCAACAGCTGTTCCAGTGGGTTCCCTCCCCCAACCTTCTCTGAGCCTTCGGGGTCCATATGACCTGGCCATTTAGCCCATGGTGTGCAAAAAAGTGCCAACCCATTCAGACCATTGTGTGCGAAAAATGCCGTTCATAGGTAATGCAACCCAAACCTAAATGTCATTGGGTGCAAATGGGTGGAAAATATTTTAAGTTAATAAATTAATACTATACAATAGAGGGGGTGGCTCCGTCTGTAGCGCGCCAGGCTCGTAATCTGTGGTTTCCAGGTTCGAGTCCCAGCTGGGTCAGCGTTGAGATTTATCTCCGCAAAACTCCCCGCCATGCCCACGGTCAGTAGGGGACACCGATGGGCTTGGAAAGGCCGCCGTCCGTCGGATGGGACGTTAAGCCGTGACTCCTTGCGCGGGACAGCCATACCCTGTGCACGTTAAAGAACAGGCTGGATGGCCTTGACAGGAGGCTACCATCTATCTCCCAGCATCTGTTCCAGTGGGTCCCTCCCCCAACCTTCTCTGAGCTTTCAGGATCCATGTGACATGGCCATTTAGCCCACTGTGTGCAAAAATGTGCCGCTGAGATGTCAAACAACTCAACCTATACAGTAGACGAAAAAGTTGTTCATCTTTTTTGCTCAGAAGTAACTAAAAAAATAAATACAAGTAGTGTTTGATCAACAGATAGAAATTTCCTTTTCTTCCGACCATTAAATTTCTTGTCTCACAGCTCATTAGAATTTCCCTGCATTTTGTAAATTTTCCTGCATCACTGGAGACTGTTGTCTTGCGGGAAGACCACTTTTAATTATTAGCGTGCCAAGTTTAACAATTAATTTTAATTTTCTGCTGTAGAAATATTCAATCTACGAGACATTTTGTGGTGCACAGGTGTCAAAAGAATAATGAAAGTTTCTGATAAGCACTTGCGAGAGAGTCTGTACAAATAATGAAGCTGAATTTATCCTCCTTCCTATTTCATAAACGAATTTATTTTCACGATAGATAGCGAATTAAATTACTAAGTCTAGTTAGAGCTTTTTTTTTGTGTTGTTTTACCTCTGAGCGGCACTTTTTTGCACACCATGGGCTAAATGGCCAGGTCACAAGGACACCGAAGGCTCAGAGAAGGGACCCACTGGAATAGCTGTTGGGAGACAGATGGTAGCCTCCCGTCAAGGCCATCCAGTGTGTTCTTTAACGTGCACAGGGTATGGCTCTCCCGCACACGGGGCCACGGCTTAACGTCCCATCTGACGGACGGCGGCCTTTTCAAGCCCATCGGTGTCCCCTACTGACCGTGGGCAGGGAATATTGCGGAGATAAATCTCAACGCTGACCCAGCTGGGACTCGAACCTGGGAACTACAGATTACGAGCCTGGCGCGCTACCGACTGAGCCACCCCCTAGTTAGAGATCTGTAGCCCTTGGCTACATGAGGGTTATGCATGTTTATAAGTAAAATCATTAACCATCAGCAAACGTTTCTAGCTCTCCAAGATGAAATATCATGAAAGCACAAAATATTAATTTTCAATTTACAACTTTCATGTCAGCTGTTTCTAAGTCGACAACTTAAAAAATCCCTCTCTATGCTTCTCAGAACTACAAGTGAAGCTAAATTGCAAAAGAGCAAGTAATGGAAAAATCCATAATAAATTCGACAGAGTTTTTGTAATTAATATTGTTGTCAATATTTCTGACTGGTGTCGTTGACATCGGAGCTACAATCCAAAACTAAGTTTTTTTTGTTGAAAATTGCTTTTAAATCTTATTTCGGCTGGAACATATTTCCAGAAGGTATTTTTTTACTGCAACTGATGTTGAACAAATCATTCTCTTTTCCCCCCTTCCGTTGGTGAGAATTGCCAATAATTTATTTATAGGATGCATAGAAGAACTAATTAAGGTTTTTCTTTGGAGGAAGCATGTTCTTTTACTTCTGCTATTAAACTTGATTGAGCAACGCAACGATCGATTGTTGCAAGTCCTGGTTGGCTGCACCAAGTGAAAGAAAACATCACTTGAATTTATTTAACCGAAATATTGGCATTTTAGGCAAATTGCCGAACTGACATTTGGAAATAGAGTTATTCTAAAGGTTCAAAAACGGAATTAAATTCTCAGAACAATTTCATTTTCATACAACGATGAATCACAAGCTGTGTGGGGTTGGGTTGTTTTACCTTTGAGAGGAACTTTTTTTGCACACGATGGACTAAATGGTCGGGTCACAAGGACCCCGAGAAAGTAGGGGGAAGAGGACCCAGTGGATTACATTGAGAGAGGACCCACTGCCTTTGACAGGAATCAGATAGCTTCTTACGTTCCTTCAAGCTCCCGTCAAAGCCATCCAGCGTATTCTTTAACATGCACAGGGAATGGATCGTCTTCTCACGGAGACACGGCTTAACGTCCCACCGATAGATGGCGGCGTTCCCGAATCCATCGCTGTCTCATACTGACCGAGGGCAGGAAGGGAGGTTTTACGGAGGTAAATCTCAACGCTGACCCAGGTGGGACTCGAACCTGGGAACTGCAGATTTCGAGCCTGTCGAGCTACTGGATATGCCACTCCCGCCTCTGCAATGTGTGGGAAAAAAATATTAAAAGAACTGATCTTAATTTTGAGTTTAATTGATCATTTTCAGCTGGTCATCTTAAAAAAATAATGAACAATACAGGTACAATCATTTCGATCTCCTCATTTCGTTTAGGTGCATTTTTGGAGATTTCCTGAAACTCTTCTTGCATTTGAAAGACGCTGCCGTGAACGAAAACACTCCTTACAACTCCATCTTATGCGGAAAGATCATGGACATTGAACAGACCCATTATTCTTCTGGTCCGACTCTGATATTTGAATTCCATTCTGACTGGAGACGAACCAACAGCACGGGTTTCCGGGGCACATACAGATTCCTCAGTAAGTGAAGTTTTTTTTAGTTTCATCTAGATGTGAATAATTATAAAGAAAAGACATTTCTCTTTTAATATTAGGTGTCTAAATAAGTACATGCGGTTTTGATATATTAAATTAAAATGCTAATAACATTTAAACAATGGAAAATAATATTTATTCAATAATGTAACTACCATCACAATTTGTGACTTTCTCTCAATTAGAGTCGCGGGGTTGACTCAGTTGGTACCTCGGCAGGCACATAATTCGCAATTCTCGGGTTCGAGTACCACCTGGGCCAGAGTTGAGATTTATCTCTGCAAAACTTCATGTCTTACCCTCGGTCAGTAGCGGATACCTATGTATGGGTTTGGAAAGGCCATCCAATCCATTTGGTCTGAAAGGTCATTCAGTCCGTCGGATGTGACGTTAAGCCCTGGTCCAACTAGAGAGAGAGCCATGCTTTTGCTCGTTAAAGAACACGCTGGATAACTTTAACGGGAAGTTTGGGTTATTTTACCTCTGAGCGGCACTTTTTTTGCACACAATGGACTAAATGGCCAGGTCACAAGAACTCCGAGGGCTCAGAGAAGGTTGGGGGAGGAGACCCACTGGAACAGCTGTTGGGAGCCTCTCATCAAGGCTATCCAGCGTGTTCTTTAAGTGCACAGGTTATGGCTCTCCCTCACACGGAGCCACGGATTAACGTCCCATCTGACGGACTGTGGTCTTTCCAAGCCCATTAGTGTCCTCTACTGAACGTGAACAGGGCGGGGAGTTTTGCGGAGATAAATCTCAATGCTGCCCCAGCCGGAACTCGAATCTGGGAACTGCATATTAGAAGCCTGGCGCGCTACCGACTGAGCCACCCCCGCCCTGACAGGGTTGGGTTGTTTTACCTCTGAGCGGCACTTTTTTGCACACAATGGGCTAAATGGCCAGGTCACATGGACCCCGAAGGCTCAGAGAAGGTTGGGGGAGGGGACCCACTGGAACAGCTGTTGGGAGACAGATGGTGCACTTTAACGTTCACAGGGTATGTCTCTCCCGCACAAGGGGACGGCTTAACGTCCCACCCGACGGACGGCGGCCTTTCCAAGCCCATCAGTGTCCCCTACTGACCGTGGGCAGGGCGGGGAATTTTGCGGAGATAAATCTCAACGCTGACCCAGCTGGGACTCTAACCTGGGAACTACAGATTACGAGCCTGGCGCGCTACCGACTGAGCCACCCCCGCCCCGCCCTGACAGGAGGCTACCATCTATCTCCTATCAACAGATGTCCTGTGGGTCAATTTTCTCTAACCTTCTCTGTCTTCGGGTTCTATGTGATATGGCCATTTAGCCCATTGTGTGCAAAAAATTGCCGCTCTGAGGTAAAACAACCGAACTCTGAACGAAAATATGAGCTCATACACTGAAGTGTCATTGAATTAGAAAGGAGACGTTATCGAAATTCAGTACCGCAAGTCCCGCATTTGCGTGGCTGAAACTCTGATCATATGTAGCTGACAGCTTTGGTTACCCAAAGCATTCGTCGTGAGAAGCGTAATGGGAAAGGCGCGGGATTTAGATGCATTTGACAGAGGGCAGATCGTAAGTACCCGACGGATGGGACACTCAATCTCTGAAATTGTCAACGAACTTGGATTTTCTCGTACGACAGTTTCAAGAGTGTTCCGGAAAAATGAAAATTTCGGCAAAGAAAAACACAAAAACAAAACAAGCACCCGGAAAAACTGCAAAAAAAAATCAGCCTTGAAGATCGTGGGTTTCACCGTCTGACCCGCATCGTATGGACCGATTGGGGCCAGACATCTGAAATCACCCCCCATCTGAACGTGGGTTCCAGCCAGCAAGTAGGTGCATGGACCGTGCAACGCTCACTTCATTGTATCGGGGGGCGGGGGTGGCTCAGTCGGTAGTGCGCCAGGCTCGTAATCTGTAGTTCCCAGGTTCGAGTCCCAGCTGGGTCAGCGTTGAGATTTATCTCCGCAAAATTCCCCGCCCTGCCCACGGTCAGTAGGGGACACCGATGGGCTTGGAAAGGCTGCCGTCCATCGGATGGGACGTTAGGCCGTGGCCCCGTGTGCGGGAGAGCCATACCCTGTGCACGTTAAAGAACACGCTGGATGGCCTTGACGGGAGGCTACCATCTGTCTCCCAACAGCTGTTCCAGTGCGTCCCCTCCCCCAATCTTCTCTGAGCCTTCGGTGTCCATGTGAACTGGCCATTTAGCCCATGGTGTGCAAAAACGTGCCGCTCAGAGGTAAAACAACCCAACCCAACTCATTGTATCGGCTCGGGAGCCGCCGATCTACGAGAGTCCTATGGCTGACCATTTACACCGATTTATGGCCATTTTGCATCCCAATGCAGATGGCGTGTACCAGCAAGAAAACCGTTCATCTCACAGGTCCAGGTTGGCTACTGCATGGTTGCAGCAGCATTCTGCTGACTTTGAACAATGAATTGGTCACCTAGAAGCCCAGATTTAAATCCAATCGAAAATCTTTGGGATACCGTCGAGCAGAGTGTTCGGGCCGTTTCCCAACAGCGACGACCTTGAGAGATTTGTGGACAGCTCTCGGGAGGATGCATGGGTCGCCATCATGGGAGTCCGCAGAAAGTTTTCCAGTAGTGGGGGGGGAAAGCTTGGAGACAAATGATTACATTAATAAATTTTTATTTAATTATATAATTTTTTTAGGGTTTTTTTCACAAGTAGGTTATAGAATACAGTATTGTATCAATGCAAAAACACATACATAATGTATATAAATTAATTACGTTTAAATTGTTACGATTATAATTTGTAGAATTTTTTACTCGATCCCGGGGGGGAAGTTCCCCGTTTCCCCCCTCTGCGGACACCCATGGTTGCCATACCTGTGGGACATTTACGCAAGCTTATGGAGTCCTTGCCTCGTCGTGTGGCGGCCGTTTTGAGGGCCAGAGGCAGTTCAACACGTTACTAGGTTTTACATTATTGATAGTTAGGTATTTACTATCAATGATAAAAACTGCCAGGCGACAATCTCACGTGGAACTAAAGAAATCTGACGTAGGAAGGCAAGCCTTTGTATTTTGTATCCAACTACAGTTATACACCTACTGATTGATATTTGTCGACATGGGAAACACTTAGTTCTGCACCCCTCCTTTAACTTTTTTCCGGATGGCGCTTCTCTGGGAATGTCTGACCTTCAGGATGACACAATGCTCAAAATTCTGATCCTCCTCCAAGTTGACCATTTGAAAGGTTTCCTTTCTTAAAGCCTGCCACACGAAGAAGATCAACTCCCATCCTAATTGCTGGCAGGACATGTGAAAAAGTATTTGGCCATTGATAGGAATTCTGACTTTTATTTCAGTGTTCCTTATTTCATATGCAACACCTGATAATGTCAAGTAAACTGTGTGGCTCTGGATCAACTCTCAATTATCCCTAAAGGCTATGGAAAGGACAGGCGGAGAATGGTTGGAATAAAAAGACTAAGCTTCGCATTTATCAAAATTGACAGCAAACACCATCAAGTTAAAAGAGGGAAAAGATAGGGAAGTGGGAAAGGGTTGGATTGGATTGTTTTACCTCTGAGCGGCACTTTTTTGCACACCATGGGCTAAATGGCCAGGCCACAAGGACCCCGAAGGCTCGGAGAAGGTTGGGGGAGGGGACCCACTGGAACAGCTGTTGGGAGACAGATGGTAGCCTCCCGTCAAGGCCATCCAGTGTGTTCTTTAACGTGCACAGGGTATGGCTCTCCCGCACACGGGGCCACGGCTTAACGTCCCATCCGACGGACGGCGGCCTTTCCAAGCCCATCGGTGTCCCCTACTGACCGTGGGCAGGGCGGGGAATTTTGCGGAGATAAATCTCAACGCTGACCCAGCTGGGACTCGAACCTGGGAACTACAGATTACGAGCCTGGCGCGCTACCGACTGAGCCACCTCCGCCCCAGTGGGAAAGGGAGTTGCAGTCTGAGGAAACATCTGTGTCCTTTACATACTGGAAGCGTAAAATTACTCCTTTTCCTTTTGGGAATGTTTCTCCAGCTCTGAAAAATGACATGTAAAATATTTGCAATTGTGCGTTCTTTTATATTTAAAAAGAAAAGGTTTAAATTTATTGTTTTTATTTTTGGGCCCTTTTAAGCTCAGAGCCCTGGTGCAGCTTGCACCCCCCCCCCTGCACCACTGGACGAGACGCCTCTGATTTTAAGATTTTTTTTCAAATATTTCGATACTTCCAATGCATATAGAATCTGATTTATAAAATACCTAAATTCTTCTAAGCTGCTCTTACACTTTCAAATTTTCTCATTCTTTTCATGAATCTGATTTCATGATTTGCAACATCTGTAATGGTTTTAATACAGACCAATTAGCATCTTCCATCAAATAAATTGAAGATTAACATTTCTGCTCTCTTTATATTAATCACCAGTTCTAAAGTTTCTTAAATGCATCTCTTATTATGGATTATTAGCTTAACGGCACCCAGCAATGCCCGGGTCTCCCTTTTAATCTGTATATTCTGTTCTCTGCTGCATTAAAGGTTCCCTTTGTTAGTTCCCCAACACTTTAGCACCGATTCAACGCGAAGAATTCTCAGGTGGTTTTTGATGTCAGTGCGCGGTCTCATAGCTCGTGGCTTTGTCACAAGTCATTGAGTTTTTTATTTCGACAGATTTTGATGCTCTGTGGTCCCGACATTGACGCCGAGTATAGGGGAGGGCTGAGGGGCTCTCCCCCTGAAAATTTTATATCATATATCTAACAGACGAATTAAATATGTGTGGTATCCTGTTACTGTATGTGAGCCCCCTCCCCTAAGAATTTAAAAAACCTGCACCAATGGTTCTCGATGTACAGTCGCTCAAAAAAGTATCCGAACACTATGGTTGATTACAGAATTCAGAAAAAATATCTGGCAACGTTTTTTTAGAAATTAGTGATCTGGCAACCTTCGTGTCACGTGACACGAAGGTTGCCAGATCACTAATTTCTAAAATAATCGTTGCCACATATTTTTTCTGAATTCTGTAATTAACCATAGTGTTTGGATACTTTTTTGAGCGACTGTACCTTACCAAACGGTCCCACATTTCTTAGGCAGGATTCCCGCGACCGACCCCGTGTTCGATTAAAAAATCAGAACCCTAGCTAAAATGAGCCGCCCTGAAATAATAATGCCTTTGGAAATGTGTGTAGAGTCGTTCAAAAAAGTATCCGAACACTATGGTTGATTACAGAATTCAGAAAAAATATCTGGCAACAATTTTTTTTTAGAAATTAGTGATCTGGCAACCTTCGTGTAAGAGTCTGTATCTGGCAACGGCAACAGATTTAATTGTTATTAGGATCCTGTCAGACCGCTGTGGAAAGCAGCTGCTTGAGGAGGTATTTATTTTTGCCGTCCCGTGGCCGAGTGGTTAGTGCGCTTGGCTATTGATCATGGCGTATAAACTGACAGGCTCCTGTCAGACCACTATGACGAGCAACTACTTGAGGGGGTATTTATTCATTTTTATTTATAACTCTTACGTTCTCAGTTAGGGAACAGTAAATGACAGCAATAAATTTGACAGCGATTACCGTTTCCCTTAGGAATAGCATAAAAAATATTTTTTTTTCTTCTAGCAAGTCCCCTTTTTGGATTTTCGACTTCAGATTAGGCACTGAAATACGGATCACAATAAGAAATGGTCTGTGGAAATTCGGACATTCTACCATGATTTACCGACGAGTTATGGCTGCCAATGGCTCGGAGACCCCTTCTTTTATTATTTACATAACTAAATATTGTTACGAGTTAGTTGTTACGAGTTAGATGAACGAGCAACAATGAAACCATGATGTCTGTATCGTCTTGACGCTCGCCTGAACTACAGCGTGAGAATTACGTCACTCCACTTCGAACAAACTTAAAAAAATAAAGAATAAGAGAGTTGTAATTAGGAAGAATTACTGTGAAGGAAAAAGTAGTTTGCCTCAGTCTGTACACGATAGTTTAACGAAAAAATATTTTATGTGGTGTGCGCGCGGGAGGATAAATAAGTTTATTAGTGTGGATCGTGTTAGTAACTTAGTAAAAAGAAGAATTCATCGTCTGAAGCGTGGTGATCAATGTCTGAAAAGAATTGGTTCTGAGAAACCAGCATGCTTAGCCGCGGTTTTGGAATATTTGATGACTGGAATCCTAGAAGAAAATCATTTGGTATATAGTTACATTTAGTTTGTTTAAAGGATTGGTAAGGTTATTCTAGCTGTCCCATGGGCGAGTGGTTAGCGCTCTTGGCTACTGATCTAAGGGACCTTGACTCGAGTCCCGGGTAAGGCATGGATGTTCGTGTCGTTTTTCTGATGAGGTCCTGCCATCCTCTCAGATCTTCTACTTTGGCATATAAACTGACAGGCTCCTGTCAGACCTCTGTGGCAAGCAGCTGCTTGAAGGGGTATTTATTTTTTTATTAAGGTTATTCTTAGTAGATTACAGGTTTATTCGCAAGTATGATTATGCCACTTATTGAGTATTAAAAAGCCTTATTCTCAATAATAATATATATTATTTTATGCTTTGAGTAGAGAATGTTAGAAACAACTATTTGTAGGAATAGTAAAAAGCTGATATATTCTTCTGATGGTTTATTTTCATATTGATGCAGATATAGATTTTTTTATCAGTTGAGTTTAGTTTATATAAATGTTTTTATCCATACCTTTGTAATAAATTACATTATTTTAGAATTATTGTTGCTAAATATTCTTTTTTTGAACTCACGATTAATTTCCATCCGTTAAATTTTAACAATATTATATATCACGAAACAAAATATCAACAAAAAACAAAATCTATACTATGTATCCTTTTCGTGTTGATCTCATTTTGCCTTTTTTTACAGCAAGTTATAAACAATGAAAGCTTTTCCATTTTGTATTTGCATTAAATCCAAAGTAAGCAAATTTTTGAAGGACTCCAGCGTCGATATTTCTTCAGAAATGAGATTGGGTATGCACTTGAGATTTTTGCATGCAATATTATTCTGTTTTCAAAGTAAAACAGGTTCCAGTTTTGCATTTTACTGCAGCGTTGGCTCTCGATATTTGTTTACTGTGTCCTATAACTTCACTTTGCTCAGTATCGGCTCACTTTTCTAGCCTCCATTTCATCTCCTTTCTCTTGCCGTATTTTTGGTCGAAATTCCTTCTAAACAGCAAATGCCTAAGGACTCAAAAGCAAATTCATCTAATATGCAATTCAAATGCAATAATACAACGAAGCAACTGCATCTAAAACTGAATACTTACCGGTGCGTTCTGTCCACTAATTAGGTTACAATAAAATCAGATCTAGAAGTATCACGTTTTTTATACGAGTTCAATTTTTTTGCTAATATTTTGTGATTTGTTCTCTACTACATTAATTTTGTTTCTCAAAACAAAAATTAGAGTTACATACTCCCGTATTAAAATATTACAGCCTTTTCTTGTTATATCGATGAAAATCTATCTTCGAAGCAATTTTCATTTAACTTTAAAAAAAAAAATGAATATCTGTATATGGAGGGCGGGGGTGGCTCAGTCGGTAGCGCGCCAGGCTCGTAATCTGCAGTTCCCAGGTTCGAGTCCCAGCTGAGTCAGCGTTGAGATTTATCTCCGCAAAATTCCCCGCCCTGCCCACGGTCAGTAGGGGACACCGATGGGCTTGGAAAGGCCGCCGTCCGTCGGATGGGACATTAAGCCGTGGCCCCGTGTGCGGGAGAGGCATACCCTGTGCACGTTAAAGAACACGCTGGATGGCCTTGACGGGGGGGGGCTACCATCTGTCTCCCAACAGCTGCTCCAGTGGGTCCCCTCCCCCAACCTTCTCTGAGCCTTCGGGGTCCATGTGACCTGGCCATTTAGCCCATGGTGTGCAAAAAAGTGCCGCTCAGAGGTAAAACAACAACCCTCTATATATGGATCGATAGACGACAAAATAAAAACATTAACTCCGTTTTGCTTTTCATTTTCAAACTAAACAAAATACTTAATAGTGTCGGAAAAAAGATAAAAGGTGGTGGTGATGGGGGGGGGGACTGAATTTTCAATTCAGCGTAAAATTTCCACCATCATTTTAGAAGTTTCCTGCTTGAAATATTTCCTGAAAATTTCGTGAAATATGCACAAGTTTAATAATATTTGACCTTTCAAACCCTTACTAAGGCGTACCATGGCCGAATTTTTAACACACTTGGCTGCTGATCAAAGAGAACTGGATCCGACCTCCGATAAGACATGGGTGTTTGTGCTGTCTTTCTGCGCTGAGGTCCCGTCATCCTCATCAGACCTTATATATAACGTGTCAACTGACATGCTCCTGTCAGACATAACACTTACTAGCACCATAAATTTCATCGCACTTACGTGAAACTCCTAAAATGTGCATTTAATGGAAAAATGTGATTGAGGATAAGGCTCAAAATAAAATCTATTTAAATCTCGACTTTCAACAAAATTCGTTCAGTAGTTTATGAGTTATGGAGGCTGAAATATTTAACAAAAAATTATCGAGTTTTTTTTTTAATTTTCATAATTGTCTAATCAGGAAAAAATTATCGCTGCCGCAATCGAACCCCCAATTCTTCAGATACATGCCAGAGCCCTCTACGATTAAACCACTCATCATCCGCTGAAACCTTCCAGAATGACATAAATCTTTCACTGAGATGTGGCGGAACTTGCGCCATCTATATTTCAGGAAACACAACTTTTCCAATTGTTGCTAATGATTTAGATGTTAATAATAAACGATTAAACGTGATTAATCTCGTCACTAACATCTGAATCATTAGCAACAATTAGAAAAGTTACGTCTCCTGCAGTATAGATGGCGCGAGGTCAGCCACATCTCAGTGAAAGATTTACAGGTCTTATTCTGAAAGGTTTTAGCGTCTGATGAGTGGTTTAATGGTAGAGCGCTCTGGCAGGTTTCTGGAGAGTTGTTTGTTCGATTTTTGTCGCGTCGACAATAATTTTTCCAGATGTTTGTAATAATTGTTGAAGTCTGTTTTTTCAGGTAATCTGTGTATTTACTACGGATGAATTGAAATAATAGTTTTTATTTAAGTTTTAATTAATTTCTCAGTTAAAATCTTACGACGCTTAATTGTTGTCAAATGCTCTTACTTTTATAACTCTTTAAAACTAAACGAATATTCTAAAAACTCAGATTTAAATATATTTAATTATGATCGTTAATATTATTAAGTTGGTGCAGATGAAATGTCACCTTTTAGCGGATGTGGCAGGTTCGACCCCTCCTGAGGATTAGTGTCGTCCAAAAATGTCACATGGCACAGTCACAATGTCGGCATATGTGTATCTGATGTACACGCTATGTTCCTCATTTCGTCACGAGGTTCAACCACGAGTGCACAGGCTTCGGTCAAAGTGGACCATGGAGACAAGCCAGTTGTGCGTAAATTTTCTGTATGATTCAAACTCGGACATTCCGCGGGTATAGCGACCCAAAACATTAATGCGGCATTTGGGCAGGGTACTGCGAATGAACGTACCATACGCCGATGGTTCGCAAAATTCCAAGCAGGGGACACGTCCCTTGAAAATGAGCCTCGTCATCTTACACCAGTAGCTGTAACAGATGAAGAGGCGAAGAATATCGTGGAAGCTGACACAGGCAAAGTGTCCGTGAGATCACAGCGAAGGTCCGTATGCATCATTCGATGGTTGTCCAGCGCCTCGCGGCCCTGGGGAAGTTGAAAAAACTGGATGTCTGGATGTCACACGAATTTACAGCAGCCAATAGGACACGCCGTCTCTAGGTGTCAATTTCCCTCATTGCCTGGAACGAGGCGAATCCTGCATCGGATCGTAACCTGCGATGAAAAGTGGGTCCTCTGCGACAATCGTCATCGATCAGCACAATAGTCGGATTACCATGGAGCCACCAAAAAATTTGCCCAAAGCTACCCTTACACCTCTGGAAAGTGCTGGTTCTTGTATGGTGATCTGCTGCTGATGTGATACACCATTCTTTTTTACGACCAGGTGAGACCATCAATTCGGATCACTATTCTGCTGAAATGCAGCAGAAACACAGAAAGCTCCGTACCAACAGCGAGTTTTATTCAACAGGTATGGGGTCTTCCTGTTGCATGACAATGCCTGCCTGCAAAGTAGCGTCCAATAAATCCACCAGTTGGACTGCAGAACACTGCTGCACACTGCATATTCTCCCAACCTTGCTCCCATGGATTATCACCTCTTCTGGCATCTGGACCATTTCCTGGCTGAGACCTTCCCAAACGACCGAGCTGTGTGTCAAGTCATTGCCACCTTTTTTGCCTCACAGATTCCAGAATTTTATCGTCGTGGAATCCACAGCCTCGTAATCAGTTGGCATAAATGTGCCGACGCTGGGGGGAACTACTTTGACTAGGAGGTAACTGCTTCCTATTTTTATGGGGATTTGCAGGTGACACTCTCATTTCGGACATTTCATGTGCACCAATCCTATACCTTCAGTCACATGTTTCTATTAAATGTATATTTCACAAGTTACAGAGCTTTGAAGTTAAATTCCCATTGGAAATACTCTAATATTTTAGTTGGGCACTGTGTCATCTAAGATGCACAGAACTAGTCATGGCTTTGCGAAAATATGCAGGGCAAGACGATAAAGCAGATAAAATTTATGAAACGTTTTTACATTGTTTATACTTGTAAACTGGTATTTATTTAAGAATCAAAATATCCATTTAAGTGAAAAAAGTTGCATTTAGGCACATTATTTGAATGGAGTGTTAAAGTATTTCTTGATGATAGAGAGCCTGAAATACAGTTACAGTTCTTGTTGATAGAGTACACAATGCCAGAAAATGTACATATCATAATAATGATAAAAACATTTAATTTTTTTTAGATTGAAGCATATAAAATGAAACATTACACTTTTGAAGATTGAGTTGTTTTCCTCTGCGCACACTATGACAAATGACCAAGTCATGAGGATCCCAAGGTGATCAAAGAAAGCCAAGGAAATGAATCTACTGGATAGTTGTTAAGAGACAGATGGGCCTCATGTTCAAGCTATCCAGCTTGTTCTTTAATCTGCACAGGGCATGGGTCTTATGTATACGGGGCCATGGTATAATCCCATCCGATGGCGACGGCCTTTTCAAGCCTATTAGTGTACCTTTCGAACGATTATATATTTTGTTTCATTGAACTTGTAAACCTCAACATGCCTCCTGTCATTAGATCTAATCAATCTCGGTATTCCCCGTGATATTTTGAAAGCAGCTATAAATACGGATAAGAAAACATCAAATATATAAACTTCTATTCGCCTAGATAAGTTGACTTTGTAATAATAGTACTTCGCTTAAGAAAATTTCTAAGAAATAGATATTATGACGCCCGACATGATTCTGGGAGAAGTGGGTTCGAATCCCACTCAGAACAATCATTTTTTTTCAACTAATTATTTTAAGTTTCTTGTGTACAGGACGTTTTCCTGTGATACCTTATTGCTGAAATGTCTGGAGTTCTACTTTAAAGACTGCATTTCCAAAAAGATAAAGTTACTTTCAACGGAGTTTTTTTTAAGTTCTACTGCTATAAATAAAGAGCTGTTACGGGATTGTCAAACAGCAAGAGACAAGAATTCATTTAATTAAATCCCATGAGGTTTATTATTACATTTTTAATAATTTTTAATTTTATATTGCGTTTTTCTTCTGTAAGTAAGAAGTTCAGTTTTGTTTTTATGTAAGTCATTAATGATTACTTGAAAAACAAAACATTTGAAAAAAATATGATCTTATTTGAGGCCCATCGAACCCAAACCTAAATGACGAGTCACTAGGCAGAAAGGGGGCGGGGGTGGCTCAGTCGGTAGCGCGTCAGGCTCGTAATCTGTAGTTCCCAGGTTCAAGTACCAGCTGGGTCAGCATTGAGATTTATCTCTGCAAAATCTCCGCCCTGCTCACAGTCAGCAGGGGACACCAATGGGCTTGGAAAGGCCGCTGTCCGTCGAATGGGACTTCAAGCCGTGGCCTCATATGCGGGAGAGCCATACTCTGTTCACGTTAAAGAACACGCTGGATGACCTTGACGAGAGTCTACCATCTGTCTTTCAACAGCTGTTCCAGTGGTCACCTCCCCCAACATTCTCCGAGTCTTCGGGGTCCATGTGACCTGGTCATTTAACCCATGGTGTGCAAAAAAGTGCCGCTCAGAGGTAAAACAATCCAACAACTTAAAATAGAAAAGGAAATTTTATACGAACATTCTGAACTAAATATTTTGACGAAAACGAAATATGTATTGCATTGTATTAACGTTTAATAATTATCAGAAAAAATTCAAATTACGATTTATCATAGCGATAGTGAAACCTGAGTGAACTCAGAACAGTTCAAGTAGCTAATAAAATTCATATAGATTGGACATTCAAACATCACCATGTTTGAATGGACATGGGTCGCATATATAGTATGGCAAGAAAGTAATGAGACTGAAGCAATATAAAAACAACGTTGTTTGGGTCAACATGTTTATTAATCGATTTCCCACAAAATAATCCACGAGGTACCGAGTACACTTATTACAGCTCTCATATAAACTTTGGAATGATTTGGAAAACTCGCCAGCTGTTCATGTCTTCAGTTCTGCCGTCACTTTCTTTTCAATGTCATAGACAGTATCAAATCGGTGACCTTGTAATCTCAATTTCAACTTGGGAAACAAAAAAAAAGTATCCTGGAACTAGGTTTCAGAAAACGTCTGTGTGTGTGTGTATGGGGGGGGGGGGGGGTGCACTGCAATCATATTTTTTTGACCGAAGAGTGTGGTACAAACTTTGCACCAATTTTTCTCTTTCTCAAGTCTTGGTTATTAAGGACCTTATCGTTTGTTATTCATATTTAGTTCACTTTACTTCATTTTCAGTGTCAATTGTCGGTCCCGTGCGAGCAAAGTGCGCACTTTATACACCAATTCTGGGTTGGAGGTCGTTTTCTGTCGTTCACTACAAGGTTCGTCTTCCACATCCTCCCTATCCTCTTGAAAAATCTTAAACCATCGAAATGTTTGTGCTTTGGGAAAAAGGTCGATGGGAATAGGCTCTGGATAGAACTTTATCCCCAGAAACCAGAGATGGCGAAACAGTAGATCGCATTCAACTATTTGGTCGATCGCATAGCTGCCATAGTTGGTTAACTTACACTTATGTGAACGCACTGAAATACAAAATCTTTGGCTGGAACTAGACAGCCGATTTCAGGATATTAGGCAGCTTGAGCCAATCCTAGTTTTTATGTCAAATCCATTTGCTGAAGTTCAAATTGAAGAAATCTCCGCAAGTATCTTTTTTGTGTTCAAAATTAAACATCAGACTTGGAGGAAGAAATACTGAAACTCCAATCTGATATTCCTTTGAAACCAAGAGCTTCCGAAAAAGAAATTGAAATCTAGTTTATGAAGAAAAGTACCCATTCTTGAGATCTTCGATTGAGAGCATTTTTTCGTTCAACAAATCTATACAAAGCAGCCTTCTCCCAAATGAAGATAATTAAATCAAGGTTCCGAAGGCACCTCACCGATGAATATTTAAATTACTGCCTTCATTTGTGCCTCAGCAGTTATGAGCCCTCATTTAGTAAGTTAGCAGAAGATATGCAGTGTCATGCATCTACTTCTCAATAGTAAAGTTAACGAAAACAATCACATATTATGGATAATTGTAATAAATGGTTTTAGGTGGAAAAGATTGTATTTTAATTAACGTAACAATGTCACATTAATATGATTGATGCTAAATTGTTATTTTATGCTTAGCTGGTCAAGCAGTGTTAAATCATTATTATGACTTATGTACTATGGTCTCCCTGCCATAAGCTGTTCGTAACGTTTCATGCATTTCAGTGGAACTTTTCTCTTGCTTCACACAAAACTTCATGTTGTCACGTTGTTCCATTGATGGATTTCTGACGACGCAGTAATGTACGAGGCAGAACATAACATCTACAATTAAACTCCTGGAAATTCGGGCAGTTGCTTTCTCTTCCATTTTGCAGCATAGCATTTTTTTTTGTATTCTGCGGAATAAGTTAATCATTCAAAATTTTCGTGACAGATGTCCTGTTCTCATGCTTTTTGTATTTGGAGGAATAACTAAGTAGGGTTTTAAGATTAAAATCATCAGAGTTGGTAAAGTCAATGTCATTTTTGGGTATTTGTCCCAAAATATATAGATCATTCTTAGGACAGGCTAATAAGATGTGATTGACAGTTTCCCTTTCATTACATAGGGAGTGTCATGATTCATGTGTCATGTTACTGTGTCATGTTCATGTGTCATGTTACATAGGGAGTGTCATGATTCACGTTACATTGTCCCAGCTGGGTCAGCGTTGAGATTTATCTCCGCAAAATTCCCCGCCCTGCCTACGGTCAGTAGGGGTCACCGATGGGCTTGGAAAGGCCGCCGTCCGTCGGATGGGACGTTAAGCCGTGGCCCCGTGTGCGGGAGAGCCATACCCTGTGCACGTTAAAGAACACGCTGGATGGCCTTGACGGGAGGCTACCATCTGTCTCCCAACAGCTGTTCCAGTGGGTCCCCTCCCCCAACCTACTCTGAGCCTTCGGGGTCCTTGTGACCTGGCCATTTAGCCCATGGTGTGCAAAAAAAGTGCCGCTCAGAGGTAAAACAACCCAACCCAACCCACGTTACATTCCCTATGTAACGTTGTCATGATAACGATTAATGACATTCATATAGGAAGTGTCATGTAAGAAAGAAGTTTAAGTTCTAAGTTTTATGAGCTTACAGTAGATGGTTCTGTTAGGATAGAAATTCAGAAGAGGAAGGATTTCCTGCTCGATACGGAGTCTGTGATTCTGGATGTTTGCAGTACCTTCACTCCCCTCCCAAAAAATAGAGGTGTTATAGAAAGATATCTTGTTCTGTAGTAAATAATAATCACAGGATAAGTCCTGTAGACATGGAACTCATGAAATGATGAGCTGAAAAAAATTTGGTTTTGTCATGAGTGGGATTCGAACCCACGTCTTGTTCTGTTTCTTTTATCAGGGTTTTAATGTAATCATTTGTGGACAGAATGGTAGTACAGTCTAGAGTATTAAGTGTTTCTTGTGCTCCACAGTCCACAATCTCATTGCCAAGAATACCATAGTTGCTGGAACCCACTGAAAGATAACAGTGCAGCTATAGTTATATATGCCAGTTAAGAGGTGCTCTATTTGAAATAAAAGATATCTACAAGAAGAATTGTAAGGATCTCCTGGTATATGAGATACAATGCTGAAATACTATCCACAAAGATTGCAGTTTTTGGAAATTTATGAAAGTTGGCTCACTTTAAGGCGAATGCAATTGTATAAATTTCAGCAGTAGTAGTAATATTAACAACATTCTGTATCATTATTTCTTCAGTATGCTTTTTATAGGGTTATAAAATGCACAAGTGACAAGTGTCTCTTATATCAGTTTAGAACTATCTGTGCAGATTTCGTGGTATTTATCGTATCTGGTGACTTTGAGGGGAAAGAGCTGCAATATCTGTTCTTGATTGATTCTCTTCATTTTTATATAATTATTTCTCAGGTGGAGATGCAACGTATTGGTTCTGTCAGGGAGGAATGTTTGAAATATTGTTAAGTAAGGTATGAAAAAACAACGTAATCCCAATTGGTTACGATTAGCGAGAGTGCCAAAGTTATACTCAGTGCATGTCTACAGCGAACTCTCCCGGAATGACATGATACTCGTAGAACACTTTCTTGAACACTGTATATGTAGAGAAAAGCGCACACATGAAGAAGTGTTATAGTACAATTTATGTACAACAATAGACATTTATTTGTACAGATTATGTACAACAATAGACATTTATTTGTACAGATTATGTACAACAATAGACATTTATTTGTACAGATTATGTACAACAATAGACATTTATTTGTACAGATTATGTACAACAATAGACATTTATTTGTACAGATTATGTACAACAATAGACACTTGTTGGCTGAATGAATGGACGCTTGTTTGCTGAATGAATGTAGACAAAAATGTAAATTTTTCGATAAGATTAAGCTTCAATCTCTATTCATTGTTGAATAAATCTGTATTCATTGTTCATTGTATTCATTGTATTCATCGTTCAATCTGTATTCACCTTTGAATACCATTTACAACTATTTTCCTATATGAAGGATTATTGCCTTTCCACGTAATCCGCTATTCCGAAAGGGAAAAAAATACCCCCTCAAGCAGCTGCTTGCCACAGAGATCTGACAAAAGCCTGACAGTTTATATGACGTTAGTAGAAGGTCTGAGAGGATGTCAGGACCTCAGCAGAAAAACAACACAAGCATCCATGCTTTACCCGGGTTCGAAACCAGATCCTTTAGATCAGAAAAAGAAGCGCGCTAACCACTCGGCCACGGAGGGCCCTAAAAAGGAGAAAATAAACCTAAAGTATATCGATGGTGCAATCAGTCACTGAGTTCGTATTCGCTTCGAAGGAAGTAGGATGCCGATTTTCCTACTCGAAAGATTGCAGGGCACATATCTTCCTTTGAAGTGAATACGAACTCAGTGACTGATTGCACCATCGATATACTTTAGATATATAGCTTCTGCTTTTTAGAGCCCTATAGTAATATAGGGCAGTTTTTAGAAATTTTAATTTATATTTTCTGAATTATTCACACTTTAATAATTGGAATTCGAACAAAGGAATGATTAGGAAGATGCAAATGGCAATTATATTAGCACCTGTAAAATGCGAAAAAAATTTTATTCATATCTTAAAAATTTGCATTTCCTCTACCTGGGGTTGAGACGTAGCTCTTTGGCTAAGCCTCTTGATATTCATATTTCGCGATCCAAATTCTTAAATCCTGGTTTACACAGATTGTTTCCAATACCTTTTAAAATTTTGTCATTTTTCAGAATTTCCCACCGTTAGAGAATGCCATCAAAACTAGTGAGAGATTAGGAAAGAGCGATCCCTAATATTTCTTTAATGCGTATGCAAATGAAAAACGATTTTTCGTTTATCACCATAAACAGAGACGTTGAGAGACGTCTAGAGATTGATGACGAGGTGAAAACAATCGGTAGTTGTTCAAAAACGAGTAAAACATGAATTGTTGCGGTTGATTTAAGAAACATTACCTCCTTTTGTTTCTCATTCTAAAGAAAAGAAATTCTTAATGGACTTTTCAGTTCGGAATTTCCTCATTTTTCAAATTCCATTTCACCCACCATTCTTTCAATTTCGTTAGTGAAACAACTGCTTCCGTCTGCTTAAACAACCAAAAACGTTAAATTCTTAAAATCGGAACTGAATAAAAGAATGATTTGATAAACAAGTTTTAGGTGACTTATTAGAAAAAAATCCCCAAAACATTTCTTCACAGTCGAATTTACATTGTAAAATATATTTACTCTGTTACTCTGTAAATAAATTGAAATTGTGTAAATCACAGGCTTACACAAACACACACGCGAAAAAAAGAACTCTCCTAAAGCAGTGGCGATATTCCGTATATCCCTATGTATTTTATATATGTAATAATATTTATGTAATATTCGGATAACTTGGTTTATTCTTTTCACGAAGAAGGGTCATGGGAAATATCAAAGCCAGGTGAAGAGGGGAATCACTCCCCTCCACCTTCAATAAATAATGCAATTAATTTTTTATTCATGGTGATTGGAAAATAAAAATTTTTATTCAAGTTGGTTACTTGTAAATATTTTAATGAATAATTTGAGTACAGTCGCTCAAAAAAGTATCCGAACACTATGGTTGATTACAGAATTCAGAAAAAATATCTGGCAACTATTTTTTAGAAATTAGTGATCTGGCAACCTTCGTGTCACGTGACACAAAGGTTGCCAGACACTAATTTCTAAAAAATCGTTGCCAGATATTTTTTTTCTGAATTCTGTAATCAACCATAGTGTTCGGATACTTTTTTGAGCAACTGTACCAAATGTCAATAGTTAAATTTTAAAGGTAATTTTTTGAATGATGAACAAAGAGTGAAGTCACATTAGAAGAAAATTACCAAACAATATCTGTTTCACGCAACAGTATCTGTCTCCCTTATTATCGAAAGAAACATTGTCCAGCATTTCTCCTAAACATTTCCGTTCTGATCCAGCCATTGCTGACGGCAGACATGTTGAGTGTTTCCTCAGATAGAACTTATTTAATGATTGGAGGAAGGCAACGAACGCAGGGAGTTAAGAGGTAGGAATAGATTTACGAAAAACACTTTAAAAAATTTAGAATTATAATGCTGATTTGACTAATCATTAGTAATAATGGTCCACTGCTAGTATTTTTCGCCATTATTATTTGAGAAGTGAAGGCTTTTTTTTTTTGAAGCAGTTGTAATGGTAATTAGAATATTTGAATAAACTGTGAAAATTTTAGAATGTTTTAATTGAATCGAGTTAATTATTTCAATTTGTCAAACAAGATGGTTTATCAATATTTAGTCGTCAGCTTAAAGAATGTTGAAAAGATCAATTTAAACATGCTGCACATTAATTGTTACTTAATAGCAATAGGCTCTCATAATTATTTTATTTGTATTTAGATGTAGTACCAAAATGGCACCACTTCTATCCACCACTTGTTAAGTCGGGTTTGACTCGAGCGAATTATTTCTTTAGCAAGTATTAACATTCCACTGGTGTTTGTAAATCAGAATATTATCAAGGGGGAATGCTGATTGTGTTACGCCACATTAGATAAGATAATTACAGGTGATGCTCGCAATCATGAAAACACTGGAACATACTACTCCTACGAGCACAATAGTTAACGTCGCCGAGTTTAATGTTTATTGCCATTAAGGTAGTTCCTGTATATTATCAGTAGTCATTTTAATGTTGACAAAAATCGGCGTAAACAGCGTTGTGCTTGGGAAAGACAATTAAAATTTCTCACATGCTCATCGATAGAGCACGTGACTTTTAGCAAGTCAGGATTTGTTTAATTGAAAAACGTCTTATTTGTGTTAGTCAGCTTTATTGCTAGTTTTTCTTGTGACCTTTATCAGTAGATTTTCTTGTCCCCTTTAATTATTCTTTCCTGTCAACTTATTCCTAAATTTTTCTTCTTGACTTTTTTGTTAATTGCTCTGGGAGGTTATTTTTTTCCTAGTTGTTCTCGTCACCATTATTGGTAGATAGTGAAAGAGGTAAAAAAAAATTACCAAAAGCGACTGAGAATGTGGGGCCACACTCCAGAAACCTGTCGTATATAAAACAAGTATGGACACAAAGCAACGCGTGCAAGGGGATCGAGATTATGAGGCTCCAGAAATCGGTCCTTTCAAAAAAATGTATATATAGTGAAAAAAAAAGAAAAACAAAAAAATGGCTAGAAAGGGATCGAGATTACGGGGCTTCAGAAATCGGTCCTCTGAAAAGTGAAAGAGGTAAAAATTACCAAAAGCGACTGAGAATGTGGGACACACTCCAGAAACCTGTCATATATAAAACAAGTATGGATACAAAGCAACGCGTGCAAGGGGATCGAGATTATGAGGCTCCAGAAATCGGTCCTTTAAAAAAATGTGTATATAGTGAAAAAAAAAAAGAAAAAAAAAATGGCTACAAAGGGATCGAGATTACGGGGCTTCAGAAATCGGTCCTCTGAAAAGTGAAAGAGGTAAAAATTACCAAAAGCGACTGAGAATGTGGGGCCACACTCCAGAAACCTCTCGTATATGAAACAAGTATGGACATAAAGCAACGCGTGCAAAGGGATCGAGATTATGAGGCTCCAGAAATCGGTCCTTTAAAAAAAAATATATATATAGTGAAAAAAAAAGAAAAATGGCTAGAAAGGGATCGAGATTACGGGGCTTCAGAAATCGGTCCTCTGAAAAGTGAAAGAGGTAAAAATTACCAAAAGCGACTGAGAATGTGGGGCCACACTCCAGAAACCTGTCGTATATAAAACAAGTATGGACACAAAACAACGCATGCAAGGGGATCGAGATTATGAGGCTCCAGAAATCGGTCCTTTAAAAAAAAGAAAACAAAAAATGTATATATAGTGAAAAAAAAAATGGCTAGAAAGGGATCGAGATTACGGGGCTTCAGAAATCGGTCCTCTGAAAAGTGAAAGAGATAAAAATTACCAAAAGCGACTGAGAATGTGGAGCCACACTCCAGAAACCTGTCGTATATAAAACAAGTATGGACACAAAGCAACGCGTGCAAGGGGATCGAGATTATGAGGCTCCAGAAATCGGTCCTTTAAAAAAAATGTATATATAGTGAAAAAAAAAAAGAAAACAAAAAAAAATGGCTAGAAAGGGATCGAGATTACGGGGCTTCAGAAATCGGTTCTCTGAAAAGTGAAAGAGGTAAAAATTGCCAAAAGCGACTGAGAATGTGGGGCCACACTCCAGAAACCTGTCGTATATAAAACAAATATGGACACAAAGCAACGCGTGCAAGGGGATCGAGATTATTTGATTCCAGAAACAGGTAAGGGGCTGTTTGAAATAACATAAACTGTTAGGCAATGACTATAAGGTTATTTCTTACAAAATTCGAATTGTAGGTTTGGATGTTTAATGTAGTGATAAAATATATTTTTTAAAGTAAACTAAAACCAAATGAACAAAGGATGAAAAAATTAAATTTTATGTCTCCACCGATTTGTGCGTTGTACCTGGTAATTCCGGATGAAAACTAACAGTGGTTAAGCAGATAACTTGAGTAGTATGGACAATATAATTTGGAAGATATAATCTTAATAGAAATACTTCTGGGGAATTTCTGTAGCTCATTTCAGGAGTCGAAATATTACTGGACCTTCGTTCATTTCAATGAACTTGTAATAATGTTTTTGTTCATTATCAATAAATAATATAGAGAAGAATCCTGGTAGCTGTTTCTATTTTAGCATGCCTTCTGATATGAGCATCTATCATTGTAATATGAATTTTTTGCCGAGTAGATTTATTTTTAAGTGTACTAAGTGGCCGCTTGGCACCCAGTTGTTAAGGAATTGCTTTCGTAATATTAGAGGCCGTTTGAATACCATAGGACTCCTTTATTTTTTTTTCCACGTCAGGTCCCTGGACCTCTGGATCCGATACAATTTGATCACTGACTCAGTACAGAACGTGCTCTCTGGAACAATAATTTGGGTACCAGCTACTCTTCCAGTTAAGGCTAATTTAGTAGACAACTACTCCATGGGAAAATAAGTAAAAGTTATAGAATAATTAACAAAAGCAGGGCTCTTGCACATCACTTTAAGCGTTGCCAAAATACGAGTGATTTTCATGGTTAAGCACAAGTAACTCTCGGTAGTAGGATTTGTAATAAAAATATAATTTTTTCTTTTTTTAGATTTATTTATTCTCCTAATCTCTTAGAGCTGGAAATATGTTCTCTAGTTGTTTTCTTACAAATAAGTCTCGTAGCTACCACTGTTTTAATTCGACTTTGATAATTTTTTTAATTTCTTTATTAATTTTTCTTGGATTTCTAAAAAAAGTCCCATCATTGATCAATCCTTAAAAGTTGAATATAGTCACAGAAGCGAGGATTCTGTTGGCTCGGAAAACAGCACCCCCCCCCCCCCCCCCCCAAGCATAGGAAGGGTCAATATCTTGAAGGGACCCCTATCTGCTTCTACGCTGGAATGGCTAGTGGTGGGCAAAATGCAGTTTTCGATTAAGATATAGTTTTTTTTATCGATATTATAATGTATTTTTGCAGTTGCAGAAGCTGCGAAATTACCCTTTTCGTTCCACGTGGAGACATCCACGAACGCAACTGGTGAGCTGAAGAAGTTGAGAGGGGACTTTTATTCTAGTGAACTGCAAACACATCTATCCACGGAACATCACGAATCCTTCAACTCTCTACATACCGAGACAGAATCTGCAGATGTATCGTGCCGGTGCACTGAGCACTACGACTTCGAAGGCCACTACGTTTACTTTTGAGTTTTATCAGATATAAAGGACGATTGCTTCTGTACGAATTTTAGGACAAGAAGGCTGGAAGGAATTCTGGTTAAGGAGTTTATATTTGTGTGAATAATGTCAATGTCATTAATTGGCGTAAAATATTTGTATTAATTTAATAAATATTGAACATTGTTTTACAGATACTATCTCAATTGTTATTCTGTGTTCGTTGTTCATTATATCATTGTGGGATTCTCCAGTTTCGTGGTCGGAGTGGCTCAGCCGTTATTGCTCCAGGCTCGTAATATACAGTTCCCTGGTTCGATGGGTTGCTTTAACTCTGAACGGCAATTTTTTACACACAATAGGCTGAATTGTGCAGGTCATAAGGACCACGAAGGCTCAGAGCAGGTTGGCGAATGAGACCAATTGGTCAGCCATCACTTCCTATAACGGAAAGCCAGTGGACAGAACCATGACGTCACCATAGTTAGTTCTTAGCTCGCATTTCGTCAAATATTTTTTTCTCATTTATCAGCTGTTCCTTTAGTTCTGTTCAGAGCAAAGATTTTTTAAAAATCTTATTTCAAATTTTCGCACTTTTGAGTACCATTTGCAGTTTTATAATCATATTATGGAAGAATGCGATATGAATATTTCTAGCAAGTAACTCAATAGCAACTTTTATGGTCACTTTTCTCCTCAAAATTGTTAGAAACAGAGCTTTGAATTTAACTTTCAAGGAAAATTAAGAGTATCGTTTTGTGCAAGAGCTAAAGCATGTGACTACAGCAAAATTTAATATATCTTTTTATTCTCGGTGAATGTTAAAAAATTTCTTATAATCTTAACCATACATATTTTTAAACAATATGAAAAAAATTTAAAAACACAAAATACACTGAAGAGCCAAATCATTATGACCACCTGCCTAATATAATGTTAGTCCTCCACGTGCCGCTAAAAAAAGCTCTTATCCGGTGAGGCGTGGACACTACATGATTTCTAAAGGTGTCTTGTGGTATCTGGTATCAACACGTTACCAGCAGATCCTTTAACTCTTTAAGTTACGTGGATGAGCCGTCACAGATAGTATATGCTGTTCCAACACAAACCACAGATGCTCGATTGGATTGATGTCTGGGGAATTTAGAGTCCAGGACAATACCTGGAAGTCTTCCTCATGTTCAGCGAACCATTCTTGAGAACAATCCGGGCAGTGTGACATGGCGCATTATCCTGCTGAAAGAAGGCACTACTAGAAGGGTAATACCGTTGCCATGAAAGGATGTACCTGGTCTGCAATGATGTTTGGGTAGGTGGTAGACGTCATAGTTTGCTGCACACGAATGACTGGATCCAGCGTTTCCCAGCAGAACATTGCCCAAAGCATTACACTTTCTCCACCGGCTTCTTTTCATCCCACGGTGCCTCCTGGTGCCAACATTTCCCCAGGTAAATAACGAACACTTTCCGGGCCGTTCATATGGTGCAACAGGAAACGAGATTCATCGTACCAGACGATATTCTTCCAATCATTCACGGTCCAATTTTGATGCTCGCATGCCCATTGTAGACGCTTTCGATGGTGAACCGAGGTTAGTATTGACATTCGGAGCTGCCTGCGACTAGGCAGCCCCATTTTCAGCAGGGTTCGATGTAATGTGTGTTGTGACAGATTACTCCCGTCAGCAGCATTGAAATTACGAGCGAGTTGCGCCAGTGCATCCCTTCTGTTGGCTCGTACCATACGGGATAGCCTTCGCTCACCTCTAGCATCGATGAGCCTTGGTCTCCCACATCCTGCCGGCAGTTCGTGGTATCTCCCTCCTCGGACCACTTTTTTAAGGTACTAACCACGGCTGACCGTGAGCACCACACAAGCCTTGCCTTCTCGGAAATGTTCTGACCCATTTGTCTGGTCATTACAATTGGCCTTTGTCAAACTCAAGTCCGTTGCCTTTCCCATCTGAAGAAAAAGAATAACACTGATTAACAGAGCTCAGTATCAGGTGTTGCTTATACCGTTTCATAACCTTCACACGCACTGTCGTTTACCTGCAATTGCTTCGATTTGCATAAAGACGCGCTGTTACTAATGTTTTGGCTCCTCGGTGTATATAAATATGTATCTCACACTTTTGTTGTATAATAATACATTACAAAACAAAAATATAATTGTCATATAGAACGTTATGAGCAAAGCAAACAGGGCGTACTCTTCAATTTTGTTAAATTGGTACTTAAATCTTTATTAATATAGCTCGATTAATATTAAGACATTGCTATCTTATCGTTATAAAAAATAATAAATACCCCTCAAGCAGCTGCTTGCCACATAAAGAATCATAAAAGAATTTTACAAATTGTATTCCTTACTACATAATATACAGTACAATGCACTGTACACATAAAAATCGCAGTAAAATACCTACTGATGAATTTTAACTATGTTAGGATATACTATTTTTACATTCGAAAATATATATCAAAGAGCACTTCAAACTCAATGATAAATATGATTTTCTCAGAATAGAAATGTGGTATTTGTGGGAACTGTTCAATTGACACTTAATAAAATATTCCAAAATTGCTGCATTTGTTTTTACAAATTTGCTGTACCCAAGTTTCTGATTATTCTCGATAATAAAAGAATTAAAAAATTATGTATCATATTTTTTCAATATAATTCCCAGGAAAATAATAATGCATATCTTAATACATCCCCTACCACTTCTGAATTCACACTGCTCATCACACAATTCTCTGTCAACCAGATTCTTAATTTTATTAAGCACAATCATGCAAAGTACGTTACCTGGAACAGAAAGTAGGCTAATACCTCTATAGTTATCACAAAAACTGCGATCACCTTTTTAAATATTGGGATAATAATAGTTCTGGTAAAATCCTTAGGCACAATGTCTGTGTCATAAAAGATGTTAAAAATTGCCTTGAGTCATGTGATAACAGAAACCATGTGTTCCCATCGCTAAGCATTGTTAAAATTATTATTCTTTGATCATAATGGAAGTAAATCTTATCATTACAGGTGATCCGCAAAACTTAAAGCTTATCTGCAGGATATAGAATCATTTCAGTAGCAATTTCTTCAACCCCTACGGATATAGCGGGGGGGACTCAGTCGGTAGCGCGCCAGGCTCGTAATCTGTAGTTTCCAAGTTCGAGTTCCAGCTGGGTCAGCGTTTAGATTTATCTCCGTAAAATTCACGGTCAGTAGGGGACACCGATGGACTTGGAAAGGCCGCCGTCCGTCGGATGGGACGTTAATCCGTGGCCCGTGTGTGGGAGAGCCATACCCTGTGCACGTTAAAGAACACGCTGGATGGCCCTGACGGGAGGCTATGATCAGCTATTCCAGTGGGTCCCCACTTTCGTGGTCCATGTCATCTGACCATTTAGCCTCATGGTGTGCAAACAATTTATCCCATGTTGTGCAAAAAAGTGGTGCTCAAAGGTAAAACAACCCAACTAGGCAGTTACCTACAGCACTTTAAGTGCTAAGTCGTGGCCCTTTGTGTGGGAGAGCCATAACCTGTGCACGTTAAAGAACACGCTGGATGGCCTTGACGGGAGGCTACGATCAGCTATTCCAATGGGTCCCCACTTTCGGGGTCCATATCATCTGGCCATTTAGTCTCATGGTGTGCAAAAAATTTAGCCCATGGTGTGCAAAAAAAGTGGTGCTCAGAGGTAAAACAACCCAACTAGGCAGTTACTTACAGCACTTTAAGAGCACAATTTTCTGCCTAGTAAGGAGCCAAATTGGTTATTTGTTTTTTGAGCCGTATGTTCTTTTACAATGAACCGAAGGTTTGGATTTACACAAAAATTTTAGTCAGGAAATAAAAAAACCAAACTACTATTTGTTACTTTTACTGTCAAGAGATGGCAGCACATGTTATGTAATAATATTTCATTTCATTTGTAGGTCCAACGAAAATTTTCCGTAAAGACACTTCTAGTTTGTTTTAATGAATTCAGGACAAGTTTTTGTACCAAATATATTTATGAACCATCCATTCATGAACATATAAATATTACAGGTTTGAACTTTGCTTAAAGGTGAAGAGATGTTTTTCTAGCAGAAAATTTAGCTGCACAAACAGATAAGATAAAAGACTAAAATAAAATTCTACAAATAATATTACAAAGGAACACGGTATTAAAACTGAATTTTTTTCCGCTGATATACAGATTTTTAGTAAAAAAAATCGATCTGGATTTCTGCTTCAAAGATTTTATTCGAAATATTTATTTCATTATCATTTTGAGTCCCAAAGAATTCCAACTTTGTGTCCCTTAAATCAGATTAGAAATCGATATTTGTAAAGGATTCCTTCAGTCCTTGTTTATTGACGACCTGAGCTAATCTAATGCATAATTTTTTTGGGAATTAATATATGACTGTACACGTGGTCTCGATATACGTCACGAATGAGTTTTTGTGAAATCAAGTTAATAATCTCGGGAAGTATTTTCCGGTATTATGTTATAATGAATGATGTGTTCCCAGCTCAAAAGTTTCAATGAATGTAAGTATGTAATCTTTACATAGTTATAACGAAATATAGTTTAAACATTCATTCAGCCACTTATCCAGGAATAAAATTCGATGGTCCTGATGGTGAGGGGGGGGGATGGGATGTACATGAATTTAGTTTTGGAGGGAGTGGGTGAGTCTAAGAACAAGATTCGAGTAGGGTTTCTCAATTACTAAAATATACCACCTGGACAGGAAAGGTTAAAATGATATTCTATATGAAATGGGATTTTATATTTGTTTTTTTAAATCTATTTTTAGTTTCGGACATATTTTATGGGACTAAAATAAAATTATGCAAAGATACTTGCTTTGGATTTCAAAGCAAGTAGATTGAGATTTCGTACAAGACGACCGGATCTTCGGGGAGGGGAGGGTTCCAGGACCTCCTGAAACCTCCCTGGTTACGTTCCTGCATCCATACATGAATATGCTAAAAACATTAAGTGGCAATTAGAATACACTGGGAAACGCAAATAAAATGTTACAAGTGTTTGAATGTCTTGACATCGGTATTTCTTCGGATGAGTATGGTGTCTCTCAGTGTCTGGTCTGGCGACGGACGGCTCTTATACGCGTGAGGAATAACAAGTCCCAGACCTTGAAATTGATTCCTCATATAAGCGAGTAAAGACCACTGATATCGAATTTTGTCCTTTATTTTTCCGTAACGTATTAGCGAAAAAGCTTATCTCGAACGAGCATATTTTTAGGGATACCTGCTCAAAATATGTTTATGAAATAGCCTAAAAGCAGCATCCATCAATTTTGTGTAAATATCCATATATTAAGGAACATTAAACAGGCTACATTTAGCGCAAAGCAACAATATCAATGCCGAGAAAGAGTTCGGAATAAAATCTCACGTGTGTCGTGATTGTTCGTTATTGTAGTCAAAATTAGTTATGAAAAAAGTCAATCTCAGATTCCCACATCTGAACACATTTTGAATATAAATAAAATTAATAAAGTGATGTGCTAATTATCATAAATACAGTACATTACATAACAAAGTACAGAGACATTAGTACTTTGATCTACCCGAGGAGTCCTGATGTGACTTGATTCAAGTGAGGCTACGCTTTTTTTCATTTGAAGATGCGTAAAGCGCGGTTTGCCTTGGGAGGTAAGAAACTTTTCCATCGCCTTTGCCAGGAGGAAATACGAACAAATTGCACACTTTAACACAAGTTTTCGTGTTTGCAGCATTCTTATTATAAACTTGAGGAGGAGGAAAGTTGTTGGAGTTGTAGAAATAAAAATTTGTCTTTTTCCACAAAAAAATTCTTTCATTCAGCACATGAAGAAAAACCTTGCGAAGTACAAATGAAGTAGCCTATTATTGCTTGGTCTGTAAATGGTAGCTAGGTAGTCACTGGAAGGAGAGCTATGCACCAATCCCCTGTGATGATGCATAGAACCGGCCAGGCCTAGCACCTAATGTCCGACCCCGCCTTCTCGTGGTGCAGATCGTTAGTACCTTTCAAAAGAGATACTCTCTTGTGGAAGTGAACGGAAGGGGAGGGCTGCCAGATTAGTGTGGCCTACTGATCTGGACAACTATGGCTATTTTTCTTTTTTTTCTACCCTGCTGAGGAGTGGTCAACCACACAGGGTTCTGGTGCTAACCATATAAACCCACTGGACTGGACAGATATATGGCTCTGAGCTTGATTATGGATCCTGATTTTGCTGCACTGGTGGGCTTCTGTGGAGGGAAAATCTTCCGCTGTGTTTTCTGTTTGTTTGTGGGTTGACAGCCCCAAGTGAATAGATTCGCAGGATATGTTTATCAGCTGGCGGATAATCCTGAGCAGAGGTCATCGCAGGCACCTGAACTCTTTGCTTCTATTGGCATCGTCAAATTCTACATTGGAGGAAGTCTTCCAGTGTAGATGGCTTCAGCCTTTAGTGATGGGGGAACGGGTCTTTGCCCCATGTCTGCGATTAGGGGGCTGTTTGATATTGTCGGCATTCCCTCTCTCAATAAACATAGTTTCTTTAAACATTCCACTAACCATTTTCTCTCCATAGGTAGTTGGAATGTGAGGACTCTGCACAGAGCTTTTTCTCTTGATGTCCTCACACAAGAATTCCACCATTATAATTTAGATATTTTCGGCTTGCAAGAGACCAGACGGACAGATAAAGGCCAGATTCTTAAAAATAATCTTAAATTTCTTTTTTCAGGGAGGGACGACAATAACCATCACCAAGGCGTGGGTCTGATTCTCACCAGACACGCTAGTGATGCTCTTCTAGGATATGAGTGCATTAATGAAAGGTTTCTTACAGCAAAATTTCAGCCAAGCATTAAAGACTTGAATGTTATCTGCTGTTATGCCCCCACTGAGGATGCTGATGAGGATGAGAAGGATAGGTTTTACGGACAACTTCAGGATATTTTGAATTCTGTCAAGAAAGGAGATATTACCCTTGTTCTTGGTGATTTCAATGCCAAAGTTGGTACTGACTCTGACCTTTGGGGAGGACTAATAGGCCCTTTTTGGTATTGGTAGCTGTAATGGCAATGGGCAGCGTCTCCTGCAGGTAAGTAAACTCAATGGATTCAGAATAACTAACACTTATTACAAACACCGCGACATACATAAGTACACATGGGTTTCACCCGATGGGCTGCATAAGAATATGTTTGATTATATATTAATTAACAGCAAATGGGCTAGTTCTGTTAGGAATACCAGGGCATATAGGGGAACTGAAATTGGATCTGACCATTACCTTGTTAAAAGTGTGTTGCAACTTAAACTTAAAAAGTGTTGTGCTAGGGTTAAAAAATTTACTTTTAATACTGAAGCTCTGAAAGATCCAGTTATAGCCAAAGCTTACCATGATAGGTTACTTAGTCATTATGACAGTCATGGTATGCTTACTACTGAAGTTGAGGAAGAATTGGATCATTTTAAACAGGCTTTTTTGGACACTAACAGAATTCTTTTAGGAAAAAAGGAGCAGAAGATACAGAATTATGTGAGTGATAAGGCACTTGAGCTTATTTCGGAAAGAAAGAACTGCAGGAATGTCCTTAATCAATACCCTACTAGTCCTAATAGAAAGCATTACAGAGAGCTTAATAAACGTGTAAAGGATCAGTTAGCTGCTGATAAGAATCTTTGGCTTGATGGTTTGGCTGACAAAGCCGAGGAAGCAGTTAGATAGCATAACAGCAGAGAGCTGTACCAGATAGTTAATGTTTTGTGTGGTAGAAAACGGACAGGTATACAGGGATTGAAGGATAAACAAGGTAAGGTTATAGAAGGCGAGGATTCTGTCATGGCTAGGTGGGCTGAGCATTTCAGTGATATTCTAAACAATGCAGTTAATTCTATTCCCATTGTTTGCAATGATGATAGATGCATTGGTGGCTTTAATGTTGGCCCTATAACACAATATGAAGTTATTTTGGCTGTTTCTAAACTTACACTTCATAAATCCCCAGGGGTAGATGATATTACTACAGAAATGCTTAGAGCTGGAAATGTTTCGGTTACCACTTGGATGACTGAAATTCTGAACATCTTTTATGATAAAGGCATGGTTCCTAAGGATTTTGCCAGAGCTATTTTTATCCCTATTTTCAAAAAAAGGTGATCGCAGTTCTTGTGATAACTATAGGGGTATTAGCCTACTCTCTGTTCCAGGTAAAGTTCTTTCCATGATTGTGCTTAATAGAATTAAGAATCTGGTTGACAGTCAATTGCGTGATGAGCAATGTGGATTCAGAAGTGGTAGGGGATGTGTGGATCAGATATTTTCACTTAGGCAGATTCTTGAGAAATGTTTAGAGTTTCAGAAACCTTTGGTTGCTAGCTTTGTTGATTTCAAAAAGGCTTTCGACTCTGTTGATCGTCATAATTTGTGTTTGATTGTGAAATCATATGGTATACCAGACAAGTTAGTTAACATTATGAAAGCTCTCTATAATAACACTGAGTCGTGTGTGAGAGTTGGTAAGGCTTGTAGCAATTGGTTTAGCATTACTTCTGGTGTTCGACAAGGGTGCATTTTGTCTCCTTTTCTCTTTAGTTTGGTTATTGATTATGTTATGCGAAATTCACTTCAAGGGAAAGATTTTGGCCTTAAATGGACTGGAGATACGAAAATTTCTGATTTAGATTATGCTGATTTTGGCAAATGATGTTGATGAGATGAACTCTTTCATTCGAGCTGTTGATGAAACTGGTAGTAGAGTAGGTTTGGTTATAAACAGAGAGAAAACTAAAGTGATGAAAATTGGTCAGCCAGGCTGTTATTCAGTCAATCTGAATGGTTGCAGTCTTGAGCAGGTGTCACAGTTTAATTATCTTGGGAGCTATGCAACAGATAATGATGATGTGCGGCATGAGATTAACAGACGAATAGGGATTGCTGCCGGGACTTTAAGAATCTATGGAGATTGTGGAGAAATAGGTGTATACACCTAAAGACTAAAATTAGACTGTATAATAGTTTGATTCTTTCTAGGGTTAGTTATGGTAGTGAAACTTGGACACTTTGTATACAAGATAACAGGAAACTTGATGTTTTTGATTCCAGATGCTTACGCAGTATCTTGGGCATTAGGTGGTTCAACTTTGTAACTAACGATGAGGTTAGGCAAAGGAGTTTGCAACCTCCTTTAAGCAGCATATTGTGCAGAGAGAGACTCCGTTGGTTTGTCCATGTTGCTCGTATGGATAATTATAGATTGGCGAATAGGGTTATGAACAGTGTGCCTAAAGGCCTCAGAAAGAGGGGGAGACCTAGGATGCGGTGAGCAGACAATGTCAAACAGGACCTTGTTAGAATTGGTGTGCAGTGGCCAGATGCAGTAGATGTAGCTCAGGATAGACTTGCTTGGAGAACTAAATTGCACGGTCTGGTTGGACCTCCATAGCCCATGGCTGCTTGAGGATGATGATGATGATGATGATTATTATTGCTTAGGAAATTTAAGTACAAGGAATATTAAGTACATATCATACTATTGTTTAAAATATTGGCTGAATGGACAAATTATTATATACACCCCGATAACAATATGCAAAGCAGAAGTATCGTGTCCAGTCACGTGGGACACTGAAATTGGCAATGTCTATAAATAGAGCAGCCTAAATGATCACCATTGGAAACCAGTCACGGAGAAGTAATCATGGATAAAGACAGTGACATAAGTGAGTTCGACTGTGGCCATTTAAGGTGCAAGGAAGGACAGTTGTTCAATCTCCGAAACTGCTGAACTGGGATTTCCATGGCAGACCATCGCACATGTATACCAAGACTAAGTGAAATATAACAAAACTTCCAACCAGCGGGAGAAATGTGGACAAAAACGTGCAATTGACTCTTAAGATGGGCACAGATTGTCCCATATCGTTACAAGTAATCTCATTGCTACTGTAGTACAGATAATGTTGGAATTGAATGAGGGAGCATCCACAAACTTGTGCACAAAGACTATTCGTCATATCATTGGAAAAATATCATGGAAGTCGTTGTCAACATCGTGTACTCTTGTTGACTGCAAGGCGCCGAAAGATTAGGCTGCAGTTTGCAAAGGCCTATCGCAAATGGAGTGCAGAGGACTGGAAATACGTCATCTGGTCTGACGAATCATGGTTTCAACTCTATCACGCAAATGGGAGAGTTCGTGTGTGGCGTAAATCGCACGAAGTGATGGACATAGCTTGACAAGTTGGGGTCATACAGCAGGTGAAGGCGGTGTAACAGTTTGGGGTGCGTTTACATGTGGACTTCCTTGGGGCCCTTCACACCCGTTGAGATTTTCGTCACCAGCACAAGGTATGTGAACATCTTTTCCGACAATCTACACCCGTTCGTAGGTATTCTCTCTCCACACCATTAGCCATATTTCAAAAGGATAACACTGCATTGCATATTTCCCGAGTGGCGACCAATTGGTTTCAGTAGCATTCAAATTCATCGCTGGATCTTCAACCCCATTGAGAATTTGTGGGACGAACTGGAAAGATCTTTCGAGCCTGCCAATCCTCACTGACAACTGTGGATACTCTACGACAGGCGATCCTCGCTTCGTGGGTGGTAGTACCACTTTCGTGCTTTCAATACCTCATTGGTCCTTACCAAGACGTCTGGCTGCTGTTGTGAGGGCAAATGGTGGAGCAAAAGATTATTAAGTAGGTGTATATAATAACTTGTCCACTCAGTGTATATAGTATATATGAGGGCCGGATGTAAGAGGAGGCGGCGGCAATGGGGTCAATCTTCCCCTTTTTTAAATACTTGTATTGGTAACGGAAGGTAAAAAAATACTAAACTTGTGCATATTTTACGCATTTCTGCAAGTTTTCTCTAGAGACTTCTTAAACGGAGGGTAAAATGATATATTGCAATGGAAATCAAGTTTCTTGATTAAAAACCAACTATAAATAACAAGACTGCTTGAAATGTCGCATAGAAAAGAATTTAGACTAGGCAAGTGTAAAACTTCACACAATAGTATAATTGAATTCGACCATGGGAGCTCCTCCTGTTGGATTTGAGGCTTATCTCCTTCGTCGACGAAGAGCTTAAGGGTGTTCAACTTCTTTCACTGGGGAATAATGTTTCAAATACAGTACCAATACGTGGGCCGAGGGATTAATGCATTATGATAATTACAAAATTATTTTTGCTTCAACTCATTGCACAAATTGCGGATTTCAATAGAGAATTAGATCCATTTCAGACACTCTTAAAATAATTAAAAGATAACTTATGACATTATCTGGAAGGTAGATGAACTGGCACATTCTCTAGAACACAGCTTCTTAAACTGTAGGTCGCGACCCCTTATGGGGTCGGGTAACTGAATTTGGGGGTCGCGAAAATTTTGGAAAAAGGTTTATGAATGCGCAACAACCAAAAATTAATTTGCCGTTCCAAAAGAATTTCTGAAATTAGTAAAGACCAATTCCAGCAGTTTATTACCAGGCTTAAGGGCAGCCCAAAGTTTGCAATTCAATTAGATGAAACACTAATATTTCTAACATGGCACAGTTGCTACTTTATGTAAGATATGTTATATGTACATGAGGAATTGTTTTGTCGACCTTTGGAAGGGCACACAAAAGGTGAAGATACATATCTTAAAGTCGATGAATTTTTCACAAATGAAGGTTTACAGTGGAAAAATTGCGTTGGAGTCTGTACAGACGGTTCTGGAGCAATGATGGGCGAGAATGTTGGATTTGTAGCAAAAGTTAAAGCTGGTGGTAATGAACATATCACTTTTACTCACTGCATGATCCATTGAGAGGCACTCGTAGCCAAAAAAATATCACCAGAGTTAGATGTTGCGATACTATCAAAATCATTAACTTCATTAAAAGCCGTGCCTTTAACAGTCGTTTGTTTTCAAACCTTTGCAAAGATATGGACTCCGATTACAAAAGCTTATTACTACATGCAGAGGTAAGGTGGCTCTCAAGAAAGCGAAGTTTAAACAGATTATTGAAATTGAAAGATGAAGTTGTATTTTTGACTGAGCAGAAATCCGATTTTGTTAATTTTTTTTTCATTTTGGATATTTTCGAAAAACTTAATGATTTAAAAATCTCGCTTCAAAGAAAAAATTGTAACATATTTATGTTAAAAGATAACTTTTTTTTAGTTAAACTTTCGATTTTAACATATGGAAGAATAGGGTTGGGTTGGGTTGTTTTTACCTCTGAGCGGCACTTTTTTGCACACCATGGGCTAAATGGCCAGGTCACATGGACCCCGAAGGCTCAGAGAAGGTTGGGGGAGGGGACCCACTGGAACAGCTGTTGGGAGACAGATGGTAGCCTCCCGTCAAGACCATCCAGCGTGTTCTTTAACGTGCACAGGGTATGGCTCACCCGCACACGGTGCCACGGCTTAACGTCCCATCCGACGGACGGCGGCCTTTCCAAGCCCATCGGTGTCCCCTACTGACCGTGGGCAGGGCGGGGAATTTTGCGGAGATAAATCTCAACGCTGATCCAGCTGGGAGGAAGAATAGGGTGGAAAATGGTTCTTTAGAAATGTTTACAGCTACAGATGGTTTTATAATTGAAAACAACCTTCCCAAAAATTTAATTCTAAGAGTTATAAATGATCACCTGAAGTGCGTGGAGACAGTTTCAGAAATACTTCCCTTCAATTTTGATTCTGAAAAACTAAGTTGGGTTCATAAACCAAACTCAATTGAAATTAAAAACGTCAGTCATATGCCATTAAAAGTTCAAGAAGAATTTGCCGAGTTATCAAGTGACATAACTTCAATTTCCTAAAAAATCGTTAAATGAATTTTGGCTTGGGATTAGGACAGAATTTTCAACAAATTCTGAAATAGCCATAAACATGCTTCTCCCATTTTGCACTACGTATTTATGCGAACCGGCGTTCTCAGCATTGACGGTTATAAAATCAAAGTATCGATGACCTATGACAAACGTTGAAGATGCTCAATGCTCTACGTCCTGCAGTGTCAAATATTCAGTCAAGATTTAATTCTTTATGTAAAAATAACTAAGCACATTCATCTCATTAGTATGCCAATTTGTTTTCATCTTTAATAAATCGTAAAATCACATGTATACCAAAGAATTGTTTTTAAATAAATTCCATGATTTATTATCAGTAAATGTTTGATTTGTATACCTATTTTATATACCTATATACCCAAGTCTCGCAAAAATTTCTCTGGCGAAAAGGGGTCGCGAGTAGAAAAAGTTTAAGAAGCCCTGCTCTAGAATAGAGATTCTCAATATGGAGTAAGCGGTAAAATTTTTTGGGGTACGCCATGAGAGCTCAAAAGTCACTAGATCTAGTAACAAAGTAAAAATAACTGTTGTTATATTGTAACTATAGTTTCATCTACCTATACAAGGGGTACGCCAACTACATACACATTTCCAAGGGGTACGTGAAGCATAAAAGGTTGAGAACTCAACTATATTGCTCTATAAGGTAGATGAACTGGCACATTCTCTGAAGGTAGATGAATTGGCACATTCTTTTGAAGGTAGATGAACTGGCACATTCTTTTGAAGGTAGATGAATTGGCACATTCTTTTGAAGGTAGATGAATTGGCACATTCTTTTGAAGGTAGATGAACTGGCACATTCTCTGAAGGTAGATGAATTGGCACATTCTTTTGAAAGTAGATGAACTGGCACATTCTTTTGAAAGTAGATGAACTGGCACATTCTCTGAAGATAGATGAATTGGCACATTCTTTTGAAGGTAGATGAACTGGCACATTCTCTGTAGGTAGATGAATTGGCACATTCTTTTGAAGGTAGATGAACTGGCACATTCTCTGTAGGTAGATGAATTGGCACATTCTTTTGACGGTAGATGAACTGGCACATTCTCTGAAGGTAGATGAATTGGCACATTCTCTGAAGGTAGATGAATTGGCACATTCTCTGAAGGTAGATGAATTGGCACATTCTTTTGAAGGTAGATGAACTGGCACATTCTCTGAAGGTAGATGAATTGGCACATTCTTTTGAAGGTAGATGAACTGGCACATTCTCTGAAGGTAGATGAATTGGCACATTCTTTTGAAGGTAGATGAACTGGCACATTCTCTGAAGGTAGATGAATTGGCACATTCTTTTGAAAGTAGATGAACTGGCACATTCTCTGAAGATAGATGAATTGGCACATTCTTTTGAAGGTAGATGAACTGGCACATTCTCTGAAGGTAGATGAACTGGCACATTCTTTTGAAGGTAGATGAACTGGAAAATTTTTTGAAGGTAGATGAATTGGCACATTCTTTTGAAGGTAGATGAACTGGCACATTCTCTGAAGGTAGATGAATTGGCACATTCTTTTGAAAGTAGATGAACTGGCACATTCTCTGAAGGTAGATGAATTGGCACATTCTTTTGAAGGTAGATGAACTGGCACATTCTCTGAAGGTAGATGAACTGGCACATTCTTTTGAAGGTAGATGAACTGGCACATTCTTTTGAAGGTAGATGAACTGGCAAATTCTTTGAAGGTAGATGAATTGGCACATTCTTTTGAAGGTAGATGAACTGGCACATTCTCTGAAGGTAGATGAATTGGCACATTCTTTTGAAGGTAGATGAACTGGCACATTCTCTGAAGGTAGATGAATTGGCACATTCTTTTGAAGGTAGATCAACTGGCATATTCTCTGAAGGTAGATGAACTGGCACATTCTCTGAAGGTAGATGAATTGGCACATTCTTTTGAAGGTAGATGAACTGGCACATTCTCTGAAGGTAGATGAATTGGCACATTCTTTTGAAGGTAGATCAACTGGCATATTCTCTGAAGGTAGATGAACTGGCACATTCTCTGAAGGTAGATGAATTGGCACATTCTTTTGAAGGTAGGTGAACTGGCACATTCTCTGAAGGTAGATGAATTGGCACATTCTTTTGAAGGTAGATGAATTGGCACATTATTTTGAAGGTAGATGAACTGGCACATTCTCTGAAGGTAGATGAATTGGCACATTCTTTTGAAGGTAGATGAACTGGCACATTCTCTGAAGGTAGATGAATTGGCACATTCTTTTGAAGGTAGATGAACTTTCACATTCTCTGAAGGTAGATGAATTGGCACATTCTTTTGAAGGTAGATGAACTGGCACTATTTCACATAAGTTAAGTTCATTTTTAACTTTAGGGTAATAAAATATCCAAAGCTGGAAAACTGAGATATTTCAGCAGATATGTATTGAAGAAAAACCTAATTCAACCCCATTTTGTTTTCTCAGAAATTACAAAAATATTTGATTTAATCATTTTGACACCTGTTTGGTCCTAATAATCAAGTGATTTCAAGAGTCCACAAAAGAGTACCTGATTGCTAAATATATATAGTGACTAGAAATTTCATCCTTAAATATTACATCATTAATCAGTAGTAATATTAATGACAGTTTAAAGTGTTTTCAAAATATAAGTTTCTTTTTGAAATAACTTTATGCTTAATTAAAGTTTTTTTTTCTATCCAAAACATACAACTCTTTACTTCAATAATTATTTTTACTTTTCAAAACAGTTTGCTCTATGCTTAATTCAATTTTTTTTAACCAGAAACAGTCTATTTTATATTAGAATAAAACTGTTTTCTCCGAAACAGTCTATTTTATATTAGAATAAAACTGTTTTCTCCGAAACAGTTTATTCTCTAATTGACACAAATTTGATTCTTTTGAAATCAGTTAACTCAATACTTGATTAAAATTTGTTTCTTTACGAATTAGATAACTCTATACCTTATCTCAAATTGTTCTTTCTGAAACAATTTACTGTACATTTCATTGAAATGCATTTCTTTCAGAATTTGTTAATTCTCTGCTAGATTAGAATTTTTTTTCCAAATCAGCTAACTTTATACTAGATTAGAAATTGTTCCTCTCCGTAACAATTTATTCTTGAATAAAATTTGGTTCTTCCCGAATCAGTTAACCTCGATACTTGATTAATAATCGTTTGTTTCCGAAAAAGTAACTACAGTGGACCTTCGTTATAGCGCTGCTCGCTATACCGCGCACTCGGTTATAGCGCGGGCGATGTTCGCGATAAGTTCAAACATGTTTATACAGGTCCGTGCGGCGTTAGTGAGTATCGCATTTTAATGTTACTGCGTATTGAGTAATTGTGTATGTATTGAGTTCCTGCATGTATTTTGAATAGTGTTTAATTATTGTATGCATGATGAGTAAAAGAAAAGCTTACAGTGTGAAATTTATTGTGTCGCCACCGCGCCGCTCGGTATAACGCGGTTCACCTTATAACGCGGGTGTTGTTTCCCGCCCGACATGCGCGTTATATCGGGGGTCCACTGTAATTTCATAAAATATATTTCCGTCTGAATTAGGTAACTCTGTTCTTAATCAGAAACTGTTGCTTTCGGAAACGAATGGCTTTATATACGATTTAATATTTTTTCCAAAGCAGCTAAGTTTATGCTTGATTAGACATTGTTTATTTCCGACACAAATAGCTCTATACATAATTAAAGATAATTTATATACGAAATAGATAACTATTTACATAATAATTGTTTACTTTCGAAATAGATGGCTCTATATATTATTAAAGTTGCTGATTTATGAAACAAATAACTCTGTATATAATTAGAGATTATTTCTTTTTGTTGTAGAAGTGTTCCATACAGATGGCTTCCTCTTACCAGACACACTCTGTAACTTCGAGATATTCGGTGATCACCTAAACAAGACAAAAGGCAAGTTTTACTCTCCACAATATCCCAGCACCTACCCGAGGGACGTGGTATGCTCTTATCATTTCAAAGCCTCACCCACCAAAAGAGTCAAGATTGTCTTCGAACAGATCAGACTACAGAAAGGGGATCTCAGGTACCTTTTCTGATTTTCTTAGTAATGAGGAATAAATATTTCTCATTTTTTGAGCAATCTTAACATGCATTTTAAAAATGAACAATCAAATTGATTTCGGTCAACTTCATCTGTTGTTATAATTCGTTGTCGCATTCTGGGGGTGTGCCATCCCGTGGCCGAGAAGTTAGCGCACTTGGCTACTGATCCAAGGACCTGGGTTCGAGCTCCGGTTAAAGCATGGATGTGTGTGTCGTTTTTCTACTGAGATCCTGCAATTCTCTTAAACCTTCTACTATGACACATAAACTGACAGGCTCTGTCAGACCTCTGTAGCAAGCAGCTGCTTGAGGGAGTATTTATTTTTTTAAATTTATTCTGGGGTACAGATGTCGATCTACGTACCCAAGCAAACGACGAAATCACTTACCTCCTTTAGATATTTTAAACATTTTCCAAGACAAAATTGTAGTAGGTAATTTTTGAATAGATAAAAAATCAATAATAATAAGTAATGTAGATAGTTGGTGATAAACAGAGAGAAAACTAAAGTGATGAAATTTGGTCACGCAATTTGTGGATTAATGTGTGTAGTGTTAATTACAGTTAATCTGTGTAGTTGCACTCTTGAGCAGGTGTCACAGGTTAATTATCTTGGGAGCTTTGTAACAGATAATGGTGGTGTGCGATATGAGATTAACAGGCGAATAGGGATTGTTGCCGGGACTTTTAAGAATTTATCGAGAGTGTGGTGAAATAGGCGTATACACCTAAAAACTGAAATTAGATGGTATAATATTTTGGTTCTTTCTAGGGTTAGTTGGGACAGAATACTTGAATCTTTTGAACAAGAGAGGAAGAAACTTGATGCCTTTGATTCTAGGTGCTTACAATACAATGGCTTCATATATATTATATATGAAGCCATTGTATTATATAAAGCCATTTGCATATATAAAGCCATCTTGTGCATTAGGTGGATCAACTTTGTAAGTGATGATGAGGTTAGGCTAAGGAGTCGGCAACCTCCTTTGAACAGCATATTATGCAGAGAGTGACTCCGTTGGTTTGGCCACGTTCCCCGTATGCATAACTATAGATTAGCGAATGGAGTTATGAACAGTGTGCGTAAAGGTCTCAGAAAGAGGAGGCGACCTAGGATGCGATGGGCAGACAATGTCAATCAGGATCTCATTAGAATTGGTCTACAGTGGTCAGATGAAGCAGAGTAACTCAGGACTGTTATGTTTCGATAAATAATTGTATAATCTGGTTGGAATGTCCGTAGCCCATGGCTGCTTGAAAATGACGATAATGATGATAAATGGGATGTAAACATGGAAGTTGGGAGGAATTTTTCCAGAGGGTAGTGTGCCAAAATATTTTTGAGGAGAGACAAAAAAATTCATTATTTGAAGATAGAAATATTTAGATTCAGCCGTTCATTAATGAGTACAGTGGCGAATATAGCAATCATACATAACATCATGTCATAATACTGAATCGAATTGGGGGAAGGGGATGCCGCTTCAGAGAATCCTAGTAACTGAAATGGTCAACAAAAATATTATATACTAACAGATTACCTGCCGTTGCTCTGAAATATATTGGAATATATGGAAATATTTGGAATATAGAGTAGATGGCCATCCCCACCTTACAAACTTTCAGTTGGCATAAAAATCATTATGTTCAATTCCTTCCGATTTAGTTTTTCTCCCTCTCTTTCAGGGAAGGCAAGAAATGGACACATTCTCATGTCATTGACGTCAGAAGTTTCTCAACCAAAATAGCGGAATTGCCTCGCTCAGATAATTGAATTTTTCAATCATTCCGTAACAACCAGAGTCCCTCAGATACGATTTGCCAGTATGTAGCTTTATAGAAAAAGAAAATTAAATACGGTCTGAATTGCCAAAAAATGAATATGTACTACGAAAAAATTATTATTACAGTAGACTCTCTCTTATCCGGTCTCGGCTCAACTGGCCTCCGCTTTAACCGGTCGTTCCAAGAAGCGGAAGTAAGTCGCTGCTTGTTTCGTTTATTTACTTCAATTCCAAGAAGCGGAAGTAAGTCGCTGCTTGTTTCGTTTATTTACTTCAATTCCAAGAAGCGGAAGTAAGTCGCTGCTTGTTTCGTTTATTTACTTCATTTCCAAGAAGCGGAAGCAAGTTGCTGCGTGTTTTGTTTATAGTACAGTACATATTTGTTTCAGTTCCTCTTTGTGTGTTAATTATTACAGTGTACAGTGTACTGTGCGTGTACAGGAGTATGTGTTGTGATCTAATAATTATTGTGTGGTACAAAATGAGTGGGTGCAAACGTAAGCGTAATGTCGTTACGATGGAGATGAAATTAAAAGCATTAGAACGAATTGATAGAGGTGATCCAGTAAAGCATATTTATAATGAAGTAGGTGTTGGTAAAAGCACGGTAAATGACTGGAGAAGGAATAGAAAATCTTTACAAGTTTTTTGCACTTAAGTCGAGTCTGAAAAAACGCTTTCTTCTCGGTGCACTCTTAAAAAGCCGAAAACTGAAATTTTCGATGATGCACTTTGGTTATGGTTCAAGCAAGAGCGTCGAAAAGGAACGCCAATCAGTGGGCCAATTTTGAAAGAAATGGCATTGATCCTTCATTCTAAAATCAATAATGGGGGAGATTTTTCAGCAGGCGAGGGATGGCTTTCTCGCTGGAAAAAACGGCATGGTGTTCATTACTTTGGTGTTTGTGGTGAGAAATTGTCAGCTGATTCTTTAGCAGCAAAGGAATTTTCAGAAAAAACTTTTAGTGCTTATTGTAGAAGGCCAATGCGCAGAACAAATCTACCATGTAGATGAGACTGGATTAAATTTTAAACTTCTTCCAACGAAAACATTTGTGACAGCGCAAGAAACCTCAGCATCAGGATTTAAAACAAAGAAAGAATCACCACTCTGGCTATGTGTACAAATGCTTCAGGTACGCACAAACTTCCTCTTTTTGTAATTGGGAAATCAGCAAATCTCCGAGCATTCAAGCATTTAAATTTAGCTGCTCTGCCAATTTACTACAAAGCTCAAAAGTGTGCTTGGATAGACTCGTATTTGTTTAGAGAGTGATTCTTTACAGAATTTGTACCAAAAGTAAAAACCCACTTGACAAGTCTTAAAATACCTGTAAAGATCATTTCTCATTCTCGACAATGCCCCAACACACCCAAGCGAACTCATTTCTGACAACATAAAAGCCATGTTTTTGCCACCTAATGTAACATCTTTAGTGCAACCAATGGATCAAAGCATGGTTGTAAGTTTAAAAAAGCGATACTGGAGAAAGCTTCTTTGAGAAATTCTAAAGCGAAACGAAAATGACGGAATAGGACTTTTAAATGCTTTGAAAATAATAAATATCAAAGATGTGATCTACATGTTGGCATGAGCTTTTGAAGAAATGCCTCGTACTACGTTTGTGAAGTCATGGAGAAAACTTTGGCCCAAAGTTGAGAACTGTGTAGAAAGTACCAAAGATGACAACACGAAAGTATCGAATTAGCCTGCCCTGCCGAAGATATGACGGATAATGACAATATTTCGCCGCTTAATGACCTTAAACTGCTGCCTGGATGTGACACACTTGAAGAAGATGACATTGAAAAATGGTTAAACCATTTTTGGAACAGTTGGACATTGAATAGTTGGAAAATGAAACACTGAATGATGACGAAATTATCAATGCAGTCTGCCAAGAAAGGAACGGAGAAGAAGTGGAAAAATGAAGAAGAAGAGGCAAAAGGGAAAGTTAGCCATTTTGAAGGAAAAGAAGCTTTTGATGTTGCAGATACATTGAACAACAATAGGCCTCATCTGCGATTGATGTGATGTTTATTAAAATATGAAAAAACTTTGCAGGTAAAAAAGTGTTAAGTTCAAAGAAACAAAAGAAAATCACGGACTTTTTCAAATGAATGTGAGCAAATTGTTAATATTGTTCAGTCGCTCAAAAAAGTATCCGAACACTATGGTTGATTACAGAATTCAGAAAAAAATATCTGGCAACGATTCTTTTAGAAATTAGTGATCTGGCAACTTTCGTGTCACGTGACACGAAGTTGCCAGATCACTAGTTTCTAAAAAAAAATCGTTGCCAGATATTTTTTCTGAATTCTGTAATCAACCATAGTGTTCGGATACTTTTTTGAGAGACTGTACAACAAATTATTATTCAAAATAGAATACAGTTCGTATTTTTGTCATTTGCCGATTTTATTTACTTTTTGACACAATTTTCGGATTAACTGGCCTTTCGTTCATCCGGCCAGGGGTATGGTCCCGTAAGGGCCGGATAAGAAGGAGTCTACTTATTATTATTATTACTTAAAACATTTATAACGTAACATATTAAAACTTTTATTAATTAACGTATGAGATATACGCTTATTAACTTTTACATATTTTCCAAATTAAGTTAATGATTCTAACTTCCGTTATAAATTCCTTTCAAAGCTTTCATTTCGACAAAGAATCTCATGCTCCGCTCGTGCTTAATTAGAACAACTTCAAACCTACAAAATATAAAATAGCTGCAATGAAATCAGCATTTTTACAGAATGTAAGATATTCGTCTACTAGGATTGCAAGAGACAAAGAATATACACTCTTACAGAAAATAGCACGACAAACAAGATACCAGAAAAACCTCATAAACAGAATAAAAACATCAGCTCAGAAAATAAATAGTCAAAATTCTCACCCCCCCCACCCCCCCGCAGCGCAAAACACTAATAAACCAAAATACACGACGGCATTACGTCAGATACCATGGCTTATAAAAACCATAAATGAAATAATGAAACCTTATAGTTGCATAGTACCGGCTGCTTCCAGTAGAACTGACTTAAAGTTTGTTAAAACAGACAGGGATAAAAACGAACTAATAGGAGGAGTATATGAAGTACCACTCGAGGACTCCCGAAATCAAAGCATTCAACCATATATAGGAAAAAACAAATAGAACCTGTCAGATTAGAATCGAAAACATAAACGTTATATTAAATACAAAAGAAATACTATGGCATTGGCCAAAAAAATCTTAACCGGCTCTTTCACACCACATTTTGACCAAACAAGGAAACTATGTGCCCTTAACACTGAATTCCAATTAGGCTTAGCTGGGAAATACTGCATTTTTCAAAAAAAGAATCATTGCATAAATGACGACATCGTCGAGCCCCCGTTACCATGGAAACTGTACTACAGCAAGATTCTCCGAAGAAATCTCTTCACCAATAGGAATCATTTAAGCGGGTGCATACCAGAGCCACCTATCTATGGCATATAAGTTCGATAACTACTTCTCTCTTGTAATTTCTGAGGAAGCTCCAGTACCGGGCGAAACACGAAAAAATGTCTTTTCAACTTCTTCACTTTTTTAAACTCTTTGAAGTTTGTTAAGGTAAGTTCTACGCTTATATTGAAAGTGTTGTGTTTCAACGTGTGTCGTCGTCATCCTTGAATATATGCTTGTACATGTTGTGATTATATCATGGTTTAAACACGGACTGCCAGGTAACTATTCCGGCAGTCAGTACCAGCAAATAAGACGACGTATAACCAACAATCCAACATGGAGCCCAGAGGCACGCACATGCTTTAGCCGAAGGACAGAGACAAGACGGCGACTGGGCCGAGTAACAGCGTAGATAGTGATCTTTACAATCCTACAAATATTAACGCGCTGTGTATTACAAATTGAAGAACAACTTAAATTTATACGAAACGCTAGTGCTGTTTACTCATCAAACTAAACAATGATTTTATCATGCGAAATTAGAAAAAAATTTGTTTGATGCATTGCTTCTTTCAAATTTATTGGTAGCAACAGTTATTTTAAGTAACTTTCAACCATTAATGTTAAGTCTTTGGGGATTTTGAAAAATTCAAACCCAAACCAATTTTGGTTGACCCCAGCGGATTCTCATATAGCTTATATCTTCCCTTGGGTGAAGGGTTGGGTTGTTTTACCTCTGAGCGGCACTTTTTGCACACCATGGGCTAAATGACCAAGTCACATGGACCACGAAGGCTCAGAGAAGGTTGGGGGAGGGGACCCACTGGAATAGCTGTTGGGAGACAGATGGTAACCTCCCGTCAAGACCATTCAGCGTGTTCTTTAACGTGCACAGGGTATGGCTCTCCCGCACACGGGGCCAAGGTTTAACGTCCCATCCGACGGACGGCGGTCTTTCCAAGCCCATCGGTGTCCCCTACTGACCGTGGGTGAAGGGAATGTTCATGCAAAGTTTAGTGCTTCTAGATATTCGGGGCTGAGTGCATAAGCGGACACACACACACACACACACAAAATTTCTTTTTTAGATATTAGATCATAGGTGGAGAAATATTTTCTCTGCGTACCACTAAAAGAAGTCGTATATTAAGTAGACCGTAATGGAATCCTATGAAACCATATATACATAACTACGAGAAGTAATAAAGAAGTGTTTATATGGATCTTGAAATAATACCATTTATTAAACAACGATAAAAAAAATGAATTTTACGACGATTTCAAAATTTGGTTGATACTGGATGTCGACACTCTGATTATGATCAGTAATAATATTCTTTACCTGCCGGCGGGCAATAAAAATAATCTCTCGGGCTGGAGTTTCTTTATCCCTGTATTAGACATACAGGCTGTCCATATTTTCCAAAAAAAAACGAAAAAAAGGTTAGAGACCGTTGAAACAGGGGGGAAACATTTATATCAGAACGGTGTCATATGGACTCGATCCCCTCCTTTCACCCTCATTCTTTTAATAGATCCGGAACTGCCACAATACAACTTAGAATGCCCCAAAACGCAAAACAGGACAATTTCTTTTACAGATATTCAGTTTTTTTAATTGTATTAATAAATGAAAATAGCTTCCGAAAATGAAAGATAAAAAAAGATTAAATTTTTTTAAAGAAAACATTAATTTTTCATACACCTGATGTTATTCAACATAAATTAATTTTTAAATCAGTTTTTCCAGGGCAGGGGGGAAGGTCAGCTGCCTTTTTTGCTCTCTCCTGCAGATCCTCATGAATGCATGTAAAAAAAACCCGCATGCTCTGGCAGTTGCAGGAAGTAGAAAGTTCCTATCGACCACCATCTTCCGTCGACCCCGATTTTTAAATCTGCCTCGCGATCTTGTGACAATGCAGTTTAGATAAATTTTATTGGATATGTCATGTGAGGTAGATTAAGGTTCATCCAAACTTGGAAAAAACGGAATAATATGCAAATGGCCTACTTAGCAATCGAAAATGCAAAATAGTCTATCTACTCGCATTACATTTCAGTTGATCACTTAAAACCAGGGCCGAAACTAGGGGGAGGGGACAAGTACGCCATACCCTCCCCCTTTTCAGAATAGTAGTAAGGGTAATATAGACAAAAATATTAAGCTTCTTTATATTTCGTTCTTTTTTTAAAAAAATTTAAAGACTTGTAAAACGGAGGGGGAAATGCTCTACTGCATTGGAAATCTAGTTTCTTGTCCCCCCCCCCCTATATTTTTTGGTTCGATTGTGCATTTTGACCATTTGGCCGATTTTTATCTAATTCGGGCCTGCGTTAGACAATTTTTGGTACCGTTAAACTCCATTATTCTTTTGGGTCACGTTCTTTAAATATACAAACGATAATGAATCGACGAGTAACGTAGGGATAATTCATATAAAGATTAGTGTCATAAAATGGGGTTGGGTTCCATGACTTGAAAGTATTTGGTACATTTCTTAGCTTCTTCATAATAGTATAAATAAAAAATAAATAAATACCCCCTCAAGCAGCTGCTTGCCACAGAGGTCTGACAGGAGCCTGTCAGTTTATATGCCATAGTAGGTCTGTGAGGATGGCAGGACCTCAGCAGAAAAACGACACATACATCCATGCCTTACCCGGGGCTCGAACCCAGGCTACATTAAAACAAATATTACAACATAGAAAGAAATACGAATACAAATTACAGCCTAATGTTAATGCTAGAAAGTATGAAGCACTGTTAACATCGATATCAGATTAAGAGGAAAAATTGTCTTGAGCCGGTTGGGATTAGAACCAAAGATCTCCTGTTATAACGTGTCAGGATAAGCCGTCGGTAACTCGCCAGGCTCGTAATCTGCAGTTCCCAGATTTGAGTCCCATTTGGGCAAACATTGAGATTTATCTCAGAAAAGCTACCTGCCCTTTGTAAGTAGGGACAACGAAGGGCTTGGACAGACTGCGGTCCGTCGCGGAATTTAAGTCGTTGCACCATGTGTGGGAAAGCCATAACCTGTGCACGTTAAAAAAAACACGCTGGGTGGCCTTGACGGGAGACTACCATCTGTCTCGTAACAGTTGTCTAGTATGTCCCCTCTACCCAACTTTCTTTGAGCCTTGGTGGTCCTTGTGACATTGGCCATTTAGACCATTGTGTGCAAAACAAGTTCCACTCAGAGGAAAAACAATTCAACTTTCCAACTGAAGAAACATCAAGAAATATAGTAGTATTTTAATCAAATCTTGTTTCAACTCTTCCCACCTCTATTTTATCATCAGCCAAACGCCCTGTTAACAAGTTCACTTCATGTTTAAAAATGGAAAAAAATCTGAGTTCCTTCGCCCCCAAACTTGGTGCGGAGGAGGTTATTTACGTGCTTAACTACATTGTTTATAGGCCATGGCTTAACATGAGCAATAACTGGAATGAATATACACTGGTTTCTATAAATTAAGGAAAATCCCAATGCTAAGTCAATGGAAAGCTAACATCAAAGCTATATAACTTGTAAAATAAGATATTTTGTTTTTAAGATTGTAATAGCAGATAAAGATCTCGATCAAATAAATCAATATCTCGATTTTCAACAATATTCGTTCAGTATTTAATGAGTTATGGAAGTTGGAATATTTAGCGATAACAATGCCAGCCACAAAAATTGACTTCAGAAGTTAATTAAAACTTAGTAATAAGAATTGTATCAAAATGTTTAATAAAATAGGTTTGTATTTTAGAACTTTGTGTAAAGAATTCTTTCACTATTCTTCAGTTTTGTATACGTTTCTTAAGACTGGCACTGCTGTTGTTAAATATTCAAATTTCCATAACTCATTAAATACTGAATGAATATTGTTGAAAATCGAGATATTAATTTATTTGAGATCTTTATCTGTAATCAGTTTTTTCAAAGCAAAAAAAAACTTATTTTAGAAGTTACAGAGCTTTGACGTTAGCTTCCCATTGACTTAACATAGGGATTTTCCTTGATTTTGAAACCAGTGTATTTTGGAATAAAATTGAAAACGAACACGGTTTTAATTTTTTTTCTAAGAATTAATATTTTTACTGAGTTGTTTATTAGAGGAAAAGTTTGAAATAATTCCTTACGGTAGTTTTCAATTTTGAATGTATATATCGAATCATTAATTTCGCATTTTATTTATAACGCGCAACCATCATTAGAACTATTGCATCCATTGATTCATTTCCAGCTGCCTAAATAGCCCAGATGTCATTCTCGCCTATGATGGAAAGAACAGAAGTAGCCTCGTGATTGGTCAGCTCTGCAACACAAATACCTTCGTTGAGCTGGTGTCCACTGGGCCGGAATTGTACATCGAGTTCGTGAGCAGGAGTCACTTCCCAGGACAAGGCTTCAAGGCATCGTTCTTGTTTGAAGATGCGATGATGCCAACCGCCACCACCATCGATCGTCCTTTCATGGGTAAGGAATAACATTCTCATTTTGGCAGAGATGTACGGTCGCAGCATCTTCATTTTCTTTCTTGCAGATTATTGTTGACTCAGCTCTGTAACGATTGCTTGAGTCATTAATTTCGTAATGATAACTTCTAAGATTAGGCCATTAAAGATTGTTATAAATTTTATTATAATCAATAAGCGCTCATTAATAGTAAAAATATCTTATTGCTAACACAAATAGGGGCGGGGGTGGCTCAGTTGGTAGCGCGCCAGGCTCGTAATCTGTTGTTCCCAGGTTCGAGTCCCAACTGGGTCAGCGTTGAGATTTATCTCCGCAAAATTCCCCGCCCTGCCCACGGTCTGTAGGGGACACCGATGGGCTTGGAAAGGCCGCCGTCCGTCGGATGGGACGTTAAGCCGTGGCCCCGTGTGCGGAAGAGCCATACCCTGTGCACGTTAAAGAACACGCTGGATGGCCTTGACGGGAGGCTACCATCTGTCTCCCAACAGCTGTTCCAGTGGGTCCCCTCCCCCAACCTTCTCTGAGCCTTCGGGGTTCATGTGACCTGGCCATTTAGCCCATGGTGTGCAAAAAAGTGCCGCTCAGAGGTAAAACAACCCAACCCAAAAGCTAACAGAAATTTACTACTAACTGTAAAATAATTTATTATATAAATTCATCATATATTATTCATAAATTACAATTGTTTACAAGATTTTATAACATGAACATTTGTAGTTTCTTTTACTATTTTTCAGGTGCTGATTTCAGATCTGGCCTTAAAAAATGGCTAGCACATCACGATTTTATGTTATTGGTCATTTTGATTCCTATTAAGATCTTCCTACACCTCCAGGCAACTGGAATGACACTAGATATTTTACTCTTTGTAGCTGGCAGCACTGATTGCCAAGTGGGAGAAAACATGTAACAATAACCTAACCTCAGACCGCCATTCTTGTTTTCACTCTAGGAGATACACTTGCTGTACGTTGAAGAGTGAATTTTGGCGTTTAAATGGCACAAAGGCAGCGTCGCGGATGTGTTAATGTGCCAGATAAGTTTTGTTATGTGTGTGAAAATTATATTTTAAAATTCCAGGGTCGTTCTTTGAAAAAGATTTGGAAGAAAGCCTATAATATTTATTTTGGGTGCCATGTTGGAAATCTGGGCAAAACATGGGCTCCACATGTGTGCTGCATTTCATGCTTTGTTGGCCTGAGTGAATGGTTGAAAAGGTAAAATAAAATCCATGCTCTTTGCAGTTCGAATGGTTTGACGTGAGCCAACTAGTCACTTGCATGATTATTATTTTTGTTTAACTAAAGTGTCGGGCTTTTCAAAGAGAACGAAAGCAAAATACAATATCCAAATGTGCCTTCAGCCATAAGGCCAGTTTATCATGGAGAGGATCTTCCTATACCAACACCTCCAACCATCTGGGAGGAGATGGATTCACATTCACCAGAGGAAGACTGGGACACAGATCCTAATCCTACATACACCCCTAAAAAGTTAGAAGACTCTCATTTGTTTCAGCAAAATGAGGAAATGTTCATTCAATTCAAGAAAATGGAAACTGTTTGAATTTTGAGCTGTGCCAGGGAATTATTGCCAATAGGGATTGGTAGCGATAAATTCGGAATATGTAATTGAATTGTGCCCAGAGTCGATCGTTTTCAAGGGGGAGTTCCGAGCTTTGGTTTTTATTATATAAAAAAAATTATCGCTGCCATGATATCTAATAGTTGGGACTAATGCACATGTTCCGAGCTCTCGTGGGTACAAGTATGGTTGGGAGAGGGGACCCACTGGACAGCTGTTGGGAGAAGGGTGTCGGTCTCCCATCAAGGCCATCCAACGTGTTCTTTAACGTGCGTGGGGTGTGGCTCTCCCACACACGGAGCCACGGCTTAACGCCCCATATAACGGACGGCGGAATTTTCCAGCCCAACAGTGACTCCCTGTTCACTGTGGGCGGAGCGGGGAGTAGGGCAGAAAATCTACACTTTCCCTGATGGAACCTGAACCTGAGAATTGCAGATTACGAGCCTGGCACACTACCAACCCCCGAAATAAAAAAATAAATTAAAAAATAAAGAATAAAAATAAAATACTGTTGAGAAAAAGAAAGTTAAAGAACAAAAAGCAAAAGAGAGTAAGTGAAGAATGTAATAAAATTATAGGAAAAGAAGAGAAAAACAGAAGTAAACAAAAATTGAAAACAAGAAAGAAGAATCTTATACAAAAGTACACAGTGATTAGCATGTATAGAATAAAAGATTAAGAAAATAAAGAAGAGAAAAATTGAAATAAAATGAATGGGAAAGGGAATAAAAATTTAAAACATTTAAACAGATGTACATATGGCAATTGATTTGTACAGAATAAGATAATGGTTTGGAGAGAAAAGGATAAAAAAAAGCAAAATGATCTTGTTCGAGACCTAGGACATTCCAAACAACAAGCTGAGGTTTTAGCTTCAAGACTGGAATTTTCTGGCCAAGGGTACCAGAGTTTCTCTGTTCAGAAAGGGAAATTTGACTTTATCTGCTTATTAGAGATACAAGATGGTTTGTGTTTCTGCTCAGATATTTCAGGGCTGATGGAAGAAATTGGAACAACTCGTGACCCTAAAGAATGGCGCCTATTTATAGTTTCGTCAAAATTCAGCTTAAAAGCTGTTCTCTTGCATAAAGGAAACCAAAACCTTCCCTTCCAGTGACACATGCTGTGGAAATGAAGGAACTTATGAAAGCATGGAAAAACTACTTTTTGCTATAAAATATGACCAGTTTAAGTGGACAATATGTGGTGACCTAAAAGTCATCTCTCTTGCTTGGGTTTCAAGGAAGCTTCACAAGATTTTGCTGTTTTCTGTGTTCGTGGAACAATGGAGCTAGAAAGGAACACTACAAAACAAAAGACTGGCCCAAAAGAGATGTTTTATTCCTGGAAAAAGTAATGTGAGGTATAAGCCTCTAGTTGACCCCTCTGATATTCTGTTCCCACCACTGCATATCAAACTGGGGCTTATGAATAACTTTATAAAGGCTATGGACAAAACTGGTAAAGGGTTTTTGCACTTGAAGGAAATTTTTTCCAAAACTAAGTGATGCCAAATTCAAATAAGGGATCTTTGTTAGTCCTCAGATCAGGAAGCTACTGAATAATACTGTCTTGGAAGAAAAAGTGAATATGAAGGAGTGCGCTGCACGGAAATCCTTCACGTCTGTGGTCCAGGGTTTTCTGGGGAATCGCAAAGTGGAAAGCTACGATCAGCTCATTAAAGATCTTCTCAAAAACTATGAAAATCTTGGCTACCGAATATCTTTGATGATCCATTTTTTTGCACTCGCATCTCGACTTTTTTCCCAAGAACTTAGGAGCTGTTAGTGATGAGCAAGGGGAAAGATTTCATTAGGATATCCGAATCATGGAGGAGAGATACTGAGGTAGGTGGGACTCAGCAAAGATGGGTGACTACTGCTGGTTCTTGCAGAAGGAAGATACCTCAGCAGATAAGACAAAAATAAACTTCTTGAAATTATAAAAGATCCTTACCTATGTTTTCTTATTTTGCGTTTCAATTTTATTTCATTTGTTACTTTATATTTAATGCTCTATAACTATGATGTTTCTGATTTTTTTCACTGTAATCATGTAATTATTAATGAGTTTTAAGTTGCAATTTAATAAAATGATCGCATTTATTTTCATTTCCCAGATATGCGTATTCATTGAAATTTGAAATACATCAATCCGTAATAAAAAAAAAAAAACTGTATGTGCTGCAGTTTTTTCAGTCATATTTGAATTCAGCACCCCAAAATTAGTTAAAAACATCCTATTTGACCAATGTTATAAAAAAAAGTTTAAATTTGTTGTCTAGTATATCAAATAAATGTATATAAATGTTAACCTTCTACAATTAACAATTGTGTTACATGGATACAGGCCCGGATCTATCTGGAAAAAGAATGGAGTGAACATGAAATATAAATAAATTTAATAATTTTTGTCCTACTAATTATTACCCTTACTAGCATTCTGAAGGGAGGAGATATGGTCCCCTTTCTCCCTTCCTTATGAGATTCTGCATGAGTAACTTATATTAAGATACAATGACAATAATAATAACATATGACAGTGATCCTCATCCGTCGGGTGACTAACTTATCTCCTCGAAACTCCCCGCCTTTCCTCGGTCAGTAGGGGACACCAACGAAAAAGCCGCAGTTCTCTTATGGGACGTTAAGACGTGGCTCCGTGTGCGGGAGATCCATACCCTGTACACGTTAAAGAACATGCTGGATGACCTTGACGGGAGGCTACCATGTACAGCTGTCCAGTGGGTCTCAACCCCCAACCTTCTCTGAGGTTTGGGGTCCTTGTGATCTGGCCATTTAGCACATTATATGCAAAAAATTGCCGCTCAGAGGTAATCCAACCCTTGTTTTTCTACTATAGGAGAAGATGGAAAAAATAATATTAATTACGGAATCAAACGATATCAGAAGACGTTTGCCCATCATCTGAAGTTAAAAGTATTAAATATATCGAATGTGACAATTTGTTAAAGCTTTAAAATCGACTTTTGAAATAGATTTAACGAAATAAGTCTGATGCGAGCAATATGAAGACAATAGCAATTGGTCCCAGATTCGAGCCCCGCTTGGGCCAGCTTTGAGATTTATCTCCTCAAAACTCTCCACCCTGCTTTCGATCGGTAGGGGGCACAGATGGGCTTGGAAGGACCACCCTCCGTCGCAAGGGACGTTAAGCCTTGGCCCCGTGTGTGGGAGAGTTGAGTTATTTTACCACTGAGCGGCACTTTTTTTGCACACCATGGGCTAAATGGTCAGGTCACATGGACCCCGAAGGCTCAGAAAGGGTTAGGGGAGGGGACCCACTGGAATAGCTGTTGGGAGACAGATGGTAGCCTCCGTCAAGGCCATCCAGCGTGTTCTTTAACGTGCACAGGGTATGACTCTCCCGCTCACGGATCCACGGCTTAACGTCACATCCGACGGACGGCGGCCTTTCCAAGCCCATCGGTGTCCCCTACTGACTGTGCTCACAGCGGGGAATTTTGCGGAGATAAATCTCAACACTGACCCAGCTGGGACTCGAACCTGGGAACTACAGATGACTACCGACTAAGCTACCCCCGCCCCTGTATGTGGGAGAGACGGTGACTTCGTATCAGTCAGTTCAGTCAGTAAATTCGTATTCACTTGAAACGAAGTGAGGACGCCGATTTATCTAATGAACAAGATTGCCGTCACCTATTTTGCTTTTCAGCGAATACGAATTCAGTGACTCTTTGCACCATCGATATGCTTTAGTTTCATTTTCTACTTTTTAGGGCGCATATACGAAGATCAGTATTTTTTAATCTTAATTTTTTTTTTCATTTTTCATATGACAAATAGAGAATAAAAGTATAAGTACAATTTATTGAAACGATATTTTTTTCTGTTACAGAATCAGTTCGGAGGACACTGGATTTCCACACCACGGCATCAACGCCAGGTAAAACTATTTAAGATATTTTTTATGTTTGTCGGAGATTATCGTATCTTTCCTGTGTATTTTAAATGCGAATTTTTTTTAATTTTTAAAAAGGACTGAGATAACCTATAAGTTTTTGTGGCAAAGGTTCATTACACACTTTGGCAGGGATAGACAGTGTCACTTTGAAGCCAGGGTTAATCCCTTACTTTAGCAGGGCTGGAGAGAATCACTTTGAAGCTAGGGTTAATCCCCTACTTTAGCAGGGATAGAGTGTGTCACTTTGAAGCCAGGGTTAATCCCCTACTTTAGCAGGGCTGGAGAGAATCACTTTGAAACCAGGGTTAATCCCCTACTTTAGCAGGGATAGAGAGTGTCACTTTGAAGCCAGGGTTAATCCCCTACTTTAGCAGGGCTGGAGAGAATCACTTTGAAGCTAGGGTTAATCCCCTACTTTAGCAGGGATAGAGTGTGTCACTTTGAAGCCAGGGTTAATCCCCTACTTTAGCAGGGCTGGAGAGTGTCACTTTGAAGCCAGGGTTAATCCCCTACTTTAGCAGGGATAGAGAGTGTCACTTTGAAGCCAGGGTTAATCCCCTACTTTAGCAGGGCTGGAGAGAATCACTTTGAAGCCAGGGTTAATCCCCTACTTTAGCAGGGCTGGAGAGAATCACTTTGAAGCTAGGGTTAATCCCCTACTTTAGCAGGGATAGAGTGTGTCACTTTGAAGCCAGGGTTAATCCCCTACTTTAGCAGGGATAGAGTGTGTCACTTTGAAGCCAGGGTTAATCCCCTACTTTAGCAGGGATAGAGAGTGTCACTTTGAAGCTAGGGTTAATCCCCTACTTTAGCAGGGATAGAGAGTGTCACTTTGAAGTCAGGGTTAATCCCCTACTTTAGCAGGGCTGGAGAGAATCACTTTACCTGCAAAGGTTCATCACACATTTAAAGGGCTAGAGGGTGACTTTGCTGTGAACGTTCATTACACGCTTTAGGAGGGCAAAAGAGTCACTTTGCGGCAAAGGTTTCTTTAGTAGGGCTATCAGGGATTACTTTGAGGTGAAGGTTCCTCACCCATTTTAGCAGGGCTATCACTTTGTGGCAAAGGTTCCACACCCATTTTATCAGAGCTAGAGAGTGCCACTTTGCAGTGAGGGTTAATCACTCACTTTAGCAGGGCTAGTGAAGGTCACTTTGCGGCAGGTTCGTCACACACTTAACAGGGCTAGAGGGGATCACTTTGTGGTAAAGATTCATCGTACATTTTAGCAGGGATAGAGAAAGTTCATCTCGTACACTTTAACAGGGCTAGAGAGGATCACTTTGCAGAAAAGGTTGAGCTTAGACTCTAGCAGGACCAGAGATTACTTTCTAGAGAAGGTTTATCACACTGTAGCAGGGCTAGAGAAAGTTCATCACACACTTTAGCAGGACTGGAAAGGATTCCATGCCCCAGAGCGAGCTCAGGGCATGTAATCACACAACGACCATCAAGGGAGGCCAATTGCATGCAATCAATAAAGTTTATAGTTCTCAAATTGGTGTTCAACAGCCTCGGTTTTCTAAGGTAAATATTAAAGAGCAAGTGAGAAGTGAAAAGCGATTAACGCACGAACTATTACTTGATTAACATGATAAGCAAAGTCTGCCTACTTGTGTGAATGGATGGAGAAAAGTTCTTGTAGCATGTCAGTCAAGACGGTGAGACGACTAGTATTTTCGCCACTACAAGCAATCCAGTGACAGGTCATATACTAAAAGAGGAGGCGATCGTCTTCTCACTGCAGTGCTGTAGACCAAGAAATTGCAGCGACTTGCTCCCCCATATTCCCGTACGACTGGGAAAGGAACCACACCATTCTTCTAATGTGAAAAGTGTTAGTCCTCCATGCAGTGTGAACCTTTGGATGATCGAACAGCTTTTTGCGTTGAAAGAAAGATAAAAATCAAGGCAGTAAACCGACGAGTGATGAGTTTCTGAGGTAGGCCTAATTATTAACTAGAAGTACTTAGCAGTTTCTAAGTAGAGTAAAATTAGTAACTTTAGTACCTTAGAATTAGCATTGCTCTTTGACCATATCTGAAAGTGCATATTTGTCTCTATACTTATATGTGACAAATGTCTCTCTCTAGGATGTTGATTCTTAGTAGGATCAGGGGCAAGTAGAGCATCTTCTAATAGACAGCAATCTGCCAAGCTCAGTTTAATAAATTGTGTTATTGTTTAAATACTATACTTCAGTAATTTTATATACTGATTTAAATTATTGGCCGAAGTGTAATTACTCAGACGAGTGAACTGAAGTTACGCTACCTAAGCACCAAGGTCTCCGCTATTCCTGGACGCCCCGAGCGTTCAGAAGGGAAGGGAAGAAAATATTACGAAAAAGTGACACTGAGTAAATGTCCAGATTTCTGTGATAATTACTAGAGTTTCAAGAGTTATTGAAATAGTAGTGTTTTAATTCCTTAACAGGAATTGAGGTTAAAGAATGGCAGAATGACTTTCTCTTAATCAATAATTCACATTTCTCAACGCAGTCCGAATGCAGCAGTTATACGTTCTGGTGTGAGCGCTGAGATACACGACGCAAAGGGTTGTGGTTTACCTTTGAGCGACACCTTTTGGCAAACAATGGACTTTTACCCCGAAGTTTCAGAGATGAGAGACCGAAGGCTCAGAAAAGGTTGGGGGAAGGGGACCCACTGGACAGCTGTTAGAAGAAGATGGTAGCCTCCAGTCAAGACCATCCAGCATGTTCCTTAACATTCACAGGGTACGACACTCTCGCACACGAGGCTTCTGCTCTACATCCCATCCGGTGGAGGAAAACTTGCGAAGCCCATCGGTATCCTCTACTGCCCGAGGGAAGGATGGGGATTCCTGAGTTAGCGGTGATAAATCTCAAGGCTAGCCCAGGTGAGGATTCGAACATGTGAAATACAGATTAAGAGCCTGACTCACTACTATCTGAGTCATCCCCACCTCTACATAACACAAAGCCCAACCCTATACAATGTAACCACTTTTCGGCTAACCCCGGTCCACACGTTCCACCTTCTGGAGACTATGCGAAATCAGCATTGCAACTGCTTCCTATCATCTAGATGCAATCGGCAAGTCAAAGAAGCTTCACAAGTGGATGCTCCACGAATTGAATGAAAAACAACCAAACCGTTGACTCGAGATCTGCCATTCACTGATAAGAAACCAGAATGAGAAATTTCTCCAGCGAATCACGTGTGACGAAAAAGAGATTCTGTACGACAAATGCAGATAATGAGAGTGGCTCGACTAAGTGCCAAAACCCAGTCCACTATATCCCCCTCCTTTCACTTTAGTGACTGACTTGTTGGGAGAGTAAGGGAAGTTAGAAAAAAAGTTGCACAAGCAAGAAACGAGCAATGACGCAAAGAAGAGGTTCGGAGATTATGGGTTTTAAATCCAACCCATTCAAACTTTCTGGGTATGTTACTTACGAGGGATACTTGAACTATACTTTCAGATAATGATAACTGAAGTTAATGGTTTTAATGAGTTATTTCATTAACAAATATATAATTCAAACTATAGAAAACGACAGAATGATGGGAAGAAGGGTGAAAGGTGTCAGATTAGAGTTATGTTGTTTAACCTCTGAGTGGCACTTTTGTGCACAAAAAGGGCTTAATGACCATGTCACAAAGACCCCAGGGACACATAGAAGTTTGTGGACACATTGAACAGCTGTTAGGGGACAGATGGAACGGAGATTTGCTCCTTCACAGCCTGACTTTGATAGTGAATACGTCCAATATGTTTGGCACATATTAAATATTTCAATATTACTCAGATTTTTATTTTCGAACCTTAAACTATTATTTTACAACCTTAAACTATTATTTTACTAATAAAATAAACTATTAAATTATTTATTATTTTACAATTTAATATTTATTATTTATTTTACTAATAATATAAAAACTATTAAATTTTGTAACTATGACACTTTATTAAATAATGACAATTTTTACATTTGATATGTTTAATGTTTAAGAATTTCTCTTGTTTTTCTTCGTAGTTTTGTATTGTTTTTAAATGAATCAGGTGTAGAAGGACCTGGACCTAATATCACCATGGGTGTTAAGTGTGTAAATAAATAAGACAGATGGAATCCTTTTGTCAAGCGATCCAGTTTGTTCTTTAGAATGCACACGGCACGGCTCTGATACACACGGAGACACGTCTTAATATCCCATCTAAAGGACAACTTCCTCTATTAAGTCCATTGGTGTTCCTTTTATGACCGAGGGCAATGTGAGGGGGAGGGGCTAGCGGAGATAAATCTCAACTGTCATATGGGGTGGGGGTGGCTCAGTCGGTAGCGCGCCAGGCTCGTAATCTGTAGTTCCCAGGTTCGAGTCCCAGCTGTGTCAGTGTTGAGATTTATCTCCGCAAAATTCCCCGCCCTGCCCACGGTCAGTAGGGGACACCGATGGGCTTGGAAAGGGCGCCGTCCGTCGGATGGGACGTTAAGCCGTGGCCCCGTGTGCGGGAGAGCCATACCCTGTGCACGTTAAAGAACACGCTGGATGGCCTTGACGGGAGGCTACCATCTGTCTCCCAACAGCTGTTCCAGTGGGTCCCCTCCCCCAACCTTCTCTGAGCCTTCGGGGTCGATGTGACCTGGCCATTTAGCCCATGGTGTGCAAAAAAGTGACGCTCAGAGGTAAAACAACCCAAACAACTCAACTGTCATAGTTCGGAATCGGACCTCATAACTGCAGATTCCAAGCATGGCGCACTACCGACTGAGAAAACCGCCGCTACCTACTAAATTAGAATTTGTTTTTAAATGCGAGTTGTCTACAGCAGGGGTTCTCAACGTGGGGTACGCGGTAAAATTTTTGGGGTACGCCGAGAGAGTTCAAAGATCGCTAGACCTAGTAACAAAGTCGCTAAGTTGGCATTATTTTACTACAATTATAATTTTATCAATCTATACAAGGGGTACGCCAGCCACATACACATTTCCAGGGGGTTCGTGAAGCATAAAAGGTTGAGAACCACTGGTCTACAGTGTGTTTTGAAAAAAGTTGATAAAATCATCTCCAATCAAAAAAGGCAAGAAAAATTTGAAATTGAGTATAATAATTGTGTATAGTAAGACACTAGACAGTAAAGAGAATCATCAGGCTATAGAACAGAAAGGTATGTTTCTTGCGAAACAGAAAAGTGAAAGTAAAGTCGAAATATTCTGGCAACAACATACTTCACAACTTTATTATCCTACTTGTGTGTTACTACTACGTGTGTTATAAAGATGCGCAAGAAACACTGGATGCATCTTTAATATATTTAAGTGTAATTCGGTTTCAGTCAGTTAAGTGTTTTAGAGCCTGATTTTATCTCGTTTTCAATTAAAAAAAATTACATGTTACGCCAAAAATTTTACTTTGTCTTCTATCTATAGACATCGAACTTTTTTTGGTTATAGCGATATATTAAGAATTCTTTTCGTGTTGGATATTGGAGAAATATTACGATTCGCATAGTCTTAAAGCTATAATTGCGCCCTCTAACAGTGGAAAAAGTTGAAAATTTCAAAATTTAAAACCAATATTGCAGACGATGTTTTATACTACAAGTTTGAAAATTTGGTGGTGGAATGTGCAGTTTTGAAGTTTCCATTGGCAACGTTGGGTAGACTCCTTAGACCCGGAGGGGGGGGGGGGATTGCAATTTTTATTTTAACAGAAAATTGTTTTAAGAGATAAAAATTATTTTTGTGCTGGATAGGTACTAATGAAATATTAAGATTTGAACTTTCCGAATATTCCGGTATACATTTTAAATTTTTGTGATGGAATGCGAGGGTCATTAAGTGTTTATTGGAAACAATGAGTTGATTTTTAACTTTCAGAGTGGGCGGTAAATTCGACCTTTTTTCTTCTAAGAGCAAATTAAAAATTATTTTTGGTTGGGATAGAAATTGATCAGGCCAGGATCTAGAAAAAAAAAAAGGGGGGGGGGGGGAGGGTACACACAATCGAGCCAAAAAATTTAAAGGGGTGACAAAGACACTTGATTTCCAATGCAATATAACATTTTCCACTCAGTTTTGAGGGTTTTAAAAAAATTCTTGAAAAATGCATGAAATATAAATCAGTATAATAATTCTTTTGCCTCTTTTATGATTACTCGCATTCCCCCTAGAGAATCGATCCCATAGAACCGCACCTGATATTGATGAACTATTACGATTTGCACTTTCCAAATGTCACAAAAGCTATAATTGCGCTCTCTAACATTGAAAAAAATTCGAAAAGTCCATAATTTTTAACGAAAATTGCACATGATATATTTAGGCTAGAAATCTGAACTTTTGGTGGTGGAATGTGAAGGTCATGGACTTTGCCATTGGCAGTAATGCCAATGGCAAGGTCATGGCATACGCCCTTAAAACAGTTGCAAAATGCAAAAAGTTGCCCTTAAAACAGTTGCAAAATGGGACTCTTTTAAGATATAACTGGAAAACTCATTTTTAGATTGGTACGAACACAATATATAATTCGCATTTTTCAAACACTTAGATAGATTTAATATATATCGTTAGAGATCACTGAAGATGCAAACGGTAAAACCTTTAAAGAATGCTTTTCAAGGGATCAGTTTATAATAAAATTTTAAAATTTCGGAAGGGATCCGTTTATGGTAAAAATTTAAAATTTCAGTGGTAGTTTTCTTAAAATTCCACTGACAGCGATAATTTGCCTCTCTTTCTCAGAGGGCTGCGAGAAAAGCAACTTTTTAGATTTAAGAAATTAAAGAGAAATAATTTTTATGTTTATACTTACTAATAAAATACTGCTATTTGCATTTTCCCCCATCATACATGAATTCGAAATGAAACTTTTAATGAGTGCAAAAGTAGGCAAATGAAAAATTCATTCTCTTTGGAAACGAGATTCCCATATGCGCCAGAGGCAATAACGAGTTCTAGTTTCATTAAAATTTCAACAGCCGAAAAAAACTCGTTTAAAACATTTGTCTTGCTACATTTCTTGTACTTTTCTTAACTAGTACCTGCAGTGTCTTTTCTTGAGTTTAGTCTTTAAACTCGAAAGTTTATACCATATTCATCATATGGTATAAACTTTCGGTTTATCTAAATGTCAGGATCGTTGTCTGAAGGAAGTGGTACATTCTTATAGTAATAAATGATGACATCCAACTATTGAATTTCCTGACTTGCACAGTGTCGCCATCCAGTGAGTATGCGGTGAACAACAACTCAGGCGTAAATTTAAATGAACAATTTTGATATACTGTTACTTTCAGCGATACATCTTAACTGAAACTGCCTTCGAGTTTTTAATACCTGTTGCAAATGTTTTAACCAATTTCTTCCCAGTGTTGCGTGTACGCAACACTGGGAAGAAATGGGTTAATGCACTGATACTATAAATACTGAATGAAAATCTCTTCCAGATGGTGTTGAAAATTTCTGGTGCTTCTGTGTACCTAAAATTATTCATTGTTTAATCCAGTTGCTCTCAACATTTTCGGCACTACAGAATCCCTATGAAGTGAAACTCTCTGCTGGACTCTTCGTATCATTAATATGCCATTTTTTGTTTAACTAAATTATGAAATCTCGCAACGAAGTTTCTTTTAAAGTTCCAAAAATAGGTTATATCTCTAGTTCTTTATATCGTGCTCATTTAATGGTTGTTTTGTAATTTGAATCTAAAAAATTTGAGTTGAAAAGTTCGATGCTTCAGAAATTCATATCATCAGCAGTCAATAACAGCTTGCGATCAGCGTGAAATAGCCAATGTTTCCAAACCGACTTGACATAATTTTAACTAAAAGCAATATAACTTGAAACGGTCACGTAATCGCGGTAAATGTGCAATTTCGGTTAGAGATTTCTGAAATATCAAAAAGAGCTTCAATGATCCCCATTGCTATATTCGCAGACCCTTAGGGATTCAGGGATCACAGGTGGGGAACCACTACTCTAATCAATTGAATACTAAGTGAAATGAGGAATATATTGCTATATATATCATGAGAGACTAGTAATTGAAAGGTGGCGGGGGTGGCTTGGAAAGGCAGCCGTCCATCGGATGGCAAGGTAAGCCGTGGCCCCGTGTGCAGGAGAGCCATACCCTGTGCACGTTAAAGAACACACTGGATGGTCTTGACGGGAGGCTACCATCTGTCTCCCAACGGCTGTTCCAGTGGGTCTCCTCCCCCAATCTTCTCTGAGCCGTCGGAGTCCATGTGACTTGGCCATTTAGCCCATGGTGTGCAAAAAAGTGCCGCTCAGAGGTAAAACAACCCAACCCGAAGTAATTGAAGGTACTATGGTACCATTTGCAGAAAGTTACATAGATATCTAAGCAATATAATTCTTGAAGATCTTGCAGATTTGAAGAAAATATTTGCATATTGCATAAAAGTAATGATTCATCTGCTATATACTGTATTTTAGGTTTTCATTGAGAACATTTTTTGCACATAATAAGCTAATATCCAGGTCACAAGGACCCCGAAGTCTCAGAAGGTTGGAGACCCACTGGAACAGCTGTTGGGAGACAGATGGTAACCTCCCGTCAAGGACATCCAGCGTGTTTTTTAAGGTGCACAGGGTATGACTCTCCCGCACACGGGCTACGGCTTTAACGTCCCATCCGACGGACGGCGGCTTTTCCAAGGCCATCGGTGTCTCCTACTGACCGTGGGCAAGGCGGGGAATTTTGCGGAGATAAATCTCAACGCTGACCCAGCTGGGACTCGAACCTGGGAACTACAGATTACGAGCCTGGCGCGCTACCGGCTTAACGACCCATCCGACGGCGGACATTCCAAGCCCATCGGTGTCCCCTACTGACCGTGGGCAAGGCGGGGAATTTTGCGGAGATAAATCTCAACGCTGACCCAGCTGGGACTCGAACCTGGGAACTACACATTACGAGCCTGGCGCGCTACCGACAGCCACATCCGCCTCTTACCTTGGTGAGAGAGTGTAACAACGACGAGTCTCAAATGGCAGCCATCTTTAAGATGCAAATTAAATCGATTTAATTTTTATGCATATAATACCTCCCTTTGTTCAAGAACTGTCCAAGGTCTGATGTATCGAGGAGCCAAAGGAAATTAATTTTGTATCAAAATTTATGTGATTCAGTTTGTCTAAACTTTAATAGAAAGTTATTTATTTTTAAACCATGTATAAATGATTTATTTGTTATGACTTTAATTTCAAAATATTCTTAAATAATTAAACACGAAGTTTAAAAAAAAAACTACCAGATTTATTTACAGAAATAAAAAATATAATTAAAACTAATTCCTGTTCTACATAGAGAAATACAGTTCTTAGACCTGTTATAATATATGCAGCCCACATATGGGCTAACACGACAAAGGGAAATACTAAGAAACTCCAGATCTATCAAAATAAAATATTGAGACATGCCGTAAAATGCCCCATGGTTTGTGACCAACAGACAAATACATGGGGATTTAGGCGTCCAACGTATTTACACCCCTATAAAGCAGATCTCTAAGAAATTCTTAGAAGCTGTGGACACGAATCCTCACGATTTCATTACTAACATTTTAAAGTATGATCATGATCCTATGAGCAGATTCAAGAGGGCTACACCATTGGTTTTCGATCAGGAACACTTTTTGATCTAGTACCCTGATCTACCATATTATCATTGTTTTTCTGCCCTTTGGGGCTCACCTTTTGGTGATTTTTGTGTTGTCCTTTGCGACTCATGCCATTTATTGGATATCCTCGGATGGAGAAGGTTATGGGATCTTTTATCCTGGTACTTCGAAAAATCATAATTATGCTACATGCTACACCTAAAAAAATGGGTCAGTGAAAATGGGTCAGTGTACGATAATAAAGAAAAAGAAGCTTTCGCTTATTGATTAGAAAAGTAATTTATGTTAAATGATGAACCATATGACGAGGACTTCATCTGATTCACTAATAAAATAGTCGATACTTTAACACTCAGCAGCACAATTCGAGTTCTCAAGTTTGCTTCCTTTTCTGAATTCCGTGGAATAATCTCCAGGTTAAAAGCAGGAAAAGTCACTGGATGGAATAAAAATTATTAATATAGTTTTCAAAAACCTTCACAGAAAAGCTTACTCTTCTGATCTGCATAATCAACAAAGATATTCCAGATATTTGGGGGGGCTCAGTCGGTCTCGCGCCAGGCTCGTAATCTGTAGTTCCCAGGTTTGAATCCCAGATGGGTCAGCATTGAGATTTATCTCCGCAAAATTCCCTGCCCACGGTCAGTAGGGGACACCGATGAGCTTGGATAAGGCCGCCGTCCGTCGGATGGGACGTTAAGCCGTGGCCCCGTGTGCGGGAGAGCCATACCCTGTGCACGTTAAAGAACACGCTGGATGGCCTTGACGGGAGGCTACCATCTTTCTCCCAACAGCTGTTCCAGTGGGTCCCCTCCCCCAACCTTCTCTGAGCCATCGGGGTCCATGTGACCTGGCCATTTAGCCCATGGTGTGCAAAAAAGTGCCGCTCAGAGGTAAAACAACCCAGATATTTGGAAATTGGAGATTGATTTTTGCTGAGGTACCATAAGGCTCTCTCCTCGGTCCAACCCTTTTCAATATTTATGTTGGCGACATTCTCAAAATTCCTATTGTTAAAACTTCCATGTACGCAGATGACATTGTATTTCTGTCTTCCTCTATTTCACATGATTTTCCTATACCTGCAACCATGTGTATAAGGCAAACTATGTTTAAAGACTTTGAGACAAAAGGTTGCCAAGATCTTTACATACAAAGGTTTGCACCATGTTCCGAATTTGGAACTTTTTGATTACGAAATCGTCTGGATGGGCACTGCTACCTATATTAGTCACATTGTACAGAAAGCTTGAAAAAGTATATCACATAAGAAAAAGTATCTGCAAACCAAAGCAGTGCACAATAAAGTGATATCCCTTTTGCCAAGCACCGATGGGTTTGGAAAGCCGTCCGTCTGTCGAATGGGACGTTAAGCCGTGGCCCCGTGTGCGGGAGAGCCATACTCTGTGCACGTTAAAGAACACGCTGAATGGCCTTGACGGGAGGCTACCATCTGTCTCCCAACAGCTGTTCCAGTGGGTCCCCTCCCCCAACCTTCTCTGAGCCTTCGGGGTCGATGTGACCTGGCCATTTAGCCCATGGTGTACAAAAAAGTGCCGCACAGAGGTAAAACAACCCAACAACAACCCTTTTGCCAAGCATTCAACACTTTCGTTGGGAAATAAGTTAATCACATACAAGATCGTTATTAGCCTTATTCTCCTATGTGCATCCGTCTCGGAGCTACTGTGGAAAAATTAAAATGCAGAAAATTCAGACATTCCAAACAAGATTATACGACAGATTGTCAACGCATCCTGGTTCATGCGAAACTCCGTCATCCAAAGGGACTTTTGTATTCCTTCTGTTCAAGACTGCAATAAAGATGCTGCATCTCGGTTCTTTGAAAATGCTATGGACCATCAGAATCCTCTCATTTCGGGAACTGTGAAGTACGATCACCTCTGCCAGCAAACGTTTAAGGGGCCAAAATTTATCCTGATATCAAATCTAGCTTTTATTTTTGATAGTTGATTTTGAAAGGCAAGAAATAACCTTAGAGCTCTGATTTTTTTCACTTTATACCTCTTCAGATTTGAAATGCAATGCCACAGGCAAACTTCAGATAGAAGAGATAAGGATTGCAAAAATCCCTGTGTTCCATTTCGCCCGTTTATGATCTCTTATCTCTGATATATATATATATTTACATACATTTCAAAATTAGTTCTGTTACTGCACTGTGCAGGGTTGACATATCAAGCAGGCCTTGATTCTGCGGGGCGGATGTGGCTCAGTCGGTAGCGCGCCAGGCTCGTAATCTGTAGTTCCCAGGTTCGAGTCTCAGCTGGGTCAGCGTTGAGATTTATCTCCGCAAAATTCCCCGCCTTGCCCACGGCCAGTAGGGGACACCGATGGGCTTGGAAAGGCCGCCGTCCGTCGGATGGGACGTTAAGCCGTGGCCCCGTGTGCGGGAGAGCCATACCCTGTGCACGTTAAAGAACACGTTGGATGGCCTTGACGGGAGACTACCATCTGTCTCCCAACAGCTGTTCCAGTGGGCCCCCTCCCCCAACCTTCTCTGAGCCTTCGGGGTCCATGTGACCTGGCCATTTAGCCCATGGTGTGCAAAAAAGTAAAACAAAAGGTAAATAAAGGTAAAACAACCCAACACCAATATATAACCTTTATACTTAAATGCAATAAAATAAAGGGTTATGACAGTTACATACTACAAAACGATCATTATGAAAGATATTTACCGTGTATTAGAGTTTACTTCCTAAAAATATCGTTTTTTATTTTAACTCTGTTCCAACAAATATTCTTTCCGTGAATTCTTAAATGATGTCGAAAATGTGAAACTATGTCATTATGAAATGGTGAAGTTTCGCGCCATATTGGCTGCTAATAATGAAACCAAACTATACGGATTTCCATACATTAAGGAAAATTCTTATGCTAAGTCAATGGAAAGCTAAAATCAAAGCTATATAACTCGTAAAATAAGTTATTTTGTTTTTAAGAATGTAATAGCAGATAAAGATCTCAATCAAATAAATCAATATCTCGATTTTCAACCATATTCGTTCACTATTTAATGAGTTGTGGAAGTTTGAATATTTAGCGATAACAATGCCAGCCAAAAAAATTGACTTCAGAAGTTAATTAAAACTTAGTGATAAGTATTGTATCAAAGTCTTTAATAAAATAAGTTTGCATTTTAGAACTTTGTACAAAGAATTATTTCACTATTCTTCAGTTTTGTATAAGTTTCTTAAAACTGGCATTGCTGTTGTTAAATATTCAAACTTTCATAATTCATTAAATTCTGAACGAATATTGTTGAAAAGTTATTGATTTATTTGATTGAGATCTTTATCTGCAATCACTTTTTCAAAACAAAAAATCTTACTTTAGAAGTTATAGAGCTTTGACATTGACAGCTCCCCATTAACATAGGGATTTTCTTTAATTTATGGAAACCAGTGTAATTAACGAACTTAGCTGAAACAATAATAATAACGACCACATATAATAGTAAACTTAATTTAAACGAATCATAAAATATTCTTTAATGGGAGGAAAATGAGGCCAACTCTGCTTACCCTCTAGGTAACTGCGAAGGGACAGGGTTGGGTTGGGTTTTACCTCTGAGCGGCACTTCTTTGCACACCATGGGCTAAATGGCCAGGTCACAAGGACCCCGAAGGCTCAGAATAGTTTGGGAGAGCCGACCCACTGGAACCCACCTCCCGTCAAAGCCATCCAGCGTGTTCTTTAACGTGCACAGGGTATGGCTCTCCCGCACACGGATCCACGGCTTAACGTCGCATCCGACGGACGGCGGCCTTTTCAAGCCCATCGGTGTCCGCGGGGAGGGCGGGGAATTTTGCGGAGATAAATCTCAACGCTGACCCAGCTGGGACTCGAACCTGGAAACTACAGATTACGAGCCTGGCGCGCTACCGACTGAGCCATCCCCGCCCCGATGAAGGGACAGGGGTCTCTCCGCTACAGCCATATGGTCCCGTAGTGTTACTGATGTGACAGCAAAGCCATTGCTTATGACTTACTGTGGCGCTTGAAAGTCCAACTGAGGTTGAGTTGTTTTACCTCTGACCGGCACTATTTTGCACACCATGGGCTAAATGGCCAGGCCACAAGGACCTGAAGGCTCTGAGAAGGTTGGGGGAGGGGACCCACTGGAACAGCTGTTAGGAGACAGATGGTAGCCTCCCGTCAAGGCCATCCAGCGTGTTCTTTAACGTGCACAGGGTATGGCTCTCCCGCATACGGGGCACGGCTTAACGTCCCATCCGACGGACGGCGGCCTTTCCAAGCCCATCGGTGTCCCCTACTGTCCGTGGGCAGGCGGAGAATTTTTGCGGAGATAAATCTCAAAGCTGACCCAGATGGGAGTCGAACCTGGGAACTACAGATTACAAGCCTGGCGCGCTACCGACTGAGCCCCCAACTACTGAGGAATAGATGTGTAAGGCTTGGAGAGCTAAAACACAGTGGTGGCATGTGTAGAGAGCATCTGTGTTACGCAGCGAGATCAGAAAAAAAAATGTTTGCCGGGCGATATGCAGTAGCGCGTTATTCATATTGCTGTGATTGGATAGATATTTCGTAGCTTTTAAATCATTGTAATACATAAAGAATCAACATTAAATCATGTCAAAATGGAAAAATATGTTATTCGTATCGTTTAAGAATTCTTTATTTACTAATTTCATTATATTGATCTTTTTTGTACTGGATAAATTTTTAAACTGATATTTTCGTTATACTGTTATTTATTGGATTGTTTTACCTCTGAGTGTCACATTTTTGCAGACAACGGGCTAGATGCCAGGTCACAAGGACCCCAGGTTCTCAGAGAAGGTTGGCAGGAGGGGAGACCCAGTGGATAGCTGTTAGTAGACATAGTAGTCTCCCGTCAAGTCCATCCAGCATGTTCTTTAATGTGCACATGATATGGCTCTCCTGAATATAGAACCACAGCTTAACTTCCCATCCAACGGACGGCGGCCTTCCAAGCTCATTGGTATCCCCTACTGACCGTGGGCAGGACGGAGAGTTTTGCGGAGATAAATCTCAACGCTGACCCAACTGGGACTCGAACCTGAACATTGCAGATTCCGAGCCTGGCGTGCTAGCGGCTGAGTCCTCCCCCCCCCCCCCCCCCCCCCGCCTCAAATAATATTCGTTAAAACGAAACAATTTTACATAAGCGATACATAGCAAATTTGTCGGGATCGGAAAAATATTCGTTATACTGAATATTTCGTTATTCTGGCCTTCTTTACATCGACATCTCACTGTATTTTCTTAAGCTTGGTACGATATACCAACCCTCAACCTCCTGATTCCTATCCATTGCTTTACCCACTTGAGTTACCGAATGCAAATTAAGATTACAACTAACAATGGAGATGTCCGATTGAGAGGATCAAATATCTTTACATGACGATAAGAAAAGAATTTTTAGCCACTTTAAAAGAGAGCATTTTCCTCGCCCCATGTTTTTTTTTTTTTATTATTTTCGCCATAGCACATGTTAATGTTAATCTTGGTAATAAGGAGTCAGAGAAGCTTATACGTTATCAAGATTAAGTTGCATTAACTCTGAGAGGAATGTTTTTCCACACAACAGACTAAATGACCATGTTGTTTTACCTCTTAGCGGCACTTTTTGGTACAGAATGGGCAGATCACAAGGACTGTGAAGGCTCAGAGAAGTGTGGGGGAGAGGACCCACTGGAGCAGCTGTTGGGAGTAGATGTTAGCCTCCCGACAAAGCCATCCAGTGTGTTCTTTAACGTGCACAAGATATAGCTCTCCCTAACACGGGGGGCGGGGGGGGCTAAGTCGGTAGCGCGTCAGGCTCGTAATCTGTAATTCCCAGGTTCGAGTCCCAGCTGGGTCAGCGTTGAGATTTATCTCCGAAAAAATATCCCGCCCTGCCCACGGTCAGTAGGGGCACCGATGGGCTGGGAAAGGCCACCGTCCGTCGGATGGGACGTTAAGCCGTGACCCCGTGTGCGGGAGAGCCATATCCTGTGCACGTTAAAGAACACGCTGGATGACCTTGACGGGAGGCTACTATCTGTCTCCCAACAGCTGTTCCAGTGGGTCCCCTCCCCCAACATTCTCTGAGCCTTCGGGGTTCATGTGACCTGGCCATGTAGCCCATGGTGTGCAAAAAAGTGCCGCTCAGAGGTAAAACAACAACCCTAACACGGGGACACTGTTTAACGTCCCATCCCACGGACAGCGGCCTTTTCAAATTCATCGATGTGGTCTACTGACCGTGGGCACGGCAGAGAGTTTAGCGTAGATAAATCTCAAGGCTGGCCCAACTGGGACTCGAACCTGGGAACTGTAGATTACGAACCTGGTGCCCTACCGACTGAGTCGACTCAGGTGTTAGTGGTAATCTTGGTGTTAAGAGTCGGAGAAATTATGTTATCAAGGTTACTTGCTTTACCTCTGGTCGAAGCGTTTTTCCACTGAATAGGCTAAATGACCAGGTTAAAGCCTAAACGGCTCCGAGATTAGGGGAAGGAGACCCACTAGACAGCTAATCCCCTCCTGTCCCCAATTCTAAATATGGATGATATAGCCCTCGCTCACCTTTCACTTGAAGTCAACTGTTGAAGATAGATGAACGCGTCCCGTCAAGGCCACGAAGCCTGTTCTTTAATGTTCCAAGGGTGTTTGTTCCTATGCACTTTGGATCACGGTTTAACGTCCCATCCGATAGGCGGTCATCCTTTCCATGGTCAACACTCTCTCACCGATGGTAGGTCAAGGGTTAGTGGAAGAAATTCTCAGCGCAGGTATGGTCTGGGCTCGAACCTGGGAACTGTAGATTATGAGCCTGACGCCCTGCTGAATGAAGCAACCCATGACCATCTTGATGCACCAGGCATCGACAGCTTTTGAGCCAGAAGAGCGAAATTAAATATGCATAAACATTTTAGCGATTTAATTAGTCTAAAATTAAACTAAAACCCATTTTCACGCTATATAAATCGAAAATAATTGATTCATTAGGGTTGGGTTGTTTTACCTCTGAGCGGCACTTTTTTGCACAACATGGGCTAAATGGCCAGGTCACATGGACCCCGAAGGCTCAGAGAAGGTTGTGGGAGGGGACCCACTGGAACAGCTATTGGGAGACAGATGGTAGTCTCCCGTCAAGGCCATCCAGCATGTTCTTTAACGTGCACAGGGTATGGCTCTCCCGCACACGGGGCCACGGCTTAACGTCCCATCCGACGGACAGCGGCCTTTTCAAGTCCTTCGGTGTCTCCTACTGACCGTGGCAGACTACTGACCGTGGCTACTGCCACGGTCAGTAGGAGACACCGATGGCTTTTCAAGTCCATCGGTGTCTCCTACTGACCGTGGGCAGGGCGGGGAATTTTGCGGAGATAAATCTCAACGCTGACTCAGCTGGGACTCGAACCAGGGGACTACAGATTACGAGCCTGGCGCGCTACCGACTGAGCTACCCCCGACCCTGATTCATTAGGACTATATTATAATTGATCATTTAATACTGTCTTTTTATCTAGTGGCAAGTGAATGTGAGAATAGGTTACAATGTAAGCCAGGTCGGGGCAAACCTTTTAGTTGAAGGGGAAAATAGAATGGCGGGCTTTTATGGAAAACTGAAGTGGAATGGTGTAGCGCATGAAAAACTCAAATAGAAGGGCAGGCCACAGGGAAAACTTGAATGGTGGAATGGCGGGCGTACGGAAAATTGAAATGGAAGGGTGGGTCGCATGGAAAATGGGATGGCGGGCTGCAGAGAAAACCTAAATGGAAGGGGAATATATCTCCAAAGAAATGTATAATTAATAATGTATGTATAACCAACGGAAAAAATCTAAAGTGAAACATATAATTAAAATAATTTTTAATGATAATTTGCTTCCCCGAAGTTGTACCTCTTATCCTCTGAGTTTTTGTTCTTTTTTAAAAATGTTATTTGTCATCAGTAGTTCATATTCGAACAAAACGGGGTGGCTGGTCGTAATTTGTCCAGGCCTGGTATAATATATAAAACACACAAGTGTTTTATTTTCTCTTCGTTATTTGAATTTCTGTTGTTTATATCATATGTGTATTGACCCAATCGAATTAGCCTCTGATATTTGGAAATAGCTCCAATTATTTAAGGAAAGAATCAGTCATGATAGTAATACATTTAAGTTCGGTAAAAAAAAATCTCCGGTTTTCGGTAAATAGCTATCTTGCGAATGAAATAAAAAAAAATGTCTTTGAACTAGTCAAACTTGTAAACCAAAACTGAAAATTTCCCATTTTTCTCAGTTTTCCTCCGAATTTAATTTGTTAAAACCGGAATTTCTTTGGAGAAGCCTCTGGAAAAAATCTAAATTATCTCGACTAAACTCATAGTTACGCTGCAGAATGTTTACCGACGTTAATTTAAAAGAACGAAATTTGATTATCAGAGAATTTACAGAGTAGCTTGAAAGAAAAAAAAAATATTTCACCCTGACTTCAAAAGATGGCAGCACTATTCACGATAATAACAATCAAGTGCCATCGTTTCTCCAACAGATCAATTGCGTGTATTTCTTCCTCTAACAACCAGGCTAATGTACTGTAAGAGCCGTGTTCAAATGTTCAACAGTGCGAAAGTTGTATAACACGGAGGTGAGAATATAGTTCGCGTGACTGTACGTGGGTAACACTCTCAGTTTGGGGTACTTCTGATTGTTGGAGTTGGATATTTCTGATCGCCTGACGATCTATCAAATTCCATTTCAACAGTAGGGGGGATGGATTGGCTCAATCGGTAGTGCGCCAAGCTCATAATCTGAAGTTTTCAGGTTTGAATCCCAACTGTGCGAGAGTTGAGGTTTCCACCTTGCCATCTTTCAGAAAGGGGACACCAATGGGCTTGAAAAGGCCGCTATCCGTTCTATGTAACGTTAAACTGCGGCCCCGTGTGCAAGAGAGCTATACCATGTGAAAGTTAAAGAACGAACGAAGACAGATAATAGTTTATGACCTCCTGTACACGGCACCATGGCTTTAGGACCCATCCGATAGATGGCGGCCTTTCCAAGCCCATCGGTGTCCTTGCTGACAAGAGGGAAGGGGTTTAGAGGAAACAAATCTCAATGATGACACTGTTGGGACTCTAACACAAAATAGATCTCTAAGTGTGACGAAACGTCAGGAGAAGAATTATGGAAAACTTCCTCTCTTATATATGATTCGAACCTCAGACCTTTGGTTCTGCTGCCAAACACATACGAGCAATTTGTCATCTTTAGAAGAATATTTACCTTTGAAACCAAATTAAGCACACATTTTACTTCACTAAAACTTAATGCAAATATCCACGCGTCATTATCTCTCTATTTCTATGAAGGTTGAGTCACATCTGTGAGGGTTGAGTTGGTTTAATTCTGGGAGGTTCTTGTTTGCACACAATGAGCTAACGTTCCAGGCTGCAAAGACCTTAGGAGTTCATAGAAAATTTTTAAAGGGACTGGCAGCTATTAGGAGATATATGGAAGCGTCCTGTGAAGGCTATCCAGCGTGTCCTTTAATGTGAATAAGGTATGGCTGTCTGGCACGACATGTCGTGGCTTTACATCCCATAGGATGGAGAGTGGCATTTCCAAGCCTATTGGTGCGCCTTTTCTGATTGACCCTTTCTGACTGCAGAGAGAGGGGCGGGATGCTCAGTCAGTAGTGCGCCAGGCTCGTAATCTGCAGTTCCCAGGTTCGAATCCCAGCTGGGTCAGCGCTGAGATTAATCACCACAAAACACCCCGCCTTGCTCATAGTCAGTAGAGGACATCGATGGGCTTGGAAATACCGCTGTCCGTTGGATGGGACGTCAAGCCATGGCCCAATGCCATGCCCCGTTAAGCCATGGCTTTAACGTGCACAGGGTATGGAGAGCCATATCCTCTGCACGTTAAAAAACATGCTGGATGGCCTTGACTGAATGCCTTCTAGGATGTTTTTTAAAACCCTCCAGGTTTTTGAACATGTTCTCCTCATCATAACTAGTTTTCTAGCGGTACTGAAATGGCAGTAATGCTTTGGGTTGGGTTGTTTTACCTCTGTGCGGCACTTTTTTGCACACCATGGGCTAAATGGCCAGGTCACATGGACCCCGAAGGCTCAGAGAAGGTTGGGGGAGGGGACCCACTGGAACAGCTGTTGGGAGACAGATGGTAGCCTCCCGTCAAAACCATCCAGCGTGTTCTTTAACGTGCACAGGGTATGTCTCTCCCGCACACGGGGCCACGGCTTAACGTCCCATCCGACGGACGGCGGCCTTTCCAAGCCCATCGGTGTCTCCTACTGACCGTGGGCAGGGCGGGGAATTTTTGCGGAGATAAATCTCAACGCTGACCCAGCTGGGACTCGAACCTGGAAGGCAGTAATGCTACATAACCATTGCTTAAACCTTACTCTGGCGATTACAAAGCAGAGAGGGATAAATGTGTAACACTAGGAAGGTTAATATGCACAGAGTATGACTCTCCAGCACATGGGCCACAGCATTCCGTCCCATACGATGAACAATGGGGGGCGGGGGTGACTCATTCGGTAGCGCGCCAGGCTCGTAATTTGTAATTCCCAGGTTCGAGTCCCAGCTGGGTCAGCGTTGAGATTTATCTCCGCAAAATTCCCCGCCCTGTCCACGGTCAGTAGGGGACACCGATGGGCTTGGAAAGGCCGCCGTCCGTCGGATGGGATGTTAAGCCGTGGCTCCGTGTTCGGGAGAGCCATACCCTGTCCACGTTAAAGAGCATGCTGGATGGCATTGACGGGAGGCTACCATCTGTCTCCCAATAGCTGTTCCAGTGGGCCCCCTCCCCCAACATTCTCTGAGCCTTCGGGGTCCTTGTGACCTGGACATTTAGCCCATGGTGTGCAAAAAAAGTGCCGCTCAGTGGTAAAACAACCCAACCCAACGATGAACAATGGAGTTTTCCAAAACCCAGCGATATTGCTTTTTTAACCTATGGCAGAAACGGGAGATGGGGAGAAAATTCTCATCACTGGCACAGTTGGGACTCTAACCAGGGAACTGCAGATTTACGATCTAGGTACGCTACCGACTAAGCCAATTCCGCCCGTATCTGTACGGGTTTATGCTCAAAATCAGATTTCCGAGCAAACATGAGTTTTCAGGTAGACATAAAACTAAAATCAAATAAGTGTTAGTATCTTTTGGAAACTTTATTTTTACCTAGAAAGTCGTATGTTGAGGAATGGGAAGGAAGTAACAATGTAGACAGTTAACGATGCATGCTACCTACGAAATTAGATGAATTCCCTTTTGATTAGGATGTATGTTCCTCGCCACCATGTTGCTTTATGAAAGATAGAAATAAATTTATTTTACAAAATTTTACACAAGGCATTCAGTGGGGATTCGTTTCTTGAGAAGTTCTTTACTTCTTAGGGGTAATTAAATTATGTATGTGGTTGTTTCTGTTTAAATATGCGGAAGTTAATGCAATTTAACTTTAATGGTAAAAGGGAACCTGAAAGCATATACACGTTAAAGTTAATTTTGGTTACAAAAACCTGTAACAGAACCTGGGAGGTTATGTTTAACGCTGCAAACACGCAATATTTACCAGAAATAAAACTTCCTGCTATCTAAGCTATCATGTTGTTATGACAAAAATGTATTCGCTCAATTTCTAAAGCATTCAAATTCTAGTCGGAACTCGAAACTGGTATAAGGTAGTTTTTGGAACAAGTTTTTATATTCTGTTTAAATATCTGGTAATTGCTTCTCTCTTGAGGTAACAAGAAATAAGCGTAATATTCGCGGCAAACGTGTACTTTACATGCAAATAAATTTTTTTTCAGAATAATTCTTAACAAACTGAAATCCAACTGGAGTGTTACTATCATTATTCTAAAAATAGAACAGCTATGTTATGCTATATATACACCGAAGACCCAAAGCATTATGAGCAGCGCGTCTTTATTCAAATCGAAGCAACTGCAGGTAAACGATGGCGCGTGTGAAGGTCATGAAACGATATAAATAACACCTGATACTGAGCTCTGTTAATCAGTGCTATTCTTGTTCTTCAGAAGGGAAAGGGAGTGAACTTCAGTTTGACAAAGGTTTCAACACCAGATGCTCGATTGTTTCCAGATGCAGAGATCCAGATGCTCGGTTTCAACACCAGATGCTCAAACCACAGATGCTCGATTGGATTGATGTCTGAGGAATTTGGAGGCCAGGGCAATATCCGAAAGTCTTCCTCATGTTCTGCGAACCATTGTCGAACTATTCGGCAGTGCGGCATGTCGCATTATCCTGATGAAACAAGGCACTATTAGTGGGGAATATTGATGCCATGAAAGGATTTACCTAGTCTGCAATGATGTTTAGTTAGGTACTAGACGTCATAATTTCCTGTACATTAATGACTGGATCCAGGGTTTCCCAGTAGAACATTACCTAAAGCATTCCACTTCCTCCAATTGCTTGTTTTCATCCCACAGTACATCCTGGTGCCAACACTTCCCATGGTAAATGACGCACATGTACCTGGCAGTAGTATAGTCAAAGATATGGCGCACCCGGAAGTGACCAATTAAAAATGGCGCCCCAGAACTAGGTCAGCATTTAGAGGTCGTTGACCTCGTGTTAGTGTGATGGGCTTTCTTGCTTTGATGGGGATGGCTTAATTTTCTTGATGGCGTCGTGATCAACGATCCCCCACTTCCGCAATAGGGAGGGTTTATATTTTTACTGGTTTCACTCCCCCATTTCTTTCCCCTACCCATACGCTTTTCCTCGTCCGTGATGGGAAGGGCTTGTGTGACGTCCGGGTTTCTTCTTCGGTCATTGATCCCTGTATATGGAGATGGCCTAGGGAGGGCTTATATTTTTACCAGTTTTCCACCCCTAGTTCTTACCCCCCAAGCGTGTGCTGGGCTAGGGTTCAGAGATTTTTCTCCGGTCATTGACCCCTGTATGTGGAAGACTCCCGCACGTGTCTGGCGTTAACCCTTGAAAAGACCCCACGGCTGTATGGTGTTGCAATAGGAACTCACATCCTGAAAATGACCGTTGACGGTAACAAGTTCGCCCACGTAGGTAGAATCGGTCACGAGGAGGGAACAAAATTTAAAAAAAATGTCCGCCATTGCCGGGAGGTGGGAGGACTTGTGAATGCGCATTGAAAGCCTCCCGCACAGCCCGGCCGCTACCGTGGCGTAGGTTGACCCCTGTATGTGGAGACGGCCTAGGGAGGGCTTAATGTTTGGCTCCACCATTTCCTGTATGAGCCGACCTGTTTCACAGATTTTTCTCGAATGTTCTGCAGTGGCGTCCTATCGTTTTTGAAGTCCCATTTCTGGCCCCCTAAGCACTTTTTTCATATGACAGTATTGTAGAGTGTGGCGGCCGAGTCTTCCGTTACGCGGAGAGCGTGAAGCATGACGTCATAGGAACGCATCGAGGAGTGGATAGACCTGTTCGGCTGAATTGAAGCGTACACCGTTAAAAAGTCAAAGAATTTCAACACTAGAACATAGGCGTTTGGAATTATATATTTCCAATAAACCTGTACGAGGGTTGTGGTGTGCAAAACAGAAAGCTACATTCACGTTACCTAGAATAAACAACTATTTGGAGTAATATATGCATAATTTACCGGTCAAAATACGTGTAGCACACAAATACTATAATTTTAAATATTACGTTTAAGTGTAATTTACCGTACGTTTTAAAATATACTCACGATGTTTATATGACATAAAGGTGTGATTCAAATATATTTTACGTTTAATACATAATTTATCAGTCGCTTAAAATACAGTCAGGATGTTTGTCACGGGTCGCGATATAAAGGTGTGAAGAAGTGATTCAATAAATTTTTACGTGTAAGTGATGTATATTCACGTGTAAGCGTACGTTATATGTCCTCGTATTATAACTTAGGTTCTACATGACAATAGTCACTGAATAAAAAGAGGATAATGTTTAACAACATGCAAAAAACTTTTTGAGTTCGCGAGATCTGCATACAGAAACAATTGAAAACATCAGACGGGACATTGAATAAAAAAAAAATTCTAGTAATCCAGAAGTGTGAAACATCTAAATAATTCTAGTAGTTTAATGCGAAAAAGTTTCCAAGTCAACCAGTTTCAAAATGTACTTCTTGAAAACGAATGAATATTCTGTCCACGTTAAAGCAGAAACACACTTAACCATTACCAAAGCTGAGAGCGTAATGTACCTTCACGACGGGAATACCCTATTTTTCGAAAACCCTTAGAATCACAAAAGTTTAGACACCGAAGATGCTTCCCCGCAATACAACACCCCAGGGGTTAAAGGATCTTTCTAAAAACCCATGTAACTTTGGCGCAATACACCATGGACTAAAGAATCAAACCCATTCACAGCGAGTTTTTCTAGGATGCTCCATCGATATGAGGACAAACCAGCTTCCATATTCTTAGGTGGTAGTGCGAACTGAAAACAGCTGTCAAAGTCCATATTGGGATATTCACTGTCTGGTGATTTAAATCAAAATGACATAAATGCACACGCTCTATTCACGCTCTGATGATTAAAATCAAAAACGACATAAATATACACTCTCTGATGAGTAAGTTGTCTCGTACACGTGTGAAATCTACGGACATCAAAGGGTGAACTATAACATTTTATGGCTGAGGTCTTGCACTCTGTCCGTGCTGGGGCGGGGATGGCTCAGTCGGTAGCGCGCCAGGCTCGTAATCTGTAGTTCCCGGGTTCGAGTCCCAGCTGGGTCAGCGTTGAGATTTATTTCCGCAAAATTCCCCGCCCTGGCCACGGTCAGTAGGGGACACCGATGGGTCTGGAAAGGCCGCCGTCCGTCGGATGGGACGTTAAGCCGTGGCCCCGTGTGCGGAAGAGCCATATCCTGTGCACGTTAAAGAACACGCTGGATGGCCTTGACGGGAGGCTACCATCTGTCTCCCAACAGCTGTTCCAGTGGGTCCCCTCCCCCAACTTTCTCTGAGCCTTCGAGGTCCATGTGACCTGGCCATTTAGCCCATGGTGTGCAAAAAAATGCCGCTCAGAGGTGCTCAGAGGTGCACCGCGTGCTTTCAGTTTAAAACATCGTTATAATTGTCTGTGCTTTTCAAGTTGCTACAGGACACGTGATTTTTTACTAGTCGTATTAAAGCCACAACAGTCGCCCACGTGCCTCGGTCACACGGAGACAGACGGGGACACTGTCAAAGGAGGATTTGAAAAACTCAAGTCCTGAATGTTTTACCTAGAATTATGTGGCTTTTCACTCTAGATAACCTGTTATTTTCTAAGACATAACAAATATTCTGATATAAATCAGGAATGGTGGAATTTCTTTGAAAGATATCACTTATTTAAATTCAGAAACTATACGACCCCTATTATCCATCTTTATCTGAATTATCCCTGTTCATTTTAATATTACTCTCTGACGTCTTAAACTTTCTTATGCCTCAGTTTACTATGTTTGTTTATATGTACTTGGGTGTCAAACTACTTGAACGTTTAATATCCAGAATTACCTTACCCCCTGCATGGAATAAATTATTAAGTCTGGCAGTTGTGCCAAACTTTTGTTTTGGTCCGTGTACTAGTGTGCAAATAATTCATGGCCAGATATACGCTCTAAATCTTAACTGGTGACCACATTTTCGGTAATCCAGGGATCTAACGTTTAGGAAATATTCCGTCATACTTAGAAAAATCGTTGGAAAAGCAAACTGTCTTTAGTACATTTGAAACTAATAAAAACTTTCGCATGCACACTTTTAGTGTGGATTAAATGAGAGTTGTGACACCCACTGCTCTAAAACAGGTTTCCCTAGGTCAACGAACTTTCTTTGCTCAGTCAAGAGTGGGTTCTCCTACGTCGAACATTGTTTGGTGTAACTAAGGAAGGTAATTTCACTGACTTATTATACTGAATCTTTGCTACTGATCCGAAATTAACTGATGTAGTGCAACCGTATGGACTACGCTATTGGTAAAGAATGTTTTACTGCGAACACTAATCTCTTTCATATCGGGACTTAACTCGCAAATGATTCGCAACGACTCTTAACAGTCGCAAACGAGTTATAACTCTATGGGGGTTATACAGTTGTAAAAAATATTTTGTTGATGTTGGAAGAAAATTTAAGATTCTTATTCCCTGTGAAAGCCGTCCCATGGCCGAGTGGTTAGCGCGCTTGGCTACTGATCTAAGGGACCTGGGTTCAAGCCCCGGATTAAGGCATGGATGTATGTGTCGTTTTTCTGCTGAGGTCCTGCCATCCTCTCAGACCTTCTACTATGGCATATAAACTGACAGGCTCCTGTCAGACCTCTGTGGCAAGCAGCTGCTTGAGCGGGTATTTATTATTTATTTATTCCCTGTGAAAGTTTATTTCTCTTGTAGGAACGTATAAAGGTAAGTGTTTTGAAATAGAAGTTTATCCCATAATTGCTTAATGCTATCACATTTGTAAACTAAATTGTTCCCACCAAGACATGTGAAAAAATTTCGCAGCGTAAAAGTCGTGTATCACATTTTGTGTTCTTCGATATTCACTTAAAACTCCTCTGGTCATTTACATGCAGATTTTTTATTTCTGTGTAATTCCGGTGTTGGGGAAATTAGCTGTCACTTTCTTCCTAGGGTTATTTTCAAAATAGAATGTCAGTCGTCTGTGTTTCGCTAGTACGTATATGGTTTAGGCTTCAGGTAAACCTTTGAACCCCGCTAAGAAAGAAATCACAATGACGAAAAGATCAGATACATTATTTATTTAGTAACATTTTCACGCCATTAGTTAGTACATATTCAGAGGTGCGTACCATCTCGCCGTACTTTTAGTAACATAGGAAAGTTCCATTCAGACATGAATGATATATTATCTAAACGATGTAACTCAACTTCTGCCTCTTCCACAAAAACGTTTAGCGATATCGGTGAATGTTTCTTACGTCTTCTGTGAAATAGCCTTCAACTGTTATAGCATGGTACCAATGGCGAAGCTGACTAAACGTCATTACAGATAAGATTTCATGGTCTAGCCATTGCGAAGATGTTATGGCTTTACCTTCACATTGATGGCTTTTAAGTCGCGCTACAATCCGATGATGTCCTTGTTACACTGTAAACAAACGGCATGAAATCCCTTTCCTTTAGGGTATTTCTTGAAACCTTTCCAAATAGGATCGCTCTTTCGTCCTGTCATGTTTAACGAATCGATTACTGACAGCAAATGACAGAGACACACAGTGGTACTTATGATTCAAATCCAAACCTTCAGCAATTCAGTGTGAACTAGATATCGACCAATTATAGGTTTCTGCAAGATTCTCCTCCCCTATTCTCCTCTGCTTTCCTCTCGTAACCTATTTCCCCCTCCAACCACCCTTCCTCTTTTTATAGAGCATTAACGATCCGGAGGAAAATTCTCTAGTTTTCGAGTTAATATGACTCTCATGTGTATAGTTTGTAAATTGGATTTTGGTGAGTTTCTTCATTGCAAAGGCGCATGGGGTGGCTAGGGTCATTTTTATTGTGTTGGTTTGAATAATTTTAAGATGTCTTTAGAAAAGAATTGGATATGTTCGAAATGTATCAATCTTCTCAGTAACACTTCTAAGCCTAAATTAAATAAACAACAGAAACTACAGCAACAGAAGAACGTGTCATCGCGCGATGTAACAACAGTTGACATGGAGACTAAAAGTCGTACAACAGATAAATCTAATGTGTGAACGTGTATAGCGTCTAGTCTCGTTTTCTTACATATCTCAAAATTATTTTAATAAGAGGTAAAGCAACCTGAAGTACGAGAGGAGCTTCTGGATTAAAACTGATACTAAGCGCATTAATCAGCATTTCAACTGAATTAAATCCACAATAATGTTATTCAAGACTACCTGTACAGTATGAGAAATTAATAAGCAACTACTTCCTGCCTTTTCCATTACTGGGACATGAATAAGAAAGGACCTAGAACTTCAGCAAATGAAGAAATGCTTTCTAACATAATCATCGTATGCCCCAACTGAAGTATCATATTCAATAAAATCAGAAGATGTTTATGTCAATCATTTTACCCACCTTTTTATTTGGTTGGAGTTGTAGATCCAAAATGTTCAAGAATTGAAAATGTACACAGAGCAGCAGGTGATAGTTTAGCATCATTTTTACCCCTGCATATCTGTTACACTACAACATGTAATTTGTGGAAACAAGGGCAGACTGTAATGCACGTTTGGAGAGAATTTATAACAACCATGTGAGGACCAGATAGATATGTTAATCACCTTTGAAGTCTCACTTAGTGGCCAACACTGTTACCTTTATACGTTCCTACAAGAGAAATAAACTTTCACAGGGAATAATATAAATAAAATAAAATAAATACCCCCTCAAGCAGCTGCTTGCCATAGAGGTTTGACAGGAGCCTGTCAGTTTATATGCCATAGCAGAAGGTCTGTGAGGATGGTAGGACCTCAGCAGAAGAATCTTAAATTTTCTTCCAACATCAACAACATATTTCTCACAAGTGTATAACCCCCCTAAATTTATAACTCGTTTGCGAGTGTAATTTTAAGTCCCGATGTGAAAGAGATTAATGTTCGCAGTAAAACAATCTTTAACAATAGCGTAGTCCATACGGTTGCACTACATCAGTTAATTTCGGGTCAGTAGCAAAGATTCAGTGTAATAAGTCAGTGAAATTGCCTTCCTTAGTTACACCAAACAATGTTCGACCGTAGGAGAACCCACTCTTGACTGAGCAAAGAAAGTTCGTTGACCTAAGGAAATCTGTTTTAGAGCAGTGGGTGTCACAACTCTCATTTAATCCACACTAAAAGTGTGCATGCGAAAGTTTTTATTAGTTTCAAATGTACTAAAGACAGTTTGCTTTTCCAACGATTTTTCGAATGACGGAATATTTCCTAAACTTCAGATCCCTGCATTACCAAAAATGTGGTTGCCAGTTAAGATTTAGAGCGTATATCTCGCCATGAATTATTTGCACACTAGTACACGGACCAAAACAAAAGTTTGGCACAACTGCCAGACTTAATAATTTATTACATGAAGGGGGTAAGGTAATTCTGGATGTTAAACGTTCAAGTGGTTTGACACCCAAGTACATATAAACAAACATAGTAAACTTGGGCATAAGAAAGTTTAAGACGTCAGAGAGTAATATTAAAATGAACAGGGATAATCCAGATAAAGATGGATAATAGGGGTCGTATAGTTTCTGAATTTAAATAAGTGATATCTTTCAAAGAAATTCCACCATTCCTGATTTATATCAGAATATTTGTTATGTCTTAGAAAATAACAGGTTATCTAGAGTGAAAAGCCACATAATTCTAGGTAAAACATTCAGGACTTGAGTTTTTCAAATCCTCCCTTGACAGTGTCCCCGTCTGTCTCCGTGTGACCGAGGCACGTGGGCGACTGTTGTGGCTTTAATACGACTAGTAAAAAATCACGTGTCCTGTAGCAACTTGAAAAGCACAGACAATTATAACGATGTTTTAAACTGAAAGCACGGACATTTGGGTTGGGTTGTTTTACCTCTGAGCGGCATTTTTTTGCACACCATGGGCTAAATGGCCAGGTCACATCGACTCCGAAGGCTCAGAGAAGGTTGGGGGAGGGGACCCACTGGAACAGCTGTTGGGAGACAGATGGTAGCCTACCGTCAAGGCCATCCAGCGTGTTCTTTAACGTGCACAGGGTGTCTCTCCCGCACACGGGGCCACGGCTTAACGTCCCATCCGACGGACGGCGGTCTTCCCAGACCCATCGGTGTCCCCTACTGACCGTGGGCAGGGTGGGGGATTTTTGCGGAGATAAATCTCAACGCTGACCCAGCTGGGACTCGAACCCGGGAACTACAGATTATGAGCCTGGCGCGCTACCGACTGAGCCACCCCCGCCCCTGCACGGACAGAGTGCAAGACCTCAGCCATAAAATGTTATAGTTCACCCTTTGATGTCCGTACATTTCACACGTGTACGAGATACTTACTCATCAGAGAGTGTATATTTATGTCGTTTTTGATTTTAATCATCAGAGAGTGAATATAGCGTGTGTATTTATGTCATTTTGATTTAAATCACCAGACAGTGAATATCCCAATATGGACTTTGACAGCTTTTTTCAGTTCGCACTACCACCTAAGAATATGGAAGCTGGTTTGTCCTCATATCGATGGCGCATCCTAGAAAAACACACTGTGAATGGGTTTGATTCTTTAGTCCATGGTGTATTGCGCCAAAGTTACACAGAGTTTTTAGAAAGATCCTTTATCCCCTGGGGTGTTGTATTGCGGGGAAGCATCTTCGGTGTCTAAACTTTTGTGATTCTAAGAGTTTTCGAAAAATAGGGTATTCCCGTCGTGAAGGTACATTACGCTCTCAGCTTTGGTAATGGTTAAGTGTGTTTCTGCTTTAACGTAGACAAAATATTCATTCGTTTTCAAGAAGTACATTTTGAAACTGGTTGACTTGGAAACTTTTTTGCATTAAACTGCTAGAATTATTTAGATGTTTCACACTTCTGGATTATTGGATTTTTTTTTTATTCAATGTCCCGTCTGATGTTTTCAATTGTTTCTGTATGCAGATCTCGCGAACTCAAAAGTTTTTTGCATGTTGTTAAACATTATCTTATTTTTATTCATGACTATTGTCTTGTAGAACCTAAGTTATAATACGAGGGCATGTATATTCACGTGTAAGCGTACATTATATCACTTACACGTAAAATTTATTGAATCACTTCTTCACACCTTTATATCGCAACCCGTGACAGACATCGTGACTGTATTTTAAGCGACTGATAAATTATGTATTAAACGTAAAATATATTTGAATCACACCTTTTATATCATACAAACATCGTGAGTATATTTTAAAACGTACGATAAATACACTTAAACGTAATATTTAAAATGATAGTATTTGTGCGCTGCACATATTTTGACCGGTAAATTGGGGCCGGGGTGGCTCAGTCGGTAACGCGCCAGGCTCGTAATCTGTAGTTCCCGGGTTCGAGTCCCAGCTGGGTAAGCGTTGAGATTTATCTCCGCAAAATTCCCCGTCCTGCCCACGGTCAGTAGGGGACACTGATGGGCTTGGAAAGTCCGCCGTCCGTCGGATGGGACGTTAAGCCGTGGCCCCGTGTGTGGGAGAGCCATACCTTGTGCACGTTAAAGAACACGCTGGATGGCCTTGACGGGAGACTACCATCTGCCTCCCAACAGCTGTTCCAGTGGGTCCTCTCCCCCAATCTTCTCTCAGCCTTCGGGGTCCATGTGACCTGGCCATTTAGCCCATGGTGTGCAAAAAAGTCCCGCTCAGAGGTAAAACAACAACCCAACTGACCGGTAAATTATGTATATATTACTCCAAACAGTTGTTTATTCTAGGTACCGTGAATGTAGATTTCTGTTTTGCACGCCACAACCATCGTACAGGTTTATTAGAAATATATAATTCAAAACGCCTATGTTCTAGTATTTAAATTCTTTGACTTCTTAACGGCGTACGCTTCAATTCAGCCGAACAGGTCTAACCACTCCTCGATGCGTTCGTATGACGTCATGCTTCGCGCGCTCCGCGTAACGGAAGACTTGGCCGCCACACTCTACAATACTGTCATATGGAAAAAGTGCTTAGGGGGCCAGAAATGGGAGTTCAAAAATGATAGGACGCCACTGCAGAACATTCGAGAAAAATCTGTGAAACAGGTCGGCTCATACAGGAAATGGTGGAGCCAAAAATTAAGCCCTCCCTAGGCCGTCTCCACATACAGGGATCAACCTACGCCACGGTAGCGGCCGTGCTGTGCGGGAGACTTTCAATGCGCATGCACAAGTCCTCCCACCTCCCGCAAATGGCGAACATTTTTTTTTAATTTTGTTCCCTCCTCGTGACCGATTCTACCTACGTGGGCGAACTTGTTACCGTCAACGGTCATTTTCGGGATGTGACTTCCTATTGCAGCACCATACTGCCGTGGAGTCTTTTCAAGGGTTAACGCTAGACAAGTGCGGGATTCTCCCACATACAGGGGTCAATGACCAGAGGAAAATCTCTGGACCCTGGCCCAGCACATGCTTGGGGGGTAAGAAATGGGGGTGGAAAACTTGTAAAAATATAAGCCCTCCCTAGGCCGTCTCCATATACAGGGGTCAATGACCGAAGAAGAAACCTTGACGTCACACAAGCACACCCCATCACGGACCAGGAAAAGCGTACGGGTGGGGGAAAGAAATGGGGGAGTGAAACCGGTAAAAATATAAACCCTCCCTATTACGGAAGTGGGGGAGTCGTTGACCCCGACGCCATCAAGAAAATTAAGCCCTCCCCATCAAAGAAGAAAGCCCATCACACCACGAGATCAACGACCTCTAAGTGCTGACCTAGTTCTGGGGCGCCATTTTTAATTGCTCACTTCCGGGTGCGCCATGTCTTCGGCTATACTATGCCAGGTACATGTGCATCATTTACCATGGGAAGTGTTGGCACCAGGATGCACTGTGGGATGAAAACAAGCAATTGGAGGAAGTGGAATGCTTCAGGTAATGTTCTACTGGGAAACCCTGGATCCAGTCATTAATGTACAGGAAATTATGACGTCTACTACCTAACTAAACATCTTTGCGGACTAGGTACATCCTTTCATGGCAACAATATTCCCCTCTAGTAGTGACTTCTTTCAGCAGGATAATGCGACATGCCGCACTGCCGAATAGTTCGAGAATGGTTCACAGAACATGAGGAAGACTTTCGGGTATTGCCCTGGCCTCCAAATTCCCCAGATATCAATCCAATCTAGCATCTGTGGTTTGTGTTGGAACAGTATATCCGATCTGCGGCGGCTAAACCATATAACCAATAAGAGTTCAAGTATCTGCTGGTAACGTGTTGGTATCAGATACCGCGAGACACCTTTAGAAATCTTGCAGCGTCCATGCTTCGCCAGGTAACAGCTGTTTTGGCCGCATACGGAGGATTAACATCATATTAGGCAGGTGGTCATAATGTATTGGCTCTTCGGTGTATATCTATTGATATTGAATGCTTAATTATTGCTTTCCGTAGGAATATGTGAAGTATCGATATCAATGCTCAGCATATTTCTTACATTGATCGATGTTGGTAGGAATATATATATATGCTGTGTCCCAAGATGGCAGAGACAGCGGTCGACTAGTACCTTTTTGAATAGCTTGCTATTCAAAAAGGTTAACTCAAAACTCACTGTAGAAAATGTGTAAAAGGGAAAAATATCTTAGTTTTCCCTATTTTCACCCTCTTTTCACCATAAAAGACATTGTGTTCCTTTATAACATAACATTTACCAATAGAATCTGCTGAGCGTATTTCTTCCCCACCACTTTGAGCGTTTTGGTTCATCTTCCACAGAAACCTAATGTAAAATCTGGTATAGCGCATTTTGTGCAAGGCTAAGTTAGCTTTACAAGGGACGAGATTACACATCTGCAATTATATATTATTGTACAACTTCTTGCTTCCATTTTTCTGTAAGAATTAAATCTTTTTGGTACAATTTTAAAAAAATCTGCTAATGACTAATTGAAACGCAGTAAAGAAAACTTATTATAACATATTTTTATAATTTTATTTCAAATTTTTTAAAACGGTAATTATTTCTTGTGCTACTTATAGAAACTAATTTAAAAAAATTATGTCACATGAAGAAATCGACCATTTGTGAAAACCAATGCTTTCGTTTCTTATCTCGTTTTCAAAGAAAACGAGATATTAGTTTCGTTTTGTCGTCTGTCTGTCTGTCTGCTCGTCTGTAGACATCGGACTTCTTTATTTACAAAGATAAATTAAAAATTATTTTTGTGTTGGATGGGTATTGATAAAATATTACGATATATACTTTCCGAATTTCTAAAGCTATAATTATGTCCTCTAGCAGGGGTAAAAAGTTAAAAATTTCGAACGAATATTATCAACGATGTATTATGTTAGAAATTTGAAATTTTGGTTCTGAAATGTGAAGGTCATGGAATTTTCATTCCCAACAATGAGTTAACGCCTTAGACCCAGGGGGGACACTTTTTTTTTGTTTTAGCAGAAAATTGTTTGTATTTAGAAAAAAAAAAGTTCATTGGGTAAGATAGGAGTTGATAAAATATTATGATTTGCACTTTCAAAATCTTTCGAACACTATAATTGCGCCCTCTGACGGTAAAAAAAGTTGAAATTTTCAAAATTTCAAAAGAATATTGGAAAGATATATTTAATGATAGAAATTAAAAAAATTTATGGTGGAATATGAACGTCATGAAGTCTTTCACTAGAAACAATGAAAGTGATTATTAGAAAACTCTATTTTTGTTGGATACACTATATGAAATATTACAATTCGCATTTTTCAAACATTTAGGTGGTTTTTTATATATATGGTAATATATATATATAGTGATATATATATATATGTATCTATATAGATCGCGAAATATGGAAATGGTACAGCTGTTAGCAACTTTTCCAAATAACATCTATATGACACAAATTTGAAATTTCAGTGGTGGCTTTTCAATAGATATTCCACTGAGAGCAATAATCTACCCTTTTTTCTGAGAAAGATGTGGAAAATGCAGTGTTTTAAAATTAAAAATTAAAATACGAATACTTTTATGTTGTAGAATTATTAATAAAATACTATTTGCATTTTTCCCATTATCGCTAGCTCAAATTAAAACCTTTAAAGAGTAAAAGAGTACGTAATGGAAAAAAAAATCATTCTCTTTGAACACGAGATTCTCATATGCGCCAGAAGCGATATGTTTTCTTCTAGTTTCAAATATAAATTGCACTTTTTTATTTTCTTTTAAATTAAATTTTAATGCATTACACCCGTGGCCGAGTGGTTAGCGCGCTTAGCTACTGATCTACGGGACCTGGGTTCGAGCCTCGGGTAAGGCATGGATGTTCGTGTTATTTTTCTGCTCAGGTCCTGCCATCCTCTCAGACCTTCTACTGTGGCATATAAACTGACAGGCTCCTGTCAGACCTCTGTGGCAAGCAGCTGCTTGAGGGGGTATTTATTTATTTATTTTATTTATTCGTTTTCCTTATTGTTTCCCTGCTACATGAAATGCAATACGAATCGAAGCACTGTTTGAGGTCGCCACTTACACCTTCTCAAGTTGAACATATTTTCTTTATGCATTCTTTGCTTTGGTACACTTGGAATAGATCTATTTATCATAATTAGCTCGAGATTTCATTTGTTATAACACTCCTTGGCGACCTGCGAACGTCCGTTGCAATATTTGGAAAATAGGACGCATGATACTTAGCGTCATTAACGTTAGATCAATGGTTCTCAAACTTTTATGCTTCACGTACCCCCTGGAAATGTGTATGTAACTGGCGTACCCCTTGTATAGATAGATAAAAATATAGTTATAGTATAACAATGGGAGTAAAACAAAACACTGACTTTGTTACTAGATTTAGCGGCTTTTGAGCTCTCACGGCGTACCCCCAAAAATATTACCGCGTAACCCACGTTGAGAACCTACATTAGAGTATTATCCATTCATGGTAAAAGAAAACTTTTAATCTTTGCAGCTTGTGAAATGAGACTGAGATGATGAATTAAAACTGCCTTAATAAAAATTTTTATCTATATTTGCTCAGTATATAAAATGTTAGGGAAACTGAAAAATAATTTAAAACAATGTTGATCATCTATTTTTTGCTTTAAAAACTGAATATCATTGAAAACATTATCAGCAGCAGAATATATATATATATATCACGTGAATATTCCTAATATTTTCCAAATCTGACATTAAAGTTTTGTTTCGCATTTGGTTACGTTCAAATAATTGTTCAGTTTAAATTTGTATGGTGGGGCGGGGGTGGCTCAGTCGGTAGCGCGCCAGGCTCGTAATCTGTAGTTCCCAGGTTCGAGTCCCAGCTGGGTCAGCGTTGGGATTTATCTCCGCAAAATTCCCCGCCCTGCCCACGGTCAGTAGGGGACACCGATGGGCTTGGAAAGGCCGCCATCCGTCGGATGGTCCCCTCCCCCAACCATCTCTGAGCCTTCGGGGTCCATGTAACCCATGGTGTGCAAAAAAAGTGCCGCTCAGAGGTAAAACAACCCAACCCAACTCTTTGTATTTTAACTATACTGTATATTAAGTAAGTTTTGATTTTTATATATCCATCTTAGCCTAAAATGTTTAAGCAGTTATTTCAATATCTTTGCGATCTATTTTAAGTAATATTCAATTATGATTTTTTAAATATTTTTTACTTTATCATTTATTTATATCGAACCATTTATTTTTAAACTTTTAACATAAACCGCTCACAACAGCTAAGTTGTTATTCGTTCCGTTTGTTGAGATCAGTCTGAGAATACCTTTCTCAGTGATTATGGTCAATTTCATTTCTGATTTTTTCAAAATGTATTTAGTATCGTAGATAATGAATGACTTTTTATAGAATGCCATGTGACCAGCCTCTAAATTCCTTCTTCGGAGATATATCTCTTTGGTTGATGAACCATTAATTGTGGGCATTGAGAGAACAACTTGCAGAATATTAAATTTTTCTAACAGGACCATTCTTGATCTTTTGAATTTAGAGGCTATGGTATGATAATACTTAGCCATATCTCTAATTATCTAATTCGGGTTGGTTGCCATTATACTGAAGATGTTTCTTGTATTTTTCTTCATATACACCGAAGAGCCAAAACATTATGACCACCTGCCTAATATGATGTTGGTCCTCTACGTGACTCCAAAACAGCTCTTACCCGGCGAGGTATGAATGATACAAGTTTTCTAAAGGTATCTTGTGGTATCTGGTATTAACACATTACCAACAGATCCTTTGACTCATGTAAGTTACGTGATTGAGCCGCAGCTGATCGGATATGCTATTCGAACGCAAATGCTCGATTAGATTGATGTCTGGGGAATTTGGAGGCCAGGACAATACCCGGAAGTTTTCCTCATGTTCCACGAACCATTTTCGAACAATCCGGTCAGTGTGGCATGGCTGCTGAAAGAAGACATTACTAGAGGGACTTTACCGTTGTCATGAAAGGATGTACCTGGTCTATAATGAAGTTTAGGTAAGTGGTAGATGTCATAGTTCCCTGCACATGAATGACTGAACCCAGGGTTTCCTAGCAGAACATTGCCCAAAGTATGAGCAATATCAGATGTTATTTATACCGTTAAACATGGTAAACAACAGTCTTTTACAGTTTTCATTGGGAGCGTTTCTTGCTCACTAACTTTGCCCGTCACATCTGTCCATGTGCAAGCACGTCTTAAGGGATGTCGCTTCAGACAGAACTTGAATGAAGAGTGGAATACCGTGGTGTTTAGTGACGAATCTCGTCTTTGTCTTGGTCAGCACGACGGTAAATAACGTATTCGCCGTCATCCAGGGGAAAGGAACACTACACAATGCGTGCGACATCGTCACACAGTTCCAGCACCTGGTGTCTTGGTGTGGGGTGCCATTAGTCGGACATCTCGGTCAGAACTGGTCATCATAAGGGGATCTCTAACTGCCCAATGATATGTTACCAACATTTTGCAGCCAGTAACTGTCCCATTTGTTCAGCTGCGTTGAACCTTTTATCAGCAAGAAAACGTCCGTCCCCACACAGCCCGCATTAGTCTGCAGAATATACGAGCAAAACATAAAGGTACTACCACGACTAGCACGCTAGCCGGACCTTTCACCTATTGAACACGTTTGGAACATGATGGACCGACAGCTCTAATAACACCCAAGAGGTGCGCCAATCACTGTCAATGAAATGGAACAGCGACGTAACGCTATTTGACGTTCTATCCCTGAGGAGGACATTATACGTATAGCTGTACGATAGCCTCCCCCCCCCCCCGTATTCATGAATGCATTGCTGCGCAGGGCGGTTCAACATCGTACTAATTATACCACTTTACCGAGTAGGTAAAACTGGTAATTTTCTATATTTTTTTGATAATGTAATCAATCGCACATCTCAGTGTATGGGTTGGGTTGTTTTACCTCTGAGCGGCACTTTTTTGCACACAATGGGCTAAATGGCCAGGTCACCTGGACCCCGAAGGCTCAGAGAAGGTTGGGGGAGGGGACCCACTGGAACAGCTGTTGGGAGACAGATGGTAGTCTCCCGTCAAGGCCATCCAGCGTGTTCTTTAACGTGCACAGGGCATGTCTCTCCCGCACACGGGGCCACGGCTTAACGTCCCATCCGACGGACGGCGGCCTTTCCAAGCCCATCGGTGTCCCCTACTGACCGTGGGCAGGGCGGGTAATTTTGCGGAGATAAATCTCAACGCTGACCCAGCTGGGACTCGAACCTGGGAACTACAGATTACGAGCCTGGCGCGCTACCGACTGAGCCACCCCCGCCCCCTCAGTGTATGTTAACAGCTGACTGCATTTCAATAAAATGGCATTAATCTTTCAAGGTGTTGCAATGTTTTTCCTGTAGTGCATTTTCTGATTACTTAAAATATTACCTCTAATTTCCGCTCTCATTAATTAAGTGTATTTCCAACGTTCCCAGTTGTTGATCTGTTTTCATTTCCACACTGAAATTGAAATAAAAAATAATGTCCTACAAAAATACCAGTCCTGCTTGTAGTTTGTAGGTATTAACTTTCTCTTTAACGGTAGCTGCCGGAATTTTCTGATTAGCTCTTGTAGTAATTTACTACGATAGAAAAAAGCTGTTAATTGGTGCAATTTTCGTAGTTCGGATGGCTCATCGAATATTTAAAAAAATCGAATTTAATTGAGTTCATTGACTCGTTCAAAGTCCCATGCTCCCACGAACAACCCCCGTTTTTTAAACAATTATAGAGCACTGAATGCTATTTTAGCAAAATACGGATCGCTAAATGTGATTTAAACAAGTTATGGTATATTGAATGTGATTTTAGAAAGTTCGTTGCATTAAATCTGTTTTATCTAAAAATTATTGAAAGTTGCACGTGATTTCTAATTAACATTAAAATATTAGAATATTTTTGAGAATACCATCATCTATCTATAAAATTAACACTTAATTTTAACAAAATTAATAATTTTATTTCTTTTATAAATCTATGAAGTCCAAATTATTATTAATGGCTCAAGAAATGATCACATTAATGACATCTTGTTCATAAACTTGACAAAATTAATTTTTCTCACCACGACAGAGTAATTAAACGACAGTAAGAAGTAAGTTAATACTTGGTTTTCTATTCCCTCCGTTGCCATTAGAAATGTCGAAACTTTGATGAACGAATTAATGATATCAAAAGAATTCATTCTAGAAATTTAAATCACCTCTTTGACAGTTTAATTTAACTACCATTACGTTTAGAAGGAAATATTTATAAATATTTAACCACATATCATTAAAATTTGTAGAGACAATTTCTTTCCGTTTTCCAGTTTTGCAATTAAAATCAACATTAGTCGAAGCTTTTGGATAATTGAATTTGGAACCTCCCGTGGCATTTATTATTGCACGATGTTAGGTAGGTAAGGCTTTGCTTTCGAAGGAAAAGTCAACCAAACAAAAGGACTATTGGGAGTTGCGATGCGAAGAGACGGAAACCTCCGGAGAGAAAAGAGCAGAATGTCGAGGAAGTTGATTTGCGGCTTATCGGGAATCATTCGTTGGCCAGAGTGTGAGCATTGCCGAACGAAAGCCCACATTGATTCGAGTTCAATAAAGTTTCGTATCAGAACTTCGTCATTGACTAGACGGAGGGTGAGCTGTGTTGTATGGAGACGCATAAATATCAATGGTTCACAAACTCGGATATAAACTTTCCGATGCGCTCATTGCCCTTTTTTTATATGTAGCTAATAGAAAAACCTTTCAGGAGGAGAAGATTGAAATGAAGTAAGTGCAGTGAAAGAACGGAAAAAGAGCAGAGGCAGAATTGATGTTCTGCATCAAATGTAAAAAGTTACTTTTATAGGGTTTAAAATATTTTAATAAAGGCGTTATTTTTATCAATCACTTTTAGTGTTTTTCAAGAAGAAAGAGAGGGCATACAGTGGAGGATAAAACTTATTATTTCGTATAAGTTTTGCTTTCATAATGGAGGTAATCTGGTACACCCGCTTTCTCGAGGATTATACTGCCTCACCGTGACAGAGGGTAGGAATGGGAGAAGTACCTCGGAACTTTATTCTTCTATAGCGGATGTATACTGTCTTGGGGAGAGTTTGGCTGGCCAACATCCTTATAACAGAATTTGGATTGGATTGTTTTACCTCTGAGCTGCACTTTTTTGCACACCATGGGCTAAATGGCCAGGCCACACAAGGACCCCGAAGGCTCAGAGAAGGTTGGGGGAGGGGACCCACTGGAACAGCTGTTGGGAGACAGATGGTAGCCTTCCGTCAAGGCCATTCAGCGCGTTCTTTAACGTGCATAGGGCATGGCTCTCCAACACACGGACCACGGCTTAACGTCCCATCCGAACGACGGCGGCCTTTCCAAGCCCATCGGTGTCCCCTACTGACCGTGGGCAGGGCGGGGAAATTTTGCGGAGATAAATCTCAACGCTGACCCAGCTGGGACTCGAACCTGGGAACTACAGATTACGAGCCTGGCGCGCTACCGACTGAGCCACCCCCGCCCCCCTTATAACAGAAAGTCGTACAACTGATATTGATGTCATTAACTGAATTATGATGTCATAGCCTAAAAAAAATTCTAGAAATTTCTTATAAATTTATTTTTATTATTATGGTAAATTTCAATACTAATCATTGTACTAATATTTATTTATAAATATATATTGTTTAGGAACAAATTTAGCATATATTAACATAATGATAATGTTAATAAATAAGAACAATTTTCCTTCAAAAAATGTATTTGTAGCTAAATATTAATAAAACTATTAATATTAAAATTCATCAGTAATAATGATATATATTTTATCTTGTTTTCAAAGAAAGATATATATATATTAGTTTCGAATTGTCCTTTGTCTGTCTGTAGACATCGAACATTTTTGTTTACAGAGATAAATCAAAAATTCTTTTTGTGTTGATTAGGAATTGATGAAATATTACGATATGCACTTTTCGAATTTCTCTAAAGCTATAATTACGCCCTCTAGGATGGAAAAAATTGAAAACTCCAAAATTTCAAACGAATATTACAAACGACGCATTTATGAAATTTTGAAATTTTGGTGGTGGAATGTGAACCTCACGAAGTTTCCATTTCCTACAATGAGTTGACCTCTTTGACCCAGAGGGGGTGGGAAAGCACACTTTTTTACTTTTAGCAGATAACTGTTTGCTTTTAGAGATAAATGAAAGATTATTTTTGGGTTAGATAGGAATTGATAAAATATTATGATTCACACTTTTTAAATCTTCCGAAAACTATAATTGCGCCCTCTAACAGTGGAAAAATTTGAAAATTCTAAAATTTCAAACAGATATTGCAAACGACGTATTTAATCTAGAAATTTTCAATTTTGGTAGTGGACTGTGAACGTCATGATGTTTCCATTGGCAACAATCAATTGACCTCTTAGACCCAGGTGGTTGGGAAAAGACAATTTTTTTGTTTTAGCAGATAACTGTTTGTATTTAGAGATAAAAAAAAAAATCTTTTATAATCAGATAGGAATTGATAAACTATTATGATTCGCCTTTTCGGAATCTTTCAAACACTATAATTGCGCCCTCTAACGGTGAAAAAGTTTGATAATTCCAATATTTCAAACGAATATTGCAGCAATGCATTAATGATAGAAATATGAAATTTTGGTGGTGGAATGTGAACGTCTTGAGGTTTACATTGGAAACAATGAAATTGATGATTAGAAAACTTTTTTTAATTTGATTGGTACTAATGAATTTTTCAAATACTTCGCATTTTTCAAATACTTAGTAGTTTTAATATATATATCTCTATACAGATCACTGAAATGATGAAACGGCAGGGCTGTTCGTAGATCGTATAATCATATTCGATGTACCGAGTAATAATTTTACCCCTAACCATCTCCATCATAAAGATCTCCATCAACTTTTACGGCTATTTGGCATGAGTAAGAACAAAATATATAAGTAAACCACCCTTAGGTGGGCTCCTAAGGGCAAACATAAGAAAAGCTGAAAATAGCAGTAAAAATGTATAAGAAACCTAAAACGGGTAGATCTCCTCAGAGAACGCTACCGTTTTAGGCCTCTTGTACTTGTTCAAAACAGTATGATCGTAAAGAATCAGAAGAAATAATCTCATTGGGATACAGGACTGTTATTATATTTTACAAATAATATGTATAAAATAAGAATTTGAATAAGTGGTAGATTTTACGTTATTCCACTGACAAGAATAATCTACCCACTATTCTGAGAGAAGTGTAGGAAATACAACTTTTTAGAAATAAAAATTTAAAAACGAATACTTTTATGTGTATAATTACTAACAAAATACTATTTACATTTTTATCATCATCCTCTAGCTCAAATTAAAACTTTTAAGGAATGAAACAGCCGTCCCGTGGCCGAGTGGTTAGCACGCTTGGCTACTGATCTACGGGACCTGGGTTCGAACCCCGGATAAGGCATGGATGGATGGATGTATGTGTCGTTTTTCTGCTGAGGTCCTGCTATCCTCTCAGACCTTCTACTGTGGCATATAAACTGGCAGGCTCTCTGTCAGACCTCTGTGGCAAGCAGCTGCTTGAGGGGGTATTTATTTATTTTATAAGGAATGAAACTGTAGGTAAAAGAAAAACTACTTTCTCTTTGAAAACGAGATTCTCAATGCGCCAGAGGCAATATGCGTCCTTCTAATTTTCTAAGAGGTTTTCAGTTTTTTAGAACTATTTATGCTGGCGTTAAAATTCAGTTGTATGGTCTTTTGTTATAGGCGATGATGGTTTGGCTCCTTGAAGTGCCCAGACTCATAATCTTCAGTTCACGGGTTCGAGCTCCAGCTGTGTCAACGTTGAGATTTACCTCCAATAAAATTCCATCCTAACCTCGGTCCGAAAGGGTACACCAATTGGCATAAAAGGCTGGCGTCTGTTGGATGAAACTTAAGCCATGGCCTCACATAGTGCAGAGTCATACCCTGTGCACGTTAAATAACGCGGTCTTGAAGGGAACTTCTGTCTCCTAACAGCTGTCCAGCGGATCCCCTTCCCCAACCTTCTCTCAGCCCCTGGAGTCTTTGTGACTTGATCATTTAGCCCATTTTGTGCAAAAAAGTGCCCCTCACAGCTAAAACATCGCAACCCTAGGACACTTTGTGACAGTAGAAGGGATACCAAGACAGTTTCTGCAATAAACGACATTAAGATCCAGAGAGATAAAGGGGAAATCAAAGAATTGCATGAATGGATACATGCGGAAACGGATATATTCTGCATCTAATGATCTCTATGGAAGGTGTGGAAACAGAGAACTAAGAAAAGGTTAACGCATTTCGTTTCATATGATCTGACCGGGTCGATCATAAGAGATGTATACGAAATGGATTCTTGCGACATGGGGATGGGTTGTTTTACTTCTGAGCGACCCTATTTTGCACACAATGGGCTATATGGTCAGGTCACAAGGTCGGCAAGGGCTCAGAAAAGTTGGGGTAGGGGATCCGATGGAGTGCTGTTAGGAGACAGATGGTAACCTCTCGTCAAGCCATCCAGAATGTTCTTTAACATGCACAGGTTATAGATTTACGTCCCATCGACGAATGGTATCCTTTCCAAACCTATGAGTGTCTCCTTTCTCGCCGAGGGCAGGGTAGGGGTTAGAGGAGATAAATCTCAACTCTGGCACAGTTAGAACTCGAACCTGGGAACTACATATTATGAGCTAGTGTGCCTATTGACTCAGCACCTATGAACGAAGAAATTGCAAAATTGCATATATTTAGCTGACTAAAGATACCAACGTGAAAAGCTAAGTACATAATTATCTATTGGGATGGAATATAAATAACGCTGCCTGATAGGTAATTATGTTTAACATGCACAGGGTATGGATTTACGTCCCATCAACGAATGGTATCCTTTCCAAACCCATCAGTGTCTCCTTTCTCGCCGAGGCAGGGTGACTCCAAGGGTTGAGAGAAGGTTGGGGAAGTTCCCTTCAAGACAGCGTTATTTACATATGAGCCCAATAAATAATTATAATAGTATAATAGTACATAATTATCTATCTGAACAGAAGGTTTTTCCCCCGCAATGGGCTAAATGATCAGATCCCAAGGGCTTTCTCTGAGTTCCTGGAATCTTATCATCGTTGATTGGGGGAAAGGGATCTATTGGACAGCTTTTAGGAGACAGATGGAATCTTTTCCGAGAGCGTAATCTTTCTACCGAATAAGAAATATTAATATTTAATAAGGAATATTTTTTTTTTACTTTCTTGCTGAGAATACAAAACTTCCGAGGAAACATTCATTTTAAAAAACAACTAAAATTACATAAATTCGATCATTCCGTCAAGCGTTTGTTAACGTGCACAGCGTATGGATGTCCCTCACACGGCTTAATGTCCCATATGACGGACGACGGTCTTTCCAAGTCCATCGATATCCCCTTTCTAACCGATGGCAAGAATGAAGCTTTGTGGAGAGAAATCTCGAAGCTGGTACAGGTGAGTCTCGAACAGATTACGAGCCTGGCGTGATACCAACTAAGGCAATTATTTTATTTATTAATACGAAAAAGAAAACTATTTAAAATCTATGGAAGCCTATATACGGCGGAATCTAACTTAGCATAAATTCAATCATTCCAGGTGATAAAGTATATTTAGATTTATTCTTATCGACGTATTCAATACGAAAATTCGTTTTTTGTCATCTGAATTCTATTATTAGTTTTCGGATCGAATGAAAATCCTTCAATAAATTATTCCTTTATGTTATTTGAGGAGCAAAAAAATCCAAAAAATTAGAGCATGCTTACTTGCATTGATTCTAAGCTTGTTGTTGTCAACCATCTTGTTCCTACAGAAATAATTTTGAAGAATTAACAATACTCAAAAGCGCAGAGCGCTCTCTAATAATCCGTCATTAACACTTAGTGCCACATTACTTTCCACAATTCACCATCAACAGTTCAGGCTCGATAGTGGAGTCAAAAGTGACTAATCGTTTTGTATTTGAGGCTTTGGTCATCAGTGGTAAGAGTAATAATGTTTATCACTGATTAATAGAAGTTTCCATACATTTAAACGTTTCCGTTTTGGAGCTGAAGACATTATAATGAAGTTCTCACTTAAAACATGGGTTCTCCTTTGACTACACATCGCTCCAAAGGAATAAAACCTACCTGATACTGAAACTAAGACGATATCGTGACAAATAAAAAACTAAAAACTTTGAACGATCCAAGCACCGAAAATACAGAATACAAACATGGCACTGTCATTATCATAACTGAAATTCAGAAGGTGAAACTTTCGTTGTAGTCAGTTTAATTTTTTTCATTTGCATTATATGCTCTTTGCTCTTGTTAGAAAATATAAACAAGATTAGCTTAAAAAGTTCAACACTGAGAATGTTCAGTAGGCCGTGGTACAACGGAGTTCAAAACATTTCACCTAAACAGCTCTTTAACTGCTTTAATCCAGCCCCCGAACTAGAAAATATACAGGCGACGAAATCGAACCGAAAAAAAGTAAAAGGTCAAGAGACTGGATTTCCATTGCTATATAATATTTTCCCCACCGTTTTAGAAGTCTTTAAAAAAACATCTTGCAAAATGCGTAAAATATGCCTTCATTACCCTTACTAATATTCTCAATTGTGAGGGATGACCCCTTTTCCCCCCACCTCCCTAGATCCGGCCCTATGTCTATTAATTGAAACCAAGCTAGAGCCTGGGACAAGACTAAACCTATAGGATGGCGTTATAGTCAATATTCAAATTTATTTCCAAGGTATCATCTATGCAATTATTTTACATAAAAAATTGCATAAGCCGAAGCTATTCAGTGGTAATGTATATGGTTTTAACAGATAAGATCTAGATTACATCACAGTCATGACATACACTGCTCAAAGTGGAAATCGCAACACCGCGAAGGTAGTGATGTATGTACATGCCCGAAACTGATAGGATGGAAGTTATGAGGCTAGATGTGCAATTAATAAAAAAACGGAATGTGAGAACGCAAGGTACGTACGTTTATTGCAGATTCATCAGTACATAGTAGGCCCAGCTCGGACCGTTATATAAGTCTGTAGTCTCGACATTCCATCACAGCATTCAATTGGGCACGTAACTGTACCAAGTTCTCCGCCGGAGGGAACTGTGAATGCGGCGACCCATAAGGTTTCACGCATGCTCAATGAGTAAAAGGTCCGGGGAGTTAGTTGGTTGGTTGGTTGTTTTACCTCTGAACGGCAAATTTTTGCACACAATGGGCTAAGTGACCAGGTCACAAGAACCCCGAAGGCTCAGAGAAGATTGGGGAGGGGACCCACTGGAACAGCTGTTGGGAGACAGATGGTAGCCTCCCGTCAAGGCCATCCAGTGTGTTCTTTAACGTGCACAGGATATGACTCTACCGCACACAGGGCCACGGCTTAACGTCCCATCCGACGGATGGCGACCTTTCCAAGCCCATCAGTGTCCCCTACTGACTGTAGGCAAGGTGGGGAGTTTTGCGGAGGTCCGGGGAGTATGGCAGCCATGGGAGAATTTCCACACTTGGAGACTGTCCATCATTGCATGTGCAGTGTGTGGGGTGGCGTTTCCCTGTTGCAGAATCAGTCCAGGCATAATGGTAAAGAAGGGTCATACCACAGGATTAACGATGCCATCGATGTAACGTCTTGCAGTTAGTGCGCTAAAAACATGGAGCAGACATATCTGGCTGTCATATGTGATGCCACCCCATACCATTGTACCATGGTGGAGAGCCGTATGGTGACTAATGGAATAGGCTTCTTCATGTCGCTGACGTCATGCTGACAAACGGCTGTCTGGCAATACAAAACAGAATCGGGACTCGTCTTGATCAACAATCTCCTTCATTTCATAGTCCAATATTGCCTCGCTAGACACTAGTGGAGACGGCACAACTGGTGTCACATATTGGACTGGACGTCTCGCCCTCATTCCTACATTATGCAAACGTTGTTGAATGATTTCTATGGAGACCATGGTACCCGTAGCGGTCAGCATACCATTCTGCAGCACAGTCGCTGTGGTGAAAGAGTCCTGTTGAGTGGTGTACCAGTTTTACCCCTATCCTTCATGTTATTTGGTGTTCCATTATGTTGCATGAGAGGCACTGTTGCAATGTGCTCACGTTGCGCCCCATGCATGCGGCAATCGTTCGAAGGCTCAATCCGAACTCTCATATATTGACGATTCACTCTCTCTCTCTCAAAAGGAGTCAGTTGCGCATAAGGGCCCCGATGGCGTGTCCAATGCATGTTCCGAACATTTTCACAGCATGCACTCCAACCTCCCTGTCGGACGTGATATGTATGATACGAGGTTGTAAGAGCCCTGTATTTATCCAAGACTCTGCTTGGTGTAACGTCCATTCGCTGCTGAACTTTGATCACTTCAATATTTCTGATGGCCGATTGCCTCCTGAGATTTACACATCTATACTTCTGTTCTCTCTTGGTGTTGCGATTTCTATTTTGAGCAGTGTAAAATGAAAGAGAAAAAATAATAAAAAAAAAATAAAAAGATAAAATTTCCGAAAAAAATTTTTTTTCATCAATCACTGAAACAATTTTCCGCTAACATCAGGAAACGTTACTTAAATTTACAATTTCTCTGGAAAGCAAATAGGAAGGGGATTTGATATTCAGAATTTTGTTCGTAATTATTATAAAATCTTAATTGTTTAAAAATAAAACTCTAAACCTTTTTTCTAGTAAAATTATCTTTTAAAATATTTTGCTTAGAGCTATTCTTAAAGAAGCTATTGATAACTCAAAGACATATAAACTTTCAGTAGGTAAATTTTTGAACAAACTAAAAATATAATCTTTTGTTGTAGATTTTTTAACTTCTGGATTGCACAATCCTTTTAATAAACTAATTTGTATTCTTTTAATTTAATTTAAATCTGCCTTATAGGCTGACTCATAAACTGTTATTCCATATCTAATATTAGATTCAAAAAGTGATTTATATACCAAAACAGTTAATTGTTTATAAAAAAACAAGTTAGAAGTCCTCATTTTTTACGCTACCAATCGCAATCTTGAACACATCGAATTAATGAAATCATTTTGTAGATTGCAAATAGCGTATTCTAAATCTAAGTGGGAGTTGATTACCACTGTAACATCAGCATACCAATATAATTTAGAATTGAAATTAATATTAGCGAAATCATTTCTGTATATTTGAAATAGCATAGGGTAAAGAATAGATCCTTGTGCGACTCCAAAATTGATCTGAAATTTATCACTATAATTACCATTTATTTTCATAACTGTTTCTCTATGTAATACGTAACTTTTAAACCGTTCAAAAATATTCCCTCTAATTCCAAGTAAATATAATTTCTGTAGCAAGATGTCAATATCAACGGAATCAAATGCTTTTTATTAAATCCATAAATAATGCAACGCATTTCTTTGAAATATATAAATATTATATATATTAATTTATATAAGATCTTCCAAAAGACTTTGCGTTCCTTTACCTTTAGGGAATCCAAATTGCTGACTTGACAGAAAATTTATTCAAAAATTTTTGCAGGCGATATCCAACGTATTTTTTCAATATTTTATCAAACATTTTTAATAGAGTGATTGATCTATAATTACTAAAACTCCTTTTTTGATCCACTTTTATATACCGGACGAATAATTAAAATTTTCATAACTATTAGGATTTAAGAGTTTTCAAAAATTTTATTTGTAAGAATTGTTATTACATGAACAAAATTGCATTTACTTTCCTTTGTGTATTTTGGTTTAATATTGTAAAATTCAGGAGATCAGACATATTTTAAGTAATCTATAATATTGGCAACATCGAAGTTACTAGCTAGTGGAAAACGCATAGAATTCTTATTTAGGTAACATAATTCGTAAACCTTATCTGATCTAATATTCATCGTCGTAAATTCTGTTTGCATATTACCAATAGTTGTTACAAAAAACTGAACAAAATTATGTAGAATTTCTTTTGAAGTATTTTCAATAATCAAGTGTCTTTCAACATTTTCGTCGATTGACATCCTTTTTTTATCATCAATAACATCATTAATTAATGTTGTTAAAAACCTCGATATCAGTTATTTCTTTGGGTGGTAATTACTCCATCATCTGGCATATAAAATTTGTTAAAAGTATCAACAAGGAGGACTGCTTTATCAAAATTTGTGGCCGCGACAGAATCATCTTGTCTTTTCAAACGAGAGATGTGACGACAGCCATTCAGTTTTTGCCTGGCGTTCATAAAAAATTGAGATTTTTGGAATCTCACAGATTTTAAAAAATGAATACTCCACGGCCTGAATGTGATTTCTTCAGGCATTTTTGTAATTTTCACGAGTTCTTCTGACTTGCCAATTTCTCCAACGTTTTAATTTGTTGCGCGCAAGTCTTTTCAGTACCGGATTACAGGGTTTTCCTTTGGGGTAAATGAACGAAGTTAAAATCGAAGTAGAATCGATTAAACTGTTTCGAGGAGGAATGGAAGCCATGAAGCATTTGGTTTCCAAATATATCTGGGACGGGGGATTCAAATTTATTTCGTTTTCGATAGTCCGACGTCTCAAAGGTTTGTCAAATGGTTTGTCAATTCGGAACTCCAGTTAGTTGGCTACAGCATCTAATGGGCTTCAGGATTTTTGGAAGGAATTCATTGTCAGATCGCCACGTTTCGTGTCTCCGAATGACAATGCTTTGTTTATCAGTTATATATTACTTGTTTAATTACTGCTCTTTATTATTTGTTTAACTACTGTTTTTACAATTATTTTAATACTGTCTAAGATGTAAAAATATGAAATATGTGAAACTTTCGAAACGTCCTTGACACGTGTCTTTAGATTTGCGCTAGTTCGAAGTTAACGAGCTACGACTTGTTTGAAAGCTGGCTTAAACTTGTCATTACGTGTTAAAAACAAAGGTGTATCATTATTTTCCCGTCGCTGGTGGCGCGTAAAGTTCAGGCTGTGAAATCTGTGCGTTATTGCAATAGAATCTACTAACGATGGAGAAAGATTTTACATTTTCACCAAGATGCAGTTGGGGTATGACACGAAAAAAACCTATACCGATTTGTCAGAGGTATATGGAGATCATACCTGTTCATATGATACTGTTACGGGATGGCATGTTACGAATTTATCATAAATATATCGAGAACGTGCATGTTCATATGACAATGCTACGGGATGGATGTACAAATTCAGAGAATGACGACAGAGCTTCGAAGAACTGCCTCGTGCAGGAAGATGAAATGAGCCGTGAAAAAGAAAACTATCTTTTCTGTTCGTGAATTTATTAAGGAAAACCATAAAACACCGTTCATGTAATAAGTGTTGATATCAGTGTATCGATTAGCAGTGTGGAAACAATTATTTACCAAACTTTAAAATTCCAAACGATCTGTGCTAAATGGGACCCCAGAAACTGAAAGAACAGCAAAAAGGGCTAGACGACTCGTGAAAAGAAGATGTTGACAATTTTTGAACCTAGTTGCCCCAAACGGTTAACAGACGTTGCTGCCACAGGTGATGAGACATGGTTTTATTACTATACGATTCCCAGAAAGATCGATTACTATGTTGGGGTTGTAGAAGATAAACAACATACCCAAATCCTCGATCAGACTCTCGCTCAAGGAAGGGAATGTTCACAGTTTTGTTTTTTCAATTACCTATGAGTGGTAGCCTTGGAGACTTTACCGAAAAATATGAGTATAAATGGACAATACTACGCTAACATTGTTTTGCCCATAATGGTTAAGGAAAGGAAAGAGCAGCGTCCAATAACAGGCATGTCAAGTTTTTCCCTCTTCATGATAATGCCAGGAACTCAGAAAATCTGCCAAGTTACGGCCTATCTGGAACAGGAAAAAATCAGTTACTCCATCCTGCATATTCACCTAATATTGCAACATCCGATTTTTGGTTGTTTCCATAAATTGAAAAGACATTTGCTGGGAAGCCTTTTGCAAGGATAAAAGCGCAAGAATTTGAAAAATCCCTTCATATAGATTTGCAGAGCATTTTCCCAACAGAAGTACCATCAAGCATTCCAGAATTGGCGTACACATCTACAATTTAGCATAAATGCTGGAGGAGAATACTTCTGAAGGACAGTCAAAGTTTTGTTGAGGAAAGGGCAATTTTTTTTCCGCAGATGCATGTCAAGAAAGTTTTGAACGCCCCTCAATAAAAGTATCTTGGGCTATTTCTAAGAATGCCTTCTAATAGACCGGAATGTTTAATAATTCGCACCACTCAAGTGCCAATGGTGCCAGACTATCAAAACGTTACCTTATACACCGAAGAACCAAAACATTATGACCACCTGCCTAATATGGTGTTGGTCCTCCACGTGCCGCCAAAACAGCTCTTACCCGGTGAGACATAGATGCTACACGATTTCGAAAGGTCTCTTGTGGTATCTCGTACCAACACACTACAAGCAGATCCTTTAAATCTTGTAAGTTACGTGGTTCAGCCATTGCAGATCGGATATGCTCTTCCTGCACAAACTACAGATGCTCGATTGGATTGATGTCTGGGGAATTTGGTGGCCAGAATAATACAGGGTAATCTGTCTCATGTTAGCAGTAAAGGTGTCACTTTAGGATAACCCTTTACTCCCGTTTGCAGTTGTTAATCCCCTCCCAGATGTTATAACCCTTTCCCCCCAGACAGGTGAAATATTTTAATGAGCGATGCAGGTGGAATATTTTAATGAGCGAAACTATTGTATATGTAGACGGAATGAGTGGAACCGTTGTATATGGAGATGAAATATTTTAATTGAGGGGAGCAGCCGGAATATTTTAATGAGACGTAATGTGTAGACGAAATGAGCAGAATTGTTGTATGCGCAGGTGGAATATTTAATGAGTGGAACTATTGCATGTGCAGGCGGAATGAGTGGAACCATTGTATGCGCAGATAGAATATTTAATGAGAGGATGTTTCAACCGTTTTCGTAGGTGAATATCAGATAAATGGATGAGGGAATGTTTCTCCCGAATCCGATTAATTAATGAGAGGATGCTTTGGGAGAATGTTTCTTACGAATTCGTCTCGAAAGTACTAATAATAAAAATCCTTTCCTATGCTGATGGAGTCTACTTGTTTTCAGAATAAAATCATTCTGTTGAACACCTTTCGTTGACGTAAAAAAACCTTTGAGGTATGCAATTGCGGCACACAAAGGAGATATACAAATCTTTAATTAATAGCAAATCCCTTTCACAGTTGAAAAAATCTTTTACCCTCTCTGTTTTGGTTTCTATGTTGATGCGACAGTATCAAAACATGAGAACTTGTTTCGATGTCTGTAGGGTGGAGTTGCGAATAAAAGTTTTCCTCTCACCTAAAGAGCAGATGTTCTATCTCAGACGGACTAATGATAACACAAGACTGAATTCTCCCTACGTATAGTGAAAGGTATTGTGTACGACACATGAGAGGTTAACGAACGGTAGATGTTTCTGTCCTTAGTGAATCAGCTGTGGCTATCTTTAATGATCGGCGTATGTTTCATATACTCTAGCACACGAGGTTGTGGAGATCGATTCGATACTACAGTTCCCATAAGTCACCTAAGAGCGTTGTGAACCTGCCCGACTGCTAGGGAGAATTAGAATGCCAGAGGTCGACTCTCAAAACGAGTTTCAAACGAGTGTGTGTGTCAGAGGCACCACAAGGAAAAGTACCCCAAGGCGCTTACGTCTTCTAGCTAACGGTAGATGAAACTGGTCCACATAACGATTCTATTCTGGTGTTAATATTGACGATGCAAATGTCCGATAGCATTCACAAAAGAAATTTTTCATAATGCACAGATACATCTGTCTGTCAATAATAACTGTTTCTCCATTTGATGTATCACTGATCATCTGAATGTTATAAAAGAATTGTTGGAATATTTGAAAAACCATCTGAGTAGAGGTAAATAATACAGTTTGCGCAAGTGATAATGATTATAGCATAATTAATAAAGTGCAAAATACCCTTTAGTATAGTTTGAGTACATTTCATTCTGCCTATTACGGGACCTGGGTTCGAGCCCCGGATAAGGCATGGATGTATGTGTCGTTTTTCTGCTGAGGTCCTACCATCCTCTCAGACCTTCTACTATGTCATATCAACTGGCAGGCTCCTGTCAGACCTCTGTGGCAAGCAGCTGCTTGAGGGGGTATTTTTATTTTTTTTATATGAAAAAACTCTGCGAGAATGATTATTATATTGTCGCTAGATATATTCCACAAAGATACGGAACGATCGCTATAGAAATGTTTTATAAAAATCTCTCTATGGTTTGGAACGAAAAATCAGTGTAGAGATAATCCGTTAGCCTTTCTCCATACGATGAGATTTTAAGCACAACAGTTGCTTATGTCGTACAGTAATGAGATGTGAGATGAATCTTCTAGCATGATAGTAAATGCATCCATTCTTCCTCACACGATATTAATCGATCTAAGTTTGAACAGAAAATGATTTGACAGAACTGTACTTTAGCATCTGATGAACACATATCACTTCAAAAAGGATACATGTTCAGATCTAAAAGTAATATTTTCTTCCTAACTAATGGTTATACAGTTCTACATAAGTCTTAGCGCCAAATCTGAAGCATGGTTTACGAACATACATTCGCTACATATGCTTAAACTTTATGTGTACGATAATTTACGTCATCACCAATTACAAGTGGTGTAAGAGATTTGTTTCCTTCCATAAACTTTAATTACTCCAAAGCTAGATACTCTCATGAGAATTACAAACCTAATCACATCGATACAACAAATCATTATTCAACAAAATGTGTCAAACGTGCAGACGCTCTTGAACTCCTTATGACTTAATACAGAGAGAGAGCACGAAGCACACTTTTCGATTCTATATATTATACAACTAAACGATAACTCTTACAAATCATGTTCGAAATACCTCACAGAATGAAAATTATTCCATCCTCGTTACTAATAAAGACATGGATACCGATTTTCTGCATTGTCTTTCTAATGAAAAGATTTGTCTTCCTCGCACGCTTTCTCTATACTGTCATAAATTGTGGATCCCCAATGCTTGAGAAATGATTCATTTAGCTATCAAATGAATAGAACTCTGTAAAGTTTATTTCTCCGCCCAAACTTCTGAGTTAATTCTACTGTAGATATCTAATGCCATCAAGATCACAATAGATGTTTTACACATACAATCTAGAACTTCCTCTTTTTCTAACACCTTATTCACTAAATATGCTCATCCAAGTGTCTACAAAAGATACTACTCAACAGACGTTAATGACTCTCATCATTACTTACGCAGGCAAACTACGTAATTGCTCCAGATATTGTGTAAGTATTTAGAATGAAAGACAGCAGGATTACAAGTTTCCTTATTAAAGCTTCACTACCATACAATCTTAGAGATAAACTAACTAGTTATATAGCCCAATCTTCAGATGCACATTTCTTCACAGAATCGTGAAAGTCTCAATATCTATTCTTTGCTTTTTCTCATACACTACCAGTATCTATCACACATCTCACAAGATAACTAAGGTAACTTATTCAAAAGAACACAATCAAACACTGATTCATCTTTCACATAAGCATATTTACTTTCTAATAAAGCAGACTTTAACGAAAACAATCATCACATCATTTGCCAATGCAAATAAATCGCAAGCATCATCTGAGACAGATTTTTTTCCTTATATCTAGACTTGGTAATTCTCTGATCTTTACAATGAATTCATCACATAAACCTGAAAAGAGATGAACTGGATACTCTTTAGTACTTTACCCATGATGCAGAATCAGATATAAGTTATAATAGCCATTAGATTAAAAGTTTTAAATATATCCCACAGACAACTAGTTAACTCTCATGACTTCTGATCTAAGAAACCCAAAGTTCTAGCTCCGTAGTAAGACATGAACGTTTTTTTCCTGCTAAGATCCCGACATCCTTTCACTTTCTACTGTATCTACTGTATAAACTGAAAGGTTTCTGTAACCAATATAACAATTAGGTGCTTGAAGTCATATTTATTTTTAAAGCAAAGATACACTAATTTCAAACTCACTAGCTAGAGATCGGTACGATATATTAATTTCCTGGGTAACCTTTCATTTTAACAATCAAAGAGTGTATATACCGTTATCTAAATATTTAACCAATGAACCTTTACTTTTTCAGTTCATGCTATTTATATATATACTGTACTGATTCTATACTGATTGGCTTTGAGAAAGATTCTTTAACCCACGGGCTGCCACATTGCAGGAAAGCACACAGTCTTTTATGTATATGTGTCTCTGTATGCACATTTTCGTCTCTCTATATGTGTTAATATTCGTCTCACTCTCTCTACATGTGCACGTGTGTATGAGTGTTCATGTTTCTACGAATTGCGTGCACGTATGTATGTTAAGATGTCTCTATGCACATATCCGTCTCTCTGTATGTATAGGTATGTGTATGTATGTCTATATGTAAGAGTGTTCATATTTGTTTCTGTGATTCTTTTGTGTATGTGTGTCTATGGATATGTTTGTTTCTACGAATTGTGTATGTATGTGTATGTTAAGATATATTCGTCTCTCTCTCTCTCTCTGTGTGTGTGTGTGTTTGTTACTCTATGTATGTTTGTTTCCCTTTGTGTATATGTTATCGTGTGTGCTTGTGTGTATATGTTATTGTGTGTGCGTGTGTGTATATGTTATTGTGTGTGCGTGTGTATGTTTCTATGAATTGTGTGTGTTAAGATGTTTGTATGCACACATTCATTTCTCCGCATGTGTGCGTATGTTTGTTACTCTACGTATGTGTGAATGCTCATATGTATATGTTATCGTGTATATGTGCATGTTAAGATGTATGTATGCACATAATTGTCTGTCGGTATGTTTGTTTCTCGATGTGTGAGTACTCATGTGTATATGTTATCACGTGCATGTTAAGATGTCTGTATGCATATATTTGTCTCTCTGTATGTTTGTTTCTTGATGTGTGTATGTTATCGTGTGTATGTGCATGTTAAGAACCAGAGTAAAACCACCAGAGACTCTGGTGAACCAGACTCTCTTAAGAACCAGAGTAAACCAGAGTAAATCACCAGAGTAAAACCAGAGTCTTTATGCACATATTTGTCTCTCTATATGTTTGTTTCTCGATGTGTGTATGTTAGCGTGTGTGTCTGTATGTGTGTGTGAGTGCTCATGTGTATATGGTATCGTGTGTATGTTAAGATGTCTGTATGTACATATTTGTCTCTCTGTATGTTTGTTTCTCGATGTGTGTATGTTAACGTATGTCTATGTGTATGTGTGTGAGTGCTCAGGTGTATATGTTATCGTATGTTAAGATGTCTGTATGCACATATTCTTCTCTCTTTATGTATGTATGTGTGTGTTTGTTTCCCGATGTGTGTGTATGTTAAGGTGTGCATGTGTAAATGCTCATATTTATTTCTCTCTGTGTATATGTTATCATGAGTGTATGTGTATTACGTTTTCTACGAGTTGTGTGTATGTGTATATGTATGTTAAGATATCTCTATACACATTTTCATCTCTCTTTATATATGTTTGTTTCTCTATGTGTAAACGTATGTGCGTATGTGAGTGCTCATGTTTGTTTCTCTACGTGTATATGTTATCACATATGGATGTGTATGTGTATTATGTTTCTTCGAATTTTTGTGTATATGTGCGTATGTTTAAGATATCTGTATGCACATATTCGTCTCTCTGTATGTGTTCTAATGTTTGTTTCTCTGTATGCATGTTAACGTCTGTATGCGCGTGTGTGTTAAGATGTCTGTATGCACATATTCGTCTCTCTCTGTATATATGTATGTGTGCGTGTTCAAGTTTGTTTCTCTCTCTCTTTGTGTGTGTGTGTATATGTGAGTGCTCATGTATATGTTATCATCTCTGTGTGTGTGTGTGTGAGTATTCATGTTTGTTTCTCTAAGTGAATATGTTATCATGTGTGCAAGTGTTTATATTGTTTCTCTATGTGTATATGTTTTACGAATTGTTGTAACGTTACGAACGTTACGATGTTTGTATGCACATTTTCATCTCTCTATATGTATGCGTGTACGTCTGAGTGTATTCATGTTTTTGTTTCTCTGTATGTATGTTAACGTGTGTATGTGTGTTCACATACAAGAATAAACGTATTGCCTTTCAGACACATACTTGCTACGGAAGAAGTTAACAATTTAAAACGAGGATATTTGCAAGTTTACATCCTACAAACCTCAACAGATTGGTATTATAGCTCTGTTAGGAATTTCCAAAATATATTTTTACCTCATCAGAACAGTGAAACAGAATAGTCGATTGCAATTAGTTTACTAAGAGAAAGATAATTATTCTAAGGAGGATCTCTTAACGAACATAATATATGAATGGAAGCATAAACAGTTTAACATTTGTTTGGTTTTTCTATTTCATTCGAAATAATCGTAGTGAAACTAGAGTGTGATTTCTTCCATACATATGAATTCAAAAGCTACAACTTTATTTTCCCTTCTCTAATATCATATACCTTCAGTTTTCACTTAGTCATTTATTTTACCTTTCATGATTCGGTCAAGTAGAACGAATAGTCAATAAAACAGCTTTGCAGGAAAAAATCTTTTATTCATCTACTATCTTCAGAAAGTTACAATTATCGAAGAATAAATTTATAGAGTTCGTAGGATTGAAGATCGTAATAAAAGTTACAAGACCACGAACACACCATTTTATTCTACATAAGTTGACACAGTCACATAATTCTGCAACGCTTGTAGGTGATTTTGTAACGCTCTCAGATAGAGGGAGAATTTTTTAAGCTCTGTGGAATTCAAAATGTATCAAGTTTCTCATCTAACCAATCACGAGATGTTATAGTTTCACCACTACACTGAGTTTCTGCATGCTTTTTAATCCTACGAACAACCTCTTGTATATCCTTGCCACACTTCTTACATACCGCACGGAATCCTTTCCCTTTTGATATTTTCTGAATCCCTTCCAGGTTGGATCACTCTTTTTACCCGTCGTATTAGTCACCAGAGTAAAAACCGCACTATCCACACAGCAGATAACAACCTACACGTCTATACCTCTCAATAAATTATAAAGCTATGCTCACAGAGAGAATCGTTACTTTGTTTTCATTTATCCCTAACGACCAATCAGAATAAATAGCAGAAATTATACTTCCCCGATTTGGGTTTTAATTTAAGTAAAGTGATGGATCAAAGCTGTATAGAACATTTGGGTAAATAAGGGAAAATAAATAAGGGAGAAAAGTGAATATTTCCGCAGAAAAAAAACCCCAAAAACTTCCTCCCTCCCTATATCCGCCATTGCTGAGGACGAAGTTATTCTAGATTAATGACACTTATATCTGCGTTATAGAGTCTGGGGTCTGTGTCGTACATCTAGGAAATGGTACGAAATTTCAGATCAGAAGGACTCCTTCAAGGTCAAAGGTCATATTTAGTTCTGTGAGTGATGGAGAACTGAATACTGGTGATCGGAGGAATTTCAGGTTGTAGATCTCGGAAACGTTATTAAAATTTTATGTGACGGGTCCCTTGTGTGAAAGCTCCAATTTCTATGTAACGTTGCTAGAGAGCTAACGTTGGTGAATAGGCCTATTTTAAGCAGTAGGACTCATAACTCTTAATGATTTGAGATGTGGTGTTGCGTTCAAAGTCAAATGGGGGTCGTAGTCACGGTGTAGAAATCAAAAGTTGCCGATTGATTTTTAGGCTAATATATAAATAGACGCTTCTGAGTGATTGATGGTTAACTGACTGCTTATACAGGGATTCACGCTAATTTTATCTGTGATTCAGAAATGGTAGAACTCTAAATGTTTTCACCTAGAGGAAATCCGGGTTGTAGATCTCGTGACAAATTCTGAATTTGACCTTCGACGTATCCTTCGAGGGCAAATAGGTATCAAACGCTGTTCCACGAGGGCTAGAAACGTGAACATCGATGTCTGGGAGTGTTTCGAGTTGTAAGAAAAGCTTACGAAATTGTGAATCTGGACGCTCCATCCAGTTCAAAGGCCAAATTTATATCTACCAGTGATAGAATCTTAAAAATTGATTCAATTGAGTTGTTTGGGTCATAGAGCTCTGAAATGTTGGTAAAAATTTGGTGTGATGAGCATCTGTGTCTATTTCTCTGCAAATGACAGATAAGCATCTGTGTCTATTACTCTGCGATCACCGTAAAATTGTGTTTAGCGAAGAATTTGATGATAAGCACCAGAAACCTAGATACGGTATTAGCTGGCTCTAAAATAATAAGTATTGTATCTGTACCGCCATGGCAACTCCTTGAAATTTGGTCTACTCTAATAATTTCACTTTGTTAATTAAACGAAACATTTCTTTCATTTATATATTAGTTTTAAAAGAGTGCTGGTAGTAGATTTGGAATGCAATTTTAGACATAAATGAAAACAATTTATTAGTTAAAGTAAAATGTATTTGAAATACATTATCACATATTTACAATGCAATCTAATTTGCTCTCCTAAGGTTGCTGAGACAGGGGTGCTCAGTTGGTAGTACGCCAGGATCGAAATCTGCCGTTCCTTAGATCAGAGTTATTTATGCAAAATTCCCCGCCCTTGAATCTGTCAGTAGGGGTCATGGCTTAACAAACCATCCGACGGAAGACGACCTTCCTAAGTCCATTTGTACCCCCTACTGACAGACGAAAGTGCGGGGTGTTTTGCATAAATAATTCTGATCTCGGAACTGCAGATTTCGAGCCTGGCGCGCTACCTACTGAACACCCTTGTCTCATGAACCTTAGGGGAGCAACCTTAGGGATCCCTTATCTCATCCACCTTAGGTGACCTTCGAGGTCAAAGGTCAAATATAAATCTACTAAAAACTGATGTCTAGGGATATGTTGAGTCTCAAATCTCATATGTTTTTTTTTAAATTTCAATGTAATGGACCCTTTGAAGTACAGAAACCTTTTCGAACTAATATAATGTTCACATCAAAATTTTGTATTGAGAAAGCCTGAAGAAGGAAATCTCATTGGAACGTAACGTGTAACAAACAACAAATTTTGATATACCGGTACCTCAGAGCTTGAAATTGTTACACGCCCTGTGTAACAATTTCAAGCTCTGAGGTACCGGTATATCAAAATTTGTTGACGACCAATCAGCCTATTTCAGGCAGTAGAACTCGGAAATAAAAATAATTTTTAGATCCGTTATCACATTTGAGGTCAAATAGAGGTTTGATGGACTGTCTAGTAATCGAGATGTGCCGAAGTCATCGATTGATTTCCTGTACTATTATACGCTAATCATCCACAACAATAGCAAAAATAGTAGAGCTTGCTATGGTGTACCCACACTTCGTATTTATTAATTAATGATCAATTACTGTGATCGCAGCTGTAGTCGTGGGTAGAGGGACATTCAACATTTAAATATTCATATTTTAAATGTAGAATTGCGAATTATTTAATGTGATGCCTTTGTGGGGAGCATTCAGAAACACTGATATATTGTGACTAACATTCATTGTATCAACCTTAAGTTGGGTTGTTTTAGCTCTGAGCTGCACATTTTTGTGCACAATGAGCTAAAAATGGCCAGGTAATTAGGACCCCGAGGGTTCAGAGAAGGTTGGGGACACACTGGACAGCTTTGGGAGACAGATGGTATCTTCCTTTCAAGGCCATCCAGCGAGTTCTTTAACGTGCACAAGGTATGGAAAATAATTAATATTGTATCTGTACCACCACGGCAACTCCTTGAAATTTATCGTGTGAATATAGACTTTTAATTAAACAAAACTTTTTTCGTATTTATATCCTAATTTTGAAAGAGGGGCTGGTAGTAGATTCAGAATGCAATTTTAGTCATAAACAAACAATTTATTAGTTAAAATAAAATGTATTTGAAATACACAATCACATATTTACAATGCAATCTAGTTTGCTCCCCTAAGGTTGATGAGACAAGAGTCTCTCAGTTGTAGAAACTCCTGCTCAGCTCCCCTAAGGTTGATGAGACAAGAGTTTCTCAGTTGTAGAAACTCCTGCTCAGCTCCCCTAAGGTTGATGAGACAAGAGTTTTCTGCAGCAGGTAGCGCGCCAGGCTCGAAATCTGCAGTTCCTAAATCAGAGTTATTTATGCAAAACTCCTCGCACTTTCGTCTGTCAGTAGGGGGAACAAATGCACTTAGAAAGGTCGTCATCGTTCGAATGGGATGTTAAGCCATGGCCCCTACTGACAGATGGAAGGGCGGGGAATTTTGCATAAATAACTCTGATCTAAGGAACTGCAGATTTCGAGCCTGGCGTGCTACCAACTGAGCACCCCTGTCTCATCAACCTTAGGAGAGCAAACTAGATTGCATTGTAAATATGTGATAATGTATTTCAAATACATTTTACTTTAACTAATAAATTGTTTTCATTTATGTCTAAAATTGCATTCCAAATCTACTACCAGCACTCTTTTAAAACTAATATATATATAAATGAAAGAAATGTTTCGTTCAATTAACATGTAAAATTTCGGAGTAAATTTCAAGGAGGTGCCATAGCGGTACAGATACAATACTTATTATTTTAGAGTCAGCTAATACCGTAGCTAGGTTTCTGGTGCTTATCATCAAATTCTTCGCTAAACACACTTTTTACGGTGATCGCAGAGTAATAGACACAGATGCTTATCTGTCGTTTCTTGATGCGTCACGAACTGTATGGCATAGAACAAATTTTACGCATTGTGATCCACTCCATGAACACAAATTGTTCAAATCGATATAATTTAAGAGGAATATGAACTAAAATAATTTTTTTGTGATTATAAAAAATATTACAGAAGTATTTAAAATTAATTGTCATCTTTTTAGAACTAAATATCTGCGAGCAAATTTTTAAAATTCCATATTTTTATTATAAAAAATAAAATACCCCCCCTCAAGCAGCTGCTTGCCACAGAGATCTGACAGGAGCCTGTCAGTTTATATGCCAGAGTAGAAGATCTGAGAGAATGGCAGGACCTCAGCAGAAAAACGACACATACATCCATGGCTTACCTGGGGCTCGAACCCAGGTCCCTTAGATCAATAGCCAAGCGTGCTAACCACTCGCCAATTAATCTTTATTTACATGTACGCGAGATAAAACTAAAATGGTAATACATCGGATGCATATCTTCTGGTCGTTCGTTCCTAACACACCGGCTGTTCTATGAGAATTAATTTTGGGTTGGGTTGTTTTACCTCTGAGCGACACTTTTTTCCACACAGTGGGCTAAATGGCTCGGCCACAAGGACCCCGAAGGCTCAGAGAAAGTTGTGGGGGGGAGACTACAATTGATTGAGATAATGATGAGGGATTAATCACTGGACAGTTGTTGGCAGACAAATGGTAGCCTTCCGTCAAGGACATCCAGCGTGTTCGTTAACGTGCACAATGTATGGTACTCCAGCACACGGACACATGGTTTAACGTCCCATTCGAGGGATGGGGACCTTTCCAAGTGAAGAATTAACAAACTATTTCCTTTAGAAGTACAGGATTACTTGCTGATTATATTACTCTGTATATGGTAATTAACATTAGGTTTTTTTTTACCAATGCCGTTCAGCGCCCTTGGTAACTGCCCTAATGTCAATGCCATTCTCCCCTGCTACGTGCAAGCATGAATTACCAAGTATCCATATCCTTATATCAGAAAAACGTTTCTTTCTATGAATATATATGGAGCTAAATTTAGTACTTATGGAAAAGTCAACTTATTTTAATGTGATATTTAAATAATTATTAGAAGTATTTCATATCCATATACTTTGAATGTTCATATGTATTATTGCACAAGAAGAAATGTATATATACATTAAGATCAGAGTAGGGAAAAGCACAAAGCTGAAACTATTTAAATATTACATTCATTTATTGTTTAGCTTTATTAATAATTAGGCCTTTTCGTTTGTAAATATTTCATACGTATTTACACTTAATATTTTAATGACGGTTATAATTTGAAATATATAATTTCATTTACTTTTGAAGTTTTTTAGTTTCTACGTTTCTGGGACTGTTATTACCACAGAATTAATACGCTCATGGACTTCACCAAGGGAAAGCAAGTACCCCCTTTCGAAAAATTAATCGAAATTTTATAGAGCATGATATGTTCATGGACCTTACCAATGGAAAGAAAGTGCTCCCTTTGGAAAAATTAATCGAAAACTTATAGAGCACAATGCGTTCATCACTTCAGCAGGGGGAAAGCAAGCGCTCCCTTTGAAAATTTGTCGAAACCTTATAGAGCATAATACGTTCATGGGCTTCAGCAATGGAAACAAGTGCCCCTTTTGAAAAAATATTCGAAAACTTATACAGCATCATACGTTTATGGGCTTCAGCAAGGGGAAACAAGTGCCCCCTTTGGAAAAATTAATCGAAAACCTATAGAGCATAATACATTCATGAGATTCAGCAGGGGGAAGCAAGTGCCCGCTTTGGAAAAAATTAATCGAAAACGTGTAGAGTATACGTTCATGGCTTCAGCAGGGGGAAGCAAGCGCTCTCTTTAAAACATATATATATTTAAAACAATGTATCTAGTGTATAGGATGAGTACTATTTTTTAGAAAAAGCCATTCATATTAGTCGTAATTTTTCAAATTTTTGACTCCCCCTCATTAAAAGCCCCCTTATCAAAATTCCTCCCCCTTTATTAAGTACCCGTGGCGCCATCTAGTGTATATGATGTGTACTTAGGAAAAAGCCTTCAATTTTAGTCGTAATTTTTCCAATTTTTGACTCCCTCTCATTAAAAAAACCATTATTAAATAATCCTCCCCCTTTATTAAAAAACCCCTTTATTAAAAATTCCCCCCTCTTTATTAAATTCCCCCCTTATTAGAAATCTCCGAATAAGTCCCAGGGTGTCCACCAACTAAACTTTGGGTGGCATCGATAAGAATGGCTGATGAAATCCTCTAAATAATTACAAAACTAAACTTTTGGTGGCAACGATCTGAATGGCTGATGCAATCTTCAAAAATAATTACAACAATAATTTTGCGAATTCGACCTTCACTAGAATAAGGACTATTCTGCAGTAACTGTTTTAAAAGACTGTCCAGAAAATAAAAAAATGCTATTGGGTAAAAATAAAAAAATAATAAAAAAATAATAAAAGGAAAACGGCGAAAAAATCTGATTTAAAAACATTCGTAATTATGAAAAATATTGAGGGGTAATATGGTCTGATGACCTGTAGGGGCGACATAAAAGACTCGCTTTAGAACAGGCAATGAGCGTGCAGAACCTCACCCCCGGACCACGTTTTACTGACGGATGATTTTACAATCTGAAAACTCCTGTGAAATTAAAAAATATTTTTCCAAACGGGGAATAACAAGGGTTATATTGACGGATGAACCTTGGATCACCCCCTGCGCTGTCGACCCCTTTCTTCCATATCAGGTGCGATGTCTTACAACATGAAAACCCACTGGCACTCTTGATAGTAGTTTTCGGAGTCGAAATTTTTCCAAGTCCAGAGACGGATGACACCCCCTCTGACTAAACCCATATTGTCTACCTCATTTCAATCTCCTTTCGTTTCAGGCCAACACAGGGTATGGAAACAATGTTTTCTCTTATCTAAACATCCCATTTATGATAGGTAAGGTATTTGTTTACCACGTTGGAAGAAGACAAGCCATTTTGAAATTACGCATCCCTAAACCTCCAAGAGTTGAGCTTCTCTTATTTAGTCTCCATAGGATTGAAGGATGTTGCCATCAGATATCTGTGTTTCCGCGTCAGGACTAGTTTTGGAAAGTGGTTTTACGTTAAATCTGCCATGTCTCAATTAATTACTCTCTGCCGTTACACGACATGGTTTTATTCCTAATACTTATTGCCGCTGTAGCCTCAGTACATGATGCAAAATCGTTCCTAGGAAGTAACGCTACTTGGTAAGATAACATTATTTCTTCCTACAAAGAAAAATCAGGTTGGGGAGTATTTTTAAAAATCTACAGTTCTAAACGCTCTCACAGTTTTTAAAAATCGTCTTGTCCACCGTTTACCGGCGAACGTGTGCCTCATCACGCTGATGAAATTTTATTTCGCATTGCGACGTTAGTTATACACTTTACAAAGTCAGTGGTTTTCATCGGGTAAAGAAACGCGGCAGAATGCTATAAAGTAAGCCATGCTAAAAGTAGGTTGCGGGTACCCTTTGTTTCAGATTGCGTAAAAAAACTTTAGTTCCAACATGAGTTAATGGAGTAGGGAACATTAACAAATACACTAAGCTACTATAAAAATAATACACAAGTCTCACACGATCGCACCCTCTCAACTTACCTGAGCTAATCCACCAAAATATTATTTGCAGCTGGACTGATAATCAAAATTTAGCAAATACTTCAACGATTATATCAGTATATCTATTGAACAAGCTACATGAGAAAGCTTTGCAGCCAACATAAAAATCCACCTAACTATGCTCTGACATATATGTTCTGATCGAGCCTCAGTAAAAGAATTCTGCACATATGTCACAAAAAACAATGATCACACGTAGACCGTACTAAGGGGCAGAAAAATACCTTTACAAACTAAGAGCATGAAAAATCCCAAGTCCAGCAATACCCTTCTAAAAACAGGAAAATTCCCGTCATACATGCTCCCACTTCTTAAATCGACTCTATTACAAGTACCAAAAGCTTCTACTATCATTGTCACGTGATCTACCGAAATGGCCAGGAGACACACTACGGCAACAGGCAACCGGTGATAAAGGTCACAGAGTCACTTGCGCACTGACCTATGGGACAGCTGTGGAAACAGATATGCTACTGTTTATCTAAATCATTTACTTACAGGAAGAGCGGTCTGCTCTGCGAGTTTTATCTTCCTCGAGGATGCCCTAATGAGAAAGTTAAATAATTACTCGTTTCGTGACGAAATGCAACAATTCAGCATGTTCCTTCAAAATATATATTAGCTTCTCAAGAGATAAACTTAAAAATTGATAAGAATCTATGAAATTCAAAGTTCAAAGGGAGAATGCTGTGTATTTTTCCATATTATTGGGAATGCAATTAATCTTCTTGATCACACCGATTCCTTGCAGATGGCTGTCCTTTAGGTCATGAAATATAACTGGAATCTTATTTGGGATCTTAAAATTGAGATTACACATATTATGAGCGGCTCCTCGGATCACGACCTGAAGACCGACGTGCTCCTCTTAGCCGATGTGTTTCACTTTGTCAGATACTATGAAATTGATCCCTGTCATGTTTATACAGCTCCGGGGTTAGTTCAGTGATATGCAAACAAGCATTTAGAATGAAAAACTGATTGCAAATTTGCTTCACTGTCATACGATCTTAGAGATAAACTCATTATATAGCTTAATCTTCAGATGTATGTTTCACCACAGATTCGTAAAGCTCTCATTATGTTTTTACTTTGCTTCTCTCATACAATACCACTAGCACACATCTCACAAGATAATTAAAGTAACTTGCTCAATCACTCATTCATCTTCCCTATGAGTATATTTACTTTCTAATAAACCATACTTTAACGACCATAGTAGGTAAATCGCAAGCATCATCTGAGTCAGATTATTATTTTTTCCATATATCTGTTAATTCTTTACGTTGAAAATCTCACAATAGCCTGAAATGGACAGTACTTTAACCCCGATACAGCTATAAGTTATGATAGCCAGCAATTAAAAGATTTATCTCATAGATACTAGGTTAGCACGCTTAGCTTCTGATCTAAGAAACCTAGAGATCCATGGTAAGACATGAGTGTTGTTTTTTCTACTGAGCAACTATGTCGTATGAAAGGATTCTGTAACCGCTATGACAACTAGTTGCAATAAAGCCATTTTTAAAGATACACTGATTTCGAATTCACTAAGATTCTTATATGCAATCAATAGAGATTTGCACTAAGGATGTCTATATTTTGGCCCTCATGCTCTTTTCAGAGTTCTGTGTGTACTTCTACAGTTCCCTACTATGTTTCAATAAGCGCGTAAGTAAATTGCGTGTATAAGGGCGAAGGTGGTTATTTTTAGCTGCAAGCACACGTTTTTTCGACAATGATATGTATTCGTGTTTTTCACTACACGAGGAAATCTAACAACACATTTTCATGTCTAAGAATCGGTTTGGTTATTTTTTCCTGCATGAGAATATTTCTACACTAGTGTGGAATTCTAGAACAAGTGGTCCTATGCTCCTGAGAAAGTGGTTCCGGCAAGCACACGTTTTTTGATAATGTTATGGTGTTTCACTTGTGTGGAAATCTGAAAGAACACTACTTATAGAGCATTACTCCAGTAAATTCCATTAGATGTACTAAATGCTTCTCGATTCTGAAGGCTCCCAGAACCGATCTGTTAGAGAATACTTTTCGTTTCAACCGTTTTACGGACCTAACGCATAAAGCTCCAAGTCTTTCAAAGGTTATTTCACACTTCAAACACTCATCAAGACAATCAATATTGCAGAAGTAAGATTGAAAAGGAGAATCAATAGGAAAGACAAGCACCCTACCCAGCATTCTCACATTAAAAGAAAACGTAACATAAGCATTCATAGCCTCAAAACATCCAGACAGAAGGCGCCCTGTGCCAGCTTGCAAGGTAGCAAGGAGAATACAAGTTACAATAGTTTAACCACAAGTATTCATTTTTTAAGTATTAGGTATTTCTTACAACAACGTTCATTTCTAGTGAAGATGAAACATTCACTTTTTGTGCAAGCATGTGAATATTACATATCAGTTGTATGTGAAATTCACTTTTCTGAACATCGGTGAAATCGATCCATTGGAGTGAACTACAGTGAAATCCTCACACAGGACAAGGCACACACGTTGGAAATAGGTGATAAATCTTCGAGATCAATAGCTGAAGGTTGGCTAGAAGGTTGGGGGGAGAAGACTGAGGTAGAAGGGTTGGACCGGTAGCGGGCAGCGATGCTGTTTATTGGTGAATTACCAGTACTAGCATAGTTCTAAGAGCTGGTACAAGGTGAAGGCAAACCGGTTCATACATATATCATGTCTGCTTCTTCATATACTATTCTTTCGAGCACAAATGTTAAAAGATTTCAAAGGATACATGCAACAGTTAAAAAACAGTAAATAAATGATTTTCTTACTTTTGGGCATTTAACCAGCGCCATCTATCGGGTACAGGAATCCTCAAAACTAACACACAAATACGCCTTTACTAGTAATGGGAAATCTATTAACAGTACTAGAAAAATCACTGTCCATAACATTTATATTCATGTATTTCAAACCATTTTCTTGTTACGAGGCATCTGACAGAAAACATAAAACAGTCGTGCTCAAAAAAATCCTACTGAAATATGAGTATTCAAATCAAGAGATGAATGGTATTATACATATTCAACGAATGTCTTTCTAAGTGTAAGTCTCTATGCATACATGAATGCGATTTTTCTTCATATCTATTTTGTCACATACTTGTTTCGTCTCTGTAATTGTATGTTTGTGCGTGCTTGTATGCGTGCGTTTCATGTACGTGCGTGCGCGTGTGTGTGTGTTTGCGTGTGTGTGTACGTATGTTTGTGTGTTTGTTTTCATGTTTGTTTCTGTGAAATATGTTTTCATGTTTTTTTCTGTGAATCAGATGTGTGTGGGTATGTTTGTGTGTATATGTTTTCATGTTTCTATGAATCGTGTGTTCTAAACATGTTATCTGTCAGTTGCTCATTACAAAAAAGCTAACACCAGATTGACAGTATAGCTCTATTAGGAATTTTCAAATCTCATTGAAAAGTAACTAAACAGAAAGATGTACTCCAATATTGTATACACTTTTCAGATAGTCATTCTTTTACATTTCTCGATTCAGTTAACCAATAGTCAATAAAACAGCATGATTCTCACTGTGTGCATAGCTTTATTATTTCTTGACAGGTATAGTCGTGCAGGTTGTGAACTGTAGACCATGCTCCAAGACTGTCTATTGTTGCAATGCCTAGTCATAGAGCAAAGCTAAGTTTAAGAAAAACGTTAAACACACTTGTCAGAAAAGAACTTTTTCGGATTCGACGTACGAACTGCATTGGGTGTGAAGTAGATCACCCAAGTCAGCTTCGCCATTCGTGTCTTGCCATATCCGATGAATCAGTTGATGTCCATTTTGCAGAAGCCGTGAGAAACATTCATTTAAGCGATATCGTCAAACGTTTTTGTGGAAGAGGCAGGAGTTGAAGATCTATGCCTGACAAACTCGCAAAACTATGCAATGAAGAGGCACCTTAAAAACATAGTCACTCGTTGCCAGAATGTCAGGACACACAGGATCAGTCGGTCTTCACCAATCTCCATAACATGAAAGATCGGTCTAGCGTTGTGATGAATTCGAATCATGATGCTTCAATCAAGTAGATAGTAAGCTCCTAATTAGGCAGGTCGACTTAGCAAAGATAGAAGGCAACCAGGCGAGAGGATTCCTCGGCTATCTGAGATACCGGTCCAACTCATCGCTGGAAATACCAGTCCAACCACCAATTTCGTCGAAAGTTGACCAAAAGTCCCACCAGGTAGCACTACAGTACTGGGTGCTTAAATATTCCTACATGTCTGAAGGGAACTTTCCTATGTTACTAAACGAAGTGTACGACGAACTGGTACACGTCTCTGAATATGTGCTAAATAAATGCTAATAGTATTACTAAATAGTGTTCTATATCTGATTGGTCATCGGTTTCAACTAAAATGACGTATTCGTGTAACTTTTATTAATTCTTTTTTAAGTAGTAGATAATTGTAACCTTCCTGAAGATAGTGTATGAATAAAAGATTTTTTCCTACAAAGCTGTTTAATTGACTATTCGTTAACTGAATCGAGAAATGTAAAATAATGACTATCTGAAAACTGTATACAATATTGGAGTACATCTTTCTGTTTAGTGACTTTTCGTTGAGACTTGGAAATTCCTAATTGAGCTATACTGCCAATCTGGTGTTATCTATCAGTTGCTCATTACAAAAGAAGCTAACATGTTTAGAACAAACGATTCATAGAAACATAAAAACATATACACACAAACATAAGCACACACAACCGATTCACTGAAACAGACACAGAAACAAACATGAAAATATATGCACACGCACGTAAAGCACGTACAAACGTACAGTTAACACATGTACAGAGACGAAACAAGTATGTGACAAGATATGAAAAAAATCCCATTCATGTATGCATAGAGACTTACACTTGGAAAGACATCCGTTGAATATGTATAATACCATTCTTCTCTTGATTTGAATACTCATATTTCAGTAGGATTTTTTTAGCACGCCTGTCTTACGTTTTCTGTCAGATGCCTCGTAATAAGAAAATGGTTTGAAATACATGAATATAAATGTTATGGACAGTGATTTCTCTAGTACTGTCCATAGATTTCTCGTTACTAGTAAAGGCGTATTTGTGTGTTAGTTTTGAGGATTCCTGTACCCAATAGATGGCGCTGGTTAACTGCCCAAAAGTAAGAATATCACTTATTTACTGTTTTTTAACTGTTGCATGTATCCTTCAAAATCTTTTAACATTTGTGCTCGAAAGAATAGTATATGAAGAAGCAGACATGATATATGTATGAACCGGTTTACCTTCACCTTGTACCAGCTCTTACAACTCTGCTAGTACTGGTAATTCACCAATAAACAGCATCGCTGCCCGCTACCGGTCCAACCCTTCTACCTGTCTCCTTCCCCCAACCTTCTAGCCAACCTTCAGCTATTGATCTCGACGATTTATCACCTATTTCCAACGTGTGTGCCTTGTCCTGTGTGAGGGTTTCACTGTAGTTCACTCCAATGGATCGATTTCACCGATGTTCAGAAAAGTGAATTTCACATACAACTGATATGTAATATTCACATGCTTGCACAATAAGTGAATGTTCCATCTTCACTAGAAATGAACGTTGTTGTAAGAAATACCTAATACTTAAAAAATGAATACTTGTGGTTAAACTATTGTTAATTGTATTCTTCTTGCTACCTTTCAAGCTGGCACAGGGTGCCCTCTGCCAGGGTGTTTTGAGGCGATGAATGCTTACGTTAAGTTTTCTTTTAATGTGAGAATGCTGGGTAGGGTGCTTTTCTTTCGCTTCTCCTTTTCAATCTTATCAAGACAATCAATATTGCAGAAGTGAGGGTTTGGTGTGAAATATCAGTTGAAAGACTTGGCGCTTAATGCGCTAGGTTCGGAAAACGGTTGAACCAAAAAGTATTGTCTAACAGATCGGTTCTGGGAGCCCTCAGAAACAAAGAGTAATTAGTACTAGCTTACTGGGGTAATGCTGTTCTCTCTATAGACAGTATTATTTGAGATTTCCAAACAAGTGAAACACCATAACATTATCAAAAAACGTGTCCTTCTCGGAACCACTTTTACACGAACATAGTATCACTTGTTCTAAGAATTCCACACTACTGTAGAAATATTCTCATGCAGGAATAATAACTAAACCGAATCTTAGACATGAAAATGTGTGTATTAGATTTCCTCGTGTAGTAAAAAACACGAATACATATCATTGTCGAAAAAACGTGTGCTTGCAGCTAAAAATAACCACCTTCGCCTTTATACACACAGTTTACTTACGCGCTTATTGAAACGTAGTAGGGAACTGTAGAAATGCACATAGAACCCTGAAAAGAGCATGAGGGCCAAAATATAGACATCCTTAGTGCAAATCTCTATTGATTGCATATAAGAATCTTAGTGAATTCGAAATCAGTGTATCTTTAAAAATGGCTTTATGCAACTAGTTGTCATAGTGGTTACAGAATCCTTTCATACGACATAGGTGCTCAGTAGAAAAAACAACACTCATATCTTACCATGGACCTCGAGGTTTCTTAAATCAGAAGCTGAGCGTGCTAACCTAGTATCTATGAGACAAATCTTTTAATCTGCTGGCTATCATAACTTATAGCTGTATCGGGGTAAAGTACTGTCCATTTCAGGCTATTGTGAGATTTTCAACGTAAAGAATGAGCAGATATATGGAAAAAATAATAGTCTGACCCAGATGATGCTTGCGATTTTACCCTTTTCGGCAAATGGTGCTATAAAAGTAAATATACACATAAGAAAGATCAATCAGTGATTGTGTCCTTTCAAGCAAGTTACTTTAATTATCTTGTGAGATGTATGAGGAAGTGGAAAGAATAGATATTGAGAAACATGCATCTGATGATTAAGCTATGTAATGAGTTTATCTCTAAGATTGTATGACAGTGAAGCAAACTTGTATCAGTTTTTCATTCTAAATGTCTGTTTGCATATCACTGAAATTCCTCCCTGTATGCCTCCCAAAAAGCTACATTATAGGTTATGAACTCTAGATTAATATTCGTCATCTTCAGGCATGAAGATCGCTGTGAAAACATGACAGGGATCAATTTCATAATATCTGATGCAAAGTGAAATGCATCGGCTTAGAGGGCCACGTCGGTCTTCAGGTCGTGATATTGGCCTAGGTTTTTTTATATCGAATGAGTTCCACTGCATGGATATAGTGTTCTCCCCCCCCTTGCGCTTATCTGAGGAGACGTTCATAATGTGTGTAATCTCAATTTTAAGCTCCCAAATAAGATTCCAGCTAACCTAAAGGACAGCCATCTGCAAGGAATGATCAAAAAAGATTAATTGCATTCCAAATAATATGGAACACAGTATTCTCCCTTGGAACTTTGAATTTCATAGATTCTTATCAATTTTTAAGTGTATCTCTTGAGACGTCAGAAGAATTCCTTATTTTGCATTTTGTCATGAAACGAGTATTTATTTAACTTTCTCATTAGGGTTGAGGAAGACAAAAGCACGGAGCGGTTCTCACATGGAATTAGACATGCTTCGGTTATCAGATTTCCATAGGTCAGCATGTAAGTGACCCCCTGACCTCTATCACTGGGTGGGCTGTTGCTGCGCGCATGTCTCCCTGCATTTCTTTACAATCACGTGACAATGATACTAGCAGCTTTCAGAAATTTTAAACAGAGGTGATGTTGAAGTGAGAGTGTGTATGGAATTTTCCTATATTTAGAAGGGTATTGCTGGACTTGGGATTTTTCACGCTATTAAAAAAATAATAAAATTGTAAAGGTATTGTTTTTTGATCTGCATAGTAGGTTAGTGTATTTGTTAAAATTAATGTTCCCTATTCCTTTAACTCATGTTGGAACTAAAGTTTTTTACGTAAGCGGAAACGTATGAATTCTACTTTTAGCATGGCTTACTTTCTATAACATTCTGCCACGTAGTCTTTGTAGAATTTACCCTATGAAAACAATTGACCTTGTAAAGCATGTAACTGATGCCGCAACGCGAATTTCATCAGCGTGATGAGTCACACGCACTCCGGTAAACGGTGGACAAGAAGATTTTTAAAAACTGTTTACTTCCAAATAATTAGTTGATTTTTCTTCCGAGGAAGATATCGTTATCAACTGTTACTGAGGATACAGCGACAATGAGTATTAGGAATAAAAAGCTTTAAACCATGTCGCTCAACAGATATACAGGAATTAAAAGAGTTAGTTTTCTTAGTTGTACTTTTACAATCATGATGTCTTTGAAGTGACTTAGTAAAGGAAAATAAGTTAATAAATTGTGAAGTGATTGAAATTTGTAAGGAATTTAACTTAAAACCACTTTATCATTTCAAAACAAGTCCTGACGAGGAAACACAGATATCTGATGGCAACATCCATCAACCCTATGGAGACTAAATAAAAGAAGCTCAACTCTTGGAGGTTTAGGGACACGTAATTTCAAAATGGTTTGTCTTCTTCCGACTAGGTGCAATGAAGCAGAAACCTTACCTATCATAAATGGGATGTTTTGATAAGAGAAAACATTGTTTCCATACCCTGTGATGGCCTGAAACGAAAGGAGATTGAAATGAGGATGGATTTAGTCAGAAGGGCTGGCAACCGTCTCTGGACTTGGAAAAATTTCGAGTCCGAAAACTTCGATCAAGAGTGCCAGTGGGTTTTCATGTTGTAAGACATTGGCATCTGATAGGGAAACAAAGGGGGGTCGACACCGCAGGGGGTGATCCAAGATTCATAAAATTCATCAATAAAATCATCAATTCATCAATCATTCATCAATAAAACGTGGTCCTGGGTGCGGTACCAAACACGTGTTCTAAAGCGAGTCTTTTATGTCGCCCCTACAGGTCACCAAACCATATTACCCCTCAATATTTTTCATAATTACAAATAATTTGTTTTTAAATCAGATTTTTTCGCCATTTTCCTTTTATTATTTTTACCCAATAGCATTTTTTTCATTTTCTGTGGGACAGTCTTTTAAAACAGTTACTGCGGGATAGTCCTTATTCTAGTGAAGGTCGAATTCGCAAAATATGGGACTTTGTTCAATGATTGCATCAACCGTTCTGAGAGGGGGATGAGCGTTGCCACCAAAAACGTTTAGTGGACTTGGAAAATTTCCGATGAGAACAGATACCTAGGGAGTTTGTGATCGGTGAGGGAGGTGTTTAATAGAGGGGGCGGTACTTTTGATAAGGGTTTTTTTTAATGAGGGGGTGCATATTAGTAAAGGGGCAGAACTTTTTTACTGAGGGGCGAGTCAAACTTGTTAAATTATACACTAGATGGCACCACCAAAAATCTTTTTCAGGTGTTAGAAAATTCAGGGGGGCTTAAAAAATACAGGTGAGTCAACCAGGGAGGCTTAAAAATACAGGTGAATCAACCAGGGGGGTCTTAAAAATACAGGTAGGTTTTTAATAAAGGGGGCGAAACTTTTGATAAAGGAGGTTTTTTAATGAGGGGGATTAAAAATTGGAAAATTACGACTAAAATTGGAGGCTTTTTCTAAAAATAGTACTCATCCTATACACTAGAGGACGCCACGGGTTTCTAATAAAGGGGGAGGAATTTTGATAAGGGGGCTTAATGAGGGGGAGTCAAAAATTGGAAAAATTACGACTAAAATTGAGGTTTTTTCAAAAAATAGTACTCATCCTATACACTAGATGGCGCCACGGGTGTATAATAAAGGGGGGAGAATTTTTAATAAGGGGTCATAGGGGGAAAGCACTGTTCAAAGGGGAATTCGTATACTGCGACTAGACTACTTACCAGGTGTATGAAAATTTATAGTCTCTTTTCTTAACGAAATTTAATCTTGATTAGTTTTTCCTTTTTTTTTTGCTTTCCGAAGATTAATATTTATTTTAATTTACTAATATATTAAAAAAAACATTTTTACACGTGGTTTGTAGAACAAGTTTTCCTTTCGTATTTTGGTCATATTTAGTTGCATTATGGTATACTATAATGTACGCACAATTGTTATAGTGTTAACTGCGCTCATTAATAAACGCCTTGAACTAAATATTTCGATCTTGAAACACTAATTTACTTTTTGCCTTCCAGAAAAAAATACTGCCCAATACTTGTGAAGTACATTCTTGAGACTATTTCTGTTGATAACCTGGGCATCTGCCATAAACAGTGTATGTGTATGTAAACTAAGCTTAGTCAATCACATTTCCAAGTGAATTAGTTTTTCGTTAAATTTTAAATTTCCATTTTTTTTGAGAAAGTAAAAAAAAATATGCAGTGAACTCTTGACCATCCTACAGATCAACCGGTTTGAGGATTAACTGTGGTAAAAAAAAAGTAATAATAGACCATGCATATGTAAACTTTTGGTCACTTTTTGTTAAGCAATTTAAGTGATATTTTGTGTTCCTAAACTGTTATAGCGGCAGTCCTCGACTTCCGGACATAATGCGTTTTTGAAAACTTGTCTCCAAGGCGAGGGCGTGGCTAGGTCGGTAGCGCGCTAGCTTCGTAATCTGTGGTTCGAGTCTCATCTGGGCCAGCTGTTGAGATTTATCTCGACAAAACTCCCCACTCTGCCCACGACACCGATGAGCTTGGAAAGACTTACCATTCCTCGTATGGGACGTTAAGCCATGGCCCCATATGCACATTAAAGAATACGCCGGACGGCATTGACCACAGGCTACCATCTGTCCCTTAACAGCTGCCCAGTGGGTTTCCTTTCCCAAAACTTCTCTGAGGCTTTGGCGTCCTTATGACCTGCCCATTATGCGCAAAAATGTCTGCTCAGAGGTAAAACAACCCAACCGGAAATCGAGCGACAGACTTACATATTATAAGGGAGGGGGGGGGGGTCAAGTTATCTATTCCCAGACAGCCGAAAAACATTGTAAAATCTCTAATTATGTTATAAATGCGTAGTTTTTTACCTCTTAGTGCTATTTAATATATACAAAGTATTTTTAAACTTTAAAAACTATATTTCATGTGAAATATAATTAGTGAATTTACTCTTTAATACCACATTCTTAAAATCAACTCATCTCAACTTCCTGGTGATGAAAATCACTAGGTATAGAAATATGTTTTAACGGTTGAATGAAGGTCTTGCTGATAGCGATTTTGCAGAAGATTGAGCCAGAGATCTTGCAAGGGATTGTGGTGCAGATTTTAAATATTGAAGACTCTGCTGATGACTTCTTTGGTCTCTCATCGGCTTTCTTTAAAACTTTGTTAAGAGAAAGTTGAACATGCGCCTTCTTTTCTTGGTAGAGATGTCTACAGCAAGATGTAACTCTCTCAACATCTCTGTGTACCACATAATTTATTATTCCACTGGATCTTATTCTCAAACTTAACACAGTTTGTTGCTGGGCAGGTCCAGCAGGTCTCAAAATATGCCGTCACCCCAAAGTTAGTTTGTTAGTCGTCTCGGTGGTTCAGTGGTAACGCGTTGGTTCGCAGTGACCCTGGTGCTTCGAGTCCCTGATATGGCATTGTCTATGTTCTGTCATATACTATATGTTGTGATTGCCCCTCGGTAAAAAAATAAAAAAAAAAGTGTTTACTTATCGACATGACAAAAATATGTTCTCATAGAACAGTCCAGGCAAGTAGGTATAAATGGTCAGCACCAGGACCCTATGAAGTTGGCCACTCCTCATCAGGGCAGGAAAAAAAAAACTGCCATAGATAGCCAGATCAGTAGGCCACACTAATATGGCAGACCTCCTCTTCCGCTACCCTTCCAAAAGAGAATAACTCATTTGAAAGGTACTTACCGTCTGCACCACGAGATGGTGGGGTCGGACATTAGGTGCTAGACCAGCTCAGTTCTGTGCATTATCACTGGTGATTGGGTACACAGCTCTCCTTCCAGTTTACGCCTAGCTACCATTTACAGACCAGCTCTAATATGATGTTCACTTATGTAGCATAATTATGATTTTTCGAAGTACCAGGATAAAAGATCCCATAACGTTCTCCATCTGAGGATATCCAATAAATGGCATGAGTCGCAAAGAACAACACAAAAATCACCAAAAGGTGAGCCCCAAGGGGCATAAAAACAATGATAAATATGGTAGATCAGGGTACTAGACCATAAAGTGTTCCTGATCGAAAACCAATGGTCTAGCCCTCTTGAACCTGCTCATAGGACCATGAGTGTTCACTTAAGAACTTGAAACACTTATTATACTGTATCGCAACGGATACGATCTTGAAATAAATGTGTTAGAAAATTTTGGATTGAACTATGATTTAATATTTTTTTCTTTCATTAATTTCACACTTTTAAATTAATACTGGTAGTATATTTTCAATAAAATTGTAATTATCAATGAGCAACAATTTGAAAGTTGGTTCAAATGAAATGTAACACATATTTACAATGCAATCTAGTTTGCTCTCATAAGATTGATGCAACGATTAGTCTTCGCAATATATCAGTGTTGCTGAATGCTCACCACAAAAGCATCGGGTTAAATAATCAGCGATTCTGCACTGAAAATATGAATGGTTAAATGGTAGATATCGCTCCATCCACGGCTACACTACCACCACAGTTATTGATCATTAATTAATAAATAGGAAGTGTGGGATACCACAGTTTGCTCTACTGATATTTTCTATTTCTAATGATGCTGGACTTATATGATTTCATTTTCGGGAATTGTTCTAAACATAACGCAAGGTACACCTACCATTAACCGATACTAGCTTCTGCCTCAAAGAGCTGAGTCCTCACCACTGTGATATATATGTAAAAACTGTAAAATCTGGGACATACCCAAGTAGTTTCGGGGGGAGGGAGGCGACAATCTAGTTTTGGAAATAATTCGAGATTTTATTTTGCTTTGGTGTGGGGTCCCGTTGAATTAACCTTTATGTGGGGGGGGGGTGAATTATTCTGATAATAAGACTTGAGTAGGGTTTCCACGTAACTAAAATATTCCACCGGACAAGAGAAGTTAAAATGATATTCTTTATGGAATAAAATTTTATATTTGTTTGTTAAATTTATTTTTAGTGTCGGATATATGTGTACTACAGGACTAAAATATAATGATACAAAGATAACTGTTTTGGATTTCGAAATTGGTAGACAAGTCCAAGATTTTGAATAAGACGACCCGTTTTTCATGGGACGGTGGAGAGGAAGGTCTGGACCTCCTGGTCCCCTCCCTGGGTACGTCCGTGTGTAGGCTGATTTAAGAGGCGCATTGGGGTTGGATTATTTTACCTCTGAGCGACACTTTTTTGCACACAATTGGCTAAATGGCCAGGTCACAAGAACCCGAGGGCTGCCAAGGGTTCTGTTAGGAGACAACTAGTAGCTTCCCATCAAGGCCATCCAGCGTGTTCTTTAACGTGCACAGGATATGATTCTCTGGCACACGAAGTCACAGCTTGACGTTCTATCCGACGGATGGATACGCATTGGGTATTTGCCAAGAGTGCTAATGGCAGAATGTTGTGGAACAACGCGGAGAAAAAAAAAAGTAAATGTCAATTACGCTACGTAACAAATTTAAGGAAGTTTGTTTTTATCTTTTTCTTTCGCTGTTTATTGTTCAAATTAATCATTATGAATACACATATATTAATGGTTTGTACATGTCGTCAATTAATCGTAAAGAGATAACGATATTAATATTTATATGGAACATTAATTATGCCATAACACATGTACTTGCCAGAAATATTGCATGATTGTATCGAAATGAGGAAAAATACATGCTTGGCTATTGTTACTTAAGAAGTAAGCTTAATGGCTATTAAGCTTAGTTCACTTCAAAAGTGAACGTTTTTTGTCTTTCTGACTGGATTCATCTTGTCGAAGTAATCTCCAAACGCACTCCCCTCATCAATGGCGTATCCCATCGTTTTTGGTATCCCATCTCCGTGGTTTCATTACCTTGGTGAAAGCTTTCACCATGTACTTCACACCCATTACCCAAATTATGTCCAAAAAATCCATGCGGTATAAATAGTGCATTTTTACAGGCATGTTACAGACCAGTAGGCGATACTGCTCAATCAGTTATTCCACAAGTTCTTTGTAAGTTTCTCTTACAAAAATACGAGAAAAGCATGCACTACTTGCCGAAAAACCTACCAGTCATTCCTTTCTATAACAGTCGTTTTGTGTTCCAGCTCTTAAGACTGTAGTATCCATCGCATTTCTGGTCCAGTAAATAGGCCACAGTTTACTTTTGCTTTAGACACGTGATGGAACATCTGACATGTGATTCAAAGCTCTTACCAACTGCTTCACAAGGCTCAATTTAATGTGAAGTGGTGGCAGTAAGATCTTGTCAGTTGGAACAAGAGCTTCATAAATAAAATTATGTATGCCTGGAGTTAATTGTCTTCCTGCTGACATTCTCTTTTCACAAAAGAAAAATACTTGTTTTTTCACAAAATGATGGACTGATGCTCTACTCTCTCAGAGGCAGAGGAAACAAGAATACTTAGTATTGCCACCTTGTAGACCTAGTAGAAATATTAGCATCTTGAAGTCTCTATAAACATCCCAATTGAAACTTCTATAGTTTATTTTCTACAACATTTGTAAACATTCTGTCTTTTTTTAAATATTCATAATGCGCTACCGGAATGGAGAATGAAACTTCATAAGCGTGTCCATGGCACCGAAATGATTGGGCTGGGTTGTTTAACCTCTGAGCAGCACTTTTTTGCACACAATGGGCTAAATGGTCAGGTCACAGGGACCACGAGAGCTCAGAGAAGTTTGGGATGGGGACCCACTCTGAACAGCCATTGAGAGACAAATGGTAGCCTCCCATCAAGGAATATCCAGTGTGTTTTTTAAAGTGCACAGGCTATGGGTCTCCTGCAAATGGAGCCAAGAACGACGGCCATTCCAAGCCCATCAGTGTCGCCTACTGATCGAGGGCAAGGTGACGAGTTTTGCGGTGATAAATCTCAATGAAGAAAACTTGCCCAGGCGTGAGTGGAATCTGAGAATTGCCGATTACGAGCCTGGCACGCTACCGACTGATCCACCCCCGGCCGCTGAAAAGGTTGGGAACCACTGTGTTAGATAAAGGGACCATTAATAGCCTCTAAGTAGCATTTTGTACAGGTAAATACTATGTTGATTTGGTCGTGTTACCAATGGCACTAAAAGTCCAAAAAAACTGAGGTTTGACAGAATGTATATAGACGTTATGTTCGTGACGAAAGAGCTTCCAAACCAAGGGCTGCCAACTCTGGGTTGGGCCATGATATGGCTTTGGTACCATGGCTACACCAATAATCAGTATCGTTATAACGTATTTTTTAATTTTTTTTTAAAGAATATAATTTTTATTCATAAGAGTAAAGAATACAAATACATTTACAATTTGACCCGCAAAGCTAAATAGCTTATATGCAGGAAAATGAATAAATTATATTAAACATAGGTCATTCAGGAACAAAAATGGTGTACATCAAATAAATCCACAAAACACAACATATAATAATTAGCGAACTAGAAAATATCAAATAATTTTTTAATTCCATTTTAAGTCTTCTAAAAGAATCTATATTTAGTAATTCTTTTGGAATAGCATTAAATATAAGTGGTACTTGATATTCGGAGGTATGTTTCCCGTAATTATTTCGAAAATTTGGCAATTTGTAATAACCATGGTTTTGAAGTCTTGTAATTTTGTTATGTTGAATTTTTAGTTTGTAAGTTTCGTGAAAAACATTTTTAAATATTACATTATATTTATATAAATTGCTCTAGGATAAAAGGTTTAAAAATTTTAATCTATCAGTGGAAGTTTTATAACACCCCCAGACACTGTGCTTTCCCCCTATGACGTCACATACCACACCCATTCCCCCCTTATTAATATTCATAATTCCTAATTAATAATTATTCAAAAATTAATTAAAAATTAATTAATCCCCTTTATTAAAAAAATCCCCCTTTATCAAAAATTCCTCCCCCCTTTTAACCACCCGGCGCCATCTGGTGACTATGAGGAGTACTATTTTTTAGAAAAATCACCTATTTTAGTTATAATTTCCCGATTTTTGACTCCCCCTTTTAACCACCTGGCGCCATCTAGTGACTATGATGAGTACTATTTTTGGAAAAAAAACCTATTTGAGTCGTAATTATTACAAGTCTCGCCCCTCATTAAAAAACCCCTTATCAAAAGCTCTGTCCCCTTTATTAAAATTCCCTCTCCTTTATTAAAAAACCCCTCTTATCAAAAGTTCCCTTTATTAAACTCCTCAGATCACAAACTCCCTTGGTATCCACGTTAATTTTTCCAAGTCCAACTAAACTTTGTTTGGCAATGATCAGAAAATCCCCTTTATTAAAATTCCCTCCCCCTCATTAAAAAACCCCTTATCAAAACTGCCCCACTGGTTGACCCACCTGAATTTTAAGCCCTCTCTATAAATACCCCACTGGTTGACCCACCTGTATTTTAAGCCCCCTCTTTAAAGACCCCCTGGTTGATCTATATTTTTTAAGCCCTCCTCTTTAAAGACCCTAATGTTGACCCATTGCGTGGTAAATCAGTTTTCTCTATGCGTATTTAATCTCATGGTGGTGTCATCCAATGTGCGTACTATTTTTAGTACATCTCCTGTATTTAAAAAAATCCTTCCGACACACTGATTTGAACCCGGTACTTTTTTGTCAATAGCCGGTCATTATCGCACTCGATATGTCTTATTTTCTAACACCTGAAAAAGATTTTTGGCAGCATCATCTAATGTATACTTTAGCAAGATTTTAACCGAAATTATTCCCAGACTCCCCCTCATTAAAAAGTCCTCCTCTTTATTAAACTCCCTTGATTTCCACGTTCATTTTTTCCAAGTCCAACTAAACTTTGGGTGGCAAACCCTCGCTAAATGGCTGATGCAATCCTTGAACAAGGTCCTCGTATTTTGCGAATTCGACCTTCACTAGAATAAGGACTATACCACAATAACTGTTTTAAAAGACTGTCCCGCAGAAAATGCTATGGAGTAAAAAATTTATAAAAGGAAAAACAAATTTGATTTTATTCGTAATTATGAAAAATATTGAAGGGCAATATTGACCGGCATGGGTGGCATAAAAGACCAATGTTCGGAATCTCACCCCTGCCCACGTTTTACTGACGGATGGTTTTAACAAAAGTCCTGCGAAATTAAAAATTCCAAATGGGGAACCACAATAATTTTATTGACGGTTGAATCTTGGGTCACCCCCTGTGTTGCTTCCGTATCAGGTGCGCTGTCTTACATTGTGAAAACCCACTGGCACTCTTTATCGTAGTTTTCGGACTTGAAATTTTTCCAAGTCCAGAGACGGTTATCCACATTCACAATTCTACTGTTTATGATAGGTCAGCGTTTCAATGTACCCAATGTAGGCAAACCACTTTGAAATTACGCGCCCGAAACCTCCAAGTGCTGAGCTTATTAGTCTCCATTGGGTTGATGTCGTCAGATATCTGTGCTTCCGCATCAGAACTTGTCTTGGAAAGTGGTTTTATGTTTGTCTCAATTAATCTCAGCCGTTACGCGACATGGTTTAATAATACTTATTATCGGTGTATCTGAGTACATGATGCATTGGAAGTAACGCTACTCGAAGAGAAATCAGCTATGGGAGTAATTTTTTAAAAATCTACAAACGCTCTCACAGTTGTAAAAATCGTCTCTTCCACCGTTTACCGGCGAACGTGAGGACGCTGATGAAATTCGCATTGCGGCGTCAGTTACAAGCTTTACAAGGTCAGTTGATTTCATCGGGTAAATTCTGTAAAGACTACGTGGCAGAATGCTAAAAGTAGAATTCACACGTTTCTGCTTGCGTAAAAAACTTTAGTTCCAACACGAAGGCGTGTTAATAGGGGACAATAGTCAAATACAATAACCTACTATAAAAAATAATACATAAGTCTCACTTGAACGTACCTTTCTCATCATACCTCAGCTAATCCATCGAAATGAGAAAGCGTCGGCGCAACATAAAAATCCACTTAACTAAAAAAGTACAAACCTCACCAATGAGCTTTGGATACTTATTACTGTTCAGTCACACTGGTGAAAACGAATTTTTCCCTTGTGCTGAAAAGCGACGCTAATATAGCTTTCATGCAAAAGACTTGATTAATGATCACGAACGGTTCGATCAGCAACTTATGCGCTTAATAGTCAACCCAAATAATACTTTTTCACAACTGCAGGCACATCTCGAGAATTCACAGTGATTCTAAAGAAATACAGGAGACGTGCGCACAGGCGGCCCATCTGGTGATAAAAGGTCAACTCAAGCGCTGACCTATGGAAAGCTGATAACCGAAACATGTCGAATTTCTTGTGAGAACCGATCAGTGCTTTATCTTCCTCGAGGGTGCCCTAATGAGAAAGTTAAATAATGACATGACGAAATGCAGCAATTCAAAATAAGGGATTCTTCTGTCGATTCACGTGATCTGCTGAAATGACACATCACGGCAACAAGCTGGCAAGCTGCTGACGTACAAAGGTCACGGACCACTCACTCATGCCACTAGAGATGACCTACGGAAAGCTGATAAGTCGATGCGACAGATATGCTACTCATCCTTTACTCGTGAGAACCGCTCCATGCCTTTATCTTCCTCAAATATCTTTTGAACAAAGTTAAATAATTACTGTTTCCTGTTGAAATGCTGCATTTTATCAGGTCAACGAGGGGGGGGTGTCCATGTATGCTCCCTTCGGATCTTTTGGAAGTACACAACGGTTTTTGAAACTCCAAGCGGTCAGCTGATTTTACAACGTCAAGGTCATCTTATACTGTTCATCACAATTAAAGAAAATATGGTTACAGAGAGAATATGGTTTGACCCCGTACATTAGAAAAGGAACATACAGAATAAGAAATGTGTGATGTATAATTCAGTGTAAAAAATGGAAAAACTTAGTACGAGTTTCGCAAAATGTGTAAAAATCCCAGTGTAATATAAAGTAATACGAAAAGCATTATTCCCCTGCGTTCTTTGTTAGGTGATAGTGTTAACATCCACGAATTTTCAAATGACATTCGGGAGAGTTATCACTTAAGTTTCAACTTTTATTTTTGTTTTCCAACCACGATAATGCACCGTTTCTGTGGAACGCTGGTGATTTCGATGCAAAAAATGGTGCAGGGGGCGATCTTTCTCACACTAGCGATATGACCATGCACTTTGGTAAAAACAAACCTGGTTCATGCATTGCCCATAGACTATAAAGATTTGAACTAAAAAGTCATTATAACCGTGAATGGACTGATCTGATTGATAAAAATATGTGAAATGTAATGTACTGAGCTTGAGGGTTGACAATATTAATATAGACAGGGATTGACTTCCACACCTGTTTTCTCTATACTATCATAAATTGAGAAACCTCGATGCTTGAGAAATGATTCATTTAACTACCAAAGATGAATAGACCTCTGTAAAGTTTAATTCTACAACAATTTTCTGAGTTCATTCTGCTGTAGATGTCTAATTCTGTCAGGATCACAAGGGATGTTTTACACATTCAATCGAGAACTTTCCCTTTTTCTGACATTCGTTAATCAAATTGTCTATCTACAAAAGACACGACGCATCAGACGTTAATGACTTATCATTGCATCGACAAACTACCTGTCTGGTTCATTTGTTGCGTAAGCATTTAGAATGAAAAACTGATTGCAAGTTTGTTTCACTGTCATACAGATAAACTAACTCTTCAGATGCATGTTTCTCATTATGTATTCTGTGTTTTCTCTCATACAATACCACTATCTCAAACACTGATACATGTTCCATAAATATTCTCCTGAAAAAAATCCTTGTACCATAAAAGGTCCTCTTTTTTGAAACAACTGGATTTCCCTTTTCAGATTATTACATGTTTTAACATCCTTCGCCCCTTGTGCGAAACAACAAGGATTTCGACCATTTCAGGTCATGGTTCAGCTGTTAGTATCCCTCCACTTCGTTCTTAACGCATCAGGATGTTGTGTTATTCTAAGTTTGAAAAATTCTCGGTTGTATGTCGTCTTCTGTATTTGCAAAAAACACACACGTTTCGTTCGTTACGAGACATCTGGCAGGAAACGTAACGTAAGACGTAACGTAAGACAGTCGTGCTCAAAAGATATTCCAACGTGTTGAAGAAAAATCCTTACACCTCCTGAAATATGAGTATTCAAGTTAAGATCTGTGATGAAATATTTTGCATAACCAATAGTCTCGTTTTAAATTGTTAGCTTCTTCTGTAGCAAGCAAGTGTCCGTAAGACAATATGTTTATTCTTGCATGTGAACAAACACACACATACGATAACATATACACAAAAAGATGAAACACATACAGACACCTTAACACCCACACACACAGAGAGAGAGAAACAAACATGAAGACGTTACACATACAGAGAAACGCCTATGTGCATACAGACTTCTTAACACATACGCACACGCACGAAAACATGTACATATAGAGAAACAAACATATTAACATACATGAAAATACACACACTCACATACGCACACATACACAATTCACTGAAACACACGCACACCAAGAGAAACAAACATGAAGACACAGTTACATCTTGACATATATGCACACACTAACACGTACACATATTTCGTTGGGTTGGGTTGGGTTGTTTTACCTCTGAGCGGCACTTTTTTTGCACACCATGGGCTAAATGGCCAGGTCACATGGACCCCGAAGGCTCAGAGAAGGTTGGCGGAGGGGACCCACTGGAACAGCTGTTGGGAGACAGATGGTAGTCTCCCGTCAAGGCCATCCAGCGTGTTCTTTAACGTGCACAGAATATGGCTCTCCCGCACACGGGGCCACGGCTTAACGTCCCATCCGACGGACGGCGGCCTTTCCAAGCCCATCGGTGTCCCCTACTGACCGTGGGCAGGGCGGGGAATTTTGCGGAGATAAGTCTCAACGCTGACCCAGCTGGGACTCACATATTTCGTAGAAACATACATATTTACACAGACACAAAAACACACACACACACACACACAGAGAGAAACAAACACACAGACAGACATGTGCACAAGACAGTGTGCTTTACTGTAATGCGGTGCCCTGTGAACTAAAGAATCTTTCTCAAACCCGAACAGTATAACTTTCATGTAGGATCTGATATCAAAGATGGTGTGCTTTCTGCAGTGCAGCACCCCCATGGGCTAAAAATCTTTCTTAAACCAGATCATAGCGTGTTTTTTCACAGATGTGTTCCATGGGTAGTGATCGTTATCTCTATAGATCCTTTATTAATATTGAATAACTTTTAAGACTTTTTGATCCATATCACTTGTTTTTATTATAGTAGAAATGCTTTCTTTAATACTTGGATACTGCAAAGTTCAAATAGGATATTTTGTATAGAAATCACCTTTATTTTCAAATTATAAAATTTGACAAAAACATGTTTTTTTTTAATATATAAGCCACTATTTTGCTAAGTTTGTATAAAAGACCAGTAATCCATATTGAATCGAAAGCAGCTGTAAGGTCAAAATAAATTACATCCACTGCCTTTTTGCAGTGTAAAGCATTTTTAGCATCTCCAACAACATGAATTAGACAATCCATAGTTGACCTGCCTCTTCTAAATCCATGTAAATGATCAGAAAAGAATTTTTTTCATCAAGAAACCACAGAAGTCTTTTGAAAATTAATTTTTCAAAAATTTTAAGAACATTAGAAGTCAAAAATACTGGTCTACATGACTTTAGATGCTTATCTCTGCTAAACCTCCACTCTGATTCCTCGGTCAGAAGGTATACACCGATGAGCGTGTAAAGCCTGCCATCTTTATTATGGAATATTAATCTATGATCTCGTGTCCAGAACAACTACACCCTATGCGCGTTAAAGAACACACTAGATGCTCTTGACGAGAGGCATCCTTTTGTTGCTTAACTGCTCTCCTGTGGGTCTCTTTCCTTTGTTACGTCCCTCTAATTTATTTATTTTTATTATTATTATTTTTTTTTTGTATTTTTGTTGTAAATATATATCTGTAATAAGTGTATTTTTAGAAGTGCTGATGTGGGGATGTGATGAACTGTTGTTCGGGTCTCAGCTGACTGACTTGAGTATGCTCACAAGTCGAAAGCACTTTTACGACTATTTACGACTAGCCTCGGGCGCGAGTTCGAGCGCAGGAGACAAGCGCGGAAATAATGAACAACAGTCTGAGCGTCGCTGTCAAAGTGGAAGGACATTTGAACAAGCGTCTTAGGACGCCGCTCTTGCTCAAAAACAAAATGAGCATCTTCTTCGAGATGCTTAAAGAGAGGGTTCGGAAGAGAGGGTTCGGTTCTGTGTGAACCAGAGTTCAGTTCTGTGTCAACTGAGGTGCAATTCTGTGTGAACCTGGTAGTAGGCGAGTATTAAATATCCTCTTGCCGAGTTTGAGGTCAGTTAAGCCAGAATCTACAAAGCGCAGATCTCCACCTCATTGCATGATTGTTTTCAGTAGCAAAGCAGCGAAGACCCAAGGAATCGAGTGCATCCCCAGCACGTAATTGTATATAAATGTAAATAAACTGTGTCGTACATATACTACTCTCGTGCTTGAATTGTTGGACACTTTTCTACCTATCACTTAGTGCAGCAAGTCTGAGGCATATGTTGGTACGGGTGTAACAATCCGCGAACCTGTGATTTCACCTAAGTAAGGGTGAAGGTAATTAAGGGACTAATTGATTTCCTCTGTTAAAGAGCGAAATTTATATCATCTAATCCAATACGACTTTCGGCGCAGTTCAGTTCGCAGCATACGTAATTACATGGGACAAAGTGAGAATCTGCAGCCCCTCCACCACGACGACATTTGGTGCAGTAGCAACAGCATTCCGTTCATATGCCGAAGAAGATGCTCATTATGCTAAAAGAAAAAGTGTAAGATTCTGTGATTCCGTGAAGGTAAGGAAGCTGCAGGCAGTTCAGGGGGCTAAGCCGCATCAAAGTCATGTTCTACAGAGTGCAATTTCTCCGAGTACTATGTCGATCTTCACTGAGGTTATGTGTGCCAAGGTCCGTCACTTTAGAAGTTTCTCGTTTTGGAAGGGGACTGAGCCCTTGGGGCCATTATGACTTTGCCATTTAGTCCACTGTATGTAGAAAATTGTTGCTTAGAAGTAAAGCAACGAATCCTTTGAAATCTTCTGAGGAGGTTTATGCTTTAATAACACTAATATAGTGATGTGTAGCATTTACAATGTGCTTCTGAAAAATCAGAATAATTGTTTTCACAGTTCGACTTGAAGGATCAAACTAAAGTTATGTCCATTTTATATGGGACGAACAAGAACAATTTAATTTCATCTTAGAAATCTATCAAGAACTTTTTTGGTTTCAACTGTATATTACAATATTTGAAACATCATTAAAAATATTGGGCATAAAACCTTTATTTCAAAAATTCAGTGAAGTTGAACAAGCGCAAAAAACAAAAACAAAGGAAATAATTTTACAAGACTTGGTGTCAGGTTACAAAGCAATTTTTATCATTTCATATCATTTGTATTTTATTTTATCTATTTTTTTTCCGAATTTGTTTGTGTATGTTGTTGTCATACATCTAACATAAAGTTCTTTGAAAACAGAATGCGATTAGTTTTTTAAGCTGTTGGTAATATTTTTTAACTTAATAAATGGGAAGACTAATAGACTAACAGCCTTATAAGAAACATTTGTGGAAGAGGAGTTTTTAGTTTGGTAAAAGATGAAGTAAAAAATTACATAGCTCAAACATAATATCTTGACAGTAATTAATTAGAAGCCTCCACCTTTTCATAATGTAGAAGTGGACAATTTCCATAATGGGTATCAATATTATCTGCAATTTCCAGATTCGGTTCCTGCCTGGGCCCGCGTTAAAATTTATCTTCACAAAACTCCCCGCCCAGTCCTAGGTCAGTAGGAGATATCAATGGTCTTGAAAAGGCCTCCGTCTGTCGGATGGGGTGTTAATCCATGGTCCCGTCTGCGGGAGGGCCATATCCTGCGCACTTTGAAAGAACTGTATCCTAACAGTTGTACTATAGGTCCTCTCCTCCCAATCTTCTCTGAGCCCTTGTGGTCCTTGAGACCTGCTCATTTAGCCCATTGTGTGCAAAAAATTGACGCTTAGAAGTAAAACAACCCAACCCACTCTTGGGATACTGAATAGATTAAAGAAAGTTTTGAAATCGATAATTTTGGACTTCATTCTATAGGTCAATTTGATCTCGGCCAAGCAGCAATGAAATCCACTTGGGAGTCTGTGAGCAATGTCGATGATAAACGACTTTTTAACATTTTATATTCAGTGATAACTGATCGGAGAACAAATATGAGTAAAAATAAAAAATAAATAATGCAGAAATATGTTGCAAATTAAACGAAATTTTAAAAGGTTTAATTTTAATTTATCTATCCCAATGACCAGCTTAACAATCTCCGAGCACCTTTGCTTCACATGAAATCTTATGATATTTCAACTATTGCTAGTTAATAGTTATTAATAATATTTTTTTATAATTTTTAATAGCATACCAAAAACTTTATTAAAAGTATGTGCGAAGAAATCTAAGCTATTTCTTTCATAAATGTATGTGAAGAGCGGAGGTAAGGTAGAGGACTGAATTAGAATAGATAGAATTGACTGGATGTCCAGGTCAAAAATTTCCTAAGGACTTAAGAGTTGGATAGGAAAAAGATATCCAACATTTTCTTTAAGGTTCTAGTCCTCATATGGAACCATGGCTTAATGTTTCATCCGACGGACGCCGACTTCCAAGCCCATATATTTTTTGTTTCTCGCATAGGAAGACTAGGGTTGCAGAGCAAATTTCAATGGAGAGTATATGTTTGGGGAGATGTGGGATGCAAAACGTAAAGGTATTGCTGTTTGGAGTAAAAAAAAATGAAACTATAATTTCTTTAACAAGTTGCCTATTTAATATTAATTCAGAACTTTATTAAAATATTATGATACTCATTTCTAGGAAAGCTAATTAATAGTTTTTCAACTCTCAGTACTGTCTTGTACTTAAAATATATTCCCTATTTGCAGGTGTGTAATAAGAATGTAGATTTTACCCATCTTTTCTTCTGGATTGAGATAGCAAGGAGTCTACCTGTTATTTTTATGGAGGTTTCTTTCTTAGGTTATTAAGAAAGCGACCCCTCTACATTTATGAATATTTCTTTTTTTCCGGCTTTGATATCAGGATATCAATCATGTGCTTTTTACGAAGGTTTCTTTTCTCTTTTCTTCGGGATTGAGATAGATGGGAGCCAAATCCATACTTTTCGGAGTTTTTTTGTTTGGCACTCAGAAAACAACTCTCTGCTTTTGGATATTTCTATTCCCTTTTATTAAAAATTGCAAGAGCAGTAAATGAACATTCTTCTTTTGCGGAGGTTTTATTCCACCTACTTCAGAATTTGGATAGCAGGGACCCAACCAAGCTACCATTTTTCCTTATCAACTTATCCAGTATTCCGGCTGACAAGTATGTATAAGAATTTTTTTCCAGTTTCTGTGAGAAAATTTTCTTTTCATAATGTATCTTTTTGGGCGTATCAATAATAAAAGAATTTAAATCACCTCCTAAAAATGTAGGAAAGACTTCATAATGAGTTTAGAAATATTCATCGTTTTCTGAAAAGGTAGAAAAAAGGATTTTATATAGTTTATTTTATTTCACCTTTTTAGCATGGAAAAAAGTAATGTTGGAAGTAATGTATTTTCTAGATGATTGTTTACCCGAGCTTCGCATGTATTCTACTCTACTAAGGTAGTCTTGAAAGCGTTGTTGATTGGTCTCGTGGGTCTCCATGTGTTGGTTGTCTGACTGATTAGACTAAGAGGCGAGACATTATCTAGAATCTGGCGGACCTGAAGCGAGTGAGAAAGAACAGTGAGAGTGAACCACGGAATCTATTTTGTCTGTTTCCCTAATTAATCGTATCTGGCGGATGGCGTCCTCGCTCATTAGGGATTGGTAACCAACATATGCTGACTTGATTTCTGCTTGTATTATGTCTCCTTGTCAGCTTTTTTTTATAGATATAGAGCTCATTTAAAAAACAACAACGAGGTCTTGTTTTCATTTTCTTGTTTGTCTGTACACATTTCACTTTTTCTTGTTTGTCTGTACACATTTTCACGTTTTCAGAGATAAATTAAAAATTCTTTCGGATTGGATAGCTATTGAAGAAATATATAGAATCGCACTTTCCGAATTTCATAATAGTTTTAATAAACCCCTTCTAGCGGTGGAAATAAACGGACATGGACCAAATCTTAGATAAATATTGCAAACGGATTTGATTATTTATTGACCGGATTCAAGTTCTGGGATGGAGTGGTCATTTGATTGGTCATATCCTGCACATAATATAATAGCTTTGAAGATCTCATCATAAATTGAAACGAACGACCTTTGAGAGGCTTTCAGTTTCTGTTTAAAATTTCTGAGTTCAAATCTGATTATTCAAAGAAAAAAAACGTTCGCGTAAATTTTAAAAATGGCGCAAAGACACTGACAGTTTTTTTTCAAATACGTGTTAATCAAATCCGCGCAAATCGAGAGTTGACTGTATTTAAAATTGCATTTGTACGGCTAAAAGATATCTTCCTGAATTCCTTCCAAAGTCAATATCCATTCACTTTGTATTCTTTCTATCCGTTTATTACGTTATCAGACATCTTAAAGATGAATGTTAGGACCATTTAAGAAATTGGAGTTCCCCTTTCATCAGTTTCTGTCGTTGATTTTTTGGCACAGTATTGCTACTGCTTACATTTATCACTCCTTGAGATAATAGAGAACTTCGTCTTCAGTAATATTTAGTGGAACTTTAGCAATAATTTCGTGGGATGAATAACATTTATAGGTCGCGTGATTGAAATAGCTAGAGTTTTAATATGAGAACACCTTGTCTTGGTGACGGAAGTCTCAACGGGCAAGAGGGGCCCCAAGGAAGCCAATGTAAACGCACCCCAAGTTGTTACACCACCTCCACCTGCTTGTATGACCCCAACTTGGCAAGTTGGGTCCATCATTTCGTGTGATTTACGCAACACACGCACCCTCCCATCTGTGTGATAGAGTTGAAACCATGATTCGTCAGACCAGATGACGTGTTTCCAATCTCCCGCACTCCAGTTGCGATAGGCCTATGCAAACTGCAGTCTAATCTTTCGGCGCCTTTTAGTCAATAAGGGACACGATGTGGACGTCAACTGCCATAGCCTATTTTTTCTATAGTACATAGGATAATCTTTGTGCGTAAGCTTATGGACACACCCTCATTCAATTCCGACGTTATCTGCACCATGGTAGCAGTGCGATTCCTTGTAATGATGTAGGACAATATACGTTCACCTCAAGAGTCAATTTCACGTTTTTATCGACATTTCTCCCGCTGGTTGGAAGTTTTGTTGTATTTCACGTAGTCTTGGTATACACGTGTGAGGTCTGAAGTGAAAATCCCAACAGATCAGCAGTTGCGGTGATTGAACAACCACCTTTCTAACACCTACTATCTGGCCATGGTAAAACTCACGTCACTGCCTTTACCCATGATTACTTTTCCAATACATAATTTTTATACTCGAACTAAAAAAGAGATAAAAAACTTAGAATTTATCATGTTGGAAAAATACTTTCAAACAAATTCACTCCTCAAACCAAACTTCAGATATTTTCTTTCCAATAAAATTAATCATTCCTTAAATTTTTCATTCAAAAGACAAGAAATTAGAGTTCTTATGCGTCTAACAGATACTATCATGTTAAACAAATCTAAATTTTTATTAAAAATAACCAATAGTCCAAATTGTTCTTTATGCAACCTAAAAGAAAATTCTACTCATTTGATATTAAATTGTGATAAATTTATCACACAAAGGAAAAAATTCTTTTTGGAGCTTGAAAATTTAGGAATAAATGATTTTAATTTAAATTCAATTCTAAACTACCCAAAATTATCCACACAAATAAAAATTTATCGCCTCTTACTTGATTTCCTCCAGGATACAGATATATGGTTCAAGATATATATAAAAAAAAAAAACATATATTAAAAATATATATAAATATAAAAAGTATAAAAAAATAAATAAATAAAAAATATAATAAAAAAAAAAAAAAAAAAATAATAATAATAAAAAAAATATATAAAAAAACATAAATATGAAAAAAGTATAAAAAAAAAAGTTCAAAAAATGTGTAAATAAATATAGCTCAAAAAAAGAGTGAAAAAAATAAAAATAAAAAGGAAAATTGAAAACTAAAATAACTTAGCGAAACATAATTTTTCTGGGAAAGCCTGTATAAGGACCTCCCAATTTTTTTTTTTTTTTTTTGTGACGTTACTACTACTACTACTATTTCTGATTAGTGAAAGGAAAAGGTGCCCTGCAATTATATTTGCAGCTAGTCGTACTGCTAGTGTAAGAGGGCGAATTAAGTTTCTAATGGATTCGATAAATACTATAAAGAAAGATAAGAATATAGGCGTCCCTTGGGGGACTATATGGGATATTATTATATTAGTTTTTATACTAAGATTAGTAATAATAATGGTAACCCTAATTGTAAGGCTTAAAGAAAAGGTAACTAATATATGGCTTGATGGGGTGAAAATAAAAGGTCATAGGCCTATGGTGTTTATGAGAAGGATAAAAATAAAGATTCTAAAGAAAAAAAGTACGGATCCTTGATAATGTGAAGAGGTTAGTAGTTTAAACTCATTATAAATAACCGCTATCATTTTTGTGTAAATGAGGAATGATATGGGGGTAATATAAAAAAAGGAGGAGACAATAAAAATAATAGCGGTTATAATTGATATTCAATTTAGAGATAAATTGAATGATGAAATAGGATCAAAAATAGAAAATAGGTTAGTTATCATTTTCAATTAAGGGAAGAGAGTTTAGAATTAAAATTTCAGGTTGTTGTAATTTGAAATAAAAAGTTATTTATAATAAAAATCAAAATTGTAATGGGAATAAAGATAAATGGTCAGGTCACATGGACCCCGAAGGCTCAGAGAAGGTTGGGGGAGGGGACCCACTGGAACAGCTGTTGGGAGACAATTGGTAGCCTCCCGTCAAGGCCATCCAGCGTGTTCTTTAACGTGCACAGGGTATGGCTCTCCCGCACACGGTCCACGGCTTAACGTCCCATCCGACGGACGGCGGCCTTTCCAAGCCCATCGGTGTCCCCTACTGACCGCGGGCAGGGCGGGGAATTTTGCGGAGATAAATCTCAACGCTGACCCAGTTGGGACTCGAACCTGGGAACTACAGATTACGAGCCTGGCGCGCTACCGACTGAGCCACCCTTGCCCCAGTTGGGGGAGGGGACCCACTAAAACAGTTGTTGGGTGACAGATGATAGCCTCAAGTCAAGGCCATCCAGCGTTCTTTAACGTGCACAGGGATGGCTCTCCCGCACACGGGGCCAAGGCTTAATGTCGTATCCGACGGATGGTGGCCTAATCCATCGTATTTCCAAGCCCATCGGTATCCACTACTGACCGTGGGCATGGCGGGGATTTTTGCAGAGATAAATCTCAACGCTGATCCAGCTGCGACTCGAACCTGGGAACTGCAGATTTGCGAGCCTGAGACGCTACCGACTGAGCGACCCCTGCCCCAATCACTGTATGCAGTTTATGTTAATGCTCCCCACACTTGAATCGGATTAAATTATTTTCAGTCCTGAATTTAAAATATCAATGGTTAACTGTTGATTGTTCCTTCATTCACGGCCATAAATTCGACCACAGTAACAGATCTTTAATTAAGAAGTATGAAGGATGCGAATATCACTGCTAATTTTGTTGCTTTTGTTATTGCTGCTGATCATATATGGCTTATAGCCGTATGTTTTAATTTTTGGCATTTTGTTTAATATCGCACATATACCCATATGCCACTTATCGTGATTAACTCCGATTCCAGACTATGATGAGACGTAGCACTGCGCGACATTTATTAGACTGCTAAGGCAGGTTCTGAAATATTTCACATTTTTCCTGTACCGTGAAGGATACTTTATTACCATCTTACAAATAAATATTAAACAAAAGCTACTCTTTAATAATTCATAATTCTAAAAGACAAATGGTAGTACATTAACAATTAAATTAATTTATGACCTGGAATATACCTAGGTGCAAATTTTCAGAGCTCTACCATTTCTGCATCATAGTTAGAATTAGCATGATTCTCCACGCGTTCGAAAGATATGGTGGAACAACGTTTTGTCAAATCCACAAGACGATAAATATCAAAGCCAAAAGCAATAGGAAGATAGGTAAAAACAAAGCAAGCGCCCTTATACAATATTCGCGCCCTTTATACTCCTTAATTAATGAACTGTTACTGTAGTCGAATTTCTGGCCGTGATTGAAGGAACAGGTAATTAAGATGAATGACATACCCAGATGTATTGCAATTCAGAGACTGCACGTCATCTATAAGGAGTATGTCACGTTACCACTATCTACGTTGTGGACAAGTCAGTACCATGTAGGTTAAGCTCATCCCCAACATCCTAGTGCGAACAGTACTATAAAAGTAAAGTTCATCCATCGGTCAAAACCTATATTTAATCTATGTCCCGGGGCGCTACAAACAAGGATATAAAGATCCAGTTGCCTCGGTTCTCGTGATTGATTGAAGGAACAGGAAATTAATTGAATAACAAAACCCAGATGTATCGCAATTCAAGGACTGCACGTCATCTATATGGATAATGCCAAGATTTCCACTAACTACGGTCGAGGGCAAGACAGTACCATACAGATACAACTCACCCCTCGACTACCTATGACGAACAGTACTATAAAAGTAAAGTTCATCCATCGATCAAAATCTATATTTAATCTATGTCCCGGGGCGCCACAAACAAGGATATAGAATCTAAGTCGCCTCAGCTCCCGTGACGGCAGCTCTTAGTCAGCCTTTCCATCTTGGCCTGTCCGACTGGAGCAGCTCCAGTCAGCAGAGCCTTCAACTCCATTTAGGCCCTCAACACCCCCCTCCACCACCACCTCGACAAGGTAGCTCCCTATCGGTGGTGGTGGTGGTGGTGGTGGTGGGGGGGGGTTGAATGAACAGTCAACATTTAATCATTGATATTTTTAATGTAGGACTGCAAATAATTTAATCCGATGCTAGTGTAGAGAATATTAACAAACACTGTCACACAGTGATTAACATTCGCTGAGCTAGTCTTTGGGTTGGGTTGTTTTACCTCTGAGCGGCACTTTTTTGCACACCATGGGCTAAATGGCCAGGTCATATGAACCCCGAAGGCTCAGAGAAGGTTGGGGGAGGGGACCCACTGGAACAGCTGTTGGGAGACAGATGGTAGCCTCCCGTCAAGGCCATCCAGCGTGTTCTTTAACGTGCACAGGGTATGTCTCTCCCGAACACGGGGCCACGGCTTAACGTCCCATCCGACGGACGGCGACCTTTCCAAGCCCATCGGTGTCCCCTACTGACCGTGGGCAGGTCGGGGAATTTTGCAGAGATAAATCTCAACGCTGACCCAGCTGGGACTCGAATCTGGTAACTACAGATTACTAGCCTGGCGCGCTACCGACTGAGCCACCCCCGCCCATAATTCTTTGGAGTTGACTGTAAATGACGATTTAATATCGGCAGCTATAGCATTGCAATCTATATATATAAATCATCAACATTCAGTCAAGCTTGACCATTAGATCACTCACTATACAGATAACGAAAGACTTAAGATTCACTCCAATACTCAATGTTGAAGCGAAACACTGGCTGGTCTATATCACTTTAGACATAAAAAATACTTATTCTTTTTTTCAGTTCATGCAGTCACAAATGAACGATGTTCATCGCCTAATTAGTCAACAGAGTAAAATAAACTTTCTACAAAAATCCATCGCACCTTATTTTGGGAACATACACTTGATATCTATTCCAGTTCGAATATTTCTAACTGTGAAAAAAGAGTATCACCTTAGTCTGTTGATGAGAACAAGCAGCCTTTTCTGTCTTTCAATGCAAGTTTGACTTTCCTGTCTAAACTCCTCCCCCTGTACTGTGATTGCCTTCGAAGCATAGGTTTAGAAAGAATGGACCTATGCAGAGCCATCTAGTTAAGATAGCAGAGTAGATGTCGAAGAAAAGGAGGCGGGTGTTGGGTTGAGTTGATTTACCTCTGAGGGGCACTGTTTTGCACACAATGGGCTAAATAGCCAGGTCACATGGCACCCCGAAGGCTCGGAGAAGGTTGGAGGAGGGGATCCACTGGAACAGCTGTTGGGTGACAGATGGTAGGCTCCCGTCAAGGCCATTCAGCGTGTTCTTTAACGTGCACAGGGTATGGCTCTCCCGCATACGCGGCTACGGCTTAACGTCACATCCGACGGACGGCGTCCTTTCCAAGCCCATCAGTAACCCCTACTGACAGTGGGCAGGGCGGAGAATTTTGCGGAGATAAATCTCAACGCTGTCCGAGGAGGGACTCGAACCTGGGAACTACAGATTACGAGCTTGGCTCGCTACCGACTGAGCCACCCCCGCCCCAGGAGGCGGGTGTGGGAAAGGGTAAATTAAATATCCCTAAGTTTGTAACAGATTTAGGTCAAATTTAATTACAAATCGTTTAGTTTGAATTGATATAAAATAAAGTAATTCACTTATTGCGACTTTATTAAGATATTATTGAATATTTAAAAATTAATTACAACATGTTAAAAGTAAATAGCAATTAATTCAGTTTTAATATATAGTACAATATTTGTCAACTGTTTTCGCTTGGCGACACATTTGTGAAATAGCCAATTTTTTTTAAACAATTGGCAAAAACAATAAAATCAAAAATATAAAAAATAACTAACATAGAAATTGTTATATAGTGTTCTATTTATTAAATTTTCGCGATAAACGGGACCTTAGACGTGACCCACAACTGAATAGCTGTTAGGAGACAGTGGAAGCCTGCTGTCAAGGCCACCCAGTGTGTTCTTTAATGTGCACAGAGTATGGCTCTCCCCTACACGGGGACATGGCTTAACGTCCCATCCGCGGATGGCGGCCTTTCCAAGCCCATGGGTATGCCCTAATAACCAAGGACAGAGAGGGTAATTTCCAGGTTGAATTCGTTCCTAGATGCAAAATTCCTGGTGGGACTCGAACGTAGGAACTACAGATTACTAGTCTGGCACTCTACCAGTTGAGCCACCCCCGCCCCTCATTTAGTTCTTTGTCTGGGAAGAAACTGAGGTACACATCTGACAACATTAGTTAAAGCTGCATTGGTTACACTTATATTAAAGATACCTTGTGCGAAGTGTTTAAAAAATAAGTAATTTTTAAATTCCTTTAAAACATTTTATAATTTTTTTTGTAAAACACATTAGTTATTATTTTAAAAATTTTATGTAACGTGTGGGACCTGCTTCAGACTGCCTGAATCGATAACTGCTCTAATTGAAAAAATGCTAAGTGTGTTTTAATTTTTTTTTATTTTCTCAAAGAGCCTTAAATGAAATAGTAGTTAATGAGCTAGCTGCTGTTTCAGCGGTCAAACGCTGTGAATACTGTACAAGTTAGGAGTAGTTTTTAGGAACCTTCTGTTCTATATGCTGCCAATTAAAAAAATGGATAAAATTGCTCTTTATTAAGAAAGCATTCCTGAAGAACATCCGTTTCCTTCACTTGATTTAGGGCGGGGGTGGCTCAGTCGGTAGCGCGCCAGGCTCGTAATCTGTAGTTCCCAGGTTCGAGTCCCAGCTGGGTCAGCGTTGAGATTTATCTCCGCAAAAATTCCCCGCCCTGCCCACGGTCAGTAGGGGACACCGATGGGCTTGGAAAGGCCGCCGTCCGTCGGATGGGATGTTAAGCCGTGGCCGCGTGTGCGGGAGAGCCATACCCTGTGCACGTTAAAGAACACGCTGGATGGCCTTGACGGGAGGCTACCATCTCTCTCCCAACAGCTGTTCCAGTGGGTCCCCTCCCCCAACCTTCTCTGAGCCTTCGGGGTCCATGTGACCTGGCCATTTAGCCCATGGTGTGCAAAAAAGTGCCGCTCAGAGGTAAAACAATCCAACCTTCACTTGATTTCCCACGGTACCAAATCACTCGATCTATTGCTGATAATATGTGTTACTGAGCATGATAAACGTGTGAATACCAACAAAAAAAATTTCTCAGGAAACCACAATGCTTGCAATATGCTCAACGCTCAAAAATAGTGAAGGAGCTTTTGAGACATTCTTTTTATACATAAAAGTTAAAATGTTGTTTTCTAAATTATTTCTAAAGAAAGAAAAAGACTTACTTGGGGTCGTTGTAGAGGAGCCAAAATCCCTCTGATGGTTATTGATAATGTGTATCCGAATACAGTAAAATTTCGATTAATTGGATATGTCAAAATGGCTGATGTTGGAGAGGAAATGGATGTAATTAAGAAAGGCTGGGATAAACCAGATCAGTATGGTATACTGATCTGGACAACTCTGGCTATTTTTCTTTTTTTTCTACCCTGCTGAGGAGTGGTCAACTACACAGGGTCCTGGTGCTGACCATATAAAATTAACGGACCTCACTAGAATAAGGCTCTGAGCTAAATTATGGATCCTAAATTTGCTGCACTGGTGGACTTTTGTGGAGGGAAAATCTTTCGCTGTTTTATGTTTGTGGGTTTACAACCCGAAGTGAGTAGATTCACAGGATATGTTTTATCAGCTGGTGGATAATCCTGAGCAGAGAAAATCTCGGGTACCTGAACTTGCTTCAACGGGCATCATCAAATCCTATATCAGAAGATGTCTTACAGTGTAGGTGGCATCACCTTTTAATAGCGGGGGAACGGGTCTTTGCCACATGCCTGCGATTAGGGGGTTGTTTGATATTGTTGACATTTCGTCTCTCGGTAAACATAGCTTCTTTAAACATCCGATTAACCATTTTCTCTCTCTAGGTAGTTGGAATGTGAGGACTCTGCACAGAGCTTTTTCTCTTGATGTCCTCACACAAGAATTCCACCGTTATAATTTAGATATTCTCGGCTTGCAAGAGACTAGATGGACAGATAAAGGTCAGATTCTTAAAAAATAATCTTAAATTTCTCTTTTCAGGGAGGAACGACAATAAACATCACCAAGGCGTGGGTCTGCTTGTCAGCAGACACGGCAGTGATGCTCTTCTAGGATATGAATGCATTAATGAAAGGTTTGTTACAGCTAAATTTCAGACAAGCATTAATGACTTGAATGTTATCTGCTGTTATGCCCCTACTGAGTATGCCGATGAGGATGATATAGGTTTTACGGACATCTTCAGGGTATTTTGAATTCTTTCAAGAAAGGAGATATTACCCTTGTTCTACGTGACTTCATTTGCCAAAATAGGTACTGACTCTGACCTTTGGGGAGGGGTGATAGACCCTTTTGGTATTGGTAGCTGCAATGACAATGGGAAACGTCTCCTACAAGTAAGTAAACTTAATGGTTTCAGAATAACTAACAGTTAATACAAACACCGCGAAATACATAAGTGCACACGGGTTTCACCAGATGGGCTGCATAAGAATATGATTGATTACATATTAATTAACATCAAACGGACTAGTTCTGTTAGGAATACCAGGCCATATAGGGGAGCTGAAATTGGATCTGACCATTATATTGTTAAAAGTATCTTGCAATTTAAAACTAAATAGTATTATACTACGATTCAAATAGGTATTTTTAGCACCGAAACTCTGAAAGGCCCAGTTATAGCTAAAGCTTACCGTGATAGGTTACTTAGTCATCATAGCAGTCATGGTTTACTTACTACTGAAGTTGAGGTAGAATTTTAAACAGGCTTTTCTTGAAACTAACAATATTCCTTTGGGGAAAAAGGAACAGAGGAGCAAAATTATTTGAGTGATAATGCACTTGAGCCTATTTCGGAAAGAAAGAACTCCAGGATTGTCCTTAATCAATATCCTACTAGTCCTAATAGAAATCATTACAAAGAGCTTAATAAACATGTAAAAGATCTTTTAACTGCAGGTAAGAAAGAATCTTTGGTTTGGTCGTTTTGCTGACAAAGCCGAAGAAACAGAGAGCACAACAGCAGAGAGCTGTGCCAGATAGCTAATATTTATTCTGGTAGAAAACGAAGAGGTATACAGGGATTGAAGGACAAACAAGGTAAGATCATAGAAAGTGAGGATTCTGTCATGGCTAGGTGAGCTGAGCATTTCAGTGATGTTCTAAACTAGTAGTTCTCAAACTTTTATGCTTCACGTACTCCCTGGAAATATGTATGGAACTGGCGTATCCTTTGTATAGATAGATAAAACTATAGTTATAGTATAACAATGGTTATTTTTACGTTGTTACTAGATCTAGCGACTTTTGAACTCTCACGGCGTACCCCCCAAAATTTTTACCGCATACCCCATGTTGAGAACCCCTATTCTAAACAATGTGGTTAGTTCTACTCCCATTGTTTGTAATGATGATAGATGCGTTACTGGATTTAATGATGACCCTAAAACACAGTCTGAAATTATTTTGGCTATTTCTAAACTTAAACTTCATAAATCCCCAGGTGTAGATGGAATTACTAAGAAAATGCTTAGAGCTGAGAATGTTTCGATTATCACTTGGATGACTGAAATTTTGAATATCTTTTATGATAAAGGCATGGTTCCTAAGGATTTTACCAGAGCTATTATTATACCTATTTTCAAAAAAAGACGATCGCAGTTCTTGTAATAACTATAAGGGTATCAGCCAATTTTCTGTTCCAGGTAAAGTTCTTTGCATGATTGTGCTTAATAGAATTAAGAATCTGGTTGACAGGCGATTGCGGGATGAACAATGTGGATTCAGAGGTGGGAGAGGATGTATAGATCAAATATTTTCACTCAGGCAGATTCTTGAGAAATGTTTAGAGTTTCAGAAACCTTTGGTTGCTAGCTTTGTTGATTTCAAAAAGGCTTTCGACTCTGTTGATCGTCATAATTTGTGGTTGATTGTGAGATCGTATGGAATACCAGACAAGTCAGTTTCTCCTTTTCTCTTTGGTTATTGATTATGTTATGCGAAATTCGCAGCATGGGAAAGATTTTGCCCTTAAATGGTCTAGTGATTTGAAAATTTCTGATTTAGAATATGCTGATGATTTAATTCTTTTGGCAAATGATGTTGATGAAATGAACTGTTTCATTCGAGCTGTTGATGAGAATGGTAGTAGATTTAGTTATAAACAGAGAGAAAACTGAAGTGATGAAAATTGGGCATGCAGGCTATGGCTCAATCTGAATGGTTGCAGTCTTGAGCAGGTGTCTTAGTTTAATTTTCTTTGGAGCTATGTAACAGATACTGATGATGTCTCGCATGAAATTAACAGTCGAATAGGGATTGCTACCGGGACTTTTAAGAATCTATGGAGAGTGTGGAGAAATAGGCCTATACACCTAAAGACTAAAATTAGACTGTATAATAGTTTGGTTCTTTCTAGGGTTAGTTGTGGTAGTGAAACATGGACGGTTTGTAAACATGACAACAGGAAACGTGATGATTTTAATTCTAGATATTTACGCAGTATTTTGGGCATTAGGTGGTTCAAATTTGCAAGTAATGAAGAGGTTAGACAAATGAGTCGACATCTTCCTCTGAGTAGTATATTATGCAGAGAGCGACTCCGTTGGTTTGGCCATGTTGCGTGTATGGATAATTATAGATTAGCGAATAGGTTTATAAACAGTATGCCTAAAAGCCTCAAAGAGATGGGGGACCAATGATGCGGTGGGAAGACAATGTAAACAGGACTTTGTTAGAATTGGTGTCTAGTGGTTAGATGCAACACATGTATATCAGAACAGATATGCTTGGAGAGCTAAATTGCACGGTCTGGTTGGACCTCCGTAGCCCATGGTTGCTTGAGGATGATGATGAAATGTGTGATTTCGAACAAACTAGTCAGTCTGATCTGAGCATTTCTCTCTAATCGTACTCAAAACATCAAATTCAATGCATTAGGAGCAGGTAACTGTCGTTTCTAGTCGATGTGGCTCTTGGAAATCTAGAAACAGTTATTGTAGAAATGGCTTCGTTTGTTTGAAATTGATAGCAAAGACCTCTAACAATGCTACGATTCACATTTATTCATCTCGAGTCTCCCTATTGCTCACTCGAAAGCTTTCTTCCGCCCATTATCTAATGGTTTGCTATATCGGATGTCGTACGTCAAGACTCTAACACGACCTGACGCGAAAGTACAAATGAGGTGCTTTTATACTGACCTTTTCGCATGCGCAATTGTATTTAATGCAAGCTTCGTGTGTATATTTGAACTCAGCCTTGTGTTTTATGCGAAAAAATCTGATTGGTCAAATCTGATTGGCCTGATTTTTGTCATTTATTGTCAATTACAGCGGAGGATATGCCTATTTTTACATTTTTTGTTTAACTATTGAGAACAATGTAACACAGAGTTCATGAAAACGTGCTGACCGTAGCGTAGCTGTGAGAGAAGGACCGCCTGATTACTCTCATTGGTGAAATGCTGCTCTAGTAGCTATATCATAGAGTGGGTGATTAGCCTACACCTCCTATAATAGATCAGTGTACAAAAATTTTAATCTTTTATATTTTTTATTCTAATATTATTACTGGTGGACTCTTGTGCTAATCTTTATACTAATGTTTATTTATAAATATATTTTATTTAGGAACAAAATTATTCGCATTTATTATTAAATATAATAATGCTAATTAATACAAATAAATTTTATCCTAATTAAAATATATTTATAGATAAACTTTAGTATAAAGATTAGCACAGAATTCACCAGTAATAATATTAAAATTAAAAATATAATATGTGTTTATAAGGTAGAACTATTTAAGCTGACGTCATAAATTGTCCTCTGGCTTTCTGTTATAGGAAGTGTTGGATGAACGAAGCAACCTCTGCATGAAAGCGTTGTCTTAACGAGCCTTCTTTGCAGAATTTTCTATACCAAGAAGGTGACAACATATCCTGATACTGCTGACCAGTGACAGAACACCTAACAGGCCGGGGCGGGGGTGGCTCAGTCGGTAGCGCGCCAGGCTCGTAATCTGTAGTTCCCAGGTTCGAGTCCCAGCTGGGTAAGCGTTGAGATTTATCTCTGCAAAAATTCCCCGCCCTGCCCACGGTCAGTAGGGGACACCGATGGGCTTGGAAAGGCCATCCAAAAATATAAATAGTATTTTTTTCCATCCGCCGTCCGTCGGATGGGACGTTAAGCCATAGCCCCGTGTGCGGGAGAGCCATACCCTGTGCACGTTAAAGAATACGCTGGATGGCCTTGACGGGAGGGTACCATCTGTCTCCCAACAGCTGTTCCAGTGGGTCCCCTCCCCCAACCTTCTCTGAGCCTTCGGGGTCCATGTGACCTGGCCATTTAGCCTATGGTGTGCAAAAAAGTGCCGCTCAGAGGTAAAACAACCCAACCCTAACAGGCCAATAATGATTGTGGCTGTAAATCCAGACCATACTATGACCTTCTGTGAATGAAAAGGACATGTGGATGTCTGTTTCATAAATGCGGCATTTTCTGATTGGACATTTGGCAATTCAAACAGAAATGGGCGTTATCCCTCCAAATGATGTTCCATAGCCAACTGTTGGTGACAAGGAATTCAGAGGAAATGTCAAACAAACTGCTGTCTCTGTCTAATTTGCCGTTATTGATATATAATTACTTTTTTAAAAATTTGCAGTATTTAAATTATATATGATGAAAAAGAGAATGTATAGTCAGAAGTCAGAATGAAACAAAGCAAACGTATTTTATTACAAATGCAAAACGTATCTAAAATATCTTAAAACTTTCTTGTGTTTCTACATTTAAATATGTTTCATTTTATTTAACTTACAAAACGTTATCACTAAATTACATTTAAAAACATTGACCAGTACTATTTTAGAAATAAAAAAATATAAATAGCAACTTTTTAGTAATGACAATTTCCCGTCAAGATCATCCAACGTGTTCTTTAACGTGCACAGGGTATGGCTCTTCGCACACGGAGACACGACTTAGTGTCTCATCCGACTCACGGCGTCACATCCATGTCCCCTACTGACCGTGGACAGGGCGAAGAGTTTTGCGGAGACAATTTTCAACGCTGGCCAGCTAGGAACCGAACAGATTACGTGTCTGGTACGCTACCGAATGAGCCACTCCCGCCCTCCACAGGGTGAAGAGATCGTGTGTAATGATATTTATGCCAAATGAAAGCTGGCGACTTGGGAAAGTGCCATCTACTCTACATTTTAAAATTTTTCAGCCCCATGCAACGCCGGGTAAATCTGCTAGTATTAAATATTAAACACACTACCGACCAGATCTAGCACCTTATATCCGACCCTAACTTCTCGTGGTGCAGCCGTAATTACCTTTCAAAAGAGATACTCTCAGTAGTAAAGAATCTCAGGATATGTCCTGTAGACATGGAACTCATGAAATAATAAGCTGAAAAAAAAAAATCTCTTTTGGAAGGAAACGGAAAGGGAGGGCTACCAAATCAGTGTAGTCTACTGATCCGGACAACTATGGCGAATTTTCTTCCTTTTTTTCTACCCTGCTCAGGAATGGTCAACCACACAGAGTCCTGGTGCTGACCATATAAATTTACCAGACTGGGCTAGATTAAGACTCTTAGTTTGATTATGGCTCCTGAATTTGCTGCACTGGTGGGCTTCTGTGCAGGGAAAATCTTCCGCTGCGTTTTCGTTTTGTTTGTGGGTTGACAGACCCAAGTGAATAGATTCAGAGGATATGTTTTATCAGCTGGTGGATAATCCTGAGCAGAGATCAGCGCAGTCATTTGAACTCTTGCTTCTACGGGCATGTCAAATTCTACATTGGAGGAAGTCTTCCAGTGTAGATGACTTCAGCCTTTAGTAGTGGGGGAACGACCTTTGACCCATGCTAGCGATTAGGTTTGATATTGTCGGCATTTCCTCTCTCAATAACACAGTTCCTTTAAACATCGCATTTATAATTTTTTCTACATAGTTAGTTAGAATGTGAGGAATCTGCAGAGATATTATTTTCTTGATGTCCTCACACAAGAATTCCTCTATTATAATTTGGATATTCTCGGCTTGCAAGAGACCAGATGGACAGATAAAGGACAGATTCTTAAAAATAATATTAAATTTCTCTTTTCAGGGAGGGAAGAGAATTAGCATCTCCAAGGCGTAGGTCTACTTCTCAGCAGAAACGGTAGTGATGCTCTTCTAGGATATGAGTGCATTAATGAAAAGTTTTTTGGAGCAAAATTTCAGACAAGCGTTAAAGACTTGAATGTTATCTGCTGTTATGTCCCCACTGAGGACGCCAATGAGGATGAGAACGATAGGATTTACGGGACAACTTCAGGATATTTTGAATTGTGTCCAGAAGGGAGATATTACCTTTGTTCTAGGTGACGTCAATGCCAAAGTTGGTACTGACTCTGACCTTTGGGGAGGGGTGATAAGCTCTTTTGGTATTGGTAGCTGCAATGACAATTGGAAATGTCTCCTACAGGTAAGTACACTTAATGGTTTGAGAATAACTAATAGTTATTACAGCACCACGATATACATAAGAACACATAGGTTTCCCATGATGGGCTGCATAAGAATATTATTGATTTTATGTTAATTAACAGCAAATGGGGAAGTTCTGTTAGGAATACCAGGTAATATAGGGGAGCTGAAATTGAATCTGAACTTTGTTTTGTTAAGTGTTTTGCAACTTAAGAAGTTTGTGAAAAGGTTTAGAAATTTTATTTTTAATTCTGAAGCTCTTAAAGACTCAGTTATAGTTAAAGCTTACCATGACAGGTTACTTAGTCATTATGACAGTCATGGTTTGCTTACTAAAGTTGAGGAAGAATGGAACCGTTTTAAACAAGTTTTTCTTGAACGTAACAGTACTTTTTTAGGAAAAAAAGAGCACAGAAGGCAGAACTGATTTGAGAAAGAAAGAACTTCAGAAATGTCCTTAATCAATACCCTACTGGTCCGAATAGAAAGCATTACAAAAAGCTTAATAAATGTGTAAAGTATCAGTTAGCAACTGATAAGAATCTTTGGCTTGGCTGACAAAGCTGAGCAAGAAGTTAGACAGCTGTATCAGATAGTTAATGTTTTGTCTGATAGAAAACTGACGGTATACAAGGATTGAAGGATAAACAAGGTAAATTGAAGGATAAACAAGGTAAGGTTATAGAAGGTGAGATTCTGTCCTGGCTAGGTGGGCTGAGCATTTCAGTGATGTTCTAAACAATATGGTTGGTTCTACTCCCATTGTTTGTAATGATGATAGATGCGTTACTGGATTTAATATTGGCCCTATAACACAGTCTGAAGCTATTTTGGCTATTTCTAAACTTAAACTACATAAATCCCAAACGGTAGATGAATTACTACGTAAATGCTTAGAGCTGGGAATGTACCAGTTGCCACATGGATGACTATAATTTTGAATGCCTTATGTGATAAAAGCATTTTCCGTAATGATTTTACCAGATGTAGTTAGTTTACATAATGAAGGCTTTCTATAATAACACTGAGTAGTGGGTGAGAGTTGATAAGGCTTGTAACAATTGGTTTAGCATTGTCTGGTGCTCCTCAAGGATGCGTTGTGTCTTCTTTTCTCTTTAGTTTGGTTATTGATTATGTTATGTGAATTCCACTGAAAGGGAAATATCTTGGCCTTAACGCATACACCTAAAGACTAAAATTAGACTGTATAATAGTTTGGTTCTTTCTAGGGTTAGTTATGACAGTGAAACTTGGATGCCTTGTAAAGACGATAACAGGAAACGTGATGCTTTTGATTCTGGATGCTTACGCAGTATCATGGGCATTAGGTGGTTCAAATTTGTAAGTAATGAAGAGGTTACACAAATGAGTCGACAACCTCCTCTGAGTAGTATATTATGCAGAGAGAGACTCAGTTGGTTTGGCCATGTTGCCCGTATGGATAATTATAGATTACCGAATAGAGTTATGAACAGTACCTAAAGGCCTCAAAAAGAGGGGGAGACCTAGAATGCGGTGAGCAGACAATGTCAAACAGGACCTTATTAGAATTGGTGTTCAGTGGCCAGATGCAGAAGATTTAGTTCAGGACAGATAAGCTTGAAGAACTAAATTACACGGTCTGGTTGTACCCCGGTAGTCCATGGGTGCTTGAGGATGGTGATGATGATGACGACACTAGTGGACCTCTATTGAGGGAGAATCTTGTATTTTCTTCATCTTTCTGTATTACTATTTCGCAGGTTCGAGTCCCAGCTGGGTCAGCAGTGAGATTTATCTCCTCAAAACTCCCTGCCCTACCCACGGTCAATAGGGAACACCGATGTGCTTGGAAAGGGCGCCGTCCATCGGATCGGGCGTGGAAGATAGGGCGCCGTCCATCGGATCGGGCGTGGAAGAAAGGGCGCCGTGGTCTCGTGCGCGGGAGAGACATACCGTGTTTGGTATCCCGTTGTATGGCCTTGACGTGAGGCTACCATCTGTCTCGTAACAGCTGCCCAGTGGGTTGCCTGATCCAACCTTCCCTGAGTCCTCAGGGCTCTTGGTGAGCTGTCAGTTTACTCATTGTGTGCAAAAACACAGTGCCGCTCAGATGTAAAACAATCCAACTAAACCATGATTTTAGTTTATCGTCCCTATTTATATGCTGTTTGAGAAATCCAACTGAAAGAGAAAAACGTATTCTGCTATAAAGGATGGATATAAGTTAGAATCTCTATTAGATAAGTCCATTGAATATCTAGGTTATCTCCATCCTTTGTGGTAGGGACTACATATTTCCCTTTTAGAAAATGAATAAATGAATTCACTCATATTGGGGAGATGCCAAGCATAGTTAGCTACGAGTATAAATTCCAGTGTGATACTCTTTTATGGAATTTATAAAAGCGTGATTGTTTATGAAAGATTTCTTAGAGCTAAAATCTAAGACAGATATTAAAGACTTGAGTATTATCTACTGCTGTCCACCAAGAGACGACTCTGATGAGAGTGAGTAGATAAGGTTCTTTGGACAAATTCAAAGGAGATTAAGGTATTTAAAAAACAAAAGACATTACCCACCCCTTACTGGTGGCTTCATTCCCAAAGTCGGTATTAAGGCCGTCTAATTGTTCTTTAAGGTGTATAGAGTAATATTTTTAGATTTGGTGTTTTATGTCTGATCCGTACTTTTTTCACACAATGGGCTAAACATCCAGGTCACAAAGACATCAAGGGATCGGAGAACGAAGGAAACCCACTGGACAGCTATTAGAAGATAGATGGTAGCCTCCCGTCAAATCCATCCAGAGAGTTCTCTAACATGCACAGGCTCTCCCATCCATGGGTTTAAGGCTTTGCGCCCCTTCTGTTAGAAGGACGGCATTCTGTTGGAAAGCCCATTAGAATCCTTCTACTGCCCGAGGGCAGGGTGGGAGTTTAAAGGAGATAAATGTGAACGCTGGCCCAGGTGGAACTCGAACGTGGAACTAGAGTTTATGAGGCTGGTGCGCTAACGATTGAGTCTCCTCCGTCTTAGGGTAAGGCTCTCGTGTACATGGCACCGGGGTTTAATGTTCCATCTTCTATATGACCCCTTTCTCCAAACACTGCAATGTCCAGTTTCTCGCTATAGTAGTTATGATTTTTTATCAGTAGTGGGAGAAATTTAATAAAAATAAATGTCCAGTTTCTCAGCATAGTGGTTAAAATTTTTCATCAAGAGTGGAAATAAGTATGATAAGTGAAACTTTAATAAGTGAAATATTCTTAAGCCATTTTCGGAAAAAATTTAAAAGGAACGAGAGATGTTTTGGCTTTATACGTATACTGTTTCTATTTCTATTTCAGTAATGATCTCCTTGCGGTGAATACAGTATCAACTGAAATACTAAAACATTATGAAAATTACGTTGTTTTTACCTCTAAGCGGCACTTTCTTTGCACACAATGATCTAAATGGCCTGATCACAAGGGTCCCGAGGTCTCAGAAAAGTAAAGGTACCCATTGAAAAGCTGTTAAGAGAGATGGGAGCCTCTTATCAAGGCCATCCACTCTTGACGGGAGGCTTATTTAAGTTGCACATGGTATGGCACATGACATACACAAGAATCACGGTTTAACATCCCATCCGATGGACATCAGCTGTCCAAGAGTGTTTCCTACCTCACGGAGGGCAGAACGAGTGTTTGCGGAGATAAATCTCGATCCTGGAACAGTTCGATTCTGGGAACAACAGATTAAGAACCTGGCACTCTACGGTTGAGCGAACCTAAGGTCACCTTGATACACCGGGCCTGAACAGCCATTGAGCAAAAGGAAGAAAGGTGGGATATTAAATAAGCTTAAAAATGCAAGCTCTTTAATTTGTCTGAAATTTAATAAAATTTATTTTTTAATTACAGGAAAAATAATATATTTATAATGACAACACCGAAGAGCCAAAACATTATGACCAGTGCGTTTTTATGCAAATCAACTGCAGGTAAACGACGGCGCGTGTTGAAGGTAATGAAACGGTATAAAAAACACCTGATACTGATCTCTGTTAATCAATGTTGTTCTTGTTCTTCAGATGGGAAAGGCAGCGGACTTAAGTAAGTTTGACAAAGGCCAAATTGTAATCGCCGGACTACTGGCTCAGAGCATTTCCGAGACGGCAAGGCTTGTGGGGTGCTCACAGTCAGCTGTGGTTAGTACCTTCAAAAAGGAGGGAAAAAAACCACGGATCGCCGGCAAGGTGTTGGCTGACCACGGCTCATCGAGGCTAGAGATGAACGATGGCTATCCCGTATAGTACGAGCCAACAGAAAGGATACTGTGGCGCAACTCGCCAGTAATTTGAATGCTGGTGACGGAAATGATATGTCACAACACACAGTACATCAAACCCGGCTGAAAATGGGGCTGCACAGCTGCAGGTTGTTCCGAGTGCCCATGCTAATTTCGGTTCACCGTAGAAAGCACATACAATGATGAACGGTGAGCATCAAAACTGGACCTTGAATGATTGGAATAAGGTCGTCTGGTCCGATGAATCTAGTTTCATCTTGCGCCACGTAAACAGCTGGGTACGTGGCCGTTTACCTGGGGAGGTGTTGGCACCAGGATACACCGGGGACGAAATCAAGCCGGTGGAGGAAGTGTAATGCTTTGGGCAATGTTCTGCTGGGAAACAATAGGTCCAGTCATTCATGTGATTCAACTGTGACATCTACCACCTACCTAAACATCATTGCAGACCAGGTACATACTTTCATGGCAACGGTACACCCCTTTAGTAGTGCATTCTTTCAGCAGGATAATGCGCCATGCCACACTGCTCGGATTGTTCGAGAATGGTTCGTGGAACATGTGGAAGACTTTAAGGCTTTAACCTGAATTCAAAATTCCCCAGACATCAATCGAATATCCGTGGTTTGTGTTGGAACAGCATATCTGATCTGCGGCTGCTCAACTACGTAACTTACAAGAGTTAAAGGATCTGCTGGTAATGTGTTACTTACAAGAGTTAAAGGATCTGCTTGTAATCCACGTTACTTACAAGGGTTAAAGAATCTGCTTGTAATCCACGTTACTTACAAGGGTTAAAGAATCTGCTTGTAACGTGTTACTTACAAGAGTTAAAGGATCTGCCTGTAACGTGTTGGTACCAGATACCACAAGACAGCTTTAGAAATCGTGTAGAGTCAATATCTCACCGGATAAGAGCTGTTTTGGCGGCACGTGGAGGACCAACATCGTATTAGGTAGGTGGTCATAATGTTTTGGCTCTTCGATGTATATTAAAATATTTGTGAATATTTTAAAATTATCATATTTTTAAGAATTAATAGCTACCAGTATAATTTTAAGCAATAAATTTAAGGGTCGACTATTATTATTCTTCGATCTAGAGAAACAACTTAATAGCAAGATTAAAAAAAGGGAACATTTTTGAACTAAGTGTGCACAGTTTACTTGGACAAGAGGATCTGACTAAACGCAAAGTTTACTACAGTAAAACAATCAAATTTTTACATGATGCGAATCTTTTCTATAGGACAATAATTTTTGATCAAGGTTTTGTAACATGAACATCATCAGCCTCTTAGCATTATCCAACCTTGCCATCTGGAGGAGAGGGTCGAAAATATCCATAGGAAACGTTTATTTTTGATTGATTATGATGATGATGACACTATTTAAGCCTAGTATGACACACGACCCGCGTCCCAATGTCATTGAAGGTAATTTTATTTTATATGCACCAAACAAAATAATTTGAAAAATAAATTATCTTCAAATAAATCATGAGCCTATCTGCTACAAATATTATATTTAACTTATTGCTTCCTTCAAGCATTTTCCTTTAACTTATCAAGAAAGTATATCTTCTTACTAACATAAAAAAAACCGGAAATAAAAACAAAAATTGCTCTGTACCTACGTTTTACTTCCGTGGCGACATGTCTTCCCAACAAAAAAAACTTCCTGCAAGTTTTGCTCGATGCCAGTAGAGCAGAAAGTGTTAAGTACATTGGACGTTTCTTGAGACACGACGACCCAGTTTTGCAGCATTTCATAATAGGTGCAGCTAAAAGAAAAAGAGTTGAAAAGTGTTGAGAAAAAGAGAGCGATCATTCAATATGGCAAAGGAAGTAGAGAACGAGCCTCTCAGTATCGATTTCACCTGTCATCCCAGAGGGAAAGATTCCTCATGCATCACCGTGATATAATACTGGTTCCCAACTGCAGAAGGAGACTACGCATCTTTTTCTTCTTTACTATCTGTTACTCGAGATAACGGTTCTCACATGTTATTGTCCTCTTTTGTTAGTTAATGGACTCAGCTAATGGTTAAAGGAGAAAAGGATAGAGATGGTGAAGAGCATATGAAAGAATTAGACTTTATAGAGATATTTCGGAATGGGCTCAGCTAATGGTTAAAGGAAAAAAGCATTGAGATGGTGAAGAGCATATGTGTTAACTAGACGTTTATAGAGATATTTCGGTATGGACTCAGCTAATGGTTTTAAAGGAGAGAAGGACAGATTGTGAAAGAGCATATGATAGGATTAGACGTTTATAGAGATATTTCGGTATGGACTCAGCTAATGGTTTTAAAGGAGAGGACAGAGATTGTGAAAGAGCTTATGATAGGATTAGACGTTTATAGATATATTTCGGTATGGACTCAGCTAATGATTAAAGGAGAAAAGGATAGAGATTGTGAAAGAGCATATGATAGGATTAGACGTTTATAGAGATATTTCGGTATGGACTCAGCTAATGGTTTTAAAGGAGAGAAGGACAGAGATTGTGAAAGAGCATATGATAGGATTAGACGTTTATAGAGATATTTCGGTATGGACTCAGCTAATGATTTTAAAGGAGAGAAGGACAGAGATTGTGAAAGAGCATATGATAGGATTAGACGTTTATAGAGATATTTCGGCATGGACTCAGCTAATGGTTAAAGGAGAGAGGGATAGAGATTATGAAGAGCATATGAAAGAATTAGACATTTAAATAGATATTTCGGCATGGACTCAGCTAATGGTTAAAGGGGAAAAGGATAGAGATGATGAAGAGCATATGAAAGTAAACGTTTATACATAGATATTTCGGAATTGATGTGTTTGTTTTCTTTTTTCGAAATTTCTCTCTAATCTTTGCCAAGAGCTTAACAGTAAATTCACTTAAAGGAAGAAAAATTTCTATTGTTTTTCTAATATTGCTACAGGGAGCTTTAGGATACATTTTACAACTGGTCTAATATTAAATAGTAGGAGATTTATCCAGCTTTCCTCACATTTCAAACTCTCTAAAGTACAGTACAGGAAAAAAAACACCTCGAAGGATTAATGCACTGTTATTGAAACGCAGGCAGCTATTAGCATAAACTGAGATGTGCGATTGATTACATTATCAAAACAAATATGGTAAATTGCCACTTTACCTACCCGGTAAAGTGGTATAATTGTTATGATGTTGAACAGCCTCTGCAGCAATACATTCATGAACACGGCAGAGATGGCTATCGTACAGCTCTATAATCTCCTCTTGAGGGATAGAACATCTAATAGCGTGAAGTCGCTGTTCCATTTCAGCGACAGTGGTTGGTGCACCTCTTGGAGCTGTCAGCCTATTATGTCCCAGAGGTGTTCAATAAGTGAAATATCCAGCGAGCGTGCTGGCCATGGTAGTACCTGAACGTTCTGCTCATGTAGATACTGCAGACTAATGCGGGCTGTGTAGGAATGGGCGTTATCTTGCTGGTAAAAGGTTCCGTTCTGCTGAACAAATGGGACAGCAACTGCGTGCAAAATGTTGGTAACATATCATTGGGCAGTTAGAGATTCCTTTGTGATGACCAGTTCTGACCGAGATATCCGACTAATAGCATCCTACCCCAAGACACCAGTGCTGTAGCTGTGGGACGACACTCTTCTTCTTTCCAGTTCTATCTAAGGCGACACCATTGAAGACGTGCTTGCACATGGGCAGATGTGAGGGACAAACGCAGTGCCGGATGATAGGCTCGCAATGAAACTGTAAAACTTGTTGTTTACCGTCTGCCTGGTAGGTATTCGATCTGTTACCTGTTGCCAGTCGCGTTGTAGTCACGAATCTGTCGCACAATGCCATGCGTCGCAAATGGCGGTCATGTCGCCCCATATTCATACGTCGTCTTCCTGATCTTTGTCGGCGTTTTCTGGATCTTTATTGAACCCACTGACGTCATATGTATACGATGGTGTTGTGATTGTTGCCGACAAGGTTGGCCACATCTCTGTACAACAAACCAACTTCTCTAAGGCCGATGATTCTTTCACCCTCAAAGTCTGTTAACTGTTGGAATGGCTATCGACGTCTGCGTCCCGCTATCATACCAGTAACATCCGTCAAAGAAATAGTTCGGCAGAGGTAGCATTTGTGTTTGGGGTGGTATTTTCTTAGGTGGACGCAGAAACCTCTATGTGTTGACGAGTGGGAACCTCAATGCTCCAAGGTATAGAGATGACATCCTGGATCATTATGTGCATCCTTACGTTTGTGCAATAGGTGAAACATTTATCTTACAAGGCGGTAAAGCTCATCCACGCAGAGCTCGATTAGTGAAACAATACCTTCAAGTGGAGACTATTATGCACATGGAGTGGCCAGCTCGATCTCCCGACCTAAATCCGATTGAGCATGTGTGGGATGCTCTAGAGAGACGTGTTGCTGCCCTCAACCCGACACCGGAAACAAAGGGGGAGCTTATTGCTGCTTTAAAGGAATAATGGTCGTTGCTCTCTACTGAGCTGATTCACAACAACATAAACAGCATGAAACATCGTTGTCGTGCCTGCATTGCTGTAAGGGATGACCACACTCCTTATTAAATAACTTTGCCCATTGCATTCTGACACCTCATATTTGGACAAGTTCCTGCAAGTGTTATTTTTTTAAGAAAAATGTTTCTAGTGTAAAATGTTTTATTCCATTCTGAAACCTAGCATTGTAATTTATGTTTCCATCAAATTTCATTAAAATCGTTCATATAGATTTTTTATCCTAATATTTCTGAGTTTTCCTTAATTTATGGAAACCAGTCTATTTAATCATTTACTAAACAATAACTTCATCACGCGAAATAGAAATAATTAATCTGAACTATTTCCCCTTTCAAACGCAACAATTTTTATTGCGAGTTTCATTTTCAACAATCGCTAATGTTAAATCTGTTGGAGTCTATGGTCTACGGATCTGGTCGAGTGCATAAGCGAACAAATACACAAACTTTGTTCCTTATATTTTAGATATTACTTTAATAACAATATGAAATAAAAATAAAATATAAAACACACCAAAATAGAGTAAAAATCAGAAAATAAAAAATATTAGAAAGCTTTTAGATGAACACATATTTAATTATCATTACGCCCCATGTTTTTCTATTTATTTGTTAGACATATCCTAAAGCAATATACAATAATAGTACATATACTTAAAATTATAGTTTTTTCCACCATTGATGACGTCATCAAAATTGGCATGTTCTTCACTTGTCGCCTTGGTGGTAATCTTAGGAAATTCACACTGGTGCAGTGATGTCTTTTTTTTTTTAGAATATAATTTTTATTCGTAAGAGTAAAGAATACAAATACATTTACACTTTGACCCGCAAAGCTAAATAGCTTATCTGCAGGAAAATGAATAAATTATATTAAACATAGGTCATTCAGCCACAAAAATGGTGCACATCAAATAAATCCACAAAACACAACACATAAAAATCAGCTAACTAGATATTACCAAATAATTTTTTAATTCCATTTTAAGTCTTCTAAAAGAATCTATATTTAGTAATTCTTTTGGAATAGCATTAAATATAAGTGGTACTGTGATGTGATACTAAGTCTTGTGATGTCATTGATGATATTGAACTGCAATCCAGGGATGGTTTGCTTTACCTTTGAGCGACACTTTTTTTGCCCACAATGGGCTAAATGTCCGGGTCACAAGATCCCGGGGGCTCAGGGAAGTTTGAGGGGGGGATCCACTGGACAGCTGTGAGAAGACAGATGGTAGCCTCTAGTCATGGCCATCCAACATATCGTTTGACTTTCACAGTGTATAGCTCTCCAAAACATGGAGCCACGACTTAACGTCGTGTCCGACGGATGGTATCGTTTCGAAGCCCATCGGTGTCCTCAACTGACAGAGGATGGGGTTGGAGTTTTATTGAGATAAATTTGAACGCTAGCCCAGGTGGGATTTGAACCTGGGAAATGCAGATTATGAGCATGGTGCGCTACCGCCTAAGCCCTCCCTTTCCACACACACACACAACAGCTGAAAGATCCAATAAAACGGAAAGCCTGATTTAAATCCAGTAATATCCCAAAATGTATTTATATCAATAATTAAACTAATGAAACTACCAAGATTTTTGAAAACTAAAAAATTATCAGTTCCTCAAAAGCTAAAAATCTCCTTGCAACGTTTCAGAAATCGAAACAGTTAAAACTCCTCTTGTTTTAAATACGAAATATTCATTCGAAGTTTAATTTGAAACAGTGTTTCGTTTAAATCCCACTTTGAACATTTTAACTTCAATTAAAACAATTCAGTGTTCCACTGGTAATGCTCTGAACTGAAGAAGAAATCATTTTGCAAACTCACGTTCAATGCATTTACAGCATCCAAAACACAACAGAATAATCTTAAAAGTTTGTCAAAGTAAATTAGATTACTGCGAACACAAATAAGAATTTGCCTTAATAACATTCCTTCTTAAGTTGCACTCGATAAAGCCTCTTAAAGATGTTAACTCTCCTCTTCTTTTACTTCTCATATATCAATTCAAAGTGCTTTTAATCCAACAACATTCAGAGTCCAACTTGTTTCATTTTCTGCATGACAGTTCCTCTGAACTTCACTGACGAATTACATTTCTTCTGTAGCTATATCTATTGACTCACTTGTGCGGTTTCTGCCACCATGTTGCATTTTCTGCATCGCCTAGCAAAAGATAAACGACGGACATGCTTCGCAGAGCTCGGGATGCGAGTGTCTGTGCCAGAGGATGTCATTAGAGGAAGGGAATAGGAGAACCTGAAGAGAAAATAAGAATTGAAGAAGGAATAGTAGGAGCTTGTTTAGCTTCGATATCGTCTGCAAAGAGCAAACTAGAATCGGTCTTACGAATGTATATTTTGTTTGCGTTTCCCGTAGAACGGAAGAGATTACGCTAAATCACGTTTCAAATTCTCGTATGCGATTCGGTGTCAAAAACTGAAACAAAGATTGTTTTTTTTAATCAAGCAAACAAAGATTAATATTTCATTCAAACGTTATTGTCAAGTCGAAATAGATCAACTGGACAATAACGATTAAAATTATAGAATTTTCGTGTTATGTCAATGGGAATCTAACTTCGAAGTTCTATAATTTCCAAAATATGTTTGATAGAAAAATGTAACTAAAAGCAAAGATAATAATCAAAATATCGAATTTTTACAATATTCGTTCAGTATTTAAATTTATGAAAGCTAGAATATCTCACAACAGTCATGCGTCATAAGTATTTACCTCAAAAAAATTAATTCAAAATTAAATCTAACATATTGTTTCCAGCCATTTAATAAAATAAATATATATTTTAGAAGTTTGCCTAATGATTGTTTTAGTATAAGACAACTATGAACCGGTTTTCATAAAACGCGATAATTTATTATAAATATTGCAACTTCCATAACTTTTTAATTACTGAACATCGAGATTCAAATAGATTTCATTACGATGCTCAATTAATTAATATCTTCAGTCATATTTTCTCATTAAATCCGTATTTTAGAAGTTCTAGAGCTTCGAAGTTATATTCCCATTTACATGGAAATTCTCTAATATTTTGGTAAGGCAGTGTATAACATAATCACTTATTTAGACTAAGCTAATTGTTTCCTTATTAGGATGTAGGGTTCAAATACCTACAACTATATGGGTTAAACACATTGTTATAAATACCTTCAGCACATTATTTATTATTGTCGCAAACCTAAATCTTCGTAGCACTGAGTTTACAGGCCCGGATCTAGGAAGCAATCCCGAGTGGGAGGGTTGGGTTGGGTTGTTTTACCTCTGAGCGGCACTTTTTTGCACACCATGGGCTAAATGGCCAGGTCACATGGACCCCGAAGGCTCAGAGAAGGTTGGGGTAGGGGACCCACTGGAACAGCTGTTGGGAGACAGATGGTAGCCTCCCGTCAAGACCATCCAGCGTGTTCTTTAACGTACACAGGGTATGGCTCTCCCGCACACGGGGCCACAGCTTAACGTCCCATCCGACGGACGGCGGCCTTTCCAAGCCCATCGGTGTCCCCTACAGACCGTGGGAAGACCGGGGAATTTTGCGGAGATAAATCTCAACGCTGACCCAGCTGGGACTCGAACCTGGGAACTACAGATTACGAGCCTGGCGCGCTACCGACTGAGCCACACCCGTCCCGAGTGAGGGGGGATAAAATACACAATCGACCAGAAAAAAATGTATAGGGGGAAAAAAGTTTATAACCCCTCCATTTTACAGGCCTTTACAAATTTCTTCAAACATGATGATATATGAATAAGTTTAATAATTCTTTGCTTATATTATCATACACTAGCATTCTGAAGGGGGAGCACCTGGCCTCCTTGCCCCCTTCCCAGATCCGGCCCTGTGTACACATACTACATATAAGGCGGATTTTTTTTTCCTAACTGTCACGTTATTGCACTGCACAAAACAGTTCGTTTCAAAAACGAAAAGAGCTCTTTGTTTCACCATTTCATTCGCAAAACACGTTTACCACGCCCAGATACGAAGAATTTCAGAGGATTTTTATATAAATTTTTCCAATAAGATATTTATCCGCACTTTTGAACCAATCTGTTTGAGAATTGGTTACACAAACAGCTCTACGTAATTGTGAAAGGAATTTTTCATCAATCCTATTATGCATTCACAGAATTTCAATTACTGTTAAAATGCGACTTGGGCATCGGATCAATCATGTAAATTTTTAACACCAAACATTAGCCCCTGCTCCCTTATTAAATGAGGAATGTTTCTGATATCCATTATTGCTACTATGAACAGAGCTTAAAGTAGTCAAAACGAAACGTAGCAAGCATACTATATGTGTTGCACATGTTTTTAAAGAATACGGGCTCGGTCATATAGCGCCTCAGAGTCGTAAGCTGCTGTTCCCAGGTTGGTATCCCAACTGTGCGACCGTTGAGACGCATTTTCTTTAACACTAGTCTCTCCTTACATCTAGGTTTTCCGGGATTTGTCTCTGTTTTTAGAAAACTGTCCTTATGTCCCAAACAAAATTTTCTGCAGGTTAAAATATCTTTTTTTTTGCAACGATATACAGTCTGCTCTCGATTTACGTGAATTTGACGCGTTTTTAGAATAACTCGGTTACTATATTTACGCCTTGTTTGAAATTTTAGGTGGACTATTTTTACGTGCAATAATGCAGATTGCATTGAGCGCCAAAGGTTTTTGCACGCTGACGATATAGTTGAGTGTTGTGAGAGATGTACGAATTTTGCTTGCAAGCATCGTACGTGAGGGCTTCGAATTAGCCATGCCACTAGAAAAGTTTTACCTCGCTAATACTCTCGTGGTAACATGAAAGTCACACCTCTCCAACACTCTCATGGCAACATGAAAGTCGTACTTCTCCAACACTCTCGTGGCAAAAAGAAAGCCCCACCTTTACAACACTGTCGAGGCAACAAGAAAGTCACACCTCTCCAACACACTCGTGATAACCTGAAAGTCGATCCTCCCCAACATTCTCGTGGCAACATGAAAGTCGCACCTCTCTAACATTCTCGTGGCAACAAGAGAGCCCCACCTTTCCAACACTGTTGAGGCAACAAGAAATGTCACCCTTCTCCAACACTCTCCTGGCACCTTGAAAGTCGAACCTCTCCAAACTAACGTGGCAATGCTAATGTCTAAGGTCAATGTCCCTGACTATGACCTTTGGGGAGGGATTATAGGCCCTTTTGGTATTGGTAGCTGCAATGGCAAAGTCTATTACAGGTATGTAGAATTAATGATTTCAGAATAACTAGCACTTATTACAAACACCGCCACATACATAAGTACACATGTGTCTCACCAGATGGGCTTCATAAGAATATGATTGATTATATATTAATTAATAGCAAATGGGCTAGTTCAGTTAGGAATACCAGGTTATATAGGGGAGTTGAAATTGGATCTGACAATTACCTTGTTAAAAATATCTTGCAACTTATACTTAAGAAGTTTGAGCAAAGGTTTAAAACGTTTACTTTTAATTCTGAAGCTTTGAAAGACCCAGTTACAGCTAAAGCTTACCTGATAGGTTACTTAGTCATTATGACAATCATGGTTTGCTTAATACTGAAGTTGAGGAAGATGGGACCGTTTTAAACAGGCTTTTTTGGAAACTAATTACTCTTTTAGGGAAAAAGGAGCAGAGGAGACAGAATTATTTGAGTGATAAGGCACTTGAGTTATTTCAGAAAGAAAGAACCTCAGGAATGTCCTTAATCAATACCCTTCTAATCCTAATAGAAAGCATTACAAATAGCTTAATAAACGTGTAAATGATCAGTTAGCAACTGATAAGAATCTTTGTCTTGATGGCTTGGCTGAGAAACCCGAGGAAGCAGTTAGTCAGCACAACACCAGAGAGCTGTATCACATAATGTTTTTGTGGTAGAAAACGAACAGGTATACAGGGATTGAAGGATAAACAAGGTAAGGTTATGGAAGGTGAGGATTCTGTCATGGATAAGTGTGCTGAACATTGATGTTCTAAACAAAGTGATTAGTTCTACTCCCTTTGTTAGTAATGATCATAGATGCATTCCTGGCTTTAATGTTGGTCCTATAACACAGACTGAAACTATTTTGGCTGTTTCTAAACTTGAACTGCATAAATCCCTAGGGGTAGCTGAAATTACTAATGGAATGCTTAGAGCTGGGAATGCTTCTGTTACACATTGATGACTGAAATTTTGAATATCTTTATGATAAAGACATGGTTCCTAAAGATTTTTCCAGAACTATTATTATCCCTATTTTTAAAAAAGTGATCGCAGTTCTTGTGATAACTATAGCGGTATCAGCCTACTTTCTGTTCCAGGTAAAGTTTTTTCTTTCTTCATGATTGTGCTTAATAGAATTAAGAATCTGGTTAACGGATAATTGCGTGATGATCAATTTTGAAGGGGATTGTGTAGATCAGATATTTCTGTTCAGGCATTTTCTTGAGAAATGTTTAGAGTTTCAGAAACCTTTGGTTGCTAGCTTTGTTGAATTCAAAAAGGTTTTCGACTCTGTTGATCGTCATAATTTGTGGTTGATTGGAAAATCATATCGTATACCAGACAAGTTAGTTAACATAATGAGAGTTCTCTATAATAACATTGAGTCGCGTGTGAGAGTTGGTAAGTCTTGTAGAAATTGGTTTAGCATTAATTCTGGTGTTGGACAAGGGTGCATTTTGTCTCCTTTTCTCTTTAGTTTGATTATTGATTATGTTATGCGAAATTCACTTCAAGGGAAAGATTTTGGCCTTAAATGGGCTGGAGATACGAAAATTTTTGATTTAGATTATGCTGATGATTTAGCCCTTTTGGCAAATGATGTTGATGAGATGAATGAACTCTTTCATTCGAGCTGTTGATGAGACTGGTAGTTGAGTAGGTTTGGTTATAAACAGAGAGAAAACTAAAGTGATGAAAATTGGTTAGGCAGCTGTGATTCAGTTACTCTGAATCTGGAGACTTTTAAGAATCTATGGAGCGTGTGGAGAAATAGGCGTATACACCTAAAGACTAAAATTAGACTGTATAACAGTTTGGTTCTTTCTAGTGTTAGTTATGGTAGTGAAACTTAAACACTTTGTAAACAACATAAGAGGAAACTTGCTGCTTTTTGTTCTATAATCTTACGCAGTATCTTGGGCATTAGGTGGTTCAATTTTATAAGTAATGATGAGGTTATTAGGAAAAGGAGTCGGCAACCTCCTTAGAGCAGCACATTGTGCAGAGATAGACTCCTTTGATTTGGTACATTTTGCCCGTATAGATAAATATAAATTAACGAATAAAGTCATGAAGAGTGTGCCTAAAGGCCTCAGAAAGAGGAGGAGAGCTAGGATGCGGTGGGCACACAATGTCAAACAGGACCTTGTTAGAATTGATGTGCAGTGGCCAGATGCAGCAGATGCAGTTCAGGACAGATATGCTTGGAGAACTAAATTGCACGATCTGGTTGGATCTCTGTAGCCCATGGCTGCTTGATAATGATGATGATGATAAATTTTACAAAATAAAGCACTGAATATTGGTACAAATACTTTTATTTCTAATTTACATTCATTTCACAAATATCTTTCTTTCAAGTTTCATCTTGAAATTCGAAAGTGTACATCTGCATGAACGATGAGCATTTTTCGTGACCAAAAAGAAATGTGTGAGAAATCAATCTAAGCTTATCTAAATTAGTGCAAATAAATTACAAAATAATGTTACATTAATGTTTATTATTATTGATGAACTGAAATTTGAGATAAATAGTTATAAATAAAACTTTTCATGTATAATTTGTTAATAACAAGGACATTTTATGGAGCCTAACCTTTCATTTTCCATAAGTTGTTGGTTTCAGTTTGCACGGTATTGATTGACACGGCGATTTCTCTGAAACTGTTTAATGTGTAAATCGTGGGATGGGTGTATTTTTTAATGCAGTAGTTTCGATCCTCGCACCTCTTGTGGGGCGAGAATTTTCTATGGGGGGGGCGCGGAGATTTCACTAAACCTCAGGCAGACGAGACATTAGAGGGGCGGGGGTGGCTCAGTCGGTAGCGTGCCAGGCTTGTAATCTGTAGTTCCCAGGTTCGAGTCCCAGCTGGGTCAGCGTTGAGATTTATCTCCGCAAAATTCCCCGCCCTGCCCACGGTCAGTAGGGGACACCGATGGGCTTGGAAAGGCCGCCGTCCGTCGGATGGGACGTTAAGCCGTGGCCCCGTGTGCGGGAGAGCCATACCCTGTGCACGTTAAAGAACACGCTGGATGGCCTTGACGGGAGGCTACCATCTGTCTCCCAACAGCTGTTCCAGTGGGTCCCCCTTCCCCAACCTTTTCTGAGCCTTCGGGGTCCATGTGACCTGGCCATTTAGCCCATGGTGTGCAAAAAAGTGCCGCTCAGAGGTAAAACAACCCAACGAGACATTAGAAATAATATACTTCGCAAAGTTTCAATAAGTTAGTTTTTTAAACAAAGTATTACAATACAAAGCAAAACTACATAAAATATGCACCTACGGATTTGAAATATCGCCTTCTTAGTTATATTTTTTTTACTCCAGACAATGCAGCAAGTCCTAAAAGTACGGACATTTTCAGGAAAACTTTCATTTCAAAGAAGTCAATGCATGTCCTCCTCAGTTACCTCCGAAATAATTCTGCTAAAACCCGAAATATAAGTGCTACGCTTTGCTTCCGAAGGTTATCATTCAGTTCCATAAGAGTAGCCTATGTAAAAGGTCTAAATTTTGTGAGTGACTTCTTTCTTTTCTGAACATATTTCTGCTTTTACGATTTCAAAATCGTATCGCGCATGCTTTGTTGAAAGCTTTAATGGAAAATTTTACAAAACCTTCGGATGTATTAACATTTTTTCGTAAAGGTTAGCAAATAAATGATTGGTTTTGGAAAATAAGGTGGGGGCGCAAGGGAAATTTTACAAGACAAGGGGGGTTGGGCACGATTACAAAAAGTTCGAAAACCATTGCTTAAATGCTTATGAGGCAAACATAATAATATATATAAGTATATGACTCTGCTCACCCGGTCATTGTTTATTATTCCATGTAATGCACAATAGCCTTTCGAAACCCCTCAGTGTTCCCCTTTTATTGAGATGATGATCACAAGTGGAATCCGAATTTAGAAACCTCCTACTACCAGAAGAAATTTCATATAGAGTTAATTTTTCGCAATTCAGAGTTTTTAACTTTTGAAACTATCGAATTACAGAATAAACTATTTCAAGAGATAAAGAAAATGTCCTTCTAAACTATACAAGTCTGAACTCCCTTTTTATATGGTTAGTCGATACTTTTCTCAAAACTGTACGAAGAATTCCTTGCATAGCATTAAGTTAAAAAAACACGGTGGATGGACTTGACGAGAGGCTTTCATTGTCTCCTGTGGGTCCGCTTCCTCTAATCAACTCTGAGCCTTCGGACTTGGCCACTTGGAAGGTGAAGGTTGGCTCAGCCGGAGCACGCCAGGTTCCGTAATCTGCAGTTCCCAGGTTCGAGTACCACCTGGGCCAGCGTTGAGTCTGATAGAGTTGTCTCTGACAAACCACAAACCTGTTCTCGGTCAGAAAGGGGGGACACTGACGACATTGGAAAGTCCTCCTCCATCGGGTTGGAATGTTAAGTCGTGGCCCCATGTGCAACAGAGTAAACACATGAGTAACAACAGAGTAACACATGTACACATTATAAACATGCTCGATCGACTTGACAGGAGGCTTCCATCTGTCTCCTAACAGATAAAGATAACCCCTTCTCCCCAGCCTTCTCTGAGCCATTTAGCCTTACCTGGCTATTTAGTCCATAGTGAGAAAGAAATCCCTTTCATAAGCAAAACAACCCAACCCGGGCCATTTATGCCATAATGTATAAATATATGACACTCGGAGGAAAACAACCCTACCTTTAATATGTTATACAACTTAGGACTGCGAAGAATATTTTACTTTTTATCGTATCTGCGCATCTCAAAGCTCATCGGGAAAAATATTTTTTGGAAAAACAAATGATCTTTAACTTCACTAGTGTTAACTCTAATCTCGGGCTTACTTTCGCCTGGTGATTCCTCCAGAGTGATTGAATATGAATCATGGCAGCAGCGCTATTGAAATCCGCCTAATGGCCCATCTTCGTGTGATAAACTTTCTTCTTGTTTTATCTCTTTTCCACATGAAGAACGTGGAGCAGAATATGCAATATGACAGAAGGATTAATATTGCAATTTCTGGAACTGTTAAGTAATCTCTTCGTTGGATGTGCACATTTGATTTCACAGGCATTACGACTCAAGAAAACAAATTCCTTTTGTTTCAGGGGTATAAGAGCTATTCCAAACCACGATGCATTTCAAATCACTTCCATGAAAGCTGACAAGCTGAGTAATTGCGTGTTTGATTCCTGCACCCATGATATAAACTCAAGTCTAGTAAGAAATGATTATTACTTTGGTAATCAGTGGAAAACAATGGGGCGGCTTATAAGACGTTTCACCAGTTCTCATAGACTTAGCTAAAGTTAATGTCATATTTAAAATCAATTTAAGATCATCTGTTGATAAATCGGCCATACTTACCCCTGTGAACCTTAGTGCTGCCATGATCGGTAGTTTATTGAAAGATTTTCTACCCCGGATGTAGCACCTGTCTTGTCATTGGCTCTATGACTGGTGAGTGATAGGCCGTTGATTTGTTTCATTAGTTAGTTGATAAGTCGTCATATTTATGATTTTTTGCATTAGTTCTGAATCTATGATTTAAGGCATTTTCCCCCCAAAGGTGTGGGTCCTTCCCCTTTCTGAAGGGATAGAGGGGGAGGGGTAAAGTTATCTGTTAGTGATATTTTCTAGGATATTTTTATGGCAAAACTGAATCGATTATAATTCTCAATGTATCAGAGATGGATTCTTATGTTTAGTCCATTATTTTAAAAGTTTGGTCCATTGCTACCAGATCGCTCCGTTCGATTAAAACCAATCTTCAGTCATCGCATCTTTTGTACGATTTTGTATTTAACATCACAAGCATGTTGGTTCTTAACAATTGGCAAATATTGTGAAGTGTATTTTGGTTACTGTGTCTGCATTCCACGTCTCGATGATTGCCATTCTTTGCACTGCACATACATTTGGAAGGGGGCGATGTTACCTAGGGGGATGAAATCTTTGCTAGGGGGATGAAATCTTTGCCATTATGGGATGTATAGAAACCGCTATTTTAAGGGACGCATGAAGCCTCAAATGTGATTTCATGCAATATTTTTAAGAAAATGTGATCTTTCCGAAGATTTTATTTGGTTGTACAGTTATATAGGTTAGAAAGAGTATTATAAATAAATATTGAGTGTAAAGAGAGAGCAATAGCTAATTTGTGTAAAAAAATGAATGTAAAAGAGGTAAATATATTTTCAATTAAACTGTTTTGATAAAGAGATTCATATTTTCGATTTAAACAGTTATCGTAGTTATTTAGACATTGTAAGTTGAAAACTAAATTATTTTTCTTGTCATATTGACTACTTAGCTATATTTCATATCATTATCATCTTCAAGACTAGTCATATTCTCATTTGTCGTATTAAAACATTATTCTTATCCTATTATAATAAAATTAGTAATAAGTTATGTTTCTGTTTCTTCACATAAACGTTCTTCTGTTTGACTCTTGTTACAAGCTTCATGATTCGAGATATGTTTTTTTGCGGGAAAAGCAAAATTGTTCAAAAATGCCTCTAACGTTTTAGGGGGTTGAATGCATAAGGGGACGGGCAAACACACAAACAAACAAACTATCTTCTTTATATAAACGTTGTCTTTCAAGTTAATAGAAAAGTATAATAATAATTTAACTCTTAATGATTTTATTTCTCAGCTTCCTATATCAGCTGGCTGATTGTTCAACTCATCTTGTGACGTCACGTTCACTGTATCGAACTAGTGTGGTCATAATGAAAATCATTAACCTTTTCGCCTGGTTGTCGTGTATAGACTTCATGCATAAGGGTTCCGAATAGCAGGATATCGTGTCCTACACGTTTTCCGTATCTCTTCTTTTCACTGCCATCTTTCGGCAATCTCTACAGTTACGTGCATTAAAATATAACTGTTCTGCGTAGATTTTCATATATACGCAGAACGATATCAAAAGGGCTGAATTGTTCTTTGTGAAGCATTGTCGGCACAGGGACCAAAGACTAGCGGGCCATTTCCGCCAAATTCTGGGTGGCTGGCGCCAGAATTTACCTTCACTTCTGCTGTCCTGTATTCATGCAAGCGCTGATGACATCTCCAGCGACTGCAACTTCCCCTGTGCCTTGACATGTGCAAGGCGCTCCTACCACCAGATGCAACCCCAGGGAGACAATCGGGACCATGGCATCAGAGTGTCCCTGGGAAAGGAACGACCCACGTGGTTGATAGCGCAACCTCAAAGAAATATCAAGTCCCGCTAATATTTGCTCCTTCTGATTGGTTGATACTGACCAATGAAGGGAGCAAATGGGACCCTCTGTTTACGGACTGAGAGGGTCCGGAGGAAGGAGAGAGAGGGAAAGGAGAGAAAAGCTTGGAACCGCGTCTCAGAAAGGTTAGAGAGAAAGTTGGGTGAACGTTTAGGCTACGAGTGCCGATTGTGAGCTGCAAAATGCAATACCTTAGTCCAGGCATGTGAAACACGCGGCCCGCCGGGAACTGTTCTGCGGCCCGCCAAGATTGATAACCAATACGTTTATTTAACTTTTGACAACACTGGATTCTTTAATTAAAATTAGAAGTACGTACATGGTACATGAATTAAATAAACGTATTTCAGAAAACACATCCATTTATATATAAGGGAAATTATTGCGCATAAATGTATATGTCGAGCCCGATCGTAGAATTGCTCATATCATGAAATGCCCGATCATTTCATGAAATAGTGGCATTTCATGATATGAGCATTTCTACGATCGGGCTCCGACATGTATACACATGTCTCGAGGTCATTCAAATGCACGTACTTTGCGCATGGCAATGAGTCACGAAATGCCAGTAGAGTCGGAAGCTATTCGTTAGCAGTCAGTGAACGAATACTGCGTTCTAGTCTAGTTTGCATATAATTTTCATTTGTTTTTTTTTTTGTTTTGCGGCCCGCGATTTAATATATAATACTTAATATGGCTCTCGGTGGTTAACGAGTTTGACATGCCTGCCTTAGTCAGTAATCAAATGTCATCAAATTTTGTCTCCACTCCAACGTTTGTCTACGTAAGTTGATTGTACATAGAATCATATTGATAATAGAGACATGTTAATTGTAAGAATAATGCGAAAGTGCTTGAGGGCCAATAAATGTTAATTTTATTGTTAAGAGTGATTCTTATGTGTATAGTTCAAATTTAGATTTAGAAATAGCAACGTAATGTACGATAAGATTTCAGCGGGGAAGAGTGGAATATCATTGGACTCTAGCGCCCAGAATTTTATGATATGATTTTATTAAATCGAAATTGGGAAAATAATCACAGCCAACTTAAGATGGGCTGGGAATGTATATCAGACGTTCCTTTCCCCCATATACCATAACATCTAGGATTAAAAGTATTAAAATTATAATCTACTTTTCCCTTAGCACAGAATATGAAGAATATTCAAACGAAATGTCATGGAAATAGCATTCATAAAAGTTCTTGCTTTTGAAATAAAATGCACGTACAGAACAATTCAAAGTTAAAACTCCTCCTGAAGTAATGTGTGGCAGGGCATTGAATTCTTTCCATGGGGAACGGTTAAGGAAACTGTCATTAAGAGAGGTGAGCTTGCCTGCGGATCTTTCAACCACTATATTTATTCCCATATTAACCATTCTATTGGAGGTGTACTGAGCACAACTGATGGCTTGTTAAACGATATATCGACGAGACAAAACAATACATTGTATTTATAAATTATTAAAGTAGACAACAATCTAAATTGGAAGAATCATATGTATTTAACGAAAACAGATATATAGATTACATATTTTTTCCATTTAAATGTACTAAGAAAGACCCTGTGTTATGCATGAGTTTACGCATTTCGTTATGGTTTAAGAAGTTTGGGGGGGGGGTGAGGATTACAAAGTGAGCCACGCAAAACTCGAAGAAGTCCATTCTAAGATTGTTAAAAAAGTTCTTTTAATAACTCTTGAACGCCACTCGTATTTATGTTTTTAAAACGTTTTTCACATGAATCTTCAGAACAAAAATCATTGCACTTACCTCAACCAAACCTCAACCTTACCTCAACCAAACTTTTACCAAACTTTTACCTCAACCTTACTTAACCAAACTTTTACCAAACTTTTACCTCAACCTTACCTCAACCTTACCTCAACCAAACTTTTACCTCAACCTTACTTAACCAAACTTTTACCTCAACCTTACCTCAACCAAACTTTTACCTCAACCTTACCTCAACCAAACTTTTACTATCCTTCAAAGTATCCCCTCCAGGATCTCTGCGAAGCTACAGACGTCTACACCAATTTTGGCACGCTTGGTAGTACTCCTGTTGGAAAATCTCAACTCTGAATGAAAGCATTTTGCAATATCCTTACATCTTTGAAAAAAGCTTCCTAGCAAGTTCCTTTTTAATTTTTGGAAACAACCAAAAATCGCATGGTGCAAGTTCGGGTGAATAAGCAGGATCGGGTAGCTGTTCGATTTTTTCCTGCTCCAGGTAGGTCATAATTTGGTTGGTTTTGTGACTACTGGCAATCTCATGAAGGAGAATCTTTGACACGCCTGCTTGTGGTGGTCCGCAAAACTCCCCGCCCTGCCCACGTTCATTAGTGGACACCGATGGGCTTTGAAATGCCGCCGTCAGTCGAATGGGACGTTAAGCCGTAGTCCCGTGTGCGGGAAAGCCACACTCTGTGCACGTTAAAGACCACGCTGGATGTCCTTGACGGGAGGCTACCATCTGTTTTCCAACAGCTGTTCTATTGGGACCCCTCCCCCAACCTTCTCTGAGCCTTCGGGGTCCTTGTGATCTGACCATTTAGCCCATTGTGTGCAAAAAAGTGGTGCTCAGAGGTAAAACGACCCAACCTTCTTTGTGGTGGGCGCTGCTTCTTAATCTCCTTAACCATTTTGGGAAAAAGAATTATGGTGTGGTATTGGCCATTTATAGTCGTTTTTCAGATGAGGTGTCCACGGCTACCACTCCTTGGGAATTGAAGAAAATCGTGAACGTTCTCTTCCTTGAGAGAAAGTGTTGCGGGAGGATTTGATGACCCGTTTCATTTTACGGCAACCCAAACATAGTTGTTACCTTTCTGGGAGTTGTATAATATTGTTACGACAGATGAACGTGCTACAGTGAACTTATGGTAGATGTGTTATGAACGCTCTCGTATGCTTCAGAGTGACAATTACGTTATCAATTGATGAGAACGGAGAGACGCTTTGAATAATAAGAATTGTGGAGGAAAAACGAAAGGAATAGTAGAGTGGTAAAGAAAAAATGCTACAGTGTTTTAAATTAGTGTTCTGTGATACTACGTAAGATGACTGCTCTTATTTGATTCAAGATGAAGGTTGGGTTGTTTTACTTCTGAGCGGCAATTTTTTGCACACAATGGGCTAAATGACTAGGTCACAAGGACCCCTGAGGCTCAGAGAAGGTTGGGAGAGGGGACCCACTGGAACAGCTGTTGGGGGACAGATGGTAGCCTCCCGTCAAGGCCATCTAGCGTGTTCTTTAACGTGCACAGGGTATGGCTTTCCCGAACACGGGACCACGGCTTAACATCCCATCCGACGGATGGTGGTATTTCCAAGCCCATCGTTGTCCCCTACTGACCGTGGGCAGGGCGGAAATTCTTGCAGAGATAAGTCGCAACGCTGACCCAGTGGGACTCGAACCTGGGAACTGCGGATTACGAGCTTGGCGCGCTACCGGCTGAGCCACCCCCGCCCTATTCAAAATGAAACCTGGTTCCGGTGGTAAAAAGGAATCAACAATAAAGTTTGTTCTTGGGTCCTCTACAGGGGAAGTCAAGTTAGAGGTTTCACATCTATAAGGTATAAAGTATCGTTAATGTGAAATTCAATTGGTTTGTTTGTTTAATGTTACAAGGTAATAGGTTCTATTTTGTCATAGGAGGTGAATATTGACAGTACTGTAGTTTACAAATTTGAATATTTGTTAAGCATAATAAATCGTTCTTTTTATGGTTTGACTTTATACTAGAGGAAGAGAAATACTTGTGTTTAGATAAGATTATTTTATTTGTATGATTTTGTGCCTTTGTAATAAATTACTTCATTCATACTTTGGTTTGGTAAATATATTTTAGAATTCACGCTCAGTTTTCATCTGTTTAAATTCATAATAATAATAAGATCACATCTCATAACCGGTAACAATGTCTGTTAACCGTTTGAGGCCACTAGATTAAACCACTGTCAGCATTTCCTTTTCACGAGTCGACTCTAGGCTTTTTTGCTGTTCTGTCAGTTTGTGGGGTACCCATTTAGCACAAATCTTTCGGAACAAGTCGACGTATTCCGCTGCCTCTGCTATAACTGCACTCTGGAAATATGAGCCAGACCGCCCCCGGCGCCAGGAACATAATTTGATGCTCAGTTGCGAGGCCCAAATGAACCTGAATTAAGATTCATTCCGCTAATTCCTACTGTGCCCTCGGTGAGAAAGGATGCACCTATGTGCTTGAAAAGGCCACCTTCCAGTATGACGAAGAAAGATGCATTCGGACTGCATTAAAAAAATGCTGGATGGACCTGATAAGAGGATTCCATCTTACTCCTATCAGCTGTCCCGTGGATTCCTTTTCTCGACACATCTCTTAGACCTTGGGGTCTTTGTGACTTGGGGTGGGAGTGGCTCAGTAGGTAGCACGCCAAGCTCGTAATCTGCAGTTCCCAGGTTCGAGTCCCAGCTGGGTCAGCGTTGGGATTTATCTCCGCAAAACTCCCCGCCCTGCCCACGGTCAGTAGGGGACACCGATGTGCTTGGAAAGGCCGTCGTCCGTCGGATGGGACGTTAAGTCGTAGCCCCGTGTGCGGGAGAGCCATACCCTGTGCACGTTAAAAGAACACGCTGGAAGGCCTTGACGGGAGGCTACCTTCTGTCTCTCAACAGCTGTTCCAGTGGGTCCCCTCCCCCAACCTTCTCTAAGCCTTCGGGGCCCATGGTGTGCAAAAAAAGTGCCGCTCAGAGGTAAAACAACCCAACCCTCTTTGTGACTTGCCCATTTTGTGAGCAAAAGTAGCGGTCAGAGGTAAAATAACCTAACCCAATCGCCCTTTTACTAACTCTGAAAGATGTTTTATGTTTATGATGTTATAAATTTAATCTACAAAGGAAATTCACACTGCTTTCATGCAAGTTTACAGGAAGTGGAACTTGCCAGTTCATCATTGTATAATTTTCTGCTTATAATACTTACATTCCACACATGCACTAAATGGGCAAGTTACAAGGACCCCAAGGCCGTTCAGAGCAGCCTGAAAATGGGAACAACTGGATATCTGTTAGAAGATAGAGAAAAATCTCCATTTGAGACCAATACCATGTTCTTTAACGTGCATATAATATCGCTCACAAGTAGCTAGCACACAACAAGTTTAAGTCCCATCCAGTTGACAGCGGCTGTCCCAGGCCTATCGTTGTCCCCTTTCTCAGCGAGGGCACGCCACATCAGAGCGCGACTGTTTAGCTTCCTCTGCGGCATTTCGACTTGAGTTGCAAAACGTTTTGCAGGTTTTGTCATTTTAAATTAATGTAAGCGTCACACTGAATTTTATTTTGACACATTCCGTTGAATGTTTATCTTAAGTATTATTTCATGTGTTATTATATTTTATTTTTTGTATAAAAAACTTATCATCAGATTCCTTTGTTCAATAATAAAGCTGTTATAGGAGTTTCAGTTGAACATTTCCATGAATTTCCGATTTTTCTTTCATTTTGGCAATATAAATTAAAAACACTTGTATGTCTGCCTTAACATTTACATTACGTTTACTTCACATTATTGCCAATCATCGTTAATTGAAAAAAATTCAAACTTTATGCTAGGTAGATCGTGGTGTTCCTGTATAAAAAAATACCCCCTCAAGCAGCTGCTTGTCACAGAGGTCTGACAGGAGCCTGTCTGTTTATATGCCATAGTAGAAGATCTGAGCGGATGTCAGGACCTCAACAGAAAAACGACACATACATCCATGCCTTACCCGCGGCTCAAACCCAGGTCACTTAGATTAGCAGCCAAGCGCGATATCCCGTGATAAATGATCAAACTCTTAACACACTTCTGTAAAAAAAAGTAATGGTCATTATATAAAATGGAAATGTTTATCATGAAGTTCTAAATTATTTGTAGGCCACCGAATGATAGATCATTTTTATAGTTGTGATATTCATTTCTTAAAAAATTTCTTTGGTTTCGTATATTATTAAATACGCTATAAAACTAAAATCTAATAGATTTAAAACAAATTGAAAACAATATTTTTTTTTTATTTACACCAACATCAACGTCTAATGCAGATCTGAAAGGCTTTCAATACTCAACTTCGATAATAATTACTTAATAGAATCAGAATTGAAAGAGCAAATATTAAAAAATAAGAGATACAATGTCATTTATATAAAGCCAAAGCACTAGTTTAATAATATCTACTTTTTTATAATAGGATATATCAAGTTGTCAAATACTTAATTACAATTAACGTTCTTTTCAAATATTGTACATTATTTTTGAAGAATTAGGATTTTCCGTGAATTCTGTATCCCTTTGTAAGTGTTTCCAGTATTTTTATTTTTTTGTGAATAATTCTTCAGCAATGCTGTAATAGCCAGCGGAAAGGTTTACCGCATATACAGATTTTCTCTTCAAATTCAAGTATATCCATGACAAATAATATCAAAAGCTGCCTTTGATTTTTAAAAACTGCTCCTCATTTACTTGTTATACCATTTCTAAGAACATTAAATAACTTAAAATAGTTGTCATAAATAACTCTCGTAATCTGCAGTTCGAGCGTTCGAGTCTCACCGGGTCAGCGTTGATATTTGACTTTGCAGAACTCTCCGCCCTGCCTTCGGTAAGTAGGGGACACCAATGGGATTGGAAAGGCCGTCGTCCATCGGATGTGACGTTAAGCCGTAGCCCCGTGTGAATGAGAATCATACACTGAATGTTAAAGAACACGCTGGATGGTCTTGACGAGAGGATACCATCTCTCTCTCGAAACAGCTGCCCAGTTGGTCCCTCCCCCAATCTTCTCTGTGCCTTCGGGAGTCCTTGTGACATGTCCATTTATACCCTGTATGCAAAAGAGCTCTGCTCAAGGGTAAAACAATCTAACCCAATCATAAATAACTAATTTGTCGGGTAAGTAAGAACGCCACTGTCAATAATTTTCATGTACACCCAAATCTGTTTTTACACGGTAGATAGGTTCCCGAAAATAAACGTGAAAAAAAATACAGTGCATACGAAAAATAGAAGATTGGTTTCAGACATGAAAACCAAGTTCAAAGACTGGCAAAACCCAGTACAATATCATATTTACCTATGGATGTTGAACCTTCTCCAGTTACAAGACGATTTAAAATTTGGATCTTAGTATCCAAAGAGATAGCTTTCCTTTTCTGCTTTTGCATAGTTGAATTATCCGACATCGTGGAAAGGCTTGCGAAAAATATTTGAATTGCAGTTAATAAATCAGACGATGAAAATTATAAATTACCTATCAGCAAAATTTTAGAAATTTATATTACGCATAAAAAGCTTCAAAAAACATTTCTTTTTTTCAAAATCGTTTTTGATTTCTTCTAATAAACTTCTAAACACTTCTAACTTTAAACACGAAATGAGAGACCAAGACTAACGTATGTATTGAAGATAAAATTGAGGGGAATTCCCGGAACTCAATGTTGCCACTTTATTCCGAATGAAGTAGGTTTTGTACAATTTTTCCATGAAATAGAGAATAAAATAGAGGAAACGTTGTATAGTTATGATAGTGCAGTTTTTATTTTGGGGATTTTAGTGCACAAAATGTGTATCTATAGTACATTTTCAAAGTTAAAACTACTTCGAAAACTGTGACCATAAAAGCGGCATCTTTGTTATAAATGTAAATTCTAGGAATTTTTCTCGAATAGGAATATTTTTTCAGAATTAAATTCAAATGGATATTTTTAAGATGACGCCGTTTGAATAGTGTTAGATCAAAATAAATCGTGTTAAAAGAGAATTAGATTATTTTTCTAAACCTTGTTAAATCAAAATCGTGCCAAAAAAAATCCGTGTAAAAACAGAATTGGGTGTATAGAAAAGCTCTTCATTTAATTCTAACTCTTTTTTGCCTCTCCGTATTTGTGATAATCATGACTTACAATCTGATAAATAATAATAAAAATAAATACCCCCTCAAGCAGCTGCTTGCCACAGAGGTCTGACAGGAGCCTGTCAGTTTATATGCCACAGTAGGTCTGAGAGGATGGCAGGACCTCAGCAGAAAAACAACACAAACGTCCATGTCTTATCTGGGGCTCGAACCCAGGTCCCTTAGATCAGTACCCAAGCGCGCTAACCACTCGGCCATGGGACGGCCACAATCTGATAAGACATTGCTTTTTAAGCAGCAAAGTCTGCGATGAAAACTAGCAACTTTTCATTGCAATCTAAAATCATTTCCTTTATTTCATGTTCTTTGATCATATTTTTTCCTCTCTCAAATAATATACTGTTGTTAATTTCTTCAGGCGAAACTCCGAAAGAAAATCGTTGTCGGATATACTGCCAAATTTACTCCTCCGGATTTTGAATAAAATTGTAACCCTTATCTTTTTCTCCGATCGAAGTACTTTTTGTACAGTAACATTGTAGTTCGAGCAGGACAGAACTTACGCATACGTTAACTAAGCTACAACTTAGGGTCTCAAAAAAAAAGTATTTCAAGTTTCATTCTGCAGCAATTGTGAATTTGTATTAGTAGTTACAAAATATAACAAATGTTTTCACAACCCTAGTTTCATGTTTTTTAATGTTTCCACAACCCTAGTTTCAAGTTTTTTAATGTTTCCTTCAGTCAAAATCATAAATGTATATTTCGACTTCCAAATTATGGGGGCTCTTAAACTTGGCGTAGATTAGAGCCTCAGAAAGTCAGAGTCGCGCATTGAGTTCGAGCCCCTCATTTGACGATAAAGTTCAAAACGTTAAAATATTGGATTTAAAATATTTCTCATAAACATCAGTTTTTATTAGTTATACACATTATCTCGGAATTTTGCTTATCGAAAGTAGTTTCTTTCTCGTCTTTTGCAATTGAAACACTGCAACGTAAGGCGAATCATAATTCGACAGACAATTTGGGACATGACACTTTCTCGTTATGTTTCAAAAAAAAAAAAAAAATCAGCACTACGCAATTAACATATACACTAAAATCAGCAGGCGCAACTGCTTTCACAAAGGCTACAAAAATAATTGTTGTTCGGTACTGTGTGTCCACTGTCCAGTCAAAAGAAAGGCGGTCGCTTCGCCCACGAGAGTAACTCCAGTCCACGCGGTAAAGTCGCCCCATCCCGTCGTGGCACACCATTGATGTCATAGTGCCGAGGCCCTCTCCCATCTAGAACGCTCTGTCAGGGTGCGGATTAGCGGAGATAAATCTTAACGCTTGCACAGTTAGGAACCTGACAGGGTCAGACCTGGGAACAGAGGATTACAAATGTTGTGCTCTGCTAATTGGGCGAACCCATCGGCAAAATTTGGAAAAGTTGAGATACAGACAATGTTAGAACTATCTTTATATATACAAAATCTTTATATATAAAAAATTAATTATTTTTTATAAAAAATTAATTTTTGTTACCGCTAAAGTGCAGAAATCAGTTATTCTACAGATTATCTAGGTATTGTGCAGATTAACTAGGGTGATCCGTTAACGTGCGGAAAATTGTTTCATTTCTCAAATTACCTAGGTAATCTGCAAATTACCTGGATAATCTGCACATTACCTACTAGACACTCGTTAAAGTGCAAATAAGATCTTTGCTGGAACAACAGGAACGTCTCTGTACGCTTAAATTAAAATAATGTTATTTATCTAGTGTCCGAGAGTAGAGTTGAAACCAGGGTCATCCCTCTGTCAACATGAATCAGTCGTCCGAATTATAAAAAACGCCCCCAAAATGAGCAGGCCAAGTGAGAACGAATCATTTTAGTGATTCGTTCTCACTTGGCCTCCGCTCATCCGGGGCGTTTTTTATAATGCGGACGAGTGAATCGCGTGACACGAAGATTCATATTCAAGAGATTCACCACTATGAGAGAAACAAACTTTTGAACTTAAACGATACGGAAGCCGTTAATGTGCACATTACCTAGGTAAAATGCGGAAAACTCTTGATTCCGCACGTTAACGGAGCAAATGAGTTAATCTGCAGATTAACTAGGTAATGTGCACATTAACGGCTTTCGAGCTTTAGTGGTAACATATATATATGTATGCATAAGTAAAAAATCTTTAAAAAAATGTGGCTTCAACATGTTATCTGAAGTATTTTCTACACGTTGAATGCCCCGTGACCCGACTGCCTAAGTAAGCATCCATTTCTTAGATGCTTAGGAAAAGAGACGTGAAACCGAGGTGTCAGTCTTTTGTATTTCTGTTCTTATTAAGAAGACTGAGTAGCTTTTGCTTCGTGCTTGGTAATTGCAATGGAGAAAACTCATCAAAAACGAGGGAAAAGTAAAGATGATAAATGAGGCACTTAACATTTCGCAAACATTTGCCATTACAGAGAATCGTTTTGGCGAGTATTCTCCTGATGCAAACTTGACATCTCATACAGGGCAAAGAGGAAGATGATAAATTGCAAGTGTCAGAATATTTTAGGAGAATGATATCTGTCAAAAGCAGTGCTTTATATGCATATTCTATTTGTTAGGCTAGGTTTTCATGCATTTCTCAAGTAAAAGTTCACTGGCGAGTAATCAACGCTGGAAGTCGAAAAGGCGTCTCAAAATCGGAATGGCTAGTGTGATGTTTACGCGGAATGATGTGTCACAGCTGTGAATTACACTCCTGTGCTTATTGATGTCTGAATTTCGTAACTGGTTTTTTCCTTGACAGCAAGAGAAAGCATTAGGCATCATCTAATGAACACATGTAAAAGTTAAAATATGCATAAAGCATACGGAGAGGTTTGGCGAAATCAGGCGTTTCCCCCCAATCTAACGCTTGATTTCGTCAAACCTCAGGGGACTCAATCGGTAGCGCTAAAGGCTCGTTCGGTAGCAGTTCCCAGGTTCGAGTCCCGCCTGACCATTTATCTCCGCAGGAATTTCCGCCCTGCCCTCGCTCGGTGGGCGATACCAATCGGATTGGAAAGGCCGCCGTCCGTCGGATGGGACGTTAAGCCATAGCCATGGTGTGCGGGAGAGCCATACCTTATGTACATTAAAGAACATACTGGATGGCTTTGATGGGAGTCTAACATCCGTCTTCTACCAGCTATTCTCTGAGCCCTCGGGATCCTTGTGACCTGGTCATTTAGCTCATTTTGTGCAAAAAAAGTGTCGCTCAGAGGTAAAACAAACCCATCCTAGTATTGACAGTTCCAATATCACCTGATTAACATGATATCACTGCCCCAGCGTGAGTATGTTAAGGTCGTCACCAAAGGCGATAAAAATTGAAGGACATGGCAAGGATTTTGATGACGTCATCAATGGAATGGAGAATTTCTACTTCCCTAATCTTTTCTGAGCCTCAGGGATCCTGGTCATGTAGCCCATTGTGTGTAAAAAAAGAGTGCCTCTCAGAGGTAAAACAATTCAACCCAAAGGAAATGTCTCGAAATTTAAATGGGTTGGAATGATGCAAATATATAATACAAGACTAAATTGATTATATATCAATATTTGCATTATTATATCATAATATTTGGTTATGTATTAGTATTATTATTTTGATTAACTCGTTGAATTTTAGAAACGTTACTTCAACAGATTTTCAACTGGTGTGGATCTGCTTTGGAGTTAGGCGAATGACGTAACTTTAAGACGGTGATTCAACACCATCAATAATAGCAGAGAGTTTATCTCATAAAATACATTACGTTAGAGCAACGCGGCAAAGTGAATCTAACGTTGAGAGAGCCTCGTAAAAGTGAACCAGTGACTAAGTGGGCTATAATTGAAAAAAGGTTGAGAACCACTATCATTGAAGTCAGAAGAAATTTCTCCAAGAGGTGTGGGAAAGAATATTTGAAATTACTATTTTTTTTTAAGAAAATAGGCTTGGCTCATAGAATACATTTTTAATGCTATCTATTTCCGAGCAAAAATATTATAATTTACATGTTCCAATAATAATTTTCTTTAATTTAAATACAACTGTGGGAACAAATATTTTATCACGTAGTCTTGTTAATGCACGGACAGAAAAATCAAGTAATCCAGTTTTCTACAATTTAAAAAAACTCATTTCCAGATTTTCAAAAGGCATAAGAGTAGGTTATTAGTAGTATTTTGCAATTATATATTTCTTATTAGATATTCCCGTTATCAGTTTCCCTACCTATAAAAGGGCAATTTATTGAGGAACTCTACGTAAAAATTCCCAGTGCTTCGGAGATTATTTTTATTCCTTGTAAATCATATTTAACTTGGAAATAATTTTTTTTCCGCGGAAATCGTTGGGTTGGGTTGTTTTACCTCTAAGCGGCACTTTTTTGCACACCATGGGCTAAAGGCCAGGTCACATGGACCCCGAAGGCTCAGAGAAGGTTGGGGGAGGGGACCCACTGGAACAGCTGTTGGGAGACAGATGGTAGCCTCCCGTCAAGGCCATCCAGCGTGTTCTTTAACGTGCACAGGGTATGGCTCTCCCGCACACGGCGCCACGGCTTAACGTCCCATCCGACGGACGGTGGCCTTTCCAAGCCCATCGGTTTCCCCTACTGACCGTGGGCAGGGCGGGGAAGTTTGCGGAGATAAATCTCAACGCTGACCCAGCTGGCACTCGAACCTGGGAACTACAGATTATGAGCCTGGCGCGCTACCGACTGAGCCACCCCCGCCCCACACGGAAATCGAATTCGGAAATAAATTTAGAAGTACCTCAACTTACCGTCTGACCCTCAAGGGAAGTACGTTTTACTGACGGATGCCTAAAGAATTTATAAAGTGAAACAGACCCAGAAATTAATATTTTTTTCTGAGGGATTTACACTCTTACCTCTGAATAATAATTATTAGCAGCGTAATTTATTAGGAAATACTTTCACACTCTGAGAACTAAATGAAACAAGCCAAGAAATAAATTTATAATCTCCGTGGACATTTTTATTCTCAACCGCGTTTTATTGACGGATGCCAAAACAAATCGACAATCTGAAAAGTCCTGCGAAACAGAACATATAAAAATATTTTGAAACATAAACTATAGTAGGAATCACATTATTTGCTCTGAATAATGATTTATTTGGAAATACTGCTAGGAAACAATTCCCAATCTGTGAATCACATTCTTCACCTATCTGATTAATGTCATCATTTATTTTGATACCCTTCCTGTTCACAAAGTACCACGTTTATTAACGGACGGGGCTACGAAACTATCCAAAAAAAATTTTTGTGAAAAAAAAATTTTTTTTTCCGAACTTGGAATTACACTGTTTGCTCTGAATAATGCAAATCGCAGCAATTTACAAGAAATATACATTTTTTCTCAAATCTGTGAAACACATTCTTCACCCATCTGATTAATAGCATCATTTATTCCAATACCCAGGGAGATTCACCACTTCAATATAATGAATTCACTTGAAATATAATTTGTCGAATGTATTGCTTTTATTCCGATCCAAGAAGAAAATATCAAATGTACGTTTTAAAGACTATTCGTATTTTTAATACACATCTACTAAAAATATTCAAGTTTTAAGACGTAATATTGCAGATCAATTAGCTAACCTTTTTGGAATTGGGGCATTTTTTATGGTAAAGTCCACTCGCCTCGTGGTCTGTTCTTCTCAGTAAGTTGTCATGGGGACACTGTGTGACTCGATGGTCCACGAATTGAACTCTAGTGCCTCTGTTTGTCTCGTTGCATTATTTGGCAAGACAATGATTTCAGAAAATGTTTACCTCATTAATTACGGGGAGTAAGGAGTTTATCGCTCGTCGACCAAATACAACGTCGTATTCTTATCGCTTGGTTGCCTATAAGGCTTTGCTCCGCAGTCTATTGAATTGTTTGCACGAGTTCTAGAGAAATCATCATAAAGCCTTTTTACCGAGAGGTAATTGATATTTGCATAATTTAATTTCATAGCGAAAGTCACAGTTCAAAATGGGGCGGGGGTGGCTCAGTTGGTAGCGCGCCAAGCTCGTAATCTGTAGTTCCCAGGTTCGAGTCCCAGCTGGGTCAGCGTTGAGATTTATCTCCGCAAAATTCCCCGCCCTGCCCACGGTCGGTACGGGACACGGATGGGCTTGGAAAGGCCGCCGTCCGTCGGATGGGACGTTAAGCCGTGGCTCCGTGTGCGGGAGAGCCATACCCTATGCACGTTAAAGAACATGCTGGATGGCTTTGACGGGAGGCTACCATCCGTCTCCCAATAGCTGTTCCAATGGGTCCCCTCCCCGCAACCTTCTCTGAGCCTTCGGGGTCCTTGCGACCTGGCCATTTAGCCCATGGTGTGCAAAAAAGGGCCGTTCAGAGGTATTATTCTTCAAGGTATTATTCTTCGTTCTGAAGTTCTTCAATTCATGACTGTATCAGCTGAATTGGAACTCCAAGTTCAGTTGATAAAAACTAAGATAGGCTCTCTAAAATTAAAATTAGATCTTTTCTAAAAGACCTATGACTGTAAAACCGAACAATTCAGCAACTGATAACGACCATGTGATGAAATTCGAACATAATTTAAGCAAGATAGGCTTTTTAATATTGTGAAGAAATTCAACTTTCGTTGAATGAACACAAGAACCTTCTACAAGTTCACAGAGAAGAACGATATTACTTACGGAAAATACATTCAGTTGCATTCATTAAGAGCATAAACTGATGTCATGGTAAAACTTTAAACAAGAAACCGAAAACATGTTCTTATTTCATTCCAAATTTTAGTGTATTAAAAAATTAAGGACATATTTTATATGAGCAAGTGATTTAAACGTTCATATTTCATAATGAATGCAACTGAACGCATTTTCTATAAAAACATAAACTGATTTCATGCTAACACTTTAAACAGGAAGCAGAAAACGTTTCTTTCATATCAGATTTCAGTTTGATTAGAGCGCTAAAATTTAAAATTTAAGTGAACTACTGGCTTGAAACGTATAGATGTAATCACCCATTTTCCATAAGAATCTGTTATAAGTTGACAAAAAAAGAGTCGGAAAGGTAAAATTCAAAAAATTCATTCCTTAACCCTTTCAGGACCATAAGGTTTCTAAGAGTAAATATTAGTATGTAACTGTTTATTTTAGTTTGTTTAGACGTAAAATAAATAAAAATCATAAGAAAAATACATAACAATGTGTAGTTTTTTTGGAATTTTATGGGAAATATTTTTCCCTATGGACTGTAAAGGTAACATAAATTATAGTTAGGCTTATTATGCAATATCGTTTATTTATTGGTTTATTAGAACAAAATGTTAACTAAAATAATACAAAATTATGAAATAAAATTACTATACAAAATGATGTGCTAATTATGATATTCTGCGAAGCAATTTCTTTTGGTAGAGAGGCAAAGATGGACATTGCACATAATACATATATTATGCGTCCTGACAGTTCTGCTTTTTTTTTCTAAACGTTCCCGTTTACGTAATTGCGTTCGGCATACGTTCTATTTTGACATTCTGTATAAAAAATGCAGATAAGGTTATAATTAAATACGACAATCACCAATTTTAAAATGGGAAAAATGTTTCCCTTAGTCGTGAAAGGGTTAACGCACACAGTTAGTAACAAATTTCATTGTCAAGTGGAGCGCTATGCCAAACTAAAAGCAGGGGCTTTTACATTTTATTTGTTTACCCAAAATAGCGGTCGTGGGCTTCCTCAGGGTGAAGGAGAGGGACAAAGAGCACAAGGATCTGATTCACGGAAGTACTGGGAATTCTTACGTAGAGTTCCTCATTAATCAGTTCTCTTATAGGAAAAGATACTGATAACGGGGATCTCCTATAATAAGAAAAATACATTAAAAATACTACTAATAGCCTACTATTATTCCATTTAAAAATCTAAAATTGTGTTTTTTTTAAATTATAGAAAACTAGAGGTTACTTGATTTTTCTGGCCTTGCATTAATAGGACTTTACGTGATAAAATATTTGTTCACATTAATCGTATTTCAATTAAAGAAAATTATTATTCGAACATGCAAATTATCTATTTCCCAGCGAAAAAAAGTATATCACTAAATGTATTCTCAAAAGCCGATCCCATTTTCCGAAAAAAAAATTAATGGCGCTCATTAAATATTCTTCCCCCAATCCCTTGGAAAAATTTCTGCAGACATTCATGATAGTGGGAACTCAATATTTTTCAATTGTAGCCCACTTAATTACTGGTTCACTATTACGAGGCTCTCTGAACGTTATATGACGTTGGAGCAACGCGGGAAAGTGAATCTATTTTATGAAATAAAAAAACTCGTTTCTATTATTGATGGTGTTGAATCAAAGTTACGTCTTTCACCCTCATTCGCCTAACTCCAAAGTCGATCCACACCAATTGAGAATCTCTTGAAGTAACGTTTTTAAAATTCAAAATAATAATGCTAATACATAATAAAATACTATGATACAATAATACAATTACTGATATATAATAAATTTATTCTTGCATTAGATATTTGCATCAATCGCACACATTTAAATTTCAAGACATTTCTTTTGGATTCGGTTGTTTTACCTCTAAGAGGCACTCTTTTTTGCACACACTATGGAATACATGCGCAGGATCCCTGGGGCTTAAAGAAGATTGTGGAAACGGACTATGTGCATTCGTTGACTTAACAGAAGTAGTGACGATACTAATAAATAAATAAATAAATACCCCCTCAAGCAGCTGCTTGCCACAGAGGTCTGACAGGAGCCTGTCAGTTTATATGCCACAGTAGGAGATCTGAGAGGATGGCAGGACCTCAGCAGAAAAACGACACACACATCCATGCCTAATCTGGGGCTCGAACCCAGGTCCCTTAGATCAGTAGCCAAGCGTGCTAACCACTCGGCCACGGGACGGCTAAATGCAATGTATTAAATGTTTTAACGGTACTTGTAAATGAAATAAATGCTATTCAGTATTTTTATAATGCACCATGGGTGCATCCTAGAAAGCAAAGGCTATTGAAACTGATTCATACATTAAACGGACGAAACCATTTAGAATTATCTGTATCTATAAACATTGTGGTAGTTAATTCAGATTAATTTAAAACTTAAATTCTTTTAATTAAAAACAGTAATCTTCTGCCTGGACGTCATGTGCAATAACTGTAAGAGAAATAGCACATCTATCTAAATTCCATAACCACGATAAGTTTTATCGCTATTTGTTGGAATTCCGTTAGTTGATTATAGCAGCACTGGCTATCTCGAGTTAAGGGGTTAATCAAAATAATGGAAACTCGTACTGTTTGTGGAGAACATTTTATTAATTAACTGTAGGCCCATCTCGAGTGTTCAGAACAGACGTAATTGGACGTGAAATAGTCTGATACAAGTGATGTACATACGGTAATGGAATGTGGGACCATTCTCCCTGTAAAATATGTCCCAACTGTGCCAGTGATGCTGGAGGTGGAAAGAGTGATATGCCCTTATAGATATCCCCACAAATATTCAATAATATTCAGGTCTGGAGATTGAGGTGGCCAAAGATAGCTGCTGTATCTCATCCTCATTCTCTGCAAATCACAATTTGACACATTTCGCACAATGCACGGCTGCATTATCAGCTTGAAACCAACGATGGTCATTAGGGAACAATGCCTGCAACATTGGGTGCAGGTGGTATTTGAGAATGGATTCGTATGTTGTGAATGTAACACGACCCCGCAGAATAACCAATAGCCCTAAGGAATGCCATGGTATGGCACCCCAGAGCATCAGGGATCGACCTCCATGCTTCACGGTCTGGGTGGTACGCATCTGCAGGTTTTTGCCAGACGTAAACTCTACCAGTGGTGGAAAACAATGTGTAGCATGATTCATCAGAGCAGATGATTCGTTGCCAGTCTTTAGCATCCCAGTTTTTATGTGCTTTGCACCACCTTACAAGTTTTGTTGAATTTGTGTTTGTAATCAGAAGTTTGTGGATTGCAGCACGGACATAAATACCGGCACAAGAAGTTACCGACTGGTGTTCAGCTGTGCTCCGATTTCCGGTGCCGTGATCTTCAGCTCGTGTTCTAAAATCCGTGCCAAAGTTCGCCTATCCCTATCTGACAACTTCTTATGGCGTCCACAATTTTTCACGTTTGGAGGCAACGCCTTTTCCTTTTTGATAGGTAGTCATATCTTCGATACAGTTCTTCGTGTTACACCTACTATTTCCGTCGTTCTGGTTACTGAAGTTCCTGCAAGACGCGCACCAATGATCATGCTTCTTTGGAAGTCAGTGAGATCTGACATTGTCAACAATTACACCACAACAGCTGCTTCACCTGCGCCTGTGGCAATGCTATGTAATAGCCGACATCGCACTTCTCCCTTTTACATACTTCACATCGCGGGTGACGTCCTCCCTGTGATATACATACGGCGCATTTCCTGTACTACAGTCGTCGTCGATTTTTCAATTATTTTGATAAACACCTGAATCAGAAGCTGTGATCGGTATACTACGATATGGACCAGTATCCACATCCTGGAGATAAATGAATTTTTATTTTCTCATAATAATGTTTTACAGAACGATTTAAAGTAGTTGTCCCACAAAGCTACATAGTATACCTGTATACCTGTAATTTGTTAGCAAGTGACCGTATTGACGCAATACTAAGAGGAATGAAAATAAGCAGTTCGTGATATGAAAATATGAAAATAAAAATAAGCGGTATATGATAATACTGATGCTACTAAAATAAATTCTTCCGTAATGTTATTACATTTTTACACTGTTCGAGGGGGAGGAGCTTAATCTGGTGGAGACCCACCACCATTTTCTCTGAAAATCACCCTACCCCTCGGAAACCCTACCCCAGAAAGAGGACATCTTTGGGCTTGGAAAGGTATACGGGAAAGTCACACTGTACACGTCGGATATAAAGAATACGCTATATGGCCTTGATCGGAGGCTTTCATCTGTCTCATAACAGCTGCGAAGCGTGTCCCCTTCCCTCAACCTTCTCTCAGCCTTTTTGTTTTTTTGACCTGCTCATTTAACCCATTGTGTGCCAAAAACTGCCGCTGAGAAGTAAAACAGCCCAAAACTGTTGGTGTTGCTCAAATAAACTGGTGACTGAACAGAATGTGGCCATGACACGATAAAAATGATAACCCTTTATTTCATAAAGTTGGGTTATTTTACCTCTGAGCGGCACTTTTTTGCACAAAATGGGCTAAATAGCCAGGTCGCAAAACCCCGAAACTCAGAGAAAGTTGGACGAAGGGCCCCACCGGAACAGCTATTGGGTGACAGATGGTAGTCTCCCGTTAAGGCCATTCAGACTGTTCTGTATTATGCAAAGTGTATGGCTCTCCCGCTCACGGGACCATGGGTTAACGTCCCATCTGACGGACAGCGACCTTTCGAAGTCCATCGGTGTCCCATACTGGCAGCGCAGGAAGTTTTGCGGAGATAAATTTGGACGCTGACTCAGCTGGAACTCGAACCTGAGAACAGCAGACTACGAGCCTGGCGCGCTACAACCTGAGTCCCTAACTATACCCGGGGCGGGGGTGGCTCAGTCGGTAGCGCGCCAGGCTCGTAATCTGTAGTTCCCAGGTTCGAATCCCAGCTGGGTCAGCGTTGAGATTTATCTCAGCAAAAAATCCCCGTCCTGCCCACGGTCAGTAGGGGACACCGATGGGCTTGGAAAGGCCGCCGTCCGTCGGATGGGACGTTAAGCCGTGGCTCCGTGTGCGGGAGAGCCATACCCTGTGCACGTTAAAGAACACGTTGGATGGCCTTGACGGGAGGCTACCATCTGTCTCCCAACAACTGTTGCAGTGGGTCCCCTCCCCCAACCTTCTCTGAGCCTTCGGGGTCCTTGTGATTTGGCCATTTAGCTCATGGTGTGCAAAAAAGTACTGCTCAGTGGTAAAACAACCCAACCCTAACTATACAGAATAAAAATAGAAGAAAAAAAATATGAAATATATCTAAAACGATAGCATTCCCCAAAGATTGCTCTTCGTTTTAGCTCTCCTGTGTTGTCTGAATCTAGTTTTATTGCAGCTAGAGGTCCGCTCTGCATTGTGGTTTAATCTGTCTTGTTTTGTTTCCCATGCCTTCAAGACTCATATTTAGATGGAAATGGTTATGTGCATAAGTTGGCTGGACATTACAAAACCTAATAAGATCTACGACACTCCGCTTTATAAAACTCCCACACCAAATCACCCTTATCGTATTTAACAATATCATATTTAACAAATTAGAAATCATATACAAAAAGAAGGGAATACCCCATTAGGAAGGGTTCCCGTTATTAGTGGTTAATTGGGAAGGTAAAAAACGCCACTTATAGTGAATACCTTTGAAGCGGGGTAATTTCTGCTCATAAGAATAATGTTGTAAATAGGGTCAAAGAAGGAGCATATCATGTGGTTAAACATTTGATTTTACACTTTTTTTTAAAGACATTACGTTATCGATCAGTTTATGTTAAAAATAGGACACCAATTATAAGTTCTGTGTGTATCTGTATACGCATAAATGTGGTTGCGTACAGTTTGTTTTCCAAAGAAACATTATATTTAAAACAAATTGTTCAATATTGTTTTTAACATAATAAATATTATTACCTTTTAAAAATAAAATTATTTTTCTTTATCGAACAGATGGAGATTGATGTTTGACAGGGATTAGGAGTCTGCTAGAGATGAGGAACCATTAGTTGTGTTGGGTTGTTTTACTTCTGAGCGGCACTTTTTTGCACACCATGGGCTAAATGGCCAGGTCACATGGACCCCGAAGGCTCAGAGAAGGTTAGGGGAGGGAACCCACTGGACAGCTGTTGGGAGACAGATGGTAGCCTCCCGTCAAGGCCATCTAGCGTGTTCTTTAACGTGCACAGGGTATGGCTCTCCCGCACCCGGGGCCACGGTTTAACGTCCCATCCTACGGACGGCGGCCTTTCCAAGCCCATCGGTGTCCCCTACTGACCGTGGGTAGGGCGGGGAATTTTGCGGAGATAAATCTCAACGCTGACCCAGCTGGGACTCGAACCTGGGAACTACAGATTACGAACCTGGCGCGCTACCGACTGAGCCACCCCCGCCCCCGAGGAACCATTAGAGCTGATCTACTGCAATCTTTTGATTTCCCTCACCTGGATGGCGTATGAAATCAAGGATCTTGAAATAAAAATATTAATCCTACCTTTTTAAGATTCAGATTCCTGCGTGGTAATATCATGTTTTGAAAATAACGAGCCTAAAGTTGTTTTGGGTTACAGTTTGCATTTTCACTTGTAGAATTGCTTTTTAGCATGGCAAAACTTCTCGTAATTTGCGTTCAACTTTGGCAGAACGATTATAGAGAAAATCATTGTTCCCAAAATTATCAAAACTTCATCGATTCTGCTGGAGCTTTTCTAAAACCTTACAATTTTTAAGTTTTTCGGAAATGAAATTCTCATAGTCCTTTGTGGTCCACCAATAATTTGTCTCCATATAAATGGGGAAACTGATAACGGGGACTCGGATGACGGAATCTCCTTGAAAAGACATAAAATACGCCACTTATAGAGAAAACCTAGTTACAATTAGAGACGTACCAGGTTACAATTAGAAGTTTTGAATACCAGGTTACAATTTAGAAAGCTACGAAACATAGAAATAAATAATCCTTGCGTATTGTTATTATGCTGTATCCCTCGAATGCAATTTTGTATGCCTAAATATTAATGCGTTGGTTTATTTTACTTCTGAGCGACACTTTTCCCATACAATGGGCTAAATGCCTGGTCCAAGAACCCTGAAGGCTCAAACAATGTTTGGGGAGGGGCCCCATTGGGACAGCTGTTTGGAGACAAATGGTAACACCGATCAAGGTTATCGTGGGTGTTCTTTAACGTCCATAGGGTATGGTTTTCCCACAGACGATACCACGGCTTAAAGTCCGATTCGCCGGACGTCGGTATTTACCATGCCCATCGGCGTCCCTACTAACCGTGGGGAGGAAATTTTGCAGAGATTAATCTCGACTCTGACACTGCTGGGACTTGAACTTGGGAGCAGCAGATTACGAGCCTAGCGCGCTACCGAAAGAGTCATCACCGCCCCAAAGATTAATGCACTTCCCGGTTTAGAATCAATGCTGCTGTGCATTTTGTATAACGCAAAAACACAGCTAGTAACAAATTTCATTGACAAAATTTAATTTGAAAAAAATTAATGTAATATTTCTTTGTAAAATAAAACGTACACAACCACATTTATATGCATAGAAACCACAGAACTTAAAAATTTCGTCTTATTATTAATATAAATAGATAGATAACGCATATTAAGTGGTTAGTTGATGTCTAAAAAATAGTAAAATAAAATGTTAAGTCACATCATCTGATGCTCCTTTAAACTTATTTACATTATTGTTATCGGCAGAAATTACCCCTTTTCAAAGGGATTCGCTTTAAGATTTTCCTTCCTAGTTAACCATTGATAACGGAGAACTTCCATATTCCCTTGGGGCGGCGGTGGCTCAGTCGGTAGCGCGCCAGGCTCGTAATCTGTAGTTCCCAGGTTCGAGTCCCAGCTGGGTCAGCGTTGAGATTTATCTCCGCAAAATTCCCCGCCCTGCCCACGGTCAGTAGGGGACACCGATGGGCTTGGAAAGGCCGCCGTCCATCGGGTGGGACGTTAAGCCATGGCCCCGTGTGTGGGAGAGCCATACCCTGAGCACGTTAAAGAACACGCTGGATAGTCTTGACGGGAGGCTACCATCTGTCTCCCAACAGCTGTTCCAGTGGATACCCTCCCCCAATCTTCTCTGAGTCTTCAGGGTCCATGTGACCTGGCCATTTAGCCCATGGTGTGCAAAAAAGTGCCTCTCAGAGGTAAAACAACCCAACCCGTATTCCCTTCTTTTTGTATATGAATTCTAATTTGTTAAATACGATGAGGGTGGTTTGGTGTGGCAATGTTATGAAGCGGGAACTGGTGCTAATTGTCAAGTGTTGTAATATCCTAGGAAATTGTGCACATAACCATTTCCATCTGAATATAAAATTCAAGGCATGGGTAAAAAAACAATAAATATTAAACCACAATACAGAGTGGATCCATAGGTTCAATAAAAGTAGATTCAGACCATACAGGAGAGCTAAAACGAAGAACAATCTTTGGGGAATAATGCTATCGCTTTAGACATATTTGATATTTTTTTTATTTTTCTCTCTCTATAGTTAGGGGCGAGGATGGCTCAGGCGGTAGCGCTCCAGGCTCGTATTTGCAGTTTCCAGGTTCGAGTCCCAGCTGGGTCAGCCTCGAAATTTATCTCCGCAAAATTCCCTGTTGTGCCGGCTGTCAGTAGGGGATACCGATGGACTTGAACATCTCCGTCGGATGGGACGTTAAGCCATGGTCCCTAGAGCGGGAGAGCCATACCCTGTGCACAATAAATAACACTCTTGATGGACTTAACGGCAGACTACTATCTGTCTCCCAATAGCTGTTCCAGTGGGGCCCTACGTCCAAATTTCTCTGAGTTTCGGGGTCCTTGCGACCTGGCTATTTACCCATTATGTGCAAAGAAGTACCGCTCAGAGGTAAAACAATCTATATAGTTGTGAAATAAAGGTTTATCATTTTTATCCTGTCACAGCCGCATTTCGTTGAGTCACCAGTTAATTGATCAACACCAACAGTTTTGGGCTGTTTTACCTCTGACTGGCGCGTTTGTTTTGGTACACAATGGGTCAAATGTCAGGTATAAAACAAAAGAGCGCAGAGAAGGTTTAAGGAAGAGGACACGCTTCGCAGCTGTTATGAAACAGATGGAATCTAGGATCAAGGCCATATAGCGTATTCTTTCCATCCAAAGTGAACAGTGTGACTAACACGCATACGACGCTACGGATTAACGTCCCATCCGACTCACGGCGACCTTTCTAAGCCAAACCATGTCCGCTTTTTGGCCGAGCCTGGATAGGGTGTCTTTTAGAGAAAATGATGGTGGGACACGACCATATTAAACTCCTCCCCCCACCCTCGAAGAGTGTAAAAATGTAATAACATTCCAGAAGAATTTATTTTAGTAGCATTAGTATTATCATGTAATTACCTTAGTTCGCGAACTGCTTATTTTCATTCCTTAGTACTGCGTCAACAGGTCACTTGCTAACAAATTACAGGTATACTGGGTAGCTTTGTGGGACAATTGTAAATCGTTCTGTAACACATTAAGAGAAACTAGGATCTGGTTACTGGTTCATATCGTAGTACACCGACCTCAACTTCTGATATAGAGATTTATCAAAATAATTGAAACATCGACGACGATTACAGTACACGCAATGCGCAGTATGCCTATGACAGGGACGACGTCACCCACGATGTGTAGTGTATAAAGGGGAGAAGTACACTGTCGGCTATCGCATAGCATTGTCACAGGCGCAGGTGAAGCAGATGTTGTGGTGTAATTGTCGACAATGTCAGATCTCGGTGACCTCCAAAAAGGCATGATCATTGGTGTACCTCTTGCAGGAACTTCAGTAACCAGAACGACGGAAAAAGTTGGTGTAACACGAGGAACTTTATCAAAGATATATGATTACCTATCAAAAAGGAAAAGGCGTTGCCTCCAAGCGTGAAAAACTGTGGACGCCATAAGAAGTTGTCACATAGGGATAGGCGAAAGTTGTCACCGATTGTTGAAAGGGAGCTCAAGATCACGGCCCAGGAAATCGGTGCACAGTTGAACACCAGTCGGAATGATCCTGTTTTGGACATAACAGTTCGTCGGGAACTTCTTGTGCCGGTATTTATGGCCATGATGCAATCCACAAACCTCTGATTACAAACATCAATGCAACAAAACCTGTAAGGTGGTACAAAACAGATATAAAAACTGGGATGCTAAAGACTGGCAGCTAATCATCTGGTCTGATGAATCATGCTACACACTGTTTCCCACCACTGGTAGAGTGTACGTCTGGCAAAAACTGCAGATGCGTACCACCCCGACTGTTTGGTTCCGACTGTGAAGTATAGAGTCGATCCCTGATACTGTGGGGTGCCATATCATGGCATTCATTACGGCTATTAGTTATTCTGCAAGGTCGTGTTACATCCACAACGTACGAATCCGTTCTCAGGGACCACCTGACCCAATGTTACAGGCATTGTTACCTATTGACCGTTCCTGGTTTCAAGCGGATAATACACCCTTGCTTTGTGCGAAACGTGTCAAGTTGTGGTTTGCAGAGCATGAGGATGAGGTACAGCAACTACCCTGGCCACCTCAATCTCCAGACCTCCATATTATTGAGCATTTGTGGGGGTATCTGGAGAGTAAGACCAGATCACACTTTCCACTCCTAGCATCACTGGCACAGTTGGGGACATATTTACAGGAAGAATAATCCCACATTCCATTACCGTATGTGCATCACTTGTATAAGTCTATTCCACGTGCAATTACGTCTGTTCTGAACGCCCAAGATGGGCCTACAGTTAATTAATAAAATGTTCTGCACAAACATTACATGTTTCCATTATTTTGATTAATTCCTTAACTCGAGATAGCCAGTGTTGCTATAATCAACTAACGTAACTACAACCAATAGCAATAAAACTTAACGTTGTTATGCAATACAGGTAAATGTGCTATTTCTGCTACAGGTTTGAAATATTTCATATGGCGTACATGTAGAAAACCATCGGTTTTCATTAAAAGGATTTAGATTTTAAATTAATCTAAATTAACTACCACAGTATTTATAGAAAAAAATAATACTAAAGTAGATTTTTCCGTTTAATGAACAACAAGCTAGTCTATATTATTTGTATTCGAGGATGCACCCATGGTGCCTTATAAATCAACAGGAATATTTTTTATTCATTTGCTAGTACCGTTAATAATTATTTAGTACATTGCATCTAGTATCGTTACTACTTCTGATAAATCAACAAATGCACCTAATCCGTTTCCACAATCCTCTCTGAGCTCCAAGGATCCTGGCCATGTATCCCATAGTGTGTGGAAAAAAGAATGCCTCTCAGAGTAAAACAACCCAGTGCAAAGGAAATGTCTTGAAATTTAAATGTGTGGGAATGATGGGAATATATAATGTAAGGCTAAATTCCTTATATATCATTATTTGTATTACTGTGTCATAGTATTTTATTATCTATTAGCATTATTATTTTGAATTTTAAAAAACGTTAAACCAAGAGTTTCTCAAATTTCTCAATTGGTGTGGATCTACTTTGGAGCTAGGCGAATGAGGGTGAATGATGTAACTTTAAGAGGTTGATTCAACGCCATCAATAATGGCAATGAGGTTTTTTTTATTTCAAGAAATGTATTACTTGGAGCAACACTGAAAAAAAAATCTACCGTTGAGAGAACCTCGTAGAAGTGAACCAGTAACAATGGGGGCTACAATTGAAAAAGATTGAGAACCACTATCATGAACGTCTGCAGAAATTTTTCCAGTGGGTTGGGGGTGGTTGGAGAGAAGAATATTCAAAAAGCGCCATCACTCTTTTTTTCCAGATAATTTTTAGAATATATTTAATGATATCTATTTCCCAGCAAAAAAGGATAATTTACATGTTCCAATAATAATTTTCTCTAATTTAAATACGACTAATAAAAAAAATGAATACCCCCTCAAGCAGCTGCTTGCCACAGAGGTCTGACAGGAGCCTGTCAGTTTATTTGCCACAGTAGGAGATCTGAGAGGATGGCAGGACCTCAGCAGAAAAACGACACACACATCCATGCATAATCCGGGGCTCGAACCCAGGTCCCTTAGATCAGTAGCCAAGCGTGCTAACCACTCGGCCACGGGACGGCAAAACGACTATGTGAACAAATATTTTACCACGTAGTTCTGTTAATGCAAGGCCAGAAAAATCAAGTAATCGCCCAGTTCACTACAATTTAAAAAAACTCATTTTCAGACTTTCAAAGAAAAGAATAGTAAGTTATTACTAGTATTTTTCAATGACATATATCTTATTAGAAGAGATCCCCATTCCCCTACTTATAAGGGGACAAATTTTTGAGGAACTCAGCATAAAAATTCCCAGTACTTTCGAGAATCATATCTGTGTCCTCTCTGCTCCTCTCGTTCAGCCTGCGGAAGCTCACGACTGCTATTTTAGGTAAATAATAAAATTTAAAAATCTCTGTTTTTAATTTGGCATAACGCTCCCCTCAGGGTCAAAGAAATTTTTTACTAGCTGTGTGTTTGCGTTAAGCAAAGTTCACATCAGCAATGATTCTAAACCGCGAACTGCATTAATGTTTTTGGACGGGGATGGCTCAGTTAGTAGCGAGTCAGGTTCGCAATCTACATTTACCAGGTGCGAGTACCAGTTAGATCAGTGTCGAATTTTATCTTCGTAGAACTCCCCATCCTGCCCACGGTTAGTAGGAGATGGGTATGGTAAAAGCCGCCGTCAGTCGGATGGGACGTTAAGCCGTCTCGCCGTGTGGGTAGCGCCATGTCCTGTGCACGTTACAGAACACGCTGGATGGCCTTGATGGGATGCTACCATGTGTCTTTCAACAGCTGTTCCAGTGGTCCACTCCCCCAATCTTTTCTGAGTCGCAGGGGCCCTTGTGACCTGGCTGTTTAGTCTATTGTGTGCAAAAAAGTGCCGCTGAGAGGTAAAACAGCCCAACGCATTAATCTTTAGATGTAGAAAATTGCATTCGTGGGATACAACATAGTATCAATACGCAAACTTTATTTTAATGTTTCGTAGCTTTCTAAAATGTATATTCTGTTTCACAAGAGATTCCGTTATCTCACGTTATCAATTTCCGCACTTATACGGGAACAAATTATGCTGAACCCCAAAGGTCTATGAGAATGTCATTTCAGGAGAACTTAAAATTGCATGTATGAAAAGCCCCCAGCAGAACTGATAAAGTTGTGATAATTTTGGGAAAAATGATTCTTTCTATAATCGTTCTGCCAAAGGGAAACGCGAGCTTCGAGAAGTTTTGTCATGTAATAAAGCTATTCTACAAGTAAAATAAATATAAACTGAAAATTTTTAAAAATACCTATTTTCCTATTGGGCCCTAAAATGTAGAAAATATACTTAAAGCATTTGGACGATCAATCAGTCATTGAGTTCGTATTCACTTCGAAGGGAGTTAGAGCGCCGGCAGTCTTGTCGAGTAGGTAAATCGGCACCCTATCTTCCTTCGAAGCGAATACGAACTCAATTACTGATCGCACCATCACATGCGTTAGATTTATTTTATACTTTTTAGGGCGTAATAAGAAGTTAGGTATTTTCTAAATTTTTTTAATTTTTTTGTTGTCAGTGAAAACACCTACCTTCCAAAACTTTGATATACGACTTATAATTAAGGAGCACATTTACCATCCCACTTTATTTTGCCTTTGTGGCTCATCATTGTGTGATTTACTTTTGTTTGTTTTTTTCAAACTGATGCCAATTAGGCATATTTCCAGATGAAGATGGCTATGGGTACTATTGTACCTGGTACTTCATTTTATGATGTAACGATCTACGATCTACTACGTCCCCACCTTGGAGTCATGTTTGAGGTAGACTATGACATTGGGGACATCATAAGCTTTAATTTTAGTTACGACTAGTTAAAGTCGACACCCGCGAAAATCCCCCCCCCACTTCTTTTATTAAGGGGAATTGAGGGTGCAAAATTTCAAAGAGTTTACGACTGTCATTATACGAACTTTCTGGTTTCCCGTTTTTTAGGGGTAAGAAAGCATGGGGGTTAACTTTTCATATAGGCTACGACACTCCTCGTGTCACAAGCTTTCATTCGACACATAGGTCGTTATGTTTGGCACTAGCGTTCAGCAGATATAGGGGGAACAATCATTTTTATAATTTTCTTCTTTTGAGGAAAGAAGAAAGCACGGGGGTGGGTTAATTTTTCATAGCCTACGAAATTGCCGGCTTCAGAAGCTTTCATTTGACGTATAGCTTGTTACTTTCGGCATTCGCGTTCTTGAGATATAGCTAAAAAATTGTTTTCACATTATCCACTTTTTTGGGAGGTAGAAAGTACAGGGAGTCATGTTTTGATAGTCTATGACACTTCCCGTGTCACAAGCTTTCATTTGGCACATAAGTCATTAAGTTTCATTATCGCTTTCGAAAGATATGGTGCAACGAAATTTTGTCAAATCCACAAACCCGACCAACCGACAAATGTCAGAGCCAAAGGAAACAGGGAAAGAGGCAATAATGCAAACTGTAACCTAAACAACTTAAGGCTCGTTCTTTTCAAAACACAAGTTTATCACGCCGGAATTTAAACCTTAAGAAGGTAGGATTAATATTTTTATTTCAAGATTGCTGTTTTCAAATGCCATCCCGGGGAGAGGATCAAAAGATTGCAGTAGATCACCCCCTCACTCTAATGGTTCCTCATCTCTAGCAGACTGCTAATATCTTCCCAACATCAATCTCCATATGTCCGATAAAGAAAAATAACTTTATTTTTAAAGGTAATAAAATTTATTACCTTAAAAACAATAAACATGAATAATTTGTTTTAATATAATATTTCTTTGTAAAAACAAACTGTAAGCAATCACATTTATGCGCATACAAATACACACAGAACTTAAAATCGGCGTCTTATTTTTAAAATAAACTGATCAAATACGTATAGTAAGCGATAAGGTAATATCTTTAAAAAGTGTAAAATCAAATGTTTAATTACATGATTTGGTGCTTGTTTAACCCTATTTACATTAATGTTATGGGCAAAAATTTCTCGCTTCAACCGGATTCGCTTTAAGCGGTGTTTTTACCTTCTCATTTAACCACTGATAACGGGAATTTAACCACTGATCCGTACCAATACGTTACAACTGAAAAGGGAAGTTCTTACACAGGCTTTCCCACTAAATGTTTGAACAAGGAACCTTCCGTATTCCCTTCTTTTTGTGTATGATTTCGAATTATTTTAATACGATGAGTGTGATTTAATGTGGCAGTGTTATGAAGCGGGAACTTGTAGAACTTTACAGGTTTTGTAATATCCCTGGCAACTTGTGAACATAATTTTCTCTGAACATGAGCCTTGAAAGCAAGGGTAAAGAAACAATAAAGATTAAACCACAATACAGAGTGTACCCCTAGGTGCAAAATATTTAATTTCAGATAATACAGGAGAACTAAAACGAAGTGCAATCTTTGAATAATGCTATCGTTTAGATCTTTTGTACTTGTTAAGGACTTCTTGATTATAATTTAAAAGGGAAGAAAAGAACCTCGTTGGGATTTTAAATTTTTTCTTCGTCGGTTTGTAACTTTTGAAACTGCTGTTGGGAACTTTATTTTGAAACTGCTGTTCTGAACTTTATTTTGAAACTGCTGTTTTGCCTTTTGTACTGCGTCAATGCAGTCACTTTCTAGACTATTACAGGTATACAGTTAACGGGTTGAACAAACGAACCAGGATCCGGTTACTGGTCCAGATCTTAGTACACTTACCTCAACTTTTTGCAACTCGAGTTTCACGTGAGTATAAACACACGTGAAACCTACCATACATATACTATGGTAAGTGGTCACGAACCACCTACCATAGTGTATGTATGGTAGGTGGTCATATTATTCTGACACGACTGTGTATATGTTCGGTACCCAGATCTTTGTCGCCACGGCTTAAAGTATCATCGGATGGATAGCGACCTTTCCAAGCCGGACGATGTCCCCTTTACTGCCGAGGGCAAGGTGAGGTGATTTTCAGAGATAAATCTCAAAGCTCGCCTAGGTAGAGTATTGAAGGAGGAGCCTAGTAATATAATATAATATGAGGACATTACATATAATATAATCTTAATATACAAATATATATATATATATACAGGGTGTCTCAAAAATATAGGTACAGACTTTTAGGGGAGGTAGATAACATCGAAAGGAATGAGAATTGCATAGTAACCCATAACCGGAAACGTCACCGAAAGTCAATAGGCAGCGCTGTTCATCAGTGCGCTAGAGGGAAAATTTCGGATTTCCTCATTCGAGCGGTAGTCGGCTGACGAAGAGCATGCAAATGTATTCGAACAGGGAGCTGGCAGACATGCACTTAGTGTATGGAATAGCTGGGGGCAACGGACGAGCCGCTCAACGAATGTATCAAGAACGCTTCCCACACAGACATGTAACGGGCCACCGTTTGTTTGCGCGTGGGCATCAAAATTTGTGCGATTACGGGTCAAACTTCGAGCATCTGCTGTAACATTATGAAATGTATCATCTAGTACGCCATTTGTAATAATTATGTCCAATAACTTTTTTCCCATTAATCACTGTCTTGTGTCCTTTCAGATCTTGTATCTCTGCTACCACTTTCTCCATGACGTTTCCGGTTATGGGTTCCTATGCAATTCTCATTCCTTTAGATGTTATCTACCTCCCCTAACAGTTTGCAGCTATATTTTTGAGACACCCTGTATAAGTTTAAAACCGAATGCTGACCTATCGTGTACAGAAGCAATAAAGAGAACTGGAAGTGGATTTTCTGAAAGAATACACTAAGATGCCAGTTATTAGGTACACCTACCTAATAGCGTGTTTGCGTTACTTTTGTTGTTCAGAACAGCCGGGAATCGTCGGGGCATGGAGCTTACAAGATGCTGGATGCGTTGAGCAGGAATGTTGTACCATGTTGAAATGATTACGTCGCGCAGTTCATGCAAATTGAACCGATTTGCACGAACGACACCGATGGTATTGAACAATTTGTTTTAATATATATCTTTGTGAAAAAAACGTACGCAACTACTTTTATGCGTACAGAACTTAAAATTGTCGTCTTATTTATAACATAAATAGGTGGATGACGTAAAGTGATAAGGTAATGTTTATAAAAAAGTGTAAAATCAAATGTTTAATCAAATGATCTGATCCTTATTAACCCTTATTTACATTACTTTTATGCAAATAAATTATCCGTTTTCAAAGGGATTTGTTTAAGTGGTGTTTTTACCTTCCCAATTAACCACTGATAACGGGTAACTCCTGTATTCCCTTCTTTTTGTATGATTCCTAATTTGTTAAATACGATGAGGGTGATTTGGTGTAGCAGTTTTATGAAGCTGGAACTCGTCGATCTTATCAGGTTTTGTAATATCCCAGGCAACTTGTGAACATAACAATTTGAATCTGAATATGAGCCTTGAAGGCTTGGGTAAAAACAATAAAGAATAAACCACAATACAGAGTGGACCCATAGGTGCAATAAAAATAGATTCAGACAATACAGGATTTGAGTTGGGTTGTTTTACCTCTGAGCGGCACTTTTTTTGCACATCATGGGCTAAATGATCAGGTCACAAGGACCACGAAGGTTCAGAGAAGGTTCGGGGAGGGGACCTACTGGAACAGCTGTTGGGAGACAGATGATAACCTCCCGTCAATGCCGTCCAACGTGTTGTTTAGCGTGCACAGGGTATGGCTCCCACACACACGGAGCTACGGCTTAACGTCCCATCCGAAGGACGGTGGCCTTTCAAAGCCACTAATGACGTTGGGCAGGTCGGGGTAGTTGCGGAGATAAATCTCAACTCTGATCCAGCTGGAACTCGAACCTGAAAACTACAGATTACAAGCCTGGCGCGCTACCGACTGAGCCATCCCCGCCCCTACTTGTTAACGACTCTTGATTACAATTTAAAAGGAAAGAAAATAATTTCGTTGTGATTTTTTAGCCATGGTCTTTAACTTTTGAAAGACGTTTAATGTGAGTATATATATACACCGAGGGCTAAAACATTATGACCCGCTGATAATGTCATATTGGTCCTCAACGTGCCAACAATCCAGCTCTTACCCCTCTAGATCGGGGCGGGGGTGGCTCAGTCGGTAGCGCGCCAGGCTCGTAATCTGTAGTTCCCAGGTTCGAGTCCCAGCTGGGTCAGCGTTGAGATTTATCTCCGCAAAATTTCCCCGCCACGGTCAGTAGGGGACACCGATGGGCTTGAAAATGCCGCCGTCCGTCGGATGGGACGTTAAGCCGTGGCCCCGTGTGCGGGAGAGCCATACCCTGTGCACGTTAAAGAACACGCTGGATGGCCTTGACGGGAGGCTACCATCTGTCTCCCAACAGCTGTTCCAGTGGGTCCCCTCCCCCAACCTTCTCTGAGCCTTTGGGGTCCATGTGACCTGGCCATTTAGCCCATGGTGTGCAAAAAAGTGCCGCTCAGAGGTAAAACAATCCAATCCAACCCCTCTAGATATGGACGCAACAATGTTTCTGAAGGTGAATTATGGTATCTGGTACCAACACCTTACCAGCAAATCCTTTAACTTTTGTAAGTTACATGGTTGAGCCGTCTCAGATCGGATATGCTGTTCCAACACAAAGCACAGAACCTCGATTGGATTGATGTCTGGGGAATTTGGAGGCTAGGGTAATACTTGGAAGTCTTCCACATGTTCCACGAACCGTTCTCGAACAATCCGGGCAGTGTGGCATGGCGCATTATCCTGCTGAAAGAAGGCACTAATAGAAGGTTATACCATTCCCATGAAAGGATATACCTGGTGTGCAATGGTGTTTAGGTAGGTGGTAGAGGTCATAGTTTCCTGCACATGAATGATTTGACCCAGGGTTTCCCAGCAGAACATTGCCCAAAGTATTACACTTCCTCCACTGGCTTGTTTTCGTCCCACGATGCATCCGGGTGTCAATTCCTCAGGCAAACAACGCACACCTAAACGGCCGTCGATATGGTGCAACAGGAAACGATATTCACCGGATCAGACGACCTTCTTCCAATCATTCAAGGTCCAATTTTGATGCTCGCCGTTCCCATTGTAGGCGCTTTTGATGGTGAATCGAGAATAGCATGGGCACTCGGAACGGCCTACGGCTACGCAGCCCCATTTTAAGCAGGGTTCGATGTACTATGTGTTGGGACACATTACTCCCGTCACCAGCATTTAAATTATGGACCAGTTGCGCCACAGTATACCTTCTGTTGGCTCGTACCATATGGGATAGCCTTCGCTGTCCTCTAGCATCGATGAGCCGTGGTTGGTACACATCTTACCGGCGGTTCATTGTTTTTCCCTCCACGGACCACTTTTTGATAGTAATAACCACAGCTGACCATGAGCACCCCACAAGCCTTGCCGTTTTGGAAATGCTCTTACCCGTCGTTAAAGAAAATGCTGGACGGCCTTGACGGGAAACTACGATCTCTCTCCCAACAGCTGTTACAGTGGGCTCCTCTCGCAATCTTCTCTGAGCCTCCGGGGTCCTTGTGACCTGCCATTCAGCTCATTGTGTGCCAAAAAGTGCCGCTCAGAGATAAAACAACCCAACCCATACAATTATTATATCGTATTATTTTTATCCCATTACGACCACATTTCCTTCAGTCACTAGTTTATTTGATCAACACTAAGAGTTTTGGGCTGTTTTACTTCTGAGCGGCATTTTTTTTGGCACACAATGGGTTAAATGGCCAGGTCAAAAAAAATCCCTCAAGGACCGAGAGAAGGTTTTGCGAAGGAAACCCGCTTCGCAGCTGTTAGGAGACAGATGGTAGCCTCGCGTCAAGGCCATGTAGCATGTTCTTTCCATCCAACTTACACAGTGTGACTTTTCTGCATACGACGCCACGGCTTAAAGCCCCATCCGACGGACGGCGACATTTCCTAGCCCAACGGTGTCCCCTTTCTGTCCAAGGGCAGAGTGAGGTGTTTTGCAGAGATAAATCTCAAAGCTGGCTCAAGTGGGACTCCACCAGACTAACCAGACAACCCCCTGCCCCAACAGTGTGAAAAGGTAATAACAACATTCGCGAAGAATTTATTTTAGTAGCATTTGTATTATCCTGTACTTACTTTAATTCACGAACTGTCTATTTTCATTCCTTAGTACTGCATCAATACGATCTATTGCTAACCGATTACGGTATACAGTTCACAATGAAACAGACTCACTGAGTTCAGGCGCAGGAATATTCAATAGGGGAGATGTTAACCAACCAACTGAGTTCAGGCAAAGCCAACTTGATGCACCAGGCCTGGACAGCCTTAAGTTAAAGGGCGAAAGAAAGGAGGAATATTATTTATGCTTAAAAATTCAAGTGATGTAATTTGTTTAAAATTTAAAACTCTTTATTCTTAAAATCGATTAAAATAAAATTATTTATTCATAAGGATTTTGCGAAAATAATAGAGAATATTATAAAACTTATTACCAGTTTTTTAAAATAAATAACTACCAGATGAGTTTTGAGAAACTTAGTTTAAAAAATGACAAATTTTTTTCAACATTTGAAAAGTCAATTTGGCCCATGATGGGGAGGAATTCTATCCTCTCCACTGATCATAAGTACCATACAGTTCTTAGACCTGTTATAACATATGCAGCCCCCAAATGTGCTAACATGACAAAGGGAAATATTAAGAAACTCCAGATCTATCAAAATAAAATCTTGAGACATGCCGTAAAATGCATCGTGGTTTGTGACCAACAGACAAATACATGGGGATTTAGGCGTCCAACATAATTACCCCATATAAAGCAGATCTCTAAGAAATTCTTAGAAGCTGTGGACACGAATGCTTACTATTTCATTACCAGCATTTTAAATTACGATCATGATCCTATGAGCAGATTCAAGAGGGCTAGACCATTGGTTTTCGATCAGGAACACTTTATGGTCTAGTACCATGATCTACCATATTTATCATTGTTTTTGCCCCTTGGGGCTCACCTTTTGGTGATTTTTGTGTTGTCCTTTGCGACTTATGCCATTTATTGGACATCCTCAGATGGAGAAGGTTATGGGATCTTTTATCCTGGTACTGTCGCTCAAAAAAGTGAGAAATTAGTGAGCTGGCAACCTTCGTGTCACGTGACACGAAGGTTGCCAGCTCACTAATTTCTAAAAAAATCTTTGCCAGATATTTTTTCCGAATTTTGTAATCAACCGTAGTGTTCGGATACTTTTTTGAGCGACAGTACTTCGAAAAATCATAATTATGCTACATGCTACATAACATTTGAAAACTGAAGTCTCAGAGGAAGATGTTAATTCCTTAGTAGATATCAGAGACAAGATTGATCTTGGCCAGCTTTAAAGATTCTAGCCAAATCCTTCAATGGAACTGTCATAGCTATAATAATAAAATATCTATTTTAAACAGCTTAATATCCAAATGCAATATTAAAATAATGTCTCTGCAATAAGTTTATTCTAAAAGCATTAAAATGTCTGGTTTCGTAACATATTGAAAACAAGAAATTTTTTGGAGGGGGAGTTCTTATCTTAGTAAATAAAGACCTCATTCAAAGAAGAATAACACTGCCTAGCAATCATACACTGTTGGAGGCAGTTGCAGTGCAAGTAAAATTTGAAAATAAGTTCTATTCAATAATTTCCATCTACAATTCAGAGGAAAATATTCCTCTTGAAATCTTTTTAGATTTAATCAATGCCTTTCCTCACCCCCATATTATAAGTAGAGATTTTAACGCTCATAACTTTATGTGGAGCTCCACTTCAACAAATAACAAAGGGAAAGTAATTGAAGAACTAATGGAAGAACTTAATATGATTCTCATAAATGATATTGCTCCCACTTTTTGGAATGGAAGAAAGGAATCTTTGCTTGACCTCACCATGGTTGATCCTACCTTGGCATCTCAATTAACCTCTGCTACATTCAGTGACACTTTCACCAGTGACCATTTTCCGATTCTAATTAGTGGACTTCCAAAGAGAATGAAAAAAATAAAATACAAATTTTTAACTGGAAATCTTTCAGAACTGCTCTCAATCAAAAACTTGAAAACTGTGAAGAAATTTTTTCGATAAATAATTTTCCGGAAGGCATTAACACAGCTAAAATAAAAAGTACTAGAGAAATCAATAATCCTAAAAACCTGAAATATAATATTCAATTTATTAACAGATTGATTGCCTTGAGAAGGAGGGCTGAAAGAAGAGCTTGAAAAGCGAGAATGTTTGATCATATAATCTATTATAAAAGGATTAGCGCATTAACAAAAAAGAAAATTAAGGAAGCAAGAAGGATGGAATGGGACAATTTCTGTCAAAGCATTGACTTTTTTACTCCCTCGGCAAAAATATGGAAAATCATAAGGTTAATTGGAAAACCAGTGTCTCCTTCTCATTCCTGGAATGTTTTGCTTTTAGAGGAAAATAAAACTTTAGAAAATGTAGCAAATGAATTTACACATATGTTTTCAACTTCAGGAACTAATTTAGTGTCTCCTAAATTTCTTGATAGCAAGTTTGTGGTAGAGAGGGAATTAGAAAAGATGTACAATCGAAATCCAAAAGCTCCTGATTTCTTGGACAGGAAATTTAATATGAGTGAGTTCAAACTTGTTCTTCAACACTCTAAGTCATCTACCTCTACAGTTATAATAGGACCAGACGTTAAAATCTTCAGTTATAATAGGATCAGAAGGTATATATCCTATACGCTACTCAAGAATCTTCCGGAAAAACATTTTTAACATTTTACTAAATCTTTTTAATGAAATCTGGGAACCAAACATTTTCCCAGATATTTCGAATACATCTTTTGTTGTTCCTGTTCTCAAGCCTACAAAATCAGCTTGTGATATGACATCTTATAGACCTATTGCACTCTACTGATGCTTGGTAAAATTGCTTGAAAATATGGTGAACAGAAGACTAAATTGGATAACAGAATCAAACCATCTCCTTCACTATTACATTAATGGTTTCAGAGCTGTCAGAAGCTCAGTGGACTGTATTATTAACCTTGTCACAGATATTCAAACAGGACTGAATTTTAAGAATATGTACACAGTTGCTATTTTTATAGATCTTCAAAACGCTTACGACACTATTTGGATTAGCGGAATGCTTTACAAACTTCTGAAACTTGGAATCGCTGTAAATTTGTTTTCTTATATTAAGAACTGGATGAAGGACAGGAAGATAATAGTGAAACTTAAAGACACCTTTTCAGATTATTTTCCTTTGGATAAAGGTTTACCACAGGGCGGTGTTTTGAGCCCTATGTTATTTAACTTGTATATATATGACGACCCAGACATTTTGCGCAGAAATGTTAACCATATCATTTGCATATCTGGAATATTTATCTGGTAAACAGGAAGAAATTTAACTAGAATACATACAGTACTACAAAAGGCACTAGATGATATTGAACATTATTTTAAATCACGGAGTTTAGATATCTCAAATAATAAAACGGTGATTTTGCCATTTTGCAAAAGTAGAAATCTTCCAAACATAAAATTGTACATTTAAAATGAACCTTTGCAAGTCGTAAAACAACATCGCTATCTGGGAGTCTTATTAGATTCGGAGTTGAGGTGGAACCCTTATGTTCAGCAGCTTGTTTCATCTTCTAAAACATTTCTCAATATCCTCAAGTACATTGGCTCGAGTAAAGGAGGAGCCTCACCAAATCAGATGTTGTATCTCTCTAAAACTATGCTGAGAACCCGTTTAGAATATAATGGATTCTCATTGGAAAGTGAGAGTCCAGCCCTAGTCAAAAAGCTTGAGAGAATCCAGAATGGAGCTCTGAGAATCTGCCTGGGACAATTGCAGATGTGTCCAACTATATCGCTTAATGCTGAGGCAAATATTCCACTTCTCTCTGAAAGAAGACTACATATATTATTTTCACACTTTACTCGAATGATACTTAAATTGGAATGTGATCCTGTCACGGACAAGGTCTTGCTTGGATCTAGGAAAAAGAAAAACCATATTATAACTTCAATTCGGAGTCACCTTCTCTTTAAATTAGCAGTTTTGCAAGAACACAGGGTTGATTCAATATTTAAAGAACCTCCTTGGACCTTTTCAAGTCCAAATTGCTCATTTTCCATCCCTGGTTGTTGGTTGGTTGGTTGTTTTACCTCTGAGCGGCACTTTTTTGCACACCATGGGCTAAATGGCCAGGTCACATGGACCCCGAAGGCTCAGAGAAGGTTGGGGGAGGGGACCCACTGGAACAGCTGTTGGGAGACAGATGGTAGCCTCCCGTCAAGGCCATCCAGTGTGTTCTTTAACGTGCACAGGGTATGGCTCTCCCGCACACGGGGCCACGGCTTAACGTCCCATCCGACGGACGGCGGCCTTTCCAAGCCCATCGGTGTCCCCTACTGACCGTGGGCAGGGCGGGGAATTTTGCGGAGATAAATCTCAACGCTGACCCAGCTGGGACTCGAACCTGGGAACTACAGATCACGAGCCTGGCGCGCTACCGACTGAGCCACCCCCGCCCTTCCATCCCTGGTTTCTCCACTAAAAAAGAAATGGATATTGCGGCTCAAAACATAATTGCTTCAGAATTCATTTACAATCACTATAAAGATCATGTGAAGATCTTCACGGACGGATCTTTTGAGAGCTAGTTGGGAAGAGCGGTTGATGCCTTTGTGTTTTCCCGAAATCTCGCATTTTGAGGCAGTGCGACTTCAAAACGTAACAGAAGGTCTCACCTCGGAATTGTACGCCATTGATTTGGCACTTAAATGGTGCATTAAACAGTCACACCAAAAAATAGTTTTATTAACAGACAGCAGTTCCTTTTTTACATTTTCTTGAAGGTGACCCCTGCCGATCCAGCAATAATAGAATTTTTCAGAGCATATTAAAATCATCAGCAATCATCGAAAAATGGTGCAGAATTTAAATTACAATGGATCCCTGCATATGTGGGGATCCAGGGTAATGAATTCGCTGACCTTTTGGCAAAATCAGCACTCTTGCATGAAAAATCCGTCTTCTCCTACATGGGAAATACACACCTCAAGAAGTTAATCAAGAAAAAATTAAGCGAAACATTTCAACATTATTTTGAGGTATTAACATCTGGGAGATTCAATCATCGAAGCATGATTGAGAATGAGATTTCTCCCTTTCGAAACTTTAGTTTGACCAGAAGGAATATTATCTGTATAAGCAGGCTCAGAACGGGTTCAACTTTATTAAACGATTCCTTATTCAAAAGGAAAAAAGTCAATTGTCCGAACTGTGTTTATTACAATGTGAATGAAACAGTATCACATGTGCTTCTTAATTGTGAAGAATATGAAAATCAAAGGAGAGAATTAATAAACAATCTAAAAAGAAATTGTGTTACTGAATTGAGTCTTAAAAGTCTATTAGGCCAAGAAGAACCTTCTTTAAGAAGATTTTGCTTTCAAGAAATTTTGAAATTTCTACATAATTTTGATCTTTTTGAAAGAATTTAAAGAAACCTTGAACGAAATAGCCAGTGCTGCTATAATGAACTGACATAACTCCAGCCAAAACAAATAAAACTTAATGTGCTTATGCAATAGAGGTAGATGTATTCTTTCTGTTAAGGCTTTCAGAAATATTGAAAGTTCACATGAACCACAGGTAAAGGCCCACTCGTTTAATTAGAAAGAATTAGGTTTTATATTAATCAAAATTTACTACCACAATATTTATAGAAAATAATAATACTAAAATCTATTTCCTCGTTTGAATAACACTCTCTGCTTTAATGGAAATAAGCGTTCAAGGAGGCACCCATGGTGCATTATAAATAATTTATAGTAATATTTATTCGTTAGTGAATACTGTTAAAAAATCATATACTACATTGCTTTTAATATCGTTACTATTTCTGCTAAGTCAGCAAATACGCAGATAACCTGGAAAGGTACGTCATAAATCAGGGAGCGGTATCAGGGCACGAACCTGAGTCATAAAGGTCTAATGAACATGTCGCTTAACATTCATGGTTACGGAGATGCGTCTCTTTTAAATTACCCATTCTGTGAGGAGGGTATGAATTTACACTTATGTTTTCAACTTCAGGAACTAATTTAGTGTCTCCTAAATTTCTTGATAGCCAGTTTGTGGTAGAGAGGGAATTAGAAAAGACATACAATCGAAATCCAAAAGCTCCTGATTTCTTGGACAGGAAATTTAATATGAGTGAGTTCAAACTTGCTCTTCAACACTCAAGTGACATGACATGTCACTGTGACATGTTAAACGACACGGACCCCAATGCAAATCCCGTAGATAGGGTGGCCAGACGTGATGTCATGTGCAAATGCAAATGACAGAAAGTGACACATGAAAACGTAAAATGGACTGGACAGATTAGTGAAATGAGACTTGGAAACACGCAATTTCTGGAGAAAAAAATCGGTTATTAATAGGTAATTTAATGGTGTGCATCACAACAGATTTTCGACGTTTCCTCCCTTGGCGCATCGGAAACAGGCATCGGAAGAGTGACATACGGATTGTCGAATGCGTTTGAAGGGTATTTCGGACACAGTCGCATGTTGGATGAGACGCACAATTCTCTTATATTGTTATAAATTTAATGGATGGAAACTGAGCGTGAGATCAAAAGAATACTTAGGAACTATAATTCTAAAATAAGGTAATTTATTCAGTAATAAATTATCACAGGAAAAGTACTGTAGACAATGAACACTTTTAAAAAATGAGTTGTCATGACTGGGATTCGAACCCAAGTCTCCCAGAAGCATGCCTGGCGTCTCAACCGCCAGACCAACGAGGAGCTGACCAACTCTTCAACAGTGATATATACGTTTCCTGTTGTGCCACCAGTGGCGACATCTATAATCAGGAGTTGGGCAGCCAAGGTGGAACAAATCAATTTTTCAAGTGTTCCTTGTCTAGAGGACTTTTCCTGTGATAATTTATTATAAAATAAATAAATAAATACCCCCTCAAGCAGCTGCTTGCCACAGAGGTCTGACAGGAGCCTGTCAGTTTAATATGCCATAGTAGAAGGTCTGAGAGGATGGCAGGACCTCAGCAGAAAAACGACACAAACAGCCATGCCTTACCCGGGGCTCGAACCCAGGTCCCGTAGATCAGTAGCCAAGCGCGCTAACCACTCGGCCACGGGACGGCTGATAATTTATTACTGAATAATTTATATAATGCCATGAGCGTGAGTGACAAATATTACTACCATAAAAATGTGGAAGTTTGGCGCCCCAACTCATGATAATAGATGGTGCCAATGGTGACTCAACAGAAAGACGTATATGTCACTTAGTTGAAGAGTTGGTCAGATCCTCGGTGGTCTATAAAGTAATATATTGCAAAAGTATGAATAAAACATTTATATAAACTAAATTCAACTAATTAAAATCTTTATCAGTATGAAAATAAACAATCAGAAGACTATTTCACCTTTACATTATTACTACAAATAGTCGTTTCTTTAGAATTCCTATAATCCCTACTCAAAGAATAAAATAAGACTTTTTCCAATAGTCAATAAATAGCACAAACATAGTATTTGCGAATAAACCTGTAATCTACCATGAATAATATTGCCAAATCTTTAAACACATTATTTATAACCATACAGTAAATGACTTTCTTCTAGATATTTAAATCATTTGGTAGGTGGTTATTACAAACATCTGAAAAAAATTATCGCTGCAACGGCGATAATTTTTTCCAAATGTGTGTAATAATTATTGAAGTCAATTTCTACAGGTGAACTGTGTATTTATTATGGATGGATTTTTAAGTAACTGGTCCCTGAGAACCAATTCTTTTCAGATGTTGTTCACCAAGCATCAGACGATGTATTCTTCCTAAAGAAATGTGAAAGTCAGCTCTACTGGTGCGACTAATATTTTACATCCTTGCCTAATCTTTAAGTATTTTCAGAAACTTCCCTAACAATAATTTTAATGGTAATTCACTTAGTGAAAAAAGAAATACACTCGTTTCAGCACTACCAATATTTTTTTCTCTCAGAACAACGGTAAATTTCGAGTTCAACTGTTTTAATCCCCTGGTGACGTAATTCTCATGCTGAAGTATATGCGAGCATCAAAATGATAAGCACATCACGGTTTCATTGTTGCTCGTTCATCTGTTGTACCAATATTGTTCACAAGGAGCAGTAAGCCGTTGATTTCACATGACCCCCACAGATAAAAGTCCAATGGGTTGAGGTCCGGTGATTGAACAGGGCAGTGTACAGGGGTCTCGGGACCACGCCAGATCCAACATCGCAGATAGTGGCCCTGAAATCACAGTCACGCACACCGACTGAAGTGAGGTGGTGGGCATTGTCCAGAAACTCATGGAAAACGGTATCGAGGAAATGCAGGTAATCCGATTCTTCGAGTCTTGTGGGTAGTTGATACAACGCTGGTGCACATGTAGATGGTCGAATGACGTTGGTGCTCTTCATACAATGGGTCTCATGTGGGTTGACCTGTTCCAAGGTATGCTGATTACAATAATTCAAGATTCCATTCCTTTCGAAAGTAACCTCGTCTGTCATCTGTATGTTTTCTGGGAACATTTGTCATGGGCACATTTAGGTAAGAACTACTTACATAAAGCATGTCGGGGAGGTCCATGTGCTAGTGACAACGACTGCACCCAATTGATGTGATATGGGTGCAGTCTGTCCTCATGTAGTTTTTCAAACTAGGTTTTGGATGTTCCCAGAAATGCCGCAAAACTCTTGGTGCTCATTGTCGGATCATTGCGCACGATGTTCATAATAGCATCTTCCAGTTTCGCAGTGCGATGGCTGCCACAGTCAGAGGTTATTGATCCAAGGCATCTATGTCCCGTACAAGTGAAGGATTATCCAGCGATCAGACGCACGCCGCTGTAGACAATGTTCTCTGTACTGGTGAGTAGCCACATCATCATTCCCTGCCCATTCTACTAACACCAGATGCACATCGGCATACTCAGCATACGTGTATCACAAATGACAAAGTTTGCGATGGTAGGCAAAACATGCTGTTTCATCAATCGGTTACAATGGTTTCGTCCCTCTATGCATGTTTTATCACGCGGAAACAGGGCAACTGACTACACATGACACTTTAACGTGGCATCATGTAGTTTGGTGCTATTTGTTCGATGGAAATTCTATACAATTCTCTTCCCTATGCAATTCTCGTGCGTGAATTGTTGGACATATTTTTATACATCATTGTTGTTGTAAATATTTTAATGTATTAAGTGTGTTCTTGGAAGTGCTATTGTGGGGATTATTTATGTGACTCATAAGATGTTTTCGGGTCTAAGCTGGCTGCCTGTACATATCGATGTCCGAAAAGCCCTTTTATGGCCTTTTACAACTGGCCTGGGGCGCGAATGTGAGAGCGGGATAGGCGCCGAGTAATAAAGAAACAACAGTTTTGAGTGTAGCTGTTGAGCGGGAAGGATGTTTGAACACGTGTCAAAAGGATGCCGCTCTTACTCGGACGAAATCCTAAAGGCGAGGGTTCGATTCTAAGTGAGAATCAAGATTCTTGGTGAATCTGATACAGTTCTGTGTGAACCACACTGTAGGCAAATGTTAATTATCCTATCGCTGAGTATGAGGTCTGTAAAGTGAGAACCTGCAAAGTGTGAGTTCTCCACCTCATTGCGTAATTGTTTGCAGCAGCAAAGGCCTACGGTGTTTAGAGCATCCCCAGCTCGTGATAGTATATAAATGTAAATATGCTGTGTCTTACCTATACAACTCTCATGCGTGAATTGTTGGAGATATTTTTATACATCATTTGACGCAGGAAGTCTGAGGCATACGCCGGTACGGGTGTAACAATCTGCGAACCTGTCATTTCACCGAAGTAAAGGTAATTAAGGAACAAATTCATCATCCTCCGGCGGCCACGACATCGGGCACGGTCTATCACATCTGGGGAGGAGTCCATCACATTCTGGCGCAGTCCAACAGGATTGGAGCCTAGAGTACAACACAGGGGGGGAGGGGGAGGGATCAGAGAAGATAAGTCTCAGTTTTTGATCAGTCAGAATAAAACAATTGTTTCCCAGACAATATAGGCACTTCATTTTTGTTTCGCTATTCTTATAGCATGTATAGTCAGAGCTTTGAGGAAAAGGAATTGCATTTGAAATTTAAAATTTGAGTATTTACCACGACTCTATACTATATCATTGAAGTATGACACCGCATCCCGTGTTATGTCAATGAGAGATTAATTTAGAAATCCTATAACATTTAAAATATTCTTTTTGTTGGAAAATGTCACTAAAGCTACATCATTCTATCTAAATATCGATTTTTCAGCGGAACTCCTTTAATATTTAAAGAATTATGAAAGTTCGAACATGTGAAAATAACAATGCTAGACATTCGATGTTAATTGAAACCGAAATAGGAAGCATTAATTGAAACCATATCTTATATATAATTGCATATTTTATAACTGTGTGCAAATAATTCGTTCGATATTCGTTTTTTTTCTTTTTGATAACTTTCTTAGAACAGATTGCTGCTCTAAAAAGTTTTAAATATCCATACCTACTTAAATACTATAAGAATATTGTTAGAATCGAGATTTATGTAGTTTTGATTCAGATTTTTAAATTATCCTCCACCACAATTGTTTTTACAAAGCGCTTATTTTGGAAGATATAGAGATTCGAAGTCAGCGTCCCATTGACATAACATCGGGGTGGTTATTAACAAACCCTATCGTATGGAATACAGCAGCTCGGTGACGATACATGCCTTCTCACAAGGCACGTATCTCACAAGGACGTAAGGCTGTGCAGGCCAATGAATCAAAGAAAACTCGTCGGCATGTTTCTGGAACCATTCGCTTTGCTTCATTGGCCTGCGTAGCCCCCAGATCTAAATCCTGTCGAGCATGTTTGGGATGAGGTTATAAGGGCTATTTGCAGCGAGACTGCTGCCGTCCAATTTTTACGAACTGCGCGACGTATTCATTTCAGCATGGTGCAATATTTCTGCACAATGCATCCAGCATCTTGCTCCATCTTGCATCCATGCCCCGACGATTTCGGGCTGTTCTGAAGAACAAAGGAAACGCAACACGCTACTAGGTAGGTCATCTCAGTGTATTCTTTCAGAAACTCCGCTTTCAGTTCTTTTTATTGCTTCTGTACACGATAGGTCAGCATTCGGCTTTAAACTTTATATATAAAAAAAAATACCCCCTCAAGCAGCTGCTTGCCACAGAGGTCTGACAGGAGTCTGTCAGTTTATATGCCACACTAGGAGATCTGAGAGGATGGCAGGACCTCAGCAGAAAAACGACACACACATCCATGCCTAATACCGGGACTCGAACCCAGGTCCCTTAGATCAGTAGCCAAGCGTGCTAACCACTCGGCCACGGGACGGCACTAAATATAGGACACACTTTATATATAACGATTTTGAAAATAGCTCCCATTGTTAATGATGTTTTGGCTATGCACAGAACTTTAGTTATCTTGTCTAATTTGAGAAGTGGTTGTTTTAGTTTCGTTTTTCTGTTCAAATTCATAAATCTTCTGATTATTAGTATTAAGAAGACCCAAATCTAGAAACAAAATGGAGGGAGTTATCAATTAAACAGGAAAAATAAAAACGGTGGGAGGGATCAAGAGACTTGATTGCAGTATAATATTTTCCCACTCATTTTATTAGTCTTCATTTTTTTTTCTTTTGAAAAATGCGGGAATTATGCACAAGTTTAATCATGTTTTGTTTCCATTACACTTATTACCATTCCCAAAGTAGGTGGGGAACATGACCCGATTGATCCCATCCTAGATCCGGCCAATCCGGATAATAAAGTTGGAGTGCGTCATCTACTAGCCAAATAAAGTGAATTAAATGTGTTTTTATAATCACTGGTTTGTTGAAAACAATATATCAAAGAAATATATATATTATTTTAGAGGACGAATAAACTTACAAGTAGCGATAAAATCTTCAGTTAATAGGGAAAGAGCTCCTAGTTTACATCAAATCTCAAGTTGGGTTCTTTTACCTCTGAGCGGCACTTTTTTTACACACAATGGATTAAATAGCCAGGTCACAAGGACCACGAGGGCTTAAAGAATGTTGAGAGAGGGGACCCACTGGAACAGATGTTGAGAGACAGAAGTCCTCCCATCAAGGCCATCCAGCGTGTTTTTTAATATACAGAGCTCTCTGCACACGGCGTCACGGCTTAATGTTCCATTCGACGGGGGGGGAGGGGGGAGGGCTCAGTCGGAAGACACCAGGTTCGTAATCTGCAGTTCCCAGATTCGTGTCCCAGATGGGTAGGCGTTGAAATTTATCTCCGTAAAACTCCTCGCCATGCCCAAGGTCAGTGGACGACACCGATGGTATTGGAAAGGCTGCAGTCTGTCGGATGGGGCATTAAGCTGTGGCGACGTATGTGGGAAAGAAGGTTAGAAAGAAAGAACACACTGGACAACTTTGATGGGAGGCTACCATCTGTATCCCAACAGCTGTTCCAGTGGGTCCCCTACCCCAACATTCTCCGAGCCTTCGGGGTCCTTGTAACCTGGGCATTTAGCCCATTGTATTAAACAAAAGTGCCCCTCAGAGGTAAAACATCCCAACTTGTTATTATATCAAAAGGTATTGTTTTTATCTGGTTCCAACTACATTTCGTTCAGTCACCGTTGGTTATTTGATCAACACAAACAATGTTGGACTATTTTATCTGAACTGATCTTTTTTGCACACAATGGTTAAATGAGCAGGCCAAAAAAAAACCCCAAAAAACCTCAAGGGCTCAGAGAAGGTTGGGGGAAGAGGACCCGCTTCACAGCTGTACGAGACAGATGGAAGCCACTCCTTCAAGGCCACGTAGCGTGTTCTTTCCATCCAACCTGCACAGTTTGACCTTCCAGCATACGGCGCCATGGCGTAACATCCCATGCAACGGACGGCGACCTTTCCAAGACCAACGATGTCCCCTTTCTGGCCTACGGCAAAGTGAGGTGTTTTTCAGAGATAAATCTCAAAGCTTGCTCAGGTTTGACTCCACCAGTCTAAGCCAGCCTATCCCTCCCAACTGTATGAAAAGGTAATGCAACATTCGAGAATAATTTATTTTAGTAGTATTTGTGCTATCGTGTACTTATTTCACGAATTGCCTATTTTCATTCCTTAGTACTGCATCAATAAGCTCTCTTGCTAATCGATGACAGCTATACTGTTCACAATGGAACAAACTCGCCAGGATCCAGTTACTGTCCATATCGTAGTACAATGACCTCAACTTCTGATAACTCGAGATAGCCAGTGCTGCTAAATGATTTGACATAACACCAGCTAAAACCAATAAACTTAACATGGTTATGCAATAGAGGTAGATTGTACTCTTTCTGTTAGAGCTTTCTGAAATATTGGACCACAGGTAGAGGGCCACTGGTTTTTATTAAAAGGATTTTAGTTTTAAAGGAATCTAATATTTCTACCACCCTATTTATGGAGAAAATTTATTCTTTAGTTTTGTTTTCCATTTAATTAACAGTGCAAGTTGCGCAGCAATTGGGATCTAGAAGGAAGCGGACGTGTTTTTGTCTAGCTCCAAGATGTGAACTTTAGTTAGCTAAACTTTTATTTAAATTGCCTATAATAGCCTTGGGCGATATCGGGTATCCAACTGCTGCGAAGCCCTTGGTCGGTAGGTTAGGGTCAGCTTAGCTTAATTATTTACCTGTGGAGGATTGTAGATATTTCAAGCTGAAATCTATACTTATTTTCTGAATTGCGGTCTTTTGACTACTAATTTACTGTTCGTTTTTTATCTCTGTGGGGGATAAATTGTTATACGTATTCGATTTTAACTGACAAATATTTGATTTGATAGTTTTTACTTCCGTTAAACTTCCGTTGAAGTTTTAGTTTCAAAAAATCGTTACCGTTAAGATTGCACAATACGCGTTCGATTCTAAAAATCAATCTTTAACTGTTAGTTTTGAAGCTTTTGCTGTTTATAACTTTATTCACATGACTTGTGGAATTATTTTACATGTTTCAATGTGAAATTTAAACTGTATTGTAAAGGATTTGCAAGTGCAAGTTTACCTTTTATATATATTATATCCTGAAATTTAAAAAATATCAAATTTCTTATTATTTAACCTGATGTTACAAAAAGAAGGAACTGCTATTTCTGTTGCGGACCACGACAGGACCAATTCAACGAATCGGATCCAGTGGCGGCTCGTAGCTAAAATTAGTGGGGGTGCTGCTCCAGAAAATTTTTAGCCTTTGTTTTAAAATTGTGTAAAAGGAAACAAACATGTATAAAAAGAAAATTTATTCAGAAACTTGATAAAATTCTAAAAGAACAAAATCAAACATTTTTTACTTACTTTAACCAAAGCAAGTCCATGGTTAAAGTTTTCTGTTAAAAGAACCGAAAAAAATGAATCAAATAGATTAGCTGGAAGCAGGATAATAATCTAATTCTACACTTTATCACATTCAAGAATATGGTACACGGTTTTTAAGCACAACACACGCGGAGTAAAAAAAAACTACCTTCAACCAGCACGCCAGGGTCGGCACTGCGAGGACGACAGTGTTCTCTCTCCCTTGCAGCCTCGCGTTTAGCTTCCTATGTGCGCATGCGCACAACAGTCAAACACCTCGCCGCTAGTACTGTGAAGCGCACAGTTCCATTCAAAGATTTTTGTATCTTTTTCATATACTGAGGGATGGCTACTGACATTAAGCTTAAGGATTATATATTGTACAAGTATAAAGAACGAATTAAAGAAATAAGGACTCATTATATTAAATGTTATCGATAATATCAAGTTGAAATTGGGGGTGCTGCAGTTCCACAGTGCCTATACGCGAGCCGCCACTGATCGGACCATTGGGAAGCTTCGGTTATGACAGAAGCTATATTGGACCACCGAGAAAGCTCCCATGTTAACTATTAGGCACAAGACTGTGCTTTTATAACTGAGAAAACATTCTTTTATATAATGTTAATGAGATTTTGAATAAACTCCTTAACATGAAAGATATCTATGGACTTCCTCCCATGAGATATGCTTTCATAAATAAAACAATTCTACAAAGGTTATATCTCGAAAACGAGTTGGTTGGTTGGTTGGTTGTTTAACCTCTGAGCGGCACTTTTTTGCACACCATGGGCTAAACGGCCAGGTCACATGGAACCCGAAGGCTCAGAGAAGGTTGGGGGAGGGGACCCACTGGAACAGCTGTTGGGAGACAGATGGTAGCCTCCCGTCAAGGCCATCCAGCGTGTTCTTTAACGTGCACAGGGTATGGCTCTCCCATACACGGGGCCACGGCTTAACGTCCCATCCGACGGACAGCGGCCTATTCCAAGCCCATCGGTGTCCTCTACTGACCGTGGGCAGGGCGGAGAATTTTGCGGAGATAAATCTCAACGCTGACCCAGCTGGGACTCGAACCTGGGAACTACAGATTACGAGCCTGGCGCGCTACCGACTGAGCCACCCCCGCCCCTCTCGAAAAAGAGATAAATGAACATATATGTAATGATGAATGCCAAAGCATGGAAAATGTCACTGAGGTTGCCAAGCTGGCAAGAACCTCTACATCTGACCAATGTACTAGTAATCCAATTAATGACATAGATACTGTAACCAAATAACGATAATAACTCAAATATATCGCAAACTGAGTCTCACAAAGAATTTTACACTGTCAATGATGGTTTTAAAAGGTTAAAAAAGATCATAAAAGAGCCCTCTCGCCTTCTGTTGAGGCTGATTATATCTCAAAAAAAAAAGATTTTCTGTTTTAGATGAGGAAAATTTGGATCCAAATGAGTCTAAAATGGAACAAAAATTAAGATCTTGCTCAATCCCAAGCTAACGGAAATAGAAAAGAAAACATTCCTCCCATTATACTCCGATTTCGTAAAAACAACAACTATTCATCGGGGATTAACCAGGATAGCAGTAGAAAATTTCACGGCCAAGAATTCAGGAGACTCGATCCTCATTCAAACCAAATGCATTAATGACTATCGCGTATTTGTGAAAATTTTTGAAACAACCAAACAACAGTTTCATACTTACAAATTCAAGGCTAAAAAAAACCTGAACGTATTGTTGAAAAACCTACCTACTGATGTTCACTGTGAGATTCTCAGTCATAAAGATATCTCAACTGAAGAGTGGGAAAGAGAGAATATTGATACCAGTATTTCTTGTGGAGCTGTCCAAAAATGCATCTAAACAAGAATATAACAACATCAATCAAGTAACAAGTACATCTCGGATCTCTTTCACCTAAAGATTAAGACAGAGAGCTACAGAGCCAAAAAGAGCTCAGCTCAGTGCCACAGATGCCAGAGAGTATGGGCATGCTCAAAGTGGGTGTTACATCTCCCGAGATGCGTGAAATGTGCGGGTGAGCATCTTACTAAAGATTGCGTTCGACATAAATCCGATACTCCTCTTAAATGTGCCAATTGTGACCTTAGCCATACGACTAATTATAAAGGATGTACCCACTTTTCCTAATGGGTCGTTGTGACTGCTACAAAGAAAAAGACCATTCCTTTAAAGAAGACAAATAGTAAGCCTGTTACTCCATAGGTTTCTTATGCTAATGCAGTTGCAAATAAAGCACCTTTTGCAAATACAAATGATAAACGGAAATATTTACCCGTAAATAAACCACCAACCAAAAAACCTTCAAATGAAATACCTCCTACTAGTGATTATTTTGATGCTAATATCCTAAATGATCTAAAGGAAATATTTCAGATTATTAAGCTAACGGCTTAATCGAAAAGCTAACAGTTGTCTTAAAGACTTTCGACTATTTAATATCTACTTTAAACTTTGATGGATAATGCTATTCAGAAAAAATTATCTTAAGATCATTGCATGAAATTGTCACGGTATTCTTACCGATCTCCCTGAGTTCTGTTGCTTTTTAATTAACAGATTCTTAGGCTGACATAGTCCTATTGAGCGAGACCACCTTCGTGCTTCTAATGCACATAAATTTCCTAATTTTGAAGTATATAGGACGTATCACTCGCACAATAGTGGAGGGGGTCCATAAAAATGAATGAATTGTTGTCAAGCGATCCATAAAACATCATTTAATTTCCACTTCTGATCTCAATAGTTTGGAAGCTTCTGCAATCGCAGTTAGATACCAATCTTGGCAGTATCAATTTTATAGCTGCATACAAGCCACCAAATTATGACTTTGTATGCCATTATTTTAATTCCATTTTTGATACAAGAATTCCTATTGTTCTCGCAGGCGATTTAAATACCAGGAACGTAGCTTAGCACTCTAGAACCTGCTACAAGAGCGGCAGATTGCTGCTAGATTATTCTACCAAGAAAGGCCTTGTTGTTGATTCTCAAAACGAGCCAACCTTTTATCCTTTTAACACCATGCACAGACCAGATCTTTTGAATATGGTCGCCTTTGGCAATTTTCTACCATTCTGTGAACTTTGTGTTCTGAATTAGCTAAATTCAGATCACTTGCCAATTTGTTTGACTTTATTTCTGTCTACAACGTTTACCACAGAATCACACAGTCTTACAAATTGGGAACTCTACAAGATTACTATCAATAATAAGATATCTGGATCTTGCTCACCTCTTACATTCAGATCTATTAATGATTACATTTCGAACCTTACTAATTTGTTCCATGACTCACGAATTGAAGCCAGTACTGAAATAACACCAAAGAAATATTTTTTTACATTCTTCCATCGCATTTCTCCTGTCTCATCAAAGAGAAGAACAGAGACCGACATGCATGGAAAAGAACTCGGAATAAATCTGATAAAGACCTTTATTATTCCCTCGAGACAGAGGTGAGACAAAAACTTCAGGAACGTAGAAGTAACTCCTGGAATTAAAAGGTGTCTTCACTCTCTACGCATGATAACTTCATTTGGAAGATGGTGAGGGTATTGACAAACCCTCACGTGAATTATCTTCCCATTAATGGGGAATCAGGAATGTGTTATAGTGAAGAAGATAAATCTGAGGCATTTACAGATGCTCTTGAGCTACAATTTCAAGAGAAGTTTTACCTTTCCGATCCTGAAACCTGCGAGGAGGTAAACTTATACATTTTGATCAGACACAAAGATCAAAAATTTTATTGACCTCCCATCAGGAATTAATTCAGGTTATCAAGAAATTTAAATTAAATAAAGCTATTGGTCCTGACAAGATATCAGACAGGATGTTGAAGCATCTTCCTAAGAAAGCCATAACACATCTTTGTTCTATTTTTAACACACTTCTTAGAAACATACTTTTCCTGATATTTGGAAAACTGCCTTTGTTCGGCTTATCCACAAGCCGGGAAAGAACCCAACATTTTCTCTGTTTGAGCGAATCATTCTGACCAGATTGGACGATTTTCTCTCCCTGCACCTTGTCGTGCCTGAAACCCTGTTTGGTTTAAGGCGAAACAGATAAACTGAACATCAAATTCTCAGAGTGGTGGAGAAAATCGCGAAATCTTTGAATAAGAAAGAAACAGTTGCTGCTGTCTTTCTAGACGCGGCCAAAGCTCTTGACCGCGTCTGGACGGATGGTTTGATTTGCAAGTTAATTAAGATCGGTGTACCTTCGGGTCTTACCAGTATTTTAGTCATATTTGTCAAACAGAACTTTTCAAGTGCAAGTTAAAACCTTTTTATATAGAAAGAGAATAATGGCCGCTGAAGTACCCGAAGACTCTCTCCTAGGCCCTTCTCTCTTTTCACTTTACCTTTATGACATGCCATCTTTTGATCGCATTCTATCAGCCCAATATGCTAATGATATCGCCCTCCTTTCCCCCATCATTGGGTCGAGTGATTGCTATAGACAGGATGCAGAGATGTCTTGACGAGGTGGAGGATTGGTACGATAAATGGAAGGTCAAGATAAACACTGAGAAGAGCACTGTCATCCTCTTCAGTGGAACAGTTATTAAAAACCCAAAACGTTTAATTTTTTTTAAATAAACCAAGAATGGCAAAAGACACAGAAAAAAAGAGACAGTGTTCTCAATATGGTAAAATAAATTCAGAAAATTCCAATCCAGTCCACTAATGAGATCATACAATAATAAGTAATCAGCCTTTCTATAATTATATATAGTAACATTGTTACGCTGATGTTTAATAATGGAATTGTTTGTAGGAAGAAAAAATTCAAGTTTGGAAGGTCGGTCAAAAAAGCAGCGGAAACATTAGCATTAACTCTATAACTTCCGAATGAGGGTCAAACAAGATCCATAATATTGTTGTTAGTGTTTGGGATGCAATTACACTGTAATAAGTTACTGTAAGACATAAAATTTAATAAATTAGTTTCAACTGGAGAGTTTGTTCTGCTTAGGTAACATTGGGTTGTTTTACCTCTGAGCGGCACTTTTTTTGCACACCATGGGCTAAATGGCCAGGTCACATGGACCCCGAAGGCTCAGAGAAGGTTGGGTGAGGGGACCCACTTTAACAGCTGTTGGGAGACAGATGGTAGCCTCCCGTCAAGGCCATCCAGCGTGTTCTTTAACGTGCACAGGGTATAGGCTCTCCCGCACACGGGGCCACTGCTTAACGTCCCATCCGACGGACGGCGGCCTATTCCAAGCCCATCGGTGTCCCCTACTGACCGTGGGCAGGGCGGAGAATTTTGCGGAGATAAATCTCAACGCTGACCCAGCTGGGACTCGAACCTGGGAACTACAGATTACGAGCCTGGCGCGCTACCGACTGAGCCACCCCCGCCCCTGCTTAGGTAACCTAAAGTGTTCCAGTCAAGAGATGGAACATTAAAATCTGCAACAATTAATATTTCATGGCCATGGATTTCTGAAAGCAATTCGAGACTTTGGAAAAAAATCCTCAAAAACAGAAACATTGGTAAGAGGGTGGAAATAAACTCATCCAATATACAATTTCTTATTATTACGAAAAATCACTTTTTTTAAACATTTCTGTTGTCACTTAATTCAATACAAATATTTTGCTTTATCGCAATCAAATCACCCCCACCACGACTTAGTTAGTCGGTATTCCTCTCTGATCTAAATACACTGTACCTGTCATGAACAAGTTCATTGCTGTCAATACCCTCGTTTAACCATGTTTCAGGAAGGCAAGTAATGTCATAATCAGAAGACAGAACAGAGGTATACAGATCAGAGAAATAAATGTTAAGATATAAGATCAGAGAAATAAATGTTACGATTAAAGATTTCTGTTTCTGTTAATTAAGTAATGTCTTCAGTTGGATCTACATTATTGTAAGCTCATAGTAATGATGAAATGTAACAAATGCAATCAATAACTAAAATAGAAAATCATTCAATAAAACGTAATGGATTGTGTAACAAACATTTCCATTATTTTTGTGTTGGACTTGCAGAAAGAAATTTTCGTAAGTTAAATAAGGAACGGTAGCCAAAATGAAAATGCTTGATATGTGAAAACACTCAGAGTAATGAACAATCTTGTAGTGAAGAGATGAATCATATCGTGAGCAAAGTCCACATTTCGGTTCAATTGAAAATGTTATATCGAAATATTTGGATATGTGCTACAAAAATATAAATCAAAAAAATAAAAATAAATACCCCCTCAAGCAGCTGCTTGCCACAGAGGTCTGACAGGAGCCTGTCAGTTTATTGCCATAGTAGAAGGTCTGTCAGGTTGTCAGGACCTCAGCAGAAAAACAACACACACAATAATGCCTTCCTGGGGCTCGAACCCAGGTCCCTTAGAACGGAAAGCAATAAATGTCACTGTGAAAGTGAATTTCATGAACTTGTGAAATCTTTTGAATATAACTCGGAAAACGTCAATGATCTTACAAATGAAGTAAAAGATTTTAAAAAGTAAATTTATGAATTAAGAAAACAAAACAGTAACTTAATTAAGGGAAATAATAACATGAAAGTAACTATAGACAAGATGCAAGATCAGATTATGAACTAGAAAACTATTCTCGTCAAATGAACATTGAAATTAATGGAATACCTGAATCTTTGGGAGAAAATGTAACTGATATTATAAATAATATCTCTAAAACTCTTAACGTAACAAAAGAAGATATTGTAATAGCACGTAGGGTACCAACTACCAAAAATCAAGTAAAACCTTTTTAACGCATTTAAACTCAAGATAACGCATTTAAATTCAAGAAAATAATGAAAGCAAAATGAAATTGACCACAGATTCGATAGTACAAATATTTACATAAATGAACATTTATCTCAATACCAAAAAAAGCTCTTTTATGATGCAAAGCAATGAAAAATCAAAAGTAATTATAAATTCCTGTGGATAAAAAAATGGAAAAATTTTCCTGAGAAAATCGAAAAATACTAAAATCGTTAGAATAAGAAGTGAAATAGATTTATCAAATTTATGATGGTCATTACTGAAAATAATGTTTGTAATGTAGTTGATAATCTTCAGGAACATTGAATTTTGATCAGGAAATATTTTAAATATGTTGAACGTTATCTATGTTAACATTAGAAGTCTTAGAAGAAGAAAGTTTGAAGAAATTCAGATTCTTTTACCAGAAGTAAATTATATTGTAGATATAATTTTATGCGATTTTGAAATTAAAACTATTTTCTACAATACTTATTATGGCTATAATATTTTCTGTAATGCTTGACATTACAATTCAAGAGGTATTATATTTTAAAGAAAATGTACACTTAGAGGAATGTATACAGTGTCGAAGCTTTCTAATTGCAGAGGTATTTCATGTATATGATAAACGATATTTGCATAACTACTTTATATAGATCACACAAATATACTATTAATGAATTTCTAAATGAATTAGATAATTATCTTGAGAAAACTAAACAAAAATTAAAATGTATATTTGATCAGTGATATAAATTTAGATATGAACGCATTAAATAATGAAAACTTCAAATATATAAGAATTATGTCATCTTGTGGCTTTAGTTCACATATAAATGATTTTACGAGAGTAACATCTATGACAAAGAGTTGCATAGAACATATTTTTATTAGAAATATAGACTATCAATTTTTAAATAAAACAGCTATTTATAAAACTGACATAACATACCATTACCCATTACTATTAGTTATCAATGGACAAAATATTAAAAAGAAAGTTTTAATTTTGAACTTATTTTCTAAGATAAACCATTTTAAATTTAAAAAGCAAAAAAAAATGTAAATTAGACAATATTATTTACGGAGAAAAAATGTAAATTTCATTTATAATGAATTCTTCAATATGGTACAAATTGCAATTGAAAATAGTAAATTTATTACTATTTTCAATTAAGGTTTCTGATTGTGAAATTAATAATAAAAATCTTAAAGATAACTGGATTACACAGAGTATTAGAAGTAGTATTAATAAAAAGGAAAAACTGCATAAACAAAGCCAAAAAATATCCTTTTGCTGTTCATATGTAAATGAATATAAAATCCATAATAAAAATCTTAAACAAATTCTAAAACTTGTTAACAAAATTATTATAGAAAGCCTTTTCATAACTGTAATAATAATCGTAGAAAACAATGGAAATTTGTTAATAAAATTATAGGGACTCAAACAGTAGATAATATTTATCCTAATGAAAAAGAAACTGAAACAATAGTAAATGAATTTAATGAATATTTGATTAATATCGCAAATAAAAAATAATATCATCAGAAATAAATCATGGATCAATAGGATCTTTAAATGAACAAAGCACATCTTTGAAATCAATATATTTTGAACAACTGAAAATCATGAAGTTTTAAATATCATAGAAATTTAAACAACAAAAAAAATAGGTTGTGATGAAAATTATATCTAAATATAAATTTGATTTGATAAATTTATTATATAAACAATTAATTGAAACTGGGAATTTCATTGAAGATTTAAAAATATCAATAATTTTATCTATTTTTAAAGGTGGTAATAAGAATGATTTTATTAGTTATAGACCAATAGTAATGTTGCCATTATTTTCGAAATTTATTGAAAAAATTGTAAAAAATAGCATTTTGAGTTTCTTAAATAATTTACATTTCTTTGACAATAATCAGTATGGATTTCGCGAAAAAGGAAATACTGGACATGCTCTCTTAAGGCTTAATGAATTTGTTTATAAAAAAAATAAACAATAATAGAAAAGTTTAACAATTTTTCTCGATATTAAAAAAACCTTTGATTCTATAAATCATGATATACTTTTAAAACATTTACATTATTATGGAGTTAGAGCAGGGGTCAGCTAATTTTTTTTTTGTAAAGAGCCAAATAGTAAGGCTCTGCGGGCCAAGAGGCAAACTTGAGTATATTTATATAGGAAAACCTACTTAAATAACAAGGAAAAAAGTTTTCCCCAATTGCAAAAAGAGACGGCGGGCGTAGAAAAAAGATTTGGCCCGCGGGCCGTAGTTTGCCGACCCCTGATTTAGAGGATCAGATTATAATTGACTAAAGTCTTCTATTGGAAAAAGATAACAATATGTATTAATTAATAAGAGAAAAAGTGCTACTTCTTATATTAAATGCGGTGTTCGACAAGGATCGATTTAAAGTTCTTTATTGTTCCTTGTTTTTATAAAATTTTTGTAAACTAACAATAAAGCGAATATTGTTTCCTCTGCTGATGACACAACTTTGATATTTGAAGCAGAAAACTTTGATATATTGTTAAATAACATTAACACAGATTTAAGATTTTTCTTGATTGGTATATGAAGAATGAATTAGAGTTGAATGTAAAAAAACAAATATATATTATTTAACTTAATGAATTTTAATTTACAAAATTTCATAATACAATTTCACAAAATTAATTGTGATAATAACAATTGTAATTACGAAATTATCAATGAAACTGGAAGTTATAACTGTTTGCGTATAACAATTGATTCTAATTTGAAACGGAAAACGCATATTTACAATACATGTAAAAAATTAAATCAACATTTATATAACTTTTATGTTCTAAAAAATCTGGTAGAGATCAACTTCCTTCGTTGTCTTTACTTTGCATGGGTACAATGCACTTTATTATAAGGAATTTATTGTTAGGGAGGGAATTATAAATTTAATTTAAAACCTTTACGTTTTGCACAAAATCGATTGTTTCGAAATATATCACAAAATTATTATTCTAATATAAATTCATTGTATTTCATTAATAAATTATTATTTTTAAGAAAATTATACATATATTATTCACTAATTTTCTTACACAAAAATCCAAGTTTAATACTATTAAACAATTTGAATTTTAATTCCAAAAGTTTAGGTTTGAAATATCATATTGAAAAATCCAACAAAGAAATTTTCCACAGTACTAAAATCTTTTGACACATTAAGTATTAATATAAGAAATGAAAAATGTTTAAGAACGTTCAAAAAACTATTAAACGAATATTTGTTAATAATTCACCAAATTGATGGCATTTATGATGTAAATGAAAATATTAAATTTCCATGCTATTGAAGATTGAACTGACCTCAATAAGTTACTGCAAGTATTTATTTTTATTTTTTTGCTTATCTCTTAATTGTTATCATTTTTCAGTTCTGCGAAACATATAATAAATATTATGTTATAACTGGATGAGCTTATTCTAGTCTTTGGTTGTGCATATTAATGAGCCTACGTTATTTTTTTTTCTTCGTGTGTGTATGCATTATATATCATGTGCTGTATTTACATAATTTAAATATTCCAATTTATTATTCTTGATAAAGAAAATCACTCTAGATTTCATGTTATTTTTTGTTGATGTATTATATGTTAAATAAATATGTTGAATGTTAATTACAAATCGTCCAAGTTAGTAATCGTGAACACTTGCGATCTTTCCATTTTCCTCATAAAAGCTTACCTTCTTTCACCCAGATAAATTTATACTTTAGTGGGGCGGAGGTGGCTCAGTCGTGTAGAACGCCAGGCTTGTAATCTGTAGTTCCCAGGTTCGAGTCCCAGCTGAGTCAGCGTTGAGTTTTATCTCCGCAAAACTCCCCGCCCTGCGCACGGTCAGTAGGGGACACCGATGGACTTGGAAAGGCCGTTGTCCGTCGGATGGGACGCTAAGTGTGCGAGAGATCCTGTGCACATTAAAGAACACGCTGGATGGCCTTGACGGGAGGCCACCACCTGTCTCCCAACAGCTGTTCCAGTGGGTCTCCTCCCCAAATCTTCTCTGAGCCTTCGGGGTCCATGTGACCTGGCCATTTAGCCCAAGTGTGCAAAAAAGTGCCGCTCAGAGGTAAGACAATCCAATTCAATCCAATATACTTTAGTTTTTTCTGAATTTTCTTCGTTTCGTGTAATGGTTTTTTGGTTTCTTGGTTAGGTGTTCATTAATGTACCCTTTAGAGTCATTCAGATGATCACAGAATGGCCTAAGAATTAAAAATTTCTTTGATTTCGAATGTGCCATCCATTTTTCTTTTAATTTTCGTGAAGTACGTTGGACAATGATTGGTAAATTTTTTTTTTTGGTTTTTGGATGTAACTCTATGTGAAGCTTGCACATCAGTTTCTTTATGTTCAAACTGAAGGCAGGTGGCAATTTTATTTGAGATTGCTTCAATGTCCTCATTTTTAATTTCCGGTATTCCCACAACTTCCAGATTGTTTATTCTGCTGTACTGTTCTGACCGACCCAACTCTGATGTCACTATCACTTTCAGTAGTTTTTTTCTGATTCGCATTCATTGCATGTCCATCTCATTTCTCTCTCTGAATTCCTTTTTTGTAATTGCTTTCTGAAATCCCTTGACAAAAATAATTGTTATGGGCAAAAATTACCCCGCTTCAAAGGAATTCGTTTTAAGTGACATTTTTACCATCTCAGTTAACCACTGATAACGGAGAACTCCCGTATTCCCTTCTTTTTGTATGTGATTTTTAATTTGTTAAATATGATGAGGGTGATTTGGTGTGGTAGTTTTATGAAGCCGGAAGTCGTATATCTTATCAGGTTTTGTTATATCCCAGGCAACTTGTGAACATAACAATTTGAATCTGAATATGAGACTTGAAGGCTTTGGTAAAAACAATAAATAATAAACCACAATGCAGAGTGGACCCATAGGTGCAATAAAAATAGATTCAGACAATACAGGAGAGCTAAAATGAAGAGCTCTTTGGAGAATGCTATCGTATTTACCCAGCTGGGACTCGAACCTAGGAACTACAGAGTACAAGATTGGTGCGCTACTGATTGAGCCACCCCTATCAACAGAAAACTTAATGAAAGTGAACTACAAGATGTTAAAATTAAATAGTGTGTTGTTGAAAGAGCTGAGGTAGTTTTCAAATTTATCCTTCTGGTGTAGGGCCGTTCTTATGTCTCCAACTCCTTTATCAGTCTGCCACGAGACGACGATAACTTATCTAGTAACTGATGTATAAAATCATACTTAATTGATAAAATCTGTAATTGATCCCTCTAATCAAATAGCTTAAGAACCGTTTCATTTCACGGTAACGATTGTTTCAGTGCGCTATTTCTTGAACTAAGAAATCATTACTTACCATGACGATGAGTAATGACGTCATAGTTGAGTTCTCGTGGCTCGGAAACTTATTGACAAGAGAGAACAACTATGCTGATGTGGAGACGAAGTGTCGGAGTGGCTCTTGAGCAATAACGGGATTCCGCGAAGTTTCTGTCCTGCTGTGGCCACTTTTATAATTCCTCTAATTAGTCCCAGAATTAAATTAACCCTAATTTGATTTTTTTATTTTTTTATTTTTTATTTATTACATTACACTCATCTGGGACTTCGGTGATCTATCACCTCCTACCCACGTATGGTTTTGTCTTAACTACATACATTTTTGTACAGTAAAAAAAAACAACCACTGTTGGTATCAAAGTTTGTTGACTAAATTAGTAGCAGACAAGAAGCAGAAAAGTTGCTCCAGTTGATTTTTTTGATTCTGAGTTTTTGCTATATTGAGGATATTTTCTAGTGTTATGTCTGTAAGTGATAGCTTTTCTAAGTTGCCAAAATATTTTTTTCTTTCTGTGTTGTATTTTTTACAATTTAATATGGTATGCTGGATTGTTTCAAGAACTTTGCAGGTAGTACATTGGATTGTGCATGTTTTTTTTTAATGAGTATAAATAGTAATTTAATCCTACAAAGCCTATTCTTAGTCGATAATATAATGATAAGAGTTTTCTGGGAAATTTTAGTTTTGTATAGTTGTGATTTCTGAGTTTAGGAAGTATCTATGAGGACAGTTTATTGGTCCATTTACTATAAAGAATATTTTTAGATTATTGATTTCAAAAGTTTTTGTTACGTTTTTGAAAATATTAAAGAAATGGTGTGTTGGGGTGATGATACTTAGTGCTAGGCCATTTTTAGCATAGTAGTCTGCCCAGTAGTTGCCTATAATCCCACAATGGCTAGGGATCCATTGTAGGGTGATTTTGTTATTTAATTTTTTTGTGATGTGTGTATGTAGGTATAGAAAGTCAGTGATTATGGCAGGGTAAATGCGGTTATGCCAACGAGGAAATCCATTAGCATTCCTGGCTCAACATTGCTTTCCGTATTCATTGGCTGCAAGTGGTGGAACGGAGGAGTGATTCGCAGCTCTTCATTTCCGACTCTGCTATAAAGGGTTAACAGGCTCAACTGGAGAGAATACAAGCAACGCTTAATGCTTGTGAACGAAATCAGGCAATGTAGACAAGGCGTGTAAGTAAAGAAGTTAACTGAAAAATGTGTTTAAGAAACATTAAAGATAAGACCTACATTTCGTTCACGATGATAATTTTTTATATTTTTAGAGTGTAGTAAGAGGCGAGGGTGGCTCAGTCGGTAGCGTGCCAGGCTCGTAATCTGCAATTCCTAGGTTCGAGTCCCAGCTGGGCCAGCATTGAGATTTATCTCCTCATAACTCTCCGCTCTGCCCATGGTTCGTAAAGGACACTGATGGGCTTGAAAAGGCCGCCGTTTTTCGGATAGGAAATTGAGGCATGACCCCATATGCGGGAGATCCATACCATGTGCACGTTAAAGAACACTCTGGACATCTTGATGGGAGGCTGATCTGTCTCCCAACAGGTACTCTCCCGCATATGAGGTATGGCCCCCATATGCGGGAGATCCATACCATGTGCACGTTAAAGAACACTCTGGACATCTTGATGGGAGGCTGATCTGTCTCCCAACAGGTATTCAAGTGGTTCCCCTTCCCCAACCTTCTCTGAACCTATAGGGGCTCTTGTGACCTGGCCATTTAGCCCATTGCGTGCAACAAAGTGCCACTCAGAGGTAAAACAACCCAATCTGTATAGTTATTATATAAAAAGGTATTGTTTTTCATCTTGTTCCGAGCACATTTCGTTCAGTCATAGTTGGTTATTTGATCAACACCAATAGCGTTGGACTGCATTACTTCTGAGCACCACCTTTTTGCACACAATTAGTTAAATGAGCAGGTAAAAAAAAAAACCCTCAAAGGCTCAGAGAAGGTTGGGAGAAGATGACCCGTTTCACAGCTGTACGAGACAGATGAAAGTCTCCCGTCAAGGCCATATAGCGTGTTCTTTCAATCCAACGTGTACAGTGTGACTTTCCAGCATACAGAGCCACGGTGTAACATCGTATCCGACAGACGGCGACGTTTCCAAACCCAACGAAGTCCTCTTTCTGTCCGACGGCAGAGTGACGTGTTTTGCAGAACTGAAAACAAAACTCCCCGGCCCCCAACAGGGTGAATAGGTAATAACAACATTCGCGAAGAATTTATTTTAGTAGCATTTGTATTATCCTGTACTTACCTTAATTCACGAACTGCCTGTTTTCATTCCTTAGTACTACGTGAATACGATCTTTTGCTAACCAATTACAGGTATACAGTTCACAATGAAACAGACTCAACCGGTTCAGACAACGCCTCCTATAACAGAATGTATGACCAAAAAGAACCAAATATATCACGTCACTTAGGTAGTCCTACCATATATATATTTAGTTCTTATATTTTTGATTCTAATATTATTACTCATGAACCTTTGTGCTAAAGTTTATATTAATGTTTATAATAAAATAATAAATATATTTTATTTAGAAAGAAAATTATTCGTATTTGTTATCAAATATAATAATACTAATTACTGCAAATAATTTTTCTTCTAAATAAAATATATTTATAGATAAACATTAGTATAAATATTAGCACAGAATTCACCAGTAGTAATATTAGATTTAAAATATATAATTCTTTTATATATAATACGACTATTTAATGTGACGTCATAAATATGGTCCTCTGGTTTTCTGTTATTGGTTCAGGCAAGGCGAAAGTGATACACCACGCCTGCACTGCTTTGAGAAAAATGAGGGGGAAAAGGAGAGTTAGTATTTTTGCATTAAAGTTTAAGTGATGTAATTTGTTTAAAATTTTAAACTATTTATTTTAAAACCCAATTAAGGTAAAATTATTTATTCGTCAGGATTCTATTAAAATAATAAAGAATACTATTAAATTTATTACCAGATTTTAAAAAAATATGTGATCACCAGTTAAATTTTGAGAAACGTATATTAAATATTGTTAAATTTTTCAAAATTTGATCGTTTAGCACTGCAGTATCAGAAGTTGACTTAGCAGAAACGTGGTTATGCAAAAGAGGTAGATGGACTATTAACGTTAGAGTTTTCTGAAATATTGAAAATGCACATTAGCCACAGGTAAATTTTTCATACTCTAGGACGATCCATTAGATCTATTGTATTGAGGTTGCCTTGGTTCGGATTACTAATTCATATCGCAGTACACCTACCTCAACTTATGATAGCACGAGAGATAGTTGGTCTTCTATAATGAACTGACATAACTCCAGCCATAACAAATAAAACTTAATATGTTTATGCAATAAAGGGAGATGTGCTATTCCTATTAAAGCTTTCCAAATTATTGAAAATGCACGTAGACTACTAGGTTTAATTAAAAAGATATAATATTTAATTTAATCTAAATTTACTACCACAATATTTATAGAGAATAATATTATAAATTAATTTTCTTCTTGTAATTGTTACCGCTTTCTAAGTTTTCTGCATGGCATTTCTAGTACGCACCCGTGGTGCATTATATTATTATCATTAAAATATTATCTATTAATTAAGTGAATATTGTTAAAATACCAATTTGTTATACTACCAATTTTTTTTCTCTCTCAGAACAATGTTAGATTTCGAGTTCAACTGTTCTAATCCTCTTGTGACGTAATTCTCATGCTAAAGTACACGCGAGCATCAGAATGATACAGCACATGACGGTTTCATTCTTGCTCGTTCATCCATCCTAAAATATTGTTCACAGGGAGCAGTAAAAATTGTTTTGACATGACCCCACAGATAAAAGCCCAGTGGGTTCAGGTCCGGCGATTGAACAGGGCAGTTTACAAGAGCATTGGGGCCACGCCAGTCCAACGTCTCAGATAGTGGTCCTAGAGCCACAGTCACGCATACCGACTGAAGTGAGGTGGTTGGCATCGTACTGAAACCACATGAAGTAACGTAGGGCTAATGATATATTTTTCAGCATCTCATGTAAAACGGTATCGAGGAAGTGCAGGTAACCCGGGTCTTCGAGTCTGTGGGTAATCGATACGACGCCGGCGCACAAGTTGATGGTGCTCTTCATACAATGGGTTGCATGTGAGTTGTCCTGTTCCCAGGTATGTTAATTACAATAATTCAAGATTCCATTCCCGTCGAAAATCGCCTCGTCTGTCATCGGTATGTTTTGTGGGAATATTGCCCATAGGCACATTTGCCTAAGAACTACTCACATAAAGCATGTCAGGAAGGTCCATTCGCTGGCGACAACCCCTGCACCAGCTGGATGTGATATGGGTGCAGTCTGTTCTCATGTAGAGATTCCGAAACTAGGTTTTGGCCGTTCTCAGAAATACAGCTACATTTTTGGTGCTTGTTGTCGGATCATTGCGCACTATGTTCAGGATAGAGTCTTCCAGTTGCCAGTGCGATGGCTGCCACAGTCAGAGTTTATTAATTTAAGGCATCCATGTCCCATTACCAATGAAGAATTGCACAGTGATTAGACATACGTCAATGTGGATGGTGTTCTCTGTACTGGCGAGCAGCCGCCGCACCGTGCCCTGCCCATTTTACTAACCCCAGATGAATATCGGCGTATTCAGCGTACGTGTATCACAGGTGAAAAAAATTTGCTATGGTGGGCAACCCATGCTGTTTTATCAGGCGGTTACAGCGGTTTCTTCGCTTTATGAAAATTTTGTCACGCGCAGACTAACAGGTTGACTGACTACACATGAGCGTTTCATTTGGGATCACGTGGTTTGGTGTGATTTGTTCGAAAAGCAATTATTTTTTTCAAAACTGAAATTTGTTCGAAATGAAAATTTTGTTGATCAATATTTTGTCAAATATTTCAAAATTAAGAAATATTGAGGCGCCGCTAGGGATGGTTTCCTCCATAAGGTGTCTTCTGGTTTGTCATTGGGATTTCATCTGAGGGGGATAAGAAATTTAGATTAGGCAGAATAAAACGCTTGTTTCCCAAACAATATAGGCATTTCCTTTCTTTTCACTATTCTTAAAACCTGTAATCAAAGCTTTTAAGAAGTGGAATCGCATTTGAAATTTAAATTTGCAATACTTACCACATCTATATACTATATCATTGAAGTATGACATCCCATCCCATGTTATATCAATGGGAGGATAATTTAGAAATCATATATCATTTAAGATATCCTTTTTGTGGGAAATGTCACTAAAGATATATATCTAAATCATTCCTATCTAAATATCGAATTTTCAGGAAAACTCCTTTAATTTTTAAAGATTTATTGAAGTTCGGATATGTAAAAATAACAATGAAATTAATATGTAAAATAACATTTGAAGTTAATTGAAACCAAAACAGATAGCATTAATTCAAACTATTTGTTATATAATTACATTTTTCATAACTGTGTGCAAATGATTTGTTCGATGTTCGCATTTGGGCTCCATTTCTCAAGTAAAATGTTACTGGCAAGTAATCAACGCTAGAAGTCGAAAAGCCGTATCAAAATCAGAAGGGCTGATGTGATGTTCACGAGAAATAATATGTCACAGCTGAGGAGTTATGTGCTTACCTGATATCTCAATTTCGTAACTTGGTTTTTTTGTTTGACAGGAGAGAAAGCATTAGGCATCATATAAAGAACACATGTGAAAAATGTAATATGTATGTATTCCTTAGCTTACCCGCGTTGTCTGCATTGCATGATTTCGTTCACAAGCATTAAGCATTGATGCAATCTTTCTGGACATTAAAAAGCATTCGATACGGTAAATCATCAAAACATATTACAAAAATTACAAGCTACTGGAGTTAGAGGAGTGGCATTGAATTTGTTTGGCAGTTATTTAGCTAACAGAATGCAAAAAGTAAAAATAAAAGCTACATACAGGACTTGGACTAAAGTTGAATACGGAGTGCCCCAGGGATCTGTTATGGGTCCCTTATTATTTATTATTTACGTTAATGATTTAGATTTCATTAACCTAACAGATACATTAACTATTTATGCTGACGACATTTGTTTGACATATAGTGGTTCTGATTCTTCGATTACTTGTAAACAAGCAAATGGTGATCTAGAATTAATTAGAAACTGGACCACAAGTAACTTTTTAACAATAAATCTGAAAAATACAACTGCAGTTTATTGCTACTTAAAGAAAAATAGTTCTGTTACAGATATTTTGCACATTACAAATTGAAATATCATGATATTAATTGTTCATCGAAAAGTCACTGTAATTGTTCTCAAATTTCTTTTGTGCCGTCAGTGAAATATTTAGGTATTTGGATTGATGTATGCTTAACATGGAACGTGCATGTAACATGGGTAAAAAGGTAGGTCATTCGTAACCTGGCCCGCTTATATCTAGTAAGATATTTAGTTACATTTAAATTTATGTGTACACTATATTATGCATTAATTCGTTCTCAATTACATATGACATAAAATCTTGGGGGAGGGGCATATATTTCAATAATTTTAAAAAACGTTTAGTACTGCAAGAGAGATTTATTCTCTTTTTAACTAAAAGCCCAAAAACGTAACATTCATTACCTTTGTTTCGAGAAGCAGAAATTTTGCCTTTACATTATGATTATTTTTTCGAAATTATCAAATACTTTTTCTTTAGAAATTAAAGCATTAAAACTGATACGAATAACTACCAATTAAGACGGGATAAAAACAAAAATTTTTAAATTCCTGCATTACACAAGGAAATTTTTAGGCACTATTATTTGTACTTAGCACCGAAATTCCTTTACTCTCTCTCGGTCAGCATGAAAAATATAAGAATTATCATTTCTTTTCTAAAGTTCTCAAGAACTACATTTTGAAACTGGATGATGTGGAAACTTTTTTTTGCATTAAACTACTAGAACTCTTTATATGTAACATAGATATTCAATGTCTCTTCCTTTCTGACTTTCTCACTTCTGGATTACAAAACTTTTTTGTTTTGAGTTGTTTTCGTTTTTTGTGTGTTATATTCAATGTGATGACTGATGTTTTCAATTTAAATTGTTTCTGTATGCAGATCTCACGAACTAGTCTACTCTTGTGAGATCTCAAAAGTTTTTGTAAGCTGTTAAATATTATCTGAAATAAAAATTATCTATCTATCTATTCCCTCCAGTAGAGCCTGTTAACCCTTTGTAGCAAAGCCTGCAATGAAGTGCTGGGAACGAACCCTTCGTTGCACCACTTGCAGCCAGTGAATGCGGAAAGCTACTTGAGCCAGCAATGCTAATGTATTTCCTCGTCGAATAGCCGCAGCGTGCATGCCGCATTCAAATTAGCGTTAATTTAATGTTGGTGGCTAATTAAAGAAATTATAAAAGTGGCCACAGCAGATCAGAAACTTTGCGGAATGTATTGCTTTCGGCTCTCGCGTTTTGGAAATATAGCGAAATAAATGTTTCGTATTTCCCCCATTCTTAAGGGAGAAGAAATCATGGGGGTAATTATTTTTTAGCCTACGACGTTCCCTGCGCCACAAGATTACATTCGTCACGTATCCGGTTATTTTCTGCACACTAGTTCAGGAGATATAGGGAAAAATCATTTTCACATTATCCCCTTTTTTAGGGGGAAGAAAGCATGGAAGGTAAATGTTTGGTACCGGAGCTGTATTCCCCGCGTCAGAAGCTTTCATTCGACTTGTAGCTTGTTACCTTAGGCCTTCGCATTCTGGAAATATACCTAAAAAATAGTGTTCAAATATCCCTTTTTTAGGGGGCAACAAAGTACGAGGGTCAATTTTTGATAGCCCATGACACTCCCCGCGTCACATGCTTTCATTTGACACATAAATCATTAAGATCCAATGCGTTCGAAAGATAAGGTGGAACAATGTTTATCAAATCCACAAACCGACCACCGACAAATGTCAAAGCCAAAAGCAATAGGAATATAGGCAATAATGCAAACTGTAGCCCAAACAACTTTAGGCTCGTTCTTTTCAAAACACAAGCTTACCACGCAGGAATTTGAACCTTAAGAAGAGAGGATTAATATTTTTATTTCAAGAACCCTGTTTTCACTCGCCATCCCGGGAAGGGGATCATAAGATTGCAGTAAAGTATCCCCTCCCCTCTAATGATTGTGCATCTCTAGTCGAATTCTAATCCCTTCCCAACATCAATATATGTCCGATATATAAATAATATAATATATATCTCTATCTGTCCGATAAAGCAAAAATATATTAATTTTTAAAGGTAATAAAAATTACTATGTTAAAAAATAAACTTGAACAATTTCTTTTAATATGTATTTTTATAAAAAAAAAAACGTACGCAACCACATTTATGCGTACAGAACTTAAAAAAGTGTAGAATCAAATGTTTAATCAGATGATCTGATCCTTATTAACTCCTATTTACATTATTTTTCTGGGAAGAAATTACCCGTTTTCAAAGGGATTCGCTTTAAGTGGCATTTTTACCTTCCCAATTAAACTGATAACGGGGTCCTCCCGTATTCCCTTCTTTTTGCATGATTTCTAATTTGTTAAATGCGATGAAAGTGGTTTGGTGTGACAGTTTTATGAAGCTGGAACACGTAGATCTTATCAGGTATTGTAATATCCCAGGCAACTTGTGAACGTAACAATTTGCATCTGAATATGAGCCTTGAAGGTATGGGTAAAAAAAACAATAAAGATTAAACCACAATACAGAGTGGACCCATAGGTGCAATAAAAATAGATTCAGAGAATACAGGAGTAGTAAAATGAAAAGCAATCTTTGGAGAATGCTATCGTTTTAGATCTTTTGTACTTGTTAAGGACTTCTTGATTGTAATTTAAAAGGGAAGAAAATAATCTCGTTGGGATTTTTAGCCAAGATCTCTAACTTTTGAAAAACGTTTAACGTGAGTATATATATCTGTTCGGTTCCCATGTCTTTTTGGATTTGCTTGTTCGAAACAAAAATGGGGGTATCGACAGCAAATCTAATGAAAGCGAAATACATGATGTTTAAAGTTAAATAGTGTTATTGAAAACGCTCTGGTAATTCTCAAATTTACACTTCCGGTATAGGGTCGCCCAAAAAGGAAATTTTTTCTTATGTCTCATATGCCTTTATCTGTCTGTGGTGCCACGAGTAAAAACAAACAGTTCGCGATACTTGATCTGACAACTGATATGTAAAATAAAAATCCTTTGCAATACACTTAATTGATAAAATCTACAAATAATTTCTCTTATCAAATATCTTAAGTACCGTTTCATTTCACGGTAATGATTGTTTCGGTGCGCTATTTCTTGAACTGAGAAATCATTACTCACCGTGACGATGAGTAATGACGTCATAGTTGAGCTCTCGTGGCTCGGAAACTTGTTGACAAGAGAGAACAATAATTCTCGCGAGGAGACGAAGTGTTCAAGTGGCTCTTGAGCAACATCGGGAATCCGCAAAGTTTCTGGCCTCCTGTGGCCACTTTTATAATTCCTCTAATTTGCCCCAGCATTACATTAACCCTAATCTGAATGCGGCTATGCCAATGAGGAAATCCATTAGCATTCTTGGCTCAAGATTGCTTTCCGTATTCACTGGCTGCAAGTGTAGAACGGAGGATCATTTGCAACTCTTCATTGCAGACTCTGTTATAAAGGGTTAACAGGTTCAACTGGAAAGAATACAAACAACGCTTAATGCTTGTGAACGAAATCAGGCAATGTAGACAAGGCGTGTAAGTAAAGGAGTTACATGAAGAATATGTTTAAGAGAGAAACATTAACGATGTGACCTACATTTCATTGACAACGATAGTTTATTATATTTTTAGTGTATAGTAAGGGGCGAGGGTGGCTCAGTCGGTTGCGTGCCAGGCTCGTAAACTGCTGTTCCTAGGTACGAATCCCAGCTTAGCCAGCATTGAGATTCATCTTCCCATAATTTCCCACCATGACCACGGTCAGCAGGGGACACCAATGGGCTTGAAAAGACCGCCGTCCGTCGGATGGGACGTTAAGTCATGACGCCGTAAGCGGGAAAACCATATCCTCTGCGCATTAAAGAACATGCTGGATGGTCTTGACTGGAGGCTATCATCTGTGTACCAACAGCTGTTCCAGTGGGTCACCTGAGAGAGGTCTCTCAACCTTCTCTGAGCCTACGGGTGCTTGTGACTTGGCCATTTTGCCCATTTTGTGCAAAATAGTGCCGCTCAGATGTAAAACAACCCAACCAATAAAGTTATTATATAAAAGGGTATTGTTTTTATCTTCTCACGACCACATTTTGTTCAGTCACTATCTTATTTGATCAACACCAACAGTGTTGGGCTGTTCCCTTCTGAACAGATTTCTTTTTCACACCATTCGTTAAATGGCCAGGTTTAAAAAACAAGCTCAAAGACTCAGAGAAAGTTTGGGGAAGGGCAGCCGCTTTGCCACTGTTAGGAGACAGATGGAAGCCTTCCGTCAAGGCCATGCATCGTGTTCTTTCCATCCAACTGGCACAGTGTGACTTTCTTGCATGCGGTTACACGGCTTAACATCGCATCCGACGAACGGCGACCTGTCGAATCTCAATGATATCCCCTTTCCGTCGAGCAGAGGGTGGGTTTTTTCAGAGATAAATCTCACAGCTGGCCTAGATGTAGGATTAAAGGAGAAGCCTAGTAATATAATAATATAATATGAGGATATTACATATAAATCTTAATATATATATATATTAATTATAATCTATAATTTGAGGAGCCTAGGACTCCATCAGATGAAACCAGCTCCTCCTCCCAACAGTATGAAAACGTAATGACATTCGAGAAGAATTTATTTTAGTATCATTTGTGTTATCCTGTACTTAACGTAGTTCACGAACTACTTATTTTCATTTTCTAGTACTGCGTCAATACGGTCACTTGCTAACCTATTACAGGTATACAGTTAACAGTGGAAGAAACTCACTAGGATACGATTACTGGTCCATATCGTAGTACACAGATCTCAAACTTTGATAACTGGAGATAACCAGTGTTGCTATAATGAATTGATATAACTATAGACAAAACCAATAAAATGTAACGTGGTTATGCAATAGATGTAGATGTGTTAATTCTGTTAGAGCTTTCTCAACTATTTAAAATACACATTGACCTTCTAAACTATTTAAAATGCACATGGACCTTCTAAACTATTTAAAATGCACATGGACCAGCTACTGGTTTTACTTAAAAGGATTTAGATTTTAAATTAATCTATATTTACTACCATTTCATTTATAGACAACAATAATACTAAAATACTTTTCTGTTTTTTTAAACGATGTCAAATGAGTTCCCTCTTTTTTACATTCTAGAAAGCATTTCTGGTGCATTCTTAAAAATAAATAATCTTTAAGAATATTATTTTAAATTAGTGTTTTATAGAGGTCCTATATAAGTAGATGTTGGCCATCTCAAAATTGAAAGCCATGTTTTGTCGTCGCTCGCAATGTTTAGCGTGCATAGCTGAATAGTATTGCACGGTACTTATGGATTCCGGAAAAGGAATCCGGAAAAGGACAGATTTCAGTGTTCATGATTGGAAGCACTTTAGAAAACGGCTAAAAAACAGTAAAAGTAAAGGGCTTTTTCTTTTTTTTTTTTAAAAAGGAGATATAATTTCGCTTTGTTGTCTGTCCGTCTCTAGACATCGAACTTTTTTGTTTATACAGATAAATAAAAAATTCTTTTTGTGTTAGATAGGTATTAATGATATATTACGATTTGCATTTTTCGAATCTCCCAAAAGTTAGAACTGCGCCCTCTAACGGTGGAAAAGTAGGAAATTCCAAAATATCAAACGGATATTCCAAACGATATTGTTATGTTAGAAGTTTGAAATTTTGGTGTTGAAATGTAAAGATTGCGAAGTTATCATTGGCAACAACCACTTGATCCTTTAGACCAGAGGGGGGGGGGCAGGGGAGGTAAATGAATTTTTTTTTGTTTTAACAGAAAAGTGTATATTTTTAGAGATAAATTAAAAATTCTTTTTGGGTTGGACAAGTGTTGATGAAATATTACAATTGGCATTTTGCGATTTCCCCAAAAGCTATAATTGCGCCTTCTAAGGGTGGAAAAAATCGAAAAATCCCGAAATTTAAAACGAATATTGCATACGATGTAGTTTATGTTAGAAATTTGAGTCGTGGAATATGACAGTCTTGAAGATTCCATTGACAAGAATGCGTTGACCCTGCACCCAAGGTAGGTAGGAAATAATTGGAAATCTCTTTTTTAGTTGGTAGTAATGAAATATAATTCGCATTTTCAAAAGTAGTTTTAATTTATTCATTAGAGATCACTAAATATCGCAAAACGTTTAACGAATCTTTTAAGTGATCTGTTTGTGGTTGAAATTTCGGCGTCTAGAATTCTGTTATGGTAGAAATTCCACTGGCATCAATGATCTTCCCACTATTTCTAGAGGACCGAGAGAAAAGCAACTTTTTAAATTTAAGAACTAAAAGTAAAATACTTTTTATGTTTTATAATTATTAATAAAATATTGCTATGTGCATTTCAACACCATACATTAAAAAAACATAACCCCTCAAGTAGCTGCTTGTACAGAGGTCTGACAGGGACTGTCAGTTTATACGCCATAGTAGAAGGTCCATGATGATTGCGGGACCTCAGCAGAAACACAACACGAACACCCATAACTTAAACTTTTAAGGAGTAAAAAAGTAGGCAAAAACTTCATTCTCTTCGAAAATTAGATTCCCGTATGCGCCAAAGGCAATATGCGTTCTTCTAGTTATTTCATACTTTCAGTACCCTCTGACAGTGGAAATTCGAACTACTGTATAATTGAGAAAATGAACTATTAATATTTTATTAATACTTGTAATGTGCGAAAAAAAATTTTCATTTATCTCTTAAAGCAGAAAAGTTGCATTTTATCAACGGAACAAATCATTACTATTAGTGTAAACCACTTGATCATTACACTCTATGACCAAAAATGTAAGTTTCTAGCAAAAATGGATAGTTTGCAATATTTATTTAAAGATCTGGCATTTTCCAGATTTTTTCCGCAACTAGAGGTCACTTTTCGAGATTTTATTTACCGCCTTTAGCACTCTCTAACACTGGAAATTCCAACTGACAGGGATTCGAAAAATGTAAATATTAATATTTTTCTAGAAAAAAATTTCGCCGACATACGGGATTCGAACCCGCATCTCTCCAGAAATATGCAAGAGTATTCTAACCTGTTGAACTAACACCGGCTTTTTTCACCCAAAAAAAATTATTTATTTATAGACGTTTAAACGTCTACAGGTAACGCTGAGATTATCAAATATTGTTTAAATCATTAATAACGCTAAGTAGCGTTGACTTCCTTATTTATTTCCATCTTACTCAGAGCACTAGAGAAGAAAGCTGCCATCTGAGATCATAGATGGCGCCATAAGGAGGCGCCCAAAATTCACAGAAAGAGTGATAGTCATTATTATTGGAAAAAACACTAAGATGGCATTAGTTCAACAGAATAGAATACTCTAGCACGTTTCTGGGGATATGCGGGTTCGAATACCGTATGTCGGCGAAATTTTTTTTACAAAAACCTTTATTGATTTATAGACGTTTAAATGTCTACAGGTAACGCTGAGATTATCAAATATTGTTTAAATCATTAATATTTTGTTAGTGCCTGTAAAAAAATATATATATACATTGTTTCGTTTATCTCTAAGAAAAAGTTTCATTTTCGCACCCCTTTTTGGCTAAGATGGCAAAGCCTTGTTGCCATTGTAAACCTTCTAACCATAACACTCTACTACCAAAATTTCCGATTTCCACTGTAAATAGTTTGTTTGGAACATTCGTTTGAAATTTTAACATTTTCCATCTTTTCCCATCGCTAGAGGGCGCTATTAAAGCTATTGAAAATTTCCAAAATTGCGAATCGCAAAATTTTTCCTACTATCCAACCCAAAAATAATTTTTCATTTAGCTCTAAAATTAAAAAAAAAATTGATTCTATAGACGGACAGATAGGTGGAAAGACAGACGGACAGACAACAGTTAACAGAGAGACAGACAGACAGACGACAAATACTGGCATAGGCAGATGACAAAGTGAAAACATTAGCTCGTTTTTCAAACGAACCTTAAAGAAATATTTTGTTGATTTTCATGTAGCTCATCTCACTTTTGCAGCCGATTGCGGTCTTCTGATGGAGTTTCTCGGAGAAGAATAATCATTAATTTATTTCTTCAAGTGAAATATTTAAACCCAAATGCAGAGCTGTGAGGCTTTTATAGACAAAAATATGGTAGAAATGTGTAAAACTATAAATACTGATAAGTTTTAACTTGGTACATACACTGATTCATAGGCTTTCATCTCACCGTACGACAAAATATGGCGCCTATAAACCACGTGACTCAGTCAACCAATGGCAGTGAATCACCGAGATGCCCAGACTTTAACTATACAGGACATCTTAGTGGTTTAGCGTGCTTGGCTACTGATCTAAGAGACCTGGTTTCGAGCTCCGGGTAAGGCATGGTTTTCCGTGTTGTTTTTCTGCTTAGGTCCCACCATCCTCACAGACCTTCTACTATGGCGTATAAACTGAGAGGTTCCGGTCAGACCTATGCTGTGGCAAGCAGCTGCTTGAGGTGTATTTATTGTTATTATTTTTAAATATTATTAAAATCATTTAATACATTTCATTTAGTGTCGTCATTACTTCTGCGAAGTCAACAAATACACAGAGTGACCTGGAAAGGTACGTCAAAAAACAGGGAGCGTTATCAGGGCACGAAACTGTGTCCAACAAATCTAGTAAACATGTCGCTTAACAGGCATGGTTACAGAGATACACGTCTTTCAAATTACCCCAGAGAGGGTTTCCCACAGTGGCATGCTCAACGATACTGACCCCAACGCAAATCCATTGGTAGGGTGGCCATACGTGATATCATATGCAATTGCCAACAACAGAAAGTGACACGTGAAAACGTCAAATGGACTGGTACCTTATTGAAATGAGACATGAACACACATTTTCTGGAGAAAAAATAGGTTATTTAATGGTGCCATCACAACACATTTTCGATGTTTCTTCCCTTGGCGCAAATACGGGCGTTGGCACAGTGACATAAGAACTGTCGAATGCGTTCGAAGGGTTTTTCGGACACACTAAGCTGCATGAGATGCACAACTCGTTTATATTGTTCACAGGGAGAAGTAAAAAAATGTTTCCACATGGCCCACAGGTAAAAGTCCAATGGGTTCGTGACCACGCCAGATCCGCTGTCGCACACCAATTGATGTGAGTTGGTGCGTCATCGCTCATAAACCAAATGCGCAACGTAGGGCCAATGGTAAATTTTTCCTGCAACCCGTGTAAAACGGTTCGTGGAAATGCAGGTAATCGGGAACTTTGAGGCTTGTGGGTAGACGTTACGGGCAAATGAGTGTGTGCTGGCGCACGAGTTGATATAGTAAAACGACGTTGGTGCTCTCCATGGATTGCATGTGGGTTGACCTCTGCTTAAGTGTGCTGATTGTAATAATTCAAGATTCCATTCCTGTCGAAACGCTCTTCGTCTGTCATTAGTATGTTTTGTAGGAAAATGGAGTCGTGGGCACAACTACGTAAGAACCATTCACATATAGCATGTCGGTGAGGTCCATATGCTAGTGACATCGCCTGCACCAGCTCAATATGATGTGGGTGCAGTATGTCCTCAAGTAGTATCCCAAATTAGGTTTCGGACGTTTCACTTTTGGTGCTGGTTGTCGGATTATTGCGCACGAAGTTGAAGATAGCATCTTCCAGTTGCGCAGTACGATTGCGGCTGCAATCGGATGTTATTGATCCAAGGCATCCATGTCTCGTAATCAATGAAGAATTGTCCAGCGATGAAACGCACGTCGAAGTAGATAGAGTTCTCTGTACTGGCGAGCAGCCGTCGCACCATTTCCTGCCCATTCTACTAACACCAGATGCATAGCGGCGTACGCAACACATGTGTATCACAAATGACAAAATTTGCTATATTGGGCAACCAAAGCGATTTTATGAGACGGTTACAGCGCTTCGCTTTATTCAAATTTTATCATGCGCAGATCCAACAGGGTCACTGACTGCACATGGGTGTCTTACGTGGGACCACGTGGTTTGGTGTGATTTGTTCGAAAAATAATTTTTTCTTATCGAAACCGCTATTTGTCCGAAATGGAAATTTGATGGATCAACATTTTATCAAACATTTGAGAATTAAGAAATATTGAAAGGCCGTTAGGAGGCGATTTCCTCTATAAGGTCGCTTCTGGTTTGTCACTGGGATTTCATCGGTGGTGTGTGTTTATGTGTCGGGGGGGGGGGGATCTGGTAAGAGAAGGTCAAGTTTAAGATTAGGCAGAATAAAACAATTTTTTCCCAAGCAATATAAGCACTTCCTTTTTTTCACTATTCTTAAAATCTGTAATCAGAGTTTTGAAGAGAAATAATTATATTTTAAATTTAAAATTGGGGTATTTACAAGAACTGTATAATATATCATTGAAGTATGACACCCCATCAAATGTTATGTCAAGGGGAGGTCAATTTAGAAATCTTATAACATTTAAAATATCCTTTTGGTGGGAAAATGTTACTAAAGGTAAAGATATAAATTATTTCTATCTGAATATCGATTTTTTCAGTAAAATTCCTTTAATATTTAAAGAATTATGCAAGTTCGAACATATAAAAGTAGCAATGATAGACATCCGAAGTTAATTGAAACCGAAATAGATAGCATTAATCCAAACCATTTCTGAAATAATTACATATTTTATAACTGTGTGGAAATAATTCGTTCGATGTACACATTTGGGCACCATTTCTCAAGTGAAATTTCACCTGCATATGATCAACACTGGAAGTCGAAAAGTCGTCTCAAAATCAGAAAGGCTGTTGTGATGCTCGCGTGGAATGATATGTCATACCAGGGGGAATTATTCTGTGTTTCCTCGATGCTTGAATTTGGTAACTTGCTTTTTCTGTGACAGCGGGAGAAAGCATTAGGCATCATCCAATGAACACGTATCAAAGATGAAATATATATAAATCTTATGGATAAGTTTTACAAAATCAAGCGTTAGATTTGGGACCGTCTCAGTAGGTAGCGCGCCAGGCTGGTAACCTGCATTTGCCAGGTTCGAGTCCCGCTTGCGCCAGCGTTCAGATTTATCTCCGCAAAACTTTCCGCCCTGCCCTCGGTCAGTAGGCGACACCAATGGGTTTGAAAAGGCCGTAGTCCGTCGGATGGACGATAAGCCATGGCGTGCGGGAAAGTCATACTCTGTGCGTATTTGCATTTTCGTTAAGGAATACGATGGATGACTTTGATAGGAGCCTAACATCCGTCTTCTAGCTATCCAGTGGGTACCCACCCCCCAACGTTCTCTCAGGCCTCGAGATCCTTGTGACCTAACCATTTAGCTCAGGGGTGGGCAAATAGCGGCCCGCGGGCCACATTCGGCCCGCTAAAAATTTTTTGTGGCCCGCTAAGACAGTCAGAAAAATCCGCCTTGAACCGAGATTTCCTTCCCGTGCGCGATCGAAGATTCGTCTCGTATTTTCCACTAGGACGGCCACGTCAATACGCATGCGCAGTGTAGATACGAAAACAATTGCCCACCCCTGATTTAGCTCATTGTATGCAAACAACATTTTGTCGCTGAGAGGTCCTCACTGTGGAGGAGAAAGGGCTCCCCTCTTTCTCCCCTATAGTAGGGAAGAACTACTGTTGAACTGACTTACAGATATCCTGCGGCTTTCTCCAGAGGAAGTTTACCACTAAAATGTTCAGTAAAATTAAAAAAAATACCAATAATTACTAAAATCATATCTGTGTCCTCTTTGTCCCTCTCCTTCAGCCTGCGAAAGCCCACGACAGCTATTTCAGGTAAATAATAAAATTTAAAAAGACCCTGCTTTTAGTTGGGAATAGCGCTCCCCTTGTCAATGTCAAATTCTAAACTGGGAAATGCATTAAACTTTGGGGCGGGGATGGTTCAGTCGGAGCACGCCTGGCTCGTAATCTGCAGTTCCCAGGTTCGAGTCCCAGCTGAGTCAGCGTTGAGATTTATCTCCGCAAAAATTCCCCGCCCTGCCCACGGTCAGTAGGGGACACCGATGGGCTTGGAAAGGCCGCCGTCCGTCGAATGGGCCGTTAAGCCGTGGCCCCGTGTGCGGGAGAGCCATACCTTGTGCACGTCAAAGAACACGCTGGATGGCCTTGACGGGAGGCTACCATCTGTCTCCCAACAGCTGTTCCAGTAAATCCCCTCCCCCAACCTTCTCTGAGCCTTCGGGGTCCTTGTGACCTGGCCATTTAGCCCATGGTGTGTAAAAAAGTGCCGCTCAGAGATAAAACAAACCAAACCAAACCAAATCAAAACTCCCTGCTTATGGTTAGAAAACGACACCGATGGGCATGGTAAACGCCGTCGTGTCCCGGATGGGACATTAAGCCATGGTACCTTGTGTGGAAGAACCATACCTTGTGGGAGTTAAAGTTCACACCAGATAGCCTTGAAGGGTGGCTACCATCTGTCTCCCAACAGCTGTTCCAGTGGTCTCATACACCAATCTTCTCTGAGCCTTCGCGGTCCTTGAGACCTGGCTATTTAGCCCATTGTATGCAAAAAAGTGTCGATCAGAGGTGAAACAACTCAACGCATTTATTTTTAGGTGGAAAATTACATTTAAGGGATACAGCATAATAACAATGCGCAACGCTTATTTATTTTAACGTTCCGTAGCTTTCTAAATTGCATATGTCTTTTTACAAGATGTTCTCGTTATCCGAGTCCCCGTTATTAGTTTTCCCACTTATATTATTATTAGTGGACCATAAATGACTATGGTAATGTTATTTCAGAAGAACTTAAAATGTGTAAGGTTAAGGTTTTAGAAAAAGCCTCCAGCAGAAGCCTCCCGATGAAGTTGTGGGTAATGTTGGGAACAATGATTCTCTCTATAATCGTTCTGCCAAAGTTGAACGCGAGCTACGAGAAGTTTTGACATGCTATAAAGCAATTCTACCAGTGAAAATGCAAACTGGAATTCAAACAATCTTAGGCTCGTTCTTTTCAAAACGCAACCTTATCACACAGGAATTTGAACCTTAAGAAAGTAGGATTCATATTTTTATTTCAAAGTCCCTGTTTTCACCCACCATGCCGTGAAAGGGCTTAGAAGATTGCTGTACCGTATCCCCTCCTCTCTAATGGTTCTGCATCTCCAGCAGACTCCTAATTCCTTCCCAACATCAATCTCCATCTGTTGGATCAAGAAAGATACCTTTATTTTTAAAGGCAATAAAAATTATTATGTTAAAAACAATAAACTTCAACAAATTGTTGTAATATAAGGTTTTCTGTAAAAAATACTGCGCAACCACATTTATGTGCAATCAGTCACACACAGAATGTAAAATTATCGTCTTATTTTTAACACAAATAGATAGATAATGTATAGTAAGTGATAAGGTAGTCTTTTAAGTGTCGTTTTTACCATCCCTTTTTAACCACCATGTTTTTTTTTTCGTTTTAAGTGTCGTTTTTACCTTCCCAGTTAACCATTGAAACGGAGAACTTCTCTATTCCCTTCTTTTTGTAAATGATTTCTAATTTGTTAAATACGATGAGGGTGATTTGGTGTGGAAATGTTATGAAGCGGGAACTCATTGATGTTATCAGTTTTTGTAATGTCCCATTCAATGTATGAACATAACATCTGAAGGCATGGGTAAAAAAAACAATAAAGATTAAACCACAATATAGAGTGGAATCCTAGGTGCAATAAAGGTGGATTCAGACAATACATGAGAGCTAAAAGGAAAAGGAATCTTTGGAGAATGATATCGTTTTAGATCTTTTGTATTTGTTAAGGACTTCTTGGTTATAATTTAAAAGGGAAGAAAATAACTGTGTTGGGATTTTTAGCCACGGTCTCTAACTTTTTGAAAGACGTTTAATTTGAATATATAAATATATGTTCGGTTCCCAGATATTTGTGGATTTGTTTGCTTGAAACAAAAAAGGTAGAATCAACAGTAATATTTATTGCTTTTACCTCTGATTGGAACTTTTTTGCACAAAATGGACTAAATGGCTAGGTCGCAAGGACCCGAAGTCTCAGAAAAGGTTGCGGGAGGGGATCCACTGGAATAGCTGTTGGGAGACAGATGGTAGCCTCCCATCAAATCCATCCAGCATGTTCTTTAACGTGCACAGGACATGACTCTCTCGCACACGTGGCCCATTCGACGAATGGCAGCCTTTCAGAGCCCATCGGTTTCCCCTACTCAAGGAGTGTCTAAGGGAGAAGAGAGCTAGCTTCCATAGGCTTAATGTAAACTTTTAGATTGCAGCGCCCTCTAAATATGGCAAATTCGTGCATTGCAATGAAGCCACCTAGCAGAAAGAGGAGCCAGTTCCTTGCGTTATTTTTCCACCTCCCAGCAAGGTTTTCAATGGCTTACACCACGTCACTAATTTTACATTCACTTTAGCTCTGTTCAAAGTGTTCATTTTTTAAATTTTACCATCATAATTTTCTTTTAACAAGGATTAATTAAAATTATTTTCTTCAATAAAATTCCGTTTTGTAAAATAGGCAGAGCCGTCCCGTGGCCGAGTGGTTAGCACGCTTTTCTACTGATCTAAGGGACCCGGGTTCGAGCCCCGGATTAGGCATGGATGTGTGTGTCGTTTTTCTGCTGAGGTCCTGCCATCCTCTCAGATCTCCTACTGTGGCATATAAACTGACAGGCTCCTGTCAGACCTCTGTGGCAAGCAGCTGCTTGAGGGGGTATTTATTTTTTTTTATTTTAAAATAGGCAGTAGCTATGCTCAAGAAAAGAATTTTAATATTTTGAACATTTTACAATATTTAATATATTTATAATAAATTGAAATTTATGGCTCTATGCGAGATAACATATTTTGTTTAATTATATTTTATAGAAATTTAGGTATTTTCAATAAAAGTCATATCGAGTTTCTTACTTGTATAAATTGTCAATAGATGGCAGCAGGCACTTCTCGTATCAACCATAAAAAAATTTACTATTAGAAGAAACTGCAGACACCTATATACATCGATATGCTCCAGAGAACACAAAACTGCAACATACATTGACTTACATGTTCGCAAGATGATTAAATGTATTAATTTATATATTAATTTTAAAAATTCTGCAAATTTACTCAAAATAAACATACAACGGTTTTTCCAGGTATCGTAAAATGTACTCCTGAACGAGATAAAACACTCATTGAATAACTTTAGGGTCAGCTACCACTGTGCCAAACAGCCATGGCTGTTAGACATTTGGAAACACTGGTTAAATCGCAAAATACATACCAATAGTAAGACAAACCATAGCTGTATTGGGCTAAAATGATTGCACTGCGCAGCGCAGATCGCCCCTTACAATTGTTTTTGTGCCTGACATCAATTTCCCACGTTCAGCTTCGGTAAAATTCCGCAGAACGGAGCCACTTACGATTGTGCGAAGCTAGCCTTCTTCTCCTTAGACCTTCTTTGTCCCTACTTACTGTGGGCAGGGCGGTGAGTTTTGTGGAGATAAATCTCAATTCTGACCCAGTTGGGATTCGAACCCCGCAACTGCAGACTGCAAAACTGACGTGCTCCGGAAAAAGCCATGCCCCTATCAACAGTGAGCCTAATGGAAGTAGATGTGATGTGATAAAATGTGATGGGAAGGTTAGAAACCCTTCAACAATGGGCTTCCTGCTATCCCAAACAAAGAATCGGACGTGTAAATCACAATGTAGAAAATAAAAATAATAGTTTTTCTGAATTTTTTAAAAGTTCCTACTTATGCAGAGTAGACTTTCTGTAATCCAATACTCTTGGATCTTAATTTCTTTTCTTTTTTGAGACAAAAGAGATTTCAAAAACAAAATTAACACTTCAAACAAGGTATAAAAAATAACAGTCACAGTTCTTTCTTCAGTTCCACCACAAAAATAACCATGAGGTTATCACTTGAGATACTGGCCACTAGAGAAAGTTTGTAAGCAAAAACACATTTTTCTTGAACAGTCAATGTTTCATATTTGTATATTATTAAATTCTTCTTCTTTTTATTTTCGAGAAACGAAAACCCAGCAAAGGATGAATTCAGATTCTGTATAATAAAGAACTTTCCTCCAAGAAACTGAGAATCAGGGTCTGAATTTTAAATCTATTACTTTTACTGTAGCTTCTGCAGAGAAGAGATTTCATTACAATTCTTCATCAATAATCTTCATCTTTTCCTTCAGAATTTGTCGTTGAAATTGATAGAGAGGACAATGTAAAAAGACATGAGAAACATTTTCTGGAGTTTTACAGATGGCACAAAGTGGAGAGGGTTTTTTTTTTATTTTGAAGAGCTTTTCATTTAAAGCACAGTGATCAAGGTTAATCCTGAAAAGAGCTGTTTGTTGTCTTCTGTTCAGATGAGATGTTTGAAGTTGGGGTGGGGGGCTATTAAAGATGCTGCGATAGAATAGGCCAACATTTTGAAAAAGTATAATCCATTCAGAGTGAGTTATTTTATTTTCTCTAATGCAGAAATCTTTGTATGTAATGATATTAAATATGTTTGCGGTTTTCTGTAAGCTCTCTCTAGCAGTTTTGTCAGCCTCTTCGTTCCTATGGATTCCTATATGGCTAGGAATCCACTGGATCAAAATTTGATTTTTATTTTCTTCAACATGTTTATTGCATTGCCATAATATTTCTGAAATTAATGAAGAGTTAGAGGTAGAAAGTGGATCAGCTAGAAGAGCTTGGAGTGAAGACCTGCTGTCTGAAAGAATCAGAATTTTTTCTGAATGAAAAATGAATGCCCATTCAAGTGCCTTGAGGATAGCCCAAAATTCGCCATTCATAATAGATGTTGGATTAGACAACGAAAATCCTTCTTTAATACTGAGACCAGGAATGCAGAAAGCACAGGATACTATTCCAGTTTCATCACTTCTAGAACCATCAGTAAAGATGTGGCAAAAACCAGCAAATTTCCCACCAATATACTGCATGGCAAGAGTCCATAGTTCTTCAGAAGGGTAGTGATGTTTTGAAATCACGTCAGGGATGTAAGGAAGAATATTTGGCCTAGAGATATTCCAAATGGGAAAATCGGGTATGTATGTGATATTAAAAGTTAAACACAATGTTGTTAAAAGAGTTGTGGTAGTTTTCAAATTTACCCTTCTGAATTCTGCGAAGTTTCTAGCCTGCTATGGCCAGTTTTATAATTCCTCTAATTAGTTACTAACTTTAAATTAACGCTAATCTGAATGTGGTATGCACGCTGCAGCTATGCCGACGAGCAAATCCATTAGCATTCCTGGCTTAAGATTTCTTTCCGTATTCACTAGCTGCAAGTGGTGGAACGGAGGAGTCGTTCTCAGCTCTCCATTGCAATCTCTGCTATAAAGGGTTAACAGGCTCAACTGGAGAGAATACAAGCAAAGCTTAATGCTTGTGAACGAAATCAGGCAATGTAGTCAAGACGTGTAAGTAAAGGGGTTACATGAAGAATATGTTTAAGAGATAAACATTAACGATGAAACTTACATTTCATTGACCATGATATTTTCTTATATTTTTGCTCTATAGTAAAGTGCGGAGATGACTCTGGGTTAACGTTCCAGGCTCGTAATCTGCAAATCCTACGTTCGAGTCCCAGCTAGTCCAGCATTGATATTTATCTCGTCATAACTCACCGCTCTGCCCATGATTAGTAGAGGACACTGATGGGCTTGGAAATGCCGCCGTCTGTCGGATGGACATTAAGGCATGGCTCCATGTGCGGGAGATCCATGCCATACGTACGTTAAAGAACGCTCTGGATGGGCTTAACGGAAGGCTGTCATTTGTGTCCCAACAGCTGTTCCATTGGTCCCCACCCCCAACTTTCTATGAGCCATCGGGGTCCTTGTGACCTGGCCATTTAGCTGATGATGTGCGAAAAAAGTGCCACTCAGAGGTAAAACAATCCAACCTGTATAGTTATTACATCAAAGTGTATTGTTTTATCTTGTCATGACCACATTTCGTTCAGTCACAGTTGGTTATTTGATCAACCAACAGCGTTGGACTGTTTTACTTCTGAGCTGCACTTTTTTGCACATAATGGGTTAAATGAGCAGGTCAATAAAAAAAAAACTCAAGAGCTCAGAGAAGGTTTGAAGAAAGGGACCCTCTTCACAGCTGTTAGGAGAACGATGGAAGCCTCCCGTCGAGGCCATGCAGTGTGTTGTTTCCATCGAACGTGCACAATGGAAATATGATTGAGGGATGCCATCCGACGTTCCATTATACAGGATAATACTACATCTGATGGATGGCACCACATGTCACATTTGTGTGCTGAAAGAGGCCTAATAGATAACTGACAATAAAGCTGGGGAGAAGAAACCTGTCGAAATGACCAGAATTACTTCCATCTGTTCGATTTATCAGGAAAGTGGAAACTTCGATTTTTCAGTTGTGTCAAGGAGTTATTGCCAATAAGATATGGTAGCATTGTGGTCTAATTTTATACTGTAACTCTTGTGCCGAAAGTCTTCAGTCATTTAAAGAGTAATTTCGAGCTTTTTTTTAAGAAATAAAAAAAATGATTTTTCGTTAACTAAATATCATATTGTTGGCACAATGTTCAAGTTCTGAACTCTCGTGGTTTCGACGATGGTTGAGTGAGGGGACCCACTGGACATCTGTTGGGAAAAGGATGTTAGCCTCCCATCAAGGCCATCCAGCGTGTTCTTTAACGTGTCTGGTGTGTGGGTCTTCCGCACACAGAACCAAGGATTAACGTCTCATCCGACGGACGACTGCCTGTATAAGCCAATTAATGAGCGCTATTCACAGTGAACAGGGTGGGGAGTTTGGCATAGAAAATCTGTACTCTTGCCCAGCTGGGATCCGAACCAGAGAAAATTGCTGGTTACGAGCTTGGTGCGCTACCGACTGAACCCCCCTTTTACCCCTTAATAAAAAAAAACATGTAAGAAAAATAAGGAAAGACATAAGGAACCTGAAAGAAAAAAAAAGAGAAGAAGGAAGAAAAAAATCGGCAAAGCTAAAAAAAAATGGGACAGATTAGAATAAAAATGTATTAAATAAGGGGAAGGAGAAAACAAAGGACAGGGAAATTCAAGAATTGTGATTTTCATGCATACGATGCCAAGGCTTAACGTTCCATCCTGCGGACGGCGACCTTTCCAGGCTCAATGATGTCCCTTTTCCGGCCGAGGGTGGATGTTTTTCAGAGAAAAATCTCAAAGCTGAACTAGTTGGAGGATTAAAGGAGAATCAGAGTAATATAATATAATATGAGGATATTAAATGTATAATCTTAATATATAATTATATATATATATTAATTATAATCTCTAATCTGAGAAGTCTAGGATTCCATCAGATTAAACCTGTCCCTCACCTCGCAACAGTGTGAAAAGGTAATAACATTCAAGAAGAATTTATTTTAGTAGTATCTGTACTATCATGTACTGCTTAGTTCACGAACTGCCTATTTTCATTCCTTAGTACTGCGTCAATATGGTCACTTGCTAACCTATTATACTTATACAGTTAACAGTGGAACAAATTCACCAGGATCCGGTTACTGGTCCAGATCGTGGTACACTGACCTCAACTTTTGATAACTCGAGATAGCCAGTGCTGCTATAATAAATTGACATAACTGTAGCCCAAACCAATAAAACGTAACGCGGTTATGCAATAGAGGTAGATGTGTTAATTCTGTTAGAGCTTTCTCAACTATTTAAAATACACATGGACCTTCTAAACTATTTAAAATGCACATGGACCTTCTAAACTATTTAAAATGCACATGGACCTTCTAAACTATTTAAAATGCACATGGACCAGCTACTGGTTTTGCTTAAAAGGATTTAGATTTTAAATTAATCTATATTTACTACCATTTCATTTATAGACAACAATAATACTAAAATACTTTTCTGTTTTTTTAAACGATGTCAAATGAGTTCCCTCTTTTTTACATTCTAGAAAGCATTTCTGGTGCATTCTTAAAAATAAATAATCTTTAAGAATATTATTTTAAATTAGTGTTTTATAGAGGTCCTATATAAGTAGAGGTTGGCCATCTCAAAATTGAAAGCCATGTTTTGTCGTCGCTCGCAATGTTTAGCGTGCATAGCTGAATAGTATTGCACGGTACTTATGGATTCCGGAAAAGGAATCCGGAAAAGGACAGATTTCAGTGTTCATGATTGGAAGCACTTTAGAAAACGGCTAAAAAACACTAAAAGTAAAGGGCTTTTTCTTTTTTTTAAAAAAAGGAGATATAATTTCGCTTTGTTGTCTGTCCGTCTGTAGACATCGAACTTTTTTGTTTATATAGATAAATAAAAAATTCTTTTTGTGTTAGATATGTATTAATGATATATTACGATTTGCATTTTTCGAATCTCCCAAAAGTTAGAACTGCGCCCTCTAACGGTGGAAAAGTAGGAAATTCCAAAACATCAAACGGATATTCCAAACGATATTGTTATGTTAGAAGTTTGAAATTTTGGTGTTGAAATGTAAAGATTGCGAAGTTATCATTGGCAACAACCACTTGATCCTTTAGACCAGAGGGGGGGGGGGGAGGGCAGGGGAGGTAAATGAATTTTTTTTTTGTTTTAACAGAAAAGTGTATATTTTTAGAGATAAATTAAAAATTCTTTTTGGGTTGGACAAGTGTTGAAGAAATATTACAATTGGCATTTTGCGATTTCCCCAAAAGCTATAATTGCGCCTTCTAAGGGTGGAAAAAATCGAAAAATCCCGAAATTTAAAACGAATATTGCAAACGATGTAGTTCATGTTAGAAATTTGAGTCGTGGAAATATGACAGTCTTGAAGATTCCATTGACAAGAATGCGTTGACCCTGCACCCAAGGTAGGTAGGAAACAGAAGAGTTTTAGGAAATAATTGGAAATCTCTTTTTTAGTTGGTAGTAATGAAATATAATTCGCATTTTCAAAAGTACTTTTAATTTATTTCATTAGAGATCACTAAATATCGCAAAACTTTTAACGAATCTTTTAAGTGATCTGTTTGTGGTTGAAATTTCGGCGTGTAGAATTCTGTTATGGTAGAAATTCCACTGGCATCAATGATCTTCCCACTATTTCTAGAGGAGCGAGAGAAAAACAACATTTTAAATTTAAGAACTAAAAGTAAAATACTTTTTATGTTTTATAATTATTAATAAAATATTACTATGTGCATTTCCCCATCATACATTAAAAAAACATAACCCCTCAAGTAGCTGCTTGTACAGAGGTCTGACAGGAGACTGTCAGTTTATACGCCATAGTAGAAGGTCCATGATGATTGCGGGACCTCAGCAGAAACACAACACGAACACCCATAATTCAAACTTTTAAGGAGTAAAAAAGTAGGCAAAAACTTCATTCTCTTCGAAAATTAGATTCCCGTATGCGCCAAAGGCGATATGCGTTCTTCTAGTTATTTCATACTTTCAGTACCCTCTGACAGTGGAAATTCGAACTACTGTATAATTGAGAAAATAAACTATTAATATTTTATTAATACCTGTAATGTGCGAAAAAAAATTTTCATTTATCTCTTAAAACAGAAAAGTTGCATTTTATCAACGGAAGTTTCTAGCAAAAATAGATAGTTTGCAATATTTATTTAAAGATCTGGCATTTTCCAGCTTTTTTCCGCAACTAGAGGTCACCTTTCGAGATTTTATTTACCGCCTTTAGCACTCTCTAACACTGGAAATTCCAGCTGACAGGGATTCGAAAAATGTAAATATTAATATTTTTCTAGAAAAAAATTTCGCCGACATACGGGATTCGAACCCGCATCTCTCCAGAAATATGCAAGAGTATTCTAACCTGTTGAACTAACACCGGCTTTTTTCACCCAAAAAAAATTATTTATTTATAGACGTTTAAACGTCTACAGGTAACGCTGAGATTATCAAATATTGTTTAAATCATTAATAACGCTAAATAGCGTTGACTTCCTTATTTATTTCCATCTTACTCAGAGCACTAAAAAAGAAAGTTGCCATCTGAGATCATAGATGGCGCCATAAGGAGGCGCCCAGAAATCACGGAAAGAGTGATAGTCATTATTATTGGAAATAAGACTGAGATGGCATTAGTTCAACAGAATAGAATACTCTAGCACGTTTCTGGGGAGATTCGGGTTCGAATACCGTATGTCGGCGAAATTTTTTCCACAAAAACCTTTATTGATTTATAGACGTTTAAATGTCTACAGGTAACGCTGAGATTATCAAATATTGTTTAAATCATTAATATTTTGTTAGTGCCTGTAAAAAAATATATATATACATTGTTTCGTTTATCTCTAAGAAAAAGTTTCAATTAGCACCCCTTTTTGGCTAAGATGGCAAAGCCTTGTTGCCATTGTAAACCTTCTAACCATAACACTCTACTACCAAAATTTCCGATTTCCACTGTAAATAGTTTGTTTGGAACATTCGTTTGAAATTTTAACATTTTCCATCTTTTCCCATCGCTAGAGGGCGCTATTAAAGCTATTGAAAATTTCCAAAATTGCGAATCGTAATGTTTTGCCTACTATCCAACCCAAAATTATTTTTTATTTAGATCTAAAATTAAAAAAAATGATTCTATAGGCGGACAGATAGGTGGAAAGACAGACGGACAGACAACAGTTAACAGAGAGAAGGACAGACAGACGAACAAATACTGGCATAGGAGACAACAAAGTGAAAACATAGCTCGTTTTTCAAACGAACCTTAAAGAAATATTTTGTTGGTTTTCATTTAGCTCATTTCACTTTTACAGCCGATTGCGGTCTTCTGATGGAGTTTCTCGGAAAAAATATTCATTAATCAAAGTCAAGTGAAAATTCAAGTGAAATATTTACACGCAAATGCAGCGCTGTGAGGCTTTTATGGACAAAAATGTGGTAGAAATGTGTAAAACTATAACTACTGAGAAGTTTTAACTTGGTACATACACTGATTCATAGGCTTTCATCTCACGGTACGACAAAATATGGCGCCTATAAACCACGTGACTCAGTCAACCAATGGCAGTGAATCACCGAGATGCCCAGACTTTAACTATACAGGACCTCTTAGTGGTTTAGCGTGCTTGGCTACTGATCTAAGAGACCTGGTTTCGAGCTCCGGGTAAGGCATGGTTTTCCGTGTTGTTTTTCTGCTGAGGTCCCACCATCCTCACAGACCTTCTACTATGGCGTATAAACTGAGAGGTTCTGGTCAGACCTCTGCTGTGGCAAGCAGCTGCTTGAGGTGTATTTATTATTATATTAAAAATAAGGAAAGAAATAAGGAAGCTGAAAGAAAAAAAAAGAGAAGAAGGAAGAAAAAAATCGGCAAAGGTAAAAAAAAAATGGGACAGATTAGAATAAAAATGTATTAAATAAGGGGAAGGAGAAAACAAAGGACAGGGAAATTCAAGAATTATGATTTTCATGCATACGATGCCAAGGCTTAACGTTCCATCCTGCGGACGGCGACCTTTCCAGGCTCAATGATGTCCCTTTTCCGGCCGAGGGTGGATGTTTTTCAGAGAAAAATCTCAAAGCTGAACTAGTTGGAGGATTAAAGGAGAATCCCAGTAATATATAATATGAGGATATTAAATGTATAATCTTAATATATAATTATATATATATATATTAATTATAATCTCTAATCTGAGAAGTCTAGGATTCCATCAGATTAAACCTGACCCTCACCTCGCAACAGTGTGAAAAGGTAATAACATTCGAGAAGAATTTATTTTAGTAGCATCTGTAGTATCATGTACTGTCGCTCAAAAAAGTATCCGAACACTACGGTTGATTACAAAATTCAGAAAAAATATCTGGCAACGATTTTTTTAGAAATTAGTGATCTGGCATCCTTCGTGTCACGTGACTCGAAGGTTGCCAGATCACTAATTTCTAAAAAAATCGTTGCCAGATATTTTTTCTGAATTTTGTAATCAACCGTAGTATTCGGATACTTTTTTGAGCGACAGTACTACTTAGTTCACGAACTGTCTATTTTCATTCCTTAGTACTGCGTCAATATGGTCACTTGCTAACCTATTATACGTATACAGTTAACAGTGGAACAAATTCACCAGGATCCGGTTACTGGTCCAGATCGTGGTACACTGACCTCAACTTTTGATAACTCGAGATAGCCAGTGCTGCTATAATAAATTGACATAACTGTAGCCCAAACCAATAAAACGTAACGCGGTTATGCAATAAAGGTAGATGTGCTAATTCTGTAAGAGCTTTCTCAAATAACGAAAATGCACATGGATCACAGGTAGAGAACTAATGGTTTAAATTAATCTAAATTTGCTACCACCATACTTATAGTGAATATATAATAGTAAAATTATTTTTCCTTCTAGTCACAACTGGATAACAATGTGTTGTTGCTATTCTAGGAAGCACCCATTGGGTACATAAATCATCGTTAAGAATATATATCATTATTTAGCGAATACCGTTAAATATCATCTAATATATTGCTTTTAGTATCGTCACTACTTCTGCTAAGTCAACAAATATACATGGAAAGGTACGTCAGAAATCAAGGAGCGTTATCAGGGCACGAAACTGAGTCAAAAAAGGTGTAGTAGATATGTCGCTTAACATGCATGGTTACAGAGATAGAACTCTTTCAAACTACCCGAATTGTGAAGAGGGTTTCCCACAATGGCATGCTCAACGACATTGACCCCAATGAAAATACCGTAGGTAGTATGGCCAGACGTGATGTCATGTGCAAATGCAAACAGCAGAAAGTGACACATGAAAACGTCAAATAGACTGGGCACATTAGTGAAATGAGACATGAAAACGCAAAATATTTGGAGAAAAAATGGGTTACTTAATGGTGCGCATCACAACAGATTTTCGACGTTTCCTCCCTTGGCACAAATACAGGCATCGGCATAGTGACATAAGGACTGTCGAATGCTTTCAAAGGACTTTTCGGACACACTCATTCGCATGTTGCATGAGACCCACAACTCTTTTATATTATTCACAGGGAGGAGTAAACAATTGTTTTGACATTACCCTACAGATGTTGAGGATAGCGTCCAGTGGATTAATGTCTAGCAATTGAACACGGTAGTTTACAGGAAACTCGGGACCACACCAGATCCAACGTCGCCGATAGTGGTGGTGGAGCAACAGTCACGCACACCGACTGAAGTGATGTGGTGGGCATAGTTTATAAATCACATGGAGCAACGAAGGGCCAATGATACGTTGTCCAGTAATCATGTAAAACGGTAACGAAGAAATACAGATAATCCAGCCTTCGGGTCTTATGGATAGTCGATCTAACGGAGGTGCACATGTTAATGGTAAAACGACTTTGGTGCTCTTCATAGAATAGGTTGCATATGGGTTGTCTTCTGCCGATGTATGCTGGTTGAAATAATCTAATATTCCATTCCTTTCGAAAGTTATCAGTATGTTTTATGAGACGATTGGTCGTGGTCACATTTACGTAAGAACCACTCACATAAAGCATGTCGGGGAGGTCCATGTGCTGGTGCCAATGCGTGCACATGCTGGATGTGATATGGATGCACTGTTCTCATGTAGAATTTCCCAAATTACGTTTTGAACGTTCCCAGATATGTCGTTACAGTATTGGTGCTTATTGTCGGATCTTTTCGCACGATGTTGAGGATCGCGTCTTCCAGGTGCGTCGTACGATGATGGCCACAGTCAGAGATTATTGACCCAAAGCATATATGTTCGTGTAACCAATGAAGGATTGTCCAGCGACAAGGTGAACGTCGACGTGGATTACCCTCTCTGTAGTGGCGAGCATCCGCCGCACCATTCCTTGCCCATTCTACTAACACCAGATGAATATCAGCGTACTCAGCATACGTGTATGGCAGATGACAAAATTTGCAATGGTAGGTAACCCATGCTGTTTTATCAGGCGGTTACAGTGGTTTCGTCGCTCTATGTAAATTTTATCATGCTCAGACTAACAGGGTGACTGATTACATATGGGTGTTTCTCGTGGGATGACGTGGTTTGGTGTGATTTGTTCGAAAACGATTTTTTAAAGGAAATTTGTTCGAAATGGAAATTTGGTCGATCAACATTTTGTCAAGCGTTGGAGAATTAAGAAATATTGTGAGGCCACTAGGGAGTGGTTTCCTCGATAAGATCTCTCTGGTTTGTCACTGGAATTTCATCGGGGGGGGAGGGGATCAAGGAAGAGTAAACTCAGTTTTAGATTAGGAAGAATAAAACACTTGTTTTCCAAACAATATGGGCACTTTATTTTTGTTTCACTGTTCTTAAGATCTATAATCAGAGCTTTCATGAAATGGAATTATATTTTAAATTTAAAATTGGATTGTTTACCACAACTATACACTATATCATTAAATTATGACACCCCATCCCATGCTGTGTCAATTGGGAGACTAATTTAGAAATCCTATAACATTTAAAACAACCATTTTGTGGGAAAATGTCACTAAAGTTAAATTAAAGATATGAATCATTTCTATCTAAATATCGTTTTTTCAGCAAAACTCCTTTAATATTTAAATAATTACGAAATTCGAACATATAAAAATTGCAATATTAGACATTTCAAGTTAATTGAAACCGAAATAGAAAGCATTAATTCAAACCATTTCTTATATAATTGCATATTTTATAACTATGTGGAAATAATTTGTTCGATATACGCATTTGGGCCCCATTTCTCAAGCGAAATTTCACTTGCAAGTAATCAACGCTAGAAATCGAAAAGGCGCCTTCAAATCGGAAGCGCTGGTGTGATGTTTACGCGGAATGATACGTCACAGCTGGGGAATTCTCCCGTGCTTACTTGATGTCTGAATTTAGCAAGTTGTTTTTGCTTTGGCAGCGAGAGAAATCATTAGACATCATCTAATGAACACATGTGAAAGTTGAAATATGCATAAAGCTTATGGAGAAAGCTTGGAAAGACCACAGTCCGTCGGATGGGACGTTAAGCTGTGGTCCCGTGTGCAGGAGAGACATAACCTGTGCACGTTAAAGAACACGCTGGATGGCCTTGACGGGAGGCTACCATCTGTCTCCCAACAGCTGTTCCAGTGGGTCCACTCCCCCAACCTTCTCTGAGACTTCGTGATCCATGTGGCCTGGCCATTTAACCCATGGTGTGCAAAAAGTGCCGCTCAGAGGTAAAACAACCCAACCTGAACGTACCCGGCGCTGCCCGGGTGTCACTTTTAATCTGTATATTCTTATTTTCACTGTACTAAAGGTAAAGTTCGTAAGTATCGCCCCTCCCCGACATTTTAGCACAGATTTTCAACAGGAAGAAATTTGCACTGATCGTTGTTGACGTCAGTGAGCACTCCTCATAGTCCGTGGCTTAGTTTCTGCGTAAGCTATCGAGATTTTATTTCCGTTACCACAGATTTTGTAGCCCTATGGTCCCGTGATATTCGTTCGCATGGTCCAAATTTCCTGCACAGGTCCCTCGTGTTGCCCGGTGATTGGTTTAAAAATCAGGTTCTTAATCAAATTTGACAGCGATTTTCGTTTCCCGTAGGAATAGCACGTAAATATTCTTGGTTCGAGCAAGCCCCCCTTTTGGACTTTCGACCTGACATTTGGCACTGCAATCCGGATCACAACCAAAAACGTTCGCTGAAAATTTGGCTCATGTACGTTGATTTCTCGATGAGTTATGGCTGCCACAGACAGACTGACTCACAGACTAACAGACAGATGCCTTCTTTTATTCTTTAGATGTGTTCCCAACAGATCAATTATCTAACAACTGTGGACACATACAGAGAGAATAAATCAAAATTACTACACATAAAGATACTTAAACAAATCAGTATAAAAAAGTGAAAAGGACATATACCACATTTTGGAACAACATATACAACACACTTACATAAACACAGATAATAAGAAATAACATCAAAAATAAAGTAACTCCATATAATGTGATTTGAATTTTTTTAAAGACATTATAAACAAATCGAAGATATTGTTGTACAAGTTAAAAAGTTTGTTAAATTTTTCCGTGGTTAGGTTTTTCAATGTATTTGATTTATGAAATGTAACTCTATATAAATGGAGTATTTCTCGTTGTATGCTTCGTTAACGGATTTCGGTTGATTTCCGGAATTCAGCTCATTTAAAACAGTAGTTCGGTGCAATCTATCATGTTGGTTAACAATTTATAAAAAAAATAGACACAAGCTTTTCTTCTGTTACATAATAAGCAAACATTATACAAATGTCAAAGCTGAAATATGTATAAAGCGCATGCAGTAGTTTGACGAAATCAAGCTTTAGATTTGGGGGCGGTGGTAGCTCAGTCTCGTAATCGCCAGGCTCGTAATCTGCATCTCCCAGGATCGAATCCCTCCTGGGCCAGCGTTCAAGAATATCTCTGTAAAATTTTCCACACTGCCCTTGGTCAGTTGGCGACACCAATGGGCTTGGAAAGGCCGCCGTCCGTCGCATGGGACGTTAAGCCGCGGCCACAGTGTGCGGGAGAGCCATACCCGGTGTACATTAAAGAACACGCTGTATGGCCTTGATGGGGGCCTAACATTATTCTTCTAACAGATGTCAAGTGGGTCCCCACCCCCCAAAATTCTCTGAACCCTCGGGATCCTTGCGAACTGGCCATTTAGCTCATTTTGTGCAAAACAATGTGTCGCTCTGAGGTAAAACAACCCATTGGCAGTTCCAATATCAGCAATGACTAACATGATATCACTGCCCCAGCTTGAGTAAGTTAAGGTCGCCAACAAGACGATAACAACTGAAAAACATGACAACGATTTTCATGACGTCATCAATGGAGGGACAAAATCCCCTTTACCCAATCTTCTCTGAGCCGCAAGGGTCCTGATCATATATCCCATTGTGTGTCTTACCTGTTGTCTTATAAATAAATAAATAAATACCCTCTCAAGCAGCTGCTTGCCACAGAGGTCTGACAGGAGCCTGTCAGTTTATATGCCAGAGTAGAAGGTCTGAGAGGATGGCAGGACCTCAGCAGAAAAACGACACGAACATCCATGCCTTACCCGAGACTCGAACCCAGGTCCAGTAGATCAGTAGCCAAGCGCGCTAACCACTCGGCCACTTGTCTTACCCAGAGGAAATGTATTGAAATTTAAATGGGTGCGAACGATACAAATATGTAATGCAAGAATAAATTGATTTTATTTCAGTATTGGGTATTATTGTATCATAGTATTTGATTACGTATTAGTATTTTTATTTTGATTAAGTCGTTGAATTTTAAAAACGTTACTTCAAGAGATCCTCAACTGGTGTGGATGCACTTTGGAATGAGGGTGAATGGCGTAACTTTAAAAGGGTGATTCAATACCATCAAAAATTACAAATAATTTTTTATTTCATAAAATGTGTTAAGTTGGAGCAACGCGGCAAAGTGAATTTAACATTAAGAGAGCCTCGTAGAAGTGAACCAGTCAGTAAGTGGGTTACAATTGAGAAAGATTGAGAACCACTATCAAGAACGTCTGCAGAAATTTCTGCTAGAGGTGAGGGGTAAAGAATATTTGAAAGAACACCATATCTATATTTGTATTTTCTAAATTAACTACCACAATATTTATACACAAAGAAAATACTAAAATAGGTCATTCGTTTATTGCTTTAAAAGTTTAAATTTATTTTTGCTTTCTAGGATGCACCCATGGTGCAATATAAATCATGCATAATATTATTCATTTCGAAATACCATTAAAAATCATTTAATACATTGCATTTAGTGTAATGACTACTTCTGATAGGTCAAATGCATATAGCCGTTTCCACATTCTTCTCTGAGCCCCAAGGACACTGGCTACTGGCCATGTATCCCATTGTGTGAAAAAAAGAGTGCCTCTCACCGGTAAAACAAGCCAACCCAAAGGAAATGTCTTGAAATTTAAATGTGTGCGAATGCTGCAAATATCTAATGCAAGAATAAATTTATTATATATCAGTATTTCTATTATTTTATCATAGTATTTTATTATGTATTAACATTATAATTTTGAATTTTAAAAACGTTACTTCAAGAGATTCTCAATTGGTGTGGATCGACCTTGGAGTTAGGCGAATGAGGGTGAATGACGTAACTTTGATTCAACACCATCAATAATAGAAATAAGTTTTTTTATTTCATAAAATGTATTACGTTGGAGCAATGCGGCAAAGTGAATCTAACGTTGAGAGAGCCTCGTAAAAGTGAACCAGTAACTAAGTGGGCTACAAATGAAAAAAATAGAGAACCACTATCATGAACGTCTGCAGAAATTTCTCCAAGGGGTTGGGGAAAGAATATTCAAAGAGCGCCATTCTATGTTTTTTTCAGATAATGGGTTCGGTTTTTTAGAATACATTTATTGATATCTACTTCCGAGCGGAAAAAATTATAATTTACATGTTCGAATAATAATTTTCTTTAATTTAAATACAACTATGGGAACAAATATTTTATCACGTAGAGTCCTGTTAATGCAAGTCGAAAAAAATCAAGTAATCCTGCAATTTTATATAATTTAGAAAAACACATTTCCAGATTTTCAAATGGCGTAATAGTAGTTTATTAACAGTGTTTGTAATTATATATTTCTTATTATAGGAGATCCCCGTTAACAGTTTTCCTACCTATAAGGGGGGAAGTTACTGAGGAACTCAATAAATTGTCCTCGTATAGGTAGGGAATTATTAAATTCTATCTGTACCATTATTACGAAATGAAATATTCCCGCTATCTCTCTTTATCGTCCCGTTACACGTTCCTGGGGGCGGGGGTGGCTCAGTCGGTAGCGCGCCAGGCTCGTAATCTGTAGTTCCCAGGTTCGAGTCCCAGCTGGGTCAGCGTTGAGATTTATCTCCGCAAAAATTCCCCGCCCTGCCCACGTCAGTAGGGGACACCGATGGGCTTGGAAAGGCCACCGTCCGTCGTATGGGACGTAAGCCGTGGCCGCGTGTGTGGGAGAGCCATACCCTGTGCACGTTAAAGAACACGCTGGATGGCCTTGACGGGAGGCTACCATCTGTCTCCCAACAGCTGTTCCAGTGGGTCCCCTCCCCCAACCTTCTCTGAGCCTCCGGGGTCCATGTGACCTGGCCATTTAGCCTATGGTGTGCAAAAAATGCCGCTCAGAGGTAAAACAACCCAACCCAAGTTACACGTTCCCTCCCCACTAATATCTCTTAGCTTCCCTCTAGGAGCTCCTCATTGTGGAGGAGAAAAGGCTCCCCTCTTTATCCCCTATAGTGGGGAAGTACTATTGTTCAACTGACTTACAGATATCCTGCAGCTTTCTCCAAAGACGTTTACCACTAAAATTTCAATGAAGTGAAATAAATTTCCAATACTTCCAAGAATCTTATCTGTATCCTCTCTGCCCCTCTCCTTCAGCCTGCGAAAGCCCACGACCTATATTCTAGGTAAATAATAAAATTGAAAAGTCCCTGCTTTTTATTTGGCACAGCGCTCCCCTTGTCAATGTCAAATTCTAAACCGGAATGTGCATTAAACTTTGGGACGGGATGGCTCAGTCGGAGCTCGCCAGGCTCGAAATCTGCAGTTCCCAAGTTGGAGTCCCAGCTGAGGCAGCGTCGAGATTTATCTCCGTAAAACTTCCTGCCCATGGCCAGTAGGGGATACCAATGGGCACGGTAAAGACCGCCGTACGTCGAAAGGGACATTAAGTCATGGTGCCATATGTGAGAGAACCATACCCTATGTACGCTAAAGAACAGCCTGAATGGTCTTGACAGGAGGCTACCATCTGTCTCCAACAGCTGTTCCAGTGGGTTCCCTACCCCAAACTTCTCTGAGCCTTCTGGGTCCTTTAGCCCATTGTGTGCAAAAAGTGCCGCTCAGAGGTAAAACAACCTAGGGCATTATTCTTTAGGCGTACAAAATTGCATTCGAGAGATATAGAATAATAACAATACGCAAAGTTTGTTAATTTTAATGTTTCGCAGCTTTCTAAATTGTGTATTTTTTTTGCAAGAGGTTCCCGTTATCCGAGCCTTCGTTATCAGTTTCCCAACTTATACGGGGACGAATTATTGTTGGAACACAAAGGACTATGAGAACGTTATTTCAGAAAAACTTAAAAACTGTACGGTTTTTAAAAAAGCCTCCAGCAGAATCGATGAAGTTGATGGTTATTTTGGGAACAATGATTTGTTTTGATTCTTTTTAAACAATTTGTTTTAATATAATATTTTATTGTAAAAACAAAATTACGCAACCACATTTATGCGCTTACAAATACACACAGAACTTAAAATTGGCGTACTATTTTAAACATATACTGATCGAATACGTATAATAAGGTAATATCTTTAAAAAATATAAAATCAAATGTTTAATCAGAGGATCATATCCTTATTAATCGCTATTTGCATTTTTTCTATGGGCAGAAATTACCCCGCTTCAAAAGGATTCGCTTTAAGTTGCGTTTTTACCTTCCCAATTAATCACTGATAACGGGGACCTCCCGTATTCCCTTCTTTTTGTATGATTCCTAATTTGTTAAATACGATGAGGGTGATTTGGTGTGGCAGTGTGATTAAGCGGGAATTCTTTGATGTTATCAGTTTTTGTAATATCCCAGGCAACTTGTGAACTTAACAATTTGCATCTGCATATGAGCCTTGAAGGCATGGGTAAAAAAACAACAAAGATTAAACCACAATACAGAGTGGGCCCATAGGTGCAATAAAAATAGATTCAGACAATACAGGAGAACTAAAACGAAGAGCAATCTTTATAGAATGCTATTATTTCAGATCTTTTGTACTTGTTAAGGACTTCTTGATCATAATTTAAAAGGAAACATAATAATCTGTTTAGGATTTTTAACCACGGTCTCTAACTTTTGAAAGACGTTTAATGTGATTATATATCTGTTCGGTTCCCAGATCTTTGTGCATTTGTTTGTTCGAAACAAAAAAGGGGAGTATCGAGAGCAAATTTAATGAAAGCGGAATACATGATGTTAAAAGTTAAATAGTGTAGTTATTGAAAGAGCTCTGGTAATTATCAATTTGCACATGTGGTATAGGGCCGCTCTGGTAGTTAGTGATAAGGGAACGACGCAGTTTTCTATTTCGTCACATCTAATTACTTATGATGCTGAACTATGTCAAATGTCGCATTGGGCCAGATGATAAACGACTTACCACTCTATAATAGAAAACGATCAATTAGGTTTTTAATTACCTTCACCCTTACTTAGGTGAAATCACAGGTTCGCGGGTTGTTACACCGGTACCGACATATCCTTTAGACTTGCTGCACTAAGTGATGTGTAGAAAAGTGACCAATTATTCAAGCACGAAAAAAGGAGATGGACGACACAATTCATTTACATTTATATACAATTACGTGCTGGGGATGCACTCGATTCCGTGGGCCTTTGCTGCTGCAAACAATCATACAATGAAGTGGAGATCTGAGCTTGGTAGATTCTCGCTTTTCCGACTTCAAACTTCGCGAAAGGATATTTAGTCCTTGCCTACAACCTGTTTCACACAAAACCGTACCTCAGTTTACACAGAACTGTATCTTGGTTCAAACATAATTGAATACAGGTTCACATAGAACCGAACCCTAAGGAAGAGGGTTCGGTTCTATGTGAATCAAGTATTAGCCTAATCTTGCTCTCAATATTGCTGCTGTTGTCTTCAGCGCTAGCACTCGCGCCCAAGGCTAGTCGTAAATAGCCAGTTCAGTCCTGGAAACAACAGCTCATGAGTCACATCCCCACAACAGCACTCCAAAAACACAATAAATACAGATATATATTCAGCACAACAAAAATACAATAATAATAAAAATAACTAAAATAGAGAGACATCACATGTCCCTCCGATAAAACGTTTTTGTCCTGTCTATCACTTAGATGACAAAAGCTATGCTTTTGTGTCACTCTTATTTTAATTATACCCCATTTGACTGGTGAACATTGTCCTAACCCGAAGACTGTAGGTTAATTTACTTTAGTGCACCAACTGTCACTGTCACTCGGAAGTAATTAACTTCAGTTCCCTTCTTTAAATGTTCACAAACTCGATGACCTTCAGTGTTCCAACAAAACATGTCACTGTGGGTCGGGTAGATTGCATCCCTTCACAGTTTCATCCCCCCTTTCTGAATTGCCATCTGTACCCCTTTCATTGCAACCCCTAACTTAATTACCAACACCCCCAGGAGTTTTCTTAACAACAGAATGCTTTCGGATAGAGTGAACTCCGATCGGTCAGCGTTGAGATTTATCTCCGCAAAATTCCCCGTCCTGCCCACGGTCAGTAGGGGACAGCGATGGGCTTGGAAAGGTATCGTGTCCTGTATCGATGATGATGACGCATCGATAATTCTCCCCTTCGGTTTCCCTGGCATCTGTCAATCCCTTACTTCTTGTGCAATTAGATGCTATTGCGCATGCTTTATCTTTCGTTTTGCAATTCTTCCTCTTTATTATGAATTCAAAATTCCTATTCTTTATAAATTTCCTTAGCCCTGTTTACCTCTGGACTTGTTTCCTCTGTTTTCCGATATTTTCCTAATACATCTTCTATTTCTTCGATCACTCCTTTTTATTGAGCTTCCGTATTTTAACGAAACATTATTTTTGAACAAGACACTATGCTTTACTACAGAAACAATTCTTTTTGCCTCGCCCTTGTTAACACCAAAATTATTACTTCTATTAATACTTTCTTTATTAATAGTTAATGACCACTTTGGTCCCCTTCCGTATTTTCTTCTATCTTTAAAATTTTTTTCTCTCATGACCGTATGGATACCAGAACCTTTTCTACTATATCAGCACCTCGGCTAAATCTTCCTCTAATCCCAGCGTCATTACTTCGGTCATATAGACAAAATCGCTTCTCCTTTCTTTCCATGCCTTCGACAGCCCTTAGCTGTATTTTTAACACTTCCTCTATATCATTAATTATAGAATCTATTTACTTATTTCTGTCTAAAAATCTCTCGCCTATCTACTTTAACATTTTCTCCTTATTACCACTATTTACTTTATTACCACATTTTCTCATTATTACCTCTATTACAATATTACTATCGTCCTTATATTTAAAACCTAATTCTTGGATATTTACATTTCTGATCTTACGTAAGTTCTCAGTTAGATTCTTACTCTTCGTTAACTGTTAACTTCCTCTGATTTATTCTTATCCAATATCTCTATACTATCTCTTACCTCAGAATTATATATATTATATATATTATCTGTCCTTACTTGGCTAATTTCTTCTGCCTTTTTAATACACATATTAATCCTTATTTTAGCATTAGGTTTCTTTGTCTGTCTGATAATTATTTTTTGCATCACATTCAGACACTTTATCCAACTGAAATTTACTCCTACTTTGCAAATTACATTCCTTTTCCATAGGAAGATCACACTTTACATCACGATCATTTATTCTAACTACTTGACCATGATTCTTTACCACAGAATCAATCACCTGATCAAATTCTATTCTACTTTTAACCTCAGATTGACCCAGTGCTTCTCTGAAAATTACTGTGAGAGTCGGATTTAATAAAATTTCCTACTACTAGATAGTCAAACGCAGTTGCAAAATTATCATTATTCTCTACGAACCTTTTTACATCCTGATTTGTAGTTGTCATTTCGGCTTCATTATGACTACTGTTTTCTCCACAAATATCAAGTTTATTACATATGGCTCTACTTGCTATTACATCAATTGTGCTTTCTTCACAATTAATTTTATCATGTTTGTCAATTATGGTACAATAATCAACACCTCTACTAGATAAATCCTTATTTAAATATATCTTATCCTCATCCTTCTCACATTTAATATTATCGCTATCTACATTATTATTTAATTTGCCCTCATGTAAATTTCTATATTCCATTTCTCTTTCTCTGATATTTAATACTCTTACTATCATCTTTCTCCTTATTAGGTACCTTACATAATATTTCACACTTGTCTAGATTAGAGGTTCTCAACCTGGGGTATGCAGTAAACGTTTTTGGGGTACGCCGTGAGAGCTCAAAAGTCTCTAGATCTAGTAACAAATGTAAAAATAACCATTGTTATACTATAACTATAGTTTCATCTATCTATACAAGTAGTACGCAAGTTACATGGACATTTTCAGGGGGTACGAGAAGCATAAAAGTTTGAGAACCACTGATCTAGATAAATATTTTCTTCACTAAATTTAGCCACATTCTTCTCCATCTTAAATTTAATTGCACTACATGCCTCACTGCTACCCCTTATTTTTATTCTATATATCAAATTTAGCCTTATCCTTAGCCTTTTCAGGCAACCTCTCTAGGGAAACGAAACAATTCAGAGTGATTAACATATCAGCACTCAATTCATCCACCATCGCACATAAAATTCCACACTTTCCTTCATATTCTCCTGCCTGACTTCCATCAATAGCCCTTTTGAGTGGGACAGTGATTACTAAAGCCTCCAGTCGACCTCTGAAAGCTAGAAAAATCACTAGTAAAACCTTCGCCTCCGACTCCTTATATTTCTCTGGGACTAAAGACAGAAACCTGAGCAGAAACCTGAGCCCTTATGACAGAAACCTGAGCCTCCGAATCCACAATAGCATTAGACATTTTATCCTCACACTTAATATGAACAATCATTAGAGGTTCTATGCCTTGACATGAATCTCTGCATTTCTGCCTTTCAGCATTGCAGCCTTCCAATCTTGCTTCTGCTTCTAATGTCATAAACTGGCACCCAACTTTGCAATAATGACCCTGCTCCCCTCCCTGGACTGACTCGTGTGTTTTTACATTAAACGCTCTGGTCACTTTCGTGTTCTTGCTATATTCTTTAGCCAAATGTCCTTTCTGGTTATAGATAAAGTATGTTCTGCAAGAAAAGCTCTTATTCAGTTTTCTTTTAAAATCACTCCTTTTGTTTTCTGACAATTTGTTTTTCGGGTTCGAATTTTGTCCTAAATTACTTTGCCTAAAATTTAATTTAGTAGCTGACTGGTCGAATCTGTGTTCCCTATTTTCTGACTTAAACTTTTTACGAGAATTAACAATGCATGTTCATTGTGCCTGTAGAAAATTCTCTGCAATTTCGGCAATTTCGTGGTAATTTTTCCACGACTCATTTTCCTGCAACGTGATATGATTTCTCACACCCGGTGGTAATATATCTTTAACTTTATCGGCTAATATTAAATCTTTTCATTTTTGGAACTCATCCACTTCCCGACTCTTCAGATAATAATTCAAATGACTCTTCATTTGAGATGAAAACTGACTCCACGTCCAGATTCTCGCTTTACCGACCTCAAACTCGGCGAAAGGATATTCAATCCTTGCTTACAACCTGATGCACACAGAACTGTATCTTGGTTCACACAGAACTGTATCTTGGTTCACACAGAACCGAATCCAGGTTCACATAGAACCAAATCCTCTTCTAAGGGTTTCATCTTTGACCAAGAGCGGTGTCCATTGACGCACGTTGAAACGTCCTTTCTCTTTAACAGCGGTGCTCAGACTGTTTTTCATTATTGCTGGCCTTATCTCCAGCACTAGCACTCGCGCCCGAGGCTAGTTAGACTTATTAGCATGTGCAGTCAGCCAGCTCAGTCCCGAAAACCACAGTTCATGAGTCATATCCTCACAACAGAACTTCAAAAAACACACTAAATACAGATATATATTTACAACAACAAAACTATAATAAAAATACAATAATAAATTAGAGAGACATGGCAGCCACCCTAAAATTATATTATTATCTCATGTTTTCTTCTGGTGCCATATTTAGTACCAGAAGTCTCTGTTACCATGAGTAAAAATAAACCGCTCGTGATAACTGATTAAGTAACTGATGTGTAAAATCAAAATCCTTTGCAATACACTTAATTCATAAAATCTGTAATTGATCTCTATAATCAAATAGTTTAAGGACCGTTTCATTTCACCGTAATGATTGTTTCGCTGGACAATTTCTTGAGCAAAGAAATCATTACTCACCATGACGATGAGTAACGACGTCTTAGTTGAGCTCTCGTGGCTCGGAAACTTATTGACAAGAGAGAACAACAATGTTGACGTGGAGACGAAGTGTCGGAGTGGCTCTTGAGAGGCATCGGGATTCCTCGAAGTTTCTGGCCTGCTGTGGCCACTTTTATAATTACTCTAATTAGCTTCTAACATTAAATTAACGCTAATCTGAATGCGGCATGCACGCTGCGGCTATGGCGACGAGGAAATCTATTAGCATTCCTGGCTCAAGATTACTTTCCGTATTCACTGGCTGCAAGTGCTGGAACGGAGGAGTACGCAGCTTTTCATTTCATGCTCTGATATAAAGGGTTTAACAGGCTCTATTGGAGAGAATACAAGTAGTGCTTAACGCTTGTGAAAGAAATCATGCAATGCAGACAAGACGGGTAACCAAAAGAGTTAACTCAAGAATATGTTTAATAGAGGAACATTAACAATGAGACCTATATTTCATTCACCATGATATTTTCTTAAATTTATACTCTGTATAGTTAGGGGCGGGGGTGGCTCAGTCGGTAGCGCGCTAGGCTCGTAATCTGCAGTGCCCAGGTTCGAGTCCCAGTTGGGTCATCGTCGAAATTTATCTCCGCAAAACTCCCTGTTCTGCCCTCTATCAGTAGAGGGCCCGATGGGAATGGAAAGGCTGCCGTCCGTCAGATGTGACGTTAAACCCTGGCACCGTGAGCGGAAGAGCCATACCCTGTGCACGTTAAAGAACACGCTGGATGGCCTTGACGGGAGGCTACCATCTGTCTCCCAATAGCTGTTCCAGTGGGTCCCCTCCCCCAACCTTCTCTGAGCCATCTGGGTCCTCGTGACCTGACTATTAGCCCATTGTGTGCAAAAAAAGTGTCTCTCAGAAGTAAAACAACCTAACCTATATAGTTATGAAATAAAGGGTTATGATTTTAATCCTGTCACGGCTACATTTCGTTCAGTCATCAGTTTGTTTCATCAACACCAACAGTTTTGGGCTGTTTTACTTCTGAGCCATTTTTTGGCACACAATGGGTTAAATGGCCAGGTAAAAAAAAAACCTCAAAGCTCAGAGAAGGTTGGGGGAAGAGCACCCTCTTTACAGCTGTTAGGAGACAGATAGGAGACTCCCGTTAAGGTCATGTAGTGTTCTTTCCATCCAACGTGCATGTGTGACTTTCCTGCATTTGCGCCACGGCTTAACGCCTCATCCGAAGGATGACGACCTTTCCAAGCCCAATGGTGTCCCCTTTCTGTCCGACGGCAGGGGTCAGGTGTTCTACAGCGATAAATCTCAAAGCTGTCTCAGGTGGGACTACCCCAGCATCCCCCCCCCCCTTGGCTTCCAACAGTGTGAAAAGGTAATAACATGCGAGAAGAATTGATTTCAGTACCATTTGTATTATCCTGTACTTACCTTAGCTCACGAACTGTCTATTTACATTCATTAGTACTGCGTCAATACGGTAACTTACTAATCTATTACAGGTATACCGTTCACAATGGAACAAACTCACCGGGTTCAGGGAAGGCCATCTTGATACACCAGGCCTGCCCAGCCTTGTTGTAAATAGAGGGACGGAGGAATATTATTCATGCATAAAAAATCAAGTGATGTAATTCGCTTAAAATTTAAGTTAAAGCTATTTATTTTAAAAACGATTAAAATAAAATTATTTACTCATAATGATAAAAATTATTTACTCATAATGTAAAATTATTTCCTCATAATGATTTTATTAAAATAATAGAAAATATCATGAAATTTATTACCAGATTTTTGAAACTAAGTAACTACCAGTTTAATTTTAATCAATTATACTAAAACAATCCAAATTTCAAAAAATTGGCCTTTTTTCACTGCAATGTAAAAAGTTGACTTTGCAGAAACGGAAACGTGATTATCAATAGAGGTAGATCTATTCCCATTAGAGCTTTCTGAAAATAATGAAAATGCACATTAGTCACAAGTTAATTTTTCATAGTCTAGGACGATAAATCAGGCCCGTTGTATCGAGGTGGCCTTGGTTCAGGCTACTGGTCCATATCGTAGTACACCGATCTTAACTACTTATAGCCCGAGATAGCTAGTGCTGCTATAATGAATTGACATAACTCAAGCCAAAAGTAACAAAACGTAACGTGGTTATGCAATACAGGTTGATGTAATATTTCTGTTAGAGCTTTCTGAAATATTGAAAATATACAGAAACCACAGGTAGGGAACGACTAGTTTAAATTTAAACTTTTTTTGTTTTAAAACAATCTAAATTCTCTACCACCCTGTTTATAGAGAATAATAATACTTTATTTGTTTTTCCGTTTAGTCGTAACATTTTTAATTGGGAAAGTCTGAAAAAGGAGCTCCCATTCTAACATAACGTTTAATGAATGAATTAGTCATAACACATCATAAAGTTGCAAATTAAACATTCCCGGAAGCACCCACGGTGCATAGAAGTCATCATTAAGAATATTATTTATTCACTAGTGAATATTGTTAAAAATCATCTAATGCATTGCTTTTAGTATCGTCACTACTTGTGCTAAGTCAACAAATACACAGAGTGACCTGGAAAAGTACGCCATAAATCAGGGAACGGTATCAGGGCACGAAACTGAATAAAAAAATCTGGTAAACATGATGCTTAACTTGCATAGTTAGGGAGATAGATCTTTCAAACTACCCGTCCGGTGAGGGTTCTACGTCAATTCATTGTGCTCAATTTATCGCAATGTCAATTTAATCGCGATGTCATTTCATCGCAGCGTCAATTCATCGAGCATCAATAGGGGCGGGGGTGGCTCAGTCGGTAGCGCGCCAGGCTCGTAATCTGTAGTTCCCAGGTTCGAGTCCCAGCTGGGTCAGCGTTGAGATTTATCTCCGCAAAATTCCCCGCCCTGCCCGCGGTCAGTAGGGGACACCGATGAGCTTGGAAAGGCCGCCGTCCGTCGGATGGGACGTTAAGCCGTGGCCCCGTGTGCGGGAGAGTCATATCCTGTGCACGTTAAAGAACACGCTGGATGGCCTTGACGGGAGGCTACCATCTGTCTCCCAACAGCTGTTCCAGAGGGTCCTTCCCCCAACCTTCTCTGAGCCTTCGGGGTCCATGTGACCTGGTCATTTAGCCCATGGTGTGCAAAAAAGTGCCGCTCAGAGGTAAAACAACCCAACTCGAGCATCAATTCATTGCAGCGTCAATTCATCGAGCATCAATTCATTGCAGCGTCAGTTCGTCGCAGTGATTGATTCGCACATATGATTTAATTGATTTTCTTCATCTTTGCACAAACGAATTCTCTATAGACGATAATTTAAACTTTGAAAGAATAAACATGCGGCAGAAGAATTTATCTCAGAAATTAAAATTAATTAAAACTAAATAACAAGTATTGTTTCAAACCATTTAATAAAATAAGCATTTTAAAAGTTTGTGTAATGATTATTTCAATATTAGGCAATCATTAATGATATTTATGAAAATGATTTATTGTTAAATATTCCAGCTTCCGTGCCTCTTTAAATACCGAACGAGCATTGTTGAAAAACGAGATTTAATTGAACTGATTCTGATCTATAATTTATAATCAGTCACATTTTTCCATTAAATGCATATTTTAGAAGTTATAGAACTTCGAATTTTTATCTCCATTGACATTAATTCTCTATTTTGGTAGGACAATTTTGGTTGGTATTTTGGAGAGCTATTTTGTATGTTGATCTATTTATTACCTGAAGTAACTAAAGCTCATGTATTCTATGTCCCACTTTAGTTACAGAGGGTTATGTTGTTTTACCCTTGAGCGACCCCCTGAACAGCTGTTAGGAGACAGATTGAAGCCTCCCATCAAGGCAATTTAGCATGGTCTTTAATATGCACTGGGTATGGATTTCCTGCACACTGAGTCACACCCTAATGTCCCATCCGACGGTGACTGTCTTTCCAAGTCCATTCCTGTCCCCTTTATGACAGAAGCCAGTTTATCAATACCTATCCAACCCAAAAATGATTTTAAATTTATCTCTAAAAACAAACAATTATCTTTTAAAACAAATAAATTACACCCCCCCCCCACTTAAGGGTTAAAAATCATCAATTGAGTTTCGAACAATTTACCTACAAGCAATGGGCAAATTACGTCCTGGGCAAATTACGTCCTGCCATTTCTTTTTGTCTGGCCCCAGAACTGCTGATGAAAAATTAATTAATTTTGCAAAAGAGGAAAAGAACGTAAATATGACATAAAGTCGAACTTCGACGAAGGAAATTCTTATAAAATAATTAGTTTTAATAATATTAAATAGTTCATATTTCTTTTATTACACTGGTGATACATACGTTATTAATTGTATATTTCTTTGGTCGTCTATAACTTCTGAAATATGCATTTAATGGAAAAATCTAACGAATGATAAATTATAGATCATAATATAATCAATATAAACTCGATTTTTCAACTATATTCTTTCAGTATTTAAAGAGGCACGGAATGAAATAATTATTACGCAAACTTCTAAAATGCATATTTTAATAAATGGTTTGAAACAATTCTTGTTATGCTACTTTTATTTAATTTTTGAGGTAAATTCTTTTGACGTATGTTTAACATTCTAAAGTCTAAATTATTGTCTCTAGAGTTCAATTGAACAATCTATAGATGCAGAAAGTCAATAAAAACACGTGTCTAACACCGCGATGAATTGGGTTGGGTTGGGTTGTTTTACCTCTGAGCGGCACTTTTTTGCACACCATGGGCTAAATGGCCAGGTCACATGGACCCCGAAGGCTCAGAGAAGGTTGGGGGAGGGGACCCACTGGAACAGCTGTTGGGAGACAGATGGTAGCCTCCCGTCAAGGCCATCCAGCGTGTTCTTTAACGTGCACAGGGTATGGCTCTCCCGCACACGGGGCCACGGCTTAACGTCCCATCCGACGGACGGTGGCCTTTCCAAGCCCATCGGTGTCCCCTACTGACCATGGGCAGGGCGGGGAATTTTGCGGAGAAAAATCTCAACGCTGACCCAACTGGGACTCGAACCTGGGAAGTACAGATTACGAGCCTGGCGCGCTACCGACTGCTCTATGCAAATTTTATCATACGCAGACCAACAGGGAGACTGTCTACACATGGGTTTTTCACGTGGCATCACGTAGTTTGGTGCGATTTGTTCGATGGAAATTTGGTCGAAAATGATTTTTTTCTCGAAATGGAAATTTGTTCGGATAATTCTTTTTTCGAAATGGAAATCTGGTCGATCAACATTTTGTCAAACGTTTGAGAATTGAGAAATACTGAATGACCGCTAGGGTGCGATTTCCTCGATAAGGTCTCTTCTGGTTTGTCACTGATTTCATCGGAGGGAGAGGGCATCTGAGAAGAGAAAGCTCAGTTTTAGATTAGGCAGAATAAAACACTTGTTTCCCAGACAATATAGACACTTCCTTTTTGTTTCGCTATTCTTATAACCTGTGTAGTCAGAGCTTTGAAGAAGAGGAATTACGTTTGAAATTTAAAATTGGTGTACTTACCAGAACTTTATACTATATTATTGAAGTATGACATCCCATCTCCCATGTTATGTCTGTCAATGGGAGGCTAATTTAGAAATCCTATAACATTTAAAAGAGGCATTTTGTGGGGAAATGTAAATTAAGGTAAAGATCTAAATCATTTCTATCTAAATATCGATTTTTCAGCAAAACTCCTTTAATATTGAAAAATTTATGGAAGTTCAAATATATACAAATAGCAATACTAGACATTTGACGTTAATTGAAACTGAAATAGGAAGCATTAATTCAAACCAACTCTTACATAATTACATATTTTATAATTGTGTGCAAATAATTCGCCGATATTCTTTTATTTTTTTTGTTACTTTCTTAGAATAGACTGCTGCTCTGCAAAGTTTTAAATTTCCGTACCTGCTTCAATACTATAAGAATATTGTTAAAATCGAGATTTAGACAATTTTGATTCAGATTTTTAAATTATCCTTGGCCACATTTTTTTTCACAAAACGCTTATTTTAGAAGATATAGAGATTCGAAGTAGGCGTCCCAATTGACATAACATGTGGGTGGTCATTAGTAAACCCTATCGTATGGAATACAGCAGCTCGGTGACGATACATGCATTCTAACAAGGCACGCATCGTCACCGAATGATTCCAGGAACATGCCGACGACTCTTGGCCATTGCAGTATAATATTTTCTCATTCCATTTATTGGTCTTCATTTTTTTTTCCTTTTGAGAAATGCGGGAAGTATGCACAAGTTTAAACATGTTTTGTTTCCACTACACTTACTAGCATTCTCAAAGTGGGTGACGAGCATGACCCCATTGACCCCATCCTAGATCCGGCCAATCCGGCTGTTAAAGTTGGAGCCAAATAAAGTAGATTAAATATGATTTTTATAACCACTGGTTTGTTGAAATCAATATATCAAAGAAATCTATACATTATTATTTTAGCGGACGAGTACAGTTACAAGTAGTGATGAGGTCTTTAGTTAAAAGGGAAAGATCTCCTTGTTTATATCAAATCTCAAGTTGGGTTGTTTTACCATCGGAACAGCTGTTGGGAGACAGAAATAGTCCCCTATCAAGGCCATCTAGTGTGTTCTTTAACATGCAAAGGGTATGGTTCTCTGCACACGGAGTCACGGCTTAATCCGAGACTAACACCCATCCAAGGGGGGTGTCCAGGGAACTGCAGAATACGAGCCACCAGGCTCGTATTCTGCAGTTCCCAGGACCCCTTTTCTGCAGTTCCCTGCCCCCCCCCTCGGATGGGTGTTAGTCCCATCTGGGTCAGTGTTGAAATATCTCTCCGCAAAACCCCTCTCCCTGCCCACAGTCAGTGGACGACACCGATGGGCTTGGAAACGCTGCAGTTCGCCGGATGGGACATTAAGCAGTGACTCCGTATGTGGTAAAGAGCCATACCCTGTGCATGTTAAAGAACACGCTGGATGGCCTTGAGGGGAGGTACCATCTGTCTCCCAACAGTTGTCCAGTGGGTCCCCTCCCCCAACTTTCTCTGAGCCTTCGGGGTCTGCCGGCCATTTAACCTATTGCGTGCAAAAAAGTGCCGCTCATAGGTAAACCAAACATCTGATGGACGGCGTCCTTTCCAAGCGCATCGGTTTCCCATACTGATCGTGGGAAAGACAGGGAGTTTTGCGGAGGAAACTGGAACCTAAGAACTACGAGCCTGAGCGCTATTGACTGAGCCATCCTCACCCTCTTAAGTTCGGTGAAACGGATAATAAATATTTATATTCCACAAAAACGTAAGCTTTGAGAGTTAGAATTTCCTTCTACGGCTTCCATAGAGCCTCTATGACTTAGCGAATATTGTTAAAATGGAATTTAAATATATTTATTTATGATCTTTATCTTCAGTCACATTTTTCCATTAAAATTCACATTTTAGTTGTTATAGAGCTTCTAAGTTAGATTCCCATTGACATACGCGGAAATTCTCTAATATGCATAACGTTATACGTAGCAGAGTTTTTTTAACATACATAACTTGTTAAAGTATTAATGACAGACTCGATATCAACGTGCGTTCACACAGTCAGAGCAATGGTATATCCTCTTATTGGGTACGTTAAAACCAAAATATTAAAGATATGAATTTTGTTTATATTATAGTGCCATTGAATTAGGGATAACAACCTAGTAACGTATTGGAGCCCCTCTGGCTCTGATGACGGCCTCCACACGACGCGCCAGGCTCGTAATCTGTAGTTCCCAGGTTCGAGTCCCAGCTGGGTCAGCGTTGAGATTTATCTCCGCAAAATTCTCCGCCCTGCCCACGGTCAGTAGGGGACACCGATGGGCTTGGAAAGGCCGCCGTCCGTCGGATGGGACGTTAAGCCGTGGCCCCGTGTGCGGGAGAGCCATACTCTGTGCACGTTAAAGAACACGCTGGATGGCCTTGACGGGAGGCTACCATCTGTCTCCCAACAGCTATTCCAGTGGGTCCCTCCCCAACCTTCTCTGAGCCTTGGGGTCCATGTGACCTGGCCGTTTAGCCCATGGTGTGCAAAAAAGTGCCTCTCGGAGGTAAAACAACCCAACCCAACTCCACAAGCTTGCGTAAATGCTCCACAGTATAGCGACCCATGCATCCTCCAGAGCTGTCCACAATTCTCTCAAGATCGTCGCTGATGGGACACGGGCCCGAACATTCTGCTCGACGGTATCCCAAAGATTTTCTATTGCATTTAAATCTGGGCTTCTAGGTGGCCAATTCATAATTTGAAAGTCAGTAGAATGCTTCTGCAACCATGCAGTAGCCAACCTGGACTTGTGAGACGAACAATTGTCTTGCTGGTAGACGCCATCTTCATTGGGATGCATGATGGCCGTAAATGGGTGTAAATGGTCAACCATGAGTTCTACGTACCGGGATGCATTGAGAGTCGTCGGTAAGCATACCAAAGTCCCACAGACATCCAACTGAAGACACCCCAGGTCATCACTGAGCCACCACCAGTTTGTACTGTTTCGACCTGACATGCAGGATTCATGGCTTCTTAGGGGTTTGCGCCATACCCTCAGTCTCCCATCGGCGTGATGAAGTTTAAATCGTAATTCATCACTCCAGGCTATCGGTTGCCAATTTTCGATGGTCCAGTTTCAATGTTCTTTAGCCCAGACTAGGCATTGAGCCCGGTGTTGTGACGTTAGAAGAGGGACTCTCGTAGGTCGGTGGCTCCCGAAACCGAAAGGATGAAGTGAGCATTGCACGGTCCATGCACTGACTTCCTGGCTGGAACCTGCGTTCAGATGGGAGGTGATTTCAGATAATGTCTGGCCCTGTCGGTCCGTACGATGCAGGTCAGGTCAGATGGCGAAGCCCACGATCATTCAAGGCTGGTTGTCCTTTGCAGTCTGCCCGTGTGCTTGTTTTTTTGCCGGAATTTTCGTATTCCTAGAACATTCTTGAAACTATCGTACGAGAAAATCCAAGTTCGTTGACAATTTCGGAGATCGAGTGTCTCATCCTTGGGTACCTACGATATGCACTCTGTCAAATGCATCTAAATCCCGCGCCTTTCCCATTACGCTTCTCACGACGAATGCTTGGGGAAACCAAAGCTGACAGCTATATATGACCAGAGTTTCATCTAGGCATTCGCGCAAATGCGGGACTTGCGGTACTGAATTTGAATAACGTCTCCTATTCCTAATTCAATGGCACTTCAGTGTATAACGACACTCAGTTATACCGAACGAAAATCATTATTCCCTTCCAAGATATTTATGAAGGAACTGAAATATTGTTTTCAGTTGAAGATTTCCAAGATTTAATATGTAAAGACGTTTTTGAGTGATTGATGACTAACTGACTGAGAGGGGTTCACGCAAATTTTAACTATGACTCAGAAATGGTAGAGCTATGAAAATTTGTCCCTTTGGGTAATCTGGGTCGAGGATCACGGTAAAAATATCTAATTTGACCTCCGACGTGTCCTTCAAGGTCAAATAGAAGTCAGGTAGATGCCAAACTTTGCTCTACCCAATGCTTTAAATGTGAAAATTGGTGCCACAATAATGTGATTACGTGATTTTTTTCAATCTACATAAATAACCACATCTCTTCAGAAACACAATTATAAAAAACAGGACATCGGCTGGCTCAGTCGGTAGCGCGCCCTGTTCGTAATCTGAAATTCCCAGGTTCGAGAGTCAACTGTGCCTACGTTGAGATTTGTCTCCGCTAAACTCACACAGTATTCTGGATCAGAAAGGGAAGACCAATAGGCTAGGAAAAGCCGTCGTCCTTGGGAAGGGACATTAACTCGTGGTATCGTGTGCATGACAGCCATACGCTGCACACGTTAAAGAACATGCTACATGTCCTCGACGGGAGGCTACCATCTGTCTTCTAACAACTATCCAGAGGGTCCCCTTCGCCCAACCTTCTGCAGCCCTCGGGGTCATTGTAATCTTGTCATTTAGCCCATTGTGTGCAAAGAAGTACCGCTCAGAGGCAAAACAACCCAACTTGTAATCTGGCCATTTCGTCCATTGTATTCGAAAAAGACCGCTCAGAGGTGAAAACCACTCATAAAAAGGGAAGTAAAAATCCGAAATTATCTTCCACTAATCCTCTGAACGTTTTAAGCGTTAATAGTATGTATTTACTACATAAAAAGTTGCACCTAAATGCCCAAAGCTTTAACTGTTAACCTTTTAGGTTGTAAATACATAGCATTACGACTAAATGTTCAGTTTGCTTCGTAATTCCGTTGTGTATTTCCAACAATCTACTCTTTCTAAAAAAAAAAGCATCTGGAATCGATTCTAGTGGAGCCGATGTCGCGAACTGATGAAATGAGGCTCGGAGGTCTTGTTGCTGCTGCAATCAGTCAGAGTAACATGTCACAGAAGAAAAAAAAATAAAGGAAAGGAAAGCGAACAAAGGGAAACAAGAAAAAAGTAGAACTAGCATATTTCGAATGTTCGAAGAGAAAAACAGTTTCAAGAAAAGAGCTTAAAAGTTTTGCCAAATAAAAAAAAATTCTTATAGAAGTTTTTTTGTCCTGTTTCGGTCCTTTGAAGCGAAATTATGCCCGTGTTTTTTGTTCTTTTTTTGTACACTTTCTATCGACGAAATCATAAGGCGACATCTATTTTTTTGTCTCATTGTATCGCATGAGTTTTTTGCTTTCTCAATAGAAATGATCGTTATTTAATATGCCTACTAGAATGGTCACAATTCGACATGCAGCGTAGAAAAGCAGAACATGATTGATTCACGGGGCGCTCAGTTTCACGTCCAGTTGCCCTTGCTTCCTTAACTCCAGCACTTGGCTTCGAGTATCAAATGTGCAATCACCCATATTTTCTCCATTTTTGCCGGTTTCTTTCTCCACGAAAAAGGTGTCATTTTGGAAAGCTAAAAAAAAAGAGTTAATAATGAATTCTCGCAGACCTGGAGATAATAAAATATCGGTAAATGGGGGGGGGGGTTGTTTTAATTCTGAGCGGTACTTTTTTGCACACAATGGGTTAAATGGACAAGTTACAAGGACCCCAAGGGCTCAGAGAAAGTTGGAGAAAGGGGATCCACTGGGCATCTATTAGAAGAAAGGTGGAAGCCTCCGTTAAGGCCATCCAGCGTGTTCTTGAACCTGCACAGTATATATGGCTCTTCCGCACCCGAGGCCACGGCTTAACATCCCATCTGAGAGACGACAGTTGTATAGATGTATAAACCTCTTAACCTCCCCACCAAAATATTATCGATGTTTTAATGGATACACTTATACACCTCCCGACCCTCACACTTCATCACCACCAGATGATCGATGTTTTAATGGATGCACCTATGAATATCCCGACCCTCACACTTTATCACCACCAGATAATCGATGGTTTAATGGATGCACCTACGAATATCCCAACCCTCACACTCCATCACCACCAGATGATTGATGTTTTAATGGATGCACCTATGAAAAACCCGACCCTCACACTCCATCACCACCAGATAATCGATGTTTTAATGGATGCACCTACGAATATTCTGACCCTCACACTCCATCACCACCAGATGATCGATGTTTTAATGGATGCACCTAAAATATCCTGACCCTCACACTCCACCACCACCAGATAATCGATGTTTTAAAGGATGCACCTATGAATATCCCGACCCTCACACTTCATCACCACCAGATGATTGATGTTTTAATGCATGCACCTATGAATAACCCGACCCTCACACTCCATCACCACCAGATGATTGATGTTCTAATGGATGTACCTATGAATAACCCGACCCTCACACTCCATCACCACCAGATGATCGATGTTTTAATGTATGCACCTACGAATATCCTGACTTTCACACTCCATCACCACCAGATGATCGATGTTTTAATGGATGTACCTATGAATAACCCGACCCTCACACTTCATCACCACCAGATGATTGATGTTTTAATGCATGCACCTATGAATAACCCGACCCTCACACTCCATCACCACCAGATGATTGATGTTTTAATGGATGTACCTATGAATAACCCGACCCTCACACTCCATCACCACCAGATGATCGATGTCTTAGTGGATGCACCTATGAATATCCTGACCCTCACACTTCATCACCACCAGATAATCGATGCTTTAATGGATGCACCTATGAATATCCTGACCCTCACACTCCATCACCACCAGATGATCGATGTTTAAATGGATGCACCTACGAATATCCCAACCCTCACACTCCATGACCACCAGATGATTGATGATTTAATGGATGCACCTATGAATAACCAGACCCTCACACTCCATCACCACCAGATGATTGATGTTTTAATGGATGTACCTATGAATAACCCGACCCTCACACTCCATCACCACCAGATGATCGATGTCTTAGTGGATGCACCTATGAATATCCTGACCCTCACACTTCATCACCACCAGATAATCGATGCTTTAATGGATGCACCTATGAATATCCTGACCCTCACACTCCATCACCACCAGATGATCGATGTTTAAATGGATGCACCTACGAATATCCCAACCCTCACACTCCATGACCACCAGATGATTGATGATTTAATGGATGCACCTATGAATAACCAGACCCTCACACTCCATCACCACCAGATGATTGATGTTTTAATGGATGTACCTATGAATAACCCGACCCTCACACTCCATCACCACCAGATGATCGATGTTTTAGTGGATGCACCTATGAATATCCTGACCCTCACACTTCATCACCACCAGATAATCGATGTTTTAATGGATGCACCTATGAATATCCTGACCCTCACACTCCATCACCACCAGATGATCGATGTTTTAATGGATGCACCTACGAATATCCTGACCCTCACACTCCATGACCACCATATGATTGATGTTTTAATGGATGCACCTATGAATAACCCGACCCTCACACTCCATCACCACCAGATGATTGATGTTTTAATGGATGCACCTACGAATATCCTGACCCTCACACTCCATGACCACCATATGATTGATGTTTTAATGGATGCACCTATGAATAACCCGACCCTCACACTCCATCACCATCAGATGATTGATGTTTTAATGGATGCACCTATGAATATCCTGACCCTCACACTCCACCACCAGATGATCGATGTTTTAGTGGATGCACCTATGAATATCCTGACCCTCACACTTCATCACCACCAGATGATCGACGTTTTAATGGATGCACCTCTGAATATCCTGAACCTCACACTCCATCACCACCAGATGATTGATGTTTTAATGGATGCACTTATGAATATCTTGACCCTCACACTCCATCAGCACCAGATGATCGATGTTTTAATGGATGCACCTACGAATATCCTGACCCTCACACTCCATCATCACCAGATAATCGATGTTTTAATGGATGCACCTAAAATATCCTGACCCTCACACTCCACCACCACCAGATAACCGATGTTTTAATTGATGTACCTATGAATATCCCGACCCTCACACTTCATCACCACCAGATGATCGATGTTTTAATGGATGCACCTATGAATATCCCGACCCTTACAGTTTATCACCACTAGATAATCGATGGTTTAATGGATGCACCTACGAATATCCCAACCCCACACTCCATCCCCACCAGATGATTGATGTTTTAATGGATGCACCTATGAATACCCCGACCCTCACACTCCATCACCTACAGATGATCGATGTTTTAATGGATGCTGGTTAATGTTTTAATGGATGCACGTTAAGCCCACCACGGCTTAACGTCCCATCCGATGGACGGCGGCCTTTCCAAGCCCATCGGTGTCCCCTACTGTCCGTGGGCAGGGTGGGGAATTTTGCGGAGATAAATCTCAACGCTGACCCAGCTGGGACTCGAACCTGGGAACTACAGATTACGAGCCTGGCGCGCTACCGACTGAGCCCCCCCCGCCCCCCGTTGTTATATATTTAAAATTAAGAGTGAATCTTGCTATTTTTCTGAACCCTGACAGGCTTCAATTTAAGTATCTTTTTCACTGAATTTCATTTAATAACGCGTTTCCTCCATAACCCTTGATCCTCGCCTGTAAATAATTTCCTCGTTTTTTCAATATCTAGCCTTCAAAGATTTAAGGGGGATACACTAGCACCCTAATGCACCCCAGCTGATTTATATGATAATATTTTGTAAAAATGATGATTTTATATGATAATATTTTGTAAAAAAAAAATTACGTAATTATGCCTTAATATTCAGAACAAAGTTTTTTGCAACTTTCAGTGTTTTGGTAGTTTAATGCAAATAGTTATTATCTCCTTACTATCACCCAGATAAGCAACTCCAACCATCACTGCCTGCGTTGGAGGCAACATTATAAATCTTTGTTATCGCAGTGATTCTATGTTACATTTTAACCACTGTGATGCCCTCTCTTATATTCAGTCCTTGTACACTCTAGCAGCGTTTATCTGAAATAGTTTCCCGAAGTTACAACCTATTAAATATCTCTATATCCTAGATCTAGCTGGATACTAACAAGGTGAACAAGGATTCGCCCCCATTTACATGAACCGCTGTGACATAATTAGTGATCGCACTCCTCTTAGAGCAATCCAATTTGTTGTAACACTGATTTCTATGCGCTTGGTACGGCTTCGGACTGAAACTATTGCATAAATCAACCAATCTCGTTGGCCTAGCAGATTGACTAAGTTTGCTTCCCAAAGCTCAGTTGGAGCTTAACCAAACTCGCTTCGTCATCTAAAGCCCATCTGCAACTGGCTGTTGAGGTGAAATAACTATCAAATATCAGTGTAGGTGATATTAATTGTGATATTTTCATTGATGTTTACTGTTCTTACATACCTCACCCTCCACAGCCATTTCGTGAATCGTGAAGAAATTGTAAGACTTTCTATAGTTGGTTGCTTAAACGCACCATAAGTAGTCTATGTTATCATCCACCTGGATTATGTTAGCTGCTGAATTATCTGCTGTTGCACCTTTAGCAATGAGAAGTCATTTACAGGAGCATAGAGCAACTGATTGCAATGGGGAATTCCTGTTAGTAATCAGAAGCAGATGCTTGCTGATACTGATGCTGCAGTGGGGAGCATCTCTTCGCTGGAGCCTCATTTGTAGTGAGATAAAGCCTACTCGATACAATTGAATTATCATCATAGCCAGTGCTGTATCTTCTATGAATGCCGAACATGCTTTGCTTAATCTTTTATTAAAATCAAAGAATATATATAACTATTTCATGCATACAGTCATTATAAACGGATATCCACATTTTACAGTGCTATATTTTATTAAATAACTGAAGGGGCGCTGTTCAGTTCTCACTTTCATTCTATATATATTTTGTTTTCCGCTGCAGTAAAGGTTAGTTTTGAAAGTCTTCCTCCCCCAAAAATTTATTAATGCTAGTGGCTCAATAATAACTTTTTGTCCGGGTCTCACTTTTAAACTATATATAATAATGCTTTCCGCTGTACTAAAGGTCAGTTTTCAGAGTCCCCCTCTCCCCAAAAATTATTAATACCAGTGGCTTAATAATAACTTCGGGTCCGGCGGACTCAGGTACATAATAACTTCTGGCTCTTCCAAATGTTCTCTCCCCGCTAATGTAGAAATGGTTCGGGCTCCAGTGGACTCGGGCTGAATAATAACTTCGGGCTCCAGAGTACTAGAGCTCAATAATAATTTCGTGCTCCAGCGGACTCGAGATCAATAACAACTCCGGGCTTTAGCAGACCCGAAACAAATAAGAACTTTGGCATCCAGCGGACTCACGCTCAATAATAACTTCGGACTCGGGCTCAATAAAAACTTTAGGCTCCGGGGTCTCGGGCTCGAAAATATTAGCGGAAGTTATTTGTATTCTGTACCGAAAGTCTGCCCCATGATAAGGAGCATGGACTTGTTCCAAATATAAGGTATGATTCGACTTTCTCTTTAAATATAATGATCTTCTGATATTTAAGTGTAGGAGAGTAAGGTGCGGGAAAAAAGTGTTATTCTGATAGAATAACTAATGACTTCCTCTTACTTAACACCAATGCACCCATTATTTTAGAACCTAAAATATTGCTCATTTTTGCCAAATGCCATCAGAGTAAGCTAATTTAGACTAATGGGTTCATATCCATTTGCCTAATTTAGGTGATATGGTCATTTTTTTATAAGTTTTCCAAATCATTTCCCTCTTTTCTTTTTTTCTTCTATATAGATTAATTTTTTCAAAACATCCTCTTCCTGATGTTTAGTATGAGTTGGTCTTGAAATAAATACCATTTACTTCATCTCCATCATACAGATAGAAAATAATGAATTTATTAGAGAATCTTGCATTAAATACTTTAATTAAGAAGTATACTTTTTAAGAAGTTCCATCCGCTGGTCTCCTTTTAGCCTCCCAACCCATTCTCTAATTTTCTCATAACCCAATCTTAATTATCTTTTCTCCTTTTGTTTAAACAAGGAGCAGCCCACTTTCATTTGTGAATTATGAATTCGATGGTGCTCATGCCTTATTCTGTCTTCCATTCAAAAGATTATTTCCCTATTTTATGTATTTTTAAAATCTACTTAATCCAAATATTTTTGTTGTTTGCAGCGCAACTACCAAAGATCCTAGGTCAGGAGGGGTGGTGAACTTTTTTGAGAGCATGTGCCCGAATTGGCGACAATCCTCCAAAAAATTCCTCGCGTGACCATGGGAATTTTGAGCAGCAGATTATCTTTGCATAGTTTTAAATGGAAGATTTTCCTTGGCTTATTGAAAAAATATACAACCAATCAACGAGTATGTTTTTTTCAGCGGGTACAAATTGATAATTTTGATATTTAAATAAATGTATAGTAAACTAACCAATCAAAAAGGAAATACGCATGCCATGCTAAACAACATAATTTTAATAATATAAATCAAATACATTTACTGTCAAAAAATAAATATTCGTGAAGCAGTTCAGTTGCACATTTACCGTTGTTATCACTAAACATCCGGTTGGGATGGGTTGTTTTACTCCTGAGTGGCACTTTTTTTGCACACCATGTGCTAAATGGCTACACGGGAGGCTACCATAGTTTAATACCTCTATAAACTATGGAGGCTACCATAGTTTAATACCCCTGTCCTATGCCATGGCATAGGGACTGGGGTATTAAACTATGGCACGAAAAATATTTTGTTCTCACGCGTCATGGCAGTGCCACCGCTTGATTCTCTAAACCCCTCCCATAATAAATAAACAATGATTATCATTACTGCCAAATGAAGCAGCGAATGGTTATTTTACAACCCAGGAGCAGTGAGAAGTGTTCACAGGAGATGTTTCACTCTGGCTTGGTGCCAGCTGGGCAGTTGCGAGAACATGTGATTGGGGATGACACGTTTTAAAATACTCGCAAAACAATTGGGTTTTTTACCTCTGAGCGGCACTTTTTTACACACAATGGATTAAATGGCCAGGTCACAAGGATCCCGAAGACACAGAGAAGGTTGGGAGAAGTGATATTGGAGAGAGATAGTAGTCTTCCGTGTAGTCCATCCAGCGGGTTCTTTAACATGGACAGGGTATAGCTCTCCCGCACACGGGGCCATGGGTTAACGTCCCATCCGGTAGACAATGCCCTTTAACATGACCATTGGAGTCCCCTACTGACCGTGGACAGAGCGGGAGTTTTGCGGAGATAAATCTCAACGCTGGCACAACTGGAACTCGAACCTGGGAAGATTACGAGCTTGGCTCGTTACCGAATGAGCCACCCTCGCAAACTCAGCACATACATCAGTATTTGGGTAATAATAGAAGTAAACGGTTGGCATTGGCTTCGCTTTGCTTATATTTTTTTTCGATTGTTTGCGAATAAACACCGGATATTTAGAGGGGCAGGGGGGTGGCTCATTCGGTAGCGCGCCAGGCTCATAATCTGCAGTTGCCAGGTTTGAGTCCCAGCTGGGTCAACGTTGAGATTTATCTCCGCAAAATTTCCCGCATTTCCCACGGTCAGTAGGGGACACCGATGGGCTTGGAAAGACTCGGTTACTGTCCGTCGGATGGGACGCTAAGCCGTGGCCCCGTCTACGGGAGCCATACCCTGTGCACGATAAAGAACACACTGGGTGGCCTTGACGGGAGGCTGCAATCAGTGTCCCAACAGATGTTCCAGTGGGTCCCCTCCCCCAACCGTCTCTGAGCCTTCGGGGTCCTTGTGACCTGGCCATTTAGCACATGGTGTGCAAAAAAAGTGACACTCAGGAGTAAAACAAGTAAAACAACCCATCCCAACCGGATGTTTAGTGATAACAACTTTAAATGTGCAACTGAACTGCTTCACGAATATTTATTTTTTCACAGTAAATGTATTTGATTGATGAGAAACACCTCAACAACAACACCATGCATTGGACTACGAAAATAGGGGCATTCCGATAGGTTTCTAGGGTAGTGTGTATATCACTTTAAAAACTACTTTTTTTACACTTTTTTGATAAATTTAAATGCCTGAAAACTACAAAAATAAACTTACGAGTCAAAATGACCACACTTCAGTAATGCAAGGAGTAATTAAAAATCCAAGGAAAATAAATTTTCGTGTAGTTTAAATAATTTTTATATAACTAATATGACGCAGTTCGGCTTAGCAGAATGAGAAAAATAGTTTGCTTTTCATTTTTAACATCACTAATTACGAAATATGGCAGCATATTTTGACCTAGTGGTATAAATATTTTTATCTTCAAAACGTATTCTTCTTACTCTTCCTTTTGCAACAGAGATGATAATTGGCTCAAAATTGTACATTTGACATAATATAATACATTGTACATAATATCAGTCTGAGATTAAATCTTTAATTTTCTCATAATTTTGAAAAGCAAAATTTTAAAAAAGTAAAATAAGCAATTTTCTTTCGGTTAAAATTTCAACCATTCAATCAATCTTTGGCAATTTAAAATAAGCAACATTCAGCCTTTGATTATCATTTCGTATTTTCTGTCTTTCATCAAAGATTCGCTCTTAGAATTTACAATGATGTTGGTCAAGAATTTTCAGTCAAGAATTTTCAGTTTTCATAAATCATTTCTTGTGCTAATTAAACCCTGCCAAAAGTTTGTCACTAAACTTATGTCCATTGATAATTTTCCCCATCGATAGCTTTCTTCATAGCTTTACACAGTTGCGTCCTACTCAATTCACAACTGTCGTCGGTGGAAAAATACTCCATCCACAAGGTAGGCGATGGCAGCGCCCCCAGAAATTTCGGAGATTCTCAGAGGATTTATTCCAGGCCCACTACAGCTGGCAACCCAATCTCTTAATGGAATACAGCTAGAACTGAGTGGGACGACCACACAAAATTTGGAATCTATCGTTCAAGTAGTCGAGGAACCACAGGAAAACGAACATTTCCGACACCGATGACGTCTCATCGCGGGCGTGCACTGCCCATTCATGCTTCCGTTCGCCCGCCGGGAATTACGGCTATTCTATAATATGATGTTTCTTGTTTCAAATAATATTGATTTTCATTAGATCTTTAAATCATTATATAATTTTTTTTTGAAAAGTATAAAAAATTGTTTAAAGTTTTGATTTTTCTCTTTCTCTCTCTCTCTCTATATATATACACACTGCCTATCATTGGGGCAGGGGTTGCTCAATCGGTAGCGCGCCAGGCTCGTAATTTGTAGTTTCAAGGTTCGAGTCCCAGCATTGATATACATCTCCGCAAAACTCCCCGTCCTGTCCACATTCAGAAAGAGACACCGATGGGCTTGAATAAGACCGCCGTCCGTCGAATGGGACTGGGACGTAAAGCTCTGTCCCTGTGAGTGGGAGAACCATAACTTGTGCACGTTAAAGAATATGCTGGATGAGTGGAGGCTACCATCTGTCTCCCAACAGCTATCTAATGGGTTCCCTTCCCCCAACCTTCTCTGAGTCCTCGGGGTCGTTGTGACCGTTTCTGCACACATTTAGCCCACTGTGTGCAGAAATGTTCTGCTCACAGTTAAAACAACCCAACCCAAATATTTTAGGCGGGGCAATTTCAGTGACGGGCAGTGTATGTTTTACGAATGTCATAGAAAATATCTTCTTCTAATCAGACTCAGAAATATGAGCCCGAACTCATCTCTGTTATGCAATATTGAGCTGTTGCAGAAAACACGACGGTTTTTTGCGGACAATGCATTGTTTTTAGCACTTATGACTCTCTCTTTGACTATCTGTTCTCTTTATGCTATCTTAATCAAATTTCGATTCGGGTGATTTAACTTGGACCTTGCAAAGCTTCACATACATTGGCACAAAAATAAAACAGCTTCCATTCGGGCTTAAAATGTTAGAAAAGTTTAAAAGCTAATTCACTCCGAATTAGTTAAATTACCTGCAAAACTGCTGCCATGAAGTCCTTCCTGTTTAGTTGCTCTATTTAGCATGTATTATCTCGTTGATAGTGATTTCTGTGCAGACATCGTTATGTGTTTCCAGCTCATAAAAGATTTAATGCGGCATGATATTACGAGCACTTTTTTCTTCTCTGTCTTCTTCCTTTGATCTTTTTCTGCCTTTTTGGTTTAGCCTGACAGCGCTTATTCATCATTTCTTTTTCTTTAGACGAATTTTTTCATACGGAAGTTCATAAATAAATTAGTTTTCCTGCCCTTTTGTGTGGAAAGACAGACAATAATCACTATTAAAAAGGATAAAGAATTGAATAGAAGCCTAATAATATTCCATTAAAATATGATTATTAATGGAATTAAATGAGGGTGGATAAATACTCGTAATGTAGTTGGACATTTTTAATTTTGAAAGCTCTTCATTTCCATTTGAAGTTCTGTTACATAATAATATTCCATTAAAATATGATTATTAATGGAATTAAAAGAGGGTGGATAAATACTCGTAATGTAGTTGGACATTTTTAATTTTGAAAGCTCATCATTTCCATTTGAAGTTCTGTTACATAATAATATTCCATTAAAATATGATTATTAATGGAATTAAAAGAGGGTGGATAAATACTCGTAATGTAGTTGGACATTTTTAATTTTGAAAGTTCTTCATTTCCATTTGAAGTTCTGTTACATAATAATATTCCATTAAAATATGATTATTAATGGAATTAAAAGAGGGTGGATAAATACTCGTAATGTAGTTGGGCATTTTTAATTTTGAAAGTTCTTCATTTCCATTTGAAGTTCTGTTACATAATAATATTCCATTAAAATATGATTATTAATGGAATTAAAAGAGGGTGGATAAATACTCGTAATGTAGTTGGACATTTTTAATTTTGAAAGCTCTTCATTTCCATTTGAAGTTCTGTTACATAATAATATTCCATTAAAATATGATTATTAATGGAATTAAAAGAGGGTGGATAAATACTCGTAATGTAGTTGGACATTTTTAATTTTGAAAGCTCTTCATTTCCATTTGAAGTTCTGTTACATTGTCCAGTATGCATATTTGAATTTTTTTATCAATCCTTTGCTGGTTCGTGAAAATTGAAATTTTCACAAACCAGCAAATGTGGGCTTGGAAACGTCGCCGTCTGTTGGATGGGTCAAAAAAAGTGGTTTCATCCGTAGGGTATCCATATCCTGTGCAATTTAAAGAAAACCCTAAATAGCTTTGACGGGAGACTTCCATTTGTTTCCTATTTTTTCAATCTTTTGATCAATCCTTTGCTGGTTCGTGAAAGGTATGGTTGTCAGGAGGAAAATGTATCGTTGAAGGCAAAACCCAGATGCTCCGCAATATAAAACTGCAATACAGTACATCTATCGGGATAATGCCATAATCTCCACTACCTACGTCGAGGGCAAGACAACACCATACAGATGCAGCTCGCCCCACGACTACATATGGTGAACAATCGTATAGAAGGAAGGTTCATCCATCGGTCAAAACCTAAATTTAATCTGTTCCCTGGTTAGTAACAAAAAAGGACATACAATCCAGATTGCCTCGGCTCCCGGGGTGGAGACTCTTAGTTTGGCTTTTCCATGGATAAGCCTGTCAACCGGGGATCCCACTCCCAGTCGCAAGCCTTCAACTTCGTCCTCTCCATCAGAGCCACGTACCCGTTTCGATTCGGGTGATGGCTTTGCCCCCAGACGTAGTCTTCTGACCCACAACTTCACCGAGGCTGCACCGATGAACCCGCATGACCAGCGCACTTCAACACCAATCAGTAGAACCCTCAGCCACAGCCCCTCCATTGGGGCTGCAACTCGAAACTTCTCATGGGACAAGTCGATAAGCACATTAAACTAGCGACTCCCTTCCAGTCAGCGGACCCTCAACAGGTCCCTCCACCAGACGTTACAAGATCTCGTGCAAACCAAGAACAACGAGCCGTGACCCTACTTCACTGAGGCACCAATGTGCCCCCTCACCACGTAAAGGTGGTCCCCTACCGGGGGGGGGGGGTTGTCAGGAGGGGAAAAAGCTAATTTCTTTCTTTTCCCCCCTTGTTTCGGATAGTGCTCTGTCACGTGATCTCAAAACAACTCTCGGTTAAATTGACCATTTCCATTAAATTTACTAAATGGCAAATCGGAATAAGTGAGGCTTTGAAGGATTTGGAGTTTACTCTCAGCTTTACAGACGCCAGAAAAATGCTATTTTTCGATTTCAAAAGATAAGATGGAAGGCTATTTCTGTATTCTAAAGGCTAAAATTGGCTGCTGAAAAAAAAGCTATGTTTAGATTTTAATAGGTCAGGCAAAATATCATATTTTCGATTTTCGCGAAGGGTTGTAGGACAAAATACTATTTCTTGATTTCAACGGTTGGGTTCGGTTCATTTACTTCTGAGTTGCAGTTTTTTTATACACAATGGGTTAAATGTCCAGGTCACAATGACTACAGAGTACTCAGAGAAGGTTGGGGGAAGGGAACCCACTGATGAACTGTTAGCAGATAGAAGGTAGACTCACGACAAGGCCATCCAACGTGTTCAAGGGTACACCAATGGGCTTGGAAACGTCGCCGTCTGTTGGATGGGTCAAAATGGGGGCTTCATCCGTAGGGTATCCATATCCTGTGCAATTTAAAGAATACCCTAGACAGCTTTGACGGGAGACTTCCATTTGTTTCCTAACAACTATCAAGTGGATCTCCTTTTCCAAACTTTTCGCTGCTCTTGAGGTCCTTGTGATCTGGTCAATTAAACCCATTGTGTGAAAAGAAGAGCGGCTCAGACGCAAAACAACTCAACAACCCAGTCCGCAAGCCTTTGAAAGTTAAAATACGAGAATGTAACATTGTCGATCTTAACCTTTTGCTCTTCTGTCCAGACATTGCCCTTAATGACTGCTTCTTACATTAAGAATCTGGTAAAAGATGGGGCGGGGGTGGCTCAGTCGGTAGCGCGCCAGGCTCGTAATCTGTAGTTCCCAGGTTCGAGTCCCAGCTGGGTCAGCGTTGAGATTTATCTCCGCAAAATTCCCTGCCCTGCTCACGGTCAGTAGGGGACACCGATGGGTTTGGTAAGGCCGCCGTCCGTCGGATGGGACGTTAAGCCGTGGCCCCGTGTGCGGTAGAGCCAGATCCTGTGCACGTTAAAGAACACGCTGGATGGCCTTGACGGGAGGCTAACATTTGTCTCCCAACAGCTGTTCCAGTGGGTCCCCTCCCCCAACCTTCTCTGAGCCTACGGGGTCCATGTGACCTGGCCATTTAGCCCATGGTGTGCAAAAAAGTGCCGCTCAGAGGTAAAACAATCCAAAACAACCTGGTAAAAGATATTGTTTGGATAGTGATTTCTGTATGATGAACAGCTCAAAACTGCAGATATCGGATATTACAAGGATTACTAGACTGATTTTTACTCTGAGTTTTTTTTTCACTTGAATCGAAATAAGTGTGCTGAGTTGAAAGGAAATTATATCGATAAATTTAGATAACGTTATACGTTTTTGAGCGAGAATTAGTGTTTTCATGCTTAGTTGCAACACTTATTGAGTTTTTCCCCATGGCATCTTAAGTTTCGCTCTCTAGCTGGAAGATAGCCTGGGTTGCAAGTTCTAAATATGAGATTAATTTATCAGGAATCGATATACTAAAACATTTCTGTTCTGAGAAAAAAATAAGTTGGTATAATGGAAGACAATATCTATCACTGGACGACACTTACAAGACTTGTGAGCGTTGCGTTATGTTCAACACAACAGAATCATAAAAAAAATTTTCAAAGCTATGACCTCGCGATAGAAGGATGCAGAAAAAAGAAGATTTTCATCCCTCTAGTCTCGGTTTTTCTCTCTTATCAGGAGCCGTGGAGGTCTTTTCAGCGAAAGCCTGATTTGTGGACATCATTTCATCCCCAAATACACCGAGTGCAGAATGAGCTGATGTAACATTGATGGTAAAAGAGCAAGGTGAGACAGGATGACGAACGACAAGATCCGCCCAGGATGATGACACTCAAGTGCAGTGTACGCACGAGCTGAGGGAAGAACAATCACCAGTTGGAGAACTTTCTGGCATGCAAAAATAATAACATCACATAGCGCACAGCAGAAGAGATGGACTCTGGAGATGAGGTCTTTGGTTCGCTGGGAGGACTTGCAATAAGGAGATATATTGAAATGTTTTTAGGTCTCCAAGGATTCTACTTCATTTAGGGCAGTAGAAAAAATTCATCAATAGTTGATGCTTTTGGATTGTGCGGAGGAAAAATTATGCTGGTGTTCCAAATCGAAAGAAAATCGAAGAGGGAAAATTGAAAATGAATGTCATGTGAATCCTTGATTTGATGTCTGCGAAGATTTCAAACATAATTTTATGCATGTGTCTTGAGAAATTAATAGTTTTTAAATACAGTAAATATATAAAAAAAATACCCCCTCAAGCAGCTGCTTGCCACAGAGGTCTGACAGGAGCCTGTCAGTTTATATGCCATAGTAGAAGGTCTGAGAGGATGGCAGGACCTCAGCAGAAAAACAACACAAGCATCCATGCCTTACCCGGGGCTCGAACCCAGGTCCCGTAGATCAGAAACCAAGCGCGCTAACCACTCGGCCACGGGACGGCTAAATACAGTAACTACTTCTATATTTATATATAATTTAATATACAAGTTCGTATTATAGTATAATTTACATACTAAAGTTTGTATATCGAAACTTTCTATATTAAATAACATATAATGATATTAAATAACGTATAATAATATATTTGTATATTAAGTAATATATGGATTTCCCAAACTTTATATACCCGGGGACCGATCTTTATTTTCTTCTTATTTTCAGTACTTTTTTGGTTCAAAAACATTTTTGATTCAATTCATCATTCTATTTGTGGATCAAAAGCATTTTCAATTCAATTTATTATTTCATATTACGTTGGATGCGAATTGGAGCATGCCGTACCCGCGGCTCGAAACCAGGTCCCTTAGATCAGTACCCGGGCTCGAACCCAGGTCCCTTAGATCAGTAGCCAAGCGCGCTAACCACTCGGCCATACATTATTAAACATCAAAATATAAAATAACAAAATATATAATATTTTTAAATATTCAATTTAGATTTGAATTAATATTTGGAATGCCAACCATTCAAAACAATATTAAAAATCATAAACATTTAAAAATGCCAAACATATCAGAAAAAAACTCATTGAAAAAAATGAAAATATATTTATGAAATTTACTCAATACATACTTGTTCTTATAAAATTAAATACAATATATAAGATTAAATGCAATGGGTGAACTTTTATAGAATTTTAATAACTAAAAAAAGCCGAAATGTTCTGTGGGAGCCAGTTGTATCTTGTCGCATTCCGAATGTTGTACGGTAAGAATAGGATCATATGATTATTTGTATGTATTTTAAGGACCGATTTTTTTCCCCAAGGTTCGGCACAGGGCAGAAAACCACATTTTGGGAAACGTTGAAGTATAATGTTAAAAATAAAAAATAAATACCCCCTCAAGCAGCTGCTTGCCACAGAGGTCTGACAGGAGCCTGTCAGTTTATATGCCACAGTAGAAGATCTGACAGGATGGCAGGACCTCAGCAGAAACAACACGAACATCCATGCCTTACCCGGGGCTCGAACCCAGGTCCCGTAGATTAGTAGCCAAGCGCGCTAACCACTCTGCCACGGATTAATATAATGAAAATTAATTCCCAACTTTGAAAACTCACAAATTTCAACTATAAAAGACTTCATAACTTACCAGTTATATCGAATAAAAAGGAAATATTATGTTAAAATTAATATCATTTTAAGAGGCCAAGATCCATCCTGGTATCAGATCAATTTTAGCGATTTTTGGTTTGCTAGTTGATTTTGGAAAGCAAGAAATAGCTTTAGGACTCTGATTCTTTTCTGTTTATACCTCTTTACATTTTAAATTCAATGTCACAGGCCTCTTCAGACGCATGTGATAAAGACTTGCAAAAAGCGCGGTGCTCCATTTCGCCTGTTTATGACTCTGATCTATCTGATTAACCATGACATACCAAGAAAGTTCCAATAAGGGTTGCGGGTTTTTTTGGCATGATTGAGGTTCAGATTTTCAGGGACTGCCTTAGAAAATATATCTTATTCAAGATCTCAAGGGGATATTAAGCTCATAACCACCCTAGGGTGCTCAATTGTATATTGTAATCTGTAGTTCCCAGGTTCGAGTCCCAGCTGGGTCAGCGTTGAGATTTATCTCCGCAAAATTCCCCGCCCTGCCCACGGTCAGTAGGGGACCCGATGGGCTTGGAAAGGCCGCCGTCCGTCGGATGGAAGGTTAAGCCGTGGCCCCGTGTGCGGGAGAGCCATACCCTGTGCACGTTAAAGAACACGCTGGATGGCCTTGACGGGAGACTACCATCTGTCTCTCAACAGCTGTTCCAGTGGGTCCCCTGCCCCAACCTTCTCTGAGCCTTCGGGGTCCATGTGACCTGGCCATTTAGCCCATGGTGTGCAAAAAAGTGCCGCTCAGAGGTAAAACAACCCAACCCAATTGTATATTGACATATTTAATCTTTAGAGCGTCAAGTTGTTTTCGTTATCTTTAACCCTGGATCGAGATTTTTGTAAAATGTTCATTTTAAAATTCAACACAAATAGATATAACAAATGGAAAAACACCTTTCTGTTTAATTTCGTGACAAACGCAGCAGTTCAATTTTGTAGATTATCCAAAAATCGTTACCTGAGTAAATGCGGAGACCCTTTGAGAAAATTCCGAAACCCCGAGTATACTAGTGCATGACGCTTAAATAATATAAGAAATGAGTACAGTATTAAAACAGAAAACTAACCCAAATCAAAGGAATATTTCACCGGAAAATACAGGGTCATTATAAATTACTTGAGCAAAAACAGATTTTAATAACTTCTGAACAGAAAACGATACAAAACATAAGTTTCCAACGATGCAACGCAACTTCAAGTTCCAATTACAAACATTCAATGTGGCTACCTATAAATATCCCACCTGTAAGAGATTTTATTCCAAAACAAATCTGCCGAAGTATATCTGTATACACTTATGTGATTGCATTCACGATTCATGAGCATAACTCATCTTAGGTGGAGGGAAGTTGGGGGGGGGGGGGGGAGAAAGACATTGTACTTTACGTAACCCGTAGACAGAAATCAAATGGCATTAACTCTAACGACCGTGCTAATCATGCAATTGGCATGCCCTGACCAATGCAAAGAGACATCTCCTGAGAGAGAAAACGTCGGACTTCACCGCAGTTGGGTGGAGGTGAGGCATCTAGCTGAAAGATTAAGTCGCTGTTCTATCCTCCTGCTGCTGTGGCATTAGGAAAATCCAAAGCATGTCCAGATACAACATATCTATAATAGTGACCTCATGAAAAAGAAAGGGCAGTACATCTTAGTTTCACTCAGCTCACAAAACACATTCACTTTCAGGATATTCGTTCGTATTGCGTTCTCGCGTGTTCGGGAGAACGCAATACGAACGATTGGTTTTACCATTCAAATGAAATGTGGACTCATCACTAAACACAATTTTATCGAGGGATTCATCGTAATTTTCCATTCTGTAGCTATGTCTACACAAAACAGAAGGTTGGGTTGTTTTATATTTGAGCAGAACTTTTTTGCACATAATGGGCTAAATGGCCAGGTCACAAGGACCCCGAGGGCTCGGAGAAGGTGACCCACAGGGCAACTGTTAGGAGACAGATGGTAGCCTTTCTCTCAAGGCCATAAAACGTGTTCTTTAACGTGCACAGAGTATGGCTGTCCGCCACACGGTGCCTCGGCTTAACCTCCCATCTGACAGACTGCAGAATTTCCTACTGACCGTGGACAGGGCGAGGAGTTTTGCGGCTCTATATATCGACAGGGGCGGGGGTGGCTCAGTCGGTAGCGCGCCAGACTCGTAATCTGTAGTTCCCAGGTTCGAGTCCCAGCTGAGTCAGCGTTGAGATTTACCTCCGCAAAATTCCCCGTCCTGCCCACGGTCAGTAGGGGACACCGATGGGCTTGGAAAGGCCGCCGTCCGTCGGATGGGACGTTAAGCCGTGGCCCCGTGTGCGGGAGAGCCATACCTGTGCACGTTAAAGAACACGCTGGATGGCCTTGACGGGAGGCTACCATCTGTCTCCCAACAGCTATTCCAGTGGGTCCCCTCCCCCAACCTTCTCTGAGCCTTCGGGGTCCATGTGACCTGGCCATTTAGCCCATGGTGTGCAAAAAAGTGCCGCTCAGAGGTAAAACAACCCAACCCAACTATATATCGACATTGACAGAGGTAAAGCTGGAACTGGTAGCTGCAGAATATGGTCCTAGCGTGCTACCGACTGGGCCACCCCGCACTCTCCACAAAGTAGATAAGTAGATCTCCACAAAGTAGATCGTTTCGTTTGCCCCTTCTGCTTCTGTTCCCTGTGTACCACACATCCCGAGTCAGTAAACCACTTGTATCAAGCCGTAATGGTGTTACGTTGAAACAGAGTGTTACAGTACTTTGTTCGAAACCTCTGCACAGTCGTGCTCGATTTTGTTTCATAAAACTACAGAAAACGCTGCACTCGATCTGACTCACCCTAAACTTCCATGGCTACTAACTGCGGATCCTCCCCGCCTCTATACCCGACAGGGATAATGTGATGCAGTGCCAACCGTACCGACAAAAAAGAAACTTGACTATTTGGGGCTACTGTTAAAAGAAATGTCAAGTTGATACGATTCCGTTTTTCGGAGTTCTTGACGAATTTGTTCAACAGGGTTGGGTTGATTTTCCTCTGAGAGGCACTATTTTGCACACCATGGGCTAAATGGCCAGGTCACATGGACCCCGAAGATTCAGAGAAGGTTGGGGGAGGAGATCCACTGGAACAGCTGTTGGGAGACAGATCGTAGCCTCCCGTCAAGGCCATCCAGCGTGTTCTTTAACGTGCACAGGGTATGGCTCTCCCGCATACGGAACCACGGCTTAACGTCCCATCCGACGGACGGCGGCCTTTCCAAGCCCATCGGTGTCTCCTACTGACCGTGGGCAGGGCGGGGAATTTTGCGGAGATAAATCTCAATGCTGACCCAGCTGGGACTCGAACCTGGGAACTACAGATTACGAGCCTGGCGCACTACCGACTGAGCCACCCCCTTGTTCAACAGAAAGAGACGTAATCACCCCGTATATTAACACGAAGTCAATTCTGGGCGAAGGGCGCAAGAAAACCATTTGACCCCAATTGAATTTTAAAAACTGAAAGAAAGACTAATGCTATAAATTTTTATTTTACTAAACATTCTAATAATCTGTATTAAATTTGAAAGTGTTTGACAGTCTTTTTGATTACGAACTTTTCTCAAACGGTATATATAGATATTGGACAGAAAAATTGGAAACATTTCCATGTTAAGTCAATGATTTTTTAATATTAATGAAAAGTAAAATTCTGAGATCCATAATTTCTGTAATAAGCTTTTCATAGAAATAAAAGACTGGGTAAATTTAAATCTCATTCAAATCTATCTAAATATTGATTTTCAACAATATTTGTTGGGTATTTAAAGAGATACGGAAGCTCGAATACTTAACAGCAGCAAAGTCAGACCTAAGAAACTTGTGCAAAACTGGCAATTATTCAAAAAATTAGTGTGCAGATTTCTAAACATACACATATTTTACATACACATTTTTAAGTGGTTTGAAAAAATACTTCTTTTATGTTTTGATTAACTTCTGAGGTGAATTCTTATGAGTGACATTTATGTTATTGAATATTAAAACTTCTATATCTCTTTAGGTACTGAACGTATTTGTTCAAAATCAAAATTTGAACAGTTTAATCGACATTTTATATTTGTCTTTAGTCATTATTTCCATAAAAAAATATTAAACCACTTACAGAGCTTCGAATGTGATTATCCATTGACATAAGATGAGGAAGTTTCCATTTTCTCACCGTTACCTGCAGTTCATCTTATTGTAACGTTGAACAACGTAAAAATTTGGCTCGCTAGAATTTTTTATCCATTCACCCCCCCCCCCCCAACAAGGAATAAAATGATCGCTACAAAAAAAGGAGAATAGCTAGGACCATTAAATCTCCCATTAAAAAACCTCTTTCCATGGAATAAAAAACTGGATGGAATTTCTCTCAAATATTAAGAGCTTGACCACCGAATTCGGCATACAACTCTCATCATAAGTAAGAATCGTAAGAGTTTTAACCCCTCATTTTTTGCCTCCTCCAAATTATATCCACCCTGGCATATCAAGGAGGAGGAAAAATGTATCTTTGCGTTAAAGGCTTAGGCTTTCCGAATTGGGTATGCAGTTTCTACTCATTATGGCTTCAAGCTAGGTAAAATTTAACCTCTTGTATTTTTTCCAGCCGCCACCACATTCCTCCGCCCAAACAAATGGCAATACGTAAACTATTACCAAATATAGACAATTATATTTCAAATGAAAGCTTCTGACGTGGAAAGTATCACTGGTTATCTGTCTTTTCTTCCTTCCCTCCCCCCCCCCCAAAATAAATTATCGAAGGTTAGGATTCTGTTAAGGTTAGGTGAAGCAAGTATTTGAAAGACGTTCAAAATTATGTGGTTAGATATACTCCCATTGTTTGAAGTTACTTAGACTGTCTCTAAATTGAAACCATACATGCTAAATTCCCTGGGATGGATGAAGTTACTGTTGAGAAGCTCTGAGCTCAAAATGCTCCTGCTGTCATATGGCGTACTGAAATCTAAATTTTTTTTGTGATAAAGGTGTTTTTAAAGATTTTGCTAAAGGTATTATCTTCCCTAATAAACAACAGTCATCACAGTTCTTGTGATAATTTTAGGGACATCAGTCTACTTTCTGTTCAGAAGTAAAGTTCTTTGTATTATTGTGCTGACTAGAATCAAGTATTTGGTTGATGGATGACTACACGATGAAAAGTGTGGGTTCAGAAGTGATAGAGGATGTATAAATCAAATATTTTCTCTTAAACAGACACTGGAAAAATGTGCAGGGCTTCAGGAACCTGTGGCTATTACCTTCGCATATCTCATTAAAGTTGTTGACTTTGTTGATCATCATAATCTGTGGGCACTGGTTTTTGAAAGTTCAGGTTTTGTTTTTTTTGTAGCGAAATGCCCAAAACATGAAAGCCAAAAAAGCCAAAAGGGTTTTGAATTAAAGCAAGTAAGGGTGGAAATTCAGGCCGCTGAATATATAGATGTGTAACTAAGAAAATAGATATATAACTAAAGAATACAATTTCTTTTATTTTTATTTTTTATTGAATTCCTGAGGCATGAAAGTTTAAAAGGTTCTTTTGAAATGCAAAGAGGATTTTATGATAAAAATGCATGAAACGTCAAGTGTCTTTATCGATATTCCCAACAAACTTTAAAAATGCTGTTGTAGTAAACGCGTTTAAAGCTGACTTTGCAGATGCATTATGCTCATTTCCCCTCCTTGACTAAACAGCAATAATATCGTTTTGTATTTTAGTGAAATGCAATCGCAAATTCAGCTGTGCAAAGACGCTTATTGGGAAAGTCTTCGTGAAATCAACTCTTTTTCAAAAAAAATACTGTTGCTTGTGTAAGGAATTCATCTGTTGAATTTCCAGCTCAAATACAAATTGGAAAAATAGCACGTTCTTGTGTCATCTAGCACAAAAGGATTAACACGCGCTTTGGACACAGTTCAAAACTAGCCTAGGAGAGAAATCCGAATGCCTGCCTGCATACAAGAGAAGGAATACGAACTATGTAATTTCCATTAAGTAGATTACTTCGTCGGAGTAACTGCATTATACAGAGATGACGCAAAAATTGGCGAGGCAAGATAATTTTCATGGATTTATTTTGGTTATAAGGTGTATATATAGAAGCAGCGAGATTGAGATGACTTTCTCTAATGTTTGATGTATCATAGTTATTTTGGGCATCTGCGTTTCATTAAAAGACTACAAAATTTAAATTAAAAAAAAAAACATCTGAGCTGATGGAATGGGAATACACTATTGTAATATTTCACTCACCGCTGAGAGTATTTCATTTTCTTGTATTAAATTAGGAATTGGGAATTGAAAACAATAATTTCATCTTTATGTTAAATGTAAATGGTAGCTAGGTATACACTGGAAGGAGAATTATGCCCATCCCCTGTCACGATGCACAGAACTGGCCAGGCTTAGCACATAAAGTCCGACCCCGCCTAATGACCGATTTTTGTAAATGATCAGTTGAATGCTGATCGGAGTTTTTGACTTGATACTAAGTCATTCAAAAGTCAGTCGTATTTCGCCGTGGAAAATACATAGACAACTGCAACACGGTAACGTGTTGCAGTTGCATACCCGTAACATTTTACTAAAGGGAAGTATAACGATCACAGTCCATAACTATTACAAGTATTGGAGTCTTGGTTTCCATAGTTTGAAAGGTTACACAATGAGTGGGTCACGTATTGAAATTCGTGCAGTTTTACCTCATTATTCGAAATAAAAAGGATTAAAAGCTAGAGAAAAAAGGCCTGAGCATTATGCGAAGTGGAAAGTGAGGGGGCAATCTCCATTCGTGCAGCTCAAGTTTGGTTCAAGAAGTTCAGAGGGGGTCTGAAAGGGGGCCTCAACACGAGCCTCGAAAATAACGCACAGTCGTGACTACCAATACAGGGAGATGGAAACTTTTGTGCCCAGCTGTTGAAACTGATCCATCGGCAAGCATTCGCAGGATCTCATCCGAATTCGATTGCTCACAAGCAACTATGGTAGCCAAAAGTCAACAAAGTGTCCCATATGAACTGATTACTGAACAAGCAAACCGTGGTGTTTAAGTCTGCAGAAAACTCCTCTTTAATCCATGCAACCACCGTTTCATCAAAGGAAATATTATATGCGATGAAAAAATGATCTTTTTCAACAGTCCAAATCCAAAATCAGTGGCTTGACCCAGGCCAGTCTGCACTTCCTGTTCCAAAGAGGGGACGATTCGAAACGAAGACAACATTGTATATTTGGTGGAATTTTGAGAGTGTAGTGCACTTCGAACTGGTTCCCAATGGACGTGCCATCAATGCTGACCATAACTGGAGCGTGCCATAACTGGAGCGCGTGTACTCTATTATACTTCACTGTTACCCAGAATTGGTACTCAGACATCAGGTACTCTTCCAACAAGACAACAGAAAACCGCATATCGTACTTCGTACGAAAGGAAATCTTTGAGAATTGGCATTTCAGCTTCTTCCTCACCCAGAGTATGGTCTGGGCCTAGTTCCTTCTAACTGCCACTTATTTCGCTCCATAGTTCATTTTCTTCGAGGTAGACGGTTTTAAATATTTCACGAAGTCGAAAATGGATTTCGGGTTTTTTTCACCTCCAAGGACCAAGGATGGTATTGAAGAGGAATCGAACAACTTGCCAACAGATGTCTACAAAGTATTGAAAATGATGGTTTATAGTTCGCTGAATGAGGTTTGTTATTTATATTGTAATAACCATTTCTCAAGCAGATATGAATCACCCTAGTAACTTGGCTGGTAAATCAGATGAAGCAGCTAGACAGCACATAGCTGTGCCAGAGAGTTAATGTTTTGTGTAGGTTGGGTTGTTTTACCTCTGAGCGCCACTTTTTTGCACACCATGGGCTAAATGGCCAGGTCACATGGACCCCGAAGGCTCAGAGAAGGTTGGGGCAGGGGACCCACTGGAACAGCTGTTGGGAGACAGATGGTAGCCTCCCGTCAAGGCCATCCAGCGTGTTCTTTAACGTGCACAGGGTATGGCTCTCCCGCACACGGGGCCACGGCTTAACGTCCCATCCGACGGACGGCGGCCTTTCCAAGCCCATCGGTGTCCCCTACTGACCGTGGGCAGGGCGGGGAATTTTTGCGGGGATAAATCTCAACGCTGACTCAGCTGGGACTCGAACCTGGAAACTACAGATTACGAGCCTGGCGCGCTACCGACTGAGCCACCCCCGCCCCGTTTTGTGTAGGAAGAAGCAAACTGGCACAAGGATTGAGGAATAAACATTATAAAGTTATTGAAGGTGAAGATTCTGCCGTGGCTAACTGGGCAAATTATTTCGGAGATATTTTAAGCAGTGTGCTTTGCTCTCATCCCATTGTAATGAGGAGAGATGCATTACTGTAGTTAATATTGGCACTCTATCACATTATGAAGTCTTTTTCTTTAAATAATAATAATAATCTTTATTTCATCTAATAAATTTGCATATCACATTAAATGACCAGTTTTTAAAAATATTTTGAGAAAAAATAATAATAGATTAAAAAGAAATAAAGGAATACGTATGGCTCAGTTGGTAGCGTACCAGACTCGTGATCTACAGTTCCCAGTTAGAGTCCCACCTGACCACCTTTAAATTTTATTTCCACATAACTCTCCTCTCTCATGTCGGTCAGTAGCGGACAGCGATGGGCTTAGAAAGGCCGCCATCCGGTGCATGGGATCCGGTGCACAGTCATGGTCTCGTACACGGGATGAGACTTGACACCTTTTGAACGTTAAAGAACACGCTGGTTGGCCTTGACGTGAGGCTACTATCTGTTTCCCAACAACTTTCAGTGAGTACCCTCCCCTCAAACCTCTCTGACCCCTTGGGGTCTTTGTGACCTGACAATTTAGCCCATTGTGTGCAAAAAAGTGCCACTCAGAGGTAAAACAACCCGACCCACTTTCACTCGGATAACTTTTCCCTCCCCCTCTTATTTTATTCTAGATCCGAGCTTTCTGTGCTCCACACGAAAACTTGTAATTTATTCACAATTAACGAACGAGTTGGGGCGGGGGTGGCTCAGTCGGTAGCGCGCCAGGCTCGTAATCTGTAGTTTCCAGGTTCAAGTCCCAGCTGGGTCAGCGTTGAGATTTATTTCCGCAAAAATTCCCCGCCCTGCCCACGGTCAGTAGGGGACACCGAAGGGCTTGAGAAAGGCCGCCGTCCGTCGGATGGGACGTTAAGCCGTGGCCCCGTGTGCGGGAGAATCGTATTCTGTGCACGTTAAAGAACACGCTGGATGGCCTTGACGGGAGGTTACCATCTGTCTCCCAACAGCTGTCCAGTGGGTCCCCTCTCCCAACCTTCTCTGAGCCTTCGGAGTCCACGTGACCTGGCCATTTAGCCCATGGTGTGCAAAAAAGTGCCGCTCAGAGGTAAAACAACCCAACCCAACGAACGAGTTTTTTCTTTATTTTTCAATTTAGTCTCATTTCATATGTTTTCTTGGCATTTTCGATATTTCCAATTATTTTTTTCCCATCGGAACATGTTTATTTCGGTGCAAATATCAATAGCATCATGCTCCAAATATTGTTAGATACACCAAATTAATTCAGGAGCTTAGCAAAAAAGAAAAAAAAAAAAGAAAAATTTAATCAAAAACAAGAAGATACTGAAACAACAAAAAACTTCGAACTGTTTTGTTTCGACATGAATTTCATTCTGCTTAGCAAATCAATCCCCAGATGAATGCTGAAAAGTATCATTCATCTCTGTAGAAGAAGTTCGAAACAAATGGATTTTTTTGATCCTGATACACGAACTGCATTTCGTAAACTAAAATATGGAGAAGGAGGAACAAGACGAAAGCAACAATGCGAATTACCATTCGGAAACAGGATTCCTTAACGTGGAACAGGTAACCGGATTTTGGGAGAATGATATGACCATCGCATTCTAGAATGCACGAGAGGAATACGATGTTGTTTATTTATTCGGGCACACTGATATCTTTTGAATTCATGAATTTTTCTAAACAGAAAATTTCCAGCCGTCAGTTTCGTATGAATGCAGAAGAGGAACATATCTGTGTTATAGTGTATTTGGTTGGTGACGACTCTACAAATGAAATGTGAAATAGAATGAATAACACTGGGCAACACAAAAAAGGTTTTGAAATGAAAATAGCCAATCTTTGCTAATTTCATGGTGCTGAACACGAAAATGACAATAAAATTTGTCGATTGGCTCTTGTTTAGGAGAGACAGATGATTATGTAAAAACGACTCAGTCCGCATTGAGTACATAGGTAACCATTTCGCAACGCTGTATTTTAAACTTTAGATTGCAACACATTGCGTTGTATTGCATCAGCCCGTCATACTCACAATCCCCGGAGGTATTGCATCATTGTCTGATGCAACGTAGTTGAGTCATGACATCGCGGCTTTACGATCACGGACAAAAGATGAAGCAAACGTTAGTCGTAAGCGATGTCTCGTAAGGTAAGCAAGTCTTTTGAGCGACTCCCATTTACCTCTGAGTCATAAGTACAACACAAGTGATCCTTGCAGTTTTAATCCAGCAGTAATGATGCCTCGTAACTGTGTTTATTATGCAGATACATTTTCTTATATTTGAGAAGTGACGCTTGCAAACTAGAAAAGAACCATCAAACCAATAGTGAAAGCGGCGTATGAGTTTCATTTTGGATTCAAGATCGGGGACTAGGACAAGGCCTGGATCTGGTCCCCACACATATGCTGCAGTATGTGTGCAAGAAATCTTCCGAGGTGGCTGAAAGGCGAAAAAGTGGCGATGCCGTTTGCTGTTCCTATGATTTGGAGAGCCAAGCAATCACGCAAATGACTGCTACTTCTGCATGGTTCCACCTATTTCTGGAGGCATCACAAGGAAAAAGAAGTGGACAATAGCTACTCGAATATACAATCTGCTCTCCGACCAGTTCCGCACGGCGAAGGACTTCCCGTTCCCTAGCCTCCAAAAGAATTTTCCATCGATTCAGACGACAGGGAGGGAGGCAAAAGGACGTCGAGTTCTCCGCACGCTTCGAAATCTAATGATTATCCATACGTCTGTCACAGTGCGTATTCTACGCCACACATTCTCACCGAAGAAGAAATGAATGATCTTGTTCGCGATCTGGAGCTGTCCAAGGCCAAAGCAGAATTACTTGGATCAAGACTTAAACAATATTATCTTCTCAAAGAAAATGTCTGAGTGACTTCGTTTCGAACTCGTCACGAGCAGTTTGTGCCTTACTTCAGAAAGGAAGATGACCTTGTGTTCTGCTCCGATGTAGATGACCTGATGAATGCCCACGGAATCAAACATGACCCTCAAGAATTGCGATTATTCATAGACTCCTCGAAATTAAATGTTCAAGGCGGTGTTGCTGCATAATGGAAATCGACTTCCATCCATTCCGGTCGGACACGCTGTCTACATGAAAGAAACCTACGACAACCTAAAACAGCTGTTGAACCTCGGAAAATCTCTGAAGGTCGGAGAGAAGAAGGTGGAACACCCAGCACTGGCAGAAACGCACAAAATCCTGCTACCATCCCTACACTTCAAACTCAGTGTGATGAAACACTTTGTGAAAGCCATGAACCAGACTGCATCAGCTTTCAAGCACTTGGCTGACAAATTCCCTCGACTCAGCGAAGCAAAAATTAAAGAGGGAATTTTTGTGGGTCCTCAGATCCGCGAGCTGTTCAGAGACCAGATGTTCATTCCTGCTTCAAGGTGACGAGAAAAAGGCTTGGGACGCGTTTCGTCTGGTGTCAACTAAATTCCTCTGGAACATCAGGGCAGACAACTACAAGAAACTGGTTAAGGACATGTTGTCTCTGTATTACAAACTTGGCTGCAATATGTCCTTAAAGATCCACTTTCTCCATTCCCACTTAAATTTCTTCCCCGACAACTGCGGCATGGTTAGTGATGAGCACGGTGAACGTTTTCACCAGGACATTGCAACGATGGAGAAACTATACCAGGGAAACTGGTCCATTTCAATGTTGGCTGACTACTGTTGGACGATCGCCAGAAATGATCCTGAGCAGCTGTACAAGCGACGGGCAAAGCGACATCGGAAGTAGAAGCTGAGTTTTACCGATACAGGTCATATGTACGTATTACTCCATTATGTAAAAAACTATTGCGGATTTCTCAGAAATCGTAGCCAATTTTGAATTGTCGTTTACATATTCGTGTTCAGCACCTTGAAATCTTTAAGCAATGGCTACTTTTGTCTCAGGGGGATGACTTTTAGGGAAATTTGTTGCCCAGTGTAATCAGTACTTATAATTTTTAAAATAGCGATAATTATATAGCATTCTCACATTAATGCAAAATAGTGACATCAAGTTTCTATGCCGAGAAACTTTACATTATTTAACAAAAATAATAAATATTCCCTCAAGCAGCTGACTACCGCAGAGGTCTGATAGGAGTCTATTTGTTTATACGCTACGGAGAAGATCTGTGGCAGGAGGCGAGACCTCAACATAAAGACAACACAAACATCCATGTCTTAACCGGGCTCGAATGCAGGTCCCTGTGATCAGTAGCGGTAACCACTCGACGACGGGACGGCTGAAAACATGTTTAAGATCGCGTTTAGAAACATGTCGAAAGGAGTAATGAAATTCAAAAACATTTTTCAATGTAAATTGACCTAAACTTTGAAGAATACAATGTAATTACATACTGTTGTACAGATATGAACAAAGTCTATAATGAGAATCGGACTCACACGCCCGTCCTGCCCACTGTCAATACGGGACACCGATGGGCTTGGAAAGGCCGCCGTCCTTCGGATGGGAGGTTAAGCCGTGGCCCCATGTGTCGGAGAGCCATACCCTGTGCACTTTAAAGAACACGCTGGATGGCCTTAACGGGAGGCTACCATCTGTCTCCCAACAGCTGTTCCAGTGTGTCCCCTCCCCCAACCTTCTCTGAGCCTTCGGGGTGCATGTGACCTGGTCATTTAGTCCATTGTGTGCAAAAAAGTGCCGCTCAGAGGTAAAACAACCCAACCGATATGATTTCGGTGTAATACGATTTTTAAAACAGGGCTGGTTTACAACTAATATTCTTTCAATTTAACGCGATTTCTCCACTGCATAATTCACTACAAACGTTAATGTTGTTACGACAGATGAACGAGCAACAATGAAACCGCGATGTGCTGCATCATTTTGATGCTGGCGTGTGCTTCAGCATGTAAATTACGTTACCAGTCGATTGGAACAGTAAAAACTGAAAAAATAACGATGTTTAAGAGGAATGGAAAAGTTAGTAGTGCTTGAATGTGTATATTGTTCTTGCACTAAATGAATTAGCATAAAATTAATGTTAGGAAAGTTTCTCAAGATACTTGAAGATTAGGCTCAGGACGAGAAATGTTAGGCGAGCAAGTAGAGCTGACTTCAACTTCTCTTTAGGAAGAGTTCATCGTCTGATGTGTGGTGATCAACGTCTGATGCGTGGTGATCAACGTCTGAAAAGAATTGATTCTGAAAGCTCAGTATACTTAGCTGTAATGTTGGAGTACTTGATGGCTAAAATTCTGGAAGAAAATCATTTGTGGCGTGGTTATTTTTGGTTTGTTTAAAGAAATTGGTGAGATTATTCTTGGTAGTTTACATGTTTGTTCACTAATAAATTTGTGCCACTTATTGAGTATTGTAAAAAGTCTAATTTTATACTTTGAGTAGGGACTGTAAGAATTCTAAAGAAATGATTATTTGTAGTAAGAGTATTAGAAGAAATAATCTTCTGATGGTTTATTTTCACAATGGTGAAGATAAAGATTTGTGTTAGTTGAATTTACTTTATATTTGTGTTTCTATTCATACTTTTGAAATAAATTACTTCATTTATAAAATTTTGTCGCTAATATTCTTTTCAACTCAAGCCCAGTTTCTATCCATTAAATTTGTAACACTATGTATTATTGTTATTAGCTTGTGAGAAGAAAATTATCCCGTGGTGGAGTGGTTTGCATGTTTCGATACTAATCAAAGGGACCTGGGTTCGAATCCCGGGTGCTACTAATCAAAGGGACCTGGGTTCGAATCCCGGGTGCTACTAATCAAAGGGACCTGGGTTCGAGTCCAGGGTGCTACTAATCAAAGGGACCTGGGTTCGAGTCCAGGATGCTACTAATCAAAGGGACGTGGGTCAGAATCCCGGGTGCTACTAATCAAAGGGACCTGGGTTCGAGCCTCGGGTGCTACTAATCAAAGGGACCTGGATTCGAGTCCCGGGTGCTACTAATCAAAGGGACCTGGGTTCAAGCCCCGGTTGTTACTAAACAAAGTACCTGGGTTCGAGCCCCGGATGCTACTAATTAAAGGACCTGGGTTCGAGCCCCGACTGTTACTAATCAAAGAGACCTGGGTTCGAGTTTCAGGTGCTACTAATCAAAGGGACCTTGGTTCGAGCCTCGGGCACTACTAATCAAAGGGACCTGGATTCGAGTCCCGGGTGCTACTAATCAAAGGGACTTGGGTTCGAGCACCGGGTGCTACTAATCAAAGGGACCTGGGTTCGAGTCCAGGGTGCTATTAATCAAAGAGACTTGGCTTCGATCCCCGGGTGCTACTAATCAAAGGACCTGGGTTCGAGCCCCGGTTGTTACTAATCAAAGGGACTTGGGTTGGAGTCCCAGGTGTTACTAATCAAAGGATCTGGGTTCGAGTCCTGACTGCTACTAATCAAAGAGACCTGGGTTCGAGTCCCGGGTGATACTACTTACTAGTATCAAACTACTAGTAAACTAAAAAATAACTACTAGTAACTAAAAAACTACTAGTAAAAAGAGTAAACTACTAGTAACTAAAAAAAACTTACTAGTAGCTACTACTTACTATAATCAAAGAGACCTATGTTCGAGCACTGGGTGCTACTAATCAAAGTTCAAGCATCGGGTGCATCGGGTGCTACTATCAAAGGGACCTGGGTTCGAGCAACGGGAGCTACTAATCAAAGGGTCATGGATCCTAGCCCCTGGTGCTATTAATCAAAGTACCTGGGTTCGAGCCCCCCGGGAAGGTATGGATGTTTGGGTTGTCTTTCTGCTGTGGCCATCCTCACAGACCTTCTACTGTTGCGTATTAAACAGGCAGGCTCCTGTCAGACCTCTGTGGCAAACAGCTGCTTAAGATAATATTTATATAAGAAGATATCTTGGGTTCTTGTACCTCTGAGCCAGACATGTACCCAAATTTAGTTTCCAAGGGAATTCAAGAAGTTTGCTTTGGAGGGTTCCGATAGTTTGGTTTCGGAGAGGCTCCGTGATTTTGGTGTCCATAACAGAGGGGGGGAGGGTGCTGAGATAAGACTTGAGTAAGGTTTCCAAATTAAGGAAACATTCCACCGAAAAGGAAAGGTTAAAATGATATTATATATGGAATAAGATTTTATAGTTTTTTCCTTAATCTATTTTTTGTTTCGGATGTATAATATCGGGCTAAATTTCAAAGCAGGTAGACAAAATTTCGTTAAATACTACAGGAATTTAGGAGGTGAGGAAACTGTAAACATTATTTTGTTATGAGACATTCCTATTCGACTAACACAATTTCACCTTACATAAATATATTTGAAGATATCTGTCACGACGAGTAGACAATCACAGGGAAACACCTGTAGGAGATATACATTAAATAATTATAGAAGAAAATTTGTTATTGACCGGATGGAATCCGAAACCATGACCTCCTGATAACTTGTCAGGTGCTTTTACATCTGAGCTACCAGACGCAGAACAGTCATTCTCTATTGGTGTCTTTAAGCATTATGCCTTGGCGTTAGTCATGTTATCAGAAGGTCGTGTGTTCGGATCCCATCCAAATAATGACAATTGTTTTCTCTGCACTTATTCCCTGTGATTGTCTGTTATTCAACATAGCATCCTTACGCTTCATTAAAGTCGTGTTGGCTAAAAAAACGCAATGCTTGACATTGGTTGGTCATATGCATTAACCTGGAAAATGCCCTCTACATGAGAGTTTTCAATCACAGTCAGATATATTTCCAATGACTAACTCTGGTAGAGGATTATTATTCAGCTGCGGTAGCTCAGTGGTGCACCTTACATGTTGTCAGGGGCGGGGGTGGCTAAGTCGATAGCGCGCCAGGCTCGTAATCTCTAGTTCCCAGGTTCGAGTCCCAGCTGGGTCAGCATTGAGATTTATCTCCGCAAAACTCTCCGTCCTGCCAACGGTCAGTAGGGGACACCGATTGGCTTGGAAAGGCCGCCGTCCATCGGATGGGACGTTAAGCCGTGGCTCCGTGTACGGGACAGCTATACCCTGTGCACGTTAAAGAATACCCTGGATGGCCTTGACTGGAGGCTACCATCTGTCTCCCAATAGCTGTTCCAGTGGGTCCCTTCTCCCAACCTTCTCTGAACCTTCGGGATCCATGTAACCTGGCCATTTAGCCTATGGTGGGCAAAACGTGACGCTCAGAGGTAAAACAACCCAACACAACATGTTATCAGGAGGTCATGGGTTCGGACCCCATTCGGCTAATGACACTTTATCTTGTGTAATGCATCTATCATGTTATTCTGAATTAGGTTGTTTACCTCTGAGCTGCACTTTTTTGCACACATGGGCTAAATGACCAGGACGCAATGATCCCTAGGGCTTAGAGAATTTTGGGGGAGGGGACCCACTGGAAATGTAGCTGCCATGTAGCTGTTGACGGGAGGCTGCCATGTAGCTGTTGAGCTTCATGGCAGTTTCCCGTCAAGGCCATCCAGCGTATTTTTAATGTTCATAAAGTATGGCTCTTTTCACATGGAATAACGGCTTAAACTCCTATCAGATGGACGGCGGTCTTTCCAAACCCATTAGTGCCCCCTACTGACCGAAGGCAGAGTGGGAAGTTTTGTGGAGATAAATCTCAATGCTAATCCAGGTGGGACTCGAACCTTGGAAATGCAGATTATGAACCTGCGCGTTACCGACTGATTCTCCCCGCCCCATGTCTCCCATTGATATCATCAGATAATCACATATTGGGGGGACGAAATCTTGTCCCCCCCTTTACCTGCGAATGTTGACGTAACCTGCTGGAAGCACATACGGGTCTTTGAGGCCTTCTAAATATATCCTTCCACAAACCACGATATCACTACCACCTTGGGGCGAGGGTGGCTCAGTCGGTAGCGCGCCAGGCTCGTAATCTGTAGTTCCCAGGTTCGAGTCCCAGCTGGGTCAGCGTTGAGATTTATCTCCGCAAAATTCCCCGCCTTGCCCACGGTCAATAGGGGACACCGATGGGCTTGGAAAGGCCGCCGTCCGTCGGATGGGACGTTAAGCCGTGGCCCCGTGTGCGGGAGAGCCATACCCTGTCCACGTTAAAGAACACGCTGGATGGCCTTGACGGGAGGCTACCATCTGTCTCCCAACAGCTGTTCCAGTGGGTCCCCTCCCCCAACCTTCTCTGAGCCTTCGGGGTCCATGTGACCTGGCCATTTAGCCCATAGTGTGCAAAAACGTGCCGCTCAGAGGTAAAACAACCCAACAACCCAGTGGGTCCCCTCCCCCAACCTTCTCTGAGCCTTCGGGGTCCATTTGACCTGGACATTTAGCCCATGGTGTGCAAAAAAGTGCCGTTCAGATGTAAAACAACCCAACCCAACCCACTAACACCTTAGGTATTTCCATCACGTATTGTTTTTTAACATGATAGTGCGTTCGTTTCTCCCTCCTAATCAACTGATACGCAACTCGCTGTGGAGAGAAAATATCGATTCATCCGTGAAGAGCACGGGCCCCATTATTCCTGAATTTAATTGACATGGTGTCTGCACTAGTTTAGACGGTTCCTCCTGTAGCATGGGGTCAGCGGTACATAACCACTGGATGACTAGCGTAGAGGCACACCTCATGAAGTCTTCGACGTACTGTGGTGGTGGATATCGTTGCTCCCTGGCTGATGCGAGATCCGATCGCTGTTGATGCGGCGTTGACATCCTGCTACTGCGGGAGCATACACTAAATAGCATTGTTGTTGGAACCGTCATCATCCACTACTGAATAGTCTGGATATATTCTATCCTTTTTCAAATCTCTGCCAAAATCTATGAACCACTAATTGATTCACATTACGCCATCTGGCAACATCTGGGTTGGGTTGTTTTACCTCTGAACGGCACTTTTTTGCACACCATGGGCTAAATGGCCAGATCACATGGACCCCGAAGGCTCAGAGAAGGTTGGGGGAGGGGACCCACTGGAATAGCTGTTGGGAGACAGAAGGTAGCCTTCCGTCAAGGCCATCCAGCGTGTTCTTTAACGTGCACATGGTATGGCTCTCCCGCACACGGGGCCACGGCTTAACGTCCCATCCGACGGACGGCGGCCTTACCAAGCCCATCGGTGTCCCCTACTGACCGTGGGCAGGGCGGGGAATTTTGCGGAGATAAATCTCAACGCTGACCCAGCTGGGACTCGAACCTGGGAACTACAGATTACGAGCCTGGTGCGCTACCGACTGAGCCACCCCCGCCCCCTGGCAACATCTGCTTAGGCCTACTGGAGCTGACCTATACCTTGCCACTGCCCCTTTTCAGATAAATGTCTGGTAAACCAGACAATACCCAGGAGTAATCAGGGTTTAGTTTGGCTGGAGGGTTGGGTTGGGTTGTTTTACCTCTGAGCGGCACTTTTTTGCACACTATGGGCTAAATGGCCAGGTCACATGGACCCCGAAGACTCAGAGAAGGTTGGGAGAGGGGACCCACTGGAACAGCTGTTGGGAGACAGATGGTAGCCTCCCGTCAAGGCCATCCAGCGTGTTCTTTAACGTGCACAGGGTATGGCTCTCCCGCACACGGGGCCACGGCTTAACGTCCCATTCGACGGACGGCGGCCTTTCCAAGCCCATCGGTGTCCCCTACTGACCGTGGGCAAGGCGGGGAATTTTGCGGAGATAAATCTCAACGCTGACCCAGCTGGGACTCGAACCTGGGAACTACAGATTACGAGCCTGGCGCGCTACCGACTGAGCCACCCCCGCCCCTTGGCTGGAGGGGACAGGGTTGAGAATTAGGTAATAGTTTAATGTAAGAGGCCAGATTTTCAGGAGGAGGGGCGGTCCCGAACCCCAGTTCCCTTCCTTAATACGTTCATGTGACAGACATACTCAACAAATATACTATCTCGAAAACTCCACCTCACACTTCGCAGGAGAACATAGAGAACAACTTCGAAACGCTCGACTCGTTTGCATATGCTACTATTCATTTGCATGTCATACCTCAATCCCGCTTCGTATTTCAAATACTATAATGAGTTCCGTGCATTTTGCATCGTCGTAATTTTTGTTTTAGCGCTTTTCTTCATTTGTTTCTTAATTTATGGAAACCAGTGCATATAGTATGAGATTACGCTAATTCGTACTATATACGATGCAGAAATGATAGAACACTAAAAATATTGCTTTAACGTTCCTTTTGGAATAATTGCAAAATTTTATTGCACTCATGGTGGAGATACGCATCGGATAGCACAATGAAATGTTTTAGATACCAAATTTCCAAATTGTTGGATTGATAGAGATGAAACAATCTTATTACTTCCGAGAAGTTCCGATTTGACAGCATTAGAGTAGTTTGTTGGAATAGGAGAGACCCATTATTTATTCCGAAAAAAATTCGTTGGGTTGTTTTACCTCTGAGCGGCACTTTATTGCACACCATGGGCTAAATGGTCAGGTCACATGGACCCCGAATGCTCAGAGAAGGTTGGGGGATGCGACCCACTGGAACAGCTGTTGGGAGACAGATGGTAGCCTCCCGTCAAGGCCATCCAGCGTGTTCTTTAACGTGCACAGGTATGGCTCTCCCGCACACGGGGCCACGGTTTAACGTCCCATCCGACGGACGGCGGCCTTTCCAAGTTCATCGGTGTCCCCTACTGACCGTGGGCAGGGCGGGGAATTTTTCGGAGATAAATCTCAACGCTGCCCCAGCTGGGACTCGAACCTGGGAACTACAGATTACGAGCCTGGTGCGCTACCGACTGAGCCACACCGGCCCCGTAAAAAAAAAAAAGAAAATTCGTAATTTGCATCGTTTAAAAAGAAAGAACCACTGCAGCGGTTGCAAGTGTTTTACCAGACATGCTGATACGAATATGGATGGAAGTTGAATATTACACCACCAGTTGGGGAGGGGGAGGCTCAGTCGGTAGCGCGCCAGGCTTGTAATCTGTAGTTCCCAGGTTCGAGTCCCAGCTGGGTCAGCGATTAGATTTATCTCCGCAAAATTCCCTGCCCTGCCCACGGTCAGTAGGGGACACCAATGATTTTACAAAGGCCACCGTACGTCGGATGGGACGTTAAGCCGTAGCCCCGTGTTGCGGGAGAGAAATACCCTCTGCGCGTTAAAGAACACACTGTATGGCCTTGACGAGAGACTACCATCTGTCTCCCAACAGCTGTTCCAGTGGGTCCCCTCCCACAACCTTCTCTGAGCCTTCGGGGTCCGTGTGACCTGGCCATTTAGCCCATAGTGTGAAAAAAAGTGCCGCTCAGAAGTAAAACAACCTAACACCACCAGTTGCATCCACATTGAAGTCTGTTGAACACAAAACGATGCTTTGAGAGATTCACGGCATTTTGTATACCCAATTATTTTTGTTACTTGAACGATAACTGACGCTGCTCAGGTGTCACTTTTAAATCGTATATTCTAATTTTCTTGCGCTAAAGGTAATTTTGTAAGTAACCTCTCCCCCCCCCCCCTACACTTTAGCTTAGATTCATTAAGAAAACGTCCCTGTGTTTGCTTGGATCATTGCTGACGTCAGCGCGCTCTCTCATAGCCCACTGTAGAAATGTTTATCTACGTTACGACAGATTTTGCTGCCCTATGGTCCAAAATTTCCTTCACTGCTTCCTCCGTGTGCCTCTATGGTTGGTTTAAAAAACAGGTTCTTACTTGATTCGTAGCTTCGTTTCTACACAAATTGCCCCACCTCGGCTCTCACCTTTTATCTACATATTATGCTTCTTATTGCACTAAAGCAGTGTCTCGCAAACTTTTTACTCTGCGGCACACTGAATCTAATTTTTTTTCCGCGGCACACCTAAAAAAGAATAAAAGCAAACTCTATATAATCGTCATTATATTTGCGCTTTGTTGAAGTCATCATCCTGGTTTTACTTGAAGATTTGCTCTCGTTCTTTAATTCATAACTCGGTGTTTGTTTTAAATATCTGTCCATTCTATGGCTTGAAATAATCAAAAATTAATACCAAATTTTGGAAAAAGCTTGATAAATACTTACAAGAGCCCAGTTGATAAAATCTGAAAGATTTTTATTAAAGCACGTCGATTTTAAAGCACGTCGATAACACAAGTCAAGGCAAAATGAAGTCTTTGGAGTACCTAGGGTCAATTTGAAAATCTCTCGCGGCACACAGTTCGCGAGACACTGCACTAAAGGCTAGTTTAGTGAGTGAAAGCCCCCCCCCCCCTCAACCCCACGACATGTCAGCGCAGTTTCAACACGAAGAATTTCCCGGTGTTGCAAAGGTCATTGCTGGCTTAGCGATTGCTCTCATAGCCCGTGGCTTCCTCGCAAACTATCGAGATTCTGATTTCGACAGATTACGATATTCTCTGATTCCCGACGACCTTGACCGAAAGGTCACAATTTACGTAAGCGCATTCCCCCTAACTGATGCGGTGTTGGGTTAAAAAAATCAGTTCCCTAGCTGCAATGGGAAATCATAAAGTAATAATGCCTTTGGAAATGTGTGGAATCTGGCAACGACAACAGATATAAATGTTGGCTTTTACCTTCACAGTTAGGGAGCAGTAAACGTCAACAATAAATCTGCCAGCGATTATCATTTCCCGTAGAAATAACACGGTAAATATTTTAGCTTTTTTGCAAGACCCTCTTTTGGACTTTCGATTTGAATTTGGAACTGCAACCCGGACCACAGCCAGAAACAGTATTTGAAAATTTGAAGCTTCCACATTGCGATGAGTTATGGCTGCCACAGACACACAGACACCATCTTTTATTATACAGATTATTTAAAATTATATTAGGCAGTCGTGATTATAAAAAAAAAAACTATTATTATATAGATTTTAATAAAATATAAAACTTGAAATTAGGAGAAATCTTCGACCCTGTATGTAGCGTTGTGTTGTTGTTTTACCTCTGAGCGGCACTTTTTTGCACACCATGGGCTAAATAGCCAGGTCACTTGGATCCCGAAGACTCAGAGAAGGTTGGGGGAGGAGACCCACTGGAACAGCTGTTGGGAGACAGATGGTAGTCTCCCGTCAAGGCCATCCAGTGTGTTCTTTAACGTGCACAGGGTATGGCTCTCCCGCACACGGGGCCACGGCTTAACGTCCCATCCGACGGACGGCGGCCTTTCCAAGCCCATCGGTGTCCCCTACTGACCGTGGGCAGGGCGGGGAATTTTGCGGAGATAAATCTCAACGCTGACCCAGCTGGGACTCGAACCTGGGAACTACAGATTACGAGTCTGGCGCGCTACCGACTGAGCCACCCCCGCCCCTCTGTATGTAGCAAACCCACACTTACACATATACATAAATGTATATATTACAGATATTTTGAAAAAAAAAGTTTTCTAAAATAATACTAAAATTTGGGGGGAGGAATGATGTTCTTGCTTATCCAGTTCCTCCCTAAGTACCTAAAGTTTCTCCAGATCTTTTCCTGTACACAGATTACAAAAATGTGAGATATGAAAGACGACACTGATATGTGTCCGACACGAGTATTAAGTAGTCCATTTCTCTTTGTGAACAGAGACTGACCACAATAGAGATCAGTCCAAAGGAGAATGAGTTGAGCAAGATGATGCAAGAACGCATTCAGCCAACATTTACTCTTGCACAATAGCCGCTTGAACTGCAGTCCAGCGAAGGAGAAAAGAAAAGGGTGGAAGATAGCAGCAGTGTGACAGCTGGTGTCCCAATTGGAAGTTAGCTTTTAGGAGAAAATGGGCTACTAGAGACGAAGTCCCGGCGGAAATCCCTGGCCTCCGAGGTTCCAAAGGAAATGGCGTCTTGCACGGGCACTGAACACTGAAATTGGAGGGCTTGTCACAGGGAGAAAAAGTTATTGGGATAGCGAGAGTGCACCACTCATGCACTGCGAGAAAAGCAAATGTGGATGAGTCACCAATCTGGGAAGTATATAGAAGTCAAGGTATAGGTGTAGTTTCTATGAAGTAGTGAATTCTTTTAAAAGTTTTAGATAGATATATGTTGCAAGCGTGGGTTTCAGACAAATAGAAAAAAAATGCTGTGTTAAAAATTTTCAGCTTAAGAAAACAATTTTGTTTTGTGTATATCATTTTGCAACGCAGAAAGGATTAATTGAACAATCAAGACATAGAGAATCTGCGCTAGGATCTCGGTTAAAGATTGTTGATAAATTATTTAGTGAATTGGAAAGCTTTTTAAAATATCACTGACTGTTTCATTTATTTTCCATACGTACAAAAGTTAAGGCTATTTTTTTCATATATGTTTTTTGACTTTCAAATTGATGTTTTATATATATTTTGTCATTTTTTGCATAAGAAACACTGTTGTAAGGGGGGGATGTGTTGGGGGAGTGCCTAAAGAGGCGATTTCCTCCTCCTGGAAAATATTGATTAAAAAAAATCAATTTATGTCGAATGGTGTGTTTAAAAAAAAATAACGAAATGTAATCTTGATTTTTTTTAAATGTTTCCGTTTATTTTCGGAATATATCATACATTGTTATGTATTAATATGAAAAAAATCATTTTTACTCGTATTTTCTTTAAAAAATTACTTTTTTTTCTTTAGGTGTTCGAGCATCCGTAACTATATAAATGCTGTATCCTCAATTGTGTTCATTATAAATTGCTCGATCTAAATATCTATTTCTTGAAGCACCGACGTTTTCGCCCCCCCACCCCCACGAAGCAATTTTACCTTTTCCCGCCGAACGCATTTGCTCTCCCCTCCCCCTAAATAGTTTTTACCGTCGCCCATGGTTCCAAGACATTTTCTGTGCTTAACTGTTATTGAATACTTTCAGTGTGGTTTGAATTTTGTTGTGTGGACGATCAAGTTTTTTAAATCAACTGTAGAAAATCATCTATATATTTCCTCAACTGATACTAAATCTGGAATTTCGTATTTCGAAATTTATTATGCATTTGGAAAAAAAAGGCATCAGGGTTAAAATTAATCCCTTGTGTTCAAAATCAGAATGTAAATGGCTACAGATGCGTTCTTAAAAAATGAAGTTTATGTTAAGTATTTGTCTGACACCTTTCTTTAAAAAAAAACTGAAATTTAGGGTAAGGATTTGTCTGAAATTTTTAGTTTCTTTAGAAAAAGGTTAATGGTAAGAATTTGTCTGAAACCGTTCTTTAAAAATCTTAAAAACAAAGCTGGTTTATGGTAAGAATTTGTCTGAAACCGTTCTTTAAATATCTTGAAAACATAGCTGAAGTTTATGGTAAGGTCTGAAACTTTTTTTTTAAGCGGCGTAACTGCGTTCCCTTTAATCAACATAATCAAAGGCAACAGAGAATGTTTTTATTTTACAGTTCTTTGTGAAGTGCTAGAAGTTAATGAAACATGAACATAATTGCACTCATGATAATGAAGAGTTATTTTGTGGGTGATTTCTAAGGAGGATATTATTCCCGATAGCATCGTCTCTCTAATGTCTGCGCTTTATCGTTCTCGTCATGTGACCAGTTCTTGGGACTTCCGCCAGCGGTCATTGTTAGTTCGTTGTAAGGAAATCGTGATTAATTATACCAAAAGCACAATTCAGACGCTGTTGTCTTTTTTTCTCTCCCCCAACGAAACAACGTAGAGTTATTTGTGTTCGTAGAGGATTCAACTGCGATGAATTGTGAATTTAGGCAAAAAAAAGGTTTATTAGAATTCTTTACAATAGAAGTCTGCCTTTTGAAACAGGTTAAAAAAAATATCTCCTTTGATATTCGAATGCGTTCTTGGCATATTGAGGATTTAGTAAAGAAGGATTGATTCTAATCCAGCTATTGACTGCTCATTTGCATTTCTTTTCTCTGTGAAGATATTTCCGAGAAAACTGGCGTGACAAGTAATGGAGTGACAATTCAGGCTTTCATGTAAATTAGTATTTATTCGTACACGATCTACTTAAGCTCATTTTTATCCCTAGGCAATAAGCTAGTAAGGCAACGAATGAAGCAGCAAAATAAGACTATTCTCCATGGAAAAATAGAAACATGATGCTTCAAAATAAAACCAATAAGTGCAGGAAAATTATTGTTTGATTCAGTGCATTTAAAAAATTATTGATGAATATTTTATTTATCTTATCCAGGACCTGATCAGAGGATTGCTAGAAAGGGCTAAACATATTGATAGACAGAGGATTGCTAGATGGACAAAAATGATTAAACGTACGATTTCGTGGATTTTTCAGGAATTTTTAAAAACTTCAAAAAGGAGGGAATAAATGTTATATTTCAATAGAAATCCAGTCTTTAGCCCCCACCCCCATACTATTCCGTTTTTTTTTTGCTTGATTGAGTTTTTTGCTCCCCTCCAACACTTTAGTATTTTTCTAGATTCGAGTCTGATCTTCCCAATTCTATGAAAGAGTCCGCATCATATTTCTCTTCTAGGAACGGCATATGATTTAGGATTTTGTTATTTCTACCTCTGTACAGCACTTTATTTGCATACAATGGGCTAAATGGACTGGGCACAAGAAACTTAATAACTCGTAGGTCAAGTCTTGTTGGGAGGGGATCCACTGGACAGCTGTTGGCAGAGAAAGGGGAGCCTACTGTCAAGGCCATCCAAAGTTATCTTTAACGTACATAGGTTATGATGGTTCTTACCACAGGACCACGGCTTAACGTCCCATCTGAAATATGGTGAACGCATTTTTAAGCATATCAGTGTCCCCTTTCTCAGTTTTTGGTTTCTCAGTTGGGTTGTTTTACCTCTGAGCGGCACTTTTTTGCACACCATGGGCTAAATGGCCAGGTCACATGTACCCCGAAGGTTCAGAGAAGGTTGGGGGAGGGGACCCACTGGAACAGCTGTTGGGAGACAGATCGTAGCCTCCCGTCAAGGCCATTCAGCGTGTTCTTTAACGTGCACAGAGTATGGCTCTCCCGCACACGGGGCCACGGCTTAACCTCCCATCCGACGGACGGCGGCCTTTCCAAGCTCATCGGTGTCCCCTACTGACCGTGGGCAGGGCGGGGAATTTTGCGGAGATAAATCTCAACGCTGACCCAGCTGGGACTCGAACCTGGGAACTACAAATTACGAGCCTGGCGCGCTACCGACTGAGCCACCCCCAACCAGCCTCCAAGGCAAACCTCCATTATCGCATAATTTGCTGAAGATGACGAGCTCAGACAGATGGCGCATTACTCATAAAAGTGACCCCGGTCCCCATAAAATTTAGAATTATATACTGGCCCGGATCTATAATAAAATCGAGGGGAGGACCAAGAATACAATTAAGCCAGAAAAATATAAAAGGGGAGGGAGACTGGATGGAATTTCCAAGAGACTGGATTTCTAACGCAGTATAACATTCCCCTCTCTGTTTTACAGGTCGTTGAAAATTGTCTTGGAAAATGCATGAAATATAAAAAATAAATAAAATAAATACCTCCTCAAGCAGCTGCTTGCCACAGAGGTCTGACAGGAGCCTGTCAGTTTATATGCCATAGTAGAAGGTCTGTGAGGATGGCAGGACCTCAGTAGAAAAACGATACATACATCCATGCTTTACCCGGGGCTCGAACTCAGGTCCCGTAGATCAGTAGCCAAGCGCGCTAACCGTTCGGCCACGGAAAGACGTTTAATCATTTTCTGCCTTTAATATTCTTACTAGCATTCTGAAAGGGGGAGGATCATGTCCCCCTTGCCCCCCCTAGATTCCTCCTGTTATGTACAATAGTGTTATCGGTAGAAATAACTGTTTAAAATATTGTTTAACACCACACTGGCTGTAAATAAAACAAATTGAAAAATGCTAATTTCAAATGAAACAAGAATATCAAAGTATCAAGGAAAAAGCTTTATTTTTCCTTGTAGTTTCATTGACAACAGAAGGTAAATAACTTAGGCACTAAATGTATGCACAAATATTAACTGTAATCGATGAAAACGAAACAGATATTCGTATCAGAGCACAAATATGCAAAGAAATTTCTTGGTTACAGAAAGTAGAGTGATGACTCATGAAAATATTGGTGTCTCCGTCAGTAGGACCAGATCCCGTCTCCCACTAATATGGCAAGTGTGTTCGCCACTACACTATCAGTGGCTGTCCTTTTCTTCAGCTAATGTGAATATAGATATTTCCCTAGTACTATTTCATTCGCTCGTGGTGCCATCTATGTTAGGAACTGGATAACCAAGTTCCCTCATATCATGGAATTTAATATCTGTCACTCACGCTCATGGCATTAAATCAATAATTCAGTTTGTTGGGTTGTTTCACCTCTGAGTGGCACTTTTTTTACACAGAATGGGCTAAATGGCCATGTCAAAAGGACCCAAAGTGCTCAGAGAAGGTTGGGGGAGAGGACCCATTAGACGGCTGTTGGAAGACAAGGCCATCCAGCGTGTACTTAAAATGCAAGACTTAAAGTCCCATCCGATGACAGTGATATTTCCAAGCCCATCAGTGTCCCAGGCTTAATATTCAACAAGCCCATTAGTGTCCCGAGCCTAATATATAACAAGCCCATCAGTGTTCCTGGCCTAATATATAACAAGCCCATCAGTGTTCCGGGCCTAATATATAACAAGTCCATCAGTGTTCCGGGCCTAGCCTATCAGTGATCTGATCGGATGTACAGTCGCTCAAAAAAGTATCCGAACACTATGGTTGATTACAGAATTCAGAAAAAATATCTGGCAACGATTTTTTTTAGAAATTAGTGATCTGGCAACCTTCGTGTTGCCAGATCACTAATTTCTAAAAAAAACGTTGCCAGATATTTTTTCTTAATTCTGTAATCAACTATAGTGTTCAGATACTTTTTTGAGCAACTGTACAAAAATATCGACTACATGACTGTGGACAAGCGGAGAGTTTTGTGGCGATAAATCTCAATGCTGGTCCAGCTGGAACTCGAACCTGGGAACTACAGATTTCGAGCTTGTCACGCTACCGACTGAGCCACTTCCACCCCCAATAATTTAGTAGTAAACTATCACAGGGATGTAGCTACATGTACTGTAGACTCATTCTTGATGTAGATGGCTCCACGGGTGAATCTAATAATATGCAGGAAAGTATACAAGTCGCATTAGCTGTAGGAAGGGTCAGCCGCTGATGGTGTTGTGGTTAGTACACCTGGCAAATTACTGGGAGACCTGAGTTTGAATCCCACTCACGGAGAAACCAAATTTTTTCAGCTAACAACTTCATGAATTGGGACTCACGGACTAAAGGACATTTCCTGTGATACTTTACTACTGAATAGTGGATTAATGAATCCGCAATTATCGCAAAAATTGTGATTAACTTTCCTACTTTATACAGGATGGTGATTAGCTTAATCGATAGCAAAGCACGCTCGCTTGTAATCTAATAATTTCAGGTAGGATTCTTAAGTAGGCTTTCCGAATTAGAAAAATATTCCTCCTGACAGGAAAGGTTAAAATGATATTCAATGTGGAATAAGATCTTATTGTTTTTTTTTTAACTCTTTTTTTTTAGTGTCGAAATAAAATACGGGGCTAAAATAAAATTATTCAAAGAGAACTGTTTCGGATTTCAAAGCAGGTAGACAAGTTAGAGATTTCGTATAAGACGACCGGATTTTCGGAGGGGGGGGAACCCCCCGAAATGGTTTCTGAAAGAGGAAAGATCCGGTGAGTTCCCAACCCCCATCCAGGGTACGTCCCTGGTAAGAGTGCTCAACCAATTTATAAAGGCACTAAAATTGCTTTGGAGATGAAAATGAAGATGATAAAGATATATTAAGATCGACAAAACTTATCTGCCATCACTCGGTCTCTCAGTATCAACAGTGAATACGATAGTAAAGGATGCTGAGCGTATATGAGAACACGTGAAAGGATCTGCGTCCTTAAAGTCAACACTAATTACGAAACAGCGTTCTGGTTAAGAATCCATTAGTAAGAAACAACTAAGATCTAACACGTAATTGCAGTATGCAGTCTATAGAGGTGATTGATGGCTACGAGTGGGTGAAATTCCGACTTACGTAAAGATTTTGTAAGTCGGGGGGTGTCTGTACTCGCTTTTAAAGAGAATGAAGTTTTTTTTTATTTTGCTCCCTAATACCCTCTAACAGTACACATTGGAACAAATGGGTGATCAGAAATTACTAATAGCAATATTATATTCGTACCAACACAACAGAAAAAAAGAAATTTTCATTCATCTTTTGAAACAAAAAAAAAACTACATTCCCTCCTCTGGAATTAGAGTTGGGTTGGATTGTTCTACCTCTGAGCGGCGTTTTGCACACAACAAGCTAAATGGCCAGGTCTCAAAGACCGAAAAGACTGAGAGAAGGTTGAAGGAAGGGGACCCACTGGACAGCTATTGGGAGACAGATGGCAGCCTCATGTTAAGGCCATTCAGTGTATTCTTTAAAGTGTACAGGGTAGGGCTCTCTCGCACATGGGACCACAGCTTAACGTCACATCCGACAGACAGCGGTCTTTCCTAGCCCATCGGTGTACCCTGCTGACCGAGACAGGGCGGGGAATTTTGCGGAGATAAATCTCAACGCTGACCCAGATGGGACTCGAACCTGGGAACTACATATTACGAGCCTGATGCGTTACCGACTGAGCCAACCCCGTCCCTTGCCGCTTATGCCACGAGGTGGTCATAAGCCCTATCTGCCTATGACCACCTCGTCATAAGCAGATAAAGCCAAATTTCTCTTCCTGAACAGAGAAACTCTGGTACTCTTGGCCAGAATATTCCACTCTTGTAGTCTTGAACCTAAAACCTCAGCTTGTTGTTTGGAAAGTCCAAGGTCTCGGTTTCCTGAATCAGATCAGGCTCGTATAACTTTTTAAAGGTGTATGTAGGATCAGAATATGTATGTGCCTCAAAGTCTTCCTCTGATGAATATGAATCCATCTCCTCCCAGTTGGTTGGAGGTGTTGGTATAGGAAGATCTTCTCCATGAGGAACTGGCCTTATGGCTGAAGGCACATTTGGATATTGCAGTTTGCTTTCGTTCTTTTTTGGAAAGCCCGACACTTTAGTTAAACAAAAATAGTAATCATGCAAGTAAATAGTTGGCTCACGCCAAACCACTGGAACTGCAAAGGGCATGGATTTTACCTTTTAACATTCACTCAGGCCAACAAAGCACAATATGCAGTACACATGTGAAGCCCATGTTTTGTCCTCATGTCCAACATGACATCCAAAATACAAGTTATAGGCTTCCTTCACAATATTTTTCAAAGAACGACCGTGGGATTTTAAAATACAATTTCCACACACATAACAAAACTTATCTGGTATATTAACACATCCGCGACGCTGCCTTTGTGCTATTTAATTGCCAAAATTCACTCTTCAACATACAGCACGTGTTCTTCCTACAATGAAAATAACCAGAATGGCGGTCTAAGGTTAAGTTACTGTTACATGTTTTCTCGCACTTGACAATCAGTGTTGCCAGCCACCAAAAGTAAAATATCTAGTATGCTCCCAGTTGCCTGGAGGTTTTGGTATAGGAAGATCTTAATAAGAATCAAAATGACCAATAACATGAAAACGTGATGTGCTAGCCATTTCTTAAGGCCAGATCTGAAATCAGCACCTGAAAAATAGTGAAAATCAGCTACGATTATAAAAACACGTTATAAAAACTTTCTAAACCAGTGTAATTAAACAGTTCCTAATACCAAAAATTGCAATCGAAACTTGGTGGGGTGATACAGTTTCACTTTATTTTCGTTTAAGAAATATCAAAATTTGCCATCTTTGCTACACTTTGCAAGGATGGCAGTTGCCATCTTTTTACGGGAAATTCTTTGCTCGCTTTCGGGTAAACTCGCTATTGCTTTCCCATTGTCGTTATCCGAGTGCCCCCTTAGAAATTGGGGCGGGGGTGTCTCAGTCGGTAGCGCGCCAGGCTCGTAATCTGTAGTTCCCAGGTTCGAGTCCCAGCTGGGTCAGCGTTGAGATTTATCTCCGCAAAATTCCCCGCCCTGCCCACGGTCAGTAGGGGACACCGATGGGCTTGGAAAGGCCGCCGTCCGTCGGATGGGACGTTAAGCCGTGGCCCCGTGTGCGGTAGAGCCATACCCTGTGCACGTTAAAGAACACGCTGGATGGCCTTGACGGGAGACTACCATCTGTCTCCCAACAGCTGTTCCAGTGGGTCCCCTCCCCCCAACCTTCTCTGAGCCTTCGGGGTCCTTGTGGCCTGGCCATTTAGCCCATGGTGTGCAAAAAAGTGCCGCTCAGAGGTAAAACAATCCAATCCAATCCCTGTGCATGTTAAAGAACACACTGGATGGCCTTGACGGGAGGCTACCATCTGTATCCCAACAGCTGTTCCAGTGGGTCCCCTCCCCCAACCTTCTCTGAGCCTTCGGGGTCCATGTGACCTGGCCATTTAGCCCATGGTGCGCAAAAAAGTGCCGCTCAGATTTAAAACAAACCAACCCAACCCTTTGTCGTCTGTCTGTCCCTCTGCTCGTCTGTACGCATTCAACGTATTCGTTTTTATGGATAAAGAAAAAAATCCCTTTAGTTTGAATAAGTATTGACGGAATATTAAGATTCGCATTTTCCTAATCGCCCGATAGCTGTCATGGCGCCTTTTAAATGTGGAAAAGGATTTCGGTTGGATTGTTTTACCTCTGAGCGGCAGTTTCTTGCACACCAATGCCAGGTCACATGGACACCGAAGGCACAGAGAAGGTTGGGGGAGGGGACCCACTGGAACAGCTGTTGGGAGACAGATGGTAGCCTCCCGTCAAAGCCATCCAGCTTCTTCGTGAACATGCACAGGGTATGGCTCTCCCGCACACGGGACCACTGCTTAAAAATCCATCCGATGGATGGCGGCCTTTCCAAGCCCATCGGTGTCCCCTACTGACCGTGGGAAGGGTGGGGAGTTTTGCGGAGATAAATCTCAACGCTGACCCAGCTGGGATTCGAACCTGGGAACTACAGATTACGAGCCTGGTGCGCTACCGACTGAGCCACCCCGCCCCTGTGGAAAAGGATGTGAGAATTGCAAAAGTTAAACAAATATTACAAACGCTCTCTTTAGAAACATGAATATTTGGTGATTTAATGTGATAGTCAGAGTTTTTATTCACGCCATCGATTTCACCATTTACCTCCAAGAAGTGGTGATCAAAACCGACTTTCTTGTTTCAAAAGATAGAAAGAAAATATTTTTGTGTTGTATAGGTAGGAAATTAAATATCTCTTAAATAAAAATACTAATAAAATATTACCATTTTCATTTTCCCAATCAGCGTTAGTTCTAATTTATTTTCCTTACTTTATTGTTAGCGGTGTTAAAGTCGGAAAATGCAAAACCTCTTTTTTTAAAACCAACATCCCATGTTTGCCAAAGGTGATATTATTTCTTATAGTTACCGTTGTCTGTTCTGACTTACAACTGCTGACTTCAATGTACCAAAAGCGATTATTTTTTTTCCGTAATTGGCAATTACAGTCAATGTGCTTTGTGTGATACGAAAGGGCAGTAATTTGGTTTGTTTAAATCTGAGTGCAGCAAAAATGCTGCACAATGAGCTAATTGGCCAAGTAGCAAAACCCAACAGAGAGAATGTTCGAATTAAAGAACTGGAGGTTTACGAGTTTAGCGAACGTTACCAAACACACCTAACACAGTCAGAGATCTTAACCTAACTCGGCAGTAATACATGTGAGGTCGACCACTACATCGCCGAATCATCATACGGAATGAAATGGATTTTATGTCTGAATTTTTTATTGTTAATAACAATAATTATAATAATATAATAATTAGTACTGAGTGTCCTATATCAAGTACGGTGAAATGTCAGCATAAAAGAAATCGTGCTAGTGACCAGAATTTATTCGCTATAGTAAAATTTCGCTGTACAAAATTGCAATAAATAAAAGCGCTATGATAGTTACATACTCTAAAAAAAGGGGCGGGGGTGGCTCAGTTGGTAGCGCGCCAGGCTCGTAATCTGTAGTTCCCAGGTTCGAGTCCCAGCTGGGTCAGCGTTGAGATTTATCTCCGCAAAATTCCCCGCCTTGCCCACGGTTAGTAGGGGACACCGATGGGCTCGGAAAGGCCGCCGTCCGTCGGATGGGATGTTAAGCCGTGGCTCCGTGTGCGGGAGAGCCATACCCTTTGCACGTTAAAGAACACGCTGGATGGCCTTGACGGGAGGCTACCATTTGTCTCCCAACAGCTGTTCCAGTGGGTCCCCTCCCCCAACCTTCTCTGAGCCTTCGGGGTCCATGTGACCTGGCCATTTAGCCCATGGTGTGCAAAAAAGTGCCGCTCAGAGGTAAAAACAACCCAACCCATACTCTAAAATAATCATAATCTATTATGAAAGAATTTACCGTGTCTTAGACTCTATGTCTTAAAAATGTCAGTAATTATTTTAATTCTCTGTCCTAACAAGCATCCATCCTTGAATTCTTAAATGATGTCGGAACTTTGTAATACATTGTCCGGAATATCTTTCCGTGTCGTTACGAAACGGCGAACACAATCGAGCAAAAAAAAATGTAAAATGTGGGCCAAGAGACTGATTTTCAATGCAGTATATCCTTTTACCCTCGTTTTACAGCGCTTTAAAAATTTCTCGAAAAGTGCATTAAATTTAAATATGTTTAATAAGTTTTGTCTCTATTGCCTTTAATAGGATTCTGAAAACAGAGACTTTATGTGTCATCTTAATTCCAGACTTAATTCCATCGGAAGAGAGACTTAATGTGTCATCCTTCCAGGCTCCACACTCTCAAATTTAACCAAGAGTTACTTAGGATTTTTCAAGACAGGCCCGACTCTTCCCCTTCATTGTCTGCCACTGACTTCTTTAACCAAACTCTTCCTGCCAGCTCAATAGTGGGAAGTAATCTCTGATATCCCTGCTCGTCTCTCCTGGAGGAGATCCCTCTTAAGGACGAACGAGCGACTCTGATCCCTTGACTATCAGAAATATTTCCACATCCTTTATCACTTCCACGACTGTGTACGCAGGTCTCTACATAGATAATTTTGTTGATTTAGAGAGACTCTCTGCCGCCTCTGAGTCCGTCATCCTCGACACTTACATCACCAGAGGTTTCACACCTCACAACAACTCAATTTGGAAGCTTTGAATTACATCACTATCCTGCGCAGAGACAACTTTATCACCCTTTGTGACTCTTAAGTTATCCTTACAAAATATCCAGAAGAGGGACTCTAGGATCTGTAACCCTTTCTTAATAGAGAACATGGCGAGTCCATTTACAGTGGATCCCCTAACAGGTGGTAATACCTGGCAATGAACTAGCACAGGGATGGCGAACCTTTCCGAGCTCGCGTGCCCAAAGTGCAGAAATAAGCGAACATTTTCTACCTCGCGCGTCAACGCTACAAAAATATTTGAAAATGTTACTTATGGTTACGTATCAGTTTATCATACATTACAAATTTCATGATACAAAATACTAAAAGATTTAATAAATATAAGAATGCAAAATAGTAAGTTTTATATTCTACAACTATGCAAAAAAAATATGAAAAAAGGAAAATTAAAAATGAAACAATCATTTATTATAACCAAAATCATTCAGTCAAACGTAAAAATTCCCACGGAACTGTATTAACGCATCACTGACGCCACACCGTTGTGATCAGAATAAAGTGGATTTCCAACGGCTGTGATTAAAATATTTCTCTTAGGTGTGGAAACAAACCGAAAATATAACTAAATTTTAAGATATAGAGAAAGTACTTTAAGGAAAACAATTAATGAATTGAAAGATGTAGTGTGTATATTTTTATAATGCAGTATATTTTGTAATGTGTCATTAGTTATTTGACGAGATAATTATAACTTAGGGGCATACAAGTTGTTTGGGTTGTTTTACCTCTGAGCGGCACTTTTTTGCACACCATGGGCTAAATGGCCAGGTCACATGGACCCCGAAGGCTCAGAGAAGGTTGGGGGAGGGGACCCACTGGAACAGCTGTTGGGAGACAGATGGTAGCCTCCCGTCAAGGCCATCCAGCGTGTTCTTTAACGTTGGGTTGTTTTATCTCTGAGCGGCACTTTTATGCACACCATGGGCTAAATGGCCAGGTCACATGGACCCCGAAAGCTCAGAGAAGGTTGGGGGAGGGGACCCACTGGAACAGCTGTTGGGAGACAGATGGTAGCCTCCCGTCAAGGTCATCCAGCGTGTTCTTTAACGTGCACAGGGTATGGCTCTCCCGCACACGGCGCCACGGCTTAACGTCCCATCCGACGGACGGCGGCCTTTCCAAGCCCATCGGTGTCCCCTACTGTCCGTGGGCAGGGCGGGGAATTTTGCGGAGATAAATCTCAACGCTGACCCAGCTGGGACTCGAACCTGGGAAATACAGATTACGAGCCTGGCGCGCTACCGAGTGAGCCACCCCCGCCCCCACGGGCGTACAATTGAAGTACTAATTATAGCAACATAGTTTTGTCACCAATGATTCATTCATTAATACAGGTAAATCCCATTATAACGCGGTACTCGGGGTCCTAAGAATCACATCGCGATGTAAGGGGGATCACGTTAGCAAAAATTCGAGCCATTTTTCGTCATTCAAACTTCGTATATCGGCCAACTATATCAACTTGGCTTTGCCGCTTTTTTGCGCGCTGTAAATTGCAATATAAAGGTTCACGGAAAAATCGAAAAAATCAGGTAAACAATATTATTACATGGAAAATTAAATTCATTAATATCATATTTTTTTTCGTTTTTCTTTTTGAAGTTTCAAACTTTTTTTAAATTAAAAACTGATGAATTAATCAAAATTTGACAAAACTTAATGAATAGCCAATTGTGTACGAGTGCTTTCAGTAATAAAACAGCATTCAGTTTGTTCATTAGAAATAATAATTTAATTTAATAAGAAGAAAATAACAATACAATACAAAGACTTGTATATATATATATACAGAAAAAAATATTACCACAAATGAAAAAAGAATAAATATAAATGAAATAAAATAAATAAAATAAAAGTTACATATTAGCAGACCTTTGAGCAATTTGCTCATTTAGGGTGCCAAAATGAATTATTACATTCAGAGAAATGTATTTAGTGACAAAAAACATGTGTCATTATGTTAAAAACAAAATATTGTTGTATAACTTTAAAGTAATAATCAATATTTGAAGAAGTAAAAATAACATTTTTCATTTCAATTTTAAATCACTATATGAACGTTCATTTCTAATTTCTTTAGGTAAGGAATTAAATATTCTAGGAGCTAAAAATAAAAAGTGTTTATGAGCTATTTCTTTCTTTACTTTAGGAATTACAAATAAAAGACCAGATTGACGAGTAGCATAATCTTTATATTTAACTTGTAGAATTGTTGGATTTTTAAAAATAAAAACAGCTGCTGTATATATATAGTAATCTCAAACTAAGAATTTTATAATCATTAATAACTTTAGTCATATAGATTTTATTATGAAATGTCATAACTTTTAATAATTTATATTGTACTTTATTAACACATTCAATAATATTCAGCTATTTAAAGCATATTTTATAAGAGACTATATCCTTGCAAAATAAATTGTGTGAACTGAGTAATTGAAAATCTTCCTGAGATAATTTTTCTTAAATGATACAATCTGACTAAGTAAAATCGCATTTTATTTACAAGCATATTAACGTGATTTCCATTTCAAATTGCTGTCTATTAGAACTCTCAAATATTTTGTAGTCGTAATCTATTTAATATCAGGGCATTCACAAGAAATTTGTTCACACAATGCATACTATAAAATTGTAATTTATTAAAAAAAGTTGTAGGGGTGATCGAAAAATACAAAAAGCATGTTTTATCAGAGTTAATTTTTAATCCATTTTTGTTAAACCAAGTTGCAATAATATGTAAGTCATTAGAAATATCAAGAAATAATTCATGTTGATTTCCTTTTCTGTAAACAAGAACTGTATCATCAGCACATGAAATTGATTTTCATTTTAAATTTTAATAAATAAATCTAATATATTTTAATTTATTTTTAATATAAATTAGAAATAAATTAGGTCCTAATATAGATCCTTGTGGAACTCCTTCATTAATCAGTATTTTAGTACTTTTAATATTATCAATAGAAACTATTTGATAGCGGTCAGATAAATAAGATTTAAACCATCTCCATAAATTTCCTCTAATTCCTACGAAATATAATTTCTGTAATAAAATATCATGTCTAACTGTATCAAAAGCTTTAGATATATCAAGAAATAGGGCTAGTGTGTTTTCAGAATTATTTATCCCTTGATAAATACTGGTAGTAAACTCTAAGATAGCATGTTCAGTTCAGTACTTAAACCTTTTCTAAAACCAAATTGAAACTTGTAAAAAAAGGAATTTTTTTCTAAATAATTATTAAGTCTTATTTTCATGACGGTTCAAAAACTATTGAAAAGGCTGGAATAATGGATATTGGTCAATAATTATTAAAACAATTTTTGTCTCCATTTTTGTAAATATTTTAATCAATAAGTCAATAAGTCTCCAATTTAATAATAATTAATATAATCAATAAGTCTTCAATTAATAAATATTTCAATTTTTAAGTCTGAGAAAAAAAACCTTTTTGAAAGATGCTATTTATTAATTCAACTAAAAATTTAGAATGATATTTTATTATTATTTTAATTATTTTTAAATGTATACCATCATATCCTGTTGCTTTATAGTTTTAAGACTACAAATAATACGATTAATTTCTTCTTCTATTGTCTCTATCATGAACATAGATTTTTGTTGAAGTAAATCATTAGGATATTCATAATCTGAGTTATTAGAACATAAATTTGAACTGTTTACATTTATGAAATGTTCGTTAAATTTTCCCACCAGTTTTTCAAAATTACTCTCATTGGGCAATATAAGTTTATTATTCATTTTATTATTTAAAATACTATCAACAATTTGCCACTGTTGTCTACTATTCTCATTGCATTTATTAAATTTATTAATATAAAATTTATTTTTTGTCCTTTTTATAATTGCAAGGGTCAAATTTCTAATTATGTGATATTCGTTTTTATAATTTAATATTAATGGATATTTTCTTTGTAATTTATATGCTTTTTCTCTTTCCTTAATTAATGACAAAATTTCCAAAGTCATCCGTGGCTTATGTCTCTTTGAACGGAATCCTTTATATAATATTTTTTCTTAGTAGTAAACCTATCCCTCGATTTACACGGTACTCAGTTCACACAATTTTGGCTTTGCAGGTCAAAAAATGCACCCAGTTTCGATTTACACGGTACTGACTGAGATTTACTTTCTATGTACGTCTCAGTCAGTACCGTGTAAATCGAAACTGGTTGCATTTTTTGACCGTGCAAAGCCAAAATTATGTGAACTGAGTACCGTGTAAATCGAGGGATCGGTGTACTTTGTAGAATACATGACTTAATTTGATCTATATAAATGTCATACATTGTATCTATTTGAATATTCTCATCATATATAAAAATCAAATTTTTAATTAAATCTTCTAATTTCTTGTAATTCATGTAAGAATAGCAAATTTCTTTGCTGATTTTTTGTTCTGAATTGATGTATTCTTAAGAATTTTTAATAAAATGGGATAATGATCAGTAATATCAATCTGGTAAACAGCCGAATTGAAAATTAAACTATTATTAGTTAATCTAATAAATATGTGATCCAAACAACTGTAAGCAGCATTTTTCACTCTTGTATATGAATTTATGTATGGAAGAAATCCAAATGAAGCAAGCAAATTTAAATAAGCATTTATATCATTATTAATTAAGTTAATATCAATATTTATATCACCTACTAAATTAAGCCGATTATATTTAAGTTTAAATATTATTAATTTTAACTCAGTCACAAACTCTTTTATGGAATACTCATGAGCTCTATAAATTGCTAATATAAATGTCATTTTTGTTATCATAGGCTAAAACACATTCTGCAGTTTCCATTATTACAGTTTCTATCAAAAAATTCATTGTATTAATTTTATAATATATTATAATACCACCTGATCTATTTTTACTTCTACAGTTATACATCATTTCGTAGCCATCTATATTATATAATCTTAATTCATTTTCTTGTATCCAAATTTCACTTAAAATAATGATATCAAGATTATGTTTTATATATTCTATCATAATTAAAAATTAATCATAATGGCAACGTAAACTACGTATATTTAAATATATCATAGTAATAGCTGAACTATCATTAAAAAAATTGAAGAACTCATCAGAATTACTAATATAAATGGAATGTTTACAGTCAAAAATAAAATTGTTATCAGAATCAACAATATCCATGAAAGAAGACATTTTTTTTTATGATTTATCTAAGTCTTTCAGATTTCTAATTTTAAGTACCCTTGATGAGTCTTCTTTCCTGAGAAAAATCTTTCCATCTTTAGCCCATTAATATTTGTATCCATTCCTTAGTTTGAATTGTTTAGCTTCAAAGAAAAGTTTTTTTGTCTGTTGTGTGAGATGTTCATTGACAAAGATTTTAGTTGGCTGGAACTTTTTATTTATATTAGAAGCACACAATTTATTTATTTTAGCAGCCTTCAAAAATTTATTTCTTTGGTCCGGTATCTAAGTTGTGCTATAATAGGTTTAATTTTATTTCCAATCGTTTTAGGCACTCTGTGAATATCAGATAGTTCGATTTTTTCTGTAATGTTTAATCGCTTGCTTATATTTTTAACTATATCTGTTAAATCCTCTTCTTTATCTTCTGGAATGCCAACAAACTCAAGGTTCCAGTTTCTTGATATTATTCATTTGAGTCTTAAGAAGTTCTATTTCTTGTAACAGATAGCTGTTATTATGCTGTATATATTGATTTTCTTTCCTAAGATGTTCAATTTCTTGTTTCATTATGTCAATAGTACTCATTAACTGTTGTAAATAATCTGAGTTGAAGTTAAGAGAGTCTTTTATCTGGGACAAATCATTAAACATTTCCTTATTAAAAACTTTTAATTCTTCTTGTATACATTTCTTTATCATACACGGAAGACAAGATTCAGTCACATTAAGAAAATTTTCTTCTGATTCTCCAGCAACTTTATTTATTTCAACATTAGATGTCATGGTTTCAGAACTAGATAATGTATTGCACTTATAACATCCCCAAATATTTTTCTTTCTCAAGTAAATCTCTTATAACTCTTTTTTGATATTCCTGTGCAATAGTAATGGAATTTATTATCACATAAGCAGCAAGTAAGAAAATCTTTATCTTCTACAGTTGCTTCAGAACTTCTGTCGCACTTCATAATGAAAGCAAATTAATACTTTTGAAACTGGGCATTGAAAAAACAGATAAACTGCAAAAATTTCTATCAATTATCTCTCAATATTTCAATAAACAGCAAACAGCATTCAAGTGGGATCACTCCAGAATACGTAATCATAATATAGAATTGATGCTCAAGTTTCAGATTCGAATGTATCTACAACACATTCAATGTCATAGTAATTTCTACTTCAAAGAAATTTACTAAATACTGCAACTCTGTAATTCCTGATTTCAATATGAAAATGATTAAGCGTTGAAGAAAATAAAAATAAAAATTACAAATGAAATCGATGTTGCCAACCAAAGATTATAAGCAAATGAATCGACTGCCGAATTCTTTCGGATGCCAAAAGAAAACAAGTATCGCGGATTCGCGCTGGAGTGAAAATATTGCCCACGTGTTCACAAAACAACACAAGGAATCCAATATGTAGTTCTTGAGTGAAAAGTTACGTTTCATATGACAAAAAAAGGGAGCCAAGTTTCATCGCGTTCTATCGAATCGCGTTTTAACGGGATTTACATGTATATACTGAATTGCTAAGGCCATTTTTCCAAGTCTCTACACTAGAATTATACTATTTTTTCACGTCTTAGTGGCGTGCCAAAAATATTGTCTTGCGTGGCACCTTTGGCACGCGTGACATAGGTTCGCCATCCCTGAACTAGCAGATCTGACTACTAAAGAAGAACAGAAAAATCGGAGAATCTAAGCTTGAAAAAAAAAAGCAGTACCGTTGAGTCCAGTGGGAGAAAGACTCTAGTCTTTCCTCTTTTACATTTCTGTTTGCCATTCTCACTCTACTGCAAAACTGTAGCCCGAAAGCTGAGCAGACCTTTCTCCGACCCTTTCTTATCCTCACTAAATTGGAAATGCATACATCAGTTCCACTCTTCACAGCCTTCGTAGAATCAACAGCCCCAACTCTGCTACGTGCAACACGCATTAAACTTTATCCCATACATACAATTAACGTGTTCCAGCTACACTGTTGATCGAGCTGTTTTCTTTAAGAAACTTTATCCCAAATCCTGTTCAAGTGTTCCAGCTACACTTGATCGAGTGTTTTCTTTAAGAAACTTTATCCCATATCATGTTCAAGTGTTCCAGCTACACTTGATCGAGCTATTTTCTTTACGATACTTTATCTTATATCGTTATAGTGTTTCAGCTACACTGTTGATCGAGCTGTTTTTAAGAAACTTTATACCAAATCCTGTTCAAGTGTTCCAGCTACACTTGATCGAGTGTTTTATTTAAGAACCTTTATCCCATATCATGTTATAGTGTTTCAGCTACACTGTTGATCGAGCCGTTTCCTTTAAGAAACTTTATCCCAAATCGTGTTCAAGTGTTCCAGTTACCTTGATCGAGCTGTTTCCTTTAAAAAATTTTATCGCATATCTTGTTAAATTGTTCCAGCTACACTTGATCGAGCTGTTTTCTTGGTTGATCAAAGGATCAAAGGACTACATCCCCGGGTAAGGTATGGATGTTTCGTCCCATGTGTTTCTGGTGAGATCTCGCCTTCCTCACAGAAATTCTCTATGACATATTAAACTGACAACCTCTTGTCAGACCTCTGTGGCAATAAAGCTGCTTGGGATGTAATTTTTTATATATCAACTCCTCCAAGAAAAAATTGAAGGAAGGTTAACAATTTTTTCAGCAGAGATTGCAACATATCCTTTGGTTGAATTAAAAAGTTGAATATTAAAAAAATACACTTAATGATTAGCGTGTGTAAGTTCTGTTATTTCAGATGATTTCATTTTGTTCTATTTAAAAAACCGAGTAAATTAGATTTCTGTGTTGCGTTTGTTAAATTCAATTATTAAACGCAGGTGGACGTCTAAATGATATTACGTATCTTTGTATATGGATATTTTTGTGATAAAATAATGTGTAAAACAATGGATTTTGTATTTTTTTTGGGCATAGGATCGAAGATTGAAAACGATAAACTCTCTTTCCAAAAAGCATCACTTGGTCTTTCTTCGTAATCGATAATGCGCATAAGGTTTAAAATTATTGACTGTGTTTAGGGGGCGAATGGAAAATTTAATGTTATCCTTCTTGAAAACTTTCAGTAAGATAATTTTCAAAATACAGTTTTGTACTGAAGGTTCACACGGATGTGTCTGTAGTGATTAAGAACTCTATGCAAAGAAATTTTGAGAGATTTATAAGAGTTCAGAATTAAGGATTATTAAAAGAATATAAGAGAATAATGTTGGAGTAAATCAGTTGCATGATTTTTCTTCCTTAAAATTTTGTCATTACTGAAGAAGAGAATAAACTTTACCTAGAAAGTAAATTTTATTTTAGTTGGCGCCTTTGGTATTTTTTTTTTGAGCACATATCCGTACATTAATATTTGAGACTAAACTATAAACGGATAAAAGTTTTATGAAATCTCTTGATTTGTTTTTTAGAAAAACACCATTTTACAAATTCGATCCATGAGTTGGGTAAAGTTGTTTTGCCTCTGAGTGGCACTTTTCTGTACACGACGGACTGAATGGCCAAGTCGCAAGGACCCAAATGGGTTCATTGGAGGTTGGGGGGGAGGGGACCCACTGGACAGCTGATAGCAGACAGGTGGAAGCCTCTTGTCGGTCTCTTTAACCTGCACAGGGTATGCCCTCGCGCATAGGGTACGACAGCTATACATCCCATTCGACGGACAGCAGTCTTTCCAAGCCCATCTGTGTGCCGTACTGATTGAGTCAGGGTGAAGGTATAGAGGAAATAAATCTCAACCCTGGCAAAGTTGAAAAAATTAGAACTATGAATTTACCCTTAATTATTCTGTGAAAAAATTTATATTTACAACGTCACTAATCTAGAAATGCATTGACTGTCCAAATTATTATGAATACTTAACTAATATTTTGCCGTATGTATCATGGCACAGTTCCCAAATTTCATAGTTTTCAATTCTTTTTGCATAGTTATCGTTGAATTGAATTATGAAATACTTTTAGCGGTCATCTCCACTGATGAACTGCAGCATCGCCGTTTTGCTGTACAAAAAAACTAAGATTTTGTCAACAAACACCTGTCCCTGTCTGTCAGCGCATTTTTTTATTTCCGCATTTTGTCGCGATTGGCAGATGGTTTTTTTAATTCCGCATTTTGTCACGATTTGCAGATGGTTTTTGAAATCAGTGCTATTCTCCATACACTGGAGATATTGTTCCAGTGATTTTCAGCTGTTCATTACCTCTGTTACTGAAGCTGCTGCCCGTCGTGCTCCAAGGATGAGCCCTATTTGGAAGTCCGTCAGATCAGCCTTTTTACTCGTGTAGCACTTGGCTTTGCTTTCCACCATACGTTTATGGCTACTATAGGACTTTGTAGTGTTGTAGAATACTAATGTGAGTATGAAATTCCTCATAGATTGGCATATTTCATAGTACTTCTTGCACGATGCATTGTTCCTAATAATTTCCCTAGACAGTGTAAGTCTAAAATCAAAATTCCGGCTCATTAGCCTCAATCGATCGGCTGCTGGAGGCCAACAGAACAGACGACATTGCGTAAACCACTTTTTAAGTTCGAAGGGGCCTGAAACTTTTTCAGAGACAACTTGAAACGTGCTCCTAATCTAAAATGTCAAAAAATCAATATCTTTTTCACCATTACAATATTTTTTTCGTACTTCTTACGAGCATTTTCCCCCCAACTTTGTCTACTCTCGCTGTTGTGTTGAAGTTGTGATAGAATATTAATTGTTTGCGAGGAATTTATTAGAACATATTCAACCTTGGTTTATTGGAGGACTAATTTAAAGCAAATATTTAGTATTTTCCCCAAATCAGCTAAATGTAAGCATATAATAAATCCAAACTGGAAAGAAGCATACATGAGAAAAGGGAAAGCAAATTAACTCCGAGAGAGAAACAACAATGAAGGGCCATCTAGAAAATAACACATACACCGAAAACGGAACTGACATCTCCCGAAGTGGTTGGTTGGTTATTTTATCTTTGAGCGGCACTTTTATTGCACACAATGGGCTAAATGGCAAGGCTACAAGGACTCCGAAGTCTCAGAGAAGGTTGGGAGGAGAATGCCCAATGGACACCTGTTGGGAGACAAATTGTAGCCTCCCGTCAAGTCAATCCAACGTGTTCTTTAACGAATACGGGACATGCTCTCCCGCACTCGGTGCCACGGCTTAGCATCCCATTCGACGAACGGCGACCTTTCCAAGCCCATCGGTGCCCACTATTGACCGTGAGCAGGAGGGAGAGTTTTGAGGAGATAAATCTGAACGCTGGCCCCGCTGGGCCTCGAATCTGGGGATTGCAGATTACGAGTCTGGCGCGCTACCGACTAGGCCAACCCCGCCCCCTCTCCGAGTGGCACGTAATCCCAAGGTGCAAGAGAACCTTAACTGGCAACAAGAATTTGTAAATAAAGTAACTGATTAAAAACACAAAAGTGGTCACTCAAAATGTTTTCAGAATCAGGTTATTTTGAAATTTGAAGTGCGCAGTCCTTTTTGAGACTTCCTTTTGAGAGACTAATTACTCGTTGTTGCAACAGGAGCAGGGCCGGATTAAAGCCAACTGATGCCCTAAGCGTAGCCCAACAATGGTGCCCCCTCGGCCCTTCTATAGCTTAACTGACAAGACATTAAGACTCATTAAGTGCTAAAATTAAAAGTAGGCAACAATTCAATAAGCATTATTTTGTATCTTTTGATCCATGTATGCTGAAATGCTATGTATCTTCAAGGTTAAAAAGCAAAGGAATAAAAGATGTTTTGTTTCGTACAAATAATGATATTTCTCCATTAGAATATCGTTCTTAAAAATTGTACACCAACATCGATTTCTGTAGAAAGAGGATTTTCAAAAATGAAAAGTATTTTCTCGAGATAACGTAATTGTAAGTTAAGGACATGATAGCTAGGGGAGAATACTCTGTGGTGCCCCCCCCCCCCCTTCTCTTGGTGCTCTAAGCACGTGCTTACTTTTCCTAATGGTTAATCCAGCCCTGAAGAGGAGGATAAAAAATGGAGGTTATGACATATCCTCATTGGCTACTTTATTAGCTAAAGTCCATTGTATCATCAGTATTAATCAGTATTAACTTAGATAAGAAAATCATTAACTTCTTAAATAAGTTTTTTTATGGAAAAATATGACTGAAAATAATGATCGCAGCTAAATCCATTTAAATCTCGATTTCCAACGATATGTGTTCAATATTTAAAGTGTTGTGGAAGATGAAAACTTTAACAAGGTAGAGCGTTCCGGGGAAAACTTCTAAAGTTATAATAATATGAATAAATGAACCCTCAAGCAACTGCTTGTGAATAAAATGAACCCTCAAACAGCTGCTTGCCACAGAGATCTGACAGGAGCCTGTCAGTTCATACGCCATAGTAGAAAGTCTGTGAGGATGGCAGGACCTCAGCAGAAAAACAGCCCATACATCCAAGCCTTACCGAAGTCTTAAACCCAGGTCACTAAGATCAGTAACCAAGCGCGCTAACCACTCGGCCAGCAAAAATTAAAATAATTATTAAGCGAATTTTATTAAGCGAAAATCCATGCCCTTTGCAGTTCCAATGGTTTGGCGTAAACTAACTAGTCACTTGCATGATTGCTATTTTTGTTTAACTAAAGTGTCGGGCTTTTCAAAAATAAGAACAAAAGCAAAATACAATATCAAATGTGTCTTCAGCCATAAGGCCAGTTCCTCATGGAGAAGATCTTCCTATACCAACACCTCCAACCAACTGGGAGGAGATGGATTCGCATTCATCAGAGGAAGACTTTGAGGCAGATAGAGATCCTGATCCTACATACACCCCTAAAAAGTTAGACGACCCTCATCTGATTCAGGAAAATGAACTAAATGATCTTATTCGAGACATAGATCTTTCCAAACCACAAACTGAGATTTTACGTTCAAGACTTCAAGAGTGAAATCTTCTGGCCAAGGGTACCAGAGTTTCTCTGTTCAGAGAGAGAAATTTGGCTTTATCTGCTTATTATGAGATGAGAATTGTTTATGTTTCTAAACAGATATTTCAGGGCTGATGGAAGAAATTGGAATAACTCATGACCCTAAGGAATGGCGTCTATTTATAGATTCGTCAAAATTCAGCGTAAAAGCTGTCCTTTTGCATAAAGGAAACCAAAAACCTTTCATTTTAGTGACACGCTGTGGGAATGAAGGAAGCTTATGAAAGCATGGAAAAAATACTTACATCTATAAAATATGATCAGTTTAAGTGGACAATATGTGGTGGCCTAAAAGTCATCTCTCTCTTGCTCAGGCTTCAAGGAGGTTTCACAAAAGTTTGCTGTTTTCGGTGTTTATGGGACAGTAGGGCCAGAAAGAAAGAAAAGACTACAAAACAAAAGACTGACCTAAAAGAGATGTTTTTATTCCTGAAAAGAGTAATGTGAGGTATAAACCTCTAGTTGACCCCTCTGATGTTCTGACCACTACACGTCAAACTGGGGCTTATGAAAAACTTTGTAAAGGCTATGGATAAACCTGGTAAAGGATTTCTACATTTGAAGAAAACATTTCCAAACCTAAGTGATGCCAAACTCAAAGTAGGAAACTTTGTTGGTTCTCAGATCAGGAAGCTACTGAATGATACTGTCTTCGAAGAAAAACTGAATATGAGGTGTGCACTGCATGGAAATCCTTTACGTCTCTGGTCCAGGGTTTTCTGGGGAATCACAAAGAGGAAAACTACCATCAGCTCATTAAAGATCTTCTTAAAAGCTATGAAAATCTTGGCTGCCGAATGTCTCTGAAAATTTACTTCTTGCACTCGCATCTCGACTTCTTTCCCAAGAACTTAGCAGCTGTCAGTGATGAGCAAGGGGAAAGATTTCACCAGGATATCCGAACCATGGAAGAGAGATATCAAGGCAGGTTGGGAACCATCAATGATGGGTGACTACTGCTGGTTCTTGCAGAAGGAATATACATCAGCACATAAAAGACAAAATTGAACTTCTTGTAAATATACCTAGCCATGTTTTCGTATTTTGCGTTTCAATTTTATTTCATTTGTTACTTTATATTCAGTGGTCTATAACTATGATGTTTCTAATTTTTTTCACTGTAATCATCTAATTAATTAATGAGTTATAGGTTGCAATTTAATAAAATAGTCACATTTATTTTCATTTTCCAGATATGAGTATTCATTGAAATTTAAAAGAAAAACTGTATGTGCTGCAAATTTGTCACAGACGTATTTGAATTCAGCACCCCAAAATTAATTAAAAACATCCTCTAAGACAAATGTTATGAAAAAAGTTTTAGTTTGTTTTCTAGTGTTATTATTAGTCACATTTTGTCATAAAACGCTTATTCAGAAAGTTACTGAGTTCTGCATCTGAGTTACTATTGACAACATAGAACTGTATCAATAAAGTGACTGCTGAGTACATACAATATTCACTACAGCAAATAAAAAAAGCGAAACTTGCAAGAAGTTATGCAAATGTGACGAAATTTAGGGAGGCGGTAGTATATGGAAATGCACAGAAATTACTAGGTTTGCGGAACGATCGAAACGATTCGACAAGCGCGAGCTCACGTCATAATTGCGGAGCAGTCAAACACGGATAAAGGCAACCAAAGATCTCCGGTTGACTAATCTTAGCATCTTTAGCGGTTTAGAACAATATCCACAATTAAACGTTGTGGATATTGTTCTAAACCGCTAAAGATGCCCTTACGCTGACGTCGACAGCCGTTCCAACAGACTATAAGTAAGTTTATTTTCTGTTATATGTACACATACAGTGCATGGTTGCCACAAAGTAATAATTAAAATAACGACTCTTTGCTGTATAATACAAATATGTTTAAAGTTATATATATATATATGAAATATATATATATTCAAACTAAGCATTTCATTTCTGACAATCAAAGTTATTTGGTATTGTGCATTTTTCTCTTGAATTTTGCTATTACAGTAACATTACCATACACCTTGTATAATAGGATCATCAGACACGAGGAAAGCTCGTTTGTAGAGTTTATAAATAAAAAACATATTCATACATTTGATATGATCTTTAAAATTTAACGAATAATTTTACATTTAATGTTCCCATATAGACCTTTTTTTTAATAAAAATTTAACATTTTCTAAGTTTAGCTCCAATATCCATTTTCTAAAAGTTCTTTAACAAATTCATTTATGTTTCTTACATCTTTTATAAAATTTGGAATCAAATTAAAAACTCTTGGGGATATATATATGTAATGTCTCGTAACAATATTCTTTGTGGCAAAAAGCTCTTCCAATAATATGATTTTGGATAATCTAGTATTAACTGCAAAGACTCTGAAGTTTTGTTCATTCCAAGTTTTCTTTACATGTTTGATTACATTAAAAATCAAACATGTACTTTGAGCGTGGAAGAATCATCGGCCTTAGAGAAGAGATGTGGCCAACTTTGTTGTCCGCAATTACAATTCAAATCGAACACATATGGCGCCAATGGATTAAAGAAGGATCCAGCACATGCCGACAAGGATCGGAAGACGACATATGACCACGGAGAGACAGGATCGCCATTTGCGACGCACAGCATTACGTGACAGATTCGCGACTATAACGCAACTGCAAAGGGACTGGCAACAGGTAACAGATGAAATATCTGCCAGGCGGACGGTAAACAACAGGCTTTTACAGTTTTCATTGCGAGCCTATCGTCCGGCACTGCGTTAGCCCACACACCTGCCCACGTGCAAGCACGTCTTCAGTGGTGTCCCCTCAGACAGAACTGGAACGAACAAGAGTGGAGTACTTGTGGTGTTTAGTGACGTCTAAACGTTTTTGTCTTGGTCAGCACGACGATAGACAAGCGTGTTCGCCGTCATCCAAGGGAAAGGAATGCCATCCAGTGCATGCGACATCGTCACAGAGCTCCAGCACCTGGTATATTTGGTAGTACGCCAGTCTCGTAATCTGTAGTTCCCAGGTTCGAGTCCCAGCTGGGTCAGCGTTGAGATTTATCTCCGCAAAATTCCCCGCCCTGCCCACGGTCAGTAGGGGACACCGATGGGCTTGGAAAGGCCACCGTCCGTCGGATGGGACGTTAAGCCGTGACCCGTGTGCGGGAGAGCCATACCCTGTGCACGTTAAAGAACACGCTGGATGGCTTTGACGGGAGGCTACCATCTGTCTCCCAACAGCTGTTCCAGTGGGTCCCCTCCCCCAATCTTCTCTGAGCCTTCGGGGTCCATGTGACCTGGCCATTTAGCCCATGGTGTGCAAAAAAGTGCCGCTCAGAGGTAAAACAACCCAACCCAACCTGGTATATTTGGTTGGGGTGCCATTAATCGGACATCTCGGTCAGAACTGGTCACCATAAGGGGATCTATAACTGCCCAACGATATGCTTCCAACATTTTGCAGCCAGTGGCTGTCCCATTTCTTCAGAAGAACGGAATCTTTTACCAACAAGATAACGCCCGTCCCCACATAGCCCGCATTAGTCTGCAATATGTACACGAGCAAAATGTTCAGGTGCTACCACGGCCAGCACGCTCGCCGGAACTTTCACCTATTGATATGTCTGGGACATGATGAGCCGACAGCTCCAACAACACCCAATAGGTGTGCCAACCACTGTCGCTGAAATATTGGAAAATATGTGAACGATTTTTTATGAAATATAATTTATTGTCAAATATTTCAGCTTCAACAGTTCTTCAAAAACTGAACGAAAATTGTTAAAAAAAAAAAAGAGATTTAAACGTTTTTAGATTACGATCTTCAATTGATCTCCAGTTACGTTTTTCCAGTAAATGCATATTTTAGAAGTTATTAAACTTTGAAGTTAGATTCCCATTGGTGTTATTTCAATGTTCAATGATTTTGGCAGCGTAGTGTATACTTTTATGTTTAATCTATTTTCTAGACATTACAGTATTAATGAACCACAGTTAAAAAAAATTTAAATCCCTGATTACACAACTTCAGCGAAAACTGTTTTGTTAACAGCTTAGAATTCATCTCACTCCATGCAAAATAAAAAAAGACATATTTATTCACCATTTGCATATTTATCGACTAGTATATCGTTACATTCAGCCAGACCCTATACCCAGTCTTGGCTACACGTTATGATCGGGTGAAGAATTATAGCTCAATAAAATAATTAAAAATAGGGAAAGTGTGGTAATAAATAAACGCGTAAAAAATAGCAGTGTAATTATTTATAACGGCTTCACTATGTAACACAAGGCAGCAGGCATTTCGGTCCATTAACCTCGCAACGTCCAGGCCTCGCCTCGCATGTTGCAGTCGTGATTAGGCTGAGTGTTGGGATCGATGGAGACAGTGAGCACGAGGTCCTCATCAACGCTCGTCGCACAGGGGTCATTAGACGCTGAGGATGATGGGGGAGGAGGAGGAGGAGACCATACAGACCGACATTGAATACAGTCTCCTTGCTTTGTCTAGCCTGCGGAGACCATCTTACAATATCTACATCGGGTTTGCTGATAATGAGACTTGCCTCTAACAGCCATAAGCTCCGGAACTTCTTTCTTTGCATCCGAGAGAAAGGATATTGGTGAGAGTTGATGATGAGAATTTTTTCCTTAGTTTCATTCTCTCTCTCTTTCTAATTCTCTTTTCTCTTCTTTGCATCTCATCCTCTCCTCTTTCGCATCTCATCCTCTCCTCTTTCGCATCCCATCCTCTCCTCTTTCGCATCTCATCCTCTCCTCTTTCGCATCTCATCCTCCTTTCTTTACATTCTCCTCGTTCTCCGCTTCTTGTTAGCATATGTATGCTGCTTGATAATATCTATGGTATTCAGAGGTTGGTTGGTTGTTGTTTTATCTCTGTGCAGCCTTTTTTGGCACGCAACGCATAAATGGCTAAGTTACAAGGGGGCGGCTCAGAGAAGGTTAGGGGGAGGGTACCCACTGTACAACTGTCAGCAGACAGATCGTAGTCTCCAATCAAGGCCATCCAGCGTGTTCTTTAAAGTGCGTGTGTTATGCTAAGTGAAAGACAAACTCCTTCAAATGCATAGTAGATTAATAAAATGTGAAATTGTTCAGAATTTTTTGGCATCAAAAAACATTGCACGATGAATATTTTTTATTTCATTATTGGATCAAAACTTATTTTATTTCGCATCTGGGGAACAAATATTTTTGTGAGGTGGGGAAAAATCATTAACGGCAGTGAGTGCACGAAATCGGAGAGCTATCTATTGCACACGGAATCACGGTTTAATGTCCCATCCGATGGCAAGCAGTCTTTCCAATTTCATCGGTGTCTTCTTTCTAACTGAGGGCAGGGGGGGGAGGGATTGCGGAGAAATTATCGAAGCAGGCATAGGTGGGACCCGAACCTGGGAACTGCTTTAGAACCAACGATCTAAGTATCAATGATTTCTTAATCATTCTGATTCCATCATGTCTGTGACTTCTTTGGAAAGCCTTTTATAAAAATGCATCTACCAGCAAGTAGATAGGTATGTGTGAGGAGGATAAGGTGGTTTGCTTTACCTCTGAACCTAAAATGGGCTAAATGATTGTCCACCCACGCTCCAGGTCTCAAGCACGCCTACGGAAAAGTTGGGTGGGTTAAAGGATCTAGTTCACAGAGAGTTAGGGTACGATTGAGTTGTTTTACCTCTGAGTGGCACTGTTTTGCACACAATGGGCTAAATGGTCAGGTCACAAGAATTCCGAGAACAGAGAAGATTGGGAGGAGGGAACCCACTGGATAGCTGTTGGGAGACAGCCTCCTAATAAGGACATCCAGCGTGTTTTTAACGTGCAGAAAGTATTAGCTCACCCGCACACGAACCACGGATTAACGTTGCATCCGACGGATAACTTTTCAAGCTCATCGGTGTCCCGTATTGACCGAGAGCAGAGAGTTTTGCGAAGATCGAGACTCGAACCTGGGAACTACAGATTACGAGCCTGGCAAGCTACCAACTGAGCCACACCGCCTTTTTTTTATTTTTATTTCTTTTTTTTTCAACTTATTATTTCAAGTGGTTCTTGTACAGGACGTTCTCCTGTGATGATTTATTACTGAATTTAAATCATTGTTGATTTTTGGGTTTGCAAAAGAGGCAAACGAAGTATCTACTTGACCTACTGAACTGAGAATGCTATTAACATGACACTTCAGCTAAAAATGGCGGGTGGTGGGATGATGTGTGTGTGTGGGGGGAGAGGTTGGCTCAATCGGTAATGCTCCACTCATAATGAGTCCTGGGTTCGTATCCCACCTGAGCTGGCATTGAGATTTATCTTCTCCTGGGTCGGAAAGGGGACATCGATGGGCTTGGAAGGCTGCCGTCCATCCGATAGACTGGGTTCTTATACCTCTGAGAAGGACTTTTGTGCACAAAATGTACTAAATGGCCAGGACACAAATATCTAACGGCTCAGAGTTGGTTAGGGAAAGGGGGACCCAGTGCACAAATCTTAGGAGACGGATGGAGGCCTCCCATCAAGCCATCCAGTATGTTCTTAATGTGAACATGGTATAGCTATCGTGCACTTTTCTCCACACTTTTCATAGTTATTTCCGAGTCCTAACCTGACAGCATTGAGATTTATCTCCGTTAACCTGCACCCTGCCCTCGGTTGAGAAAGAGGACATCAATGGGATTGGAAAGACCGTCGTTCATCGGTTGTGACGCTAAGCTGTGGAAACGTGTGTAGAAAATCTCTCTGCACATTAAAGAATATGGTGGATGGTTCGACGAGAAGTTTCCATCTGTCTCCGAACAGCTGTGAAGTGGGTCCCCTTCCCCCAACCATCAGGCCGGTTTGGCTCAGTCGGTAGCATGCCAGACTTGCAATCTGCAGTTCCCAGGTTCGAGACCCGCTTGGACCAGCTTTGAAATTTATCTCCGCAAAATCCCCACCCTGTCCACGATCAGTAGGGGGACACTGATGGACTTGAAAAAGCCGACGTCCGTCGGATGGGACGTTAAGCCGTGGACTCTGCGGGAAAGCCATACCCTGTGCATTTTAAAGAAAATGCTGAATGGCCTTAACAGGATCCTACCATCTGTCTCCTACCAGCTATACAGTTCTCTCCCAACGTTCTCTGAGCCTTCAGGGTCCTTGTAACTCGGCTATTTAATCAACTGTGTGCAAAAAGAAAGCGTCGCACAGATGTAAAATAACATAAGCCAGGTTCTTTTACTTTACTCTCTATTGCAAAGAATAAATTTCCTCGTTTGAATTAGCATTTCATTTCTGCTTCCGTAGCTACGCGAGACATTCAGCATAAACAGCTGTTTCGTTATCAACTCATGCGGAACGACCTGCTCGTGTCTTGTTAATAGCAATTAATGCCTTCTTTGGTGTACTAATTACGTTCGAATATTTTTAATTAACTCGTCATTTATGTGACGTAATGATTTGATTTCGTGGCTTAATAAAATTGCCATAACACGTTTGCTTCAATCGAAAATGTTTTGACAAGCAGGTGTGTTAGAAATTGCTTGCCGTGGAACGTATCGTGGGTTTTACGAAGAATGAACTCAGGGGAACAGGTTTCAGTGCCCATATCAATTTGCAGCCGTTAATTTTAAAGCGAGCGTTCAAGTTTTTAAAAAAATCCCAACTGTTACAGACAGTTCAGATTTATTTATGCTAAATACTAACCCTGTCCTTCGTCGCATGGACTGTGTTTCTATACCTCTGAGCAGGACGTTTGTGCACGAAAGGGGCTAAATGACTAGGTCACAAGGACGCCAAAGGATCAGAGGTAGATAGCTGTTAAGAGACGAATCGGTTAACAGTTGTAGAGATTATTATAGTAATGCTTTTTTTATTACATATTTTTATTTATTCTGTGTAATCTGGGTGTGTTGTTTTCCACGTACGTTTTTGTTTATGTAATAAAATTATTATTATCATTATGTGCAAAGATTATGTCTATTGTGCACTTCTCTCCATCTCTTTCCATAGTTATTTGGTTGGTGCAGATGAAGCGTCCGCTTTCAGCGGGTGGACATGTTCGACCCCTCCAGTGGATTGGTGTCGTCCTGCAACGTCACAAGATCGGTATAGATCACATAAGAGTCACATAAGAGTTATGTGCTTCATTTCCTAACCTTAACTTTGGTTAAGAAAAGGAACGCCGATGGCGTTGCAAAGGCCACCTCCCATCATATGGGTCTTTAAGCCGTGGCTTAGTGTGCAGGAGAGCCCCCTACCCTGTGAATGTTAAAGAATACGCTTGGTGGTTTTGACGAGAGGATTTTTAGAGCACCTGGTGTCAATTTTCTTCGGGACAGAATCCTTCATCGGATCGTAACCTGCGATGAAAAGTGGGTCCTCTAGACAATCATCATAGGTCTGCACAGTGGTTGTATACCACGGAGCCACCAATACATTGTCCAAAGCCACCCCTACACCCGCGGAAAGTGCTGGTTCTCGTATGGTAGTCTGCTGCCGGTTTAATGATTTATTCTTTTCTCTGAACAGGTGGGACCATCAATTCGCGCCTCTTTTGTGCTGAAATGTTGCAGATGCGTGGAAAGCTCCGTACCAAACAGCCAGTTTTGGTAAACAGGCATGGGGTCCTCCTGTTATGTGGCATTTGGCAGAGTTCACTTTGACCAAAGCCTGCGCACCCGTGGTTGAACCTCGTCACGAAATGAGGTACATAATGCGTACATCAAATATATATAGACCTTGTGACATATGCCATGTGACATTGGTGGATGATACCAATCCACTGGAAGGTCAAATATGACAATGCCAGCCTCCATGTCTCATAAAGAAGAACCGTCCAACAAATCCACCAGTTGGACTTCGAAACAATGCCACACCCTGCATATTTTCCTGACCTTGTTCCCATAGATTATCACCTCTTCCGTCATGTGGGCCATTTCCTGGCGGAGAAGACTTTCCCAAATGACTGAGCTGTGTCAATCAAACCGTTGCCACCTTCTTTGCCTCACAGACTCCAGAGATTTATCGCTGTGGGATCAACAGTCTCGTAACCCGTTGGCAGAAACATGTTGATGACGGGGAACTATTTTGACTATACAAGTAACTGCTTCCTATTTTTATGACGGTTTGCAGGTGGCGCTCTCATTTCGGTTATTTCATGTGCACCAACACAATATTTACGAGTCCCAACTGAGCCAGCATTGAAATTAACTCCCCTAACCTTCACCTTGGTTGAGAAAAGGATCGCTGATGGGCTTTGGAAAGGCCACTTCCCATCATATGGATCTTTAAGCCGTGACTTAGTGAGCAGGAGAGCCATACCTTGTGAATGTTAAAGAATACCCTTCGCAGTTTTGACGAGAGGATTCTTAGAGCACCTGGTGTAAATTTTCTTCAACACCGAAAAAGCGTACGACACGGCGTGGAGATTTGGCATTCTTTGTGACCTCCATACAGACATTCAGCATTCTTTGTGACCTCCATGCAAGCATTCGCCATTCTTTTTGACCTCCATACAGGCATTCGGCATTCTTTGTGATCTCCCTGCAGTCGTCTAGAGGTCACTTACCGATCTTCATTTCTAACTTTTTATCTTTCCGTACATTTCGTGTCTGTGTCAGTAACACTTTGTTGCGGCCTTTCCCCAAGAACAAGAAGGGTCACAAGGCTGTTTTGGTGTCAAGATTAATTCCAGTACTCAACAACTTTTTCTGACTGTATGCAATGCCCTCTATATTGACGATTTTTGCATCTTTTGCTCTCCGTCCAGCATGAGGTTCATTGAACGACAACTACAAACTTCCCTGAACAATCTCTCGGTTTGGGCGACGGCCAATGGGTTTCAGTTTTCCCACATAAGACAACTTACGTGCACTTCTGCCGCAAGCATAATCTTCATCTGAACTCCGAGCTGGGCTCGGGGATGCCACTATTCCAGTTGTGGCAGAGACCAAGTTTCTCGATCTTATCTTCCACCAGAAACTGACCGTTTTACCACACATCCGTCATCTCAGGTCTAAATGCAGATGGGCATTAAACATCCTAAAGGCCTTCTTCTCCCTCTCTTGGGGAGCGAAGCGATGCTCTCTGTTCCTCCTGTACAGTATACTTGTCCAGTCGAAATTGAACTATGGATCCCAGATAGACGATTCTGCCTGGAATTCAGTGGTGAGGGTGCTGGCCCTCTCCATCATCAGTCTCTCTGTGTTTGCATTGGAGCCTTCCGCACCTCATTGGTCCCGAGTCTTTACTATTTTTATGACGGTTTGCAGGTGGCGCTCTCATTTCGGTCATTTCATGTGCACCAACCCAATATTTACGAGTCCCAACTGAGCCAGCATTGAAATTTAACTCCCCTACCCTTCAACTTGATTGAGAAAAGGATCACCGATGGCATTGTAAAGGCCACTTTACCTGAGATAGACGAACCATCTTTATCTCTTGGCCATTAGCAGTTGTACCTATAGTACGCATCAAAGTTGCAATCCCTGCCAAGCCATCCCACTTGAGACTGTGTTTTCAGTCTTCAGTGGGAATTGCCATACCAGAATCACCCGATTGCCATTCATAAATTTTGGTTTGCATCAGAGACATCAACATCAGTCTTGATAGCATTGCTCAGTCGACGTCGAGCCACTTCCACCTTTGCTCGCTATTTATCCTTCCTGCAACTTTCCTCTTTGTAGGACGTGGAATGCCTTTACCCCTGATTGCATGTACCAGCAACTCTTTGCCAGCCATTGTGCTGTGCACCAGGACCTCTTGCTTGTCTTCACAATGTCTCAAAGTCTGGCACATCAATGAGATCGGCCATGGTCTGCTGCGATCCTACAGCAGTGTTCCATCTTCACTGCAGAATTGCATGCTGTCAGTCTCACCTTGGACCACATGAAAGCTAAGCATCATCGTCGGTGTGTGATTTACACCTCCTCGCTTAGTTCGCTACTGACTTTGATCTCGGTGAGACATCGATCTCACCCTGTTCTGTCCAAAATTCGCCAGCAGCTCCATCGTCTAGCACCCACAACAACCATTCTCTTTTTCTGGGTGCCTGGTCATGTCGGGATCAGGGACTGCTGCGAAGTCGGCCACGTCCCTTTCCGACTCTTGTCTGCCGGTTCCATTCGTGGAGCGGTGGCATTTTCCCCCCGAGCTCTGGACAGCGATCTCGGTCTGAACAGATTGGTAACAATCGTTTCGAGATCAAGCCCATTATCAAACCGTGGCAATCCGTTTATCACAGGAATCGCAAGGAGGAAGTTGTACTTGCTCGACTGCTCTTAAGTCATTCCTTTATCACTCATTCATTTCTTCTTCAGGCAGACAAGAACCTAAGTGTGAGTTTTGTGACACCATTTCTCCGCAAAATTCCCCGCCCTGCCCACGGTCAGTAGGGGACACCGATGGGCTTCGAAAGGCCGCCGTCCGTCGGATGGGACGTTAAGCCGTGGCCCCGTGTATGGGAGAGTCATACCCTGTGCACGTTAAAGAACACGCTGGATGGCCTTGACGGGAGGCTACCATCTGTCTCCCAACAGCTGTTCCAGTGGGTCCCCTCCCCCAACCTTCTCTGAGCCTTCGGCGTCTTTGTGACCTGGCCATTTAGCCCATGGTGTGCAAAAAAGTGCCGCTCAGAGGTAAAACAACCCAACCTATTGTGACACCATTTCAACCATCAAACATTTTAATTTAATATATCGCTTTTAACCTTCAACGGCAAAGAGCGGGAGAGAGAGAGAAAGGGACAAAAGTCTCTTGTGATTTAGTTAGAGAAGAGAGTGTTTAAAATATATTCAAATTTAATCCTCATTTTTACAATAAAGGAAGTAGTTTTTTATACATTTTCACATCCAACCGTATCCATCTACGACTCCCCCCTCCCCCCGGCTCTAAGTTGTTCTCGATTCACAGTTTCATAAACGCTGGTGTAAATGAAAGAGATCCTTATAAAATGACCTTTTGGCCAGCAAGCCGAATTATAATCGCCAATGCGAGAAGTCGATCAAAAGGCTTGGGGAGTTCTGTTGTAGGTCAACACAGGGTGGGAGTGTAACACTCAGATTTGAGACAATGAGTTAGAACTACAGCAAAGTATTTACAAAATCTTCATGAATTATTCTGAGAGTCGTTATAGCGAGAGGGTCGTTATTTCGAGCGATTATTAAAATGATAAGCATTGCTAAAACGAAATACGTTTGTGTGAAGGAGTTTATGATAACGTAAAATTGGTAACTCCTCCATTATAATTATTTAACCCCAAAGTGATGGGTTGGGTTGTTTTACCTCTGAGCGGCACTTTTTTGCACACCATGGGCTAAATGGCCAGGTCACATGGACCCCGAAGGCTCAGAGAAGGTTGGGGGAGGGGACCCACTGGAACAGCTGTTGGGAGACAGATGGTAATCCCCCGTCAAGGCCATCCAGCGTGTTCTTTAACGTGCACAGGGTATGTATCTCCCGCACACGGGGCCACTGCTTAACGTCCCATCCGACGGACGGCGGCCTTTCCAAGCCCATCGGTGTCCCCTACTGACCTTGGGCAGGGCGGGGAATTTTGCGGAGATAAATCTCAACGCTGACCCAGCTGGGACTCGAACCTGGGAACTACAGATTACGAGCCTGGCGCGCTACCGACTGAGCCACCCCCGCCCACTGACAGGTGATAACGCTAATTCTTACTAAGAAGCAGATATGATAGAGCTCTGAAAATCAGAACCTACTGGTAATCCGGGTCTTAGACATCGGGAAATTAATGAAATATTACGATTCTCATATTTCGAATCTTTCAGTAACTTTAATAGCGCCCTCTAATGGTGGAAAAAGTAGGAACATGCAAAAACCTTAAACGAATATTGCAAACGACTTATTACTGTTGACAAAAAAAGTTGACATTTTGGTGGTGATGTTCGAAGATCAGAAGTTTCCGATAGCAGCAATGATTTGCCCTGTAGATCACGGGGGTGGGAAGAAGCAATTCCTTTTGTTTTTAGGGATAAATTTAAAAAATTCTTGCTGTGTTTTATAGGCACTAGCAAAGTATTACTCTTAGTGGCATATATTTCCAGTTTATCAAAAAGCATCAACCATTTGCATACTATTATACTGGTTTTATGTGACATGATGACTACGATATAGAGAGGAAAAAATGTCTTTAATACTTTGTTCGTATCTTACCCGGCTAAAGAATAGTTTTCGTACATACCTTAGTCATCATGTGACATTAAAACAGAATAATAGTGTGCAAATCTTTAGTATTATTATTTTAATTTTTTCATTGATTCATAAGTCAAAATTTGAGCTGTTAAATGATGCTAAAGGAAGAAAATAAAATCCATCCTCTTAAAAACGCGCATCCCACAATCATCAGAAGCGATATGTTAGTATTCTAGTTAAATCTTTGTGCCACAACAGTTGACGTCATCGCCGTAGGGTGTCTCTGCCACTTATATCCCCGACCTGCCCGCGGTCAGTAGGGGACACCGGTGGGCTTGGAAAGGCTGCCGTCCGTCGGATGGGACGTTAAGCCGTGGCCCCGTGTGCGGGAGAATCGTATTCTGTGCACGTTAAAGAACACTCTGGATGGTCCATCTGTCTCCCAACAGTTGTTCCAGAGGGTTCCCTCCCCCAACCTTCTCTGAGCCTTCGGGGGAACATGTGACCTGGCCATTTAGCCCATGGTGTGCAAAAAAAGCGCCGTTTAGAGGTAAAACAACCCAACCCAACTCTGCCACTTATAGACGCAGACACTGAAAAGATTAAACACATATTAGCAAACTTGCTCGAATCTGAAATATCCAAAGCTTTATAAAAGTTATATGTTGGCATCTGTAAATACAAATGCTTTCTTATATTAAAAAACAATCTAATATTGCAATTTCTTAATATATTTATATAATATATATTCTTTTTATTTTTCTAGGTAAGTAATTTCTTCTCTTAAGCTTCTTACGACTTCATTCGAATGGTGCACTATTTTCTGCTTCATTAATAAAGGATTAGTTTGTCTCAGCCTCATGCTCTCTGCTCAAAATTTCAAATAATTTCATAAAAGGTAAGGAAAGATGCTTTTAATATTTGAGGGTTATAACTTCGTCCTTTCTCATTTCTATAGTATGTGAGCTTTTGTTATTTGTATGAAAACCAATATCCAAATTCTCATCTAATTTTCATCCAACATCTCATATTTTCTCATATAAACAACATATTTGTTATTATAATTTATAATCTCATATTTCTTATTATAATTTATAATCTCATATTTCTTATTAAAACAACTTATCTTTTCATTTTTTTTCTCATTCAAATTTCTGTTATTTCTCATTCAAACAGCTTCTTTTCTCATCTTTTCTCATTCAAACAACTTATTTTTCTCTTATATTTTCTCATCCAAACAATTTATTTTCTCATCTTTTCTAATCCAAAAAAACTTATTTTTCTCTTATATTTTCTCATACAAACAACTCATTTTCTCATCTTTTCTAATCCAAAACAACTTATTTTTCTCTTATATTTTCTCATTCAAACAGCTTATTTTCTCATCTTTTCTCATTCAAACAACTTATTTTTCTCTAATATTTTCTCATCCAAACAACTTATTTTCTCATCTTTTCTAATCCAAAAAAACTTATTTTTCTCATATTTTCTCATCCAAACCACTTATTTTCTCATCTTTTCTCATTCAAACAACTTATTTTCTCATATGTTCTCATCCAAACAACTTATTTTCTCATATTTTCTCATTCAAACAGCTTATTTTCTCATATTTTTTATTCAAACAATTTATTTTTCTCGTATATTTTCTGATTCAAACAACTTGTATTCGCATACATGTGTCTAATATCGTACATGAGATATGCACTCAGCGGCCACTTCATCGTATATAATTCCATGATGTCAATAGTAACTCAGATACCGAACTTGGTAACGTGTTAAATAAACTTTTTATTAAAAAATGTGGCTGAAAATATTTAAAGATCTCGATCCAGTCTCAGTCTCGATTTTCAACAATATTCACTCGATATTCAGAGATTTCAAATAATGGATCTTAAAAGTAATAAAAACAAATGCAATAACCGTTGCACTAAACTTTACTAAAACGTGTAATAACTATTAATATTATAATATTTAGAACTTCACGGGGAAACAACGTTAATTTTTTTGCAGAAAGAGCCAATTTTGAAATGTGTCAGTTTCCGTTTCACTTTAAATACTGAAAGCACATTATATGAGAAACGCAAAATGAAATAGATTTGTTAAAATTTTTAAATTATTGTCATTCGCATTTTTTCAAAAAACAGCTTAATTAAAAAAAGTTACCGAGTTCTGTATTTGAGTTTCTATTGGCCATACAACTGTATCTAATAAAGTTGCAGCTAAATGTAAGGTACAAGCTAAGGATATTTTATCCCATAGCATCCATGCTTACAAAGTGTTTTGTAGCTGACGATCCAAGTCTCGATGCTGATGCGGAATTTCTCATCTGACCTACTTTAGAACCGCTTTAGCCAATGGGAATATCATCCCTAACCCAATGTGTGAAAAAGAGAATATTAACGCTGCCAGTTCGATACTACAGAAAGGGTGGTGGCTCTGGTTATATAGAATAATGAATTAATTACTCCTCAAGCAACTGCTTGCCACAGAATTTCAATATTAGCCTATCAGTAGAGGGTTGTTGTTTGTGTCTGTGAGCCGCTCTTTTTGCACACAGTGGACTAAATAGATAGGTCACGAGAACCCAAAGGGTAACGTAATCAACCTCAGTAGCTTGATGCAAAAAACAGATTTTATATGGGTTAATAGATAAAATTGAATTTCTTTACATTTGATTTCAAACACCAATTTCAACGGGCTTTCTGTTGGTTTCATTGTAATATTGAAAATATATAGGCTGAATTGTGGTAGTATTATGCCCAACCGTCATTTCATTGAGGAATGTTAATAACTTCACGTTGGGGGATTTTAAACACACATACTGTATATATCCAATGAACATATTTCGGAAAAATAGTTTTAAGTAACTCTGGAATGGAGTAGCTGTTTGGAAGGAATAATTTCTGAAATAAAAAAACAAAAGTAAAAATGCCCAGAAAAATATTGTGGCCTGTTTTATAGGAAATGTTTAAAAGGTCAACGGATAGCGGCGGCGATAAAATTGACAAAAGAGTTAGAACATTTTCTGTATGGGGTCACAGGAAAAACACCCTAGTGTTAATTACTTTACTGAGACAACAACAACAAAAATAGTCTTATATAAAATGTTGAAGTGAAACTCCTTCTTTAGCTAACTCAGTGGTTTACAAAGCGTAATCCACGACCCATAGGAAAGGGGGAGGGCCAAGTAGTAGGGAAGACGTGGGATTTTCAAGGGAAGTTTTATATTAAAATTTAATTTATTATAATTCTTAAATTGTTGGGGCGGGGGTGGCTCAGTCGGCAGCGCGCCAGGCCCGTAATATGCAGTCCCCAGGTTCGAGTCCTATCTGGGTCAGCTTTGAGACTTACCTCCGCAAAACTCCTCGCCCTGCCCACGGGCAGTAGGGGACACCGATGAGCTTGGAAAGGCCACCGTCCGTCGGATGGGACGTTAATCCGTGGCCCTGTGTGCTGGAGAGCCATATCATGTGCACGTTAAAGAACACACTAGATGGCCTTGACGGGAGGCTACCATCTGTCTCTCAACAGCTGTTCCAGTGAGTGCTCTCCCCCAACCTTCTCTGAGCCTTTGGGGTCCATGTGACCTGGCCATTTAGCCCATGATGTGCAAAAAAGTGCCGCTCAGAGGTAAAACAACCCAAACAACTTAAATTGTTATAGATCGATTGTTTTGTTTCTTGCACTGACTATGAAACCACAAGTTGTCAATTAAAAGCTGTCTTCAGTCATCGCAACTCCAGCATGATTTGAAGTTCAACATCAGAAACATAAGCTGTTGGTTCTTAACAATTGGGAACATTATCTCGTTCATTTTCAGTTGCTTTTTCTGTCCGCCACTTCTCAATAATTGACATTTCTTGCCATTGCACATACGTTTTGGGGAGTCACTATGATACCGAAGCAGGGAAGTGATTAAATCACAATTTTAGAAAGGCAGAATTATAGAAAGTTTGGAAGATCAATGATCAAAGTTTTCATTTCCAGAACAATCGGGAAGTATATTTATTGCCAGTGGAGTAGATTAAATTGCAACTGTGCAGACTATGGAAAGATAGGGCACCTTAAAATTGAAGATTTGACATGATCCCATGGATCATAGATTGATTAAATGTGATTCGCTGATCATTCGCCAATATTTTATGAGAACTCTCAAAGCATCAACTGTGCAGTCTCATACTCTCTCCATAGTGTCGAACTCCCTCCATAGTGTCGTACTCTCTCCAAAGTCTCATACTCTCTCCATAGTCTCATACTCTCTCCAAAGTCTCATACTCTCTCCATAGTCTCGTACTCTCTGTGTACTCTCGTATTCTCTCCATAATCTGCCCAGCTATAGAGCCCATATTATGGCTCTAGTATATTGTTCTCATATTTTTGTCGTCGTACTCAACAGTGAGAATGAAAGTGGGCAGTCAAGCAAAGAATTTAACCTAATCCTCTCTATTGTAAGGCAGATGAAACAAAAAAAAAACTGGTGGGGTACACAGGAAAACAATGTCTGCTATAATTATTCATCATAATCATCCTCAAGCAGCCATGGGCTACGGAGTCCAACCAGACAGTGCAATTTAGTTCTCCAAGCAAGTCTATCCTGAGCTACATCTACTGCATCTGGCCACTGCACACCAATTCTAACAAGGTCCTGTTTGACATTGTCTGCCCACCACATCCTTGGTTTCCCCCTCTTTCTGAGGCCTTTGGGCACACTTTTCATAATCCTATTCACCAATCTATAATTATTCATACGGGCAACATGGCCAAACCAACGGAGTCTCTCTCTGCACAATATGCCGCTTAAAGGCGGTTGCAAACTCCTTTGTCTAACCTCATCATTAGTTACAAAGTTGAACCACCTAATGCCCAAGATACTGCATAAGCATCTGGAATCAAAAACATCTAGTTTCCTGTTATCTTGTTTACAAAATGTCCAAGTTTCACTACCATAACTAACCCTAGAAAGAACCAAACTATTATACAGTCTAATTTTAGTCTTTAGATGTATAGGCCTATTTCTCCACAATCTCCATAGATTCTTAAAAGTCCCGGCAGCAATCCCTATTCGTCTGTTAATCTCATGCCCCACACATCACCATTATCTGTTACATAGCTCCCAAGATAATTAAACTGTGACACCTGCTCAAGACTGCAACCATTCAGATTAACTGAATCACAACCTGCCTGACCAATTTTCATCACTTTAGTTTTCTCTCTGTTTATAACCAAACCTACTCTACTACAAGTTTCATCAACAGCTCGAAAGAAAGAGTTCATCTCATCAACATCATTTGCCAAAAGGGCTAAATCATCAGCATAATCTAAATCAGCAATTATCGTATCTTCAGTCCATTTAAGACCAAAATCTTTCCCTTGAAGTGAATTTCGCATAACATAATCAATAACCAAACTAAAGAGAAAAGGAGACAAAATGCACCCTTGTCGAACACCAGAAGTAATGCTGAACCAATTGCTACAAGCCTTACCAACTCTCACACACAACCTCAGTGTTATTATAGAGAGCTTTCATTATGTTAACTATCTTGTCTGGTATGCCATACAATCTCACAATCAACCACAAATTATGACGATCAACAGAGTCGAAAGCCTTTTTGAAATCAACAAAGCTAGCACCAAAGGTTTCTGAAACTCTAAACATTTCTCAAGAATCTGCCTAAGTGAAAATATCTGATCCACACATCCCCTACCACTTCTGAATCCACATTGCTCATCACGCAATTGCCTGTCAACCAGATTCTTAATCCTATTAAGCACAATCATGGAAAGAACTTTACCTGGAACAGAGAGTAGGCTGATACCCCTATAGTTATCACAAGAACTACGATTACCTTTTTTGAAAATAGGGATAACAATAGCTCTAGTAAAATCCTTAGGAACCATGCCTTTACCATAAAAGATATTCAGAATTTCAGTCATCCAAGTAGTAACCGAAATATTCCCAGCTCTAAGCATTTCCGTAGTAATATCATCTACCCCTGGGATGTATGAAGTTTAAGTTTAGAAATAGCCAAAATAACTTCAGATTGTGTTATAGGACCAACATTACAGACACCAATGCATTTGTCATCAATACAAACAATGGGAGTAGAACTAACCACATTGTTTAGAACATCATTGAAATGCTCAGCCCACCTAGACATGACAGAATCCTCACCTTCTATAACCTTACCTTGTTTATCCTTCAATCCCTGTATACCTGTCCGTTTTCTACCAGAAAATATATACTACACACTATTACCCAATGTTTGAACCCATTGATTCAACTAAAGATAATGCAAAACAAGGACTAAAAAAATCAGAAAAGCAGACCCAAGGAATTTATTTCAAGAGCTGGAAAGATCTCTGAAACCAGTGTATACACGCTCCAGGACTCTACTTCGAAGGCGATGTGAATCACTGGGCGATGAGCTGATTCCTTTCCATTTTATCTCCATAGTCTGATAAATTTTGGAACATCCCTCGTCGCATATGTACGACACTATAAACATCTATTACTTTCAAAATCGTGTCCGTCATATCCTCACCATCAAGGGAGCAGAAAAAAATGCATCACTAATGATATTTTCAAATTAAAGTGAAACTGATCACCACATGTGCTACTTGTATTGTATTTATCTACTGAATGAAGTGAAGATAACACATTCAGACATTGAGCCAACATTCGTAAACAGCAACTCTACCCTCTACGCTCGAAAGTCATATAAATACGTTTTCATTACTTCTGCATATTAATTTGGACAGATATCGAGTCACAACATTCTCTTGGTAGAGTTAACCAAATGTCACTTCTACAATGGTGTTGATATCAGTTTTCTAATTTCCGTTTTTTTTTAAACTTTGCCACACCATATTATTTCATATATGTATTTATTACCATATTATTCATATATGTATTTATTACCATATTATTTCATATATGTATTTATTACCATATTATTTCACAAATGTATTTATTACCATATTATTTCAGATATATGTTTATTACCATATTATTTCAAACTAAGCATTTGAACACAGGATTTCGATGCTCCTGAAATTTTACGTCATCAACAGCCAATGGGAGATTATGATCAGCACGAGATAGCCAGTGTTGCCATACTGAAATGCATAATTCCAGCCAAAAACAATAAATCCTGAAGTGGTTATATAATTGCGCTAATTGAAGAGTTTCTGTTATAGCTATTTGAAATATTAAAATTAACTCGCCCCCCCCCCCCTGGGAGATGGCTCAATCTGTAGCTCACCAGGCTCGCAATCTACAGTTCCCAGGTTCGAGTCCCGCTTAGTCCAGCTTTGAGATTTATCTCTGCAAAATTCCCTGCCCTGCCCACGGTCATTAGGGAACACCGATGGGCTTGGAAAGCTCGCCGTCCGTCGGATGGGACGTTAAGCCGTGGCCCCGTGTGTGGGAGAGCCATACCCTGTGCACGTTAAAGAACACGCTGGATGGCCTTGACGGGAGGCTACCATCTGTCTCCCAACAGTTGTCCAGCGGGTCCCCTCCCCCCAACCTTCTCTGATACTTCGGGGTCCATGTGACCTGGCCATTTAGCCCATGGTGTGCAAAAAATGCCGCTCAGATGATCTTCACTTCATCCAATGGATAAATATAATACAAACAGAAGTGAAACAGCCCACCATCCATCTTAATTATAGAAAAGTATCGCGGTGGGAAAGTTTTTTGGAGAAAAAATATGCTACCAGGAAGCCAGAGTAGGGAGGTCAGTGGACAAAAGAGAACTTCTCTTCAGTGTACTCCGACACGAAAGAGCAAAAGAAATAAAATCGGGAACAGAATTCCGTATAAGATCAGATTGGGTCAGGATGGTCACGTCCGATAAGAACGCCCTTTTGTGATGTTAACAGAATCTAATCAGTGTTTTTTTTTCTCTTTTGCAATAATAGTTTTTCTACTCTTATTCCTCTGTAATCTACGATTTCTACGAGATTTAATTCAACAGTAGCTTGACCTGCAACACTTACGTTATAGGGCACCATTGTAGTAATGGTTCTTGGTCAAGTTAATTGTTACATAACACGTTAATAATTCAAACACAGATATTTTAGGATTTAAAAGTACGTTTAATTCCTGAATAGGAAATGTGAAAAGTGTACGATATTTCTTGAAATGGAAATTTAGTGTGTACCGACATTCATCGTAAATTGTCAAAATGATACTCATAACCAATAATCAGACAGTCAGGAGAATAATGCACAGATATTACCAGAAAATTTAGCATGATAAAAATATATTAAAGTAATGAATTCCATCATGCGTATTTATTTTTCCTCTGTTACGTGGTTAGTCTGTTTTACCTCTGACTGGCACCTTTTTTCACACAATGGTCTAAATGACCAAGTCACAAAGACCTAGAGAAGGTTGAGGGGACGAATTGGAAGAGCTGTTAAGATACAGATGGTAGCCTCCCGTCAAGGCCATTCTGCGTGTTCTTTATAGTGCATAGAGTATGGCTCTTCCGCGCTCATGCGCGGAAGAGCCATACTCTGTGCACTGTAAAGACGGCTTAACGACTTAACTGCCACGGCTTAACGGCCCATCCGACGGACGGCGGCTTTTTCGAGTCCATCGGTGTCTCCTACTGACCGTGGGCAGGGCGGGGAGTTTTGCGTAGATAAATCTCGACGCTGGTTCAGCTGGGATTCGAACCTGTGAACTGCAGATTACGAGCATGGCATGCTACCGACTGCACCACCTCCGCCGTATTACCTGGTAGGTTGGATAGTTTTCCAGTTGAGAAGTACTTTTTTTTTGCCTACAATGGTCAGGTCGCATGACCCAAAGGGTTGGGTTGTTTACCTCTGAGGTGCACTTTTTTGTACACAATGCCCTAAATAGCTCGGCCACACGACCCCAAAGGATCAGAGAAGGTTGGGGGAAAAGGTGTCATTGAACAACTGTTAAGAGACAGATGGTAGCCTCCCGTCAAGGGCCATCCAGCGTGTTCTTTAACGTGAACAAGATCTCCTGCACATAAAGCCACGAGGCAATGTGGACAGTGTGGAGGTATGCGTCGTGCCGAGAGCAATGTGGGAGTTATCGGAGATAAATCTCGAAGTTGGCACAGTCAGAACGCGAACCGAGAGAGTTTCAGATTACGAGCTTGGGGTGCTACTGACTTGAAATTACACTTTCCGAGACATTCATGAATCTGCCAACCTCTCTGTGTGACTGACCAAGTTCCATCGGTCGATGGCACTCCACCTCTAACAGTCATCCAAATGGTCCAGATTGGAGTCCCAGCTGGGTCAGCGTTGAGACTTATCTCCGCAAAACTCCCTGCCCTGTCCATGGTCTATAGAGGACACCGATGGGCTTGGAAAGGCCCCGTCCGTCGGATGGGACATTAAGTCGTGTCCCCGTGTGCGAGAGAGAGAGAGCCATATCCTGTTTACGTTAAATAATACACTGGATGGCCTTGACGGGAGGCTACCATCTGTCTCCCAACAGCTGTTCCAGTGGGTCCCCTCCCCCAACCTTCTCGGAGCCTTCGGGGTTCTTGTGACCTGGCCATTTAGCCCATGGTTTGCAAAAAAGTGCCGCTCAGATGTAAAACAACCCAACCCATCCATATGGTTCTTACCGTCAAAGCAGTCCAGCTTACCTGGGGGTGGCTCAGTCGATAGCGCGCCAGGCTAGTAATCTGCAGCTCCCAGGTTCGAGTCCCAGCTGGGTCAGCGTTGAGACTTAACTCCGAAAAACTCCCCGCCCTTCCCACTGTCAGTAGCGGACACCGATGGGCTTTGAAGGGCCGCTGTCCGTCGGATGGGATGTTAAACCGTGGTTCCGTGTGTGGAGGAGCTATACCTTGTGCACGTTAAAGAACACATTGGATGGCATTGACGGGAGACTAACATATGTCTCAGAACAGCTGCTCCAGTGGGTCCCCTCCCCCAACCTTCTCTGAGCCTTCGGGGTCCTTGTGACCTGGCCATTAAGCCCATGGTGTGCAAAAAAGTGCCAACCTACAGAGGTAAAACAACCCAACCCATCCATATGGTTCTTACCGTCAAAGCAGTCCAGCTTACCGGAAAATGGAAAAAAAATGGAAGCAGTTCAGCTTGTTCTTTAATGTGCACAGGGTATGGTTCTACTGCACAAGGAAGGACGATGGCCTTTCCAAGCACATCGGTGATCCATTTCTCATCGAAGGTGAGATAAATCATAAAGTTGGAAAAATTGGATTTAAAACCTGGGAATTGCATATCACGAGCTGCCGCCTTACTGGCTAAGTTAACCTCCGCGCGATGGCTACTTGAGAACTCGACATCTATGCATTTCAAGATTTAAATGCCACCGCTGTCGTTAATAAAATATGATTCTACTAACAACAAACAAACAACAAACAAAATACTCCCTCAAGCAGCTGCTTGCCGCAGAGGTCTGACAGAAGCCTGTCAGTTTATATGCCATAGTAGAAGATCTGTGAGGATGGCAGGACCTCAGCAGAAAAATAACCCGGGGCTCGAATCCAGGTCCCTTCAGTAGCCAAAGCGTGCTAACAAGTCGGCCACGGAACGGCAGGATAATGGAATTTAAAAAAAAGTTGGGGGGGGGGTCTCAGTCGGTAGTACGCCAGGCTCGTAAACTGTATTTCCGAGGGTCTACCAGGACCTCTCATAATATGGGGGTTCGGGTCCCAAAGGACTCGCCCCCTTGGGGAGAAAACTCGGGCTCCCGTCAAGGTAAATCTTATCACCGCAAACTGTAATGTATTATAGGTAAAATTTATCACCGCAAACCTCACCGCCATGGTCGGTAGGGAAACCGTTGGGCTTGGAAAGACCGCCTCCATCGGATGGTATGTTAAGCCGTGCCCCAATGTGCGGAAGATTCATACCCTGTGCACGTTAAAGAGAATGCTGGGTGGCCGTGACGGAAGCCTACCATCTGTCTCCCAACAGCTGTTCCAGTGGATCCCCTCCCCAACCTTCTCTGAGCTTCGGGGTCTTTGTGACCTGGCCATTTAGCTCATTGTGCGCAAAAAAGTGCCATTCAGAGGTAAAATAACCAAGCAAATAAAAAATACATATATATATTTACTCTTCTATAAACTTTTATTTGTTATGCGACAAACTGAATTTATGAAAGAATAATGTTTTATTCGTAGAACCTGGCTACACACAAGAACATTAGGAAAACGTCTGGTTGAAAATTATTAGCTCAGGTAGTAATATTGTTCACTTGTTTATTAATGTGTGCCAGTTAAAGTTCACCTCCCTATCATGATGGGTCGTTAACCTCTGAGCGTCAGTTTTTTTGCACACAATGCGCTAAATTACTAGGTCACAAGAACCCCAAGGGATCAGAGAATGTTGTGGGAAGAGACCCACTAAACAGCTATTATGAGACGGATGGTAGCCATCAAGGCCATCCAGGTTACTCTTTAACATGCGTAAGGTAAAGTTATCGTGCACAAGGACCACGGCTTTTCGCCCCATCCGACGGACGGCGGCATTTCCAAACCCATCGGTATCCCCTTTCTAACCAAGGGCAGGGTAGGGTTTCGCAAAGATAAATCTCAACTCTTGTCAGGGTGGGACTTGCCAGAGTGTGAACTACAGATTATGAGCCAATTCCTCTCCTATCCGTATCATGTAAAATGCAATACTTGGAGCTTGTCCCTACGTAAGCTAATGTTAATTACCCATTCCGTCATCATCATTAGCTTAAGCCATGAGAAATGATGGACAGAGGAAATGACGGGAAAGGCTGACTTACGAAATGTGTCCGGTGGAGGTTAAAGAGAAATCTTGACACAGAAACTTGACGATGCACGGCAGCGAAGATTCTGCTGCTGTTTCCGGAACAGAAAACAATTAGCAGGCGAGGGAAACCATCCTTTTCTCTCTACTCAACTTTTCTCTCTCTCTGTTGTCTCCAAGGGATGGAGTGATCACTTTTCCCGCCATCTCTTCATCCTTTTCACTCTCTGTTGTTTCCAAGGGATGGAGTGATCACTTTTCCAGCCATCTCGTTGACTTCGTGGAATTTTATTTCCTTCGTAAAAGACATTAAGCAATGTCCTTAATGTTCCAGAGCACTGAGATAATTTTGTCATTCCAAAAAAGTAGATATTTTACAATTACCAAATTATATACATTTCTGTATTCATTCTTAATAACTATGTTATTATTGCGTCTCTAAAATAACAAAACTTTGCAGTTAGAGTGTATAAAATGACCCGAGTTCGAGTCCCGGATGAAGCTTGGGTGTTGTCTTTCTGCTGAGGTCACGACTTCCTCACAGATCGTTTCTATAGTGTATTATACCGACAGGCTACTCCTGTCAGATCTCTGTGACAAGCAGCTGATTGAGAGGGTAATTGTTTTAATTTAAAAGACTCTCTGTTGTGAATTCTCATGATTTCCAGGCCCCTATTTGGAAAAAAAGGGAGGGGACAAGATATTCAATCGATCCAGAAACAAATGAATGTGGGGGAGTAAAGGATTGGAATTCCATTTCAGTATAACATTTCTTTAGGTTATCTTTTGCCCCCCCCCCCTCCTAAAATTAGACTGTGTAATAGTTTGGTTCTTTCTAGGGTTAGTTATGGTAGTGAAACTCTGACGCTTTGTAAACAAGATAACAGGAAACTTGATGCTTTTGATTCCAGATGCTTACGCAGTATCTTGGGCATTAGGTGGTTCAACTTTCTAAGTAATGATGAGGTTAGGCAAAGGAGTCGGCAACCTCCTATGAGCAGCATATTGTGCAGAGAGAGACTCCGTTGGTTTGGCCATGTTGCCCAAATAGATAAATATAGATTAGCGAATAGGGTTATGAATAGAGTGCGTAAAGGCCTCGGAAAGAGAGGGAGACCTAGAATGCGGTAGGCAGATAATGTAAACAGGACTTTGTTAGAATTCGTGTGCAGTGTCTATATGCAGCAGATATAGTTCAGGACAGATATGCTTGGAGAACTAAATTGCACGGTCTGGTTGGACCTCCGTAGCCCATGGCTGCTTGAGGATGATGGTGATGATAATGATAACAGTTCTTTTTACAGGTCCTTAAAATCTTTCTTGAAAAATGCATGAAATACACACAAGTTTAACAATTTTTTTGTGTCTATTACTCTTACTAACATTCTGAAAGGGTGGGACCTATTTGCTTTTTGGAAGTTTACCGTCAAAGCAGTAAACGGTAATTTTCCACTTTGCTTTGACGGTCCTTCTGATAACTGTCTAGTGTATCTTTTTCCCCAACCTTCTGTGAACCGTTGGGTCCTTGTCACCTGGCCATGTAGCCTATTTTGTCCAAAAAGAAGTGCCACTCAGAAAACACACGATTCAAATAACCCAAGCAAACATGAAACTACTAAGATCCGACAAGACTGTTGAAATTATTTCTCCAAACACGCTTATCCTAAGCTACTGCTGTTGCATTTCGAGAGTGCATTCCAATTTTAGCAGCCCTATTTCATATTGCCGACGTAAGCATCCTACGTCTCCACCCTTTTTCTGAGGCTTTTCGTATCTTACATTCACAATTCTATTCGCTAATCTATATTAATGCAATGGGTAACATGGCTAAACCAAATCACTCGCTTCCTAAGCAAGATGCTGTTCAATGGAGGTTGATGGCTACTTCGCATCATTTCATCATTACTTTTATAGTTGAACCATCTGATACCTAAGATGCTGTGCATCATTGAATAAAGCCATTAAGTTCTCTATTATGTTTATAATAGTTTCAGGTTTCGCTACCATAGCAAACATTACAAAGAAGTAAACTATTACACAGCCTATTTTTAGTCTTCAAATATAAATATCTTTTTGTCCACAATCTCCAAAGACTCTTAAGAGCCTAATCTTCTGTTTATCTCATATCACGCATTTTCATCTGACACACAACTTCTGACATATTTGAACTGAGAAATTTGATCAAGAGCCACAGAGAAAAAGTGAAGCATTATCCACTTACCAGTTTTCATCACTTTAGGTTTATCTATTTTTATTACCTTAGCAGTCTCATTCAACAGCTTAAATGAAAGAGCTCTTTCGTCAACATTATCTGCCAGAAAAATGATCAGCATACGTTTTATTTTATATCCCTGACCATCTAAGATCCCCAATCTTTCTCTTGAAATGAATTCCTCGTAACATAATTAACAACCCAACTGAATAAATGTGACAAAATGCAGCTTGTGGAACTCTAGAAATAATTCTAAACCAATCACTGCAAGCTTTACCAACTTTCACACACGACTCAATGCTATTATCGAGAGAGCCATTATTATATTGTATTAACTAAGTGTTCTAGTATTCCATATGAAGTCATAATCAACCACAAACTATAGCGGCAAACAGAATCAAACCCTTTTTGAAATCTACATCTGTCTGTTACACTTAGCTAAACATTTCTCAAGTTTAAGCTGCAAGACACTTAAGGGAACACCTTTCACCCAAAACTAGCAGCTAACATTTCTTAAGTTTCAGCTGTAAGACACCTGAGGAACACCTTCCACCCAAAAAGATAATAATATAATCATAATAAAATAAATGCTGGACCCAATTTTCCGCTTCTCTATTCTACCTGGTGTTTCTGACAGATCTATTCATTTGCCGTAATTAGAACATAATCAATCATATTCCAATGCAGTTACACAACTTCCGAGTCCTCAGTGCGGGAACAACGACTGACAGTATTCATATCTGTAATTCCTCTATTAAATTTAGTTGCACGAAATCTTTCATTAATACATTAATAACCAAAAGAGTATTACTGGCCTTCTTGCTGCGAAGCATAGTTACACCTCATAAGTGTTTGTTATCTTCACGTCTAGAAAAGCGAAATATAAGATTATTTTTTAAGTAGCTGACTGTTACTGTCCGTCTGATCTCTTTGCATGCATCAGATGTCCAGGTTATAACCACTGGATATCCTGTGTAAGGATACCCATAGAATAGTTTCTGTTAAGAGTACTCACATTTGAAATTACCGTGGAAAGAAAATGGTTAGTCGGTTTTTACAGAGATTAGTTTATTGAAGAGATATGGCCAGTATCAAAGAGCTCCGTAATCTAAGGTATGTGGAAAGGACTCGTTCTCTAGGAGCTGAAAGCACCATACTGATAGAAATTAAGACAAATAATAAGAGGAATGCAACTCAGACTGAACAAATACAGTGTGTTTCAAAAATATGTTTACAATTTTGAGAAGATGTATACATTAATTAGTAAATAACTAGTATCTTAGTTGGTGGTTCTAGGGCCCAAACTCAAACAAAATCTACTTAAATTGTAAATGCAATGTAATACATATAAATGTAGCCAAAGAACATCAGGTTTTGTCAGATGTATCAGAGTTTTTCAAATCGGTGGGTTGGCCGAGCGGATCCAATATCATGGCAATTTTCATACCCCAATTTAACTCCATTAGGTTTTTTCTTACGAAGATTGTTAAGGATAAAGTCTACTTTTCCACCTTTACCAGTAAATGTTGGCGACCTTATGCGCCAGAATTACAAGCACAGTTACAGAAGTTACGTTGCGCCAGAGAAACAATTCATTTTTGGCGGGATATTTGTGGTATTACATCTGGAGGTCACATGGGACTATCACTATAAAGGTGAGTTTTGTGAGTACCGCGCCCTTTTCCCCCAAACCCCTTAGTACAGATTTAGAATTGCCTGTCGTTGCTGATTTGCACGAGCACTCATAGTTCGTGGCATTGTTTGTTAGCAAACTATCTAGTTTTTTTTTTAATTTCCATTTCGACAGATTTTGATATCCTGTGATACCCAAGATATTTGACCTAATGGTCATAAATTTCTCGCGTGGCTTCCACCTGTGTGACCTCGGGTTGGATTAAAAAAAATCAAATTCCTACCGGCAATACGACGCCTTAATATAACATAACCTCTGATAATGTGAGATAACTGTCAACGGTTGTTGGCTTTCTCGATTAGAAAAAGCGAATTAAAAAGTTACGAATGGAGAATGTGGGATAAAAAGGTTTCATCTAAAGATTTAAGATTTCTCACCTCTTATTGAACGTATTGAGTTAACATTTTGCTCTGCTCATCCTCATGCAATTCTTAATCTTCCGACAAAACTGCAGATTCCTTGTCCATTTATGTGAAGAGTTATGGATGCCACAGACGTACAGATAGATATCAACTTTATTACTGAGGCTGGGTTGGCTCAGTCAGTAATGCTCAGGCTTGCAATCTGCAGTTCTCAGGTTCGAGTCTCACCTGGGCCAGCACTGAGAATTATCTCCGCTAAACTCCCAACCTACTCTCGGTCAGAAGGGAAGGCCGATGGATTTGGAAAGGACGCCATCCGTCAGATGGGGCGTGCAGGAGAGCCATATCTTTGGCACGTTACAGAACACGGTGGATGAACTTGATAGGAGGCTTCCATGTGTCTCCTAAGAGCTGTCCAGTGGGTCTCTTTCTCCCAACCTATACTGAACCCTTGGGGTCATTGTGACCTGACATTTTAGCCCTTTGTGGGAAAAAGGTGCCGCTCAGAGGTAAAACAGCCCAGCCTTTTAAATGTCTCCTAAGACTTCCGACCAATGTCAATGATTAAAGATTATAGATCTAGTACATACATACATACAAAAACTTCATACAGCCATGGGCTATGGAGATCCTACTAGACTGTGCAATTCTCCCCGCAAGATATGTCTGTCCTGAGCTACAACTGTTCCATTTGGTCACTCTAGGCCAATTCTAGCAAGGTTCTGGTTAACATTGTCTACCCATCGCATCCTAGGTCTCCCTCTTTTCCTGAAGCCTTTAGACACACTGTTCATAATCCTGTTTTGCAATCTGCAGCTATGCATACATGCTACATGTCCAAACCAACGCAGTCTCTTCTCTCTGCACAAAATGTTGCTCAAAGGAAATTGAAGGCTCCTTCTTTTAACCTTATCATTACTTACAAAGTCGAACCACCTAATGCCCAAGATACTGCGCAAGCATCTAGAATCAAAAGCATCCAGTTTCATTATTATCTTGTTTACAAAGGGTCCATGTTTAGCTATCATAACTAAACTATTATACAACCCCATTTTAGTCTTTAGGTGCAATGCCTATTATTCCACACTCTCATAGCTTCTTAAAAGTCCCAGCGGCAATCCCTGTTCTTCTTTTTATATCATGCTGCATTTTATCAGTATCTGTTACATAGCTCCCAAGATAAATAATTGAACTGAGACACTTGCTCAAGACTGCAACCATTCATATTAATTTAATCACAGACTGCCTGATCAATTTTCATCACTTTAGTTTCTCTCTCTGTTTTAACCAAGGGGGCGGGGGCGGCTCAGTCGGTAGCGCGCCAGGCTCGTAATCTGTAGTTCCCAGGTTCGAGTCCCAGCTGGGTCAGCTTTGAGATTTATCTCCGCAAAATTCCCCGCCCTGCCCACGGTCAGTAGGGGACACCGATGGGCTTGGGAAGGCCGCCGTCCGTCGGATGGGACGTTAAGCCGTGGCCCCGTGTGCGGGAGAGCCATACCCTGTGCACGTTAAAGAACACGCTGGATGGCCTTGACGGGAGGCTACCATCTGTCTGCCAACAGCTGTTTCAGTGGGTCCCCTCCCCCAACCTTCTCTGAGCCTTCGGGGTTCATGTGACCTGGCCATTTAGCCCATGGTGTGCAAAAAAGTGCCGCTCAGAGGTAAAACAACCCAAATGTTTTAACCAAACCTACTCTACTACCAGTCTCATGAACAGATCGAATGAAAGAGTTCATCTCATCAACATCATTAGTCAACAGGGCCAAATCATCTGCATAAACTAAAGCAGAAATTTTGAAATCTCCAGACCATTTAAAGCCAAAATCATCTTTCCCTTGAAAAGGATTTCGCATAACATAATCAATAGCCAAACTGAAGAGAAAAGGTGACAAATTACATCCTTGTCTAACTCCACTAGCAATGCTAAAACCAATCACTACAAGCCTTACCAATTCAGATAGCTTTCATTACACTAACAACTTATCAGGTATTCCATATGATTTAACGATCAACAGGGTCAACAGCCTTTCTGAAATCTATAAAATTAGTTACCACAGGTTTCTGAAACTCTAAACGTTTCTCAAAAATCTCTCTAAGTGAAAATATTTTATCAATACATCTCCGATCACTTCTGATTCCACACTGTTCATCACACAGTTGTCCATCAACCAAATTCTTAATTCTATTAAGAATAATCATGCAAAAATCTGGAACAGAAAATAAACTAATTCCCCTATAATTATCACAAGAATTACGATCACCTCTTTGAAAAATAAGCAACAGCGGGTTGGGTTGTTTTACCTCTGAGCGGCACTTTTTTGCACACCACGAGCTAAATGGCCAGGTCACAAGGACCCCGAAGGCTCAGAGAAGGTTGGGGAAGGGGACCCACTGGAACAGCTGTTGGAAGACAGATGGTAGCCTCCCGTCAAGGCCATCCAGCGTGTTCTTTAACGTGTACTGGGTATGTCTCTCCCGCACACGGGGCCACGGCTTTACATCCCATCCGACGGACGGCGGCCTTTACAAGCCCATCGGTGTCTCCTACTGACCGAGGGCAGGGCGGGGAATTTTGCGGAGATAAATCTCAACGCTAACCCAGCTGGGATATCGAACCTGGGAACTGCAGATTACGAGCCTGTCGCGCTACCGACTGAGCCACCCCCGCCCCAAGTAACAGCGAAATCACAGGGAAACGAACAATTTCTTCTATCGACACCGTCGTAGGGGTCTGCATGCCGCGTCCGTCAACCCTCTCCCAAAAATTACGGCTATTATATAATATACGGATATTTTAATATTTTTTTCTCCTCCGCTACGGTTGCTGCCATTGCCAGAGAGGGGGGAATTCATTCCTACTTGATCTTCACCCCAGATCCAACCTTGACAAAATTGACAAAGCGACATAGAGACAATTTAAAAAACACTCACTGATATTTTTTATTACAATGCACAGGTATCGTAAATATGTATTTTCCCTTCTAAAAGTGGACATTTTTTCCCTAAGAAAAGGCTACCTGTTACACTCATACTTAAAAAAACAGTTGTTTATGAAATCATCAAAGAGTGAGCATAAATATTTTAATTAAACAAATCCTTTTTAACATTACGTTTCAGTTTGTAGAGCTCACTATTGAGTTTCAAAAAAAGGAATCTATTTTTATGGTTTAAAATCAGTTGAAATATTTGTGTTTGTTTTTTTCTAAAGTGAATATTTACTGGTAGATAAATATGTCCTAAGCAACGTTTTCCAACAAACAAAATGTCACGAAAAGACGTGACAGGTAATTAAATTAATTTATCTGGATGTAATTAGGGTTAGCTTTAAAAGCGTTATACCGGTATAAACAGCGAAAATTAATTTTTCAGACCTGTTGCTTTATATTTGACTTAATCATCTTCAGCCATTTTTTTTCACTTTTACTTTTGTAGTTCTTTTATTTCTGCACGTAAATAAATCCGTGAATTCTGCCAAATTGCGTTGGGTAATTAATAATGATTTCTTAAACTCCGAAAGGCTTTTCGTTAAAGCATTTCAACAAAAAAACCTCTCAAGTTACAGTAATAATTGAGGAGGATTAAAAATGTTTTGCTGCTGCGTTTTCTGCGTCATCAAACTTACTTAACAAGATTTATATCAGTGATGGGTAATTACTGGATGATTCTTAATTTTGCGACTTTTATTATATTTTTGTTGAAACTGCTTCATTTGTTGATTCAGTCTGCTTTACAATTCTGTTTAGGTTAAATTCTTATTCTGTCACAAAAACGTTTTTAACCCTTCCACATGGGAGACTTCAGTGGCCTACCAAAAGATATTTCTGAGAAGTTTTAACTTTCAGTTGTTTTGTGCGAAGCATTTTGTTTAAAACATCATAATTCCAGCTAGTTGTTTTACCTCTGAGCAGCACATTTTTGCACACAATGAGCTAAATGATCAGTTCACAAGGACCCCTAAGGCCCAGAGAAGGTTGGGGACCCACTGGAACAGCTGTTGGGAGACAAATGGTAGCTTTCTATCGAGGTCATCCAGCGTGTTCTTTAATGTACATAAGTTATGGCTCTCCCGCACATGGGGACACGGTCTAACGTCCCATCCAACAGATGGCGGCTTTTCCAAGCCCATCGTCGTCCCCTACTGACCGAGGGCAGGGGAGGCATTTTGAGGAGATAAATCTCCACGATGGCAAAGGATGGGACCCGAACCTGGGAAATACAGATTAAGAGCATGGAAAGCTACCGACTAAGCCACCCCCGCTCCTAACTCTTGGTAGTATTATTTGGTTTACATAAAATATCGACTAAGTATTTTCACATCTACAGAGGCGGATTTACATTTCAAGCGCCTCCTTGTGTGCAGCATTTCTTCCCACCTTTCTCTAAAAAAATGCAAATTACTTTTGTTTATTTTGAAATTATAAACATAGGGAACAATGTAATCGAAATCGGTACAAGGATTTATTTTTTTTTATAAAAAAGAAATAACGCAATTTCTTTACCAAATTCCATAAATCACTACATTATATTAATATTATATGAAATTGAAATATTCGATTTAGAGTAATATATGTACATATGAAAATTTGCTGTCAGTGGGTGGCGGGAGTGGCTCAGTCGGTAGCGCGCCAGTCTCGTAATCTGCAGTTCCCAGATTCGAGTCCCAGCTGGGTCAGCGTTGAGATTTATCTCCGCAAAATTCCCCGCCCTGCCCACGGTCAGTAGGAGACACCGATGGGCTTGGAAAGGCCGCCGTCCGTCGGATGGGACGTTAATCCGTGGTCCCGTGTGCAAGAGAGCCATACCCTGTGCACGTTAAAGAACACGCTGGATGGCCTTGACGGGAGGCTACCATCTGTCTCCCAACAGCTGTTCCAGTGGGTCTCCTCCCCCAACCTTCTCTGAGCCTTCGGGGTCCATGTGACCTGGTCATGGTGCCATGGTGTCCATGTGACCTGGCCATTAGCGAAGTCCATGTGACCTGGCCATTTAGCCCATGTGTGCAAAAAAAGTGCCGTTCAGAGGTAAAACAACCAACCCAATTGCTGTCAGTGGAATTTCTACCTACCATAACAGAATTCTACAGCTGAAATTTCTACTACAAACAGATCACTTGAAACATTCGTTAAAAGTTTTGCTGTTTGGATATTTAGTGATCTCTAATGATATAAATTAAAACTGCCTTCGAAAATGCGAATTACATTTTATTAGTACCAACTAAAAAAGAGATTTCCAATTATCTTTTAAAACCGTTCTGTTCCTTCCTACCTTTGTCGTATGGGTCAACGCATTGTTGTCAGTGGAATCTTCAAGACTGTCACATTCCACGACCAAAATTTTAAATTTCTAACATAAAAATAATGTCCCGTAACATATCCACAGTGTTCTCCTGTCAGACCTCTGTGGCAAGCAGCTGCTTGAGAGGGTATTTATTTTTTTTTTTTTATTATACATCGTTTGCAATATTCGTTTTAAATATTAGGATTTATCGATTTTTTTCTACCGTTAGGGGGCGCAATTAGAACTTTTGGGAGATTCAAAAAATGCAAATTGTAGTATTTCATCATTACCTTTCCAACCCAAAAATAATTTTTTACTTTTCTGTATAAACAAAAAAGTTCATTGTCGACAGAGGACATACAACAAAGCGATATGCTTACCTTTTTTTTTAAAAGAAATCCCTAAAATTTACCTTTCCTTTTTAACCATTTTCTAAAGTTCTTCCAATCGTGAGCGCTGAAATCTGTATAAGATATTACCCTACTTTTTCCCAGAATCCATAAGTATCTGTGCAATAGCATTCAATTTTTCACGCCAAACAATCCAAGCGACAAAACATGGCGTCCAATTTTGAGATGGCCAACCTCTACCTATAGAGGGCCTCTAGTCATGATCTTGGCAGATGTTGCCATTGCGCTGTCTAGTAATGTTGGCAGATTGATCTAATGGTATTGCCACACTGGCTTAACTAAATGTTGCACTACCGATGCAATTATTCTGCTATGTATGATGAGCAGGTAATTAATCTCCCAAACCTACTTTTCAATCAACACTCCCATCGTCTCAACAACCAATTCCAAAGATCAAATCGTCTTAAGCTCTCGTTGCTCAAATTCCTTGTGTTTCCGCCGTAAGTCATCCTACTGTTCTACATGACTATAAAAATACCTATCGTTTCTACATGACTCTAAAAATTTTCTCTTGAAATGCAACAGGACTTTTATAATCCTTACATTAAAAAAAATCTTTTTGGCCGGTAAACACGACCAAACCCTGACAATCGGTATTTTTAAGTACAATAACACCTACTCACTCGAATTCCGCAAAAATAATTTCAGACAATAATACTTTCTCACTTTGGATTTACAAAAGAAAGAAATAGCAGACGATAATCTCCCTTGCGCTTCATAAAAAAAAAAAAACCAAGTCCTTCCATACGTAAAAATCTGTCTGAGAACTTAACTTTCCGAAAACAGAATTTTCTCTTTTCTGTTTCTTCAACTGTTTTTAACTCACTTCAACGGTCTGAAGTGAGCTAAAGACACGAGAAAAATTTTCCAATTTTCCAGCATCAAGTTCTTCTCCTTTTAAAAGCCAGATCTCACTCGAGACGGAATAATCCTGTGATGAGAGCCATCACAAGTTTTGCGAAGATTCTGTTCTTGTACAGTGAAGTGTTTTCAGATGCTTTAATTCTCTATATCATAAGTTATTCTTTCTTTGGAAGAACTTGCTGAAGCGTAATTTCATTTTTGCAACGTTTTCAACATATTAAGAATCCATCAGTGGTGTTTTTTCTTTATCTTGAGGTTTTTTAAAGCGGAATTTTGGAAAGAAAAAAATGGTAAAAGGAAAGACAGAGTTGTTGAGAGAAGTATGTCAAAGTTTCTTCGAAAATGTCGAGGATGATTCAGTGCCTTTGGTTCGCCCAAGTTTCGTAATATCCAGCATTTTTCCAATACAAATTTCATAATATTCGGTATTTTTTTAATGTGGAAATTGTAAAGAAATGGTTTTCCAATATTTTTTTATGATTTATCTTAATCAATTTTTCAGTAATTATTTCTTTTTTTCCCTTTATTTTGGTTGCTACTCCCTAACGTTTTCGCTGAAATTTCGCCACAGAGTAAGCGAAATACTCCACTTTACTTTCCGTTCGTTAAAACAAGATTTTTTTTAGATTATATATATAGATTTATTAATGAGAACAAAACAATGCAAAACTTGCTTATAAATAAAAAAAATAAATACCCCCTCAAGCAGCTGCTTGCCACAGAGTTCTTACAGGAGCCTGTCAGTTTATATGCCAAAGTAGAAGATCTGAGAGGATGGCAGGACCTCAGCAAAATAAACGACACATAGATCCATCCATGCCTTGCCCGGGGCTCGAACCTAGGTCCCTTAGTTCAGTAGCCAAGCTCGCTAACCACTCGGTCATGGGACGGCTCTCACAAAGCTTGCATATACAAAACAATATTAGCGCAAGTCAGAAAAAGAATAAAATATAAACAAAATAAATAAAATAAAAGTTACATATTAGCAGACCTTTGAGCAATTTGCTCATTTAGGATGCCAAATTGAATTATAACAATAAGAGAAATGTCTTTAGTGGCAAAAAATCTGTCATTACGTTAAAAACAAAATATTATTGTATAATTTTATATTAATCATCAGTATTTGAAGCAGTAATAATTATTAAGTAATAATAATTTATTTTTATTTATAAGCAGTATTACAACTAAATAACAGAAGTTAACAACTAAATTTATCAAATTTAGTTGTTAACTTCATAGTACAATCTAATATATAAAGAAGAAAGTTTGTTTGTGTGTTTGTGTGTCTGTCTGCTTAAGCACTCTGTCCCCGGAAGATCTAGATCAGGCATGGCCAACTGTTTTTGCCCCCGGGCCGGATTGGGAAAAAAAATATTTTCACGGGCCGGAAAATATTTTTTTCCGGCCCGACGAAATATTAAAATTGAAAAATGTTAAGCAAAACACTTATTTCTTTAAGTAAGCAAAATTTTATTATGAAATTTGTTTATGAATAATTGTAAGTAAATCAATACAACAAATTAACATAATAACTAATGCGACGTGTTGAGGCGGTTTGAAATCGCTTATTATTTTTTTAATATCTGGTTCTATACTTGTAGTAGGTATTCTTAACACAGCCTCCAAATGTAAATCATTCAATCATCAAACAGATCATATCGAGTACAGATGAGTATAAAAGTTTTAATTCTTTATAACGGAATCTTTTTTAAAAAATATAGAAGTATCGAGAATTCATTCGATTAATTACTAGAAGTTAAATGCTAATATTGAAAAATTGTTCGCGGGCCACATAAATTCATTACGCGGGCCGGATCCGGCCCGCGGGCCGTATGTTGGCCATGCCTGATCTAGATGCTTCGAACTTTGCATGAACGTTCCCTTTACCCGGAGGTAGAATATAGGCTATGTGCGAACCCACTGGAGTCAACTGAAATTTGGATGGGCCGGGATTTGAATTTATCAAAATCTGCATAGACTTAACATTAACGGTTGAAAGTTATTTAAACTAACTGTTGCCACCAATAAATTTGTAGAAAGGAATGCATCAATTAAGCTAATATCTGATTTCGCGTGATAAAACATTAATGGTTGAAAGTTATTCAAAATAACTGTTGCCACCAATAAATTTGAAATAATGAATGCATCAATCCTATTTCTTTTTGATTTCGAGTGATCAACTCATTTTTTAGTTTGTTGGGTCACGAGCGTGAGCTTCCTTCGATATTAAAGTCGTTCTAATAAGCAAGAACAAATTATAATATTCTTTGTTAAAATAAAAGCTTCAGAAACTAAATTCGTATCGGAAGTTAAAATCATTAACTTAATTTGAAAAATATGCAAAAGCTACTAAAAGTATATACAAATAATTAATAAATATTTTAAATATTATGTTGAGTAATAAATAATTTTTTTTAAAAATAATAATTTTTCAGTACCTTTACATTTTTTATGCACCTCAGACCATAGTTAAGTTTCATTTGCTATAAAGTTACATATTTCCTGACAAACTGTATCCTAGGGACTCTGGTGGGTGCGAAGTGATTTGAAAAGTTAGATTGTCTGAGCGATAAAATTCCTTTTTCTGGTTTAGAAGGTGCGGGGTTGGCTCAGTCGGTAGCGCGCCAGGCTCGTAATCTGTAGTTCCCAGGTTCGAGTCCCAGCTAGGTCAGCGTTGAGATTTATCTCCGCAAAATTCCCCGCCCTGCCCACGGTCAGTAGGGGACACCGATGGGCTTGGAAAGGCCGCCGTCCGTCAGATGGGACGTTAAGCCGTGTCCCCGTGTGTGGGAGAGCCATACCCTGTGCACGTTAAAGAACACGCTGGATGGCCTTGACGGGAGGCTACCATCTATCTCCCAACAGCTGTTCCAGTGGATCCCCTCCCCCAACCTTCTCTGAGCCTTCGGGGTCCATGTGACCTGGCCATTTAGCCCATGGTGTGCAAAAAACTGCCGCTCAGAGGTAAAACAACCCAACTGGTTTAGAAACTTCTGACATCCTCGATCTGTGTTCATTTCTTTCCTCCCCTAAAACAGAGGAAGAAAATTTAACCGGTGTGGAAGAGATCGAACTTAATGATATTTATATCAAATGAAAGCTTACAACGTGGGGAGTGCCATCTACTCTATAATCTAAAGAGTTTCAGACCGAACAACGCCGGGTAAATCTGCTAGTATGCTACAAATCAACAAAAACTTTGTTCACAATAAAATGTGTAACGTACAAGTGAAATAAACATCATCTCCCCAGGGGAAAAAAATACACGGTAAAATAAATACCTATTACATGCACAGTAAAATATTAAACACACGGTTAAAAAAACTAGTGCACAATTAGAAAATAATCATTAACAAGGAAATAATATTTTTTGCACGTGCTTCCACGTCGAAACAAGTGTGAGTTGGAAACGAACTCGATGCACGAGGATAAATGGTTGGATATTCTTTGAATAAAATCGGTTTACGAACTAGTTATTCCTCCAAGTGCAAAAAAAAGGTGCATCACGATTAGAGGAGCGACCATATGACTCGAACCAGGACGGCCTTCAAAGGTTTTGACTGAATTAAGGAATATCGTTCTTTAGTGTGGTGAAAAAAGCGAAGAGAGGGAAAAGCCCATCGGTGTTCCCTACCCGACCGAGGTCAGGATTGCGGAGACAAATATCAAAGCTAGTACATTTGGGGCCTGAACCTGAAAGTTGCAGATCACGAGCCTGGCAGTTTTCCGATTGATCTAACCCCAACTCCCACTCCACCCATTCACCCACCCATCCGACGCATCTATTGTTTCTGAAAATTTTCCTTATTAATAATATCAAAATTTTATTTTGCTCCTCGAATATTTATAAGTTGGGTTGTTTTACCTCTGAGCGGCATTTTTTGCACACCATGGGCTAAATTGCCACGTCACAAAGACTCCGAAGGCTCAGAGAAGGTTGGATGAGGGGACCCACTGGAACAGCTGTTGGGAGACAGATGGTAGCCTCCCGTCAAGGACATCCAGTGTGTTCTTTAACGTGTGCCGGGTATAGCTCTCCCGCACACGGGACCATGGCTTAACGTTCAATCCGACGGGCGACGGCCTTTCCAAGCCCAGCGTTGTCCCCTACTGACCGTGGGCGGGGATTTTTGCGAAGATAAGTCTCAACGCTGACCCAGTGGGACTCGAACCTGAGAACTTCAGATTACGAGCCTGGCGCGCTGCCGACTGAGCCCCCCCCCCCCCACAATATTTATAATTTTCATTCAGCCTTTAATTATTTTTAGGTATTTTCATTAACGAAAATAATGAATCGAATATGAACAACAATGTGATCGTTCCTTTTTTATTGATTTAGTAACTGAACTGCAACTGATGCTGCCTGGGTCTTTTTTTTTAATCTGTATATTTTGAATTTCCACTGCACTATAAGTTAGTTTGTGAGTACTGCCCCCATCCCCCTCCACCCCTCTCTAAGGCCAGATTGCAATTATGTAAATAGTAAATATTTGTTTTTTTATGATCCGAATACCACACCGGATCTGAAAATTCTTCTTATCTCTGCGTTCTACTGCCTGAAGAGCTATCTTCACCAATTTTTAGTTCTCCACCAGCAGTACATATAAATTTGATCTTTCAATCAATGCAATCTTGCCCTTATTCAATTCCGACGATATATGTTCCATAGTAGCCATGCGATGTAATTGTAATGATGCGGGACAGTCTGCGCTCACCTCGAGAGTCAATTGCACGTTTATATCCAATTTCTCCTGCTGGTTGTAGGTTTTGGTGTATTTCACGTAGTCTTGGTATACACTTGCGACGGTCTGACGTGGAAATCCCAACAATTCAGCAGGTGGTGATTGAACAACCGGCCTTCCTCGCACTTACTATCTGGCCACAATCAAACTCGTGTCGCTGCCTTTACTCATGTTTACTTTTCCGTGACTGATTTCTAATGCGTAGAGACCTGCTCTATTTAAAGGATTGCCAGTTTCAGCGTCCCACGTGACTGAACGCGATACTTCTGCTTTACATATTGCTATCGGGGTGTATGTAATAATTTGTCCATTGAGTGTATGAAATAAAACTTGTGACATAGGGATGGGCAGGTTATTAAACACTGTACTTTCTTCTCTCTCTTCAGAAATGGGAATATGTAAACGATTCAGAAATGCGCAAGCGCTGTGTTCAAAGTGATTCCACATCATTACTAACACATCACAATTTTCGAAGAATTTTTAAACAATGCAAAAATAGCTGTTATTAAAATCTGTACATTCTAAGTAAACATTTTTGTATAAAATTGGCATGTTGAATAAAACCATACGGGAAAAAAATTAAGGCATCTGACTGAGAAGTTTTATTTGAATATGTTGCGTGAATTTAGTGTTACGAATTAAAAAATCTAACAGTCAAGTTTTTAAACAAGCAACGACAGAGCGCTTTTAAATAAAAAGAGTTGAACTTCTAGTCTTTATTTCTAAATTTTACTTACAAACTTAGAGTAATCCTACATTTTTATGAAAGTTCCAGAATATGAATTCTTTTTCCGGTACTGATGAATCAATTATTTTTATAACAAATGGATTTTAAGTTCAGTCTAGTTCCAAGCAATGCAAATCACTAGCTCATAATCAGAGTTTGGTTTGTTTTACTTCTGGGCGGCACGTTTTTGCACACAATGAGTTAAATGACCAGGTCACAAGGACCCAGAGAATGTTAGGGGACCTACTGGACACATGTTAGGAAGCAGATGGAAACTTCCCATCAAGGTCATCCAGCGTGTTCTTTAACGTGCACAGAGTGTGAATCTCTTACACATGGCGCAACGGCTTTATATCCCATCCGACGAACGACGGCTTTCCAGCCCTAAAGGAGTCCCCATTTTCACCGAGCGGAGAACATTTCCAACTCAACTATAGCGCGGACTCGAACCTGAGAACAACACATTACGAGTCTGGCGCGCTACTCACTGAGCCAACCGATCACTGGATTTGGTTGTTTTACCTCTGAGCGCACATAATGGCCTAAACGGCAAGGAAACAATGGTCCCGATGTCTTAGAGAAGGTTGGGGGAAGGGTACCCACTGGACAGCTGTTATGAGACAGATGGTCGCCTCCCGTCAAGGTCATCCAGCGTGTTCTTTAACGTGCATATCATATGGCTCTCCCGCATCTGCATCAGTGCTTAACATCCCATCCGACGGACAACAGCCTCTCCAAGCCCATAGTTATCCCCTACTGACCGAGGGTCGGGTGAGGATGTTTGCTGAGATAAATATCAACGCTAGCCCAAGTGGGACTTGAACCTAGAAACTGCAGATGTGCCTGACGCGCTGTCGACTGAACCGCTCCACCTCACCACTGTAAATTATATAAAATGCAGGGGAAGAATATAAAATATAACAATCTCAAAATCAGCTCAAGCTAAAGAATGAAAAAAACTCCAAGAAAAACAAATTTTTCACGAGTTATTTAGAATGACAGGTTTTATTCCCCATGACGCTTTTTCAAATCTATTGAGTTAGATGAATGTCTTACAATGCATTGCGAGACATTGTATGCGTATTGCATTTTCCACAGACGGTTAAGAGCAACGAAAGTTTGTATCACTCTTCTCCTTCGCTGAGAATACCCAGCTAGCATGAGATGACGGCTTCTTATCAATAATACTCTGCGACTGAGGCTCAGTCCACTCTGAGGAGTTGATGTTTCATTTGGCGCGTTTTTCGCTTTGCTTTCTTCTTAAAGTAGTTCGCATCGATTTCTGATATTTTACAAAGATTTCAAAGCTCTGAACCTGTTGTCCACCTTCCTACATCAAAGATATCGTCTATGTGTTGCGACAAAAGATATGTGAGGCAGGGTCTCTTTCTAACAAGTGAAAGGCAAGGTGAATGGTTGCTGGATAAGAAACTGACGGATGGATATATAGACTCCGAATAAGTAGGTGGAAAAGGCATTCAATCAAGCTAAAAAAAAATAAAAGAAGTTGGTCAAGAAACTCAGTCGATCTGGGGGACGAAGACCCCAAGGCCTCAGAGAAGGTTATGAGGAGAGGACCCACTGGACAGCTGTTAGGAGACAATTGGTAGCCTGAAGTCAGGTCCATTCAGCGCGTTCTTTAACATTCACAGTGTATGACTCTCTCGCACACGGGACCATGGCTTTACGTCCTATCTGGCGAACGACGGCCTTTCCAAGCTCATCGGTGTCCCTAGTGACCGAAGGCAGATAGGGGTTTAGCGGGGAAAAATCTCAACGTTGCCCCTGGAGTGAATAGATTCTGGAAACTGCCGATTACGTGCCCTGCGCAATACGTATTGAGTCAACACTCGCCCCTGTGTCCAAGGTTCAGGTGTGGTCGAAAGTTTAAGAACAACTGTAATACTACATAATAATTTGTACTTTTTTCACAAATTTTTATTCTGATTTTCTTGTGTTTTTGTTAAATGTTGAGCTTGATATGAGTTTTGTTTAAATTGAATTTTAAGATGTATAATAAAAAGATTAGCTATTTATCAAAGATATATCGCAGCAAATGAACTATGCCAGAAGTATGTCGCGGTAAAGGAATTATGTCAGAAGTGTGTCGCCGTAAATGAACTATGTCAGAAGTGTGTCGCGGTAAATGGACATTTCATAAGTATGTCGCGGTAAATGAACTATGTCAGAAGTGTGTCGAGGTAAATGGACTATGTCAGAAGTGTGTCGAGGTAAATGGACTATGTCAGAAGTGTGTCGAGGTAAATGGACTATGTCAGAAGTGTGTCGAGGTAAATGGACTATGTCAGAAGTGTGTCGAGGTAAATGGACTATGTCAGAAGTGTGTCGAGGTAAATGGACTATGTCAGAAGTGTGTCGAGGTAAATGGACTATGTCAGAAGTGTGTCGAGGTAAATGGACTATGTCAGAAGTGTGTCGAGGTAAATGGACATTTCATAAGTATGTCGCGGTAAATGAACTATGTCAGAAGTGTGTCGAGGTAAATGGACTATGTCAGAAGTGTGTCGAGGTAAATGGACTATGTCAGAAGTGTGTCGAGGTAAATGGACTATGTCAGAAGTGTGTCGAGGTAAATGGACTATGTCAGAAGTGTGTCGAGGTAAATGGACTATGTCAGAAGTGTGTCGAGGTAAATGGACTATGTCAGAAGTGTGTCGAGGTAAATGGACTATGTCAGAAGTGTGTCGCGGGAAATGGACTATATCAGAAGTGTGTCGCGGGAAATGGACTATATCAGAAGTTTGTCGCTATAATTGGCCAAGGATGCTTGCGGAGATAAATCTCAATGCTTGTCCAAGTGGGAATCGAACCTGTGAATACGAGCCTGCTGCGGTAGCAACTGAGCTATCCCCGCCTCTCTAAAATCAGGACTGTTAGCAAAAAAAGGCTCTTTCAGGAAACAAATATTTGTCGAAATCGTCGGGGAAAAAATGGTTTTTAAAGCTTCATATTTTATGGTAGTGTAAGATATCGGCGAGATTCAAACAGAAAGTTCTGCCGTTTGCGAGTTTTTATTAACAGTGCAACGCATTTTAGCTGGCGATACTGTTTGGATGTCGCATTATTAATTTTAAAATTGTCGTCACTTTATCACATGTTCTGGATCACGCATTTCCCCTTGCACGTAAGTGTTTAGACGCCAAAGTTTTAATATGTGCTTTAATGATGTTCCCTGTTCTTCGGCCTGAACAAACCTGTTATAAAGCACTTTATCATGTAATTAATGGCATTGAACTGCGGTTTTAATTAATATCATCGCAACCTGTGTGTGATTCTTAAATTTTATTGCATTCTCTGAATTAATTAGCTTTATCCGTTGAAAATATCGTTCACTAGTAGTTGGTTGAAATTCATCATTAAGTGATGTCTTTATTAACTCCTTTCAATAACGCATTCTTGGGAAAGGGTTCGCTGCCCTGTACCGACCTGAACCAAATGCAGATCACCTAGAGGTTAAACCTTAATCTACGACTTTTAAAAACATCAAAAATGGTGTCTGTGGGTGTTTCACGCAGTAGATCTCAGAAACGTTATGAAATTTTTCGATCCGGAGGATTAATCGAGGTCAAACGCATTTGGTGCCTAGGGATATTTTGAGGCATAGATCTCAGAGATTTTGTCAAATTTTGGATGCGATGTCAATGGTCAAATCTCGATATATTGCTGTTGGAGAGCTGATAATTGCTGAATAGGGCTATTGCATGCAGTAGAACTCTGAAACAAGAGGAATTTTTTCATCCGATGTAGCATCCAAGGTCAAATAGGGGTCTGAGTGACGGTTTAGAAATAAAAATGTGTCAAAGGCACCGACTGATTTCTAGTCACCAAATAGTCGTAATTACCGACGAAAGAACGAATAGAAAGTGTGACTTCATGGTGTAACAGAAATTGGCGATTTCCGTGGGATTCTGTGGCTTATATTTGGTAGATCTTAAATCTTGCTTAATTAATTAAAAAGCTTCCGGTAGATCTTAAATTTGGTTCTAGCTCTGTTGGGTTAATAGATCGGGTTCCTAGCTGCCGTGGGTAGGAAGCAATCCCTCGGAAGGTTTCGAAATTTCTGGAGGCGCTGCAGTGACCTATCTTGTGAATGGAGTAGTACGTTGTGAGTAGTACGTGTGGAAAACTGTGAATGAAGTTATTAATGAATATAAGTTTGGCAACAAAGTTTTGGCGGAAATTCTTTGTGACTGCAGTAGTACGTTAACTATGGAAAGTTATGAATTAACTTATCTATGGGAAGAGTAGGCAATGGACATAGGTTTCTTATCAAACTTTTGGAGTGGATTTAATAGTAAATGATAATAATCGTATTCTGAACGAATATGCGAGTTAATGCACGAGTATTCGGATATCGATATACGTATGCTAATTGCTTACCGACGTCAACGCGTGCACTAGGTTAAACGTGCTAAATAAACTATTGGGAAACATTTATTGGCAGATTTCGGTTCCCATTAATTGCTCAGATACTTAACAATTAGTCCCAAATTTTCCACGCTAGTTTTTTTCCCCCAGTTTCGCACGCATTTCTGTGGTCTCGGGGTGGTTAAAAAGATTGGGCATATTTCGTGCACCGGATTATATCCCTTTGGGAATGTATCTAGTAACGGTGGTGGTGATGGGAGGGATCTACCAAGAGATGGAAACGGCTCGTTTTGACCAAAATGCCATGGCAGGAATTTTCACCTTTGAGCAAAGACTGAATCCTATGTCCTTTTCCTAGTCGCCACATTTATTTATTTTATGAGAAAAGAGGAAAGAGGGCTGGCTTTGTGAAAGGCATCCGCTAGTTCTGAAATTTATGTATGGGGAATAAACTACTTAACTTCTGGAGGGAAAAGTTGTTCATGGAGAGCGGAAATACGTGAAAAGCTTTTGGCTGGAAAAGTTGTCCATGGAGAGCGGAAATACGTGAAAAGCTTTTGACTGGAAAAGTTGTCCATGGAGAGCGGAAATACGTGAAAAGCTTTTGGCGGCCAAAGTTGTTCATGGAGAGCGTAAATACGTGAAAAGCTTTTGGCTGGAAAAGTTGTTCATGGAGAGCTGAAATGCGTGAAAAGCTTTTGGCTGGAAAAGTTGTTCATGGAGAGCGTAAATACGTGAAAAGCTTTTGGCTGGAAAAATTGTTCATGGAGAGCTGAAATACGTGAAAAGCTTTTGGCTGTAAAAGTTGTTCATGGAGAGCTGAAATACGTGAAAAGCTTTTGGCTGGAAAAGTTGTCCATGGAGAGCGGAAATACGTGAAAAGCTTTTGGCTGGAAAAGTTGTCCATGGAGAGCGGAAATACGTGAAAAGCTTTTGGCTGGAAAAGTTGTTCATGGAGAGCGGAAATACGTGAAAAGCTTTTGGCTGGAAAAGTTGTCCATGGAGAGCGGAAATACGTGAAAAGCTTTAGGCTGGAAAAGTTGTTCATGGAGAGCGGAAATACGTGAAAAGCTTTTGGCGGCAAAAGTTGTCCATGGAGAGCGTAAATACGTGAAAAGCTTTTGGCTGTAAAAGTTGTTCATGGAGAGCTGAAATACGTGAAAAGCTTTTGGCTGGAGAAGTTTTCCATGGAAAGCGTAAATACGTGAAAAGCTTTTGGCTGGAAAAGTTGTTCATGGAGAGCGTAAATACGTGAAAAGCTTTTGGCTGGAAAAGTTGTTCATGGAGAGCTGAAATACGTGAAAAGCTTTTGGCTGGAAAAGTTGTTCATGGAGAGCGGAAATACGTGAAAAGCTTTTGGCTGTAAAAGTTGTCCATGGAGAGCTGAAATACGTGAAAAGCTTTTGGCTGGAAAAGTTGTCCATGGAGAGCGGAAATACGTGAAAAGCTTTTGACTGGAAAAGTTGTCCATGGAGAGCGGAAATACGTGAAAAGCTTTTGGCTGGAAAAGTTGTCCATGGAGAGCGGAAATACGTGAAAAGCTTTTGACTGGAAAAGTTGTCCATGGAGAGCGGAAATACGTGTAAAGCTTTTGGCTGGAAAAGTTGTTCATGGAGAGCGGAAATACGTGAAAAGCTTTTGGCGGCAAAAGTTGTTCATGGAGAGCGTAAATGCGTGAAAAGCTTTGGCTGGAAAAGTTGTTCATGGAGAGCTGAAATACGTGAAAAGCTTTTGGCTGGAAAAGTTGTCCATGGAGAGCGGAAATACGTGAAAAGCTTTTGACTGGAAAAGTTGTCCATGGAGAGCGGAAATACGTGAAAAGCTTTTGACTGGAAAAGTTGTCCATGGAGAGCGGAAATACGTGAAAAGCTTTTGGCTGGAAAAGTTGTTCATGGAGAGCGGAAATACGTGAAAAGCTTTTGGCGGCAAAAGTTGTTCATGGAGAGCGTAAATACGTGAAAAGCTTTTGGCTGGAAAAGTTGTTCATGGAGAGCTGAAATACGTGAAAAGCTTTTGGCGGGAAATGTTACCAATGGAGAGCGGAGACATGTTTCGCGCCAAATTTTATCTTACACATTGCTAGTAATAATAAATACAGAGTGTCAGTACATCGCAAATTATTTTTGCTTGATCGGGTGCTTGATTATTTGCATAATTACTTTATTAGTACAGTAATCAGAAAAATTAGCGATGCCACAGGTTGAAATTTAAATTCACACACCCAATGCCCCAATATTTTAAATAGTACTACATCTCATGGATGCCATCACATTTCCCCTTCTATTGCCAGGGAAGTCCTTAAATTTGCATTCATGCTGTGGAGCACATAGAAAGAACCTATCATATAAGCTTCATTAATAACATATGAATTCAGTTTCAGTCTGTAGATCGTAGATCGGTCATTGATTTCATAGAGTACCAGGTACATAGGTACCCATAACCTTTTCCATCTAAATATGTGCCTGTTTGGCATCAGTGTAAACACAACTTTGTAAAATGAACCACCAATGGTGGGTCCCGAAGGACAATAAAAATCAACAGTAAAAACAGTATGGATGCACAAGAGACCTAAAATGGATGACTATCTTTGCTGAAAGCATAGCCTCTTGTAACTATTCATGACTTCATGATTGTAGTCGAATAAGCAGGATACAATCCCATGTGAATTGCTTTGAACATTGTCAAAGAAACCACTGATAGAAACTTAATATAAGTGTAAATATGGTCGATGCCCAGATCTTTGTGGATTTGTCTGTTCGTTACAAACCAAGGGGCATCGACCACACATATCAAAGTCTTGTTCTGCAAGACCTGTATCTTGTGTATATTGGTTGCTGTAGTGTTAGCCAAAACAGGGGAAACATAGGAAACGATGGGACGAATGACCATGTCGTACAGCAAAAGCTTGAGTTTCAGTCTGATCATTCATCACTAAAATGTATAAAAATGCTTTTCGAATTTTAAGCGATGACTAAAGTTTATTCCTGAAATAACTTATTTTGGAAAATTTCAATCTAAAAAATATGCAAAACTCACGAAGGACTTGTCCAGCGGAGATCTTGGCAGCTCCCGATCCCACGCGGACCTCTCAGCACCGACTGTAACTTCGAAAAAGTACATCTGTACATGCTACATATAACTAATATCTCTTTTCTATCTGTAAAGAGAAACCTTTGCTAAACAAATATTACTGGAGACATTTATGTTGACTAAAATGCTTAGGAAGCTATTTTCATTAAAAAAAGGGTTGCTTTCATAAATAAATAAATAAATAATCCCTCAAGCAGCTGCTTGCCACAAAGGTCTGACAAGAGCCTGTCAATTTAATACACCACGGATAATACCTGTGAGGAAGGCGAGATCTCAGCAGAAAGACATCACAAACATTCATAGTTTATCCAGGATATTTATGGCTTATCAGGGGGGAAAGGTTACCCGAGATGAAGTTCCTTTGATCAGTAGCTAAGCACTTCGGTGCGGTGCTCGATTTGGACGGGAATATCGTTCCGGTTGATACAACAGCACTAAATTATTTCCCTGCACACTAAAGGATTTAGCCCTAAAGATTTATTCCCAAAAGGAACTATCCTGGTTTATGTTGTTAAAACTTTTACAATTCGAGAACTTCTTTCATGTCTCCAAATTTCTGCTTCTGTGCCATAGTCTCCTTTCATACGAAAGCTCACCTGCTCCTTTTTTTTGTGGGGAGTAGGGGTGGAGGTGGATCAGTGAGTCGCGCGCCTCTGCAGCTCGCCACTGCTCGTAATCAGCAGTTACCAGGTTCGAGTCCGTCCTGGACATCGTTGAGATTTTTCTCCACGAAACTATCTGTCCTGTCCAAGGTCAGTAGGGGACACCGATGGGCTTGGAAAGGCCGCTGTCTGTCGGATTGGAGGACTTGACCCGGTATGCAATGGAGTGGTATCTGTACACATTAAAGAACACGCTGGATATGGCCTTGGCAGAGAGGCTTAGAAGACATCCATCTGTTTCCTAACAGTTGTCCATTTTGTTCTTTTCCTCTACCCAAATATGAAAGTTTGGGGTCCTTGTGATCTTGCTATTTAGACCAATGTGTTAAGAAAAGTGACGATCACAGGTAAAACAATGCTACCAACCTAGTCGTTTTCCATACAGAATCTCATTTGCTCTTGCCGCTGTTTATAAATATGAATATCGATAAAGATATAGGGACAAATGCAAAACAATGGGTTTCGAAAGCTGCCGTCAATTTGATTCATTTACATTTCAGTCAGTAACCCCGTCTACATATTATCATTCACTAACATTATGTCAGTAACCCCGTCTACATATTATCATTCACTAACATTAAGTCAGTAACCCCGTCTACATATTATCATTCACTAACATTAAGTCAGTAACCCCGTCTACATATTATCATTCACTAACATTAAGTCAGTAACCCCGTCTACATATTATCATTCACTAACATTAAGTCAGTAATCCCGTCTACATATTATCATTCACTAACATTAAATCAGTAACCCCGTCTACATATTATCATTCACTAACATTAAATCAGTAACCCCGTTTACATATTATCATTCACTAACATTAAGTCAGTAACCCCGTCTACATATTATCATTCACTAACATTAAGTCAGTAACCCCGTCTACATATTATCATTCACTAACATTAAGTCAGTAACCCCGTCTACATATTATCATTCACTAACATTAAGTCAGTAATCCCGTCTACATATTATCATTCACTAACATTAAATCAGTAACCCCGTCTACATATTATCATTCACTAACATTAAGTCAGTGGGGCGGGGGTGGCTCAGTCGATAGCGCGTCAGGCTCGTAATCTGTAGTTCACAGGTTCGAGTTCCCAGCTGGGTCAGCGTTGAGATTTATCTCCGCAAATTCCCCGCCCTGCCCACGGTCAGTAGGGGACACCGATGGGCTTGGAAAGGCCGCCGTCCGTCGGATGGGACGTTAAGCCGTGGCCCCGTGTGCGGGAGAGCCATACCCTGTGCACGTTAAAGAACACGCTGGATGGCCTTGACGGGAGGCTACCATCTGTCTCCCAGCAGCTGTTCCAGTGTGTCCCCTCCCCCAACCTTCTCTGAGCCTTCGGGGTCCATGTGACCTGGCCATTTAGCCCATGGTGTGCAAAAAAGTGCCGCTCAGAGGTAAAACAACCCAACCCAACATTAAGTCAGTAACCCCGTCTACATATTATCATTCACTAACATTAAGTCAGTAACCCCGTCTACATATTATCATTCACTAACATTAAGTCAGTAACCCCGTCTACATATTATCATTCACTAACATTAAGTCAGTAACACCCTCTACAGAGTTGGGTTGTTTTACCTCTGAGCTGCACTTTTTTTGCACACTGTACTAAACGGCCAGGTCACATTGACCCCAAGGGCTCAGAGAAGGTTTGGGGGAGGGGATTCATTCGACAGCTGTTAGAAGACAGATGGTAGCCTCCCGTCAAGGCCATCCAGCGTGTTCTTTAACGTGCACAGGGTATGGCTCTCCCGCACACGGCGCCAGGACTTAACGTCCCATCCAACAGACGGCGACTTTTCCAAGTCCATCGGTGTCCCCTACTGACCGTGGGCAGGACGGAAGTTTTGCAGAGATAAATCTCAACGCTGACCCAATTGGGACTCGAACCTGGGAACTATAGATTAAGAGCCTGGCGCGCTACCGACTTAGCCCCCACTCCTACTCACTCCGTCCCCCTCTGTGTAGGAGAGCCATAGTCTTTGCACTTCAAAGAACAAGCTATATAGCCTTGAATAGAGGCTTTCATCTGTTTCCCAACAACTGTCCAGTTGGACCCCCTCCATAACCTTCTCTGTGTCCTTCGACCTGTCAAAATCTATGTTCTGAAATTGGGACCTAAAGCGAACATTGGCTATAAGTCCCATCAAACAAACTGAAAAAAAGGACTGTCTACTGGATAGTTTGCAGTCAATTTTCCCTTACTCTCGTTATCTTAAGATTATCTATGCTGACGTCATAAGTTAATTGTACGGCCTTCTGCTTTTGGAGGTTTTTACTTAGCACATCGTGTACAGAAAAGTACTGCTCAGAAGAAAGAAGAATCCACTTCAAGGCTAACTTTTACAGGAGAGGCACAAAACTTCCTTTGTATTCATTTCCTTGGAGTTGAAGAATTTTGTCTTTTATCTACTCGCGACTATTCCCTTCCACTTCCCAATTAAAAAAGAAAATGAATACTTTTAAACAAAGAACCTTGTCAGTAGTTAATTTTTAACACGAAAAATATCTCTGAAATTCGTTACTCTTTGAAATTGCATTGGCTTGCATTGTTCCAATGCGCTCCCACGCGATGATGTATTAAGATTTCATTTTGTAAAATCGTTTCAATATTCTTTTGCGTATCTGAAACAGATATTGGAAAACGATTTGAGAGAGATCAATCTTAGAGAAATTTTAAAGAAATGGAGCCTTGTCACCCAAGACTGAAACATTGCAAAAGGAAGAAGATATTAAGGTGCAGTTTTATCAAATCAACGAGGAGGGTGGATTTTTTTTCGCCATTGAATTTTGCTATCCGTGAAGTTATTTTTTACCGATTAAAACACTCTGAAACTAGTTCTAGAATGTTTTTCAGTGCGAAAGTGCGGAATGATAAAGATGCAGCTCACGTTTTATTTACGGTAACTGGTTAATTTATTCTTAATATACTGAAGTGGTACTATGCATGAGAACCAATGACTATGCAACTCAGAATAATGCTATGAATGCTAGACTGTGGTACTACTAGAATAGTACTATAAATGCTACGAAACTGTGGTACTACTAGAATAGTACTATAAATGCTATGAGACTGTGGTACTACGAGACACGCGAGATACAGCACAGAGTTTGAATTACATCATGAATGGTTTGGAACACGATTGATTTCAAAGGATGAGAATACAGTAGAGAGTTGTAATAGTGTGTAAAAGAAGGATTTCCTTTGTTGTATGCGTGGCGACGATTTAAAGTTGTCTATATATAGTGGTAAGAGTAGTTTTGTTTGGAGGTAGATCAACAATGCATCTTTAATCTGTTTAGAGATCGTCATTTCTTCAAAATGCGATGTATAGTCAGTTCATTTACTGTCTGTTTATTTAATGCGAATTCAGTCAGGGTTGTCAAATGAAAATTATACAACTAAAAATCTGTAACAATACTCTCTACTACAATATATATATATATAAAAATTATAAAATTTAAAAAATACTTATCTTCCTATAGGGCCCTAAAATGTAGAAAATAAACCTAAAGCATATCGATGGCGTTTTGATTTGGTTGTTTGGGGTTTAATGGCGCATTGGCAGCTGAGGCCATAATGCGCCAAACAAGATGAATAAAAGGGTAAAAGAATCAGACCCCCACAACCAAAGTTAAAATTCAAGACAATAAAGGATAAAACAAATAAATAGGTGTAAAGTCAAGAATACAAAGATATAAATGGTAAAAGTAACCGAGATGTAAAAGACCCAGATTGCATTGGGTGTAAAAGACAAATCCAGAAAATTGCAATCTGTTAAAATAACCTGTAAAACGTAAAAAGGCAAATACAGAAGATAGAAAGAGTTATCAGATAAAAGATAGCCGAGTGTAAGAGGCTCGGCCATATCGATGGAGCAATCAGTCACTGAGTTTGTATTCACTTCGAAGGAAGAGAGAGTGCCGGCAATCTTGTCGAGTAGGTAAATCGGCGCCTGTCTTCCTTTGAAGCGAATACGAACTCAGTGACCGATTGCAACATCGATATGCTATAGGTTTATATTATACTTTTAGAGCCCTATAGGAAAATAGTTTTTTTTTGTTGTTGTCACCAAAAACGCCTACCTTCAGAAACTTTGATATATGACTCATAAACATCGAGCATATTTACCACCCTTTAGGATTCAGGTTTGATCTCTATGTTGCGATCTTGTGCAACCACGGCAATTCCCGGTTCCGCCTGACAGCACTACCTGGTTTAAGAAAAGCCATGACTATCTAGAGCCGGGGGCAAGGAATACGCCCTATAGGCGCACCTCAACCCCGGCCTCACATGGCAGCAGTCCTATAGAAGGAAAGCTAACCACCGGAAGAAACCTAACTTTAATCTATTCCCCGGTTTGCAAATGTGCAAGGATATAAAGATCCAAGCTCGATCGGCACCCGGGGTGGAGACTCTTAGTAAGACCCAGACTTTTTGGACGGCTCGTGCCTACTAGGCAGGAGGAACCTTTCGACCGAGCCGTCGAACTGACCACCCAAGGTCCCTGAAAGGTGAGGTCTCCGACGCCGTCACCACCCGACCGGCAATCAAGCCGGCCAGCAGCGTCTTCAACCTCGGTTGGCCTTGGCCATGTCCAACCGGCGCCCAACCCGGTCGGCATAGCCTTCAGCCGGGTTGCTGGGCCCTAGGCCCCCCCACCACGACAAGGTGGTCCCCTATTGGAGGGGTAGGATTCAGGTTTGAGGTAGTACACGTCATTGGAGACGTCACAAGCTTTAATTTGAGATACTTCGTTAAAGTCCAGCCCCGCCCAAATCCGCCCCCGGCCGCATTTTATCAGGGGGGAATAGTGGGGGCAAAATTCGATTTCTTCGATTCTAAAATGCACCCCGTTTTTAGAGACGTTTATATGGGGAAAAAAAAAAGTGCGCCTTAGAATCGAAGAAATACGGTAGTTTACGATACGGTATTTTACTTTCATTTGACACTTAACTCGTAACTGTAGGCCCTCGCGTTCGGTAGATATAGTAGAAAGACTTTTATATCTCCCGTTTTTTTTAGGGAGGGGGGGAGAAAGCATGGGGAATCATTCTTTCATAGTCTATGACACTCCTCGCGTCTGAAGCTTTCATTTGAAGTATAGCTCGTTACGTTTCGCGCTCACGTTCAGGAGATATATAGGAACAATCATTTTCACATTGTCCCCCTTAATTAGGGAGGAAGAAAGCATGGGTGGGGATCAATGTTTCATAGCCTACGACATTCCCTCATCAGAAGTTTTCATTTGACGTGTAGCTTGTTATTTTCCGCATTCGCGTTCTCGAGATATAGCGGAACAATTCTTTCGGTTGGATTGGTTGGGTTGTTTTACCTCTGAGCGGCACTGTTTTGCACAACTTGGGCTAAATGTCCAGGTCACATGGACCCCGAAAACTCAGAGAAGGTTGGGGGACGGGACCCACTGTTAAGGAGACAAATGGTAGCCTTCCATCAAGGCTATCTAGCGTGTTCTTTAACGTGCACAAGGTATGGCTCTCACTCACACGGGGCCATGGCTTAACGTCCCATCCGACAGAAGGCGGCCTTTCCAATCCCATCGGTGTCCCCTACTGACCGTGGGCAGGGCTGGGAATTTTGCGGAGATAAATCTCAACGCTGACCCACAATTCTTTCGAATTTCCCCTTTTTTAGGGGGTAGAATGCATGAGGGGGTCAATTTTTTTATAGTCTATGACTCTCTTCGCCTCACAAGCTTTCATACGACACATAGATCGTTATTTTTCGCATTCGCATTTAAGAGATATAAGGGAACAATCATATTCATTCCCCCCCCCCCTCTTTGTAGGGAAGAAAGGATAGAGGGTGGTCAATTTTTCGTAGCCTACGATATTTCCCGCGTCAGAAGCTTTCATTCGACGTATAGATCGTTACTTTCAGACTTCGCGTTCTGGAGATACAGCTTAAGAATAGTTTTCATATTTCTCCCTTTTTAGGGTGGAAGAAAGCTTGGGGAGTCAATTTTTTTTATAGCCTATGACACTCCCCACGTCACAAGCTTTTATTTGGCATATAAATCATTAAGTTTCTTCATTGCGTTCGAAAGATATGGTGGAACGATCTTTTGTCAAATTCACAAACGGACCAACCGACCGAATGACAAACCGATCAACCGACAAATGTCAAAGTTAAAAACCATAGGAAGACAGGTAATTACAAGAGACTTTTTAGCGTTGAGATTTATCTCCGCAAAATTCTCCGCCCAGCCCACGGTGAGTAGGAGAAACCGATGGGCTTGGAAAGGCCGCCATCCGTCGGATGGCACGTTAAGCCGTGGCCCCGTGTGCGAGAGAGCCATACCCTGTGCACGTTAAAGAACACACTGGATGGCTTTGACGGGAGGCTACCATCTGTCTCCCAACAGCTGTTCCAGTGGGTCCCCTCCCCCAACTTTCTCTGAGCCTTCGGGTCTTTGTGATCTGGCCATTTAGCCCATGGTGTGCAAAAAGTGACGCTCAGAGGTAAAACAACACAAACAACTCAACCCGTCGGATGGAACGTTAAGCTTTGGCCACATTTGCGGGAGAGCCATACACTGTGAACGTTAAAGAACACGCTGGATGGCCTTGACGGGAGGCTACCATCTCTCTCCCAACATCTTTTCTAGTGGCTCCCCTCCCCCAACCTTCTCTGAGCCTTCGGGGTCCATTTGACCTGGCCATTTAGCCCATGGTGTGCAAAAAAGTTCCGCTTACAGATAAAACAACCCAACCCAACAACAAGAGACTTCGATGTTCTGTGAATGAAAACCCACATTAAAAGCATTCTAACTTTGAAAGTAAGTTTTTTATAAAAAGAAAAAAGTACCGGAGATAATTTAAGATATCACTCAAATATCTTTAAATATTTCTGTTTCTCAATATTCCTTTAACATTTAAAGAATTTTAGAATCTGAAACATTTAACTGCAACTATTGCTACTCGTGAAAATTTACTTCAAGAAGATGAAAACATAACTGCTCGAACAATTCGTTCATTAATTCAAATGTAATATGTATTTGAAGTTTGTGTAACGTCTTTCTTTTCTTCAGTTCCCATCAATTTAAGGGGGGGGGGGGGGAAGGGTTACGAAGAGTATGACAGCGGAGTCTACTGCTAAATGTTCCGGTTTCAATAATTCTTTAAATAGTAAGCTAATACTGCTGAAAATTGAAATTTGAAGAGTATTTTATGAGATCTTCAATTTATTTCAAAATGGTATTTTTTTGGCACAAAAAACTCTTTTTTTTTTAAAGTTAGAGACTTTGGATGTGGCTTTCCATTCGTATAACACGAAATGTGTCCGGTTGATTTTGGTAATATAGTGTACACATTTGTCCAAACATTTTTGCACTCACGTGAAATTAATGTCAAGATTATGTGAAATATAGTAACTTCGAAAATGATTCAAAAAACACAGACTAAAAATAAAGATCATGCTAATATGTATAAAAACAATATAAATAAATTAATATATTTAAAAATACCTATATCCCTATATGGGTTCCAGGGAGAAGAAAATAAACTTAAAGCATATCGATGGTACAATCAGTCACTGAGTTCGTATTCACTTCAAAGGAAGACTGGGCGCTGGCAATTTTGTTGAGTAAGTATTTCTTCCTTTGAAGTGAATACAAAATCAGTGACTGATTGCAACATGGATAAGCATAAGGTTTATTTTCTACTTTTTAGGGTGCACATGGAAAGACATTTTTTTAATTTTATAATTTATTTATATTTTTTCTTTATCAGAAAAATCACCTACCTTCAAAACCTTTCATTTGTTATGTATGATTCATAAACATCGACGACTTTATCTCTTTCTCTGCTTTTGGAGTTGTGTTTAAGGTTGTCCATAACCTTGGAAACGTCACAAGCTTCAATTTGAGATATAACTTCCCCCCGAAAAAGTTGGGGGACAGAATTTGAAACAGTCTATTACGGTTCAGTTAATAATAATTAGAGAGTGGTTACAATTACTAGTTAGGTATCAACACACCATTTGAGCCTAAACTCGTAATTGTAGACCCTCGCGTTCGTAATATATAGCGGAATAATCATTTTCATATTTCCACTTTTCAGTGGGGAAGGAGGATGGAAATGTTTTAACCTGTAACATTCCCCATCACATTCCCCATTCACAAGCTTTCATTTCACGGATAGCTTGTTACTTTTGGTACTTCCGCTCTGGAGATAAAAAAGAACAATCGTTTCCGTATTTTCCCCATCTTTAGGGAGGAAGAAACCATAGGAGGTCTTTTTTATACCCTTGACACTCACAGAGTCATACGTTTTCATTTGACACAAAAATCATTAATTTTTTACAGATGTTTTGACAGATATAGTGGAACAACTGTTTGACAAATCCAGAAACTGACCAACTGACGAGCGAAAAGCAATAGGAAGATAGATAAAAATATTCAACAAGACTTGGAAATAACGCCTTGCATTGGATGGAATGTTAAGCTGTGGCTCTGTGTGCAAGAGAGCCATACCCTATGCACTCTGGATAGCCTTGACTGGCGGCCTCCATTTCTCCTAACAGCTGTGCTGTGGATCCTCTCCCCAACCTTCACTGAGCCTTTGGGGTCTTGGTAACCTAGCCATTTAGTCCATTGTGCGCAAAATAAATCCCTTAAGATGCAATGCTGCTGTTATATATTCTAGATTCCATGATTTGATCGCTAATAACTTTGCATACACTAGGAGATCGATGAAATTTTGCTTAGTCAATAAATCTCTAGGAAATATCTCATTTGTCGTGTAGTGGTAGCACTAATTTTATTTTCGTGGCAAATATATAATTTTGCAATGCAAAATGAAAGTAAACATGACAGTAATCTCGTGATGGTGCTCTCCATATCAAATCATTAAATTTAAAGAACATGTACTATAAATAGAGGCATACTGATAGTCCCTGCAATCTCCGTGATGTGGGAGTCCCACTGTTAGTTTCCTGCAAAAAAAAAATACAAAATGTTTGGTGAAACTTGATATACAACTATTTAAAGGAACAGTCCGGAATATTTTCTATAGCTTTGAACCAATAATAACAGACAGTGAATCAGCTTCTTTTTCCTATTGGAAATTCCTTGCTTCTTCTGGGCCAGAACTCATTGATCTCAAAGCCTGAGCTTGTCCGTGAACTTCATTAACAAAAGGCCATGACAGTCGTGTGTGACGTCATTTTTTCCGTCTAACTAGCGATTTCTCCTGATAAGTCCGACCTCCTGTTTAACTCTTAAGACAAGAAATGTTTCCAATAATATTATCACTCTTTTTTTTTAATTTCTCCTTTCTTCGCTGCCCTTATATTACTTTTAGCTCGTTTTCAAAAACACTTGTCTATCTGCGTGTACGTCTGTAGACGTCGAATTTATTTGCTTTTAGAGAAAAAAATGAAAATACTTTTATTTTCGCCAGATATTGACGAAATATTACGATTTGCATTTTCGGAATCTCCAAAAAGCTAAAATTGCGCCTTTTAACGGTGTAAAAATTTGAAAATAGCAAAATTTCAAATTAATATTACAAGCGGTGTAATTGCGTTAGAAATTTGAACATTTGGTTGTGAAATGTGAATAGCATGAAGTTTGCATTGACAGCAGTGGTTTTTACCTTTATCCCCAGAGGGAGTGGAAAAACACAATTTTTGTGTTTAGTGCGATATTTGTTTTTTTTAGAGATAAATTGAAAATTCATTTTGGGTTGGATAGGTATTGATCAACTATTATAATTCACACTTTTTAGAATCTCTCAAAAGCTTTAATTGCGATTTCTGACGGAGGGAAATTTTGAAAATTTCAAAATTTGAAGCGAATATTGCGAACGAACTATTTGGGCTAGAAATCTGATATTTCAGTGGTGGAGTGTGATGATCAATTTGTTCCTTCACTTCCACGGTGGGTGAGAAAATGCAACTTTTTATTTTAAGAGATTAATGCAAAATTCATTTTCAGTTGAATAGTTACTAATGAAATGTGATGATTCACAGTTTTCGAATCCTCCAAAATAGCCTTAATTTATCATCGTTAAGAGAACGGTAAATGTAGAAAATGTGAAACTTGAAGTAAGATTGCAAACGATATATTTATGCTAGAAAATGTTGAATGTGCTGGCAGAGCATTCTCTGTCAGCATAGTTATGGTATATGCGCTTCACTTAAATAAAACTGGTTGAAATTCGACCGGTGGTCCATATTTAATCAATTTAGTACAATTTTAAAATTTAAATAATATTTCAATACAGCAATCATAAATTAATAATTTTAATTTATATACATTCGATGATTTTCTTACCCCTTAACCCTAGGGGTAAGAAAATTCAACGTTTACCTTTTAAGGGATAAATGAGATGTTTCCGGCGTTTTATAGGGCTAATAATATACTACTATTCATATTTTCTATTCACCCATTAGTGCGAATACTACTGTTAAAAGATGCAAAATTCGGAAAATGAAAAAGGTTCATTTCCTCTGAAAACGAGCATCCCATATTCTCCAGAGGCGATATGTTTTCCTTCCAGTTTTTCGATAGAGAGGAGAAAATGTATCATATTGAAAATAATTTAGTTTAAACCTGTATGTAGGCATTGTAATGCCAATTTTGTTTATGACCGTTTGAAAACAACTAAAGCAATATTTTGTGAAGAAAGTGATAAAAATTATTCATTCTAGGGTGGAAAAATCAAGGCGAGGGGGCACAAGAGACTGGATTTACATTGCAGTGTAACATTTTCACCTTCGTTTTAGAGGGTTTTTTTTTTAAAAATCGTGAAATATGCAGAAGTGAAATAAATTTTGACCTCCATTACACATGCTTCCATTCTCAAGGGGTGAGGGTATACCCCCCTCACCTCCGTAGATCATGCCCTGATTCATTGCAAAAGGTCGAATTATGAAACCGAAATCCGAAATTAATATCGTATATTTAATATGTACATTTTCAAAAAGTTAAAATTCAAGTATATGACGTTGCACATTAAACGAAGCAAAGATTCCCCCTGAGACATTTCTTACCGTGGGGGGGTGAGATTTTCCGGTACGCCACTGACTAAATACACGTAATTTTTTGGTACAAAAATTCAACGCCCAGTAATTTTGTAAAACTTCCCAAAAATGCAACAAGACTTCAATATCATCAATTCCCAAAAGTGAACGTTGTAGAATTTTAGCACACGTATAATAATTTGTTGCAGTTTCGACATTATCTGAGACAAAGTTACGGAATTTAGGAGCTAAATATACATAACAATGTTTGAAATGTTCCTTCTGCAATGAGGGATCACATACATTATATTTTATCGCTTCATAAGTAGTGGCATAATAATACTGTGGCAGTGGTTGCAAAATGTCACAGGCCTAGATGTCCCATTTAAAATCAAATTCGAACCACATCAAAATTAAAAAGATGGAAATCATCATGATTGCAATAATTCTATCTTTTTTGATTAAATAACTCAGTGAATCTCAACTTGACCGTATGACCCCACAGGATGGCAATGCCATACTTCTAGGGGACTATATGGAAAATACGGAACATTAGGGAGCCAGAGTAAGTTTCTGAGGTCACCCAAACTTAACTGACAGAATAAAATATTACCGAATGAGATGTGAAAAATCATATTTATTATTTTCACGCCAAACTTATAACTTTTAACAAGGTTCCATGAAACACTGTATTCGTTTTTTAGTGCAGCTAACAATAAAATGGTTATTAAAAGTAAACTCATTAAAAAAGGTCGTGACCACTTTGATAATCGTAGGAGAGGTGATCTCCGTTTGTTACTAACAATGCTGCAGCCAGATATCGAATAACTTACAAGTTTGCCTCACCACAAGGATCACAATGAATAAATTGACAATTATCAGAATATTTTTTGTCAGTAGGTCTTATTACGCTACTACTATACTTTGTGATGATGTTGTCCAGATCAGTAGGCCGTATCTTTAAGAATTTTCTTTTCTATTTACAAATAAAATACCGAATACTTATGATATAAAATACCGATTTAATAACATAAAATCGGTACTTTATTTCTATCAAGAGTTTTATTTGCTATTTAAAGTAAAGTACAGATTATTAGAAAATATATGATATAGAATTTATACTGTAAATAAAGAGTGCATATGGAAAAGTATCTTTTTTCCAACTGATCAGCGGCTCTCAAGGCGCCCACAGGATAAATGAACCTCAGAAAGAGGTGAAATAAAAGAAAAGGTTCCCCCAGAAAAGGTTCTGAAACACTGCCATAGATTGCAGCAAACTCGAATAAAATAATTAATTATTTGAGAACCTGAGAGCACGGAATAAAAATTTTTAGAGTTTTTTCATAAGTACATCAATAAATTTTATTTGATATTTATCCTCAGTAACGCAGATTTTGTACTATATTTTAGCAAATTGATACATTTCAGAGAATATGAATTATTGCATTTTTCCAAAAAGAATTATCATTTAATTGCTGTAGTTAAAAGAATAAACATTAAAGCCTCCAAATCGACCACAAGAAGCAGTTAAGGTAGTGGTCCAATAAGTTTCGCTATGGGTCTCCCTCTCCTAGTGACACTACTTTTCCTAAGTTTTAGGAGTTTAGACGTATACAGAAGCAAATGTTTTGTAACTTTCGTCAAGCTCGATTGGCTTACTTCTGAGACGCACTATTTTTTGGAACACCATGGACTAAATGACTAGGTCACAGATTCAGAGAAAGTTGGGGAAGAGGATCTACTATGTAAGCTTCCCGTCAAGTTCATCCAGCTTGTTCTTTACCTTGGACATGGGTCCGGCTTAAAGTAGTCATAGCTGTATTGGCACGGGGTCACGGCTTAACGTCCCATCCGCAGGACAACGACATTTCCAAGCTCACTAGTATCTCACTTTCTCACCGAGGTCAGAACGGGAGAAAACGTAGATAAATCTTAACTCAAGCACAGTTTGCGACTCAAATCTGGGAACTGCAGATTATGAGCCTGGTGCGCTACCGACTGAGCCCTTGTCGTTATGGTCACAGAGTCATGAGTCCCAATCCCACTTGACCCAACACATTTTCCCTCTAAATTTGATATCAATGTTAAAGTGATCTTTCCAATGAAGTAACATTGAGAAAGTTATTTAGTAAACTAAATTGAGTGCACTCGTGTCATGCATTGCCATTTATTTTAAGAGATTGTTTGGAAGCAAAGAAGACACTGTTTCCAAGTGAAGAGATATTTGAGTTAATATGTACTATGTACAGTCGCTAAAAAGTATTCGAACACTATGGTTGATTACAGAATTCAGAAAAAATATCTGGCAACGATTTTTTTAGAAATTAGTGATCTGGCAACCTTCGTGTACTTACACGTGTACTGTACGTGTACTTACGTACACTGTATGTGTACGTACACGAAGGTTGCCAGATCATTAATTTCGAAAAAAATTGTATCCAAATATTTTTTTCTGAATTCTGTAATCGAACATAGTATTCGGATATTTTTTGAGCGACCGTACAGCAGGGGTGGGAAATGTTTTTCTCCTCAGTCCACTGAAATTCTCCTCCCTGCTTATTAAAACATTCTTTCATGGTTTCAACTTTGTCAAATTCGTTCTTGACCTACCAATCCCCCAATAATTTGAGTGTTTTGTTAAATCTTTACTTGCCTGCGAGCCACAAAAATATCTCGCTGACCGCAAATAGCCCACGGCCAGAGTTTCCCCATCCCTGATGTATAGAAATGCTCATATTATCAAATAGAGATCTTGATCAGCGGTCAGTAGCTCAGTGATCAAAACACCTGATATAACATTAAAAAGTGGTGAGTTCTATCCCATCCTGCAGAAGGCAATTTTTTAACCAAATATCATATCGGTGTTAAAACTGACTCTATGATCTTCCAACTAAATAAATCTGCTAAGTAACTTGTTTTCGTATATCTTTTCCATTTTACTGTTTTCGTATTTTTTTTTTATTTTTCTAACCCAGAGGTTAGAAAAATAGTTTGAGACTCAAATCTGGGAAGTGTGTCAAATCAAAACCGTGTGCGTGAGCTTTTAACCCAGAGGTTAGAGCTCACGCACACGGGAAAAGAAATAATGAAGACACGCTACACTATGAAACACATGTTCCATCAAAACTGATTCCTCAAATGATATAACCACTTACTCAGTGAACCCACTTTCTTCTCAAGAGAAACTGGCTTTCAATATCGTAGACATGATGTGGTTTTATTATTATTATATGGGGGGATGTGTTTTTACTGCTAACAAAATCGAAGCTGATTCATAATTCATACATATAATTTTGAATAATAACTAACAATGAAATTATTTCTACACTTTAAATTAGTAGAAATAATTTTATATGCACCCGAAATATTCTCATCAAGTTTGGAGCTATACATATAGGAAGAGCAATATCCATTTTCTGCATGTCAAAGAGATGGTGCTTGTCTCAGCTTACAGTACACCAAGTTCGAAATTTGCTGTTCACGCTTCGAGTCCCAACAGCACCAGCTATGAGATTTATTTCAGCAAACCTCCAGCCTGCCCTCGGTGAGAAACAGGACACCAGTATGCTTGAAAAGGACATTCAGCCATGGCGAAAGGGACATTCCGCCACGGCTCAGTGTGAAGAAGAGACACACTCTAGTCTCAACAGCACCAGCTTTGAGATTTATTTCACCTAACCTCCAGATTGCCCTCGGTGAGAAACAGGACACCAGTATGCTTGAAAAGGACATTCAGCCATAGCTCAGTGTGAAGAAGAGACACACTCTAGTCTCAACAGCACCAGCTTTGAGATTTTTTTCACCTAACCTCCAGATTGCCCTCGGTGAGAAACAGGACACCAGTATGCTTGAAAAGGACATTCAGCCATGGCTCGGTGTGAAGAAGAGACACACTCTAGTCTCAACAGCACCAGCTTTGAGATTTATTTCACCTAACCTCCAGATTGGCCTCGGTGAGAAACAGGACACCAGTATGCTTGAAAAGGACATTCAGCCATGGCGGAAGGGACATTCAGCCACGGCTCAGTGTGAAGAAGAGACACACTCTAGTCTCAACAGCACCAGCTTTGAGATTTATTTCACCTAACCTCCAGATTGCCCTCGGTGAGAAACAGGACACCAGTATGCTTGAAAAGGACATTCAGCCATAGCTCAGTGTGAAGAAGAGACACACTCTAGTCTCAACAGCACCAGCTTTGAGATTTATTTCACCTAACCTCCAGATTGCCCTCGGTGAGAAACAGGACACCAGTATGCTTGAAAAGGACATTCAGCCATAGCTCAGTGTGAAGAAGAGACACACTCTAGTCTCAACAGCACCAGCTTTGAGATTTATTTCACCTAATCTCCAGATTGCCCTCGGTGAGAAACAGGACACCAGTATGCTTGAAAAGGACATTCAGCCATAGCTCAGTGTGAAGAAGAGACACACTCTAGTCTCAACAGCACCAGCTTTGAGATTTATTTCACCTAACCTCCAGATTGCCCTCGGTGAGAAACAGGACACCAGTATGCTTGAAAAGGACATTCAGCCATAGCTCAGTGTGAAGAAGAGACACACTCTAGTCTCAACAGCACCAGCTTTGAGATTTATTTCACCTAACCTCCAGATTGCCCTCGGTGAGAAACAGGACACCAGTATGCTTGAAAAGGACATTCAGCCATAGCTCAGTGTGAAGAAGAGACACACTCTAGTCTCAACAGCACCAGCTTTGAGATTTATTTCACCTAACCTCCAGATTGGCATCGGTGAGAAACAGGACACCAGTATGCTTGAAAAGGACATTCAGCCATAGCTCAGTGTGAAGAAGAGACACACTCTAGTCTCAACAGCACCAGCTTTGAGATTTATTTCACCTAACCTCCAGATTGGCATCGGTGAGAAACAGGACACCAGTATGCTTGAAAAGGACATTCAGCCATAGCTCAGTGTGAAGAAGAGACACACTCTAGTCTCAACAGCACCAGCTTTGAGATTTATTTCACCTAACCTCCAGATTGCCCTCGGTGAGAAACAGGACACCAGTATGCTTGAAAAGGACATTCAGCCATAGCTCAGTGTGAAGAAGAGACACACTCTAGTCTCAACAGCACCAGCTTTGAGATTTATTTCACCTAACCTCCAGATTGGCCTCGGTGAGAAACAGGACACCAGTATGCTTGAAAAGGACATTCAGCCATAGCTCAGTGTGAAGAAGAGACACACTCTAGTCTCAACAGCACCAGCTTTGAGATTTATTTCACCTAACCTCCAGATTGGCATCGGTGAGAAACAGGACACCAGTATGCTTGAAAAGGACATTCAGCCATAGCTCAGTGTGAAGAAGAGACACACTCTAGTCTCAACAGCACCAGCTTTGAGATTTATTTCACCTAACCTCCAGATTGGCATCGGTGAGAAACAGGACACCAGTATGCTTGAAAAGGACATTCAGCCATAGCTCAGTGTGAAGAAGAGACACACTCTAGTCTCAACAGCACCAGCTTTGAGATTTATTTCACCTAACCTCCAGATTGGCATCGGTGAGAAACAGGACACCAGTATGCTTGAAAAGGACATTCAGCCATAGCTCAGTGTGAAGAAGAGACACACTCTAGTCTCAACAGCACCAGCTTTGAGATTTATTTCACCTAACCTCCAGATTGCCCTCGGTGAGAAACAGGACACCAGTATGCTTGAAAAGGACATTCAGCCATAGCTCAGTGTGAAGAAGAGACACACTCTAGTCTCAACAGCACCAGCTTTGAGATTTATTTCACCTAACCTCCAGATTGGCATCGGTGAGAAACAGGACACCAGTATGCTTGAAAAGGACATTCAGCCATAGCTCAGTGTGAAGAAGAGACACACTCTAGTCTCAACAGCACCAGCTTTGAGATTTATTTCACCTAACCTCCAGATTGGCATCGGTGAGAAACAGGACACCAGTATGCTTGAAAAGGACATTCAGCCATAGCTCAGTGTGAAGAAGAGACACACTCTAGTCTCAACAGCACCAGCTTTGAGATTTATTTCACCTAACCTCCAGATTGGCATCGGTGAGAAACAGGACACCAGTATGCTTGAAAAGGACATTCAGCCATAGCTCAGTGTGAAGAAGAGACACACTCTAGTCTCAACAGCACCAGCTTTGAGATTTATTTCACCTAACCTCCAGATTGCCCTCGGTGAGAAACAGGACACCAGTATGCTTGAAAAGGACATTCAGCCATAGCTCAGTGTGAAGAAGAGACACACTCTAGTCTCAACAGCACCAGCTTTGAGATTTATTTCACCTAACCTCCAGATTGGCATCGGTGAGAAACAGGACACCAGTATGCTTGAAAAGGACATTCAGCCATAGCTCAGTGTGAAGAAGAGACACACTCTAGTCTCAACAGCACCAGCTTTGAGATTTATTTCACCTAACCTCCAGATTGGCATCGGTGAGAAACAGGACACCAGTATGCTTGAAAAGGACATTCAGCCATGGCTCGGTGTGAAGAAGAGACACACTCTAGTCTCAACAGCACCAGCTTTGAGATTTATTTCACCTAACCTCCAGATTGGCATCGGTGAGAAACAGGACACCAGTATGCTTGAAAAGGACATTCAGCCATAGCTCAGTGTGAAGAAGAGACACACTCTAGTCTCAACAGCACCAGCTTTGAGATTTATTTCACCTAACCTCCAGATTGGCATCGGTGAGAAACAGGACACCAGTATGCTTGAAAAGGACATTCAGCCATAGCTCAGTGTGAAGAAGAGACACACTCTAGTCTCAACAGCACCAGCTTTGAGATTTATTTCACCTAACCTCCAGATTGCCCTCGGTGAGAAACAGGACACCAGTATGCTTGAAAAGGACATTCAGCCATAGCTCAGTGTGAAGAAGAGACACACTCTAGTCTCAACAGCACCAGCTTTGAGATTTATTTCACCTAACCTCCAGATTGGCATCGGTGAGAAACAGGACACCAGTATGCTTGAAAAGGACATTCAGCCATAGCTCAGTGTGAAGAAGAGACACACTCTAGTCTCAACAGCACCAGCTTTGAGATTTATTTCACCTAACCTCCAGATTGGCATCGGTGAGAAACAGGACACCAGTATGCTTGAAAAGGACATTCAGCCATAGCTCAGTGTGAAGAAGAGACACACTCTAGTCTCAACAGCACCAGCTTTGAGATTTATTTCACCTAACCTCCAGATTGGCATCGGTGAGAAACAGGACACCAGTATGCTTGAAAAGGACATTCAGCCATAGCTCAGTGTGAAGAAGAGACACACTCTAGTCTCAACAGCACCAGCTTTGAGATTTATTTCACCTAACCTCCAGATTGGCATCGGTGAGAAACAGGACACCAGTATGCTTGAAAAGGACATTCAGCCATAGCTCAGTGTGAAGAAGAGACACACTCTAGTCTCAACAGCACCAGCTTTGAGATTTATTTCACCTAACCTCCAGATTGGCATCGGTGAGAAACAGGACACCAGTATGCTTGAAAAGGACATTCAGCCATGGCTCGGTGTGAAGAAGAGACACACTCTAGTCTCAACAGCACCAGCTTTGAGATTTATTTCACCTAACCTCCAGATTGGCATCGGTGAGAAACAGGACACCAGTATGCTTGAAAAGGACATTCAGCCATAGCTCAGTGTGAAGAAGAGACACACTCTAGTCTCAACAGCACCAGCTTTGAGATTTATTTCACCTAACCTCCAGATTGGCATCGGTGAGAAACAGGACACCAGTATGCTTGAAAAGGACATTCAGCCATAGCTCAGTGTGAAGAAGAGACACACTCTAGTCTCAACAGCACCAGCTTTGAGATTTATTTCACCTAACCTCCAGATTGCCCTCGGTGAGAAACAGGACACCAGTATGCTTGAAAAGGACATTCAGCCATAGCTCAGTGTGAAGAAGAGACACACTCTAGTCTCAACAGCACCAGCTTTGAGATTTATTTCACCTAACCTCCAGATTGGCATCGGTGAGAAACAGGACACCAGTATGCTTGAAAAGGACATTCAGCCATAGCTCAGTGTGAAGAAGAGACACACTCTAGTCTCAACAGCACCAGCTTTGAGATTTATTTCACCTAACCTCCAGATTGGCATCGGTGAGAAACAGGACACCAGTATGCTTGAAAAGGACATTCAGCCATAGCTCAGTGTGAAGAAGAGACACACTCTAGTCTCAACAGCACCAGCTTTGAGATTTATTTCACCTAACCTCCAGATTGCCCTCGGTGAGAAACAGGACACCAGTATGCTTGAAAAGGACATTCAGCCATAGCTCAGTGTGAAGAAGAGACACACTCTAGTCTCAACAGCACCAGCTTTGAGATTTATTTCACCTAACCTCCAGATTGGCATCGGTGAGAAACAGGACACCAGTATGCTTGAAAAGGACATTCAGCCATAGCTCAGTGTGAAGAAGAGACACACTCTAGTCTCAACAGCACCAGCTTTGAGATTTATTTCACCTAACCTCCAGATTGGCATCGGTGAGAAACAGGACACCAGTATGCTTGAAAAGGACATTCAGCCATAGCTCAGTGTGAAGAAGAGACACACTCTAGTCTCAACAGCACCAGCTTTGAGATTTATTTCACCTAACCTCCAGATTGGCATCGGTGAGAAACAGGACACCAGTATGCTTGAAAAGGACATTCAGCCATAGCTCAGTGTGAAGAAGAGACACACTCTAGTCTCAACAGCACCAGCTTTGAGATTTATTTCACCTAACCTCCAGATTGCCCTCGGTGAGAAACAGGACACCAGTATGCTTGAAAAGGACATTCAGCCATAGCTCAGTGTGAAGAAGAGACACACTCTAGTCTCAACAGCACCAGCTTTGAGATTTATTTCACCTAACCTCCAGATTGGCATCGGTGAGAAACAGGACACCAGTATGCTTGAAAAGGACATTCAGCCATAGCTCAGTGTGAAGAAGAGACACACTCTAGTCTCAACAGCACCAGCTTTGAGATTTATTTCACCTAACCTCCAGATTGGCATCGGTGAGAAACAGGACACCAGTATGCTTGAAAAGGACATTCAGCCATAGCTCAGTGTGAAGAAGAGACACACTCTAGTCTCAACAGCACCAGCTTTGAGATTTATTTCACCTAACCTCCAGATTGCCCTCGGTGAGAAACAGGACACCAGTATGCTTGAAAAGGACATTCAGCCATAGCTCAGTGTGAAGAAGAGACACACTCTAGTCTCAACAGCACCAGCTTTGAGATTTATTTCACCTAACCTCCAGATTGGCATCGGTGAGAAACAGGACACCAGTATGCTTGAAAAGGACATTCAGCCATAGCTCAGTGTGAAGAAGAGACACACTCTAGTCTCAACAGCACCAGCTTTGAGATTTATTTCACCTAACCTCCAGATTGCCCTCGGTGAGAAACAGGACACCAGTATGCTTGAAAAGGACATTCAGCCATAGCTCAGTGTGAAGAAGAGACACACTCTAGTCTCAACAGCACCAGCTTTGAGATTTATTTCACCTAACCTCCAGATTGGCATCGGTGAGAAACAGGACACCAGTATGCTTGAAAAGGACATTCAGCCATAGCTCAGTGTGAAGAAGAGACACACTCTAGTCTCAACAGCACCAGCTTTGAGATTTATTTCACCTAACCTCCAGATTGGCATCGGTGAGAAACAGGACACCAGTATGCTTGAAAAGGACATTCAGCCATGGCTCGGTGTGAAGAAGAGACACACTCTAGTCTCAACAGCACCAGCTTTGAGATTTATTTCACCTAACCTCCAGATTGCCCTCGGTGAGAAACAGGACACCAGTATGCTTGAAAAGGACATTCAGCCATAGCTCAGTGTGAAGAAGAGACACACTCTAGTCTCAACAGCACCAGCTTTGAGATTTATTTCACCTAACCTCCAGATTGGCATCGGTGAGAAACAGGACACCAGTATGCTTGAAAAGGACATTCAGCCATAGCTCAGTGTGAAGAAGAGACACACTCTAGTCTCAACAGCACCAGCTTTGAGATTTATTTCACCTAACCTCCAGATTGGCATCGGTGAGAAACAGGACACCAGTATGCTTGAAAAGGACATTCAGCCATAGCTCAGTGTGAAGAAGAGACACACTCTAGTCTCAACAGCACCAGCTTTGAGATTTATTTCACCTAACCTCCAGATTGCCCTCGGTGAGAAACAGGACACCAGTATGCTTGAAAAGGACATTCAGCCATAGCTCAGTGTGAAGAAGAGACACACTCTAGTCTCAACAGCACCAGCTTTGAGATTTATTTCACCTAACCTCCAGATTGGCATCGGTGAGAAACAGGACACCAGTATGCTTGAAAAGGACATTCAGCCATAGCTCAGTGTGAAGAAGAGACACACTCTAGTCTCAACAGCACCAGCTTTGAGATTTATTTCACCTAACCTCCAGATTGGCATCGGTGAGAAACAGGACACCAGTATGCTTGAAAAGGACATTCAGCCATGGCTCGGTGTGAAGAAGAGACACACTCTAGTCTCAACAGCACCAGCTTTGAGATTTATTTCACCTAACCTCCAGATTGCCCTCGGTGAGAAACAGGACACCAGTATGCTTGAAAAGGACATTCAGCCATAGCTCAGTGTGAAGAAGAGACACACTCTAGTCTCAACAGCACCAGCTTTGAGATTTATTTCACCTAACCTCCAAATTGGCCTCGGTGAGAAACAGGACACCAGTATGCTTGAAAAGGACATTCAGCCATGGCGGAAGGGACATTCAGCCACGGCTCAGTGTGAAGAAGAGACACACTCTAGTCTCAACAGCACCAGCTTTGAGATTTATTTCACCTAACCTCCAGATTGCCCTCGGTGAGAAACAGGACACCAGTATGCTTGAAAAGGACATTCAGCCATAGCTCAGTGTGAAGAAGAGACACACTCTAGTCTCAACAGCACCAGCTTTGAGATTTATTTCCCCTAACCTCCAGATTGCCCTCGGTGAGAAACAGGACACCAGTATGCTTGAAAAGGACATTCAGCCATAGCTCAGTGTGAAGAAGAGACACACTCTAGTCTCAACAGCACCAGCTTTGAGATTTATTTCACCTAACCTCCAGATTGCCCTCGGTGAGAAACAGGACACCAGTATGCTTGAAAAGGACATTCAGCCATAGCTCAGTGTGAAGAAGAGACACACTCTAGTCTCAACAGCACCAGCTTTGAGATTTATTTCACCTAACCTCCAGATTGGCCTCGGTGAGAAACAGGACACCAGTATGCTTGAAAAGGACATTCAGCCATGGCTCGGTGTGAAGAAGAGACACACTCTAGTCTCAACAGCACCAGCTTTGAGATTTATTTCACCTAACCTCCAGATTGGCCTCGGTGAGAAACAGGACACCAGTATGCTTGAAAAGGACTTTCAGCCATGGCTCAGTGTGAAGAAGAGACACACCCTAGTCTCAATAGCACCAGCTTTGAGATTTATTTCACCTAACCTCCAGATTGCCCTCGGTGAGAAACAGGGCACCAGTATGCTTGAAAAGGACTTTCAGCCATGGCTCAGTGTGAAGAAGAGACACACTCTAGTCTCAACAGCACCAGCTTTGAGATTTACTTCACCTAACCTCCAGCCTGCCCTCGGTGAGAAACTGGACACCAGTATGCTTGGAAAGGACATTGAGCCATGGCTCAGTGTACAGAAGAGCGACTCTCTATGCATTTTAAAGAACTACGTTGATTGCCCCTTTTGGAGATACTTCCATCCCGACATCTGTCTCTGAACTTTTGGGGTCTTTGTGACTTGATCATTTAGCCCATTGTGTAATACAAAAGTGCCGCTCAGAAATAAAACAACTCAACCGTATCAAGCATTTTCCCATCGCTTGTAATGTCTCGTCTCCTCCTAAATGTCCGTTTTTCGTGTTGAAGCAACACAAGTGTAGTTTGATTGTCGTCAAAATCAGATGAGAAAAAAACGAGTTGCGCGACTTCGTAAAGCATTTCGTTTTTTTTTATGATTACGTAATTTCGATAACGTCATTTCCTACCACGTTTTCGACGGAATTTATGCGCAAATGGGCTCGGCCATTATTGTACGATGATCGTTAATGGAACTTACATGTAAATTTGGTTCTTTTTTTCTTACGTAAGGATATTCCCGTTTTTATACATCTATCCGAAGACCGTTAAGAGAAGTATATAATGTTTATTAGGGAGATGGTGTTCCCACCTGGCAGTCCATTGGGCCTCTTCATTTCGGAACTGATGGTTTAGTGCACTGTACAGCAACAAAAAAATACTGATCTGGAGTAAAACTGAACATCAAATATCTTCCAATATGTTGATTAAGTGGCACTTTTTTTGCACACAATGGGCTAAATATCCAGGTCACAGCTTAGGGTCTGAAAAATCAAGTTTTAAGTTTACTGTGTAACCATTTTCTTTTAATTTTAAATTAATATATTATGCAAACACTGTTCATTTCAACTTTACACAATCATTATTGTATACCAATGCTAGCTATAATGTTTTCATCACATTCCTGTTGAGTTGGATACGAACCCACGCCTCCCAGTTACCTGTCATGTTGAATTCTATGTCAACAGGTAATCTATGCATTTACTATTGATTGATTCATACATTTCGACTTTCGAATCCTGACTAGTAACAAAGGCGAGGGACAAGACTACCCCCCCCCCCCACCTTGCAAACCCGTAAGCTATTAACCCTTTAGGCTGTTTAATTTTTTTTCACTTTACAAGGATTCATCTGCATTACGGATGATTGCGCAAAACTTTGCGACTTCCATTGGCACACAGGTCAAGTTTTATTTTAATAAAGGCTCTCTGATCAGCTGTCATAGAAACGCTAAAGCCTCCCCACAAACACACACACACTCTCCTTTTCAGCTGGTTACGGACCTGATCTGATCACTGCTAGTAGTCTGATTACTGCTACTACTAGCAGTAATCAGATCAGGTCCGTAAACAGTAATCATAGACATCTGTCTCGAGAGGAGCTATAAAATTTATTCAGTGGGCTGTGGTGTGTCAGTCAGTGGGCCAGGCCAGGTTCATAATCTGTAACTCCCAGGCTCGAGTCCCAACTGTGTCAGTAATGATATTTATTTCCACTAAACCCCTACCCTGCCCTCGGTGATAAAGGGGGACACCGATGGCCACAGAAAGGTCACCGTCCTTCGAATGGGACATTAAGCCGTATGCGGCAGAATCAAACCCAGTATATAATTTAAACAAAGATCTGGATGGCCATGATGGAAGGCTTCCGTCTGTGTCCTAACAGCTGTCCAATTGCTCCCCTAACCATTGCTGAGCTCTTGGTATTCTTCTAATACTCCCATTTAGCCCATTGTGTGGAAAAAAGTGCCGCTTAGAATAACGCATCCCAATTTTACTCAATCTGAGTAACTATAAGTGGAAGAATAGTTTGGAGTCTTACATAACTTATTTAGTTTCAATTTATTTCTTGTTCATAACATTAAACTCTGTTAACACTAATACGCTGATCCAAATCAAATTTAATTTCTCTGATTCGATAGAGCGAAGGCTCTTTTGAATGACTTTTGCCCGATTCACTTCACCTGCCAATTATTCATCTGCGCTTTAGGGCAATAGTTCTTCCGGAACAAATTGATTGATTGATTGACTACGTTACATATAAATTGGGAGTTCCTTGTTCAGACTTTATCATTGCAAAAGTTTGTTTAATTATTTAAAATCCTTGTTTAATTTTGTGTTTCTGATTATTTTTTTTTCCTTTTTTTTTCCTTTTTTTGTCATCATTTTCGTTTATTCATTTTTTTTATTTTTTATTTTTTTATTTTTATTTTTTTCATTTTCTTTTTTTTCCTTTTTTATTATTTTTTATTTTTTAACATATTTTTATTTATTATTATTATTATTATTTAATAATAAATTCCATACGGAAGGATCCAGGAGGAGGTCAAGTATATTTTTATATGTAAGAATTTTAGTTTTATCATTTGGATGATTTAATATAAGTTCAATGGTAAATTCAGAAATTCCAATTTTTTCTAAATTTTGAAAAAAGATTTTCCTCTGTAAATGATATTTTTGGCAATTAATCAGAAGATGTGTAGCATTTTCAGGTAAATTACAAATTCTACAGTTTGGCGTGTAGGATAATTTTAAAAAATATTTTATTTTGTTGAGCATAATAGTATCCGTTCTTAATCTTAATAAAATTTTAATTTCATGCCTGGTAAAAGGTAAATCCACAGATTTGTTAATCTTGATGGATAGGTTTGATCGAAAATTTGGTTTAATAAGGGTTTGGTATTGAAAGGTTTTCTCAGTAAGAGAAAATTCTAATTGATTAATCGCTTTTTTAATTAAGGAGAAAAATTTATAAGTGTGATTAATAGTAGTTAGATCATGAGCATTTTTTGCTATATTATCAACATAATCGTTTTCAGAAATTCCGGTGTGTCCTGATATCCAATTAATTATGATATTATTGTTGTTCTTTTTTATTCTCAGAGTTTAGCTCTAAAACAGTTTTAATGTAAAAATTGTATGATGAATGTGGAAATTCCTGCCTCAAACTCTGTATCACTCCTTTAGAGACAACAAAAATTACAATATTTCTATTTTTAACATTTTCTAAAATCCATTTGTAGACAGCAATAATTGCAAAAATCTCTGCATGTAATATAGCAGTATGATCAGGAAGTTTGTATGATAATGTAATATTGAGAGAAGGAATGTATATGGCTGCCGTGGCAGATCCAGCTTCTGTGATGACAAAGCCATCCGTGTAAATTTCTAAAAAATCTTCATAAGTTTCACTTTTAAAATTATAAAAGAGTTGTTACATAACTTCATTAGATATATTCTTTTTTAATTAGATATATTAATTTCAATATTAGAGTTGATAGGTTGAAAACACCAATCTGCAATAAGATCTGGAATATCTCCTCTCAGATCCTCTTTAGAAAATTTTTTAAAAAAATTGTAAAGAATAGGAACATTTTTGATTAATTTATAAAATGGAGTTCTTTTAAACTTAAGATAAAAAGGATAATTAGGAAGTTTGGGATGCAGTTTTAAATAATATTTGAGGATTAAAACTTTTTGTCTAATCTCGAAAGTAGGAAACGCAGTTTCTGCAATTAAAGTTAAAATGGGACAGAAATTAGGTAAACCTAAAATAATTTTCAAACATTTATTTTGTATAATATTTAATTTCTTCAATTTTGTAACACAAGGTTTGTCAATAAATTCAAGTCCGTACTCCAATTTTGCTCTAATTAAATTTTGGTAGAATGTAATTAGATATTTTTGTTGGGTTCCTTCTTTTTTAAAAGCGAAAACTTTTAAAGTATTTAAATATTCTGAACCTGAAATATATGCTTGTTCTAGATGAGTATTCGAAGTTAATCTAAAATCTAGATAAAAAGCTAATAATTTGCATTGGGATACTTGATTAATGCCAATTGAGTTAATCTTTAAAACAAATTTGGGAGATTAATTTTTAGCTTTAAAAAAAGGTATACAAAAAGTTTTGCTAATATTAATGTGCGGTTTCCATTTAACACAGTACTCATAAAGTTTGTTTAATTGAGTTGGAATCTTATTTTGTAAATTGTATTCATTTTTGTCAGTAGCCGAAAAAGTTATATCATCGGCATAACTCATGAAAGTAATATCTCTATTAAAAATTATTTAATATCGTGTAAATATAAATTAAATAAAATCGGTGATAACGTAGAACCTTGGGCAATACCCTGAGTAATATTATAAGTTTGAGAATAACTTGAATTAATTTTTGCTTTTAAAGATCTGTTTTTAAGTAAGTGAAATAAAAACGGAATGATGTTATAATCAATTTTTGCCTTAATTAGTTTGAAAATCAATCCTTCTATTGAAACAGTATTAAACGCTTGTGTTAAATCAAGAGAAACAGCAAGTAAAACTTTTTTTTTGCAGAATAAATATTAGAAAGTAAAAGCGAAATACATTCCTTCGAGGAACGATTTGTTCTAAAACCAAAAAAATTTTGCGGTAACAGCTTTTTTGATTCCAATTGCCAGTATAATCTTTTGGAAAGAATCTTTTCAAACTGTTTTAATGAAGTGGATAAAAGTGAGATAGGTCGGTAAGATTCAATCTCTGCAGGGATTTTTCCTGATTTTAAAATAAATATTACCAAAGTTTCTTCCCAGGACAGAGGAATCTGTTGAGTATTCCAGATATGATTAAAAAATTTTAGTAATTTTTTTCCAACAAAAAGGTAAATTTCTAAACAGTTTATTTAAAATATTATCTGCCCCTGGGTCAGATTTAAAGTTAAGTCTATTAATGGCAGAAATAAGTTCAACATATATATAAAAGGTAAATTTACCTCCGAATTTTCTTTAGTAAGTTTTTTAATTTCATATAAAACCTTTGTTTTAAGTTTTCAATCCGGAATTAAAATAGGTTGAGTTATCTTTAAATTTTTTGCGAAATCATCCGCAGTTTGTGCTACGGTAATTTTATTTTTAATGGCATATTGTGCAATAGGTAAATTTTGTTTTTTCCCCAAAACCACATTTTTGTAAATTTTCCATAAGTTTTTACCGGGAGTAATAGTAGTTAGGATTAGAAGAAAAATCCTTTCAATTGTCTCTATAGGTAATTTTAAATTTTTTCCGAAATTCAGCTTTGATTTTTTTGAAATTATTAATATCCTGAAAGTTACTTGTCATTTTGGTTTATTCTCAGCTTTTTTCCGAATTGCTAATAACCTGTTCATGTACAGTCGCTCAAAAAAGTATCCGAACGCTATGGTTGATTACAGAATTCAGAAAAAATATCTGGCAAAGATATTTTTAGAAATTAGTGATCTGGCAATCTTCGTGTCACGTGGCACGAAGATTTCCAGATCACTAATTTCAAAAGACCTAGCATGTCAAAATCAAAAGACTTAGCATGTTAGTTGTTTCCATACACCATTTCGATACAAATCAATGCAAATTACAGCCTCGATATCGAAAGGGAATTATTTTGTTCAGGGTAACACCGAAATTATCATTGGTATGATTTGTCGTAACTTGTTAGTTTAGCGGATCATATTGGGTTAAACTGCTTGGTTTTTGGTGCTGCTTGGAACAGAGGGCTCTGATGAGGAAAAGGAAGATAAATATTACAGACAACTTCAGGATATTATGATTTCTGTCAAGAAAGATCACATTGGGTTATTTTTGGGCTAGCTGACTTCAGTGTTAAAGTTGGTACTGACTCTGTTCTTTGGTCAGGGATGTTAGGTCCCTCTGGCATTGGGAGTTACAATGTCGATGACGATGTCAATGTCAGAACGTTTCCTACAGGTAAGTAAACTTAATGGTTTGCGAATAGCTAACACATAGTATGAAACAGCGGGACATTTATAAATATACATGGGTTTTTCACCTGATGGGTTGCAAAGGATTATAATCGATTATGAATTAATTAATAGCAAATGGGCTAGTTTGGTTAGGAATATTAGATCATATGGGAGAGCCGATAGGGGGCGTGACCATTACCTGGACAAATGTTTTACAACTGAAGCTCAAGAAATGTTTTGCTAAGGTTAAGAGAATTGCCTTTAACACTGAAGGTCTGAAATATCCAGATATAGCTAAACCATACAATGATAGTTTACTTAGTCATTATGACAGTCGTGGTTTGTTTACTACTGAATTTAAGAAAGAAGGATTAATTTAAACAGGCTTTTCTTAAACTAATAGTACTGTTTTGGGTGAAAAGGAACAGAAGGACAAGGTTATTTTAGTGATAAGGTACTGGAGCTTGCTTTTGAAACAAAGAACTGTAGGATAATCCTTAATCAACAACCTACTTGTTCAAAACTGAAAACTTTAAAAAGAGCTTAATAAACATGTAAAGGATCAGTTAACAGCTGATAAGAATCTTTGGCGTGAGAGCTTGGCTGACAAAGCAGAGGAAGTAACTAGAGAGCATAACAGCAGAGTTGTACCAGATGGTTGATATTTTGTGTGGAAAGAAACATATTTGTATACAGGGATTGAAGGATACACACATGGTAAGGTTATTGAAGGCGAAGATTATGTCATGCTTAGATGGGCTGAGTATTTCAGAGATGTTCTAAACAATGTAGTTACTTCTACTCCCATTACATGGTAATGAGAATAGATGCTTTACTAAATTTAATGTTGGCGCTACACTCAGTGCTCACTGAATTATAACCACCTCCCTTATCTCCGCAAAATTCCCACCCCTGCCCATGGTCAGTAGGGGACACCGATGGGCTTGGAAAGGCCGCGGTCCGTCAGATGGAATGTTAAGTCGTGGCCCCTGTTCGGGAGAGCCATACCCTGTGCACTTTAAAGAACACGTTGGATGGCCTTGACGGGAGGCTGCCATCTGTCTCCCAACAGCTGTTCCATGACGGGAGGCTACCATCTGTCTCCCAATAGCTGTTCCATGACGGGAGGCTACCATCTGTCTCCCAACAGCTGTTCCATGACGGGAGGCTACCATCTGTTTCCCAACAGCTGCATACCCTGTGCACGTTAAAGAACACGCTGGATGGCCTTGACGGGAGGCTACCATCTGTCTCCCAACAGCTGTTCCAGTGGGTCCCCTCCCCCAACCTTCTCTGAGCCTTCGGGGTCCATGTGACCTGGCCATTTAGCCCATGGTGTGCAAAAAAAGTGCCGCTCAGAGGTAAAACAACCCAACCCAACAGCTGCTTATGACCACCTCCCTCCGTGTTATGTCAGTGGAAGGTAACTTTGAATGTCTATAACTTTTAAAATATGCGTTTTATAAGAAAATGTAACAAAAGATAAATTAAAGATCTCAACCAAATCTCTCCAAATCTCAATTTTCGATAAACTTCGCGTTGTTCTTAAATAGTCATTGACTTTTGATATTTAACAATAACAACGCAAGTCTTAGGAAAATGGAAAAATGACGAAAAATATTTACATTAACTTTTCAAATATACATCTGTTGTATTAAACAGATAAGAGAGTGAAATAATACTTCTTATTCAAATTATAATTAACTTCTGAGTTAAATTCTACGTTAGGCATTGCTGTTGTTAGATATTCAAACTTTCATAACTCTTTAAATACTAAAGGGGATATTATTGAAAATTGTGAATCAGACATATTTGATTGAGATCTTTAATTTATCTTCAGTCCCATTCTGTCATAAAACTCATTTGTTAGAAACCATAGAACTTCGAAGTTAGCTTCCACTGAAATAACATGTATGGAGGTGGTCACAATTCAGTAAGCATTGGGTGTATTGTATATCACATTTCTGAAGTTTCTTTGATTATCTCTGAATTAAAACTGCATAAATCCCCAGGAGTGGATGAAATCACCACTAAATTGCTTAGAACTGGGAACGTTTGGGTTGTCACATAGCTTACTGAAATTTTGAATATCTTTAATGATAAAGTCATTGTTCTTTAGGATTTTATCAGAGCTATTATTTTTCCTTAGCCGTCCCGTGGCCGAGTGGTTAATGCGCTTGGCTACTGATCTACGGGACCTGGGTTCGAGCCCCGGATAAGGCATGGATGTATGTGTCGTTTTTCTGCTGAGGTCCTGCCATCCTCTCAGATCTTCTACTGTGGCATATAAACTGACAGGCTCCTGTCAGACCTCTGTGGCAAGCAGCTGCTTGAGGGGGTATTTATTTATTATTTATTTATTATTATTATTATTCCTATTTTTAAAAAAAAGTGAACGCAGTTCTTGTGATAGCTACAAGGGTATCAGCCTACTTTCTGCCCCAGGTAAAGTTCTTAGCATGATTGTGTTTAATATAATTAAGAATTTGGTTGATGGACAACTGCGTGATGAACAGTTCGGATTCAGAAGTGATCAAATATTTTCACTCAGACAGATTCTTGAAAAATGTTTAGAGTTTCAGAAACCTGTGGTTACTAGCTCTGTAGATTTCAAAAGGTTTTTGATTATGTTGCTGGTCATAATTTGTGGTTGATTGTTAGATCATATGGAATACCTGACAAGTCAGCATAATAATAGCTCTCTATAATAACATTTATTGTGTGTAAGAATTGGTAAGTCTTGTAATGATTGGTTCAGCATTGCTACTGGAGTTAGTTGACGGTGCATTTTGTTTCCGTTTCTCTTCAGTTTGGTTATCGATTATTTTATGCAGAATTTTTTTCAATGTGAAGATTTTGGCCTTAAATGCTCTCAAGGTTTCAAAATTTCCAAAACATTTCTGATTTAGATTATGTGGATAATATGGCCCTGTTACCTAATGATGTTGATGAGATGAATTCTTTCATTAGGGCTGTTGATGGGATAGAGTAGGTTTGGTGATAAACAGTGAGAAAACTAAAATGATGAAAATTTGTCAGATAGGCTGTGATTCAGTTAATCTCAATGGTTGCACTCTTGAGCAGGTGTCTCAGTTTATTTATCTTGGGAGCTGTTTAACAGATTCTGACGATGTGTAGCATGCGATAAAGAGAAGGATTGGGGTTGCTGCTAGGACCTTTTAACAATATTTGAATAGTATGGATAAATAGGCGTATACACCTAAAGAGTAAATTAGACTGTACAATAGTTTGGTCTAGAGTTAGTATTGGTAGTGAAACTCGGACTCTTTATAAGCAAGATAACAGGAAATTTGATGCCTTTGGTTCTAGATGTTTACACAGTATCTTGGGCATTAGGTGGGTTGACTTTGTAAGTAATGATGAGGTTAGAAGGAGTCATCAACCTTCTTTGATCCACATTTCGTGCAGAGAGAGACTGCTTTGGTTATCCATATTGCCCGTATGCATAACTATAGATTAGCGAATAGGATTATAAACAGTGTTCCTATAGGCCTAGGATGCGGTGGGCAGACAATGTCAAACACGATCTTGTTGGAATTTATCTACAGTGGCGAGGTGTAGAAGATATACATAGCTCAGGAAAGATGCATTTGGGCAACTAATTTGCATAATCTGGTTGGACCTCCGTAGTCTATGGCTGCTCTTCATATAGTTATTAATGGCTGAAGTAACTGGGTTTACTTAAATTGCCTCCCTTTCACCTTGAAACTAACGCTATCTGGGCTTCCGTTAAAACAATTAGCTCCATCAGTTTATTTTGTGAAAAACGTTAAAAAGAATTCTGCTCCCAAAACACCTAATTACGGCACTGCTCTAAAGTTCTTTTATGTTTAGGAACCAAATCTAAACACACAATCAATCAAGACCTCTTTCGCTGGAGTTTAAAACTCTGTTAATATTGCACAAATGGATTCTACGTGAAATATTGTAGACAATGCAAAGATGACAATACAAACATTATTTTTATTTAATTCGAAAGATACAGTAGAACAATCCCTCACATACGCTCTCCTTATTTCTGAAGGATCAAGAAGTCATTTTATTTTTCAAATGTTTTTTTTTCCCTACTGACCTTGCATCTAATAATCTTATTAAGCTTTATCCGGAATGCAACAGAATATATTTGACAAAGAATTGCGAAATATATCTCATTTTTCTTTGTGCAAAATACATCTCAGAAATGATGCCCGGATTTTCGAGAAATGATGCCCGGATTTTCGAGAAATAATGCTAGCGATGTTTACTTTAAAGAGAATAGGCAATATTTTTAGCATCCGTTATTCTTCTCTCCAAGAATAAAGGTAGTTAATTTTTTATTCTTTTTTTTTCGCCTTTTGTGTTTATATTAAAAATTTCTTCTTTCCGCATTAACATACATTTACATGAAGCTCATAAGAGTAAAATTACAAATTCAAATTAGAGTTGTTGTTTTTTTATTCTGCTTTCCCTGCTACAAGTGTTTGAACTTTCTCTACCACTGTATAACATTATTGTAAGTTTCCTAAGGAACACTTTAGTATACAGAAGGAACAAAAGCACATTTAAATGTGAAAGAAATAATTATGGAAATTTGAAGCTTTAGGAGAAACATTTTCTTTGTTTTCGTCCTAAAATTCCTACATGTTACCGGCTTTATACCTTTATCGCCATTGTCCCATTTCACTTTTGTTCCATGGAATTGACAGATCAATAAAGTTTCCCATTGTTGTCGTAATCCTGTGGTCTCATTGTTGTTGCCATTATGATTGATTGGAATTTAATTCTGTCGCCATTGTGATTGATTACAGTTGAATGCTTGTCACAATTGTGATAGGTTGAAGTTGCCTGTTGTCGCCATTGCGATTGATTACAGTTGAATGCTTGTTACCATTGTGATAGGTTGGGGAATGCTTGTTACCATTGTAAGTTGCCTGTTGTCGCCATTGTTATTGATTACAGTTGAATGCTTATCACCATTGTGATAGGTTGGAGTTGCCTGTTGTCGTCATTGTGATTGATTACAGTTGAATGCTTGTCACCATTGTGATATGTTGGAGTTGCCTGTTGTCGCCATTCTGATTGATTACAGTTAAATGCTTGTCACCATTGTGATAGGTTTGAGTTGCCTGTTGTCGCCATTGTGATTGATTACAGTTGAATGCTTGTTACCATTGTGATAGGTTGGGGAATGCTTGTTACCATTGTAAGTTGCCTGTTGTCGCCATTGTGATTGATTACAATTGAATGCTTGTCACCATTGTGATATGTTGGAGTTGCCTGTTGTCGCCATTGTGATTGATTACAGTTGAATGCTTGTCACAATTGTGATAGGTTGGAGTTGCCTGTTGTCGCCATTGCGATTGATTACTGTTGAATGCTTGTTACCATTGTGATAGGTTGGGGAATGCTTGTTACCATTGTAAGTTGCCTGTTGTCGCCATTGTGATTGATTACAGTTGAATGCTTGTCACCATTGTGATATGTTGGAGTTGCCTGTTGTCGCCATTGTGATTGATTACAATTGAATGCTTGTCACCATTGTGATATGTTGGAGTTGCCTGTTGTCGCCATTGTGATTGATTACAGTTGAATGCTTGTCACCATTGTGATAGGTTGGAGTTGCCTGTTGTCGCCATTGTGATTGATTACAGTTGAATGCTTGTTACCATTGTGATAGGTTGGGGAATGCTTGTTACCATTGTGATAGGTTGGGGAATGCTTGTTACCATTGTAAGTTGCCTGTTGTCGCCATTGTGATTGATTACAATTGAATGCTTGTCACCATTGTGATATGTTGGAGTTGCCTGTTGTCGCCATTGTGATTGATTACAGTTGAATGCTTGTCACAATTGTGATAGGTTGGAGTTGCCTGTTGTCGCCATTGCGATTGATTACTGTTGAATGCTTGTTACCATTGTAAGTTGCCTGTTGTCGCCATTGTGATTGATTACAGTTGAATGCTTGTCACCATTGTGATATGTTGGAGTTGCCTGTTGTCGCCATTGTGATTGATTACAATTGAATGCTTGTCACCATTGTGATATGTTGGAGTTGCCTGTTGTCGCCATTGTGATTGATTACAGTTGAATGCTTGTCACCATTGTGATAGGTTGGAGTTGCCTGTTGTCGCCATTGTGATTGATTACAGTTGAATGCTTGTTACCATTGTGATAGGTTGGGGAATGCTTGTTACCATTGTAAGTTGCCTGTTGTCGCCATTGTGATTGATTACAATTGAATGCTTGTCACCATTGTGATATGTTGGAGTTGCCTGTTGTCGCCATTGTGATTGATTACAGTTGAATGCTTGTCACAATTGTGATAGGTTGGAGTTGCCTGTTGTCGCCATTGCGATTGATTACTGTTGAATGCTTGTTACCATTGTGATAGATTGGGGAATGCTTGTTACCATTGTAAGTTGCCTGTTGTCACCATTGTGATTGATTACAGTTGAATGCTTATCACCATTGTGATAGGTTGGAGTTGCCTGTTGTCGCCATTGTGATTGATTACAGTTGAATGCTTGTCACCATTGTGATATTTTGGAGTTGCCTGTTGTCGCCATTGTGATTGATTACAGTTGAATGCTTGTCACCATTGTGATAGGTTGGAGTTGCCTGTTGTCGCCATTGTGATTGATTGGGGTTGTCTATTGTCGCCATTGCAATCGATTGGAGTTGTCTGATGTTGCCATGCGATCGATTGGCATTGCCTGTTGTTGTCCTTGTGATTGATTGGAGTTGCCTGTTCTCGTTGTTGGCTTGATATGAATTTACCATGGAGTTTGATAGATTACACGAATTTACTGATACCTTTACTGCTTACATTTACATACTTTAGTTTCACCACTGCTCTTCACCGATCAACGGAACTGTAAACTGTTTTAGCCAATGTGATTAATCGGAATTTATTCCGTTGGTTTACTCCGTCCAAACCATTGGAATTGACAAATATTTCAGTAGAGTTTCGAAATGTTTTTCGTCATTGTGCTTGATATATCAACAGAGTTTTGCATTGTCCCCTTTGTGCTTATTCTTATTTTACTTTGTCGCTATTATGCTTGATGATGATTTACTGTTGTTACCTTTAGGCTTGACAAAACAACAGAGTTTCATAGTATTTTCGCCACTGTGTTGATAGATCAACAGAGTTTTGCATTTTTGTCGCTATTGTGCTTCACCAGAATTTACTATTATCGCTATTGGGCTTGACAATCAGTAGAACTGTTTTTCAATACTGTACTTGATGCACAGTTTGGCATTGTTGTCTCCTTTGGGGATAATCGTATTTTTACTTGATGAAAATTACTGTTGTCGCTATTGTGCTGGATAAGGATTTGCTGTTGTCATCATATCAGCTGTCCTCATATGAAAACTTTCATTTGACCCTAACTCTTAAATGTAGGCCTTTGCATTAGGAAGATTAGAAGAACTCCTTTCATATTTCTCCCTTTTAGGGGGATATATTTCTTTTACCTACATCACTCCCCATGTCACAAGTCTTCATTTGACCTACAACTTGCTAAGTTTAGACATCACGTTCGAAAGATATAGTAGAACAATCCCTCACATACTCCCTCCTTATTTAGGGGCGGGGGTGGCTCAGTCGGTAGCGCGCCAGGATCGTAATCTGTAGTTCCCAGGTTCGAGTCCCAGCTGGATCAGCGTGCAGATTTATCTCCGTAAAATTCCCCGCCCTGCCCACGGTCAGTAGGGGACACCGATGGGCTTGGAAAGGCCGCCGTCCGTCGGATGGGACGTTAAGCCGTGGCCCCGTATGCGGGAGAGCCATACCCTGTGCATGTTAAAGAACACGCTGAATGGCCTTGACGGGAGGCTACCATCTGTCTCCCAACAGCTGTTCCAGTGGGTCCCCTCCCCCAACCTTCTCTGAGCCTTTGGGGTCCATGTGACCTGGCCATTTAGCCCATGGTGTGCAAAAAAGTGCCGCTCAGAGGTAAAACAACCCAACCCTCCTTATTTTTTGAAGGAGGAAAAATTTGTGTAGATCATTTTTATAACTTATGTCACTCCCCATATCACTAGGTTTGTTTGACAAACAGCCCGTTACTTTCGGCCCTCGCGTTCCTAAGATATAAACAATCGTTTCATACTTGCCTCTCTTAGAAGGGACGATATCATGGTGGTAAAAATTTTTAGAGCCTATGACACTCCCCTCGTCACAATCTTTGATTACACATAATCATTAAGATTGACCTTTCGCAAGATATAGTGGAACAACTGTTTTGAGAAATACAAACTTAGAAATCGATATATGGTGAGCGAAAGGCAACAGGAAGATAGGTAATAAGTATTACATCGGATAATATGGCTAGAGGCAAAATAAAGATCTTTATCAATTCTATATACATATCGATTTTCAAAAATGTGCAATTCAATGCTTAAATAAATATGGAGTCTTAAACATATTAGAGTAAGTATGTATTATAAGAATGTTATCAAAAAATTAAGTAAATACTGAAGGGTTGGGTTGTTTTACCTCTGAGCGACACTTTTTTGCGCACCATGGGCTAAATGGCCAGGTCACATCGACCCCAAAGGCTCAGAGAAAGTTGGGTGAGGGGACCCACTGGATCAGCTGTTGGGAGACAGATGGTAGCCACCCGTCAAGGCCATCCAGCGTGATCTTTAACGTGCACAGGGTATGGCTCTCCCGCACACGGGGCCACGGCTTAACGTCCCATCCGACGGACGGCGGCCTTTCCAAGCCCATCGGTGTCCCCTACTGACCGTGGGCAGGGCGGGGAATTTTTGCGGAGATAAATCTCAACGCTGACCCAGCTGGGACTCGAACCTGGGAACTACAGATTACGAGCCTGGCGCGCTAACGACTGAGCCACCCCCGCCCCTAAATACTGAAGGAATTATTTGCACACACTATTTAAAATATGTAATTATTTATGAAATATTTTGAAATAATTCTTCTTGTTTCGCAGTTAACTCCAAAGGAAAATTCTTTTCTCTAATATTGTTGTTGTTGTTAAATGCTCAAACTCCCAAACCACTTTAAATGCTGAATGTGTGTATTGCAAATCTATATTTAGATAGAAATGATTGAGATATTTAATTTACCTTAGTCGCATTTTCCCATAAAACGATTATTTTAATAAAAGTTATAGAGCTTCGAAATTAGCGTCCTTTTGACATAACATAGGTGGAGTGGTCATAAGTCACTGTGCACATTTTTTTTTTAATTTTTAATATTATACGTGGCTACAAACTTTAAATTAATTATATTTATTTCACGACCAAAAAAATTAAAAAAAAGTTTGGGGTGGCTCAGTCGATAGAGCACCAGGCTCGTAATCTGCAGTTCCCAGGTTCGAGTCCCAGCTGGGTCAGCGTTGAAACCTATCTCCACAAAACTCCCCTCCCTGCCCACGGTCAGTAGGGGACACCGATGGGCTTGGAAAGGCCGCCGTCCATCGGATAGGATGTAAAGCCGTGGCCACGTGTGCGGGAGAACCATACTCTGTGCACGATAAGGAACACACTGGATGGCCTTGACAGGAGGCTACCATCTGTCTCCCAACAGATGTTCCAGTGGGTCTCCTCCCCCAACCTTCTCTGACCCTTCGGGGTCCTTGTGACCTGACCATTTAGCCCATGATGTGCAAAAAAGTGCCGCTCAGAGGTAAAACAGCGCAACCTAAAAAATGTTTTCGATAATGCACCCTAAAAAGTAGACAATAAAACTAAGACATATAGATGGTACCAGGGACGGATCTAGGAGGAGGCGGGGAAGGGGGTGGAGAAGGGGGCGCTGAAGGGACCGCCTCCTTCAGAATGCGAGTAAAAGAGACAAAAATTATTAAACTTATTTATATTTGATGCATTTTTCAATTTTTTTTTTTTAAAAACTGGTGAAACGGGGCGGGGATATACTGTATTGACCCTTCTTTTATATATATATATGTTTTGTTTTACATTGGCCATTCTTTTACATTCCTCTTGATACCTCTTTTACATTGTTTTCGCTCGATTTTTTTCGCCCCCTCACCTCAATTTTTTTCTAGATGGTAGTGCGCTAGACTCGTATTCTGCAGTTCTCAGGTTCGAGTCCCAGCTGCACCAGCGTTGATAATTATCTTCGGAAAACTCCCCGCCTTGCTCTCAGTCAATAGGGAACACCGATGGTCTTGGAAAAGCCGCCGTCCTTTGAATGGGACGTAAAGCGGAGTTCCGTGTGCGGGAAAGCTATACCCTCTGCACCTTAAAGAGCACGAAGGATAGCATTGACGGATACTCAGGAGAACCCCCTTCACCACAACCTCCTTGGGGGTCCTTGTGACCTGGTCACTTATCGTACTGCGTGCAAAAAAAGTGTCGCTCGGAGATAAAACAGCCCAACTAGGTCATCTCCAAAGCATTATTAAATCTTATGTTTCTATATAGCGTCAGCTTCTCCATAACGAAAAGCCATCATCATTTTACTCGTTTCATACTGGATGCTGAGGCAGATCTCTTATTACAACTGTTCCCTATTACATCAAATTTAAGATTTGTTTTTCTGCTGATCCCTTCATGAGCGCCGACACACATTTTTCCAGGGAGTTGAGGGGGAAACAAATCTGTTTCAGGTAAGGACAAATTATTTCCAGTGGGAGGAGGGGAACAGAAAACGAAATCAATGTTTCAAGATATAAATAGTTCTGTCCAGTAATTCATTAATAAGTGTAGCTGCAAATAACGAAAAATGCATACTATCCATATATCATGCAGGCCCATTCCGTCCCACGACCCAATGGTTAGCACGCTTGGCTAGTGATCAAAGGAACCTGAGTTCGAATTTCGGGTAAGGCATGAATGTTTGTGTTCTCTTTCTTCTAAGGTCCTGCCATTCCCATAGACCTTCTGTGGTGTGTATATTCTCATAGATTATATGAGAAAATTCTGTGGTGTGTATATTCTCATATTCTCATAGACTACTGTGGTGTGTTAAAATAACAGGCTCCTAGACCTCTGTGGCAAGCAGCTGCTTGATGGGGTAGAAAAAGATACAGGCCCATATCTAGCAAAAGATCGAGGGAAGAAGAATAAAATGGGTGCAAGGGACTGGATCCAATGCAGCATAACATTTCCCTCTCCGTTTTAGAGGTATTTTAAAAACATCTTGAAAAATGCATGAAATATAAACAAGTTTAATAATTTTTACCTCTGTTATCCTTGCTAGGATTCTGAAAGGGGAGGGACATGATCCCCTTACCCCCCCTACCCCTAGATCTGGCCCTGCTACCATGTCATAATGTAAATAATAATACCCGTAAAAAAAGAAACTTATTATTGAAAATACACGTAAAAATATGTTTGTTTTTTTTCATAATAGTAAATAAAAATAAATGAAAAAATTCCGACAACGAAATTAAGCTTAAAGAAAAAAAAAACAAGATTTGCATTTCGTTAAAGAAAAAGTATTAATTAATGGTACACCTGATGTTATTTAACATAAGCTAATTTTTCGATCAATGTTTGCAGCTGGCAAGAGCCAGTTGCCAGCGTCCATGCTGATATTAATCTTCCTCACTGAGAAATTAACATTCATTCCATAAGAGTCAGCAGGATGTGTTTCAACGGGAGGGGATGCAAAAACAAATTATTCTATCATGAAAGAAATATTTAGGTGGAGTCATTCATTAATGGGCGTAATTGCAAATACAGCAATCATCCATATATCATGCCAAAATACAACTAAGGATGCGCAAAAACAGAGTGAAAAAAAAGGGCAAATTTATTATTATTATTTAAAATATAAAGGTTCTGAATAGAAAAATCGAAACAGTTTCGTGTTATCTCAATAGAAAATCACATTAAGAGCTCAATAACTTCTTAAATATGATTTTAAACGAAACATATGTCTAAAGATAAATTAAAAATCTCAATCTATCTAAATATAGATTTTAAGCAATGTGTATTCAGTATTCAGAGAGCTATGAACGCTGGAATATTTAACAGGCTAATTGACCCCAGAATTTATTTGAAACAAGTTATGAGATCGGGACCGAATGCAATGCATTCTGTTCTCTATGTGTGAGGGCCAACTCTGATCTCTGATCTCTTAACCAATTTTAATGTTTTAATTCAATTTTGAAGTCAATTGTTTGTAGCTTGTTCATAACTCTCTTTGAATACTGATCAAATATCTTTTAAATTCGAGATTTAGATAGATTTGATTGAGATCTATTTTTTATTAAAAATTATCCTGAAGAAAATATTGAGCTCTGAATGTGATTTTCTATTGAGATAACATGGAAATGTTCCATTTTCTGTCCAGTACCTGTATCTAAAAATGTGTTTTCATATAATAAATCAGAATAAAAATGTGCTTCTAAAGCAGAAGAAAACATAACATTCAAGATAAAATTCACTAAGGAAAAAAAAACTCTTCCTTGATATACCTGATACTATTCAGCAATTTTTTTTGCGATCAATTTTCCCTTGGAGAGGACAACTTCTCGCCTCTCCCTATCGATGCTGGCATATTAAATAAATTTTATATTATACTTTTTTGACTGAAGGTGTTTTTTATTGTTGTTTTCATATATCATTTTGTTTGTTGCCGAGGGTATTTCTGTTTGCACACGCATTACCAATAGGTAATGCGTATGTTTTAGGCCATGGTTCTTACTGATCTATTCTTATTAATTCAGATCATAAGTAATACATTCTGCATACAACTATTCTTTGTATATGATGTGTATTAGGTTGTTGTTAACAAGGGAAGTGTGAAAATTTCACCCTTCCGATTTCTAGATACAAACTCGGATCCCCTTCTCACGTGCCAGTAGCTCTACCAGCTGAGCTAAGAGTTGGGGGGGGGGATTCATTCTTGCTTAAGGAAAGTTATGACGATTGTGCTAATGAAGCTTTACCATGTGACTCTTAAGAATTGGGGCGCTACTCCGCGCTATTTAAACCGACTAGGACCAAGCTTTTCATAATCATAAATCAAGTAATATTAAATTAATATAATTAAAAATTAATTATTACCTTGGGTTATTCAGCAGAAGCTCTGGAAAGGGCTGTTTAAACTCTGAGCGACACTTTTCTGCACACAATGGGCTAAGTGGTCAGGTCATAAAGATCCCCACTGCTCATAGATTGTTGGGTGGAGGGAATCCACTGGACATCTGTTAGGAGACAGATGGTAGCCTCTCTTCAAGGTCATCCAGCGTGTTCTTTAACGTGCACAGGACATGGTTCTCACGCACACGGTTAATGTTCCATCCAACGGACGGCGGCCTTTCTTAACCCATTGGTGTCTCTTACTGACTAAGGGCAGGGCGGAGAGTTTGTGAAGATAAATCACAACGCTGGCCCAGGTGGGATTCGAACTTGGGAAATGCAGATTACAAGACTGGCGTGATCCGACTGATCCATCCCGACCACAGAAGCTCTGGATAGAAATATCATCTCAGGCAGTAGACCGGCAACTAAATTTATCGAAGGGAATTAATCTCACTACAGTGATAGTCATTTTGAGATAACGAGGAAAGTGAGAAAAAATTCACCCCTCCGCCTCCCGGACTCGCACTCTGGATCTTATGTATATAGTGATTACCACCATAACCTCCCATAAGCAAATTTCAACTGCCCACTCCTTAGCTGAATTAGTAGAGCAGCTGGTGCATAACAAGGAAATTTTGAAAGGTGGACGGGAGGATTTTTCACACTTGCCTTATTACTACAAAATGACTATTAGTATAGTGAGATTAATTCGTTCCTGAGTTGCTTTACTTCTGCGTGGCACGTTTCGTAAGTAGACAGAACCCCCAAGGGTTCAGAGAAGGTTGGAGAATGAGATCAACTGGATAGCTGTTAGGAAACATCCCGTCTAGATTCGCCAAAGACTTTTAAAGATAACATTTCTCATTTTTAATTGGGACCTTTCATTTCACTTTTTATTTTATAGACGATCCATTCGATTTTTCTTTTAACCATTAACAAAAAAAATTATTTGTAAAATATTTAACGATACAAAAACTATGTTAAGATTTGAGAAATTTAAAAAATTAGGAATTACTTGAATATTGATAATTAATCAGAATACTTGAAGTCTTGAATGGCATTCAAATTGTCAATCAAATGTAATTTATTCCTGTTGTTTACGGTGATTCTTGATTCAGCTGTGATTGCTTTATATTGAATATGAATCTTCCGAAGAAGATTACCTTAATTATAATCTGTAAAAGACATTACTTTTGGAAAAATAAATTCGTTTCGTAGTAGACAGAACCCCCAAAGGTTCAGAGAACTTATTATGAACTGAACCCCCAAGGGTTCAGAGAACTACTTATTTATGTAACATTAAGATTTTAAAATAAAAGTTTCCTGGCTAGTTTTTTATTTTGAGGAAGAAAATAAAAAGTTTTTTTTGGTGTAAAAATGAGGATATTTTTCACTACATGTCCACCCTATTCCCGTCACGTCTAGCCAGAATGTCCTTTAACATGTACAGCGTTTGGCTCTCCCGCACACGGCACCACGGTTTAACGTCCCTCATAGAACGACGGCAGCCTTCCCAGTTCAACGATGCCCACAAGAAATTGATGGGAGTTAGTAGAGAAAGTCCTCAGTGCTGGCGCCTTTGGGATTCAAACTTCACATTACAAGCCTGACGCCCTACCAACTTAACCTTTTTAAGCACTAAGTTAATATGTATGTATTATGTACCAGAGTCGTTCAAAAAGTTCTTGACAGGTAAAGGCAGAACAAAAGCCATTTCACTTACTTCAACAACACTTTCATTGTCCTACAAAGTACTCCCATCCAGTATCTATGCAAAGTTGCAGAAGTCTGCGCCAATTCTGGAACGCTTAGTGGGGAATATTCCACAACTCGGAATGAAATGATTTTGCAAGGTCTTGTACCCTTGAAAAAGACTTCCCAATAAGTTCCTTTTTAATTTTTGGAAACAATCAAAAATCTCACGGTGAAAGATCGGGTGAATATGCAAGATGGAGTAGCTCTTTGATTTTTACTGCTCCAGATAGGCAGTAGCTTGCCGGGTTTTGCGATCACTGGCATTGCAATGAAGAAGGAGAACCCTTGACACACCTATTGTTGGACGCTGCTCCTTCATGTCCTTAATCATTATGGGCAAAACAATGTTGGTGTAGTATTGGCCATTTAATTTACAATGCTTGTTAACCGTTGGGGCCACTAGGTTCAAACATTGCCAGCATCTCCTTGCACGAGTGGGGCGGGGGTGGCACAGTCGGTAGCGCGCCAGGCTCGTAATCTGTAGTTCCCAGGTTCGAGTCCCAGCTGGGTCAGCGTTGAGATTTATCTCCGCAAAAATTCTCCGCCCTGCCCACGGTCAGTAGGGGACACCGATGGGCTTGGAAAGGCCGCCGTCCGTCGGATGGGACGTTAAGCCGTGGCCCCGTGTGCGGGAGAGCCATACCCTGTGCACGTTAAAGAACACGCTGGATGGCCTTGACGGGAGGCTACCATCTATCTCCCAACAGCTGTTCCAGTGGGTCCCCTCCCCCAACCTTCTCTGAACCTTCGGGATCCATGTGACCTGGCCATTTAGCCCATGGTGTGCAAAAAAGTGCCGCTCAGAGGTAAAACAACCCAACCCAACCCTTGCACGAGTCCACTCCAGCCCTTTTTTGTTGTTCTGTCAGCTTCTGGGTATTCATTTGGCACAGATCTTTTGGAACTTTAAATGTTGATGAATTATTGCCTCCCCACTGCCAATCGATGCACTGACATCAAAACCTATTACCTTAACAGTGATGTGGGATTTTCCTTAATGAGTTCATGAACTGTAGCGGCGTTCTCTTGTTCACGGCGGCCTTCTGCCTTTCAGCCCAAGGGAGGTCTTCGAAGCTCTGTAGTCCTTCTCCGAATTTGCGCATCTATCCCGTAACAGTGCTATATGAATTAGGCATAATTCCGTATACTTATGATAAATGAGCATGGATTGTTTTTGCGCAGTACCCAAGCTGCGTCCTTGTGAAAATGTAAAATCTTTCCCCTTCCTTAGTAGACTCCATAGTAACAACGCCCAGATTTCCCAGACCGAACTTTACGTGCCGCCAGCGAAGAGAGAAATGACGATACGGTCTTTGTTTTTAACACGTAATGACAAGTTCAGACAAGCTTTGAAACAAGTCACAGTTCGTTCACAGTTCGTTAACTTCGGAGGAACGAGGGCAAATCCACAGACAAGAGTGAATAATTTTTTGAACAGCTTCCGTAAAACAAAGTGTTAACGGCTAAACGATTATTTGTGGAAAAAAAAATACTCTCTTCCTCTATATGCATAAATTCATGCCCATACATACAGAACGTAAAATTAGCGTCTTATTTTAAAGATAACGAGATCGATAGCTTAAAGTAAGTGATAATTCAAGGAAATTTCTTAAAACAATATTCAATCAGATGATCTGTTCCTTATTAACCCCTTTTTACATTCTATTTTATGGACGGAAATTTTACACCTAAATTGGTACAAAATGGCCTAAGTTGTCATTGCTCCATAAAACTCCAAGCAACCATTCCCCGCTAAAAGGGGATTAGCTTTAAGCGGCTATTTACCGGTCCCTATTAACCATGGAAAACTGGATCTCCGTTAGCGAATTTTGTGGTTGTATGTCTTACAGTTCAGAAGCAGTCTTTACCTGGAATTTTCTTTTTTTTCCAGGAGTTGGGGATTGGGCTAAATTCTATGGGCCAAAACACGATGTTGTAAGTTACAATGTTAGGAAAATGCATACTGAATTTAGCGGTCCTCTCTCTTACCATTTAGGGGTATTTATTTTTCTTGGTGGTGGGGGGAATGTTTTTCGAGGAGATTAATTTTGGATGCCCAAATCTTTATATTGCCCTGTCTAGGATGAGAGGATGACATACACCAAATTTGATGGTTCCAGTTGTTAACGTTTTTTTTTTTTTAAGAAAAGTCCTTGCGAGTTATTGTTTTTTAATTTCGAGGAAGATCTACAATTTAGGGATCCAAACACTAAAGTTACACTAAGTTACGAAATACGGAAACTATACCGAATTTGGTGGTTCTAGATACAATCAATTGGGATAAGGTTTTGATAAAGAGACAAACTGTCTAAAATATATACTAGATGGCACTCCAGAAGTCTAAAGCTTCCATTTGGCATAAGACTCATTAAGAACGATTCGATTCCCCCCCCCCCACCCTTGGTAAACGTTTTCTCCATCTTGTTTAGGGGGGGGGGGCGGAGTCTGAACCTCTCTAAAATATATAGGTATATGGCTCTTCCCACGTCTCAAGCTTCCATTTCGCATAAAACTAATTAATATCGATTCGATTTCCCTCCCTTATTTCCCTCCCTCGTTCCTCTCCCTTAAACCTTTTCTCCGCCTTTTCTAGGGGAGATCTAAAACTTTGTAAAGTATATAAGTAGATGGCTCTCCCCGCTTCTCAAGCTTCTATTTTGCATGAAAATCATTAATATAGATTCGATCCCCCCAACCCTCACTTTCTTCCTCGCTACCACATCTTAGTAAAGGTTTTCTTTTCTCCATCTTTTCTAGGGGGTGGTCTGAAACACTCTAAAATATATAAATTGATGACTCTCCCAAGTCCTAAATTTCCATTTCGCATTAAACTCATTAAAAGCGATGAGATCTCCACCTCGCTCATCCCTCGGAGGACGCGGGTGGCTCAGTCGGTAGCTCGCCAGGCTTGTGATCTCCAGGTTCGAGTCCCAGCTGTTTCAGCGTTGAGATTTATTTCCGCAAAACGCCCTGCACTGCTTACCGTCAGTAGGGGACACCGATGGGTTTGGAAAGACCGCAGTCCGTCGAATGGAACGTTAAGCCGTAGCACCGTGTACGAGAGAGTCATGTCCTCTGTCCACGTTAAAAAACACGCTGAATAGTTTTGACGGGAGGCTACTATTTGTGTTATAACAGCTGTTCCAGTGGGTCCCCTCCTAAAACCTTCTCTGAGCCTTCGGGGTCCTTTTGACCTGGTCATTTATCCCATTGTGTGCAAAAAAGTGCCCCTCAGAGGTAAAATAACCCAACTAACTCTCTCGATAAACGTTTTCTCCTTCTTTTCTTGGTCTGAAACTCTCTAAAATAAAGTAGATGGCACTCCCCACATCTCAAGTTTCCATTTGGCAAGCAACTCATTAAGATCGATTCAACCCCCTCCACCCCTTGCTCCCTTCCTCGTTCCCTCCCTCGATAAACGTTTTCATCCTTTTTTTTATTAGAGGTCTGAAATTGTCTAATATATATAGTAGATGACACTCCCCACGTCGGAAGCTTTTATGTAGCTTTAAAACTCATTAGGATTGATCCCTTAGTCCGTTAAAATTTTCTTTCCCTCTTTTAGTTGAGGAAAGAAGTGGACGTATTTCGAGGTACCAATGATCCTTTCCACGTCAGAAATTTCAAATCTGAAAAACTGTATTGCTTCGCTCAGATAATCGAACTTTTCAAATTACTTTATACCCACTAGAATTGCTCGGATACAATTTGTCAGGTATATGTAACTTTATAGCAAAAGAAAATTAAACATGGTCTAAATTGCACTACAAATATGTACATACGACGAATTTAATGTATAATGAAGAAGAAAAACATTATTTATCGCATAGCATTTTATTTAAAACATTTATTAATCAGCATACTTTACGAGCTATACATTTATTAACTTCACGTTTTTTTTTTAATTTTAAGTTAATTATTTTAACGTCAGATATGAATACTTAGTTTTCGAAGCTCTCATTTCAAAAAAGAATCACATGTCGTTCTCGTGGTTAATTAGAACAACTTCTAGTTCCACAGAAACACTCGCGATCTTTACCCAACAAATTGAACAATGACTTTATCACGCGAAATCAGAAAGAAATTAATAATCCATTCCTTCTTTGAAATTTATTGGGGGAAATAGTTATTTTGAATAACATTCAACAGTTAATGTTTAGCCCATGGAAGTTTCGAGAAATTGAAACTGGTCCACATCGGTTTTGGTTGCCCCCAGAAGGGGCGTACCCAGAGGGAGGGAGGGGAACGAAAATCCGTTGGTCTTAAACGAAATCTGAAAGTTTTCTACTTGCGTTGAAATCCAAAACAGTTCTGTTTGTTCAATTTCATTTTAACTCCATAGTTTATATCCGACACAAAAGGGGTGGCTTAGTCGGTAGCGCGCCAGACTCGTAATCTGTAGTTCCCAGGTTCGAGTCCCAGCTGGGTCAGCGTTGAGATTTATCTCCGTAAAATTCCCCGCCCTTCCCACGGTCAGTAGGGGACACCGATGGGCTTGGAAAGGCCGCCGTCCGTCGGATGGGACGTTAATCCGTGGCCCCGTGTGCGGGAGAGCCATACCCTGTGCACGTTAAAGAACACGCTGGATGGCCTTGACGGGAGGCTACCATCTGTCTCCCAACAGCTGTTCCAGTGGGTCCCCTCCCCCAACCTTCTCTGAGCCTTCGGAGTCCATGTGACCTGGCCATTTAGCCCATGGTGTGCAAAAAAGTGCCGCTCAGAGGTAAAACAACCCGATACGAAAAAAAATAGATTTATAAAACAACTATATAATTTCATTCCATGTGGAATATTATTTTAACCTTTCCTGTCTGGTGAAAAATTTTGGAAATTGGGAAACCTTATTCAAGTCTTATTCTCAGACCTTCCCCCACCCCCGGAAATTAAATCCTTAGTACCTGCCTGACCCCAGTTGGTTTGCACACTTAATTATTCCCTGGGTGAAAGGGAAGTTCAAGCTAAGTTTGATCTTTTTTGAGGGCCGAGTAAATAAGAGGACAGACAAACAAACATTTTTATATATTAACTCGGTGACAAAAAAAGAGTGGGTTAAAAATAGAGCAAGTGTAATTATGTTGTAAATACTGAGATGGTGGTAGCTGTAGAAAACTTGAAGGTAGAATAGCTGAGGAATCTCCAACTGTTGACAGTAAATCTAGCCAGAAATCTTTACATTTGAATGCAGAAAAGAGTTGCTGAAAGTATTAAAGAAACCAGCAAAAATTGAACTTTTTGCGAGAAGACTAAGGAAGAGAAAAGAAACAAAAATTGTGGCCAAGAAAATGCTGGATTTCTTTTTTAATTATATAAAAGGAATTGAAGCATTCAGTAACTCAGAGCAGAAGCTTTTCTCCAAAGACCTCGAGGACTTGTTAGATAGAAGTGGAGAGATAATAAAACAAAAATAAAGCGACTTAAAAGAATAATGAACGTAGTGGGGGATGGGATATTCTGAGCATTTCAAAGCTGTGATAAAGTATTTAACTCAATGAGTAGAAAGAATATTAAAAGAAAAAAAGGTTTCTTTTTTTCGTCGGTCTGGAATGGAGTTTTCTCGCTAAATTATTAAAGGCAGCTTTGGGCGTAAAAAAATAGGAATTTTTGATATTTGATGCCGTGATCTCAACGGCTTATTTGATGGCAAATAACTAAAATTAAAATTTAAAGTTGTAAAAAAAATTCGCGCTTACACAGGGAATTAATTTCAAAAACTTCTACGGGTGAAGAAATCTTCTGGGATCAAAAAGAAAAAAAAAAGCACAAACTAAAAAAACTCTGAAGGATCTAAACCTAAGCTGTCTTAACGTAAAGAGATTATTCAGATGAATACGGGGAAAAGGATTTTATGCCCAGGAGGCAAGAAGTCTCTGAAACCATGGGAGAAATCTCTGTGAGATTTGCAGCTTATTAATAGGGAAGGTTATTTTTTTTTGAGTTGGCAAAGCTTGTGCTTTTTATGTTATTGCTGAAAGTTTAAAAAAAAGAAAAAAAAAACTGGGAAAAAGCTTCTTAGCAGTAATCATATTTTAATGTTATTTTTTTAAAAGGGATAATTCTTAAAATATTAAAAGCAAAAATGTTTTTAATTATGGTTTTTAAAGTTGATTGCTAAATACTATAGTAGATGGCTCATGTAGACCAGTGAATCTTGTAATGTTCAGTAGAACTTTGATGTTTTTTGCAAGGGATATCAACTATTTACGTTAAGAAAGAATTGGAAGTAGGGAACTTTTTTACAGGTACTTTTATGTAATTGGTTGTCCACCTTGCTTTTTGAATGTTTCTCTACATCCACTACGAAGCTAAACTAATAAGATCATTAAAGAACTGAGATTTTTTTTTTTTTTTTGAAAAGACTGCTCTATACAATTACGGAGAAGCCTTGATTTTATTGGTAGTCCCTGAAAAAATATCCTCAATAGCTAAGATTTTCCTAGTTCTCGTAGGAAAAATGACTAGTACACATCATTCTTCTGATTATTGCTGGAAAAACACCAACAGTTGCTTGAATCTGGTGGTACCTGCAAAAGCACAGTCAGTACCTTTATTCTACGTATACTCCCAGGAAAAAAAACAGTTGTAGCCTAAAATGTGTTGATACTCGTAGGAAAAACACTAACAGCTGCCTTAATACTCGTAGAAAAATAATAATACCAGTAGCTTGATTCTGCTAATATTCGCAAGAAAAACACCGTCAGTAGCTTGATTCTGTTAATATTCGCCAGAAGAAAAATAAACACCAGCCTCGATTCTGCTTATACTTGCCTGAAAAACACTAACAACAGCCTTGATTCTGATGATGCTCGCAAAAATATATTGTTGGTTTGAAAAAGCAGTCATCTGCAATTGGGCTGTTAAACTAGGTTTCTTATACCTAAGAAACAAGGTTCAGGTTCCAGTCGAGAGATGATTAAAATTTTCCTCTTCCATCCATAAAAAGGTAGAGGGCTAAAAATTGGTGTCTGGGATTATTTTGAATCGCGGATCTCAAAAATTATGCCAAAGTTCGTATGCAATGAGTCTTTCAAGGTGAATGATCAAATGCAGATATACCGGCACTGAAGAGGCAGAAATTGGTGAAAAGATAATTTTCGGCAGAAGAACTCAGAAATGAGAGAGATTTTCAGATCTTTTGTTGCATTCGATGTCAAATAGGGGTCGGAGTGACGGGCTAGAAATCAAGAAGTGACGAAGCCACCGATTGAAGGTTATAAATTTTAAAAGACTAATAACTAGTTTTAAAATATTTATGAATATTTTAAAACTAGTTGATTGACTAGTTGATTTAAAATATTTATGAATATTTTAAAAGTTTGATTGACTACGTTACGTATGAAGGAACTACCAATTCATACGTAACGTAGGCAATCAATCAATTAATCAACTAGTTTTAAAATATTCATAAATATTTTAATATTAAAAATCAAACTAGTTGATTAATTGATTGATTGCCTACGTTACGTATGAATTGGTAGTTCCTTCATACGTAACGTAGTCAGTCAATCAATCAACTAGTTTTAAAATATTCATAAATATTTTAAAATTAGTTATTAGTCTTTTAAAATTTATAACCTTCAATTGAATTTTAAGAAGTAAATAGAAGAACGGATATCGCCTCTGACGCATATGGGAATTATACCTCTACCTATTCTTTCACTCCTTAAAAGTTTTAATTTGAATTAATGGATGATGGGAAAAATGCAAAATAGCATTTTATTAATAGTTATACGACATAAAAAGTATTAGTCTTTTTATGTCTCAAATTCAAAAATTTGCATTTCCCACACCTCTCTCAGTAAAGTGAGTAGATTATTCTCTCAGTGGGGTATTTCTTGAAATACTACCACCGAAATTTCAAAACAAAATAATATATAAATGTATTCAAATATCTTTAATAAGCTTGGTAGTTTCCACATTAATAATATGTAACAATATAAAGAAAACTGCCTAAGTATTTTAAAATGTTAATTATAATATCTCATTATTTCACTAGTATCAATCCAATTAAAAAGGAGTTGTGTTTTCCACCCCCTGGGGGGTAAGAGGTAAAATCATTGTAGTGAATAAAACTGCTAAATTTCACATTCCACCACCAAAAGTTTTAATTTCTAGTATAAATACATCGTTTGCAATATTCGTTTAAAATTTTGGAATTTTATTCCGATTTATTACAAGTATATGTGGATCGGGAGCCGTCCCGTGGCCGAGTAGTTAGCACGCTTGGCTACTGATCTAAGGGACCTGGGTTCGAGCCCCGGATTAGGCATGGATGTGTGTGTCGTTTTTCTGCTGAGGTTCAGGCATCCTCTCAGATCTCCTACTATGGCATATTAACAGGCTCCTGTCAGACCTCTGTGGCAAGCAGCTGCTTGAGGGGGTATTTATTTTATTTTTATGTGGATCATGCCTGTTCATATTGGCATTGTGGCGAGGTGGATGCGCAAATTAATTTTTGGATATTCGGAAAGTTCAAATCGCAATATTTTGTCAATATTTACCCAACCTAACACCAATTTTTAATTTATCTCTATAAACAACAAAATATCTTTTAAAACAAAAAAAGTCGTGTTTTTCTACCCCTGGGTCTAAGAGGACAATTCATTGTTGCCAGTGAAACCTTCACGACGTTCACATTTCACCACTAAAATCTCAAAATTCTAGAATAAATACCTCGTCTGCAATATTCGTTTAAAAGTTTGAAATTTTCAACTATTTCCACCGTTAGAAAGCGCAATTATAATTTTCGGAAGATTCCGAAAGTGCGAATCCTGATATTTTATCAATTTCTATCTAACCCAAAAAATAATTTTTCATTTATCTCTAAAAACAAACAATTATCTGCCAAAATAAAAAAAAGTTGTTTCCCCACCCGTCTTGGTGTAAGACGCCAATTCATTGTTGCCAATTGAAACTTCATGACGTTCACATTCCACTACCAAAATTTCAAATTTTTAGCATAAATACATCATTTGAAATATTCGTATGAAATTTTGAAATTTTCAAAAATTTCCACCGTTAGAGGGCGCATTTATAGCTTTAGAGAGATTCGAAAAGTGCAGATCGTAATATTTCATTAATACCTATTCAAAGCTAAAATAAATTTTAAATTTTTTTTATAAACAAAAATGATGATGTCTACAGTCTTCAGATAGAAAGATGACAAAGCGAAAATATTATCTCTTCTGGTATTTTTTATTCTTATCTGGTTTTTTTATTTTATTATCCCCTTTTTTTTCCTTTGAAAATGTTATCTGTTTTTTTTTTCTTTGAAAACGAAATAAAAATTCAATTAATGCAGCTATATATTAAATATATGAATTCTCATAACATTGCACTGTCCAGGCTTGGAATGATATAAGAGACTTTGCTTGGCCATTTAGGATTTATTACAACCTGAAAATGTATTCTTTTATGTCGCAGTAAAAAAGAAGTTTCCTTCAGGAGGGGAATAGCAGAAGCAAGAAGAATCCGTAGCTTAATGAATATTAACAAATCGTGCCTTGAATCATATCAATCATAAAGTTAACACGTTGGAAATATTTGAGCTCAAGTTTAAATCTGAAAGATAAGCGAGAAGTAGAAATAAATAAATAAATAATAATCTTATTAGAAAAACGGGAAGGATTCGTTTATCGTTATTACGTTTCTCTGAGATGCAGATTCATCAGTGCAACGGACTACGACGATAAAATATTCATTCATTAGGAAGGAATGCAACCGGAGATAGAGCGTGCATTTAATAAATAACGATGTATCTACAGGAAGTGGATTTGCATGGGAAGGATACGAGAAATCAAAATAGAATGGATAAGCAATTTCGTTGCAAATCCTCCTATAGAGCAGTTTTTTTTTTAATTCGAAATATTTATCTTTAGGTATTTATTACGAAACGTACGATAACGAAAAATATAATCTTTAATTTCGGTTATAGATGATAGTTACAGGTGAAGGAAAAATAATATTCGCCTTTGAATTATGGTTATTACGTAAAACAATATTTTAAAGTGGTTTTCCTCAAGCTTTCGAGTAAATAATGCAAATATCTAACCATTGGCTGGGTTATCCTCTGAGCGACACTTTTGCGAACAAATACAGCCTAGAGCATATTGCCAGCTGATAAAGAATATACGGAGGGCGATCATAATGTTCTTCACACGAGTCTATAGATTTATACTCGTTCCTCCAAAGTTAACGAGTTACGACTTGTTTGAAAGCTTTCCTAAATTTGTCATTTCGTGTTAAAAACAAAATTCGTATCATTATTTCTCTCTTCGCTGGTGACCCGTAAAGTTCGCCTGCGAAATCTGGACGTTATTGCAATGGTTAGACGGGGGAAAGTTTTACATTTTCACAGCGATGAAGCTTGGGGATGACGCAAAAAAATCATGCCGATTTATTACAAGTATATGTGGATCATGCCTGTTCATAATGACATTGTTGCGAAGTGGATGCGCAAATTCATAGAAAGACTGCAGGGCTTCAAAGACCTTCCTCGTATCTCCGCCCTGCCCACGGTCAGTAGGGGACACCGATGGGCTTGAAAAGGCCGCCGTCCGTCGGATGGGACGTTAAGCCGTGGCCCCGTGTGCGGGAGAGCCATACCCTGTGCACGTTAAAGAACACGCTGGATGGCCTTGACGGGAGGCTACCATCTGTCTCCCAACAGCTGTTCCAGTGGGTCCCCTCCCCCACCCTTCTCTGAGCCTTCGGGGTCCATGTGACCTGGCCATTTAGCCCATGGTGTGCAAAAAAAGTGCAGCTCAGAGGTAAAACAACCCAACCCAAACCTTCCTCATATAGGAAGACCGAAGGAGGCCTTGAACAAGAGAACCATCGCTGCTGTTCGAGAACTCATTAAGAAAAACCCACACATCACCATTCAGATAATACCTTTAGATGTCAGTGTATCGATTGGTAGTGTGGAAACAATTATTCGTCGGCATTTAAAGTTCCGAAAGATTTGTGCCAAATGGGTACCCCTCAAACTGACAGAACAGCAATGCTAGAGTCGACTCGTGCAAGGAATGCTGACGATGTTTGAAATTAGTGGCCCCAAACGGTTAACAGAAATTACCACAGGTAGTGAGACATGGCTTTATTACTATACAATTCACAGAAAGATCAATAACTATGTTTTGTTTGCGGATAATGAACCGCATCCTCAAATCTTACTATAAGACTTTCGCTTAAGAAAGAGGATGTTCATAATTTTTTTCAATTCCCAAAGAATGGTAGCCGTGGACACCTTACCTGAAACAATGACTGAAAATGGTCAATACTACACCAACATTGTTTTGTCCAAAATGATTAAGGAGATGAAGGAACAGCATCCAATAATAGGTGAGTCAAGGGTTCTCCTTCTTCACGACAATATCAGTGCTCACAAAACCCGGTAAGTTAGCTCATTTGGAGCAGAAAAAATCAGTAACCCCATTTTGCATATTCACCCGATCTTGCACCAAAAGGTTTTTGGTTGTTTCCAAAAAATTAAAAGGAACTTGCTGGGAAACATTTTTCAAGGGTGCAAGACCTTGCAAAATGAGTTCATTTAGATTTATGGAGTATTCGCAACAAGAGTACCACCATGCATTCCGGGTCGGGGGTGGCTCAGTCGGTAGCGCGCCAGGCTCGTAATCTGTAGTTCCCAGGTTCGAGTCCCAGCTGGGTCAGCGTTGAGATTTATCTCCGCAAAATTCCGCGCCCTGCCCACGGTCAGTAGGGGACACCGATGGGCTTGGAAATGCTGCCGTCCGTCGGATGGGACGTTACGCCGTGGCTACGTGTGCGGAGAGCATAACCTGTGCACGTTAAAGAACACGCTGGATGACCTTGACGGGAGACTACCATCTGTCTCCCAACAGCTGTTCCAGTGGGTCCCCTTCCCGAACCTTCTCTGAGCCTTCGGGGTCCTTGTGACCTGGCCATTTAGTCCATGGTGTGCAAAAAACTGCCGCTCAGATGTAAAACAACCTAACCATGCACTCCAGAATTGGCGTAGATGTCTGCCACTTTGCATAGATGCTGGAGGGTTTTGTGTGAACCATATGGTGTAGGCGAGGATTAAAATATCCTGTTGACGAGTTTTGAAGTCGGTAAAGAGATTTCTGTAAAGTACAGATTTCCGCCTCATCAAATGAATGCCTGCAATAGTGAAGCAGCATTCAGGTTAAATTAAGCTGATTGGTGAAAGTCTGTAAGAACATCTGTAAATTCATTTCATTTTGAGAAATCTTGAACGCAGCTAAAGCCCGCAGAATTGAGCACATTACCATATGTCGTAATAACTGTAAATAAACTTATAAAAAAACATATGTCGTGAACTGTAAATATTATCAGTACTGTTATATAATTAACAGTATGTCGTCCTCTACTATCATGCATTCGTTTATTTCATCTCCCTACACGACATTTGGCACAGCACATCTGAAGCACACCTAATCATGGGTGTAAAAACCCCGGGAATCTGTGATTTCACCCACAATCACGTGCGAAAAGTAATCAATTGGACTAATTAATCGTCCTCTACTATAGGGCATCGGAAAATTTTACTTCTTTCATTCTCCACGTCCACCACAGACAGCAAAAGTTTTGTTGAGGTAAGTGCAATGGTTTTGTTCTGCAGATGCATGTGAACATTTTGAATGTTCCTCGTATCACACATACATACGTACTCAAAAATAAGATGTTTTTCCTGTGTTCCCTGAACTCTTTTTTTATCTTTTGAAAACACTTTTTTATCGGATCCCTTTGTATTATTCAACTAATATATGAGAAAAAATTTTAAAAGAGTTTTTTAGCTTTTCATTTTATGGTTTCTCTTTTTCTTTGGACCACTTCATTCATTTGACAAGGGCATTTCTTTTCGCTACGACGAACTTAATAGTTATTTATTAGACGCTTCTTACAAATCTTTTACTGCTTTTGACATTTCTTGTTTTCCATGTCTCTGAACAGTTTAAGGCAACACATTTACCAAGCTCACGGCATAAGATAATCTTTTGGCTTTCCTCCAGAATGAAAAGACAGTGAAATTGACATAAAAGGAATTCGCAGCTGGATATAAAAATATCTACCGAAACCGTATACAAAATAAATAAATTAAGAGACCGCTTTTGGATTCCTATCGAATAAGAATCTTCAGTGCAAATGAGTCTAAGGAGTCTTGTAGTCTAAGGAGCACTTTGAGCTTAAGTGTAAGTGGAAAATAATGGTAGTGAATTCTTTTAACCATACGAGGCTTTAAAACCCAAATAAATTCAAGTGAAGAGACTTTTATTTCAATGTTCATCAAATATACTAAAAATAAATTGGGTAGCACTTAAGCATTTCTTTACTTTGTAACATTAACAACGATACAGATGAAGCGGTACATTTGCAATATGCCAAATATCGTAAAATTCCTGGGAGTTATTTGAAAAAACTTTGTCTCCAGTTCTTTGGATAAGTCTTATCTTTTAACAGCCCATGAAAGAAAAAGGGTTCTCAGTCGGTAACGCTCCAGGCTCGTAACCTGCAGTTCTCAGGTTCGAATCCCAGCTGGGGCCACCGTTGAGATTTATCTCAGCAAAACTCCTCGCCCTACTCATGGTCAGTAGGGGCACCGATAGGCTTGGAAAGGCCACCATCCATCGAATGAGACATTAAGTAATGGCCCTGTGTTGAGGAAAGCCATACCCTGTGCACGTTAAAGAATACGCTGTATGGCCTTGACAAGAAATTGTCATCTGTCCCCCAACATCTGTCCAGTGTGTCCCCTAACCTTCTCTGAGCCTTCGAATCCTTGTGTCCTGGCCATTTAGCCCATTGTTGCCAAAAACGTGCCACTCATAGGTGAAACAGCCCAACCTTAAACGCAAAAAGACATGTAATAATGCCAATTGTCTGTCTAAGATAGTGTTCCTGTAAAGTTCCAACTATTGGGTGAAGTTAGGCATGTAGCCAGTTTCTCCTTTTGAGGTGCGAGAAGTGCTAAAATAATCTATCTAATTAATCTAAATCTTGATAGGCCCGACATAAAACATCAGGGCCAAGACCTTCGTGTTGGTTGGGAATTGCCATTTGTGGGTATGAGCTCTCCAAGTTGTTTATGTGGAAGAGACCTATTCTCATAATCACAAAAGGTGATTTGTGTTGTTAATCGCTGAAGGCTCGTAGACTGAGTTGTGATGTCACCATATGTAGTCCTACGATCCATCACTAGACTTTTATTTCTATTATTATTACTGGTACGTTTTTATAGCACATGTGTTTAAAATAAAAAGTTCACTAGAGTCAAAATAAGGTAAAATCTTCCTGCCAGTATCATTAGAAAACAATCTAAATGCTGCAGTTTGTTACATAGACTTTTTAATAGCTATCTAACCATGCATATCATGTGGGCATTAATGACAGCCACAAATAATACGATAATGCTAAAAATACAAATAATTTATCTTGTAAATAATACGCATTTATAAATAAGTATTTCCATAAAACTACACCAGTAATAATAATAGAAACGAATAATAAGAATTATTTGTGTGAAACCTAAGATGGAGTAACATTTTGGCCCATCGATTATATGTTATAGGAGTTGTTGGTGATGATTCAGAAAACTAAAATTTCACAAATTAACTCAGGTTGGGTTGGATTGTTTTACCTCCGAGCGGGACGTTTTTGCGCACTATGGCCAAATGGCCAGGTCTCAAGCACCCCGAAGGCTCTGATAAGGTTGAGGACCCACTGGAACAGCTGTTGGAAGACAGATGGTAGCCTCTGAGCAAGGCCATCCAGCTTGTTCTTTAACGTGCAAAGGGTATGGCTCTCCCGCACACGGAGCCACGGCTTAACGTCCCATCCGACGGACGGCAGCCTTTCCAAGCCCATCGGTGTCCCCTACTGACCGTGGGCAGGGCGGGGAATTTTGCGGAGAAAAATCCCAATGGTAACCTAGCTGGGACTCGAATCTGGGAACTGCAAATTACGAGCCTGTCGCGCTACCGACTGAGCCACCCCCGCCCCTAAATAGGCATGATAGTATATTGATTGACCGCCCTTTAAAAACCTTATTAGGAAATAATGAAGGTTTCAGAACTATAAGTTTCGTTTCGTAATCATCAAACGAATAATTAGTAAAAGTATTCAAATGTGAGTAAAGAAATCAAAATTTGTGGTGATTACCAATTTACTTACACTGGGAATTCTTTGGAAAGGAGAATGTTCTAATCTTAGTTAGTTGTCCATTTTCACTGTAAAGAAAAGGCTACAACTTTCCTTACACCAGTTAATGGTGAGAAGTAACATCACATTCTGATGAAAGGACACATATGAGAAGTGAAGAGTAACAATATAGAAAGAAGTAACATGGCATTATTTTCTATTTAACGCCAGAATTGGTTAAAGTAAAACCATTTTCGGGTGAAAGTTAATGCACGAAATGCGAAACAGATATGAAATAAGGATTACATTATTCCTATATTTTTAAAAATTGATTTGATGGGATTTATAGCCAATGTTCGCTTTAAAGTCCCAATGAGAAAACATCGTTTTTTTTTTTGACATATTCGGAATTCAATGATTGTTTTAGCGATGAGCATTCACAACATATATGACAGCACAGACAACTATGTCATATCGGGACTCGAACCGGACAAGATCAGAGAATGACAGGATGAAGTACAGGCCACTTGGTCAGTCCATATCTTGTTCAACGAAGTTACACCAGTGGCTCTTAAAAAAACTCTTAGTGATAAACCAGCTAAAACTGGAGCTCGAAAGCTAGTAGAACGGTTCTTTAAAAAACAAAAGAAAACAGGAACTCAGTTCAAGACATTATTAGCTCTTTTAAACCTTTGTGAACATGTATGATCATAGCTATGCTAGAAATAAGTTACTGGGATGAGATGCCATAATCTCAAAGACTTTCTTGGCAAGCTTGACAATGCATTCATGGTTTGTAATGATGTTTAAATCTCTATGAATTATAGAGCTACAAACCAACCATGGGGGAGAGAGGACTTCTACAGCTGATCCCAACACTGTGTTTTGAAATGACTGCAGCTTTCTAATAGCTGTCGTATTAGAATAGCCCCATACAAAAGTTACATAACATAGAATAGGCTTGTGGCCATTTTGTAAATTAAGACTTTGTTATTGATTGAAAGATCTGAATTTCGTGAAATTAGAAGGAATAGCTTGAGTTCAAGATGTCTTGTTTATAAGGGGGTTAGTGGTTAACACTCTTGGCTACTGATCTAAAGGGACCTGGGTTCGAGCCCTGGGTAAGGCATGGTTGTGTGTGTTGTTTTTCTGCTGAGATCCTGCCATCCTCACAGACGTACTATGGCATATAAACTGACAGGCTACTGTCAAACCTCTGTGGCAAGCAGCTGCTTGAGGGGGTATTTATTTATTTTTATTATTTATTTTTAGTGATCTGAATATTCCAGTTTAATCTCTTATGAATTGTGACATCAAGGTATTTGGCGATGACTTTCCACACAATATGCTTATCGACGATTTCGCAACACGGAAAGAGATGCAATCTCTTGTAGGTGGAGAGCACCGCTACATTTTTCTCAGCATTAATTTTGATGCACAATTTCACACACCATTTTTCAAAGAGTAACAACATCTCTTACATTCTGACTGCAATCATTGGTGAAATCGAAGATGCCAGGGATGCTATATCGTCTGCATAGAGAGATATTTTCACCTTGTCATTCTTGGGTAAATCAGGAAAAAAATATTAAGGGGAATCGGACCGAGGAGAGAGCCTTGAGGCACTCCAGCTGAGATTCCTTTGGTAGTTTAGATGTCATTTCCGACCCGAACTTGATAAGTTCTATCCGTCAGATAGTTTTGCAACATAGTCACTCTAGCTGATGGAAACTTGAATAAGTTTGAAGACTAGCCGTCGATCCGAACCCTATTGAACGCTTTTTCTACATACAAAAAGATTGCAGCCGTTGATTTCCTTTTTCTTTCGGGCTTCCGCTATTGTTTCGACTACGTGGAGCACCTGATGAACAGTAGAATGACTTTTGCGGAAGCCAAATTACTCCAATGGCAAGATATTGTTGAGTTCAAGGAAGGCCTCGATGCGGTTTAAGGTGATTTTTTCAACTACCATTCCAGGCAAGATAGCAAACTGATTGGTTTTTAGTTTTTGTGGAGAGAATGGATCTTGCCCGGGTTTTGGAATCACGACAATAATGACTCTCTTCCAAACGATAGGGAAATATTTATTTTTAAGAACTTCGTTAATCAAATTAACGAAGCTCTTAAATTAAATTAACCAAGCTTCGATTTCCACATGCATCTTAACAACTGTCAAGTAGATCCTCTTCCTCTTCCTAGCTCTAAGAACTTAAGGTCATGTGACATGTTCATTTAGAACATTGTGTGCAAAAAAGAGTTACTCAGAGATACACTGTTCGAGTCCCAGCTGGGTCAACGTTGAGATTTATCTCCGCAAAATTCCCCGCTCTTCCCATGGTCAGTAGGGGACACCGATGGGCTTGGAAAGGACGCCATCCGTCGGATGGGACGTTAAGCCGCGGCCCCGTGTGCGGAAGAGCCATACCCTGTGCACGTTAAAGAACACCCTGGATGGCCTTGACGGCAGGCTACCATCTGTCTCCCAACAGCTATTCCAGTGGGTCCCCTCCCTCAACCTTCTCTGAGCCTTCGGGGTCCATGTGACCTGGCCATTTAGCCCATGGTGTGCAAAAAATTGCCGCTCAGAAGTAAAACAACCCAACAACCCAAACAACAACTCAGAGATACAACAATATGACTCGCCATAGAGGGTTGTGCACACGGACACATCGTAGAAAGAATAAATTTAAGGACGTTAGAAAGTTTTTTTTAATTAGTAAGTAAAATTTTTCAAACAACCAGTAGCTTCCTACCACCATATAGTACCATTATTTAATCTTTGCCACAAAAAAATTTAACTCTTGTGATTAGTAGAGAGAGCGTTTCCGTCGGGAAGAAGTATTCTTCTTCCTTCCGTTGTCAAATGCCTATTTTCAATTTGCAGTTAGTAATAAATTAACGCAATCAGACATAAGAAAAACCCCTTCACATAAGAAGATTAGCATCGATCTGAAGAAAGGAATCTTCCAAAAGCTTCCGTGAACTAAAAACCTCCGGCGAACTTTCAGCTTCTTAGATAAAAGGAAAATCAAAATTGTCAATAAACACTGCTTTAATATTAGAAAAATATTAAAAAAATATTTGAAATAATCAATGAAAATCTAACTTCGAAGCTCTATAAATGCTAAAATATGATTTTAGTGAAAACGTGACTGAAGGCATATCAAAGATCGTAATTAAATATATTTAAAACTCGATTTTTTTTTCAAATGTATTCGTTCAGTATTTAAAGAGTTATGGAAGCTAGAATATTTCGCAAAAGTAATGCGTCGAACAAATTCATCTCAGAAAACAATTACAAAATAAATATTTTTTCAAACCGTTTAATAAAATAAATATACATTTTAGAAATCTGCATAATGATTATTTCGATATAGACATTTTTAAACGTTTTTTATTAAACCAGATAATTTATTGTTAAATATCCCAGATCCAATTACTCTATAAATACTTAACGAATAGAATAGTGTTAAAAAATGAGATTTAAATAGATTTGATTATATTCTTTAATATTATATTCAGCCACATATTTCTATTAGACGCATATCTTAGAAGTTATAGAGCTTGGAAGTTAGATTCCCATAATGTGGAAATTTGTTAATATTTTGGTAGGCCAGTGTTCAAGGTATAGTGATGACTTTAGACCAAGCATTATTCTAAGTACAGCAACTTTTGAAGCACCCTGTATTCTGAAGATTAAAAAAAAACAACATAAAATAGCAGAATTTAATGCAAAATGCAACACTGTATGTCAGATGAAGATTATAAACAACGGAAGCCTTCGTTGCCATGAAGAATAATTAAACGTGATGTAACAGTTAAAATGGCTAATAATTCAATAAATTTAACTTTAAATTTGATATTCATAAACATTATCTTTTTCTTTTACTGAATTTAACTAATGTAACATTTAAGGTAAATATTTTACTTTTCTAAAACAAGTTCGGTCTTTATAAACGTTTCAAACAATTTTGATTCAGAGTTATTTACCTTTGTAATATACAATTTTCTTTATGTAGACATTATGAAATTTGCTTGATGATTTACACTCTGGTTTGGACTAATTGAAAAAGTCAGTAAGAGAATTTAAAGATAAATGTGTGTGTTTTGTTCAACAACAGATAATATAAGAACTTTAAAAATAATGAATGATAATCAATTAGCAGTTAAGGATTTGGGTTGTTTTACCTCTGAGCGGCACTTTTTTGCACACCATGGGCTAAATGGCCAGGTCACTTGGACCCCGAAGACTCAGAGAAGGTTGGGGGAGGGGACCCACTGGAACAGGTGTTGGGAGACAGATGGTAGCCTCCCGTCAAGGCCATCCAGCGTGTTCTTTAACGTGCACAGGGTATGGCTCTCCCACACATGGGGCCACGGCTTAACGTCCCATCCGACGGACGGCGGCCTTTCCAAACCCATCGGTGTCCCCTACTGACCGTGGGCAGGGCGGGGAATTTTGCGGAGATAAATCTCAACGCTGACCCAGCTGGGTCTCGAACCTGGGAACTACAGATTACGAGCCTGGCGCGCTACCGACTGAGCCACCCCCGCCCCTGTAGAGAATGGAGTCACAAGGACACGGGGGGGGGGGGATCATACCTCATATTTGAGAATGCTAGTTTCCGGAACGAAGGCTAAAAAAATGTGGAAAATATAAAATATTTATAATTCCGGGTGACGAACAAACGTAGAAAAGTGCTTCTTATAGGTCCGCTGCGTGACGTCACTGGTGGCGGAAATCTTCGATTCATTATTGTTCTGCTGGTACTTGACCGATCCGTTTCATACTTCGTGTGGTGGTCTCACATAGTACTAACGATGTTCGGTTAGGAGACCATGGGCCTGGAGTAATCTCTATGCAAGTGTCTGTAAAATCTGGCGGCACTGTCACTGCCTATCTTATGAATGGAGTAGTTCGTTGTCGATCGAGAGTTGTAAATGGAGTAGTACGTTGTCGATGGGAAAAGTTATGAATGGACTGACGTTTCGCGCCAAATTTTTTTTGGGGGGAGTGGGGGCAAGTTTACTACTATATTATTCCACGCATTTTCAAAAACGTGGAAACAAAGGGAAAAATTTTATACTACAACCGCGTTCTGGCTCGATATCTCCCCCCCACCTCCACTACCACCCTTTATTTTATTTTATTTTTTTGTAGATCCGGGAATGCAAGGACCTCAAGCCTCAGAATTTGTTAGGCCCAATAGACAGCTCTTAGGAGACAATGGAGCCGACCAGTGTGTTATTCAACGTGCAGAGAGTAGTAGCATAAATGAGAGTTCTGGTACAGTGTTAAAGTATACTGAATTTTATGTTAATCTATGGGAAAAGTTTTGAGAGAAAATTATTTAAACTCATTTTTTTTTGTGAGAAATTGTGTGAAAATGAGATGATCTATGATAACTAAACAAAACCACATCATTTTATCTCTTTCATACACACACACACACACCTCATTTTTATAAAAATTAGTTTAAATGTTCATCTCCCCAAAAACTCCCAAAGCTTATCCCATAGATTAACATAGAATTCTCTATAGTTTAACACTGTGCCAGAACTCTCATTTATGCTACTACTGCAGAGGAAATAGCTCTTCAGTACACGAGGTCACAACTTTACATCCCTCTGACTGACCGCGGCATTTCAAGGCCGGGGGGGGGGGGAGTTTACGGAGATAAATCTTAACGCTGCCACTGTCTTGACTCCAAACTGAGAGGTGTTACCATATGGAAAATATACCGACTAACAACACCAGCCTACTGTAATTGGACTTTGGGGTACGGTTGTTATAATTATAAATAATAATATGCATTAAAAGTTACACTGTGTTAATAAAAAAAAACAACAGTGTATTCACATCATTTACCCTTTCCTCGTCTTTGTACACGATTGTACATTCTTCTTACTGCTGTTCTAGCCAAGGTCACCTAGATCCAACATATCCACAAGAAGTTAGTTTTTAAATACACTCAGTGTTCATCGAATTATGACCACCTCCCTCCATGTTATATATGCGATAGTTAACTTCGAAGTTCTGTAACTTCTAAACTATGCGTTTTATAAGAAAATCTAAATGGAAGATAAATTAAAGATCTCAATCAAATCTCTCTAAATCTCGATTTTCGATAATGTTCACTTTGTGCTTAAAGAGCTATGGACTTTGAATATTTAAAAATAACAATGCAAGTCTTAGGAAAATTGAAAAATAACGGGAAATAATTTACATTAACTTTCCAAATATACATCTGTTATATTAAGTGGTGTGAATTAATACTTCTTTTTCAAATTATAAACTAATTTCTGATTGAAATTCTAACGTTAGGAGTTGCTGTTGTTAGATATTCAAGCTTCCACAACTCTTTAAATACTAAGGGAATATGGTTGAAAAATCGAGTTCAGATTTGATTGAGAATCTTTAATTTATCTTCATCCCATTCTGTCACAAAACTATCTTTTAGAAGCAATAGAGCTTTGAAGTTAACTTCCACTGTTATATATTGGGGGCGGGGGTGGCACAGTCGGTAGCGCGCCAGGTTCGTAATCTGTAGTTCCCAGGTTCGAGTTCCAGCTGGGTCAGCGTTGAGATTTATCTCCGCAAAATTTCCCGCCCGGCCCACGGTCAGTAGGGGACACCGATGGGCTTGGAAAGGCCGCCGTCCGTCGGATGGGACGTTAACCCGTGGGCCGTGTGCGGGAGAGCCATACACTGTGCACGTTAAAGAACACGCTGGATGGCCTTGACGGGAGGCTACCATCTGTCTCCCAACAGCTGTTCCAGTGGGTCCCCTCCCCCAACCATCTCTGAGCCTTCGGGGTCCATGTGACCTGGCCATTTAGCCCATGGTGTGCAAAAAAGTGCCTCTCAGAGGTAAAACAACCCAACCCAATCCACTGATATAACATGGAGGGAGGTGGTCATAATTTAGTTAACACTGAGTGTGTATTTATATATAAATATAAGGTTTTAATTGAAATTGAATCTGAAAATTCATTTGTTAGCTGTCGATTTTTAAAAATTTAGTAAATAATTCTAAAGTATTCAATAACATTGTAATAAAATCGTAGTAAGTAAATGATCTTATTTTTGACTATTCTAAATTGAATAGTTTGTAGTTAAATTTTAAACAAATTAAATCTTTATGCATATTTGATTTCCCTCGATTTTTCCTTCCTTTGTTCGATGTCTCTCCAGGCCCGATGTATCGAAATGGCTCTGTTCTAGCTCACGTTTACGATAAGACAACAAATCCTATTATGCTAATTTGCTAGGCATTATTATATCTGTGGCAATGGCTAATGAATTGGAGTCATGTTTTACAATAACTTCAATAATGCAGATATAATCACAAACTCTGCTATTGTACCCATGACCAGAAATTCTATATAGAACATAAGTAGTCTGAGAGGATGTCTGAAATTCCATGGATGCAAATGAGAGATGTTTCTAATCTCTTGAGTGTTTCAATCTCTCGCATTAAGAACATCAGATCCGAAGATTTCGTTTGTATAACAGAGAAATCTCGTCTAGCCGTCGAATGGTTTCATATTCATAAAGCTGAATGACGAATGCAGAAATTTAGATTTATTCTTCCGGAAATAATAATTGCTTCGTAGAGTTTGTTTTGTTTGCAGTAGAGATGCATTCATTAGAATCATCAAAGGAATACCTTAAATGCAAATGAGACGAAATTCCAAATCGGAAAGTTTCGATGGATTTCCTTCTTGCAGGAGATTCTTGTTTCTGAGACGATCTTTTCTCTTCGAAGATGTGCTGAAAATCGAAATAAAGGAAGTGATCGTCCTTATCATCACTCTGCGTTCCCTGGCGATTGTGATCGTGAAATCCCGATGGAGCTCAAGAGCAGAATTAATGTTTGAATTATGATTCCTCTTTCGGATCTTCCAACGATGCCGATATTTAATTAAGAGGAAGTGGCATCTTCTAGTTTCCGCAATGGATGCATTTTGAATAGTGTTCGAAAGCAACAACGGGAGCTGGAGAACAGGTACTTACTAGGATTTAGTTTCGGGGGGGGGGGGATTAATTATATTTCAGAAATTATATGTGTCGTAATACAAGGGTTCCGAGAATAGAGTTTCGAGGAGGGTTTCAAGAATTTTATTTTGGGGTGCGTCCGAGAATTCAGTTTCGCAGAGGTTCCGATAATTTCCGTCCATAAAAAAAAATAAAATAAATACCCCCTCAAGCAGCTGCTTGCCACAGAGGTCTGACAGGAGCCCGTCAGTTTATATCCCGTAGCAGAAGGTCTGTGAGGCTGGCAGGACCTCAGCCATATGGGACTAAAATAAAATTATACAAAGGAAATTTTTTTTTTAGATTTTAAAGCAGGTAGACAAGTTTGAAATTTAACAGGAGCAGGACTGTGAGACGAAAAAGAAGGTGACGAGTTCTGGTGTCGTTGATATTCTACGCTGGTGCTGATATCCTTTTTTTTACTCTTCGGTAGTGAGTGTACTATATGAAGGAGCGTCCTTTCTTTTCTTCACCCTAGGTGCGGGTATATTTCGGAGCTTTTCAGGTCTGTTTTTCTTTTTCTTTTTTCCTTTTTTCCCGTCTGTGTCTATATTATCGACAGACTGTGTATATTTCGACAGACTTTGGTGTGGAAGTTCTGCACTACGCGCAGCAGTTTCTGCGTGTACTTTAATTTTGTATTTTCAAAATGGATGATCCCTCTGGAGGGTCAAAACGTTTACGTAGTGACAACTCTGCAATGCAGCAATAGTTTCAGTCTCAATATTCCAAAACGTTTATGAATAACTCTGATCTGTTATCTTATGCTAAATCAAATGGATGTACATCTTTTTCCATTAGGATAAAAGGTATTTCGAAGCCCATATCCACGGCTAAACCTAATTTCTTGAAGCAGCAGCTGACAGCTCAACTTTCAAACCCAGAAGATATTTTAATCGTCAAACGTACTAAGACGAACGACTTGATAATCACAACAACTATCATCGAATGCACCCTTGAGTTACTAAATATCACACAGATATTAAATACTCCAGTTGAGCATGAAATCTTGACAGAATCATTAACAACTAAATTTCTACTTCGCAACATTGATACTGAAATCTCTATCGATGACTTATTTACGGAACTATCAATTCAAGGTCATCATATTTATTCGATTCGTCGTTTTTTCAAACGTGATGGCAACACCATGTCTCCCTTATCAAGTGTGTTAATAACAATTGTTGATCTACAAATGCCCCACGAAATAATTCTATGGTGGGAAATACATCACTCCACCCTTTTCATAGATAGACCACGACATGTGATAACTGTTGCAGATTTGGACACGGAAAGAAAACATGTCGGAGCAAACCTCGATGTTCCCGATGTGGTGAGGAACATCATGCTACATCTTGTACAGTCGCTCAAAAAAGTATCCGAACGCTATGATTGACTACAGAATTCCGAAAAAAATATCTCGCAATGATTTTTTTAGAAATTAGTGATCTGGCAACCTTCGTGTATTGTACACGAAGGTTGTCAGATCACTAATTTCTAAAATAATCGTTGCCATGTATTTTTTTTTTAATTCTGTAGTCAATCATAGCGTTCGGATACTTTTTTGAGCGACTGTACATCTTCTGAACTACATTGTTGTTTATGTGACGATACGCATGAAGCCACCTCCTTTCAGTGACCGAAGCGCCAACTTGAAACCACTATTCTCAACTATAAATGTACCAGACGTACTACTTATGTTGCAGCTAGAGCGGCCATATTACCCTCAAGACAGACATATGCATCTACAACCCGGAAAAATCTAATGCCTCCATCGGATGTTACTACAACTCAAGAAATGTACAATGGGATGTCACATCTTATCACATCGTTAATAGAAAAGGCTCTGTCTTAATTCGAGATGCGTTTATCAGTCATGTTCTCCTCTTTCATGCCGGAATTACCAAGACAGACTGACTCAACTACCCAAAGCAGAATTGAGATTGCACCTACTTCTAAGCCACTTAATCCTCAAGACATATCTTCTGCACAAATTACCATGGATAAGAATGCTTCTCTGAAAACGTCCTCAAGTTTGAGTATTCCGGAACAGAGTGCGACAATGAACTACTTCTACTATGGACATCAATGTTCCACAGCACCCTGATGATCCCATCAATAACTTTTCTGCTGTGGATTTTCTTGACAGTCCTTACATTCCTCATAAAGGAAAACAAAAGTCTAAGGGGAATAAATAATTCGTTCCCTCCTCCGTTTCTCCTTTTTCTTTTTATGTGTCTTCTTTTTCTTCAATGGAATGCCAGAAGCCTTGGTGCTAACTCCTCTCTCCTGTTGGTTGGAATTTCTTCCTTTTCCCCGGATATCATTTTGTTACAGGAAACTTGTCTTGATTCTAATTCTCATTTTATTATCCCTAATTATATTATTTATCGGAAAGATCGTGTTACTGGACGTGGTGGTGGCCTCATGATTGTTGTTAAAGCTTCTCTTTCCAGTCGTATCCTCAACATTCCAGATAATCCATCTTGTTGCATCGGAGAATTCATGGCGATTGAAGTATTTTTCCAACGCAAATCGTTCATAATTGTTAATGTATATATCCCGGATGCCATTTATGGTCTTAATACCCTTAATTATCTGGAAACTACACTACCTCCGATTTTACTGATTGGCGGAGACTTCAATGCTCATCATTCATTATGGGGTTCCCGGACTCCAAATTGCTTCTTGGCTTCAAAATTCTTCTATGTGTTTAATGAATTCTGGTACAACCACCAGACGAAGCTTCTTAACCTCGTCATGTATCGACTTAACATTCTGTTCCGAAAATATCTTTTTAGATAGTTCCTGGCGCGTCATCCCATCATCTTCGGGTAGTGGTCACCATCCCATTATAATACAGATGTTTCATCATAATACTTCTTCGTTACAGCATGTAGATTCCTTTCTTTTAAATAAACAAATTGATTATAGTTCTTTCAACGATTCTTAGAGAACACCGACCTATCTGAAATTACTTGTTATGACGATTTTGAAAAGCATATTCTTTTAGCTGCGGAAAATGCCATTATCACTCGCAGACATTATAGAAAATCTTTGACTCCATGGTGGAATACAAAATGTCAAAAAGCATTGGCAAAAAAACATCGTAAATTTTTCATCGCACGATCATCTTTGCTCAAGTCTGATTGGATGAATTATAAACGCAGTGTAGCTAAACTTAAAGTTACCATTTCACGTGAAAAACAGAGATATTGGAATCACATATCCAACGTTATTCGTTCATCTACCAACATCTTCTCACACTATCGTCGACTTCAACATTTTTTAGGATCTCCATCTTCAACATCCACGAATCTCCTCATTCATAATTCCACCATTTGTGTCCAAGCTCAGGAACAAGCCAATTTGTTTGCCACTCAATGGGCGACTACTGATCCTGTATTACAGCATCCTGAAATCTCTTCTTCTGCATTTGATTTCTCCTCAATCTTGGATTTGCCTTTTAATATAGCAGAATTAAAACATGCTATACAACGACAACGAAAAACATCTCTGGGTCCAGACAACATCTCGGCAACCATGATTAAGAAGATTCCTGACAACCATTTAGAACAATTACTGATCACCTTTAATCAAATATGGTCAATTGGCATTATTCCTCAATCTTGGGCGATGTCCACTCTTATTCCCATCAAAAAACCAGGTAAAGATGGAACTGACATTAAATCATACAGACCTATCGCACTAACGTCAATCATGGTCAAAATGTTTGAACGTATAATTTGGTCACGCCTATCATGGATTCTAATTAACACAGCATTTCTTCCTACTGAGATGCATGGTTCAGTTCCTGTTAAAGGTACAGGGCATGCATTATCTCCTTTAATATTCAATATTAATGAAACTCTCCAACGTAAGCATGTTGCAATTATTTTGCATTTAGATATTCAACGAGCATATGATTCTGTGTCCATTCCTGCTCTTCTTCATAAACTTCTTCAAATTGGAATTAAAGGTAATTGCCACTAAAGGTTTACGAATTACCTGATAAATCGAAGATTTCGGATTCGTTCGCGTGGACGCTTTTCGGACATACAGTATCCAGCTAATGGCATTCCTCAAGGTAGTGTGCTCTCACCTTTCTTGTTTAATATTTTTTATCTGATCTAGCGAGCCGAATATCTGATAATTTCACCATATCCATATATGCTGATGACATCATACTCTTTGGCTCGGGTGCCAATTTTCATTATCTTTTCAAAAAATGTCAGGAAAATCTTTTACTTATTGATGAGTGGTCTAAATCTTGGGGTTTGTCCTTTTCAGCTCTAAAGAGTTCGGCCATGCTTGTAACCCGGAGAAAGAAGACAATAAAATCTCCTCTGTACCTGCATAATTTACCCATACCATGCGTGAATACAATAAAAATCATAGGAATTCATCTTCAGAAAACAGGCTCTTTGAAGAATCATTTTTTACATCTCCGTGAATCTGGCCAAAACATTCTCAATGTCATACGAGGTATTGCTGCGAAGAAACATAACATACCTAGTGCCACGCTCCTTACAATTGCAAACGCCACTTTACGTGCAAAGTTTTTATACTGTGGTCATTTTCTATCTTCTGCTCCACAATCAAATTGGAACATCATTAATCATAATTTATCACGCTGCCTTACGAGCAGCCACTGGACTTCCCCGAGCTACACCTCTCCCAATTCTCTATGCACTGACATCAACTATACCTTTGAACATAGCTGCTCGCCTGATGGCAACCAAAATATATTTGAAAGAACGTTGCTCTCCGTATGCCTCGTCGTTTCGCAATGCATGTCAAGCGCCGCATTATCTCAAACATTGCAAATGGAAAACCTCACAAAGACCATTCTTGCTTATAGCTAATGACCTAATGATGACCTCACAGATTCCTGACGACAAGCCCTCTTCCAGAAAGTTAAATCACTCTCCCTGGTCTACTCCTCAGATACAGATCACAACAAATAAGTTCTCGTTTCAACATTCCTTTGATAATCATCATTGTGATGTTCTGCACGATTTCAACCTGATTCTACATAATCAATGGAATAAATAAATAATTATTGAAACAGACGCATCAAAATCCCGCAATGGCGTTGGATTGGGCATCATATGTCCACAATTACAAGTGAATGTGGCTATCAGTCGCCTTCATATTTTTTCCACTTTCAGCGCGGAAGCTGAAGCTATTAGAATTGCTTTACAACAATATACTACCGAGGCTACAGACTACATCATTTTAACTGACAGCAAAGCGGTTCTCTTCGCTCTACTCAACATCTCCTCTCAATCTCATTCTGCAATCCTAGCTCTTCATAATCAAATTATGGAATCATCTAGGATTGTTTCTAGTGTCACCCGCAACTTTTCCCCTTCGAGGCATACGGTATGAACTTAAAATGTTCCGCGTTTACTAAAATAATTATCTTATCTAGAACTGCATGTCAATAGCTTGATGATCTGACTTCGAAATTTAATGCCTTCAAACAAATATTTTTGAAAGAGTGGCCGAAAGAAGATTTTAGATTCGAACCAGGAACAATCTACAAGCTAGCAATACCCAGTTCCGTATTCTCTAACTGTAGTTGCGACGAGTAAGAGATTTCACATGATTGACCAAGATCCAATTTTTGTTTGAACAATAACAAAAATTTTGAATTTATTTAAATTCAACACTTAACAAAGTTCCACCACTGGCTTATAAAGGTGGATGATTTTACATTACAATTAATTGACTAAGTACTCACTCCATTCAGTTAAGCTTAAGTTCGAACAACACTCACACAAAATAATGAAAATAAAACTTAAAAGTGAAAGTGACAACAAGCAGAGTAAGTTAAATTAAAATAACTTTACCATGTTGAAGTTTCTCCGGAACGAGAACTGTATTCTGCTAAGTTATTGTGATGTGCACACGGCGTAAATTTTCATGAAACACCCACTCCAGATTTCTCTGATCGTGGCTTTTCCCAAGCAAAGCAAATTTCTTTAAATTTCGCCTAACATACTTAGGTAAAAGTTTATCATCTCACTAATTTAAGAGATGTCTAATTTAACACTTTCCCTCCCTATATCATGGCCTAAAAGTCAGTCCAGTGAATTTCACTAAAGTTGGACTTAGCAAAGATAGCAAAAGAAAGATAGAAAAAGACCAAACCCTGGTCTGTTAGTCTGATCAACCCACACCGAACTGTTCCTCCCGGGTCGAGCGTGATAATATCTTTCTGGCAACCCTGGGAACTCTCGACCAAAAAGGGCCAATCAGAACCGAGCCCTGGGCAAAACCCGACTCCATTTCCATATTTCACAAGTGAGATGGAGCTCTGCTGCCAGCCAACACTCTCATTCCTCTCGAAGGCCAATGTCTGCTTTTGGGGCGAGGTGAAATTGTTTCACAAGACACCTCTCGTCTCCGTACATTAGTCAAGTTCCCTCTCGGCAACCAATGTAAACAGATGAAACGGAACCCTGAATGAAATTCGCAACGGAGATGTTGCACCCATTAACCTCCGAAGACATCTCGAGACACAAAGTGGTTGCATCAGGATAGAAATGAAATACAGTATATAAAAAAATTAAAATAAAAAAAAATCAATAAAATCAATAAAATCAATAGGTCTGCGACCTATCACTAGTATGCAATTTATCTGGGTTCCTGGACATCATGGTATCGACATCAATGAAGAGGCGGACAGACATGCTAAGGTTGGAGCTTCTTTTCCTCAAGCAACCAGTCCCTTCCTGTTCTATTTAGAAGATGCTTTAGCTACTGCTTCCAAATCTATTCGCCAAATTCTAGACTTTGAGTGGAATTCTTCATATTATGGCACACGATTACCATATCTTTCGAGATTTCAACCAAAACGGACGTTCATGTATACCTCACGTTCATCAGAAATACTCATTTGCCGCCTTCGAGGTGAGGTTGCTCCTCTCAATGCTTTCCTTTTCAAGTGTAAACTTTCTGAATCACCTCTTTGCCCTATCTGCCCAGAAGTTGAATCAACATTTCACTACATTATTCAATGCAAGCATTATGATCTGGAACGACAGAATATGTACCTTTCCTATAGAAAAAAATCACAATTTTTCTCTTGCTCCCTGGTCTCTTAGTGATATTCTTGCTCTTCAAAATCAGGCTCTGATTCTTGCCCTGAAAACTTTCGTTTTTGCATCTGGTCGTTTTTCTTCTGTTTTTCGTCATTAAACATCTTTCAAAATTATCTTTACTTAGGGATAAAAAGGCTTCTAGGCCAAAAATCCCATTTTTTGGCCCGCCTCATGTGGACACACTCACTCCCCCCTTGAAATTTAACATACGACGACAGGATTTTTTTTTCGGGGGGACGTACCCAGAGGGCGGGTCGTTCAGACTCCCGGACCCGCCTCTCTGGGTACGTCCCTGCTAGACAATGATGCTGATCTGTCCTAATACCAAACAATGCTCTAAAAGAGCAACATATTATCTCATTTAAAATAATTAAAATTTATAACTTAGACATTTTGTTACTTTACTGATAAAGCATAACGAAATATTTTGATTTCTTACAATCTCGAAAACTGTATGTTTTCTGATTAGTACTTTTTTTCTGCACATTGAAGTTATCTTCATGGCAGAAACGAAACCTTGATTTTCTACGGAGCAAAGTTTGGTGCTACTTTTAACTTTTGTACGCTACTTCTCTAAACAATCAGGGGCAGTGGTGGTTCAGTCGGTAGCGTGTCAGGCTCGAAATCTGTAGTTCCCAGGTCGTTGAAATCTGTAGACCAGTTCCAGTTCGAGCTGGGTCAGCGTTGAGATTTATCTCCGCAAAATTCCCCGCTCTGCCCACGGTCAGTAGGGGACACCGATGGGCTTGGAAAGGCCGCCGTCCGTCGGATGAGACATTAAGCTGTGGCCCCGTATACAGGAGAGCCATACCCTGTGCACATTAAGGAAGAAAGGCTGAATGGTCTTGACGGGAGGCTACCATCTGTCTCCCAACAGCTGTTCCAGTGGGTCCCCTTCCCCCAACCTTCTCTGAGCCTCGGGGTCCTTGTGACCTGGCCATTTAACCCATGGTGTGCAAAAAAGTGCCGCTTAGAGGTAAAACAATCCAACTCTAAACAATCATGCCTAACATTAGGAAATGTTATTAATAATCATGTGTTTTAAGAACTACCGCAGGATAACTAATATTTGTTATTATAATATTGTATACCAAAGCATGAAACAATATAACTTGATGATTAACCATAAATTATTATTGTACAGCATGGTCACTCGTCCGATAATAACTTATGCTTCCCCTATGTGGGCGAACACCACTCCACGAATATACGCAAGATTCAGGTCTTGCAAAACAAACAACTCCATAAAGACTTGGGCATCGACCACATTATATACTCATATTAAATGCATCTCAAAAAGGTTTTTTGAGGCTGTTAAAAATAATACTAATGAGATTATTTCTTCCTTGCTTAATTATTATCATAATGTTCTTAATAAGTACATCATCATCATCATCCTCAAGCAGCCATGGGCTACGGAGGTCCAACCAGACCACGCAGTTTAATTCTCCAAGCATATCTGTCCTGAGCTACATCTGCTGCATCCGGCCACTGCATACCAATTCTAACAAGGTCCTGTTTGACATTGTCTGCCCACCGCATCCTAGGTCTCCCCCTCCTTCTGAAGCCTCTAGGCACACTGTTCATAACCCTATTCGCCAATCTATAATTATCCATACGGGCAACATGGCCAAACCAGCGGAGTCTCTCTCTGCACAATATGCTGCTTAAAGGAGGTTGCAGTAATAAGTACAAGAGGCCTAAAATGATGGCTTTCTCTGAGGAAGGCTACTCGTTTAAGGTCTCTTGTGCATGATATATGCTATTTTTAGCTTGTGTTTTTTGATAGCTTCTAGGGGCCAACCCTCGTGTTGTTTACTTGTTATATGTTTTTACCTATGCCAAATGGGCTTATTCTCTGGAATGAGATCTGAATTATTCTCTAATGGAGATGGTAATGGGTAATGTTTTACCTAGAACATCGCATATCCATACACGATCTACGATCACAATATAATACTTCTCTCTCTTAGCAGACCCAATCCTCTGTTTCAACTCTTTCTAAGAGTGTTCTGTAAACAAAGAACCAACAATTGGTTGAGACGTTTTTCAATGATAAACTAAGACAGTGGTTCTCAACCTTTTATGCTTCACGTACACCATGGAAATGTGTATGTAACTGGCGTACCCCTTGTATAGATAGATAAAACTATAGTTATAGAATAATAATGGGAATAAAACTTTGTTACTAGATCTAGCGACTTTTGAGCTCTCACGGCCTACCATAAAAAATTTTACCGCGTACCCCACGTTGAGAACCCCTACATTAAGGAAAACATGTTCTATTTATGAGGTTATCAGAAGCTTTCCTCTGTTCGAAGAGGTACAAAACCTATAGCAGCCAGTGGACCAATGGGATGTATCCTTGCTTTCCCATGATACAGGGTATTTCTACTAATCAAAATCAAGATATCCATGTACCAAGACGTTAGTAGAAACTTTAATTGGGGCAAAGTATACTTCCTTTACAATAATATTTACGGATGGTTCTATGAACAAGAATGAGGAAAGAGCGGCAGCTGCTTGCCACAGAGGTCTGACAGGAGCCTGTCAGTTTATGTGCCAAAGTAGAAGATCCGAGAGGATGGCAGGACCTCAGCAGAAAAACGACACACACACATCCATGCCTTATCGGGGGCTCGAATCCAGGTCTATTTAGATCAGTAGCCAAGCGTGCTAACCACTCGACCACGGGACGGCGCAGTTTGGATACCAGATCATAATTTGCATTTAGTAGTTATACTACTGTATCAAACAGAAGTTTTTACAACTGAATTGGTGGCTATAGAAATGATCCTAAGAGGTCCACTAATCTACGTTTCGACAAAATTGTTGTTTTCTCTAATTGCTGATCAGTTATTCAGTTTTTACAAAGCGATCCGAGAAGATCCAGCAATAATGAACATTTTTATAATATTTTGAAGTTGGCGAATCAAATGATGGAAAAGAGTATTAATACAAAGAGTGTGCAATGGACTCCAGGCCACGTCGGCGCTGGAGGAAACGAAATTGTTGACAAAATAGCAAGGAATCGTCATTGCATGAAAACTGGCTCAATATTCCTAGAGATTACGTCTATCTTAAAAATAAAATTAGTAAATTTCAAAACGATTTGGGATCTCAGGTAGCCAACCAGGCAGAGCATTTTCGCTTCTCTCGTTATTCTGTTATAGAAGCAACATTAGGATAGTAGGAAGCGCAAAGCTGAGAGACTTCTAACATCTCCACAATATTTTAGTCTAAGCTAAATGGAAGAAGAATGAATGCTGCAGTATTAATGGCAGGAAAGAAATCTAGGGAATCTATTGTTAAATTTATCATCTTCCTATTGTTTTTGGCGTGTCATTTGTTAGTTTGCTTGTTGGTTCGTTTGTGTATTCATCGAAATGGTTGTTCCCTGATATTTTCCCAACCTTTGGGGAGGGGGGGACGTTTAGCCAGTAGTGAGCCATACTCGTGATCTGCAGTTCCGAAGTCCGAGTCCCAACTGTACCATAGTTGAGATTTATCTCCGCTAATCCCCTCTTCCCCCTCCCCTGCTCTCGTTGAGAAAGGCGGCACCGATCCACTAAAAGAGACCGCCGTCCGTCGGATGGGGCCTTAGGCAGCAGCTCCGTTGCAGAAGAACCATACCTTGTGCACCTTAGAGAGTACTCTGGCTGGCCTCGAGGGGAGACTACCATCTGTCTCCTAACAACTGTCAGGCTCCTTTGCCATCCTTCTGTGAGTCTAACATTCTTCTTCATCTTTTCTGGACCACTTTGTGAAAGGGGCCTCGGCTCCTTTATCATCTGATCCATGAGATAGTGTCATCGGAGGAAGATAGTGTTAAAAAGGAAAATTTGGAAGAAAGTTGCTAATTGTGTGTGGCTTTCAATCGCCGGCCATCCAAGAACGAAAAGTGATCCAAAGTTGGAAAAAAGGTCAAGTAATTCGTGAAGAAGAGAGCTGTGTTGAGGGGGCAGGGCTAAAAAATTTAGTAGGTGAAGAAATGGTTAATTTTAGTCAATAATAGTCGAACTATGGGTTGAAAATCATGTAAAATGCTACGAAGCTGTGCCAGGTGGGAGCATGTAGACAAACATAATATCTATCATGAGAACTGGACCTGGGGCGGGGGTGGCTCAGTCGGTAGCGCGCCAGGCTCGTAATCTATAGTTCCCAGTTCTAGTCCCCGCTGGGTCAGCGTTGAGATTTATCTCCGCAAAATTCCCCTCCCTGTCTACGGTCGGTAGGGGAACTGATGGGCTTGAAAAGGCCGCCGTCCGTCGGATGGGACGTTAAGACGTGGCTCCGTGTGCGGGAGAGCCATGCCCTGTGCACGTTAAAGAACACGCTGGATGGCCTTGACGGGAGGCTACCATCTGTCTCCCAACAGCTGTTCCAGTGGGTCCCCTCCCCCAACCTTCTCTGAGCCTTCGGGGTCCATGTGACCTGGCCATTTAGCCCATGGTGTGCAAAAAAGTGCAGCTCATAGATAAAACAACCCAACACCACCAATGAGAATTGGACCACTTTTAAAAAAGAGCCTCGGCCCCTTTATCATCTGGTCCATGGGCAAATTTCGTCGGATGGTGCAAGAGTTAATAAAAAAAAAGTAAAATAAAAAAAAAACTTTTTTATTAAGGTCTGACACAGAAGGTGCCAGAACCTCAGCAAGTGTGGGCGAAAGTTCCGAAAAGGGAGGTAAAAAAATGTCTGCTAGCGTGGAAAAGTAAATAAAGGTAGTGGGTTGTGGGGTCAGAAATTAAAAAGAGTAAAAAAAATTAAATTTTGATCGAAATTTAGAGGAAAATGGTCGAAAATTTGAAAAACTAAGTCAGAAAACGATGCCAAGTGGGAGCGTGATGACGGATTTAGGCAGAAGTTAGCTCAGCCAATGAGAGACAAGGAATTTTGGGATTGGCTGAGCCATTGAAGTCCTTGTGACCTGACCAATTAGCTTATTGTGTACAAAAAAGTGCCGCTGATAGGTTGAAATAATAGAATTTCTCCGATATACACCTGGTAGTATTTTGTTAGATAAATATAGAGGAAAAATTGTCATTCACCGAGTGGGATCTGAACCCAGCACCTCCTGATAATATGTTAGGTGCTCTGACCACTGAGCTATCGGCCGCTGAACAATCATTCCCTATTAGTGTCTTTAAGCATTATACCTTAGAATAACCATTGGAAATGTAGTTGACTGTAATTGAAGAGTCTGGTTCAAATGGCACTTTCTAATTCAGTGCACACAGCCAGCCCGCTCAAATGTCACGATATTTTTATTTTTTTTTAAGCCAACACGCCGAGATTAAAGCGTAAGGACTGTTGTTGAAATAACAGAATTTATCCGATGTACACCTGACAGTAATTTGTTAGATAAATTTAGAGGAAAAATTGTCCTGGGTATAAAACCCAGTTTTTCCTAATCCATTGGGGGTGGCTCAGTCGGAACCGCGTCAGGCTCGTAATCTGTAGTTCCCAGGTTCGAGTCCCAGCTGGGTCAGTGTTGAAATTTATCTCCGCAAAATTCCCCGCTCTGCCCAAGGTCAGTAGGGGACACCGATGGGCTTGGAAAGACCGCCCTCCGTCGGATGGGACGTTAAGCCATGGCCCCGTGTGCGGGAGAGCCATGTCTTGTGCACGTTAAAGAACACGCTGGATGGCCTTGACGGGAGGCTACCATCGTTTCCCAACAGCTGCTCCAGTAGGTCTCTTCCCCCAACCTTCTCTGAGCCTTCGGGGTCCATGTGACCTGGTCATTTAGCCCATTGTGTGCAAAAAAAGTGCCGCTCAGAGGTAAAACAACCCAACCTAATCCATTGGCTTATCGCAACCAATTATGTATGAAATGAAAGCTTCTGGTGTGGGTAATGGCTATAAACAATTTGCCCTCTTTTTCTCTTCTCGCTTAAAAAAAGCCAAAATTTGAAAAAATATTATTTTACTCTATCTACCGAATTGGCCGAGCATAATGAGCTAAATATCAAATGAACATCTGTGATGTTGGGGTTGTGATCCTCTCTTCCACTCCGAAAACGGGGACTGAATTTTCATGTTGTTCTGGTTGATTTGTTTTACCTCCGAACAATAATACTTTTGGCACATAATGTGCTATATATGGCCAAGTCACAAGGACCTCAAGGGCTTAAAAGAGGTTAGGAAATGGGATCCCCAGGTTCGGAGACAGATGGTAGCCTCCCGTCAGGCATTGCCACACAAGGAGTCGAGGCTTAACGTTCGATCCGAAGGACGGTGACCTTTCCAAGTCACAGGTTCTTTTTCTCCGAGAGCAGAACGAGGTTAGAAGTTCTTTTTCTCCGAGAGCAGTCCGAGAGCAGAAAGACAAGTTGGGAATAGAACTTGTAAACAACAGATTGCGAGTGTGGCACTTTACTGATTGTACCTACTCCAGCCACATGTTAAAAATAAAATGAATAAATACCCCCTCAAGCAGCTGCTTGCCACAGAGGTCTGACAGGAGCCTGCCAGTTTATATGCCATAGAAGATTATCTGAGAGGATGGCAGGACCTCAGCATAAAAACGACCGGGGCTCGAACCCAGGTCCCTTAGATCAGTAGACAAGCGCGCTAACCACTCGGCCAGGGGAAGGCATGCCACATGTTATCAGATGTTATTTTGGGTTGTTTAATCTCTGAGCGGCGTTTTTATGCACACAATGCGCCAAATGACCAGATCACAAGAACACCAAAGGCTCAGAGAATGTTAAGGGAAGGAGACCCACTGCACAGCTGTTGGAGACAGATGGTAGCCCCCCGTCAAGGTCATCCAGCGTGTTCTTTAAACGTGCCCAGGGTATGGCTCTCTCTCCATATGGGAGAAACGGCTTAACGTTACATCCGACGGACAGCACCTTTTCCAATTCCATCAGTGTCCCTTTTCTCAACAATGGTAGGGTGCAGTTTTGCGGAAATAAATCTTGATGGGACTCGAACCTGGGAAATGCAGATTACGAACCTGGCGCGTTACCGACTGAGCTATTATATTTCGCAATGAAAAAACGGGGTGGTGACTGACAACTTTTAAATTTAAAAATATATTTTTACAAATGATTTTCGTTACAATCTCTCAGCCGTAGTCGTGAGGGCAGGCCCGGGGGGAGGGGGGGGAGCTCAGTCGATAGCGCACCAGACTCTCGTAATCTGCAGTTCCCAGGTTAGAGTCCCGCCTGGGCCAGCGTTGAGATTTATCTTTGCAAAATTCACCGCTCTTCCCGCAGTCAATAGGAGTCACTGATGGGCTTTAAAAGATCACTGTTCGTTCGGTGGGACGTTAAGCTGTGGCCCCGTGTGCAGGAGAGCCATACCCAGTCCACGTTAAAGAACGCTCTGGATGGTCTTGACAGCAGGCTACCATCTGTCTCCTAATAGCTGTTCAGTGGGTCCCCTCACCCAACTTTCAGGGGCGGGGGTGGCTCAGTCGGTAGCGCGCCAGAGTCGTAATCTGCAGTTACCAGGTTCGAGTCCCAACTGGGTCAGCCTTGAGATTTATCTCCGCAAAACTCCCCGTCCTGCCCACGGTCAGTAGGGGACATCAATGGACTTGGAAAGGCCGCCGTCCGTCGAATGGGACGTTAAGTCGTGGCCACGTGTGCGGAAAAGACATACCATGTGCACGTTAAAGAACACTCTGGATGGCTTTGACGGGAGGCTATCATCTGTCTCCCAACAGCTGTTCCAGTGAGTCTCCTCCCCCAACCTTCTCTGAGCCTTCAGGGTCCTTGTGACCTGGCCATTACCAACATCCAACCTTCTCTGAACCTTCGTGATCCTTCTGACCTACCCATTTAGCCCATTGTGTGCAAAAAAAGTGTCTCTCAGAGGTAAAACAACCTAGCCAATTCAATCATAGCGGCGTTCAAAAAAACGCACCTTTTATTAGACAAAGTAAACAAATCACACTTTAAGTTATCATTACTTACTTTACTTCCATACCTGAACATAATTTGATTAAAAACGTGAAAGAACAAACAACAAAATTAGGACAGGACATTTTTCATCTTTCTAGATGTCAAATGAGGTGTCTCCTAACTGACATTAATCGAATTATTTTCGCTCTATTAACAAATCTGTGACGCGCTGCAACGTAAGTCAGACAAAAAAAAACTTAAGTGCTATAATAATAACGGCGTAGACCGCTAACAAAACTCATCTGAAAGTCACTTTTTATCGAAACAATCGTTTGCTAATTTCTCGTTTGTTGCTCTTAATGAAAATAATGTCTCGCGCCCGCGTGGAAGTAAAGACCTCTGGGACGACGGTCACGGCTCGAGAAACGTTCGCAGAAATTAATCAAATAGCAAAGCTATAACTCAATTTACTGCAAAACGAAAACAACAATCTAGTGAACATTCAATTTCTTTTTCCTTCCTTCCATTCCTTTCCCGTATCCCCCTTTCTTTTGAGAGGGGGGGGAGGAGTGAAAGAACAGACTGGAGTGAAGAAGATAGAGACTGAGACCTCGTGTCGAAATTAGTGTCAGTAATCTCCCTCTCTCTGTCTCCTAATTTAACATGTTTTGCGTCAAAGAGAACAGAAGACGTCTGCTTGCCAAGTAGCCAAGAGACATTCCCTTTCATTTGTACAACGAGGTTCAGCAATCTCGTTTCAGGGGAAAAAAAATCCTTTTTATTTTTGCGTACTTGTTCTTTAAGCATAACGAAAATAATGAGTTGCGCTGTTTCTTTCATTCTAATTTCGCTTTTAAAAAAGTTTCATTATGGAAATCCGAAGTTCACGACGTAATTTTTGTCAGATGGAACAACTTTCGACATTATTGCTTCGTTTTAGAAGTGAACTGAATTAAAGAGACAAAGAAAATGCGTTGGACTAATAAATATAATTCCATTTACTAAGAAATTGATTTTTTCTTTTCGTTTCGCACTCCTTCTCGAATATATCGCGTTTCGAATAAATGGCCGAATGAAAGCTGAAATTTCGTGAAAGCACTCTTGAACATCAGACTCGGAGTTTTGATGTTCAAGAGTGCTTTCATGAAATTTCAGTTGAATCAAAAGTCAGACCTTGATTGAATGCCGGTAAACTAAGAATGAACAGGATCATTATAAAGCAATACCCATATTTTAAAGTCTTTGTAGTAGGGTCCAAAAAATAATAGTGGAGTTTCGAGAAGGAATATGTAGAAAATTAATATACATAATAGTTCATGAAAGAAATATTTTAATTGAAATCCTACCTTAAATAATTTTGAACATAATTAGTGAATTTTCACGTTTTTGTATTTTTTACGTTTTTGTATTCCACTTCTTGCCATATACGCTGCATCACATCTCTTCTTACTTGCTCATTCGCTCTTCTTATTCTGATTTTCAAATGATTCAGGTCTGAAATTTTGTCCATCTAAACATAATTATTTACAAAACCCACAAGAAAAAAAATCGAGGGGTAGAAATCAGGGCTCCTTATTGGACATAGAATTGGACCACCCCTGCCAATCCATGTGTCAGGAAATGTTGCACTAAGAACTTCCATAACATCTGTTGACAATTGTGGCGGTGCCCCTTCTTGACTGGTGGGAGCCAATGAAAATGTTTCAGTGAGGGAATGACGCTTTCAGTGACGCTTTTTGTGCATTTGGTGACAGCGCTTACAGAAATCTCACCATTATTTTTTGAGAACCTTGTATTTTATTAAATAATTAAGTGTGATAAGTATTGCATGTACAAAATGTCAAGAAATTATCAAAGTTTCCTTGGTATGACCGACGTGGATTTATTATCACGTGTACCGTATCTTACGACACTTAAAAAGCGCCCCCATTTCAGCAGAGAATATTTAGGAAAATGCTTTTTTAATATATTTAAGCTATGACCAATATGGAATATGATACATTCAGTCTGTAGAAATGGAATAAATAAATAATGTAAATAGTGTCGCGCAGGGTTAACCGAAAATAATGCCTGTTAGGCAGGCCCGGATGTAGAAAAAAAATCAGGGGGGGGGGAGCAAAATGCACAATCTAGCAGGTAAAATGTAAAAGGGGCTGGATTTCCTGAGATGCTCAAGATATTGGATTTCCAATGCAATCTGAAATTTTGCCTTCCTTATGATATTTAAAATGGAAACCATTGGTGGAGTGATATTTAAAATGGGAGTCATTGGTCACAAGAACCGAAGAGCTCAGAGAAAGTTTAGGGAAGGATTTGGGTTGTTTTACCTCTGAGAGGCATTTTTTGCACAAAGTCGACTAAACAGTCAGGTCACAAAGATCCAGAAGACTCATAGAAGGTTGGTGACTCACTGGAAAACTGTTAGGAGACAGATGGTAACCTCCTGTCTAGGGCATCCAGCGTGTTATTTAACGTGCACAGGGTATGGCTCTCCTGCATATTGGGCCACGGCTGAACTGTTTTGCCCACATTTGTTTTAAAATGTGGACATGACTGTTGACTTGGAAGGCCTCAGACACCATTATTTTGATCACAAATGCCATTTTACTTTGCCTCCATTTTGGCGTCCAGCTCCACCGGAAAAGAATATTTCCGCCGGCACGGACCCATACAACGTGATCCGTTGCTCTCCAGATGGCAGGTGATGTACGTGACTTGTTGCAGTAAACAACCCATGCCAGATGGGTTGAAGATTCACACCTCAGCCTACGCGAGCCAATGAGGAACAGCCATGCATTGACGCTGGTGACCTCTACCAGGGGGCAGAAAAAAGAATAGAACTGAGAAGGCAACTTTGAAAAAGAACTTTTAGAAAAGGACTCGCGCCTCTGAACTGAAGGAAAGAAGACGTGTGTCAGTCGTCTCTGGAAAGGACGAAAAACAGTTTTAGAAAAGACTGCTTACGCGAAGCGCAGTAAGGATACCGAGCAGCAAGAACATCTATCTGTAGCGTACGAGCTCCGAGCAGCGGCAGGCCAACGGCGATGCCTTCTCTTGTGGTCCGTCTGTACAGAATGAGGTAAGTGTCAAAGTATACTCTGGTCTGGTAATACATTTCCTGTATAAGGTCATGTCGCCTATCGTCGTCGCGCTGTTCCCGAATGGGATTAAGAGTCTATTTGGTGTCTATTCTCCCTTTGAGCATTACTTTGAGCTCAGACTGATTAACTTGAAATTGGCTTATCTACTTTCTCTAAATGAAAAGCGGCCGCGCCTGAGGCGCCTGCCTGGAATTGTTAAAAAAAAAAGGTTTAATGTTTAAAATGTGTAACTCACTTAAAAATTAACATCTGTGGGCAGACAATGTCAAACAGGACTTTGTTATAATTGGTGTGCAGTGCCTGGATGCAGCAGATGTAGCTCAGGACAGATATGCTTGGAGAATTAAACTGCACGGTCTGGTTGGACCTCCGTAACCCATGGCTGCTTGACGATGATGATGATGATTTGTTATGTGATTTATCTCGATGCTTTATGATTATTGATATATGTGTGACGAAGTTAATGGTGATGTTAGAACCTGTCTCGGTTTGGCAGTAAGAAAAATATACGACCACTAGTACGAGCGACCCTTTAAAAATGCAAATGATTGGTTACTATAAAAATGTATGGCCAACTATGACAGAACGTCACATCCGACGGACGGCGGCCTTTCCATCCCTTGCTGACCGAGGGCGGGGAGTTGTGCGGAGATAAATCACAACGCCAGCCAAGCTGGGACTCGAACCTGGGAACTGCAGATCACGAACCTAGCGGGGGTGGCTCAGTCGGTAGCGCGCCAGGCTCGTAATCTGTAGTTCCCAGGTTCGAGTCCCAGCTGGGTCAGCGTCTGCGTCTCCGCTGGTCAGCGTCTCCGCAAAATTCCCCGCCCTGCCCACAGTCAGTAGAGGACACCGATGGGCTTGGAAAGGCCGCCCTCCGTCGGATGGGACGTTAAGCCGTGGCCGCGTGTGCGGGAGAGCCATACTCTGTGCACGTTAAAGAACACGCTAGATGGCCTTGACGGGAGGATACCATCTGTCTCCCAACAGCTGTTCCAGTGGGTCCCCTCCCCCAACCTTCGCTGAGCCTTCGGGGTCCATGTGACCTGACCATTTAGCCCATGGTGTGCAAAAAAGTAACGCTCAGAGGTAAAACAACCCAACCCAACGAACCTAGCGCGCTACCAACTGAGCTACCACCGCCTACCTTATTATAGTGGTAATGCCTAAAGGTATTATTTAGTTTACTCAAACTACCCGATGAAAATTTTCAAGAAAACTTTTGGTCTCATCAAAATATCTGTTTATTGCGCATTTCCGCAAAAAACTTTCAGAAACCGAATTGAATATTTAAGTAATAAGTCAAGCATTTAGTTCTGTAAAACAGATACACATGGATTATGCACCAGAAACATAAATTGGTATTCCTTGGTACGACCGATTTAATAAGTTTGATTAAGATGACCATATTCATAACAGGAAAGAAGCAAGACATTTAGAAAAAATTTATGCGAAAAAACTGAATAGAGTAGGACAAACAAGACTCCCGAACTGAAAGCATCAAATTAATGTGAAAAAGAATCTTTTCCAACATTTCGAAATAAATTAAATTTTTAAAAGAAGCACTCTCGAACAGAGAGCTTCTTTAAGATATTTAAAACTGTTCTAAGTGCCTCAGTATTTTGGACGATGACGCATCACTATTGGATACTATGTTCATTCTACTGTAATACCTAGGGAAGTATTTTTTTTTCTGCCACCTTTGAGAGCTAAAAAATTCTGATTTCAGAACCTGAATCTTATAAAACAGGATAATAATAAAAATGAACTTATTTCTTTACCGCTGCATGCTTTCTGTTCAGCTATGTTGTGCTTCGATAAATAATGAGATTTTTCTACTAAATTCCTAATTTGATGTATTGTAACTCTAATCCACAAACAAATGCGTACTAGTATATCCATGAAGAGGACCAATTGTACAGGATTTAAAAAAGCAGGACAAAACAGGACAAGAAAAGATGCAGTACAGAGTAAGAAAAAGCAGGACTGTCTTGCTAAAAGCAGTACATTTGATCAACCTACTTTAGTGGTAATTTTGAACCTTCCTGTTCAAACAAACAACACAGTAAGTCCTCAACTTACACGGATTCGAGTTACGCGATTCGTAGATATGCGGTTGGGTTACTTCGACGTGCGACTAGTAACGCTATCTATCAAGCGCCACTATGAACATTACAGATGGCTTTCCTAGTAATCAAATGCCCAACTGATAATGTCATCACCATTTTGTTTGTTTATGCCTTGAGCCAAGTTGCGTCTTGTTGTAAACAAAATAGGACCCTAAACATGTCTGAGGAATGTAAAAATGAAGAGAATATGATATAAGCATATACATAAAGAAGATGAGAATAAAGTTTAATTTTCTCAGTTTTCTTTTCGTAAGCAACCGTCTGTTTAGCTTCATCATCCTTTGAAACGAACACATATAACATGCCAAAAATACATTGCATTTAAGCGGCATTCGACTTACGCGGAAACCTTCGGAACGAATTAACCGCGTAAGTCGAGGACTTACTGTACAGTGAAATGTCAGCAGAGCGAAATCGAGCGAGTGACTGTTATAACCGAAAGAACGAAATCGAGCGAGTGACTGTTATAACCGAAAGAACGAAATCGAGCGAGTGACTGTTATAACCGAAAGAACGAAATCGAGCGAGTGACTGTTATAACCGAAAGAGCGAAATCGAGCGATGACTGTTATAACCGAAAGAGCGAAATCGAGCGAGTGACTGTTATAACCGAAAGAACGAAATCGAGCGAGTGACTGTTATAACCGAAAGAGCGAAATCGAGCGAGTGACTGTTATAACCGAAAGAGCGAAATCGAGCGAGTGACTGTTATAACCGAAAGAGCGAAATCGAGCGAGTGACTGTTATAACCGAAAGAGCGAAATCGAGCGAGTGACTGTTATAACCGAAAGAGCGAAATCGAGCGAGTGACTGTTATAACCGAAAGAGCGAAATCGAGCTAGTGACTGTTATAACCGAAAGAGCGAAATCGAGCGAGTGACTGTTATAACCGAAAGAGCGAAATCGAGCGAGTGACTGTTATAACCGAAAGAGCGATATAAACGCTCGAATGAACGTTATGCTGAAATGCAATAAAAAAAAAGTGTTGTGATATTTGCGTAGTACAAAAAATAATAATTATGAAGGAAATTTACCGTATATTAGAGTGTAATTCTAGAGTGTACTTCCTAAAAAACTCTGCATTTATCTGTTCTAACAAACAGCTTTTCGTGAATTCCTAAATGATGTCGCAACTCTGCAAGACATTGTCAGGGATATATTTCCTGTCATTACGAAACGGCGAAGACTTCGAGCGAAACTAATCAACGAACGTAATTAAACCGATTATAATAACTTACATTTAAAGAATGATAACAATCGAACTCGTGGATTGGAACTGCTTTGGAAGATCTTTTCTCTGACGCTACCGTTACGTGCAATGCGATGCAATCAGAATCATGCAGACCAGGGGTTCTTAACGTGGGGTACGCGGTAAAACTTTTTGGGGTACGCCGTGAGAGCTCAAAAGTCGCTAAGTTGGGAACACTGCTGTGCAAAAATGTTATTTTCTGTACTTATCAATATATGTAATTTATGAATACAAAATTTAATGTGTATGTATATTATATATGTTTTATTTTATTCCCATTGTTATATATAACTATAATTTTATCTATCTATACAAGGGGTACGCCAGTTACATACACATTTCCAGGGGGTACGTGAAGCATAAAAGTTTGAGAACCACTGATGTCGACTCATAACTTTCAAAAATCCCCTTTATGTTGGGAAATGTAGTAAAGGTCCTTTAAAGCATTATGTCTGAAAGAGCAGAGAGCATTCAGTGCCTCGCAGTAAGATCGACAAAAATGCGTGCCTCTCGATATACAATAGCACGTAATTCATAACGCTGTGATTGGTTATATATTTCACAGCTTTTGATTCATCATCTTTGCCTCCATAGGGCGGGTTGGGTTGTTTTACCTTTGAGCGGCACTTTTTTGCACACCATGGGCTAAATGGCCAGGTCACATGAACCCCGAAGGCTCAGAGAAGGTTGGGGGAGGGGATCCACTGGAACAGCTGTTGGGAGACAGATGGTAGCCTCCCGTCAAGGCCAACCAACGTGTTCTTTAACGTGCACAGGCTATGACTCTCCCGCACACGGGGCCACGGCTTAACGTCCCATCCGACGGACGGCGGCCTTTCCAAGCCCATCGGTATCCCCTACTGACCGTGGGCAGGGCGGGGAATTTTGCGGAGGTAATTCTCAACGCTGACCCACCTGGGACTCGAACCTGGGAACTACAGATTACGAGCCTGGCGCGCTACCCATAGGACGGCCTGCGCCCTTTATGCCCTTTCGCAACCTGTTTGTCCACTTGCATCATTATTGTGCGATTTTGGATCTTGACTGGCATACAGCACCCACTGGAACCAACTGCTCATGGACCAGATGATAGGAGGGCATTCTGCCCCCCTTACAAAGTAGTTCAGTTAACGGAAGAGGATGTTTACACATTGCAGTGGTGCCTGATGCTAAAAACCAAAGCGCGTAAATATGTTAAAATGTACGTTTTACATATTGTTTAAATTTTTTTCTTACAAATTTCGTTATGCTGATCATATTTTTTTCATTAGGATAAATTTGTAATCCGTTATACTGATATTTTTTTCTTTATACTGGAATTCCTTAAAACGAAATATTATTGCATAGAGATACATAGTAAATTGGCCCAGTGTCGGAAAAAATATCGTAATTCTGAACATTTCTTTCTTCTGTCGTTAGTTATATCAACATTTTACTATAATAAATTTTACGAGTTTCTTCAGAGAAAGTCTGATCATTCATGTCTCCAGTGTTGACAACTCATGGGAAATTTTTAATTTTATGATTACCAAGATTACCCTTGGTTAGGTTTTTGAGTTATACTTTTCCGAAAACGTGTCAAAAATAGCATTTAAAAACCATTGCAATCAAGGTAAGTAAAAGCATATCTGAGTTCTTATTTATAAGAATAAGTGCCGAAATGCTGCTGTCATAATTTTAAAAAAATAAAAAATAAATACCCCCTCAAGCAGCTGCTTGCCACAGAGGTCTGACAGTTTATATGCCACAGTAGGAGATATGAGAGGATGGCAGGACCTCAGCAGTAAAACGACACACACATCCATGCCTAATCCGGGGCTCGAACCCAGGTCCCTTAGATCAGTAGCCAAGCGTGCTAACCACTCGGCCACGGGGCGCTAATAATAAAGAAGTCATTAATAAAAATTGCAATGAAACAAAACAAGCGCCTTTTGGAAACTTAGAAAATCGTGATCTTCAGGGGTTTAAAGGAAATTAAAATTCTAGAACGTTAACGACGCACATAGCGTGCAAAATTAGATTCTCTTCATCGTTAGTAAACTGCTTTAAGACCGAAACAAAATTTATCGAACCAAAGTTTTACAAAAGTGGATCAGTTGGAATTTGGCTTCTTTGAAATTAGCTCTTTATTTCTTAAAGACGATTAAGTTATACATTTAGTTGCTGCTCTTTAAATAGCATGAATTAGGTACAAATTTCCTTTAATAATAAAATAAATCTTTAAGACCACTAAACGTTAAAATTATTTCTAGTTACACAAACATGGAACAACTTGGAAAAATTGCTTTCTCTACTGAAAACACATAATATTTACCGGAGTTGAAACATTATGTTTCTCTATAATGTTCTCTGATCCTTTATGTTGTAACGCCAACATTTATATCATTTATCCCTAGTATATTTGAGTTCTAATCCAAATCATTAACGTGTGTATTGTAGTTTGAATCACGCTTTTATATTTTATTTAGATGTTAATCACATCGTTAATTACTTCTCTCTTGAAGGGAAAAGTTATAAGAGAAATGCTTCTCGGCTTTCAGAGACTTTATATGCAAAATAAAATTTTGTTTTCTAAGATTTCTGCAAATATTCCATATTTCTAATTAAAATGAAGCAGCGGCTGTTATTCAACAACCATTGCATTATGGTTTGTTTTAATTACAAGCTACTAAATGTAAGTAGTTTCCCAGTAATGAAAACATTAATTCTCTCTATATAAAATAATACACTCTCAGCTTTCTTGAAAGCAAACATAGCGGAAAATTTCATGAACTTCTTTTCTGTTAAACATAACTAAAAAGATAAATTAACAATATATATATACAGATAATGGGCAAAAAAATGGAAACAACAACGCGAAATCTCTAATGCGGCGTTGGATCGCCAGGTGAGTCCAGTACAGCACTTATACATCGTGGCATAGAGTCTACCGTGTCTGAAAGTCATTAGGAGGGATATGATACGATTTGTCCACAGGAAACGTGATCAATTCCTGTTTGTTCAATGGAGTTGGAAAACGCTGCCTGAGACGTCGTTCCAGAGATTCCCATGGACTTTCTGGGGTAGGGTGGCGCAGTCGGTAGCGCGCCAGGCTCATAACCTGCAGTTGCCAGGTTCGAGTCCCAACTGGGCCAACGTTGAGATTTATCTCCACACGACTCCCCTCCCTGTCCACGGTCAGTTGGGTACACCGATAGGCTTGTAAAGGGCGCTGTCCATTGGATAGAATGTTAAGCCGTGACCACATGTGCTGGAGTCCCATACCCTGAGCACATTAGAAAATACGCTGGATGGCCTTGACGGGACCTTCTCTGAGCCCTCGAGATCCTTCTGACCTGGTCATTTAGCCCATTGTGTGCAAAAAAAAGCGTCGCTCAGAGGTAAAACAATCTAATCCATGGACTTTTCTAGCGGGTTGATATCAGGTGAATATGGTGGCCATGATATATGAAAAAGTTGAGTCTCATGCTCCTGAAACCACTGGATGACCACATGTGCTCTGTGGATGGGAGCATTGTTATTCTAAAAGAGCTCTCTCTTCATGAAAGAAATTATGCTCCACTGGATGAAGATGATCACTCAGGACCGTCAAAAAGCGATTGACATTAATCTTGTCTTTTAACGGAATGAGTGCACTAAAACCATGTAATGAGAAAACCTGTCATGCCTTTGACAGTGGCATTTAGGGTTGGGTTGGGTTGTTTTACCTCTGAGCGGCACTTTTTTGCACACCATGGGCTAAATGGCCAGGTCACAAGGACCCCGGAGACTCAGAAAGGTTGGGGGAGGGGACCCACTGGAACAGCTGTTGGTAGACAGATGGTAGCCTCCCGTCAAGGCCATCCAGCAGGTTCTATAACGTGCACAGGGTATGGCTCTCCCGCACACCGGACCACGGCTTAACGTCCCATCCGACGGACGGCGGCCTTTCCAAACCCATCGGTGTTCCCTTCTAACCGTGGGCAGAGCGGGGAATTTTGCGGAGATAAATCTCAACGCTGACCCAGCTGGGACTCGAACCTGGGAACTACAGATTACGAGACTGGCGCGCTACCGACTGAGCCACCCCCTCCCCCAGTGACATTTAGACACCGTTATTTAACATAAAACGAAGGCTTTCCACAAATTTTGGTGTTTCCATTTTTCTATCCATTACCTTACAAATTAAAAACAAATTAAAATATTAAAAGAATTTCCGTGTCATGTCATTGGTAATCTAATTTCGAAATTCAGAATCTTCTAAAATATGCATTTAATAGAAAGATGTGAATGAAGGTAAATTAATGATGACAATCAAATCTATTTAAATCTCGTTTTTCAACAAGATTCGTTCAGTATTTAAAAAGTTATGGAATATTTTACAACAGCAATACGTCATAGAAATTTACATCAGAAATCAATTAAAACTTAAAAAAAGAAGTTTTGTTTCAAACCATATAATAAGATAAACATAAATTTTAGAAGTTGGCATAATGATTATTTCAATATTACACAATTAAAAATGATTTTTGTAAAACAAAACGATTTATATTAAATACTATATTTGCGAATTTAATGCTATATACACTGAAGAGCCAAAACATTATGACCACCTGCCTAATATGATGTTGGTCCTCCATGTGTCGCCAAAACTGCTCTTACCTGGCGAGGCATGGATGCTACAAGATTTCTAAAGTTGTCTTGTGGTATCTGATATCAACACATTAGCAGCAGATCCCTTAAATCTTGTAAGTTACGTGGTAGAGCCGCAGTAGATCGGATATGCTATTCCAACACATATCACAGATGCTCGATTGGATTGATGTCTGGGGAATTTGGAGGTCAGAGCAATATCTGGAAGTCTTCGTCATGTTCTATGAACCATTTGCGAACAATCCGGGCAGTGTGGCATGGTGCATTATCCTGCTGCATGGTGCATTATCCTGCTGAAAGAAGGCACTACTAGAGGGAAATTATCGTTGCCGTGAAAGGATGTACCTGGTCTGCAATGACGTTTATGTAGGCAGTAAACATAATAGTTTTCTGCACATAAATGACTGAACCCAGGGTTTCACAACAGAAGATTGTCCAAAGCATTACACCTCCTCCACAGTACATCCTGGCACCAACAGTTCCCCAGGTAAACGACGCACGTGTACCTGGCAGTCCGCATGGTGCAACAGGAAACGAGATTCATCGGACCAGACAGCCTTCTTCTAATCATTAAAGGTCCAGTTTTGATGCTCGCGTGCCCATTGTAGGCACTTTCAATGCTGAACCGAGGTTAGCATGGGCACTCGGGGTGACCTGCAGCTTAAGGACTCTTCGGGATCCGCCCCCCCCAGCTCAAACTCCGTCTTCCAACACTACACGAGCTGGCATGAGAAGCCTGGAAGTAGAAGATTAAGTTTGTCTCAGAGGAGAAAAGTTTTGATGCTCGCATATCCATTGTAGGCACTTTCAATGCTGAACCGAGGTTAGCATGGGCACTCGGGGTGGCCTGCAGCTACACAGCCCCATTTTCAGCAGAGTTCGATGTACTGTGTGTTGTGACACATTACTCATGTCACCAGCATTCAAATTATGGGCATGTTGCAACACAGTATCCCTTCTGTTGGCTCGTATTCCGGGCTGCGCTCCGCACCACCTTTAACGCCACCCATACTCCAAGTCCCTACTGGTCTCCTCTGAGACAAACTTAATCTTCTTCTTCCAGGCTTCTCATGCCAGCTCGTGTAGTGTTGGAAGACGGAGTATGAGCTGGGGGGCGGGGGGGGGGGGTCCCGAAGAGTCCTTAAGGCAGGTCCCGAAGGGTCTCAATAATTGGGGTGGGGGGGCAGATCCCGAAGGACCGCTCCCACTCCAATTATTGAGAGGTGTCGGCTCATACCATACGAGATAACCTTCACTCACCTCTGGCATCGATAAGTCGTGATTGGCCCACACCCTGCTGGTGGTTTGTGGTTTTCCCCTCCTCGGACCACTTTTTGAAGGTACTAATCAAGGCTGACTGTGAGGAGCACCCCGACACACACAAACCTTGCCGTGTTATAAATACTCTAACCAAGTCATCTAGTCATTACAATTTGGCCTTTGTCAAACAAACTAACTTTGTCATTTAAGTCCACTGCCTTTCCCATCTAAAGAGCAAGAATAACATTGATTAACAGAACTCAGTATCAGGTGTTATGTATACCGTTTCATGACCTTCACACGCGCCGTCGTTTACTTTGATGTTTTTCTGGATTATTCACAATCCTTTTCCCCATTCAATCATATAATATTCCTCTTTTCGTCTTAAATATTTTCCCGATATATATATTTTACATATTACTCCTTTTACTTTACGTTCGCTATCATATTAATTTTCGTATCACATGTTTGTCTTCGTCTAAGTGTCGTGTCCACATTTGTTTTGTCATGTGAACACGACTGTTGGCGTGGAGGGTCATGGACGCCCTTATCCTCGTTCGATAAGGCCATTTTTGATGTTCAGTTCGACGAAGAGGAACGCTGCCGCCGGCACAGAATCATCCAGAGTAGCCCTGAAATCCCAGATGGCAGAGAGACTACGTGATATGCGTAGTAAACAACTTTTTTCCCAGAGGGGATCTGAGATTCGCACCTCGGCTACTCTGGCCAATCACGAACAACCACGCATGGGCGTAGGTGACCTCTGCCAGGGGACCGGACAGTGTACATCGGAAAAAGGCGCAAAAGTGTGGAACATTCTCGTCGTGGACTCGAGTGCAGAAGGACGTGAACAACTTGTCCCTGGAGAGCGAAATCAACAGTTGTCGTAAGCATCCTTTTCTGTTTGTTTGTGGGTTGACAGCCCCAAGTGAATAGATTCACAGGATATGTTTATCAGCTGGTGAATAATCCTGAGCAGAGGTCATCATAGGCACCTGAACTCTTTTCTGGACCTCCGTAGCCCATGGCTGCTTGAGGATGAGCCGACGAGCGAGTGGCAGGCCAAAACTACGATGCCGTCCCCTGGGACAGTCCAGCACTGAACGAGGTAAGGGTCATAAGTCGCTTTGATCTGGTAATTTTTCCCACATCAGACTGTGCTACTTGTCGCCGTCACGCGGCCTGCACGGGATTGAGGAACTGTGTATTGCCCGCTCACCTTTTGAGGGTTGGATGTGAACTAGTAAATTTTGGACTGGCTTTAGCCATCGCTTTCAGAACACCCCCTTAATTGAGAAAGGCCGCGCCGAGGGCGCCTGTTAAAAATGTCCGAATAGATGGACTCAAATATGTAAATCATCTGAATATTGATCTGTTATTAACTGTTTTGTTTGTTACCTGTAATTTCTATAAGTTAGTGTTCATTGATATGTGTGCTGAATTTGATGTGGATCCGGGAACTTGCTTTAGATTGGCAATCGCCGTCATCACGGCCACTAGTGTGTGCCACCCTAAAATGTACTCGGGGGTGGTCACAACATAAGCAGCTTGTTGGCATTTTTTTTCTGTATCAAATAGCTATGCAGTATCTTTATACTTGTTTACATTTTGTATTTTGTACAGTCCTTGATATTTTTTTTCATTTTCCAAATGTACAGCCGCTCTAAAAAGTATCCGAACACCGTAGTTGATTACAGAATTCAGAAAAAAATAACTGCCAACGATTTTTTTTATAAATTAGTGATCTGGCAACCTTCGTGTCACGTGACACGAAGGTTGCCAGATCACTAATTTCTAAAAAAATCGTTGCCAGATATTTTTTTCTGAATTCTGTAATCAACCATAGTGTTCGGATACTTTTTTGAGCGACTGTACTTGGAATCAAGCCACTTGAACATCTGAACTAGTCTCCAAAATTGCCTGTTGTGTTGTTTTACCTCTGAGAAGCACTTTTTTGCACACAATTTGCTAAATGACAAAGTCAGAAGGACCCCGAAGGCTCAGAGAAGGTTGGGGGAGGGGACCCACTGAAACAGCCGTTGTGATATAGATGATAGCCTGCCGTCTAGGCTATCCAGCGTGTAATTTAACGTGCACAGGTATGGCTCTCCCACACGGAGCCCCAGCTTCCCATCCGACGGAATAAGATTTTTCCAAGCCCATCGGTGTTCCTTACTGACAGTGGGCAGGATGGGGAGTTTTGCGGAGATAAATCTCAATTCCGGCCCAGGTGGGACTGGAACGTGGGAACTACAGATTATGAATCTGGAGCTCTAGCAACTGCGCTAACCTGGCTCCTAAAATTACCTGTATATTGACTTTACTCTTTTCTATCTGGCATGAAATGTTTTTAAATAATAATGTCATTACGAAAAGCCAAGGAGGGGTGAGGGTTGGCTCAGTCGGTTGCGTCCGAGGCTCGTAATTTGTAGTTCCCAGGGTTCGAGTCCTAATATGTGCCAAAGTTTAAATTTATCTCTGTTAAACTCCCACCTTGCTCTTGGTGAGAAATTGGATACCGATGGGCTTGGAAACGCTGCCATTCGTAGGATGGAACGTATTACTGTGGTTATGTTTGCAGGAGAACTCTTGGGGCGGGGGTGGCTCAGTTGGTAGCGCGCCAGGCTCGTAATCTGTAGTTCCCAGGTTCGAGTCCCAGCTGGGTCAGCGTTGAGATTTATCTCCGCAAAATTCCCGCCCTGCCCACGGTCAGTAGGGGACACCGATGGGCTTGGAAAGGCCGCCGTCCGTCGGATGGGACGTTAAGCCGTGGCCCCGTGTGTGGGAGAGCCATACCCTGTGCACGTTAAAGAACACGCTGGATGGCCTTGACGGGAGGCTACCATCTGTCTCCCAACAGCTGTTCCAGTGGGTCCCCTCCCCCAACCTTCTCTGAGCCTTTGGGGTCCATGTGACCTGGCCATTTAGCCCATGGTGTGCAAAAAAGTGCCGCTCAGAGGTAAAACAACCCAACCCAACGCACGAGAACTCTGCCTTGTTCACGTTAAAGAACACCGGTGGATGGCCTTGATAAGGAGGCTATCATCTTTCTCCTAAGATCAATAAAGTGAGAGTCCTTCCCCCACCCTTCTTTGATCTCCCTTGGAGTTCTTATGAACTGGCCGTTTAGCTCACTGTGTGCAAACATAAGTGTCGCTCAGAGGTAAAACAACCCAAAGAAAAACCATGACCTGTATCCATATTCAAGAACGATCATATGTCATCGTTTTCCAGGGACAGCCCCTGGATGAAAAGCTCTGTCCCTGAAGATAAATGTTCCCATAAGTGTTCCCAGAATTTATTTTGAAATATTATTTTAAATATTAAATTATAGCATGAGCAGATCTTTTTAGTAGTTTACATTGTTATGTAAGAAAAAAATCTGTCGTTAAGGCTGCTTGACTGAAAAATTGGGGCTAGAATTTAATTGACCTTAGTTGACTAGCTGTCGAACTAGTGTAACCAGATGTCCCCGGAAAGCAGAGACGTCTGTTCCACCCTAGTCCACAACTTGCAAATGAATTTTCAAAATTTCCCATATCTTTTCGTTTAAATTTGGCCACCCTATTGTATCATAACTTTTCTTCCATAACTTCAAAATAGAGCGTTTCTGAATGTATTTTTTTTTTGTTTACGTAGATCATGTGTTATTGTTCTAGATAATCTTACTGGTGACTTTGTTAATACTGTAATATTATGTACTTTTCTGGAAAAATAATTTAGAAAAAAATATTTTTCTGTATTATTATATCCCAAAGCACTTCCCCGTTTGTACACGTATTTTTTTCCACACGTATTGTAGCATTTTTCACTGTAAGATTAAAATTTCGGAACATAGTAAAAATAAGAATACAGTGGAGCCCCAACATCCGAAGGTAATGCGTTCTATAAAACCCATTACAAGCTGAAAATAATCGTAAACTGAAACCAATAATAGTGATTTCCTGTAATTCGTTCCAAACCATTGGCATGCAACTCCAACACATAAAATACGTATACTGCTCACAAATATTAGGGGGATATTTCAAAATGAATATGAAGCGATAATATATCCCCTAATTTTTATGAGCAGTATATTTTTACCTGTTATACCTGATTTTTACATTAAAATTGACCATTTAATAAAAATTATTTAATAAATAATTATACAATATCTCAAAATGTAAAAAAAAATAGCATTTAGACTTCAAGTGCAGGATTGATGAAATCGATGGTGGCGTAGATCGTAGTAAATCGTCGGTGGCTAGGCATAATTCAAAAATAACTACAGTCGCTCAAAAAATATTCGAACACTGTGGTTGATTGCAGAATTCAGAAAAAATACCTGGCAACGATTTTTTCAGAAATTAGTGATCTGGCAACCTTCGTGTCAAATGACACGAAGGTTGCCAGATCACTAATTTCTAAAAAAATTGTTGCCAGGTATTTTTTCTGAATTCTGTAATCAACCACAGTGTTAGGATATTTTTTGAGCGACTGTACAATTAAATCAATTATAATTCACAAAAATTCACTTTATACCGAACAACCACATCAAACAGAAGATAAACAAAGAATAACAATGCGTGTTATGTATTTCAAAACAAATATGGGATGTTGTACTGATCAGTAACAAAGATGCTGATTGGCTGAGAGCAATCTTACGATATCATACTAGTGACGTCTCGCGCGCTGATTGGCCAAACCTCCACCCACGCGTCTGGAAATTTCCGCCATTCTTCGTTCCCAGCTGTATCGGAAAGTCATCGGTTCCAGCAAATATCATCGGTCCTTAACATGAAAGCTCTTCTGGAAGGTAAATTGTTTCCTGAGAATATCGGATGTCGATGTTAACGGAAGTCGAGGCTCCACTGTGTATATATAACCACGGAGATATTTTTAAGGTTACTTTCGTCTTTTTCTCATTTCCGATTTTTAACTACCCATGGCCGAGTGGTTAGCGCGCTTGGCTACTGATCTACGGGACCAGGGTTCGAACCCCGGGTAAGGCATGGATGTATGTGTCGTTTTTCTGCTGAGGTCCTGCTATCCTCACAGACCTTCTACTGTGGCATATAAAACTGACAGGCTCCTGTCAGACCTCTGTGGCAAGCAGCTGCTTGAGGGGGTATTTATTTTATTTTTTTATCCTAACCTTTCTGTAGCAGAGCCTATGGACTTATGTGGAAAAATGAGACCCTGTGTCTCGCCATATATTGTATTCAGATGTGTAATATATCCTAAATAAACTGCTCAATCCTTCTAACTTTTCATCATTTGAAAACATTACTCATGCCTCGATTTACACGGTAGATAGTTTCCGGGAAATCACCGTGTAAATCGAAACTGCAAATCAAAACCAACAACCTAAGTAAAAAAAATATAAAGTAAAAAATTTAAAAATACCTACCTTCCTATAGGACCCTAAAAAGTAGAAAATAAACCAAAAGCCTATCGATGGTGAAATCAGACACTGAGTTCGTAATCTCTTCAAAAGAGGATTGGGAACGAACAATATTGTCGAGTAGGTAAATCGGCGCCCTATACTCTTTCCAAGCGAATACGAACTCAGTAGATGATTACACCATCGATAAGGTTCAGGTTTATTTTCTACTTTTAGGGCCCTATGGGAAGATAGGTATTTTTAAAATTTTTTAATTTATATATTTATTTTTGTCACTAAAAACACCTACCTTCAAAAACTTGGATATACAACATCAAACACATTTACCCCCCTTTTGGAGTAACGTTTGAGGTATTGCATGACATAGGAGACGTCACAAGTTTAAAATGACCCCCCCCCCCCCCTTTATCAGGGTGGAAGAGTGGGAGAAAAATAGTTTACAACCGTCTTTATACGAGCTTTCATTTGACACCTAACTCGTAATTCTAGGCCCTCGCGTTCGGAAGATATGGTAGAACGACTTTCACATTTCTAGTTTTTTAGGGAGGAAGAAAGCATGAGGGTCCATTTTTCATAGGCTGCGGCACTCCCCATGTCAAAAGGTTTCATTCGACACATAGCTCATTACTTTTGGCAATCGTGTTCAGAAGATGTAGGGGAACAATTCTTTTCATATTTCCCTCCTTTTTAGGGGGAAGAAAGCATGGGGGTTACGTTTTCATAGCCTACGACATTCCCCGCGTATGAAGCTTTCATTCGAAGTATAGCTCATTACTTTCGACAGTCGCGTTCTGGAGATATAGCAGAAGAATAGTTTTGCATTTCCCCTTTTTTAGGGGGGAAGAGAGCACGAGGAAGTCAATGTTTTATATCTATGACACTCACCGCTTCACAAACTTTCATTTGGCATATAAAATATTAAGTTTCTCCATTGCGTTCGAAAGATATGGTGGAATAACCTTTTGTCAAATCCACAAACGGACCAACTGACAAGCCGAAAAATGTCAAAGCCAAAAACTATAGGAAGATAGGTAAAAAAAAAATAAAAATTAAAAAATACTTATCTTCTTGTAAGGCCCTAAGAAGTAGAAAATAAACGTAAAGTATATCGATGGTGCAATCGATCAATGAGTTCGTAAATTGAGCAGATAAAAATTACTTGCTAAGAATTTTGGAAGTATTCCAGCGAAATCTGTGATCTCTTAATTGCATGGAAAAGATTAAGTTGCGAACTGTCAAAGAAAGCATAATTTTCTGAACAGCTAAGTTATTTAATCTTTAATTATGTTATTTTATAGAATTTCCATCCAGTTAAACTTTTCCTTTTACAATTTCTTCTTTTAGAAGAGTTACGAGACCTAAATAATTTCCGCGATGTAAGCGTGGTTTCGCTCCCTCTGGCAGATGTCATTCGGTTCCATTTTCTGAAACGAAATGCTTGAAATGCTTGAAACGAATGCTGAAAGAAATGCTTCACGTAACTGCTTTCTTTCAAAGCAAAGTTCGAAACACACGAGTCATATCAGAAAGTTATTCTTTCAAATCTTTGGAAACATTAAAATACCACGATGATTGCCCCTGAAAAAAGAATCTAAGTGATTACTAACATGGTTTCCATTATTATGAAATGTATTTCTGTTTTGTGTTATTCAATTCAAAATAGCAACCAGTAATATTATAGGGAAAGGAAATAAAAGAAATTTTTTTGTTGCTCCCAATTTTAGTTAAAAGGATATTTTTGTTCTTTTCAGAGAGCAATAAAAGTGATTAAATTGTACGTTGTTTATATCCCAGGACGACCGGTATTTCATACAGCAGTCTCCTACAGTATATCTCATTTTATTTCTGACTGCAATATAGGAGATTAAACTGGTTTTCGGAGCAATCGACCATATCAAATGACGAATAATAGTCGGCATTGAAAGTAAAAATTGAAAGTTGCATTGAAAGTAAAAATTGAAAGTTGCATTGAAAGTAAAAATTTACCGGAATGAAATCTGCTTTTGTAACAATTGACACATTAATTTGTATTCTGTAGGTAATTGCCCTGATTTAGTTTTATTGTTTGAAGTGGTATAGAGAAATTGCAATTTGGGGAAGTGAACAGACAGAAGGTGACGTTTTGTCAGTTCCCATACATTATACGTAGATTAACGGGTATTTGAAAAGTCTGTGATAATACCTACTTGCAAGTACCCAGGATTTAATTTTCGGAGGAGTGGGTCCCAGAATTTTTATTTGGAGGGTTTGAGAATTCGGTTTCGGAGAGGCTCAGGGAATTTAATTTCGGGGGGGGGGGGGTGAATTCTGATACCTATGACATATTTACAGTCAAAGGTCACTTTATTAGGACAGTTCCATGCAGTGAATAAGTTAACTGGTATCGCATCGAATTTTGTGATTGCATTTTACACTGAGTTGCGATAAATTTTGTGATTGTGTAGCATAATTTTGCGACACAAGTTTTAGAGCTAAGGATATCGAATAGTTAAATACTTTCTTAAACATAGTGTTCTATTTACCATTACTTTCTTTGAGACGTACGAGGAAATATAGCTCTTTCATATATAAATGTTACTGATATGTTCGAGCTTCTGTTTTTATAGGCGCAATGCACCCGGTACTCTGTGGAGTCAACTATGATCTCCCGTTGTCATAGTTTCAAATTCGCTCTTTGTCAATAGATGGTGTGAGGCATATGATAGATAAAGCGTTGTAGATGGCTTACGTGGACTGTTTTACGAATTAGTTGTAATTATCAGATGCATCTGCGTTATAAAAATAGGTAAAATCTCGGACAAGACTATAGTTGGCGCATTTTTACAAGTTTTATTCCTCCCCTCCCCCCTCAATAGGGTAGGGGGTGGTTCAGTCGGTAACGTGCCAGGTTCGTAATCTGCAGCTCACGGTTCAAGTCCCAACTGGACCAGCTTTGAGATTGGTCTCCTCAAAACTCTCCGCCTTGCCCTCGGTCAGTAAGGAACACCAGTAAGTTTGGAAAGGCCGCTGTTCGTTGGGTGGGTCGTAAAACCGTGGCACGGTGTGCGATATATATGCATACCCTGCACATGTTAAAGAACACGCTGGATGGCCTTGGTTGGAGGATACCATCTGTCTTCTAATGCATATCCAGTTGGTTCCCTCCCCGCAACCTTCTTTGGCCCATTAGAATCCTTGTGATCTCGCCATTTAGCCCATTGTGTGAAAAAAAGTGCCGCTCAGAGGTAAAACAACCCAACCCAACAGAACGCTCCAAGAAAAGGAATCCTTCACAAAACTGCATATTGTGCGAAAAAAAAAAAGAGTACGGTACGAAAATTATCTGTTGTTATCCACCAAGGCCGGAGCTAAGGAGAGAGAAATCCCCTCCCCCTACCCCTTGAGAATACTGGTAAGGGTAATACAGGCAAGTAATTATTAAACGTATGGAATTTTCATGCATTTTTCACGAAATTTTATAACGATCTCTAAAAAGGAGGGGGAAATGTTACACTATAATGAAAATCCAGTCTCCCTCCCCCCTCCCTTTACTTTTCTTCCGGCTCGAATGAGTTTCTTTCCTCCCTCCCACTCACACTCACATATTTAATTTTTTTCTAGATCCAGGTCATTCTCCATTTATTCTGACTGTCGCAAAGAATTACACAGCAAAAAAACTTTTAAATACCACAAGAAACCTTTCATTGTTTTAAAATATTAAAGTTAAAAATTTGACAGCAGTTTTTTATCATTTCTTTTAAGCAGTTTAGCTCTGAGTGGATAAAATTGCATTATAATGTAATTTTATCCACTCAGAGCTATAATAATATTTAACATTCTGTGAAACTGCATATTTCAAAAATCAGGTGAACTGCATGTTACAAAAATTTGGCCTAACTGGATACTCTAATACAAAATTTACGTGAAAGTGAATTATATATATTAAGCGAAATTCTACTTAATAAAATTACACAGCAAAAAAACTTTTAAATACCACAAGAAACCTTTCATTGTTTTAAAATATTAAAGTTAAAAATTTGACAGCAGTTTTTTATCATTTCTTTTAAGCAGTTTAGCTCTGAGTGGATAAAATTGCATTATAATGTAATTTTATCCACTCAGAGCTATAATAATATTTAACATTCTGTGAAACTGCATATTTCAAAAATCAGGTGAACTGCATGTTACAAAAATTTGGCCTAACTGGATACTCTAATGCAAAATTTACGTGAAAGTGAATTATATATATTAAGCGAAATTCTACTTAATAAAATAGTAATTCGTGGCATGTTTAAGTAATTGGTAAGCAAATGAGTAAATTTAAGAGATTCTTTTTTTCTAGTCTTAAAAGTGGGCACATGTCTTTCTGATTTGCGATGGCACACCAAAAGAAGAATATGCAATGTTAGTGCAATCTCTCCACAGGAACTGTTTCTAATAATTTTCATCACCAAGGCTTTAAGATAGAAATTTATATTTTTAGCAATATATATTTTTAGCGGTAGTGTTTCTAAGTATTTTATTTCCATTATGACCAAAAACAATGTACATGTAAAGTTTGAGAAAAAAAGGGAAAACCTGCTACACAAAAGTGAAGAAATTGCTCTACAATAAAATTATTTCAAAGCAGATTTCCTATACAAAATTTGCTGCGTAAATTTTTCCCTGGTTCCATTTTAAGTCAATAATAGGCTGTCGGATTCATAGCTCAATACAGTAGAAAATGGTTAAGAAGGAAGTCAGAGAAACAGTTGTCCGTATGCATAACTATAGATTAGCGAATAGAGTTATGAACATTGTGCCTAAAGGCTCAATTTCGCGTATATATTGATGAATACATTGCCTTGTTGACTCCTAACATTTGTTCATAGCCTACGCCGTATTTTGAGAGTGCAGATCTACACAAATATTGAATGAGACCTTTCTTTATTGATTCAAGATTTGGGGTCTGAGTGCATCCAAACTTCATTATGAATGCTATTCCGGATCAAGAATTAACAAAAGTCGACAATCTGAATGGAGGCAGGAAACTACTGTCATAATCGACAAGAAAATTATTAAAGTGCGTCCCATGTGTCGACTCTAAAATACGCTTGTGCATTTACAGCAGCTAATTAAATAGCTAATTAAGAAGAAACTTGAAGCTGTGAAAAATTTATCAAACATCGGTTAGGATTACATCTGTCTGTCCTTTGGAAATTTCGTATCTTCCGAGGAAGTTTGAATATAATTTTATTCGTCGGACCGCATAAAATTTTGGCGTTAACAGTTTTTTTTGTTGTTGTTTTATCCGTTTCGCATAACAAAATATTTATGTTCATAAAAGTTAACCGATAACATAAAAGTTAACTCAGTTAACCGATATTTCGCATTATCTGTTTTCGTGTTACGCGTTTGCGACTCCAATTCTTGAACAATATTTTTAATCTAAAAAGAACAAGAAATCACTTAGAGTCACACCGATCACGAAGATAGGAAAGAAATCACAAGATAGGGGTCACACCGATCTTGATCTTGACCCTGATTACCAAGTTGCCAAATTTTTTTAGATTCATTAATAGAGAAGCACAGAAATTATCTGTAAACGTAGAATAATTAAAGAAATATTTTTTTCCGAAAATAGTCACAATTTCAAGAAAATAAGTTAGCTGGGACAGTTTAGTGTTTAGAACTCTTGGCATGTAATCAGAAGACGTGGATTCATATCCACTGGTGGAAGAATATTTTTTTTTATTTAACTCTATGTTCAAAACTCTATTTGAAATTTATATCTTTCTTATTTTACAGATTACAATTTATCTCTTCCATCTGATCTCCTTTATTCGTAAATTTTGTGATTGCTATTTTTGCTAAAATCTATAAATATTATTTTGATAATATTCATAGATAATATTTATAGGTAATATGCGGCGTCTGGTTGTATACTTAGAAATATATGTACCGTTTTAGAAACTACAGATAATAAATTTTTAAAACATGTCAAAACATTATGCTTTAAAAACAGTTTCAATACTACGATTTGGAAGAATAATATAGATTTAATGTGAACTTTATAGTGTACTGAAAGATTGAATTTTTTTTTCAAGCTAATGGATAGCGATAAAGAGCCGTAAAAATGTAAAGGACGCCCTCATTTGGCCATTTTAACTTTGAAATTTAGACAATAATACTGAGAAGCAGGTTTTCAGGGCCTAGCTATTATATTAGTCTATAGAACTGTCTTTGAACCGGATAAATAGAAAATAATTGATATTTAAGCATAGAGCAGTATTAATTAAATTTTATTTTTAAAAACTGGTAGCTATTAATATTTTAAAAATATCTAATCAATTTTAATATTGTAGTAGTGAAGAAATCATTTTATTTTATTCAGTTTGAAGCAAATGCTTTGGCTTCATTTAACGGATGCACTAATGAACAAGTATTTCAGTTTAGATATCTTGAGAAGAACTATTTAACAGTTTGTGGTGCTATGCATATGAGATAAAAAGAAGAATAGGAATTGCTGCTGGGACCTTTAAGAATCTTTGGAGAGTGTGTGGCACCTAAAGACAGAAATTAGCCGTAAAATAATTTTGTTCCTTCTAAGATTACTTATGGACCCTTTGTACGCAGGATAACAAGAAACATGATGTATTTGATAATAGATGTTTACCAGTATCTTGGGCATTAGGTGATTTAATTTTGTAAGTAATGATGAGGTTAGGCAAAGGTGTCGGCAACCTCCTTTGAGCAGCAAATTGTGCAGAGAGAGACTCCGTTGGTTTGGACACATTGCCCGTAAGGATAACTATGGATTAGCGAATAGGATTATGAATAGTGTGCCTAAAGTTATCAGAAAGAGGGGGAGATCTAGGGTGCGATGGGCAGACAATGTAAAACAAGACCTTGTTGCAATTGGTCTATAGTGGCCAGATGCAGCAGATGTAGCTCAGGACAGATATGCTTGGAGAACTAAATTGCACAATCCGGTTGGACCTCTGTTGTAGCCCTAGGATGCTTGAGGTTTTTATATGTATATATGTGTGTGTAAAATAAATGATTTTGGTTAAATTTCAGAGAAAGTGAATCTCAATATTTTATACACATTTCATTTCTTTCATTTCTTCCCTCCTTTATTTCAACTGCTATCCAGGTCTGGTGGATCAAGGTGGCCTTATCTCAGCCACATAGAGCGTTTAACGCCTGCATCAATCGTAGTTTTGTCACTGTCAAGGTTCGAGTTCCAGCTGTGCCAGAATTGATATTTCTCTCCGCAAAACCCCGTCCTGCCTTCGGTGGAAAAGGCGATATCGATAAGCTTGGAAAGACCCCTCTCCGTCGACTGAAGATCTCCAGTGCACTTCCTGCACACATTAAAGAACACGCTGGATGGTTTTGATAAGAAGTTTCCGTCTGTTCTCTAACAACTGTTCCACTGTTGCTTTTCAACTGTTACTTCCATCTGTTCCTGTTACTTCAGCTGTAAATCTTCAACTGTTACTTCCATCTGTTCCTGTTACTTCAACTGTTAATCTGCAATTGTTACTTCCATCTGTTCCTGTTACATCAGCTGTTAATCTTCAACTGTTACTGCCATCTATTCCTGTTACTTCAGCTGTTAATCTTCAACTGTTAATTCCATCTGTTTCCAAACAGCCATCACCAATCTTCTCTGATCCTTTGGGGTCCTTATAGCTTGGCCATTTAGCCCCTTGTGCAAAAACCTGTTGCTGACAGGTCGAACAACCCAACCCAATTGATATTCTATTTGGGGGAAAAAGCTTACGAAATATAAAATTGTATCAAACATCAATGTAATCTACCAGAGTTTCAATACATTATCTAGTATTAGCATCTCTAGTCTATAGTCCCATGGTACGTTGACAGAAGGAAAATATGAATAATAAACGGATATCTGAGTCCTTTTATTTTTCACCATTTAAGGCTTATTACTTTCCACGACGAAGAATCTGGAAAAGAAAAATGGTCAATTATTCAAAAACTACATCTAGCGGGTGATCAACCGATGCTGAGTTTCATCATCAAATGACGATAAATCATTCGAAGGAATCGATTCCGAACAGCTGATGATCCCCCAGACATTGAAGACGTATTGCTGGAGATGTCGGAGCGATAGCTGAGGCGGAACTCGCTGCGAGGAGCGATAACTCATCCATTGCTCTTACCACTGCTATTACTTCTTCTTACTGATTTGCATTTCAACGATTGGTATTAAAATTCCGAATGAAAGAAACGATCACGAGTATTCTATGATATTATTCACCATTGTGACGGAGTAATCATCAAGATGGAACTGCTTTTTGTTGAAACGAATACTCGATAAAAGATATTAGAGAAAAATGGAAGCCTGATGAGCTTCTTTCTGCACTAATTCGGAAAAAAGGAAATAAAACCACCAAATAGACAGAGGGAGAAGTTAAAAAAGATAACTGCTTCTTTAGAGAAGAAGATAAATAGAAAAACCTTTTAGTCCCCTTCTTCTTTTTTGCATGAAAAAAAAGAAGAATGGTTTGGTAATTAAAACACTTTGGAAAACTAAAAGTATAAAGTGAGGAAAATTATTAATCAGAAGAATAACATATCTCATCTGGTGATATTTTATGATTTCAAGTATTAATAACACTATATTAATATTACTACGGTCTTAAGTTGTCTATAGATTAAGCTGACGGTGAAACGCACGTCCACTTGCAACAATTAAAAACGTGTTTGTTATATCACAAGATGGGGTACGTGTTGCAGAAGTGTGTCATGTTCGTAATGCAACAGAGTGTACATGAAGGTCGAGTTGGGTTGGGTGTTTTACCTCTGAGCGGCGCTATTTTTGCACGCAATGGGCTAAATGACCAGGCCACCGGAGTCTCAGAGAAGGTTGGGGGAGGGGACCCACTGAAACAGCTGTTGAGAGACAGATGGTAGCCACCCGTCTAGGTCATCCAGCGTGTTCTGCAACGTGCACAGTGTATGGCTCTTCCGCACAAGGGGCCACAGCTTAACGTCCCAACCGAAGGACGGGGACCCACTGAAACAACTGTTGAGAGACAGATGGTAGCCACCCGTCAAGGCCATCCAGCGTGTTCTGCAACGTGCACAGTGTATGGCTCTTCCGCACATGGGGCCACAGCTTAACGTCCCATCCGAAGGACGGGGGCCTTTCCAAGACCATCGGTGTCCTCTACTGACTGTGGGCAGGGAATTTTGCAGAAATATATCTTAACGCTGTCCCAGCTTGGACTCGAACCTGGGAACTACAGATTACGAGCCTGACGCGCTACCCACTAAGCCACCCCCGCCCCCTATGAAGGTCGATGTCACAAAATATGGGACTTTGTAATTATTTTGAGGATTGCATCAGCCATTCTGAGATGGTATGACACCGAAAGTTTAAGGGGACTTAAATTATTTTGAGGGTGGAAATTACGAGGTTAGTCGTCCGAGGGGGGTGGAACTTTTGATAAGCGTTTAATAAAATGGGGGTGCATATTAATAATGGTTTTTAATGAGGGGTGCATATTAATAAAGGGGACGTCAGTTTTGATAAGTGTTTAAGTAATAAGGAATAAAAATAAATATATAAAAAATAAATTGCAAGTTAATAAAAATAAAAAAGAAATTCACAAGTTAAAAAAAATAAATACAGGGAATATACAACTACCACGTTAAAGTATAAAAATATTTGTGGGGTTAATTTATATGACCTAAAAATACGTGAGTTAATTTACGAGGAAATAAAAATTCGCGAGAGGAGTTTATTAATAAAGGTGGCAGAACTGATGATAAGGGGTTAAAAAACGAGGGGGGTGGCAGTTATGATAGGGTTTTTAATAAAGGGGGAGGGATTTTTGATAAGGGGGTTTTTTAATGAGGGGTCGAACTTTTGATAAACCTTTTAATTAAGGAGAGACGCATATTAATAAAGGAGTGCGTCAGTTATGATAAGTGTTTAATTAATAAGGAATAAAAAATACATAGGATAATTTACGAGGAAAATACGCGAGTTAACTTATAAAGAAATAAAAAACTACGTAGGTAATAAAAATAAAAATTCGTAGGTTATAAAAATAACAAATACGTAGGTTATAAAAAATACGACGGCTATTTAACGAGACCGAAGAATACGTAGGTTGATTTACGAGTCTTAAGAATACGTAGGTTGATTAACGCTGAAATTCGCGAGTTATAAAGAAATAAAAAATACGTTGGTTATAAAAATAAACAATACATGTAATATGAAACTCGTGAACGACATATAACCTTCCTATATTGTTTTTATAAAGAGCACTTATCCCCACTTGAGACACATCTAAGCCTTCTGAGTAAATAACAACTCTTCGCCTAGTGCGTTAGATGTGCAGATAACTACCTAATCCAAAGATAGTGAGTTCAAATCACCAAGTGGGAACAGTTTCTTTTTAATATAGTATATCGGTTAAACACTAGATGGCGCTACACTTATTTCGTATAGTATTAGGGAATGAGTATGTAGTAACGTCAGGATACAAGATGGCGGAGTCTGGACTTGGAAAAAATTTCGGGTGAGGGTATAAACCAAGATGACGGAATCCAAAACCGGGGGAGTTTATGATGACGTCAGGATGCAAAATTTCGGAATCGGGACTTGCGAAAAATTTTGGAGTTTGTGATCGGTGGGTTTTTTTAATAAAGGGGGGCGGAACTTTTGATAAGGGTTAATTAATTATGAGTTATGAATTATTAATAGAGGGCGTGGTCGATGACCTCATAGGGGGAATACACTGTGCAAAGGGGAGTACCTGGGAGTCATGTAAGTACTAATCATGTTCCTTCACATATAATAATCTCCATGCGAATTATCTTCCTTCATATGAATACTCTCCATATGAATCATTTGACCAGCGGAAGCCGATCATGTTCTGAAAAATTGTATTCAACTGGCGCCCGTGATCAATGAGCAAGCGCGGTTAGTGGCTCGATAAGAAATGGTTAGTTTAGGGATTCCCAAATATTCTGAAATTGCAACCCCTTAGAATGATAAACAAATTAATGCCATCCCTTCACATTTCTCTATAACGTCGGATCTAGACTTTCAACCATTTTAATTTTAAAATTCAATTATTATATTTATTCCTACTCCAAAAAAATTTTTTCTTTCTTAATTTTTTTCCTTTTTCTTTTTTCCTTTTAACGATTTATTCATGAATTTTGGCTTCTTCTCCAAAAAAAATTAATAGCTACCGTTAGTTTTTCAAGCGTTTAAAATAAGACAAAGAAGAATAAATTCCGTTTCAGATAGCGCTATTAATCAGATTACCAATAAATTTAACGGGAGTAATTGCCTTACTCCTGTTAAAAATTAAAAACAAAATCCCCACAAGCAGCTTTTTGTCACAGAGATTTGACAGGGAACTGTTAGTTTATTCGCCGTAGTAGAAAGTCTGTTAAGATGGCAGGACCTCAGCTGAAACACATCCATGCCTTACCCTGGGCTCGAACCCAGATCCTGTTTATAAAATCCTTTAATCCTCCAGTTTGATTCCTCCAAATTGATGCGTCAAAGTGACTTGCACCATAACACTTTTAAACAAAGCATATCGAAGAATGCGGAATTTTCATTTCTTACTTGAAAACCAAAAACAAAATAGATCGAGAAAAGTTAAACTTTGCCATTAAACACGAAAAGGGAATGCACAGTTAAAAAACAACAAAACTAAAAAGATAAAAATGTAATTGGAGGCAGGGCCGGATCTAGGCCGAGGAGGGGGGGGGGGAGCAAGGTGACCATGGGTCATCCTAGATCAGCCTCCCTTGAAAATGTTAATAACTGGAACGGAGGTAAAAAAAAATAGACATCTGTATATTACCTGTATTTTTCAAGAAATTTATTAAGACCACAAAAAGGAAGGGAACATTTTATGTGAATGATATCCTGTTTTATTCTGACTCGATTTTCCCCCCTCGCCGCCCCAATCCTCCCTACTTTTTTGTGGATCCGGGCCTAGTTGTAGGCAAGTGCCGAATCTATATTCTATATTGTTCTCTATATTGTGTTCTATATATATATATGTATATTCTATATTGGTATCTATATTGGTTCAAGGACCTCGGGCTCTCTGTAATGCGGCCATGACGTAGTTCATTCAAGAGTCTCGGGCTCTGTGTAATAACGTTAAGCATGCTGTGATAATGCGATCATGATGTAATCATTCAAGAGCCTCGGGCTTCCTTTAATGCGGCCGTGACTTATTTCATTCAAAAACATCGGCCCCCTGTAATGCGACCACAGTTCATTCATGCCTCGGAATCCCCGTAATGCGCCCATGACGTATTTAATTCAAAAACCTCGTGTTCCTTGCAATGCGGTCATGACATAATTCATTCAAGATCCTCGGGCTTCCTGTAATGCGATCATGGCGTAGTTCATTCAAGAGCCTCAGCTCCCACTAATGGGGCCATGACGTACTTCATTCAAGCCTCGGGCTCCCTCTAAATGCTGCCATGACAATTCAAAAACCTCGGGTTCTTTGTAATGCGACCATGACGTAGTTCATTTAAGGAACCTCAGGCTACCTGTAATGCGGCCATGACATAGTTCATTCAAGAGCCTCGGGCTCCGTCTAATGCGACCATGTCGTACTTCATTTAAAAACCTTCGGACTCCCTGTAATGCGACCATGACGTAGTTCATTGAAGAATCAATGAGATAAATGATAGTTCTATAACCAATAACTACCATTTATCTCATTGATTCTTCAATGAACTAAGTCATGGTCGTCATTAAATACGTCATGGGCGCATTACGGGGGGGGGGGGGGCGATGTTTTTGAATGAAATAAGTCATGGCCGCATTAAAGGGAGCACGAGGCTCTTGAATGATTAGGTCATGGTCGCATTATCCCAGCATGCTTAACGTTATTACACAGAGCCCGAGACTCTTGAATGAACTACGTCATGGCCGCATTACAGGGATAATGCGACCATGTGCTGTCTTCCTTGTGCTGTTAAAATAAGTAAAATTATTTAGTTATATATTTTCATGCATTTTAACTAAGTCGTAGGGTAAGCTATATTTTTCTTTAAATTAACTATATTTTGTTAACCGTTTATTTCATTATTATTGTCATACATAGAACCACAATTGTGTCAATCATAGACGGAAATTAAAGTGATCTCTATTTGACAAATGACGAATGTAACAGGGATTAGATTTGTTATATTTTTAAAAACTTATATGGCACCAACTTACCCCGATAGGAAAATTCAAATGTCTGTTGTCTGCATCATAGTGAAATTGGCCACGAATTTAAAGCGATATACTGTTTAAACGTTCATAACATTTTTATACTTTCAAAAATATTTTGAATAAATTTTCAAAGAGAATTATTTTTTCTGGTATTTTGTTGTTTTAGTTCTACGATTTAATAATTGTTCCAATTTTGGTCACAGCATTTTAAATTACCGCTAATATACTAGTTAAACGTATTATAGAATTCACCTAATATTGTATTTTATCGTACTGTATAAATGGTTTATTAAAATACAACAATATAGAACAGTTTCTGCGAATGTGGAAATTAAAAACATGTGATTAACATTAATTTGACCGTAAAACCTTCAACAACCCTTAAACAACGATCATACTATACACTGATATACAGTTTATTAGGTACACCACCGCTCGTCACAAATTCCCCGCCCTGCTCACGGTCAGTAGGGGACACCGATGGGCTTGGAAAGGCCGCCGTCCGTCGGATGGGACGTTAAGCCGTGGCACCGTGTGCGGGAGAGCCATACCCTGTGCACGTTAAAGAACACGCTGAATGGCCTTGACGGGAGGCTACCATCTGTCTCCCAACAGCTGTTCCAGTGGGTCCCTTCTCCCCAACCTTCTCTGAGCTTTCGGGGTCCATGTGACCTGGCCATTTAGCCCATGGTGTGCAAAAAAGTGCCGCTCAGAGGTAAAACAACCCAACCCAACCGCTCGTCACATAAATGGTTCATTGCAACACGTTATGTGACCACAGTGTGCGACATAAATCGAGACCAGTTTTTCAAGCACAATTAGAATTGGATTAAGTATGAAAATCAGTAAAACGAGAGAACTGAGCGACTTTGAAAGTAGCATGATAATTGGGAATAGGCGTGCCGGTTCTAGCATCTTCCAAATTGTTGTCCTCCTGGGCTTTTCAAGTACAACCGTTTCAAGGGTTTACTGAGAATGGTTCGAAAAGTAAAAAATTACCAGCGATCGGCGATCACGTGGACGAAAACAGCTTGTGGATCAGAGAGGTCAAATGAGACGGTCAAGAATCTTGCAAGCAAACAGATGGGCCACAACCAGGCATATCGCAGCAGAATTAAACATTGGTATGAAGGTCATCTTCGAATGTCCCATGTATCGAGCCTTTTTGAGAATGAGCTACAACAGCCTCCTACCGTGTTGAGTGTCGATATTTTCAGCGAAGAACACGAAATCGTGTCTCCAGTGGGCGCAGAGGAATCAAAACTGGACGGTTGTGGACTGGAAAAAGGTAACCTGGTCGGACGAATCAAGGTTCCTTTTGCATCATGCCTATGGAAAGATCAGAATTTGTGGCAGGCAATGCGAGATCATGGAGCAATGTTGTCCAGTGTCAACAGTGCAGGCTGGTGGTGGCGGTGTGATGGTGTGGGGAATGTTTTCGTGGCACACATTAGGTCCTCTGATACTCGTCGAAGGACATCTGAGTTGGGTTGGGTTGTTTTACCTCTGAGCGGCACTTTTTTGCACACGATGGGCTAAATGGCCAGGTCACATGGACCCCGAAGGCTCAGAGAAGGTTGGGGGAGGGGACCCACTGGAACAGCTGTTGGGAGACAGATGGTAGCCTCCCGTCAAGGCCATTCAGCGTGTTCTTTAACGTGCACAGGGTAGGGCTCTCCCGCACACGGGCCACGGCTTATCGTCCCATCCGACGGACGGCGGCCTTTCCAAGCCCATCGGTGTCCCCTACTGAATTTTGCGGAGATAAATCTCAACGCTGACCCAGCTGGGACTCGAACCTGGGAACTACAGATTACGAGCCTGGCGCGCTACCGACTGAGCCACCCCCGCCCCACGAAGGACATCTGAACGCCATGATGTGTTTGAATTATCACTGCTGACCCAGTTCATCCTTTCAGTTATCCTCACTTGGATGGACAAGTTCAGCATGATAATGCAGCTGCTCACAAGGCACATATCGTTACCAAATGGTTCCAGGAACATGCCGATTACTCTTTCTTGCTTCATTGGCCTGCACAGTTCCCAGATCTAAACACTATCAACCACCTTTGGGATGAGGTGGAAAAGGCTGTTCGCAGCGAGACTCTGCATCTCCGTCCAATTTGCAACAACTGCGTAAGAAAATCATTTCTGCTTGGTACAATATTCCTGCCTAACGTATCCAGCATCATGTTAGTTCCATGCCTTGACGAATTTGGGCTGTTCTAAAGGCCAAAGGAGCTATGGGTTAGGTTGTTTTACCTCTGAGCGGCACTTTTTTTCACACCATGGGCTAAATCGCCACGTCACAAGGACCCCGAAGGCTTGAGAAGGTTGGGGGAGGGAACCCACTGGAACAGCTGTTGGGAGACAGATGGAAGGACGTTAAGCCGTGGCCCAAACACGGGTCACGGCTTAACGTTCCATCCGACGGACGGCGGTCTTTCCAAACCCATCTGTGTCCCCTACTATCCGTGGGCAGGGCGAGGAATTTTGCGGAGATAAATCTCAACGCTGACCCAGCTGGGACTCGAACCTGGGAACTACAGATTACGAGCCTGGCGTGCTACCGACTGAACCACCCCCGCCCTGGCCAAAGGAGGCTCAACACGCTACTAGTAGGTTTACCTATTAAACTGGCATGTCAGTGTATGATATCCGTCAGAAATATGAAATGTTTTCCCCATAAAATGCAATAGAATTAGTTAGGGATAGAGACTCGCACGTTGCAACTAAAACATTACAAAAGGATGTATTTTTATGACCAGTACACCTATTCCTCGATTTACCCGGTACTGGAAACACGCTGTGAACACTTTTACACTGTGAAGAATATGTAACTAGTTTCGTTTTATACGATTGTAGACTCAAGTTTAGACGGTATGGACTTACAAGTAATGGGTGGAAAAATGAAAACACCAAGGTTTGTGGAAAGCCTTTCATTTATGTGAAACAACGGCATTATGTGAAACAACCTTTCGTTTATGTGAAGCAACTCCGTCAATGGCTTGTGCCATTGACGGAGTTGCTTCACATAAATGCATAAATACACATAAATGCATAATATTCAAATAAATACATAAGTGCATGAAACGTACAAATGATATCCCAGCATGCTTAGCGTCATGTTTTAAAAAAACACAGGCAATTATCGTAACTGCATGCAATTATTGGTACCATGCTGTCGAGAGAAGACCTTAGCGATTTCGAAAAGGGCAGAAGCTTCGGTCTCTAAGACATCTAAACTCGCTAATGTTTCACGAGGAAGTTTCCAAGGTCATGTCTGCATGGGAATCTAAAGGGAAGACATTAACTGCGAAAGGCAACAGTGAGAAAAATGCATACTCCAGAATCAGGACATTGCAGCGTCAGTGCGATGTGCAAAGCAAAACGGGAGAGCTACAGATGATCAGTTTTGCATGAATTCCAATGTAGGACGAGACAGGCCACTTTGGTCAAAAGCAGTAGATTGAGAACTCCATAGAACTGGATATCACGGTCGATTTGGACTTCAAAAGCTATCGTGACACCTTTCAATGGACGTCTTACTGTCTGGTGGTGCAAAAAGCACTAGCAGTGGATGAATGCGATGTGGTCTGACCAGGGACCTACCCAGGGGGGTCTTAACACCCCCCCCCCCGGTAATATTATCGTCTTATACAAATTTTCAAACTGGTCTGTCTACTATGAAATTCAGAACAGTTTTCTTTTTATAATTTCATTTTAATCCCCGTAGTAGATTAGTGCGACATTTAAAATAGTTTTAAAAAACAACTAAAAAATTTATTCCATGTACAATACCATTTCAAAGTTTTCTGTCCTGTAGAATATTTTAATAACTTCGAAACTATTCAAGACTTATTTTCAGAGTCCCCCCTCAAACAGGCTAGCTGGCAAGACCAGCAATCCTGTCTGGCGCGGGCTGGCAAAGGGGTGTTGAGCACTGTAGTGTCTCGGGCCCTCAGTGTTAAGGGGCCCCTGGGACTTCACAGGAACAGAATTTTTTTAAATAATATTATTCGACACAATTGGGGAAAGATCTATTTTAACTATCACATACGAAGTATCAACAGAATATGCACTGAAATCTTGAAAACTGACCGACTTTTTATTGAAGGCCCTCCCGCCTGGTACAGCTTCATTCCTGAAAAAAAAAATAAAAAAAGTGCCAGTCTGCCCCTGTACATGTTATCTTTTTTCTTCCTCCGTTAAGATTAATAACATTTTCAGGGGATCTAGCGAGGAGGATTGCTTCCCCTTCCCAGATACGGCCCTGATGGAGATCCGTGTGTCTAGCCCCCTTTCCATTCCTTCCCTAGATAGAGATTCTCCACTGATCTCGAGCTTCGTGTGACTGGCTCCCATCCCTAGATCCTGCACTGATATGAAGCTTCACAAGACTGTCCCCCTTGCCACCCTTCCCGTTGATATGGCACTGATCTGGAGTTTCGTATGGCTATCCTCCTTGCCCCGCCCTCCTTGCCCCGCCCTCCTCCCTCCAGAGACCCGGACCTGATCTGGAGATTCACGTGGCTATTTTGAGTATCGAGCCAAATATCAAACGAAGCTGTCAAAGGACAATTCTTTAAAAAAAAACAGGAAAGAACACAAATTATTATTAGTTTCAGTTTTTAAATTTTTCCTTTTTTTGCTAAATAATTGAAATTTTTTATTTAATTTTAGAGTTTAAAATTTTTTTATTTCTTTGCAATTTTTTTTGAAATATGTAAAAAAAACGAGTACTCTTTTAATTTAATGAATATTCATCCACTAGCGAGCCACTAGCTCTTGAGCCGGGTGGGATCTGAACCCACGACTTCCTGATGACAGATCAAGTGCTCATCAGGAGGTCGTGTGTTCCCACCCAGATCAGACAATTTTTTTCCTATACCCATCTTCTCCTATCAGTTACAAACAGCTTCATAATGGATGAATATTCATCAAATCAATAATGAGCTGTTAATTCGTATGTCTAAATACTCTGTTAAGTTAATCTTTTTCTTCTCCATCTTTATATCATTGAATTATCTGTATACGTTTTAGTTTGTTAAGTAAATAAAAAGAAAATCATTAATTGTAAAATAGTAACCGAATATAATAACTAATAAAATAAACATTATTTAAAAAAAATTACACGTTTATTTTTCCCCTGGTATGCGGCGGCAATTCTATATTTTAAAAAGTGATCGTGCACTCAAAATTATTAGAAAGCACTGCACCTAAACGCAAAATTCAAAAGGAAGATTAGAATCAAAATTTATTTCGCTTGAATTTTTGTTTGGGGATCAATCTTAAGAATAGCAGGTAATGACGCCTTTATATCATCCCTTTCCTAACTGTCTTCTGAGATATGCGATCACTGAGATCCACGAAATTAGGTTTTATGAAGGTAGAAAAATGTCTTTCAGCTACAGAATGATACAAAACAATTAGGCACAATACTTTGAATTTCCGCTATTTAAGTGAAATAACAGTGAAATAAATTCGTTCTGATTTCTTACACCAAATTCGTGGCAGTTCCTCGTAATTTTGATGTGTCACAAACTTAAATCAATACGAAGAGAAAGAAGAATTCATGGTAGTACATTTCATCCAGAGATGAACGATGCTCACACTCCTAAGGTATCGATTAGATTTAAAAAAAAGAAAAATCGAAAATGTCCGTGGGCTGGAAGTCGATATTTCTAACCCCCCTACTTTCCCGCTTCCCCGCTACAACGTCCTGAAATGAAAATTTTTGAATCATTAGTTATCAATGGTTGCAGATGAAGGAGATGCGATGTATACAAGTTTTCGTTAAATGCTTCTCAATATGATCTATGATGCAATGAACAGAATAACACTCTGTTTGGTAATTTGAAGATTGTTTTCGCTGAATCAGGATGTTCAGCAAGTTTGGAATGTCCGAATGACAAAGGAAATAGAGATGCAAAGAGATCAAAGAGGTGTTTCCGATGAAGATCAGTTAAAGTTGTTCTGAGACAAAAATGCTGATTCTGATGAATTCTGTACACTCTATAAGCCTTAAATGGATTGATACTATTTCGCGCTCTTTGATACAAATGTTTATCTTCTTCACTGCCTTTATCATCGTAAATCATCCATCCTTTCGGACTTTTATCGGTGGTAGCTGCTGATAGCAAGACCGGATCTAGCAGAGGAGCAAGGGAGCCGTTCTCTCTCCTCCACGTTTGAGAAAGCTAGCAAGGGAAACAGAGGAACAAATGCCTTAAACTTATGAATTTTTCATACATTTTTCAAGTTTTTTTAATCTCTAAAACTGAGAGGGAAATGTTATACTATAATGAAAATATGTAGTATTACCCCCCCCCCTCCTGTCCATTTTAGTGTATTACGGCTTAATTAATTTCTGCTCCCACCTCCGCTTAATTTTTTTTTAGATCTAGGCCTCCCTGAGAAAAAAAAAGAAAAGTATTAGAAGAAAAAAGTTTAGAAAATGAATAGTAATAAACTATATTCTTCAAATTAAACCATTTGAGAAAACCATATTCTTCGTATTAGACTAAAGGCGCAAATCTTCTTGGCGATTTTTAAACACTGAACTCAAGCACTCGAACAATTTATATTAAATAATACAGGTGTACCAAAATTAAGGTCGTTTTTTCCTTAATAAAGGGTAATTGAATTTTTACGTTGGCTACTATTTTTTGAATCATATCGTTTATTAATCAGAAAGAAAAATTCGTTTTTACCTGTGTTTTCAATAATAGGTTTTCATTTTTATTTTCGGGAGTCATTGGTTGCATTATGGGACAATATATTCATGTTTGTTCCATTCCCAGCTGTGCTAATTAATAAACAGCTCGACCGAAATATTTCTATCTTTAGAGATTGATTTTTTTTCTTATATTTCATTCATTGTTTTCCATTTGAGCGTTTCTTATTTAATTACACGAAGAAGTTTTAAACTAGTCAACTATCGGCGAATGTACTAACCAGTTTTAGTTATGGGGTTGTCTCAGTCGGTAACGCTAGTCTGTCAATCTTTAGATTACAGGTTCAAATCCCAACTACCTCAGGGATAAGATCTATCACCGATAACCTTAATAATAAGAATCATCTGTTAATAAGTCAGACTTGCCAATGAACTATCAATGAACAAACTGATCTACAAGAATTGTCAAAAATCGATTGCTTAGTCTGATAGTCTCTCTGATCGCACCCTCAGTTACCATTCACGTTTTGTCACTTCTCCCTTTCAACGATGAAGTGACACAAACCTAGAATATTAAGTCATATTTTCCTGAACCATGTCTCTTGATTTTCATATTTATTTCTTTTTTATTAATATGCAGCAACAAATTGCTTTGCAGTCACAGTGTGGGAAAATGTGCTGGCTATTATTTCTTCTTATTGCTCTCAATTTGCTGTCTTCTATGAGCTTCTATTCGCTCTCTGTTAAAATCCATATTTTGTTTATCTAACGATTTTGCATTTCTAAAACATTAATACTGGCGGTTGACTCATTCAGTATTTACGGGTGACGTATTAAAAATATCTCGACTATCGCCCTCCTCCCTCCCACGTTTCCCTTTACACCATAGTCACATCTGAGGTTTTGTCTTTCATTTGACACTATAACTAAATCTTATTACACCATATTAAAAATAATTGAATTAGACTTCTAGAAATGTCATAAAGATAATTTAAATGATTAGGAATATACGTATTACCCGTCATCCAATCCTACAGTGGCTCTCCCTTAGTCTTGAACCCCAAGCCATAGCCTTCGTGCCCTTAATCCGTCACTGTTGTTTTACCACTGATCGGCATATTTTTGCACCCAGCGGCTAAATAGTCAAGTCACAAGGACCTCTAGGACTCAGAGAAGGGGACCCACTGGGACAACTGTTGGGAGACATATGGTAGCCTCCATTCAATCACATCCAGTGTGTTTTTAAGTGCACAGGGTATGGCTCTCTCTCACACTGAGCCACGGATTACAGTCCCATCCGACGGACGGCGGCCTTTCCAAGCCCATCGGTGTTCCATACTGACCGAAGGCAGGGTGAGGAGTTTTGCGGAGATAAATCTCAACGCTGACCCAACTGGGAACTTTAAATTACGAGCCTGGCACGCTACGGACTGAGCCACCCTCACCCGAATCCGTGATCAGAAGCAAACCACCTTTTCGCAATCCATAATAAGTTATTTTCATTTGACAGTTTCCAATATTCGACTTTTTACTAACTTAACAGCTAATGAGCATTAAGTAGAAATTTTCTCTATAAGCATAATTGGATTAAATACGCTTTAGCGACAAATGCAAAAAGCGACTGCATTTATCAACTTGCAGAAACGAATCTTTTCGTTTGCAGAACTAAATCGAAAACGAATTAGGAATTACTACGTTGCTGGCTACCAAACGGCGCAAAAATAATAACCATTGTCTCACTGTAGTTAACAAATCACTTCTCTGTCTTCAGAGACCAAACAGAACAATAAACAAAGCACTTTAAATTGTCTTCCTCTTCAAACAACATCATCCAGCAACAGCAACAATGCCATAAGAGAAGTTGCTCAAGAGAGATCCGTAATCCTCTCCTCTCGACGCCGATGCACAGAAGCTCGAGACAGACTCTGAGGGGGAATACCAGAAATTCACGGTTTTGTTGTGGCCGGCGCATGCGCCTCTAATATTTCGTCGTAGTGCTCCGTTACTAGATCCACGCAATGCCTGGTCCTCTCGCTTCAGTCTCTCCCGAGCCGAGAACAGGCAATCACGGTGAGTGGATGAGAGTCACGAGCAGCAGCAGCAGCGCAGTATCCGTGTCATCGCAGCATGGCCGCACGTGAACGGAAGTCTGGATGCAGGATGTGGGGCAGGGAACTCGTGCGATTCTTGCTGCTCTTCGGGATCACCCTTAGTGAGAGCCTGGGGAGTCGAGAGACAGAAGGTAAGCAAAGAAATTCTTTCATGAGGTTGTTTTTTGTGCCATGCGACATCATAAAAAATCAGTTGGCTTATCTGTAAAAGTAAGTTTTTCTTTATTATGAAAAAGTAAAGATTTGTTTTGAGTTTCAGGAAAAAAAAAACAGTCATGCGGAAAACTTTTTTATCCCATAGAGGCGAAATTCTCTGATGCTATACCGTGATCTTGTGGCATCTTAAAGTATCAGTTTATCTCTGAAACATTTTTTCCCTTTATTATGGGAGAGTAAAAGGTTTCTTTTTGACTTTGAGAAGAGAACATCATACGCAGATTTTTTTTTTATTATAGTGAGTCAAGGTGTTTGGTGTGTGCTTTTATAACATCATAAAGAATCAGTTGGTCTATCTATAAAGGAAGATTTCCCTTCATCACGGGAAAGTAAAAATTCCTTTTCAGTTTGAGAAAGAAGAATTATGAGCTAAATATTTTTATTTCACGGAGGCGAAGATTCCGGATGCTGGCCGTGATCTTCCGACATCTTAAAGTATCGGATTATTTGTCTCTGTAACATTTATTTTCAAATGGCAAATATTGGTTTAGAGTTTGAGGAAGCAAACAGTCATGCAGAGGAATTTTTTATCCGCAGAGACAAAGTTGTCCAATGCTGTGTAGTGGTTGTTTTCCTTTATTATGGAAAAGTAAAAAGTTGATTTGAGTTTGAGAAGAAAGAATCCTTCGGAGAGTATTTTTTTACTTCAGCCTTACTTTTCTGACATTAAACAATCACGCATTTTTAAACGATAGCTTTGCTTTATTATGGAAAGATAAAGTTAAAGTTTCGTTTTCAGAGGAGAGAATCGTGAGGTGATTTTTTTCATGTCTTCAGAAAGTTGCTCTATGCCGTGGTTTTTCTGGGGTGGCTCAGTCGGTAGCGCGCCAGGCTAGTAACCTGTAGTTTCCAGGTTCGAGTCCCAGCTAGGTCAGCGTTGAGATTTATCTCTGCAAAATTCCCCGCCCTGCCCACGGTCAGTAGGGGATACCTATGAGCTTGGAAAGGCTGCCGTCCGTCGGATGGGACGTTAAGCCGTGGCTCCGTGTGCGGGAGAACTATACCTATGCACGTTACAAACACGGCTGGATGGTCTTGACGAGAGGCTTACCATCTGTCTCCCAACAGCTGTTCCAGTGGGTTCCCTCCCCCAACCTTCTCTGAGCCTTCAGGGTCCATGTTACCTGGCCATTTAGCCCATGGTGCACAAAAAAGTGCCGCTTAGAGGTAAAACAACCCAACCCGTGGTTTTCTGACATTCTAAGGAATCACTTTACTTTTGAAGCACTTTTTTCTTCTTTATTATGGAAGATAAAGGTGTTAAGGTGAGGCCTTATTTTTTTAACATCATAAATAATAAATTACTTTTAAAGATACTTTTTTACCGAAAGACTAAGTTTTTTAAGTTGAAAAGGGAGAATAAGACAAAGAATATTTTTATTCTAGTGAAGCTATGCGATACTCTGTCATGCTTTTCTGACATCATAAGGAAACAAATTAACTCCAGCATATTGAAACGGAATCTACACGTGCAATAATGAAAACGAGATTGTGGTACTACGTGACACTTGTGATATAGCACAGAGTGTGAATTATGTCGCTTACGAATTCGAACACGATGAACTTGAAAAAAAAAAGGAAAAGAAAACAGTTGTAGTTCGGAAAAGTGTGTGAAGGAGAAACAGGTTTTCGTGGTCTATGCATACCAGTACAAGGAAAAAAGGTTTTCATTAGTGTGCGCGCGGAAGTGCTATAATAATTATTGAGTTCAAAGTAAATACAAATTAGAAGGACGCATATCGACTCTGGCGCATATGAGAATCTCGTTTTCAAAGAGAAAGAGGTTTTTCCCTTCGCTATTATTTCATTCCTTAAAAATTTTTATTTGAACTAGCGAATGATGGGAAAAATACAAATAGTATTTCATTAATAATTATACAACATAAAAGTATTCGCCTTTTAATTCTTAAATCTAAAAAGTTGTATTTCCACACCTCTCTCAGAAAAGTGGGTAGATTATTGCTGTCAGTGGAATATTTCTTAAACTTACCACTTAATTTTCAAATTTCTATTCTATACAAATTGTTTGTAAAACTCGATTACTGCTCCATGGACATGTAGGTGCCGAGGGAAACGAAATTGCTGCTTTTTTTACTAAAGTCGGTCCTTAATGAAAAATACCTCCAGTTGCAAATTGATAATTTATATGTTTCTAAATTAAATAAAGAAAACCTAAAGGAAAACTTTCTACATCACTTCCAAGTCATCGCTGAAAGAATGATCAATCATCGACAATCAGCAGAAAACAAGATCCTTCCACTAAATGATCTGCACCTTTCAAAAAGAAATTTGGTGTGCATCAATCTTGAACGACTCACGTTTCAAGATGAGAAAGTTTCTTTTCCCCAATTGTCAGAGAAGCAACTTAATAGGAAGATTAGGAAAAGAGAACATCTTTGAACTAAGCCTGCAAACTTTATTTGGACAAGAGGATCTGACTAAACGCAAAGTTTGCTACAATGAAACAATCAAAGTTTTACGTGATGCGAATCTTTTTCATAGGATTTAAGAATTTTTATCAAGGTTTTGTAATATAAACGTCATCAGCTTATTGGCATTATCCAACCTTGTCATCTGGAAGAGAGGGTCGAAAGACTAGAACACATCCAGAGGAAACATTTATTTTTCATTGATGATGATGATGACGATCGATAACTGCTACCTTTATGATATGCCATCTACTGATCGCATCCTATTAGACCAATATGCTGATGATATCGCCCTCCTTTTACCCTCATTGGGTCCAGTGATTGCTATAGACAGGCTGCACAAATGTCTTGACGAGATGGAGGGGTGGTACGATAAATGGAAGGTCAAGATATACACTGAGAAGGGTACTGCCATCCTCTTCAGTGGAAAACTTACAAAAAACCCAAAACGTTTAAATTTTTTAAATAAACCAATTGAATGGCAAAAGACCATCAAATACTTGGGTATAACCCTACATCAAAAGCTCAAATACGACTCTCATATTCATGATATTATCAGTGAAGTCAATGCAGTGAGATGTCAACTAGAACCTGTCCTTCCGAGAAATGCTGTCTTGATGATTGACCATAAATTATTATTGTACTACCTGGTCATTCGTCCGATAATAATTTATGCTTCCCCTATATGGGCGAACACCATCTCCACGAATATACGCAAGATTCAGGTATGGCAAAACAAAATATTGAAATCTGCGGTCGATGCCCCTTGGTTTGTTAGTAACAGACTACTTCATAAAGACTTGGGCATCGACTTCATATATACTCATATTAAATGCATCTCAAAAATGATTTTTGAGGCTGTTAAAAATAATCCTAATGAGATTATTTCTTCTTTGCTTAATTATGATCATAATGTTCTTAATAAGTACAAGAGGCTTAAAATGATGGCTTTCTCTGAGGACGGCTACTCGTTTTAGGTCTCTTGTGCATGAAATAGGTATTTTTAGCTTGTGTTTTATGTAAGCCTGTAGGAGCCTACCCACGGGTGGTTTACTTGTTATGTGTTTTTACTTATGCCAACTGGGCATATTCTCAGATGGGTAGGAGCGGGGGTGGCTCAGTCGGTAGCGAGCCAGGCTCGTAATCTGTAGTTCCCAGGTTCGAGTCCCAGCTGGGTCAGCGTTGAGATTTATCTCCGCAAAATTCCCTGCCCTGCCCACGGTCAGTAGGGGACACCGATGGGCTTGGAAAGGCCGCAGCCCGTCGGATGGGACGTTAAGCCGTGGCCCCGTGTGCGGGAGAGCCATACCCTGTGCACGTTAAAGAACACGCTGGATGGCCTTGACGGGAGGCTACCATCTGTCTCCCAACAGCTGTTCCAGTGGGTCCCCTCTCCCAACCTTCTCTGAGCCTACGGGGTCCATGTGACCTGGCCATTTAGCCCATGGTGTGCAAAAAAGTGCCGCTGAGAGTCAAAACAACCCAACCCAACTCAGATGAGTAATGTTTTACCTGGAACATCGCATATCCATACGCGATCTACGACCATAATTGCTCCGCCGTTTCATCATTTCAGTGATCTGTAAAGATATATAAATTAAAGCTACTAAGTATTTCAAAGAAAACTACCGTTTTCAAAGAAAATGAGATAAAAAAAAGTAATAGAGAGTTTTTAACGTGTGTAAAATGAGACAGTTTTGTTCGCGCTGTGAGTGGTGATAGGTTCTCGATATTGAAGCGGTAGGATAAGTCTTATTTCGCAGTAAAACAGCAATGTATCGGTATCGCTGATCATATTACCTTAAAAACGTGCTGTTGAAATACTGAAATGTGACTGGTAAGATTTATGCTTTTCCTTTACTTTGTGAATTAGTTTCCAAGTGTGCTTGGTTTAGCAGATAGTTTAGTATTATGATACTCAAGATTATTTAATACTGATAAATACCATATTGATGTTCATTGTGAGTAGTTAGAAATTTGTTTACGATTTATGAAATTTTATTGTTTTAGTTATTAAATCAATTCCTTTACAGTCTGTTTATTTATTTCGAATTCACCCTCTGTTGCGAAATATTCAAATACAACTAAAAACATGTAATATGATGTTTTTTTAGCTCGATTTCAGAAAAAGAGCAATTATTTTTTACTCTGTTGTCTTCGTGTAGATCTTTAGACATCCAACATTATAGTTTTAGAAAAAAATGAAAATATTTTCTTTGAATGGAATAACATGGGCTAAATGGACAGGTCACAAGGACCCCAAAGGCTCAGAGAAGGTTGAGGGAGGGGACTCACTGGAACAGTTGTTGAGAGACAGATGGTAGTCTCCATCAAGACTATCCAATGTGTTCTTTAATGTGCACAGAGTATGGCTCTTCCGCACAAGGGGCCACGGCTTAACGTCCCATCCGATAGATGGCGGCTTTTTCAAGCCCATTGGTGTCCTCTATTCATCGAAGGCAGGGTAGGAATTTTTTTGGAGATAATAATAATAATATATTTAATGCAGGGGTGTTACAGTAAAGCCAAGGTACATGTAATTTTAGATATTAATATAAAACGTTCAAGTGGCTTGATGAAATGCTGACCCAGCTGGGAGTCGAACCTGGGAACTGCAGACAAGTGGGGAGGAATAAAGGAGATACCATAAAGACATTTAGTGCACTCACTTCTATGAACATATGTAAAACTGCACAACTTGGGCCACGAATGATGACTACTGATCAACATTTCCCACCGAAGACACTTCTGAAAATACACTTATAGCATAGATGGATACAGTAACAATGAATAGAATAATAAAATAAATGAGAGAAACACGACATATGCACAGACAGGCAAACTAAATCATTTTTAGGCTTCTTTATCCAATATCAATCTTGGTGGATCCAACAAGAAGTAGAATTTAGCTATAAATGGTTTTATTCTATCAACAGTATAATCAGTGTGATACTTCCATGAAAGATTTTTATCAATAATCACTCCTAGATATTTAATTTAATCAACTTTGTAAGGCGTTCATCACTGAAATTTAAGATATTGTAACAGTCACTCTGATAAGAAATCATTCCAGAGTCACTATTGGCATCAACAGATGCCTTCAACTGAAATTGTAATTAACATATTTTAGATTTTAGGTTTAATTACACTTTGATTATTCAAATTAAGCCATTGGTAGAGTCGATGAATATCCCTATGTGCTGTTTGGTAAAATTGCTCATAGATGTAACTTTTATGCAATAAAACAATATCATTAGCGTAAGAAATAATTTTTTTATTTATAAATGTATGCATATTCAAATTCAAAGCAATATACAAAACACGTACACAGTTATATCAGAATAATTCCCATTATTAAATAGGTGGTCATATTATTGTTATACGACTGTGTACATAGAGAACAAATAGAATAAACAAGAAAAGAAAGAAAGCTGGAATCAAGGAGCACATTGCTCGCCCAGATTCCAGATAGAAATAAATAATTCTTAAAATTTTAGCAACAGTGGTATGTACAAGGAAAATCTAAAATACTTTGCATTACATAAAAAATACATTTAATACAATCGAGATAGAAACACAATAACTAAAATATTATGGTTTAGTAGAATGACAGATTATATTGTGAATTTTGTTTTTGAAGACATGAGGGCTTTTTTCCATTCTGATATCATAAAGAGTTAAATATTTCGGAGAAATAAAGACTAAATGCCTTTGCAAAATATATTTTTTAATCAATGGAACATTAAGAAAAGATCTTTTTGCAACACCTTTAAAGAAAGATAATTTATTATTAAATATTCCAGCTTCCATAACTCTTTAAATACTGGGCGAGTATTGTTGTAATCTGGCGAATATTTTTATAACATATATGAAAGTCATCTAGAGTTCCGTAGATTTGATTATGATTTTTATCTTCAGTCATATTTTCCGATTAAATGCATATTTTACACGTTATAGAGCTACAACATTAGATTATGATTAACGTGACATGAAAATTGTTTAATATTCTGTTAGGAGAGTGTATTACTAAATGAACACATCTCAATTTTCGCGCATTTTGACAAACTTATCCTGACTTCCTAATCGTTCTCTTTTACGGAAAACTTTATTGAGCTTCTGAAATTGAAAAATAAAAAAAAAAACAGGAGATACTTTTGGAAGTCAGGATTCCCACGAAGTCTGGGATATTTCCACCGAGATGTTGCTGGAATTACTCTCTTTCCCCAAATGGTGCCAAAAACACAAAGTGAAGTCCAGAATCCCTGTAAGTAACGGAACGTGTTTTTCAATCGTTTAATCCTCTGCTACGAATAGAAATTGTTGTGGGACTTAGTTGCCTGTTTCTCGAAGATGAAGTTGTCTCTAGAGCATGTGGACACTTGAGTTTCTTTTTCTCTCTGTCTGATTAAAATACTTTTTCTTTCCAAAGAGGATATTTCTAAAAAAAAGACTTCTTGTTATTTTGCAAGTTAGTAAAACTGTGAGTTTCCTGTATCAGGAAGGTTTGATAAAAGTAGCATCACAATTTAATGTAAATATCACTAAAATAGTGATCATGAAGTTTCGTCTCGATGATCTACGTCATTTCGTTTCAGAGATGTTTTGTCCCAATGATTTATGGCATTTCGTTCCAATGATTTGAAAATTTCCTCCTATACCAATCTACGACATTTCGCTCTGGCAAAAGTTTTGTTCCAGTGATTGAGAAAATTTCCTTTCCAGTGATCTACGACATTTCGCCCCGCCGAAGTTTTGACCCAATTATTTATAAAATTACATCCCATGATCCATCATATTCCGACAAGTCTTATACCATGTCCCGACAACACTTGGATCCTTGTTTCTAGTTAACCGGGGCGCAGTTAAACTTAAGTTTTGAATGACGGATAAGCTTTACTCCTATATAGATAGTTATAGGACTCCTCGTCCATAACTATAGACTATATGTGAGTTTCCTGTATCAGGAAGGTTTGATAAAAGTAGCATCACAATTTATATCACCTAAAAATTATATGCTGATAAAAGTAGCATCACAATTTATATCACCTAAATGACGAGCAGTCTATTTACTCCTATCATGATAGTTAGGCCATTGAGACGAAACATCGTGAATCACTGGGAGAAAAGTCGTTATAACAAAATGACGTATGTGATTGAGACGAAACATCGTGAATCACTGGGAGAAAAGTCGTCGGGCAAATTGAGTTAGGCTATTGAGATGTAACATCGTCAATCACTGGGATAAAAATCGTTGGAACAAAATGACGTATGTGATTGAGACGAAACATCGTGAGTAATTGGAACAAAAGTCGTCGGGCAAATTGACTTAGGCCATTGAGACGAAACATCGTCAATCACTGGGACAAAAGTCGTTGGAACAAAATGACTTTTGTTATTGAGACGAAACATCGTGAGTCATTGGAACAAAAATCATCAGACAAATTGAGTTAGGCCATTGAGACGAAAGATCGTGAGTCATTGGAACAAAAGTCGTCGGGCGAATTTAATTAGGCCATTGAGACGAAACATCGTCAATCACTGGGACAAAAGTCGTTGGAAGATATTGACGAATGTAATTGAGACGAAACATAGTGAATCATTGAAACAAAAGTCGTCGGGCAAATTGAGTTAGGCCATTGAGACGAAACATCGTCAATCATTGAGACAAAAGTCGTTGGAACAAAATGACGTATGTGATTGAGACGAAACATAGTGAGTCATTGGAACAAAATTCGTTGAGCAAATTGAGTTAGGCCATTGAGATGAAACATTGTCAATCACTGGGGCAAAAGTCGTTGGAACAAAATGACGTATGTGATTGAGACTAAGCATCGTGAGTCATTGGAACAAAATTCATCGGGCAAATTGAGTTAGGCCATTGAGATTTTATATCACCTAAATATTATGTTGCTGATAAAAGTAGCATCACAATTTATATCACCTAAATGACGAGCAGTCTATTTACTCCTATCATGATAGTTAGGCCATTGAGACGTACTACCTATAGTACTGCTCGTCATTAGGTAGTCGGGTATGAGCAGTATCTATATGGTACAGTCTTGCCCCTGACCGTAGTTAGTGGTGAATATGGCATTTCCCTATACTGGTAGTGCTTTAGGCGGAACTAGTGGGTCTTGTCCCAAATATATATTTATCTGTGCTAATGATTAACGTTGATTCGTCTCAATGATCTACATCACTTTCTACAGACGTCTTTTTCCCCAGTGATTGACGATGTTCCGTCTCAATGGCCTAACTCAATTTGCCCGACGACTTTTGTTCCAATTACTCACGATGTTTCGTCTCAATCACATACGTCATTTTGTTCCAACGATTTTTATCCCAGTGATTGACGATGTTACATCTCAATAGCCTAACTCAATTTGCCCGACGACTTTTCTCCCAGTGATTCACGATGTTTCGTCTCAATGGCCTAACTCAATTTGCACGACGACTTTTGTTCCAATTACTCACGATGTTTCGTCTCAATAACAAAAGTCACTCTGTTCCAACGACTTTTGTCCCAGTGATTGAAGATGTTTCGTCTCAATAGCCTAACTCAATTTGCCCGACGACTTTTGTTTCATTGACGCACGATGTTTCGTCTAAATAACAAAGGTCATTTTTTCCATCGACTTTTCTCCCAGTGATTGACGATGTTTCGTCTGAATGGCATATCTCAATTTGCCCGACGACTTTTGTTTCAATGATCATTATGTTTCGTCTCTATCACATACGTCACTTTATTCCAACGACTTTTGTTCCAGTGATCGACGATGTTTCGTCTCAATGGCATATCTCAATTTGCCCGACGACTTTTGTTTCAATGATCATTATGTTTCGTCTCTATCACATACGTCACTTTATTCCAACGACTTTTGTTCCAGTGATCGACGATGTTTCGTCTCAATGGCCTAACTCAATTTGCCCGACGACTTTTGTTCGAATGACTCACGATCTTTCGTCTCAATAACAAAAGTCATTTTGTTCCAACGACTTTTGTCCCAGTGATTGACGATGATTCGTCTAAATGCCGTAACTCAAGTTCCCCGACGACTTTTGTACCAATGACTCACGATGTTTCGTCTCAATAACAAAAGTCATTTTGTTCCAACGACTTTTGTCTAGTGATTGACGATGTTTCGTCTCAATGGCCTAACTCAATTTTATCCGACGACTTTTGTTCCAGTTACTCACGATGCTTCGTCTCAATGGCCAAACTCAATTTTTTCCGACGACTTTTGTTCCAATCACTCACGATGTTTCGTTTCAATCACATACATCATTTTGTTCCAACGACTTTGTCCCATTGATTGACGATGTTTCTTCTCAATGGCCTAACTCAGTTTGCCCAACGACTTTTGTTTCAATGACACGATGTTTCGTCTCAGTTACATATGTCATTTTGTTCCAACGATTTTTATCCCAGTGATTGACGATGTTTCTTCTCAATGGCCTAACTCAATTTGCCGAACGACTTTTGTTCCAATGACTCACGATGTTTCGTCTCAATTACGTGTATCATTTTGTTCCAACGACTTTTGTCCCATTGATTGACGATGTTTCTTCTCAATAGCCTAAATCAATTTGCCCAACTACTTTTGTTTCAATGACTCACGATGTTTCCTCTCAATCATATAGGATATTTTGTTCCAACGGTTTTTATCCCAGGTTTGACGATGTTTCTTCTCAATAGCCTAACTCAATTTGCAAGACGACTTTTGTTCCAATGCCTCACGATGTTTAGTATCAATAACAAACGTCATTTTGTTCCAACGACATTTGTCCCAGTGATTGACGATGTTTCGTCTCAATGGCCTAACTCAATTTGCCCGACGACTTATGTTCCAATGCCTCATGATGTTTAGTCTCAATAACAAACGTCATTTTGTTCCAACGACTGTTGTCCCAGTGATTGACGATGTTTCGTCTCAATGGCCTAACTCAATTTGCCCGACGACTTTTGCTCCAATGACTCACGATGTTTGGTCTCAATTACATATGTTATATTGTTCTGATGACTTTTTTCCTAGTAATTGATGATGCTTCGTCTCAATGATCTACGCCATTGGTCCCGAGGGTTGGGTTGGGTTGTTTTACCTTTGAGTGACATTTTGTTACATACAGTGAGCAAAATGGCCAGGTCACAAGGACCCAAAAGGCTCAGGGAAGGTTGGGGGAGGGGATCTACTGGATATCTTTTGGAAGACAGATCTTCAGGGGGTCCCTCTCCCAAACTTCTCCGAGTCTTCGGAATACAGGGAACTTCATAAAGAACATGTTGGATGGCCTCCCGTCAAGGCCGTCCAGCGTGTTCTTTATGAAGCATCCAACGTGCATTAAGCGTCCAACGTATTAATTCATAAACGTAACGTTTATGAAGCTTCCAATTTTCACAAGGTATGGCTCTCCAACCACGGACCACATCTTAACGTTCCATACGACGGGCTGCGGCTTTTCCAAGCCTAGCGGTACCCAATTCTGATCGAGGGCAGGGGGGGGGGGGAGTTTTGCGGAGAAAAAAAATCAACGCTGGCCCACCTAGTACTATAGATTAGGAGCCCGGAGGCTACCGACTGAGCAACTTTGTTCCTCTATTTGTCCCTGTATCCCATTGTAAATATGATTCATGATATTTCGTAATTTCATTCATTAGTTTCAAAATTCAAAAATCCCGAATTCCTTTTTTTAAATCGATTGCTTTCAGCATATTTGCTACGTTAAAATAAAAGCAAAATGTACCGTATATGATATATAAATAGTAAAAGGGCATAAATAGTAGACTATTCTTGTACTGTAGCCAGCTAATAAATATCGCAGAATTTGTAAATAATGGTAGTCCAATGTTTACTTCTGTTGTGATTTACTTGGTTTTGGCCAGTCTCTTCGCTTGCACGATTCTTGACAGTCTCTTTTGATCCTTTGATCCATAAGCTGTTTCCGTCCACAGAATAGCCGATCACTTGTTATCCTTTGCTGTTCGCAGACCATTCTCTTTAAACGTTTGAAACGGTTTTGCATGAAAAACCCGGGGGTTGGGAGATGCTAGAACCGGCTCGCCTAGCACCAACTATTATGCCACGTTCAAAGTCACTCAGGTCTCTAGTTTTGCCCATTTTGAAGCTCAATCCTACTCTAACTGATGCTCCAAGAGCTGGTCTGCCTGATTTATACAGCACATCGTGTTGTTGGGTTGGGTTGTTTTACCTCTGAGCTGCACTTTTTTGCACACCATGGGCTAAATGGCCAGGTCACATGGACCCCGAAGGCTCAGAGAAGGTTGGGGGAGGGGACCCACTGGAACAGCTGTTGGGAGACAGATGGTAGCCTCCCGTCAAGACCATCCAGCATGTTCTTTAACGTGCACAGGGTATGGCTCTCCCGCACACGGTGCCACGGCTTAACATCCCATCCGACGGACGGCGGCCTTTCCAAGCCCATCGGTGTGTTCTACTGTCCGTGGGCAAGGCAAGGAATTTTGCGGAGATAAATCTCAACGCTGACCCAGCTGGGATTCGAACCTGGGAACTACAGATTACGAGCCTGGCGCGCTACCGACTGAGCCACCCCCGCCCCAGCACACCGTGGTAACGTGACATATTACGTATTGGAATGACATTTATGTGACGAGGGGTGGTGTACTTAATAAGCTGGCATCTCAATGTATATATAGCAGCTTTTGTTAAATGTTATCAGAATTTAATAAATTTTCCAATGATTGATAAAAACTCTATCTAATATTGATAGAAACTCTATCTCAGAGTACTACTCGAAAATGTACGATAAAAATTCGGAATGTCCATATTAGAGACGATATTGGTCTCGGCCTCAAAATAGCACAGACGACTTGGGGTACGGATAATTTAAATTTCATATTTTTCTAGTATTTGTGAAAAACATTCAGTGAAAAATAAAATAATTAATTACAATTTCCCCATTTTATTTAGTCTTCAGTAATAATTGAAATAATTAAATTCCCAATAATTTCTTCAAAACTATTTATTCAAAACATTTCTGACTATGATCACATCTTTCATCTAATAGTCAAACGACCCAAGCTTATATTGGAAAATGAGACAATATTTATGCCGAACTAGATTATTTTTCATTAACATCTTTATGTTTGTATTAGTCAAAAAACAGTCCGAGCCTTTGGGCCCACATACACAACAAAACAGTCTTATTAGTGAGTGAAGTACGTTGGATGAGGTTCACGGTTAGAAAACCCTATACTCAATCTGTCACATTACAATATCCGATGGTTTTTAGTAATTTAAAATAAGCACCACAAGGCTCTCTTAACATATTCTCCATCTTTAATACATGAATGGCTCTTTACGTTTAAAATGAAGTTATCCACGAACTTTCAGTATCTTTTAGTGTTTCCAATATTTTTCGTTCCAAATAGCATTAATATCTTAATTTCGTTACAAAATAATTATGATTAAAAATAAGAAAAAAAAATGATTAGCGAAAAGTGTTTCGGTATATATTGATATTTTATGATGCGTCAGACAAAATATTTCCCCCAAATTGTACTATTCTCAACAATTGTCGAAATGGTTCCGGTTCAATAACTTGGGGTGCTAACTTGAAAAATTGAGCCGAAAATCAGCTCTACTCCCTATAGTGTAAAAGTGAAGTTGGAAAGCTTTTGGTACAGGAAAATATCTGGAATTAGAGGTAAACTATCAACGTTTTATCTGATGTGAGATTCACTATAACAGAGTTTTTACTTCGTTAACCAAACGAATTTTGCTTGATTTTAAATCAGATTTTGAATGATTAAGAGACATGATTAACGAGAATGTATTGGCTGAACTATCATCCTAATTAGTATTTAGAAATATAGTTAATCCTCGGTATTTGTTGAGCAATTCCCAAGCCAATTAAAGCTGGAATCTTGCACCAAACACTAGTTTAAGTTTAATGTTTCCATAACATTAATATCGTAATGATCATTAAGATTATAACAGGAACTGCGATCACCTTTTCTGCGATCATTTTTTTTCCAATTATATATCATGTGATAGAAAACGGACAGGCATACAGGGATTGAAGGATAAACAAGGTAAGGTTATAGAAGGTGAGGATTCTGTCATGACTAAGTGGGCAGAGCATTTCAATGATGTTCTAAACAATGTGGTTAGTTCTACTCCCATTGTTTGCAATGATGATAGATGCATTGGTAGCTTCAATGTTGGTCCTATAACACAAACTGAAGCTAATTTGGCTATTTCTAAACTTAAACTTCATAAATCCCCAGGGGTATATGAAATTACTACGGAAATGCTTAGAGCTAGGAATGTTTCGGTTCCATTTCGATGACTGAAATTTTGAATATCTTTTATGATAACGGCATGGTTCCTAAGGATTTTACCAGAGCTATTATTATCCCTATTTTCATAAAAGGTGATCGCAGTTCTTGTGATAACTATAGGGGTATCAGCCTACTCTCTGTTCCAGGTAAAGTTCTTCCCATGATTGTGCTTAATAGAATTAAGAATCTGGTTGACAGTCAATTGCGTGATGAGCAATGTGGATTCAGAAGTGGTAGGGGATGTGTGGATCAGATATTTTCACTTAGGCAGATTCTTGAGAAATGTTTAGAGTTTCAGAAATCTTTGGTTGATAGCTTTGCTGATTTAAAAACGGCTTTCGACTCTGTTGATCGTCGTAATTTGTGGTTGATTGTGGGATCATATGGTATACCAGACAAGTTAGTTAACATTATGAAAGCTCTCTATAATAACACTGAGTCATGTGTGAGAGTTGGTAAGGCTTGTATCAATTGGTTTAGCATTACTTCTGGTGTTTGACAAGGATGCATTTTGCCTCCTTTTCTATTTAGTTTGGTTATTGATTATGTTATGCGAAATTCACTTCGAGGGAAAGATTTTGGCCTCAAATTTGGCTGGAGATACTAAAATTTATGATTTAGATTATGCTGATGATTTAGCCCTTTTGACGATTGATGTTGATGAGATGAACTCTTTCATTCGAGCTGTTGATGAGACTGGTAATAGAATAGGTTTGGTTATAAACAGGAGAAAACTAAAGTGATGAAAATTGGTCAGGCAGGCTGTGGTTCAGTTAATCTGAATGGTTGCAGTCTTGAGCAGGTGTCACAGTGTAATTACCTTGGGAGCTACGTAACAGATACTGGTGATGTGCGGCATGAGATTAACAGACGAATAGGTATTGCTGCCGGGACTTTTAAGAATCTATGGAGATTGTGGAGAAATAGGCGTATACACCTAAAGACTAAAATTATATTGTATAATAGTTTGGTTCTTTTTAGGGTTAGTTATGGTAGTGAAACTTGGACACCGTGTAAACAAGATAACAGGAAACTGGATGCTTTTGATTCTAAATGCTTACGTAGTGTCTTGGGCATTAGGTGGTTTTACTTTGTAACTAATGATGAGGTTAGGCAAAGGTGTCTGCAACCTCCTTTAAGCAACATATTGTGCAGAGAGAGACTCCACTGGATTGGCCATGTTGCCCATATGGATAATTATAGATTGACGAATAGGGTTATGAACAGTGTCCCTAAAGGCCTCAGAAAGAGGGGGAGACCTAGGATGCGGTGGGCAGACAATGTCAAACAGGACCTTGTTAGAATTGGTGTGCAGTGGCAGGATGCATCAGATGTAGCTCAGGACAGATATGCTTGGAGAATTAAACTGCATGGTCTGGTTGGACCTTCGTAGTCCATGGCTGCTTGAGGATGCTGTTGCTGATGATGATGCAATTTCCTGGTGAAATCGTTCACTGTCTGCCGCAGTTGTCAGGAAAGGCAGACATCATCACTAACCATGCCGCAGTTGTCAGGAAAGAAATCTAAGTGAGAATGGGAAAAGTGGATCTTTAAGGTCATATTGTGTGTTTTTGTGATACGGTTGTTGTTTTTTTTTGGGTTGTTTTACCTCTGAGCGGCACTTATTTTGTGATACGGAGTTTTGATACAGAGACAACATGTCCTTAACCAGTTTCTTGTAGTTGTCTGCCCTGACATTCCCGAGGAATTTAGTTAACATGAGACGAAACGCGTTCCAAGCCGTTTTCTCGTCACCCTGAAGCAGGTTGTCAGACATCTGGTCTCTAAACAGCTCGCGATTCTAAGGACCTATAAAAGTTCCATCTTCAATTTTCGCTTCACTGAGTCAGCCGAGTACTTTAAAGCTGATGCAGTCCGGTCCATGTCTTTGAGGAAGTTTTTCATCACACAGAGTTTTACGTGTAGGGACAGTAACAGGATTTCATGTGTTTCTGCCAGTTCTGGGTGTTCCATATTCTTCTCTCCATCCTTCAGAGATTTCCTCTGAGGCCAGTTTCTCTTCACATAGTTCAAAGTCTTTGCTTGGCTGCCCCATTCACATATGAAACAGCAGTACTTGGTATATCCTAGCTGCAGACCCATCAACAGAACCACTACCTTCAAGTCACAACAGAAATGCAAGCCATACTTGCTGTATTGAAGACAGTTCAACAGCTGTTTTAGGTTGTTGCGTGTCCGACCGGAATGGATAGAAGTCGATTTCCATTATGCATCAACACCGCCTTGAGACTCAATTTCTAAGAGTCTATGAATAGTCGCCATTCTTCAGGGTCATGTTTGATTCCGAGGGCATTCATCAGGCTATCTACATCGGAGCAGAACACAAGGTCATCTTCCTTTCTGAAGTAAGATGCAAACTGCTCATGACGAGTTCGAAACGAAGTCACTCGGACAGTTTCCTTGAGAAGATTTCACTGTTTAAGTCTTGATCCAAGTAACTCTGCTTTTGCCTTGGACAGTTCCAGATCGCGACATGATCGTTCATTTTTTCTTCGGTGAGAATGTGTGGCGCAAATGATGCACCATGGCAGATGTATGGATCATCATTAGACACCGAAGGCTGTGGAGAACCTGACGCCGGTTCGCCTCCCTCCTCATCGTCTGAAACGATGGAAAATTCACTTGGAGGTTCGGGTATGGGAAGGCCTTCGCCATGCGGAACTGGTCGGAGAGCAGATTGTATATTCGGGTACGCTATTCTCCACTTCTTTTTCCTTGTGATGCCTCCAGAAACAGGTGGAACCATGCAGAAGTAGCAGTCATTTGCGTGATTGTTAGGCTCTCTCCAAACCATAGGAACAGCAAACAGCATCGCCACTTTTTCGCCTTTAAGCCACCTCGGAAGATTGCTTGCACTAGTACTGTAGCATATGTGTGGGGCCTAGGCCTTGTACTAATCCCTGATCATGCATCCAAAATAAAATTCACACGCCACTTTCACTATTAGAGTGATGGCCCTCTTCTGGCTTGCAAACGTCAGTTCCCTGCAAATGTAACAAAATATATCTGCACTATTAACACAGTTATGAGGCATCACTACTACTGGATTAAAACTGCAAGGATTACTTGTGTTGTACTTATGACTCAGGGGTAAATGGGAGTCGCTCAAAAGACTTGTTCCCCCTACGAGATGTCGCTTACAACTAAGGAATGCATCATCTTTTGTCCGCGATCGTAAAGCCGCGATGTCATGACTCAACTACAGTGCATCAGACAATGATGCAATACCTCCGGGAGTTGTGTGTATGGTGGGCTGATGCAATAGAATGCAATATGTTGCAATCAGTTTAAAATACAGCGTTGCAAAATGGTTACCTATGCACTCAATGCGGACTGAGTCGTTTATACCTGATCATCTCTATCTCTCCTAAACAAGAGCCAATGAACAAATTTTATTGTCATTTACGTGTTCAGCACCTCGAAATTAGTAAAGATTGGTTATTTTCATTTCAAAGCCTTTTTGTGTGTTGCCCAGTGTTATGCATACCTGCAACATGGCCAAACCACGGACTCGCTCTCTGCACAATATACTGTTCAAAAGAGGTTGCCGATTCCTTTGCCTAACCTCATCATTACTTACAAAGTGAAACCACCTAATGCCCTAGATACTGCGTAAGTATCTAGAATCAAAGGCATCAAGTTTCCTATTATCTTGCTTACAAATGGTCAAACTTTCACTACCATAACTAATCCTAGAAAGAACCAAACTATTATACAACCTAATTTTAATCTTTAGGTGTACATGCCTATTTTCCCACACTCGACATAGATTCATAAAAGTTCCAACAGTAATGCCTATCATTCAATTTCTCTCATGTCGCACATCACCAGTACCTGTTTTACATAGCTCCAAAGATAATTAAACTGAGACACTCAAGAGAGCAGCTATTCAAAGCAATTGAAGCACCATATGCCTGGCCAATTTTCTTCGTTTTAATTTTCTATCTGTTTATAACCAAAGATACTCTACTACCAGTCTCATCAACAGCCCTAATGAAAGAATTCATCTCATCAACATCATTAGCCAACAGAGTTAAATCGTCTGCATAATCTAAATCAGGAGTTTTGGTATATTTAGACCATTCAAGGCCAAAAACTTTCCCTTGCAAAGATTTTCGCATAACAAAATCAATAACCAAACTAGAGAAAAGGGAACAAAATGCACCCTTGTCTAACTCTACTGCCAATGCTAAACCATTCGCTACAAGCCGTACCAACTTTCATGAATGATTCAGTGTTATAGAAAGCTTTCATTATGCTAACTAACGTGTAAAGTATTCCATATGACCTAACAATAAACCGTAAATTATGTCGATCAACATAATCAAAAGCCTTTTCAAAATATATAAAACTAGTTACCACAAGTTTCTGAAACTCTAAACATTTTTCAAGAATCTGCCAAAGTGAAAATATTTGATCAATACAGTACAGCATTTACCACTTCTGAATCCTCATTGTTCATTACGCAGTTGTCCATCAACCAGATTCTTAATTCTCTTAACTATAATCATGCAAAGAATGTTTCCTGGAACAGAAAGCAAAGAAATTATCACAAGATTTGCGATCACTTTTTAAAAATCGGGATAATAATAGCTCTAGTAAAATCCTTAGGAACAACACCTTTATCATAACAAATATGCAAAATTCAATCACCCATGCTAGAACACAAATGTTCCCAGATCTAAGCATTTCAGTGGTGATTTCATGCACCCAAACAACACCTTTATCATAACAAATATGCAAAATTCAATCACCCATGCTAGAACACAAATGTTCCCAGATCTAAGCATTTCAGTGGTGATTTCATGCACCCAGGGTATTTATGCAGTTTTAATGTAGAGATAGCCAAAGCGACTTCGGAATGTGATATAGGGCCATCAAAGCCAGTAATGCATCTATCATTATTATAAAAAAATAGAAGTAGAAATAATCACATTGTTTAGAACATCTCTGAAATGCTCAGCTCACCTAGCATCATACAATCCTCACCTTAAACCACCTTACCATGTTTATCCCTCAATCCCTGTGTACCTGTCTGTTTCTTCCCACACAAAACATTAACAATTTGGTACAATCCCCTGCTATTGTGCTGTCTAACTGCTTTATAAGCCAAGCTATCAAGCCAAAGATTCTTATCAGCTGTTAACTGATCCTTTACACTTTTATTAAGCTCATTGTAATGCCATCTGTTAGGACAAGTAGGGTGTTGATTCTGATTAATCCTGCACTTCCTTCTTTTAGAAATAAGTTCCAGTTAGTGTATTAGTATTAGATTTGCTTGTTTGGCGCTACGCAGACAATGCAGTCAATAAATGTTACATTAATTCTTTTATAAAGATAAGAATAGGTCAAACAATTTACATAATGATTATTTGTTATCCTAACTGTTAAAACAAGCTGAAAAATCATCAAAAAGGTTTCAAGACCCTAAAATTATTTAGAATGGTTGAATTATCAAGCTACAGTTCTTTTATTCCGCTAAACAGTAAAAGAAAAAGCAATAAGTTCAAACAAGAACAATTTCTTTTAACACTGCAAATTTGCAGCTATCAGCAAAAATCTGAAACTTATTTCTCTTTAAATAACAGTCATCTCTTCCTTTTCTGTGTGAGTCTGGCTTCATTAATTTTCTGCGATGGCTGCAATTTTCTGGGTATTATTATTATATGCATTTGCTGACGTCATCATTTGTAGCAATGCGACGTGAAAGGCACTTGCCTGTCTTCGACCTCCGTGTAATTGCGATTCTTTCAAAATCATTCAACGAAATCGTGTTTCAAAACGAAAAGAAAATCCACAATTACCGTCGAATACTAGACTTTAAACGAACAGCTGTGAACAGAGGATTCGAGATTCATTATGAAATGCAATGATTGCATTTTTAAATGAGATTAATTTTTTGTGTGTGTGATTTATTTCTCGAAATTTTTTGTTAAAGGAGATAACCCTTTTCTTCCTAAAAGGTATTAATTTTTCGTTTTTATCCATACGAAATACGAATATGCGAAATACGCCATAAGAAATGTGGAGAAAACGTTGTGATTGTGAAAACGATTTTGAGTTTTTTAATTAGAATCGCGTTTTAGATGTCTCGAAAATTTAAAAGTATATTTAAATAATACCATCTGTTTGTCTATCTACTTGTCTACCTATTTATCTATCTGCGTCTGCCAAACTATCTCTTTGCCTAGCTAGTCCCTCTGCTTACCAACCTACCTGTCTGCCTATTTGTCTGCCCTACCTGCATGTCTACCTACTATCTGCTCTTTCTGATTACCTACCTGCCTGCCTGACTCCTGTCTGTTTACCAACCTGCCTTTTTTCCTACTGTCTGTTTGTCTGTCTACCAACCTGCCTTTCTTCCTACTATCTGCTTACCTACCTGCTTGTTTGCTTACCAACCTGTCTATCTGACTAGTTTCTATTTTTCTGCTTACCAACCTGCCTTTCTTCCTACTGTCTGTTTGTCTGTCTACCAACCTGCCTTTCTTCCTATTATCTGCTTACCTACCTGCTTGTTTGCTTACCAACCTGTCTATCTGACTAGTGTCTATTTTTCTGCTTACCAACCTGCCTTTCTTCCTACTGTCTGTTTGTCTGTCTACCAACCTGCCTTTCTTCCTACTATCTGCTTACCTACCTGCTTGTTTGCTTACCAACCTGTCTATCTGACTAGTGTCTATTTTTCTGCTTACCAACCTGCCTTTCTTCCTACTGTCTGTTTGTCTGTCTACCAACCTGCCTTTCTCCTACTATCTGCTTACCTACCTGCTTGTTTGCTTACCAACTTGTCTGTCTGACTAGTGTCTATTTTTCTTCTTACCAACCTGCCTTTCTTCCTACTGTCTGTTTGTCTGTCTACCAACCTGCCTTTCTTCCTACTATCTGCTTACCTACCTGCTTGTTTGCTTACCAACTTGTCTATCTGACTAGTGTCTATTTTTCTGCTTACCAACCTGTCTTTCTTCGTACTGTCTGTTTGTCTGTCTACCAACCTGCCTTCTACCTACTATCTGCTTACCTACCTGCTTGTTTGCTTACCAATCTGACTAGTGTCTATTTTTCTGCTTACCAACCTGCCTTTCTTCTTACTGTCTATTTGCCTGTCTACCAAACTGCCTTCTACCCAGGGGCGTAACGAAGGGACTATGGTTGAGGGGGGGGGGCGGGAGAGAACGAAAATTTGACAACTCGGAAATCAAATTTTGCTAAACTCAGAAAATAAGCACTTTACACACTTTCCGTTACTTATCTTCTGTCACTAATGTACTCTCAATATCGCTCAGTGGGGGGAGGGCGGAAGCTTCCATAGCTTTTAGATTTTGCCAATAGTCTCGATTTTGCAACCTTCCCATGATTTCATAAAAAAAACTCTTTATTCCCTTTCACAAGTTTTCACAAATACCCTCGAATTCCGCCAAATTTGCAAGATTCTGCCAAGTTTTCTCGGTTGTACAAACTCTCCTTAATTTCACAAAACCAATTCCACTTCTTCACAAATTATTTTCAACAAGTCCCTTCAAATTTTGCCAACCGCCCTACTTTTTGCAAAGTTTTCTCGATTGCGCCAACTGTACTAAATTTCACAAAACCAATCCCAATTTTTCCTATTTTCCTATAGTTTTTGGCTTTGACATTTTTGGTTTGTGGATTTCACAAAAAGTTGTTCCGCCATATATTTCTAATGCGATGGAGAAACTTAATGATATATTTGTCAAATGAAAGCTTGTGACTCGGGGAGTGCCATAGGCTATAAAACATTGACCTCCAATGCTGTCTTCTCCCGTTAAAAGGTAGAAATATGAAAACAATTCCTCCCCTATATCTCCAGAACGGGAGTGCCGAAAATAACAAGCTATACGCCAAATTAATGCTTCTGACGTGGGGATTGTCAGAGACTATGAAAAATTGACCCACCCATGATTTTTTTCTCCCCTAAAAAAAGGGGGGGGAAATGTGAAAATGATTGTTATCCTATATCTCCTTTACGCGAGTGCGAAAAGTAACAAGCTATATGTCAAGCGAAAACTTCTGACGTGGCGAATGTGATAGGCTATAAAAAAATTCACCCTCTGCTTTCGTTCTACTCCCCCCTGCTGACTAGAATATGTGAAAACGATTGTCCCCCTATATCTCCTAAGAGCGAGTCAGGGAAATAACAAGCTATGTATCAAATGAAAGCTTGTGATGAAGCAAGTATCGTAGGCTACAAAAAATTCTGACATAACATATGGAATATATAGCATATAAATATGCATTCTTTCCCCCTAGAAATGAGAACTCTGAAAGTTGTTCTACTATACCTTGCGAATGCGGGGGCCTACAATTACGAGTTACACGTCAAATGAAAGCTCGTATAATGACCCTCGTAAACTATTACGAATTTTGCCCCACTATTGCCAACTGATAAAAAAGTGGGCAGATTTTCGTGGGGTTCGACTTTAACGAGTCATATCTCAAATTAAAGGTTGTGGCGTCTCCATTGTCATGGGCTAGCTCAAACATGGGTTGGGTTGTTTTACCTCTGAGCGGCACTTTTTTGCACACCATCGGCTAAATGGCCAGGTCACATGGACCCCGAAGGCTCAGAGAAGGTTGGGAGAGGGGACCCACTGGAACAGCTGTTGGGAGACAGATGGTGCACTTTAACGTGCACAGAGTATGTCTCTCCCGCACATGGGGACGGCTTAACGTCCCATCCGACGGACGGCGGCCTTTCCAAGCCCATCGGTGTCCCCTACTGACCGTGGGCAGGGCGCGGAATTTTGCGGAGATAAATCTCGACGTTGACCCATCTGGGACTCGAACCTGAGAACTGCAGATTACGAGCCTGGCGCGCTACCGACTGAGCCACTCCCGCCCCAGCTCAAACATGACTCCAAAAGGAAGGAAAAATGTGGTCGATGTTTATGGGTCATAACAAATGAAAGCTTTTGAAGTTAGTGTGTTTAGAGACAAAAAAATTAAAAATTAAAAAAAAAATACCTATATTCCTAGATGGACCTAAAAAATAGAAAATAAATCTAAAGCATATCGATCAGTCATTGAATTTGCATTCACTTCAAAGGAAGTTAAGGAGCCGATTTACCTGTTCAATAAGATTGCCGGCGCCCTATTTTCCTTTGAAATGAATGCGAACTCAGTGACTGATTGCGCCGTCGATGTGCTTTAGATTTATTTTCTACTTTTTAGGGCCATATAGGTAGATAGGTGTTTTTTAATTTTTTTTAATTCAGAACTAACCTGTATTTTACCAAGTGGTTTCGAATTTTATTAACTCCACAAGATTATGCCAAGTTTTCTCGATTTTCCTAATTCTCCTTAATTTCACAAAAACATCCTAATTTTCACAAGTCATATGTATTTTACTAAGTGGTTTCGAATTTTGCCAACTGCCCTAGATTTTTTCAAATTGCCTCGATCTTCCCAACTCTCCTAGATTTTGCCAACTCGCAGTAATTTTATAGAAAAAAATCTAAATTTTTACATCTTCTCTGAATTTTCCAAGTCACTTCGACTTTTAACAACTCCTAATTGTACAGAAACAAACCCAATTTTCACAACTCATCTGTATTTTACTAAGTGGCTTCGATTTTTACCAACTCTCCTAGATTTTGCCAACTTGCCATAATTTTACAGAAAAAATACCACTTTTTATATCTAACCAGAATTTTACCAAGTCACTTCGAATTTTGCCAACTCCCCAATATTTTGCCAAAAGTTTTCGATTTTGCTAACTCTTCTTAATGTCACAAAGTCAATCCCAATTTCCAGAACTCGCTTATATTTTACCAAGCAAATTCGAATTTTGCCAACTGCCCTAAATTTTGCCAAGTTGCCTCGATTTTGCCATAATTTTACACAAAAAATCCCAATTTTTACATCTCACCGGAATTTTGCCAACTGCCCTAGATTTCGCCAAGTTGTCACGATTTCGCCAACTGCCCTACATTTTGCCAAGTTGCCTCCATTTTGACAACTACCCTAATTTTGTCAAATTGTATAGATTTTGCTGACTCCCTTTAGTTTTACAAAATAAAAATCCAAATTTTCGCATCTCACCTGGATTTTACAGTTACTTCGAATTTTGCCAACTCCGACTTACTCTGGGGGGGGAGCCTCCCTCCCATCTCCCCTAGTTACGCCCCTCCTTCTACCTACTATCTGCTTTTTATGCTTACCTATCTGTCTGCCTACTACTGTCTGCTTGTCTCCTTATCTACCTGCTTGTCTGTCTATTGTCTGTCTGCTTACCAACCTGCATTTCTTCCTACTGTCTGTTTGTCTGTCTACCCACCTGTCTGTCTACTTACTATCTGTTTCTCTTCTTACTAACCTGTCTACCTGCCTGTCTACCTACTATCTGCTTTTTCTGCTTACGTGTCTGCCTACGTGTCTGCCTGTCTGCCTACCCTCTGTCTGTTTGCTTATCCAGTTGCCTGTCTGCCTACTGTATGTCTGATTGCCAACCTGCCTACTGTATGTCTGCTTGCCAACCTGTCTCTCTGATTAGTCTTTCTGCCTGCTTACCAACCTGTCTGTCTTCCACCTGTCTGTTTGCTTAACTTCCTGCCTGTCTGCCTACTGTTTGTTTGTCGTTTACCAACTTGCCTCTGATTACTGTCTGTCTGTTCTGCTTACCAACTGCCTGTGCCCCAATTGTCTGTTTGCTTAACTACCTGCCTGTCTGCCTATTGTGTGTTTGACTGCTTATCAACCTGCCTGTCTGTTTGTCTGATTACCAACCTGCTTATCTGTTTGTTTTCTTACCAATTAGTCTCTCTGATTATTGTCTGTCTATCTGCTTACCAACCTGTTTATCTTCCAACTGTCTGTTTGCTTAACTACCTGCCTGTCTGCTTCTGTCTGTTTCTCTGCTTACCATCCTGCCTGTCTGCCTACTCTCTGTTTGTTTGCTTACCTAGCTGCCTACTGTATGTCTGTTACCAACCTGCTCTCTAATTATTGTATGATTATCTGCTTACCAACCTGCTCTCTAATTACTGCCTGACTATCTGCTTACCAACCTGCCTGACTTCCAACTGTGTCTTTGCTTAACTACCTGCCTATCTGCATACTCTCGGATTGTCTGCTTTCCATCCTACCTGTCTGCCTACTCTCTGTTTGCTTGCCTAACTGCCTGTCTTGCAAACAAACTTGCCGTCCGGCCTGTCTACTACTGTATGTCTGCTTACCAACCTCTCTGATTACTATTTGTCTGTCTGCTTACCAACCTGTCTGTCTTCCAACTGTTTGTCTGCCTGTTAGCGTATGTTTGTTTTCTTACCTAACTTCCTCTCTGCCTACTGTATGTCTGCTTACCAACTTGCCTCTCTGATTACTGTCTGTCTGCTTACCAACCCACTTGTCTTCCAACTGTCTGTTTGCTTAATTACCTGCCTGTCTGCCTATTGTCTGTTTTTCTGCTTACCAACCTTCCCGTCTCTCCGTCGGCTTACTAGCCTCCTCATGTGCCTACTGTCTACCTGTCTGCTTACCGACCTGCCTGTCTGTCTGCTTACCGACCTGCCTGTCTGTCTGCTTACCGACCTGCCTGTCTGTCTGCTTACCGACCTGCCTGTCTGTCTACTGTCTTGTCTACTGTCTTTTCTGTTTACCATCCTACCTTTGTACCTAGTCTCTGTTTTTATCTGCCTATCAAGGTCGGATCTAAGTGGGGGTGGTGTAAAGGGATTCATACCAGGACTACCTAGATACACATGGCCTGGACAGCCGTTAAACCGAAGGTGGGAGGAAAGGAGGGAAATGAAATATCTTTCTCTGCGTGACTATATCGTTTAAACGGCTCAAGATATTGATCTACCCTCGATTCCGAATGGAACATTAAACATGGGTTCTTTGTGCAGGAGACCCATACTCTGTGCAGTTAAATAATACGCTGGATTGTCTTGAGCTCTTGTCTCCTATCAGTGTTCAGTGGATTCCATTTCCCAACATTCTCCAAACCCTTAGGGTCTTTGTGACCTGGCCATGAAGTTCATTATATGCAAAAACACGTGACGCTCAGAGGTAAGACAACCCAATATATATAAATGAAATGAAGAAAATATTAGAAATTTCGAAACTAGTTCAAAATATTTGTACACTAATAGTAATAAAATAATTGAAACATCCCATGGCACCAGCGTAATTCCAACTCTATGAAATATTATTAGTTCTTTGTTATAAAACGTTTCCGCTAATGTTCAGACCCGAAAAATTAGCAACTCGCGTACAGCTTTATAACAGATGCAAATACTATTGAAAACAAACCCTGATTCGAACCTGGATATCGGCAGCTGCAGACACAAATAACCATTCAAAGGACAAGGACTACAGCAGTGCAGAAACAATGACCATGCAAAGGAAAAAGACTACAGCAGTATAGAAACAATGACCATGCAAAGGACAAGGACTATAGCAGTGCAGAAACAATGACCATGCAAAGGACAAGGACTACAGCAGTATAGAAACAATGACCACAAAGCAGTGCAGACACAATGACCATGCAAAGGACAAGGACTACAGCAGTATAGAAACAATGACCATGCAAAGGAAAAAGACTACAGCAGTGCAGAAACAATGACCATGCAAAGGACAAGGACTACAAAAGTGTAGAAACAACGACCACAAAGCAGTGCAGACACAATGGCCATGCAAAGACAAGGACTACAGCAATATAGAAAAAATGACCATGCAAAGGACGACTACAGCAGTATAGGAACAATGACCATGCAAAGGACAAGGACTACGCAGTGCATACACAAATGAAAATGCAAGAATAAGCATTACGTCAACTGCAGATACAAATGACCATATAAGAATAGGGGTTACAGCATTTACAAACACAAAACAGCTATGCACGAATAAGGACTATGGCAATTACAGAAACGAAACAGCAATGCAAAGATAAGGACTACGGAAACTGCAGACATAAAAACAACCATGCAAGGATTGGGACTACGGAAATGCAAACACAAAAAACAGCCATGCAAGGATTACGATAGCAGCAACGCACTTTTTTCATTTATTTAACACATAGTACATAAATATTATGTAGGGGTGCTACTACAGTTTATATGAAACAATGAGCAATTAAACGTATCAGTGATGACAAATTAGAATATTTAAAATAGCAATACATGCATATACACCACATCATACATTATGCACACACGAAGAAATAAATAACATATTCTTCGTTAATATGCATAACTAAGGAGCTAATTTCTAGCTTATCTAGATTCTAATTAGATTTAGAAAGAAAAGGACACAAATAGCTAACAATTTGAAGCATCAATACCAAATCGCATGTGGAGAGGAAATATCGATTTACCAAAATTTTAAAATACTTCAGTCTAATATTTTTATCATTTACAGGCATATAATTTAATATTTAAATTACACCATCTTCACCATGTTCACTCAAGCGTGGCAACCCCGGCAGACACGGCAGGATCTTAAAACATTAAAATTATCTTTTTTCTTAAGATAAAAGAAGGAAGTTAAAAATATAAATATAGCTTTGTGTACACTAAACTTAATCGACTGCTGCTTAAGAGTTATGACTCAATCGACCGTGATTTTCTTTCTAAGTACACTCGCCGTCAGACGAAGGAAGCACGGAGAGTCCCAGGAGTTTCATTCCCGAGACGAAATCTCGAAAGCAACATTATCTTAATTTCGTTTCTTCGAATGGAAAAGAAAGAATCAATATCCTTGCCATGTGATTAGTCGAAAGGGAAAAGTGAACGAAGAGGAGGAATGAGAAGGCACATCCATCTCTCTCTCTCTAGGTACGTTACAGGAATCGAAAGCCATTATTTATGTATTTGTAACATCCTCCTTATTCTAGAAATATTGCAGGATCTCGAATAGGTATTGAAGAAATTTCAGTGTTGCATGATCTGCCGTTAGGACGAAAATACAAGCAATAGAATGTGCAAGCCTACGTCTCGTTAGTTGTGCAGAAATGTGTTTAGAAGTATTTCTTTCCATTATTAGAAGAAAGCTAGTTTGTGTTTTTTAATGTTTTTTTATGGATTGCAGAATTTATGTTTCGGTGATGTAGTAGATGTCGAAGCACCTTTTCGTTGGTAAGATATTAAAGTAGTGATGTTGTCCTAGTGAAGGGGTCTGTTTGTGAGGTGGGCGTTGGCTGAGTTGCTAGCGTGACAGGCTCGTAATCTGAGATTCTCAGGTTCAGTCCCAACTGTAATATTTCTTCCTGTAAATCTCACTTTGCCATTGGTGAAAAGGGAAATACCGATAGTTCTTGAAAAGCAGCTGTCAGTGTGGGATTTTAAGCCTTGGTTCCGTACGATGAAAAACCATACTCTGCGAGCAATAAAGATTAGGCTTGGTGATGTTGGACGTAGTCTATTATCTATTCCCTAACAGCTGTGAGGGCATCCCCTTCTGCAACTTTCTCTAAGCTCTTGGGGTAGATTCCTTGTGACCTGGCCATTTAGCCCACTGTGTTTGAGGGTTGATTCCATCCTCTCCTTTGCAAGATCCTGGCAATCAGTTCGGTTATTTTATCCCTGAACCGCACTTTTCTTTACTGCAATAAGCTAAATGGCCAGGTCGCAAGACGTCATAAAGTCTGGCTGCTACATCCACCATCCTCTTCTGTTGGTGCTGGACATGTCAGTATCCGAGACAATCACTTGGCAGATGCTGTTGTTACACCAGCAACGCCCCCGTATGGCTCTCTGCTATTGGCTCCATTACTGGACTTCTGGCAGCGTTTTGCTACTGAACTCCGAGCACATTGGCAAAGATCTTGGTCGGAACAGATTGAAAACAAACTCTTTGAGATCAAGCCTGTTGTGAAAGTATGGTAGTCATTTTTTCACAAAGAAGAAATTGTACCTGCACTTCACCACATAAGTCATGGATTCTTATCTTCTTCGGGCGAGCAGCAAATCTATGTCCAAGTTTTGTGACACCATTTTAAATATCAGACATATTTTAATCGGATGCTCAGCTTTCAAATGTGAATGGCGACTCATTTTAGCTCCCATCATTTGCCTTTAAACTCGGACGCCTTTAACCGGATCACTCTGTTTTTCACACCTGTCTGCGACTTTTTACTAGATACTTCAAATGCATTTAATGGTTCGCCTTTGTATCTTCCATTTTATCCTTATTGCTTTTTTGGCTTTTACACGAGTCTTTTATACCCATTGTTGATTTTTGTCTCATACAATCGTTGGTTATTTTTATACTCGAATTAGTATGCCCATTCTTTTTCTTATACAATTTTATTATCTAAATTGTGTCCTTTACCCTTCCACTTTAACTACGGTTACTAGTTGTTTACCACTCTAACTACGGTTACTAAACCTTACCTGAAATCCAGTTATGGAGCCAGCAATCGAGAGCCAGAACAGGGTGGGTTGTTTTACCTCTGAGCGGCACTTTTTTGCACACCATGGGCTAAATGGCCAGGTCACATGGACCCCGAAGGCTCAGAGAAGGTTGGGGGGAGGGGACCCACTGGAACAGCTGTTGGGAGACAGATGGTAGCCTCCCGTCAAGGCCATCCAGCGTGTTCTTTAACGTGCACAGGGTATGGCTCACCCGCACACGGGCCACAGCTTAACGTCCCATCCGACGGACGGCGTCCTTTCCAAGCCCATCGGTGTCCCCTACTGATCGTGGGCAGGACGAGGAATTTTTGCGGAGATAAATCTCAACGCTGACCCAGCTGGGACTCGAACCTGGGAACTACAGATTATGAGCCTGGCGCGCTACCGACTGAGCCACCCCCGCCCACACCAGAACAGGGAAGTGGCTGGTTTAGCAGCAGTATCTGTCAAGTCATTGTCCCTGATACAGACATGTCAAGCATCCAACAGAAGAGGATGGCGGATGTGGCGGCGAGACTTACTAATGCCTTACGACCTGGCCGTTTCAGGCTATTGAATGCAAAAAAAAAAAGCGCCGCTGAGAGGTAAAACAATCCAATTCATTGGCAGGATCTTCGAAAGTCCATGGTCCATTGGATGGGTTGATGTGTTGTTGGGTTGTTTTACCTCTGAGCGGCACTTTTTTGCACATCATGGGCTAAATGGCCAGGTCACATGGACCCAGAAGGCTCAGAGAAGGTTGGGGGAGGGGACCCACTGGAACAGCTGTTGGGAGACAGATGGTAGCCTCCCGTCAAGGCCATCCAGCGTGTTCTTTAACGTGCACAGGGTATGGTTCTCCCGCACACGGGCCACGGCTTAACGTCCCATCCGACGGACGGCGGCCTTTCCAAGCCCATCGGTGTCCCCTACTGACCGTGGGCAGGGCGGGGAATTTTGCGGAGATAAATCTCAACGCTGACCCAGTTGGGACTCGAACCTGGGAACTACAGATTACGAGTCTGGCGCGCTACCGACTGAGCCCCCCCCGCCCCCCCCCATCGGATGGGACATTAAGCCATAGTCCCATGTGCATCCACAGTAACACTCTGGATGGTATTGACGGGAAACTCCCATCTGTCTGTGTGTGGCCCCTTCCCCCAACTTTCTCTGAGTCCTTGGGATACCTGTGACCTTGCCATTTAGCCTATTGCGTGTCACCGTACTGCTAGGTTTAACATAAAGAAAACCACTCAGAGGTAGAACAAGCAATTGATTGGCAGCAGAGTCATAGGTCACATACCTAGGATTTATAATAATTGTCGAAATGTTAACCTAGCAATCTCATGTCTTCCCATTGCTTCTCCATTCATACCATTCATGTTAAACTAGTACTGTATCATTGCTGCCAAAAGTCGAGATTCACTTTGAGGTGATGGGCAGTAGCAGGATCTAGAAAGAAATAAACGAAGATGTGGCAAGTGACACAATCGAACCGAAAAAAGTAAGGGGGGGGGACAAAAGACTGGATTTTCAATACAACATTTTACCATCCGTTTCAGAGGTCTTTAAACAATTTATTGAAATACGCACATGTTTAATAATGCTCTTCCTTCATTACTCGTACAACGATTCTAATGGAAAAGGGTTATTCATTCTTGTATTCAAGTGTGCCTTGTAGCCCAATGTTGGCACCTCGAACAAGCTTTACTTTAGTCTCTCTCACCTGCGAATTTTGTCTATGCCATTCTTGAATTGGAAAATAATCATCCTATAATCATTAATCTGGGTAATAAATTATTTTGTCACTATTCTCTCTCTTTCTGTTGAATGTGTCACGTTCTCCACTGTCTGTGGGTTGTCACAACAGTTTGCTGCGACTGAGCGTCTGATTTTGAATGATCGGCGTTTACAGCTTTCCAGTCGTCTAATTTGGGTTGTTATGCGAAATTCACTTCAAGGGAAAGATTTTGGTCTTAAATGGACTGGAGATACGGAAATTTCTGATTTAGATTATGCTGATGATTTAACCCTTTTGGCAAATGATGTTGATGAGATGAACTCTTTCATTCGAGCTGTTGATGAGACTGGTAGTAGAGTAGGTTTGGTTATAAACAGAGAGAAAACTAAAGTGATGAAAATTGGTTAGCCAGGCTGTGATTCAGTCAATCTGAATGGTTGCAGTCTTGAGCAGGTGTCACAGTTTAATTATTTTGGGAGCTATGTAACAGATAATGGTGATGTGCGGCATGAGATTAACAGACGAATAGGGATTGCTGCCGGGACTTTTAAGAATCTAGGGAGAGTGTGGAGAAATAGGTGTATACACCTAAAGATTAAAATTAGACTGTATAATAGTTTGGTTCTTTCTAGGGTTAGTTATGGTAGTGAAACTTGGACACTTTGTAAACAAGATAACAGGAAACTTGATGCTTTTGATTCTAGATGTTTACGCAGTATCTTGGGCATTAGGTGGTTCAACTTTGTAACTAATGATGAGGTTAGGCAAAGGAGTTTGCAAACTCCTTTAAGCAGCATATTGTGCAGAGAGAGACTTCGTTGGTTTGGCCATGTTGCCCGTATGAATAATTATAGATTGGCGAATAGGGTTATGAACAGTGTGCCTAAAGGCCTCAGAAAGAAGGGGAGACCTAGGATGCGGTGGCAGACAATGTCAAACAGGACCTTGTTAGAATTGGTGTGCAGTGGCCAGATGCAGTAGATGTAGCTCAGGATAGACTTGCTTGGAGAACTAAATTGCACGGTCTGGTTGGACCTCCGTAGTCCATGGCTGCTTGAGGATGATGATGATGATGAATTTCGGTATATCTTTATATCGTTTACTACTAATTAGGAGATTCTCTACAACTTTGATTTTACATTTTTACTCCATCTGCCTTTGTTATCGAGTTAGGCTTGTTAACTTCCAAAATTTGACCCTAGAGGCGCTAAAGTAACTGTCCTTTGATTGGGCATGGTAACATTTGCACCTCTAGGATCCTTCGTTAAAAGGTTATTTGGGCGTTTTAGGACTTTCCTTTGACCCCTGCATGCATATTCATTCACATTTGCTGAAGTTTGGGAATTAAATTGCACAAATCTCGTGAAATTATAGATTGTATGTTAACTACACTGGTTTGCATAAATTAAGGAATATCCCTATTATTTTAAATACTTAATCATTATCCAAAACTGTTATATTATTGTTTTAGCAAATCAAAATAGCATTTCGATTGGTGAATACAGGATAGTAGGGATGTTAGTCACTTCTTGTAGTATATATGAAGTAAATCCTTTCTTGTTGCACGATCACCCAATGATATTTAGATCCCTATGTTAAGTCAATGGGAAGCTAACGTCAAAGCTATACAACTTCTAAAATAAGTTTTTTTGTTTTGAAAAATGTTAATGCAGATAAAGATCTCAATCAAATAAATCAATATCTTGATTTTCAAAGATTTTCGTTTGGTATTTAATGAGTTATGGAAGTTTGAATATTTAACAACAGCAATGCCAGTCTTAAGAAACTTATACAAAACTGAAGAATAGTGAAAGAATTCTTTACACAAAGTTCTAAAACAAACTTATTTTATTAAACACTTTGATAAAATACTTATTACTAAGTTTTAATTATCTTCTGAAGTCAAATTTTGTGGCTGGCATTGTTATCGCTAAATATTCAAACTTCCATAACTCATTAAATACTGAACGAATATTGTTGAAAATCGAGATATTGATTCATTTGATTGAGATCATTATCTGCAATCTCATTTCTTAAAACAGAAAAACTTATTTTAGAAGTTATAGAGCTTTGACTTTAGCTTCCCATTGACTTAACATAGGGATTTTCCTTAATTTATGGAAACCAGTGCATTTTGAAAGAAAGAAGGAAATTTCAGCCTTTCTTTAACCGTCTTAAATGGAGCCCATGATTCTAAAACCTTATTGGAATAAAAATGCAAATATGGCAATAAGCAAATTTGGAAACTTTTTTTTTCCAGAAACGGGAGAATTTTAATTCTACGAACTAATTGTAAACTTAAAGCCTAGATAAAGAAAATAAAATTAATTTATTTTTAAAAGATAACGAAACTTACTTCATGCTATTTTTCATTGAACATGCCCGACATTTTAAACTGTTAGAATCAGTTGGTACTGTAATATTTTTTTTATCTTCACATTTTACGTTTTCTTCGGCTTATAACAGTGTTACAAACATGACATTCGAAAATCTGTTAAAGCAGCAGCTTCAAACTTCGAGGTTATCTCCGTGCTTTGTGCAAGAAAGTGCCTGCGTCCTATTTGTAAAATTTAGTCTGACGTTATCAGTATAATGATGTACGTCAAATTATGCTAGCCTTTTTGTCTCTCTCCCCCACAAACAAAAAATAAATAAAAAAACAATAAAATTGAGATCGATCGTAACAAGTATGACAAACGAAAGCTTGCGATGTGTAAAGAGCGACGTGTACGTCTACTATGTATATTAGAGAGTTTACTCAAATTGGGTTAAAGATACAAGAAGGGTCGGGTAGATCTGCTGGGTAGAGTCTCTAGACAATTTGAAAATTAAATTGGACGAAACAAACGTCTTTACTGCAAAGACATGCGGTGTGCTGCACTTTTTATCGCAACCCAAGGTTTTCTCCGAAGTTAATAAATGTCTATGTGAGCAAGCCTGAATCTGGAAAAAAAAATATTGTAGTAATGGGGGAGGGGGGCAACTAATACAATCGAAGCCGAAAACAGGTAAAAGAGGGTCAAAGAGAATGGGTTTGCATTGTAATATAATACATATTCTCCACCGTTTTAAAAGTCTTTAAAAATTTCTTGAAAAATGCGTGACATAAAAAAATATATTTATTTCGAAATTGTCCGATATAGGACCACTAGCCAAACATATAGCTCTCAGAATTAAATATATATATATTTTTAAATCTAACTGGTAACAATCCTTTTTTAAGAATCTTGTGATGATTTTTAAATATTTAAAAGTATTTCAATATATCGTAATTAACAAATTTATTTTTTTATGTGGTTTAAAAATAAATAAATGTTAGTTGAACTGTAGACAAATTCAATCGCTTAAATGTTTTTTTCCCTCCTTTCTTCCCTCCATTTGGTCAACGGCTGTCCAGCCATCGTGTACCAAGGTGACCTTGGTTAGAGACATCCGTATCATACCGAGTCTTAATAATGCATTAACAAATTAGTTGTTTTATAACTATGTTGTTTTAATTATATTTTAACTATTAAAAGATTACTAGTAGCTACCGATTTTTGAAACATTTGTAATTCATTTTGCAATATAAATGTTTTAATATGTCTAAATAAATAATTAAAAAAATAGTTTTTATTTAAATTTTTACAAAAAATAGAAAACTTAAATTTTTACACATATAATTAGCTGCTTTCTCCCCCCCCCAACCTTTTTTTAATGGCTGTTCCGAGCCTAATGTATCTATGTAAGTGACCCTGACCAACTTTACTCTGGAGCTGAATTTCATTAATAATGAATAAATAATAGGAACAATAAATAGATTAATAATGAATAATTAATTGGAATAATAAATAGAGTAATAATAAAAATAAATGTCCATTAAATAGTTGCTAGTGATTAATGATGATAGTAAATCAGGATATATTTTTTGATCTAGAAAAAAAAAAGAACAAACTTCAATTTTTCCTGGTGTTTCGACAATCAAATCACATAGTTCATTTCTATGACTGCGAGACTCAAAATTAACATTCACAAACAAGGCACGTATAATAAATCAATAAACATTAAAAGTCTGCTTTATTATTTCGCCTAATAAGATCATCATTTTATGAGATTGTTGTAAAGAAAGCTAACACGTTCACAGTCACCGAAATCTCAGAAATGTTCGAAATTTACGGTGAAAACATTGTTGGATTAGTTTGTTCATTACTAAACAAAGTTTTTTTTTCCCGTGCAATGCTTGTAAATGACCAGATTCTAAGTACACCAAGTACACCAAGTTCTAAGTACACCAAGGAGCTGACATCTCCATAGTGGAAATAAATCCACTGGACAGCTCAGGGCCGGACTTACGCATAAGCTAACTAATCTGCAGCTTTTCTATATTTAAATTAATATATTGTGCAAACATTGCTTTTCTCAGTTTTATACAGTTATCATTGTATATCAATGTTTCCAACCACGTCAATTTCGTGTTTAGGTTTTAATGTTCCCTTCAATCAAAATAATAAATACATATTTCGACTTCCGAATTTTTTGGGGCCTCTTGACCTTACCGTAGATTAAGGTCTCTTAAACATGCCATAGCTTAGGGCAGTGGTTCTCAACCTTTTATGCTTCACGTACCCCCTGGAAATGTGAATGTAAGGCGTATCCCTTGTATAGATAGATAAAACTATAGTTATAGTATAACAATGGTTATTTTTATTTGTTACTAGATCTAGCGACTTTTGAGCTCTCACGGTCTACCCCAAAAAATTTTGCCGCGTACACCACGTTGAGAACTCCTAGCTTAGGGGATCAGAAGGCCAAAATCCGCCCCTGCCCAGCTATATATTTTTTAAGGGAATAAGATATTTCCTTAAAAAGGGAAATAAGTGTGTAAAGGAATAAGGTATCCCCTTACGCAAAGGACGGAGATAGCCTGTAAGCGCTATTGGCTTGTCGTGGTTTTTTTATGCAACATACAAGCACATACACATGGACATCCCAGCTAATTTAGTAGTCAGCTATGCTAACCACTAGATCACGTATGGCCTAATAAGTAATATTGTAAGTTGATATATATATGGTTTGCTAACAAAAAAGGTAAAAAGAAAACCATGGCCATAACTTAATATCTCATCTAACGGCGTCCTTTTATGTGTCCATCACTCTGCCTTTCTCATCTACAGCAGAACCAGGGTTAGCGGAGAAGATCATAAAGCAGGCACAGCGAGAAAGGCAATCTAATTTTCTCAATAGTAGCGACCTGTATTGTAAATTAAGTCTATTATTTGTCACTATTAGATTCCTTTTCACTAGTCTAGAGGGCAGGGGGGTGGCTCAGTGAGTAGCACACCAGGCTCGTAATCCGCAATTCCCAGGTTCGAGTCCCAGCTGTGCCAGCGTTGAGATTTATCTTCGCCAAACTCCCCGTCACGGTCAGTAGGGGACACCGATGGACTTCGAAAGGTCCTCCCCCGTCCGTCGGATGGGACGTTAAGCCATGGGAGGCTACCATCTGTCTCCTAAAAGCTGTCAACTAGTCACCTCCCCCCCAACTTTCACTGAGCCTTCGAAGTCCTTGTGACATGGCCATTTAGCCCATTGTGTGCAAGCCACTCAGAGGCAAAAGAAATCAACACACTACTATAGTTTAATAAAAAATACTGTTTTAAAGAGTATTATTTTCTCTTGGAGAAACATTTCTGAAATAGTCCATTTACCGTGACACATCCGTGATAAAAAGCAATTTTTTTTATTATATATTGTTGCGACAGATGAACGTGCTACAATGAATTTTATGATAAACGCGTCATGAACGCTCGCGTATGCTTCAGCGTGAGAGAGAGCTACGTCACCAACGACATCGAATGAACTTCATTGAAAGAATAAGAAAAAAAACTGTGTTATGAAGCGCAGTTGGTGTGTAAAAGGAAATGTAGTTAGTCTAAGTTTTTACGTTGACAAAATAATCTAAAGTAGAAGTATTTTATGTGGTGAGTGCGCGGGAGAATAAAGAATTAATTAGTGTAGAATTTTGTCAGTAAAACTAGTAAGAAAAAACAAAGGATTGTTTACATTGAAGTGAAGGTTATAGAAGAGACATGGCAATCAAAACGAAGAGATAATGTGTTAGTCTAGTAGACAGAGCTGGTCTTAACTTTTCTGTAAGAAAAGTTCATCACTTGGTATATAATTACATTTAGTTGTTTGTAAGATTCTCGATAGATTGTAGATTTGCTCACATATATGATAAGCACTAGTTGAATTTATTTTGTATAAATGATTTCATCCATACTTTTGTAATAAATTACATTGATTTAGAATTATCATTGATATATATATATACTATTTAATTGAATTCACGCTCAGTTTCATCCATTTAATTTGTAAAAATATCTTAAAATTCAATATCTTTAAATAAAAACGCATAATTAATCCAAAACATATATAAAATTCATTTATATTTTTAATTAATTTATTAATATCAATGGTGCAATCAGTCACTGATTTCATATTCACTTCAAAGAAAGTAAGGCTCCTGCAATCTTGCTGTGTAGGAAAATCGGAGTCCTTTCTTCCTTTGAAGTGAATACGAACTCAGTGACTGATTGCACTATCGATATGCTTCAGGTTTATTTCTATTATTTAGATCCTTATAGGAAGATAGGTATTTTTTAAATTTTTTAATTTATTTGTATTTCGCTTTCTCTGTAAAATCACTTACCTTCAAAAACTTTCATTTTATATGTCTCATAAACATCGACCATTTTCACTCCCTTTTAGAGTCATGTTTGAAGTAGCCTATGACAATGGAGAAGTCACAAGATTTCATTTAAGATATGATTCACTAAAGTCGAACCCTGCGATAATCCGCCCCCCTTTTACCAGGGGGGGACAGTGGGAGCAAAATTCGAAATAGTTTACGATGGTCATTATATGAACTTTCATTTAACAATTACTCATAAACTTTAGGCCTTCGCGTTTGGCAGATATAGTAGAACAACTTTCACATTTCCATTTTTTTTACGGGGGGATAAAGCATGAAGGGGCAATTTTGTATAGTCTGTGACACTCCGCGCGTCACAAGATTTCATTTGACATATAGCTTGTTACTTTTGGCATTCGCGTTCTAGAGATATAGCGGAAGAATAGTTTTCATATTTTCCCTTTTTTAGGTAGGGGAGAAAGCATGGGATGGACTCCTCGCATCACAAGCTTTTATTTGACATATAAATCATTACGTTTCTCCATCTCGTTCGAAAGATATGGTGGAACGTTTTGTCAAATCCACAAACCGACAAATGTCAATGCCAAAAACAATAGGAAGAGAGGTAAAAAGTACTAAAGTACAAATTACTTTTCTTAAAAATTAAAGTACAAATTACTTTTCTTAAAAATTAAAGTACAAATTACTTTTCTTAAAAATTAAAGTACAAATTACTTTTCTAAAATGCAGTATTACTTTTCTTAAAATTTCTCAACCCATCTGGACCTTGAACGTCACACTCTGGTTGGGAACCAGTGATTTAAAGCCTAATTTTCTAAATATTACAATTCTATTGTAAATGAAATTGATTATTAATAAGTTTATTATTGTTGTTTAATACTGAATTCCATTTTACTGGCATAGCTTATTGACATACTTACTATTATTTAAACGTAGTTTCGTAAATTAAGCTCATTATTATTTATTTAATATTGGATTGCTTTATAAGATTTTACTACCATAGCTTAATATTACACAAACTCAGTCGCGCACTCAGGATATAATCTTTTGGGGAGCTGAGGGGCCCGCTGGCCCGGCTCGGGCAAACGAAATAGCGTTCGGTCCGCCCGAGCACTACTTCGTTCGCCTTGTATTCACAGCGGCCGTGATTCCAGAGAGCTATAGGTTATTCCCATCTTAGGTGAATACTAATTCATATGTAGTATAGAAATAGAAGACACGACACAACATAAATATGAAAAATGAATTTAATTAGGAAAATTTTCTAGTGTTTTTTTTTTCTTTCGGGGGTGCCAGGGCCCTTTGACCCCCTGGGTGCGCCACTGCACAAACCAATATTTAAACTTAATTTTATAAATAGTTGCGTCCTGCATGTAAATTAAGTTTATTATTAATTATTTAATATTGTATTCGATGGTACATGCTTGCATAGTTTATTGTACTGTAAATAAAATTACTATATACGCTCAATCGCTCCTCCTAATACGTAAAAATTCACAAAAATAAGAAGTACTTCTCAACATGAGATTTATAAGAAGAACATTGTTATCTTGCTTCGACAAATGATATTTGAAATTAAAATAAGGAGAAAATGTCCACAGCATCATGTCTTTCGAGTAAACAACGCACGAAGAGAAAGTTGAGCTGACGAGGTTTGTTGTTTCCAAAGAATTTCATGAATAGACGACAGAAAAAAAAGTAATCTGCGTGGGAAAAAGAAAAAAATCAAAGAAGGGGCGACGACGAAACAGAATGAAAAATAAAAAAAAAATCCTCTTGATTTATATTGAGGTGAAAAGTTCGATCAAAACGTAGAAAGGAATTAGAAATCGGTTGAAAGAGCATGTCTTATTATAGAAAAAATATCCCTTAAGGTTAAAGTTCACGCTGCAAACAGCGACTGCAATTACTCAGGCCTTGAGTGGCAAAAACAAAAGGAACAAGGAAAAACGAGGAATATAATTAAAACGGTAGAGAACAAAAGAAAGTTAATCTACAGAAAAAAAGACATTGGAAGAATGAAGGAGAGAGATTTTTATTCTTGGAAGAATTTTGCCTGTTTTGCACGTTCATTTGATTATTTACTCAACATATTAATTACCGGGATTTTAATTGAAGTGGATAAGATGTATGGAGCAGATGAATTATATTTAAAATGAAAAGAGAAAAGAGAACACAGTTCTTTATAATGGAGGGAAATAACCTATAAGTTTCATTGAGCTTGTCTTAGCCTATCAATAAATAAATACCCCCTCAAGCAGCTGCTTGCCACAGAGGTCTGACAGGAGCCTGTCAGTTCATATGCCACAGTAGAAAGTCTGAGAGGATGGAAGGACCTCTGCAGAAAAACAACACATACATCCATGCCTTATCCGGGGCTCGAACCCAGGTCCCTTAGATCAGTAGCCAAGCGTAATAACCACTCGGCATATCAAACGACATACAAACATGTGCCCGCTGCTCCTAGCTGTCACTTATGATAATTACACCATCTGGTAGGCATTGTTAGAAATTAGCAATAAGGAGAGTAAAAATAATATAGAGAACGTATTTTTTTTGTTCATAAAAATAAATAAATAAATACCCCCTCAAGCAGCTGCTTGCCACAGAGGTCTGACAGGAGCCTGTCAGTTTATATGCCATAGTAGAAGGTCTGAGAGGATGGCAGGACCTCAGCAGAAAAACGACACATACATCCATGCTCAGGAAATCTAAAAAATAGCTTCAAATCTAACGCACTTCATTGACGTAAAAATAACATATATTGATTGACGCATAAACAGCTGCAAATTATTCGCACTTGATAATATCCCTAAACAACAAACACACATTCTTAAATAAGTTTCTGAAGAAAATTGGCTGGGAATGAAAGAACAGAGAAATAGGATTGGAAATGGCGTATTGTGAAAATCTGCCTTCTGATACGCTACAACAAATATTACGGGAGGAGTTCAAAACGTTCTTGACATGCATCTGCAGAACAAAAACCATTGCACTTACCTCAACAAAACTTTTACTGTCTTCAAAATACCCCCTCCAGTATCTATGCAAAGTTGCAGACATCTACGCCAATTCTGGAACCCTTGGTGACACCCTCAACTCTGATTGAACGTATTTTGCAAGATCTTCCACACTTGAAAGAGGATTGCCAGTAAGTACCTTTTTAATTTTTGGAAACAACCAAAATCTCATGATGCAAGATCGGGTGAATATGCAGGATGGGGTAGTTGTTTGATTTTTTTTTCCTGCTCCAGATTGGCCGTAACTTGCCAGGTATTGTGAGTACTGTCATTGTCATGAAGATGGAGAAATCTTGACACACCTGTTGTTGGATGCTGCTCCTTCATCTCCTTAACCATTTTGGGCAGAACAATGTTGGTGTGGTATTGGCCATTTATAGTCATTTTTTCAGGTAAGGTGTCCACGGCTACCACAACTTGGGAATTAAAAAAAACTGAACATCTTCCTTGAGCGAAAGTTTGTAGGAGGATTTGGGGACGTGGTTCCCTTCCACAAACTCAAACATAGTTGTCGATCTTTCTGGGAGTTGTACAGTAATAAAACCGTCTCATCACCAGTGACAATGTCTGTTAACAGTTTGGGGCCACTAGGTTCAAACATTTATAGCATGTCATTGAACTAGTCGATTCTAGAATTTCTAATATGTTATTTTTTTTAGATTCGTGTTCTTCGCTGACAACATCGGCACTAAACATGGTCTGCGGATGTTGTAGCCCATTCGCGACAAGGTCCGATACATGGTTCCTTCAGAGATGACCTTATGCACACCAATGTTTAAAACCTGCTGTGATTTGCCAATTGTGGCTCGTCCGTTCGTTTGCACGATTCTCGCCAGTCTCTTTTGACTCCTCTAATCCACAAGCTGTTTTCGTCCACTGATCGCCGATCACTGGTTGTTCTTTGCTTCTTACGCCATTTTCAGTAAACCCTTGAAACGGTTGGAGGACGGCCGTTTGGAAGATACTAGAACCTGTACGCCTAGCACCAGCTATCATGCCACGTTCAAAGTCGCTCAGTCGTTCGTTTTGCCCATTCTGACGCTCAGTCCAACTCTAACTGATGCTCGAAGATCTGGTCTGCCTGATATACCGGGGTCACGTGACGTATTGCTTGTTTCAAAGAAACATTTATGTGACGAGTGGTGGTGTACCTAATAAACTGTCATCTCAGTGTATATAACATAAGAAACCATAAGATACTAATTCTATCATTATTAAAAACCTAAATTTAAATCACCAATAAAAACAATATTATTATCATTGAACGAACTCAAAGTGTTATCCATATCTAACAAAACTCATTAATTAACCCATCGTGAGCACTATAAACTGTAAAAATGCAAATATTCAAAATAGCATCAAAGACAACTATTATTTCAGTATTACGCATAGCAGTGTCTTAGTAACAAACTGATAAACGTTCTTTTCCTATTTTGGATACGTCAATATTCCACCGAATCGAGTATAATCCCGACACTTAAAAACATATCAAAGCTATGCAATAAATATTTACCAATATCAAATCGCCTGATCCACATCTCACTAAAAATTAACACATTGAAAAATTTTTCAATTTCGACAAACATCGACATAAAACTGTCAGAATACGATCTCGTAGATGTGATATTTAAATAATAAAAACTATATTAATTCCCAACAAATTTACATTATTAAAAAAGAAACATTAACCGAATCTAGTGATAATAAACTATCGTCTGCACTAGGAATAATATCATCTAATGTTACCATTGAAAACTAATGATTCATTTTGTGTTCTTAAACCTCTGACTTTGTGAGTAACAGGTCTCCTTGCAAAACTCTTACCTTCCCTGACCCTGACATACTTTAATTTCTCCACTGATTTTCTTTTACTTCGTCAAATATATCAGTTGCTCATTATATATTTATATGGGGATCGGCTTTAACTGATCATCAATCTGATGAGCTGTGATACGCTTCAATTTCATGGCAACTTCTACTCATTTGCCTTTTACATTTCTGTTACTCAATTGAATAACAATAGGTTTAATTTCAAATTTCCTATTTGTCGCTAGTCTCTGAATAACGAACAATGTCTTTTTTGGATATGCCTAATACACTCACTAACTTACTAACTTATCGGTTATTGTACCCGTGTTTCCTACTTTAACTTCTGGCAACAGTAATTACTAAAAGTGTTTGGAAAGGCCGTCGTCCATCGAATGAGACGTTAAGCCGTGGCCCATTTACGGGAGAGCCATACCCTTTGCACGTAAATGAACACGTTGGACGGCTTTGATGGTAGGCTTTGATGGTAGGATAGATGGTAATCTATCTCCCAATATCTGTCCATTGGGTCCCCTCCCAGCAACCTTCTCTGAGCCCTCGGGGTCCTTGTGATCTGGCCATTTAGTCCATTGTGTACAAATAAGTGCCGTTCAGAGGTAAAACAACCCAATCCAACTAATTACTAAATTATTTTTGAGTATTGTTGCATTTCATTCATCTCGATCTGCATTTCATCAGTCTGCTCCTTTAAGACTTTATTTTTATTCACCAATTTAGTATCAATTCTCAATAAATCTTTCATTTTTATTTTCAATATTTCAACTTTTTGTATTTAAATCTTCGACACAACCAAAATTAAATTCCAAAGATGTTCGCGAATCATTTAACTCAGATCTAAACAATTACCCCCCCCCCCCCCAGTATTGCTCCTTCAGCAATTTATATAAATCATCTAGCTTTCGGATCTGCGACTTTCCTGTAGAAGCATTCAGCAGGGGCAATTCCGATGAACCAGCTGTCTAAAACACATTTGTTGCATCAGATAGTAAATCAACTTGTTCTTCAAATAAGCAGCTATCTTGAAGCTCAGAAAACCTATTTGAAAGTATTTTATCTCTACACAGCCTTACACTCGCATTGGAAACCGATTTTTTAGCAGTCCGATTGCCGCAAGCCATACCCTGTTCGGTAGAGGCTGTAACAGCAACACTATCGTCACTCCCTTGCTTGTCACGTGGTACGATCTCACCGTAACATGTAGAGCCTAAGTGATCTCCGTAGCTGCCGTAATAACGTTGCCGTCATTCCCTTCCAAGTGACACGACTTCACTAACACGTGTAGCTTCAGGCTGTTTTGTTGTATGCAATTTTAAATTAGTACATTCCAAGCAAATCCACCTTCTCCTCCTCTCTTTTGAAAGCTTACGCAAAATAGACACACTAAACCAAGCACAAGCGAAGTGACAAAACATTTTTAGAACCTTTCAAACACTGAATAATTTTATTTTCCTCGAGGACAGTTTCCAAGCATATTGCATACAGTTTAGAAGCCATTGCCAGATCCATCTGGGACGGGGGTAACTCAGTCGGTAACGCGCTAGGCTCGTAATCAACAGTTCCCTGATTCGAGTTCCAGCTGGGTAAGCGTTGAGATTTATCTCCGCAAAACTCCCCGCCCTGCCCACGGTCAATAGGGGACACCAATGGGCTTGGAGAGACCGCCGTCCGCCGTATGGAACATTAAGTCATGACTCGTGTGTGGGAGAGTCATACTCTGTGCACGTTAAAGAACATGCACATGGTATGACTTTATGACTCTCCCGCACATGTTGGGAGACAGATGGTAGCCTCTCGTCAAGGCTACCATCTGTCTCCAAACATCTCTTCCAGTGGGTCCCCTCCCACAACCTTCTCTGCGCCATCAGGGTCCTTGTGACCTTTCATTTTAGCCCATTGTGTGCAAAAAGTGCTGTTCAGAAGTAAAATAACCCAACCCAACCCAGATTCATCTTCCTGACTACTTTTGGAAACTGGTGGAATCAATGTCTCGAAGTCTGTGCAAGCTTTTTTTTTGAGCACATGATGGTTCACGTATTAGATCCGGATCAGAAAAAAAAAGAGGGGACGTAAGTGACGCAATCGAGCAGAAAGAAAAGGAGTAAAGAGATTGGATTCTCATTACAGTATATTTTCCCCTCCATTTTAGCGCTCTTAAAAATACTTTTAAAAAATGCATGAAATAAACACAATTTAAACAAATTTTGCCACCATTACCCTTATTAATATAGTCAAAGGGGCCGGGGGGTCAGACTTCTCCCCCCTCCTCCCGATCTCCTCCCGGCCATCAAGATCAGCCTTTCAGTAATGAAGTTATACATACTTAAGTTACGTTTCTTATTCTTTTGCCCACGATGTGTATATATTTCACATGATGTATACAGTATATGTCGTAAGCGCAGCAGCTATTTCGTTACATTAAAATTAGGAAAATGATTTTGTTACAGGCGCAGAATGTTCCAAATGACCATCGTTCCCTTATTTCTTTCCACGAAGACGGCACAAGCATATTCAGAAAATGAAGAATCAGTTCATCAGCGTAGTATTTACCAACACCATTAAATCTGTAACGAGCTATTTCGTCGAATTATCCTTCAGCCAAAAAAAAGAGGGCTAGGGTAACATATTGGCTTTCTAAAGGACCGCAGTATGACAAACGACATCTATTGTTCTGCAAGATTTACCTCAAGATTGATGATTCCTTTTCTGCTGTCTAAGCAGAACAACCTTAATAGCCCGATTTGTCCAGAGATGATGTCTTTTCGGATGTTCAGCTAACTGAACATCTTTCGATGCCTTTCGCAGAGATTTACAACAACAGCTACAATGACCACAAAAGTAGGATCCCAACATTCGTTTTGTCTTCTTTTGAAATGGATGTCTTAGCTGAATAGTTTCTCGATGCTTCACTTTAAGTGGATTGGTAGATAAAACATTTTTATGAGTCCATATGTCAGGCGTTTAGATAAGAGAAGGAACGTTGCAATGCATGTGGTTGGTCTATCTTGATATAACCGTTTCAGCAATTCCCTTACAAAAACATAAGGCACGAATAAAGAAATTTCAGCATTCCTATTTGTTTATTCTTCTAAATGTATATATGAAAATCTTATATGATATCAGAGACGGATCTAGGGGGCTCAGAAATAGGGTTTGGGGCCATGCCCCCCCTCCCTCTAAATGATAACAGCCTACAGCCGGAAGCTGAGGGAATAGATTTAACTGTAATTATTACATTTACAATTCAAAAAATTGTGATTACGACCACCATAATGAAGAGAAAATTTCGTTTCGACTTTATATTGGTATTACTTTTGCTCGGATTTCTCCCCCCCCCAGTGTTTTCTCTAGAACCGGACGTGCGTGATATCTTCAATGTTTGCACGCTACTCTACCAGAATGATAAGGAATTCTCGTGAACTATTCTACCACTATTCTATATCGTACACTATTCTACCTGAATGATCGAAAGTAAAGCCTTGACGAAAAAGTGTGACTGGAGATAAATTAAATACCATAATCAAATCCAGGCCTGGATCTTTAAAATAAAAAATTCGAGGGAGAAGAAATGCAAGGGACACAATAGAGCCAAAAAAAAATGCAAAAGGAAGGTTGGGGGGAGATAAAAGACTGGATTTTCAATGCGGTATAACATTTCATCCTCCGTTTTAGAATTCTTTGAAAATTTTCTTGAAAACTGCATTAAATTTAAATAAGTTTCATAATCTTTTGTCTCTATTACCCTTACTTGCATTCTGAAAGAGTGGGAGCATGGGCTCCTTGCCTCCCCCCCCTAGATCGGACCCTGATCAAATCCATTTAAACCTCTTATTTTGAACAGTATTCTTTCAGTATTTGAGTGGTTATGGAAACTGAAATATCTAGCGATAAATGATCTTATCTTATAAAAATCATTCTTAATTATCTAAGGGGCGGGGGTGGCTCAGTCGGTAGCGCGCCTGGCTCGTATTCTGTAGTTCCCAGGTTCGAGTCCCAGCTGGGTCAGCGTTGAGATTTATCTCCGCAAAATTCCCCGCCCTGCCCACGGTCAGTAGGGGACACCGAAGGGCTTGGAAAAGCCGCCGTCCGTCGGATGGGACGTTAAACCGTGGTCCCGTGTGCGGGAGAGCCATACACTGTGCACGTTAAAGAACACGCTGGATGGCCTTGACGGGAGGCTACCATCTGTTTCCCAACAGCTGTTCCAGTGGGTCCCCTCCCCCAACCTTCTCTGAAGCTTCGGGGTCCATGTGACCTGGCCATTTAGCCCATGGTGTGCAAAAAAGTGCCGCTTAGAGGTAAAACAACCCAACCCAACTTAATTATCTAATATTGAAATAATCATTGCAGAAACTTCTAAAATATGTATTTATTTATTAAATGTTTTGAAACAGCGCTTGTTATTTAGGTTTTAATTAATTGCTGAGGTAAATTATTCCGATATTCCAACTTCCATACCTCTTTCAGTAATGAAGTATTTTGAGAATCGAGATTTAAATAGATTTCATAAAATCTTTAACATAGTTTTAATCATATTTACCTATTAAATGTATTTTAGAAATTATATAGCGCCGTAGTTATATCCCCAATGGATACACCAGAGACATTCTCTAATATTTTGATAGGGCATGGTAAAATATTAACAAATAAATAGTAAATATACAGATTATCTATCGAAACTTTTCTTTTGAAACTTTTCTATTAAGACTTTCTTAAGAAAACTTTTCTTGAAACTAACAGTACTGTTTTGGGTAAAAAGGAACAGATAAGACAATGTTATTTGAGTGATAAGTCTATGGAATTTATTTTTGAAAGAAGGAATTGCAGGAATAATTTGAATCAACATCCTACTAGTCCTAACAGACGACATTACAATGTTACAATGAGCTTAATAAATGTGTAAAGAATCAGTTAACAGATGTTCTGTCTCTGTCTTGATTGCTAAACTGGTAAAGCAGAGGAAGCAATTAGACAGCACAACAGCAGGGGGTTGTATTACATTAGATTGTTAATGTTTCGTATGAGAAGAAACAGACATGTACACAGGCATTGAAGATACACATGGTAAAGTGGTTGAAGATGAGGATTCTGTCATGATAGGTGGGCTGAAAAATTTAGAGATATTCTAAACAATGTAGTTAGTTCTACTCTCATTGTTTGTAATGAGGATAGATGCATTACTTAGCTTTAAAGTTAACCCTGTGTTACATTCTGAAGTTACATTGGTTATATCTAAATTAAAATTTCATAAATATCCAAGGGTAGATAAAATTACTAATGAAATACTTAGAGCTGGGAATGTTTTTGTTGCCACATGGCTGACTGAAATTTTGAATATCTTTTATGATAAAGATATTGTTCCTAAGGATTTTACCAGAACTATCATTATGCCGATTTTTTTTAAAAAAGATGATCACAGATCTTGTGATAACTATAGTGGTATCAGTCTACTTTTTGTTCCAGGTAAAGTTCTTTGCATTGTTGTTCTTAATAGAATTAAGAACTTGGCTGATGGACAACTACGTGATGAACAGTGTGGATTCAGAAATGTAGGGGATGTATTGATCAAATATTTTCATTTAACTAGATTCTTGAGAAATGTTTTACACTTTCAGAAACCTTTGGTTATTAACTTTGTTGATTTCTAAATGGCTTTTGACTCTGTTGATAAACATAATTTGTGATTGATCTTTGGATCATATGGAATACCTGTCGAGTTCTAGTAGTAGCGAACTTGGTGGTTCTGGAACAATGGTTGGTTCTGGACCAAAATCTCATATGAATGTTATAATTCGTAAGTGGTTTAATAGTAATTAAATAAATATTAATTTAAATAAGGAAAAAGCTATATTCTTATATTTAAAGAAAAACAACATAACTCAAGTATATTGTATAATATTTTTTCATGAATTATACTGTCATAATGATCTAGAATGTAATTAAATGAATTATCCATAATATCATCTGTCAAATACTTAAGTATTCGGTTTGATTCTTGTTTAACTTGGAAAGAATACGTAGCATGGATTGAAAAGAAATTTAATTAAATTTAACGTAGTAAAAAGTATAGTATCACCTAATTTTTGCATATATTATATTATTCGTTTTATGTAATAAAATCATGGGGAGGTATGTATAATAATAACTTCAAGCAATTATTAATTCTTCAGGAGCGATTTATTCGGTTAATGACTACAGCTCATATATGCAAGATACAATACCATTATTTCGACATATGCAAATTTTGCCACTAAGACACAATTACATTTTGAAATTGTCAACTCTTTTATTTTAGAAATGAAAAAGAAATACTTTCCGCAAATCAGTACGAGTTAAATTCAAATGACAATATTAATTACATGATACCAAAATTGCATAAAGAAATATTTAGACGTTATTATTTATGTTTAGCACCGAAAATTCTCTACTCTCTCCCGAACGAGATCAAAACGATTAGAAATTATCATTTACTCTGCAAAAATTAAAATTATATATTTTAAACTTTGATGAGAGAATTGTTTTTTATTAGTAAGTTATGTCTATAATTCCAATTGATTTAAATTTTTTCATAACTTTTTTTGATCGTAACATTTCATAACGTTTCATGACACATCAATCATTTTTGATAACATGTTTAAAAAGGAAATAGATCATAGTAAAAATACAAGATTAGAAGCTAAAAATTAATACAAACTACCAAAATTTAAAAGTAATTGTGGAAGATGTATCAGTGACTATAAAGTGCTACATATTTTTAATTTTTATTTAAAATGATATATGGTGTAAAATACCACATATCAATCTTAAATAAATTTTATAAGTATTTAAATTTTGTAAATTTAAATAAACCATTTACATTTTATATTTTTGATATATTTTATTTTACTTTATTATTTGTTTACTTTATTTTTTAATAAAACTAGTGATTAAGAGAACACGTGTTTATGTATTATGAATGTATTATTTAATTACCTACAGATAAACTACTGAGCTCTGTGGGTCCTGAATATTTTATATTGTATTATATGTTCTTATTAATAAATAAACAATGTACAGTGTATATCTAAAAAAAAAAATCATAAAGCATAGAAGTAAGAATAATGGGGTTCCCCAAGTAAAAAAGCAGGTAACCTTCCCTTGAGAGTTTTAATAACATATTTTTTTCTAAAGTAATCCCAAAATCGTACACTCAAGCATGCCTAAACCAAGGGACATTCCCAGGGACTCCGGATAGACCCTCCACTGAAAATGCGGTCGTCCTATAGAAAATCTAAAACTTTTGTACCTACTTTGAAATCCAAACACGGTAGTCTTTCTATAATCTTATTTTAGTTCCATAGTAGATTAGTCCGACATTTAAAATAGATTTGGAAAAGAACCATAAAATTTAATTCTATATGTAATATAATTTAATCTTTCCAGTAGAATATTTTAGTAACTAAATTCTGGGACCCCCCCCCCCCTCATACACACATACACACGCATGAAACTTAATCCAGGGTACTTCTTTGTCTAAACCCCCAATATTCGACTTACACTTTCCAAGTTGCGATTTCCCACGTCTCCTGATTGCAATCGAGGGAATCACTGCTGCCAATGTAAACCTTTTGATCATCACAAATCTACCATGGAAATTTCTGAATAATAAAATAGATTAACAAATAGATTGTTGGAATAGTCGTAGTCTTTAAAAATTTTCTTTTCCTACTTTTTTCACTGTCAGAGGGTGTTATTAAAGCTATTAGAGATTCGTAAATTGCGAATATTTCATCAATTTTCATCACACAAAAGAAAGTTTTAATTTATCTCTAGAAAGCAAAAAAAAATGATTGTCTACAGTTGGTCAGACAGACCAAAAAGCGAAAGCATTATTTTTTGTTTCCTTTTATTAGAAACGTGTAGAAAAAGTTGTTTATTTCTTCTTACTCAAATGTCAATGATTAGCAAATTCACCTTAATGGAAATGAGTCTAGATTCATATCCAAATGTGATCATCGTAAGTTTCGCCAAAAAAAAAACGTTTCCACAAACAATTATTGATTACTTCCAAGTTGCAGATTAATTTTTCTAAATTAATGAATTTAGAGTTCGAAACCCACTGATAGGAAACTACGCAAACTAACAGTAATTATTTTATTTGACACAGATGTCATCAATCTTCTTTTTTTTTGTTTATACCTGGGCAGCGATTCTTTAAACAACCGTTCAATCATTTTTCCATAAATTTATAAGGAGCGAGAAAAATAATTCTATTCAGACTTTATAATCTAACATTCTTTCCCCTTTCCACACCCCCGTATTTTGTCCGTTGTTAATAATATCAAACAGTAGCATATTTATCGAGACATAGTTAAAACCACTGCTGCATCATATCGTTTTTTTATTTTTCTGTGCTTGTTTGCGCGCGCAATTGATAAATGTAACGAAAAGCCATCATGCGTGGTATCGAATAGTCGATTTGGGAAATGAATCGATTATTTGTTCGTTTTGTTAATAAAGTTGAGAGGTCAAGATCTCAAGAATCGAGTTTTAAAGTTGAAAAGAATAAACCGGAAATATGGGAGAGAAAAAAAAAGAATAATGTCACTATCAGCCTAGGAATGACAAACAAACTTTAATTAATTTGATTAATGGCTTTCATTTTCCGAATTCATTTTTTGTTGTTCAGAGAAATTTAAATTATATCTCGCTTCCCTTTTTATAATTGATCTGTAGGTCGTACATGCGAACTACTGAGATGATTAGATCGTTTAATTACTCATGAGAAGCAAATTCGTATTCTTCGTGTATTACACAGCATGTTAACGAAATATAAAAAAACTTCTGAAGCATATGATCTCGACAGAAACGAAATCGATCAACTCCAGAAGAAACTCTTCAACAATTGGAATTTTATAAACAGTTTCTGAAGAAATTTTCCATAGAGAATTTTTAATTAATTCATTGAATTAGGTAGCGAAATCTTTCAGTCAAAATTCGGAAACTTTTCCTTGTGACCTCATCATTTCGCTCATTGCATGCACAAAAGTGCCACTCGGAGTCAAACAAGCCAACTCAATCCCAAAGTTAAACTAACATCCACCTGTGGTCTGTTCTATTCCTAAGAAATCGCCGATTGAGGAATTAAAACTTAGTCACCAGTTACAGTTGTCTTTGGATAATTTTATTTTATCTCCATATTTTATCTGGGATAAAAATAGATTTAAGAAAAAAACAATAAAATCTTATTCCATATAGACTATTATTTAAGCTTGCCTGTTCGATGGAATATAAAACTATCAAGACTTATTCTCAGAACCTCCCGCGAAACTAAATTCCGGAACCCTCCCCGAAATGCATTCTCAGAACCCCCCGTCCCAAAATTAAATTATCGTACCCCCCCCCCCCCCTAAAGAACTAAATTTCCGGGCTAGGCAGTGTAATTAGCGATGTTATGTGCAATTAGTAGTTAAATAGCAATTAAGCGATGATCCCAGACACTTAGACACGCTGTGATTCTAAAATTAAATCTTAGGTTAGTGCCTCACCAGTTAGCTGGGATTGAATTATCTTTGTGATTAACATTGTGCTATTTGTGTGACATAAATTCTTAAATATTAAAATTTGACACCTAACGTTTCAAATTTAGTTAATAAAATTCTTTTTTTTCGCCGGAACATTTTTTATACATTTTAGGGTGGCTCAGTCGGTAGCGCGCCAGGCTGGTAATTTGCAGTTCCCAGGTTCGAGTCGCGCCTGGGCCAGTGTTGAGATTTATCTTTGCAAAACTCCCCACCCTACCCTCGGTTAGTAGGGGATACCGATGGGCTTGAGAAAGCCGCCGTCCGTCGGATGGGACGTTAAGCCGTCGTGTCCCGGATATTCATATCTTATACATGTTAAAGAACACGTTGGATGGCCTTGACGGGAGGCTGCCGTCTGTCTCACAACAGCATACAGTGAGTCCCCTTCCCCAACCTTCTCTGAGCCTTCGGGGTCATTGTAACCTGGCCATTTAGCCCATTGTGTGCAAAAAGTGCAGCTCAGAAGTGAAACAACCTGACTCGAACATTTTTATATGTGCTGATCAATTTTGGCTATGATTAGCGCTGTGATTTAATATTTCTTCAGACGCATGTTAATGAAATCAATTTAGATAATAAAATCAGAATGATAAATATCGAGCCAAACGATTCGAGGTTTATTGTATAACAACAAACATTCCCTGAAATCCAAAATGTGAGAAAAAAAATAGAACGAAAATTTATTGCCTGCGGCGAATATATGATGCTCGTTTTCAGAAAAAAAATGAAGTTTTCATTTTACAAAATTTGTAATTTTCCGATTTAACAGTAGTAGTTTCTACTAATGGTACTGCTGGGCTGGAAAAGGCCCCCGTCCGTCAGATGGGACGTTAACCCAGGACCCGTGTGCGAGAGAACCATACCCTGTGCATGTTAAAGAACACGATGGATGACCTTGACGGGAGGCTACCATCTGTCTCCCAACAGCTTCTCCAGTGGGTCCCTTCCACTAACCTTCTCTGAGCCTTCGAGGTTCTTCTGATCTTGCCGTTTTAGCCCATTGTGTGCAAAAAAGTGCCGCTCAGAGGCAAAGCAACCAACAACCAACCAAACTAATGGGTGACTGAAAACATGTAAATAATAATATATTATTAGCCCTATAAAACGCAAAAAATATATCTCATTTATCCCTCAAAATTAAAAAAAAGTTGCATTTTCTTATCTCCTGGAGTTAAGGGAAAAATCATCCACTGCATATAAAATAAAATATTTATTTATTATTACTATATCGAAATATTAAAAAAAATTAAAATTACCTACTAAATTTCTTAAAATAAAGTATTACCGGTACAATTTTGAGAAATTTTACTTCAATAAAAACTTACATGACGATTAATTGCTATTCCTTCATCAGCACATTCGATCACCAGAATTTCTAACATAAACATTTATTAGCAATGTTACTTCAAGTTTTACATATTCTATTTTTAGGGCTCTGTAAAGACGGGAAATTAAGGTTATTTGGAAGGACAGGAAACTATGAATCATCATATTTCTTTAGTACCTACTCAACTCAAAAAGATTTTTTCATTAATCTCTCAAAGCAAAAAGTTGCATTATCCTACCCATCCTGCGGTTGAAATGCAATGTAAAGAAAGCTCTTTTCATCACACTCCACCACTGAAACATCAAATTTCTAGCCCATGTAGTTAGTTTGCAATATTTGTTAAAAATTTTAAAATTTTCCATTGTCGGAGGGTCAAACTGTCAGAGGGTCACTGTCAAAATTTTCCACTGTCAGGGATTTAAAACATTTGGAAGATTTAGAAGATGTGAATCATAACAGTTTATCAATACCTATCCAACCCAGCAGGAATTTTCAATTTATCTTATAAAAACAACTAATTTTCACTTCAAACATAAAAATTACGTTTTTCGACCCCTCTGGGGATAAAGGTTAAAATCATTGTTGTCAATGCAAACTTCACGATATTCATATTTCAAAATGAAAATTTCAAATTTCTAAATTAACTAAATGGCTCGCAATATTAGTTCGAAAGTATGCAATTTAAAATTTTTTATCACCGTTAGAGGGCGCAATTATAGCTATAGGAAGATTTCGAAACTGCGAATAGTAATGTTTTGTCAATACATATTCAAACCAAAAGTAATTTTTAATTTATCTCTAAAAACACAAAGGTTTGATGTCTACAAAGAGACAGACAGACGACATAGTACATTTGTCGGCTCGGTTTTTCTGAAAACAAGCTCGTTTTTTCTGATATGCCAGACAGAAAACGAGCCAATAAGCCGCAAAGAAGGAAAAAATCTCAAAATGTTCAACAGAGACATGACAAAGCAGATATATTAGCTCGTTTTTTTTTTCTGAAAACAAGCTCGTTTTTTCTGAAATGCCAGACGAAAACGAGCTAATAAGCCGCAAAGAAAGGCAAAAATTTCAAAATGTTCGCCAGAATCAGTAAACTCGATTTATTTTTTACTACGTATCGTGGTGACAAAATCCTAATATTCTTTCTTATCAAGACATTTAGAAACCTTATTTTTGTGACACGAATTCGTAAATATTAAAATTTTACAAATAATTATAAGAATTTCATTATTAAAATTCCTTTTTTTTTCTCTTATGAATTTTTTTTCTGAAATTTCTTCTGATTTCGACGGTTCCAAATACAAGAATAAACAGAGAGAGAGAAAAATAAAATAAATGACAGAGATGAAAAACAAAATGAAAGAGGGAATTACGAGACAAAATCAGTTTCAGAACAGGAAGATCGCGAAACATGATCCACAGATAGCAGACAATGAGGTCATTTACCTGCCCCTATATGGGTGCTACCTCTGCAGTACAGCTCTGTTGTACAGTGAATAATGACAGACGGGGGATAGGATCTCTTCGCATTAGGAAACGGTCACGCATGCCAACAAGGCTTTTCTAACCCATCTGCTGCCTTTGTCGAAGATATAAAGTAACCTTGGAGACGGGCTGCACGAGTTTGTTCATTGATAAGAACTTTTCTTCACATTAACTCGTGTTGCGTGAGCACATATTTGTTTACGACTGATGAAGCGCTTGCACATTTAAATATATTGACTCTTATTGGCCAGGAGGGCGCAGAAACAAGTTCAGTTTTCTAAGTCATTTGACTTCGGAAATTAATATTTGTCGGATGCTTTATTATTTGGCATAACGGCTCTTTTCATTTTATTTTTTTTTTCATTTTTGTTCTCAGATTACGGAAAAGTTTGCCTGAATCGATTAGCAATTTACTTTTCTGCTCGAGGATCTAATTATTGAATTTCCTTTCTAGAATTCTTGCGTAGAGGAACTCCCATAACCATTCAGTAGGCACGTGGTTAGTAGACACATTTGCAGCAAATTCTGAAACTTGCTGCATCTATCCCTGGTAATTATAATAAACAGGATGCAAAGAGTAGAGTCTAATAAACAGCTACTACAGAAGAACGCATGCGTTACGAAATTGAAAAAGAAATATGCTAGCAGAAGCCTGTGACTTACCTGGTCTAGTGGTTAACGTACCTGACGATAAAGAGCAACGGGGCTTGTGTAAATGTTTGTATGTTGTATGACAAGCGTAATTTAGGTTATCTCCATCTTTTGTTCACGGAAGTACAATCGCACTAAAAAAAATCCGAACACTAAGGTTGATTTTAGAATTCGGAAAAAATATTCGGCAGCGATTTTTTTAGAAATTAGTGATCTGGCAACCTTTGTGTCACGTGGTGTTATGCGCTGATTTTTCATCAGGCATAACGATTCATTTTTCTTAAATTAATTTCTTGCTAGATTGGGATTTTTTCTTTTTTCTCACACAAAGGGGACTAACAAAGGGGAACACGTCAGGAGTGGGCGGAAATCGCAGCTGCAGCGAGGGTCACACACACACACACGGGACACCCAGTGCCAGATCTCATGACATTCGATAGCACATGGGCAGCGGATGGCAGGCGGAATCACATTTTTCTTCTTGCAGTGAAGGTCCGGCTGGGGGTGCTGACAGTTTTAGTGCTGGGTTCACACGAGAGGCTGTGTCCACCCCCGTAGCAAATGCAGATGCTGGACTGGACAGCCTTGTCCAGTGTCGTGTAACGAACGAGGGATCCCGTTCTCCCAGGCGGCGATGTCAACCTCACAGACCCCCTGGGGAGAATTTATCACTCGTGAGTTCTTCTGCACGTGCTGTGGATGGGTTGCACATACCCTTTTCGTGGGAAATCTAGGGAGAAAAGTCGTGGGAAAATTGTAGTAAGGGGGCAGGGAGGACTGAGTTTTTTGGAGAGAGGAGTTGGACTCGAGATTTGGAACAGAGCAGACCGCCCAGAGACGTGAGAGAGAGAGAGCAGTCGGACGGGACGGTCCCGAGCTCTGGATCTTGCCGTACGATCGGAGATCGGAATCAGGAGATGAACTTTGAATAAACAGCCATGTGCTTGGATGCGTTAGAGCAGAATCAGGAGATGAACTTTGAATAAACAACCATGTGCTTGGATGCGTTAGAGCAGAGAGAGAGAATAATTTGCCTCCGCATTTAATTAAGAGAGAGAGAGAACAATTGGCCTCCGTACGTAAATTGTACCAGTGAAGATCTCTCTCCTTCCCAACCTTCCTACGATGATGCAGTAGACCACCTCTCTTCGCCACAGCCAAATTACCCCACAGCGGAGGTGAAGGTCAACAGAGGCCCGTCTCCCCTAGCAGCCAAATTAGCGACGGAGATGTCAGCGGCCAAAAACCCATGGCCTAACGAGATGATCCCCACCCGTGCTGGAGTGACGACGACCTGGCTATAACCGATGCAGCTGACGTTGGAGCTGAGTAATTATAACGGTACGATTGTCCATTATTTTCTTTTAGTTGCTTACCCTTCCTTTGACTAGAAGTGGCTATCTTTAATTTTAGAGTTAGCTGTAAAGGGGTTCCTCAAGCCGTTAATTCTTTAAGTTCTTTTTGGTTAAGTTCACGATAAATAGTTCATTTTTATCTAGATTAATTGTTTGCCTGTACTACTAGAGATTGTGTTTCAATAAATGTTGTTACCCTCTTATGTTGCCATAAACCTGAGTTGTGTATCATCAGTGTATTTCATTAATAAAAACGTCTTCCCCTAAGGAGACGGCCTGGGATTTTTGCGGCCCGCATTGTTTAATTAAGGTGCTATCCGTAATTGAGCAATGTGGGAAACACAACGCCACACATTTAAATTTTATATGTCTAGTTAAAAGTGAATAGTGCTTGCTACCGCGAGGTGCGCACAACACGTGGTTACAGAATTCAGGAAAAATATCTGGAGCGTGTACAGCAACTGTACACGCTCCAGTTATCGTTCACAGCAAACTGGAGCGTGTGCAGTTACTGCACACGCTCCAGTTTGCTGTGAACGGTAACTGCACACGCTCAATATTACCGTGAGTGAGCCCACACGATCCAGGTCTTTGTGAGCTCACACGATCCAATGTGCTGTGAACATTAACCGCAACCGATTTAGGTTCCGCCTGGCCTTGATTTTTTCTTCATTAGTACAGTCGCTTAAAAAAGTATCAGAACACTATGGTTGATTACAAAATTCAGAAAAAATATTCTGGCAACGATTTTTTTAGAAATTGGTGATCTGGCAACCTTCGTGTACGTACACGAAAGTTGCCAGATCACTAATTTCTAAAAAAATCGTTGCCAGATATTTTTTGAAGGTATATTCTTATGAAAAAGTTTCTTGAACTTATGTCAAACCATTCTGGGGGAGGGGGAATGCCCCTCTTCTCTCCCACTTACAGCGCCAAAGGTTCAACAAAATGCAAGCGGAAGCTATAGACGACCTTTCCTTCACTAGGAGGGATTTAGTCGTTAGCGCACCAGTATAAAATACTAGACTGTTCCAGTATAAAATACTGTCAGTTCCTAGAATCGAGTCTCACCTGGGCCTCAGCTGAGATTAATCTCCGATAGCCTCCTCCCACCTCACCCTTCTCTCAGTCAGTAGGTGATACTGATGGGCTTGGAAGGGCCGCAGTCCGTCGAATGGGACGTCGAACCATGGCCTCTTGTGTAGTAGTCATTCCCTGTACATGTTAAAAGAGCACGCAGGATGGCTTTGATAGAAGGGTCCATTGTGTCTCCTAACAGAGTAAAAACAAGCACTATCCAACTCTCTCAAATAGAAATATGCTTCAGTAATAAATCATCACACAAAAACGTCCTGTAGACAAGAAACATTTGAAATAATTTGTTGAAAAAAATTGATTATCCTGACTGAGATTCGAACCCAGGTCTTTCAGAAGCATGCCGAGCGTCATAACCGCTAGACCATCAAGAAACGACCATTTCTTCAACATCATGTGTGGTGGCAAGGCTGCCGATTTCTGATCATAGATGGCGCCACTGGTGAATCAACAAAAAAAAGGGAATGTTTCTATATCACACTGATGAAAAATGTCTCGTTTCTTGGTGGTTATAACTGCTAGGCCACCAAGTTATGCTTCTGGGGCACTTGAATTCGAATGCCAGTCAAGACAACCAATTATCTCAAGAAATATATTTTTTAAGCGAAAAAGAAGATCGAAAATCTCACATATTTCACCTCGTGCTATTGCGATAACCTTGCTGTGTTTTTCCCAACTTTTCAGCGAAATTTTGAACAGATGTATGCTCTTTGTAGTATTATTGGTTTATATATTTTATAAAGTTTTTTTTACACTTTTTAATATTTTTTCTTTCTCGAAATCTTGCTGCAACTGATCAAAATTTAGGTTGAGTTTTTCAGCGAATATCATGAAAAGTCGAAAGTGAGCAAAAGTGTTAGGTTTCTGACTTTTTGCCCATGCAGTGTATCAAAACTGTTTACTCAGTATTCTCACTCTAATATTCCTAATTGAACTATATTTATGAACAAATGAAATTCATTGAACATCCCAATGATATTAACAGGTAATATTTTAGATTTATTCAGGTTTTAAAAAATATAGACACTACTGAATACAGCAGCCATTGATCAAATCCAGTTGGAAAGTCACAGCCTAAACCACGAGTTTTTCTGTTCATAATAATAATTGTAAAAATATAGATCAAGTACGTAGCAAAGGCTTTGAGAAAATTAAATGATTTTTACGCTAATCTATATACATAAAATAAAGAGTTTGTCTGATAGAGAGTTTATCTGTCTGGAAACAGCTGGAACAGCTGTTGGGAGACAGATGGTATCCTCTAGTCAAGACCATCCAGTGTGTTCTTTAGAGAACACAGGGTATGGCTTTCCCCACAAGAGTCACGGCTTAACATCCCATATGATGGACGGCGGCCTTTTCAAGCCCATCGGGGTCCTCTACTGACCGTGTGCGGGGCAGGGAGTTATGGGGAGATAATTCTCAACGCGGGCCTAGCTGGGACTTGAAAATGGGAACTGATGATTACGGGCTTGGCGCGCTGCCGACTGAACCACCCCATTAGGAATACGCCTGCTACTCTGAGTAGCCCTCAACACCGCAGCAGCATCACCAGTTGCTTGTGTGGGTTACAACACCGCAGCAACACATCCAGCAACACCGGAAACTTCTGCTAGTCACTTATAAAAATGAATAATGAAAGATTAATAAACTCTTTCAGTTTTGTGTTGATAGAAAATTGAAATAAATGTAGCATATTAAATATTTAATTCTCTTCTGTTAACTATCAAAGTAAGAACTGAAGAATAAACAAACTTCAAGACTGAAGCGGAAAACAATTCTTTATGATCAAGATCACTTCCATCGCATATTGTATGTGACCTTCCGAGATTGATCGATTCCTTCCTTCTATTGAAGCAATTCGACCATTGCTTTACTTCTCCTTCTTCTTTCTTGGACTTCGTCAATCCCGTGGGAACCATTTCCGTTATTTGAGTGGTAGTCTTTTACAAAAAAAAAAACAATCATACAAAAGAAAACACACTGTTGGCCAAATGAGGAAGGAAAAAAGAAACCGTACTTTCATGTGATTGATCTTTTCGCTTTCGGTAGCGATTCTTAAAAACCACATCCCGTCAATTGAATTCTATCGGGAAGGAGAATAAACGAAATGAACTTCCAATGAACACGGATTAATCTTAGCAATTATTAAAATTCATTAACTGACTTTAATTTGGTTAGGTATCCTCTGAACTGCACTATTTTGCACACAATGGGTTGAATGTCCAGGTCACATGGACCCCGAGGGCTCAGAGAACGTTAGGAGGAGGCGTCCACTGGGATAGCTGTTGAAGGATAGAGGGTAGCCTCCCGTCAAGGCCATCCAGCATGTTCTTTAACGTGCACAGGGTTATGGCTCTCCCGCACACGGGGCCATGGCTTAACGTTTCATCCGACGGATGGCGACTTTTCCAAACCCATCTATGTCCCCTTCTGATAGAGGTCATACTGGCAGAGGACAGGGCGGAAAATTATGTGGAGATAAATCTCAACGCTGGTCCAGATAGGACTCGAACCTGGGAAATGCAGATTGCGAGCCTGGAGCTCTACCGACTGAGCTACACCCCCCCCCCCCCGCTCCAAGTGACTTTAATAATTAAGAATTGACGTTTTGTCAGTGAATTGCATCATTGAAAGGGCTTCTGAATTCATTTCCCACTTCAAACTAATCGTGAAATATAAAACACTTAATATGATTTCGTTCGTCCTCCAAAGAAAACAAGAAAAAAAAGGAGGACGACCACAGTAAGAATTTATTAACATCACATTGCTTCAAGGACCGATGTTCTTAAGAGTAGCCGAGTGTAGCCATTCTTGATTAATGCTACGTATCGACACCTATGGGAAGACGTTACAATTATGATAAACGGAGGGAGTTGAGTTGTTTTACCTCTCAGAGGCACTTTTTTTGCACACATTGGGCTACATGGCCAGGTCACAAGGACCCCGAGAAGGTTGGAGGAAGGGGACCCAGTATTCTGCTGTTAATACACAGATGGTACACTCCAGTCGAGGTCATCCAGCTTGTTCTTTAATCTGTTCAATATGACTCTCCAGGAGGAAGAATTATAGGCCTATGTGAAGCTGGATGGACTACACATCTTATCGCTGCCCATATTCATCGGGATGCACAAACTGTTTAATTCTGTTGGCAACAGTGCGAAATAAAGGTTCTAGCGAGCGTTGAAGAGGGAGTGGTGCTGTTCGACAGACGTCAGCACGGTTTGCTAGGCGCATTGTTCGACATGCTCGTTCGTCACCACAGAGCACTGCAGGCGATATTCGACGAGTTGTGTCAGCAGACATGGACGTCCCCATAATGATCCGAACGGTAAACCGAAGGTTGCACGAGGCACACCTGAGCTCTAGTTAATCGCTACATCGACTGCCATTGACTGCAAACCATCAGAACGCACGTCTGACTTGGTGCCGAAGTCCTGCGAACTGGGGTCACAAATGAAACACTGTTGTCTTTAGTGATGAATCCCGTTTCTGTCTGGGTGCTGACGATCGACGGGTCCATGTATGGCGACAACCTGGCGAGAGGACAGATCCAGCTTTTGTTCGTGACTGGTCATCAGCCAGGCATAATGGTATGGGGTTCTATTGGATATGACAGCAGGTCACCTCTTGTCTGCATCACGGTAACACTGACAGCTGCACGATACATTAGCGCGGTTCTGCAGTCCGTTTTGTTACCATTCCTTGGAGGCATACAGAAGCCCATTTTCCAGCATGAAAACACCCATGTTCACACTGCTAGGGTCTCCAGACAATGTTTGCAACATGTTCAAGTATTGCCATGGCCAGCACGATTTCCAATTTATTCCCAATAGAAAATCTGTGGGACCATATTGGATGACGTGTGCAATCCTCTCATTGGCCGGCGCAGAATCTCGATGATTTATGGGAGAAAGTCAACGCTGCTTGGTGTGAATTCCTCAGGACCATATCCATCGACTGTATGATTCCATGCCACGCTCTATTGCTGCCTGTATTGCCGTTCACGGCGGTGCAACCACCTATTGAGGCAGTCACATTGTGCTGCATTATCTCATCTTCTAACCTATGTAAGTGGCTGCAAATTAAATCATTGTATGCCAATGTGCATTGCTATATGTGTGTATTACATTTCACCCCTATAACCTCATTCCTTCTGGGTGGGGCAATTTCAATGTTGTGCAGTGTATTTGGATTCATTTCTTAATATCCCTTTTTAGCCTATACTTTTTTTTCTAATAACATTTTGAATAAAAATAACTAACCTAACTTTCGTTAATATTTTTTAATTTCAAGTAAATCTAAACTTCAATTCAGTAAAATCTAGGGAGAATGCGTTTTAAGAAATTAAAATGCAAATTAGAATAGGATCACACCTATCCAGAGATTTACACGGCACTCAGTTTACACGGTCAAGGAAATGAAATCCGTTTATACGATTATAGAATCGGTTTTACGCGATACAAATTCAGTGTTTTTTTTATGTACGTTTATATGATACGTATTTTGAAGTAGTGTCGTACTCGGAATTTTGCAATCCCGAGTTCGACGTAACTGTCTGTCGCCATTTTCTTCCAGCCACCCGACTTTCCCTCAGTATAACGGCTAAAAAACGACAACTTGGACCGCCATGTTGAGGACGATGGGCTATCTGGGCCTTTGCACATGTCACCCCGTCCAAGAAACGAGAAAAATAAAGCCATAAAAAGGGGAAAAAGAGTTTTTCGAATACGCGCAGCAATGGTCACCAAGAACTGCACAAGGGGTGACTCAGGATCACGCCAGATGCTGGGATGTCCAATAAAAATCGGACCGCGCCAATGATCTTCGGCCACCGCTGTCACCGGAAGGAACTCTGGTGTCCAATGAGAGGTGACCGCGGGGGCCTGTTCGAATTCTGAAGCGCGACAAAGGGAGAATACAGCTCCAAGTGAATAAATTCACAGGATATGTTTATCAGCTGGTGGATAATTCTGACCAGAGGTCATTGCAGGCACCTGAAATCTTGTTTCTACGGGCATCGTCAAATCCTGCATTGTAGGAACTCTTCCATTGTAGATGATTTCAGCCTTTAGTAGTGGGGGAACGGGTCTTTGCCTCATGTCTGCGATTAGGGGGCTGTTTGATATTGTCGGCATTCCCTCTCTCAATAAACATAGTTTCTTAAAACATCACACTAACCATTTTCTTTCCATTGGTTCTTGGAATGTGAGGACTCTGCACAGAGCTTTTTCTCTTGATGTCCTCACACAAGAATTCGACCATTATAATTTAGATATTCTCGGCTTGCAAGAGACTAGATGGACAGATAAAGGACAGATTCTTAAAAACAATCTTAAATTTCTCTTTTCAGGGAGGGGCGACAATAAGCATCACCAAGGCATGGGTCTGCTTCTCAGCAGACACACTAGTGATGCTCTTCTAGGATATGAGTGCATTAATGAAAGGTTTCTTACAGCAAAATTTCAGACAAGCGTTAAAGACTTGAATGTTATCTGCTGTTATGCCCCCACTGAAGATGCCGATGACGATGAGAAAGATAGGTTTTATGGACAACTTCAGGATATTTTGAATTCTGTCAAAAAAGGAGATATTACCCTTGTTCTAGGTGACTTCAATGCCAAAGTTGGTACTGACTTTGACCTTTGGGGAGGAGTAATAGGCCCTCTTGTTATTGGTAGTTGATATGGCAACGTCTCCTACAGGTAGGTAAACTCAATGGATTCAGAATAACTAACACTTATTACACACACCGCGACATACATAAATAAACATGGGTTTCACCTGATGGGCTGCATAAGAATATGATTGATTATATATTAATTAACAGCAAATGGGCTAGTTCTGTTAGGAATACCAGGTCATATAGGGGAGCTGAAATTGGATCTGACCATTACCTTGTTAAACGTGTCTTGCAACTTAAATTTAAAAAATGTTGTGCTAGTGTTAAAAAAATTTACCTCTAATACTGAAGCTCTGAAAGTCCCAGTTATAGCTAAAGTTTACCATGATAGGTTACGTAGTCATTATGACAGTCATGGTTTGCTTACAACTGAAGTTGAGGAAGAATGGGACTGTTTTAAACAGGTTTTTTGGAAACTAACAGTACTCTTTTAGGAAAAAAGGAGCAGAGGAGACAGAATTATCTGAGTGATAAGGCACTTGAGCTTATTTCGGAAATAAAGAACTGCAGGAATGTCCTTAATCAATACACTACAGTCCTAATAGAAAGCATTACAGAGAACTTAATAAACGTGTAAAAGATCAGTTATTTGCTGATAAGAATCTTTGGCTTGATGGTTTGGCTGACAAAGCCGAGGAAGCAGTTAGACAGCACAACAGCAGAGAGCTGTACCAGATAGTTAATGTTTTATGTGGTAGAAAACGAGCAGGTATACAGGGATTGAAGAATAAACAAGGTAAGGTTATAGAAGGTGAAGATTCTGTCATGGCTAGTTGGGCTGAGCATTTCAGTGATATTCTAAACAATGTGGTTAGTTCTACTCCCATTGTTTGCAACGATGATAGATGCATTACTGGTTTTAATGTTGGCCCTATAACACAAACTGAAGTTATTTTGGCTATTTCTAAACTTAAACTTCATAAATCCCCAGGGGTAGATGAAATTACTACGGAAATGCTTAAAGTTGGGAATGTTTCGGTTACCACTTGGATGACTGAAAGTTTGAATATTTTTTATGATAAAGGCATGGTTTCTAAAAATTTTACCAGAGCTATTATTATCCCTATTTTCAAAAAAAGGTGATCGCAGTTCTGTGATAACTATAGGGGTATCAGCCTGCTCTCTGTTCCAGGGAAGGTTCTTGAATATTTTTTATGATAAAGGCATGGTTTCTAAAAATTTTACCAGAGCTATTATTATCCCTATTTTCAAAAAAAGGTGATCGCAGTTCTTGTGATAACTATAGGGGTATCAGCCTGCTCTCTGTTCCAGGGAAGGTTCTTGAATATTTTTTATGATAAAGGCATGGTTTCTAAAAATTTTACCAGAGCTATTATTATCCCTATTTTCAAAAAAAGGTGATCGCAGTTCTTGTGATAACTATAGGGGTATCAGCCTGCTCTCTGTTCCAGGGAAGGTTCTTTGCATGATTGTGCTTAATAGAATTAAGAATCTGGTTAACAGACAATTACGTGATGAGCAATGTGGTTTCAGAAGTGGTAGGGGTTGTTTAGATCAGATATTTTCTCTGAGGCAGATTCTTAAGAAATGTTTAGAGTTTCAGAAACATTTGGTTGCTAACTTTGTTGATTTCAAAAAGGCTTTCGACTCTGTTGATCGTCATAATTAGTGGTTGATCGTGAGATCATATGGTATACCAGACAAGTTAGTTAACATACTAAAGGCTCTCTGTAATAACACTGTGTCGTATGTGAGAGTTGGTAAGGCTTGTATCAATTGCTTTAGCATTACTTCTGGTGTTTGACAAGAATACATTTTGTCTCCTTTTCTCTTTAGTTTGGTTATTGATTATGATATGCGAAATTCACTTCAAGGGAAAACTTTTGGCGTTAAATGGGCTGGAGATACGAAAGTATCTGATTTGGGTTATGCTGATGATTTGGCCCTTTTGGCAAATGATGTTGATTAGATGAACTCTTTCATTCGAGCTGTTGATGAAACTGGTAGTAGAGTAGGTTTGGTTATAAACAGAGAGAAAACTAAAGTGATGAAAATTGATCAGGCAGGCTCTGATTCAGTTAATCTAAATGGATGCAATCTTGAGCAGGTGTCACAGTTTAATTATTTTGGGAGCTATGTAACAGATGTTGGTGATGTGCGGCATGAGATTAACAGACGAATAGGGATTGCTGCCATGACTTTTAAGAATCTATGGAGAGTGTGGAGAAATAGGCCTATACACCTAAGGACTAAAAATTAGACTGTATAATAGTTTGGTTCTTTCTAGGGTATGTTATGATAGTGAAACCTGGACACTTTGCAACAAGATAACAGGAAACTAGATGCTTTTGATTCTATCTGCGTAAGTCTAGATGCTTACGCAGTATCTTGGGTATTAGGTGGTTCAACTTTGTAACTAATGATGAAGTTAGGCAAAGGAGTCCGCAACCTCCTTTAAGCAGCATATTGTGCAGAGAGAGACTCCGCTGGTTTGGCCATGTTGCCAGTATGGATAATTATAGATTAGCGAATAGGGTTTTGAACAGTGTACCTAAAGGCTTCAGAAAGAGGGGGAGACCTAGGATGCGGTGGGCAGACATGTCAAACAGGACCTTATTAGAATTGGTGTGCAGTGGCCAGATGCAGCAGATGTAGCTCAGGACAGACTTGCTTGGAGAACTAAATTGCATGGTCTGGTTGGACCACCGTAGCCCATGGCTGCTTGAGGATAAGGATGATGATGATGATGATTGTTTCATTAACAAATAACAGTCACGAGAAACTGTGAGTATCTCCAAAGTATAAGTAGTCACCCCGAAGTAAAAATAGTCATTCCAAAGTAAAAATGATCCCTTCGAAGAAAAATAGTCGCCAGGAAAGATAGCCCTCACGAGAGAGTGGATATCTCTCCAAAGTAAAATACATGTAAGGAGAGACTGGGAGTCTCTCAAAACGAAAATGCTTGTCAAGAGAGACTGGGAGTCTCTCCAAAGAAAAATTGTAGGTGTCTTTCCAATGAGACTTACTTGTCACGAGAGACTGGAAATCTCCCCTAAAGGAAAATAACAGTAAAGAGAGATTGCAGTCTCTCGAAAGAAAAATGCTTGTCAAGAAAGACTGAGAATCTATCGAAAGGAACATAGTAGTATGGAGAGATTGGGAGTATCTGGAAGAAAAATACCTGTTAGCAGAGACTGCGAATCTCTCCAAATGAAAAGAGCAGTAAGAGATGGAGTCTCTCCAAAGAAAAATGCTTGTCAGGAGATGGAGTCTCTCCAAAGAAAAATGCTTGTCAGGAGATGGAGTCTCTCCAAAGAAAAATGTTTGTCAGGAGAGACTGGGGGTCTCTCCAAAGGCAAATAGTAGTAGGGAGAGATAGGGAGTTTCTCCAAAGTAAAATACTTCTCAGGCGAGACTGGGAGTTTCTCCAAAGGAAAATAATATTAAGGAGAAATTGGGAGTCTCTCCAAAGAAACATACTTGTAAGGAGAGAATGGGGGTCTCTCCAAATAAAGATAGCAGGAAGAAGGGATTGGAGTTTCTCTAAAGGAAAATACTTGTCAAGAGAGACTCAGAGTCTCTCCAAATGCAAATAGAATAGGGAGAGATTTGTAGTCTCTCGACATTTTTTGGACATTTTTTCTCGACATTTTTTCGCTCCATACTACCTTGGAGAAACTGGGAGTCTCTCCAAAGAAAGATAGCAGTAAGGAGGGATGGGAGTCTCTCTGAAGGAAAAGTGCTCTCGGGAGTGACTGGGAGTCTCTCCAAAGAAAGATAGCCGTAAGGAGAGATTGGGTGTCTCTCTAAAGGAAAATTGCTCTTGGGAGTGACTGGGAATCTCTCCGAAAGGAAATTTCTTTTAGGGAAGACTGAAAGTTTATCTTTCCAAAAGAACATATTCGAGCTGAATTTAATTGAAGAAATAATAAATCTCTATATTTAAAAAAATAGCAGAAAATGGTACTTCAGTAAATTATTAATATTCAAGTGCATATATTTTTATTTTCAGTTTCACATGATCTACACCTAACTCTGAATTTTACGATTTCTGTAACCTGTAAAAAAAGAGATCCATCTAGCGGATTCGTATTGGCATTCAGAGTAAAGAAACCCAATCATTTTGGTTAATTATCATAACACTACCCAGAAACCACCGGTATTTAGACTGTGACCTAAATTTCTCACCCAGCTTCCCAGTTTATATTAACATGCTGCTTTTCACTGAGCTCACAGCTATTGTCTTTGCTTTATACGAACTGATGGATCGTATTGTGAATCCTTGTTCAGATTGCAAACTATCGTCCACAAACGTTTACACACACATTCAATAATTATCTATTTGTAAGCGCCATCTGGTATTGTGTTGCACCTGCAGAGTGTTTACCTAATTAGATCGTAATTATTGTTGCATAATGCTGCCGATATAGACTCGCCGGATACGCATTCCTAAAGCTGTTGTTCCATATAAATATCCTAATTATGAAGAGCTCTAAGCGCATAATATTTCTAACGAGAGAACGTTAAATGTTACAAGTATATGAAATTGCGTTTTGTCGAATTCAGAATTATGGCTAAATGAAACATTATATATATATATGTTTCATAATAAAACAATGACTCCAAATCTATCCTTATTGCTACCTTCCCTTGGAAAGACTCCCAGTCTGTACTGACAGTTATATTTGTTTGGGGACTCCCAGGCTCTCCTTACTATTACCTTCTTTTGGTGAGAGACTCTCAGGCTCTCCTCACAGTTATATTCTTTTGGAAAGACTTTCAGTCTTTCCTGACAGATATTTTACTTTCGAAAGACTCCCTCACAATCTATCCTTACTGCTATATTCCTTTGGAGAGACTCCCAGGCTCTCCTTACAATTATCTCCTTTTGATGAGAGACTCCCAGGCTCTCCTCACAGTTATATTCTTTTGGAGAGACTTTCAGTCTTTCCTGACAGATATTGATCGAAAGACTCCCTCACAATCTATCCTTACTGCTATATTCCTTTGGAGAGACTCCCAGGCTCTCCTTACAATTATCTCCTTTTGGTGAGAGACTCCCAGGCTCTCCTCACAGTTATATTCTTTTGGAGAGACTTTCAGTCTTTCCTGACAGATATTGATCGAAAGATTCCCTCACAATCTATCCTTACTGCTATATTCCTTTTGAGAGACTCCCAGGCTCTCTTTACTGCTATTTTCCTTGGAGAGATATTCCCAGGTTATCCTGACAGATATATTATTTTGAAGAGACTCCCAGTATTTCACGAGAAATGTTTTACTTTAGAAAGACTCCCTCACAATCTCTCCTTACTGCTATCTTCCTTTGGAAAGGCTCCAAGGCCTTCCATACTGTTATCTTCATTAGAGAGACTCCCCGGCTATCCTGACAGGTATATTCTTTTGGAGAGCATCCAAGTATTTCCTGACAAGTATTTTGCATTAGAAAGACTCCCTCACAATCTCTCTTTAATGTTATCTTCCTTTGGAGAGACTCCCAGGCTCTTCTTACTGTTGTCTTCGTTTGTAGAAAGACTACCAGGCTCTCCTGACAGGTGTTTTGCTTTAGAAAGACTTCTTCACAATCTCTCTTTACTGCTATCTTCCTTTGGAGAGACTCCAAGGCTCTCCTTACTGTTATCTTCATTAGAGAGAGTCTCAGGCTCACCTGACAGGTATATTCTTTTGGAGAGCGTCCAAGTATTTCCTGACAAGTATTTTGCTTTAGAAAGACTCCCTCACAATCTCTCTTTACTGTTATCTTCCTTTGGAGAGACTCCCAGGCTCTTCTTACTGTTGTCTTCGTTTGTAGAAAGACTACCAGGCTCTCCTGACAGGTGTTTTGCTTTAGAAAGACTTCTTCACAATCTCTCTTTACTGCTACCTTCCTTTGGAGAGACTCCAAGGCTCTCTTTACTGTTATCTTCATTAGAGAGACTCTCAGGCTCACCTGACAGGTATATTCTTTTGGAGAGCGTCCAAGTATTTCCTGACAAGTATTTTGCATTAGAAAGACTCCCTCACAATCTCTCTTTACTGTTATCTTCCTTTGGAGAGACTCCCAGGCTCTTCTTACTGTTGTCTTCGTTTGTAGAAAGACTACCAGGCTCTCCTGACAGGTGTTTTGCTTTAGAAAGACTTCTTCACAATCTCTCTTTACTGCTATCTTCCTTTGGAGAGACTCCAAGTCTCTCCTTACTGTTATCTTCATTAGAGAGACTCTCAGGCTCACCTGACAGGTATATTCTTTTGGAGAGCGTCCAAATATTTCCTGACAAGTATTTTGCTTTAGAAAGACTCCCTCAGAAGCTCTCCTTACTATATCTTTCTTTGGAGAGAATCCTAGGCTCTCCTTACTGTTATTTCGCTTGGACAGAGACTCTCAGGATATCGTGACAGGTATAATCTTTTGGAGACACTCACAGTCTCTCTTGACAAGTAATTTTCTTTAGAAAGACTGCTTTAGGCACGTACATATCCAGAATTTAGTTTAGGCACGTGTGTATCCAGGATTTAGTTTTAGATAGGGGGTCTGAAAATAAGAATTGAGTAGAATTTCCCAATTACTAAAATATTCGAACGGACATGAAAGGTTAAAATGATATTCTACATGGGATAAGATCGAATAATATTTATAGGTGTTTTTTACATCCTTATTTAGTGTTCCACATGTATATGGTGCTAAAGTAGAATAACTGAAATAATATCCCTGTTTTGAATTTCAAAACAGGAACAAAACCTTAAGATTTCATATAATATATAATAGACGATAGATAAGACGGCGAGATTTCGGGTGGGAGGGGGGGGGGGGCTGACTCCATAACCCCCAACCCACCCTTGGATACGTCCTTGCCTATAAAGCTTACTGCCCTGAGTCATTTACATATAGTAAGTATCGAGCAACGCACGAAAATTCTACTAAATATTGTAATAAGCGGTGTCTGTGTGTTGTGTCTATGGCAGCCATAACTCATCGGGAAATCATCGTAGACGCTTCAAAGTTTCACAGAATGTTTCTGGTTGTGGTCTGTGATGACGTGCCGAATTAAAAGTCAAAAGTGCAAAAAGTTTAGAATCAAACACATTTGTCATGCTATTCCTAGAGGAAACGATAATCGCTGTCAAATTTATTGTTGCCATTTCTGCGTCATAATTGTGAACGTAAGAATCAAAATAACATTTAAATATGCTGCCGTTGCCAGATTACCCACATTTACAAAAACATTATTATTTTAAGCCTTGCCATTGCAGCTAGGGACCTGTTTTTTTTAACCTAATACGGGGGATCAGGAAATGGGAACGCTCCTACGAAATTCGGGACCTTTCGTTCAAGTACATCGGGAATCCCAGAATACCAAAACCTCTCGATATAAAAATCTCGATAGTTAGTAACAATGACCTTCGCAACGCCGGGAAATTCACTGTGGGGAACCTGTGCTAAAATGTCGAGGGGAGGGAGGAATGCTCACAAAACTAACCTTTAGTGCAGTAAGTAATAGAATATGCACATTAAAGGTCAGACCCGAGCAGTGACAATTTGTGTACAAACGAAGCCACGGGTCAAGAAGGAATCAAAGTTTTAAACCAATCACCAGGGAACACGGGGGAAGCCGTGCAGGAAATTTCTACCATTCGGTTAAGTATCACGGGTGCCATATGGTCAGGGACGTAGCGAAGGCCTATGGTTGGGGGAGGAGCGGAAGAAAGATAATTTTTCAACTCGGAAATCAAATTTTGCCAACTGAAAAACTAATTATTATATATTATGTATAAATAATTATGTAATAGTAATTATATATGACTGAAAAACTAATTAATATATTTATGTGTAAGTTAAGTACTTTACATAACTTGTTCCAGTGTGTGTCCGTCAGTGACAGGATTTATATTCATGTCAGTGACGTACCCAGAATTACGTTCAGTAGTGGGGGGAGGATTTCGGATTTTGACAAGTGACTCGATTCCTATTTCATTTTATTACTTCTCGAATTTTACCAAGTTCTCTATATTGTACAAAATGTACTTCATTTCACAAAACCAAATAAATTTTTCACACTCAGCAGTATTTTACCAAGTGGCTACAAATTTTGCGAAAACCGAAAGATTTTACCAAGTGTTCTAAATTTTGCCCAATTCTCCTTATATTCCTAAAACCAATCGAAATTTTTACAACTGACTTTAATTTTACAAAGTTGCTTCGAATTTTGCCAACTACCCTACATTTGGCAAAGTTTTCTCGATTGTTCCAACTCTACTTAATTTTACAAAGCCAATTCCATTTCTACCATTCTTCTTTTCGATTTGACATTTGGCGATTTTGTCAAGTTTTATCGATTGTACCGATTATCCTTAATTTCACAAAACCACTCACATTTTTCACAATTCACCTGTATTTAACCAAGTTGTAAGAAATTTTGCTAGTGGAAATATGAAAACAATTCTTCCACTATATCTCCAAAATGGGAGTTCCGAAAGTAACAAGCCATATATAAAATGAATGCTTCTGACGCTGGGTTGACACCTCGTGCTTTCTTCCCTCCTAAAAATGGGAAATATGAAAGTTGTTCTCTTATATCTTGCGAATGCGAGAGTCTATAATTAGGAGTTAGGTGTCAAATAAAAGCTCAATTTATGACCGTCGTAAAATATTATAAAATTTGCTCCCACTATTCCTCCCTAATCAAAACGGGGGGGGGGGGGGGGATTTTCGTGGGGTTCGATGTTTAGGAGTGATATCTCAAATTAAAACTTCTGACGCCTCCAATGTCATTGGGCTAGCTCAAACATGACTCCAAAAGGGAGGCAAAAATGGGGTCGATGTTTATGAGTCACATATATCAGATGAAAGTTCTTGAAGGTTATATTTCTTCATATTATATTTAGTGACAATAAAAAAAATATAAATTAAAAATAAAAAAAATACCTATATTCCTATAGGGTTCTAAAAAGTATAAAATAAACCTAAAGCATATCTATGGTGCAATCAATGACTGAGTTCACATTCACCTCAAAGGAAGATAGGGCGCCGATTTCCTACACAAACAAGATTTCCGTCACCATATCTTCCTGTGAGGTGAATACGAACTCAGTAACTGATTGCACCACCGATATAATTTAGGTTTATTTTCTACTTTTTAGGGCCACATAGGAAGATAGGTATTATTTAAATTTTTTAATTCACAATTCACCTGTATTTTACTAAGTGGTTTCCAATTTTACCAACTTCCCCAGATTTTCCCAAATTACTTTGATTATGCCAACTCTTCTTAATTTTACAAAAACAATCCCAATATTTGCATCTAATTTCAAATTTTTCAAACTCCCCAAGATTTTGCCAAGTTTTTCTCGATTTTGCCAACTCTTCTTAATTTCTCAAAACCAATCCCAATTTTCCCAACTTGCCTCTATTTTACTAAGTGGATTCGAATTTTGCCAACTCTTCTAGATTTTGCCAACTCACCATAACTTTACAGAAAAAAAAAAATCCAAATTTTTACACCTCACCCGAATTTGCCAATTCTCCAAGATTTTGCCAAGATGTCCCGATTTTGCCAATTCACCTGTATAGTACTAAGTGGCCTCGAATTTTGTCAACTGCCCTAGATTTTGCTAACTCCTCTTATTTTTACAAAAAACAGTCCAAAGTATCACAACTCACCTGAATTTTATAAAATCGCTTCAAATTTTGCTAACTCCGATATACTTTTGGGGGAAGTCTCCCTGCATCCCCCTATAGCTACGCCCCTGCATGTGGTGGCAAAATCTGTCGTAACGGAAATGAAAATTTCGATAGTTTAGGTAGTAACTAAGTGATGGGCTATAAGAGAGCGTTCTGACGTCAGCAACGACCCAAGCAAACACGGGGAAATGTTCTTCGTGTAGAATTGGAGCTAAAATGTTGGGGGAAGAAGAAGTGATACTACTTACAAAACCTACCCTTTAATGTAGTGAAAATAAAAATATACAGATTAAAAGTGGCACCGCTGGGCGAAATTCAGCTAGTTGAACAATAAAATAGTTTAAAGGCATATAGATCTCACGAGCTGTTACATTTCAATAGATCTGGGGAGACTTTTAGCTTTGACGATTAAATATATAAAATTGTTATTTTCCTTATGGTATCACTGATTCCATTGTTGTGGAATATTAACCATTTATTTCATAATGTAATATTGCCTGCAACTTTCATCTACACAGACCGTTAGAAAAGTATTTTCTAAAGGAAAGTTTCATTTCCTTTTTTTTAATTTCACCAATTAATTCTCTTACAATATCCCATTTTGTTTTTGCATTGTCGTCATTATAAAATACTTCATTTTTATAGTAATTTATTTGCAATGAGTTAGTTTTTCTAATTAAATATAGCAACATCATTTTATACAAAAGCCGTAATTCCGAGCGAACGAAAGGGGAGGGGGGGCGGACACGTGGGACATCATCAGTGGCTGACATTATTGATTTCCTTGTGGTTCAGCTAGTACTTGAGCGAACGGTCCCGAATATTGTGGGGTGGTCCCATTCAATTCTAGCCCTGTTGCGGCAACATATCGGATTCCTAGCTGCCGTGAGTGGACCTCGAAAAATATCCAAAATTTCTGGGACGCTGTCGTCGTCTTCCTTGTGAATGAAATAGTACATTGTGAGTAGTACGTGAGTTTAGGACGTTTGGACAGCTATGAATGAAGTAAGAGTTGTGAATTAACATACGCTTTACGCCAAACTTTTCATTTGTGTTTAACTAGCATTTCTATATTTCAATATTTTTTTAAATATATACTAGTAGGATCTTTTTATACAATTTATGTAATCTGTGCATGTTTTTCTACTGGTTGCAAAAATTTGTGACCACATTTATTTTTTTGCAAAGTGCCAGGTGGACATGAAATAAAAAAGGAGGACATGTCCTTCTTTTGGAGGAGGTGTGGTAACCCTATCCTGGAGCGATCACCGAAAATTCGGCAATTTTTATGAAATATATACAGTGGACCTTCGTTATAGCGCTGCTCGCTATACCGCGCACTCGGTTATAGCGCGGGCGATGTTCGCGATAAGTTCAAACATGTTTATACAGGTCCGTGCGGCGTTAGTGAGTATCGCATTTTATTGTTACTGCGTATTGAGTAATTGTGTATGTATTGAGTTCCTGCATGTATTTTGAATAGTGTTCAATTATTGTGTGCATGATGAGTAAAAGAAAAGCTTACAGTGTGAAATTTATTGTGTCGCCACCGCGCCGCTCGGTATAACGCGGTTCACCTTATAACGCGGGTGTTGTTTCCCGCCCGACATGCGCGTTATATCGGGGTCCACTGTATATAGTGCACAAAGTACTATGAAACATACCAATGTATGCAAAATGTCTTACTGACTTAAGTATTCCACTTCACCACGAAATCCTGTAAAAGAATGAAGTGAAGCAAAGTCCTGTGACATGGGTTAAAAAGCTAATCTGACTGACTTTGAAAGTGTACTCATTGTTGAAGCATTATGGGTAGGAGCATCCGTATGGCAGGTGATGAAATTTAGCAGGAATCACAGGGCACAATATCCCAAATGTATGAAGAATGGCAATGGTCTCAAAAAATGTCCTCCAATCGTTGCAAATACGAGAGATAAAGACTCCGAAAAAGACAGGGACAGATGTTTGTTGGCACAAACCAATAACAGATCCGAGGAAGGAGGTAATTGAGTGAACGTCCCCCTAGAGTCCGAAGAAGAATGTATATTTTTTGCGCCTTTTTCCTAGTATAATAAGAGTGATTCGTATATTCATTCGTACAGATTCGTCAAGGAACTAGATTAAAACATTTTCTTTTTCTTTTCCTGATATTTTATGGCAAATCAACACACTTTTCATACATTTCAATCTTCTGTTGAAAGCTACGAAATGAGACAGATTAATGGCGGTCTTAATAAGACGATGGCTGAGAGAAATTGAGTAATTAGCCTTACATTTGGTAGGCTGTAGTACAATTTGAATTAGTTACTTATCTGTCTTCTCTTTTAACTGTGGTGCTACAGCACCATGCAGCAAATTTGCCAATCAGTTAAACACAGCTGTTGTAAAGCTGACTGAGCTAATGGCAGATCTGAAGAAAGGGGCGGCAGATATTCAAGTTCACTCCGGGTGGCAAAATAGCTATTGTGGAGATTGGGTGGGTCTAAAATAAGTGTCGACCATTAGCATTTCGCCTCACAGGGCAGCATTATATTCTACAGTCTCCTAATTCCCACTAGAATGACCCAAAACCTACTTTCACTCCTCAAATGACTAAACCCACCAGACCCAATAACGATGACTTGGGGCTGGTTTTTCCCGTGGGATCGCGTGAGCCGCGCGCACTGACGGCAATGGTAAGTTACACTGGTCAGCAGCGGTTGGGTTGTTTTACCTCTGAGCGGCACTTTTTTGCACACCATGGGCTAAATGGCCAGGTCACATGGCTCCCAACAGCTGTTCCAGTGGGGAGGGGACCCACTGGAACAGCTGTTGGGAGACAAATGGTAGTCTCCCGTCAAGGCCATCCAGCGTGTTCTTTAACGTGCAGAGGGTATGGCTCTCCCGCACACGGGGCCATCCGACGGACGGCGGCCTTTCCAAGCCCATCGGTGTCCCCTACTGACAGTGGGCAGGGCAGGGAATTTTGCGGAGATAAATCTCAACGCTGACCCAGCTGGGACTCGAACCTGGGAACTATAGATTACGAGGATCAGCAGCGGCTCCCAGAAATGTCACCTACAGTTTGAAAAGGGAGATTCCCAACGATATTTATATTCTTGCTAATGACACCAAGCCCCAATCCCATTAATATCACAGCCTGACCACTCGTCCTTTACTTAAGGGAATGGTGATTGCCCTTTTACCACCGCTATTGATGAGCGCACATCTCTAGAAATTCAAGAATCCACCGGTTACGTGTGTGCGGTACAACAGAAGGAATGGCAATTTGCAAAACTGTAGATGATGTATTAGCTGCGGTAGAGCATTATAGTGGGAGTGGGGGTGGGGGTGGCTCAGTCGGTAGCACACCAGGCTCGTAATCTGTAGTTCCCAGGTTCGAGTCCCAGCTGGGTCAGCGTTGAGATATATCTCCGCAAAATTCCCCCGCCCTGCCCACGGTCAGTAGGGGACACCGATGGGCTTGGAAAGGCCGCCGTCCGTCGGATGGGACGTTAAGCCGTGGCGCAGTGTGCGGGAGAGACATACCCTGTGCACGTTAAAGAACACGCTGGATGGCCTTGACGGGAGGCTACCATCTGTCTCCCAACAGCTGTTCCAGTGGGACCCTCCCCCAACCTTCTCTGAGCCTTCGGGGTCCATGTGACCTGGTCATTTAGCCCGTGGTGTGCAAAAAAGTGCCGCTCAGAGGTAAAACAACCCAACCCAACCCAAGAGCATTATAGTGAACTAAAACATGAAGTACCTGATGAATGTTCGACTTCACTTGCCGGTGCACGGGTTATGATGGCGATTTGCAGTTCTTGCAACTTTAATAATGTGTTTGACAGGAATGACATAGGGGCGGGGGTGGCTCAGTCGGTAGCGTGCCAGGCTCGTAATCTGTAGTTCCCAGGTTCGAGTCCCAGCTGGGTCAGCGTTGAGATTTATCTCCGCAAAATTACCCCGCCCTGCCCACGGTCAGTAGGGGACACCGATGGGCTTGGAAAGGCCGCCGTCCGTCGGATGGGACGTTAAGCCGTGGCCCCGTGTGCAGGAGAGCCATACCCTGTGCACGTTAAAGAACACGCTGGATGGCCTTGACGGGAGGCTACCATCTGTCTCCCAACAGCTGTGCCAGTGGGTCCCCTCCCCCAACCTTCTGTGAGCCTTCGGGGTCCATGTGACCTGGTCATTTAGCCAGTGGTGTGCAAAAAAGTGCCGCTCAGAGGTAAAACAACCCAACCCAAGAGCATTATAGTGAACTAAAACATGAAGTACCTGATGAATGTTCGACTTCACTTGCCGGTGCACGGGTTATGATGGCGATTTGCAGTTCTTGCAACTTTAATAATGTGTTTGACAGGAATGACATAGGTAAATTAATGACTCAATTTCTTCTATTGACAAAAAAAGATGTGAGATTTATAATCATAAATAGATTTAAATATGTATAAATAACACTTTCAATGAACGTTTTATTCACAACAAGAATTTTTTTCTGAACCAATCGCCATTTTTTCCATACGCAGGAGAAAATCTACAGTTCTCGAATTCTACAGTTTTGATTTGTACGGTGATATCCTGGAATCTATTTACAGTATAAGGAACTTATCTACCGTGTAAATCGTAGGATGGATGAAATCTTATTAAATTGCTTTCATGTGCAAAAAAATTTAGAAAGGGAATAGGCTGTTTTTTCTCCCAAAAGGCCTAGTAAAGTTGGGAAATCCATTTTTTCCCCAACTAACTTCGAAAAGGAGCCCTACTTCATAGCCCTCCCCACTAAGACATTTTCTGTATCCCCCCCTGGCACAAACCGTTGAGAAAAAAACGAAACTGCTACAATTCATCAACTGAAAGAGATGATCGCTAGGACAATACTTCAAAACCCATTTCCATGAGAACTGTTCACACGAGAACTATGAAGGAATTTATACATGATGTATATAAAGAAGTGTCAGATAGCTGTTTACGCCAATTTGGTCAGACAGTGTATTTTAACCATCTACAGTTCCCATTCGAGTCACGACTGTAAAAAGTTTCGAGTTTTCTCCGCTAATTCTCGTTTTGCGCTTGACGAAAAAAGGAACACAGGTGGGCTTCGAAAAGCCACCTTCCGTCAAAATTGACCTTAAGCCATGATGTCATGCGCAAGTGTGTTGTTATACCCTGCGCACGTCAAATAACATGTTGGATGGACTTAATGGGAAGGTTGCCTTCTGCGCTTTCCCGTTGATTTCATAGGCGAATCACTCATAGTAGGAATAGGAATTGCTGCTGGGACTTTAAAGAATCTATGGAGAGTGTGGAAAACAGGACTAGGTATCTAAAGAATAAAATTAGGTTTTATAATTCACTGCTCACAAAAATTAGGTGGTATTTCAAAATGAATATGAAGCGATAAAAAAAAGAAGCATTTGAATTGTTTTTATTAAACAAGAACATCAGAAAAGCAATCGACAAGTCAAAGAAAGTTGTTCGATTATGCAAATGAGATGCAAAACCAACTTTTATTTCATTGGGGAAAATGCACTATACAAAAGGCTGAAAGTGCTGGAGTATCTGCACGTTCCCTGATCTTGAAAGTGCACATCCTGCAATTTCCCAGCCCTTGCAATGCCCCTGCAACACGATTTACCCGAATACGAAGCCTGAAGAAGCATAAGACGTCTTGAAGCTGGTCAAACACAGACGACAGTGGCAACAACACTTGGAACATCCCAAAGCGCTTTCAGTAGACTGGTACAGTACGAAGAAGACGAGGGCAGGGTCGCCCATCTGCCACAGCAGCAAGAGATGACCGCTACTTGACCTTATTGGCAAGAAGAAACAGGCGCAGCAATGCAACAGAGCTGCGGGGACAGTTTCTTGCTCCTACTAGACGACGGATATGCACCCAGACCATACGAAATCGGCTCCATCGTGTTGGACTGCATGCCCGGCGACCAATGGTATGCATTCCGTTATCTGCTGAACACCGTAGAACCCGTAGAATGTGGGCAGATGAGCATCGTCATTGGACCCGTGATGATTAGACCGTGACTGTCCTCTTCTCTGATGAGTCACGGTTCAGTCTGCAGCCTGACAATCATCGTGTCCTGATCTGGCGTGAACGAGGAACACGGGAGAATCCACGTTTCATGCGAGAAAGGGACTCCTTCGGTGGTGATGGAATCATGGTGTGGGCTGGCATCAGCATTGGTGGTCGTACCGACCTCCACGTCATCAGAAAAGGATCGCTGACTGCTGTCAGATATCGAGATGAGATCCTGCACCCTATAATGGTATCCTAAGCTAGAGCAGTTGGAAACAACTTTCTTTTCATGGACGATAATGCAAGGCCCCACCGTGCGCATCTCGTCAACAACATGATTCAGGAGGCAGGAATCGAACGCATGGACTTGCCTTCACGTTCTCCAGACCTGAATCCCATTGAACATGCTTGGGATGCACTGGGAAGACGTCTGGCAAATTGTCCAATGCCTCCCACAACACTTCTTGAGCTGGAAGTTGCCCTGGAGCAAGAGTTGCAGAGGATCACACAAGAACTGCTGGACATTCTGATCCTGTCCATGCCCCATCGCTGTCAGTGTGTTTTGGCAGTCTTGGGTGACCATACACCCTGCTGAACAGTAAATGTGTGGCACTCTCGTCCAGTTTGACATGCTTCTGTTCACCCCCACCAATATGTCACTTGCTACTCAATCACGACAATTGAGTTTGCATCTGATTTGCATAATCGAACAACTTTCTCTTGTCGTTTGCTTTCCTGATGTTCTTGTTTAATAAAAACAATTCAAATGCTTATTTTTTTTATCGCTTCATATTCATTTTGAAATATCCCCTAATTTTTGTGAGCAGTGTAGTTTGGTTCTTTCTAGGGTTAGCTCTAGTAGTGATACTTGAACCCTTTGTAAGCAAGATAAAAGGAAACTTGATACCTTTGATTCTAGATACTTATGCAGTATCTTGGGCATTACACTGAGTTGACCTTGCATTAATAACACCCCCTATGTGTAGGAATGGACTGGTCTGTAACACTGGTAATGGCTCAAGTTCGGGACGGCAGATACACGATTGTAGAGCACGTGGAATCAGTTTCCTAGTTACTTCAGGGAAAAATGGGTCGGCATCGCGATATTCCTGACTTTGAAGTGGTATGATGGAAGAAAGCACGACGACGTATCCCCAAGCCAGTATCTCGAAAATAGCCACCAGGTGAACTACTCCCATTCTGTGGTACCACAAGTCTAATGTGACTAACTCAACACCGGTCGAATAGCCAGCCAAAGATGACACGGGTGGACAGCTAGGTATGGGTGACGACTGTGGTGAGCTACATGTGTCCCATCTCATAACATAGCAGCAATGCAACACAGAGGCCCAGTTAGCCACCCAGTACAACATTGTAATGGCAAGACCAATGTCCACTTGGATAATAGGCTGGACATTATCCATGCAGATGATGGAATGTGACAGTCGAAGGCCATCTAGGTTAACCAAGCTCACATACATGGGAACATCAGTACCAACACTGGACCATCGACATGCGGAAATCTGTTGCTTGTTCAGGTGAATCTGGTTTCGACCTCCCTCATGCTGATGGGCATGTTCGTATTTGGAGAAAGCAACATGAGGCGATAGGACCAGGATGAACCTTCGTTGCTTGGTAGGCTGGAGGTGGTGTTCAGGTTTGATGAACGTTTTCATGGCATGCCCTGGGTGTACTGATCACAGTGAATCAACTCCATGGACCACCTACCTTTCTATCGTCAAAGACCAACTACACCCCTTTATGATGACAATGTAACCAGACTGCTTTGAGTCTACCAACAAGATAACACGTTATGTCACATGAGCTGTCAGATTGCAAACTGTTTGAGGAATAGGACAATGAATTCTCTGTACTCTCCTGTCCAGAATATTATGGCAGAGTATTCTCCGTATCATGGATAATGTCCAGCATATATATGGCAGAGTATTCTCCATACTCTCATGGCCACCCAAATTACCAGGCCTCAACAGAATCCAGCACGTTTGGAATCTATTGAAAAAGGATCGTAGGAAACTCCGCAACCACTACCACAGGAAACCCTGCAACACCTTGTGGAGTAAATGCCCCAACGTGTATGGGGTGCATTATGGGCAAAAGGCAGTTCCACGAGTATTAGCTAGGTATTGCTAATGCAAAGCCAACTTAATATAGGTGGTTTCACTTAATAAGTAATCATGCTATTAAGCCAAGGAGTCTACAACCACCTTTGAACAGAATATTGTGCAGAGGGACACTCCTTTGATTTGGCCATGCTGCCTATAACTATAGGTTAACGAATGGAATTATTAACAATGGGGGCGGGGGTGGCTTAGTCGGTAGCGCGCCAAGCTCGTAATCTGTAGTTCCCAGGTTCGAGTCCCAGCTGGGTCAGCGTTTAGATTTATCTCCGCAAAATTCCCCGCCCTGCCCACGGTCAGTAGGGGACAGCGACGGGCTTGGAAACGCCGCCGTCCGTCGGATGGGACGTTAAGCCGTGGCCCCGTGTGCGGGAGAGCCATACAATGTGCACGTTAAAGAACACGCTGGATGGCCTTGACGGGAGGCTACCATCTGTCTCCCAACAGCTGTTCCAGTGGGTCCCGTTCCAGTGGTCCCCCCATGGTGTGCAAAAAAGTGCCGCTCAGAGGTAAAACAACCCAAAACAACAAATTAACAATGTGACTACAATCCTCAGAAAAAGGGGAAGTTGGTAGACATTGATAAACAGTAACTTGTTAGAATTTGCGTATAGTTGCTAAATGCAGGAGCTTCAGCCTAAGATAGAGGGAGTTGGAGAGTAAATTACACGTTCTTGTTAGATTTCTGTAGTCTGTGGCTGTTTGGGGATTATGTGTGCATGTGCCCTGTATGCATGCGTTATGTATGTGTGTACGTATATATTCACTCACTCACTCATACTTGTATTGTTTTTGAAATTGAATCTAATTCTTAATTTGTTGTTTGGGTTGTTTTACCACTGAGTGGCATTGTTTTGCACATAATTGGCTAAATGGCAAGGTCACAAGGACCCGAAGGCTCAGAAAAGGTTGGAAGAAGGGACCCAAGGGACAAAACTGTTAGGAGACAGATGGAAATCTTCCGAGAAGGCCATCCAGAGTGTTCTTAGCATGCATAGCATATGGCTCTCTGGGGGACAAGGCTCCATGACTTAACGTCCTATTCGATGATGCAGCTTTTTCAAGCCCATCGGTGTCCCCTGATGACCGAGGGCAGGGTGGGGAGTTTTGCGGAAATACATTTCAATGCTGGCCCATTTGGGCTCGAACCTGAGAACAATTACAAGCCTGGTGCACAAACAACTCAACTCCCTCTTCCCCGTTATAATAATAAGACGGTAAAATTTGTTAAATATTGACTATACCACTGCCTCTGATATAGTTCAGAATAATAAAATCCAAAATTTATAATTTCCCTTTTCGTGAAAAGGAAAACTTGCTTTGAAAAAAAAAGGAAATATGTTTTCAGTACTCAGTAGTTACTCTTAGACTGTTTTTTAATCATAACAAACGAAAAAAAATAATATTTTAAAATCCTCTTCATCGTTATTTACCTTGCTTTTCATTTAATTGCTGATGAAATCGCCATTTTTATTTGAACTTTTAAAAGAGAAGTTGAAGACAACACTACTCCAAAAACTAAAATTTATGGCTTCTCCTTTCTCCTGAGTAGAGTTCCTTTCGAGATTGATGGCCACATACAATGAAATGAACTAGCCCACAAGACACTAATATTGTGACGTTCAACATCAATGATATTTCGAAAAATAAAACATTTCCCCGAGAGACTGACGCTTTTGTTCCAGAGTTATCTTTTTTTAAACTGAGTCCAATAATCCAGCAAATTAAACCTTTTTTCTTTCCTCCATAAGGGCAATTTCCATAAGCATGCAAGAAGTTTGAAGGGTTTTTTTTTTTAAGAATTCCTTTACGGGTTCTCTCTATTTCAGGTACTTTAACCTCTTCTTTATATAATAATGTTTTATCTTTAAAACTTCTTCTTTAATTATTTATGTGCTTCAAATATTCTCCGCGCTTTTTGTCAGATCAAAAGCTTTTTAGTGAACTGTTGTTATGAGAAAAAAAAATTGTCGCTCATTATTTCCTAACATTTTTATCTCTAAAAGACTTTCCTTAACATTACGATTTTTTTCTCTTTTCCCTTTTTTTTCGCCTGAAATAAAAGTCTTAGTTCTCGATTAGTAATTTTCATGCAATTTGTGGCTGAAGGTAATTTAAAGATATTAATCAAATCTAGCAAAATAGCGATTTTCAACAACATTTCTTCATTGTTAAACAGCAAAGAGAGTCTGACTGTTTCAGAGCTGCAATACATTCTAAGAAAAGTATCGAAAAATTAAACGAATATTGAAGGAAATATTTACATACCATTTTAAAATACACAATTATTTATTAAATGGCTTGAAATAATGCTTTTTATTTCAGTTTCAATTAAATTCTAAAGGATCGTCTCGTGGCTGAGTGGTTAGCATGCTTAGCTGCTAATCAAAGGGATCTGGGCTCGAGCACCAGATAAGACAAGGTTGTTTGTGTTGTATTTCTGCTGAGGTCTCATCTTCCTTACAGATCTTCTCTAAGATATATTAAACTGACAAGCTCCTATTAGATTTCTGGGGAAAGCAGCTGCTTGAGATTTTTTTTTTCATTTTAATTCAAAGGAAAATTCTTTTGTTTAGCATCATCGTCATCATCATCATCCTCAAGCAGCCATGGGCTACGGAGGTCCAACCAGACCATGTATTTAGTTCTCCAAGCAAGTCTGTCCTGAGCTACATCTGTGGAATCTGGCCACTTCACACCAATTCTAATACGTTCCTGTTTGACATTGTCTACTCACCGCATCCTAGGCCTCCCCCCCTTTCTGAGGCTTTTAGGCACACTGTATATAACCCTATTCGCCAATCTATAACTATCCATGGTCAAACCACCTAATGCCCAAGATACTGCGTAAGCATCTAGAATCAAAAGCATCTAGTTTCCTGTTATCTTGCTTACAAAGTGTTCAAGTTTCACTACCATAACTAACCCTAGAAACAACCAAAATATTACACAGTCTAATTTTAGTCTTTAGGTGTATACGCCTACTTCTCACACTCTCCATAGATTCTTAAAAGTCCCGACAGCAATCCCTATTCGTCTGTTAATCTCATGCCGCAAATCACCATTATCTCTTACATAGCTCCCAAGATAATTAAACTGTGACACCTGCTCAAGACTGCAACCATTCAGATTAACTGAATCACAGTCTGACTGACCAATTTTCATCACTTTAGTTTTCTCTCTGTTTTTAACCATACCTACTCTACTACCAGTTTCATCAACAGTTCGAATGAAAGAGTTCATCTAATCAACATCATTTGCCAAAATCAGAAATTTTCGTATCTCCAGTCCATTTAAGGCCAAAATCTTCCCTTGAAGTGAATTTCGCATAACATAATCAATAACCAAACTAAAGAGAAAAGGAGACAAAATGCACCCTTGTCGAACACCAAAAGTAATGCTAAACCAATTGCTACAAGCCTTACCAACTCTCACACACGACTCAGTGTTATGATAGAGAGCTTTCATTATGTTAACTAACTTGTCAGGTATATCATATGACCTCACAATCAACCATAAATTATGATGATCAACAGAGTCGAAAGCCCTTTTGAAATCAACAAAGCTAGCAACCAAAAGGTTTCTGAAACTCTAAACATTTCTCACGAATCTGCCAAGGTGAAAATATCTGATCCACATATTCCCTACCACTTCTGAATCCACATTGCTCATCACGCAATTGACTGTCAACCAGATTCTTAATTCTATTAAGCACAATCATGGAAAGAACTTTACCTGGAACAGAGAGTAGGCTGATACCCCTATACTTATCACAAGTACTGTAATCACATTTTTTGAAAATAGGGATAACAATAGCTCTGGTAAAATCCTTAGGAACCATGCCTTTATCATAAAAGATATTCAAATTTTCAGTCATCCAAGTGGTAACCGAAACAATCCCAGCTCAAAGCATTTCCGTAGTAATTTCATCTGCCCCTGGGTATTTATGAAGTTAAGTTTAGAAATAGCCAAACTAGCTTCAGATTGTGTTATAGGGCCAACATTAAAGCCAACAATGCATCTATCATCATTGCAAACAATGGGAGTAGAATTAACCACATTGTTTATAACATCACTGAAATGCTCAGCCCACCTAGCCATGACAGAATCCTCACCTTCTATAACCTTACCTTGTTTATCCTTCAATCCCTATATACCTGTCCGTTTTCTACCACACAAAACATTAACTATCTGATACTGCTCTCTGCTGTTGTGCTGCCTAACTGCTTCCTCGACTTTGTCAACCAAGCCATCAAGCCAAAGATTCTTATCAGCAGCTAACTGATCTTTTACACGTTTATTAAGTTCTCTGTAATGCTTTCTATTAGGACTAGTAGGGTATTGATTAAGGACATTCCTTTAGTTCCTTCTTTCTGAAATAAGCTCAAGTGCCTTATCACTCAAATAATTCTGTCTCCTCTGCTCCTTTTTTCCTAAAAGAGTACTGTTAGTTTCCGAAAAAGCCTGTTTAAAATGATCCCATCCTTCCTCAACTTCAGTAGTAAGCAAACAATGACTGTCATAATGACTAAATAACCTATTATGGTAAGCTTTAGCTTTAACTGGATCTTTTTAGAGCTTCAGTATTAAAGGTAATTTTTTTAACCCTAGCACAGCATTTTTTAAGTTTAAGTTGCAAGACACTTTAACAAGGTAATGATCAGATCCAATTTCAGCTCCCCTCTATGACCTGGTATTCCTAACAGTACCAGGCCATTTGCTGTTAATTAATATATAATCAATCATATTCTTATGCAGCCCATCAGGTGAAACTCATGTGTACTTATGTATGTCGCGGTGTTTGTAATAAGTGTTAGTTATTTTGAATCCATTGAGTTTACTTACTTACAGGAGACGTAGCCCATTGCCATTGCAGCAACCAATAACAAAAGGGCCTATCACTCCTCCCCAAAGGTCAGAGTCAGTACCAACGTTTTGGATTGAAGTCACCTAGAACAAGGGTAATATCTCCTTTTTTGACAGAATTCAAAATATCCTGAAGTTGTCCATAAAACCTATCTTTCTCATCCTCATCGGCATCTTCAGTGGGGGCATAACAGCAGATAACATTCAAGTCTTTAACGCTTGTCTGAAATTTTGCTGTAAGAAACCTTTCATTAATGCACTCATATCCTAGAAGTGCATCACTAGTGTGTCTGCTGAGAAGCAGACCCATGCCTTGGTGATGCTTATTGTCGTCCCTCCCTGAAAAGAGAAATTTAAGATTATTTTTAAGAATCTGACTTTTATCTGTCCATCTGGTCTCTTGCAAACCGAGAATATCTAAATTATAATGGCGGGATTCTTGTGTGAAGACATCAAGAGAAAAAGCTCTGTGCAGATTCCTCACATTCCAACTACCTATGGAGAGAAAATGGTTAGTGTGATGTTTAAAGAAACTATGTTTATTGAGAGAGGGAATGCCGACAATATCAAACAGCCCCCTAATCGCAGACATGGGGCAAAGACCCGTTCCCCACCACTAAATGCTGAAGCCATCTACACTGGAAGAATTCCTCCAATGCAGAAATTGACGATGCCAATAGAAGTAAAGAGTTCAGGTGCCTGCGATGACCTCTGCTCAGGATTATCCACCAGCTGATAAACATATCCTGTGAATTTATTTACTTGGGGCTGTCAACCCACAAACAAACAGAAAACACAGCGGAAGATTTTCCCTCCACAGAAGCCCACCAGTGCAGCAAAATCAGGATCCGTAATCAAGCTCAGAGCCATATATCTGTCCTGTCCAGTGGGTTTATATGGTCAACACCAGAACCCTGTGTGGTTGACCACTCCTCAGCAGATAGAAAAAAAAGGAAAAGTAGCCATAGTTGTCCAGATCAGTAGGCCACACTAATCTGGCAGCCCACGTCTTCCGTTCACTTCCACAAGAGAATATCTGTTTTGAAAGGTACTAACGGTGTGCACCACGAGAAGGCGGGGTCGGCATCATATCACAGTATTCATTCACAGTAGATTGGTGCATAGCTCTCCTTCCAGTGACTACCTATCTACCATTTAGCATAGCTCTTATTAAATCTTCATCATAAAACTTCCATACCTTTTTAAATAGTTAAAGAATATTATTGGTAATCGACATTGAGAGAGATTTCAATAAAGTCTTTTGATCACATTTTGCCATATAACGCTCCTTATAAAAGTTATAGTTTCAAAGTTAACGTCCCATTGACTTAACGTGGGGTGAGGTTGTCATATTTCAATAATCATTCAGTGTAATATATATATGCTAATGAATTTATACTAAACAATTTGTCTAGAATAAATTTCGAAAAAAACTTATACCACAACGACATTGTGGTCCGAAAACAATCATTCCCCCGCATAATTTTTTTTCTAATCCAGGATTGGAGTGAAATATGGCTTAAGGTGTATTCTAAATATAAGTATGTACAATCGCTCAAAAAAATATCCGAACACTATGGTTGATTCTAGACAAATTGTTTAGTATAAATTCATTAGCATATATATATATTACACTGAATGATTATTGAAATATGACAACCTCACCCCACGTTAAGTCAATGGGACGTTAACTTTGAAACTATAACTTTTATAAGGAGCGTTATATGGCAAAATGTGATCAAAAGACTTTATTGAAATCTCTCTCAATGTCGATTACCAATAATATTCTTTAACTATATTTCTTTAACTATAATTGATTCCTCAGCAGATAGAAAAAAAAGGAAAAGTAGCCATAGTTGTCCAGATCAGTAGGCCACACTAATCTGGCAGCCCACGTCTTCCGTTCACTTCCACAAGAGAATATCTGTTTTGAAAGGTACTAACGGTGTGCACCACGAGAAGGCGGGGTCGGCATCATATCACAGTATTCATTCACAGTAGATTGGTGCATAGCTCTCCTTCCAGTGACTACCTATCTACCATTTAGCATAGCTCTTATTAAATCTTCATCATAAAACTTCCATACCTTTTTAAATAGTTAAAGAATATTATTGGTAATCGACATTAAGAGAGATTTCAATAAAGTCTTTTGATCACATTTTGCCATATAACGCTCCTTATAAAAGTTATAGTTTCAAAGTTAACGTCCCATTGACTTAACGTGGGGTGAGGTTGTCATATTTCAATAATCATTCAGTGTAATATATATATGCTAATGAATTTATACTAAACAATTTGTCTAGAATAAATTTCGAAAAAAACTTATACCACAATGACATTGTGGTCCGAAAACAATCATTCCCCCGCATAATTTTTTTTTCTAATCCAGGATTGGAGTGAAATATGGCTTAAGGTGTATTCTAAATATAAGTATGTACAATCGCTCAAAAAAATATCCGAACACTATGGTTGATTACAAAATTCAGAAAAAATATCTGGCAACCTTCATGTCACGTGACATGAAGGTTGCCAGATCACTAATTAAAAAAAACTCGTTGCCATATATTTTTTCTGAAATCTGTAATCAACCACAGTGTTCGGATATTTTTTTGAGCGACTGTATCTTCCATTCCATCGTTGTCTAAGGTCTTTTAAACCAGATGACAGGTGATGGACCCGAAAGAAAAATTCGCTTCTTATGTGCTCTCTTTTAATAGTGCAATGAATGTCAAGGAGACAACTTCTGTGCAAAAGTGCATTACCATCAGAAGACGCTATTTCGATCGAGGAACTGAAGCTCTAGGTTCAAGGAACTCATATTCTCTTAAGAGAATGAGCTCAAGGGATGCGCTCCCCGTTAATTAATTGCAGATTCTCTATCTCTTGTTATTAGGGGATTAGTTTAGGAAAGCTGTTCTTGTTAAGGGAACTCTCCTCTTAGTAATGAAACGAATCCCAACAGTCACTTTCTCCCAGATAAGTTAACCACAGAAGCGCTTCCTATTAAAACAATAAATTTTAAATTAACTTCTTCATTCTATGTAATTGTAATGATATTAAATATAAGTTGGTGAATTTTCTTTTTTATTTTTTTTCGTTCTGTGTGGGGCGGGGTAGCTCAGTCGGTAGCGCGCCAGGTTCGTAATATGTAGTTTCCAGGTTCGAGTCCCAGCTTGGTCAGTGTTGAGATTTATCTCCGCAAAATTCCCCGCCCTGACCACGGTCAGTAGGGGACATCGATGAGCTTGGAAAGGCCGCCGTCCGTCGGATGGGACATTAAGCCGTGGCTCCGTATGCTGGAGAGTTATACCCTGTGCACGTTAAAGAACACACTGGATGGCCTTGACGGGAGGCTTCCATCTATCTACCAACAGCTGTTCCCGTGGGTCCCTTCCCCCAACCTTTTCTGAGACTTTGGGGTCCTTTTGACCTGGCCATTTAGCCCATGGTGTGCAAAAAAGTGCCGTTCAGAGGTAAAACAACCCAACAACTCGTTCTGAATGGCATGACATTAGGATGTGGTTTCCGAATCCTTAGGTTTTGTGTCCCACGGCTCACTCTTCCTGTTATGTGTCTCATGACTCACCGCCTCTTTACCTTTTAGAATTTTTTCACTTTTGCCATTACCAAACATTCACATTTTTATATGTAAACAATTATTATCAGCCATTATCAAAGTACTCACTTTACTTCTGCTATTTTATTTTGCTTGTGGAAATTTATTTGAAAATTTCTTCCCCTGTTCTTCAAATAAGGAGCGTAAGCAATCAAGATGCAAAAAAAGGAGAAAAGAGAAAGCATATTACACTTTATTAAAAAAATCGAAAATTTTAAAATTCTTAACATAAGTCAAGAGGCTTAACATAGGTCAAGAGGCTTAGCTTAGTCAAGAGGCTTAACATAGGTCAAGAGGCTTAGCTTAGTCAAGAGGCTTAACATAGGTCAAGAGGCTTAGCTTAGTCAAGAGGCTTAACATAGGTCAAGAGGCTTAGATTAGTCAAGAGGCTTAACATAGGTCAAGAGGCTTAGCTTAGTCAAGAGGCTTAACATAGGTCAAGAGGCTTAGCTTAGTCAAGAGGCTTAGCTTAGTCAAGAGGCTTAATATAGGTCAAGAGGCTTAGCTTAGTCAAGAGGCTTAACATAGGTCAAGAGGCTTAGCTTAGTCAAGAGGCTTAACATAGGTCAAGAGGCTTAGCTTAGTCAAGTGGCTTAACATAGGTCAAGAGGCTTAGCTTAGTCAAGAGGCTTAACATAGGTCAAGAGGCTTAGCTAAGTTAAGAGGCTTAACATAGGTCAAGAGGCTTAGCTTAGTCAAGAGGCTTAACATAGGTCAAGAGGCTTAGCTTAGTCAAGAGGCTTAACATAGGTCAAGAGGCTTAGCTTAGTCAAGAGGCTTAATATAGGTCAAGAGGCTTAATATGGTGGAACAAAAGTTTTGAGAAACACACAAAACCACAAAGAAAGAAGCGAAAAGCAATAGGAAGATAGGCAAAAAATACTATCTTGTCATAAATAAACTTAGTTTTATTCGCAAAACAAACACATAAGAAAAGTAAATATATTTAAATTTAATATTAAAAGAAATCAAAATCACTAAATATTGTCACCAACAAATAGTTTCATCTAGTTACAAATCAATGTATCTGTAATAGACTAGTTAACTATTAGCATTGCTTATTATTAGTTAGACCTTATTCGTAAGTTGGATGTATCATAAAAATATTACTCCTCATATAAAGTTCACAATAAGATAAGGTGGAATCTGGGGGCGACATTGACTCAGTCGGTAAGGCGCCGGACTCCTGGTCTGCAGTTCCTAGGTTTGAGTCTTAACTATTCAAGCGTTGAGATTTATCTTCGCTAAATCGAAATCTGCTTTCGATGAGAAAGGGGACACCAATGGGCTTGGAAAAGCCGCCGTCCGTCATATGTGACCTTAAGCCGTGGCACCGTGTTTAGGAGAGCCATACCTTTAGCGCTTTAAAGAACAGCTATGCAGTGGATTCCTTTCCCAATGATCCCAGCTGGGTCAGCGTTGAGATTTATCTCCGCAAAATTCCTCGCTCTGCCCACGGTCAGTAGGGGACAGCGACGGGCTTGGAAAGGCCGCCGTCCGTCGGATGGGACGTTAAGCCGTGGCCCCGTGTGCGGGAGAGCCATACCCTGTGCACGTTAAAGAACACGCTGGATGGCCTTGACGGGAGGCTACCATCTGTCTCCCAACAGCTGTTCCAGTGGGTCCCCTCCCCCAACCTTCTCTGAGCCTTCGGGGTCCTTGTGACCTGGCCATTTAGCCCATGGTGTGCAAAAAAGTGCCGCTCAGAGGTAAAACAACCCAACCTTTCCCAATCCATCTCTGGGGGGCTTGTGATCTGGCTGCTCAACCTTCTTGGGGTCAAAAGAAAGTGCCGCTCAGAGGTAAAACAACCCAGGGGATCTCTCTGCGAAATGCAGTTTTAAGAACCCTGCATTAACGTAATAAATTTAACAGTGATTCATTAAGAGAGTTCATTAAGAGAAAGATTTAATGGTAACTCACTGCTATTAAAGGAAATAAAGCAGTGATTTTCTGTCTGATTTTCCTAAAGCTTCCTTGAGCACAGTATTCAACTCAAAGGATTAATCTCAAGTCGATATTCTTAACAATGTTAGCAACGATATGGTCGCATTTTTGCTACAGATGTGATCAGGAATGTAAAATACGATATGTGTATATAAATGAGTGAGGCAAAAACAAGATTAAAACAGATTAGTCTGTCTTCCTTTTTCACTATTTTCATTTCATGGTTTCCGTCTGAGCGGCAATTGTTTTGCATAAAATGGGCTATATGGCCAAGTTACAAAGACCCCAAGAAGGTTGAGGAGAGGGGACCCACTGGATAGCTGTTAGTATTAAATGGTAGCCTCCCACCAAAGCCATCCAGAGCTTTCTTTAACATGTACAGAGTATGTCTCTTCCGCACACGGATTATGGCCTTACCTTCTGGTTGATCTTTAAATGAATTCCTAGATTAACAAACCTTTGATTGCTAACGGATTCAGTTCAACTCTCGTTGCCTCTCTTTCTCTTAAAGTAGAAAGAGCAACAGAACCACTTCAAATGAACTGCAAAGATTTTTTTCTTTCCATTTCCCATCACATCCGATGGACGATGGCCTTTCAAAGCACAACGGTGTCTCGCACTGGCCGAGGGTAAGGTTTTGCGGAGAGAAATCTCAACCTTTGGCCAAATTGGGACTGGAACCTGGGAATTGCAGATTACGAACCTGGTACGCTATCGACTGAGCCCCAAGCCCCCCACTATTTTCGTGACTTCTGTTTGGTGAGTCTTCGTTTGTGATATTAATTAAACAGCGCTTTTGAAGCACGTTGGAAATAAATGCTAAATACCAACGATGGAGAAGTTAAAAAAACTTTCCTTACTTTAATAAACCAGTTTCATTGACATCAGAGATTCAGTTTGCGAGAGAGATGGACGAAAGGGGAGGGGGAGGGGGGGTCGAATCAGAAAGGAAAACCAGCGATGGTCTTGATGGAAGGATAGAGAGAGCAGGTAGAAATTACATTTTTTTTAATTAAAACGATTAAAATTGTTGCGGCCTTAATGGCATCCCACAGAACTGCCTGCAGGTGTCTCTCTTTTCCATCTCACTCGGAAATAATTACACTTCTTTTCCTTCTGGCTGATCTTTAAATGAATTCCTAGATTAACAAACCTTTGATTGCTAACTGATTCAGTTCAACTCTCGTTGCCTCTCTTTCTCTTAAAGTAGAAAGAGCAACAGAACCACTTCAAATGAACTGCAAAGATTTTTTTCTTTCCATTTTAGTAAATCTTTAAATCATCATCATAATATACAAACTCCTGTTCTCTTAGGAAGAAGAGAATCCTCGAGACCCCTTTTACCTTCTTTTACATTCAACGTAGCAATTCAACATCGGCGCCCCCAAAAGGGAACCATAATTAATATCAGACGAAATACTTTCGGTCATTCTGAATCTTGATTACGGGCATATTTTAATTTAAGATCGTTAAAGCTTTTGATTTTCTTTGCCAGAATTACCAGTGCTGGGGAAGATGAGTTTTATCAGTCTCCAACTATTTAGTCTCCCATCACCATCATAAATCTAAGGTTCCCTATGGAGGTGAATTTCTTTTCAAAAAGCTAACGCTAAAGTATCTGAAATGAATTCAAGGAAAGAAAGCTTGAAATGTCTAACTGATAAGCACAAAGTGTGTAAATGCGTTTTTTTTTTTAAATATCAGTGTTGGGATTTGAAAGTGTCATTACAAACGCTACTGAAAACGATTACGGGTTAATTAAAGACTATGATTCTCAGCATGAAGGCACAAGATAACGCAGTATGTGGGAAAATGAAATAAAAGATAAGGAATGTTTTAAACGTTAAATATTTTGAGAATTTTAGTGAAATATTATTCTTAATGTTAATTGAAAAAAAAATAACACGGTAATCTTTAAAATACGGCACATTAAAAAAAATATCAGGATTTTATAATTTGGAAATATTAAAAAAGCAATATAGTAGTATCGCATTTGCTTTTATGGTTGGATTATTTTATCTCTTAGAGGTACTTTTCAGCACACTATGGGCTAAATGGCCAGGCCACAAGGACACAGAGAAGGTTATGTGGAAGGGACCCATTGGACAGCTGTTAGGAGAAAGATGGTAGCCTCCAGTCAAGGCCATCCAACGCGTTCTTTAACATGCACAGAGTATGAATCTCCGGCACATGGGGCCACGTCCCATCCAAAGAACGGCGGCCTTGCCTAGCTCATCGGTATCCTCAACTGACCGAGGGCAGAGCAGGGAGTTTTGCGGAGATAAATCACAACGCTGCTCCAACTGGGACTCAAACCTGAGAACTGCGGCTTACGAACTTGATCCGCTACCAACTGAGCCACCTCCGCCCTTTTAAGAATTTTTTCCACTTTTGCCACTATCAAACATTGATGATGTCGGATGTAAGCAATTATGAGTCATTACCAAAGCACTTATTTTGCTTCTGCTGTTTTATTTTGCTTGTGGTAATTTATTGCAAAATTTCTCCCCCCGTCTTTTAAAATCAAATCAATACGAAAAGAAAGGAGAGTAGAGAAAGTATGTTACATTTTATTGAAATAATCGGAAACCATAAAAATTCTGTAAAATGAGGAAAAATAGGAGCAAACGTATACATGGATACAGTATCAGATCATCAACGTTCATCATCATCATCATCATCATCCTCAAGCAGCCATGGGCTACGGAGGTCCAACCAGACCGCGCAGTTTAATTCTCCAAGCATATCTGTCCTGAGCTACATCTACTGCATCCGGCCACTGCACACCAATTCTAACAAGGTCCTGTTTGACATTGTCTGCCCACCGCATCCTAGGTCTCCCCCTCCTTCTGAGGCCTCTAGGCACACTGTTCATAACCCTATTCGCCAATCTATAATTATCCATACGGGCAACATGGTCAAACCAACAGAGTTTCTCTCTGCACAATATGCTGCTTAAAGGAGGTTTGCAAACTCCTTTGCCTAACCTCATCATTAGTTACAAAGTTAAACCACCTAATACCCAAGATACTGCGTAAGCATCTAGAATCAAAAGCATCTAGTTCCCTGTTATCTTGTTTACACAGCGTCCAAGTTTCACTACCATAACTAACCCTAGAAAGAACCAAACTATTATACAGTCTAATTTTAGTCTTTAGGTGTATACGCCTATTTCTCCACAATCTCCATAGATTCTTTACATATTACAAAAACGTAGAAATAACAGTTACTGATATATTATCATTATATTTGAATGTTGTTTTAACTGCTGTTTTGATCATTTATAATCAACTAGGTTGAATCCAAGTAGTGAGTACTTGATCTGATTTCAAATCAACATTGCAGTAATTGACAACATTTGCTATGACTGTTTTTTCTGATTTGTTTATTAACAAAATGAATTGTTGTTTACATTTGAAACTGTTACAATATCTTTTAATCATTAATAAATGTTTACAGATGTAAAAAAGTTCAATGGTTAGTGCTATATATTTTTTGAAATGCGTTTTTCCAAAACTACTCAACAACTAGGTCTTTACCTCTCTAAAATCTGACACCTTTCAATTCGCAAACGCGGGGCATTTTAAAGAAGTTATTGTAAAAAATATCTTCCATATTATTTGGTTGTATTAGTTGATTTGAATTATTTATGAGTATATTGCATTGATAAATTTTGTAAATGACAAGCACGCTGAAAACTCTCAAGAAATCTCGTAATTATTAAGTAAAAGACTACAACAAACTCGCTGCTGTCCTTGTACATAGCAATGATTGTATTGATGAGATTTGAGCCAGTTCGTCGGTTAATAAGATTAGAATCTGGTTCTATGACTGGTGGCATTCTTCCTTGAAGAGGTTCGCTGTTGAAATAGTTCTTTAAGTGCACGGGTTGAGGTTAGGGAACTTTGGACAGATTCAAACCTGCTTAATTGCGGCAGATATTTTTAGGTGGAAGTGATTTACTTCAAAGAGAGATTGAGTAAGAAATCTGGGAACATTCGAGCCTGATTTGTTTGTTTGTTTGCTGTAGGCAAGGGTGTGCTGGTGTAGGCTGTCGAGAGCTCCGATTTGGAAAATTTTTGTTATCTGAGTCCCTTGTTGAAAAGTTAGTTTGAAGAAATTTAACAGAAATTTTTTAACCGTGGATGACCTTCAGCTCAAATTCTATAAATGTACGATCACGACACAATTGCATTTTGTGCGGCTAGGAAACTATGACGTTACCTAAAAACTATGACTACCGAGAAGACGTTCTGTACAATTTTTCTCTGAAAAATATGATACATTACCATACTGAAAACTACTCTGCTGAAAAAAATGATACATTTCTAGAAAGATTACAAATCTATGAAAAACAGCAAACTGAGATAGACAATACACTAGAAAATACTACTAAACTTTGTGCTGAAAACATGGCTGAAATGGGGCGGGGTGGCTCAGTCGGTAGCGCGCCAGGCTCATAATCTGTAGTTCCCAGGTTCGAGTCCCAGCTGGGTCAGCGTTGAGATTTATCTCCGCAAAATTCCCCGCCCTGCCCACGGTCAGTAGGGGACACCAATGGGCTTGGAAAGGCCGCCGTCCATCGGATGGGACGTTAAGCCATGGCCCCGTGTGCGGGAGAGACATACCCTGTGCACGTTAAAGAACACACTGGATGGCCTTGACGATGGGGGCTACCATCTGTCTCCCAACAGCTGTTCCAGTGGGTCCCCTCCCCCCACCTTCTCTGAGCCTTCGGGATCCATGTGACCTGGCCCTTTAGCCCATGGTGTGCAAAAAAGTGCCGCTCAGAGGTAAAACAACCCAACAACCCAACCCATGGCTGAAATAAATTCTCTACAAACTGAGCTAAACGACTTAGATCAGTGTGGACGTAATAAAAAACTTGAAACTCCTGGGATCCTCGTTCAATACCAGGAAGATGGAAATAAACTATACGTGTTAATGACCACCATTGCGAAAATGCTTGAAATAAGTCTGTGGATGGCTTCTATTTGCTAAGTTATACTTTTATAACTTAGCAAATAGAAGCCATCCACAGACTGCCTGTGAGACCATTAACCATTGTGCAATTTTCGTACCCACAAGAGATTATTGGTTATCGCAAAGAAGAAGGGATATCCTGGCATTAGAAGTAGGCTCTATTGCTGACGGTACTCCAGTTTATAATATATAATAAATAAATACCCCCTCAAGCAGCTGCTTGCCACAGAGGTCTGACAGGAGACTGTCAGTTTATATGCCATAGTAGGAGATCTGAGAGGATGGCAGGACCTCAGCAGAAAAACGACACACACATCCATGCCTAATCCGGGACTCGAACCCAGGTCCCTTAGATCAGTAGCCAAGCGTGCTAACCACTCGGCCACGGGACGGCACTCCAGTTTACTTGAATGAAAAACTTACGTCTGCGAATAAGGATCTTTTGTGGAGGGAAAAAAAATCAATCGATCGTGAAAAGTCGAAGTGAAAGAAAAAAGTCACGATCTTTTTTGTGATGTGTAAACTTGGAAAGTGTTATTGAGAAAATCAGATGGTGACAATATAATAAAACTCGATATTCATAGCAACTTAGACAGGCTTTTAATTTTCTATCTGAAATTGTTATTTCATATCCGCCATGGCTAACGTATTGTAATCTCCACAATGGCCGTCTTTGACGATGTTAACGATCTTGGTGCGGACTGGAATAACCCAGAATCATTACGAACTGGACAATATTCAATATTGCTGAAGTTGAAAACTGGTTCCAAGAAGACACAAACGTAACACATGACACAATAGAACAGTTATCAGTTATATATGTTGATGTCAGAAGTTTTAAAAAACGGGGATCTCTTATGTTGCTATTTGATTGATATCTTATATTTTTTACATGAAATTGTATTAACACAAACGAATGTTAATGATTATGAAAAAAAAAACATATATAATATAAGTAATTTTAACCAAATTTCTTTAAATAGTACCGGTAAGAGAACCAGAGGTATTATTGTTGTTTTCTGTAGAGAAAGTTTGGTAATTAAAAATATTAGCATGCATATCTCACCCGCAGAATCTATGCACTTACGGATTGTCAAAATATATACATATACATCGAAGAGCCAAAATATTATGACCACCTGCTTAATATGGTATTAGTCCTCCACGTGCCGCCAAAACAGCTCTTACCCGGCGAGGCATGGACGCTACAAGATTTCTAAAAATGTCTTCTGGTATCTGGTACCAACACATTACCAGCAGATCCTTTAACTATTGTGAGTTACGTGATTCAGCCGCCGCAGATCGGATATGCTGTTCCAACACAAACTCGGATGCCCGATTGGATTGATGTCAGAGGAATTTGGAGGCCGGGACAATACCTGGAAGTCTTCTTAATATTCAGCGAACCATTCTCGAAGAATTCGTGCAGTGTGGCATGGCGTATTATTCTGCTGAAAAAAGGCATTAGAATAATGCCGTTGCCATGAAAGGATATACCTGGTCTGCAATGATGTTTAGGTAGGTGATAATAAAATAAAAAAAAATACCCCCTCAAGCAGCTGCTTGCCACAGAGGTCTGACAGGAGCCTGTCAGTTTATATGCCAGAGTAGCAGGTCTGATAGGATGGCAAGACCTCAGCAGAAAAACAACACGCACAACCATGCCTTACCCGGAGCTCGAACCCAGTTCCCTTAGATCAGTAGCCAAGCGTGCTAACCACTCGGCCATGGGACGGCTGAAGGTAGGTGATAGACATCATAATTTCCTGCACATGAATGACTAGACCCAAGGTCTTCCAGCAGAACATTGCCCAAAGCATTGTACTTTCTCCACCAGCTTGTTTTCATCCCACGGTGCATCCTGCTGCCAACACTTACCCAAATGTTTATAGTAATTTTAACATTTGGAGAATATTTTAAGATTTGGGTGTAAACGACGCACACGTACCCAGCCGTCCACATGATGCAACAGAAAGCGAGATTCATCAGATCAGGCGACCTACTTCCAATCATTCAAGGTCCAATTTTGATGCTCGCCGTTCCCATTGTATGTGCTTTCGACAGTGAACAGAGGTTAGCATGGGCACTCGGAACGGCCTGCATCTACGCAGTGCCATTTTCAGCAGGGTTCGATGTACTGTGTGTTGTGACACATTACCAGCATTCAAATTACGGGCGAGTTGCGTCACAGTATACCTCCTGATGGCTCGTACTATACAAGATAGCCTTCGCTCACCTCTAGCATCGATGAGTCGTGGCCGGGCCACACCTTGCCGGCGCTTCGTGGTTTTTCCCTTCTCGGAACACTTTTTTAAGGCACTAACCACGGCTGACCGCGAGCACTCCACAAGCCTTGCCATCTCGGAAATGCTCAGACCCAGTCGTCTGGCCATTACAATTTGACCTTTGTCAAACCCACTTAAGTCCGCTATCTTTCCCATCTGAAGAACAAGAATAACACTGATTATCAGAGCTCAGTATCAGGTGTTATTTATACTGTTTTATAACTTTCACACGTCCCGTCGTTTACCTGCAATTGCTTCTATTTGCATAAAGACATGTTGGTCATAATGTTTTGGCTCCTCGGTGTAATTTGGTGTTTGTTTATCGATCTCTGGGTAGCGATATAAATGAATTTCTTTTTTATCTCACTACATGGGATGGGGGATAGCCATAAATTTAAAAATACAATACTCGTTGGAAATTTCAATATTTATATTTCTAGTCATAGAAAGAATAGAGTTAAAAAATATGCTCCTTCTGAATTTGGCCTTTTTCCCTAAAATAAGTGGATTTACTAGAGAGGAGATTTTGGGAAGCCCCAGTGTTCATTCGCATATTTATCACCTTAATGTAAAATTATATAGGAAATTTAGTTATAAATTTTTGATTTCAGGAATCAAAGTTGCAGATCACTATTTTATTTCGTTATTACTAAGATTTAATAAATCAGTGTGAAAATGTACAACAGCTAATGAAAAATTTTTTAAATGCGATCATAAAAGTATTATTAATTCAATAATTATGACTAATTGGAGTACTGAACAAGTCAACACGTCTACTGATGAAATGTATAATACTTTTAAAAATATATAAACCTGATTTTGGAGTAAATATCTCAACAAACCAACACAATATCAAATTTCGGAAAAAGAATAAAGAATGAATCACTCCCGAAATTATAATTATGAATATGATTGCACAAAGAGATGCAGCATGGGTTACTTACAGAAACAACAGAAGCGAAAATGCTAACAAAAAAAAAAACTTATCAACAACTACGAAATTTAGTAACCAATTTTTTAAGAAAAGAAAAAAATCCAAATATTTTAAAAAGAACTCTTCGAATCCATTGCTGGATATACCAAACAATCCTGGGATATGATTAATGATATTAGAAAGAAAGAAGAAAAAGCCACTAGATAATATAATATTTAATCATATGCCCAAAAATCTGACATATTTTCAAAATGCTACGCATTTTAATAATTATTTTGCAGATATGGTTGATAAATTTCGGGAGTTGTTGGGTTGGGTTGTTTTACCTCTGAGCGGCACTTTTTTGCACACCATGGGCTAAATGGCCAGGTCACATGGACCCCGTAGGCTCAGAGAAGGTTGGGGGAGGGGACCCACTGGAACAGCTGTTGGGAGACAGATGGTAGCCTCCCGTCAAGGCCATCCAGCGTGTTCTTTAACGTGCACAGAATATGGCTCTCCCGCACACGGGGCCACGGCTTAACGTCCCATCCGACGGACGGCGGCCTTTCCAAGCCCATCGGTGTCCCCTACTGACCGTGGGCAGGGCGGGGAATTTTGCGGAGATAAATCTCAACGCTGACCCAGTTGGGACTCGAACCTGGGAACTACAGATTACGAGCCTGGCGCGCTACCGACTGAGCCACCCCCGCCCCAAATTTCGGGAGAATAATCCAACTCAAAATGACAATTATATGCCGGCGCTTAATACCCCATGGAGCTCATCCATTTGCATACCACCTATTTCGGACAAACATTTGAAAAAATAATTACCTCTTTGGATAAACGCAAATCATGTGGCGTTAACAACATACACGCCAAACATATAAAGGCATGCATGAATCAATTAACAAAAGACCTTGCTACATTAATTAACTTAAGTATTACTTCTGAAAATATCCCCTCCACCTTAAAAGTTTCAGTGCTAAGACCTGTTTATAAAAGTGGTGTGAAAAGCATCATAGGCCTGTTGCTATCTTGTCCACCGAACACAAAATTTTAAAGAGTTACATCGATGACCCTCTCCGTAGCTTTCTCATAAAACACATTATCTCTAATAGGCAATATGGCTTCCAGAAGGGAAAAATACCATAACTCTACAGCGTAATTTTGCAGAAGGTGTTAATAAAGCCTTGACTATGGAAAAACGTTTCTGCTCTCCTTCTCGATTTTAGTAAAGCATTCTACACATTAGATCACAATATACTATTTTCAAAAGTTGAAAACTATGGAATTAGAGAGATAGCTCTTACATGGTTCAAAAATTACCTAAGAAATAGTATCTATTTTTACCGAAATTGGAAATTCATTAAGTAGTGAAAGAGAGGTAAATGTCGGAGTTCCACAAGGATCTGTGCTTGGAACTTTATTGTTCCACATGGATGTTAATGATATTGCAAATTGAAATTGTTTCTTTATACTGATGATACCGTTGTTTTAAACAGCAATCGCAGCGTGGATGCGGCTAGAAGAGAATTACAGGATGATTATAATTGCTTGGTGAGATGGCTGAATCATAATTTAATATATATAAATAACGATAAACTAAATGGATGATTTTCCACACGCCAGGTACTTTGAAAACATCAAACCACGTAATTAAGAATCACAACATAAATTGTATATATAAATCAGAAACTTATAAAAATATTTGTGATTGTCATAGCATTGAACTGGTAGATAATTTTAAGTACCTGGGTTTATATTTGGATTGAACCTTTCGATGGAGCACTCATGATATGAAACTATGTGAAAGGCTCAGATATTGCGCTGCCAAAATTCGCAAATTGTAATTCTCATCGAAACCGACGTTTGCCTTATGGTCTGGAAGGCAATTTGTGGATCTATAATTAGATATAGAATTACACGCAGCCATCTGAACTGTTGCTCCTACGGGCATCGTCAAATTCAACATTTACGTTGGAGGAAGTCTTCCAGTGTAGATGGCTTCAGCCTTTAGTGGTGGGGGAACAGGTCTTTGCCCCATGCCTGCATTAGTGGGCTGTTTATATTGTCGGCATTCCCTCTCTCAATAAACATAGCTTCTTTAAACATTCCACTAACCATTTTCTCTCCATAGGTAGTTGGAATGTAAGGACTCTGCACAGAGCTTTTTCTCTTGATGTCCTCACAGAAGAATTCCACCGTTATAATTTAGATATTCTCAGCTTGCAGATGGACAGATAAAGGTCAGATTCTTAAAAATAATCTTAAATTTCTCTTTTCAGGGAGGGAAGATAATAAACATGACCAAGGCGTAGGTCTGCTTCTTAGCAGACACGCAAGTGATGCTCTTCTAGAACTTGAGTGCATTAATGAAAAGTTTTTTACAGCAAAATTTCAGACCTTTCGGGAGGGGTGATTGGCCCTTTTGGTATTGGTAGCTGCAATGCTCCTAGAAGTAAGTAAACTTAATAGTTTGAGAATAACTAACACTTATTCCAAACATCGCGACATACATAAATACACATGGGTTTCACCAGATGGACTGCATAAAATGTGATAGATTATATATTAATTAACAGCAAATGGGCTAATTATGTTAGGAATACCAGGTCATATAGGAGAGCTGAAATTAGATCTGACCATTACCTTGTTAAAAGTGTCTTGCAACTTAAACATAAGAAGCGTTGTGCTAAGGTTGAAACATTCAGCTTTAATTCTGAAGCTCTGAAAGACCCAGTGATAGCGAATGCTTACCATGATAGGTTACGTAGTCATTAATGAGAGTCATGGTTTACTTACAACTGAAGCTGAGGAAGAATGGACATAATAAGAATCTTTTTTGGAAACTAACAGCACACTTTTAGGAACAAAGAGGCAGCGGAGGCAGAATTATTTGAGTGATAAGGCACTTGAGCTCATTTCATAAAAAAAAAGAAGTACACGAATGTCTTTAATCAATACCTTACTAGTCCTAATAGAAAGAATTACAGAGAGCTCAATAAATGTGTAAAGGATAAGTTAGCTGCTGATAAGAATCTTTGGCTTGATGGCTTGGTTGAGAAAGCCGAGGAAGCACTTAGATAGCACAACAGCAGAGAGCTGTACCAGATAGTTAATGTTTTGTGTGGTAGAAATCGGTCAGGTATACAGGGATTGAAGGATAAACAAAGTACGTTTATAGTAGGTGAGGATTCTGGCATGGCTAGGTGGGCTGAGCATTTCAGTGATATTTTTTAAACAATGTGATTAGTTCTACTTCCATTGTTTTTAATGATGATAGATGCATTATTGGCTTTAATATTGGCCCTATAACACATTCTGAAGTTATTTTAGCTGTTTCTAAACTTTACATAAATTCCCAGGGGTAGATGAAATTACTATGGAAATGCTTAGAGCTGGGAATGCTCGGTTACCACATGGATGACTGACATTTTGAGTATTATTTATGATAAAGGCGTGGTTCCTAAAGATTTTACCAGACCTTGAGAATTAATGAAAAGTGTTTTTTTTTTACTTTAGAGGTATTATTATGCCTATTTTTTTTAAAAAAGTGATCGTAGTTCTTGTGAAACCTATATGGGTATCAGCCTACTTTCCGTTCCAGGTAAAGTTCTTTGCATGATTGTGCTTAATAGAATTAAGAATCTGGTTGACAGGTAATTGCGTGATGAGCAATGTGGATTCAGAAGTGGGAGGGGATGTGTAGATCACATATTTTCACTCAAGCAAATTCTTCAGAAATGTTTAGAGTTTCAGAAACCTTTGGAAGCTTTGTTGATTTCAAAACGTCTTTTGACTCTGTTGATCGTCACAATTTATGGTTGATTGTGAGATCATAGGGTATAACAGACAAGTTAGTTAACATAATGAAAGCTCTCTATAATAACACTGAGTCATGTGTGAGAGTTGGTAAGGATTGTAGCAATTGGTTTAGCATTACTTCTGGTGTTCGACAAGGGTGCATTTTGTCTCCTTTTCTCTTTAGTTTGGTTATTGATTATGTTATGCGAAATTCACTGCAAGGGAAAGATTTTGGCTTTAAATGGTCTAGAGATACGAAAATGTGTGATTTAGTTTATGCTGATTATTTAGCCCATTTAGCAAATGATGTTGATGAGATGAACTCTTTAATTCGCTGTTGGCGCCTTGTAGTAGAGTTGGTTTGGTTATAAACATAGAGAAAACTAAAATAATGAAAATTGGTCAGGCAGGCTGTGGTTCAATTAATCTGAATGGCTGCACTGTTGAGACGGTGTCTCACTTTAATTTTCTTGGGAGCTATGTAATAGATACTGGTGAATGTGCGGCTTGAGATTAACAGACGAATAGGGATTGTTGCTGGGACATTTAAGAATCTATGGAGAGTATAGAGAAATATGCGTATACATCTAAAGACTAAAATTAGACTGTATGATATTTTGGTTCTGTCTAGAGTTAGTTATGGTAGTAAAACGTGGATGCTTTGTAAACAAGATAGCAGGAAACTAGATGCTTACGCAGCAATTTGGGCATCAGGTGGTTCAACTTTGTAAGTAATGATGAGGTTAGGCAAAGAGTCGGCAACCTCCTCTGAGCATTATATTGTGCAGAGAGAGACTCCGTTGTTTTGGCCATGTTACCCGTATGGATAATCATAGATTAGCCAATAGGATTATGAACAGTGTGCCTAAAGGCTTCAGAAAGAGGGGAAGACCTGTGATGAGGTGGGAAGACAATGCCAAACAGGACCTTGTTAGAATGGATGTGCAGTGGCCAGATGCAACAGATGTAGCTCAGGATAGATATGCTTGGAGAATTAAATTGCGTGATCTGGTTGGACCTCTGTGGCCCATGACTGCTTGAAGATGATGATGATGATGATTACAATATATGGAACTACTGGCATCACTAACCTAAAAAAAAATGAAAAATATAATTCCGTCCAAGCTTAAAGATAATCTTTCAAACGCAAGTGAAAGATTTACATTCCTAAATATTCTATCAGTCCAAAATCTCTTCAGATTTGGCATTATTCTGGTCAAATTTTTTAATGACACATATAAAGTACAAATTACACATAATAAGAATACCAGACTTCAGACCAAAAATACTGGGCAACAATTTTTCATAAAATCATGCCTCTGAAATAAAAGTAGCCATTTCTTAAAGATTTCAAGGTGCTGAACACGAATATGACAATAAAAATGCAAAATTGGCTACGATTTCTAAGAAATCCACAATAGTTTCTTATATAATAGAATAATACGTACATATGGCATGTATCGGTAATCCTCCGCTTCTACTTCCGACGTTGCTTTGTCCGTTGCTTGTACAGCTGCTCAGAATCATCTCTAGCGAGCGTCCAACAGTAGTCAGCCAACATTGAAGTGGAACAGTTTCCCTGGTATCGTTTCTCCATCGTTGCAATGTTCTGGTGAAATCGTTCACCGTACTCATCACTAACCATGCCGCAGTTTCGGGAAAGAAATCTAAGTGGGAATGGGAAAAGTGGTTCTTTAAGGACATATTGCAGCCAAGTTTGTGATACAGAGACATGTCTTTAACCAGTTTCTTGTAGTTGTGTGCCCTGACATTCCCGAGGAATTTAGTTGACACCAGACGAAATGCATCTCAAGCCTTTTTCTCGTTACCCTGAAGCAGGTTGTCGAACATCTGGTCTCTGAACAGCTCGCGGATCTGAGGACTCACAAAAATTCCCTCTTTAATTTTCCTTTCGCTGAGTCAAGGGAATTTGTAAGCCAAGTACTTGAAAGCTGATGCAGTCCGGTTCATAGCTTTTACGAAGTTTTTCATCACACCGAGTTTGATGTGTAGGGATGGTAGCAGGATTTTGTTCATTTCTTCCAGTGCTGGGTGTTCCACATTCTTTTCTCTGACCTTCAGAGATTTCCTCTGTGGGCATTTTTTCTTCATGTAGTCCAAAGTCTTTGCTCGGCTGTCACATTCACACAAGAAACAGCAGTAATTCGTATATCCCAGCTGCAGACTCATCAACAAAGCCACTACCTTCAAGTCACAAGAGAGATGCCAGCCGTACTTGCTGTATTGAAGGCAGTTAAACAGCTATTTTAGGTTGTCGTAGGTTTCTTTCACGTAGACAACATGTCCGACCGGAATGGATGGAAGTCGATTTCCATTATGCAGAAACACCGCCTTGAGACTAAATTTCGAGGAGTTTATGAATAGTCGCCATTCTTGAGGGTCATTTTTGATTTCGAGGGCATTCATCAGGCCATCTACATCGGAGCAGAACACAAGGTTATCTTCCTTTCTGAAGTAAGGCACAAACTTCTCATGTCGAGTTCGAAACGAAGTCACTCGGACATTTTCCTTGAGAAGATAATATTGCTTAAGTCTTGATCCAAGTAACTCTGCTTTTGCCTTGTACAGCTCCAGATCGCGAACAAGATTGTTCATTTCTTCTTCGGTGAGAATGTGTGGTGCAGATGACACACCGTGGCAGACGTATGGGTCATCATTAGACACCGAAGGCTGTGGTCAACTCGACTTCGGTTCGCCTCCCTACTCAACGTCTGAATCGATGGAAAATTCCTTTGGAGGTTCGAGAACGGGATGGTCTTCGCCGTGCGGAACTGGTCAGAGAGCAGATTGTATATTCGGGTATGCTATTGTCCAGTACTTTTTTTCCTTGTGATGCCTCCAGAAACAGGTGGAACCATGCAGAAGTAGCAGTCATTTGCGTGATTGCTTGGCTCTCTCCAAACCGTAGGAACAGCAAAAGGCATCGCCATATTTTTGCCTTTCAGCCACTTTGGAAGATTTCTTGCACATATACTGCAGCATATGTATGGGGCTCAGGCCTTGTCCTGGTCCCCGATCTTGCATCCAAAATAAAACTCATACGCCACTTTCACTATTGGAGTGATGACCCTTTTCTGGCTTGTAAATGTAACAAAATGTATCTGCACTATTAACACAGTTACGAGGCATCACTACTGCTGGATTAAAACTGCAAGGATCACTTGTGTTGTACTCATGACTCAGGGGTAAATGGGAGTCGCTCTAAAAAATAGAAAAGATTGGCTACTTTCATTACAAAGACTTTTTGTGCGTTGCCCAGTGTAATTATTTTCGAATCCCGAATTTTGTTAATAATTAGGGTAAAAATCTCAAAGAATATAAAGTGCCAGAGATCTTTAACCAGTTACCAAAAGAAATCATATATGTAACTAATTTTAGTGATATTAAGGTAAAGGTTAAAAACTATTTAAATCATATCTGTTAATCTGTAATCCTGAGAAACACTGTATCTATATAATTGTTGTATTTTTCTTTATTATGTTCATTTCTATTTAGGCACACTATGTCTTAAGTGTTGTGCACAGTTTTATTATCAAACAATTTGAATTGTTCTATGATTTTTCGATATATGATATACTATCAAAATATTTTATATATACTACCGTCGTAACTTTTTTATGTATGAAAACTGAAGCTCATCCATATTTCTTGCTGAAAAGCTATTAGCTTTGCGGGTAAAATGCAAAAAAAAAACTCTCTATATCTGCGTTTTGGGAAATGACGATGATAATGAATAAATATATTTATCTACTAAATGGGTAAATAAAAGTTATATTGAAAAGAAAAGTAATATAGAACAAGGAAATTCACAGCACATCTTTTTGATTTCACTAGATATTTTAACCCCTATCGAGCTGTTTATAATCAACAGAATAAAGATGAGTGTAGAGGAAAAAATGTCTTGGGCCGGGTATCCTAACCCATGTCCTCCTGATGACGTGTCAGGTGCTCTGAATGCCATCAGCCAGGAGGATTTTCTAGCGTGTCGTGATGTGCCTCTCGCTACTCAGGCAACATAGAGATGGACTCCTCAAATGCCCTTAAACTGACAGTGGTTGATTAGATGGTGTATAGCATTACATCAGCTGTGGAGGAGAGATTGATCTGCGGCCGGTAGCTCAGCGGCCAGAGCACCTAACATGTCATCAGGGTGACGTGGATTGAGATTCCTCCCGGTCCAAGATAATTTTTCGCCTACACCCTTCTTTACTCTGTTGACTCTAAACAGCTCGATAGTGATTTAATACTTGGTACACGCTTATTCGCCCCTGATTAGCTCTGGGAAATTTTACGTTCCCACGGAGGTACGCACTTGTGTGGAAATATTAAGATGACTTTCACTGAAAAGATTCGAACCTGGGTATCCATTCCAATCGCAGTCACTTATAATTGGAAAATTCTATTCCTTATTGACTGCGCTAAAGCTTTCTAGTTAACGTATAGAGCCAAGTCTAATCATTATTACTGTTTAGAGGTAATCCTTTACTCCAGTGGTTCACAACCTTTTCGACACCACAGATCTCCGACAATGTCTTACATTTTCTGCGGACACCCCTAAGAATTATGATTATATTTGGACTTCCATGAATTACCATTCTTCTACGGACTCCCTAAGAAATACCATTCTGTGTACTGGCCCCTACGACTTATTCTTTCTGCGAACTTCCTTCGAATTAACATTCTTCCTGCAGATTCGCAAAGAATTATTCTCACTGCGGATCCCCTAAGAATTAAAAAAAAAATTCTGCGGACCCCTATGAATTACCATTCTTTCTGTGGACTCCTTACGAAGTCTCATTCTTTTTGCAGACTCTCTACGAATAATCATTCTTTATGCGGACTTCAACGATGACTAACTCTTTCTGAAGACTCTCTTCCACTCATTACGAGATCTATTTTAACTGAAATATAAATCTTCGCAACGAGAACTCTCTAAAAGTCCCAGGACTCAATTATATCTCTATAGATATAATTGATATCTATGCATGTATCGCCATCTGTTGTAAATTTATTGGTTAGTTTTGAAATTTGAAAATTAACATTCAGTGAAGAAATTTTATGCTGCATAAATTCTTATGCCATCAACAGTGAATTAATCTTTTGATCAGCACGAGATAGCCAGTGTTGCCATACTGAATTGGCATTCAGGAATTAAAGCGAATCAGAAATTCAGATGAAGTTGAATGTTAAAAGTAATATATATTGAACTACCAATCCTAGTCTTACAATATGCGACTAATGATTTCAAAAATGGCACGGGAGTGATTCAGTCGGTAGCCCGCCAGGCTCGTTTTCAACTTCGAGTCCCAGCTGGGTCAGCGTTGAGATTTATCTCCGCAAAACTCCCCGCCCTGTACATGGTCAGTAGGAGACACCGATGAGCTTAGAAAGGCCGCCGTCCGTCGGATGGGACATTAAGCCTATGTGCGGGAGAGCATATAATGTGCAAGCTGAGGAACACGCTGTATGGCCTTAACGGGAGGTTACCATATGTCTCCCAACAGCTGTTCCAGTGGCTTCCCTCCCCCAATCTTCTCTGAGACTTCGGGTCCCTGTGACCTGGCCATTTAACCCATCGTGTGCAAAAAAGTGCCGCTCAGAGGTAAAACAACCCAATTTTAAAAACGAATCAATGTCAGAGGAAAGAATGACACGCACCGAAGATCACTTGGCAAAAAAAACAGCGTGAAAGGTATTTTAAATGCAACTTTTTAAAATCACTGTTTTTGAAGCTTTCAATGATTCCTCGGGGAGGAAGTTGGTTCTATCGGTATGAGAGTATATTCGTAATCTGCAGTTCATATATTCCAATCCCAAGTGCACCTGGGTTAAGAATTACCTCGGTTGATCCCACCCTGTTTTCGGTGAAAAAGGAGACACCGATGGGCTTGGAAAGGCAACCTTCCGTCTGATGGGACATCAAGTCCAGCTCTATGTGAAAGAGTATACATCCTGTTTTTCAGGGAGTTCTTTAACGTATACATCCTGTATACGTTAAAGAATACCCTGAATGTCCTAGATAGGAGCTTTCATCTGCCTCCTAACAGCTGTCCAGTGGATCCCATTCCTCAACATTCTTTGAGCTCTTTCGGGTCATTGTGACCTGGCTACTTACCCCATTCTGAACAAAAAAAGTTTCGCTCAGAAATGAAACAATCAAACCCTAACTCTCTCCTTACAGTTGTTCAAAGATATCCCTTCGCCAACCTTCACTGACTTAGGGGTCTTTGTAACCTGACTATTTAGACTATTTTGTGCAAAACAAAGTCTGCCCAGATGTAAAATAACCCAAATTCACTGATTCCTCTTAGATGTGATTTGACTACCAGCTGTGATTATAATAAAATGTGCAACTTCCAAAATTCTGGAAGGCTGGGTTGTTTTACCTCTGAGCGGCACTTTTTTTGCACACTATGGGCTAAATGCCAGGTCACATGGACCCCGAAGGCTCAGAGAAGGTTGGGGGAGGGGACCCACTGGAACAACTGTTGGGAGACAGATGGTAACCTCCCGTCAAGGCCATCCAGCGTGTTCTTTAAAGTGCACAGGGTATGGCTCTCCCGCACACGGGGCCACGGCTTAACGTCCCATCCGACGGTCGGCGGCCTTTCCAAGCCCATCGGTGTCCGCTACTGACCGTGGGCAGGGCGGGGAATTTTGCGGAGATAAATCTCAACGCTGATCCAGCTGGGACTCGAACATGGGAACTACAGATTACGAGCCTGGCGCGCTACCGACTGAGCCACCCCCGCCCCAAAATTCTGGAAGGGAAAAAAATAATGAAATATTATAGCATTTCCTTGTCCCAGATTGCCGCTAGTGTATTTGAGATTTCTAGATAGATTCTCAAAAGCAATTTATATTTTCCAATCCTAAGTTGCCTTTATGTTACTTACTGATCGACGACGTAGTATCAGGGAATAACAGGACGATTAATTCTTGAAAAAATGAAGAATGCATATCCTATTTTTTGTCCTCAATCTCAACAGATTAGAAGTGTGCTTCCCTCCGATAACAAATCATAAATAAATTCAAGGTAGAGTACGCAATTCAGGAAAAAGAAAAAGTTCATACCTAATAACTATCATAAGTCACTCTATTCAACTTTCAGTGATGTACATAAATTTGATTTCACAAGCCAATCACTTTCGAGGAAAGATTAAGCCTCGAACTCCCAAAACCTGACGTAAAGAGGAAATGTGACTTTGGCATTTGCCGACGAAGGCCCATTGCTAGTTGCAATGAGAAAGTGAGCACAGTTACTAGATTAGTGATGCCATCATCTTTCCTCGTAGAGTCGATATCGATTTTTTTTTGTGGATATGGGAATTTTCCGCATGAATAACCTTCTTCCAAATAACAGTTCTTATTTCTTCTATGTATTTGTAGATATTTTCGATTTTGTCATCTTACGGAAAATATGGGATATTTGTAGGCAAACTGCAATGAAATATATCAGAAGTAGGGTAATTCTATGTAATAATACGCTATCTTCGTCGGTGTGGTAACGTAGTTCAGTTGACAGAGGAGAAACGAGATACGTTAGCTGACGTCATGCATATATGAGGCTCGATGTAGATTTCACTATGTATTAACCTTTAAAAATTATATTTAAGTAAAAATTGAGCAATCAAAGCTTTTTTAACGTTATATTATACAGTTATTTATTGTTTAGTCTATCGTCAAAGGAATTTATCAAATGACTATATTTCTAAATGTATTTTACTAGATAATCAGCAGATTATTTTTCACTGAATAGCAACTTGACTGCACCGTCACGTTAAACAGTTCGCACGTAACGTTCTAATGGTTCTAGCGGAAATCATGTCCGCATGGTTTTATCCGCACACGCATGGTCTAATCCGCAAGGTTTTATCCGTACACACATGGTCTAATCCGCAAGGTTTTATCCGCACACGCATGGTCTAATCCGCAAGGTTTTATCCGCACACGCATGGTCTAATCCGCAAAGTTTTATCCGCACACGCATGGTCTAATCCGCAAGGTTTTATCAGCACCCGCATCTGCATCCGCAAAACTTTATCAACATCCGCGTACATTGGCTACTTAATAATAATCATCGACATTTTAGAAATGCTTGAAATCCGATCTACACAGTCGTATCAGAATAATATGACCACCTACCATAGTATATGTATTGTAGGTGGTCATGTTACTCTGATACGACTGTGTATGTTTGTGAATAAAATAAATCAGTCTAATGGTTTATTAATGATTAATTAATACCCGAAAAAAATATACCGAGAAAAATAGAAAGCTGTTAAAATATGCTTTACTAAATTTAGACAACAATTTGTTCAATTCTAATTTTTAAATTCTTCTGAATTTCAAGTCTATTATGCATCATAATTCAAGATCTGAATATTTTTCATCTTTTTTTTACTTCGAAAAATTCAGCTATTTTTGTTATCATTATCACCATCCTCAAGCAGCCATGGGTTACGGAGGTCCAACCAGATTGTGCAACATAGTTCTCCAAACACATCGCTCCTGAGCTGCATCTGCTGCATCTCGCCACTGCAGACCAATTCTAACAAGGTCCTGTTTGACATTGTCTGCCCACTGCATCCTAGGTCTCCACCTCTTTCTGAGGCCTTTAGCCACACTCTTCATAACCCTATTCGCTAATCTATAATTATCCTTACGGGCAACATGACCAAACCAATGGAGTTCCTCTCTGCATAATATCCTGTTCAAAGGAGATTGCCGACTCCTTTGCCTAACCTCATCATTACTTACAAAGTTGATCCACCTAATACCCAAGATACTGCGTAAGCATCTAAAATCAAAAACTTCAATTTTCTGTTATCTTGTTTACAAAGCGTCCACGTTTCACTACCATAACTAACCCTAGAATCATATTCTACACCTAGAAAGAACCAAACTATTATACAGTCTAATTTTAGTCTTTAGGTGCATACGCTTATTTCTCCACAATCTCCATAAATTCTTAAAAGTCCCTGCAGCTATCCCTATTCGTCAGTTAATCTCATATCGCACATCACCAGTATCTGTTACCTAGCTCCCAAGGTAATTAAACTGTGACACCTGCTCAAGACTGCAACCATTCAGATTAACTGAATCACAGCCTGCCTGACCAATTTTAATCACTTTAGTTTTCTCTCTGTTTATAATCAAACCTACTCTACTACCAGTTTCATCAACAGTTCGAATAAAAGAATCTACTACCATCTCATCAACATCATTTGCCAAAAGAGCTAAATCATCAGCATAATCTAAATCAGAAATTTTTAAACATCTATGCCATTTAAGGCCAAAATCTTTCTCTTGCAGTGAATTTCGTATATAATCAAAGAGAAAAGGAGACGAAATGCACCCTTGTCGAACACCAGAAGTAATGCTAAACCAATTGCTTCAAGTCTTACCAACTCTCGTTTTAGATTAAATTGTTTTGAAATAATGCTTATTTTTCAAGTTATTAACGCGTTTCCGTTGTTAAATATTGCAACTTCCATGGTTCTTTAAATACTGAATAATTATTCTTGAAAAACGAGATTTACATAGATTTCATTGAGATATTTGATTAATCGTCAATGTGTTTACAAAGACGTAGAAGTTCAGAGAATCAAATCTGATTTCTTCTGTGTCTAGGGAGACACAAAATGCATATATCGCAACCACACGGTATAGGTTTTACATTTTTGATGGAAAACTCCAAAGTATTCTCCTTTTATTTGCGAAATATCTTAAAATATGTGTGATTTTGGATTTTGAAACATTAATGCATGTTACAACTTAGGTTTTATTATTAATAATACACTAATACTGATTATACCGTATAGGGTCCTACCCAAGGGAAATAAATCGCTCTAATGGTTTATTACCGAGTATTACAGGGTATCTAGACCCCTTCCCCCCACGTACGAAATTCCAGTCGTCTTATACAAAATCTCAAATTTGTATATATTTTTTAATATCCAAAACACTTGTCTTTGTATAATTTTTTGTTTTTATTTTAGTCCATATTCTACACTCATTGTTCACTCAGAGCCTCCTCGTCATTTTCAAAAAGCGAACAACATTCAATAAACATGTTATAGGCTTATTTATGGAGCAACTCACTCTGACACATAGCGTCAGCATACACATGACACATAACGTCAGGTACTCCGATATTCAATCTTGTCAATAGAAGAACAAGAGGTCATCCTCTTACGATCGATGTGCCTTTTGCTCGAAAGAACTGTACCATTCCTTTGTGTGCCTTGTTAGAAGAGTATGGAACTCCCTTCACAGCGAGATTGTCACTTCTACAAGTGATGTTTCTACTTTTAAACTGAAGGGATTTGGGGCGGGGGTGGCTCAGTCGGTGCCGCGCCAGGCTAGTAATCTGTAGTTCTCAGGTTCGAGTCCCAGCTGGGTCAGCGTTGAGATTTATTTCCGAAAAATTCTCCGCCGTGCCTACGGTCAATAGGGGGGCACCGATGGGCTTGGAAAGGCCGCCGTCCATCGGATGGGACGTTAAGCCGTGGTCCCTTGTGCGGGAGAGCCATACCCTGTGCACGTTAAAGAACACGCTGGATGGCCTTGAAGGGAGGCTACCATCTGTCTCCCAACAGCTGTTCCAGTGGGTCCCCCCCAACCTTCTCTGAGCCTTCGGGGTCCATGTGCCCTGGCCATTTAGCCCATGGTATGCAAAAAAGTGCCGCTCAGAGATAAAACAACCCAACCCAAACAACTGAAGAGATTTGACTTATCACCATTTCTCAAATGTTTCAGATTTTGATGTACTTTCCATTGTCCGGTATCAGTGTGCTGTTATAGCACCTTCTGGCCTTCTCTGTAATAATAATAAAGTCCCCAAAACTAAATCCTATATACGTGCCTGATACCGTACAAGGTTCGTTGAAATGAAAAATGAACAATCTTTATATTATGGTAATGGACTGAATTATCCTTGAACCCTCACACAGGTAAACTTGTCTACATAGAAGGGAACACATTAAACCTAGAATTACTGGCAAGTATTGGCTTGAATGCCTTAGACATTGTATGGAGGATTCCAGAGAAACCCGCATGAAATCATTCAAAGCTGAACAATGTGCGGTATGCTGACGTTTATGTTTCTGAACCGTGGTGACATCAAATCGCAAAGATAACGCGAAAGTATGGGCATTCCAAGGCATGCAATAAAGTCGAGGAAATAGGATTTTTGGGCAAAAGGCTATTGTGTTGCATGACAACGTCTGTTCCCATAACTGTTCAAGTAATAATAACAGAGTTGAACAATCTCCGTCCCGTGCCACCATGTTCTCATACGAACAAGGCTTTTTCTTAATAATAAAATCTTTTTTTTACACGAGTTACAAATAATTGCGGGTAAATCTACAACGGTGGATCATTTAGTTCATAGACTAACAATGTCTTACGATGTCGTCCTTCATCGTGTGCTTTTCTCAAACTGTTCCCCACTGAAATTTATATACTTAAGCCATCGACTAATCAAGACATCGAATGCTTCCTGCATGCTATTTTGTTGTGAAAGTTTTCTGAATATCGTCATTTTGTGGCCGCTTGAGACTCGTCGTTATTTCCGAAAAGCGACAGCCTTTTAACACTGTTTTACAGCTTTGGGAAGAAGTGGAAAGCGCAAGGTGCAAGAACTGGGGAATAAAAGGTGATATTCTAGAATTTAAACACTGATGTTGATGACCACAGTGTGAACCAAAGCAGCATTATGAGGCCTCGTGTTGTCGTGGTGCAGAAACCATTTCTTTCAGAAGAATTCTGGTCATTTTGCACGAATTACGCGACGAAGATTTGTTCGAAGGACTTCTGCATGACAACCTTATTCATTGTATGGCATAAAATGTGTTACAAGAAAGCTTTTGCAATCAAAAATCACCAGACATATTTTCTACCTGTCGATCTCACAGCTGGACATTTTGTAGGCGAGGTGTATTTGAGTGTTTCCATTCGCTGGACTGACGTTTCTTTTCCTGATCGTAATGGTAAATCCAAGTCCCGTCTCTGGCCATAATATGTTGCAAGAATCTTTCATCTTTCTCCTCAAATCTCTAGCTCTCATAGCCCGTGGTTTCATTTCTGCACGAACTGTCAAGATTGACCGAATTTAGCCAACTTGACCAAATGGTCCCAGATTTCGTACACGGGTTCTTTCTAAGTGATGCCGTGTTGCGTTAAAAAAATTCGGTTCCCATCTGCATAGGGACTCCTTAATATGATAACGTCCAGAGGACTAGGGGGATCGGCAACGGCAGCAGATTTACATATTCTAATGATTCTTATGTTCACATTTAGGGAATAGTAAGTGACAATAAAGGATTTAGCAACTTCGGTTTCCCGAAAGAATAGCTTGATGAATATATTTTGCTTATCGCAAGCTCCCCTTTTGATAGTTCGACCTGAACTTCGCAACTGTAACTAGGATGACAACGAGAAATACTTTTTGAAATTTTGAAGTGTGTACTATAATTTTCCGACTAGTTATGGCTGCCAGAGAGAGACACAGACATCTTTTCTTCCAACCAGTTTCTTCCAACCATTCAACACGTTTTTGCTTTTGTTTTGGAGACGAGGTTATGCAGAATCCAACAGGCACAAATTTTTGACATTTTCCATCAGGGATAAAAACGTGAAATATTTCTTTCGATTTTACTTGGAACGTTCCAAAATAATACATTTCATTTCTGTGAACCGAAATAGAAAACTGATTAAAACCGATTTTAATTTCATAATTAATAATTCCGAATTGCATGTTTTAATGCATTGCATGTTTTAATTGCATTTTTTAATAAATCAAAAAGCATAGAACATAAGCAACTTAAAATGACTGAGATACCTTTAAATTTATTATATAAACACTGCATAAATGAATGTTTCCAAATATATGTAATGTGTTGAAATATATAAATAATTCTCTTATATACAACTCTTATATAAGTATATATCAAACACAAGTTGCTAGAATATAAACATTTTTATGTAACTAATTTGATTAATCTGAAGAATATAATATCTTCGTATAGTTTTCCGCATATGTTTGGAAATTATTTTCCAAACATTTAATCGTATATGTTTGTACTCTGGGAACTCAGTATAAATTTCAATTCAAAAATGCTCATTTAATCTTTGTCACGAAAAACTCAAAAATCGCAGTTAAAACAAAACTAGTCGAAACGTGGTATAAAATGGATTTAATGTAAACTTAGTTAGTAGTTAAAATTGCATCCAATATTTAGAAACGCATTCACCTATCTACAGACGTCATCCAAAAGTTTGAAAAATAATACAATAAATTGCTTGAAGAGGAAAACGGCTAAAATGTTATTTATATATATATATGCACGGTATAATATTATCTTTTCACCATGGTTAATGCGTAAACTGGATGATCCACCCCCAGAAAAATCGAGAGTTGACCGAATCATCCATTAGTTCGAATTTCCTTTGCTGCAGGTTGATAAGTACTATTATTCCGCAGAAGAGACTACTTCAAAGAGTAATTGAAGCACCTCGAGAAATCGAGCTGTGGAATTTGACAATTGAACCTTCTCACCCCCCACCCCCACCCTAGCCCTCATGTGGGCTAGTGGGGTAAAATCTCCTCACGGTTCAATGTTCTATGTAAATAATTGTCAAAACAAGACGGAACATAAATTTCGTAATCTTTAAATTTTAAACATCATATATTCGCTAGAGATAATATGTGAATATTCCAGTTTCCGATTAATTTTCAATAACAAAAATTATGTAGCTGAACATTACCCAGCACTGCCCGGGTCACTATTTTAAGATGCAATCTGTATATTTCGATTTTTCACTGCACTAAAGTTAGTTTTACGAATACCAACACTGTCTACCCAACTCACCCCGTCTTCAACACTGCATAAATGGATAAACCCTTTAACGCACAGTTTCAACATCAAGAATTTCCCGGCGTTGCTCAGTCGTTGTTGACGTCAGCAGGGAGTTCTCCTAACCCGTGGTTTCATTTCTAGAGGAATTTTCGAAATTTACTGAATTTCACCAATTTAACCGAATTTTCCTAAATGTTATACGAAAGTTCACCCTATGCGATGACGTATGTGTGTATGACCCTTATGTTCAGTTGTAACCTAATGTGGTGTTCATCTATCAAAAAAGATATGTCTGTGACAGCCATAGCTCATGGGGAAATTGTGGTAAACGCTTCAAAATTTCGCAGTCTTTCTGGTTATCATCAAATTTATTTATTTTTGGGTGCAGTGACGACAACAATGGATTTTCCCCTCTGCGACACGGCAAGGGGTGCAGTGACGGCAACAATGGATTTGACACCGAATTCAGTTTCTCAAAGGAATTGCATGGTAAATATTTTTTGCTTGTAGTAATCTCCCCTTCTAATATTTCGACCTGAAATTTGCCGCTATAACTCGGATGGGGGCGGGGGGGGGAGGCTCAGTCGGTTGCGCGCCACACTCGTAATCGGCAGTTCCCAGGATCGAGTCGCACCTGGGCCAGTTTTGAGATTTATCTCTACACATTAGGGGACACCGATGGGCTTGGAAAGGCCGCGGTCCATCGGATGGGTTGTGTTGTTTTTCCTCAGAATGGCACTTTTTTGTACACCATGGATTAAATGGACAGGTCACAAGAACCCCGAAGGCTCAGAGAAGGTTGCAGGGAGGAGACCCGCTGAATAGCTCTTAGGTGAGAGATGGCTCCCTGCCGTCAAAGCCATCCAGCATGTTCTTTAACGTGAACAGGGTATGGCTATCCCGCACATATGGCCACGGCATAACGTCCTATTCAACGAACGGTGGCCATTCCAATCCCATCGGCGTCAACTACTAACCGTGGGCAGGGATGTGAGTTATGTGGAGATTCATCTCAGCGCTGGCTCAGCTGGGATTCGAACGTGGGAACTGCAGATTACGACCCTGGTCTGCAACCGACTGAGCCAACCCCGCACCCCGTCGGATGGGACGTAAAATCATGGTCCTGTTTGCGGGAGAAACATACCCTTCACGTTAAGAAAAACAAAACGCTGGATAGCCTTGACAGGAGGCTACCAACTATCTCCTAACAGCTGTCCAATGGGTCTCCTCCCCCAACCTTCTCTGAGCCTTCGGAGCCGTTGTGACCTGGCTATTTTCCCTATTGTGTGAAAAAAAAAGTGGAACTCAGAGATAAAACAACACAAAAATAAATAAATCTGATGACAACCAAAAAGACTGCGAAATGTTTAAGCGTGTACCACAATTTCCCGATGAGTTATGGCTGTCAGAGACACACAGACGTAATTTTTTATAGATTAACACCACATTAGGTTAAAACTAAGGCAACTTCGGCTACAAAAATCCATAACAGGGTTTAGTTTGGTAATAAGTTGAAATGAAAAAAGACTAACTGAAGGAATAATGGAAATTATTAACTACAGTTTGTATAGACTTCTAGAAATAAAATATTCTAAAAATAAAATAAAAAATATATATCTGTGATTCTTAACGCTAGGGGTTGAGATTTATCTCCGCAAAATCCCCCGCCCTGACCTCGGTCAGTAGGGGACACTGATGGGCTGGGAAAGTCCACCGTCCGCCGGATGGGACGTTAAGCCGTGGCCCCGTGTGCGGGAGAGACATACCCTGTGCACATTAAAGAACACGCTGGATAGCTTTGACGAGTGACTACCATCTGTCTCCCAACAGTTGATCCAGTGGGTCCCCTCTCCCAACCTTCTCTGAGCCTTCGGGGTCCATGTGACCTGGTCATTTAGCCCATGGTGTGCAAAAAAGTGCCGCCCAGAGGTAAAACAACCCAACTTAACGGTCGGGTGTTAAAGAATTGAACTATGGCTCAATAAAGATAACTTTTACTGTCGAGCTTTAAATGAGGTGCAGCAGGACTCCATCTGCTGTCGCTTCATAATTTATCGGTTTTGAATCCAAGATAAAGTTTGAATAATTGTTTCATTCCTCTCGTTTTCCCTCACAAAGTTTTCTTTTTGTTTCCGGTGGCTAATTGCATGAGTGGCTTCGTCTCAGATTGTGAGCGCGGTGCCTTAGGAGAAATTAATTTTGTAACTTTAAGATGAGAATAGTGCCGCAGATGGATAATTAAATGATACTTAGTAATATCTCCTGACCTAGTCTAGGAAAAGAAATATTTCTAGATCATTAGCAGGATGGTGATCAGAGCTGAATTTTTTTTGACACCCCAGTGAAAAGAAACCTTTTCACTGACCACTTTTCATGACGACAAAAATATAATGCATACCAAGAGATGTACAAAGTTTAGCAGGTGTATTCGTGATCGTGTATTTAACTCTCATTAGCAGCACTAGTTTCAAAGAAATTCAAACTTTATACAGTACTTTACTAAAATAAGAGATCCACGTTAAGTCAATAGGAATCGAACTTCGAAGCGCTAAAACTTCTGAAATATGTATTTAATGGCAACTGAAGATAAATTAAATATCACAATCAAATCGTTTCAAATCTCGATTTTTCAACAATATGCATTCTGTAAATAGCATTAAAAATAGCTGGATATTTAAAAATAAATTGTTTTTAATTATGAGATAACATAATTATTATTCATGATTGTCTAATATTGAAATAATCATTACGCATTTTAAAACATATTTATTTTGAAAATGGTTTGCAACGATATTAATTTTTAAGTTTTAATTAATTTCTGAGGAAAATTCTTATGACGCATTTCAATTGTGAAATATTCTAACTTCCATAACTCTTAAATTATTCAACGAATATTGTTGAAAATCTCATTTTAAATAGAGTTGATTATAATCTTTATCTTCAGTTAGATTCCCATTGACATAACATAGAAATTCTGAAATATTTGGGCAAGGAACTATATTTTACTTTACGGAACAAATCGCTCAGTACTTTTTTTCTGTGTATGGTGTCCTTATCGTTCTGAATACTTTACAAGTAGCCCGAATGACGTCACATTCAAAACTTCATTTGATGTTCAAAAGTGATTTGACATTTTTATCTGTAAAGTTATGAAACTTGATGTTTGTCTCAAAGAATTTTTTTTTAATCTTTCAACTGCAGCAGCCAGGGGCATAGCTATGGAGGGGATCGGGGGGGGGGGGGGGCGGAGGTACCCCCCCATCCCCTCGAAGGTTAATTGGAGTTGGCAAAATTCGAAGCGACTTTGTAAAATCCAGGTGAATTCTGAAAATTGGGACTTTTTATTTGTAAAATTAAGAGGAGTTAGCAAAATTTAAACAAATTGGCAAAATCTATGGTAGTTATCAAAATTGGGGCAAGTTGACAAAATCTAGGGCAGTTGACAAATTTCGAAGCCACTTGGTAAAATACAGGTGAGTTGTGAAAATTGGGATTGGTTTTGTGAAATTAAGGAGAGTTGACAAAATCGAGAGAACTTTAAAATTCTAGGGTAGTTGCGAAAATTCCAACTGACATTGTAAAATTGCGGTGAGTTGAAAAAATTGGGATTTTTTCTGTAAAATTATGGCAAGTTGGCAAAATCTAGGGGAGTTCGCAATATTAGAAGCCACTGGTAAAATACAGTCAAGTTGTGAAAATTAGGATTGCTTTTGTGCAATTAAGGACAGTTGGCGAAATGTGTGTGGCAAAATTCGAAGTGACTTGATAAATTCAGAAGTGTTGTACTACTGTCATGCATTACTCTCACTACATGACTGTCGTGATTCTGTGGTAGCGGGACTTGCTTGGAGAACTAAATTGCACGGACCTCCGTAGCCCATGGCTGCTTGAGGATGATGATGATGACCGGCGTATACCTCAGACTTGCTGCGCCAAGTGATGTCTAGAAATATGTCCAACAATTCACGCACGAGAGTTGTATAGGGACGACACAGTTTATTCACATTATATACAATCACGTGCTAGGGATGGGCTCGACTTTGTAGGCTTTTGCTGCATTGCTGCTGCAAACAATTATGTAATGAGGTGGTGAACCGCACTTTGCAGATTCTCGCTTTATCGACTTCAAACTCCGCGAAAGGATATCCCACCTTTGCCTACAACGTGGTTCACTAAGAACTCTCTTCAGTTCCGGGGAGGCTCAGTCGGTAGCGCGCCAGGCTCGTAATCTGTAGTTCCCAGGTTCGAGTCCCAGCTGGGTCAGCGTTGAGATTTATCAACGCAAAATTCCCCGCCCTGCCCACGGTCAGTAGGGGACACCGATGGGCTTGGAAAGGCCGCCGTCCGTCGGATGGGACGTTAAGCCGTGGCCCGTGTGCGGGAGAGCCATACCCTGTGCACGTTAAAGAACACGCTGGATGGCCTTGACGGGAGACTACCATCTGTCTCCCAACAGCTGTTCCAGTGGGTCCCCTCCCCCAACCTTCTCTGAGCCTTCGGGGTCCATGTGACCTGGCCATTTAGCCCATGGTGTGCAAAAAAGTGCCGCTCAGAGGTAAAACAACCCAACCCGGACCACCGAGATGTGAAAAATCCGTCACCTGGTCAGAGAATCTGATTTCCATCACCAAGAACGGGCGTGGTCACATTTGGAGAAAGCAACATGAGGACAAGGCACCAGGATGCACCACTGGTGTTCGGCAGGATGGTGATCATAGAGTTTTTTTGTTTTCATGGCATTCCCTGGGTCCACTCTTCATGATGAATCAATTGCTCGATGGGACTGCGTACCTTTCTATCATCAAAGACCAAGATCTCTTTATTATGATAGTAAATCTAGACAGCTCCAGCGCCTATCAACAAGATAACGTGCCATACCACACGGACCAGCAGATTGCAAACTGCTTTCAGGAACATGTCAATGAAATCTCCTTCCTCCCATGGCCACCAAACCCGCCAGATCTCAACCCAACCAGGCATGTTTAGAACCTATTAGAAAAGGTGATTCAGTGTTCCGACCCTCCACTGGTTAATGTGCAGCCATAACAGGATACACTGTGGAACGCACTGGTAGCACTACTACAGGACACACCTGCAACACCTTGACCGAACGTGTATGGGCTGTATTATGGGCAAAAGGCAGCTCCACGAGGTATTTGGTAGGTGATGCTAATACAAAGCCAACTCGGTGTATGTATATATTCAGGTGCAGATCAGCAGAGGGGTGGGGGGAGTAGGTTGAGTGTTGTAATGTCCAGGACTAGCAGAGCGGGGGGGGGGGGAGAGTAGGTTGAGTGTCGTGGTGTCCAGGGCCCTCAGCTGGACAATCCCCGTCCAGCTGAGGGTATATAATGTTTTAGAAATTAGTGATTTGGCAACTTCGTGTCAAGTGACACGAAGTTGCCAGATCACTAATTTCTAAAAAAATCGTTGCCAGATATTTTTTCTGAATTCTGTAATCAACCATAGTGTTCGGATACTTTTTTGAGCGACTGTAGTTTGAGAACGGCAAATAGCTTCCGTGCTGACGCTCCAGGAGTTGTAGGAGTGTGAACTATCCACAAAATGATGTTGAAATCTTACGAAAATTATATTTCATTGCAACCCGGGCCACTCTGCTGTAGCTGTTTTCTTTTAAAAAAAAGTCCCAGTCTTCTCCTCTCTATATTGATGATTATATATATTAAAAGGATTGTTTTTTAGTCACAATTTACATAAAACGCTTATTTTAAAAGTTATAGCGCTTCGGAGTCAATATCCCATTGACATAACATGAGATGGGCTGATCATAATTCAGTGGTCACTAAGTGTATATTTATTATTTAATATCATATTTTGCATTAATATGGATTTCAGCTTCAGATAGATATTAGCGCCACAATACAACACACAAATACATATAAACTTAGAGCAGGAGTCGGTAGCGAGCCAGTTTCATAACCTGCAGTTCCCAGGTTAGAGTCCCACGTGTGCAAGCTTTGAGATTTATCTCCGCTAAATAAAGCCTGTGGGATTGGAAAAACATAAAGCTGTGTACCCGTGTGCTGGAGAGCCATACTATGTGCACGTTAAAAAACACGCTGGATGGACTTGATGGAAGACTTCCATCTGTCATATCTGTCCAGTGGGTCCCTTTCCACAACTTTCTTCTTATTCCTTGGGATCCGTGAGACCTGACCATTTAGCCCACTGTGTGCAAAAAAAGTGCCGCTCAGAAGTAAAACAATCCAACAACATAAAAATGCCTTTTCTATATTTAGCGTCCTCTAACTATGAAAATACAAACCACCTAAGGATTTGAAAAAAGCTATTTTATAGTACTTCATTAGTACCAATTTAAGTAAAAAAAACATTTTTCTAATTATCTCTTAAAGCGAAACAGTTGGGTCAGCATTGAGATTTGTCTCCGCAAAATTACCTGCCCTGCCACAGTCAGTAGGAGACACCGATGGGCTTGGAAAGACCGCCGTCCGTCGGATGGGACGTTAAGCCGTGGTCCCGTGTACGGGAGAGCCATACCCTGTGCACGTTAAAGAACACGCTGGATGGCGTTGACGGGAGGCTACCATCTGTCTCCCAACAGCTGTTCCAGTGGGTCCCCACCCCCAAGGGGCGGGGATGGCTCAGTCGGTAGCGCGCCAGGCTCGTAATCTGTAGTTCCCAGGTTCGAGTCCCAGCTGGGTCAGCTTTGAGATTTATCTCCGCAAAATTTCCCGCCCTGCCCACGGTCAGTAGGGGACACCGAAGGGCTTGGAAAGGCCGCCGTCCGTCGGATGGGACGTTAAGCCGTGGCCCCGTGTGCAGGAGAGCCATACCCTGTGCACGTTAAAGAACACGCTGGATGGCCTTGACGGGAGGCTACCGTCTGTCTCCCAACAGCTGATCCAGTGAGTCCCCTCCCCCAACCTTCTCTGAGCCCTCGGGGTCCATGTGACCTGGCCATTTAGCCCATGGTGTGCAAAAAAGTGCCGCTCAGAGGTAAAACAACCCAACCCAACTCCACCCCACCCCCAACCTTCTCTGAGCCTTCGGGGTTCTTGGGACCTGACTATTTAGTCCATGGTGTGCAAAAAATTGCCACTCAGAGGTAAACCAACCCAACCCAACCCACCCCCTGGGTGTAAGAGAACAACACACTGTTGCAAAATCAAACCTGATGACTTTCACATTCTACCATGAAAATTTGGAATTTCTAGCGTAAATACATCGCTTGCAAAATTTGTTTGAAAGTTTGCAATTTTGAAATTGGGATATTGGGATAGTGAAAATCATAATATTTCATTAATACTCATCCGACACAAAAATAATTTTTAATTTATCTCTACAAACAAGCATTTAAACTCTGCCTTGGGGATAACTGCTCAACTCAATATTGTCAATGCAAATCTCCGTGACCTTTAAATCTCGTGACCTTCACCATTCCACCACCAAAATTGGGATTTTCCCGCATAAATGCATCGTTTGTAATATTCGCTTAAAACTTTGAAATTTTAAGCTTTTTCCACCTTTCAGAGGGCGCAATTATAACTTTTGGAAGATTCGAAAAGTGCCAATCGTAATATATCATCAATACCTATTCAACACATAAAAAAAATGTTTCATTTATCTCTAATAAACGAAGAATTTCGCTGTTTACATACAGACAGACGACAAAATAAAATCATTATCTCGTTGTTTATCAAAAACGAGAAAAAAACTGTTGTTTTGAGAAAGTAAGACACAGAAAATACACTTAAATTTAAAAAAAAAGAAAAATGCGCCTCCATAAGAAAATAAATATGACAAATTGTACAAACATCTTAAATGTAGGGTGAAACTCTTCATGATCACTTTTCTCAACATTCATTTTGTGCCTCACCAGTTCTTTTCTCCCTCCTCCTCCTCCTCTCCACCCGTGAAATACCTCCCAGCGTCAGAGAAAGCGAAATTATTCTCCACTAACTAATTAAACCTTTCAAAACGACATGGAAACCACTCGAAATTTCCTTCCTCTTTGTAATTACTCGGTGCAGCATGGGTGAAGTAAATAGATTGTGCCCATAATTCTCTCTGGTTCTTCCTTCTGCTACCGTGATGAGGTCTCTTCATCCGAAGCTGAGAATGCCTGAGGGTGGAAGATGCGAGACACACGGTGGGGGAGGAGGGAGACTCGGTGGTGGGTGGTGTTTGGATTCGGGGATCATGCGCGGAGTTCATGCAGAACGCTTTATTTTACAGAGGATGCGGAAATGCGAGACGGGAGCAAGTAAGCATGACAAAAGTGAGTAAACGTGTGTCCAAACGCCGCTGTCTCGATGAGCGCTAAAATAAGAGCAAAGATAATTTTCATCTCTCTGTTTATTATTAATCATTGTCCATGAAGAATGTCCATTCATTACAACGAAATGCAAATGAATATATTAATTTGGCTGAGTTAATTAAAGCAATTACACTATGATTCAAATATAACTAAAAGAAACGTTCGATATTTGATAGAGATAAGATGCAAAATGTTAATGCTAGCAGAGAGTGAATGGGTAATCTACGATTTCATTAGACATTTCGTGTTTTTTTTTAATTTATTAGCTCTTTAAAAAACTATTTAATGTTTTTTTTTTCTATCTTCGTCTGTAGATGTCCAACATTTTTGTTTTTAGATAAGTTAAAAATTTACGTTGGGTTCTACAGGAATTGAATAAAAATTTCGTTTCGCATTCCTGGAAACTCCTAATAGCTTTAATAACGCCCTCTCACGGTGAGAATAGTAGAAAATGCTATTTTCTTAATGAATATTGGAAACGATATATTTATGCTAGAAATAATTCATAGAAGTGAAATTTGATGGTAGAGTATGATGGTTGAGAAGTTTTCACTGGCAACAATGATATGCCCCCTTACCCCAAGGAGAGTAGAAAAACGCAACTTTTTTATTGTTTTAAGTTGAAAAAGGAAAAATTATTTTTATCGTTTATAGTAGGGTGACCAAACGTCTCCGTTTTCCGAAGACAGTCCCTGGATGAAAATCTCTGTCCCCAACGAATAAATGTTCCCGGAAACTGGGATGTAGCCAGAGAGGGGTGGAGGTCCCCGACCCCTCCCTTCACACCGAAAATCCTCTCATCTTATACTAAATCTCAAACTTGCCCTATCTGCTTTGAAGTTGAAAACAGAATTTTATTTTAGCCCCATATTTTATGTCTGACAATAAAAATAGATTAAAAAAAACCACCATAAAATCCTGTTCAATGTAGAATATTATTTCAACCTTTCCTGCTCGGTGAAATATTTTAGCAATAGGGAAACCCTACTCAAGTCTTATTCTCAGACTTGAGTTAGACCCTCCGAAGCTCAATTCTTAGAGCCACCCCGAAACTGAATTCCTCTCCCCCGAAAAAAATTCCTCTGTACGTGCCTGCCCGAAAGTTTCGCCAGAATTTATCTTTAGATATTTTTTTAAATTTTGAGTTAACTGCACAGCATAATTATATATAGTTTACTAACATAATAGCAACATTTACGAAAAATTGGTGGATAATGCAGGTGACTAAAACATTGAGGTTAGAATCATCGTATTATATAATAGGCGTAATTCCGAAAGGGCGAAGAACGGGCTCAAACATGCGACCATCTGTGGCGGAAATTGAGTTTCCCCGTGTCTCCTCAGCTACTGGAGTGATTGGTTCCAAATTTGGTGGGGTGGTCGCACTCAGTTTTAAACCTGTTGGGGTAACAGATCGGGTTTCCAGCTGCAGTGGATCGGGTGTAATTCCTCGGAAAGCGTCCGAAAATTCTGGGATAGCTGCTGTCGCCTACCTTGTAAATCGAGTTGTGAGTAGTACATGTGGAAAGCTGCGAAGGAAGTTATCAATGGGCATAAGTTTGGCGGAATTTAATTGTGACTGGAGTGGTGAAAAGTTGTGAATGATGTTATCAATGGACATAAATTTGGCGGAATTTAATTGAGACTGGAGGGGTGAAAAGTTTAGAATGAAGTTATCAATGGACATAAATTTGGCGGAATTTAATTGTAACTGGAGGGGTGAAAAGTTGTGAATGAAGTTATCAATGGACATAAATTTGGCGGAATTTAATTGTGACTGGAGTGGTGAAAAGTTGGAATGAAGTTATCAATGGACATAAATTTGGCGGAATTTAATTGTGACTGGAGTGGTGAAAAGTTGGAATGAAGTTATCAATGGACATAAATTTGGCGGAATTTAATTGTGACTGGAGTGGTGAAAAGCTCTGAATCAACTTATCAATGGACATAAGTTTGGAGGAATTTATTTGTGACTGGAGTGGTGAAAAGCTGTGAATGAAGTTATCAATGGAGATAAGTTTGGCGCCAAACTGTAGTGAGACCAGACGCCACACGAAAACGAAAAAGTTTGATCACTCTAGTTGACAGCACGCAACTGAATTCAAGTTGAATTTCCAAACGCCTCGGAGAATTCCTCTGTAAATCTAGTTACCCTAGTTTCTAGATACTAATAAAATATCACTATTTGCGTTTTTCCATCATACATTAATTCGAATTTCTGCTGTTAAATGGTGCTAAAAAGATGATAACAAAAACTTATTTCTCTTTGAAAACGAAGATCCCATATTTTCCAAAGTTTTTAGTTTTCTAGTTTTTTAGTTCCTTATGCAATAACCTTCTAACGGTTGCATGTTTTGTTTTTAATTTCACGTTTTTTTTAATTAAAAATATTTCTAATACTTACAGCTACGAATTAATTTGGCTGATCTACATTATGTCAATTATATTTAGATTCAAATATTTTTGGCTTCATAATAAAATGAGTTCCGCTTTCACAGGGACCAAGTGGTTTGCATTCTTGACTATGGAAGTCAATTGACATGAGTCAAGACTACCTTGATAATGACGACGATTTTAATGACGTCATGTATGGAGAGAAACATTAATAAATTTAAGTATAATATTATTTCAGGTTACTTCATGATGTATCTAACAAACAATTAAACAATAATTGATAAAAATAAAAACGCGCGCCAATTGTTTGGCGCGAAAGATATGTCCATTAATAACTTAATTAATCCTTTCGATACCAAGCTACCGAGTAAGAGCTTGCCTATTCCGTATTGCTTTCCCCCCTTTAAACGATTAGTAATGAGTATGTGGTAGTGACAGCTGAACGAAGGTGGCGAAAGGGTCGTCGCCAGCTCTTTGCTCGGGGGAAGAGTTGATGTCGCCCAGCTTCTCTGACAATACATTTTCACATCCGGTGTAGACGTTCGAATTCGATAGTAATTGCGGGGCGGGGGTTGCTCAGTCGGTAGCGCGCCAGGCTCGTAATCTGTAGTTCCCAGGTTCGAGTCCCAGCTGGGTCAGCGTTGAGATTTATCTCCGCAAAATTCCCCGCCCTGCCCACGGTCAGTAGGGGAAACCGATGGGGTTGGAAAGGCCCCCGTCCGTCGGATGGGACGTTAAGCCGTGGTCCCGTGTGCGGGAGAGCCATACCCTGTGCGCGTTAAAGAACACGCTGGATGGCCTTGACGGGAGGCTACCATCTGTCTCCCAACAGCTGTTCCAGTGGGTCCCCTCCTTCAACCTTCTCTGAGCCTTCGGGGTCCATGTGACCTGGCCATTTAGCCCATGGTGTGCAAAAAAGTGCCGCTCAGAAGTAAAACAACCCAACCCAACTCGATAGTAATTGCCACCAGAAGCAAAGCGCAGCTGGAGGAAACTGATAGAAAAGCTAGATCTACAAAAGAAGAGTTAGCACTGCAAAATATTTATGTTATCAATGAAAATAAATTTGGCGGAATTTAATTGTGACTGGAGTGGTGAAAAGTTGTGAATGAAGTTATCAATGGACATAAATTTGGCGGAATTTAATTGTGACTGGAGTGGCGAAAAGCTGTGAATCAACTTATCAATGGACATAAGTTTGGAGGAATTTATTTGATGATGAGATTTATTGAGTGATGTTTGGGATTTTCTAATCATTTCGATTCTTACTGGATCTATTATCAGATGAAGAATGATATTCAGATTTTCTTAGCAATTGAATTGTTATTAGATGGGAAGTGCGTTCATATTTCTGTTTTCTTACGATATTTGCGAAAATAATTTAGCTCTTGCTGAATTGCTGCTAAAATTAGCTCTTGCTGAATTCTTGCTAAAATTTAACAGAAATTTGAAAATTTCTGTTAAATTTTAGAGTTATGCGCTACAGCTTCATGGTGTTAAAAAGTTCAGATCTTGGGGGAGAGCCAATAGGCAGTGGAATCAGGATAATGGAGGACAGAAATCATTAAAATTATATAACTTTTGCATATTTCACGCATTTCACAAGAATAGGTTTCAAAACTTCCAAAAAGAAGGTGAAAAATTCATCCTCCAATGGATCTTTTTTAGATCCCAGTCTGGTGCCAAAGTAAAATGCCTCCACAAATTTTCCTAATGACTTTGGTAGTGGGAAGAGGAATTAGAATGGTTAAAAATTTACTAACATTGTTCTTCACATAAATTCATTTCCAAACGGTTTTTAGAAATTTAATATTTCAAAGGTTTTTTTAAATGCTACTTTTCTTACGCTATTAAATTAATACCATATAAAAATATTCCTTACATTTTGCCTCTTTAAAAACATTTGTGCTAGCGAATTATTAGTTTTTAAATGAAATAAAGCAATAATTTACTCTCAACGGGAAAACCTACTCAGCATTTAGTTTCGGAGAGAGGAGAGGTCGATGGAAAATGAAACTTGAGTACGGTTTCATAATTACTAACGTATTCGTAGCCGTCCCATGGCCGAGTGGTTAGCGCGCTTGGCTACTGATCTAAGAGACCTGGGTTCGAGCCGCGGGTAAGGCATGGCTGTATGTGTCGTTTTTCTGCTGAGGGCCTGCCATCCTTTCAGATCTTCTACTATGACATATAAACTGACAGGCTCCTGTCAGACCTCTGTGGCAAGCAGCTGCTTGAGGGGGTATTTATTTATTTAACGTATTCCACCGGACAGGAACGGTTAGAATGATATTTTATACATAATGAAATTTTACACTTGTCTTTAAATATATTTTTTGTCTCGGATATACACTATGGCAATGGACATGGAAAAAATTATATCTACTGGACAGACATTAGGTCCTCTGATACGAGAGCTTCGTGCTTAATTGCCGGGTTTATAGAGCAGAATTCACTCTGGTGGCTGAGTTGATTTTGAAATGCTTGCAACAGAATTAAAGAATAATTTTAAAATCTTATACCGAAATAACTAATATATATAGAAATAGGTATTTTTGAATATATATCATATAATTCATCAAGTTCATATTAATTATCGCATTTACTTTATTAATTTTCAGGATTAAAGAAACATTTAAAATGGCCGTGGTTAGCGCGCCTGGCTGATGATTTAAGGGACCCGGGTTCGAGCCCCGGGAAAGGCATGGATGTTTGTGGTGTTTTTCTGCTGAGGTCCTGCCATCCTCATAGACCTTCTACTGTGGCATATAAACTGACAGGCTCCTGTCAGACCTCTGTGGAAAGCAGCTGCTTGAGGGGGTATTTAAAAATTACTTTTTTAAAATTTCAATTGGGAGAAAATATACTCTTTGAGCATACAATCCTGGGTTCTGTAGTTCCGAATGGATATGAGACTGCATTTGGTTCTGGGAACTACAGTGTCTTCCTGCACTCAAGTGTTTTAAGGATTCACGTAAAGATGCTTGTTAGAACATTTAAAAAAATTAAAAACTCTTGTTGGGTTGTTTAACCTCTGAGCGGCACTTTTGTGCATACAGTGAACTAAATGGTCAGTAATGGTAAGTAATGGTGACTAAATGGTTTTGTTCACAAGGACCCCGAAGGTTTGGGGGAGGGGATCCACTGAACAGCTGTTGGAAGACAGATGGTAGCCTTTCGTCAAGGCCATCCAGCGTATACTTTAACTGCACAGGGTATGGCTCTCCCGCACACGAAGGAACGGCGTAACGTCCAATCCGATGGACGACTGACATTTTAACAATGAACGCTTGACATTTTTAATACTACTATTGACCAGATTACGGAAAGTTTTACAGTTCTCCCATGTGTATGGGTGATTAGGGTTAATATCATCTTAAAGTATTTATTTTTTAATGCAATCATTTTCAGAAGCTCTTTTGTAATCTAAGGCTTTCGAGAAGGGAGAACTCTGAAGTTTTATAAGGAGCATAGGTATCAAGTGCAAAATTGATTAAACAGGAGAGATGTTGTACTTTTGAGGTAGGAGTTGTGCATTCGGAAATACTCTTGTGGAAAGGGAGATATTTTGCAAACTCAAAAAAAACTCATCGTTGCTGAAATTTTTAAAGGATCTTTTTGAAATTAAAACTTTAGGTGAACGAGGTGAATAATACAATACAGATGTGCTAATAATAAAATGATCACAAATGTCTTCGAAGAGAGTAAATGTATGCTTGTGAAGTGAAGGTCTATTGGAGAAAATCATATCAATGAGAGATTCACTGTGATCAGTAATGCGAGTGGGCAATTTGTTTAAACGTATATGTCCGAATGTTTTTAAGCAGATTTCAAGCTTGGAATACGAAGAATTATGTTTTAGAGCATCGATATTAAAATCTCCCGTAAGAATAGAAGTATTGTTGCAAGGGAAGCTTTCAAGGACTGAGTACAATGAATTTATAAAATCTTCAATATTGCTGTTCGGAGGACGGTAAAGTGTGCCGATAACAAGAGTAGGGTTTTGTTTATCGATAGGGAGATTTTGAGAGGCACGGAAGCTGGAATATTTAACAATAAATTATTTTCATAAATATCATTAATGATTGCCTAATATTGAAATAATCATTACGCAAAGTTTCAAAATTCATATTTTATTAAATGGTTTCAAACAATACTTGTTTTTTAAGCTTTAATTAATTTCTGAGGTAAATTCTGCGGACGCATGTTTAACTATTGAAAGTCTAAATGATTGTTTTTAGAGAATTCATTTGTGCAAAGATATAGAAAGTCAATAAAACCATAAGTCTAACACTGCAATGAATTGACGTCACGATTAATTGATACCGCGATGAATTGACATTGCGATGAGCTAACGTTGTGCTGAATTGAGCGCGATGAATTGACGTGCAATCAATTGACCGCAATGAATTGACGTAGAACCAAGTTCTCCGCAACAACTAGCTACCGGCGGCAGTTGAAGAGCTGCCAAGAATCCCTTACAAACTTTCGGCTTTTATATGTTACAGATATTGTATAGTTTAAACTTATTTTTCTTTTTTATTGCATAAAAAAAGCATTTATTATATTTCTAATTTGTAACTATTACCGTCCCGTGGCCGAGTGGTTAGCACGCTTGGCTACTGATCTAAGGGACCTGGGTTCGAGCCCCAGATTAGGCATGGATGTGTGTGTGTCGTTTTTCTGCTGAGGTCCTGCCATCTTCTCAGATCTCCTACTGTGGCATATAAACTGACAGGTTCCTGTCAGACCTCTGTGGCAAGCAGCTGCTTGAGGGGGTATTTATTTTTTATTTTTTTAAAGTTCTAATATTTCGATTACTTGATGTGGCATCCTTAGAAATTGCTGGAATTGTAGTATGAATATTTGTCATCCTGTATGATCAACTAAGTTTACTTTGCAACTTTCTTGATGTTAATTCAGTTGAAAGATCATAAAGTCACTCGTATACATCAGTTTTAAATTTAGAGGAACAATTATCGTGCATTGGGCGAGATACAAAACACTACCTCCTGATGACATCTTAGTATACCTATTATGCTCTTACTACTCTATCAACTATAATTTATAATCTTACTACGTTATTATCTTTAATCCTTAGTCTACTATCTTTTTACATATAATGTAAAATATACTAGAAAAAGTTTATGGACACTTCCAGGTTATGTGGCGGGATATTTTGATAGCTTGGCAGGCTCGTAATATGCAGTTATCAGGTTTGAGCCCCACCTGGGACAACGTTGAGATTTATCTCCGCATCTGTCTTCGGTCAGTAGGGGGCACTGATGGCTTAGAAAGTCCGCTATTCGTCGGAGGGAACGTTAAGTTACGGCCCCGTATGCGGGAGAGCCCATACCATGTGCAAGTTAAAGAACACGCTGGATGGCCTTGACGGGAGACTACCACCTGTCTCCTAACAGTTGTTCAGGGGTCCCCTCCCCCAACCTTCTCTGAGTCCTTGTGACCTGGCCATTTAGCCTATTGTGTGTCAAATAGTGCCGATCAGAGGTAAAACCACCTAATCCAATTTCTATGTTATGTGAGACGAAAGTCACATAACATAAAAACAGTCACACTGCAAAGTCACATAACATTAAAACAATCACACTGCAAAGTCACATAACATTAAAACAATCACACTGCAAGGTCACATAACACTAAAACAAACACACTGCAAAGTCACATAACACAGTGAACAAGCTTTTTACAGAAAAATATCACTGTAGATAAATTGAAGATCTAATTAAAATCTGTCTTATTCTTGATTTTCAACAATATTTCAACAATGTGTATTTAGTATTTACAGTTATTAAATTGAAAACATTTAACAGCAAACGTTGCTGTTGAACGTGTTCTAAACGTTTTTAAAATTTATTGAAAAAATCATTACATTATTTCAGTAAGCTGTTTGTTTGTAACAATTATAATTTGTGTTTTAGTGGGCTTTTGAAGCAAATTTTTATGATCAATAATGCTGATTTTAAATGCTTTAGGCTGCATTATTCTTTTCACACACCACACCAGTATTTTTAGAAATCGAGAACTAGAAGGATTTGAGTGAGATTCTCATTTTATCTGCAGTGACATTTTTCCGTAAAATGCTTGTTTCCAAAGTTAGGGAGCTCTGAATCTGACTATGCATTCATTCTATTGATATCGAAGAGTACGGAACCTTTTTTGCATTATGTGTATTCAGGCCCGGCTATACAAAACAGTCTACTTGGGAGGAGGACACAAAACACAATAGAGTCGGGAAAATGTAAAGAGATTGTATTTTCCAACACATTATAACATTTCGTTCTCCTTTTTACACGTCTTTAATAATTTTCTTGAGAAATGTATGAAATATAAATAAGTTTAATAATTTTTGCCTCTGTTATCCTTACAGACATTCTGAAAGAAGTTGGGGACACATTCTTAAAATTGCGTGGTTGTTTTCCCGAATTATCAGTTGCTTTCAATCAGCCAAATGTGATATGGATCAGCAATTTCATCATAGATCATTGATTGATTGAAAATATATTAATTGCTTAATCAGTCAATGATCTACGAGAATCATCGTTTCATCAACTACGCAATCTCATTGTCTCAATTGTTTGCGCTCGCCGCAGCTGTGTGTATTAAATTAGTACTAACCAAAATATTAAGAATTAGCAAATTCCAGATTATTATTTTATCCTACCATATATATTGCTAATTTTTTCCACAATTTTTATTTTCCAGGTAAGTGCCAAAGTTATGATTCATTATTTCGTTAAGTGAAACAATCGCCTTTAAAGGATCTCAGGAACTGGAACTTTATTTGCCCTTAAACGGTAAGCTTTTTTTTTTTCATTCATTTTCTTATGCGTAATTAGAAGGCTGCTGTCATCAGCGAGAATTGGATCAGGTATTCCATGTCCTGCGATATTGGATGGATAGTTTTTTAAAGAAATAATCAATTGTAAAAATTCAGATATCTGAGATCAAATACCATGATGAAGAATCTTACTGTGGGAATTATTCTCGGAAACAATGGAAATGCATTGCTGTTACATTAGTTGCAAAACGTAATCAAAGAAATGAAAAAATCTAACGTTTTGTCAAGCATACTAAATGAAATTATTTCACACTTCACTGATTGTAGCAGTCATCGGATTATTTTATCCACTCTGATAAGCAAACTAAGATTATATTAGAATCAAATATAACGTGATTCATTGTTTTTATGTAATACTACCGAAAAAAAAGTATTTAGCTATAGAAAGTTAAATGCTGAAAAGTAATTGAATTTGACAATTAAATATTGGAAGTATTCAGATAACTTCTGAGATCTGAGATCATGAGTAACTGTTACAGATTACCGGGTGAATTGACTCATACCTCTTTCGTCTAAAAACTATCGCCTAATTGGCCATGTTATTCATCTGCACACTTAGTGAAATAAACCAATCATGTTGGTCCACAGAGGGAAGAAATGAGGGACATTTCTCAAAACAGAAGAAACATCAGGGGAAAGTTTCCTTATAATGTATAGTCATATGGAATAGAAAGTAGGCCAGGGTCAAAGAAGAATGGACCTTGGCCTCTTATGTGTTTGCTCACAAGTGTGGTGGTAATTCAACAGGTTAGAAATAACTTCATTTGGGTTACATTCCATTTTCTCGAAGAAAGCAGTTGATGTTTGATTGATATACTTTTTTAATAGATTCTACACAAAGATTTTTGTGTAGAATATACACAAAAATATACACCAAAAATAGGTATTACGAATAATCCAAGGTGTAGAAACAATGTTTCGAGAGATTTGGTTTGAAAGATTTGGAGTCGTGTAATGGATACATCCTTAACACAACCCCACACCTGACAAGCGTACATGATAATCGGCCTGACAATCATGTACGCTTGTCAGGTGTGGGGTTGTGCTAAGGTTAATTTCTAATTATATTTAGCTTTTATTTAAAAATATCCATGCATTTCATCAGCAGTGAGTTTGTGAATAAATTAAAGAGTAACTCTCTTGTATATAAGTCTGGTGATCCCAATATTTATTGAAATTATATGGCAAGCAGCTGCTTGAGGGGTATTTATTTTTGTTTATAGACATATATTTGAATCGACTATATTTTCCGAGATTATTGAATTATTAATGAAAGCTGGGTTTACCCTGAATTATCATTCCGAAACATCAAATTTGATTTTCGTGAAAATGAAAAGTGCTGAACAGCTTTTCACTAGTTATAGTTATGACGTAAGGAAAATAGCGAAAAAATTAAAAAAATTCATAGATATTCAAAAACGTTTTTCACAGTTGACCACAAAATAATATAAATTGTCTGCTTAGGGATTACACAAGTCTGTTAATCTTGTTTAAATTGTACTTGAGTAACAGAGCGTAGACTGTGCTAATTGGAAATGTAAGAAATGAATATCAGTTAATGTTAACTGGAGTCCCACAGGAATCAGTTCTGGGATCATTTTTTTTCTGTTTATATAAATGATTTATGCATACTAGAATTATATGGTAATATTAGATTTCAGATAACAATGCGTAGTAGGATCGCAACTTATGTGAATTCGGTTTCTCCTGATTTGTCCTAATCCCAGGGTTTTTCTCGGAATTGGGCTGCGAGGCGAATTTCATTTATGTTTCTCATTTTTCTGTCATTTTTATTTCATCATTTATTTGTAAAAAAGGAAAATTAGAATTGTTCCTGTACTTAGGCTTTTCAATTATTTTATTAATAGCTGTATTGTATTGGGAAATTAATAGTGGTAATTAGTACATTAGATATTATTCGCGAAATTCCACTTACGCTACGGTTCGTAACATGAACCCTCGCTTAAGTTACAACCTTGCTGTATTTAAGCCTTTATCTGAAAATGTGCATAAATTGAAAAGGAAAAACGGAATCTGTTCATATAAACTATTTAACTAACAAATTAAAGTGTGTCTTGTTTAGATTCTACCAAACAAAAAAAAATTGTGAGTGTTGTTTTTCAGGTATTCGACATTTCGCTTGGGCTTACTCAAAAAATACTCTGTGGTACAGTCGCTCAAAAAAATATCCGAACACTATGGTTGATTACAGAATTCAGAAAAAATATCTGGCAACGATTTTTTTAGAAATTAGTGATCTGGCAACCTTCGTGTCACGTGACTGTAATCAACCATAGTGTTCGGATATTTTTTGAGCGACTGTACGCGTACCACAGGTGGTCTACAAGTTTAATGCCAGCATTTATTCCATATATGGATAAGCACAACATTGTAGCTTGATAAATGCGAGAAAATATATTATTTTTCCGTACTACCTATTTTATTCGTAAGCCCTGTTCCAAAATGCCTTTTCGTTAGCAAAATGGTGTTTGTAAGCTCATAGTCACCTAATATTGGTACAAAAAATTTGCTCGGTATTTGGTGATAAGCGAAAAAAAAGTTTCCGTTGTGTGGTATCTGCATTAAGGGAGGAAATTACACAAAAAAAATGCTTTAAGCTGAACAGTTACCGTTATAAAATAATACTTTTTTTTATAAATCATTCAAATCTTTTTTAATAATTTAGTAACGAGAATATGTGTTATGAATATTTGATAAATTATTTAATTCTTATTTATTTCATTATTTTGAAGTTGTAAAATGTAAATCACATACAATTTCTGGAGTTTTTTTCTTTTTGTTTTGATTTCACAAGCAGAGAAAAAATATTGCAACGTCACTGTCTTTTTTTTACTTAGCATCACTTATGTTTAATTCACGTCCTACAGTTTTCAAATAAAACATCGGAAATCAAATTCAAGAAGACTTCGAAAAAGACTATGCTACAAATATAAAATCGAAAATTGCATGATGATTTTTATCATTACTGGTGTTAGTCATTATCCATTAGTCATACCATTAGTCATTATCCATTAGTGCCATTAGTTTTACCATTTACCTACCCGGTAAAGTGGTATAATTGGTATGGCGGTTGAACCGTCCCACGCAGCAATGCATTCATGAGCACCGCAGGGAAGGCTATCGTATAGCTCTGTAATGTCTACCTGAGGGATAGAACGCCAAATAGGGCGAAGTCGCTGTTCCATTTCTGCGAGAGTGGTTGGGTGTTGTTGGAACTATCGGCCCATCATGTCCCAGACTTCAATAGGTAAAAGGTCCGGCGAGAGTTCTGGCCACAGTAGTATTTGAACGTTTTGCTCGTATAGATACTGCAGACTAATGCAGCCTGTGTGGAGACGGGTGTTATATTGCTGGTAAAATGGTCCGTGCTACTGAAATGGGACAGCCAGTGACCGTAAAATGTTGATAACATATCGTTGGACAGTTAGAGATCCCCTTATGATGAAGTTCTGACCGAGATGTCAGACTAATGGCATTCCACACCAAGACACCAGATGCTGGAGCTGTGTGGCGATATAGCACGCATTGGGTGGCGTTCCTTTCCTCTGGATGACGTCGAACACGTTGTCTATCGTCGTGCTGACCAAGACAAAAACGAGATTCGTCACTAAACACCACAGGTACTCCACTTTTGTTCGTTCCAGTTCTGTCTGAGGGGACACCACTGAAGAAGTGCTTGCATGTGGGCAGATGTGAGGGGCAAACGCAGTGCCGGACGATAGGCTCGCAATGAAAATTGTAACAGCCTATTGTTTATCGTCCGTCTGGTAGGTATTCGATGCGTTACCTGCTGCCAGTCCCTTTGCAGTTGCATTATAGTTGCGAATCTGTCACACAATGCAATGCGTCGCAAATGGCGGTCCTAGCACTCCTTGGTCATATGTCGTCTTCCTGATCCTTGTCGGCATGTGCCGGATCCTTCTTGAATCCACTAGTGCCATACGTATACGATGGTGCTGGGATTGCTGCCAACAGTATGGTGCTGGGATTGCTGCCAACAGGTTGTCCACATCTCTGTATGACAAACCAGCTTCTCTAAGACCGATGATTCTTCCACGCTCAAAGTCTGTTAAAGTTAGAACGACTGTCGACGTCTGCGTAATGGCATCTTTAGCGGTTTAGAACAATTTCCATAACATTTTGTCAATTAGGGAGCTTTGGTTGCCTTTATCTGTGTTTGCCTGCTCCGCACCTGTGACGTCAGCTTGCGCTTGTTCAATCGTTTCGATCGTCCTTGCAAACCTAATCATCATGCATTTCCATACACTACCGCCTCCCTAAATTTCGCCACATTTGCATAACCTCTTTTGCATTTTTTTTCTTGTAATGTATTTAATACTTTTTTTTCGATTCCGTTGCGGTTACTAGCATTCTCAAAGGTGGGGGGGAGAAATAATCACCTTCCTTACCGGTGAAACTGAATACTCTTAATAATGTTTATGACACAAACGGAAGTCTTCTGTCAACTCTCCTACACCAGAGGACAGGGATTAACCTTAACCGTCCCAGGCAGCGATCTTCCAATCCATCAATGGATCCCTTTCTCATCGAATTCAGAGCGATAGTGTTACTTGTTGCCTGTCTGTCCCTTTGCAGTTGCATTATAGTCGCAAATCTGTCACGCAATGCCATGCGTCACAAATGGCGGTCCTATCACTCCATGGTCATATGTCGTTTCAGATTTATTATAATAATAAGGTTACAAACAGCATATATTTGTAAGCTCATGAGGTCATGTAGGTTAATTTACAAATTATTTAAATACAGAATTCTGGCAACACTGACACTCAACTTTACACAAAGAAACTTTGAACCTGTTATTTTTAACCTGTTCAATTTCTTCACAGCAACAAGCTGAGTAATTATTGCATGAAAAGATATGCAAATTTAATTTAATCAAATTTGGATTGAATGATTTTTTAGGTTAAATAGAACATACTTAGTCTATTTCGTATTTAAATGTAACCCATTTAAATCCAACCATTTCATCACACATTTTAGATCAGTATTCATGTTATAAAGGAGCTTTTCCAGAGAATCAGCATATAAAGTTAATGATGTATCATCTGCAAAAGTGTTAATATAGCTATTTATTTTTAATTTACATAGATCATTTATGAATATCAGAAACAAGGTTGGTCCCAGGACTGAACCTTGTGGTAGGCCATATGAAATATGTTTTGGGTTACTAATGACTAACACATTGCGTTCTGTGTTGTAAGTAGTCTTTAAACCATTTTAATACAACACCACGAATGCCAATATTTTCTAGTTTGTTAATTAAAATTTCGTGATCAACGGTGTCAAAATCTTTCTCTAAGTCCATAAATACGGATAGAGTAAATTGATTATTGTCCATGGAACGAAACCCCTTTGACGTATAATTCAACAATGCAATTTCTGTACCTCTACCCTTCCTAAACTCAAATTGGTTTTCAGAGTGAAAATTAAAACTATCTAAAAATTTTATCAGTCTATTATTAACTAGTTTTCCTAATTTTTTTGAAAATACTGGGAGAAGAGATATCGGTCGATAATACTTAAAATCATTTTTATTTTCCTTTTTGTAAACTGGAATTACAATACCTTTCTTCATTAAATCTGGAAAAATGCCAGTTTCGAAGGATAAATTACGAATGTGAACCAATGGTTGAATCAAGTTTTTAACAGAAATAATGGAGATATTGTCATACCCAGCAGATTTTTTATTTTTAAAACCATTTATAATGTCAGTCAATTCCTTTCTACAAGTTGGAGCTAAAAACATGGATTTGACATTTTTACTCATATGGCTATTTTGATTTCTTACAATCCTATTATTTGACATATTTACTGCTATATTTACAAAGTGTTCATTAAATTGGTTTGCCAATAACTTAGCATTTTCAGTTGAATCACAACCATTTTCTAATTCTGGATATTTATTTTCTACCTTCTTCTGATTTATTATCTCGCTTATCAATTTCCACTGCTTTGATATATTTCCATCACAATTTTGAAACTGAGTTGCAAGGAAACTGTTTTTTGCATCTCGTATTTTATAATTTATTGATTTCTAAAATTTTTAAAGCTACTTTCGTAAGTTTAATTTAAAGGGTTTTTTTTATATAGCTTATCTCTTTCTTTTAATAAGTTCAGAATTTTGGAAGTAATCCATGACTTTGCCAATTGTGATTTATTATGAATTTTTCTTTCCCTAGTTGAATTTTTAATTACGAGATTAAATGTGGTTAAACATTTATTATAAGCTTCATTAACATCATTAATACCTCGTCCCAAAAACATTCACTTAAAGGCCTGTTCAATAAAGTATAGTCTAGGTAGTAATAAAGAATAGGCTCTGTATAATTATAATTGGGGGCGGGGGTGGCTCAGTCGGTAGCGCGCCAGGCTCGTAATCTGTAGTTCCGAGGTTCGAGTCCCAGCTGGGTCAGCGTTGAGATTTATCTCCGCAAAATTCCCCGCCCTGCCCACGGTCAGTAGGGGACACCGATGGGCTTGGAAAGGCTGCCGTCCGTCGGATGGGACGTTAAGCCGTGGGCCCGTGTGCGGGAGAGTCATACCCTGTGCACGTTAAAAAACACGTTGGATGGCCTTGACGGGAGGCTACCATCTGTCTCCCAACAGCTATTCCAGTGGATCCCCTCCCCCAACCTTCTCTGAGCCTTCGGGGTCCATGTAACCTGGCCATTTAGCCCATGGTGTACAAAAAAGTGCCGCTCAGAGGTAAAACAACCCAACAGCTGTATAATTATCACACTGAATATTCATATTATTGTTAAAATTAACTGTTAAGTCAATGGGATAATGATCAGTCACTGCTAATTTAACAATACTACTCTTGAATGAACTTTCGATTTTGCTTTTAATAAAAATGTGATCTAAACAAGTAGTAGATATCATACTTTCTCTGGTCGGTGAATTTATGAAGCTTTGAAAGACATTTGATGACAGCAAATTTAGATATTCATTTGTGTAGTGATAATTTCCTAGTATATCTATATTTAAATCACCAATTACAACAAGTTCGCTTTTATTATCAAATGATAAGATTTAATTCCTGAAATTCTACTAGGAAGGTGGTAAGTGAGATACAAAGAGATCTATATACACATACGAAATATTGCTGATAATTTTTCAGATAAACAGCAACATATTCAGCTGAACTTATATCATTAAATGCAATTTGCTTGACTATTAAAGAACTTTTAACGTAGCAAAGTATCCCACCAGATTTATTGTAATCTCTACAACAATGGAACATATGATAACAATCTATTTGATACAAATTTAACTCATATGGTTTGATCCATATTTCAGAAAGTATTAAAATATCCGTCTTACTATTTAAATACTCAAGAATAGCTTCCAGCTGCCATATTTTCAGCAGCCATCTTGTTCGTTTAACATATTTAGGTCATTGTCATCTCTGATCCGCCAAATTTTGGATCTTTCACTTCTACGAATGAAAACTTTTCCATTTTCCACCCAAACGAATTTATATCTATTTTTTAATTTAAATTCCTTAGCATTATACAATAAATGTTTAGTACTAGGAATTAAATGTTAACTTAAAAATAATTTTAACTCTTTAAAATCAGGGTTAATGTCAGTACTGTATAGAGGGAATTTAGATTTTTTTTGTTGCATTCTAGCCAATTGTCCCTTTTTTCTTTCGTTTTTAGTTTCACAATAATAGGTATAATTTTGTGTTTGTTAATTGCAGGAACTCGATGAGCCGCCTGAAGATCATCATTACTCACCTTTACTTGAATTTTGCTAGCAATTTTCTTAACAATGTCCAGAACATTCTCGCCTGGAATTTCTGAAACATCTAAATTTTCGTCCTCCTGATCTTTGTCGGCATGAGCGAATCCTTCTTGAACCCACAAGGGCCATATGTGGTGATACATATTTTAGCAGATAATTCTTTGTTTTTAGAGATAAATGAAAAATTCTTTTTGGTTTGAAATTGATAAAATATTATGATTCACGCTTTTTAAATCTTCCGAAAATTATAATGCGATAATTTTACCCTCTAATGGTGTAAAAATTTGCAAATTCCAAAATTTTAAACTAATATTTGAAACGACGTATTTAAGCTCGACTAGTACATTTGAGTGTAATCTTTGAAAATAATGATCTTAAAACATTTTTGTTCAGTATTTACAATTAAAGAAGCAAGAAAGTTTTATAATAGCGACGTTTGTGTAAATAATTTTTAAGAAGTTGAAAAAGCTGAAAATCTTGACACGAAATTTTATAGTACATTTTGTGAGTATTAATTAGTTTTTATTTCCCAGACTTATTTGAATATTGTTTTAGAGAATCATTTCAATTTTTCTGTGTTAAAATGGAGGGTAGTTCGTCCGTTAGTCCACCTAGGGCACTGCCCACCAAAAATAATCACGAGGATTTACAAACAAATTTCAAATTTAGCATTCATAATTTGTTACATGTAAATCAACATAATATCATTTTCATATTCGTTCTCTGATCATTATGCGCTGTGTTATATAGACAATACACAGCATTTACTTTAATCAGTGCTGCGCCGTCTGTTTTAGTTTACAAAATATGAATTTTTCCATTACGGTCACCGCCCGAATCTTAACATATATCTACTACAGCGATGACACAAATGCGCAAGGCTGCTCGTGACACTTGATTGGCTGATTCTACCGATGCAACCAATAGTCGAAGACTTCTTACTTAGCGACTATCTTCATTTGACTCGGCCCGTGTAGTGATTACGGTCCTCAGCCGATAGATGGCATTGCTCAAGTGGCGTGTGACGTCGAAGTGTAAAGTATGATGTTGATTTGTAAAGTATGACGTAAAAACGTAACTGTTGGTTATTGGTGGCCTATGGCTCTTTGATTTGTTTCTTTTGGGTAGGTAATATAGAATCACGTGTTATGTGTGTGATTTGACGAGAGTGTGAAGTTACGTTTGGTTTTTTTCGCCATTTTCGCTTGACTTCTTTGGATAACATACCTATATGGTAAGAGGTAAGTTCGTGTGTATTATATATTTAATATATATGTAGGGGGGGGGGGGTTCAGTGATAGGTAGGATAGGAATAATTAATATGTTCTAGCTTTTTTTTTTAAAATTGGTTTGGATATGGTTTGTAATTAGTTATTAAAGATATTTAGGGGCCCATGTAGTGGGGGAGTATGCAAGTTTTTGCGTGTGGGATTGAAAATGGCGATAGTAAAGAACACATGTATTTTGTTAGAATAGTTTGGGGGTGAATTGAATGTTTTTTTAGTAGTTACGTGTAGTATGGTAATTATTAATGTATTATAGTGATTTATTAATTTTGTTGTATATTTAGGAGTCTTTTAAAAATAGTTATATGATTTATCGTTAACATGTGGAAGCGTCTGGCGACTTTTTTGATGTAGTAATTCTGGGTATTGTAGAATTGTCAGTGTGTGAAAAAACGGCAGTTTTTTGATGGAGTCGGGAAAGAATGAAAAATTTAGAGGTGGGGTGAGAGTGGCGGAGTCGGTAGCGCGCCAGGCTTGTATTCTGTAGTTCCAAAGTTCGAGTCCGAGCTATATCAGCGTTTAGATTTGTATCGGCAAATTTTCGAACTCGGTTCATAGTTAGTAGGGGACACCGATGGGCTTGGAAAGGCCGCCGTCCGTCGGTTAGGATATTGAGCCGTGGTCCTGTGTATGGGAGAGTTACTGTGTACGTTAAAGAACACGCTGGATGGCCTTGACAGGAAGTTTCTGTCTGCCAACAGCTGTTCTAGTGGGTTCCGTACCTTCTGTGAGCCTTCGGGGTTCATGTGATCTCGACATTTAGCCCATGGTGTGGGAAAAACATGGAGGCTCAGAGGTAAAATGACAATGTAATTTAGGGAAGGGTTATTTGAGCGGTAAGATGTTTTTTTGTCAGATTTTGTTTTGGGGCTTTTTTTTTATAATTCGGTCGGGGGTGTACTGTTTCCGATTTTCACGTTTTTTGGTTTGTGTTGTCTTGGAGGACATTATTTAGTTTTGGGGCTTTTTTATAATTCGGTCGGTGGTGCACTGTTTCCGATTTTCATGGTTTTCCGTTGTGTGTTGACTTGGAGGACATTATTTAGTTTTGGGGCTTTTTTATAATTCGGTCGGTGGTGCACTGTTTCCGATTTTCATGGTTTTCCGTTGTGTGTTGACTTGGAGGACATTATTTAGTTTTGGGGCTTTTTTATAATGCGGTCGGTGGTGTAATGTTTCCGATTTTCATGGTTTTCCGTTGTGTGTTGACTTGGAGGACATTATTTAGTTTTGGGGCTTTTTTATAATTCGGTCGGTGGTGCACTGTTTCCGATTTTCATGGTTTTCCGTTGTGTGTTGACTTGGAGGACATTATTTAGTTTTGGGGCTTTTTTATAATTCGGTCGGTGGTGCACTGTTTCCGATTTTCATGGTTTTCCGTTGTGTGTTGACTTGGAGGACATTATTTAGTTTTGGGGCTTTTTTATAATGCGGTCGGTGGTGTAATGTTTCCGATTTTCATGGTTTTCCGTTGTGTGTTGACTTGGAGGACATTATTTAGTTTTGGGGCTTTTTTATAATGCGGTCGGCGGTGCACTTGTTTCCGATTTTCATGTTTTTTGGTTTGTGTTGTCTTGGAGGACATTATTTAGTTTTGGGGCTTTTTTATAATTCGGTCGGCGGTGTATTGTGTTTTGAAAAGAGGGGAGGGGTAATGGTGGAAGTGGTTTACTGTATGTAGGAAGGCAATCGTTTCATTTTTTGTTGGATTTGGCACTTTTATGAGCTTTTATTCTGTAATTGACGGTTACGAGGGTTTTTTTGCGGTAATTTAATTTTTTTTACGTTTGTTTGTGTTTGTTACTATGGTTACGGTGCGTTGCGTTTGACGTAAACTCGGGTTTTTCGTTACTATGGTAACGAAAAAAACAATCTTTTTTCTAGAAACCCCTGTTTGGGTTAGGATCTCGGGAGTTGGGGGAATCAACTAAAAGGGCCGTTTTGTTACGTTGCGTCAAAAACAAAATGGCGGCTGAGGACCGTGAACTGTACTACTGCCTTTGACTCTTTTTTGGGGCGGGGATGGCTCAGTCGGTAGCGCGCCAGGCTCGTAATCTGTAGTTCCCTGGTTCGAGTCCCAGCTGGGTCAGCTTTGAGATTTATCTCCGCAAAATTCCCCGCCCTGCCCACGGTCAGTAGGGGACACCGATGGGCTTGGAAAGGCCGCCGTCCGTCGGATGGGACGTTAAGCCGTGTCCCCGTGTGCGGGAGAGCCATACCCTGTGCACATTAAAGAACACGCTGGATCTCCTTGACGGGAGGCTACCATCTGTCTCCCAGCAGCTGTTCCAGTGGGTCCCCTCCCCCAACCTTCTCTTAGCCTTCGGGGTCTATGTTACCTGGCCATTTAGCCCATGGTGTGCAAAAAAATGCCGCTCAGAGGTAAAACAATCCAACCCATTTGACTCTTCTAGGTTCAATAGGCCTTTTCTTCATTACCAAAAATTATATTGGAAACAGAAATATCATTCAATTGCAATGGTTACCTGGCCATTGCAATTGCAGAAAATGACAAAGTTGATCACTTAGCCAAAGAAGCAAAAAATTTTAATAATGAAAAAAAATATGTTTTTATGATAATATTATCTGGTTTTCAAAAAAAAAATGAGATAATAGTTTCTCTCTGTCGTGTCTGTAGACATCGAACTTTTTTGTTTACAGAGATAAATCAAAAATTATTTTTGTGTTTGATAGCAATTGATGAAATATTACGATATGCACTTTCCGAATATCTCTAAAGCTATAATTACGCACTCTAGCGGTGGAAAATTTTGAAAATTGCTAAATTTCAAATGAATATTGCAAATGATGTATTTATGCTAAAAATTTGAAATTTTGGTGGTGGAATGTGAAGGTTACAAAGCTGTCATTTTCAACAATCAGTTGACCCCTTAGACCCAGAGAGGGTTGTAAAACACACCTTTATAGTTTTAGCAGATAATTCTTTGTTTTTAGAGATAAATCAAAAATTATTTTTGGCTTAGATAGGAATTGATAAAATATTATGATTCACGCTTTTTAAATCATCCGAAAACTATAATTACGCCCTCTAACGGTGGAAAAAGTTCCAAATTCCAAAATTTTAAGCAAATGTTGCAAACGACGTATTTAAGTTAAAAATTTTAAATTTTGGTGGTGGAATGTGAACGCCATGATGTTTTCACTGGCAACAATATATTGACTTCTTAGACCCAGGATGGGTGGAAAAAAGACAATGTTTTGTTTTAGCAGATAATTATTTGTATTTAAGGAAAAATGAAAAAATCTTTTTAGGGTTAGATAGGAATTGATAAAATATTATGATTCGCACTTTCAAAATCTTTCGAACATTAGAATTGCGCCCTCTAACGACGAAAAAGATTGAAAATTCCAAAATTTCAAACGAATATTGCAACGATGTATTAAAGATAAAAATATGAAATTTTGGTGGTATATATATATATATGAAGGTAGATATATGTACCAAATATATATACCACCAAATATATGTATATATTTGGTGGTATATATATATGTATATATATTTTGGTGGTATAATATGAAGTTTTCATTGGAAAAAATAAAAATCATAATTAGAAGACTCTTTTTCAATTTGATTGGTACTAATGAAACAATATAAAATCGCATTTTCCAAATACTTGGTTGTGATGTGATGTGATAAAATGTGATAAAATGTGATGGGAAGGTTAGAAACCCTTCAACAATGGGCTTCCTGCTATCCCAAACAAAGAATCGGACGTGTAAATCACAATGTAGAAAATAAAAATAATAGTTTTTTCTGAATTTTTTAAAAGTTCCTACTTATGAGGAGTAGACTTTCTGTAATCCAATACTCTTGGATCTTAATTTCTTTTCTTTTCTGAGCCAAAAGAGATTTCAAAAACAAAATTAACACTTCAAACAAGGTATAAAAAATAACAACCACAGTTTTTTCTTCAGTTCCACCAACTTGGTTGTTTTAATATAATGTATAGACATATATATCTTTACAGATCACTGAAATGATGAAACGGTAGATTATTGAGTTTTACAAATAATATGTATAGAACAGAAATTTTAAACTTAGTGGTAGTTTTTAAGAGATATTCCACTGACAGCAATAACACTTCTAAGAGAGTTGTGGGAAATGCAAGTTTTTAGATTTAACAATTAAAAGACGAATACTTTTATGTTGTATAATTACTAATGAAATATTATTTGCATTTTTCTCCATCATTCGCTTGCTCAAATTAAAACTTTTAAGGAATGAAACAGTAAGTAAAGGAAAGCTTCTTTCACTTTGAAACGACATTCTCATATGCGCCAGAAGCCATATGTCTCCTTCTAGTTATCGATGCAAACAAGAAATTAAAAAACAATAATTAATCAAATTAAATAATTATTTTAAAATTAATGATACCATTCAAAACTCATGTAGAATTTTTATACATAATGGTCTATCGAATATTAGAAATCTAAAATTCAAAAGACATCATTTAACAGTTATAGGATGAAAACTGAAAATATAGGATTAAATTATTACTTAGGTGAATTAACTTTATTAAATTTATTTAACTGTTGCGTTTGTAAAGTTACAGATACAATTAATCACTTAATATTAAATTGTAAATGATGGAAAAGGAAAGAAAAATTTGTTGAAGAAAAATCTGTTATGCAAGATCTTAAATCACCTGTTATAGAGAGTATTTTTTTGACCAAACAAATTTATAAAAAAAATGAATATTCGTCATATACCAATGCCTATGATACCTACCATCACTGCACTTTAAGCACTTTCGCTAATTCATTGTCATTTAGGAAGACGCCCACATCGAACATAATAGGCGCAATTCTGAAGTTGCTGCAGAAAGGTTAAATAATAAAATAGTTTCGTTGTTGTTGTGCTTTCAACGATATTAATCAGGATATTAGAAAAACCCATTTTACTTTGGGACAAAACTTGCTCAAGCATTTCTGTCGTCATATGGGCGTAGTCATGCCAGCGGTTCCTCGAGATCGAAATTAAAATATTTTTTGATTTACAGAAAGGTCATTGGGTTCTACGTAAGAAAAGTTGCAATTTCGACATTTAATTAACTAAAGCTATAGGGATTTTTTACTTTTATCATTTAGGTTAATAGCAATTTTTATATTGACTTTCTAATGTTTCTCTTTTTCATTATCAGCTTTCTTAGATAATCTTTCGGCTATCCGTCATTTTTTTATGTTTTTCGGCTATCCATCATTTCGGCTATCCGTACCATCCGTACCATTAGTTGTAATGGCTGAATTGTGATGTACTTATTACGTGGTACTTCAAATAAAGAAACTGAGCGTTGTAGTTAAATGTTTTGTTAATTTAGAGGACTAAACGCTCAGTCTCTTTATTTAAAGTACCACGTAATAAGTATAGTTAATCACAACGCAGACATTGCAAACAATCAAAGCATTGTGGAGCCATAACATAAATGTTATGTGCTGGGTTGTTTTATCTGTGAACGGGACCTTTTTGCCAAAGACCTCGAGGACTCGGAGAAGGCTAGTGGAGGTAGGTTACCATACGTCTCGTAAAAAAAATCGGGGAGGGGAGAGTCAGGAAACATAGTTGAGTCAGAAAAAATGTAAAAGGAGTTCCAAGAGAATGGATTTCTAATGCAGTGTAATTTGCAGGGGGGAATGGAGATATGATGGCTAACATAAATGTTATGTGCGTAACAACCAGACATATGGTAGTGTTCCGTCAAGGCCATCCAGCGTGTTCTTTAAAGTGCCCAGAGTTGGCCCTCCCGCACACGGAACGATGTTGAACATCCCATCCGATGGAACGACGGCCTTTCCCAGCCCATCGGTGTCCCCTACCGACCGAGAGCAGGGTGGGAGTTTGGTGGAGATAATATCTCAATGATGGCTCAGGTGGGACTCGAACCTAGAAACTGCAGATTACGAGCCTGGCGCGCTACCGACTGAGTCACCCAAGCCCCGTAATAATTATGTGACTATTAGGACCAGCCACATAGTGCTATGTGAATAAAGAACCAGTTCATAATTTAAATTAGGAGCGTGTTTTGAGAGACACGAGGGAATCACAAATAAAACAATCATAAATTGGGAGAGTAAAATTTTGATAATCGCGATACTTTTTAAATAATATTTTCTATTAAGAATTGAAATAAATTAGACTTTTGAGTGGAAAAATATGCATTTTTCTTTAACATAACTCCAAACATAATCCGTCTCTTCGATCCTGATGCTAATAATTGGTTTACTGATAAACTTTGGAGCAAATGTAGACGTAAATCAATAGATGTTAAAATATGTTGTCATTACTTTGTTCCTGTGTTACATATTACATTAACCTGGATGAACTAATGCTTATGGGTTATCTACATTGTAATAATGTATATTTATATATAAAAAAGCAAGCTCTGTTATTTTTGGAATTCAAATATTGTAAAATCCGAAAATAAGTTAAGTAGTGCCTAAGCCTATTGTATCTGTTGCTTATATAGTAAAGTTTACGGGAAAAGTTAATTTCTAGTTTTGTTTTTCTCACAAAAGCTATGGTGACCAGAATAATTATTCCAAGATTCCACTTGCTGTGCATTTAACCATTGAATGAACAATTTTCATGAGTGTAAAGCTCAAAGCATGCCTGACAGACGAACATTTAACAATTATATAAAATAGTAATAGAAGTGGTTAATATCTTATTTTCAAGCTACTGGTAACTTGACACAGCGACGTGCGCCAATATTTTGGAACGGGGAAGGTGTTTTACCTTACCAGGCGACGATGATCAGCAGAGAAGTAGGCGTGGCACTTCATCAAAAATGGAGATTACGCGCATTATTTTTTTTTAAAAAACGTTAGTTATTAAATCCTGATGGGAAGGGTTAAATCCCAAAATCTACCCTGTAGAAGTCCCCTTGCTTAAAGAGAATACAAACCGAAAATTTACTGGATAGAGACAACTGCTCTCTATTCTAATGCATTAATACGAAACGACTTTCATAGAAAATAAGTCAAAGATTAAATACTCATCTTTCAATAATTTAGACGTAAAAATATCGATGTTTCTATCGCGATACAACTCGTTTGACTGATGAGTATTAAATTGATGTTTTTATCGATAATGTGTGTCGTGCATGTCTTGCCGAGATTCTAAAATAGCATCCTGCATCTGACCATTTCTGTGTCATCTAGCGTAGTCTTATGATCCAGACTAGCAGACTAGTCCAGCGTCATTCGGGCCTTGATGTAACGATTTATAGTAGCACACGTATATGTAGCGGGTGCGTGTAGCAGGTTACGCCCGGGATGACGTCACTTAGCCGAGGTTTTCAGCTCCTTGTAACTCCGCACGTGCTGGACCGATCAGTCCCGAATTTGGTGTGAGGGCTCCCACTTAATTGTGACTATGTAGGGTTTAGAGCTCAAATTCTTTGCTGCGATGGTCGAGACTGAAACCGCCGCAAGTGTCTGAAATTTCTGGGAGCTCTGCCATCACCCGCTGCATGAATGGAGAACCGAAAGTTATGAATGTAGTAATACGTTATCGATACCTAAGGTTTCGCGGCCAATGCTTAGGAATTGGCGTAATTATGTGGGATCAAAAAACTTTACAATGCACTAAGTTATGGTGAGAAGAAGCCGCAGACAAAGTTTGGTGGTCCTAGCTCTGACCATCTAGGAGGTGTCGAATGAAAAGATATATATATACGCAGCCAGACAGATAAACTTTCTATTTTATATATAGATGAAGAATTCCTTTAAGAACGTGCAACAGAGAATATTCGCTGTTTCCACAGATAAAAAAGCCAATTACAATAGTAAGAGGATGAGATTGGATGCTTGCGGAAATTTATTCTTTTCTGCAGCAATGCCACTTCCCCTAAGGTGAAAAGATGTGTTCCTTTCATTTCGATATGGTCCACATTTAATTTGTTTCCTCCTGTATTTTGCAATAGTGGCTGAAAGGGCAATGCTACCCTAAGTTATAATGCACATATGAGTTAACCAGACTAGAGATGGGTTCATGCTGAGATGTTTAAGCCCGAATGAGAAATTGTTGAATCCTGGTCGTCCCAGGTGATATTGAGTCTGGAAAGGGAAAAAGAGCTGAGTTGCGTTGTCTTAACCCTGAATGGCACTTTTTTGCACTGAATGTGCTGTATGGCCAGGTTACAAGAACCCCAAGGGCTCAGAGAAGGTTACGAGAAGGAGACCCACTGGACTGCTGTTAAACGCAGATGAAAATCTCGCGTCAAGGCCATCTACTGTGTTTTTAATGTGCATAGGGCATGGCTTCCCACAACAAAAGAACACGGCTTAACATCCTACCAATGGACGGTGACCTTTCCAAGCTAATCGCATCCCCTTTCTCGCCGACAGCAGAATGGGGGTTAAAGAAGAATATTCTCAACCCAGGCACATTTGGGACTCGAACCTAGGAGCTACAGCTTCCTAGTCTGGCAAGGTCACTTATATATATATATATATATACCAGGTTCGGTACCTGGTATATAATTGACTGTCTGCCCCCTTACCACTCGCCAACTCGCTTTCTTGGGGAGAGGAATTATGTATCATGAAACATATAGGGCCTATACAGAAATCCATGCTGCTAAACCATTTTCTATTATAGACCATTTCAAATCTCGAAACACTTAAAATTATTTGACAGCAAAATTTTTCATAATAATAACTTTAGTTAACTAGAATAAATTAAAAAAACTTACATAAAAACAAACATTAGGCAAATATTGCCGCGCTATTTTATTGTGAAAAAATAAAAGAAAAAGCGCTATTTTTTGTGATAAAAAACAACAAAGCATGTTCTTTTCTTCTGCCTTCTCTATGTGATCACTTTATCCTTTACACTTTGCTGAATAGAAGTTGATGTCAATCGAGGTAAGTTTATTCCGAATTCAGGTATCGTGTTGTGATAGAATTGAGAACTGTGTTTGTCTAACCTTTGACCTCATCCATCTTACTTCACCCATTAATGGGGCTTGAAAGTTTGTTTCGTCGGGACGACAACTGACTAAACCACATTTCTGTGGGCCCAAAGGCCTCAATATTCCGACTGACACCGATATTCTATTTTTTATGACATGCATTTATTAAAATATCCGTACATAACGCCTATTTAATCGCAAAATATAATTATCTATAATAATAAAAGAAAACGTGTTTCTGTGTGTCAGTGTCAGTCGTAACTCATCAGGAAATCGTACTAGACTCTTCAAAATTACGCAGTGTTTGTGGCTGCGGTCTGTGTTGTCTTACCAAAATTTAAATCGAAATTCCAAATAGGTAGCTTACTAGAAGCAAACATATTTAGCATCCCATTTCTTCGGGAAACCGAGGTCCATTGGATTGGATCCGAAGCAACTGTTGCCATTTACTTCTCCCTAACTGTGAACGTCAGAGTCATTACAACGAGTAAATCTGCTGCATTTGCCAGATCCCCCACATGCCAAATCCATTATTATTCAAAGCGTCCTATTGCATGTAGGAACCTAATTTTTTTAACCGCACACGGGGTCACACAGAAGGAACCCGCGTACAAAATTTGGGACCGTTCGTTCAAGTACATCGAAAACCACGGAGGACCAAAATCTGTCGTAATAAAAAACCTCGACAGTTTGCGTAGATACGAAGTCACGGGCTACGAAAGCACGCTAACGTCAGCAACATCGCACAATTCGTCGCGATGAATTAGTGTGGTAAGTAATTGCCAGAGAGGGCACAGGACTAACCATTAGCGCAGTGAAAAATAAGAATATACTGATTAGAAATGAGACCAGGGCAGCGCCGATTGCCGTTTAGCTACTTGTACAAACAAATTTTTTACATCACATACATATATACGTTATATATGTCAGGAATTGGAAAAAATTAAAGGAGGGGGGGGGGGGGGGTTGGAGAAGTTGGAGGGGGAGAGCAAGATGAAGCAAGAATGAACCGGAACATCATTCCAATATTATTTTTCTTTCCCTTCCGTATTAGTGATTTTACGTTTCTTGAAAAAACAACTAATATTATATATGTGTTTAATATTTTTTCGCTTCCTTTCTGGATAGAAACCTTCTTAAATGATCCTCACCCTCTAAGAATTTCCGCATTTGCCATAGCCCTTTGATTTTTAGATCCGGCCCTATATATATGTGTGTGCATATGTGTGTGTGTGCTAATATTTTAGATATTATTAATATACTTGGTATGAATGTTAAAAATAATGCTCCATTTCTGTACTTTAATAAACAAAAAATTCCTTATTTTTATTGACTCTAATATTGTGTGGAATCATCCCATGTTCAATCTCACCAGATTACCAGTTACTTTAAACACATTTTTATTGGCAACGTTACTCAGACCGATACATCCTAGTAACAAGCGGAGCCAATATTTTATTCTGGATTTGCCTCATGTCACGTCGACATGATATACAGTCCACAAGATGATAAATGGCGTCTGGAGGAATATTTGTCCATTCCGTCATTAATAATGCTCACATTTCTTCTGACAAAGAGAGCAGCTGAGGATTTGGATGAAGGAGGGGGAGGAAGATGCTGCATTCCCCCTTTGATGTCTCTGGTTGCTCAATGAAATTGAAATCCGTGGAGACAGAAAAATTTTGAAGCTAAAAAATTGCAACATCTATTCACTCTGAATAGTTACGAACCTCTCAGAAAATGTGAATTATTTCTATTTAAGTGAATATTTAAGTTAATATATGTACACTTAAAGAAATATTTTAGCAATTTTTTTTTTCGATTTGGTAGAAAGAAATATTTTGGCAATTTTATGAATAATGAGAATTTTGTTTTCTTTTCTTCTCTCTTTTTTTAAAATTTTTTTTTGTTAAACTAGCTAACGCTTTGACTTTTATGTCTGTCTGTTCTTCTGTTGGCATTCAACTTCTTTTGTTTATAGAGATAAATCAAAAATTCCTCTTTTTAGGGCTGAATAAATATTGATGAAATATTACGACGTTTTCTACCAACCTTTCGGAATGGATGTCATGATGTTATCCTCGATTTAACTCTATAGACTCAGAAATATCTCTTTTATTTGTTTGCACTATCTTAAATGATGCATACCTTAGCGATCACTATTCCCTAATAATCGCTAGTTTAAGTGAACCACATAAGAATGCTAAAATTAAAGCAAGAATCAGAAAGTGGTCAAAATTTAAACTTCTATAGTGAATAAATTGGAACAAGAAATTACCTCCTTTGAAGAATTCACTTCTTTATATATCCATCCTAGAGGTAAAAATACAATCAATGTCGTTAACTTTAAAAATATCAGACATGACATAATTGTTATTAATAGATTAATAGCATTTCGTAAGAAGGTGGAGAAGAGAAGATAAAACACTAGAAGACTAGATCATTTAATATATTTATAAAAGAAAAAACCAATGCCTTTATTAAAACGAAAACTAAAGAAGTTAGAAGACTGAGTGGAACTTATTTTATGAAAATATTGACAGTTTTTCAGGTTCTGGAAACATTTGGAAGACAGTTAAAATCCATTGGTCAGCCAGTCAAGCCTTTCCTGGGAAATGTTTGGTACTCGACTTTCACGTTTCTGTGGTCGGCTTGGCTAATCAGTTTGAAAAAAAATATTTTATTGCACTTTTGTATTATTTACCCCCTCCATATTTTTTTTATTTCATAAAGAAAACGTAGTGTTAAGAGAGCTTAAAAATTATAATTTTATTCTTTTGGAAGTTTTTGAAGCGTTAAATTACAACTTTAGCTTACTAGAACTAAAGAGAGTGCTAGATGTTGTAAAATTTGTACAGCCACTAATCCAGATTATCTGTCATATAAAGCAATAAAAAACAAAATCCTGACACTGCTCTAAAAATATAAGAATTAGTTAATAACTTTTTATCCAAGAGAGATTATCCAGAGAGCTGGAATTTGCCAAATTTTTTACCCATACCCAACCTGAAAAGACTGTCAGATATTAATCTTTTCGATTCATCTCCCTCTGCTCATGTATGGGAAAAGACGGAGCTGGTATCTTAATCTCGAGATCTTCTTTCATCTCTCTTCTTGAGATATTTGATTTGAGAGGAGGCCTTAATACAGTCTCCTTTATTTAATAGCAAATGTCGAAGTCAACTTAAAGATAAAAAAAAATACTATTGCCATTTTTTTTATTTGAAAAAAGCCTATGGCAATATGTGAACAGAGGGTTTGTTATATAAGTCCTTGTTATATAAGAACTTATTAAAGGTAAAATCTTAATTACCTAGAAATCTGCTTAGTAATAGAAAAGTAACAGTGGATTGCATTGTTTTACCTCTGAGCGGCACTTTTTTGCACACCATGGGCTAAATGGCCAGGCCACAAGGACCCCGAAAGCTCAGAGAAGGTTCGGGGAGGGGACCCACTGGAACAGCTGTTGGGAGACAGATGGTAGCCTCCCGTCAAGGCCATCCAGCTTGTTCTTTAACGTGCACAGGGTATAGCTCTCCCGCATACGGGGCCACGGCTTAACGTCCCATCCGACGGACTTTTCAAGCCCATCGGTGTCCCCTACTGACCGTGGGCAGGGCGGGGAAATTTTGCGGAGATAAATCTCAACGCTGACCCAGCTGGGACTCGAACCTGGGAACTATAGATTACGAGCCTGGCGCGCTACCACTGAGCCACCCCCACCCCGAAAAGTAACAGTGAAATTAAATGCTATTTTATCACATTCTCTCTTACTTCAGAGAGGACTTACTCAAAATAGGGTCCTGAGTCTTTTGCTCTTTAACATTTTTTTCTATGACCTTCCTGTAACTTCTCTACTAAAGTCAAATACTCTATATTTGCAGCTGATATCGCTATTTGGATATCTGATAAAAACTTTGAATCTTTGAAAGAACAACTGCAGATGACACTTTTAAAAATGAAATTTACTGTGATAAACAGAAACTCCAGGTGTCTCCAGATTTCATAAGATCTCATAATCTGTAATTCCCAGGTTTGAGTCCCGCCTGGGTTGGCGTTTAGATTTATCTCCGCGAAACTCTCCGCCTGCCCACTCTCAGTTGGGAACACCGATGGGCACTTAGAAAGGCCGCCGTCCGTTGGATGGGACGTTAAGACGTGGCCCCGTGTACGGGAGAGCCATACCCTGTGTACGTTAAAGAACACATTGGATGGCCTTGACGGGAGACTACTACCTGTCTCCCAACAGCTGTTCTAATGGGTCCCCTCCCCCAACGTTCTCTGAGCTTTCGGGGTCCTTGTTACTTGGCCATTTAGCCCATTGTGTGCAGAAAAGTGCCTCTCAGAGGTAAAACAACCCAACGAAAGAGGAAAGAAGTTATAGGTGTACTGATACCCGGTACTCAGTAATGTCATTATTTTATCTCAAATCTCTAGTATTAATTCCTATGCTAATGAAGTATCTGGGACCAGTTTGGTCTAGATGGTTCTTGCAAGAGCCACTTAGATGCACCGACCTAAAAAGCCATCATACAAAGAAGGTATATGAAATGTGCATAAAATTTACATTGAATATATTTGTTTAAATGTTTAACTATAAGCTATTTAATTTAAAATATGGGAAGTAAAAGAATTTACTTACTCAATTTTATTAAATTATTAAATATTCTAAAAATGATTACTAAAAGTAAGAAAATTAATATCTACCAGTAAAATTGTAAGAGAAAGAGTTTTATTTGAAGCATATCAACTATGTTAACAAATCTTCTAAGGTTAGGAGCTAAACGTATCAATATCCATCATAACATAGTTTTATATTTTATAACCGATTGCTAAAAATAAATAACTACCGGAAGAATTTTAATAGATTAAATTTTAATTGAGATTACATACACCCCTAAATATATGTAAGTTGCACTTATATTAAATAATAATTTTTTTTTAAATTAGGGCACTGTCCGAACCTGGTATATATGTAAGTGACCTTGTTCTGGTTCAAACCTTAACACGACAAAGGGAAATATTAAGAAACTCCAGATCTATCAAAATAAAATCTTGAGACAGGCTGTAAATGCCCCATGGTTTGTGAGCAACAGACAAATACATGGGGATTTAGGCGTCCAACATATTTACACCCATAAAAAGCAGATCTCTAAGAAATTCTTAGACGCTGTGGACACGAATCCTCACGATTTCATTACTAACATTTTAAAGTATGATCATGATCCTATGAGAAGGTTCAAGAGGGCTAGACCATTGGTTTTCGATCAGGAACACTTTTTGATCTAGTACCCTGATCTACCATATTATCATTGTTTTTCTGCCCCTTGGGGCTCACCTTTTGGTGCTTTTTGTGTTGTCCTTTGCGACTCATGCCATTTATTGGATATCCTCGGATGGAGAAGGTTATGGGATCTTTTATCCTGGTACTTCGAAAAATCATAATTATGCTACATGGTTCAAACCAAATCTCTTTGATCTCTCATCAAATTGACAAATATTACTCTTTTGAGATTTGTGTGAAAAGATTTTAGTTTTCGTTATTTATTTAATCATATATTAATATTACTCTAATTTGAAAAGTTATAAATAGAAAATTGAAAATATACCAATAATTATTATATGCCAATTAGAAATTTCTAATAACTACCGGTATTGTAATAATCACAAAATATTATTAATTTACTGCACCACTTTGCTGTTTAAGGTCAGTGGTAGAGTGAAAACACTCCTTTGTAAGATAACGTCGATTGCTGAAGCTGAGCAGGAAACGCATGCCAACTGAGGTGAAGATTTAGGAGTGGCCAGGGATGGGATGACATTAAAGAACACCAGAGAGAAAGGAAAAAAGAAAGGAGATCTGGGTAGGAAAGAAGTTGGCTGCGCTTGGTTTGATTGCGCCCGCCTCAGAGAAAGGACAGACACTGATCAGGGGAGTGCTTGACTAAAGAATGGGAATGAGATTCCTTTTAGCAAGAAGACGGTACAAGCAAACAAACTCCGTTTAATTATCAACTTCTTCACGCTGCGCTTTTCGTGAGAAGTCGATAAAGAACTGCGCTCAGAAGTTCGTGATTAAATGAAGTTAGTCTGGTGAGAAATTGCCGAAGTTTAGTGATCATAAAAGAATCTTGAAGTTAGAGTAAAGAATTCAATGTCTTCCCACTAAGCAGGAGAGAAAATTAAAGAGAATGATTTCAAATTCTGATTGTAATAAATGGGAGTTATTTCCCTTAGAAACAGTCAACAGACACTTTATTAGGAACAGATCCTTTGGGTTATGGCAATAGGGAGTCAAATTTGGACTGACTCCTTAAATAACGTTTCTGCGGTAAAATGATACCGAAGATAAATATCTGAAATTTATGTATATGCCAAATTTCAACAATACATACATACATAGATTGTCGTGGTCTCGCGCCAATCCTGTTGGACTGCGCCAGAATGTAATGGACTGAGCCAAATATCGTAGCCGCCGGAGGACGATAAATTTGTCTCTTAATTGCCTTCACTCTTACTTCGGTGAAATGACAGGTTCGCGGGTGTTACAGCCATACCGTCGTATGCCTTAGACTTGCTGCGTCAAGTGATGTATAAAAATATGTCCAACAATTCACGCAGTAGAGTTGTATAGGGACGACACAGTATATTTACACTTATATACATTCACGTGCTTGGGATGCTCTCAACTCCGTAGGTCTTTGCTGCTGCAAACAATTACGCAATGTGATGGAGAACAGCACACTTTGAAGATTCTCGCTTTACCGACCTCAAACTCGGCAAAAGGATAATTAACCTTTGCCTACAATGTGGTTCACACAGAATCCACAGAACTGTACCAGATTCACCAAAAATCTTGATTCTCATTTAGAATCGAACCCTCTCCTCAAGGATTTCGTTCGAGTAAGGGCGGCGTCCTTTTGACACCTGTTCAAACGTCCTTCCCGCTCCACAGTTATGCTCAAAACTGTTGTTTCCTTATTACTCGGCGACTCTCCCGCGTTCACACTCGTGCCCCAGGCCAGTTGTAAAAGAGCTTTTCGGACATCGACATGTACAGGCAGCCAGCTCAGACCCGAAAACAACATTAATAAGTCGCATTCCCACAATAGCACTTCTAAGAACACAATATATAAAAATATTTACAATAAGAAAAATACAATAAAAATGCAACAATAAATAAAAATAAATAAATTATAGGGACATGACATACATATACATACAAAATCCTCATGCAGCCATTTGCTATGGTGGTTCTACCAGACTGTGTAATTTTCCTATCCACACATGTCTGTCCTGAGCTACAGCTGATGCATTTGGCCATTCTAGGCCAATTCTAGCAAGGTCCTGTTTGACATTGTGACCATCGCATCCTTGGTCACCCCTTTTTCTGAAACCCTTAAGTACACTGTTAATAATCTTGTTTGCCAATCTGCAGCTATGCATATGCGTAATATGAGCAAACCAACGGAATCCCTCTATGCAAAAAATGCTGTTCAAAAGAGGCTGATGACTCCTAATATCATCATTACTTGCAAAGTCAAACCACCTAATCCAAAGATAATGCGTAAGCAATTAAATCAAAGTCATCAGGTTATTGTTATGTTGCTTACAAAAGGTCCATGTTTCGCTACCATAACTAACCTTGGAAAGAACCAAACTATTATACAGCCTAATTTTAGTCTTTAGGTGTATACGCCTATTTTTGCATACTCTCCATAGATTCTTAAAAGTCCCAGAGGCAATCCCTATTCTTCTATTTTTCTCGTGCCGCACATCACCAGTAACTGTTACATAGCTCCCAAGAAAATTAAACTGAGATACCTGCTCAAGTTCGCAACAATTCAAAGCGACCGAAGCACCACCTGTCTAACAAATTTTTACCACTGTCTGTTTATCACCAAACCAACTGTATTACCAGCCTCATCAACAGTCCTAAAGAAAGAATTCATCTCATTAACATCATTAGCCAACAGAGCTAAATCACATTCATCATCTAAATCAGAAATTTTGGTATCTCTAGACCAGTGGTTCTCAACCTTTTATGCTTCACGTACCCCCTGGAAATGTGTATGTAACTAGCGTACCCCTTGTATAGATCGATGAAACTATAGTTATAGTATAACAATGGTTATTTTTACTTTGTTACTATATCTAGCGACTTTTGAGCTCTCACGGCGTACCCCAAAAATTTTTACCACGTACCCCACGTTGAGAAACCCTACTCTAGACCATTTAAGGCCAAAACCTTTCCCATGAAAATAATTTCGTGGAGCATAATCAACAACCAACTAAACAGAAAAGGTGACAAATGCCCCCTGTCTAACTCCACCAGCAATGCTGAACCAATCGCTACGAGCCTTACCAACTCTCACAAACGATTCAATGTTATTATAGAGAACTTTCATTATGCTAATTAACATGTCAAGTATTCCATATGATTTATCGATCAACCGTAAATTATGTCGATCAACAACATCAAAAGCCTTTTTGAAATCTATAAAACTAGCAACCACAGGTTTCTGAATCTCTAAACATTTCTCAAGAATCTTCCTAAGCGAAAATGTTTGAGCTATATATCACCTTCCACTTCTGAATCCACACTGTTCATCACGCAGTTGTCCATCAACCAGTTGCTTAAATCTATTAAGCATAATCATGCAAAGAACTTTACCTGAAACAGAAAGTAAATTAATTCCCCTATAAATATTTTAAGAACTACGATCATCTTTTTTAAAAATTGGGACAATGATAGCTCTAATAAAATCCTTAGGAACAACACATTCACCATAAAAAATATTCAAAATTTCAGCCAGTTATGTGACAACATGAAGGTTTCCAGCTCTAGGTATTTCATTAGTGATTTTATCCAACCCTCGGGATTTATCAGTTTAAATTTGGCGACAGCCAAAGTGACTTCGGAATGTGATATAGGTTCAATATTAAAGCCAATTATGCATCTATCCTCATTACAAACAATGTGAGTAGAAATAATATCATTGTTTAAAACATTCTGAAATGTTAAACCCATCTAGTCATGACAGAATCCTAACCTTCAACGACCTAACTATGTTTATCCCTCAATTCCTGTGTACCTGCCTGTTTCTTCCCACACAAAACTTTAACTCTTTGGTACAATCCCCTGATATTTTGCTGTTTAACTGCTTCCACTGCTTCATGAGCCAAGCTATCAAACCAAAGATTCTTATCAGCTGTTAACTGATCCTTTACACATTTATTAAGTTCATCGTAATGCAGTCTTACAATGAGCTCAATAAACCTAATAATATATATTACGTTTATTGTAACGTATATATAATATATATTACGTTTATAATAATAAATTAGTATGCAGGTGATTAGGACTAATAGGGTGTTGATTCCTATTGATCCACTACTTCCTTCTTTCAAAAATAAGTTCCATAACCTTTTCATTCAAATAATTTTGCTTCCTCTGTCCCTTTTTACCCAAAAGAGTACTGTTAGTTTAAAGAAATGCCTTTTTAATCTGATACCATTCTTTCTCAACTTCAGCAGTAAGCAAACCACGATTTTAATAATGACTAAGTAGCCTATCATAGTATGCTTTGGCTATATCTGGATCTTTCAGACCTTCAGTGTTAAAAGTAATTCTCTTAACCGTATTACAAAATTTCTTAAGCTTCAGTTGCAAGATACTTTTGACCAAGTAACGGTCAGACCCAATTTCGACTCCCCTCTATGATCTGGTATTCCTAATAGAACTAGTAAATTTTCTTTTAATTGAAATATAATCTATCATTCCTCTGAAACCCATTCAGGTGAAACCCTTGTGTATCTATAAATGTCCAGGTGTTTGTAGTGTCAGTTATTAGCAAACCATTAAATTTACTTACCTGTAGAAGACATTCCCATTGGAACTACCAATGCCAAAGTGACCTAAAACTGCTGCCCAAAGGTCAGAGTCAGTACCAACTTTAGTATTAAGTCACCTGGCACAAAAGAAATACATCGTTTCTTCACAGAATTCAAAATATCCTGCAGCTGTTTGTAAAACTTATATCCTTCTCCTTCTCATCAGAGTCCTCTGTGGGGGCGTAATAACAAATAACATCCAAATATTTAACTTTTGTTTTAAATTTTGCTGTAAGAAAACTTTCATTAATGCAGTCATATTTTAGAAGAGCATCACTGGCCTGTCTGCTGAGAAGCAAACCTACACTTCAGAGATACCTTCCATCCATCTCACCTTTATTTATCCATCTGGTCTTTTGCAAGTCTAAAATATCTAAGTTATCACGCTAGAATTCCTGTGTGGGGGCGTCAAGAGAATAATCTCTAAGTAACGTCCTCACATTCCACGTACTTGCAGAGAGAAAATGATTAATAGGATTCTTAAAGATACTAGATTATTTACAGAGGTAGGGCCAACAATATCAAACAGCCCCTTAATCACAGCTATGAGGCAGAGACCCATTACCCAACTGCTGAAGGCTGAAGTCACCCATGCTGGTAAGAATTTCAGACACCACCTTGTCAAGCGGATCTTTTCAAGAACCTGAAACTGTCCTACCTGAAATAATTATTCCAGTGTAAGATTGGCGAAGTCCAGCTATAGTAAAGATTAAGGTACCTGCTATGGCCTTTGATTAGTATTATCCACCAGCTGATATAAAGTATCCTGTGCCTCTATTCACTTAAGACTAGCAACCCACAGGCAAACAGAAAATACAACGGCAGATTTTCCGTCAGCAAAGGCCCACCAGTGCAACAAGTCCAGGATCCATAATCAAGCTAAAAGCCGTAAACCAGTCCAGCCTAGTGGGTATAAATGGTCAGCACCAGGACCCTGTAAAGTTGACCACTCCTCAGTAGGCCAGAAAAAACGCAAAAAAAGGGGCCATAGATGGACAGATAAGTATTCGAAACTGATTTGGCAACCCTTCCCTTCCATTCCCTTCCAAAAGAGATATTCTCTTTTGAAAGGTACTAACGGTCTGCACCACGAGAAGGCGGGGTCGGACATTAAGTGATGGCTGGTTCTGTGCATCATCACTGGGGATTGGTATACAGCTCTCGTTGCAGTGTATGCCTAGCTACCATTTACAGACCTATTTCAACAATATTCGTTCAATATTTAAAGAGTTATGGAATCTAGAATATTTCGCAACAGCAATTACAGCGAAAATAAGTTATTTTCAAAGTTAATTCAAAAGCTACAATATCATTTACATTTTTACTAAAATGCACTTTTTCAGAAGTTTCTCTAAAGTTTATGTCAATTGACAATACTGATTTTTTATTTTTCGATTTTTCTTTTGAGCGCGAATTAAGTGTTAAATAGAATCCAGTTTCCACACAACTTTAAATATTTAACGAATGTCATACTGTTTGAGTTATATTCGCTTAGATATCAAAAATGTAATCTATCAATCAACAACAACTTGAATATCTATCACATGATTCTAAAACCTATAATTCTCTATGCTGCTCTAGTTTGGGGTGATTGGTCTCAAACCAATATCAAAAAGCGTCAGACCTTCCAAAATTAAATTTTGAGATCAACTGTGACCGCACCATGGTTTGTGAGAAACATGATTATTCACCGAGATCTTAACGTGCCACCAGTATATGAATACATCAAATCCCAGGCAATCAAGTTCTCTCAAAAAGCAGAAAATCTCCGAAATCAATTTATCTCTATTGACGTCAACATTAGTATTAGAGATGCAAGACTGTTCTAAAATAGTTTATTACTTTATCTGATTGCCATTGTAAATGAGCTTTTCTCCATCTTGGTTTATTTAGAATATACCCCTAATGCCATAGGCGATATGTCAGATGAAATAGGTAACGGCACCAGCCCAATACTATACATACATAATACAAAATCCTCATGCAGCCATGGGCTACGGATGTCCTATCTGCACGTTAATAAAGATCTCGGCATTTTGTTCAACTATCAAGGAAAATATCACTCTTAGTTTAACGTCAATATGAATTTTAGAGGAAAAACTGTCTATAGCTGGGTGGGATACGAACCCACAACCTCCTGATAACATATCAGATGCTCTGACCTCTGAGTCGATCAAGTAGTCGATCAGGATCTACATTTGATGTGATAAACTTTCTACCTATAGAACACAATTTTCTGTGTCTGATGGAGGCAGTGATCCCATCAGCCTCTCGCCACTTAAGGAAAAATAACTCTTGATTACTTATCAAGTAAGAATTACTGCTGAACTCTTCCTGAGATAGTGGTCAGCAGTGATTTTGACTCAAGTTCATCGATACTTAGCATAAAAATTTGTAGGAAAAAACTTATTTTACAAATTGAAAGCATGTCCTCTTTTCTCCTGCATTTCTCGCTTTATTGCCCTCCGTTTCTAGCTTTTTTGTCCACCTTTTATAAGAATGGCATCTAGTAACCCTAGCTATCCTGCCACAGTTTGCGTGGAGTTCGCCAATCAGTTTGTTTCTCCATCGTTGTTCCTCTATCTGCAATTATTTCGCGTTTTAAAATAAACAGTTTTGACCCATAATGGCTTCGAAATTAAATGGAATAAATATTTACAAATATATGAAAATGTGTGCATTTGAAAAGTATGTACTAAAAGCTGAAAATAAATTATAACTGAAATTAGTCTATATCCAGCAGATAAGTTGTTGATGGCTTTGCGGGTCATCAGAACAACTTAACAATTGCTGTAAAATGGATTGGGTTGTTTTACCTCTGAGCGGCACTTTTGTTGCACACAATGGACTAAATGACCAGGTTACAAGGACCTTGAGGGCTCAGAGAAGGTTGGGGGAGGGGACCCACTGGACAGCTATGACAAATGGTAGCCTCCCATCGAGCTACGCGCAGAGATATTAATGATATAGTAGTACAATTCCCATTTCCGTATCTCCCAAAAGTTCTAATTTTGCCTTCCAACTGTGGAAAAAGCTGAAAATGAAAAATATAAACAAATATTGGAACAAACAATGTATTTAAGTTAGAAATTCGAAATTTTATTGGTGGAATGTGAAGGTCATGTGGTTTGCATTAGCAATAATGAATTGACGTTTCGCACTTGATGTTACTTTTCGCACACTCCGAATTACATGTCGCCCTCTAATTTCGGGGCGGGGGTGGCTCAGTCGGTAGCGCGCCAGGCTCGTAATCTGTAGTTCCCAGGTTCGAGTCCCAGCTGGGTCAGCGTTGAGATTTATCTCCGCAAAATTTCCCCGCCCTGCCCACGGTCAGTAGGGGACACCGATGGGCTTGGAAAGGCCGCCGTCCGTCGGATGGGACTTTAAGCCGTGGCCCCGTGTGCGGGAGAGCCATACCCTCTGCACGTTAAAGAACACGCTGGATGGCCTTGACGGGAGGCTACCATCTGTCTCCCAACAGCTGTTCCAGTGTGTCCCCTCCCCCAACCTTCTCTGAGCCTTCGGGGTCCATGTGACCTGGCCATTTAGCCCATGGTGTGCAAACAAGTGCCGCTCAGAGGCAAAACAACCCAACCCAAATTCGAAAAATTTAAAAATTTAAAAAACTTCGAACGTACGATGCAAGTGATGTATTTATGCTAGAAATATGAAAAAACGCAATTGTTTTGTTTTAAGAGATAATTGGAAAATTCTTTTTTTAGATCGATTGCTATTAATGAAATACAATTCAAATCCTTAGATGGTTTTAATTTGCAACATTAAAAGGTACTAAATATGGAAAAGGCGAAACTTTTAACGAATATTGCAATTGATGTATTTAGAGTAGGAATTCGAAATTTCGGTGGTAGAAAGCGTCAGGAGATATTCCACTGTCAGCAACAATCTGCTCCTTTCTCCCTGAGGAGTGTGAGGAAAGCAAAGTTTTAAATTTACGGAATGAAAGACAAATACTTTTTGTGTTGTATACGTACTAATAAAATATTACTATTTTCATTTTTCCAATTTACCATTAGTTCGAATTAAAACTTTTAAGGATGGCAAAACTTTATTCTTTTTAAAAAGGAGATTCCCATATTTGCCAGTGGTGGGTTGGGTTGTTTCACCTCTGAGCAGCACATTTTTCCGCACAATGGGCTAAATGGCCAGTCATAAGGACCCCAAGGGCTCGGAGAAGGTTGGGGGAAGGGACCCACTGGACAGCTGTTAGGAGACAGATGGTAGCCTCCCGTCAAGGCCACCCAGCTAGTTCTTTAACATGCATATAGTGTGGCTCTCCAGCACATGGAGGCCACTGATTAACGACCCATCCGCCTTTCCAATCCCAGCGGTGTCCCCTATTGACCTGGGGCGGGGGTGACTCAGTCGGTAGCGCGCCAGGCTCGTAATCTGTAGTTCCCAGGTTCGAGTCCCAGCTGGGTCAGAGTTGAGATTTATTTCCGCAAAATTCCCCGCCTTGCCCACGGTCAGTAGGGGACACCGATGGGCTTGGAAAGGCCGCCGTCCGTCGGATGGGACGTTAAACCCTGGCCCCGTGTGCGGGAGAGCCATACCCTGTGCACGTTAAAGAACACGCTGGATGGCCTTGACGGGAGACTACCATCTGTTTCCCAACAGCTGTTCCAGTGGGTCGCCTCCCCCAACCTTCTCTGAGCCTTCGGGGTCCATGTGACCTGGCCATTTAGCCCATGGTGTGCAAAAAAGTGCCGCTCAGAGGTAAAACAACTCAACCCAACCCCTATTGACCGAGGTACAAGGCGGAAGTGATATGCCTTGTACTAGTTACTTCATAGGCCTATTCACTTAACATTGTAACTTTTTGAAATTAAATATGATTATCTTAATTTGCTATTTTGGGAAGTTTGTTGCTTTACCTCTGAATGTCACTCTTTTCCACACAATGGTCTACATGCCTAGGTCAGAAAGACATCAATGCCTCAGACTACGAGGGGGGAAGGGGCCCCACTTGAAGGCTGTTATGAAGCAGGTAACAGCATCCGTCAAAATCATCCAGCGCGTTTCTTCAACATGCATAGGTATGGCTGTCCTAAACACAGAGCAACGGTTTAACGTCTCATCCGATGGAAGATGACCTTTTCAACCCAATCCGTGTCCACTTTCTGATCAAGAGCAGGATAGGAGTTCATAACTGTGACAATAAGCAAGAATCGAACCTGGGAACAGCAGATGACGATCCTGTCGGACTACAGACTGCGCCACTCACGCACGCAGTTATATTAAGTAACAAATAATCTAAATTAAATAAAATGCATGAATCTAAATTTTTGCTTCATATTTAATATTTTACGCTGCCTTTGTTGGTTTTTTAGAGTCTAAGATTCTTGGTAAATGCGCTTTTTTTTTGTTTTTTTGTTTTGGTGGTGGGGAGGGGGGCATCTAAAAATCACCTAAATGATTCCGACCGCCTTCTGCGTTTCAAACTGAACCATATAAGGGTTAATTCTTGTTATTAATGAAATGTATAGTTAAGAAATAGATAATTTCATTCCAAAAACAAAGTTAACTCATTATCGAAAATTTTAATAAAAATTGCTATTTTATGAATAACCACAATAACTCATTTTTCATGCATCTTTATCTATAGCCAACATAGTACTTAATTAAGGAATTTCGAGTTTAAAAATTAGTTCTTTAATGTCCCTTCAGAGAAAATGTTATAAAGATTTGCGTATTATAACCATAAGCTCAATGCGAAGGATAATGACCATCCCATATGTCAGGATGGAGGATAATGAGGCTTTGAGAGTAGAAACGTGGTTCATCTAATAGAGAGAGAGATGATGAAGATGTAGATGAGATGGAAATTGTTTCGATGAGAGGATCATGATCTTATCTCTTCATAATATTCATCAAAATAATGTAATTGAAAAAAAAAGGCTAAAAGAAGCAAAATAAACATTAGGAGAGTTCATTTTATGGGCTGATGAAAGGGAAAGCTTTGGGAAGAGAAAGCCTTAATGATCTCATCGCTCCTCTTTAAAAAAAGGAGCTGAAATGAGATTTCCGCAACGAACAATAATTAAAAAACTCTCTTGCTATTACTCAGATTTCTCGTTTTTTGCGCGTGCTCCAGGTTTTTCATTCTTTTTTTTTCAATTCAATAGCATATCGTTTTTGCATTCATGCTTTTGCCATTTAAAAATGAATAAGGAAACATAACTGTAATTCATTCACGATGCTCTATCTATCTATTATGCATATTTTCATACGAAAAATAATGATATAGCATTTTTTACGCAACTAAGCTAGCTGAATTTCGGGTGATATGAAATGCTTCAGAAAGCATATACAGTCGCTCAAAAAAATATCCGAACACTATATATAACTATGGTTAATTACATTATATATAACTATAGTTATATATAATATGATTATATATATTTGGTTACAATTATATATAACTATGGTTGATTACAGAATTCAGAAAAAAATATATGGCAACGATTTTTTTAGAAATATATCCGAACACTATATATAACTATGGTTAATTACATTATATATAACTATAGTTATATATAATATGATTATATATATTTGGTTATAATTATATATAACTATGGTTGATTACAGAATTCAGAAAAAATATCTGGCAACGTTTTTTTAGAATTAGTGATCTGGCAACCTTCGTGTCGTGACACGATTACTAATTAAGCACAGACTATCGTTTTTCAATACCATACGACAGATCGTTTCAGACAACCCCAGATTCATAAAAAATCGAGGAGGGAGGGGGGGACAAGAAATACAATCGAGCAGAAAATATGTAAAAGTGGTGGGGGGGCAAGATACTGGATTTCTAATGCAGTATAACATTTTCCCCTCTGTTTTACAGATCTTTAAAAAATTATTGAAAATGAATGAAATATAAATAAGTTTCATAATGTTTTGTCGCTATTACCTCTGGCACAAATCAGACGATAGCGCAGCATATTCGTAATCTGCAGTTCCCAAATTCGAGTTCCAGCTGGGCCAACGTTGAGATTTATCTCCGCAAAACTCCCCGCCCTACACACGGTCAGTAGGGGACCGATGGGCTTGGAAAGGCCACCGTCCTTCGGATAGGATGTTAAGCTGTGTACCCGTGTGTGTAAGAGCCATATCCTGGGCATGTTAAAAACACGCTGGATGGCCTTGATGGGAGGCTACCATTTGTCTCAAATGGGTTCGCACTTTCGGAATCTTCGAATACTATAATTGTGCCCTCTAAGTGTGAAAAAAATTTAAAATTCCAAAATTTTAAACGAATATTAAAACGAGTTATCAATGATAGAAATATGAAATATTGGTAGCAGAATGAGAACCTCATGAAGTTTCGATTGGGAACAATGAAAATGATAATCAGAGTTTATTTTAGTTTGATTGATACTAATGAAATATTATATTTCGCATTTTCCAAATACTTAGTTGTTTTAATTTATTGTATATGGCATATAAACTGACAGGCTCCTGTCAGACCTCTGTGGCAAGCAGCTGCTTGAGGGGGTATTTTTTTTTACACATTCAGATCACTGAAATGATGAAACAACAGAGTTGTTATCGAGTTTTGCAAATAATATGTCTTCAATAGAAATTTGAAAAATTAGTGGTAGATATTAAGAGATTTTCCAGTGATAACAAGAATCTACCCACTATTCTAAGATAGTTGTTGGAAATGCAATTTTTTAAATTTAAGAATTAAAAGATGAATACTTTTACGTTGTATAATTACTAATGAAATACCATTAGTATTTTTCCCATCATCTGCTAACTCAAATTAAAACTTTTAAGCAATATAACAGTAGGTAAAGGAAAAAATCTTTCTCTTTGAAAACGAGATTCTCATATGTGCCAGAGGCGATATGCGTCCTTCTAGTTTTTTTTGTAAACGAGATAAAAATGACATGGATCTCAACATTCGTAAAAAAAGTTTCGTTTCAATTTTCATTAAATCGAGTTATTTAATAATTCGTTTATGCCATGAATATGTTTGGAAACATAAATATTTATTCGTTTTCTTACAGTATGAAAATTCAAAGTAAAAATTTAATGTTCTGTGGCCCATTCAAAAGATTTCCCGACCCTTTGCAGGTCGTAGCTCATATTTTGAAGAACCTGATTCAGATAATACAGAATATGTGAAGACGTTTACTGATGTGTATCAGTTGTCTAGTGTTTTTTAATAATTCTTGTCATTAGTGATCGACATTTTTCACGGGAATTACGTTCCAAATTTAATTTACTGCATAATAATACATTAAAATTAATTAATAAATCTATACTAAATTATTTACCCCCTCAAGCAGCTGCTTGCCACAGAGGTCTGACAGGAAAATTATTTACTAAAAACCATATTAAGGGAAATATATAATACATAATCTCTAATACAGTACTGAAACCGAAACTTGAAAGAGTTCTAAAAGTTGGACGTAGAAGAAGAACCATGACGGCAACAAATTAATGATAGGTCTGTTATTTTATATGCGACGGAGAAAAATACGATGACTGTGTTATCTATTATATATTGTAGAAAGTTTTTCTGTGTTTCTGGTCGACATCTCCTCCTAGACGGTCAGAGCTAGGACCACCAAATTTCGTCTGCAGCTTCATCTCACCATAACTTAGTGTACTGTAAGGTTTTAGAATCCAGAAAAATTAGGCCCTACCCTAAAGGCTGACCACGAAACATCTGTCCAAATAATATTTTTCGCACCGATAATGTATTACACATTTATAATTTACAACTCTGCAATCGTAAGATGGCGACGGGAGCGCCCCCAGAAATTCGGGACACTTGCGACGGATCTAATCTCGATCCATTGCAGCTAGCAGTTTATTATGCAGTAAGACGCCCACCTTACCAAATCGTCCACCTCACCAAATGGTGAGGTATTTGGTGAGGTCGTCCCACCTCACCAAATATGAGATCAATAGGACAAGAACGCGGATTCAAAGGGAACCGAAACCTATCGCCAACAGTGACGTCACCGGGAACATAAAAAAATAAACTAGTGTCCGTGCATCCTTTCGGGTTGGATTGGGTTGTTTTGCCTCTGAGAGTTTCTATTTTTTGGGGGTATTCGGAAATTTGTTCCACAGCATTTGTTCGAAACAGAAACTTGTTCGACGGTAATTTGTTCGAAACGCATATTTGTTCGACGGAAATTTGTTCGAAAAGCTGAGAGGCTGTTAGAGGACTGTTCCCTATCTGCCTCCTAACCCCCTAAAATGCGGTTGTCTTATACTAAAATCTCAAACTTGTTTACCTGATTTGAAATTCAAAATAGGTGTCTTTGTATAATTGTATTTTAGCCCCATATACTGCATGTCCACACTAAAAATAGATTTAAAAAAAACTATAATATTTTATTTCATATAAAACAATATTTTAACCCTTCGTGTCCGCTGGAATGCTTTAGTAACTTGGATATCCCACCAAAGACTTATTCTCAGACCCTACCCCTACTTCCCGAAACTAAGTTCTATTATCCCCCAGCTAAAAAAAAGTCCATCGAATGGGATGTTAACCATGTACTGCAGAGGCACACAATGTGCATGTTAAAACCACGCTTGATGGCTATGACGGGGGCTGCCGTCTGTCTCTTAACAGCTGTGCAGAGGGTCTCCTTTCCACAACCTTCTCCGAGTCTTTGGGGTCCTTGTGACCTTACCATTGTGTGCAAAAAATAGTACCGTTCAGAGATAAAAACAATCCCCCCCCACAAAAAAAGCCATTTTAAGGACTAATCATAAACGCAATGCCCCAAACAAGCCAACAATTCTTCAACACCATACGAAAAAATCTTTTTAAGGACTGCACATCCACAAACTATATCACAACACAAACACTTCCTTGTACTCTTTTCCTGCCATTATTCTCTACGGCTTCTGGGACTTCCGTATTCGAAATTACTGAAACTTTGCGGCTTCAACCTTCTATCCGCGACGCATCTGAGACAAGAAAGAAATTACAAGAGAACAATAGTCCTAACTTCAAACTTCCAGCATTGTTTGTTCGTGGACTACTCTCTGACAAATCAACTGACTAAGAAACTCACACCATTTGGGAAGAAAAGAATATGTTCAACACGAAACGTTGATTTTTAGGCAGATGGCTCCACAGGCCAGCCTTGCTGAATTCGAGATGATGGAGAGAAGAGGAAAAAAGAAGAAGGAACGGCGTTCTGGACCATTATCATCTTTGCTTTTAAAAACTTTACTCCCTCCCCCATCTCATAAATCTCTATAATTCAATAGCGAAAACTGCTTTTCCACATGTGACGTTTTTGCGAATGAATTATATCAGCATTGAGGCCCTGTGCAGTGCCACGAATGGAGTGCCTCTGAAAAAATTGTAATAACTTTGTGAACAGGATTTATTCTCTTGACAGCAGACTGCTCTTATGGTTGATGACGAAGGAAATGACTTCAAATGAAGAATTTATTATTGTTTCAAACACGTCATGGAAATTAAATTTTCTTCCGTCGCTGAATTATTTCCTTTCTAGGGAAAAAAGTGTGACAGAAACTTTTTGCCAGAATCGTCGCAGTAAAGTTATTCAAAAGAAACAAAAAAAAAGGCTTTTGCATTATTACATTTTTTTTCTTAAAAAATATTAAAAGTCATTTAGTTTTCTTAGAAAATCTTCTTCTTTTGCTTAAGTTTCAGTCAGAAGAAATATTCCTTGGTTCTATTTTCACTCTTTCAATAATAATAATATCAAGTGATTTCTTAGAAATAATTAAATTTTTGCTGACAGATGTGACAGTTATTATTGTTTGTCTTCCACCGAGTTATTAAACAGAAAAAAGGAGCCACTTTGCTTTTTTATGGCTATTATGAAAAAGATTTGTTTTTTTTTTTAAATGATTGAAAGAATGATTTTTTTTTTGAAATGATTGAAGAAATGATTTTTTTTAGAAATTACTGATCTGGCAACCTTCGTGTCACGTGACACGAAGGTTGCCAGATCACTAATATCTAAAAAAAATTGTTGCCAGATATTTTTTCTAAATTCTGTAATCAACCAGAGTGTTCGGATATTTTTTTAGCGACTGTACTACATCTCTTGGATCGGCACCACAAGTCATCTTCGTGCGCTGATTGAGGCCTAAAAAAATGAGATTAAAGCCGAGAAGATACATGTCGGATGATCTACATTACTCTAATTTTATCAAATACTGTCAGTTCATTATTATATGGAATACGGGAATTATTCGAATTTTGATCAGTGCCAAGGATTTATTGCAGTATGGTTAGGTAGCATTATGGTCTAAATTTATGCTGTAACTCTGTAAATGAATTGTGCCGAAAGTCTTCCGTTATTTAAAGAGTAAATTTGAGCTTTTTTTCTTTTTATAAAAAGAATGATTTTTCGCTACGTAAATATAAGATAGTTGGGACAGATATCCAAGTTCCAAGCTCTCGTGGTCTCGTGGATGGTTGGGTGAGATGACCCACTGGACATCTGTTGGGAAAAAGTCCGTCAAGACCATCCAGCGTATTCTTTAAAGTGAGCGTGTTCTTTAAAATCCAGCGTGTTCTTTAAAGTGAGCGTGTTCTTTAAGCGTGTTCTTTAAAATCCAGCGTGTTCTTTAAGGTGAGTAGGTTGGCGCTCTTCCCACACGGGACCATGGATTAACGTCCCATCCGGCGGACGGCGCCCATTTCAAGTTCAGCAGTAACCCATATTTACTGTGGCAGGGCGGGGAGTTTAGCAGAGAAAAAACTCTACACTTGCCCAGCTGGAACCCGAACCTGAGAATTGCAGATTACGAGCCTGGCACGCTACCAACTGAGCTTCCCCTACCCCGTAATAAAAAAAAATGAGAATAATAAATAAAGAGAAAAAAACAGAGAGAAGTAAGGGAAAAAATAGATGAAGAAAATAGAAATGAGACAGAATAAAATGATAAGATAAAAAGTAAAGGGAGATAAAAATGGGGTATAGAAAAAATAGATAGTAAATCTTCATTGAAGTCCAGACAGAGTTTGAATTTTTTATGATTTTGTGGTTAGAATTGCCAGTCATGAGAACATGTTTAAGGTTTAGGAATTATATATTATTATAGTTGTGCCGCCCTAAAAATATACAAGGGGGGGTCACAACAAATTTGTTGGACCCCCCTTGTATATTTTTAGGGCGGCACAACTTTATTATTGATATAATTAATTGTAGTTTTGGAAAGAAAGAGAGTATAGTAAAGTGTATAGAGGGGAAAAAGAGCTCGCAAAATCCGTCTGGAAGTGGAACATCGAACCACGCCAAACTGAGATGGAGGATGACCTCTGGCCGCATTGCGCAAGCTCTGGCCACCGGAGATTCCGCGGGCCGCCTTGGGTCGAAAATAACTCAACAGAGTCAACAGAGGACACCGATGGACTTGGAAAGGCCGCCATCCGTCAGATGGAACATTAAGTCATACCTGTGCATGTTGAAGAGCACACTGGATGGACATAACGGGAGGGTACATCTCTCTCCTGACAGCAATCCAGTGGGTCTCCTTCGCTCGACCTTCTCGGAATTCTGGGGGGTCCTTATGACCTGGACATTTTTTTCCATTGTGGGTAAAAGAGGTGCTTCTTAGAGGTAAAACAGCCCATCTGATAAGCAAGCAGGTATAAACATACTTTTCAATTGGGAAATACTTAGAGAAGTTCCCACTAGTGAGGGGCGGGGGTGGCTCAGTCGGTAGCGCGCCAGGCTCGTAATCTGTAGTTCCGAGGTTCGAGTCTCAGCTGGGTCAGCGTTGAGATTTATCTCCACAAAATTCCTCGCCCTGCCCACGGTCAGTAGGGGACACCGATGGGCTTGGAAAGGCCGCCGTCCGTCGGATGGGACGTTAAGTTGTTGTGGGTTGTTTTACCTCTGAGCGGCACTTTTTTGCACACCATGGGCTAAATGGCCAGGTCACATGGACCCCGAAGGCTCAGAGAAGGTTGGGGGAGGGGACCCACTGGAACAGCTGTTGGGAGACAGATGGTAGCCTCCCGTCAAGGCCATCCAGCATGTTCTTTAACGTGCACAGGGTATGGCTCTCCCACACACAGGGCCACGGCTTAACGTCCCATCCGACGGACGGCGGCCTTTCCAAGCCCATCGGTGTCCCCTACTGACCGTGGGCAGGGCGGGGAATTTTGCGGAGATAAATCTCAACGCTGACCCAGCTGGGACTCGAACCTGGGAACTACAGATTACGAGCCTGGCGCGCTACCGACTGAGCCACCCGCGCCCCCGGATCTTAAGATCTGTAATATATACTGAATTGGCAAATTATTATATACACCTACCTAATAACCTGTTGCTCCACCTTTTGCCCTTACAACAGCAGCCAGACGTGTTGGTAAGGACTCAATGAGTTGTTGGAAACACGGAGGTGGTATTGCCGCCCATGAAGCAAGGATTGCCTATCGTAGAGCAGCATCCACATTTGCTTATGGGTTGGTGGGCTCGAACAGGTACGAACAGTACGAGGAGTACCAAGGAAGCCCATGTTAATGCATCCCAAACTGTTACAACGCCTCCACCTGCCTGTATGATCCCAACATGGTTGATGGCAACTGGGTCCATCGATTCGTGTGGTTTACACCACACACGCAGTCTCACATCGGCGTGATATAGTTGAAACCGTGATTCATCAGACCAGATGACATGTTTCCAGTCCTCTGCATTCCAGTTGCGATAGGCCTTTGCAAACTGCAGCCTAATATTTAGTTACCTTGCAGTCAACAAGGGGACACGATGCAGACATCAACTGCCATAGCCTATTTTTTTCCATGGTACGGTGGATAGTTTTTGTGCATAAGCTTGTGGATGCACCCTCATTTAATTCTAACGTTATTTGCTCCACAGTAGCCATGCGATTCCTTGTAACGATATGGGACTGTCTGCGTTCACCTCAATTGCATGTTTACGTCCAATTTCTCCTGCTGGTTGGAAGTTTTGTCATATTTCACGTGGACTTGGTATGCACATTCGAAAGTCTAACGTGGAAATCCCAACAGTTCAGCAGTTGCGGTCATTGAACAATCGGCCTTCCTCGCACCTACTATCTGGCCTCAGTCAAACTCACTTACGTCACTGCCTTTACCATATTACTTCTCCATGAGTGGTTTTCAATGTGTAGAGACCTGCTCTATTTATAGGCATTCCAATTTCAGTATCACACATGACGGACACGATACTTCTACTTTGCACATTGTTATCAGAGGTGTAAACCTCCATCAAGAGCAACCTTTGCTCTGATGGAAGCAAACCTCCATCAGAGCCATCCAGCATGTTCTTTAATACGCACAAGAAAATGTTCACGTATCCGGAGGTCATATCCGGCCTTACAGTACTGTGCGAATTAGTTGGGACAAGCGAAGGAATGCTAAGTCCCTTCCGCTACAGAGTCTAAACTGCTGCAAGTCTAAACTTGTTTGTAACCTTCTGCTGCAAGTCTAAACTTGTGCGTGCCCATGCAAAGGACACGCGCAGGACTAGAATTATTTGTTGTGTTACTCTGCTCTCATTTACACTTCCACTTTAGTCGGAATTAATATTTCATAGGCTGAGGACGTGATTATGTAAGTAGTTTACAATTTTCATTGGAAACTTTTTATATTAAATACATCATGGACATTACGCCTCGTAAACGAGCTAAAATAATCGCTTTAGACGAAAACACTTCACTTACTGCTAGGCAGATAGCAAAAGCAGTTGGCGTCGGGAAATCCAGCATTTCACGGATCATGAAGCTGCATAAGGAGACAGGGTCCGTGGGCACCTCCCGTAAAGGACATTGTGGAAAAAAAAGGAAAACCACCACTAGAGATGATAGTCTAATTAGAAGAATTAGTATCATAGACCCGAAGAAGACCAGTGGAGACATCAAAAGGGAGATTGCGTCTCATGGGGTTAATATAGATGCTTCCACCGTATGTCGTCACCCTCTGGAGTGTGGCCGCCAGACTCAACGCCCCTCCAAAAAGCAGCTTTTGACACCTGCTATGAAGCAAAAAAGGGTATCCTTGGCAAAGAAACATCGAGACTGGACTGTGGAGAATTGGGAAAAGTGATATTTTCCGACGGAACCCACTTTGAGGTACATGGTTACAGGTCACATTTCGTCCGCTACTCGCCTGGAGAACTTCTTTGATCCGGCCACATCCAGCAATCCCCCAAACACCCACCTAAGGTCATGTTTTGGGGATGTTTCACAGCTTCCCGGCCACAGACGCTTCACCCCTTTGAAGGAATGATGGACAGCAAAAAGTACATAGGCGTGGTGGAAACGAAAATGGTCCCAACACTGCAGAAACTGTTTCCTAACGGCAACAGGATATGGCTCCATGCCACAATTCTAAGCTTGCTAAGAGCTTCTTTACCCAGCAACATTTGAAGGTATTGGAGTGGCCAGGAAATTCACCCGATCTAAAGCCCATTGAAAATTTGTTGGCCATTATTAAAGCACGCATATCTAAGATGGATTGCACGACGAAAACCAAAATGATAGAAAGTGTCATGAAAGTGTGGTATCACGACCCTGAAGTGAAGGAGATGTGTGGAAAGCTAGTAGCATCAATGGTTGAGAGGGTGAAAGTAGTAATTAAAGCTAAGGGGTGTCACATTCACTATTAACTATGTACCATATTAAACAAATAAATATTTTAGTTGTGTCTTTGTTACTGCATTTTCCTATTGTCCCAACTAATTTGCACAGTACTGTACTTAATTTCTTAGGTAAATTCTTCTGACGCATGTTTAACATTTTACAGTCTGAAATATTGTCCCTAGAGTTAATTTGAACAACTAGATGCAGAAAGTAAATAAAACCACGTCTGACACTGCGATGAATTGACGTCGCGATGAATTGATGTGCGATTAATTGAGCGCGATGAATTGACGTCGCGATGAATTGATGTCGCGATGAATTGATGTGCGATTAATTGAGGGCGATGAATTGATGTGCGATTAATTGAGCGCGATGAATTGACGGGACACCCATCTGTCCCACAACCTTCTCTGAGCCCTCCGGATCCTTGTGACCTGGCCATGTAGCCCATTGTGTGCAAATAAGGGTCGTTCAGAGGTAAAACAACCCAACCCATAAAAAAATTGTCCGGGATCGAAAAAAAATTCATTATACTCAATATTTTATTATTCTTAAGTTCGTTATACTGGCATTCCACTGTAATATTAATATATTATATATATATATTACATATATAAGTTATAATATATATTGCACGTAATATAATTATAATATTATAGTAAATACCTGTGTACGTCAATAGGAAATTCTGATAGAAATGCTTACATCTATCTGTTGTATTCGTGATTCATTTAATCAAATACATTAATAATTACTAAGAAGGAAACAGACTTAAGCTGTTTCTTTGCACTGAACTTTCTAGTTGGGTTTAGTTTCATTTATCATAAAAAAGGTAAGAAAAAATGCAATCCTTTTCATTTTTTTTTCTCTCACGCTTGGTGCGTTTGCTGCATCACTTCATTTCTATTGCAAAAGTTACAGAAGCAGTAAGAGTCTCCATTTGGAGAAAAAGAGCAGCGACAGACAGAATACCTTTCACCCCCCCCCCTCTCCATGTCGTACTCCGAAGCGCCGCTTCAAAACATCTGTTACAATTGTAAATTGTTTTTCTTTTCAGTTTCTGACCTCCCCCCCCCACACACACACACATCCCCTCCCAACTTCTTCTTTCTGCCTCGAAGGAACTTACAAGCCGTCCTCGATAAAGTTTCAGTACATCACGTCGATTTAGTTTTTTTTTATGTCTCTCGATGCCAAAAGCTGTCTCTGAAAAAAATAAAACGAAATGTTTCTTTTCTTGTCAGATTACTTTCCTCATTAACGATTCTAATAAGTGGAGAATTTATTTGCTGTTGATGTGCAGCGATTAAAACGTAATCAATCGGTGATTATATATCAAACGCTTATAATAAGAGCAGATTTTTGCTTCATTAATTTCCTTTGAGATTTTATTGAAGATATTTAATTCATTAACGATATCTTATTTTACACTGATATAAACACTCAGATCACAAGAACTATATACAGTCTCTCAAGTTCATGAGCATTTTGGGCAGAACAATGTTTACGTTTTGCTGTTCACGAGGATCTCTCGTTCACGGCCACCTTCAGTCGGTCTGGACGAGGGAGGACTTCGAAGCTTTGCTGTCCTTCTCTGAATTTTCGCATCCATCCTGTAACAGTGCTATATGAACAGGTATAATCTCCACCTACTTGCAATAAATCGGCATGAATATTTGTCGCGTCGTCCCCAAGCTGCATCCTTATAGTTCTTGTGATACTGATATAAACACTCAGATCACAAGAACTATATACAGTCTCTCAAGTTAGGTTTCTGAAAGGAGGGTCACTGGATGCGTTTTCATTGGACAACTTGTTCTTACGTTTCAGAGAATCCATCCTCTTCTTCATTTAAGTGCCAGTCCTCAAATGTCCAGAGTTTCGCGATATCGTTGTGAGTTGATGATATCACCGTGGTCCAGAAACTCAATCAACAGTGGGTCCTGAGAATCAAATTAAGACGTTCAGCATACTGCACATTGTTCAAGTTTGGATGCTTCCACGTTAAGTTTTTCTGGAACACAAAGTCTGTCACGTTCAAACCGGTACTTGCCACTGATTCTGGTGTTGGTGAGTTCCTTCTGTATATTCCTATCTCCAGGCCCGGATTTAAAAACAAGTAAGGGTAAGGGGGGGGGGGGCAACCGATGCAATCTGGCCGGAAAAAGAGTAAAGGGGAGGAGGCAGGGGAAGAGACTGGATTTCCATTGCAATGTAACATTTTCCTCTTCTTTGTAGTGGTTAAAAAATCCTGAAATGTGCACGTGTTTAATCGTCTTTGGCTTCTATTACCCTTTTACTATTGGCAAGGAGGGTCACGTGAAGAGAGAGAAACTTTCACACCCCTGTTGTTGGACGCTGCTCCTTCATCTCCTTAGCCATTTTGGGCAGAACAATGTTGGTGTAGTATTGGACATTTGTAGTCATTATTTCAGGTAAAATGTTCACGGCTACCACTCCTAGGGAATTGAAAAAATTGTGATTATTCTCTTCCGTGAGTGAAAGTCTTGTCGGAGGATTTGGGAACGCGGTTCCTCTTCCGCAGTCCAAACATAGTTGTCGATCTTTCTGGGAGTTGTCACATGTGAAAAGACGTGGTAATATAACCACGTCTCATCACCTGCGACAATGTCTGTTAACAGTTTGGGGCCACTAGGTTCAAACATTGCCAGCATCTCCTTGCACGAGTCGACTCTAGCCCTCTTTTGCTGGATGAGTCAGTTTGTGGGCTACCCATTTGGCATAGATCTTTTGGAACTTTAAATATTGAAGAATAATTGTGTCCACACTGCCAATCGATACATTGACATCTAAACTTATTACTTGAACGGTGATGTGTGGGTTTTCTTTAATGAGTTCACGAGGATCTCTCGTTCACGGCCACCTTCAGTCGGTCTGGACGAGGGAGGACTTCGAAGCTCTGCTGACCTTCTCTGAATTTTCGCATCCATCCTGTAACAGTGCTATATGAACAGGTATAATCTCCACATACTTGCAATAAATCGGCATGAATATTTGTCGCGTCGTCCCCAAGCTGCATCCTTGTGAAAAGTAAAATCTTTCTCCGTCTGTAGTAGACTCCACAGCAACAACATAAAGATTTCACAGACCAAACTTTACGTGCCACCAGCGAAGAGAGAAATTAAGGTCGGGGTGTGTTTTCAACACGTAATGACAAGTTTAAATAAGCTTTCAAACAAGTCGTAGTTCGTTAAATTTGGAGGAATGAGTGCAAATCTACAGACACGTGTCAAGAACTTTTGAACGCCCTCTACTATTTATGCAGAAATACATGTTATCATTTTATCGGGGTGGCTCAGTCGGTAGAGCGCCAGGCTCCTAATCTGCAGTTCCCAGGTTCGAGTCCCAGCTGGGTGAGCGTTGAGATTTATCTCCGCAAAATTCCCCGCCCTGTCCACCGTCAGTAGGGGACACCGATGGGCTTGGAAAGGCCGCCGTCCGTCGGATGGGACGTTAAGCCGTAACCCCGTGTGCGGGAGAGCCATACCCTGTGCAAGTTAAAGAACACACTGGATGGCCTTGACGGGAGGATACCTTCTCACTCCCAACAGCTGTTACAGTGGGTTCCCTTCTCCAACCTTCTCTGAGCCTTCGGGATCCTTGTGACTTGGCCATTTAACCCATGGTGTGCAAAAAATGTACCGCTCAGAGATAAAACAACTCAACCCATCATTTTATCCATTATGATCAACTTCTCATTGTGTAACAATGCCTCATCTTTCTAGAGTAAATATCTATTATGTATTTTTAGACAGTTTGTCTGTCTGTTTGTCTATTTATCTATTCAAGAACTTCTAAACGGTGAGAGCTAGAACTACTAAAATTCGTATATAGCTTTATCTCATCGTAACAGTGCATTATAAGGGTTTGGACTCCATAAAATTAAGCCCCCTCCCAAAGAAAACGTTTAGCACGAAACGCCTATCTATTTATAACTTTACCCATCGATAACGTAAGACTCCATTCATGAGGTAGGCAACGACAGCGCCCCCAGGGATTTCGGACGCTTCCAGCGGTTTTTATCTAGATCAGGCGTGTTCAACCTTTTGACTCCCCTGGACCACATTAAGTGAAGATGAATTATTTTGAGCCGCACATAAAATATATAATATAGTTATTGTATATGAATAATAAAACTCATTTATTTTCTTATGTTTTTTATTATAAAATTAAAAAAAGGGCAACATAACCTTAGTGGGATATCAAAAACACGCTGAAAATCACATAATCATGTTGAAAGCTTATTTCGTAAACACGTAAACTTTACGATTTTGTGGGGAGCATAACTAGGCATTGGGTTGGAAACGCCTGATCTAGATCAATGTTTCCCAAAGTGGGTGATACCGCCCCCTGGGGTGAGCGCTGGAACGATCCAGGGGGTCGGTAGTAGCCTCGGGTGCAACTGGGGGGCGGTGAAAGCATAAAGAAAGAAGGGAAGGTAAGAAAATTTTGAAAAACCGTTCGTACATGTTTCATCTGTTGTGTAACATAGAGTTAAAGTCGTAGTGATTATTTTCCCAATAAACACATAAAATGCAATTTATATCCTATCAGTGGTCACGTCCGACGACAGGTCTTATCAACAGGACAGGCCTTATCAAGGTCTTATCAAGCAAGACAGGTCTTATCAAGGTCTTATCAAGCAAGACAGGTCTTTTCAAGGTCTTATCAAGCAAGACAGGTTGTTATCAAGGTCTTATCAAGCAAGACAGGTCTTATCAAGGTCTTATCAAGCAAGTGTTGGCAGGCGAACATCTCGCGCATTGTCAGGAAATCCAGCATGGATCGGCAGGAATATGTGCATCTTTCTGTTCGTTCGCTTAAAGAAGGTAGATTTCCAGGGGTGCGCTGAGTAATTTTTTTTCTGAAAAGGGGGCGGTAGGACAAATAAGTTTGGGAAACTCTGATCTAGATCTATCGCAACTAGAAGCCGATCTCTAAATCCTCACAGGAACACACAAGCGGAGCCACCAAACAAAACTTGCGACCTATCTTTCATGTTACAAGGAGTCGAAACTTCCGCATCCAATGACCAAGCTCCGACGAACAAGAAACTCTTTCCCGTGCACATCTGTTCATAATATACCTATTAATAGCTAGGCACATGGTACTTTGAGTCATTTACTATATATTAAAAACCGAGCAACGCCGGTACATTCTCCTAGTAATAAATATCATTATAGCTAAATTATAACTGTAACCTTATATATGTCTGTTTTATAAAATTATCGTTTCGCTTTGTCTTCTTCCACACTTTCCTTTCTGGGGGCGGGGATGGCTCAGTCGGTAGCGCGCCAGGCTCGTAATCTGCAGTTCCCAGGTTCGAGTCCCAGCTGGGTCAGTGTTGAGATTTATCTCCACAAAACTCCCTGCCCTGCCCACGGTCAGTAGGGGAGACCGATGGGCTTGGAAAGGCCGCCGTCGGATGGGACGTTAAGCCGTGGCCCCGTGTATGGAACAGCCATACCCTGTGCAAGTTAAAGAACACACTGGATGGCCTTGACGGGAGGCTACCATCTGTCTCCCAACAGCTGTTCCAGTGGGTCCCCTCCCCCAACCTTCTCTGAGTCTTCGGGGTCCTTGTGACCTGGCCATTTAGCCCATTGTGTGTAAAAAAAGTGCCGCTCAGAGGTAAAAAAACCAACCCTTTCCTTTCTGAGCATAATCTAGAGTTAATAGATAAGTACTCGAGAACTAAAAAAACGGTCTTTTTTTAATGCGTTCTTCGGAAATGAAGAATTGGCTGTTCATTCCTTGTGAAATGGGAATTTACAAAGATTACAAACAACATCTCTAGCTTTGTAAACCAGACAAATTACGGACTTTTCTCTGAAGATAAGGTTCCTTACTACAATGGAAAAAGAAAACGTCTTTTTGCTAGCTTTTGTAATTTACTTGACAGATAATGTTTCCAAGATTTCTTCCCTACTCTTTTTTTAGTTAATTCATATGTTTAGAAATGGAATAAAGCGAAAAAAACATTATCTTTAAAAGCAAAAACATCCAAAAAAAAAGCGCAACACCTACAGCCAAGAGAAACAGAACAGCATATTCATTCAACAAATAAAAACTGAGAAAACATAATTTGTTTTTTCGTGTGTGTTGTTTGACGAAGAAAGTTTCATTTAAAATGTAAGTTAATGGCTGCATAATTTCTCATCTCAAAGTAAAAAATACAATAGGCAAAAAAAAAGTATATTTTTGACTGCGTTTTAATTAACTTCATGAAAAAAAAATTATCCTCATCCACCTCGGTTTTTAACAAAATGTTCTCCAAAATATTTAGCAGATGTTGGCGAAGAAATAATATACTGTAAATGTGAACTTTAGCAGCTGTGATGGGAGATATATTGCATGGCCTTCTTCTAAAATACCAGGTTTTTTATATAAGATTCGGAGAACTTTTTGTTTAGTTGCACTTTTTTACTTTCTCATACAACGCAGTGAATAATATGCAGAGTCATTATAGAGGAATACCCTGTTTTAAAGTGCTATATTTTATTAGATAATTAAGTATCAAAAGTAATTGTGTGTCTAAAATGTCGAGAAATTCTCAATGTTTCATTGTTAACACTGCTTGGGATTAGTTGGATATTTTACCTGTGAGCAGCGCTTTTTTTCACACTGTGAACAAATGGCAAGGCTCACTAGACAGCTGTTGAGAGGCAGATGATCACTCCCGTCAAGGCCACCCAGCGTGTTCTTCAACGTGCACCAGGGTACAGCTCTCCCAACACGGGGATTCATGGCTTACTCTCCTAACACGGGGATCAATGTCCCATTCGACGGACGACAGACTTTTAGAGCCCATCGGTGACCAAGGGTAGGGCGGGGAGTTTTGCAGAGAGGAAGCTCAACGCTGGGCAAGGCGGGACTCGAACCTGGGAACCGCAGTTTACGAGCCTCGACTGATGCCGGCTATGCCAACCCCCTCCTCACTTGGAAATAGTATCACATGGTGGAGCTAGTATTATGTGTAATGTCTTAAATGCCAAATTTCCAAATTGTTGGATTGAGTAGAGAAGAATGATCTGGTACCTCCCCCCACGAGAAATCCCTCCCCCTATATTTTTAGTAATTTAGTTATCCAAGCATATCTGTCCTGAGCTACATCTGCTGCATCTGGCCACTGCACATCAATTCTAACAAGGTCCTGTTTGCCATTGTCTGCCCACCGCATCCTAGGTCTCCCCCTCTTTCTGAGGCCTTTAGGCTCACTGTTCATAACCCTATTCGCCAATCTATAATTATCCATTCGGACAACACGGTCAAACCAACGCAGTCTCTCTCTGTACAATATGCTGCTTAAAGGAGGTTGCAAACTCCTTTGCCTAACCTCATCATTAGTTACAAAGTTAAACCATCTAATACCCAAGATACTACGTAAGCATCTAGAATCAAAAGCATCTAGTTTCCTGTTATCATATTTACACAATGTCCAAGTTTCACTACCATAACTAACCCTAGAAAGAACCAAACTATTATACAGTCTAATTTTAGTCTTTAGGTGTATACGCTATTTCTCCAACACTCTCCATAGATTCACACCATCTGTCTTATTTCTTGCTGATGCATCGGTTAATATGGAAAAAGTCCTCATTTACATCATTTGAAAGAAAGATCACAGCAGTTCCAGTTCCAAGTGTTACATGAGATATGCTGAGCTGTATATGAATATGGACGGAATTTCAATATCATGCCGTCAATGGAGTTATAGTAACAGGAAGGGAAACTTGGAGAGGTTCTTGACATTTGTCCACATTATTCACTAAATATTACATTTATTTATTTATTTATTTACTAAAATATAACTCTTTTAAATGTTGGTATTCTTTTATAATGACCCTGTATATAAATTAGAAAGTAAAAATAAAAATACTTATCTTCTTATGTGCGCACTAAATAGTAATATGGCAAAGTATAATGGCAATGATGAAATTACTTATTCGATTCGTATACATTTCAAAGGAAGAGAGGATGAACTGACTGAATTCGAAAGCATTGACATTTCTTTTTATCTATTTTATACGCATTCCTTTAATTTATTATTAAATGTGCTGAATGGCTGGCAATTTTATTCAATTGTTAAAAAAAATCGGTTTTAAAGACCGATCTTACTTTAAAGTTAATGTGAAACGAATTTGAACAGTAGTAGGCTTTACTTTTTTTCATTTACCCTTCAGGAAAATACAAAATAATAAATTTTTTGAAATATTTTTAGTTTTTTTTTTTGCAATTTATTTTTGTAATAACGTTGCAATACACTTTTACCTGCGGCGGGGGTGACTCAATCGGTAGCGCGCCAGGCTCGTAATCTGCAGTTCCCATTTATCTCCGCAAAATTTCCCACCTTACCCTCTGTCAGTAGGAGACATCGATGGGCTTGGAAAGGCCGTCCGTCCATCAGATGGGACGTTAAGCCGTGACCCCGTGTGCGGGAGAGCCATCATAACCTGTGAACGTTAAATAATACATTGAATGGCCTTGACGGGAAGCTACCATTTTCCTCCCAACAGCCGTTCCAGTGGGTCACCTTCCCCAAACTTCTCTGAGTCTTCGGGGTCCTTGTGACCTGGCCATTTTAGCCCATTGTGTGCAAAAATGTGCCGCTCAGAAGTAAACCAACCAACCACTTTTACCTAAAAACATGTCTTTTCTTCAGAAAATGGCATTTGTTACATTTCCCATGGCACTCTGTATGATGACGTATGCTAACTTTCTCTCCCCTTTTTTACGAGTGAGGATGTGTTACGTCTGCCACAGATAGACAAATGTCTTCTTTTACTATTATAGAGGGGAAATTCCTGTCCAACTAATACGATTTCACCTGACAGGAATTGTTTGGAATAATGCATCTATCGTATTAGTCACTGAATGGTTGTCCTTCTGTGGATATCTAGTTTGTTCCATTCCTGATCAATAGATGGAGCCTTGAGGGACTCAAGATCTCGAATTAAATGTTTATAGTCACCATTAGCTGGAGTTGAATTAGCCATTTGATTGCTCAATGGTAGAACAATTGACACGTTTGCAGGAGGTCATGGTTTCGGATCAAACCCTTGGCAAAATTTTCAGGAGGGCGTGAATTCGGATTCACACCTGGAAATTTTTCCAGGATGCGATGGGTTCGATTCCACCCTGGGCAAAATTTTCGGAATGTCGTCGTTTCGGATCGCACCCCTGGTACACTTTTTAGTAGGTCTTGAATTTAGATCCCACAGCTGGCAAAATTTTCTGAAGATTGTAGTTGGGTTGGGTTGTTTTACCTATGAGCGGCACTTTTTTGCACACCATGGGCTAAATGGCCAGGTCACATGGACCCCGAAGGCTCAGAGAAGGTTGGGGGAGGGGTCCCACTGGAACAGCTGTTGGGAGATAGATGGTAGTCTCCCGTCAAGGCCATCCAGCGTGTTCTTTAACGTGCACAGGGTATGTCTCTCCCGCACACGGGATCACGGCTTAACGTCCCATCCGACGGACGGCGGCCTTTCCAAGCCCACCGGTGTCTCCTACTGACCGTGGGCAGGGCGGGGAATTTTGCGGAGATAAATCTCAACGCTGACCCAGCTGGGACTCGAACCTGGGAACTACAGATTACGAGCTTGGTGCGCTACCGACTGAGCCACCCCCGCCCATTAGATTGTAGTTTAGGATATCATTTATGGAGAATCTTACAGAAAGATCATGGTTTCAGATGCCACCCTTAAAAAATTTTTCAGAATCTCGTGTTTCGGGTCCCATCCCTGGAAAAATTTTAAGAGGGATCTCACCTCTTTTAAAATTTCGATTAGATCATGGTTTCGGATCACAAAATGGAAAATTTTCAGGAGATCGCAGGTTCGGATTCCCACCGAAGTCAAATAAATTTTCTCAGCTAACTGTACACTCATTACTTGATTAAAAGCATTTCTTGTGCTTAACTATTATTGAAAATTGTTAGCGTTTTATTTAAGAAAATTAGGTGTTACTCGTAAAATTCAGAGTAAAACCAAATGTTTTCTCTCTAAAACAAAATAAAGATAATTGCTCCATGCAAAAGGGTTATGATATGAAATTTGATATTAAAAAGTGGTCCCGAGTAAAACCTTCATTGAAATCTTATGTTTCCTAGTTAGAACCTTACTAAAGCCAGGTGTTTCATGTCAAATGAAAGTAAAGACAGTTGGCCCATTCAAAAACGTAAAGCCACAGAATCTGAACTTAGTAAAGTGGTCCCTTAGTAAAACCTTCATTGTAATCTACGGATACCAAGTGAGCCTTAGTTATACCTGGTGTTCTACCTAAGAAACTTACACTGAATGGACAAATTATTATATACAACCCAATAACAATCCGATACCAAAAAAGGTATCCCGTCTAGTCTTGTGGGATACTGAAACTGGCAATGCCTATAAATAGTCTCTGTGCATTGGAAGCTAGTCATGGAAAAGTAATCATCGGTAAAGATAACGACATGAGTTTGAGTGTGGTCAGATAGTAGGTGTTAGGGAAGCCGGTTTTTCAATCACCGCGACTCCTGAACTGTTGGGATTTCCACATCAGACCATCGCACGTGTACACCAAGACTATGTGATATACGGCGATACTTCGAACCAGCGGGAGAAATGTGGACGTAAACGTGCAATTGACTCTCTAAACGACCACAGGCTGTCCTGCATCATTACAAGGAATCGCACTGCTACCGTGGAGCAGATAACATTGAAATTGAATGAGGGCGCGTCCACAAGCTTATGCACAAAGTCTGTCCACCGTACCATGGAAAAAATGGGTTATGGCAGTTGACGTCCACTTCGTGTCCCCTTGTTGACTGCAAGGCATTGAAAGATTAGGCTGAAGTTTGAAAAGGCTTATCGAAACTGGAGTGCGGAGGACTGGAAACACGTCATCTGGTTTGATGAGTCACGGTTTCAACTCCATCACGCAGATGGGAGAGTGCACGTGTGGCGTAAACTACACGAAGTGATGGACCCAGCTTCCCAAGTTGGGGTCATACATGCAGATGGAAGTGGTATAACAGGTTGGGGAAGCAGTATAACAGTTTAGGGTGCCTCGTACTCGTCGAGACCTCCGTCACTGGAACAAGATATGTAAACATACTCGCCGACCATATACTCCCATTCGTAACGATTCTCCTTCAGAACCATGACGCCATCTTTCAACAGGACAACGCCACACCGCATACTTCCCGAGTGGCGACCAATTGGCTCCAGAAGCATTCTAGTGAGTTCACCACACTCGAATGACCCCCTCGATCTCCGGTTCTCCACCCCATTGAGAATTTGTGGGGCGAATTGCAAAGATCTGTTTGAGTCAGCCAATCCCCACCGTTAACTGTGGATGCGCTACACAGGCGATCCTCGCTTCATGGGCGGCAATACCACCTCCGTGTTTTCAACACCTCATTGTGTACTTACCAACACGTCTGGCTTCTGTTGTAAGGACAAAAGGTGGAGCAACAGGTTATTAGTTAGGTGTATATAATAACTTGTCCATTCAGTGTAGTAAAGTGCAGTATAGTGTACAAAGTTTAGTACAGCAACACTCTCGTAACGGGAGGGCGGGGGTGGCTCAGTCGGTAGCGCGCCAGGCTCGTAATCTGTAGTTCCCAGGTTCGAGTCCCAGCTGGGTCAGCGTTGAGATTTATCTCCGCAAAATTCCCCGCCCTGCCCACGGTCAGTAGGGGACACCGATGGGCTTGGAAAGGCCGCCGTCCGTCGGATGGGACGTAAAGCCGTGGCTCCGTGTACGGGAGAGCCATACCCTGTGCACGTTAAAGAACACGATGGCCTTGACGGGAGGCTACCATCTGTTCTCCCAACAGCTATTCCAGTGGGTCCCCTCCCCCAACCTTCTCTGAGCCTTCGGGGTCCATGTGACCTGGTCATTTAGCCCGTGATGTGCAAAAAAGTGCCGCTCAGAGGTAAAACAACCCAACTCTCGTAACGAAAATCATAGTGAAGCCAGATGCTGAACATAAAGAACGAAGCTAGTCCTCTTACTTTTACTGAGTGTTAATTCTTATCTTCCCACGCGTACTCTGAGAGATCGTAATGAAAATAAATATTGTCTTAAAATTTCCTTCATTCACGATAAAGATTAGTTGTCAATAGTATCTTTAAATGTCGCCATTATCCGTTGATTAGCATTGGTTTTGAAATTTGGTCATCTACGTAACATTCGACGAAGTATCATCTTGCTTTGTATGATTCAAAGAAATTGTGTCAGTTTATTAATAGGATCAGTTGTGTTGTTTTAGGGGCAAATATCACTTTTTCAGTATTTTTATTTAATAATTTTGAATGTATTATTGTGACATTTTAATTTAAAATACACACATTTTTATCCGATTTATTAGCTAACATTTCAATTTTTATAATATATTTTATCGGAATCATTTATTTATTTATTATATTTCTAATGCTTTCTTTATGAATTTTTTTTATAGGATTTTGTAGGATAAAATTATAATACAGTGCTTCCTAAATGGTAGGGTTGGGTTGTTTTACCTCTGAGTGGCACTTTTTTGCACACCATGGGCTAAATGGCCAGGTCACATGGACCCCGAAGGCTCAGAGTAGGTTGGGGGAGGGGACCCACTGGAACAGCTGTTGGGAGACAGATGATTGCCTTCCGTCAAGACCATCCAGTGTGTTCTTTAACGTGCACAGGATATGGCTCTCCCGACACGGATCCACGGCTTAACGTCCCATCAGACGGACGGAGGCCTTTCCAAGCCCATCGTTGTCCCCTACTGACGTGGAGAAGGACGACTACTTGACGTGTTGGGGGGGGGGGGGGGCTTGTGGCCCAGCAACCGGTCGAAGACTCTACTGACCGGTTTGGGCCCCGGTTGGACAGAGCCAAGACCAACCAAGGTCGAAGGCATTGCTGACCGGTTTAGTGGTCCGGTTGGACGGTGCCAAGACCTCAAAATCAGGTGCTCAGTGGAGCAGTTCAAGGGCCTTGCAGAACGGGTGACGCCCTAGTAGACAAGGGCCCTTTTCAAAGTCTGGGTCCCACTAAGAGTCTCCACCCCTGGAGCCGAGCGAACCTGGATCTATATATCTTTATTCATGGCTAACCGGGGAACAGAGTAAATTCCAGGTTTTGACCGATGGATGAGCTTTCCTTTTATAGGACTGCTCGCCATAGAGTAGTCGGGGATGAGCTGCATCTAAGTGATGCAGTCTTGCCCCTGACCGTAGTTAGCAGCGAAAAGGGCAATTTCCAATATGCTGGTAGTGCCGTATAGGCGGAACCGCAGGTCTTGCTTCAGATTACTTTCCTGGTCCTAAATAGTAGTGTAACATTCGTGTTAAATTCCGACCTTTTATTTAGCCAATATTTATTTTTATATACCATTAAGTCACTAAGTCACTAAGTCTCTAAGTGTGCAAAAAGGCCCGGATCTAGGGGAAAAATTGGGGGGAGGAGAACAAGAGACTAGATTTCCATTTCATTATAATATTTCACCTTCAGTTTTAAATGATTGAAATATTTCTTAAAAATGCCTGAAAAATACAGATGTCGAAAACTTTTGTCTCTATTACCTTTACTATCATTTTCTCCATTGCGTTCTCCCAGAGGCTTCCCTATGCGTAAGTACATTGCAGAAAACTCCGCTTTGCAATAAGAACCGGATCTGGGAGGCAAGGAAGTGGTAGGAAAGAGTATGATGGTCGTGCCCTCCTGCTCTTTGAGAATGCAGGTATGGGTAAAAGAGCAAAAAAATTGTAAAACTTTTGAAATTGTAATGCATTTTTCAAGATTTTTTTCAGATCTCTAAAACGGAGTGGGACATACTATAATGGAAATCCAGTTTCTTGCACCCCCCGTTTTATTTTCTTCGGCTCTGTGCCCCCCCCCCTTAAGTTTTATTTTCTAGATCCATGACTATGTAGTTAAAGGTTAATGGCATTCAGAAATGGTTGAAAAAACCTGCAGTATCTATAAACATATATAACAGTATCTATAAACATTTATTCTAATACTTCAAGTAGAATCAAATACCTTGGCAGGAATCGTTTATCTGTTTTCGTAACAACTACCCGGTAGATCACTTTCTTTATTCAGTTCTTTGTGTATGTGTATAGTTCCTCCCCAATTTGTGTGTAAATGACCACCCTTTCTATGGGTTGGCCATTTAGCCCATTTTGTGCAAAGTGCAACTCAGAAATAAAATAATCCAACTCACATATCTGATAAGCGTCATAAATGTGTGTGTCTTCAGTGAGACTTTTCTCATTTCGTAATTACAAACAATATTGAAACATAACGAACGAAAAATAGTTAAATATTTATTCACTTTGTTCCTTTTTAGCTCGCTTAAATAGGGCGGGATTGGCTCAATCGATAGCGCACCAGGTTCGTAATCTGTAGTTCCCAGGTTCGAGTCCCAGCTGGGTCAGCGTTGAGATTTATCTCCGCAATAATTGCCCACGGTCAGTGGGGGACACCGATGGGCTTGGAAAGGCCATCGGATGGGACGTTAAGCCGCGGCCCCGTGTGCGGGAGAGCCGTACCCTGTGCACGTTAAAGAACACGCTGTATGGCCTTGACGGGAGGCTACCATCTGTCTCCCAACACCTGTTCCAGTGGGTCCCCTCCCCCAACCTTCTCTGAGCCTTCGGGGTCCATGTGACCTGGCCATTTAGCTCATGGTGTGCAAAAAAGTGCTGCTTAGAGGTAAAACAACCCAAACTCGCTTAAAAAAACGAACGAATTATTTTTTGTTTTTGTCTCTCTCTGTCCTTCTGTAGACATTCGAAACTTTTGTTTTTACAGATAACTTAAAAAATTCATATTTATGGATTGGATACGTGTGGCTGAAATATTATATATTACGATATGTCTTCTCCAATTTTCCTAATATCTTTAATAGCGTCATCTAACGGTGGAAAATGAAACCTTCAGTGGAATATTCTGAATAATGAATTTATGGCATAAATTTGAGCTTTCGGTGGTGGAGTTTGATGGTCAAGATGTTTACATTAGCAGCAATGATTTGTTCCCTAACCACCGGGTGGAGTGGGAAGGCGCATTGTTGTTTTAAGAGGTAAAAAAATTTCAATTTGTGTTATATATGTATTATTAAAATGCCATGATATGCATTTTCCTAATCATCCTTTAGTTCTAATTTATACTGTTAGTGGGTATTAAGAGCGAAAAAAAAACAAAAAAACTTAGTATTCTTTGTAAATGAGCATCCCATATTCGCCAGAGGAAATATGTCATTCTCAATGGTGAACCGGAAAATCTGGAGCTCGCCCCCCCCCCCCCCCCAAAGAAAGGTCTCGGGCTTCCTTCCGTTTCTGTTAATGTTCTCCATCATATATATTAGAATTTTAACTTTCTAAAAACCTACGTAATAAATATCCGACATATATTTCGGATTTCAGATTTGCATAATTCGACATTTTGGAATGAATTTTTTTTTCAACTTTTATCGTAAAGTATTGCTTCAGATGTTTTGAGACTGGCGTAAACAAAATTTACATTAAAATGCTTACCTAGTTTCAACTAAATTATTTTGAATATGACTCATTTTCTCACCTATTGGAAAAAAATGATATAAGAGCAGCAAAGGAATACGGAAAATTAAAATGAAAAAATAGTGATAGTATTGGAAACGTTTCTAGTCTGAAGAATTGAACTTATCGCGAGAAATCGCTAGTCGGACGGAAAAGAAGACGTCACCCACGACTGTGTGTTAATGAAGTTCACTGCCAAGTTCAAGCTTTGAGACAATGAGTTCTGGCCCACAAGAAAGGGAGTTTCTAGTAGGGTAAACGAAGCCGATTGTTCAGGGTCTGTTTTATTCATTCAAAGCTATAGAAAAAATTTCCAGGCACTTCCTTTAAACAGCTGTATATAAAGTTACATCATAAATCTTTGCATTTTTTTATTTTCAGGAACCCTCTTAACCTCGGGGCCTATCAGTACGCCACTGATTATTCTTCTAATTCAATAATTCCCAACGGGGCGTTATAGATATTTGGAGGCGGGGGGGGTGGTCTTTTTCTTGGGTTTTTCGGTAGAAATGGATTAAACATAATATCGAAGAGTTCTTAAACTAACAGTTATGCACAACCCCGGATCTACAAAAGAATAGGGATGTGCGCAAGAGACGCATTCGAGCCAGAAAAGATAAAGGGTTCAAGGGGCTGGATTTCTCTTACGGTGAAATATTTTCGCTCTTCGACTTTGGAAGTTTTTAAAAGAATTTCTTAAAAAATGCGTACAATATGCACCAGCTCAATAATTTTTTGACTCCATTAACCTTATTAAAATTCTCAAAAGCGGTGGGGAGGGGATCTAGGGCAGGGGGGGGGGCAATGATGGCATGGACCTTGCTTTCTCCCACCTAGATCATGCCCTGGTCAGCTGGGCCAGCGTTTAAAATCATCTCCACAAAACTCCCCGCCGTTTCCAGGGAACACCTTTGGACTTGGAAAAGCCACCGTCCGTCGGACGGGATGTTAATCCATGGCCCCTTGTGCGTAAGAGCCATCCCTGTGTTCGTTAAAGAACACACTGGATGACGTTGTCGGGAAGCTACCATCTGTCTCGCAATAGATGTTCACAGGGTCCCCTACCCCAACATCTGTCCAGAGAGTCTCTTACCACAACATTCTCCGAGCGTTCGGAGTCCCCGTGACCTGGCTATTTAGCCCACTGTGTGCAAAAAAGTGTCGCTCAGATGTAAAACAACTCAATCCTGCCCTGGTTATGCATGCTTTGCATTAACAGAAAAACCTTGAAAATTCATGGACACAGTATCGAAATACTCCTAAAGTTAGTGGGTAATCGTTAAATGTTTAGACTACCAGTTTTTTTTTTCTTCACACAGTTTTACAGAGAAAAAGCGATAAAGGTTGGGTTGGGTTGTTTTACCTCTGAGCGGCACTTTTTTGCACACCATGGGCTAAATGGCCAGGTCACATGGACCCCGAAGGCTCAGAGAAGGTTGGGGGAGGAGACCCACTGGAACAGCTATTGGGAGACAGATGGTAGCCTCCCGTCAAGGCCATCCAGCGTGTTCTTTAACGTGCACAGGGTATGTCTCTCCCGCACACGGGGCCACGGCTTAACGTCCCATCCGACGGACGGCGGCCTTTCCAAGCCCATCGGTGTCCCCTACTGACCGTGGGCAGGGCGGGGAATTTTTCGGAGATAAATCTCAACGCTGACCCAGCTGGAACTCGAACCTGGGAACTACAGATTACGAGCCTGGCGCGCTACCGACTGAGCCACCCCCGCCCCAGCGCTAAAGGTGCGCTGAGATGAAATAGTTTACCAATCGCTATTCCAGTTAAATCGTTATAAATGAGCTCATGAGCAACAGAGGAAGTTTATGCGAGCGACTCCTGGTTCGTGGCAACGAGTGTACGTCACTGCCTGGGTAATTTTCAATCCCTTATTTTGTATGCAGAGAGACATATATAAAGTTTTAAAAAGGCAACAAAAAATTTAGTGTAGAAACTTGCTTACTTAAGAATTGCGACAGTGAAGTAAATTTTTTAAGTCTGAGAAATTGTCCGTTGTTTCCACTTAAACGTAACAGGATCTCCTTGCCAGAGGATTAAGAACAATAAAGTAGCAGGTGCCAAAAACATCTGAGCAGAACTGATTTAAAGCCTGTAGAAAGAAGAAAAGAGGTGTTAGAAAGATCGAGTCACGTTCCGTTGACACGCGGGTCGTTACAGCGATCGAATTTCAGTCGCACCGGCTCCAACAGGTAATTAATTACTTGACGGAAAACGGGAACATTCCTGTCGTTTACGTTGCCAAAGCAATGCCGTCAAGTGTTAGTCACGTGTAAGCATTTACGGCATCTTCTGAAAATAAATTGAAAATCTCGATTCCTTTTATTCTTTCGCTGCTTTCTCTATATAGATGCTTCAATGGGTTGGGTTGCGGGAGTTCTTAACCACACTTTTGTCTGCACAATGGGGTAAATGGCCAGGTCACAAGAACCCCAAGGTGCAAGAGAAGTTTCAGGGAAGAGAATCCATTGGATTTTCGCTCTGTCCTCTACACAGATTATTTGGTTGAGAAGTTTTAGTTCTGAACGGCATTTTCGTGTGCATAATGGGCTGGGGTTTGGCTAAGTCGGCAGCACGCCAGACTTGTAATCTGCAGTTCCTAGGTTCCACCTATGGTAGTGTAAAAATTTATTTCCGCTAAACTTTCATCCTGTCCTCGGTTAAAAGGAGACACCGATGGAATTAGAAAAGCTGCCGACCGTAGGATGGGCATTAAGCCGTTGTCCCAAGTGCAGGAGAGCCATTCCCTGTGCACTTTACAGATAATGCTAGACGGCCTTGATGCCATGTCTCATAATAGGTAAATATACTTAATGACAAGACCCACTAGTTCCGCCTAAAGCACTACCAGTATTGGGATAATGTCATGTTGACCACTATCTAAAGGTCGGGGACATACAGTAATAATATAAAATAAAAATAAATACCCCCTCAAGCAGCTGCTTGCCACAGAGGTTTAACAGGAGACTGTCAGTTTATATGCCATAGTAGAAGGTCTGTGAGGATGGCAGGACCTCAGCAGAAAAACAACACGAACATCCATGCCATACCCGGGGCTCGAACTCAGGTCCCATTAGATCAGCAGCCAAGCGTGCTAACCACTCGGCCATGGGACGGCACCTACCATATAGGTAAAGCACAGCCTACAACAATCTCGACTGAAAATACTATAGAAGTAAAGCTCTACCCAAGGCATAACCCGCTGCAAAACCTGGAGTTTAATCTAAGTCCCGGGTAGCCACAAAGAAGTATATAAGGATACAAGTTGCCTCGGATCCCGTGACAGGAATTCTTAGTCCGGCCTTTCCATCTTGGCCTGTCCGACTGGAGCAGCTCCAGTCAGCATCGCCTTCAACTTCATTTAGGCCCTTAAGCCCCCTCACCGCGACAAGGTGGTTCCATATCGAAGGGGATGTCTTATGACAGCTGTCCAGTGGCTCTCCTTCTCCCAACCTTCACTGAACCCTGGGAACAAGAACGTACCCAACAGGGGGGTCAAGGGGGCTCTCCGAAAATCCAGTAGGCTTTTAAGAAATCTCAAATTTGTTTAACTGCTTTTAAATCCAAAACAGTTGGCTTTGTATAATTTTATTTTAGCCGCATATATTATGGCCGACACTAAAAATATATTTTAAAAAAAGCTATAAAGTTTCCCATAGAAATAAACTTTCCTGTCTGGTGGAATATTTTAGTAATTGGGAAACCTTACTCAAGTCTTATTCTGAGGCCCTCCCTCCCCTCGAAAATACCGCAAAACTCTTCTCCCTGCCTACGGTTACTAAGGGACACTGAGTGGCTTGGAAAGACCTTCCTCCGTCGGTTGGGACGTTAAACCATGGCTCCGTGTGCGGAAGAGAGAGAAATACTCTGTAGACGTTACAGAATACGCTGGATAGCCTTGATGGGAGTCTACTATCTGTCTTCCAACAGCTGTTACAGTGAGTATCCTCTCCCAACCTACTCTGAGCCTTCAGATCCTTGTGACCTGACCATTCAGCCTATTGTGCGCAAAAAAGTGCTGCTCAGAGGCAAAACAGCCCAACCCCTCGAAAATTAATTCTCTACCCTCCCCGAAACTGAATTTTCGCCCCCCACCCCCAGAACAGTTGAATTTTCGGGCCCTTGAAACTGATTTCTCGGATCTCTCCCACTCCCCTCCGAAACTGAATCCTGAGTACGTCCCTGCCCTGGGGTCCTTGTGATGTGGTCATTTAGTTAATTTGTGTGCAAAAAAAAGTGTCGATCAAAGGTGAAACCAACCAACCGATTCTTCGGATGGCGGTCTTACCAAGCTCATCGGTGTTCTCTTTATCACTGAAAACAGCATGGAGAGGGGAACAGTTCGACAAGGACGGGGAATAAATATCAACACTGGCAGAGTGGGGATTCGAAACTAGTAACTGCAGATTAGGAACCTAGGGCGCAGCCGACTGAACGAACTCCAGTTCCATAGAGAGATGATCAAAACACTTATTTTCAGCAGGTGGGTTATGAACCCTCTACCTCTCGATGATTTCGCAGGCGGGTTATGAATTCTCTACCTCCTGATGATTTGACAGGTGAGTTATGAATCCCTACCTACTGATGATTTCTCAGGTGGGTTATAGATTCTTTATCTCCTGATGATTTTGCAGGTGTTTTGTCACTGAGGGAGTCCATTAAAATCATGGCTAATTTCACAGTTGTTCACCATTTTACCCTAAACATACGTGATTACCTAAATCAGCGCTATTTACTGTATAAAAACGTTATAACACACAACTGTTCAAGTATACACTCAGCGACCACTTCATTAGAGTTCCAAGTTCCCCGGCAGGAGGGGGGTGGGGTTGTAAGAGGAGCAGTTTCCCTGCCCGCCAGGAAAAATTGATTAAAAAATTATGTTACATAATATCGCATGTACAAAAATTAGTTTTTTCCATTTAAAAAAGTTTTCCTTTGTTTAAGTGATATTTCAATTATTTTTATTTATTATTAAAAAAAATTACGAGTATTTCCAAAAATAAGTTTTTTTTTATCGTTTAGTTTTCGGTCATCCTTAGATGTATTATGGTATGATGTATGCACGATTCCTCATTCGTAACCTCATTTGTACACTCATTAATAAATTATCTCCTCAAAACTCCCCGCGCTGCCCTGGGTCAGTACGGAGCACCGATGGGCTTTGAAAGGCCGCCGTCTCAGATGGGACGTTAAGCCGTGGGACCGTGTGCGAGAGAGCCATACCCTGTGCACGTTAAAGAACACTCTGGATGACCTTGACGGGAGGCTAACATCTGTCTCCCGATAGCTGCCCAGCAGATACCCTCCCCCAACCTTCTCTGGGTCCTGGGGGTCCTTGTGACCTGGCCATTTAGTCTACTGTGTGCAAAAATGTTCCGCTCACAGGGAAAACAACCCAACTAATTAATAAAAGGCTCAACATAAATATTTCTGTCTTGAATCTGATTTGCTTTCCCCCCCCCCCTTCCTCTGGAAAGAATTCTGCCGGCGCCATATTGGGTTGGGTTATTTTGCTTCTGTGCGGCACTTTTTTTTTGCATACAATAGGCTAAATGACAAGTTCACAAGCAACCTGAAAGCTCAGAGAAAGTTTGGGGAGGTGACCCACTGGAACAGCTGATGGGACACAGATGATAGCCTCGAGTCAAAGCCATCTAGCGTGTTCTTTAACGTGCACAGAGTATGGCACTACCCCGCACACGACACCATGGCTTAACGTCCCATCCAACGGAGGGCGACCTTTCCAAGCCCATCGTTGTCCTCTTCTGACCAGGGATTTTGCGGAGATAAATCTAAACGCTGATTCATCTAGGACTCGAACCTGGGAACTGTAGAATACGAGCCTGGCGCGCTACCGACTGACCCCTCACACACACACACACACACACAGGCGCCATGTACAAGTCCATGTTCTCTCAATGGTAACTGCGATACAGAACTCAGTAACTTCTTAAATATTTTTTTTTATGAAAATGTGACTTAAGGTAATTTAAAGATTTACAGTCAAATCTATTTCGAGCTCGTTTTATTTTTTTCAATAATATTCGTTCGGTATTCAGAATTACAGGAATAGAAATATTTAAGAACAAAATGCCAGTTTAAATAATTGGTCTTTGCCAATCACTGTTCCAGTTAAATGATTATTAATGAGCTCACGAGCAACAGAGGAAGTTTATGCGAGAGACTACTGACTCGTGGGAGCGAGTTGTGCGTCACTGCCTGGGTAATTTTCAATCCCTTCTTTTGTGTGTAGAGAGACGTATATAAAGTGTTAAAATAGCAACAAAAAATTAATGCAGAAACTTGCGTACTTGTGATATGCGGCTGTGAAGTAAATTTTCATTTAAATAATTGCTCATTTAAATAATCGCTAAAAACAGGTCGAAGCGAAAGCAATAACCGTTATATTAAACTTTGCTAACACTGGCAACAGTATTTTTAGCAATTCGTGTAATAATTAATTTATGCAAAATAATTTTTGCAAATTTTGTTTGCTATTTTTTTTGCAGAACGAGATATTTCGCTAAATATTTTAACTGTCACAATTCTTTAAATACTGAATGCACATCGTCCAAAATCAAGATCGAAATAGTTTTGACTATAATCTTTAAATTATCTTCAGTCAAATTTTTACGTAAAAAGATTATTTAAGAACTTACTGACTTACTATTGATATAACACGAAACTTCGAATCAAAGTGACCACTATAGGGGTAACTGAATAGAGTGTGATATATTTCTGAACTTCTAAAATGCACAAACACTTTCGCTTCTACTATCTCTTTAACTCTTGTACTACCGAATGAAGACAGAGACAATTTGCAGTGTAGAAAAAACACTAGTTGGGGATGTGATGTGATTTTGACTTCATCACAGAGCTAAACGAAAATGAAATAAGACTTAGAATTGAACACGAGAATAGATTAAACTTAATGTCAGAAGACCAAAACTCTATTGCAATTCAGACCAAGCCTTTAACGCATTTGTCGGTCAGAGCGACACTTATTGATTTCCATTAACCGTACAGGAAGCAGGAGCCTATTGGAAAGGGAAAGCGAGAAGCTCATGCTGATATCAGAGAGGTAAAAACTATTCCACGGATTTCTCTTAGAGAAACTTCTTCTCTAACTTAAGAAGCAGAAATGGGTATATTTTATTACCTCGCAAAATTAAGTCGAAAGCCACGAAGAGTGATAAATAATATTCTCTCTATGTCCCACCGTTTCTAAGAAATTGTCCTTATCATCTCCAAAGCTTCAAAGCCAAGCGCATAAAATGGTGCTGGTGGAAAATTAGATTTTCAATTAAATCAACGCTTCTCACGTCCTGTCCAACATTGCGGAAATGGTTATGGTGCATTTTATCACATTTTTGATGAAATATTACTGTCGATCGTCGAGGGAATATCATAGGAGGACGGCGGATCAATAGCATTTTAAGTGGCCCATTACATATGATTTATTTCCGAATAAAATATTGTACATTGAAAATCGATGCTTCTTCTACAATTTGCATTTGCTGTTTGGTTACAGAATATTTTAGTATAAAATAGTTTTAAGTTTTTTTCTGTCTTTTAGCAGTTACCAGCCAAAATATTACAGAATTTCCATGTTACATCATTGGAAATCTAACCTCGGAGTTCTGTAACTTCTAAAATATGTATGTAATAGGAAAATGTGACTGAAGATAAATTAAAGATCATAATCAAACCTATTTAAATCTTGTTTTTCAACAATATTCGTTCAGTATTTAAAGAGTTATGGAAGCTGGAATATTTAACACTAAATTATCCTAATTTAATTTCGTGTCATTTTTACGGAGAAATCAAGAGTTCGCCTAAACGTTTAAGTGTTTTCTACACTAGTTGCCGAAAGTTAAGTTTACTACTCCATGTTAGCTGAAGGAAAATCAAACCTCGAAACTCAAGAACTTTTAAAAAGAACTCTTTATGGATTTGGGTTAGGTTGTTTTTGCTTCGAGTGGCACTTTTTCTATACAATAGGTTTAAATATATTTAATTTAATTTATAGACTAAGTGGTCAGGTTAAAACGGACTCCAAACAGATGGATGGAATAAGTGAAACCTCTGCATAGCTGTTAGGAGACATTCAAGCCTTCCTTCAGTGCTATCCAGTTTGTTCTTTAACATGCACACCAATTTGCTTCCTTACTTCCATCCCTAGCCTCAGCTTAACGTCTCAACCGATGGACGACAGCGTCCTTTCTAAGCCATCAGTTTCCCCATTCTGACCGAAGGCCGTGTGGAGTTTAGCGGACATAATCTCAATGCTGGCAAAGTTATGACTCGAAATAGGATTGAGTTGGGTTCTTTAATTTCTAAGTGGCACTTTTTTGCACACAATGGGCTAAATTGCCAGGTCACAAGGACCCCGTAGGCTCAGAGAAGGTTGGGGGAGGATACCCACTTTAACAGCTGTTGTCTATCAACAGCTGTTCAAGTGGGTACCCTCCCACAACCTTCAGGACATCATCGGTGTCCACCTTGACGGGACGCTACAGATGGAAGCTTCCCGTCAAGACCATACAGCGTGTTCTTTAACGTGCACAGGGGATGGCTGTCCCGCACACCGAGCCACGGAATACGTTCCATCCGACGGACGAGGCCTTTACAAGCCCATCGGTGTCTCCTACTGACCGTGGGCAGGGCAGACAGTTTTGCGGAGATAAATCTCAACGCTGACCCAGCTGGAACTCGAACCTAGGAACTGTAAATTACGAGTCTGGCACGTTACCGACTGAGCCACAGTCGCCCCACTCGAAATAGGAACTATAGATCACTGGCACATTGCCAACTGAAACTTCCCGGCCCGGAAAATATGTTGGAAAAATTAATTAAAATTAAAGATAACGATGAAACATCTGTCAATCTCGATATTCAACAGTATTCATTCGGTTTTTTGTAGAATTATGTAAAATAAAATATTTAAAAGAAAGTCTTTAAAAACACAATATTGGCAAATATTGAAGAGTATTAAGAACAGGAAATTCTATCATATTAGTTATTTATTAGAAATGCTACGAACGTGTAGGTACACGAAGGTTGCCAGATCATTAAATTCTAAAACAATCGTTGTCAGATATTTTCTCTGAATTCGGTAATCAATCATAGGGTTTGGATATTTTTTGAGCTAGTGTACTACTCCATTCCCTAGGTAGGAGACGGCGCCCATACAGATATTTCCACCACTTACCGATGGATCACTCCCAACCCGATATGTTACACCAAGAAGGTCACCGCTAAATGGGACCACCCCACGAAATTTGGTACCAATTGCTCAAATAGCCCCAGAACCACGGGGAAACTGGCATTTTCTGACACTGATGATGTCACACCACTCCTCCTCTTCGTCAGCCAGGAATTTCGGCTATTATACAATATGACGTTTCAGAAGAGGCATAGGTTATTTTACCACTGAACGCCAAATTTGAGCACAAAGTAGGCTGAGGAGCCAGGTCACAAAAACTCCAAAGGCTCCGTAAATATAGAGGGAGACGATCTATTAAAGAGCTGTTACGAGACAGATGAAAGCCTTTAGTCAAAGCCATCCACCGTGTCTTTGATTTTTTTTTTATTGCTCCTCCATTTATATACATTTTTTTCACTCATTTCTAACAAAAATTTCATTAATAAGCTAAAAAAATGTTAAAATTTCCATTTACATTCACCAATTTTACCAACTCTGAATTTTTTCGGGAGGAAACTCTTTAATCACCTTCTTACTCCCTACGGCCCTGAATTCAGAAATAGAAATGGTCGATGCTACTGTTTGGGAACTGCACTCAAAGACCGAGTCAGATATCGTGAATTTTCTCGTTGGGGGTTGTAGAAGGAAGTCAACACAACAATATGCTCGACAAAGAGAGTAGATCTTCTTACGCCATGAAACACAATTTGCGCAACATTACTATATTCACAAATCAGTTTAATAATTTAAAAGTGCTGCAATAAAAAAACTTTGGATTGTTGACAAACGTTTAAATACCGGCAACTTTTACTTGACAATCATATCCCGATGAAACGATGTGATGATCGCTACATCGTTTAGTTCATGTTATACCGACTGAAGACCATTTACAGTCCATGCAGTGGGCTGCTTCACCTCGGCAAGACCGCTGGTATGTCTTAGGTAGGCAACAGGAGTGCAATGCAGCCTGTGAGTCATGCTAAGACCTCTGTCATGTCTTACGATAGGCATTTTAGTGTTTTTTTGAAATTTTTGTTAAACATGATTTCTACAAAACAAAAATAGTTTATCCCTTGAGGGTCACACGACCTGAGAGGACGAGGTAAAAATTCGTCTGCTCATCCTTGTAATCGGAGTATATATATGGCAATGATCACAGCTGTGTGATTTCAATAAATGAGGAGCGAAGACTGATCCGAAGGCAGAGATTTCTAGAGTTGTCAAGTCTTTCATTATAAAGACCTCTGTCATGTCTCGAGGGACTTCTGTCAAGTGTTTTGACCTCTGTCAAGTCTTTAACTAGACCTCTGTCAAGTCGTTAAACTAAACCTCTGTCAAGTCTTTAGACCTCTGTCAAGTTAAACTAGACCTCTGTCAAGTCTTTAACTAGACCGCTGTCAAGTCCTTAACTAGACCTCTGTCAAGTCTTTCACTAGACCTCTGTCAAGTCTTTACTAGACCTCTGTCAAGTCTTTACTAGACCTCTGTCAAGTCTTTCATTAGACCTCTGTCAAGTCGTTAAACTAAACCTCTGTCAAGCCTTTAGACCTCTGTCAAGTCTTTAACTAGACCCCTGTCAAGTCTAACTAGACCTCTGTCAAGTCTTTCACTAGACCTCTGTCAAGTCGTTAAACTAAACCTCTGTCAAGTCTTTAGACCTCTGTCAAGTTAAACTAGACCTCTGTCAAGTCTTTAACTAGACCTCTGTCAAGTCTTTCACTAGACCTCTGTCAAGTCTTTACTAGACCTCTGTCAAGTCTTTCACTAGACCTCTGTCAAGTCTACAATTTGACTTCTGTCAAATCTTTAATATGACCTCTGGTAAGTTTCAAGAGACTTCTGTCAAGGCTTTCAATAGGCTACTGTCAGAACTCAGTAATCATCTGTTTTCGCACTACAGTCGGTATCATGACTCCCACGAGGTTATCATTTACCTCTTCGCAAATTTCATTAAATAACGATTATTGCGATTTCTCGTATAATAAATTTCAAAATAATATAAATTTTTATCATCAAAAATTTATATCAGAAATGTATTATTAATAAATTATTATAAAATACAAATTAAGTATTATTGTTTGCATTCTTCATTTTGTCATTGGTGTCATAATAATTTCCTGGCCAAACTCAGGAGACTTCTGTACCAACTTGAAGTCAGTGCAATGCCACCTGAGGCTAAATTATTCAGCTGAACAAAAGAAATTAATATATTTGCAATTGCTGATATTTGAAATTTAGGACATTATGAATCAGATTTTATGCAACTTCATATGTATTCATATGAAGCCTTCATATATTCATATTCATAAAATGCCTTCATCTGCAAACCTTCCTGTACTGTACACGAAGGTTGCCAGATAGTGTTCGGACATTTTTATCATCGACTGTATGTAATAACAAGCAAATCATTGCATTGGCAGATCCTTGAAATCAGTCAGATAAATACACACAGTCTTCAGACACTGTCTTAACAAAATATTTTAGAACTCCATATTATATAAATGAGAATATTATTTCCAAGCACTAAAACTTCTAAAATACATCGCTTTGAATACTGAACGAATATTGTTGAAAATCGAGGAATTTATTTTCAGTCACATTTTTCCATCGACTGCATATTTTGGAAGTCATGGAGTTTGGAAGTCAGATTCCCACTCACATAACATGGAAATATTTTAATAGGTAGAAAGTTCAAATATTAACGAGAATTCAGTTACCCTTTGAGCACAAATCAACTTGTATGAATAGGCATTCATTGACAAGACATCTTCAAACTTGCGAAGAGCATTCATTAATCGTGTCCCCCTCCACATTGCCAGCAGATTATAATCAAGATGTCCGACACTGCTGGGTCTAGCACATTTCGCTTCCGAAACCTTTAGCAGACTTCGACCCCACATTGAGATAGATTGTTTGTCACAGGCAAGGGAGTTCATGGAAAAAATCATTTAGAAAAGGACGAAAATGATCGTAGACTCTTTCCCAACTGGGATTCGAACCTGGGAACCGCAGAGTACGAGCCTGGAGCGATACTGACTGAGCCATCCCAGCGTCATAGTCTTGGAAAGAGTGGGAAAGAGTTAGTCGAATGAGATGTCAAAACGTAAAGATTCTCTTTATTCACGACTTCAGATTCGTATTTTATTCACTTTAAGAATCTCAAGATCAGGCATGTCCAACCCGCGGCCCGCAGGCCGAAGCGGCCCTAGACAGCTAGTAATACGGCCCATAAAATCATAAGATTTCCGTGTTTACGACATAAGCTTTCAACATGAGTATTTGATTTTCAGCGAGCTTTTGATATCCCACTAGCTTCATTTTGCTCTTTTTTAATTTTAATATAAATAACATAAGAAATTATATAAAGTTTTATTATTCATATACATTAACTATATTATATATTTTATGTGCGGCTCAAAACAATACATCTTTACTCAAAGTGGCCCAGCAAAGTCAAAAGGATGGACAGGCCTGCTCTAGTTGGTCCTGTCGGTATCCTTCCATGAGTCTCGTACAGTTTACCAGAAGATGTTCCCCCCCCCCCCCCATCACGTCTAAGCCTTTGGGAACTTTGTAACCAGGCCATTTAGTACATTATGTGAAGAAAAGTACCATTGAAAGACAAAAAAGCAAACAATAGAGAAATGAAGGAAGCTCTTACCAAACCATTATACAAAAGTAATTTGCCTGTTGCGAGGAATGCTTTCCTAACTGAACTTGAGATTGCAGAAATCTCGGTCGGGAGAGGTCACAGTCTATGTAAAAATTTGCGGTTAGGTGAAGTAATCCTTTTCAGGTATGTATAAAATATAGCCTGTAGCATAATACACTGGTTTCTATAAATTTAAGAAAATCCCTATCTTAAGTCAATGGGAAGTTAACGTCATAGCTCTACAGCTTCAAAAATAAGCTTTTATGTTTAACCCCACTCGAAATACAAACTATAGATCACTGGCACATTGCCAACTGAAACAACCCGGCCCCTTCTTTATGGAAATATGTTGGAAATATTAATTAAACATAAAGATTTGAATGAAACCTCTCTCAATCTCATATTCAACAATATTCATTCGGTTCTTTGTAGAATTATGTAAAATAGAATATTTAACAAAAAGTCTTCAAAAATACAATATTGGCAAATATTGAAGAGTATTAAGCACAGGAAATTCTATGATATCAGTTATTTATTAGAAAGGCTACGAACGTGTAGGTACACGAAGGTTGCCAGATCATTAAATTCTAAAACAATCGTTGTCAGATATTTTCTCTGAATTCGGTAATCAATCATAGGGTTTGGATATTTTTTGAGCTACTGTACTACTCCATTCCCTAGGTAGGAGACGGCGCCCCCACAGATATTTCCACCACTTACCGATGGATCACTCCCAACCCGATATGTTACACCAAGAAGGTCACCGCTAAATGGGACCACCCCACGAAATTTGGTACCAATTGCTCAAATAGCCCCAGAACCACGGGGAAACTGGCATTTTCTGACACTGATGATGTCACACCACTTCTCCTGTTCGTCAGCCAGGAATTTCGGCTATTATACAATATGACGTTTCAAAAGAGGCATAGGTTATTTTACCACTGAACGCCAAATTTGAGCACAAAGTAGGCTGAGGAGCCAGGTCACAAAAACTCCAAAGGCTCCGTAAATATAGAGGGAGACGATCTATTAAACATCTGTTACGAGACAGATGAAAGCCTTTAGTGAAGGCCATCCACCGTGTCTTGGAATGATTTTTTTTATTGCTTCTCCATTTTTATACATTTTTTTCACTCATCTCTAACAAAAATTTCATTAACAAGATAAAAAAATGTAAAAATTGAATTTACATCCACCAATTTTACCAACTCTGAATTTTTTCGGGAGGAAACTCTTTAATCACCTTCTTACTCCCTACGGCCCTGAATTCAAAAATAGAAATGGTCGATGCTACTGTTTGGGAACTGCACTCAAAGACCGAGTCAGATATCATGAATTTTCTCGTTGGGGGTTGTAGAAGGAAGTCAGCACAACAATATGCTCGACAAAGAGAGTAGATCTTCTTACATCATGAAACACAATTTGCGGAACATTACTATATTCACAAATCAGTTTAATAATTTAAAAATGCTGCAATAAAAAAACTTTGGATTGTTGACAAACGTTTAAATACCGGCAACTTTTACTTGACAATCATATCCCGATGAAACGATGTGATGATCGCTACATCGTTTAGTTCATGTTATACCGACTGAAGACCATTTACAGTCCATGCAGTGGGCTGCTTCACCTCGGCAAGACCGCTGGTATGTCTTAGGTAGGCAACAGGAGTGCAATGCAGCCTGTGAGTCATGCTAAGACCTCTGTCATGTCTTACGATAGGCATTTTAGTGTTTTTTTGAAATTTTTGTTAAACATGATTTCTACAAAACAAAAATAGTTTATCCCTTGAGGGTCACACGACCTGAGAGGACGAGGTAAAAATTCGTCTGCTCATCCTTGTAATCAGAGTATATATGGCAATGATCACAGCTGTGTGATTTCAATAAATGAGGAGCGAAGACTGATCCGAAGGCAGAGATTTCTAGAGTTGTCAAGTCTTTCATTATAAAGACCTCTGCCATGTCTCGAGGGACTTCTGTCAAGTGTTTTGACCTCTGTCAAGTCTTTAACTAGACCTCTGTCAAGTCGTTAAACTAAACCTCTGTCAAGTCTTTAGACCTCTGTCAAGTTAAACTAGACCTCTGTCAAGTCTTTAACTAGACCGCTGTCAAGTCTTTAACTAGACCTCTGTCAAGTCTTTCACTAGACCTCTGTCAAGTCTTTACTAGACCTCTGTCAAGTCTTTCATTAGTCCTCTGTCAAGTCGTTAAACTAAACCTCTGTCAAGTCTTTAGACCTCTGTCAAGTTAAACTAGACCTCTGTCAAGTCTTTAACTAGACCCCTGTCAAGTCTAACTACACCTCTGTCAAGTCTTTCACTAGACCTCTGTCAAGTCTTTCACTAGACCTCTGTCAAGTCTTTACTAGACCTCTGTCAAGTCTTTCACTAGACCTCTGTCAAGTCGTTAAACTAAACCTCTGTCAAGTCTTTAGACCTCTGTCAAGTCTTTAGACCTCTGTCAAGTTAAACTAGACCCCTGTCAAGTCTTTAACTAGACCTCTGTCAAGTCTTTACTAGACCTCTGTCAAGTCTTTCACTAGACCTCTGTCAAGTCTACAATTTGACTTCTGTCAAATCTTTAATATGACCTCTGGTAAGTTTCAAGAGACTTCTGTCAAAGCTTTCAATAGGCTACTGTCAGAACTCAGTAATCATCTGTTTTCGCACTACAGTCGGTATCATGACTCCCACGAGGTTATCATTTACCTCTTCGCAAATTTCATTAAATAACGATTATTGCGATTTCTCGTATAATAAATTTCAGAATAATGTAAATTTTTATCATCAAAAATTTATATCAGAAATGTATTATCAATAAATTATTATAAAATACAAATTAAGTATTATTGTTTGCATTCTTCATTTTGTCATTGGTGTCATAACAATTTCCTGGCCAAACTCAGGAGACTTCTGTACCAACTTGAAGTCAGTGCAATGCCACCTGAGGCTAAATTATTCAGCTGAACAAAAGAAATTAATATATTTGCAATTGCTGATATTTGAAATTTAGGATATTATGAATCAGATTTTATGCAACTTCATATATTGAGTACTGCATCATATATATGAAGATAAGGTACATTGGCTCAAAAAAATATCCGAACATTATTGTTGATTACAGAATTCAGAAGAAAAAATATCTGACAACGGTTTTTTTAAGAAATTAGTGATCTGCAAACCTTCCTGTACTGTACACGAAGGTTGCCAGATAGTGTTCGGACATTTTTATCATCGACTGTATGTAATAACAAGCAAATCATTGCATTGGCAGATCCTTGAAATCAGTCAGATAAATACACACAGTCTTCAGACACTGTCTTAACAAAATATTTTAGAACTCCATATTATATAAATGAGAATATTATTTCCAAGCACTAAAACTTCTAAAATACATCGCTTTGAATACGTTGAAAATCGAGGAATTTATTTTCAGTCACATTTTTCCATCGACTGCATATTTTGGAAATCATGGAGTTTGGAAGTCAGATTCCCACTCACATAACATGGAAATATTTTAATAGGTAGAAAGTTCAAATATTAACGAGAATTCAGTTACCCTTTGAGCACAAATCAACTTGTATGAATAGGCATTCATTGACAAGACATCTTCAAACTTGCGAAGAGCATTCATTAATCGTGTCCCCCTCCACATTGCCAGCAGATTATAATCAAGATGTCCGACACTGCTGGGTCTAGCACATTTCGCTTCCGAAACCTTTAGCAGACTTCGACCCCACATTGAGATAGATTGTTTGTCACAGGCAAGGGAGTTCATGGAAAAAATCATTTAGAAAAGGACGAAAATGATCGTAGACTCTTTCCCAACTGGTATTCGAACCTGGGAACCGCAGAGTACGAGCCTGGAGCGATACTGACTGAGCCATCCCAGCGTCATAGCCTTGGAAAGAGTGGGAAAGAGTTAGTCAAATGAGATGTCAAAACGTAAAGATTCTCTTTATTCACGACTTCAGATTCGTATTTTATTCACTTTAAGAATCTCAAGATCAGGCATGTCCAACCCGCGGCCCGCAGGCCGAAGCGGCCCTAGACAGCTAGTAATACGGCCCATAAAATCATAAGATTTCCGTGTTTACGACATAAGCTTTCAACATGAGTATTTGATTTTCAGCGAGTTTTTGATATCCCACTAGCTTCATTTTGCTCTTTTTTAATTTTAATATAAATAACATAAGAAATTATATAAAGTTTTATTATTCATATACATTAACTATATTATATATTTTATGTGCGGCGCAAAACAATACATCTTTACTCAAAGTGGCCCAGCGAAGTCAAAAGGATGGACAGGCCTGCTCTAGTTGGTCCTGTCGATATCCTTCCATGAGTCTCCTACAGTTTACCAGAAGATGTTCCCCCCCCCCCCATCACGTCTAAGCCTTTGGGAACTTTGTAACTAGGCCATTTAGTACATTATGTGAAGAAAAGTACCATTGAAAGACAAAAAAGCAAACAATAGAGAAATGAAGGAAGCTCTTACCAAACCATTATACAAAAGTAATTTGCCTGTTGCGAGGAATGCTTTCCTAACTGAACTTGAGATTGCAGAAATCTCGGTCGGGAGAGGTCACAGTCTATGTAAAAATTTGCGGTTAGGTGAAGTAATCCTTTTCAGGCATGTATAACACTCGAAATACAAACTATAGATCACTGGCACATTGCCAACTGAAACAACCCGGCCCCTTCTTTATGGAAATATGTTGGAAATATTAATTAAACATAAAGATTTGAATGAAACCTCTCTCAATCTCATATTCAACAATATTCATTCGGTTCTTTGTAGAATTATGTAAAATAGAATATTTAACAAAAAGTCTTCAAAAATACAATATTGGCAAATATTGAAGAGTATTAAGCACAGGAAATTCTATGATATCAGTTATTTATTAGAAAGGCTACGTACGTGTAGGAACACGAAGGTTGCCAGATCATTAAATTCTAAAACAATCGTTGTCAGATATTTTCTCTGAATTCGGTAATCAATCATAGGGTTTGGATATTTTTTGAGCTACTGTACTACTCCATTCCCTAGGTAGGAGACGGCGCCCCCACAGATATTTCCACCACTTACCGATGGATCACTCCCAACCCGATATGTTACACCAAGAAGGTCACCGCTAAATGGGACCACCCCACGAAATTTGGTACCAATTGCTCAAATAGCCCCAGAACCACGGGGAAACTGGCATTTTCTGACACTGATGATGTCACACCACTCCTTCTCTTCGTCAGCCAGGAATTTCGGCTATTATACAATATGACGTTTCAGAAGAGGCATAGGTTATTTTACCACTGAACGCCAAATTTGAGCACAAAGTAGGCTGAGGAGCCAGGTCACAAAAACTCCAAAGGCTCCGTAAATATAGAGGGAGACGATCTATTAAACATCTGTTACGAGACAGATGAAAGCCTTTAGTGAAGGCCATCCACCGTGTCTTTGAATGATTTTTTTTATTGCTTCTCCATTATTATACATTTTTTTCACTCATCTCTAACAAAAATTTCATTAACAAGATAAAAAAATGTAAAAATTCCATTTACATCCACCAATTTTACCAACTCTGAATTTTTTCGGGAGGAAACTCTTTAATCACCTTCTTACTCCCTACGGCCCTGAATTCAAAAATAGAAATGGTCGATGCTACTGTTGGGAACTGCACTCAAAGACCGAGTCTAATATCGTGAATTTTGTCGTTGGGGGTTGTAGAAGGAAGTCAGCACAACAATATGCTCGACAAAGAGAGTAGATCTTCTTACGTCATGAAACACAATTTGCGCAACATTACTATATTAACAAATCAGTTTAATAATTTAAAAATGCTGCAATAAAAAAACTTTGGATTGTTGACAAACGTTTAAATACCGGCAACTTTTACTTGACAATCATATCCCGATGAAACGATGTGATGATCGCTACATCGTTTAGTTCATGTTATACCGACTGAAGACCATTTACAGTCCATGCAGTGGGCTGCTTCACCTCGGCAAGACCGCTGGTATGTCTTAGGTAGGCAACAGGAGTGCAATGCAGCCTGTGAGTCATGCTAAGACCTCTGTCATGTCTTAAGATAGGCATTTTAGTGTTTTTTTGAAATTTTTGTTAAACATGATTTCTACAAAACAAAAATAGTTTATCCCTTGAGGGTCACACGACCTGAGAGGACGAGGTAAAAATTCGTCTGCTCATCCTTGTAATCAGAGTATATATGGCAATGATCACAGCTGTGTGATTTCAATAAATGAGGAGCGAAGACTGATCCGAAGGCAGAGATTTCTAGAGTTGTCAAGTCTTTCATTATAAAGACCTCTGCCATGTCTCGAGGGACTTCTGTCAAGTGTTTTGACCTCTGTCAAGTCTTTAACTAGACCTCTGTCAAGTCGTTAAACTAAACCTCTGTCAAGTCTTTAGACCTCTGTCAAGTTAAACTAGACCTCTGTCAAGTCTTTAACTAGACGCTGTCAAGTCTTTAACTAGACCTCTGTCAAGTCTTTCACTAGACCTCTGTCAAGTCTTTACTAGACCTCTGTCAAGTCTTTCATTAGACCTCTGTCAAGTCGTTAAACTAAACCTCTGTCAAGTCTTTAGACCTCTGTCAAGTTAAACTAAACCTCTGTCAAGTCTTTAACTAGACCCCTGTCAAGTCTTTAACTAGACCCCTGTCAAGTCTAACTAGACCTCTGTCAAGTCTTTCACTAGACCTCTGTCAAGTCTTTACTAGACCTCTGTCAAGTCGTTAAACTAAACCTCTGTCAAGTCTTTAGACCTCTGTCAAGTTAAACTAGACCTCTGTCAAGTCTTTAACTAGACCCCTGTCAAGTCTTTAACTAGACCTCTGTCAAGTCTTTCACTAGACCTCTGTCAAGTCTTTACTAGACCTCTGTCAAGTCTTTCACTAGATCTCTGTCAAGTCTACAATTTGACTTCTGTCAAATCTTTAATATGACCTCTGGTAAGTTTCAAGAGACTTCTGTCAAAGCTTTCAATAGGCTACTGTCAGAACTCAGTAATCATCTGTTTTCGCACTACAGTCGGTATCATGACTCCCACGAGGTTATCATTTACCTCTTCGCAAATTTCATTAAATAACGATTATTGCGATTTCTCGTATAATAAATTTCAGAATAATGTAAATTTTTATCATCAAAAATTTATATCAGAAATGTATTATCAATAAATTATTATAAAATACAAATTAAGTATTATTGTTTGCATTCTTCATTTTGTCATTGGTGTCATAACAATTTCCTGGCCAAACTCAGGAGACTTCTGTACCAACTTGAAGTCAGTGCAATGCCACCTGAGGCTAAATTATTCAGCTGAACAAAAGAAATTAATATATTTGCAATTACTGATATTTGAAATTTAGGATATTATGAATCAGATTTTATGCAACTTCATATATTGAGTACTGCATCATATATATGAAGATAAGGTACATTGGCTCAAAAAAATATCCGAACATTATTGTTGATTACAGAATTCAGAAGAAAAAATATCTCACAACGGTTTTTTTAAGAAATTAGTGATCTGCAAACCTTCCTGACTGTACACGAAGGTTGCCAGATAGTGTTCGGACATTTTTATCATCGACTGTATGTAATAACAAGCAAATCATTGCATTGGCAGATCCTTAAAATCAGTCAGATAAATACACACAGTCTTCAGACACTGTCTTAACAAAATATATTAGAACTCCATATTATATAAATGAGAATATTATTTCCAAGCACTAAAACTTCTAAAATACATCGCTTTGAATACGTTGAAAATCGAGGAATTTATTTTCAGTCACATTTTTCCATCGACTGCATATTTTGGAAATCATGGAGTTTGGAAGTCAGATTCCCACTCACATAACATGGAAATATTTTAATAGGTAGAAAGTTCAAATATTAACGAGAATTCAGTTACCCTTTGAGCACAAATCAACTTGTATGAATAGGCATTCATTGACAAGACATCTTCAAACTTGCGAAGAGCATTCATTAATCGTGTCCCCCTCCACATTGCCAGCTAATTATAATCAAGATGTCCGACACTGCTGGGTCTAGCACATTTCGCTTCCGAAACCTTTAGCAGACTTCGACCCCACATTGAGATAGATTGTTTGTCACAGGCAAGGGAGTTCATGGAAAAAATCATTTAGAAAAGGACGAAAATGATCGTAGACTCTTTCCCAACTGGGATTCGAACCTGGGAACCGCAGAGTACGAGCCTGGAGCGATACTGACTGAGCCATCCCAGCGTCATAGCCTTGGAAAGAGTGGGAAAGAGTTAGTCAAATGAGATGTCAAAACGTAAAGATTCTCTTTATTCACGACTTCAGATTCGTATTTTATTCACTTTAAGAATCTCAAGATCAGGCATGTCCAACCCGCGGCCCGCAGGCCGAAGCGGCCCTAGACAGCTAGTAATACGGCCCATAAAATCATAAGATTTCCGTGTTTACGACATAAGCTTTCAACATGAGTATTTGATTTTCAGCGAGTTTTTGATATCCCACTAGCTTCATTTTGCTCTTTTTTAATTTAAATATAAATAACATAAGAAATTATATAAAGTTTTATTATTCATATACATTAACTATATTATATATTTTATGTGCGGCGCAAAACAATACATCTTTACTCAAAGTGGCCCAGCAAAGTCAAAAGGATGGACAGGCCTGCTCTAGTTGGTCCTCTCGGTATCCTTCCATGAGTCTCGTACAGTTTACCAGAAGATGTTCCCCCCCCCCCCCCATCACGTCTAAGCCTTTGGGAACTTTGTAACCAGGCCATTTAGTACATTATGTGAAGAAAAGTACCATTGAAAGACAAAAAAGCAAACAATAGAGAAATGAAGGAAGCTCTTACCAAACCATTATACAAAAGTAATTTGCCTGTTGCGAGGAATGCTTTCCTAACTGAACTTGAGATTGCAGAAATCTCGGTCGGGAGAGGTCACAGTCTATGTAAAAATTTGCGGTTAGGTGAAGTAATCCTTTTCAGGTATGTATAAAATATAGCCTGTAGCATAATACACTGGTTTCTATAAATTTAAGAAAATCCCTATCTTAAGTCAATGGGAAGTTAACGTCATAGCTCTACAGCTTCAAAAATAAGCTTTTATGTTTAACCCCACTCGAAATACAAACTATAGATCACTGGCACATTGCCAACTGAAACAACCCGGCCCCTTCTTTATGGAAATATGTTGGAAATATTAATTAAACATAAAGATTTGAATGAAACCTCTCTCAATCTCATATTCAACAATATTCATTCGGTTCTTTGTAGAATTATGTAAAATAGAATATTTAACAAAAAGTCTTCAAAAATACAATATTGGCAAATATTGAAGAGTATTAAGCACAGGAAATTCTATGATATCAGTTATTTATTAGAAAGGCTACGTACGTGTAGGTACACGAAGGTTGCCAGATCATTAAATTCTAAAACAATCGTTGTCAGATATTTTCTCTGAATTCGGTAATCAATCATAGGGTTTGGATATTGTTTGAGCTACTGTACTACTCCATTCCCTAGGTAGGAGACGGCGCCCCCACAGATATTTCCACCACTTACCGATGGATCACTCCCAACCCGATATGTTACACCAAGAAGGTCACCGCTAAATGGGACCACCCCACGAAATTTGGTACCAATTGCTCAAATAGCCCCAGAACCACGGAGAAACTGGCATTTTGTGACACCGATGATGTCACACCACTTCTCCTGTTCGTCAGCCAGGAATTTCGGCTATTATACAATATGACGTTTCAAAAGAGGCATAGGTTATTTTACCACTGAACGCCAAATTTGAGCACAAAGTAGGCTGAGGAGCCAGGTCACAAAAACTCCAAAGGCTCCGTAAATATAGAGGGAGACGATCTATTAAACATCTGTTACGAGACAGATGAAAGCCTTTAGTGAAGGCCATCCACCGTGTCTTGGAATGATTTTTTTTATTGCTTCTCCATTTTTATACATTTTTTTCACTCATCTCTACCAAAAATTTCATTAACAAGATAAAAAAATGTAAAAATTGAATTTACATCCACCAATTTTACCAACTCTGAATTTTTTCGGGAGGAAACTCTTTAATCACCTTCTTACTCCCTACGGCCCTGAATTCAAAAATAGAAATGGTCGATGCTACTGTTTGGGAACTGCATTCAAAGACCGAGTCAGATATCATGAAATTTCTCGTTGGGGGTTGTAGAAGGAAGTCAGCACAACAATATGCTCGACAAAGAGAGTAGATCTTCTTACGTCATGAAACACAATTTGCGGAACATTACTATATTCACAAATCAGTTTAATAATTTAAAAATGCTGCAATAAAAAAACTTTGGATTGTTGACAAACGTTTAAATACCGGCAACTTTTACTTGACAATCATATCCCGATGAAACGATGTGATGATCGCTACATCGTTTAGTTCATGTTATACCGACTGAAGACCATTTACAGTCCATGCAGTGGGCTGCTTCACCTCGGCAAGACCGCTGGTATGTCTTAGGTAGGCAACAGGAGTGCAATGCAGCCTGTGAGTCATGCTAAGACCTCTGTCATGTCTTAAGATAGGCATTTTAGTGTTTTTTTGAAATTTTTGTTAAACATGATTTCTACAAAACAAAAATAGTTTATCCCTTGAGGGTCACACGACCTGAGAGGACGAGGTAAAAATTCGTCTGCTCATCCTTGTAATCAGAGTATATATGGCAATGATCACAGCTGTGTGATTTCAATAAATGAGGAGCGAAGACTGATCCGAAGGCAGAGATTTCTAGAGTTGTCAAGTCTTTCATTATAAAGACCTCTGCCATGTCTCGAGGGACTTCTGTCAAGTGTTTTGACCTCTGTCAAGTCTTTAACTAGACCTCTGTCAAGTCGTTAAACTAAACCTCTGTCAAGTCTTTAGACCTCTGTCAAGTTAAACTAGACCTCTGTCAAGTCTTTAACTAGACCCCTGTCAAGTCTAACTAGACCTCTGTCAAGTCTTTCACTAGACCTCTGTCAAGTCTTTACTAGACCTCTGTCAAGTCTTTCACTAGACCTCTGTCAAGTCGTTAAACTAAACCTCTGTCAAGTCTTTAGACCTCTGTCAAGTTAAACTAGACCCCTGTCAAGTCTTTAACTAGACCTCTGTCAAGTCTTTACTAGACCTCTGTCAAGTCTTTCACTAGACCTCTGTCAAGTCTACAATTTGACTTCTGTCAAATCTTTAATATGACCTCTGGTAAGTTTCAAGAGACTTCTGTCAAAGCTTTCAATAGGCTACTGTCAGAACTCAGTAATCATCTGTTTTCGCACTACAGTCGGTATCATGACTCCCACGAGGTTATCATTTACCTCTTCGCAAATTTCATTAAATAACGATTATTGCGATTTCTCGTATAATAAATTTCAGAATAATGTAAATTTTTATCATCAAAAATTTATATCAGAAATGTATTATCAATAAATTATTATAAAATACAAATTAAGTATTATTGTTTGCATTCTTCATTTTGTCATTGGTGTCATAACAATTTCCTGGCCAAACTCAGGAGACTTCTGTACCAACTTGAAGTCAGTGCAATGCCACCTGAGGCTAAATTATTCAGCTGAACAAAAGAAATTAATATATTTGCAATTACTGATATTTGAAATTTAGGATATTATGAATCAGATTTTATGCAACTTCATATATTGAGTACTGCATCATATATATGAAGATAAGGTACATTGGCTCAAAAAAATATCCGAACATTATTGTTGATTACAGAATTCAGAAGAAAAAATATCTGACAACGGTTTTTTTAAGAAATTAGTGATCTGCAAACCTTCCTGTACTGTACACGAAGGTTGCCAGATAGTGTTCGGACATTTTTATCATCGACTGTATGTAATAACAAGCAAATCATTGCATTGGCAGATCCTTGAAATCAGTCAGATAAATACACACAGTCTTCAGACACTGTCTTAACAAAATATTTTAGAACTCCATATTATATAAATGAGAATATTATTTCCAAGCACTAAAACTTCTAAAATACATCGCTTTGAATACGTTGAAAATCGAGGAATTTATTTTCAGTCACATTTTTCCATCGACTGCATATTTTGGAAATCATGGAGTTTGGAAGTCAGATTCCCACTCACATAACATGGAAATATTTTAATAGGTAGAAAGTTCAAATATTAACGAGAATTCAGTTACCCTTTGAGCACAAATCAACTTGTATGAATAGGCATTCATTGACAAGACATCTTCAAACTTGCGAAGAGCATTCGTTAATCGTGTCCCCCTCCACATTGCCAGCTAATTATAATCAAGATGTCCGACACTGCTGGGTCTAGCACATTTCGCTTCCGAAACCTTTAGCAGACTTCGACCCCACATTGAGATAGATTGTTTGTCACAGGCAAGGGAGTTCATGGAAAAAATCATTTAGAAAAGGACGAAAATGATCGTAGACTTTTTCCCAACTGGGATTCGAACCTGGGAACCGCAGAGTACGAGCCTGGAGCGATACTGACTGAGTCATCCCAGCGTCATAGCCTTGGAAAGAGTGGGAAAGAGTTAGTCAAATGAGATGTTAAAACGTAAAGATTCTCTTTATTCACGACTTCAGATTCGTATTTTATTCACTTTAAGAATCTCAAGATCAGGCATGTCCAACCCGCAGGCCGAAGCGGCCCTAGACAGCTAGTAATACGGCCCATAAAATCATAAGATTTCCGTGTTTACGACATAAGCTTTCAACATGAGTATTTGATTTTCAGCGAGTTTTTGATATCCCACTGGCTTCATTTTGCTCTTTTTTTAATTTTAATATAAATAACATAAGAAATTATATAAAGTTTTATTATTCATATACATTAACCAAAAGAGGCATCTGACGGATGAAAGCCGGACAGTCCCATAGAGAGGTATGTGGATTCATTAACGTGTCGGAACGTGTTATTTCCAGTCTTCTAAAACAGTGGTTCTTAACCTTTTATGCTTCACGTATCCCCTGGAAATGTGTATGTAACTGGCGTACCTTTTGTATCGATAGATAAAACTACAGTTATATTATAACAATGGGAATAAAATAAAACATATATATATATACTGCTCACAAAAATTAGGGGATATATTATCACTTCATTTTCATTTTGAAATATCCCCTAATTTTTGTGAGCAGTATATATATATATTATACAGGGTGTCTCAAAAATATAGGTACAAACTTTTAGGGGAGGTAGATAACATCTAAAGGAATGAGAATTGCATAGGAACCCATAACTGGAAACGTCACCGTAAGTCAATAGGCGGCACTGTTCATCAGTGCGCTAGAGGGGAAATTTCGGATTTCCTCATTCGAGCTGTAGTCGGCTTACGAAGAGCATGCAAAGGTATTCCAACAAGGATCTGGCACTTAGTGTATGGAATAGCTGAGGGCAACGGACAAGCCGCTCAACGAATGTATCAAGAATGCTTCCCACACAGACATGTAACGGACCACCGTTTGTTTCCGCGTGCGCATCAAAATTTGTGCGATTATGGGTCATTAAGAGGTAGCAGAAGTGAGAACCCGCCATAGAAGAAATTGTGTTGGATGCCGTGGAAACTAATCCTAGTACCAGCACACGTGCTGGTACTAGGATTAGTTGCTGGTACTAGATTTAATCCCTGCCTTAGGAGTGTCTCGTTGCAGTGTACAGCGCGTTTTGCACGGCGAGTCCTTACACCCCTTTCATCTCCAAAGGGTTCAGTTACTTCTCCCCGCAGATCATTCTGCACGTGTTCGTTTTGCGCAGTGGTATCTCCAAGAAAGTGCCCAAGATGTGAATTTACCAGCTTATGTTTTGTTTACTGATGAGGCCAGTTTCACTCGGGATGGCATATTCAATCAGCACAATGCGCATTTGTGGGCTCACGAGAACCCCCACGGTGTGCGCACTCATGCGGAACAACACCGTTTCGCAGTAAATGTGTGGGCAGGTTTGGTCGGCGACTGCTTAGTCGGGCATACCTTTTACCATCTCGCATGACCTCCGCGAAGTTTCTGATCTTTCTGGAACAGGTTCTACCAGGTTTACTTGCTCATGTTCCAGCAAATGTGAGACGCAACATGTGGTTTGAACATGATGGGGCGCCTCCTTATTATTGAAGGTGTGTTCGTGCGCATTTGAACATGTCTTTTGGGCAACGATGGATTGGGCGTGCTGGACCAGTTGCATGGCTCCCTCGCTCACCTAATTTAACGAGCGTTAATTTCTCTCTATGGGGGGCCCTCAAAGCTACCGTGTATAAATCGCCTGTGGAGTCTGACATGGATCTCGTGGCAAGGCTCGTCTGCGCTGCTGCTATATCAAAGAAACTCCAGGTGTGTTCGACCGTGTCCGGCAATCAATGCTCCGTCGGTATCACGCATGCATCGCGTCTCATAGTGGAAACTTCGAGCATCTGCTGTAACATTATGAAATGTATCATCTAGTATGCCATTTGTAATAATTATGTCCAATAAATGTTTTCCCATTAATCACATCTTGCGTCCTTTCAGATCTTGTACCTCTGCTACCACTTTCCCATGACGTTTCCGGTTATGGGTTCCTATGCAATTCTCATTCCTTTAGATGTTATCTACCTCCCCTAAAAGTTTGTACCTATATTTTTGAGACACGCTGTATAAAACTATTATATAAATATAAAACATATTGTTACGACAGAAGAATCTGGCAACCGAAAGCAAAGTTTCAGCCAACGAATAAGAACGTTGGGAGAATTTGGAGAAGAAGAGTGGAGCGTTAACGGTCGTTTTGTATTGTAACGGTTGTTGTATTGTAACGGTCGAGGAGTTCGAAAATGGACGGTGAGCTGTTCTGAGACAGTGCGCGTAAGTATCAAGAAGTAACTTGATGTGTTGTGTATACGCGGAAGGATAAAAGTGGGATCTTTTATCGTTAAGTATCAAGAAGTAACTTGATGTGTTGTGTATACGCGGAAGTATAAAAGTGGGAACTTTTATGGCTAACTTCGAATGTCTACACGGACTGTCTTTTTGTTCGGCTAGTGTGTGAAAAGTTATTAGCACAGGACGAGAATTGGTTTACGAGTGAAGATCTTCGGGTGACCTGGTAAATCAAGTAAAAGGTAGTATTTAGTAAAATACACAGAGCTGATATTGTGTGCTCTACGCAGGAAGATTGATGACTTGTGCATGTTAATAGTTGATTTGTTAATAAGATACTTCATCCATATTTCCTTTGTAAAAATTTACCTTGTATTGAATTTGGTTTTGAAATATAGCTTTTAATACTCACGTTCAGTGGCTATCCATTTTTGTGATCCGCAACATTTGGTGTCAGAAGTGGGATTATAATTATTTAATTGAATGCCGTTAACTAGAAGTATGGATGAATTAGTAAAGTTGATAAATAGCTTCAAAGCCGATATGACTACGCTGATGACTGACTTGAAAGCCGATATGGCTAACAAAATAGGTGACCTGGCCGCACAAAAAACTGAGATTAAAGGTGATATAGCTGCCCAAAGCGATAAAATAGGTGACTTGAAAGCCGAAATGGCCGCACAAAAAACTGAGATTAAAGGTGATATAGCTGCCCAAAGCGATAAAATAGGTGACTTGAAAGCCGAAATGGCCGCACAAAATACTGAGATGAGAACTGAAGTGGCTTCTCGAGTTGGTAAGATTATTGATCACTTCAAGGATCATAAAACCGAACTCAATAGACAATGCAATAGTTTAAATGTTGAATTTGTCAGTGAAAAAGATGATCTTGATAGTGTTAAGTTAGATTGTAAACATGGAAAAGAAAAAGAGAAAGGCAACGTATATAAAAATGTGGATCTGCTACTGGAAATCAAGAATTGTAGAGATAGCGCAGATGATGCCTTTGACCACGCAACTACTGGTAATGCATGGCAGAGTGTCTATGTCGCTGGTGACATGTCTAGGAACTGTGAAGAACAATCACACAGATCAGAGAGCTGTGAGACTATACAGTACGCTTTGCACTTCAAAATACCTAGGTATACAAGTCTGGCACGATCTGAAGAGAGATCCACACGAAAGGTATTCTATTCCTCGCCGTCAGCAAAATGCGTCATGGACAATTATCGCAAAGGCAGAGTAACGAGTGGTAATGAGGGGGAACGAAACAGAGTTTACGTTTCGCAGAGTGGTCCGAGTAAAGAAGAGGCGTCCATTCAGAATAGATACAAAGTGCCATTCGACGTTACCGGGGAAGTCGGAGAGATTTTTCCGAAGCATATAGCCACACTTGAATCGTTTATAGAAAGTGGGGAATTAAGGAAGAGGAATTCCGAAGAATGGCTTAGAAGCATAACAGGTGATGCTAGTAAAAGAGCTTCAGGCAGAGACGGTACTTCAAAGACTAACTTTCTGGATGAAACTAAGCCTCAGAGTTACGATCAGAGAGAAGTAAAGCCCTCAGACAATCTCAACGAAACCATGCTGAATTTCTTTTCTGAACAGTCAATGTGCAGATTTGGACATTATAACCATTTAGATTATAAGGATATAGAAAAGTTTTATCACGATTACAAGAGCTCTAAAGTGGACAATATCATGTTACAGAACTCGTCGCTGATCTCCAGAATGAACAATTTGGCAATCATGACTGATATTTCCCTGGCTAATTACAATGAGAGCTCCAAGAAAGTGAATTCGGAAGAAACAGCAAATATGACCTCCTCGGGTCATGTGTTTTGCTGGAGACCCGAGTGGCGCCATCGGATGGTAGATGAAAACAGCACAGGAGGTGTCGGCAACAAAGTGAGTCTTGTCTTGGCTCCTGCACTTGCTGCTTTAGGTCTCAAGGTCCCTATAATCTCCGGTCGTGCTCGCTAATTGACGGGAGATACTCTGGACAAATTGGAATCCATCCCTAGCTTCACAGTTGACTGCACTAAAGATAAAATCGAGCAGATGATGGAAGACGTCGGATGCTGCATCGTAGGACAGACAGAGGAGCTGGTGCCAACAGATAAGGAGATTTACCGCTGCAAGGATCTGACGGCTACCGTAGATAGCGTTCCTCTAAGGAGATGCTCAATTGTGTCCAAAAAGCTGGCTGAAGGAGTGTGCGCTTTGGTTTATGATGATGAATTCGGAAAAGGAGCTATTGATCTCATCAGTACAGAAGATGTTGCTGTTGATTTAGTTAAGAAAATGGTTGCAGCATCACAAACTCGTGGAATGAAGAGTTCAGCTGTTATCAGCAACATGGATTCACCTCTTGAAAACTCTGTTGACAACTCTCTGGAAGTGATGGAAGCTGTTCAGTGTTTCCTTGGTAACGGATCCTTGGAACTGCAAGAGCTCGTCGAAGAGTTAGGAGGAGAACTTCTGCGTTTGGTGAACATTGTGGATAATAGGGTAGATGAAGCATCACGTGTCCGCAAGGTTCTGCATAACTGCAATGCTTTAAACAAGTTCCGTAACATGTTAATAGAACAAGGAGTATCTGAAGATGTTGCAAGCTGGCTATGTGAAGGTAAAACAGAAAAAATATTGCTAGCAGCCCGACACATCACTGATTTCACTTATACAGAAGAAACAGGTAAGGTTGTCGGATTAGAAGCTGCAGTTCTAGCAAGAGTATGGAAGGAGGAGATGGACCGAAGCGCTAAAAAGAATTATGGAGCTGATATTATATTTGTGAAGCACCTTGGGGATCAAATTGAATCAGGTGAAATATGGCTGAAGGTTCATCACGACAGTTCTGAATTAAGTGAAAGTCAACTGACAAAAGGGTCAGACTGGAGGATGAAACTCCTCCCTAGATTTTATGTCACTAATGACTTTCATTCCTTGTTACTGTTGATAGAAGTAAAAATCCAAAGAAGAAAACTTTCGACAAAGAAGAAAACTTTTTACAGGTTTTGCACGAAAACTCTTAGTCGATTCTTCTCCCTGCGGAGACATAAACGTGTTCACAAGGGCTATAGGCCTTACACGTATTATGTTTGTGGACGAGGCTTCAGTCAGAAAAGAAATCTACGTCATAATGAGATTCGCTTTCATTTTGACACAGACGTGGTATATCGCATTCGTCGACGTCCAGCTACAAAGTGCAAGGTGGTTCACGTGGATCGTTTGGCCCCGTTTCATCGAAGAACTGAAGAAGCTTTGGAATCCAGAATTGTTCGGGACGAACAATACCTAGGAAGGGGGCAGTGTTACGACAGAAGAATCTGGCAACCGAAAGCAAAGTTTCAGCCAACGAATAAGAACGTTGGGAGAATTTGGAGAAGAAGAGTGGAGCGTTAACGGTCGTTTTGTATTGTAACGGTTGTTGTATTGTAACGGTCGAGGAGTTCGAAAATGGACGGTGAGCTGTTCTGAGACAGTGCGCGTAAGTATCAAGAAGTAACTTGATGTGTTGTGTATACGCGGAAGGATAAAAGTGGGATCTTTTATCGTTAAGTATCAAGAAGTAACTTGATGTGTTGTGTATACGCGGAAGTATAAAAGTGGGAACTTTTATGGCTAACTTCGAATGTCTACACGGACTGTCTTTTTGTTCGGCTAGTGTGTGAAAAGTTATTAGCACAGGACGAGAATTGGTTTACGAGTGAAGATCTTCGGGTGACCTGGTAAATCAAGTAAAAGGTAGTATTTAGTAAAATACACAGAGCTGATATTGTGTGCTCTACGCAGGAAGATTGATGACTTGTGCATGTTAATAGTTGATTTGTTAATAAGATACTTCATCCATATTTCCTTTGTAAAAATTTACCTTGTATTGAATTTGGTTTTGAAATATAGCTTTTAATACTCACGTTCAGTGGCTATCCATTTTTGTGATCCGCAACAATATATATATATATTACAAATTAATATACTAGAGTGATTCTCAACCTCTTATGCTTCACGAGCCTCCTGGAAATGTGTATGTAACTGGCGTACCCCTTGTATAGATAGATGAAACTATAGTTATAACAATGGGAATGAAATAAAACATATATATATTATATAAAAATATTATATAAAACATATATATATATTGCAAATTAATATACTAGTGCAGTGGTTCTCAACCTTTTATGCTTCACGTACACCCTGGAAATGTGTATGTAACTGGCGTACCCCTTGTATAGATAGATAAAACTACAGTTATAGTATAACAATGGAAATAAAATATATATATAATGTTGCGGATTACAAAAAATGGATAGCCACTGAGCGTGAGTATTAAAAGCTATATTTCAAAACCAAATTCAATACAAGGTAAATTGTTACAAAGGAAATATGGATGAAGTATCTTATTAACAAATCAACTATTAACATGCACAAGTCATCAATCTTCCTGCATGAGCACACATCAGCTCTGTGTATTTTACTAAATACTACCTTTTACTTGATTTACCAGGTCACCCGAAGATCTTCACTCGTAAACCAATTCTCGTCCTGTGCTAATAACTTTTCACACACTAGCCGAACAAAAAGACAGTCCGTGTAGACATTCGAAGTTAGCCATAAAAGTTCCCACTTTTATACTTCCACGTATACACAACACATCAAGTTACTTCTTGATACTTAACGATAAAAGATCCCACTTTTATCCTTCCGCGTATACACAACACATCAAGTTACTTCTTGATACTTACGCGCACTGTCTCAGAACAGCCCACCGGCCATTTTCGAACTCTCCGACCGTTACCACACAACGACCGTTAACGCTCCACTCTTCTTCTCCAAATTCTCCCAAAGTTCAATTCGTTGGCTGAAACTTTTTGCTTTCGGTTGCCAGATTCCTTCTGTCGTAACACTGCCCCCTTCCTAGGTCTTGTTCGTCCCGAACAATTCTGGATTCCGAAGTTTCTTCAGTTCTTCGATGAAACGGGGTCAAACGATCCACGTGAACCACCTTGCTCTTTGTAGCTGGACGTCGACGAATGCGATATTCCACGTCTGTGTCAAAATGAAAGCGAATCTCATTATGACTTAGATTTCTTTTCTGACTGAAGCCTCGTCCACAAATATAATACGTGTAAGGCCTATAGCCCTTGTGAACACGTTTATGTCTCCGCAGGGAGAAGAATCGACTAAGAGTTTTCGTGCAAAACCTGTAAAAAGTTTTCTTCTTTGTCGAAAGTTTTCTTCTTTGGATTTTTACTTCTATCAACAGTAACAAGGAATGAAAGTCATTAGTGACATAAAATCTAGGGAGGAGTTTCATCCTCCAGTCTGACCCTTTTGTCAGTTGACTTTCACTTAATTCAGAACTGTCGTGATGAACCTTCAGCCATATTTCACCTGATTCAATTTGATCCCCAAGGTGCTTCACAATTATATCAGCTCCATAATTCTTTTTAGCGCTTCGGTCCATCTCCTCCTTCCATACTCTTGCTAGGACTGCAGCTTCTAATCCGACAACCTTACCTGTTTCTCCTGTATAAGTGAAATCAGTGATGTGTCGGGCTGCTAGCAATATTTTTTCTGTTTTATCTTCACATAGCCAGCTTGCAACATCTTCAGATACTCCTTGTTCTATTAACATGTTACGAAACTTGTTCAAAGCATTGCCGTTATGCAGAACCTTGCAGACACGTGATGCTTCATCTACCCTATTATCCACAATGTTCACCAAACGCAGAAGTTCTCCTCCTAACTCTTCGACGAGCTCTTGCAGTTCCAAGGATCCGTTACCAAGGAAACACTGAACAGCTTCCATCACTTCCAGAGAGTTGTCAACAGAGTTTTCAAGAGGTGAATCCATGTTGCTGATAACAGCTGAACAACTCAAACTCTTCATTCCACGAGCTTGTGATGCTGCAACCATTTTCTTAACTAAATCAACAGCAACATCTTCTGTACTGATGAGATCAATAGCTCCTTTTCCGAATTCAACATCATAAACCAAAGCACACACTCCTTCAGCCAGCTTTTTGGACACAATTGAGCATATCATTAGAGGAACGCTATCTATGGTAGCCATCAGATCCTTGCAGCGGTAAATCTCCTTATCTGTTGGCACCAGCTCCTCTGTCTGTCCTACGATGCAGCATTCGACGTCTTCCATCATCTGCTCGATTTTATCTTTAGTGCAGTCGACTGTGAAGCCAAGGATGGATTCCAATTTGTCCAGAGTATCTCCCGTCAATTGGAGAGCACGACCGGAGATCATAGGGACCTTGAGACCTAAAGCAGCAAGTGCAGGAGCCAAGACAAGACTCACTTTGTCGCTGACACCTCTTGTGCTGTGTTTATCCACCATCCGATGGCGCCACTCAGGTCTCCAGCAAAACACATGACCCGAGGAGGTCATATTTGCTGTTTCTTCCGAATTCACTTTCTTGGAGTTCTCATTGTAATTAGCCAGGGAAATATCAGTCATGATTGCCAAATTGTTCATTCTGGAGATCAGCGACGAGTTTTGTAACATGATATTGTCCACTTTAGAGCTCTTGTTGTCGTGATAAAACTTCTCTATATCCTTATAATCTAAATGGTTATAATGTCCAAATCTGCGCATTGACTGTTCAGAAAAGAAATTCAGCATGGCTACGTTGAGATTATCTGAGGGCTTCACTTCTCTCTGATCGTAACTCTGAGGCTTAGTTTCATCCAGAAAGTTACTGTTATCCGAGCACAATTTATTACTCATAGAAAAAGGAATATCTAAGTCAGTCTTTGAAGTACTGTCTCTGCCTGAAGCTCCTTTACCAGCATCACCTGTTACGCTTCTAAGCCAATCTTCGGATTTCTTCTTTCTTAAATCCCCACTTTCTATAAACGATTCGAGTGTGGCTATATGCTTCGGTAAAATCTCTCCGACTTCCCCGGTAACGTCGAATGGCACTTTGTATCCATGATGAATGGACGCCTCTTCTTTACTCGGACCACTCTGCGAAACGTAAACTCTGTTTCGTTCCCCCTCATTACCACTCGTTACTCTGCGATAATTGTCCATGAGGCATTTTGCTGACGGCGAGGAATAGAATACCTTTCGTGTGGATCTCTCTTCAGATCGTGCCAGACTTGTATACCTAGGTATTTTGAAGTGCAAAGCGTACTGTATAGTCTCACAGCTCTCTGATCTGTGTGATTGTTCTTCACAGTTCCTAGACATGTCACCAGCGACATAGACACTCTGCCATGCATTACCAGTAGTTGCGTGGTCAAAGGCATCATCTGCGCTATCTCTACAATTCTTGATTTCCAGTAGCAGATCCACATTTTTATATGCGTTGCCTTTCTCTTTTTCTTTTCCATGTTTACAATCTAACTTAACACTATCAAGATCATCTTTTTCACTGACAGATTCAACATTTAAACTATTGCATTGTCTATTGAGTTCGGTTTTATGATCCTTGAAGTGATCAATAATCTTACCAACTCGAGAAGCCACTTCAGCTCTCATCTCAGTATTATGTGCGGCCATTTCGGTTTTCAAGTCACCTATTTTATCGCTTTGGGCAGCTATATCACCTTTAATCTCAGTATTTTGTGCGGCCAGGTCACCTATTTTGTTATTTAGGTCACTAGAAAGTTCACCTATTTTATTATTTAGGTCACTAGAAAGTTCACCTATTTTATTAGCCATATCGGCTTTCATATCAGTCATCAGCTTTATTAACTCATCCATACTTCTAGTGAAAGGCATTCAATTAAATAATTATCATCCCACTTCTGACACCAAATGTTGCGGATTACAAAAAATGGATAGCCACTGAGCGTGAGTATTAAAAGCTATATTTCAAAACCAAATTCAATACAAGGTAAATTGTTACAAAGGAAATATGGATGAAGTATCTTATTAACAAATCAACTATTAACATGCACAAGTCATCAATCTTCCTGCATGAGCACACATCAGCTCTGTGTATTTTACTAAATACTACCTTTTACTTGATTTACCAGGTCACCCGAAGATCTTCACTCGTAAACCAATTCTCGTCCTGTGCTAATAACTTTTCACACACTAGCCGAACAAAAAGACAGTCCGTGTAGACATTCGAAGTTAGCCATAAAAGTTCCCACTTTTATACTTCCACGTATACACAACACATCAAGTTACTTCTTGATACTTAACGATAAAAGATCCCACTTTTATCCTTCCGCGTATACACAACACATCAAGTTACTTCTTGATACTTACGCGCACTGTCTCAGAACAGCCCACCGGCCATTTTCGAACTCTCCGACCGTTACCACACAACGACCGTTAACGCTCCACTCTTCTTCTCCAAATTCTCCCAAAGTTCAATTCGTTGGCTGAAACTTTTTGCTTTCGGTTGCCAGATTCCTTCTGTCGTAACAATAACATATATCTAGCGACTTTTCAGCTCTCATGGCGTACCCTAAAAACTTTACCGCATACCCCACGTTAAGAAACCCTAGTCTAAATGATAGGATTACCTATACAAATATCATAACTTGGCCCACTCGCCTTATAGGAGGTGTTTCCTTGGCCAGTCTCCTAATTCGTACCAGGCCTGGACAGTGAAATATGAAATGAACTAATTTAGAAATATATATTCATACAGCTGAACGAATTTTATTTTAATTTGTTAAAACTTCAACTGGTAAATATTCATTTCAAGATTTCGGTAATCAATTTGCAAATGTTCATAAAGATTTTAATATAATAATAATGAGTAAATTATTTTATTATGTGCATTTTAAAAATAAATAGAATTAGTGAAATTTCCGACAAATTAAATATCTCAACTTTTTATACATATTTAGTTTTCCTCCTTTCTTCTCTCCTTTTCAACGGCTGTCTAGGCCCGTTGTTTCAATGTGGCCTTGCCTTGTTTTACCTCTGAGCGGCACTTTTTCCCACACCATGGACTAAATGGCCAGGTCACAAGGACCCCGAAGGCTCAGAGAAGGTTGGGGAAGGGGACCCACAGGAACAGCTGTTGGTAGATAGATGGAAGCCTCCCGTCAAGGCCATCCAGCGTGTTCTTTAACGTGCACAGGTTATGGCTCTCCCGCACACGGGGCTACGACTTAACGTCCCATCCGACAGACGGCGACCTTTCCAAGCCCATCGGTGTCCCCTACTGACCAAGGGCAAGGTGAGAAGTTTTGCGGAGATGAATCTCAACGCTGACGTAGCTGGGACTCGAACCTGGGAACTGCAGATTACAAGCCTGGCGCGCTACCGACTGAGCCACCCCTTGACTTAGTCAACCCGATGCCGCAGCTAAGAGATTGAAACGATTACGTATGAAGGTGACGATATATACTGTTTTTGAAGGAAAAATGAAATTTATAATTATATTTTATAAATGTCGAATATGCTGGTTTAAACAAAAAAATGTCCTTCCGATTTGGAATTGGAAAAAATGTCCTTCCGATTCACTTACTGATACTCTAATTTTTTCATTACAGTTGAAAACATGTTTCACGTGAGTCCACAGGAATTCCTTTAATAATTCAGACCTTTTCCCTAAAAAAAACATAGAACATATAGAAAAAAAGATTATTCATCTATTAATTCGGATAGAGTTTCTTACACACAAACACACTCGATATTTATAACATCTCAGTAAATTTGGAAGAAATATGTTCTGTTCATTGAAGAAGAAGGAAACAAGATGGCAGGAGAGAAAAAAGGAAACTCGCCCTTAGCTGTGAAAAAGAGTTGGAACCGTAAGTGAAGCGCAGGGAAGCGTGATTTGCACGCGCAGAGCAATGTCCTTCTGGCTGTAAATCCATTCGCTGGAGTGGAAGGGAGAAATATCTTGGCATCAAGTAACCAGCCGGACAGAAAGGAATGGTCCTGCAGAGACATCCCATTCATCACGGGGGGAAATTTTAACTGACGTCGTTTATCGGGGCAATAAATTCGATCCATTTTAAATAAATTACATTTTCTCACCACGTTCTGCAGTTTCGGGGGAAATATAGAACAGCAGTAAAACATCGGAGAATATTACGAGATGAACATTTATCTTCGGGGGATTCGAATATTTTTTTTCTTTTCATTCAGTGTTTATTTTTGTCGTATTTTTTCTTTGGTATGGGAAACGATTGTTCAGGGAAAGAATTTTTCCCTCAGACCTAAAAAGAAAACTTTTCAACGAATTCAGTGACAGTGCACGATTTACTATTCATAACTCTATTTTTGTGTTCAAAAGCTGTTTTACTTATCTACATAATAAGAATAGTTTCGCTTAATAATAATAGTTATTCATTTACATTTTATTTTGCATTGCAAAAATTTAGTCATTATAACACAATTTACATGATACAGAAAAAGGAACTCTTAGTTAAAAAATTCTGTACAGAATTTGGCAAGAATGAGCAACTTAACTAAATTATATTAAGTCATAAACTTCTGGTAAATATTAACTATTGACACACCAAGCATTTCAGGCGTTTAAAGCATTCAAAAACATTAATCAGAAAAAGTAGTTAACAAATTGTGCTTGAATACAGAATACTTTTCAACATCTTTTAAATCATTTTCTAAATTATTCCAAACTTTCCCACTCTGAAAGCTTCTCACTCTTCATAATTTGTTCTGCATAATGGTAATTCTAGATCAAGTTGCTGTCTACTTAGGCAATAATAACACTTCATTCGAAAATTGATATCGTACGTTTTTAATCTAATAGCGCAAAACATAAATAATGATATATTTAATTTCTACACATCTGGAAGTTGTAGAGTTTTGGCTTTTTCATAAAAATTTGTAGCACGTTTATTAAAGTTTAGATCAGGCGTGTCCGACCCGCGGCCCTCGGCAGCTAGTAATGCGGCTCATAAAATCGTAAAGTTTACGACATAAGCTTTCAACACGATTATGTGATTTTCTGCGAGTTTTTGATATCCCACTAGATTTATGTTGCCCTTTTTTTAATTTTATAATGAAAAACATAAGAAAATAAATGAATTTTTGTTATTCATATACATTAGCTATATAATATATTTTATGTGCGGCCCCAAAACTATTCATCTTCACTCAATGTGGCCCAGGGAAGTCAAAAGGTTGGACACGCCTGGTTTAAATAATAAAGAGTTCTGATGAAGATATTTTGGAGATGTAATAGTTTATTAATATTATAATTGCTCGTGTTACCGCATATTAAATTGCAATAACGTAGATAAGGATAAATATGAAGTTACATAATTCCAATTTAATTCGAAAAGTAAACATGAACCTATATCATCTAATAACATCAATATTTTTATGATTTGATTTTCCTAATGTACGTAATGTTTTCATTCCATTTTAAGACCCCGCCCTGCCCACGGTCAGTAGGGGACACCGACGGGCTTGGAAAGGCCGCCGTCCGTCGTATGGGACGTTAAGCCGTGGCCCCATGTGCGGGAGAGACATACCCACTGCACGTTAAAGAACACGCTGGATGGCCTTGACGGGAGGCGACTATCTGTCTCCCAACAGCTGTTCCAGTGGGTCCCCTTCTCCAACCTTCTCTGAACCTTTGGGGTCCTTGTGACCTGGCCATTTAGCCCATTGTTTGCAAAAAAGTGCCGCTCAGAGGTACAACAACCAACCTACCAACCATTTTAAGATGCCAATAAGCCATACGCCTAAGAATTTAATTTTGTAAACTTTTTCAATTGCATTTCAATCGATGCATATTTCTTGCAGGTAAAGATTTCCAGTTTTTACAGTTAGACTGAATAAGATGTATTTAGATTTTCTAATATTTAACTGAAATATATTAGCTCCAAACAAATTTGCATAAATTTATAAATCGTTATTAACAATGTCAATTAAGTTATCAATAGTCTTACCTGAATAAAATATACTGGTATCGTCTGCAAATAATATCTGAGAAGAATCATTCGAAATATTACATCATCAACATATAAGATGAAAAATATTGGTCCTAAATTAGAGCCTTGAGGTGCATCACTTTTAAGGCAACAAAACTCTGATGCATTTACAATTATAAGTAACAACTTATTTGTTTTTTTTTTGTTGGAGAAGTAATTTTTAAACCATTTGTAAACAATGCCTTAAAAACCATATTGGTGTAGCTTGAACAACAGAATTTTGTGAGAGATAGAGTCAAATACTTTCGATAAGTCTAAAATAATGCGTATAGTGAGTAGCTTGGTTTCAATATTTTTATACAAGAACTCTGTAACATTTATTAAAGCTTTTTCTGTTCAATTTCCATTTAGAAAACAAATTAGTTTTTATGTAAAGTGTTACAATTAAAAACAAAACCGAGCACTCTTTCATAAATTAATTTTTCCATAACTTTAGCCAAAGTAGAAAGAACTGATATAGGTTGGTAATTTAATGTATTATTTTATCTCCAGATCTGTAAATAGCTACTACACGAACAATTTTTATTTTATCAGGAATAACAACCCATCGAAGCATTTAAAATAGCAGCTAATGGTGCATCAATTAAGTTAGCAACAAACTAAATATGTTTTGCATGAATACCATCAATTCCAAAACTTTTCTTAACATTTCATAATTCATGAGTATTAATAATTCATGATACACTTCTTTGTGGAAGTGGGAAAGGAGTAGAGACTATTAGTACAACTCGTATCTTTTAAAAAAGATTTAAAAGTATCTGCATCTTTTGAAAAAATAGCGACTATTATTAATTCCAATAGTTGAAATATTCTTGTTTGAATAATTAATGTTTTCAGAAACAGTTTTCATTTTCTTACCTCGTACAGTCGCTCAAAAAATATTCGAACACTATAGTTGATTACAGAATTCGGAAAAAATATCTGGCAACAATTTTTTTAGAAATTAGTGATCTGCCAACCTTCGTGTATGTAATGGTTGCCAGTCACTAATTTCTAATAAAAATCGTTGTCAGATATTTTTCTGAATTCTGTAATCAACAATAGTGTTCGGATACTTTTTTGAGCGACTGTACCTGCATAAGGAAAAATAATATTCCTCGTTCGTAAAAGACTATTGATACATTTCCATGTAGTTTTTGGGTCAACATTAGTGCTAAACTTTCATAATAGATGTTTTTATTACGGGTGATGACTGTATTTTTTATAAGAATTTCATGATTCTGTATCTTTTGCATTAAAAAAACCTTTAAATATCTTGTATTTTATTCATAGGAAAACGTGCATTATAACACACGGTTAAGAAGTTAATAAATGTATTATACGTTTCATTAGTATCATTTCATGTTGTCATCCCAGCATATATTTACCAATTTCAACATAAAATATATTCATATTATGTTCCGAAAAATGTACAAAAGTAGTAGAAGAGTTTATTTTTCGTTTCAGCTGATTTTAAGAAAGAAAGGGCAAAAGCAGGAAAATGGTCACTTATGGAAACTATTGGAAATGCTTTTAATACTAATTGTGAAAACATCTCCAATTGCAGATGAAACATTAGTGATGTACAGTCGCTCAAAAAAATATCCGAACACTATGGTTGATTACAGAATTCAGAAAAAATATCTGGCAACGATTTTTTTAGAAATTAGTGATCTGGCAACCTTCGTGTCACGTGATTACAGAATTCAGGAAAAATATCTGGAGCGTGTACAGCAACTGTACACGCTCCAGTTACCGTTCACAGCAAACTGGAGCGTGTGCAGTTACTGCACATGGTCCAGTTTGCTGTGAACGGTAACTGCACACGCTCAATATTTCCGTGAGTGAGCCCACACGATCCAGTATCAAAATAATATGACCACCTATGTACAGTATGAGAGTTGAGCTAGAATATGTACTCTTGTATGCATCTAAAGCCGTCCCGTGGCCGAGTGGTTAGCACGCTTGGCTACTGTTCTAAGGGACCTGGGTTCGAGCCCCGGATTAGGCATGGATGTGTGTGTGACGTTTTTCTGCTGAGGTCCTGCCATCCTCTCAGATCTCTACTATGGCATATAAACTGACAGGCTCCTGTCAGACCTCTGTGGCAAGCAGCTGCTTGAGGGTTTTTTTATGCATCTAAATCCACAAATATCAATCAATTCGTTAAAATATATAACATTATTACTGATTGTAAGATATCAATATTAAAGTCACCGATTACGTAAAAATTATAATTCTTAATATTTGCATATTCTAGAATTTTGAGAAAAAAATATCTAAGAACATTTGTATATCAGAGGATGGATAAAATTGCTTAAAACTAAAACATATTAATGTATTTGCTTCTTATGTGTGTTACACGAATCCGAATCACTATGAAAGAACAAATGCCACATTTTAACATAAACCCAGTCCCCGACTAATACGATACCAACACGATTTATAAATTTACCCTAATTTTGATAACACGACTGGTTAGAATTCACGCGATTTAATAATTCGGACTAGTTGTCGATTAACACAACTGGTTAGATTCACACGATTTTTATATTCGGGCTAGTTTTCGCTAACACCACTGGTTATATTTCATACGATATCTCCACGACTTCTCTAATATCATTTATATTATTGCATTTATAATACATTAATATTAATATTTTTTGCATTTATAATAGATTAATATTAATATTTTTAAACACTTCCAAAAAGACTTTTCACTTTTGCTTATGTAGATTAGAGTATTAAAAACAGCTATAACACTTAATACATTTGGAACGATACAGAAAATTTTAAATGTCGCTGACTGATGACAGTGTGTTTATATAAAATTTATAAAATTCACCCTGATTGATTAAAGAGCATAACTTGTTATGTGAAGAGTAGAAACGTACAGTTAATCATCTTGATTATACGAAATAATTTTTACAAAAAATTAATTTCTCATCTTCAAAATTCATTACTCGTCAAGCCTCTATACAGAGGTTCCCAAACTTATTTGTCCTACCGCCCCCTTTTCAGAAAAAAATTACTCAGCGCCCCCCTGGAAATCAACCTTCTTTAAGCGAACAAACAGAAAGATGCAGTGACAAATTTGCGTTCTTTTATGTATCTATATTTTTTCCTACGTCCTACAACATAGTAAAGAAAGATGTTGTTGTAAATAAGACACCTTGAAGCTTGAAATTGTAAAATTATTTATTAAAATCAACCATAGTAACATTCGACTTTAACTCTATGTTACACAACAGATGAAACATGTACGAACGGTTTTTCAAAATTTTCTTATCTTCCCTTCTTTCTTTATGCTTTCATCGCCCCCCAATTGCACCCGAGGCTACTACCGACCCCTGGATCGTTCCAGCGCCCACTTTGGGAAACATTGCTCCATATGCACCATGTTCTCTTTTGTTGCGATCTTATGCAACCACGGCAATTCCCGATTCCGCCTGAAAGCACTACCAGTTATGAAAAGCCGTACTTATCTAGAGCCGGGGGCAAGGAATACGCCCTATAGGCGCACCTCAACCCCGGCCTCACATGGCAGCAGTCCTATAGAAGGAAAGCTAACCACCGGAAGAAACCAAACTTTAATCTATTCCCCAGTTAGCCATGAACAAGGATATATAGATCCAAGTTCGCTCGGCTCCCGGGGTGGAGACTCTTAGTAAGGCCCAGACTTTGGTGAGGGCTCGACCTACGGGGGGACAAATCTTTTCAGAAGAGCCCTCGAACTGCTCACCCAGAGCACCTGAGAGGTGAGGTCTCAGACACCGTCACCGTCCGACCGTCAACATCACCGGTCGGCGGCATCGTGGACCTCAGTTGGTCTTGGCTATGTCCAACCGGGGACCCAATCCGGTCGGCACAGCCTTCGACCGGGTTGCTGGACCCTAGGCCCCACCACCACGACAAGGTCCATATGCACCATGTATAAAAATAAAACTGAATAGAGCAATTTTTTGTTTGAACGTTTGTCATTGTTTTTCTTGTGTAAAAATGAACGATGTGTAATGTTTCCGACGACCGTGAATGACTGAGTTGACGGCTGACAGGGTTGGGTTGGGATGTTTTACCTCTGAGCGGCACTTTTTTGCACACCATGGGCTAAATGGCCAGGTCACATGGACCCCGAAGACTCAGAGAAGGTTGGGGGAGGGGACCCACTGGAACAGCTGTTGGGAGACAGATGGTAGCCTCCCGTCAAGGCCATCCAGCGTGTTCTTTAACGTGCGCAGGGTGTGGCTCTCCCGCACACGGGGCCACGGCTTAACGTCCCATCCGACGGACGGCGGCCTTTTCAAGCCCATCGGTGTCCCCTACTGACCGTGGGCAGGGCGGGGAATTTTGCGGAGATAAATCTCAACGCTGACCCAGCTGGGACTCGAACCTGGGAACTACAGATTACGAGCCTGGCGCGCTACCGACTGAGCCACCCCTGCCCCGGCTGACAGGGGATCACGCTATAGAGTACTATAAAAAAAGTTCTTCACACGTGTCTGTAGATTTCCACTCTTTCATCAAAGTTAAAAGCTAACACTTATTTTAAAGTTTGTCTAAATTTGTTATTACATGTTAAAAACAAAGGACATATCATCATTTCGCTCTTCGCTGGCCGCCATTTATTTTGGTCTGCGAAATCTATGTATTGTTGCTATGGAACCTCACTAAAGACGGGGAAATATTTTACATTTTCATAAAGATGCAGCTTGGGGATGACGCGAAAATAATTCATGCTAATTTATCAGAAGTATACGGGATCATGCCTGTTCATATGGCACTGTTATGGGATGGATGCGCAAATTCAGAGAAGGACGACAGAGCTTCAAAGACCTCCCTCGTGCAGGAAGACCGAAGGAGGTCGTGAATGAGAGAACCTTCGCTGTTGTTCGTGAATTCATTCAGGTAATACGTTTAGATGTCAGTGTATTGATTGGCAGTGTGCAAACAAATATTTATCAATATTTAAAGTTCCGAAAGATTTGTGCCAAATGGGTACCGCACAAACAGACAAAACAGCAAAAGAGGGACTAGTGCAAGGAGATGCTGACAATGTTTGAACCCAGTGGCCCCAAACGGTTAACAGACATCGGCACAGGTGATGACACGTGGTTTCATTACTATACATCTCCCAGAAATATCGTCAACTATGTTTCAGTTGCGGAAGATGAACCCCGTCCCCAAAACCTAGGTGCAGTTCCCAGGTGAGTCCCGGCTGGGTCAGCTTGGAAATTTACCTCCGAAACTCTCCCCGCCCTGCCCATGATCAGTAGGGGACACCGATGTGCTTGAAAAGGCGGCCGTTCGTCGGATGGGATGTTAAGCCGTGGTTCCGTGTGCAGGAGAGCCATACTGTACACGTTAAAAAACATGTTGGATGGCCTTGACGGGAGACTACCATCTGACTTTCAACAGCTATTGCAGTGAGTCCTCACCCCAACCTTCTCTGAGCCCTCGGAGTCTTCCCTGTTACTGTGCAGGAGAGCCATACCCTGTGCACGTTAAAGAACATACTGGATGACCTTGACGGGAGACTACCATCTGACTTTCAATAGCTATTCCAGTGGGTCCTCAACCCAACCTTCTCTGAGCCCTCGGGGTCTCCCCTGTTACTGTGCAGGAGAGCCATACCCTGTGCACGTTGAAGAACATACTGGATGACCTTGACGGGAGACTACCATCTGACTTTCAATAGCTATTCCAGTGGGTCCTCAACCCAACCTTCTCTGAGCCCTCGGGGTCTCCCCTGCTACTGTGCAGGAGAGCCATACCCTGTGCACGTTAAAGAACATACTGGATGAGCTTGACGGGAGACTACCATCTGACTTTCAACAGCTATTCCAGTGGGTCCTCAACCCAACCTTCTCTGAGCCCTCGGGGTCTCCCTTGTTACTGTGCAAGAGAGCCATACCCTGTGGACGTTAAAGAACACACTGGATGACCTTGACGGGAAACTACCATCTGACTTTCAACAGCTATTCCAGTGGGTCCCCTCCCCCAACCTTCTCTGAGCCTTCGGGGTCCATGTGACATGGCCATTTAGCCCATGGTGTGCAAAAAAAGTGCCGCTCAGAGGTAAAACAACAACAACCCAACCCAACCTCACCCCCAACCTTCTCTGAGCCCTCGGGGTCCTTGTGACTTGGCCATTTAGCCCATTGTGTGCAAAAAATGCACCGTAAGAAGTAAAACAACCCAACTCAAATCCTACGACAAGACTTTTTCTCTCGAAAGAGGATGTTCACAATTTTTTTCAATTCCTCAGTGTAGCAGTAGCTTTGGACACCTTACCTGAAAAAATGACTATAAATGGCGAATACTACATCAACATTGTTTTGCCCAAAATGTTTAAAGAAATTAAGAGCAACGTCCAACAAAAGGCGTGTCAAAGGTTTTTCTTCTTCAGGGCAATACCAATGCTGATAAAACCTGATAAGTAACTGCCTATCAGGAGCAGTAAATAAACAAACAGTTACCCCATCCTGCATATTCACCCGATCTTCCACCATGCGAATTTTGGTTGTTTCCAAAAATTAAAAAGGCACTTGCTAGGGAGACTTTTCAAAAGTGCGATACCTTGCAAAATGCGTTCATTCAGAGTTGCGGAGTATTCCCCAACAGGAGAACCACCAAGCGTTCCAGAATTAGCGTACACCTCTGTAACTTTGTGTATATGCTGCAGGGGAGTACTTTGAAGGAGAGTAATTTTTTTTGAGGCAAGTACATTGGTTTTCGTTCTGCAGGTGCATGTCAAGAAGTTTTTGAACGCCTCTCGTAATTCTAACAATGCAAAAAGGGTATAGCTCTGAAAATTTGTACCTAGGGTTAATCCAGGTCGTAGTTCTGGAGAAAAATTCGAAATTTTACCTCCGATGTGTCAAGGTCAAATGGAGGTCGAGTAGAGGTCAACCTATGATTTACAAGGGCTAGAAATATGAGTTGGGTTGTTTTACCTCTGAGCGGCACTTTTTTGCACACCATGGGCTAAATGGCCAGGTCACAAGGACCCCGAAGGTTCAGAGAAGGTTGGGGGAGGGGACCCACTGGAATAGCTGTTGAGAGACAGATGGTAGCCTCCCGTCAAGGCCATCCAGCGTGTTCTTTAACATGCACAGGGTATGGCTCTCCCGCACACGGGGCCACGGCTTAACGTCCCATCCGACGGACGGCGGCCTTTCCAAACCCATCGGTGTCCCCTACTGACCGTGGGCAGGGCGGGGAATTTTGCGGAGATCTAGAAACATGAAAATTGGTGTCTGGGGATGTTTCGGGTTGGGTTGTTTTACCTTTGAGCGGCACTTTTTTGCAAACAATAAGCTACATGGCCAGGTCACAAGGTTGGGTTGGGTTGTTTTACCTCTGAGCGGCACTTTTTTGCACACCATGGGCTAAATGGCCAGGCCACAAGGACCCCGAAGGCTCGGAGAAGGTTGGGGGAGGGGACCCACTGGAACAGCTGTTGGGAGACAGATGGTAGCCTCCCGTCAAGGCCATCCAGCGTGTTCTTTAACGTGCGCAGGGTGTGGCTCTCCCGCACACGGGGCCACGGCTTAACGTCCCATCCGACGGACGGCGGCCTTTTCAAGCCCATCGGTGTCCCCTACTGACCGTGGGCAGGGCGGGAAATTTTGCGGAGATAAATCTCAACGCTGACCCAGCTGGGACTCGAACCTGGGAACTACAGATTACGAGCCTGGCGCGCTACCGACTGTGTCACCCCCGCCCCAGGTCACAAGGACCCCGAAGGCTCAGAGAAGGTTGGGGGAGGAGACCCACTGGAACAGCTGTTGGGAGACATATGGTAGCCTCCCGTCAAGGCCATCCAGCAAGTTCTTTAATGTGCACAGGGTATGGCTCCCCGGCACACGGGGCCACAGCTTAACGTCCCATCCAACGGACGGCGGCCTTTACACGCCCATCAGTGGATGTTTCGGGTTATATATATCAGAAGCGTTGTGAAATTTTGAATCTAGAGGGTTCTTCGAAGTCAAAGGTCAAATTGAGATCTATCGGTGCTAGAGAGCTGAAAATTGTTTCCAGGGGGTATTTTGAGAGGGTCTTAGAACTCGGAAATGTTACAAACCTTTGTATGCGACAGGTCCTTTGAGGTTAGAGGCCAATTACAGATCTACCAGCTAAAAATTCGTGCCTGGGGATATATTGTGTGGTAGATTTACGAAATCATGCCAAATTATGGATGCGATAGGTCTATTGAGGTCAGAAGTTAAATTTTGATATACCTGTTCTGGATAACTAAATATTTCAGTATAGGGCTTTTTCAGGTAATAGATCTCAGAAATAACAAGAATATTCAGATCTGGTGTCGCGTTCAAGGTCAAATAGGGGTCGGAATAACAAGCTAGATATCAAGAGATGCCAAAGGCACCGATTGATTTCTGGTATATATATATCTGTATAACATAAAGCATTCAGCAAAGCATAATCATAATAAAGGAATACATTTCAAAATGTCAGTCAGGTTAGGATTCTGCAATCTCTCCCCTCCCCCGCTTATTTACATCACTTATTATGAGAAATTCGCGACCGACTAACATCATTTCAACGTAAGGAATATTTTATTGTGTTAGACGAAGCTCGGTGTTGCTATGCCTATGGGACGCTTTTAAGTGCGAATCTGCAGAACATTTTTTAAAGATTTTGTGTTCTTTTTGGTTCTTGTTATGATACGTTTCCTTTCGTTTCATGATATTGCTCGAAAAAGACGATTTTTGGAGGGGACGATTTTATGGCTACTTTGGATTGGATTGTTTTATCTCTGAGAGGCATTGTTTTTCACACAATGGATTAAATGGCCGGGTCAGAAAGATCCCATAGGACTCCGAGAAGGTTGGGAGAAGGATTGTTTTACCTCTGAGAGGCATTATTTTGCACCTAATGGACTAAATGGCCGGGTCAGAAGGATCCCCTAGGGCTCAGAGAATGTTGGGAGAAGGATTGTTTTATTTCTGAGAGGAATTGTTTTGCACACAATGGACTAAAAGGCCAGGTCAGAAGAATCCCCTAGGGCTCAGAGAATGTTGGGAGAAGGATTGTTTTATCTCTGAGAATAATTGGTTTGCACATAATGGACTAAATGGCCAGGTCAAAAGAATCCCCTAGGATTCAGAGAATGTTGGGAGAAGGATTGTTTTATATCTGAGAGGAATTGTTTTGCACATAATGGACTAAATGGCCAGGTCAGAAGGATCCCCTAGGGCTCAGAGAATGTTGGGAGAAGGATTGTTTTATCTCTGAGAGGAATTGTTTTGCACATAATGGACTAAATTGCCGGGTCATAAGGATCCCCTAGGACTCAGAAAAGGTTGGGAGAAGGATTGTTTTATTTCTGAGAGGAACTGTTTGCACATAATGGACTAAATGACCAGGTCAGAAGGATCCCCTAGGACTCAGAGAAGGTTGGGAGAAGGATTATTTTACCTCTGAGAGGTATTTGTTTGCACACAATGGACTAAATATCCGGGTCAGAAGGCTCCCCCAGGACTCAGAGAAGGTTGGGAGAAGGATTGTTTTACCTTTCTGAGAGGCATTATTTTGCACACAATGGACTACATGGCCGGGTCAGAAGGATCCCCTAGGACTCAGAGAAGGTTGGAAGAAGGATTATTTTACCTCTGAGAGACATGTTTGTGCACACAATGGACTACATGGCCGGGTTAGAAGGATCCCCTAGGCCTCAGAGAAGGTTGGGAGAAGAATTGCTTTACCTTTGAGAGGCATTATTTTGCACACAATGTACTAAATGGTCGGGTCAGAAGGATCCCCTGGGGTTCAGAGAAGGTTGGGAGAAGGATTTTGTTAACTTCAGAGGCATTATTTTGCAGACAATGGACTAAATGGTCAGCTCAGAAGAATCCGCTAGGGCTCAGAGAAGGTTGGGAGAAGGCATCCACTGGACAATTGTTAGTAGACAGATGGAAGTCACCCGTGAAGTCCATCCGACTTGTTCTTTAACATGCAGAGGGCATGGTTTTTTCCGGACATGTCCCATGGCGTAACATCCCATCCGACGGACGGCGTCCTTTCCAAGCTCATCGGTGTCCTTTATTGACGGAGATAAGGGCGGGGAGTGTGGCAGAGATTTTAATCGCTGGAGAATATATAAAAAAATAAATACCCCCTCAAGCAGCTGCTTGCCACAGAGGTCTGACAGGAGCCTGTCAGTTTATATGCCATAGTAGAAAGAACTGTGAGGATGGCAGGACCTCAGCAGAAAAACAACACACACATCCATGCCTTACCCGGGGCTCGAACCCAGGTCCCTTAGATCAGTAGCCAAGCGTGCTAACCACTCGGCCATGGGACGGCGAGAATATATATCATATATAAAATACGAAATAATTTAATATAAGGTGAAAATAGGCGTTATGGAGGTTTGTAATCATGATAGCATTGCGATGGAGTGGGTTTGGTGTGAACATCGGTTATTTGGCAAAGTTATTTTCATTCCTCAATACAATAAAACGAAAACAAACATAACCTAAGACAACATAAAATCTTTAAAAATACACAGCCGTTCTGAATTTTAAAAAGATCCCCATCGGTTAAATAATCCAGTCGGATAAACCTCACTTCTGGATAACACCTCATATTCTTTACCTGTTTTCAGTAGGATTTTTTTTTTTGGAAAAACAAAATTTTTTTATCATACATGGTAGTGGTGATAGTTCTTTACTTTTGAGATTATGAGGTTAAAGGGACTACTTTCGCTAGCTAGTTTTGAACAAAAATAAAAAATGACACACCAATACCCTCTGTTGAATAATTACCCCCAGAAGAAGATTACTATGCAATTACCACTTTACTAACACTCAACAGCTTTACTTTTGAGTTTAGGTTACCACTTTTGTAATATTAGGTGAAATATTGGATCCCCTGGTACTGGTATAGAGATACTGGATAGTTTGTTTGGTTTACCTCTGAGCGGCACTTTTTTGCACACCATGGGCTAAATGGCCAGGTCACATGTACCCCGAAGGCTCAGAGAAGGTTGGGGGAGGGGACCCACTGGAACAGCTGTTGGGAGACAGATGGTAGCCTCCCGTCAAGGCCATCCAGCGTGTTCTTTAACGTGCACAGGGTATGTCTCTCCCGCACACGGGGCCACGGCTTAACGTCCCATCCGACGGACGGCGACCTTTCCAAGCCTATCGGTGTCCCCTACTGACCGTAGGCAGGGAGGGGAATTTTGCGGAGATAAATCTCAACTCTGACCCAGCTGGGACTCGAACCTGGGAACTGCAGATTACGAGCCTGGCGCGCTACCGACTGAGCAACCCCCGCCCCAAGATACTGGATAGAAAAATGGAAACATTCCCATGTTAAGTCCATGGAGAGTCAAATTTGAAGATCCGTCATTTCTGCAATAAGCTTGTTATTGGGCTAAAATGAGTCGATAAATTTAAATATCAATCAAATCTATCTATATCTCGATTTTCAACAATTTATTGGGTGGATATTTAACAGCAGCAAAGTGAGGCCTAAGGAACCTGTGTAAAACTTGTAATTATTGAAAGAACTACTTGCGCAAAATTCTAAAACATACACTTATACTATTAAATGCTTTGAGATAATACTTATTTTTTTAAGTTTTAATAAACTTCTGAGGTGAATTTTTATGATTAATATCTCTGTTATTCAATATTCAAAAATCTAAAACTCTTGAAGTATTGAATGGATATTGTTTAAAATCGAAATTTAGACAGTTTGATTCGCATATTATATTTATCTTCAGTCATATGTTTCCATAAAAATTATTTAACCAGTTACAGATCCTCGAATTTGATTCACCATTGGCATAAGACGACGAAATTTCTCTTTTTTATTGTAAGTAAAACTTATACATGTGCTCATTCGGGCTTCATACTTTGTAAATCTAAAAACATACATTAATTGCATTAACGAATAAATCTTTTAAGCTGCTATCAATTTTAGTGATCAGATAAATCACATTTTTCGTACAAATCCCCATTTGAGAAACAATTGAAGCCACTGCCAAATGGACGTTTATGACTGGATGCTTGCAGGTACCATTTAGAGTTGCCTTATAGGAGCATTTATCTTTCCTTTTTTTTGAGCCTAGCTATCCTGAAGAATTGACAAATTATTCTCTTGGGTAAGATAAAAATGTGGCTCTGGGAAACACAACTTAAGCTTGACTTAGTATTGATCTAGAGGATTTAGAGAAGTCTGTCGAGCACAAATACGGTGCTGCATTACATGGGCAATTCCTTATCAAACTAACTGAGAAATTGTAACTTGCAAAGTAACTAAATTGTACCAAATATGAAATCTCGTAGCCTAAATAGACAGGGAAATTTTAATTGGTAAAACGTTTCATTAATATTAAAGCAAATTTGGATTAGGTGTTGTCGTTTTTTTTTAATTGAAGGCTCCAGGCCTTTATCTGGAAAATGGCTAAATAACAACTTTCATAACAAGGATGAGACGATTGAGGCTTCACTACGGTTCAAAATTGGAAGGGACCCACGACCCACGTTATTATTTTTTACAAAACATTTAATTATTAAAAACCGTGTCTTGTAAACTTTTCAAGATATCTATAATAATTTGAACTATAATAAAAATATCTCAATATGAATATAAACCACTGGATCGCTGTGAATATAAAAAAAATCTGCAGTACGTTAGAAATATTACAGATTAATTCCTAATTTAATATATATATATACAGAAGCTACATAAATATAATTTTATTTTTTAATAATTATCATAAGTGATTTTGTGATTTTCATTTCGTGATTTCTGCGTTATCATATAGGTAATTTTTTTCTTGGGTGCATTATATGCTTAACTGCATGGGCCAGACTAAAGGGGGGGGGGATAGGTTTGTGTCTTGGCTTTACCTCCTTTAATCTCCTCTCCCTTTCAGAAAGCTGGTAAGGGTAATAGAGTAAATAAATTATTAAACTTATGTATATTTCAAGATTATTTTTTTAAAGTGTTATACTGCAATGGAAATCGAGTCTTTAGCCCTCTCCTAGATCCGGGCCTGTTCGCTGCTGTGTAATATTTGTAGTAAATATACGCGCCATTGTACAATTTATTAGTTCATAAATCAATAACCATTTACTATGGTGGGAGAGTGTCATTCAGAATTTTTGCTCGAGTGCGAGAAATCCCAGTTCTAACAATGTAATGCAATGATGTGTTTGGAAATTAAAATATATGCATTTTAAGATTGAAATTTCTGTCTCTTGATTTACATTGCCACCTTCATAAGCACATCTCCAGAAGACGCCACTTTTTCATGATTTACAATTTTATAAAGACCATATAATAAGTGGTTTTTGCAATCATAATTTTGCAATCTCATTCTTTACACCAGTGTCTCGCAAACTGTGTGCCGCGGCACAGTAGTGTGCCGCGAGAGATTTTCAAATTGACACTAGATATTCCAAAGATTTCATTTTGACTTGACTTGTGTTATCGACGTGCTATCGACGTGCTTTAATAAAAATCTTTCAGATTTTATCAACTGGGATCTTGTAAGTATTTATCAAGCTTTTTAGCCAAGAATAATGCAAATTTGTTCGCAGAAACAACTCATACATCCCATTGAAATATGTTCATATCTAAATTTTAAATAAATTGCATTTAACGAAACTTCAATTTTCCTCTTTTTACGTAACCATCAAAAATTCTTTTTCAGGTGTGCCGCGGAAAAAAAAATTAGATTCAGTGTGCCGCGGAAAAAAAATTAGATTCCGTGTGCCGCAGAGTAAAAAAGTTTGCGAGGCACTGCTTTACACGAAAAAACAAACTTTTCTAGCAAGTTGACCCTCTATGCGTTCAATATTGAATTCGAAAAGAAAAATCCCGAAGAAAAAACTAATTTTGACATGAAATCGGTTTATTTTCCTTAACACACATTTTTTTTAAGAATCAGAGAGCGCCGTAAACAGTATCTGTCGCAAACACTGGATTTATTATATTTCTACTCCACAAATATCTTTTTACTTTCATCAAATCTCCAATATCTACATTTCTTGCTCATCATTTTTAACGAAGCATTTTTTGATTTTGCTTTGGATGGAGGTAGCTCAGTTGGTAGCGCACCAGGTTAATTTACCTCTCAGCCCTCAGTCAGTAGGAGAAACAAATGGGCTTGGAAAGACATCATTTCCGTCGGGTAACACGTTAAGCCGCGGTCTGTGTGCTGAAAAGCCATGCCTGTGCACGTTAAAGAAAACGCTGGATGGCATTGACTGAAGATATCATCTGTTTCCTAACAGCTGTCCAACAGGTCCCCTTTCTCCAACGTTCTCTAACCTTCTGGGTCCTTGTGACTTGATCATTTAGCCCATGGTGTGCAAAAAAAGTGCTGCTCAAAGGTAAAACAACCCAGCTGATTTTACTTGACACTTAGTTTGGGCAGTTTAAAATCTGCGAGGCAGTGTTTTTTTTATATAATGGGTTAAAATATGCATATTCCCAAATAAGTATCTCAAAGCTTGATAGGTGAAAGAGGTACACTGGAGGAACGATGAAGCGAATGAAAACCTCCCGTCAAACCCGATGAACGTAAAAACATAAGGTGGAATGACTTTGACGGGAGGCTTTCATTTGTCTTCCAGAAGTGCGCATTTTTTAACGTGCACATGGTATGTCTCTCGTGCACATCCTCCCATTCGACCAACGGCAGTCTTTCCAATACCATCGGTGTCCTCTTTGTCATTGAGAGCAGAGCGAGATTTTTTCACTTTAATAGAGTGAGATTTTCTCTGCTAACAGAGAGTTCTCTGTTAGCAGAGAAAATCTCGATAACACCTGCAGAAGTCCAAACAAGGAATATTAAACTACGATACTTCTCAATAGCAAATACAGAAAGTTATTTGTTTAACATAGAAATCAATAAATCAATGAATAGTTTTGTGAGAAAAAATTGAGCTTTGCCAATATGCGAAACTCGAACTTACCTCTCTGCCAGAGAATCCTATCCGCTAAACTATTTATCAATATTTATCTCATTTATCAACTAATGTGACTTGTAAAACTTATCGAATTTGCCGCCCATGGCGCCATCTATGATCGAGGACGGCAACTTCTTTTTCACGTTGTTCTGAATTCTTATTAATGAAATTATCCATCAGTAACAAATACACAGAGTTACCTGTTTGACATAGAAGTTGGGTTGGGTTGTTTTACCTCTGAGCGGCACTTTTTTGCACACCATGGGCTAAATGGCCAAAGTCTCAAGGACCCCGAAGGCTCAGAGAAGGTTGGGGGAGGGGACTCACTGGAACATCTGTTGGAGACAGACGGTAGCTACCGTCAAGGCCATCCAGCGTGTTCTTTAACGTGCATAGGGTATGACACTCCCGTACACGGGGTCACGGCTTAATGACATAGAAGTCAATATATAAATAAATAGTTTTATAAGTCACATTAGTAGATAAATGATGGAGCCAGTGCTAGTTTAATGGTTAGAGCACTCCACCATGAATCTGGAGAGACATGGGTTCGAGTCCTGTTCATCGACATAATTCATTTTTTCCACAAAACTATTTACGATACTCTACTTTTTATGATTTTTGTTCCGACATGTTTATTTAGCTTTGTAAATAATTGTTTTTTATTATTGTGCTGTGTTTAGTGATGAATCATTTCAAATTGTTCGATATAGATGTCATGTGAGATGCTGACCTCCTTAGACGACTGTTATAACTTAACTTTGTAACTTAAAATACAAAGTTAAGTTAAAATACTAACTTAACTTTGTATTTTAAGTAGTTAGTTGTACCTTTAGTGTACAAATATTTTATACTAAAGAGGGCCAGAATTATCATTATGTGGAATGGAATTTCTCGCAGTATTTATTTATAATATGCAATTTCACTCGATTTTTTAATATCCAGTTTCACGAATTTATATAATATACGAGTTCACCTTATTTTTACAATTTGAATTTCATTTAATTTTTTATCATATTTAATATTCACGTTTAATAAAATAAATGACATTAAATTTTTTCCAACGTGTAAAGGATCAGTTAATATGTGATAAAAATCTAGGCTTGATAGCTTGTCAAAACAGAGGACAGCACAACAGCAGGGGGTTGTACCAGATTGTTAATGTTTTATCCCCAGGGGTGATTTCATCCACCCCTGGGGATAAAACATCCACAAAAACTCAACAGAAAATGCCCACATAAAACAATGTTTTATGTGGGAAGAAAAAGACAGGTACACAGGGATTGATGGATAAAGATGGTTGAAAGTGAGGATTTTTTTACGGCTTGGTGGCCGAGCATTTCATAGAAGTACTAAATAATGTGATTATTTATACTCCCATTGTTTGTAATACGGATATATTCATTACTGGTTTTAATGTTGGCCATATACCAAATTCTGAAGTCACTTTGGCTATCTCTAAATTGAAACTGCATAAATCCCCAGGGGTGGATGGAATCACCACTGAAATGCTAGAGTTGAAAATATTTGTGTTGTCACATGGCTAACTGAAATTCTGAATTTTTTTTTATGATAAAGTTGTTGTTCCTAAGGATTTTACCAGAGCTACTATTATCCCGATTATTAGAAAAGGTAATTGCAGTTCTTGTGATAATTATTCGGGAATTAGCGTATTTTCTGTTCCAGGTACAGCGCTTTGCACGATTATTAGAATTAAGAATAGAATTTGGTTGATGGACAACTGCGTGATGGACATTGTGGATTCAGAAGTGGAAGTGGATGTATTGATCAAACATTTTCACTTAGACAGATTCTTGAGACATGTTTAGAGTTTCCAGTTTAGATGATAGATGACAAGATCAGTAGGCCACACTGATGTAGCCTCCCTTCCCTTCGATTCCTTTCCAAAAGAAAAACATCTCTTTTGAAAAGTACTAACAGCCTGTACCCCGAGAAGGCGGGGTCGGACATTAGCTGTTAGGCCTGATGGGTTCTGTGCTTCATCATTGGAGACTGGTACACAATCTCTCCTTCTAGTTTATGCATAGCTACCATTTACAGACCAAATGAAAACAAAGAAATAAATCCGTCCAGATTAAATTTATATTTCTCTGTGAAACTTGGCAACAATGATCACGAAAGTTAATAACGTTCAGCAGATATCAAAAATGTAAGAGAAGCATCATCTAAACGAGGCCCCTGCAACCCAAACTTAGTGAACATTTAGTTTACTTCTGAGTGGCGCTATTTTTGCACACAATAGGCTAAATAACCAAGTCACAAAGACCTCGATGATTCTGAGAGTGTTGGGAGAAGCAAACCCATTTGACAGCTATTAGGATCCAGATAGTAACCCTCGTCAAGGCCATCCAGACAAATCTTTAAAGTGCACAGTGCATGGTTATCCCGCACAAGGGACCACGGATTAACGTCCCATCCCATGGACAGCGGCTTTTCCAAGCTTATCACTGTCCCCTATTGACCGAGGGAAGTGCGGGGAGTTTTACAGAGATAAATCTCAACGCTGGCCCAGGTGGGACTCCAACTCAAGGAATTACGAGCATGGATCATTAGTCACTGAGCCACCCTCTTCCCACTTAGTTATGAACAACTAGGGATAAAACTATGTTCCTTAAAGAGCTATATTAAAGAGCCGAAGGAAAAATTCTCTATTGAAAATAGAAAACATGCATTTCTCATGAGTAATAAATTAAAAAAAAAAACTATTTTTAAGGTTGTGTTGTTTTACCTCTGAGCTGCACATTTTAGCACACCATGGGCTAAATGGCCAGGCCACTAGGACCTGGAACGCTCAGAGAATGTTGATTAGTTGTTTTATAATTTTATGAGCCGGAAGTTGTTTTGCAATGAAGGACACGTGGCTCATGAATCACGGGTTGAACGATTACTGATCTAAACAGAGTTTAAAAATTAGTAAGATTAGGACATATATTCTTTTTACTTTTTATAGGAATTAGGATTTTTTTATCATCTCTATTGAGAAGGCAATGAATTTAATAATTTTGGTACAAGGAACAAAAAGTGTCTTTGCAAAATATTCTTTTTTCGCCGCTGGCAGGTTATACAAGGTGTCCGAAAAATAACTGTGGGGTTTCGAAAACCAATCAGTAGAAAAATAATAAACATATTGAAGAAAGTAATATCTTAATGCATACCTAAGCAGTTTTGAACAGTACTAGTGAGTTTCCACATTTTTGATAACTCTGCTTTTATCCAATCGATATTCGCTCTTGCCATACGCTGACAAGAAACACAAACACACATAAACAAGTAACAAGAGATATGCTGCATGATATCTCTTGTTACTTGCTCAGTTGCTTCTCTTATTCTCGCTTTCAAATGATTCGGGTTTCGAGTTATGTACATCTAACATAATTCTTTACAAAGCCCCGCAAGAAAAAAAATCAAGGGTTTGGAAATTGGGGCTCCTTAGCGGCCAGAGAATTGGACCACCACTGACAATCCATGTGTCAGGAAATGTTTCACTACGAACTTCTGTAATATCTCTTGAGAAATGTGTCCTTTGGTGGCTGCCTGTGAAATTGATTGAAATAATTTGCAGGTATAAACATTTAGTGTGATTTCTTATGTGTATTTAGTGATAGTTGGGTTGTTTTACCTCTGAGCGGTACATTTATTTGCACACCATTAAATGGCCAAGTCACAAGGATCCCGAAGGCTCAGAGAAGGTTGGGGAAGGGAACCCACTGTTTGGAGAGAGAAGCTGTTGGGAGAGAGAAGGTAGCCTCCCGTCAAGGCCATCCAGTGTGTTCTTTAACGTGCACAGGGTATGGCTCTCCCGCCCACGGGGCCACGGCTTAACGTCCCATCCGAAGGACGGTAGCCTGTCCAAGCCCATCGGTGTCCCCTACTGACCATGGGCAGGGATAAATCATTTTTGGATCATTATAGAGATGCCAAACTGGGTCAGCTGAATGCTGACCCAGCTGGGACGGGCACAGGTTTCACCAGCTGGGTGAATGCTGACCCAGCTGGGACGTGCTCTCCCGTACACGGGACCACGGTTAACGTCCCATTCGACGGACGGCGTCCTTTCCAAGCACATCGGTGTCCCCTAATGACCATGGGCAGGGCGGGGAATTTTGCGGAGATAAATCTCAACACTGACCCAGCTGGGACTCGAACCTGGGAACTACAGATTACGAGCCTGGCGCGCTACCGACTGAGCAACCCCCCGCCCCAATTAGTGATAGTGCCTCCCAAAACCCAACCATTATTTGTCGAGGACCTTACATAAAAGTTGCACTTTATCATTACAATTTACATAAAAAATATTTTTTTAATGTAAATTTGTCTGATATTGGGGAAAAAAGGAAGCGGATAAGTAATATTTGAAAAACTAATATTAAAAAATGAACTTTAAATCGTAGAAATAATCTCCACCCCAATTGGGACATCATTTAAATATTAAAACATCCAATGTACTTTTCATCCTGGATTTACGGAAGTTGAATAAATCAATGGCTAAATCTGAGCCAAATTTCCAGAACTCTGCGGTGAAGTTAAATTCTAAACCGAAGAAAAAAAATTCCAGAATCAATGAAATCGAAACCATGAATCTTAACGCATACAAAAGTTTCCCACTTGTGCATTATTCATCGATGCTAAGGGAGCATAAGTGAATTTGAAGCATTAAAACGAGTCCCCTTTCTATAGCAGTATTTTAGACCTTCCGCTGGGCGACTTGAAACGGCAGGAGAAGATGGCTCGCTTTGCGGAAACACCATCCATCTCGAAGCATCTCTATCTGGTAGGGAGGGAGGAAGGAAAAGATCGTTCTCCCGAATCCTCTGACCCGAATGCCAAGCGATCGACTTTTCTGGGAATACTCCCTATCGGATGGCGGACAATGAGATGAGTCAGGAATGAGATGCACTGATAATCTCTCTCAGGAATGGACAGAGAAGAGGTACGGCCACACTTAAAGCGGTTTCGGCGTTCGTAACGTTCCTGAATTTTCTGAGGTTCTAAAACAGAAAACGTTATCACCAAATGAGGTGGTCACACAGAAAACTGTTTTTTTTTTTTTTGAAGTTGTTTTACCTCTGAGTGGTAGGCGAGAGGGTGGCTCAGTCGGATGCGCGCCAGGCTCGTAATTTACAGTTTCCAGGTTCGAGTCCCAGCTGGGTCAGCATTAGGAGTTATCTCCGCAAACTTCCCTGCCCTCGGTCACTAGGGGACACCGATGGGCTTGGAAAAGTCGCCATCCGTTGGATGGAACGTTAAGCCGTGGTCCGTGTGTGGGAGAGCTAACCCCCTGTGTACATTAAATCTTGTGGAATTGCGGAATTTTGGTTGCAATAGGTCTTTCTAGGTCAAAGGTCAGATATAGATCTACCAGTGCTAGAGGGTTCAAAAATGGTGCCTGTTGTAATTTTGAGTCGTAGATCTCAGAAATCGTGTCAAATTTTAGATGCGAGATCAAAAGTCAAATTTGGTATACCGGTGCTGGTAAGCTAAAATTGGTAAATATGAATATTCAGATGTGGTGTCAATTTTGGTCGAATAGTGGTAGGAGTGACGTGACGGTCTAGAAATCAAGAAGTGCCGAAGGTACTGATTGATTTGTAGTATATATATATATACAGGGAGGCTATAAAATAAGTTTCCCTCTTCCTGATTCTCTGGAGTGGGGAAAAATGGAGAAACAGTGCGAAAATTGATAGATAGTTTAATGGAAACATGCGGAAGCGATTTAGCAAAGAAAAAAATAGGTACAACTGTAGCCACCAGGGGAGAACAGGCGCTGCAAACACTGTAATACTTATATATATATAACTCAAATTCATAAATTAAAACTCAGAAGAAAGAAAGGCACAGGTGAGAAAATGATGTTTATTGGTTTCAAGCACATATCTCTTACAGAAACTACTGAATATGTTGTCTATAGGTGCAGAGGATGTGCCGGAAATGAAGGACTATATGGGCCCCGGTTGCTTGAAGCATGTCGCTTGGATGTTGATCACTTCCCGTGTAATCCCTGTCTTCAGATCAGCAAGTGACCGCATGTTGCCACGTTAAACCCAGTCCTTGTGATAGCCTCAGAGCCACAGATCACAAGGATTCAGTTCCAATAAGCATGTTGGTCAGACCTGAGGAAAGTCTCTAGAAACTAAGCTCTCATTGCTGCACATTTTACGCAGAGGTGCTTTACCTGCTGACTAATGTGGGGTGCACCATCTTGCATGAATACTGTGGTGTCCAAACACTGCCATTCTTGGAAGATAGGAATCGAGTGATGGAGAAGAGAATAGTAATAGATACCTGTTAAGGTACACCACACTAGACCATTAGGTGTAGCTATCACACAATACGCTGTGCCCACAGAAGTCCAACTGTCGTAACACCACTCTTGCACTGCTGACTGACCACATCACTTCTGTCATGGGTTGTCATGGCAACCGTCATGTCATCCAACTGGGGCGGTTGTCCTTTTGCTTGTGCCACTCCCAACTCACTGGTTGCCTCAAACTTCTACACCACCTTCCTTAATACCACTCGTATCAGGGGGCCTCTCCACCGACTTTTCAGACTCTAATATTCTGGCAGTGCGGCATTTGCGTTGCTCGGATTCTGTAGCATCACTTGATTAACAGTGTGCATTCTTCTTCGTGAGAGCCATACTGCCATTTTTCGATTGGGCATTCCTACTTTTATACATCTTTTGAATCTTTGAATCGAAAATGTGTTATTATCCAAACGAAAACGATTATCATACCTGAAGCTCTCGTTTTCCTCCCTTATGGCGACAGTTGGAACTAACTACGTTTCCTCGTTTAATCGCTTCCGCATGTTAATCTACCTACCAATTTTCGTGGCACTATCTCCGTTCGTCACTGCTCCAGAGACTCCAGAATAAGGAAGCATGTTTTATAATATTCTGTACATGCTTAATATTATTTTCTCCTGCATTCTGGCTACTAGCATTCTCAAAATAGTGTGTGTATGCCCCCTCCCTCCACACCAAATCCGGCCCATTTCTATTGTATCCCCCCCAACCCTTGGTCATCCTTTTCAAGTCCATTGGTTGACACCGATGAACTTGTAAAGGCTGCTTTCGTCAGCTTAGTCTCATGTGCAAGAGATCCATAGCCTATGTGTGGAGTGGCCTTGATAAAGGCTATCATTTGCCTCCTAATAACAGCCATCCAATGTTCTCCTTTTCTCAACACTCTCTGATATACGTCCGAGATACACAGGATGATTTTAACAAAATTATTTACTGGTCTAATATTAATCGCATTTACATAAATTCAGAAAAAACCAAATAGATGAGCTTTCATTCACCAGGATACTATGATCTCTCATCTTATGCAATTAAAAACCACGAACCCTTGTGTCCCCACAACATGATAAATCATGACCCTGACTGCTGCGACTGTGATGTTATTGAGCGTGTTGAGAGCCATAAATATCTTGGACTTACATGGACACAAAATTCCGATGGAATACACATATTCAAATGTTAGCAGGGAAATTGCGTCTATGTGAATCAAAACTTTATAAACTACAATTTGTTGCAAGCACACATGTATTTTGGTTTACAAAGCTATCTGTGAATCTATATTGACTTATGGTTTGACAATATACGGCTCAACTAATCTCACAAATATAAAGAAAATAGAAACTATTCAATCATCCATTGCTAAAAATATAATCCCATACAACTTAAGGAATTCATTTTATCACAGCGAAGAAAGACTAAATTTTCTAGGCATACTCTCTTTTCACAACCTTTACAAATACAGCATCACTTTAAAATATTTTTTTGATAATCAATTTAAATCTAAAATCTCTCATGGGAAAAACACAAGGTTTACAATCCAAAAATTATTTCCAACTTCCAAAAATATTAAACAATTACGGGAAATGTACAAGGGCATATACAATACCTTACGTGTTCAATCAACTGCCAAGGGAAATTATTTTATTAAACAATTTTAAAGAAATCAAAAATAAGACTAAACATTTTCTTTTAGGCACTAAATTTTAAATAAAAGTTTGAACCACCACAATGGAGCTTCCACTGAAATTCACATAATTCGATAACATTGTTTTAAACTATATCTTATGTATTTTCATGTAACATTATTATTCTTCTCTCCTGCAGATAAGCAGATGCTTTGCGGGTCATTTGTTTAAACTCTTGTATAACTAACATGAATATGAATAAAGATTATTATTATTATCTGTTGGGGTCTTGTGACTTAGTCATTTAGCCTACTGTATGCAAAAAAAAGTTCCCCTCAAAGGTAAAACAGCCCAACCTGCATTTTGTGGTCCTCGACCACGGCCAATTCAGATTTTTTTTTCTGGTCACTTCAGCTCCCTGTTCCTGCATTTCCAACAAACAACAATTACACATCTGTTTACCATTTAGGTGTCACTTTTAAGCACAGATTCTTACACCTTACAAAGCTTACACTACTAGCATAAAATGATCTCACTAGTAAATCATCACCCATCCAAATAAACAAGATTTATTAAACATCCGCATTTTAATGAATTAAATAGTTTTATTTACTTACTACAACATCTGTTTGGATAACCACTTCCAGCAGCTGATTCTCATGGCAATAATTGACACCAAGGATGTCAAAATTATGCTATTTGTGTAAACAAATAAACTTTTATTGGTTTATTGGTCCATGATCCACTACGCGTATCTATCAACACTATTTCATCACTCCCACCGAAATTGTCCCTTTCATTTAATATTCAACGTATTGACACAACCGAAATCTCAATAGCAACTTCGTTTAACACCAACATTAAGAATTTCCTCGTAGGTATATGAATTGAATTTCTGGGCTCTCTTTATTATGGGTTTTCACCCCACTCACATACAAAATAAAACCTCCACATCAATAATAACGGCATTCCCAGACAAGACTTCAGCTTTCGAATTAATGGTTACGAACAAATGAAAACTCCACGCGCCGAGATTGCGGGTTATTTGTCAGAATCCGTTGCCATAGCGATATCGCCGTGTGTCTTGTGCCTTCGGTGCACGTGAAGGGGAGTGTCTTTCAGTCACCGATGGTTTGTTTAACGTCGTGGGATGGTTTGTTCTCTGAAAGGTTCTCTCACTCGCTGAAATGAATGGTACCATTGCACATGTAACAAAGAGGTAATGCTACGAATAACGTTTTGTTTGGTGAAGAGTATATTACATCGCAAGTAAATAGGCAGATGGTCTCCGACGTCCTGAAACGTAATCGTTAATTATCAACGCGTTGCTTTGCATCTGAAGATAAAAAGAGTTTCTATCTTTACAGTGTTGAGTGGAACCACTTAGAGTTATTGAAACGAATTTTCACTGTTTATTTTTCACTTCTTTTCCAGTGTTTCTCTAAGGAATCTACGAATTTATTTGAATTACAGCACAACTCTACGAATTAATGGAAATGTGAAGGAATTTATAGAATTCATAAGTTCATAATCCTTTCGGGTGCATGGAATTGTAAACATTCTTCTGAAAATTTTAGTTCGTTTTCAGAAAGACACGAAAAAAACAGCTGACGTTTTCGCTTTGGCTTCCCTACAGACATTCAATTTCATTGGATTTAGAGATAAATAAAATATTTGGATTACATAGGTATTTATTAAATATTTACGATTAGCTTTGTCAGACGTTTAGCCCTCTAATGGCGGAAAAAAGCGAAAATTAACAAAAATATCGCAAACGATCTATTTATACAAAAAAAATTTTATTTGTGTGAATGGTGAAGATCTTTACATTGGCAGCAAACCGCCCACCCCCTTTAAGGATACTAGTAAGGGTAACTGGGTCAGAAAAGTATTCAATTTACTTGCATTTCATGCATTGTTCAAGAAATTTTTACTGACCTCCAAAGTGCAGGTGAAATGTCAAACTGCAATGGAAATCGAGTTTCTTGATCCCACCTTTACCTCTTTCTGGCTCGATTGAGTTTCTTGGCACCATTTTTACTTTTCCTGGCTCGATTGAGTTTCTTGGCCCCAATTTTACTTTTTCTGGCTCGATTGAGTTTCTTGGCACCATTTTTACTTTTCCTGGCTCGATTGAGTTTTTTGGCCCCACTTTTACTTTTTCTGGCTCGATTGAGTTTCTTGGTGCCACTTTTACTTTTTCTGGCTCGATTGAGTTTCTTGGCTCCACTTTTACTTTTCCTGGCTCGATTGAGTTTCTTGGCCCCACTTTTACTTTTTCTGGCTCGATTGAGTTTCTTGGCCCCACTATTACTTTTTCTGGCTCGATTGAGTTTCTTGGCACCATTTTTACTTTTCCTGGCTCGATTGAGTTTTTTGGCCCCACTTTTACTTCTTCTGGCTCGATTGAGTTTCTTAGCCCCACTTTTACCTCTTTCTGGCTCGATTGAGTTTCTTGACCCCACTTTTACTTTTTCTGGCTCGATTGAGTTTCTTGGCCCCACTTTTACTTTTTCTTGCTCGATTGAGTTTCTTGGCCCCACTTTTAACTTTTTCTTGGCTACCTCTTTCATACTTTTCTAGATACAGGCCTGATAACAAATGATTTTCCCCTTTATTTGTGTATGGAAAAAAGAAACTTTTTTTTCATGCCGATTTATTACAAGTACATGAGAATCATACCTGTCTATATGGCACTGTTACAGGATGGATGTGAAAATTCAGAGAAGGCCGGCAGAGCTTCGAAAACCTCCCTCTTGCAGGAATAGCGAAGGAGGTCATTAACGAGAGAATCATCGCTGCTGCTCGTGAACTCGTTAAGAAATTCACCATTCAGGTAATAAGTTTAGATGTCAGTGTATCTATTGGGAGCGTGGAAACAATTATTCATCAACATTTAAAGTTTCGAAAAGATCTGTGCCAAATGGATACCCCCACAAATATGACACACGGACAAAATAGCAAAAACTTCTGACCCTGACAGAACACACTGACAGTGACTTCCATACACTGACAGAACAGCCAAAAAAAGTACTCGAATCGACTCGTACAAGGAGATGCTGGGAGTGTTTGAACCTAGTGGCTCTAAGCGTTAACAGACATTGTAACAAGTGATGAGATGTGTCGTTATTACTATACAGCTCCCAAAGAGATCGAAAACTGTGTTTGGGTTGCGGAAGATGAACTGCGTCCTGAAATTCTCCGACAAGAGTTTCGTTTGAGGAAAAGGTTGTACACAATTTTTTTCAATTCCCAAAGAGTGGTAGTCGTGGACACCTTACCTGAAGGAGTGACTATAAATGGCCAACATTAAGCCAACATTGTTTTGCCCAAAATCAGGAAGGAAATGAAGGAGCAACGTCCCTACAACAGGCGTGTCAAGGGTTCTCCTTTTTCATGACAATGTCAATTTTCACAAAACCTGGCAAGTTACTGCCAATCTGGAGCAGGAAAAAAAACTAACAGCTAACTACAGACTGCATATTCACCCAAACTTGCATCATGCGATTTTGGTTGTTTCCAAAAATTAAGAAGGAACTTGTTGGGATGTCTTTTTCAAGGGTGCAAAACCTTACAAAATGCGTTCATGAGTTGCAGAGTATTCCCCATCAGAAGTATCAAGCTTTCCATAATTGGCATAGACGTCTACAATTTGCATAGATGCTGCGCGGGAGTAATTTGAAGAACTGTAAAAGTTTTATTGAGGTAAGTGCAATGGTTGTTGTCTGTAGATGAATGTCAAAAACTTTTTAAACGCCCTCGTGATAAGCTAGGATTATTGAAGAAACTCTTTGAGGGAGTCTTGCCGGTCCATTCTTTACGTGGGGCGGGGGTGGCTCAGCCGGTAGCGCGCCAGGCTCGTAATCTGTAGTTCCCAGGTTCGAGTCCCAGCTGGGTCAGCGTTGAGATTTATCTCCGCAAAATTCCCCGCCCTGCCCACGGTCAGTAGGGGACACCGATGGGCTTGGAAAGGCAGCCATCCGTCGGATGGGACGTTAAGCCGTGGCCCCGTGTGCGGGAGAGCCATACCCTGTGCACGTTAAAGAACACGCTGGATGGCCTTGACGGGAGGCTACCATCTGTCTCCCAACAGCTGTTCCAGTGGGTCCCCTCCCCCAACCTTCTCTGAGCCTTCGGGGTCCATGTGACCTGGCCATTTAGTCCATGGTGTGCAAAAAAATGCCGCTCAGAGGTAAAACAACCCAACCCAACAACCCAACCCATTCTTTACGTAAGACGGAGTATAGGTACTAAGAAAATATTTCTATTTGAATTTCCCAAATCATCCATTAGTTGGAATTTACATTTGTTGGAGGAAAAAGTTAAAGTTGTAAAATCATTCTCTTTGAAAACGAGCGTCCCATATTTGCCAGGGGCGAGATGTTATTCTTCTACTTATATGGAATAAGATGTACTGTAATATTGTTTTGAGATATTGTACTATTTGTTGCAAATGTTACCAACCACGGCAATCCCCGGTTCTGTCTTACGACACTACCAAGTTAATGGAAAGCCGTGACTATCTAGAGTCGGGGGCAAGAATGCGCCATATAGACGCACCTCATCCCCGACCTCACATGGCAGCAGTCCTATAGAAGGAAAGCTAACCACCGGTAGAAACCTGGAATTTACTCTGTTCCCCAGTTAGCCATGAACAAGGATATGTAGAGCCAAGTTCGCTCGGCACCCGGGGTGGAGACTCTTAGTGAGGCCCAGACTTTGAAAGAGCTCTGCCTACTAGGTGGCTCAATCCTTTTGGCCCTGCCCTTGAACTGCTCCACGGAGCTCCTGATAGTGAGGTCTAGACCGTCACCGTCCAACCGGTCGGCGGGGGTGAGATATAAATGAAAATTCTTTTTGGAATGGGGTGTAGAAGAAATATTACGATTCGCACTTTCGGAATCCCCCAATAGGTATAATTACTCCCGCCAATAGTGAAAAAGTTTAAAAATGTTAAATTTTAAACTAATGTTGCGATATATTTATGCTAGAAATCTAAAATTTTGATGGTGGAACGTAAAGATCATGAGGTTTGTATTGGCAAAAATAAGTTACCCCTTATGCCTATGTCTTTGTATGTGTGTGGGGGGGATGCAAAATAATTTGTTTTAAGAAATATTTAGGAATTTGTTTTGGTTCGATACGTACTAAAGAAATAAAGTATTATGATTCACGTTTTTCAATTCCGTGGGTACTTATAATTTACCGTAAGAGGGCGCAAAATATGGAAAAAGGCGAAAATTTTAATGGATTGTAACTGATCTGTTTATAGTAAAATAATGAAATTTGGGTAGTAGAGTGCCAAGAGCTATTCCACTAACAGCAACAATCTGCCCCCTTTTTTCAGAGTATTGTGTAAAAAAGTAACTTGCTAAATTTAAGAAATGAAAGACAAATACTATTTTTTGTTGCATAAGTAATAACGAAATACTACTATTTGCATTTTACCAATCATCCATTATTTCAAATTAAAACTTTCAAAGAGTTAAAAAATCAGTAACTGAAAAACTTCTTTCTCTCTGGAGATGATATTCCCATATTCGTCAAAGGTAGTATATTTTCTTCTAGTTCACAATTCTTATTTATTCACAAAAATACACTGTTCAAAGTGGTAACAGATCGCAAAAATACACTGTTCAAAGTGGTAACAGATCGCAAAAATACACTGTTCAAAGTGGTAAGAGATCGCAAAAACACACTGTTCAAAGTGGTAACAGATCGCAAAAATACACTGTTCAAAGTGGTAACAGATCGCAAAAATACACTGTTCAAAGTGGTAACAGATCGCAAAAATACACTGTTCAAAGTGGTAACAGATCGCAAAAATACACTGTTCAAAGTGGTAAGAGATCGCAAAAACACACTGTTCAAAGTGGTAACAGATCGCAAAAATACACTGTTCAAAGTGGTAACAGATCGCAAAAATACACTGTTCAAAGTGGTAACAGATCGCAAAAACACATTGTTCAAAGTGGTAACAGATCGCAAAAACACACTGTTCAATGTGGTAACAGATCGCAAAAATACACTGTTCAAAGCGGTAACAGATCGCAAAAAATACACTGTTCAAAGTGGTAACAGATCGCAAAAATGCACTGTTCAAAGTGGTAATAGATCGCAAAAACACACTGTTCAAAGTGGTAACAGATCGCAAAAATACACTGTTCAAAGTGGTAACAGATCGCAAAAACACACTGCTCAAAGTGGTAACAGATCGCAAAAACACACTGTTCAAAGTGGTAACAGATCGCAAAAATACACTGTTCAAAGCGGTAACAGATCGCAAAAATACACTGTTCAAAGTGGTAACAGATCGCAAAAATACACTGTTCAAAGTGGTAACAGATCGCAAAAATACACTGTTCAAAGTGGTAATAGATCGCAAAAACACACTGTTCAAAGTGGTAACAGATCGCAAAAACACACTGTTCAAAGTGGTAACAGATCGCAAAAACACACTGTTCAAAGTGGTAGCAGATCGTTAAAATACACTGTTCAAAGTGGTAACAGATCGCAAAAACACACTGTTCAAAGTGGTAACAGATCGCAAAAATGCATTGTTCAAAGTGGTAACAGATCGCAAAAAACACACTGTTCAAAGTGGTAACAGATCGCAAAAACACACTGTTCAAAGTGGTAGCAGATCGCTAAAATACACTGTTCAAAGTATAAACAGATCGCAACTCCGCGAAGGAAGTGATGTATATGCCTGAAACTGACAAGATGAAAGCTATGAGAGTAGATATGCAAATGATCAAAAAAGGAACTTGAGAACGCAAGGTAAGTGCGTTTATTGCAGATTTATCAGTGCATAGTAGACCCACCTCGGGAAGTTATACAAGCCTGTAGATGTCTCAGCATTCCATCAATCAGATGGTTAATGGTGTCCTAAGGTATGGCGTTCCAAATAGAATCCAACTGGGCAAGCAATTGTACCAGGTTCATCGTTTTAGGAAGCTGGCGAAGGCATCCACATAGAGATCCCATAAGATCCCACACATGCTCAATGAGCGACAAATCCGGAGAGTATGGAAACCTTGGGAGAATGTCCGACCTTGGAGACTAGTGGGGTGGCATTTTCCTGCTGCATAATCAGTCCAGTCGTAGTGGGAAGGAATGGTCAAGATTAACGATGCCATCGATGAAACGTCTCACTGTTAGTGTGCCAAAAACAAAGAACAGTGTTGCCCAGGCTGACATATGTGTGCCACCCATACCATTGTACCTCATTCCTTTGTCGTGCAAACCTTGTCTAACGGTTTGCATGGAGACCATAGTACCCATAGCGATCCACAAATCACAGTCGCAATGGTGAATGGGTCACGAATGGCCCTGTTACAGAGCACATGATCTTCACATTCTGTGGTGTGGTTTGCTGGTCCTGTATCTGTCCTTTGTGCCATTTTTTGCTCCTTGAATGTTGCGAGATACACCTTTGCATTGTACTCACATAGCACTCCATGCATGCAGCAATTGCTCAAACTTGTCGCCCATTGGATCATCATCTTGTCGCCATCACATAGCACCCCATGCATGCAGCAGTTGCCCCGGACTTGTCGCCCATTGAGCATGTGTGGAATCTTATGGGTGGCCGCCTTCGCCAGCAGTTGCTCAAAGGCTCAATCATTGCTCTCGCATATCGACGATTCGCTCTCTCTCAGAAGGGATCAATTGCGCATAAGGATCCCGCATGTGTCTCTAAGGCATGTTCCGAGCATTTTCGCAGCATGCACTACAACCTCACTGTCGGTCGTGCTCTGATACGAGCGTTCGCATCTAGTATCCATCCACAGCTTGGCAGGGTGTCACATATCCATTCGCTCAGAACTTTATCATTTCTTCGATGACCGATTGCTTCCTGCGATTTACATATCTCTATTTCCATTCTTTCTTGGTGTTGCAATTCCCATTTTGAGCAGTGTATATAGCACAATATATTATACACTGAGTGGGTATCTTATTACCCGTATCTACATAATAACGAGGCGTTTAAAACAGCCTGAATCCGTCGGGGCATGGACTCAAGGACGTATCGAAAGCGAACCACAGGTATGCTGGTCCATGTCGACTCTACCACTTTCTATAGGTATACTGGTCCGTTTCGACTCTACCGCTTTACATAAGTGTAGCAAATTGTCTGGTGCTGGATCTCTACTATAAATAGCTCGTTCCATCTCAATCAACAGGTGCGCAATAGGATTAATATCTGAGACTGGAGAGGCCACTGCCATAAGATGAAGTCGCTGTTATATTATTGGAATCGTTCTTGTGAATGGTTCGTCGCATTTCTTTGTGACATGGAATTTTGCTGAAAGATTACATTAATAGATTAATGCACTGCTGTCATGAACGAATGTATCTTATCGGCATTGATATTCAAATATCCTTTGGCATTCAAAAGCTACTCCATTCGTATCAAGGGATCCAATTTGTGCCAGGAAAACACCCCTCCCATGCTATTACACTTTCATCACAAACCTACAATATAAATTCTAGGATGGACTGATGCTTGTACTCATGCAGTGTTTGTCATATACTGACCTCTCCTCAGTGTGGGGCGGGGGTGACTCAGTCGGTAGCGCGCCAGGCTCGTAATCTGTAGTTCCCAGGTTCGAGTCCCAGCTGGGTCAGCGTTGAGATTTATCTCCGCAAAATTCCCCGCCCTGCTCACGGTCAGTAGGGGACACCGATGGGCTTGGAAAGGCCGCCGTCCGTCGGATGAGACGTTAAGCCGTGGCCCCGTGTGCGGAAGAGCCATACCCTGTGCACGTTAAAGAACACGCTGGATGGCCTTGACGGGAGGCTACCATCTGTCTCCCAACAGCTGTTCCAGTGGGTTCTCTCCCCCAACCTTCTCTGAGCCTTCGGGGTCCATGTGACCTGGCCATTTAGCCCATGGTGTGCAAAAAAGTGCCGCTCAGAGGTAAAACAACCCAACCCAACTCTCCTCAGTGTGAAACAACTTGTGGGGTTATTTGGGGCAACGAGTGAATTGCGGTATTTGCTGCTGGAAGAGTGGATGAATATTGATGTGCACTAGATCCGCACACTGGTGGCATCCATGCCAAACAGGATTTCGGCTGTTCTTCGGTTGCACATAGGCGTTACGCGCTATTAGGTGACATTCAGCCAGGGGTGACTAATTTTTGTCCGGTGATCTTGTGTTCTCAATGTGTGTACCATAGCATAAACCACAAGAGTTAATCTTACTGTAAATATTTCTCCGTTTCTGATGTCTTGAGCGGTGTTAGCGTATAGTTTTGTACCTTCCTCTCAATAAATAAATAATGAGTTCTGATTTACCCTTTTCACCACCACTGTTAGACTCAACATATATATCACTGATTCTGTGACTCTGCATCAGTCGTGTCAGTCCTCCGTCTGCTTCTTTCATCAACCAGCTGAATCCGACTACACAACTTCTCATGGTTGAATATTTTTTGGGTGTTGGAAAATTCTTGATGCACTTCATGAGTAAAAACCTCCGCATCGTTGATGTTTCTGAAATTCACATACGTGGGCATATGGCCAACTTGCATGACATCTTCAAAGTCGCGTTAATCTTTCTACTTCGCGTAGTTTAAACGCATTATGCCTTCCCTGAAAGAAGAAACATTCTATTTCACAGAAAGGAGGGTTGGGTTGAGTTGTTTTACCTCTGAGCGGCACTTTTTTGCACACCATGGGCTAAATGGCCAGGTCACATGGACCCCGAAGGCTCAGAGAAGGTTGGGGGAGGGGACCCACTGGAACAGCTGTTGGGAGATAGATGGTAGACTCCCGTCAAGGTCATCCAGCGAGTTCTTTAACGTGCACAGGGTATGGCTCTGCCGCACACGGGGCCACGGCTTAACGTCTCATCCGACGGACGGCGGCCTTTCCAATCCCATCGGTGTCCCCTACTAACCGTGGACAGGGCGGGGAATTTTGCGGAGATAAATCTAAACGCTGACCCAGCTGGGACTCGAACCTGGGAACTACAGATTACGAGTCTGGCGCGCTACCGACTGAGCCACCCCTCACGGAAAGGAGAGGTACCTTGTAAGGTTGGGTTGTTTTACCTTTGATTGGCACTTTTCGGCACACAATGGGCTAAATGGCCAGTTCACAAGGACCCCGGAGATTCAAAAAGGTTGGGGGAAGGGGACTTACTGTACAGCTATTAGCAGAGAGATGGTAACCTCTCGTCAAGGCCATTCAGCGTGTTCTTTAAAGTGCAAATGACATGGCTTTCCCATACACTATGCCACAGCTTAACGTCCCATCCGACGACTGGCGGTCTTTCCAAGCCCATTGGTGTCCCCTGCTAACCGAAGGCAGGGCGAGTAGTTTTGGGGCGATAAATCTCAATGCTGGCCCAAGTGGGACTCGAACCAGGGAACTGTAGATTACGAGCCTGATGCGTACCGACTGAGCCACCCCCACCCAGGTACCTAATAAATTGTTCACCTAATAAAGGATACCAAATTAAGTAGCCACTCTGTAAACTTTTGACACAAAAATCTAAATATTTTATCTTTAAGTTATTGAAATGAATATTCATATAATACAAATACCTGTGTTCAGTCAAACATCAATTTAAAAAAAAAAATAAGAAAAACCTTTACCAACGTATATAAAGTAAAATTACATAAAAAATATTAAATGCAATAAGTTTCGGGATCGGATCTGGGTTATATTTAGCCCATTGACAGCTCAGTAGGTAGCTCACCAGGTCGCAATCTGCAGTTCCCAGGTTCGAGTCCCAGCAGAGCGAGCATCGAGACTGATCTCCACAAAATCCTCACCCAGCCCACGGTCAGTAGGTGACACCGATGGCCTTGGAAAAGCTGCCGTCCGTCGGATAGAAAGTTAAGCCGTGACCTACTGTGTGGGAGAGGTTAAAGAATTCTCTGGATTGCCTTGACGGGAGGCTACCATCTGTCTCTTAACAGCTGTTCAGTGTGTCTCTTCCCCCAATTATTTATGAACCTTCGAGGCCCCTGTGACCTGGCCATTTATCCCAATGTGTTCATAAAAGTACCGCTCAGAGATAAAACAACTCAACCCACTGACCAGAAAATAAATGCCTCCTTAACGGAAAAGCATGTCCAACAACCAGAGGATAGGCGTTGGCTCAATCAATAGCGTTGTGTTGTTTTGCCTCTGAGCGGCACTTTTTTGCACACCATGGGCTAAATGGCCAGGTCACATGGACCCCGAAGGCTCAGAGAAGGTTGGGGGAGGGGACCCACTGGAACAGCTGTTGGGAGACAGATGGTAGCCTCCCGTCAAGGCCATCCAGCGTGTTCTTTAACGTGCACAGGGTATGGCTCTCCCGCACACGGCGCCACGGCTTAACATCCCATCCGACGGACGGCGGCCTTTCCAAGCCCATCGGTGTCCCCTACTGACCGTGGGTAGGGCGGGGAATTTTGCGGAGATAAATCTCAACGCTGACCCAGCTGGGACTCGAACCTGGGAACTACAGATTACGAGCCTGGCGCGCTACCGACTGAGCCACCCCCGCCCCTCTCAATAAATAGCGCTCTAGCCTCGTAATCTGCAGTTCGCAGGTTCGAGTCCTAACTGTACCTGCTTCGAGAATTTCTCCGCTAACTTCCGTCTTTCCCTTGGTGAAAACAAAGACATTGACGTGCTGGGAAAAACTGCCGTCCATCGAATAGGGCATTAAACCGTGAATCCGTGTGTTAGGACATCATGTGCACGTTAAATAATTCTGTGGACGTTTAAAGTGTATACCCTGTACATGCTAAAGAATACATTGGAACTGATGAGAGGTCTTGACGGGAGGTATCCATCTGTCTCTAAAAATCTGTGCATTCGATCTCCTTTCACCTAGTCAGTTCTGATTTCTATGGGGTCTTTGTGACCTGACCATTCAGCCCATTACGTGTAAAGAAAATTGCAACTCAAACATAATAACAAACCAAACACAACGCACGTAAAACGTTTAATAAGAGGCTAAACCGAAACTCGCAAAGCATATTTCTAGACTGAAAACTGAAGTGAAAGAAAATGAAAGCAACCACGCTAACACCTACTGCTTCAATCCGACCACGAACTTACAGAAAAAGCGCTAAATCCTTCGCATCACTTTAGTTTTCTTCTTTTATTTCATCAGTTCTACCATTTCTGAAAAGTTTGAAGCGTGAACTTCCTTCTTTTTCTTCTTTGTTTGTTTTTCATTTTTACGACTAATAAATCACTCGTCGGAAGGCGATGTCTTGGAGGCCGCTAAACCTCGCTAACAAGAACAGAACGTTTACCACACAACATGCTGATGGCGTTTTGTACATTAAATATATTGGATGAATTTTATCGTGTGGTGAAAAGAAACTAGGAAAACAAAGAAAGAAGGGGCGCTGAGAAAGCCACATTTCCACGAGCAAAAATGTAAATGTGTATCAAGCTGCATCGTAATAGGTTTGCTAAGTCACGAGACTGCTTTCCCTCCCAACACGAGAGGCTAAGCAAAAGAATGAGTTCGGTGCTAAGGAGAGTTTCGCACATCACACGCACGAATACACGGAAAATAACGTGATTTTACGAGAAGCGTGTAGACGAAAGAAGGAACGCGCGTTAGTAATGCTCGCGCATTACATAGTGATGGAGGGGTGGGGAGAAGAGGGCAAAGGAGGGATGGAGGTGAGCGTGACGTCATCAAACGTTGCAAAGTGAGCGGAAAAAGAATTTTGCATACGGAGCGAGTGATGTCGGAAATCGAGTATGAAAAAGAGAGTTAAACTTCGTTATTGCTGCGAAGTCGAGGTTTTCTGAAACTACTTTTTAAGTGTGGAAAATAAAACAACAGCTATAGCTATTTGCTTGTTTACTGCTTGGGTTTGTTTTGGAGATGGGTTTTTTGGTTATTTTTGCTGCTGTGGTTATGTGAGTTTAGAGTTTGAAACGGAGTCTTATCCGAATTTCACTTACGAAAAAGTGGATGTCGCCTGGTTTCTCGTTTTGTGTGTGATAACACTGATTAAATCTCGACGGAGAAAAATAAGGCGCTACTCACAAGTCGTCAGTTTATTATTAATATTTGGAGTTTTTTAGACATTGTTTTATTTTATCAGCAGCAGTACTGTAGATACTGACCAACACGACCATTGCGGAGGAAAAGATGGTTGCGTCCTTTCTTATTGGGAAACTTTCAACAACAGCACGAGAAAAGAGAAAATTCTTTAATAGACAAAGGCTACACCCGCTCAAGAAAATATCCGAACACTATGGTTGATTACAGAATTCATAAAAAATATCTGGCAACGATTTTTTTAGAAATTAGTGATCTGGCAACCTTCGTGTCACGTGAATTCTGTAATCAGCCATAGTGTTCGGATACTTTTTTTGAGCGACGGTACAGCTGTCCAAACAAATTGTGCCATTTAATAAACTAAATAAGATTAACTGCAGAAACAGCTGCTTCGTTTTAACTCAGTGTTTGACGTAGTCCACTTAACTCATATTTTGGTATTATGTTTCCTTTAATCTGCTTGATCATGCCTTGCCACAAACGGGGTGCGGCAAGTGTTTCGAGAATCAGTTCTTCAAAAGTCAGTTGTTCGAATGACGAGTTTTTCGAATGGCTAGTTTTTCGAAATACAATTTTTCGAGTAACAACTTTTTTCGAATGATGAATTTTTTCGAACGACAGTTTTCCGAATGACGAATTTTTCGAAAACGGAGATTTGTTTCGAAAAAATTATTGCGTCAGAGACTTATTTTTGGTTGTTAGAGAACCCAGATCTTTAAAAATATATATATTGAGATAGAGGAGCAAGAAATAAATCGAGCCTGAAAATTGTAACAGGTGGAGGTGGGGGGGGGGGGACAAGACACTGGCAGTATAGCATTTTCCATTCCGTTTTTCAGGTTTTTAAAAATTTTCTTGAAAAATGCATAAAATATAAATAAGGTTAATAATTTTCCCCTTGTTCTCCCTCCTCTCATCTCCTAGATCCGGCTATCTTATTCAATAATGAAATCACGTAATGACAAAGACGCTGTGTAAAGATCTGAAATCAAAAACATTAAACATCCTCCGATCTGGTCTATGAAGAATCCAAGTTTCACTACCATAGCAAACTTTGTAAAGGTCCAAACTCTTAGATGAGTTTAGTTTAATCTTCAAAGGAATTCCATTTTCCTTGTTTCCATGGTTTTTTTTTTTTTTTTGAGAGCGGGGTTTGTCTTGGTAGCGTGCCAGACTCGTAATCTGTAGTTCCAGGTTCGAGTCCTCGAGATTTATTTCCACAAAACTCCCCACCCTGCCCTCGGTCAGTAGGGGACACCGATGGGCTTGGAAAGTCCGCCTTCATCGGATGTGACGTAAAGCCATATCCCCGTGTATTGGGCGCAATACACTGTGTATGTAAAAAACACACTGGATGGCTTTGACGGGAGACTATCATGTCCCCTAACAGCTGTCAGTGGGTCCTCTTCCCTCAGACTTATCAGAGCCTTCGGGGTCTTGGTGACCTGGCAATTGTGAGCAAAAATAAAAAACTATTTCTTTTTACCACATGTTGTATTGCTCTGGTATCTGACTTATATATGCAGTACTGCGAAAATTAGTTGGGACAATAGGAAAATGCAGTAACAAAGACACAACTAAAATATTTATTTGTTTAATAGTGTAGTCAATAGTGAATGTGACCCCCCCCCCCTTAGCTTTAATTATTTCTTTCATCCTCTTAACCATTGATGCCACTAGCTTTCCACATATCTTCTTCACTTCAGGGTCGTGGTACCACACTTTCATGACACTTTCTATCATTTTGGTTTTCGTCGTGCAATCCATCTTAGATATGCGCGCTTTAATAATGGCCCACAAATTATCAATGGGGTTTAGATCGAGTGAATTTCCTGGCCACTCCAATACCTTCAAATGTTGCTGGGTAAAGAAGCTCTTAGCAAGCTTAGAATTGTGGCACGTAGCCAGATCCTGTTGAAATACCCCATCGCCGTTAGGAAACAGCTTCTGCAGTATTGGGACCATTTTCGCTTCCAGAACGCCTATGTACTTTTTGCTGTCCATCATTCCTTCAATGGGTCTGTGGCCCGGTAGCTGTGAAACATCCCCAAAACATGACCTTGGGTGGGTGTTTGGGGGATTGCTGGATGTGACCGGATCGAAGAGGTTCTCCAGGCTTCGCTTGTCCCAACTAATTCGCACAGTACTGTGTTATCTTATTTTATCTTATCTTGCCACCCAATGAATATGCCCTCAGCGGTAAAGAAAATCCATAACCCAACTGGACACGCATTACCATAAAGCATTTAATAAAAGACTGAAACTAAAAATGCATAGCATATTTCTAGACCGAAAACCCGAAAAGATTCCATACAAACCAGTATGCCAAGAAAATTTTTCATCTAAAACCATATAGAGAGATAAAGTATACTTGAATAGCTGTTATTCTCAATATGGGCATAGAATTATACTAGTTAAACATGTTTAAAATTATGTTGTGCGTCAACTTTTTGTGTGTGTTGTAAACTAACATGTTTAAAATGACTGCAAAATTGTTTTAATAGGATCAGTTTTTAGGGTTGGGTTATTTTTCATCTGAGCGGCACTTTTTTTACACACAGTAGGCTAAATGGCCAAGTCACAAGGATCCCGAGGGCTCAGAGAAGGTAGTGGGAAGGGCACGAATTGGCCAATAGTTAGGAGACAGATCGTAGCCTCTCATCAAGTCCATCTAGCGTGTTTTTTAACGTGCACAATGTTGTTTTACTCCTGAGCGGCACTATTTTGCACACAATGGGCTAAATGGCCAAATCACAAGGACCCTGAGGGCTTAGAGAAATTTGTTGGGAGGGTAAACTGCATGTTGCTTTTAAATATTTCTCTAAAAACCGAACGCTTATTGTTGAAAATAGAGTGAAATATATTTCATTACGACGTTAAAATTACCTTCAATCACATTTTTTCGCATAAAAAGCTTCTTTAAGAAGTTACTATTTTCTGCATCTGAGTTCGAAAATCAATTGAGTCAATCCCGGCTCTAGAACAGAAAAAAAGACAATAAAAGGGAAGTATTCTTGATTTTTTTTTCGGGGGGAGGGAAGAGGGGGTTCCGAGAATTTAGTTCCGGGAGGGTTTGAGAATTTGTGTTGGGAATTAGAAGGAATTTATCTTTACTTTTTATTTATATTTTTTCGATGGGTGGCGGGGGCTGATGTTCTGAGGATAGGACCTGAATAGGTTTACCAGCTACTAAAATATTCCAAGGGACAGGAAAAGTTAAATTTATATTTTATGCGGAATAAATAATTTTTTTGCGTTTATAAATCTCTTTTAAGTGTTGACTATGGGGTTAGAATAAAATTGTACAAAGGCAACAGTTTCGGATTTCAAAGCAGGTAGACAACTTTGATATTTTTTATAAAACGGCCGTATTGACAAAGTGACGCAATGAGCCGAAAAGGCTAAAAAGAAAAGAATATAAATACTGGATTTCCGAGTGTAATATTTTCCTCTTCATTTTAGAATCTTTATCGCTGAAGTTTTAATTTTAGAGATTTTCAAAACTTTTCACGAAAAACGCATGAAATATGCATAGGTTTAATAATTTTTGGCCTCCGTTACGCTTACTAGCATTTTCAAAGGTGGGCGGAATGGTTGCCTCTCCCTCCCCCTTTTATCCGGCCCTAATCTGAGTTGCTTTTGACATAACATGGGACTGTACAGCCGCTCAAAAAAGTATCCGAACACTATGGTTGATTTCAGAATTCAGAAAAAATATCTGGCAACGATTTTTTTTAGAAATTAGTGATCCGGCTGCCAGATCACTAATTTCTAAAAAAAATCGTTGCCAGATATTTTTTCTGAATTCTGTAATCAACCATAGTGTTCGGATACTTTTTTGAGCGGCTGTACCTAATAAAATGGCCGCTGAGTAGGCATTCCGTTGCATAATTTTTAGTCCATAAATCCATAATAATTTATTGGGAAACTGGGGAGGCGTAATTCGGAATTTTGGTCCCAGGTGAGAAAAATGTCTATATTTTGACAATGCAAGTGAAATTGAAATCCTCATGAACACTTTCATCGACTGGAAAATTTAATAGATAAAGTTAGGATTTTTCCCTCTGATTATCCCTATCTGTACGAATCTTTATCTGCCACAAGGAGCAATCTAACCAAAACAACTTTGTTACATATAAAAAATAAATTCTGGATGTTTCTAGATGTTGCGCTAGAACCAAGAAGTGCAATCCAATGAACATTAGGAGCTTCTTGCTTGCGGTAACTTCTTCGAAGATTATAACAACAAAGACTTACCTTCCATAGCTTGTAACAAGATCTGAAAGACACACGCAACCTCATGATAAACACGGAACCGTCATCCGAGCCTCACGTGCGAGAACTTCCTCCCAAGCTACTGCTAATATCGGAGTGTGTTATTGGCTGGGCGTTCGTGGACCAAGTGGCCCGAGAGACTCGATCACTTCCAGTAAATCAAACTACTTCTGTCGTAAAAGTCCTACAAGGCTCTTGTGATTTCTCGCCATCTGCGAGCATCCTTGAAAAAGGTCTCTTCTCCAAGAGCATTTGCCTCATTTTCCTCCTCTGGGAGGATGTGCTGCCTTGTCCACTTCTTATTTGTTAGGATTCTGGTGTAACTGAGGCATTTAGGGTATAAATCCTGAAGTTTTGTTTTCAATACAGATGAAACAAAGTTTTCGTACATTTCGTTTCAGTAATGTCTTCTAAGAAGATTATTCAACTGAGATTGGTGTTGTAATTCCTCTACTATATTGTAAAGAGTTTAATAATGCTTGAATTTTAATTATAGATGATCGACCGGGCCTTGTCAGATTTTTTTGCCGAAGAGCAGCATTTAAAATCTGAATTGTATAAATAAAAAACATAATGTAATTTTATTAAAATTATTTATTTGACTGAGAATTTGCATCGCTGAAGTTTTAACTTTTTGTCTTTTATCCGTTATTTTTCTCTTTTACAAATTGAATTTATTTGTCATAAGTAACTCGAAGACAGTACGGAAAGTGGTAGGAGCCGTACTTTACCATGGCTTATTGCAGATTGTAGTCATAGCAGTAGCAGCGGATTAAGCATTTGGAGGCTCCAAATACAGCCTAATTTTGACGTTTCCTCCTAAAAATTTAAAATAATTGTTTTTAAAAGATGTTAAACTAAAATACATGAATTAAGAAAAAAAGAGTGCCTTTATTATGATTTTATATTTTTTATCAATTAACCAAACGTTAAAAATAAAAAAAAAACGTTTTTTTTTAGACCTCTGAGATATTGAGGCCACAAGCGCGCGCTTCTTGCGTAAGTGCTGTGATTCGTCACAATATCATCATATATAAAGAAAAAAGTTTGCCTGCCGAACAGGCAGACAAACGTTTTCCTTTATTTTGGACTTTTTTGGACTTTTTATTTTATTTTGGACTTTTTTCTTTATTTTGGACTATTTTGGACTTTTTATTTTATTTTGGACTTTTTTCTTTATTTTGGACTATTTTGGACTTTTTATTTTACTTCTTATTGAAATGAAAGCTTATGCATTCAGCCCCTAGAAGAGCCAGATACACCAAACTTTGCATGAAGGTTCCCTTCACCAAGGGGAAAAGTATAGCTATGTACGAACTCGCTGGGGTCAACCAAAGTTGGTGTGGGGGGATTGGAATTTCTCAAATCTCGATTAACCATAGCATTAACGGTTGAAAGTTATTCAAAATAACTCTTGCCACTAATAAATTAAAAAAAAGGAATATATCAAACTAAACTGACATCTGATTTCGCGTGATTAAACATTAACAGTTGAGTTATTCAAAGTAATTGTTGCTACCAATAAATTTGAAATAATCAAAGCAACAAACTGATTTCTTTCTGATTTCGCGTGATAAACGCATTGTTTGTTGGGTCAAGAGCGCAAGCGTCCGTGGATATTGAAGTGATACTATTTAAGCATGAATAGAAACACGAGATTCTTTATTGAAATGAAAGCTTGAAAAAATTCGTATCGGAAGTTAAAATCATTAACTTAATTTGAAAAATATGCAAAAGATAATAAACGTATATACAAATAATTAATAAATATTTTAAATATTATGTTGAGTAATAAATAATTTTGTTTAAAAATAATAATTCTTCAGTACCTTTACATTTTTTATGCACCTCAGACCATAGTTAATTTTCCTTTGCTATAAAGTTTCATATGCCTGGCAAATTGTGTCCGAGGAACTCTGGTGGGTAAGAAGTGATTTGAAAAGTTAGATTATCTGAGCGAAGAAATTCTGGTTTTTGGTTCAGAAATTTCTGACGTGGGGAGGATTATGGGTACCTCGAACTATGTCCATTTCTTCCTCTAAAAGAGAAGGAGAAATTTTTAACCGGAGTGGGAGATTGGGTTGTTTTACCTCTGAGCGGCACTTTTTTGCACACCATGGGTCAAATGACCAGGTCGGCTCAGAGAAGGTTGGGGGAGGGGACCCACTGGAACAGCTGTTGGGAGACAGATGGTAACCTCCCGTCAAGGTCATCCAGTGTGTTCTTTAACGTGCATATGGTATGGCTCTCCCGCATATGGCGCCATGGTTAACGTCCCATCCCACGGACGGCGTCCTTTCCAAACACATCGGTCCCCTACTGAGCGTGGGCAGGGCGTGGAATTTTGCGGAGATAAATCTCAACACTGGTACAGCTGGGACTTGAACCTGGGAACTACAGATTACGAGCTTGGCGCGCTACCGACTGAGCCACCCCACCCCAAACGTATAATCCACAATTGCTTGGAGTGTTAAATTATATGATCCTAGCTGGTATCGAACCTTCAATTTAACATGAAGGATAACGATAGTTCTCAGCACTCCACCAGTCCTCTTCTTTAACTAAAGTAAAAAAAATATATAAATAACATTTAAAAAAAACTTTTAAATAATAAAATCTTAATTCACACCCATGACTTGGGGAATCACTGTCAATGACTGGCAGCGTCAGCTGTTTCTTTTATCCCTCGTCTGATTTATCATGCCATTGGTATTTCTCTGAAGACAGTGCTTTCCTCGATGCTGAAGAACTCTGTGAGTTGCAGGTAGCAGACTTAAAAACCGTGTAGCAGTGTGTGACAACATTTTTTATATTCTACCTATGCATCTTCAAAAAAGGATTTTAATTTAGTATGTCTTACTGTATAAACATAGATATATTTATATATTTTACAATTATCACTTCAGTATCAATAGGAAGTTTATCAGCAGCTGTTTGTACAGAGCTATTAATAATGTGAATTGCAAAACCAACTCCAAAAATAGTACGTCCCAATTTGGGTTCTAATTTTCTGTGTGCGTTATTTTCTCCCTGTCTTTTCACTCCACCAAAATTACTGTTTGTGTTGTCTTCACAAAAGCAAATAATTTTCTTCTAAGCAATCTTTTTTTCTCTCTCTAAAACCTATTTTCTGGCAGTTTCTATTATGCAACTAATGAGTATATCGGGAGTCTCAACAGGCATTTATTTAAAATTTAGTAGCTTTATATGAATCCCAGAATTAAACAAGAAATATCTGACAATAATCGGAACTAATTTTACTTCTTATTGGAAGCGTCGATATTGATCGTAACGAAATTTACTTTCTGCAGGTCTGTTACAGCTTCATCAAAAATGCTCGGTGATATAATATTTATTACGATGGCTTCGGTCTTGGTCATTTCCAGAGGAAAAATGTGAATCATACAAATGCTTGATTAACTTGGATGTACAATCCGCCGACTTGAAGCTGAATTCATGTACCGATGAATGATAGGCAAAATTTACTACCTTAATGGCGCATAATAAATCAGGCTGATATGGATCACGCGACTTAAAATAAGAAGTAATACTGGAAAATTTAAAGTCATTTACCGCCCGTTTGTGCTTGTTACTATGAATATAATCTTCGATATCGCCTCGTCCTTTATATTGCACCGTAAAAAACACCATTACAAATAGTACAACACACACGACTTTCGTTTTCGCTTTGCCTCTTTAAATATTTGTACTCTTCTTTAAATTTCTCCGTAAACTTGAATTTTCTTTTACTACTCATTTTAGGGTTTAACTTAGCTTAAAATTTTACGGGTTAGTGGGTAACGTCAATCGATATAGTAAACTAAAACAAAGCTTGTTGCGCATGTGCAACGCCTGCTGCCCTGCGAGAGTGCTGTGGTGCTACTAAACTACAACACGTTCAAAGAGCCGATCGACCGAAACAAATAAAATGTTGGTAGATATTTCAGTGAAAATGAACGTGAAAATGGATTCAAATATGTATGGACTAGAGAATGTGAGATTTTTCTGCGACCTAATGATGTCAGTCCAGTAATACGTGTCAAGGCAATGCAGGATGTAGCTAATATTCAACTTTAATATTGGAAAACGAATAAAAAATTTATTAAATTTAGAACTTTGCATAACTATGACAATACAAAATAATATATTTTTTTCTATATTACAGTTAAACATGTGCAGTGCTAGAACACATTTTAATGAATTTTTGATATATTTAGAAACTTTGTGCCTAAAACCTAAAATAATTATTTAAACAAAAATTTCGATATATTCATATGAAGTATATCAATACATTATAAATGGTTTTAAATGTTTTTCATACTGTAGGGATGACTATAGAACTGGAAGTATATTAATTTATGTTAAATGTGATATTACTGCTCTACAACAGAGCCTTCAAATGAATACTGCAGATGATGTTATATTGCATATTATATTAAATAACGTTGACTATTCACTATTAGCTATATATAGATCGCTATCAGGAAATATTCAATATTATAATACTGAATTAAATACTGTTTTGAATTCACTTAAAAACTAATATATTGTATGTAAGTGGCATAAATATTAATTTGCTAAACAATAATCATAACAGTGAATTATAGGAATATTGGTTCAAAATTGTTTTATAAATATGTTAGATCAACCTAGTAGGATTACAGATAACACTTCCACTTGTATTGATCACGTGTTTATTAAAAGTAAACTAGTTAAAAACTGTAACATATTTGTTGAAGACATTGGTATTACAGATCACTGCTTGATAAGATTAACCTAGAGAATAAAATATAACAAAAAATAGAAAGCGATGTAACAAAAATTGTGGATTTTTTTAAATTTAAAGAAATGAGTGCAAGGTTAAATTGGAATTTATTATTTGTTGAAGAATGTGTGAATGCATTTATTTTTAAATTGAGTGATGCATTGCAATGTTAATAAATGAAGCGACAGTAATCAAATATAAAAAATTCGTGAAATAAAACCATGGATTACTAATGAACTGGTATGGTTAATTAACTATAGAAATAAACTATATGCATAAATAAGAAAAAGAGCCTACAAATTTACCCTTAAGAAATTATTTCTCTTAATTTAGAAATTTCATAACTATTAAAATTAGAGAAAATAAAATGCAATACGATGAAAATAAATTTTTAAATGCAAATGGTAAATAAAATGCAATACAATGTAAAAAATGAGATAAATGGTAGATACGGAAAAAATAGGCAATTTTCCAACCCTAATTATAAATATTAACGAAATAATTAGATATAACGATGAACCACATAAATTTGTAGATTTACTTAATGAGTACTTTGCAACCATTCCTAAAAAACTAATTGAAAATTTAGTATCAGATTTTGATTGTGGAATTAAGAAAAAAAAATTCAGTTCGAATAATTCTTTTTTTCCTACCACCCATAATGATCTTAGAAATTAAAATTCAAATAAGACCTAAAAACAAATCTCCAGAATTTGACAGGAGGCGGGGGTGGCTCAGTCGGTAGCGCGCCAGGCTCGTAATCTGTAGTTCCCAGGTTCGAGTCCCAGCTGGGTCAGCGTTGAGATTTATCTCCGCAAAATTCCCCGCCCTGCCCACGGTCAGTAGGGGACATCGATGGGCTTGGAAAGGCTGCCGTCCGTCGGATGGGACGTTAAGCCGTGGCCCCATGTGCTGGAGAGACATACCCTGTGCACGTTAAAGAACACGCTGGATGGCCTTGACGGGAGGCTACCATCTGTCTTCCTACAGCTGTTCCAGTGGGTCCCCTCCCCCAACCTTCTCTGAGCCTTCGGGGTCCATGTGACCTGGCCATTTAGCCCATGGTGTGCAAAAAAGTGTCGCTCAGAGGTAAAACAACCCAACCCAACCCAGAATTTGACAGAGTTAGAAGTGATTTATTACAATTATTAGATTTCATTGATAATTTATTTTATTTATTGAATAAGGGACATTCCCTCATATATTAAAGCAAAAAATAATTATTCCTATTTTCAAAGAAGGAAATGAAACTGACTTGGGGAATTATAGGCCAATTGCTTACTTTCATTACTGTCTAAAATATTTCAAAAACGTGTAAAGATAAAATTATGCCAATATTTAGAAAATGATTTTTTTAGTGAAAATCAATTTTGTTTAAGAACGGAATTAGGTACTGATCATGCATTACTGAATGTAACAAATAAAAATATACAACATTAAATAATAGTCATCATTAATTTACAATATTTTTAGATATAAAGAAAACTTTTTACATCTCTAGAACAGTGGTTCTCAACCTTTTATACTTCACGTACTCCCTGGAAATGTGTATGTAACTGGCATACCCTTATATAGAAAGATAAAACTATAGTTATAGTTAGCGACTTTGTTACTAGATCTAGCGACGTTTGAGCTCTGACGGCATACCCAAATAATTTTACCGCGTACCCCACGATGAGAACTCCTGCTGCAGAAAATAAATAACTAATAGCAAAATTACAGGCTGCTGGAGTTAGAGGATTACCATTAAAGTAGTTTATTAGTTACATAACTGTGCATTAAAATAGGAGATTTATATAGCAATTGGAGTCGAATTGAATATGGTGTACCTCAAGGATCGGTTTTAGGGCCCTTACTGTTTATAATATATGTAAACGATATAAATTTTATTGGACTGAAAGGCAAATTAGCATTATTTGCAGATGAGACCTGTTTAGCATATACTAGTAAGAACTATTCTGATATGTTTTCAGATGCAAATTCTGATTTAAAAATAATTCGTAACTGTTTTAATAGTGATTTATTAAATATTAATTTAATTAAGACATAAGCTCTACTGTTCTATTTAAAGAAAAATAACTTAATCTCAAGTATATTGAATAATAATAAATTACTTTTTCATGAATTTTAATGTCAAAATAATGAAGATTTTAAGCCCTGAAACACCCGTAGTATCGTCTGTCCAGTACATTGGTTTCCATAAATTAAGGAAAATCCCTATGTTAAGTCAATGGGAAGCTAACGTCAAAGCTTTATAACTTCTAAAATGAGTTTTTTTTTTTGTTTTGAAAAATGTGATTGCAAATAAAGATCGCAATGAAATAAATCAATATCTCGATTTTCAACAGTATTCGTTCAATATTCAGTGAGTTATGTAAGTTTGAATATTTAACAACAGCAATGCCAGTCTTAAGAAACTTATACAAAACTGAAGAACAGTGAAAGAATTCTTTACACAGAGTTCTAAAATACAAATTTATTTTATTAAACACTTTGATACATTTCTCATTAATAAGTTTTAATTAACTTCTGAAGTCAATTTTTGTGGCTGGCATTGTTATTGCTAAATATTCAAACTTTCATAACTCATTTAATACTGAACGAATATGGTTGAAAATCGAGTTTCGATTTATTTGATTGAGATCTTTATCTGCAATCAAATTTTTTAAAACAAAAAACTCATTTTAGAAGGTATAGAGCTTTGACGTTAGCTTTCCACTGACTTAACATAGGGATTTTCCTTAATTTATGGAAACCAGTGTACTTAGGTATTTGGTTTGACGCTTTGCTTAACTTGGAAAGATCATATAGCATGGATTAATAAAAAACCTATTTTACTCTTTAGCTCAGCTGTACTCAGTAAAAAATATAGTATCACTTAAATTTATTAGTATATTATATTAGATATTAATACGTTCCCTATTAACCTATGGAATAAAACAATGGGAAGGTATGTATAATAATAACTTTAAGGAATTATTCATTCTTCAGAAATGATATATTCATTTACTAACAAATAGTTCATATGTGCAACATACAACGAAGAGCCGAAGCATTATGACCAGCACATCTTTATACAAATCGAAGCAACTGTAGGTAAACGATGGCGCGTGTGAAAGTCATGAAACAGTATTAATAACATCTGATACTGAGCTCTGTTAATCAGTGTTATTCTTGTTCTTCAGATGGGAAAGATAGCGGACTTAAGTGAGTTTGACAAAGGCCAAATTATAATGGCTAGACGACTGGGTCAGAGCATTTCCGAGACGGCAAGACTTGTGAAATGCTCATAGTCAGCTGTAATTAGTACCTTCAAAAAGTGGTCTGAGGAGTGAAAAACCATGACGCGCCGGCAAGGTGTGGGTCGAAAACGGCTCATCAATGCTAGAGGTGTGCAAAGACTATCCAGTACGGTACGAGCCAATAGTAGAGATACTGTGGCGCAACTCGCCCTAATTTGAATGCTGGTGACTGTAGTAATGTGTCACAGTACATCGAACCCTGCTGAAAATGGGGCAGCATAGCTGCAGGCCGCTCCGAGTGCCCATACTAACCTCGGTTCACCGTCAAAAGTGCCTACAATGGGTACACGAGCATCAAACCTGGACCTTGAATGATTGGAAGAAGATCCTCTGGTCCGATGAATCTCGTTTCCTGTTCATCATGTGGACAACCGGGCACATGTACGTTGTTTACCTGGGGAAGTATTGGCACCAGGATGCACTGTGGGACGAAAACAAGCTGGTGGAGAAGTGTAATGCTTTGGGCAATGTTTTGCTGGGAAACCCTGGGTCCAATCATTCGTGTTCAGGAAATGACATCTACCACCTATATCATCATTGCAGGATCTTTCAGTAGGATATCATCTTTCAGTAGGATAATGCGTCATGCCACACTGCCCGGATTGTTGGAGAATGGTTCGCGGAACACGAGAAAAATTTCCAGGTATTTCCCTGGCCTCCAAATTCCCCAGACATCAAACTAATCGAGCATCTATGGTTTGTGTTGGAACAGCATATCCGATCTGCGGCGGTTCAACCATGTAATTTACAAGAGTTAAAGGATCTGCTGGTAATGTGTTGGTACCATATACCACAAAACACGTTTATAAATCTTCTAGCATCCATGCCTCGCCAGGTAATAGCTGTTTTGGCAGCACGTGGAGGACCAACGTCATATTAGGCAGGTGGTCTTAACGTTTTCGTTCTTCGGTGTACATTACCATTATATCTACATATGTAAATTTTGCCACTAAGACATGATTACATTTTCGAAATTGTCAAATACTTTTTTTAAATGAAAAGAACTACTTGCTTCCACAAATCACTATGAGTTAAAGTCAAATGACAATATTAATTACAGGATACCAAAATTGCATAAAGAAATATTTAGACGTTATTATTTATATTTAGCTTCGAAACCTTTCTCCTCTATCCTGAATGAGATCAAAACGATTAGAAATTATCATTTATTCTGCAAAAAAATAAAATTATATGTTTTAAACCTTCTTGACGGAATTTGTTTTACCATTAGTAAGTTGTGTCTATTATTTTCAATTGATCTAAATTCCTTCTGTGCATGTAATTCTTATTTTTCTAACACTACTTCTATTTCAAGCATTTAATTTCCAATATATTGCCTACATTTATAAATATATTAATTTTCAGTACTGAAGACTCGGGCACTAGATTACTCTTGTGAGTTTTTTACTATAATTATGCATATATTATGTATTTATAATTCGTGTAATAAATAAAATAAATAAAGAATATAAAACTTATAACTTAATATTCTTAACAGTTTGCTTGACAGTATTCTTAACAGTTTTCTTTTTTTTAAGAAAAAGAGCGGGTTTTATGTTTAGTAGATAGTTCAATTTTTATCGATTGATAACAATTTCATATTTTTTTAATACGAGTATACAAGCAAAATCGCTTAATAAATTGAATAAATATATCGACAGTTTTGTTCAACTATCAAAGAGGTACTTAGTTTGTCGTCGACATCAGCTGTAGAGAAAAAACCTTGAGAAGGGTGGGATACGAACCTCCTGTTAACATCACAATTTCAATGAGAGTGCCGACGTTGTATCAGGAGATCGTGGATTCGTATCCCATCAGGCTCATGCAATATTTCCTCGAAATTTGATATCGATGCTAAACTAAGTGTGAATACTTTCCTGATGGTTATTTTAGTACTGTTACTAATTTCAAACATGGCATATGATCCAAAATATATCAATATCTGTGTAAAAACATATTTTTTATGGAACAAGGAGGTCCTTTTCTCTTGGGGCCCAAAACTTCAGCTCTTAACCAAGCTGATTCGGACCAGAACGTAGATTCTTTTTCCCTCTGAATCGAACTAGAAAGCAGATTCTTTTCCCTCTAATCCGAACCGGAGCGTAAATTTAGTAGCCCTATAACTACGGAGCAACAAAATACTTCAATAATAAAGTATTTCAAAAATAATTCATTTATTCTCGATGACTTTTGGATCTTATTAGAAAGTCTCTTATGCACGAGTGTGTATTTTTCATGAATTTTAAAACAAAGAAAATAAATGAAAAATGTCCCCAACCTTATTGAATTCCTACATTACCATCAAATGATTCTCCATCCAGGAAATATGAAATTAAAATTAAAAATTAAAATAATCAAAATAAAAAAATTCAGAATATGAAAGTTTATTGATTTTGAGACTTGAGCGACAACATGCTGATGCATGCAGTATGAAGTTTGGAATTCTGGTAGGAACTGATATGGAAATTTCTTTCTTACGATATAATATATATATTTCATGTACCCTATGGTAAAAGGAATAAGACGAACGAATCATATGTTGTGTTCTTTGTATGGTTGGGAATTTTTATTTTTATGTTGTGCTTTGAGTGCATTTCTAGAAATAGGTTCGGCGAATGAATAAATGAAAAAAAAAATAATTTACTGCAATTGAATAAAATTATTCGAAATACATTCTCTGCAACAAACAGCAACATAATGGAAAGTGTCGCTCGTGTCTTGCTATGGTTCTTTAGATTTTGCTTGTGATTTTTCAAATAAACTTTGCTTTTCGTCTTCAAGCATTGCTTGATAGATCATCTTTCAAACAATGTCGGTCGATTGAATACTGGACAGAATGATGAATTAAAAATGGCAACTTCGGTGGCTTACTGCTACCAGTGCCGCACTTAGTATTCACATGGCCGGGAGCCCTCTTGTTTCTTCTTTGAAATTAAATTATTTCATTATTCATATCATTGATCATATTTAATTTCATATATTCATTCATTGATCATATTATTTATATAATTAAATGATTCATGATTCTTTCTCTCTTAGAAAATGGGATTAAGTTAGGTTTCTCATTTCCTTGTCAAAGCATGCATCTCATTACGTGAAGAGGACTTGGCCTTCTCTGCAATCACTGGAGACAGGGAAGAAGGGCATGCAGCATCATCAGCTGGTACAATCCACGGAGATTTTGTTGCAACTTTGTCAACGCTATGGATCAGACGCAAACTGCCTTTCTGTACAGTCGCTCAAAAAAGTATCCGAACACTCTGGTTGATTACGGAATTCACAAAAAAATTTGGCAACGATTTTTTTAGAAATTAGTGATCTGTCACGTGACACGAAGGTTGCCAGATCACTAATTTCTATAAAAAATCGTTGCCAGATATTTTTTCTGAATTCTGTAATCAACCATAGTGTTCGGATACTTTTCTGAGCGACTGTAGGTGGTCACATTATTCTGATACTAGATCGTGTGGGCTCACTCACGGAAATATTGAGCGTGTGCAGTTACCGTTCACAGCAAACTGGACCATGTGCAGTAACTGCACACGCTCCAGTTTGCTGTGAACGGTAACTGGAGCGTGTACAGTTGCTGTACACGCTCCAGATATTTTTCCTGAATTCTGTAATCACGTGACACGAAGGTTGCCAGATCACTAATTTCTAAAAAAATCGTTGCCAGATATTTTTTCTGAACTCTGTAAGCAATCATAGCTTTTGGATACTTTTTTTGAGCGATTGTACCTTCCACAGAAAGGGTGTTTTTACCGGTCCAGATATTCGCTCACTGCTACATGATGAGGTATTTGATCGTATGATCACTGGTGATGAACGGAGAGCGTGGAATGCCTTCCGACAGATGGCGATGGTCTTCTTAGGGGAAAAAAGGGCAGAAAATTACAAGGACCTTCGGGAACAACTGCAGTCCTCATATCACAAATTGGGATGTAGTATGTATTTGAAAATACATTTCTTAAATTCTCATTTAGATTTCTTTCTGGAAAACTATGGCCCTGTGAATGATGAGCACTGGGAACGTTTTCATCAGGAAACTGCTGTAATGGAAAAAAGATATGAAGGAGATGAAGCCCATAAATGTTAGCAGCTTCTGTTGGAATGTAATGCCAGATTCTCAAGATTTGGTGTATAACAATACACCAAATCTTGAGAAACAGATCGGTGTATTCTTATACACCAAATACTTGAGAAACAGATTGGTGTATTCTTATACACCAAATCTTGAGAAACAGATTGGTGTATTCTTATACACCAAATCTTGAGAAACTGATTGGTGTATTCTTATACACCAAATCTTGAGAACATATTGGTGTATTCTTATACACCAAATCTTGAGAAACAGATTGGTGTATTCTTATACACCAAATCTTGAGAAACAGATTGGTGTATTCTTATACACCAAATCTTGAGAAACAGATTGGTGTATTCTTATACACCAAATCTTGAGAACAGATTGGTGTATTCTTATACACCAAATCTTGAGAAACAGATTGGTGTATTCTTATACACCAAATCTTGAGAAACAGATTGGTGTATTCTTATACACCAAATCTTGAGAAACAGATTGGTGTATTCTTATACACCAAATCTTGAGAAACAGATTGGTGTATTCTTATACACCAAATCTTGAGAAACAGATTGGTCTATTCTTATACACCAAATCTTGAGAACAGATTGGTGTATTCTTATACACCAAATCTTGAGAAACAGATTGGTGTATTCGTATACACCAAATCTTGAGAAACAGATTGCTGTATTCTTATACACCAAATCTTGAGAAACAGATTGGTGTATTCTTATACACCAAATCTTGACAATCAGATTGGTGTATTCATATCAGATTGGTGGTTTAATCCAGAGGCAATTATATTCACTATAATACTTTTTTCACTATATTTTTTCACTTAGTTAAATATTCATCAAATGGAAAAAAGTATTTATTTTTCTAGTTTGAATTATGTATCTTTGAGCCGTCCCGTGGCCGAGTGGTTAGCACGCTTGGCTATTGATCTAAGGGACCGGGTTCGAGCCCTGGGTAAGGCATGGATGTGTGTGTGTCGTTTTTCTGCTGAGGTCCTTCCATCCTCACATATCTTCTACTATGGCATATAAACTGACAGGCTCCTGTCAGACCTCTGTGGCAAGCAGCTGCTTGAGGGGGTATTTATTTATTTATTTTTTTTTATATGATACATAAGAAAATTTTCAAACTGCAAATTCTGTTTTCAAAAAATTGAAGTTTCCAAAAATGGATGTAGCCGTTTTCGGCCTCTCATTTCAGATTGTTAAAGTGCATAATCTATGTGGACCCTGAAAGGCCTAATCAAATATCAATCCCTGCCTGCTTATCAAATATTAATTTTGACTAATCACAATTGTAAATTCTGTTTTTCAGTGTGTTCTATTTCCTAATAACAAGTCTTTAACTAGTGCTTGAATCAGCCAATCATGTGTTACGGGGAACTCTAAATCAATACCTCATGTCGTCTAGTTCAATGTTACTGTATTTCAGAGAATGTGCATTTATGCAATTTCTGCAATAGACAATGTTAACCCTTTCAGGACCATAAGGTTTCTAAGAGTAAATATTAGTATATAACTGTTTATTTTAGTTTGTTTAGACGTAAAATAAATAAAAATCATAAGAAAAATACATAACAATGTGTAGCTTTTTGGGAATTTTATGGGAAATATTTTTCCCAGTGGACTATAAAGGTAACACAAATTATAGTTAGGCTTATTATGCAATGTCTTTTATTTATTGGTTTATTAGAACAAAATGTTAACTAAAATAATACAAAATTATGAAATAAAATTACTATACAAAATGATGTGCTAATTATGATATTCGGAGAAGCAATTTCTTTTGGTAGTGAGACAAAGATGGACATTGCACATAGTACATATATTATGCGTCCTGACAGTTCTGTTTTTGTTTTCTAAATGTTCCCGTTTACGTAATTGCGTTCGGCATACGTTCTATTTTGACATTCTGTATAAAAAATGCAAATAAGGTTATAATTAAATACGAAAATCACCAATTTTAAAATGGGAAAAATGTTTCCCTTAGTCGTGAAAAGGTTAAGCTGTGGGCTTAATGGATAAATTGGTATTGAATAAACTAAAGCAGACGATGTGACAGTGATTCACAAAGTAAATGATGTCATTGTCAACACACAACATGGCAAATAATGATTGCAAAATAAACATAAAAATGCTTTTTTTTAATAAGCAAAATAATGATGACAATAAGATAATTGTGATTAATAAGACAAATAAATAAAAAAACAATTAGATGAATATTAATCTTCAGACTTTCTTATTATTTTTTTGTGATCATTTTTCGTCGGGCAGTGCTCCAAGTCAAGTCGGCCGTTATACATGATGCCTGGACAACCATTGAGCAAAAGTAGGGAAGAAAAGACGGAAAATAAATATGCATAAAAATTTGAGCGATTTAATTTTTCTAAAATAGAAATAAAATTTGTTCATTTTTGATCGAACGTATTATTTTTTAAATTTATTTTGCATTTCGTAGAGTACTGCCACAGAGAAAGCGATTTCTGTGGTTCAGTTATCCTGATATTTACAAGCTTTCTAGCATCAAAAACAAAAAACCATTACTCCAAAAACAGAGGTGGTTTTATAGCAGACTTGAGCGTGTGTGCAGGTAATAGTATTTTCAACTATTTTGTCGTCTTAAAATATCATTACCATACCAACTGTGTATATACAGGGTGATTGTAAACTCTTTCAACAAAAAAAGAGGGGTTGGCTTGTTTTACCTCTGAGCGGCACTTTTTTGCACACCATGGGCTAAATGGCCAGGTTCACAAAGACCCCGAAGGCTCAGAGAAGGTTGGGGGAGGGGACACACTGGAACATCTGTTGGGAGACAGATGGTATCCTCCCGTCAAGGCCATCCAGCGTGTTCTTTAACGTGCACAAGGTATGGTTCTCCCACACACGGGGCCACGGCTTAACGTCTCATCCGACGGACGGCGGCCTTTCCAAGCCCATCGGTGTCCCCTACTGACCGTGGGCAGGGCGGGGAATTTTGCGGAGATAAATCTCAACGTTGACCCAGCTGGGACTCGAACCTGGGAACTACAGATTACGAGCCTGGCGCGCTACCGACTGAGCCACCCCCGCCCCTAAAAAGAGGGGTGATAGTACACATCAAGACAATCAATTGTTGCAATGGAACCTAGGGTCGCATTCCACTCCTTCCGCCAGAAATGAGTACTTTCGAAAAACGCCACGCATGCACAAGTATTTAAAACCGGTGCATTAAAACCGGTGCATGAAAATCACAAGATGCAAATCAGGTGCGCTGAGCAAGTGCGTAGACGATTAAGAACAAACATTTAAAAACGCAGCCGAACCCGTTCATCGACATTACCGTGAAAAAGTCACATGATAAGTGACGTATTCGTGAAGGACATGGAAGACTGCACATACGAGGAATTGGCGGATATGCATCTGATGTACGGCTAAGCAGGTGGTAATGGACGTGAAGCACAAAGATTGTACCGTGAGAGATTTCCGAATCGTCCTATTGTGATTTTCATGCACCAGTTGTAAATACTTGTGCAATCGTGGAGTTTTTTGAAAGTACTCTTTTCTGACAGGAGTGGAATGCGACCCTACGTTCCATTGCAAGAATTGTAAGTCTTGATGTGTACTATCACCCCTCTTTTTTTGTTGAAAGACTTTATAGTCACCCTGTATACAGGGTGAGTCAAAACCCTTGGGCCAAACTTTAAGGGGTGATAGAAGACACCTAAACAAGCACTTTTCGTCATACAATGAATGGTCGGAACTCAAGCGGTAAAGCGCTAGAGGGCGCTTTACAGTGAACACTTATAAGCGCTGGTTTTCGCACTCGTCATCATTTCTACTGTGGATTGCACAGTCTTTGGGCTTCCCTCGCATTCCCGTACGCAGCTCCGTACGTGAAATGCATGTCCGCCTTCTCCTGATTCGTGAAACAATCCATCGGTTCTGCAATCCACGGTAGAAATGACAAGGAGTGCGAAAACCAGCGCTTATAAGTGTTCACTGGAAAGCGCTCTCTAGCGCTTCACCGCTTGAGTTCCGACCATGCATTGCATGACGAAAAGTGCTTGTTTAGGTGTGTTCTCTCACCCCTTAAAGTTTGGCCCAAGAGTTTTGAATCATCCTGTATATGCATATCGAAATATAATATATGCATTTCAAAATATTTCGACCTATTAAAACCATTACCGTTTGAACAGAACTGGTCCTATGGAAAACTACATCCTGTATGCAGCATTTCCAAATATTTTGTCTCCACAAATTTTGTTTATACCCGTTTGAAAACAACTAAAGCAATATTTTAAAGAGAAAGTCTACAAAAAATATTAAGGGAGGGGAGGATCAAGCGACGCAATCGAGCCAAAAAAAAATATTAAAAAGGGAAAGAGACTGGATTTCCATTGCAGTATAAGATTTTCCAATTCGTTTCAGAGTAGAGTTTTTTTTTTAAATTCTTGAAAAATGCTTGAAATACACCACAGTTTACTAAATTTTGACCTCGCTTGTATATACTAGCATTCTCAAAGGAAGTGGGTGTTGACCCCTCTCCCCCGTACAGTCGCTCAAAAAATATCCGAACACTACGGTTGATTACAGAATTCAGAAAAAATATCTGGCAACGATTTTTTTTTAGAAATTAGTGATCTGGCAACCTTCGTGTTACGTAACACGAAGGTTACTTTTTTTCTGAATTCTGTAATCAACCATAATTTTTTCTGAATTCTGTAATCAAACATAGTGTTCGGATATTTTTTTGAGTGACTGTAGATGCTGCCCTGATTTGTTCCAAAATATCGAATTATGAACATTCCGAACTTCGAAACTACGAAATCCGAAATATATGTCAGCTTCAAGTATATGACGGTGCATATTAAAGGAAACAGGGCCCCCAAAACAATTCTTGTAGAGGGAGGGCGAGATTTTCTGGTACGCCACTGAGAGGTGCCCCTATAACAAATTGGAACGTGTGTGCAATATAAGCATTTCCAAATATTTCTACGTCTTAAAACAATTATCATAACAACAGGGTTGGGCTTAGAGCAAATGGAGAGCATGCGCACAAGCTTCAGGTCACTCTAAGCCACCTCTGTTGTTTTAAAACCCTGAGAAATTCATAAATATCAATAACCTTAAACAGATCAAATCGCTATTTGTGTGGCCGTACCATTATGAAGTTCTTCATCCTAAGTAATGCATTAACAGGTTTTATGAGAGTCATGAGCTTCAAACCTCATAGCTGCCTTTTCATATTTTTAGCCAGAGCATCTGAATATTAGATTCAGCAAAGGAGAACTCAGAGATTACAGAAAATAAAATCAACAGCCTTTATGTATTTTACACAAATAACTTGCCCAGAAGTATATTTCATTGATAGCCAAAGAATAAATTTCGCTTTATGAAATAACTTGAAGAAGAACTGGGAGTCATTTCATTAATTTACAACCATCAATAACCATACCACAGATTGTGGATCATCAGTCCAAACATTAATTTAGTAAAATCAAATTCTCTCAGTATCTCTATGTTTATGCATTGCTACGATCGTCTCGTAAATCAACAAGGCCTCTCTCATTAAGTTTGCAGCAGTCACCTCCCTTATGTGAGAAAATACTGCGAAAAATTAATATTCTCTTTCCAGTAGGTGTTTGAGAAGTTATGAGCTGCTGTCACCTTTAAGGTCTCTAGGTATCATTAACACATTAAATATATGTTTATGCTATCACATTAATTAAAAGCACGAAGGATAGAATTAATTCTTTTCGTATTCTTTTTCTCTGCCTGACGATATATAGACATAATTAGTGAAGAAAGAAAGTTTACGACGAGAAGGGTTTTTTTTCTTTTGGAAAACTTTGAATTACAGTTTATGCGATACCTGTAATAAAGGAATTATGAAATCTAATGTGAAAGAGAAAATGGTTGTTAACGATATTAGAGTCATAATGAAATGATTTATGTAAACAGTGTTATTAATCGTCTTTGAATATGCTAATGTGTTTCCCTACGGTTGGGATACTTAACGTGGGTGTTTCAAAGCTCACAATTATTACACGCTATTAGAAGAGTCAGAACCCTATTAGCTAGGAACGAATCTCGGAAAAGATATCTTTTCCGAGATTCCTCCCTAGCTAATAGAGTTCTGAACTAATAGGGTTCTGAAAGCTAGGGGAGGGGCATCTTGCCCCAACCCCTAGATTCGCCCCCAACCCCTTTGAGAATGATAGTGATTTCTCTGGAGGCGAAAAAATATTAAAGACATATAATAATGTCTAATCTAATATACAATACCTATCAAAATATTAGAGAATTTTCCTGTTATGCTATCTTACGTTATGGGAATCTAACTTACAAATACTGTAACGTCTGAAATATACATTTAATGGAAGACTGTGACTGAAGATAAATTGAATTGAACTGAATAAGTTTATTTCACCCAAACATACATATATTGGTACTAAAACACAGAGAAGTTCACAGGTGCAAAATGTGAACATAGTAAGCCGTAGCTTTTGAACAAATGTTTCCTGAAATACATTTAAGTTTGAAACTTTACAGATGGCCTTAATTTATTCATTTATTTGAGCTCGTGAATTTTTTGCAGTCTGACTCTATCGTTGACTTAATAATAAGTATAGTTCATATTTATATTTAAAAGTTCTATATTGTTCTATTGCAGCAGTATCCTCTGGAATCTCATTGATCCAAATCTTAATGCCAATGTACCGTATTGATCTCTGGCCTATAGATTTCTTATAAAGGGGCAACATGATCTTGTTCTTAAGTCGAGTATGATAACTGAAAGTCTTCGTTCTTTCTAAGCAGCATTTTATTCTTCACTGTGTACACAAAATTCTCCATAACATACTTGTAAATGTTACATGTATTTAGTATTCCATTTTCTGCCATCAAATGTTGTACCGGATTTCTTTAATTTAATCTTAGAACATATCTCATAATACCACTCTGCAGACAAAATATATTATTCAAATTGGCTGAACTTGTATCTCCCCAAACACTAATTCCATATATTAAATATTGGTACACTAACGCATAATATAAATTTATCAAAGTTTTTTGATTGTCATAATTTTTTATCCTTCCAATCGATCCAATATTTTTGAAACAGTAGCTCTTAGCTGGTTAATATGATAATTCCAAGTTAAATTAGCATCTAACCAGAGTCCAAGAAATTTTATATATTTACATATTTCAATCTTTTGATCATTCATCGAAATACTTATTTCATTATAATTAAATTTTTTATATAGGATTCATACAAGATGCAATTGAAAATTAGAGAGAGAGAACGATCCTGATTCCAAAGATCTTGTTGTGCAAAGCGTGGATTATTATATATTCTATTACTTTGCACTGAATTGCTAAAAAGAGAAACATAAAATCGTAAAGCAATCAGCTTTAGATAATTTCTAAAGATCTCCGGTCAATAACTTGTCACTATTCTTTTGAAACTTTTGAATTTCATTCAATTTTCTTAGATTTGAATTTTATTTTGAATACATACGTACGTATATAAGAGTAAACTGATTAAAAAATAAATTGCAGAATTTTTAAATAAAGAAATATGTGTAATTGTAGCAATTTAACAACCTTTTATTTTCAGACAATTTTTAAAATTAACGAATTTTAGATATATGCAAACATTTTCCTTCAGAATACTATATAGTATACATGAGGCCTCATTTAACGCTGTTTCGTTTAACGCTCGGAATTCAGGAACTTATCCTGAGCGAAAAACGTGTTATTTTGCATGTCTCCAAAGGCACATTGCTATTATTAAATAATCCAGCTTCCATAGCTCTAAAAACTGAACGTATGTTATCGAATTATTGCAATTCAAGATTTAATCATTCTTGACATAGAACTTCCGTAGCATTTTACCTCGAAAAACTTACTTTGGAAGTTAAAAATCTCCGAAGTTACATAGATTCCCTTTTACACAATATGAGAATAATAATAAGCAGTGTGGAATTATGATCAGCTGCAGGGCGGAATCTGACGGTGAGGGAGGGGGGGGGGGTAAAGTGCCATGACCCTCCCCCTTTGAGAATGCTAGTAAGATAATGGAAGTAAAAATTATTATGCAAAATATTACCGTATTTCTTCGATTCTAAGACGCACTTTTTTCCCATATAAACGTCTCTAAAAACGGGTGCGCCTTAGAATCGATGGCGTCTTAAAATCGAAGAAATAAGAGTATTTCTTCGATTCTAAGACGCACTTTTTTTCCCATATAAACGTCTCTAAAAACGGAATGCGTCTTAGAATCGAAGAAATATGGGTATTTCTTCTATTCTAAGACGCACTCTTTTTCCATATAAACGTCTCTAAAAACGGGGTGCGTCTTAGAATCGAAGAAATACGGTTATTTCTTCTATTCTAAGACGCACTCTTTTTCCATATAAACGTCTCTAAAAACGGGGTGCGTCTTAGAATCGAAGAAATACGGGTATTTCTTCTATTCTAAGACACACTTTTTTCCCCATATAAACGTCTCTAAAAACGGAATGCGTCTTAGAATCGAAGAAATATGGGTATTTCTTCTATTCTAAGACGCACTCTTTTTCCATATAAACGTCTCTAAAAACGGGGTGCGTCTTAGAATCGAAGAAATACGGGTATTTCTTCTATTCTAAGACACACTTTTTTCCCCATATAAACGTCTCTAAAAACGAGATGCGTCTTAGAATCGAAGAAATACGGTATATAATATCCCTTTTTCTTACAGAGGTAGAGTTTGGGTTACCGGAGAAAATCTCAATGCAGGTACAGTTGAAGCTCAAGCCTGGAACCACAGATTAAGAGCGTGGCGGGCTGCTGGTTTTTCCAGTCTTCGTTCCATATAGTTTGAAGGATTCCGTTGGGTTATTTTACCTCTGAGCGTCACTTTTTTTGCGCACAATGGGCTTAATGGCTAGATCTCAAGAGCTATGGCTTAAGGCGCACAATGGGCTTAAGTCTAGGTCATGAGGGCTTAAAGGATGTTGAGAGAAGGATACCCACTGGATAGCTGTTGGGAGACAGATGGTAGCCTCCTGTTAAGGCCATCCAGTGGATTCTTTAAAGTGCACAGAATATGGCTCTCCTGCAAACGGGGCCACGGCTTAAGGTCACATCCGACGGACGACGGCCTTTCCAAGCTCATCAGTGTCCCTTAATGATCGAGGGCAAGGTGGTGGAGTTTGGCGGAGATATATCTCAAAGCTGGCCGAGCTCAGAGTCGAACCTGGGAACTAGAGATTACTCGCTGGCATGCTACCAACTGAGCTACCCCTGCCACCAGTTTGAAGGATGTTCGCTGTCTTCCAGTATTATTTGTGCAACAATAGATCTTCTGCATTCTAATCACACAACGATAGTATTTCTCCAGTGCAAATCACAGATCGTTTGTGTTCTGTTATACGTAACGGGAATATTGGACTTCTACCCAGTACAGCTCACATAGTATACTTTCTAGGAAAATGCATGAAAAAATTCATAAGTTGAATAATTTTTACCTCTAATAGCATTCTCAAAGGGGAAGGGGGGTATTGTCTCTTGTCCCTTCCCCCTAGATCCAGCCCTGCCTGGACATGAGACTCATGAAATTGTTAACTGAAAAAAAAATATTTTTACCGTAAATAGGATTCGAACCCACGTCTCCCAGTTACATCAAGTCGTGCTGACCACTACACTATCAGTGGCAAATCTTTCTATAGCTAATGCGCCACGAGCGAATTAAATAATATGCAGGAAAGTTTATATGTCACATTAGCTGAAAGAAAGGTTAGCCGCTGATGGTAGAGTGGTCAGCACGCCTGACGGGAAACGTGAGTGCGAATCCCATTCACGACAGAAACTAAGTAATTTTCTTTTAACTAACTATTTCATGAGACACTAACAATGCTAACGCAGCCTACCACTCATCTTTCCCCAAGTCAGGAATCCACTAAACCACAGGCTTTTAACCTGAGGTGACATCACCCTCTGGAGATGCGGGAGAAACACTGCATTAATTTTTATTAAAAATAACGAATTATTCTATCTTAAAAATCTGCCGTTTAGCTTAGCTTATGCTGTTTATAAACTGTAATTCAAAATAAAAAAATGTTCAGTGTTTCAACAGTTCAAATATCAGTCCTAAAATTTCCATTTTCAAAAATAAATTACGATTAAAAAAAAATTGAAGAGAATGCAAGCTTCCATATATCCGTGCAAGAGATTTATGGAAGTTTCATCACCAATAGATCGAACCCAAAAAAATTAATCTCTGGACTAGACCCTTTCAAGGAGCATCATCATGCAAAAGAGTTTAATAAAAAAAATTTTTAATTACGCTTTTAATCTTCTAATGCTGAGTCCTCAGGATTCGCCTTGATCACGATTTTTAACTCAGAAGAAAAAATATTTCATTTTCAAATGAAAATGACTCTTTTGTTCCAAAGTGAAGAAACTTCCAAAGTGTACCTTTTCTGTTATTAAATTGATCATAAAAGTGAAAAAAAGAAATACTCTCGCTTGTACAGTCGCTCAAAAAAGTATCCGAACGCTATGGTTGATCACTAATTTCTGAAAACATCGTTGCCAGATATTTTATCTGAATGTTGTAATCAACCATGGCGTTCGGATACTATTTTGAGCGACTGTACGTTGAATTTTTATCTGTATTTAACTAACCTGGTTTTAATAAATTAAGGAACAATGTTATATTAGTGGAAGCTAACGTTAAAGCTCTATATCTTATAATTTGTTTTTTGAATAATGTGATAGCAGATAAAGATCTCAATCAAATATATGAATTTTAATTTTCAACCAATATTCGTTCAATATATAATGAGTTTTGGAAGTTTGAATATTTAACAATACCAATGTTAGTCATAAAAATGGCTTTAGAATTAATTAAAACTTAGAAATAAGTATTGTAATAAAGTATAAGTATTAAATAAGTATTGTTAATAAAATAAGTGTGTATTTTAGTAGTTTTACAGAATTCTTCCACTATTCGTCAGTTTTGTATAAGTTCTTTAAGTCTGCCATTGCTGTTGTTATATATTTTCAAGCTTTCCCAACTCACTAAATACTGAACGAAGTTGAAAATCGAGTTAGTGATAAATTTAAGTGAGATCTTTATCTGCTATTATATTGTTTTCGAAACAATAAAACCTATTTTAGAAGTTCTAGAGCTTTGACCTTAGCTTCCTATTGGCATAACATTGGATTGTTCCTTAATTTATGGAAGACCGTGGATTAGAAAGCCAATGAGTTCTCAGGACCCAGACCATTCTACATCAGCGAAGAACAAAATCAGAGGCAGAATATATGTCATTGTTTTGTCTGCATATGGAGAGAAAATCAAATATTTTAGAGATGGAGAAATCTTTGCAGGTAGGTTTTTGGCAATGATTCAAAAACAGCTTCCTTACTAATTATCACAAAGGTTTAGCCAGTAGAAATTGAAATTCGAAGTTTCATAACATCAAAAATAGGATTTTAAAATGAAAATGAGGACAAATCAAATCTAACCAAATGTTGAATTTTCAACTCTCCCTATCTTTCAATATTTGAAATATTTTGCCCAAGCATTTCTTGTCTTAAGATTTTATCTTAAAAGTTAATTAAAATATATTTAACAACTGTTATTTATTAAATAATATCTCTCCTGCATACTACTATTGAATTCCTTACAGAAATAAATGCATTTTTTGGAGTTCAGTTCATGATTCGTTCATTTCAATTTTGAAGAAAATTTTAACAGGAGTAACTGTTAAGAATTCCATTTTCCGAAAACAACCTCTGATTAAATATCTTGTGTTTTAAAATATCGACATCATACGAAAAAAAAAATATTTTTTTAATTATGTAAAATCTCCATTTTGTTGGATCCCCTTTCTTTGCAGTAATGCGATTTATTTCCATTACAACATTTCCTGAAATATTCAGTGAGATTTATCATCATCATAAACGTAATTTTTCAGACTCAGGCATCATTTGTCTTAATTACGAGTGAGTGCTATTTATCTGTCTAATATTCAGAGAATTTGTTTATCTGACAAGTGCCGTATAAGAGACGATTTTCATCTTAGCTTTCTTTATAACGAGATTTTTTTTCTTTTTCGATAAACTCGAGTTATCTGCAAGGGTATAAAAAATTGCATATGTATTAATTGTTTTCGTGCTAACGAATATAATCAAATACGACGATACTTAAGCAATTGAATGTTTTTTCAAAAGCATTCCTAATATGCTCTCGATCAATTTGTTATAATGCTGTTACAAAATGAATTTACTCAGCAAAATTCCGAATTTATTCGACAATTAATTACATATCACGATAAGGGGTGCAAAATATCATCTAGTTTGATATCTACTTTGGTTTGAGCTATTTCTCCATAATTAGTTCAATGAGTTGAGTTGTTAACTTCAGAGGGACGCTTTTGTAAACAAATCGGACTAGATGGTCAGGTCACAAGGATTCTGAGGCTCAAAGAAGGTTACGAAAAGGGTTGGGTTATTTAAGCACTGAACGGCACTTTTTTTGCACACAATGAGCTGCATGGCCAGGTCACATGGACCCTCTAGGGCTCAGAGAAGGTTGAGGAAAGGACCCACTGGACAACTGTTGGGAGACAGATGGTAGCGTCTCGTCAAGGCCATCCAGCATGTTCTTTAAAGTGCACAATGTCTGTCTCTCCTGTGCACTGCGATACAAGGGACTGCCCATTCGAAGCTTAATTATAATATGCCTGATTGCACTATAATCAGCAAAAAAGCAATTCGAACATCTCTTAATTAGCTATTGCCAGCAAAAAAAAGGAAACCTGAAATCGAAATAATTTTTAAAACGAAATCATTTTCTTCCTAAAAGCTATTTAGAAGGTTTTCATGAAGTTTCAAATTTTATCAACTAGATTTAGACTGTTTTACCATTGAGCGACGTATTTTTTTATCACACAATAAGTTTAATAGCCGAGACTCAAGGACCTCAACGGCTCAGAGTAGGTCGGAAAAAGGGGATTCCCATTGGACAACTGTTAGGATACAGATTGAACACTCCCGTCTAACGTGCATAGGGTGTCTCTCTTGTCAACAAAGCTGCAGATCTCTCGCGCTACCCGCTGACCCCCCCCCCCATCATGGATTGGATTGGATTGTTTTACCTCTGAGCAGCACTTTTTTGCACACCATGGGCTAAATGGCCAGGCCACAAGGACCCCGAAGGCTCAGAGAAGGTTGGTGGAGAGGACCCACTGGAACAGCTGTTGGAAGACAAATGGTAGCCTCCCGTCAAGGCCATCCAGCGTGTTCTTTAATGTGCACAGGGTATGGCTCTCCCGCACACGGGGCCACGGCTTAACGTCCCATCCGACGGACGGCGGCCTTTCCAAGCCCATCGGTGTTCCCTACTGACCGTGGGAAGGGCGGGAAAATTTTGCGGAGATAAATCTCAACGCTGACCCAGCTGGGACTCGAACCTGGGAACTACAGATTTCGAGCCTGGCGCGCTACCGACTGAGCCCCCCCCATCATGAACGATGGAGTAGAGTGTTCTCTAACATGGCGTGATGTGCAGAAAATATTCCACAGCGTGAAAATAAGACAAATATTTTTAATGGGAGTGATTGAATAGGAGGTCTAAGTTCTTAAATTAGGTTTGTTGGTAGCTAGCAAATCGCACAGGGACCACCGCACACCATGAGTGGAAACTTTTCGTCCAAGATACATTTTGTCATCGTACGTATATGGCTTTCAATAACAAGATTTAACATATTGATGAACATCGTGATTTAATTGTTCATTGATCGTCTAATCCACTATACAAACTGAACAGTGACGTAGTAACGGAGAAAAACGGAAGAAGGTTTTTTCCGGCGTAAAATCGAAAGGAACATAAATTTTGCTAAATATTAAAAAAACAATAAATGTAATTTAAAGTGCGCATAATACTAAAGAGATTATGATCATTTCCACAGTTCATTAATCCTTGAAATATTCAATGTGTAATAATGATAACAAGTGCTGAAATGATGTAACTTTTGAATATCTTGACTCGTAGTGTTCTGTGGTAAGAATTCTTGGCAAAGCAAATGATAACGAAAAGAAAAAAAAAGTGTTAATGAAAGTATAAAAATTTGAAATAAGTCAGAATATTGAAATATAACTAAATACGTAATCGACATATTTTAAATCAATCACGCCTTCTATTGATTTCATTAGCAATAACTAAATTCGAACGATGTCTCAGTTACGAACAGGAACAAGAGGTAATAGTATACAGGGTGTAACACGGCACAAATTCAGGGGCTTAGTCAAGGGTCCAAAATAATAAAAAAAGGTCTTATAAACAAGTGTTCGGAAACGCTTTATTTGGAAGCTACGAAACACAAATTATATTACAACAATTATTCAAATTGGCGTCTTGAACATGGATTAAACTTGTTCCTTCGTTGGTTTGTTTTACCTCTGGGCTGCACTTTGTTTTGCACACAGTTGGCTACATGGCAGGTCACAAGGACCTCAAGGGCTCAAAGAAGGTTGTCTCACTGGACAGCTGTTAGGAGATAAATGGTAGCCTCCCTTCAAAGCCATCAAGGGTGTTCCTTAATGTACACAGGGTATGGTTCTCCTCCACAAGAGTCATACCCTGTGCGTTATATGTTAAACTATATATATATTTTTATATAGGGTATTATTATATATACATATATACGATATTATATATTTATGTAGGAGGATCTCAGTCGGTAGCACGATAGATTCGTGAGATGTAATTCCCAGGTTCGAGTCCCAACTGTGCCTAGGGTTAGATTTTTCTCTGCTAACTTGTTTAAACTTATATAATGGCTCTGCTGCGAAGAGTCACGGCTGAAAGTCTCATCCAACGGACGGCCCCCTTTACAAGCTCATCAGTGTCCCCTTCTATCAGAGGGCAGAACGGGGATTAGCGGAGTTAAATCTGAAGGTGAGACTGGGAACTGCAGAATACTAGCCTGGCGCGCTGCCGATTGAGCCTATTCGTTGCTGCTCTTTTCCGAGGTCTTGAACTTTTGTGTCATACATCAAGCTTTTTAAATCACTCCACAGGAAGTAATCTGATGTATTTATGTCCTCAAGTAGTGATTGTTTTATTGTGTCATACAATGGCAGATACAGAATGCCGTATAGGTGAATATGCACCACATTCACGGATAGGCAAGAGGACATACAGTAGTGAGGTGGGGGGGGGGGGGGGAATGCAAAGAGATATTTCGCCAAACTCTAATTTTGGATCTGATTTTAACCTTGCAAATGATACCTACAGAAAACAAAAACGACTCTTATATTCTATATCAGCTCTAATTGAAGATCGGAAGCAATTCAGAGTTACACTCTTGAAATAGCATATGGGATGCTCATTTGGAAATCCCTGATTAAGACATATTGGATTTTCCATCTCTAACTACTAAGAAAGAATTAGAAAATAAACTATTTCTCTATCCGTATGTTAAGATTAGCGAATATGAGACGATAATAACTTATTTCTGCTATATTCGTGGTCTCTACCTTGGCTTGGCAACCCCTTGGTTAGAAGTTGTGATCTTACGGACATAACGTCTATCAGGTCTGGATCTAAAAAAAAAGTGTGAGGAGGAAGTGACTGAACCCAGCCGGGAAACGTTAAAGGAAGGGGAGGAGCAAGAAACCGGATTTCCATTCCAGTATAACATTTTCCCCTCCGTTTCATAGGTTTTTCAAAATATTTCTTGAAAAATGGATGAATTATGTAAAAGTTTAATACTTTTTGACTTCATTACCTTTACGTAGCATTCTGAAAGGGACGGGATGATCCCCTTCCCCCACTGTAGAACCGGCCCTATCTATATACTTCTGCCCACCCTGGATTTTTGGCCGATGGGCTTGGAAAGGCCGCCGTCCGTCGGATGGGACGTTAAGCCGTGGTCCCATGTGCGGGAGAGCCATACCCTGTACACGTTAGAGAACACGCTGGATGGCCTTGATGGTAGGCTACCATCTGTCACCCAACAGCTGTTCCAGTGGGTCCCCTCCCCCAACCTTCTCTGAGCCTTCGGGGTCCATGTGACCTGGTCATTTAGCCCATGATGTGCAAAAAAGTGCCGCTCAGAGGTTAAACAACCCAACCCTGGATTTTTGGACTTCGCACAGCACTGTTTTAGTACAGTCGGTCAAAAAAGTATCCGAACGCTATGGTTGTATACAAAGTTCAGAAAAAACAACTGGCAACGATTTTTTTAGAAATTAATGATCTGGCAACCTTCGTGTACCGTATACGAAGGTTGCCAGATCATTAATTTCTAAAAAAAATCGTTGCCAGATTTTTTTCTGAATTTTGTATGCAACCATAGCGTTCGGATAATTTTTTGAGCGACTGTACTAGTCTATCGAACATTTTTTGTAAAATGATTTGTATGCCATAACTTTCAAATAAAGCGATTTCAGACCTATATTTATAGGAAGTATTTTTCTTCCTCTAGACCAGAGGTTCCCAAACTTATTTGTCCTACCGCTCCTTTTCAGAAAAAAATTACTCATCGCCCCCCCCCCCCCTAGAAATCTACCTTCTTTAACGAACAAACAGAAAGATGCAGTGACAAATTTCCGTTCTTTTATGTATCTATATTTCTACCTACGTCCTACAACACAGTAAAGAAAGATGTTGTTGTAAATAAGACACCTTGAAGCTTGAAATTGTAAAATTATTTATTAAAATCAACCATAGTAACATTCGACTTTAACTCTATGTTACACAACAGATGAAACATGTGCGAACGGTGTTTCAAAATTTTCTTATCTTCCCTTCTTTCTTTATGCTTCCACTGCCCCCCCCAGTTGCACCCGAGGCTACTACCGACCCCCTGGATCGTTCCAGCGCCTCCCAGGGGGCGGTATCGGCCACTTTGGGAAACATTGCTCTAGACTCTTGATTAAAAATAAATAATAACTACCCCCACAAGCAGCTGCTTGCCACAGAGGTCTGACAGGAGCCTGTCAGTTTATATGCCACAGTAGAAGATTTGAGAGGATGGCAAGACCTCAGCAGAAAACAACACGAACATCCATGCCTTACCCGGGGCTCGAACCCAGGTCCCGTAGATCAATAGCCAAGCGCGCTAACCACTCGGCCATTAAAATTATGCTCAAGACTTTTATTGTTGTGAAGCAATTATCAAAATTATGCCTGCAAACATTACTTGTATAACTTTCTGGAATTGTAATTGAAATACAATTTTCGAAAAGGGATAGTAGAATAATGAACGAAAGCTTCTAAAGTGCAAAAAATGGCCTGCTCGAAAGAATAAGAATTTAACAAATTTATCTCTAAGTGATTAGCATTCTTGCCAATTTATTGTTTAACGTTTTTTGCTGGTGATCAGCTTTGATGAATGTGATCATTAAATCACAGCTACATATCATCGACTGGCATAGATATCGCGTGAGTAACAACGCTACCATAGGTGGCAGTCACATGCACTTTTTCCAGACGCACCAGTTGAAATCATTTGCATAAATGAAGTCTGATATTTCTAGAAGACAATCATCATGTCATGCAAATGAGACATCAGAGCACGTTTCCTGTGATTGCTGATTGTGTTCTTCTCTTTCCTTTCCCCCCTAAACCCTCCTTTTTTTGATCCCCACCATCCCAGGTCCTGCAACAGATTGTGAACAGCTTTGTTACGTTCACGAAAGAAAATCTTGCCTCATGCCTCAGGACAATGAAGATTCTATTACTTCGACTGAGGATTAGGATTCAGCATTTTTGTTTCCTTTAGGCTTCTGCGATGACTTTTGCAAGTCGTTTCTTCGACTTCCCCCGGCATTCGGTTGTTTTTTTTTTCTCTTTTCATGTTTTTCGAGAGCTATAATTTAGAGGAAAACCTTTAAATTCCAAATACATCGCTCAGAGGGAGAGGGGATTTTCGCCGTTGCACCATTAAATTTATTTTTTCTCTTTCTGAATTCTTTGTCCATAATATGAATTATTATACCAGAAAACGATAAAAGTTATATATTAGAAAAGGTACCGTTGTTTTTATAAGGCAACTTACCCAAGTTTTTAGGGGCGGGGTGGCTCAGTCGGTAACGCACCAGGCTCGTATCTGCAATTCCCAGGTTTGAGTCCCAGCTGGGTCACCGTTGAGATTTATCTCCGCAAAATTCCCCGCCCTGCCCACGGCCAGCAGGGGACACCGATGGGCTTAGCTAAAGGCCGCTCGTCCGTCGGATGGGACGTTAAGCCGTGACCCCGTGTGAGGGGGAGAGCCATACCCTGTGCACTTTAAAAACACGCTGGATTGCCTTGACGGGAGGCTACCATCTGTCTCTCAACAGCTGTTCCAGTGGGTCCCCTCCCCCAACCTTCTCTGAGCCTTTGGGGTTCATGTGACCTGGCCATTTAGCCCATTGTGTGCAAAAAGGTGCCGCTCAAAGGTAACACAACCCAAGTTTTTAAAAAACCTCGCTGTCTTATCAGACCTTACATAACAATAAAACTCACTTTATCTTACAATTACAATAGTTATTAAGTGTTAATAGCTAGGCAAGTGTGAAAAAAAAGCACCAAACCGCTTACGGGATTCAAACTTGGAATCCCTGGTTGAGATATCAGCTGAGAGTTAAACAGCTGACGATTCACATTTGCTTACGGTTTGATGGTAATACTGTTTTGATGCAAAGAAGCATTATCATGTATTTCAATATTTCGGGATGCACCACGCGCTTTATTCGGGATGTTAAGCCCTGGGTCACGGCTTAACGTCCCATGATTCGCAATATTTCGGGATGCAAACGTTATTTATACAGTTTTAGATCTAAGCAGTCTTTGGGAGGCAGCCATTTGATATAAATGATAGAACTCAATTTCTGTGATAATCACAATAGACATTACGTGTTAATAATTAGTGATGTGTGGAAAAATTGGCATTTCTCTTCCAGGATTCAAATTCGGGATCTCCTGGAACTTTTTTTTCGTTGTTGTGTTCTTCGGAAACCCAAGTATTGCCAACCAACACTAATCCAACCAACTTAAGCCAATATAATATATAAAGAAGAAAGTTTGTTTGTTTGTCTGTCAGCTTATGTACTCATCCCCCAGCAGAGCTAGAGGCTTCAAACTTTGCATGAAGGTTCCCTTCACCAGGGGAAGAATATAGACTATTTGCGGACCCACTAGGGTCAACCGAAATTGGGGTGGACGGGTTTCAATTTCTCAAAATTCCCATAGACTTAGCATTAACGGTTAAAATTTATTCAAAATGACTGTTGCTACTAGTATATTAAAAAAAAGGAATACGTCACACTAAACTAATCTCTAATTTCGAGTGATTAAACACAAAAAGTTAAAAGTTATTCAAAATAACTGTTGCCGCCAATAACTTTAAAATAATGAATGCATCAAACTAATTATTTTCTGATTTCGCGTAATAAACTCATTGTTCAGTTTTCTGGATCCAGAGCGCGAGCCTCCGTGAATATTGAAGTTCTAATTAAGCACGAGCGAAACACGAGATATTTTGTTCAAATGAATGCTTCGAAACCTAAATTCGTGTCGGAAGTTAAAATCTTTATTTTGAAAAATATGCAAAAGTTAATAAAAATGTACACAAATAATTAATAAATATTTTAAATATTATGTTGAGTAATAAACAATTTTGTTTAATAACAATAATTCTTCAGTACCTTTACATTTTTTATGCACCTCAGACCAGAGTTAATTTTCCTTTGCTATAAAGTTTCATATGCCTGGCAAATTGTGCCCGAGGAACTCTGGTGGGTAAGAAGTGATTTGAAAAGTTAGATTATCTGAGCGAGGAAATTCTGGTTTTTGGTTCAGAAACTTCTGACGTGCGAATGATTATGGGTACCTCGAACTATGTCCATTTCATTCCTCCTCTAAAAGAGAGGGAGAAATTTTTAACCGGAGAGGCGGGTTGGGTTGTTTTGCCTCTGAGCGGCAGTTTTTTGCACACCATGGGCTCACATAGACCCCGAAGCCTCAGAGAAGGTTGGGGGAGGGAACCCACTGGAACAGCTGTTGGGAGACAGATGGTAGCCTCCCGTCAAGACCATCTAGCGTGTTCTTTAACGTGCACAGGGTATGGCTCTCCCGCAAACGGAGTACGGCTTAACGTCCCAACCGACGGACGGCGGCCAAGCTGCAGTCCGTCGGTTCTGCCTTTCTGTGCCAAGTTGCTCCTCAAGAAAGTATTTATTTTAAATAGGAATTATTGCGTTAGCTTAAAAAATGCTATGGGAAAACAGTAAAAGATATGCCTTTAACGTTGCGATGCTTTGAAAGACAATGTAAAGACTAAAGTGTACTATCATAATTTATGATATACGATTTATGACCAACAGAGTTTATTTGTTGATGATTTAATAGGTCATATTTGAAACACAAGTTGTTGTGGATTGGGGCGGGGGTGGCTCAGTCGGTAGCGCGCCAGGCTCGTAATCTGTAGTTCCCAGGTTCGAGTCCCAGCTGGGTCAGCGTTGAGATTTATCTCCGCAAAATTCCCCGCCCTGCCCACGGTCAGTAGAGGACACCGATGGGCTTGGAAAGGCCGCCGTCCGTCGGATGGGACGTTAAGCCGTGGCCCCGTGTGTGGGAGAGCCATACCCTGTGCACGTTAAAGAACACGCTGGATGGCCTTGACGGGAGGCTACCATCTGTCTCCCAACAGCTGTTCCAGTGGGTGCCCTCCCCCCAACCTTCTCTGAGCCTTCGGGGTCCATGTGACCTGGCCATTTAGCCCATGGTGTGCAAAAAAGTGCCGCTCAGAGGTAAAGCAAACCAAAACCAAATGTTGTGGATTGTTTTCACCTTTGAGCGGCACTTTTTTTGCAAACAATCGGTTAAATGGCTAGGTAACAAAGACCCTAAGAGCTCAGAGAAGGTTGGGGAAGGGGACACACTGGACAGAGTTCAGAAGAGAAATAGAAACCTTCGGTCAAGCATCCAGCATGTTCTTTACAGCACACAGGGTGTTACTCTCTTGTACAGTCGCTGAAAAAAGTATCCGAACACTATGGTTGATTACAGAATTCAGAAAAAATATCTGGCAACCTTCGTGTCACGTGACACGAAGGTTGCCAGATCACTAATTTCTAAAAAAATCGTTGCCAGTTATTTTTTTCTGAATTCTGTAATCAACTACGGTGTTCGGATACTTTTTTGAGCGGCTGTACGTGGTCATAATATTTTGATACTGGATCGTGTGGGCTCACTCACGGAAATATTGAGCGTGTGCAATTACAGTTCACAGCAAACTGGAGCGTGTGCAGTAACTGCACACGCTCCAGTTTGCTGTGAATGGTAACTGGAGCGTGTACAGTTGCTGTACACGCTCCAGATATTTTTCCTGAATTCTGTAATTACATGACACGAAGGTTGCCAGATCACTAATTTCTAAAAAATCGTTGTCAGATATTTTTTCTTAATTCTGTAATCAACCATAGCGTTCGGATACTTTTTTGAGCGACTGTAGGTGGTCATATTATTTTGATACTAGATCTTGTGCGCTCACTCACGGAAATATTGAGCGTGTGCAGTTACCGTTCACAGCAAACTGGAGTGTGTGCAGTAACTGCACACGCTCCAGTTTGCTGTGAACGGTAACTGGAGCGTGTACAGTTGCTGTACACGCTCCAGATATTTTTCCTGAATTCTGTAATCACGTGACACGAAGGTTGCCAGATCACTAATTTCTAAAAAAAACCGTTGCCAAATATGTTTTCTGAATTCTGTAATCAACCATGGTGTTCGGATACTTTTTTGAGCGACTGTACATGGAGCCACTGCTTGAAGTTCCATCCGATGAAAGATGGCCTTTCGAAGTCCACCGGTGTTCTACACAAAGGATCGGAGAAAGCAGATTTCTTTGAGTGATGAGAAACTGCGGTTTACAGATAATAGATAAGACTCTGGTAAAGAATTGAATAGCAGTTTAATAATTTTAACCGAAAACCTAGTAAACGTGCGGAAGCGTATTGAAAACTAATAGAATTAACCTTTAAAAAATAATACATACACTTTTGATTTATAAGCAGAGTAAGCTGAGAAATCAGTCATTATCATGATCATCATCATCCTCAAGCAGCCATGGGCTACGAAGGTCCAACCAGACCGTGCAATTTTGTTCTCCAAGCAAGTCTGTCCTGAGCTACATCTGTTGCATCCGGCCACTGCACACCAATTCTAACAAGGTCCTGTTTCACATTGTCTGCCTACCGCATCCTAGGACTAACCCTCTTTCTGAGGCCTGTAGGCACACTGTTCATAATTCTATTTGCTAATCTATAATTATCCATATAAGCAACATGGCCAAACCAAGAGAGTCTCTTTCTGCACAATATGATGCTTAAAGGAGGTTGCCGACTCCTTTGCCTAACCTCATCAAAATTGAACCACCTAATGCCCATGATATTGCGTAAGCATCTAGTTTCCTGTTATCTTGTTTACAAAGCGTCCAAGTTATACTACCATAACTAACTCTAGAAAGAACCAAAGTATTATACAATCTAATTTTAGTCTTTAGGTGTATACGTCTTTTTCTCCACACTCTTCAAAGATTCTTAAACGTCCCGGCAGCAATCCCTATTCGTCTGTTAATCTCATGCCTCACATCACCAGTATCTGTTACATAGCACCCAAGATAATTAAAACTGTGACACCTGCTCAAGACTGCAACCATTCAGATTAACTGAATCATAGCCTGCCTGACCAATTTTCATCACTTTAGTTTTCTCTCTGTTTATAACCAAACCTACTCTACTACCAGTCTCATCAACGGCTCGGATGAAAGAGTTCATCTCATCAACATCATTTGCCAGAAGGGCTAAATCATCAGCATAATCTAAATCAGAAATTTTCCTATCTCCAGCCCATTTAAGGCCAAAATCTTTCCCTTGAAGTGAATTTCGCATAACATAATCAATAACCAAGCTAAAGAGAAAAGGAGACAAATTGCACCCTTGTCGAACACCAGAAGTAATGCTAAACCAATTGCTACAAGCCTTACCAACTCTCACACACGACTCAGTGTTATTATAGAGAGCTTTCATAATGTTAACTAAGTTGTCTGGTATACCATATGATCTCACAATCAACCACAAATTATGACGATCAACAGAGTCGAAAGCCTCTTTGAAATCAACAAAGCTAGCAACCAAAGGTTTCTGAAACTCTAAACATTTCTCAAGATTCTGCCTAAGTGAAAATATCTGATCTACACATTCCCTACCACTTCTGAATCCACATTGCTCATCACGCAATTGCCTGTCAACCAGATTCTTAATTCTATTAAGCACAATCATGCAAAGAACCTTCCCTGGAACAGAGAGCAGGCTGATACTCCTATAGTTATCACAAGAACTGCGATCACCTTTTTGAAAATAGGTATAATAATAGCTCTGGTAAAATCTTTAGAAACCGTGCCTTTATCATAAAAGATATTCAGAATTTCAGTCATCCAAGTGGTAACCGAAACATTCCCAGCTCTAAGCATTTCCGTAGTAATTTCATCTACTTCTGGGGATTTATGAAGTTTAAGCTTAGAAATAGCCAAAATAACTTCACATTGTGTTATAGCGCCAACATTAAAGTCACCAATGCATCTATCATCGTTGCAAACAATGGGAGTAGAACTAACCACATTGTTTAGAATATCACTGAAATGCTCAGCCCACCTAGCCATGACAGAATCCCCACCTTCTATAACTTTACCTTGTTTATCCTTCAATCCCTGTATACCTGTCCGTTTTCTATCACATAAAACATTAACTGTCTGGTACAGCTCTCTGCTGTTGTGCTGCCTAATTGCTTCCTCGGCTTTGTCAGCCAAGCCATCAAGCCAAAGATTCTTATCAGCAGCTAACTGATCCTTTACACGTTTATTAAGCTCTCTGTAATGCTTTCTATTAGGACTGTAGGGTATTGATTACGGACATTCCTGCAAACAGAGCATAAATTTAGGGATACGACTTAGATTCTTGTTTCTCGTGTTAGTGAAGACCAGGTCGGGATCTGAAAAAAGGGGAGAATTGTGTTGATTTATCTTTGAGCGCCACTTTTTTTTGCACAAAATAGGCTAAATGGTCAATTTACATGGATCCAAGGGCTCAGAGAAGGTTAGGAGAAGGGGACCTACTGTGACAATTGTCAGGAGACAGATGGTAATCTCTCGTCAAGGCCATCCATGGTGATCTTTAACGTTTATAGGGTATGACTATCCTGTGTACATCGGATGGGCTACGGACATGCTCCATCCAATGAGCTTTCCATCGGTGACACCTAATAATCGAGGGTAGGGCGGGGTGTTAGGAAAGATAAATCTCAACGCTGGCCCAGATGGGACTCGAATCTGGGAACTGCAGATTACTGCCCGGTGCGCTACCAATTGAACCAATCCCTACCCCATAAATGGAGGGGAGGAGTTCAAAGGAAAGAGGTGGGTCAAGATCGAGTCGGAATGAACTGGAATGCCACTTCGGAATATACCTTTTCCCTCCATTTTTATGGCTTAACAAACTCCGTGAAAAATAAGATTTATGGATGTTTTATTTTATTTTTTGTGCCTTGGGTCTTGTTACAAGTTTTCTCAAAGGGGGAATAACCCTTTAACCCCCCTAGATTACACCCTTAGAAACACATGATTATAGACCGTATTTGAAGAAAAAGGTGGCCTAAATCCTATTTTGGCAAGTTGAACTGAGTGTAGGAATTTTGAATAAAGGTTCTAGCTTTGTTTTCAGTGTTTGAGGTAAAAACAAATTATATTTCTGGCTTTAAATGTTAACCCTATACCACATTATAAACCTATTTGAATAAAACTGAGTCTTGCAAGCAATTTAAAATGGAACTGATTATTTTTCTCTTGAGATGTTAAAAAAAATTAAACATTTAAGCCTAAAATGTACCAGAATTAGTTAAATAGTGGCTGATATAAGCACTTCAATTCCGAGACAGCATCATTTCAGCTTTTTGTTCTAAAAGTTTAAAAAAAATGGATCATATCTAATTATATTTCAGATAACTTCATTTGTAAGCACACATATACATATCGCAAGGTATCATGTACGATGTTAACTCAATTTTCGAGACTGGTAAGGAAATTGCCATGCGACACAAAATGCAATAAAGATACGAATGTTAATCACTTCAAGAGCCAAATGAAAAGCTCTCTGAAAATTGCTAAACTGAAACATAAGGAAATGAAGATGACAATCACCTTTCATTCAGTTAACCGTCAAGCAAATTAAATGAGATGCGTTCTCTTCTCTGAATAAATGTGTCTTCAGAAGAAATTACTAATTTTTATCTTTCTCGAATTATCCATATTTGCTCGTGCCTAATGATTTGCTGCTCGTGTCACAACACAGCAGAAGAATGTTTCTTTGAATCGTGGCAAAAGAATACTCGCAAGAAAATGAAAAGCTTAGGAGGAATTCCAATTAGTTCCGGATGAAAAGCTTGAAAAATAACTCGAAGAAATCTTTGTTACGTTGTCATTGTAATTTTTTTTTAGGTAATATAAGAAAAGAGAAGGCTTCTTAGAATATTTTTCGTTTAGGCTTCATTCTTTTGTAATATATTTTTTGTTTTCACAGATGTGTTATAGCGAGGAAGTATAAAGTGATATGTTTATGTTATATTATCATTTATATCATATCTTTTCATAGTTTAAGATATTTACAGTTGCAGACAATATATTTACAGTTGCAGACAATATATTTCTGTCATTAGTATTATCAAATAACGAAAATGTCATCTGATCCAGTTAGAAGCGTTCCTCTTTATGTCAATTAGAGAAGGCTTCACTTTATGCTGGTTAGAGAAACTCCATTCTATAATAATTGGAGAAGAAGGCTCCACTTTATGTCAATTAGAGCAGGTTCCACTTTATGCCTATCAGAGAAGGGGCGGGGGTGGCTCAGTCGGTAGCGCGCCAGGCTCGTAATCTGCAGTTCCCAGGTTCGAGTCCCAGCTGGGTCAGCGTTGAGATTTATTTCCGCAAAAATTCCCCGCCCTGCCACGGTCAGTAGGGGACACCGATGGGCTTGGAAAGGCCGTCGTCCGTCGGATGGGACGTTAAGCCGTGGCCCCGTGTGCGGGAGAGCCATACCCTGTGCACGTTAAAGAACATGCTGGATGGCCTTGACAGGAGGCTACCATCTGTCTCTCAACAGCTGTTCCAGTGGGTCCCCTCCCCTAACCTTCTCTGAGCCTTCGGGGTCCTTGTGGCCTGGCCATTTAGCCCATGGTGTGCAAAAAAGTGCCGCTCAGAGGTAAAACACCCAACCCAACCAATCAGAGAAACTCCACTTTATGCCAATTAGAGAAGATTCCACTATTTGCCAATTAGAGAAGGCTTCACTTTATTCTGGTAGAGAAACTCCATTCTATGATAATTAAAGAATAAGGCTCCACTTTATGCCAATTGGAGAAGGTTCCACGTTATGCGAATCATAGAAATTCCACTTTATGCCAATTAGAGAAGGCTCCACTTTATGCTAGTCAGAGAGACTCCATTGTATGACAATTGGAGAAGAAGGCTCCACTTTATGCCAGTTAGAAGGGATTTACGTACATCTCATGAACCTCTAGACAGGAAAAATGGTAATGTGCCCATGTGCCCATATAGACTGACGTCTCTTCAATCTTCTAGAAAACATCGGATTGAAATGTTTTTCTCTTTCACAACATGAGGAAAGGAAGTAATGTAATAGAAATGACTCTGGGAATTTTAATGATAGGTAATACAAGTTTATTACCAAATCCTGTAAAAGTTTTGCAATAAAATAATATACATAGCACATAATTTATAGCATGCAATATGTACTAACACTTAAAAATCAGATTACTGATTGTTTTAAATTTAACATATTTTCTCCCCAGTTTTTTTCTTCTGTAATATGCAAATTACACTAAATTTTGAAAGCATTAGGGCATTTTCATGTCGGCTAAATGGAACGTTGTGGTCAAAGCTTCCTAACTACGGAATAAGAGTTTCTTTTAGCAAAATGTCGCAAGCAAATAAATAAATAAATACCCCCTCAAGCAGCTGCTTGCCATAGAGGTCTGACAGGAGCCTGTCAGTTTATATGCCATAGTAGAAGATCTGAGAGGATGGCAGGACCACAGAAGAAAAAGGACACATACATCCATGCCTTACCCGGGGCTCGAACCCAGGTCCCTTAGATCAGTAGCCAAGCGTTCTAACCACTCGGCCACGGGACGGCAATGTCACGAAACTGTAAATCTAAAAAATTCTCAAATCATTATAAAAAAAACCAAAATCTTGTTTTTGCACAATATTAGAATTCTGGAAATTCAAATATTTAACAAACATAAATGTTTCTAATGGTAAATTTTTACATCAAATATTATAACAAATCGTTTTTTAAAGAAAATGTAATTTTACAAGTTTATGTAATGGCTCTTTTAGGTGCCATGAATTTTGAAAATGTTTCGGACAGGCGTAACAGAAGCGTCTGCTGTCAAATATTTCAGCTTCAATAAATCTTTAAAGCAAATATTGCTTAAAATCGAAATTTGGCTAACTTTGTAATCTATATCTTTTGTGGCATTTCTCTGCAAAAAGCTTATAGGTTGGGTTGTTTTCCCTCTGAGCGGCACTTTTTTGCACACAATGGGCAGGTCACAAGGACCCCGAAGGTTCAGAGAAGGTTGGAGGAGGGGACCCACTGGAACAGCTGTTGGGAGACAGATGGTAGCCTCCCATCAAGGCCATCCAACGTGTTCTTTAACGTGCACAGGGTATGGCTCTCCCGCACACGGGGCCACGGCTTTACGTCCCATACGACGGATGGCGGTCTTTCTACTGACCGTGGCCCATCGGTGTCCCTACTGACTGTGGACAGGGAGTTTTGCGGAGATAAGTCTCAACTCTGACTCGATCCTGGGAACTGCAGATTACGAGTGTGGCACGCTACTTACTGTGCCACCCCTATGGGTTAATGTGTTATATTATTAGTTAAGCTTATGAGAGGTCTCTGAGTGGGTCTTGAACTACAGATATTTGCAACTTGTTTTTAGTCCTTCTAAATATGATAAAGAAATAATTTTGTTGCTACTTAAATGAATAAAACTCTTGAATGCCGATGCTGTATTACGTTGGCACCTCTAGATAAGTGCCTAACGTGCCTTATGAGAAATCCGGCCTTGATAGGTAAGGAGGTTTTCGCAGTCGGTAGCCGGTCATAATCGTAATTTACAGTTCCCAGGTTTGAGTTCCAATGTACCTGTTCTCCTGTCGGGCAGAAAAGTAACACCGTTGGGTTGGGCTTGGAAAGGCAGCTCTTCATCGAATGGAAATTTAAACTGTGTCCGGATGTGCATGAGAACAATACCCTATGCACGGGAGGGGGAGCAGGGAGGCTCAGTCGGTAGCGCGCCACACTCATAATCTACAGTTCCCAGGTTTGAGACCAGTCTGGGACTGCGATGAGATTTTTTTCCGCAAAACTCCCCACCCTGCGCTTATTCAGTATGAGACGCCGATGACTTTAGAAAGACCCCCGTCCGTCGGATGGAACATAAAGCCGTGTACGGATGAACCATATCCTGCACACATTAAATAGCACGCCGGAGAGCCTTGATGGGAGGCAACCATCTGTCTCCTAACAGCTGTCCAGTGTGTTTCATCTTCCTAACCTTCTCTGAGCCCTTCCGGGTCCTTGTGGCCTGACGATTTAGCACATTGTGTCAAAAAGCCACTGCTCAGAGGTAAAACAATCCAACCCTGTACACGTTAATAAACACTCTGGATGGCCTTGACGAGAGGCTCCCATCTATCTCCTAATAACTGTCCTGTGGTTCCCCTTCCCCCAAGCTCTCTCATCTCTTAAGGTTCTTGTGACCTGGCCATTTAGCCCACTCTCCACAAAACGTTGTTTGATCAGGTTGTTGGGTTGTTTTACCTCTGAGCGGCACTTTTTTGTACACCATGGGCTAAATGGCCAGGTCACATGGACCCCGAAGGCTCAGAGAAGGTTGGGGGAGGGGACCCACTGGAACAGCTGTTAGGTGACAGATGTTAGCATCCCGTCAAGGCCATCCAGCGTGTTCTTTAACGTGCAGAGGGTATGCCTCTCCCGAACACGGGGCCACGGCTTAACGTCTCACCCTACTGACGGTGGCCTTTCCAAGCCCATCGGTGTTCCCCACTGACCGTGGGCAGAGCGGGGGAATTTTGTGGAGATAAATCTCAACGCTGGACTCGAACATGGGAACTGCAGATTACGAGCCTGGCGCGCTACCAACTGAGCCACCTCCGCCCCCTTGTTTGATCAGAAGTCAAATAAACCAACCCAACAACGTGTTACATACATCATTTTTTGCTAAATATTACTTTTGAAACGTTTTCACAAAACATTTAAAGATATAAATTATACTTCTTTTGGTAAAATGTCTCTTTTGAAATTTTAAATAATTAAAAAACAATTTTTGGGTCACTCTGCTTTCTCTCTGGTAAAGTGAAAATTAACTTTTTTTACTAATTTTTGTGTAACTCATCCTCTTTCTTAACGCTGTCAACAATATCGTTTTACAAATTTTAACTGAAGTGATTATATTTTCGCCTATGACTTCCCCATTATTAATTGAAGTATGTTTCTACTTTTCCATTACGAAAAAAACAAGAGAATTTGTGTTCCCCCATTACGAGAAAACAAGAGAATTTGTGTTCCCCCATTACGACAAAACAAGAGAATTTGTGTTCCCCCATTACGACAAAACAAGAGAATTTGTGTTCCCCCATTACGACAAAACAAGAGAATTTGTGTTCCCCCATTACGACAAAACAAGAGAATTTGTGTTCCCCAATTACGACAAAACAAGAGAATTTGTGTTCCCCCATTACGACAAAACAAGAGAATTTGTGTTCCCCCATTACGACAAAACAAGAGAATTTGTGTTCCCCCATTACGAGAAAACAAGAGAATTTGTGTTCCCCCATTACGAGAAAACAAGAGAATTTGTGTTCCCCCATTACGACAAAACAAGAGAATTTGTGTTCCCCCATTACGAGAAAACAAGAGAATTTGTGTTCCCCCATTACGACAAAACAAGAGAATTTGTGTTCCCCCATTACGACAAAACAAGAGAATTTGTGTTCCCCCATTACGACAAAACAAGAGAATTTGTGTTCCCCCATTACGACAAAACAAGAGAATTTGTGTTCCCCAATTACGACAAAACAAGAGAATTTGTGTTCCCCCATTACGACAAAACAAGAGAATTTGTGTTCCCCCATTACGACAAAACAAGAGAATTTGTGTTCCCCCATTACGAGAAAACAAGAGAATTTGCGTTCCCCCATTACGACAAAACAAGAGAATTTGTGTTCCCCCATTACGACAAAACAAGAGAATTTGTGTTCCCCCATTACGACAAAACAAGAGAATTTCTGTTCCCCCATTACGAGAAAACAAGAGAATTTGTGTTCCCCCATTACGACAAAACAAGAGAATTTGTGTTCCCCCATTACGACAAAACAAGAGAATTTGTGTTCCCCCATTACGAGAAAACAAGAGAATTTGTGTTACCCCATTACGACAAAACAAGAGAATTTGTGTTCCCCCATTACGACAAAACAAGAGAATTTGTGTTCCCCCATTACGACAAAACAAGAGAATTTGTGTTCCCCCATTACGAGAAAACAAGAGAATTTGTGTTCCCCCATTACGAGAAAACAAGAGAATTTGTGTTCCCCCATTACGACAAAAAAAGAGAATTTGTGTTTCCCCATTACGACAAAACAAGAGAATTTGTGTTCCCCCATTACGACAAAACAAGAGAATTTGTGTTCTCCATTACGAGAAAACAAGAGAATTTGTGTTCCCCCATTACGAGAAAACAAGAGAATTTGTGTTCCCCCATTACGACAAAACAAGAGAATTTGTGTTCCCCCATTACGAGAAAACAAGAGAATTTGTGTTCCCCCATTAAGAGAAAACGAGAGAATTTGTGTTCCCCCATTACGACAAAACAAGAGAATTTGTGTTCCCCCATTACGACTCGTAGAAAATTTATGTTCTCCATTTTTTGACTCTCAAGAATATTGAGTTCTTCCATTATGACTCTCAAAAAGACTAAGTTCCTGAATTAAGACTTGCATGATATTTGTGCTCCCCGATTCAAGTCATAGAAAGTTAATATTCCTGTAGGATGATTCACTGGAGATTTATGAATCACTATTATGACTTTCAGAAAATCTATGTTCATTCATTAACACTTTAGTAGGTCTATATTCCTATATTACAATTCGCATGATGATTATGTTCTCCTAATAGGACTAACAGAAGTTAATATTCCTATCTTATGAGTCGCAGGGTGTTCATGATCTTTAATTACGACTCTAGTCACAGAAAGTCTATATCTTCCCATTAACACTTTCAGGAGTTTATGTTCCTATATTATAACTCGTATGACATTTATGTTCCTCAAATAAAATTCACAGAAAATCAATGCTCGTATATGAGGATTAACAAGAGATTTATAATATTTTATTGTATCTCGCAGAAAGTCTATGTTGCTCCATTAAAACTGTCAGCAGTAATATGTTCCTACATTAAAACTATCAGGAGGTATACTTTTCCCAAACACGGCTCACAGAAAGTTAATTTTCCTGGAATGACCCGCAGGAAGTTTGTGGTTATTTATTTGACTCATAGATAACCAATGACTCTCACGATGTTTCCCAAATAATGCTCACAGCTTCCTGTATTATGGCGTACGGAATGTTTGTGATCCTTTATTTTGAATCGAAGAAAAAGTCTATTCCTGCAGTTTGACTCCAAGAAAATGCATGTTCTTGTATTTTAACTAAAATAAACTCTTCCTTCACTATTATTTTCAGAGTTATATTCCTCCATTAGAATTCACAGAAGGTTGTTAACACAGAAAGTATGTCATGTTCTTGTATGATGGCTCTCAGGAGGTTTATAATCCCTTATTATGATTCGCAGAAAGTCTCTGCCCCTCCTTTGTGACTTTCAGAAGGTCTCTGTTCTTTCATTACGACTCTCAGTAGGTCTATGTTCTTCCACTACAACTTACAGAAGATCCGTGTCCCTTCATTACGCTATCAAGAGGTCTGTGTTCCTTCATTACGACTTTCAGATCTATGTTCTTTCATTGACTCTCAGGAGGTCTGTGTTCCTTCACTACAACTTTCAGAAGATCCGTGTCCCTTCATTACGCTATCAAGAGGTCTGTGTTCCTTCATTACAACTTTCAGATCTATGTTCTTTCATTACGACTCTCAGGAGGTCTGTGTTCCTTCACTACAACTTTCAGAAGATCCGTGTCCCTTCATTACGCTATCAAGATCTGTGTTCTTTCTTTACGACTATCAAGAGACTGTGTTCCTTCATTACGACTTTCAGGAGATCTATATTCTTTCATTTCGACGTTCAGGAAGTCTGTTCTTTCTTTACGATTTTCAGATCTGTTATTTCATTGCGACTTTCAAGAGATCTCTCTCTCATTAAGACTTTCAGTAGTTCTATGTTCCTATATTATGACTCGCATGATGCTTATGTTTCGCTGATAGAGCTTTCAGAATCTAGGGAATCAAAATAAAAGGAACATATTGTAACACCATTAGACAGCTTCTTAAGCGTTTTTCTTGCGAACAACTGAATCCTAAACATTTAGCTTCAGAAACATAAAAAAAATTCGATTTTTAATAGCTTTTTTTTTCCACTCGGGAAACAAAACCGTTGCTTACAAACTGATATCATCCTGTCTATTTTTTTCATCTTAAGGGATCTGATAAGTCTTTGATTTAGTTACAAAAATAAAGTGTTCTGCTGTATACTTTTCGCAAGAAGTTTCTCCTGCTTAATTATATTTTATTCACTTTCCTCCGTTTTGGCTTGCATCTGTTCGTTTTCGATTACTGGAAACTTCGGAGTTCGTTCAGTATGGAAGTTAAAAACAGAAAGTAATTAAGAACTTGGCCAATCTCATTGTCTGTAATAGCAAGTAGCGGAAGGGGAGTTAATGGAAAAACAGCGACCTACAGAAAAAAGAGAAAATGTCTTATTCTCGCTGCATCTTATTTGCGTTCCTTATGTCAAGTACTTCTTTTTTTTTCGTATTATTTTGTTGTTTCCTCTCTTGTGTCAGGGAACGACTACAGAGAGATATTTAACTTCATGATTTAAACAGCCAGGAAAGAAGTTCAATTACTGCGTCGGTGTTTTATTATTCAAATTGTTCTACTTTTTTCCCTTTCTCGTAAGAAGTGTGAAGAACTTATTGTGAGCATGAAGATGATCAAGCTCAAGGTTTTCGACTAGAAACAAGTTTTTTTCGGAGGTGATTTTATAAACTAAGAAGAGTGGCTTTTCGAAATCGGATTCTCTATTAGGGCTTCTAGTGATTATGAATGGTTAGGATTATTAAATGCTTCGTGCAATTGATGGACAAATTTTGTTATACGCTGACCGAGGCGGAGATTGGCTCAATCGGTAGCAAATCAGACTCTTAATCTTTAACTCTCAGGTTCGAGTCTCATCAGTGCTAGCGTTGAGATTTACCTCCGCAAAACCCTCATCCTGCCCTCAGTCAGAAAGAGGACACAAATGGCTTTGAAAGGCGGCCTTCCGTGGATAGGATGTAAAACCGTGGCTCATTGTACAGAAGGGCCATACCCCGTGCACGTTAAAGAACACGCTGAATGCCTTGACGGGAATATTCCATCTGTCTTTAACAGCTGTCCAGTGTCTTCTTCTCAACACCAACTTCTCTAATTTTTTGGTGTCCTTGTGGCCTTGCCATTAAGCCCAATGTATCAAAAATGTGACGTCAGAGGTAAAGCAACATAATCTATCGGGCGGGATGGGGATTTTTAGGAGAGCCGCTGACCAGAGCCTTAATATTTTGTATGAAACACTCAAAGTCTAACCTCTCATTCAATGCTCTGAGTAGATTATATATTTTTGTAAAGCACACAGTTAATAATATTACATTGATTATGTATATATAAAATACTAACATTTAAATTTCCACATAGACATACAGTATTTATTATTAGCTGAACAGTACCCTGCCGGGTGTTACTTTATTAAAAGTGACACCCGAACAGCCCCGGGTGCTGTTCAGCTAATAATGTCTATGTGTTTTTTAAATTACTAATCTCCCCCTCCCTCCTCCGACATTTTAGGGAGGATTCAACACGAAAAAAAATTCCCTGCGTTTGCGTTGGTCATTAATGACGTCAGCGCTTTCTCTCATAGCCCGTAGTTTACTCTCTACCTAAACTATGGAGATTTTTATTTCCATTATGACAGATTTTGCTGACCTATGGGTCCCGTGATGCATGACCGAATAGTCCAAATTTCCTATGCTGCACTCCCCCCACCCCGTATGCCCCTGTAGTTGGTTAAAAAATTAGATTCCTACTTAGACCATAGCTTCGTTTCTACACAAATTGTCGCGGCCAGTACCTCGCTTCTAATCTGCATATTCTCTCTTTTACTGCACTAACGGTTAGTTTTGTAAGAATCCCCTCCCCTTCTGACACTTAGATTCTTAGAAGGAACAGCTGTTGGGAGACAGATGGTAGCCTCCTATCAAGACCATCCAGCATGTTCTTTAACGTGCACAGTGCTCTCCAACACACGGGATCACAGCTTAATGTTCCATCCGGTAGACGGCGGCCTATTCAAGCCCATCGGTGTCCCCTACTGACCGTGGGCAGGGCGGGGAATTTTGGGAGATAAAGCTCAACACTGGCCCAGCTGGGACTCGAACTTGGGAACTGCAGATTGCGAGGCTGGTACACTACCGACTGAGCCATCCCCGCCCCGTTGCTTAGAGGTGAAACACCCATCCTCATTCTACTATGGTAAGAAAAATTATATCGAAGGTTTCTATTAAGCCGTTGTTCCTCGAATTGAGCGTTAAGATGTGTACAACAGAGCCACATTATTTGCACGTTAAAACCACTCCACTTCTAAGCGCACGTTAAAACCACTCCCCTTCTGACACTTAGGATAGCACAGATTCAAAACGAAGAATCATTCTGTGTATCGGTCCCAAGCTATGGAAATTTTTATTTCGGCAGATTTCATGTTCTGTGACTCTCGATGTATTTGATGAAAAGGTCCCGAATTTCACAGATGCGTTCCCCTGCCTGACCCTGTGTGGTTTAAAAACTCAGGTCCCTAGCTGAAATGCGACGCCTTAAATTAATAATGCCTTTAGAAATATGGGGAATCTGGCAACGGCAGCAGATTTAAATGTTATTTTGACTCTTACGTTCACAGTTGTGGAGTAGAAAATGGCAACAATAAATTTGACAGCGATTATCGTTTCCCGTACGAATGTCATGATACATACGTTTGCTTCCATCAAATACCCCTTTAAGAATTTCGACTTGACATTTGGCACCGCAATCCAGACCAAAAACATTCTCTGAAAATCTGGAGCGTCTACTAAGATATCCCGATAAGTTACTGCTGCCAAAGAAACACAGACACAGACATCTTTTATTATTGTGGGTGAAAAGGAGCATGATAAGCTAATGTACAAGATATTAAAAGTAAATAGCATAATTGTGACGTGGGCTTTTGAAAATGCCCGTTCTGCTCTCGGTCAGAGAGGCGATTTCCATAGGATCGGAAAGGCCATCGAATGTTGGATGGGGAGTTAAGCCGTAATCTGGTGTGCGGGAGAGCCATACCATGTGTACGTTAAAGAATACGTTGGATGGCATTGACGGAAAGCCACTATCTGTCTCCTAAAAGCCATCCAGTAGATCCCCATACCAAACCATCTCTGCGCTCTTGCCTTCGTGAATCAATGGCTTTTTAGCACACAATGGGCAGGTCACAAGGACCCGAAGGCTCAGAGAAGGTTGAAGGAGGGGACCCACTGGAACAGCTGTTAGGAGACAGATGGTAGCCTCCTATCAAGACCATCCAGCATGTTCTTTAACGTGTACAGGGTATGGCTCTCCCACACACGGGATCACAGCTTAATGTTCCATCCGGTAGACGGCGGCCTATTCAAGCCCATCGGTGTCCCCTACTGACCGTGGTCAGGGCGGGGAATTTTGCGGAGATAAAGCTCAACACTGGCCCAGCTGGGACTCGAACTTGGGAACTGCAGATTGCGAGGCTGGTACGCTACCGACTGAGCCATCCCCGCCCCGTTGCTTAGAGGTGAAACACCCATCCTCATTCTACTATGATGAGAAAAATTATATCGAAGGTTTCTATTAAGCCGTTGTTCCTCGAATTGAGCGTTAAGATGTGTACAACAGAGCCACATTATTTGCACGTTAAAACCACTCTGGTGGTCTTTAAAAGAAACCTTCCATAACGCTCTCTGAATATCTAATGGTTCCCATTCCCCTACTTACCTCTGTATCCTGGTATCCGTGCGATCTAGCTATTTTGACCATTGTGTGCACGAAAGAGTGTGCCTAACAGCTACTCTCGTGTACATAGAAGGCTAAATGGATGATCACAAGGACCACAAAGTATCAGAGTTAGGTAGGGGAATGAGACCCAATGGATACTTGTTAGGAAACAAAACTCTCATTCGACAAATATCGAATATTTTAATAGGTTCCGATAAATACGTAATTAATGTAATCTCAGTTGTATTAAAGCATCGGGAATAAATTCTGTACAGGATGTATAAGTGATGCGTTTCTTTATGGTTAAAATTAGCTCTATACCTATTTCTCTGAAAAAAGTTGAAGCCATTTAACAAACTTGATGAGTAACCCTATTCTCGTCTTCCTGGTCAAAAATTAAGCTGCATAATTGTTTGGTCCTTTCTAAAGTTAGTTATGGTAGTAAAACATGGACCCTTTGTTAACAACAGCAAACTTGATGCATTTGGTTCTAGATGTTTACGTGGTATCTTGGGATTAGGGGGGTTGACCTTGTAAATAGTGATGAGGTTAGGCGAAGGAGTCACCAACCAACTTTGAGCTAGTATATTGCGTAGAGAGAGATTGCATTGGTTATAGGTATTATCCTTGTGCATAACTAAACTACAGATTAGGAAATAAGGTTATGTATAGTGTACCTAAAGGCCTCAGGAAAAGAGGAAAGCCTGTGATGCGGTGGGCAGACAATGTCAAACAGGACCTATCTAGAATTGGAATCTAGAATTCATCTTTAGTGCAGATATTTAATTCTCATAGGCCCCATGGATATAGCCGCAAAATTCCCCGCCCTGCCCACGGTCAGTAGGGGACACCGATGGGCTTGGAAAGGCCGCCGTCCGTCGGATGGGACGTTAAGCCGTGGCCCCGTGTGCGGGAGAGTCATACCCTGTGCACGTTAAAAAACACGCTGGATAGCCTTGACGGGAGGCTACCATCTGTCTCCCAACAGCTATTCCAGTGGGTCCCCTCCCCCAACCTTCTCTGAGTCTTCGGTCTCCATGTGACCTGGCCATTTAGCCCATTGTGTGCAAAAAAAGTGCCGCTCAGAGGTAAAACAACCAAACCCAACCCATGGATATAGTGGAACGATCGCAGTGCATCTTTTGGTTAGGCCCCGAACTTTCGAAGAGCCATTCATAATTTTCCTCAAGTTCAGATCTAGAAAAAAATAAGGGGGGAGGGGAGAAACTCAGCTAAGACAAAAAAATATAAATGGGGAGACAAAAGACTCCATTTCCATTGCATTATAACATATACCCTTAAGTTTTGGAGGTCTTTAAAAAATTTCTTAAAAAATGCACGAAATATTAAAATAATTACTCCTCACGGAGCTGCTTGCCACAGAGGTCGAAGAGTTTAATACGCCATAGAGAGACCTGTGTGGAAGGCGAGACCTCAGTAAAAAGACAAGCACCGAGACCCGGGGACTCGAACCCTGATCTCTTGGCTCTGTAGCCAAGCGCGCTAACCACTTGGTCATCGTAACGACCTTGGATATGTAATATACACACAGTCGTATCAGAATAACATGACCACCTACCATAGTATATGTATGGTAGGTTGTCATATTATTCTGATACGACTGTATATATGCAGAACTTAAATAAAAATTTCCTCTATTTTTCTTAATAGCATTCTCAAGTAGGGAGATGCACCCTTTCACACACACACACACACACCCGCCTTAGATTTGTTCCTGTTTCCCCAATTTAGTTGGGTTGGGTTGTTTTACCTCTGAGCGGCGCTTTTTTGCACACCATGGGCTAAATGGCCAGGTCACATGGACCCCGAAGGCTCAGAGAAGGTTGGGGGAGGGGACCCACTGGAACAAGCTGTTGGGAGACAGATGGTAACCTCCCGTCCAGGCCACCCAGCGTGCTGTTTAACATGCACAGGGTATGGCTTTCCCGCACACGGGGCCACGGCTTAACGTCCCATCCGACGGACTGCGACATTTCCAAGCCCATCGACCCCCTACTGACCGTGGGCAGGGCGGGGAATTTTTGCGGAGATAAATCTCAACGCTGACCCAGCTGGGACTCGAACCTGGGAACTACAGATTACGAGCCTGGCGCGCTACCGACTGAGCCGCCACCCCCCCCCCCCCCCAAATTTAGTACAACTAAGCTTAAAAAATGCAGCTTGCGTTTCATTTGGACCTAGCATTAGAGTGTGCATTTTTAAAAATACATTGAATTACTGGAGGGAAAATGACTTTGCAAGTGATAATACATCGAATATTTACATATATTTGCTCGTTGTGGGTAAAATGTCTCCTTAATATCACAGTATTATCAGCATACAAATATATAGAAGACGAGGTATTGATATCATTAAAATAAATTGGGTATATCATTAATATAGATCAGGGTTGATATATTAGGTTGTTGATATCATTAATAAATAAATACCCCCTCAAGCAGCTGCTTGCCACAAGAGGTCTGACAGGAGCCTGTCAGTTTATATGCCATAGTAGAAGGTCTGAGAGGATGGCAGGACCTCAGCAGAAAAACGACACATACATCCATGTCTTACCCGGGGCTCGAACCCAGGTCCCTTAGATCAATAGCCAAGCGTGCTAACCACTCGGCCACGGGACGGCTTTATAAATCAAGAAAAGTAATGGTCCTAATATAGAGCCTTGAGGAGCTCCATAGCGAACTTGCTTGACTTCACTAGTGACGTTCCTAATTTTTGTTACAATAAATCTATCTTTTAAGTACTATTGAAGGAAGTAAAATAAATATTTCCTAATTCTTATGCTATGCACTTTATTAAGTAAGATCTCATGGTCTAATGTGTCGAATGCCTTTTGGAAATCAAGAAATAATGCTCCCACAATGTTGCTCTTGTTTAGGCTTACATTGATTTCATCATAAAAATGCTCCAGTAAATTTAGTGTTTCAGTGTTTCTTTGGAAGCCAAATTTGATTTTTAGAAATAAACTGGTAATTTTCTAGGTAATCCATAAGCACATTAGCAACATGTTTTTCCATTATTTTTACAATCGCTGGCAATGCAGAAATTGGTCTATAATTATCAACTGCTTCTTTGATCCGGACTTGTATTATTAGATTATTGACTATGTTTTTCTGAAGCTTAGTCACGACATTTGAAAAATAATCGTTAAAGCCATTAGCAATATCTTCGGTAGAATTTAAGTGTTTAATATTCTAATTCTCAAGGTAAGCTACTATTAGGGCCCACAGAATTTCGGTCACTTTTCGAGGAATCACTCCCGACCCAAGGTAGCTAAGGACCCGTTATATTACACCAACATGGTTAGAACTAAGTCAAACCACCACACCAAATTTGGGCCCAATCGGTCAAGTACCTCGGAACCATGGGGAGCCGAAAATTTCTGCCACCGTTGACGTAACACGTGTTCCCTCGTTTTCCCGCCCGTTCATTCTTTCGAGAATGCGGTTACTGTATAATACGCCAAACATTTGGCGCGAAACTCTTCGATATGTTCATTCACAACAAACTTAGGTCGATCGATAATTGCATTCACAAGACAGGCGACGGCAGCATTCCAGAAATATCGGACTTTTTTGTGGGATCACTCCCAACCCACAGCAGCTAGGAACCCCATCTGTCACACCAGGAGGTCCACCCCACCAAATTCGGGATTGATCGCTCGAGTAGCCGTGGGATAACGGGGAAACTGCCAATTTCTGCCACCGATGACGTCACAAGTGTTCGCCCGCCCCGGAATTACGGCTATTACATAAAATGATGATGATTGTTGTTATATTGGAAAGATTCTTTAGAATATGTATGACGAATAAATGATTGAATTTCTGGACCCCAAGAACCAGTCGTATTTTTTACAACGAGATTATTGGGAAATAGTTATTCGATTTAGGAATTTTCGTAATATAGTAGAGTCGCATCTTACACTGGGTTAGGATATAATGCCAGCCCTGACAGGCTGTAAGGCGAAAATCGCGTATAGTCAAAATTACCCTTGGAAATCCCTTAAATTTCCCTTAAAGTACAGTTTGCATGGTTTTATGTATACAACATATACTTATACAGTAATATGTATAAATATATAATGTATACAATAATGTAGAGTATATAGTTGGGTTGGGTTGTTTTACCTCTGAGCGGCACTTTTTTGCACACCATGGGCTAAATGGCCAGGTCACATGGACCCCGAAGGCTCAGAGAAGGTTGGGGGAGGGGACCCACTGGAACAGCTGTTGGGAGACAGATGATAGCCTCCCGTCAAGGCCATCCAGCGTGTTCTTTAACGTGCACAGGGTATGGCTCTCCCGCACACGGGGCCACGGCTTAACGTCCCATCCGACGGACGGCGGCCTTTCCAAACCCATCGGTGTCCCCTACTGACCGCGGGCGGGGAATTTTGCGGAGATAAATCTCAACGCTGACCCAGCTGGGACTCGAACCTGGGAACTACAGATTATGAGCCTGGCGCGCTACCGACTGAGCCACCCACGCCCCCTTAGAGTATATAATAAAGGGTACATATGCAAAATATAATTTAATAGCATTTTTAATTGCATAAGAGAGAAAGATGGAGACGGAACAATGAAAGAACCAATGAAGAATATTTTCAGATTGAAAGAGTTCCAAGGATTTTTAAGCCAACCAAGTTTGGTTTTAAATTCCTTCCCATCAAAAGGGCTGTCCCTCTTCGGTCGGAGGTTTCAGTCATGGATGTAGGTTTGAACAGAGCATAAAGGCTATAAGAGACTTATTTTTAGAGAAGTGTTGCAATCGATAGGCACACGTTTAAAGCTCGTGTCTTATAGCCACATGTTTAATGACTTTTCAGTCTTCGCTAAAGTTTTATACCGCACGTGGTTCGTCACCTTAGCCGTTATTTGAACACTTGATGTCACAGCTTGATGAATTTCTCTCTGTCGGATCGTGATGACATATTTACGAGCCACGTTGGACACCACATATCGTCTCTCAATAAGTTCATCAAAGCCAATTTTTCATCCAGAATTACAACAGATCTCTATTTCTTCGGTCCAGCATCAGATGACGCAGTTAGTTTAGGGGATTGGATTGGATTGTTTTACCTCTGAGCGACACTTTTTTGCACACCAACGGGGGCTCAGAGAAGGTTGGGGGAGGGAACCCACTGGAACAGCTGTTGGGAGACAGATGGTAGCCTCCCGTCAAGGCCATCCAGCGTGTTCTTTAACGTGCACAGGGTATGACTCTCCCGCACACGGGGCCACGGCTTAACGTCCCATCCGACGGACGGCGGCCTTTTCAAGCCCATCGGTGTCCCCTACTGACCGTGGGCAGGGCGGGGAAATTTTGCGGAGATAAATCTCAACGCTGGCCCAGCTGGGACTCGAACCTGGGAACTACAGATTACGATTCTGGCGCGCTACCGACTGAGCCCCCCCCCCCCCCCCGCCCCATGGTTTAGTGGACATGTTGTACGAAAACACGTATCTTTAAATATCAGAATCACACTCAGCGTGGCAAGATGTTCACACTGTAAGAGGCACGCGGGAACTGAGACCGACTGAGGGAAAGTGGATTCATGTCTGTCATCTGAAGCTCATCTGGGGCCGCTGATTGAGTGGAATGTCGGTCGTAATCGCTTGCACTATTTAAATTATTTTTTTTTCTTTTTGTTTACCGAGCTCGTTAGTTGCATTCGCGTAAGCTAAATGCGCGTATGTTGCGACACCACTGTACGAAACATTTTACAGGAACGAAATATATTTGTATATAAAACTGCGTTTCGATAGATTCCTACACGATCTTGCTCTTTCCCCCCCAACCCCATTTCTCTTGGATCACTTGACTCCCTTTTAGTGTTTTCTAGGTCCGGGTCTGGTCAAGGCCATCTTGATTCACCGGACCTGGACTGTTGTTGATCAAAAGGAGGAAAGAGAGAAAGAAGGGAAATTAAATGTGCATGAAAATATAAGCGATTTTAATTATCTAAAATTTAACAAAATCTATTTATTTTTAAATTGTGTGAAATAAAATAATTTATTCATTTTGACTATATTAAAAAAATTATAAATATTTTAGAATTGGCTAACAAATTTAAAAAAATTAGTACCACCGGTTGAATTTTAATGATTAAAATTTAAATAATTTTGTTATTTATCAGAATTTTTTTTATTGCACTTTCTGGGTCTGGTATAATACAGAAGGCTTTGGTTAGATTGAGTTGGAATACGTTACCTCTGAGAGGTACTTTCCTGCACAAAATGGGCTCAATGGCCAGTTCACAAGGACTCATATGGCTCAAAGAAGGTTGGAGAAGAAGGATCCACTGGATAACCCATAGGAAACTCATGCGAGCCTCCAGTCAGTGCCATCCATTATCAGGGGCGATAGGTTATTCCACTAGTTTCTTTCTAGATATGTGAAAAATTCTTTCTAGATTGCATAAAAAAATGTCGAATACTCTTGATACAAGACTACAGGGACTCTCTTACTGCAAGACTTTATGACTAGAAGACTACAAGACTTCCTGCGTTGAATAAACGACTAGAAGAATAATATATTGATTCTTGCGAATATGTAATGCTCACTTGAAAAATTGAGTTGAGAAAAAAAAAAGGTTTTCCTGATCGGGTTCGAACCCAGGTCAGTCAAAAAGAATGCGGGGCGTCTTAACAGCTAGACCACCTAGGAGCTAGCCATCCTTTCAACCTGGTCTAGCGGTTAAAGACACCCAACATGCTTCTGGATTCGAATCGCAATAAGGACAACCAATTTTTTTTGCAACAAATTATTTCAAGTATTTCTTGTCTACAGGATGTGTTCGTGTGATAATTCGTTACTGAATGTAATGCTCATTTTTAAAAAGAATGAAGCCTGTTAATTTAGACCTTGGCACCCTCCAGCAATGAACATTAGAACTGTACATCAATCAGACAGGGGCGGGGGTGACTCAGTCGGTAGCGCGCCAGGCTCGTGGTCCCATGTTCGAATCCCAGCTGGGTCAGCGTTGAGACTTATTAGTCTACTTATCTCCGCAAAAATTCCTCGCGCTGTCCACGGTCAGTAAGGGACACCGATGGGTTTGAAAATGCCGCCGTCCGTCGGATGGGACGTTAAGCCTTTGCGCCGTGTGCGGGAGAGCCATACTCTGTGCACGTTAAAGAACACGCTGGATGGCCTTGACGGGAGGCTACCATCTGTCTCCCAACAGCTGTTCCAGTGGGTCCCCTCCCCCAACCTTCTCTGAGCCTTCGGGGTTCATGTGACCTGGCCATTTATCCCATGGTGTGCAAAAAAGTGCCGCTCAGAGGTAAAATAACCCAACACAGAGAGAATTTTCATTGTTAGAGGGAATTAAAGTAACTAATTTAGTACTAAAGTAAATTAGTACTAATTTATTAGTAGTAATACTAATAAAGTATTACTATCTCCATTTTCGTTTTTTTTTTCACTTTAAATACCATCTAAAAATGGAAATTCGATCTGAATGATGCATCAGTTCTAATGTCCACTGTTAGAGTGTGCTAAAGTCAAAAATAACATCGTTCATTCTTTTTCAGAATGAGCATTACGTATTCGCGAGATGCAATGTGTTATTCTTCCGGTCTTTTATTGAAACGGATGACGATTAAATTGCAAAAGGATCGATATCGAAAACAATATTAGTTCCTTATTGTACCTTTTTTATGGAAGTGGAATTTTCTGGAACTAAAAGTCCCTCACATTTCTTGGGCTCTATAGCCCTGACAGTACAGAGAATGTCACGGATCTCAACAATAATAAACTGAAAATAAAAAAAAATACTGCTCCTATTTACGACACTTCTTTCTTGGCGGAAAAGTTTCGCAACAGAAAAGCCCGATCATTCCTCCAATTATAACTCCTTCTTTTCTGAATTCCCTTTAAGCGACAGGCTCTTACAGATTTTATCTTCGACATACTTTTTCCATTTTGATGCCCGTCGATAATTGTGCGCTGAAAGAGGCACCGCAGAAACACTCGCTTCGATGGATTTATACTGGAAAAGCCATCCGGTAATGTCCTCGCTGATACGTTCCACTCTAAAGGAAAGATAAACCCAAAAGTTTTTAGAGTAGTCTGCGACTAGCTAAATGTATAATTTCCTCTGTCATTTCCTGGAAGCAAAATATTTTCATCGGAGTATAAATCGAAGTGGGAAAAGTATTTTTTTTCTTCCATGTATCCAGCTTAAAAATTATCTAATGAAAAAGCTCTTAACAGCTAATACCTCTTTTATTACATTTTGATTTTTAGGGGACAATGCTAAATATTTGACTTTTAGTGTGATAAAGAATCCTTTCGATTCGTATCTGAATACAGATTTAAAAGGTTTGGATACCATTTTTGAGTGAAATATCTCTATGGATAATACAAATTTTAATTGTGATGTAGATATGATATAAGCTGTAAATATTTACATTTAAGTGTAATCCGGATCTCGAGAAAGCTCCGACATTACAGTCACTCAAAAAAGTATCCGAACGCTATGGTTGATTAAATACTTCAGAAAAAATATCTGGCAACGATTACTTTTAGAAATTAGTGATCTGGCAACCTTCGTGTCACGTGACACGAAGGTTGCCACGATTTTTGAGCGACTGTACATCCGATGTTTCCTTTAAGGTGAAAGCTAGATTATTTAGAGGTCAAACCTTGATCTACAAGTATTAGAAACATGAAAATCAAGGAGTATCAAGCTGTAGCACAGCGAGTCAGGCTCGGAATCCGTGATTTCTAGATTGGAGTCCTATACATGCCAGCTTTCAGATTTATCCCTGCTAAACCTACCCCCTTCCCTCGATTATAAAGGGGGCATCAGTGGGTTTGGAAACGCCGCTCTCTCTTTGATATAATGTTAAGCGTGCCCCCATGTGCAAGAGGGCAATATCCAGTACCCGTTAAAGAACACGCTAGATGGCCTTGGAGGGAGGAACCATCTATCTCCTAATAGCTAATCCTTCCCCCGACCTTCTCTGAATTCTCGAGGTCCTTATGACATAGCCATTTAGAACATTATGTGCAAAAACGTGCTGTTCAGTGGTAAAACAACCCAACCAATTTGTAGTATAATTTTTATACTTATATCTGGAGTATAATTTTAAAATTTTTATTTTATGAAACCGAATTTAAGTACCAATTTAAATTAAAATATACCACTAAGATGTATAAAAATATAATTTCTCATGGTTTAATTAAGCATAATACGCTATGTTGAAAAAAGTGTCCGGACCCTTCCATGTTATGTGAATGGAAAGCCACTCTCAAAGCTCCCTAACATCGAAAATAAACCTTTCACTCAAAAACTGTTATTGGCGATAAATTGTAGATGTCACTCAAATCTCTCTAAATATATTTCCCGCAATATTCATTTGATATTTAAAGAATGAATGGAAACTGAAGCATTCATCTTCAACTTTTGACACTTGTAAAAAAATCCTTCAATAGATAAAACACAACTCTTGTAACAATTTATTCACTAACATAAATTAAACATCTGAAGTTTGTATGATGCTTTTTTAAGATTTCATCAATTTGCAGGCAATGTGATAGTGTTAATTTTCAACAATCTTCGATCAATATTTAAAGAGTCATTGAAGCTGGACCATTTAAAGCAGACGACACTTTTTTCAACATAGTGTATACACAGGGTGTCCGGAAGTCTTTATACATAAGCATGGGTATCCCATATGTTCGTATACATGATTACAAGTAAAAATAACTGTAGGGTGTTTTTCTTTCTTGCTGTTTCAGATTAGTCGACACGTTGATGAATGACAGAGTAACGATGTATCATCTCCCATCCCAGGAGAAAGTGGAATTAGTACTTATTCATGTTAATGGAAAACGTCAACGAGAAGCATGCGAAGAATTTCAGCAGGCTACATCCAGGCAAGTCAAAGCCATGTCCGTCCGGAATATTCTGAAGAGACTGAAGCAGACTCTTTAGGTGATAGACAAACGCAGATCAGGTCGTCCGAGTAGCACAACAGATGAAGACCACACTACTACATGGATGTTGTGGATAAATTTGAAGTTAGTCCTCTCTGGTCTGTAAGAATATTGGGAAATCATCTTTTAATAGAATCGTGAGGAGAAATAGGTTGCACCGACACAAAATGCAAATGGTACAGGAGTTGCATGAGAACCTCAAGAACCGCAGAGAGCAGTTCTGTTATTTGGGACTGGAAATTTTTCAGGAACTCTTGGCTGGCGCAATCTTCAGCGATGAAGCAAACTTCAGTAGAATGGGACAGTCAACTGCCCCAATTGTCGTTACTGGGCTGTAACATTAGGTTGAAGACGTACGGGCACAAAACAATCCCAAGGCTGCTCATAATTCAACCCATTTAAATCGATGCACAGAAATGTTTCGGGTTGTAGATCTCAAATAATCTGTGAAATTTGTTTTCCGGAGGATCCTTCGAGAACAACACTACAGATTGCTGTAGTTTTGTGAGCACTGAACTCCCCCCCCCCCCCACCCAGCTCACCGACATTTTAGCACAGATTCAACGCGAAGAATTGAACGAAATTGATGACGTCAGCGCATGCTATGATAATCTGTGTCTTCGTTGGTATGCAGACTATGGTACCTGAGATACTCGACCCTAAAGGTCCGAAATTTCATACGTGAGTTTTTCCTATGTGACCTCGTGTTGGATTAAAATAATCAGCTTTCCACTTGTAATGTGACGCCTTAGTATGATAATATCTCTAGGATTGTGAGAAATGTGAGGAGACGGCAGCAAATTTAAATGTTGTTTGACTTTTATGTTTCACAGTTACGGGCAGTAAAATCAACAATGAATTTGGCAGAGACTTTGGTTTCCAATGCTGTAGGAATAGCATGCTAAATATATGTTTAGTTGTAGAAAGTCCCTCTTTTTCCCCATCTTCCCTATTGCTTTTCGCTCGACATTTGCCGGTTTGTCGATTTCTCATTTTATGTATTTTTCGATTTGTGTGTTTCTCAAAACAGTTGTTCCACATATCTTTCGAACGCAATAGAAAAAGTTAATGATTTATGTAACAAATGGAAGCTTGTAATGCGGCGAGTGTCATAGGTTATAAAAATTGACCAGCCATAATTTCTTCCCCATAAAAAAGGGAGATATGGAAACTATTCTTCCGCTGTATCTCCCGAACGCGAGTGCCGAAAGTAACAAGCAGTACGTCAAATTTAAGCTTTTGACGCGGGAGGATTATAGATTTAAAAAAAAATCACCCGCCATGCTTTCTTACACCCTAAAAACAAGATAATGTGAAAACGATTCTTACACTATATCTTCAGAACCCAAGTGCAGAAAGTAAGAAGCTATGCGTCAAATGAAAGCCTCTGACGCGGGAATGGGACGGGGGTGGCTTAGTGGGTAGCGCGCCAGGTTCGTAATCTGTAGTTCCCAGGTTCGAGTCCCAGCTGGGTCAGCGTTGAGATTTATCTCCGCAAAATTCTCCGCCTTGCCCACGGTCAGTAGGGGGCACCGATGGGCTTGGAAAGGCCGCCGTTCGTCGGATGGGACGTTAAGCCGTGGCCTCGTATGCGGGAGAGCCATACCCTGTGCACGTTAAAGAACACACTAGATGGCCTTGACGGGAGGCTACCATCTGTCTCCCAACAGCTGTTCCAGTGGGTCCCCTCCCCCAACCTTCTCTGAGCCTTCGGGGTCTTTGTGACCTGACCATTTAGCCCATGGTGTGCAAAAAAGTGCCGCTCAGAGGTAAAATAACCCAACCCAACAACGCGTGGAATGGTATGGGCTATTAAAACTTGATTCCCCATGCTTTCTTCCCCCCAAGAAAACTAGAAGTGTGGAAGTCGTTCTACTGTACCTTCCGAACAGGAGGGCCTACAGTTACAAGTTAGGTGTCAAATTAAAGCTCAAATAATGACTGTCGTAAAATATTTCGAATTTTGCCCGACCCATTCTTCCCCCTTAATAAGTGGGGGAGGTCGGAGTTTTACGGGTGTTGACTATAACGAGTCGTATCTCAAATTAAAGCTTATGACGTCTCCAATGTCATGGGCAACCTCAAACACGACTACAAAATAGAGGTAAAATGTGGTCGATGTTTATGAGTCATATATCAAATGAAAGTTTCGAAGGTGGGTATTTTTAGTGACAAAGAAAAATAATATAAATAAATTTATAAATGAAATTAAAAAAAACCTATCTTCCTGGTAGGTGCGCCTTTAAAAGCAGAAAATAAACCTAAAGTACATCGATGGTGCAATCAATCACTGAGTTCGTATTCACTTCAAAGGATTATGGAGCGCCGATTTACCTACTCAACAAGATTGCCGTCCTATCTTCCTTTGAAGTGAATACGAACTCAGTGATTAATTGCACCATCAGTATGCTTTAAGTTTATTTTCTACTTTTTAGGGCGCATATAGAAAGATAGGTAAATATAAATAAATTGAAAATTTTTAAAAAAATCTTAAATATCTATGTTCCTACTGCGTTTCGTTCGTTTTTTGTCGGTTTGTGCATTTCCCAAAACAGTTGTTCTACCATATCTTCGAAAACGAAGGACAAACTTGATGATTTATATCTCAGATAAAAGTCTTTTGACGCGAGGAATGTCTTAAGTGGGGTGGGGGTGGCTCAGTCGGTAGCGCGCCAGGCTCGTAATCTGCAGTTCCCAGGTTCGAGTCCCAGTTGGGCCAGCGTTGAGATTTATCTCCGCATAACTCCCCGCCCTGCCCACGGTCAGTAGGGGACACCGATGGGCTTGGAAAGGCCGCCGTCCGTCGGATGGGACGTTAAGCCGTGGTCCCGTGTGCTGGAGAGCCATACCCTGTGCACGTTAAAGAACACGCTGGATGGCCTTGATGGGAAGCTACCACCTGTCTCCCAACAGCTGTTCCAGTGGGTCCCCTCCTCCAACCTTCTCTGAGCCTTCAGGGTCCATGTGACCTGGCCATTTAGCCCATGGTGTGCAAAAAAGTGCCTCTCAGAGGTAAAACAACCCAACCCAAGTGTCTTAAGCTATAAAAAAATTAACCCTCAAGCTTTGTCTACTCCTATAAAAAGGGAAAATATGAAAACGACTGCCCCACTCTATCTGAGGAACACGATTGCGGAAAGTAACAATCTGTACGTTAAATGAAAGCTTCCTGCGAAGGGAGCGTAAAATTGGAGGCTATTAATAACGGATCCTCCCTTAAGTTCTTCGCCCCCATAAAACAGGAAATATGAAAATCGTTCTGGTCTATTTTCTAAGTTGGAGGGTATACAGTTATGAGTTAAAATGAAAGCTCATATAATGACCTCGTAAACTATTTCGAATTCCCCCCACTCTCAGTTTTGCGGGTGTTCACCATAATGAATCACAGCTCAATTTAAAGCTAGTGACGTCTCTAATTCATGGTCTCCAAAAGAGAGGAAAAATGTACTCGATGTTTATGAGTCATATATCAAATGAAAATTTTTGAAAGTAAATGTTTTTAGTGACAAAGCAAAAAAATGTAAATAAATAAAAAATATCTTCTTATAATAAAATAATAAATAAATACCCCCTCAAGCAGCTGCTTGCCACAGAGGTCTGACAGGAGCCTGTCAGTTTATATGCCATAGTAGAAGGTCTGAGAGGATGGCAGGCCCTCAGCAGAAAAACGACACATACACCCATGCCTTATCCGGGGCTCGAACCCAGGTCCGCAGATATGGGTCCTAAAAAGCAGAAAATAAACTTAGAGCATATCTATGGTGCAATCAGTCACTGAGTTCGTATAAGGAAGATAGGGCGCCGGCAATCTTGTTGAGTAGGTAAATCGGCGCCCAATCTTCCTTTGAAGTAAATGCGAACTCAGTGATTGATTGCACCATCGATATGCCTTAGGTTTATTTTCTGCCTTTAAACGCGCACTATACAGGAAGATACGTATATTTTAAACTTTTAAATTTATTTGTTTGAATTTTAACTAGAAATTCGGCAGTGAAACTTGAACAACAACAGAAGCACTGTGAAATTGTGAAGCGTCTACCACGATTTCTCGATGAGTTATGGCTATCAAAAAAAGAATTTCTTATAGTATTTCAGATTTGGGTTGTTTTACCTCTGAGCGGCACTTTTTTGCACACCATGGGCTAAATGGCCAGGTCACATGGACCCCGAAGGCTCAGAGAAGGTTGGGGAAGGGGACCCACTGGAACAGCTGTTGGGAGACAGATGGTAGCCTCCCGTCAAGGCCATCCAGCGTGTTCTTTAACGTGCACAGGGTATGGCTCTCCCGCACACGGGGCCACGGCTTAACGTCCCATCAGACGGACGGCGGCCTTTCCAAGCCCATCGGTGTCCCCTACTGACCGTGGGCAGGGCGGGGAATTTTGCGGAGATAAATCTCAACGCTGACCCAGCTGGGACTCGAACCTGGGAACTACAGATTACGAGCCTGGCGCGATACCGACTGAACCACCCTGCCTCAGTATTTCAGATAGTGTAACTTCTGTTCATATTATTTTATATATTAACTTTTTATTTTACTATTTCATATACTAACTAACTTTTGTTTAATATTTCTTTTCATTTGCTTTTATCACCCATCCCTCAAATCAAAATACTATTGTGTGCTTAGTTTCCTAGCTTGTTAAGTCTTCTCGGTCACATCCTGCCACGGAAAAAATGCTCTTCCGTTTGCTTTTTTACATATACCAACGAAACAAAATTCTTTTCTTTACTTTGTCACATCCATTCACAGAATAAAATTATTTCCTTTAGTTTGTCACATCCACCCATGGAACAAAATATTTTCGTTTACTTTGTTTTGTCAGTCTACCTGCCGAACAGAAGTTTTTCGTTTATTTTGCCAGAGTGAAATTCTTTCGCTTACTTTGCCAGAGTAAAATTCTTTCGCTTACTTTGCTTTTGTCACATCCACCCACGGAACAAAATTCTTTTCTTTCCTTTCTTCTGTCAGATCCATCCACGGAACAAAATTCTTTTATTCCCTTTGTTATGTCAGATCCATCCACGGAACAAAATTCTTTTGTTTCCTTTGTTCGGTCCGATACAACCACGGAACAATTTTTTTGTCAGATCCATCCACGGAACAAAATTCTTTTATTTCCTTTGTTTCGTCAGATCCATCCACGGAGCAAAATTCTTTTGGTTCCTTTGTTCTGTCAGATCCACCCACGGAACAAAATTCTTTTCTTTCCCTTTGTTTTGTCAGATCCATCCACGAAAAAAATTCTTTTCTTTCCTTTGTTCTGTCAGATCCATTCACTGAACAAAATTCTTTTCTTTCCTTTGTTCTGTCAGTTCCATCCACGGAACAAAATTTTTTTGTTTCCTTTCTTCTGTCAGATCCATCCACGGAACAAAATTCTTTCTTTTCCAAAGCTTTGTCACATCCAATCACGAAAGAGATTTCTTTCGCTTAATTTGCTTTTTCTTATCATATCAGAGACGAAATTCCTGTTGTAAGTTTTCTTCCATGGAACTTAATCCAATGTTTTGTTTCTTATATATTCCAAAAGATACCAAAATTTTTGCTTTAAGTTTGCTGTTCCTACACCAACCAAAGGAACAAAATCCATACTTTTCATTTTACTTTCCACATATTCCACCCAGAACAAAATACTTTCTTTCCATGACTCTTCCCCCACTCACTAATGAAACATAGTTAAAGCTTTTATTTCATTTTCGCACCTTCCACACATAACAAAATTCACTCTCATTTTTCACACCCACCAAAGGAACAAAATCCATTCCTTGATTTTCTTCCTCGAACTGAACGGAATCCTTGTTTTTTGTTACTACACTCATCAACGTAATAAAATCCGCTCTTTTATCTTTCACACAAAACAAAATCATCTATTTTAGTTTGCTTTTCCTACATTCATCATCGGAAGAAAATAAATTATTTCATTTTTCGAACAACAAAGATTCATTCTCTTAAATAATTAGCTTAAGAAAAGTGAGTTTGGCCCTGAGTGGGAGTTGAACCAACATTTCTTGAATATGTTTCAGGTGTTTTAACCACTAAACTACACTGACGGAAATTCAAAAAAAGAACACCCACAAAAGAATTCCTTTAGGAACGACATATTATAATATGTTAATAGTTAAGTGCAGCAGAAAACGTGATCCAAGATTGAAAGTCATTGGGTGAAATAATGACGTCACTGAGGACGACAACTTGCAAATTAACGCAGAACGTATTTAAGGACTAGGGCGTGAAGAAGGAAGTTATTCGTCTTGTGTCGTGTTGTTCGGTACTCTTTGATGAAGCTACCATGCCTGGACAATGCAGGCGCGCAACATTTATTTAGTTTGCGGAGTTTGAGCAAGGTCGTATAGTGGGCGTTCAGGAAATAGGTTGGTCTTTTCATCAAATTGCACACCGCACTGGACGAGAAGTATCGGCAGTGGTACAATGTTGGCGTCAGTGGTCAGAAGAGCATTCGCACTCTCGCAGACGTGGTTCAGGCAACACAGAGTTACGGACACACGAGAGGATCGGCGTATCAGAAGGGCGGCGGTGGCAGAGCGGACGGCTACGGCGTCACAAATTCGATCTTCTGTCGCACCAAGGGTGTCTACAAGAACAATACGCAATCGTCTTTTAGAAGCAGGGACTACGGGCACGCATGCCGCTGGCACGGTTATCACTGTCACCTCGTCACTGCCGAACACGTTTGCAGTGGTGTCAAGAACGAGTTCATTGGAGGGAAGAATGGCAGTCTGGTCTTCAGTGATGAAAGCCGATTCTGCTTAGGAGCTCTGATGGTCGTTTACGCATCCGAAGGCGACAAGGTGAGCGGCTTCTTCCATCGTGCATCCGCAGCGACACCCATACCGGGCATCATGGTGTGGGGAGCGATTAGCTATCACTCTCGTACGTGTTTGGTGTTTGTACAGGGTACACGGAATAGTAATACGTATGTCAGCGACATCGTACAGCCGGTAGTCCTACCATATTTCAGTGTAATCCCAAATATAATATTCCAACAGGACAACGCCCGCCCACAATCTGCCCGGGCAACTCAATGTGCTCTTCAGGCAGTGCACCAACTTCATTGGCCAGCAAGCTCTCTGGACTTGTCTCCAATCGAGCATGTCTGGGACTGGATCGGACAAAGACTCTTCCGCTGACCGCGGCAGGCAACGACCATCGCTGAATTACACATCCAAGTTGAAAGCGCATGGAATGGTATCCCCCAGCGTGATATCCAGCATTTGCACGACCGATTGCATACCACATTGGAAGCTTGTATTGCTGCTCGAGGAGGTTCAACGCCTTTTTAAAATGTGCCTTCTGTAAAATGTAATACTCAATAAAAGGTAAAATAAACATTGAATCCCTTCACACGTGTGATCACTGTCCTTTCTCAACAAGTTGTTTCTACGAAATAAATCTCATAGATTACGCTTCAATTGCTAATGGTGTTCTTTTTTCAATTTCCACCAGTGTATCATATTCATTCCGGAGCTCTACCGACCGAGTCTTCCCCGCCCATCCGGAAAGGTTTATATATAGTCATAATTAACTGAGAAAGAATTAGCAGCTGATAATTTCGTGGACAGAACACCTGACATATGGTGACCTGGATTGGGTTGGGTTGTTTTACCTCTGAGCGGCACTTTTTTGCACACCATTGACTAAATGGCCAGGTCACAAGGACCCCGAAGGCTCAGAGAAGGTTCGGGGAGGGGATCCACTGGAACAGCTGTTGAGAGACAGATGGTAGCCTCCCGTCAAGGCCATCCAGCGTGTTCTTTAACGTGCACAGGGTATGGCTCTCCCGCACACGGGGCCACGTCTTAACGTCCCATCCGACGGACGGCGGCCTTTCCAAGCCCATCGGTGTCCCCTACTGACCGTGGGCAAGGCGGGGAATTTTGCGGAGATAAATCTCAACGCTGACCCAGCTGGGACTCGAACCTGCGAACTACAGATTACGAGCCTGGCGCGCTACCGACTGAGCCATTCCCGCCCCACCTGGATTGGAATTCCACTCAGAGCGAAACCACTCCAGTCTCGTAATCTGCAGTTCCCAAATTCCAGTCCTACCTCGGCCAGTTTTGTGGTTTTTTTAAATAATATTTTTATGTAATGGACAGAAATAACCTAGAAGCTCTAATGGCCTTGTCCTGGTTTCTCATACAACATGCAGACACATAGACATACCGCTGGTTAAGTAGTTAGGTACGCTAACCAGTAGACCAAATATGGAATTATCTCTACAAAACCTCCACGTTGTCCTCGGTCAATAGCGGACACCTATGGGCTTGGAAATACCTCTGTTCGTCGAATGAGATGTAAAGCCTTGACACAATGTTCAGGAGAGACACACCCTGTGGAATTTAAAGAACACGCTGGATGCCCTGGATTAGGAGGCTTCCACCTATCTCCTAACAACTGTAAGTTGCGTTCGCTTCCTCCAAACCTCTCTGAGCTCTTGGGATCCTTGTGACCAAGATATTAGCTCATCGTAGGAAAAAAAATGTGCCGCTCTAAAGTGAAAACAACCTGACCCAGAGGGCCAATGATATTCTACTACTGAAAATCCATTCTTTCATTTTTCACACAACAAAATCCTTTCTCTCAGTTTGCTTCTCCCACAACAATCAATAATATTTTTTTTTTATTTTACTTTTACCACTTCCTTTCACCCCTCACCCATTCCACACCTTTTCATATCCACCACCACAGAACAAAATCATCCCTTATCTTACTTTATCACTCCCCACTCCTTTGTGGGGGTGGCTCAATCGGTAGTGAGCCAGGCTCGCAATCTACAGTTCCCAGGTTCAATTCCCAGCTGGTTAGCATTGACATTTATATCCGCAAAGCTTCTCGTCCTGCCCTCGGGTAAGTAGGGGATACTGATGGATTTGGAAAGGCCGTCGTCCGTCGTATGGGATATTAAGCCATAGCCTTGTGTAAGGTAGAGAGCCATACCCTGTGCTCGTTAAAGAATATCCTGGATGACCTTGACGGTAGACATGTCTCCCAACAGCTATCCAGTGGGTCCCCTATCTCCCACCTTTTCTGAGCCCTCGGGGTCTTTGTGACCTGGCCATTTAGCCCATTCCGTTCAAAAACGTGCCGTTCGGAGGTAACCCAACCCCATAGAGAAAAATATTTTTTACCTGTTTCAGTCCTTGCTTCGTCTTTACCTCAAACTTACGAATGCTCATGTATGTATATCATCATCCATTCATCTTAGCGGATTTTATTTCTTCGAATCTTCTCAGACAAGAGTAAACGAAAAAGGCAGCAAAGGAGATTTACAGAGCGTCGTAAATAAAATATTACACTTCCTGCTAACAAGCATTCTGCTAATTAACCAGTCATTTAATAAATCACAGGAAACATAAACTGTGGTGGTTATGAAGTTCATAATGTGTTATATTGTACAATGTGCCAGTTCCACGGTCGAGTCATTAAATGGAAGAATATTGTGTGTGATGAAACATTAAGACTCTGCATGAGCATTTCTATTTGTTTGGTAAGAAGGAAGGCTCGTAACGGTGTCTTTGGATTTAAGGCAGTGGTGCTTTATCGTGCACATATGCGTCATGAAATAGCAACAAAGAGAAAAGGTTTGTGCCCGAACAGTCACGCTAATACCAATGGTTGTTTAGCCTGATGCTTTTATGTCATTCCCTCATCAAATGTTAAACCGATCAAAAACACTAACACTAACCGGATGGAAAGGGACGGAGGTGGCTCAGTCGGCAGCGTGCCAGGTTCGTAACTTACAGTTTCGAGTCCCAGCTCGGCCAGCTTTCAGATTTGTCTCGGAAAAACTCCCTGTTCTCGGTCAGGAGGGAACATCGATGGCTTGGAAAGGCCGCCGTTCGTCGATTGGGACGTAAAACCAAGGCTCCATGTGCGGGAGAACTATACCCTGTGCACATTAAAGAACACTCTCGCTGGCTTTGACGGGAGGCTACCATCTGTCTCCCAATAGCTATCCAATGGGTCCCCTCCCCCAATCTTCTCTGAGTGTTTGGGGTCCTTGTGACCTGGCGAGCTATGCACCAATCCCCTGTGATGATGCATAGAACCGGCCAGCCCTAGCACCTAATGTCCGACCCCGCCTTCTCATGGTGCGGACCGTTAGTAACTTTCAAAAGAGATACTCTCTTGTGGAAGTGAACGGAAGGGGAGGGCTGCCAGATTAGTGTGGCCTACTGATCTGGACAACTATGGCTACTTTTCTTTTTTTTCTACCCTGCTGAGGAGTGGTCAACCACACAGGGTCCTGGTGCTGACCATATAAACCTACTGGACTGGACAGATATATGGCTCTGAGCTTGATTATGGATCCTGATTTTGCTGCACTGGTGGGCTTCTGTGGAGGGAAAATCTCCCGCTGTGTTTTCTGTTTGTTTGTGGGTTGACAGCCCCAAGTGAATAGATTCACAGGATATGTTTATCAGCTGGTGGATAATCCTGAGCAGAAGTCATCGCAGGCACCTGAACTCTTTGCTTCTATTGGCATCGTCAAATTCTACATTGGAGGAAGTCTTCCAGTGTAGATGGCTTCAGCCTTTAGTAGTGGGGGAACGGGTCTTTTCCCCATGTCTGCGATTAGGGGGCTGTTTGATATTGTCGGCATTCCCTCTCTCAATAAACATAGTTTCTTTAAACATCCCACTAACCATTTTCTCTCCATAGGTAGTTGGAATGTGAGGACTCTGCACAGAGCTTTTTCTCTTGATGTCCTCACATAAGAATTCCACCGTTATAATTTAGATATTCTCGGCTTGCAAGAGACCAGATGGACAGATAAAGGTCAGATTCTTAAAAATAATCTTAAATTTCTCTTTTCAGGGAGGGACGACAATAAGCATCACCAAGGCGTGGGTCTGCTTCTCAGCAGACACGCTAGTGATGCTCTTCTAGGATATGAGTGCATTAATGAAAGGTTTCTTACAGCAAAATTTCAGACAAGCATTAAAGACTTGAATGTTATCTGCTGTTATGCCCCCACTGAGGATGCCGATGAGGATGAGAAGGATAGGTTTTATGAACAACTTCAGGATATTTTGAATTCTGTCAAGAAAGGAGATATTACCCTTGTTCTTGGGGACTTCAATGCCAAAGTTGGTACTGACTCTGACCTTTGGGGAGGAATAATAGGCCCTTTTGGTATTGGTAGCTGCAATGGCAATGGGTAACGTCTCCTACAGGTAAGTAAACTCAATGGATTCAGAATAACTAACACTTATTACAAACACCGCGACATACATAAGTACACATGGATTTCACCTGATGGGCTGCATAAGAATATGATTGATTACATATTAATTAACAGCAAATGGGCTAGTTCTGTTAGGAATACCAGGGCATATAGGGGAGCTGAAATTGGATCTGACCATTACCTTGTTAAAAGTGTGTTGCAACTTAAACTTAAAAAGTGTTGTGCTAGGGTTAAAAAATTTACTTTTAATACTGAAGCTCTGAAAGATCCAGTTATAGCCAAAGCTTACCATGATAGGTTACTTAGTCATTATGACAGTCATGGTTTGCTTACTACTGAAGTTGAGGAAGAATGGGATCATTTTAAACAGGCGTTTTTGGACACTAACAGTACTCTTTTAGGAAAAAAGGAGCAGAAGAGACAAAATTATCTGAGTGATAAGGCACTTGAGCTTATTTCGGAAAGAAAGAACTGCAGGAATGCCCTTAATCAATACCCTACTAGTCCTAATAGAAAGCATTACAGAGACCTTAATAAACTTGTAAAGGATCAGTTAGCTGCTGATAAGAATCTTTGGCTTGATGGTTTGGCTGACAAAGCCGAGGAAGCAGTTAGACACCACAACAGCAGAGAGCTATACCAGATAGTTAATGTTTTGTGTGGTAGAAAACGGACAGGTATACAAGGATTGAAGGATAAACAAGGTAAGGTTATAGAAGGGGAGGATTCTGTCATGGCTAAGTGGGCTGAGCATTTCAGTGATGTTCTAAACAATGTAGTTAGTTCTACTCCCATTGTTTGCAATGATGATAGATGCATTGGTGGCTTTAATGTTGGCCCTATAACACAATCTGAAGTTCTTTTGGTTGTTTCTAAACTTAAACTTCATAAATCCCCAGGGGTAGATGAAATTACTACGGAAATGCTTAGAGCTGGGAATGTTTCGGTTACCACTTGGATGACTGAAATTCTGAATATCTTTTATGATAAAGGCATGGTTCCTAAGGATTTTACCAGAGCTATTGTTATCCCTATTTTCAAAAAAGGTGATCGCAGTTCTTGTGATAACTATAGGGGTATCAGCCTACTCTCTGTTCCAGGTAAAGTTCTTTCCATGATTGTGCTTAATAGAATTAAGAATCTGGTTGACAGTCAATTGCATGATGAGCAATGTGGATTCAGAAGTGGTATGGGGATGTGTGGATCAGATATTTTCACTTAGGCAGATTCTTGAGAAATGTTTAGAGTTTCAGAAACCTTTGGTTGCTAGCTTTGTTGATTTCAAAAAGGCTTTCGACTCTGTTGATCGCCATAATTTGTGGTTGATTGTGAGATCATATGGTATACCAGACAAGTTAGTTAACATTATGAAAGCTCTCTATAATAACACTGAGTCATGTGTGAGAGTTGGTAAGTCTTATAGCAATTGGTTTAGCATTACGTCTGGTGTTCGACAAGGGTGCATTTTGTCTCCTTTTCTCTTTAGTTTGGTTATTGATTATGTTATGCGAAATTCACTTCAAGGGAAAGATTTTGGCTTTAAATGGGCTGGAGATACAAAAATTTCTGATTTAGATTATGCTGATGATTTAGCCCTTTTGGCAAATGATGTTGATGAGATGAACTCTTTCATTCGAGCTGTTGATGAGACTGGTAGTAGAGTAGGTTTGGTTATAAACAGAGAGAAAACTAAAGTGATGAAAATTGGTCAGGCAGGCTGTGATTCAGTTAATCTGAATGGTTGCAGTCTTGAGCAGGTGTCACAGTTTAATTATCTTGGGAGCTATGTAACAGATAATGGTGATGTGCGGCATGAGATTAACAGACGAATAGGGATTGCTGCCGGGACTTTTAAGAACCTATGGAGAGTGTGGAGAAATAGGCGTATACACCTAAAGACTAAAATTAGACTGTATAATAGTTTGGTTCTTTCTAGGGTTAGTTATGGTAGTGAAACTTGGACACTTTGTAAACAAGATAACAGGAAACTAGATGCTTTTGAGTCCAGATGCTTACGCAGTATCTTGGGCATTAGGTGGTTCAACTTTGTAACTAATGATGAGATTAGGCAAAGGAGTTTGCAACCTCCTTTAAGCAGCATATTGTGCAGAGAGAGACTCCGCTGGTTTGGCCATGTTGCCAGTATGGATAATTATAGATTAGCGAATAGGTTTTTGAACAGTGTACCTAAAGGCCTCAGAAAGAAGGGGAGACCTAGGATGCGGTGGGCAGACAATGTCAAACAGGACCTTGTCAGAATTGGTGTGCAGTGGCCAGATGTAGTAGATGTAGCTCAGGATAGACTTGCTTGGAGAACTAAATTGCACGGTCTGGTTGGACCTCCGTAGCCCATGGCTGCTTGAGGATGATGATGATGATGATGTGCAAAATATTGCCTTTCAGAGGTAAATCAACCCAATCCGTTACAGAGGGAGACGGATGTCAAGTGGCACAGGATGTGTGATATTAAGATGTATGAATGCCAGTTCAGTATGTCCATATTCCGACATGAGGGCAAGGTCGGCAGAGCACCAGGATAGTAAGACGCAATACACAGGTTTGAGTCAAATTCGCGTGTGCATTGAAGATTACCTCCATTAACCCATAATCAGGGCCGTCGCCAGATTAGATCGCGCCCTGTGGCAAACAATTTAATATCGCCCCTGATGGATTACAAGACAAAAATATAAGAAAATCTCCAATTGCTATTTTGTTTTTATTACAAGAGAAACATTAATGCAAAACATTATATAAGAACGTTAATTATAATTACTCTACGGGGATATCGCACAATGAAACTGTTTATAAGCTCTTCTAAATTTTCACAAAATGAAATAATATTCCCCAAAATGATAAATATAACGTAAATTAAGCAAAACTGGTTAAGGAAAAGTAAAAGTGAATGGGTGGACCATCACAGGCGCCGTGAGGCAGACTGCCTCTATTCTACACCCTGTCCACTGACCCCAACCTTGGTGAAAAAGAAGACATCGAGGGGCTTGTGAAGAACGCGTGTGATTTAACCTTCAGCCATGGCCCCCCATATGCAAGACATATCCTGTGCACGTTGAAGAACTTGTTGAATAGCGTTGGCAAGAGGATATCATCTGTCCCCTTCCTCTTCCTTCTTTCAACCCTTGGGATCCTGGAGACCAGGCTATTTATCCCATTCTATACATAAAAAATCCCGCTCAGCAGAAAAACAACCCAACCATATTCCATTATAATTCCAATATTATATTCAATAGCAATGAAAATGTTTGTGGTAAGCAGACCCGGATCTATAAAAATAAAGGGGGAGAGAAGGTAAGGTTAGAAACGCAATCGAGCCAGAAAAGCCTAAAAGAGAAGTGAGGGGGGTGCCAAGAGACTTGCAGTAGAGTATTTCTCTCTCCCTTTTAGGTCTTTGAACATTTTCTCGGAAAATGCACGAAAAATACGCAAGCTTCATAACTTTTTGGTTGCATTTCCCTTACTAGCATTCTCAAAGCGGGTCCTTCCCCCCCCCCCCACCCCTGGATCCGATCTTGGTGGTAACTATCTGCTCATTAATCTAAACGTGGTTCGGAACCTTTTTAGACCAATCGCCTTATTTTTACCAAGCATTATTTACCAAGATTCATCAAAATCAAATTATTTTTCCTGTATAAAACCAGTTGGAAAAATATTTACCAAGTATTTTGATTTACAAATGTACCAGCATTTTGATCCATGAATTTCAAAGGTTTCTCTGTTGAAATAAAACTTGCTTAACTACTCTTATGTTAATCTAAGTATTTAATATTCTATTTAATCTATTTCCTCAGAAAAACTGAAGAAAACGGTTCAGTAGGGGACCTCTGATCTAAATTATGTTTTTCTTAGCGTCATAAATCGAATTTCAAATGACTGGAAACTAATCTTCTTACGAAACTGAGGAAACGTTCAACAACGCCTTAAATTCTACTAAAAATCAGCGATAATTTGTTTAACACGTTGACCTCCTCAATGTTAAGAAATTTAGGGTTCCCCCCAAGACAGGTTTTGTTTTTTCTTGCATTCCCAAAGATGACTATTTATGATGAATTCATGTCCAAAACAAATTTTGACACGCTCTTTTTAAGTATGGATCACGTGTGCATCGCGCGCCTGTAGGACAAAACGTTTCATATTGAGACTCGCAGTGAACGGATGATTCACGGGTTTGCAAGTTTGTACAGGATGTTTCACAAGTTCCAGCGCGCAGTTCTCTAGTGCAGGGTTTCTCAACGTGGGGTACACGGTAAAATCTTTTAGGGTACGCCGTGAGACCTCAAAAGTCGCTAGATCTAGTAACAAAGTCGCTAAGTTGGCAACACTGCTGTGTAAAAATGTCATTTTTTGTCTATAGATAAATGTAATTAATGAATATAAAATTTAATGTGTATATATATATATGATTTATTTTATTCCCATTGTTATACTATAACTATAGTTTTATCTATCTATACAAAGGGTACGCCAGTTACATAGAAATTTCCAGGGGATACGTGAAGCATAAAAGGTTGAGAACCACTGATATATATGTTTTATTTTATTCCCATTGCTATACTATAACTATAGTTTTATCTATCTATAAAAGAGGCACGCCAGTTACATACACATTTCCAGGGGGTACGTGAAGCATAAAAGGTTGAGAACCACTGATATATATGTTTTTTTTTATTCCCATTGCTATACTATAACTATAGTTTTATCTATCTATACAAGGGGTACGCCAGTTACATACACATTTCCAGGGGGTACGTGAAGCATAAAAGGTTGAGAACCACTGATATATATGTTTTATTTTATTCCCATTGCTATACTATAACTATAGTTTTATCTATCTATACAAGGGGTACGCCAGTTACATACACATTTCCAGGGGGTACGTGAAGCATAAAAGATTGTGAACCACTGATATATATGTTTTATTTTATTCCCATTGTTATACTATAACTATAGTTTTATCTATCTATGGAAGGGGTACGCCAGTTACATACAAATTTCCAGGGGGTACGTGAAGCATAAAATGTTGTGAACCACTGATATATATGTTTTATTTTATTCCCATTGTTATACTATAACTATAGTTTTATCTATCTATACAAGGGGTACGCCAGTTACATACACATTTCCAGGGTATACGTGAAACATAAAAGTTTGAGAACCACTGATATATATGTTTTATTTTATTCCCATTGTTATACTATAGCTATAGTTTTATCTATCTATACAAGGGGTACGCCAGTTACATACACATTTCCAGGGGATACGTGAAGCATAAAAGGTTGAGAACCACTGATATATATGTTTTATTTTATTCCCATTTTTATACTATAACTATAGTTTTATCTATCTATACAAGGGGTACGCCAATTACATAGACATTTCCAGGGGGTACGTGAAGCATAAAAGGTTGGGAACCACTGCTGTAGTGCATAAAAATGGGAACATGTCTATTCATTGTTTCGTACTTCTGCGCTAAACTTATTGATTTGTTCAAGGGTCCACACTTTCCTATCGCTCATAAACAATTTAATATAGCACGAATCATGAGTGCGCTACTCGATCCGAACTAATAGATAGATAGATAGATAGATAGATAGATAGATAGATAGATACGAAGCAAATATGAATCGCGCGGCGTAATTGTCTAGAATAAGTGCGAATCATATACGATTTATACGGCAGTAAATGTTTTAAACGTATCCTTTAAAACTATATATCATAAATGATCATAATCTGTTAATCCCTCAGTCGTTCAGTCGTATTCAAATATTAGATCTGCAGCATTTTCCATAATTTTGTTGAATCGTTTCCATAAGAATCATTTTTACAATTTTATAAAATTAATCATAAAGAAAAATAGGTTCTTGAATCATTTATCAAATTATTTATTATTGCGTTTCTTCCAAAACCTAAATGATCTATGTGAAGCGAAATTCCAAAGCGATTTTTAAAATAAATGAAAAATAAATAAATACCCCCTCAAAAACTGGGGCGGGTGTGGCTCAGTCGGGAGCCGCCAGGCTCGTAATCTGTAGTTCCCAGGTTCGAGTCTCAGCTGGGGCAGCGTTGAGATTTATCTCCGCAAAATTCCCCGCCCTGCCCATGGTCAGTAGGGGACACCGATGGGCTTGGAAAGACCACCGTCCGTTGGATGGGACGTTATGCCGTGGTTCCGTGTGCGGGAGAGCCATACCCTGTGCACGTTAAAGAACACGCTGGATGGCCTTGACGGGAGGCTACCATCTGTCTCCCAACAGCTGTTCCAGTGGGTCCCCTCCCCCAACCTTCTCTGAGCCTTCGGGGTCCATGTGACCTGGCCATTTAGCCCATGGTGTGCAAAAAAGTGCCGCTCAGAGGTAAAACAACCCAACCCTCCGTTACTGTTGCAAGTTTAATCATTGGTATAAATCAATCACTATTAAACTCTTTTAATCACTAATGTTTTTTCCAGTCTGTATTTTAAACTATTTTTTTACCTCCTGATAAAAACAATTTAATGGTGATTGATTTATACCAGCTATAATGAACTGCATTAACTTATATATAGACAAACGTATAGAGTTAAACTTAAATTGCAATATTCTTTGCAATGCAAGTTGAATCCTTCCAAAGAAATTACAAAGTTAAATTTAAATTGCAATATTCTTTGGAACGGAAGTTGGATCATACCAAAAAAACACGTCCCGTTTCACAGGGCTTAATTTCTATATACTCAGCTATGCTATTCGCTAAATATTCAACACATCCCATAAAGAAGGAGAATATTAATAAAGACTAGTAAGACAAAAAAGCACTCTATTTTTCTTAAGAGCAAGATACACTAACAACCTCTCCGAACAGATGAAAATAAATTTTTCCAGACACTCCTCTAATATGTACATTATCATAAATTACGATATAGTCCGCTAAGTAAAAGTTACCTAAATAATTCACAGAGTAGCGAGTATTTATTATTGTGTCATAAATTTAAAAGGGAAAGAATCTTTAGAAGAACGAAAATAAATAATATTTTATTCAAATAATGAACGTTAGTCTGAATGCTGAATGAAAAATAATTCAAAAATATACACTAAGCGGCTACTTTATTAGGACGATTCTGTGTTATGTGAATAATGAATAAGATACAGAAATCAGTAACTTCTCAAATAAGCCTGTTATGAAAAAAATGTGACTAAGTAGATAAAAATCTCTGTCACATCTATTTAAATAGTTTTTTTTAACTATATTCGTTTCGTATAAGGAGAACTTTTGCAAGTACTATGTTCTAAAGCCCCATTTTAGTAATAATTATTTTCCAGCTTCATGAAACCGAAATTAATTGTTCCTGTATAAAACTAGTTGACACTATATGGTGGCAGCACCACCGTTTTTGATTTGACAAACCGAAAGCACCGACCAATTTCTGAAACGCCCCCTAGGGGACAAGAGTTTCATCTGGTGTGACAAATATAAAAAGGTTGATAATTGAGTTGACAATGATAGATTGATAGATATTATTGAACTGAGATACCTCTGTGATAATACCCAAGTTGGGAAAACGTTGTTACAGGAATACTTCTTTTTTCAGGAATAGTTACGTTGTGCATTTTACAGAAATAGCTAATTATAAGTGTCTATCAGTGGCGGATAAATTGCGCTGGTGCCGGTTTTTCATAAGTGGGCCTTAAAACATAATATAAATATTTCACAATCAGTATACTCTACTACTTACGTACATAACTCGTGTTTTTAATTAGGCTAAATAATCAAATATATCCAAAATATAATGTTTTTTGCTAAGTACTACTGATCTACGGGACCTGGGTTCGAGCCCCGGGTAAGGCATGGATGTTCGTGTCGTTTTTCTGCTGAGGTCCTGCCATCCTCTCAGATCTTCTATTGTGGCATATAAACTGACAGGCTGCTGTCAGACCTCTGTGGCAAGCAGCTGCTTGAGGGGGTATTTATTTATTTATTTTTTATTTACACCACAAAGGACAAATATTTATTTTTGTTTTTAATTTTTTTTTAATTTTTGGCACGTGCATTTACCTAAATATTAAAATTCCTCTTTATGCATTTCTGTAATTAAATTTATTTAAACTGCTGAATGTTTTTTAATTTCATTTTAAAATTTTTGTTTATTTCTTTTTTGGTACGTGCAAGTTTATAAAATGTACACTGATTTTTTTTATTTGCGCATTTCAATTTATTTAACCAACTGCACATTTTTTCCATTAGTAAGTTTTAAAAAATTTTATGGATTCAGTACTCCTCCCCACTTACCGAACCTTTTAGGTGGTTTTACTCTGAGCGGCAATTTTTCTGCACACACTAGACTATGGCCAAGTCAAAAGTATCCCAAGAATTCAGGGAGGTATGGGGGAAGGAATCCACTGAACAGCTCTTAGGACAGATGATGAATAATACAGATGACAAGTTATGTTTACTCCTAAGAACGTTGTTAGGAACCCCCATCAGAGCCATCCAGCATGCTCTTTAACATGTACAGGGCATGACTATTCTGCACACGTCCACGGCTTAACATCCCATTAGACGGACGGCGGCCTTTCCAGGACTATCTCTGTCCCCTTTCTGACCGAGGTCAGGGTGAAGGTTTAGCGAAAATAAATTTTCAACAAAGGAGCAGTTGGGACCCGAAACTGGGAACTCTAGATTACGGGTCTGGCGCACTACCGACTGAGACAACTCTCGCCACAACCGTTGGAGCCATGGACCTGAAAAAACATGCGAAATCTAGTTATATGTTCTATCTAGTTCTATTAATCAGTTTCGTTACAAGAAGAAATCGGACTGCTAAAGCCTGGTAGAGATAAATAAAGACAGTGGTTCTCAACCTTTCATGCTTCACGTACCCCCTGGAAATGTGTATATAAAACTGACGGACCCCTTGTATAGATAGATTAAACTATAGTTATAGTATAACAATGGGAATAAAACAAAACATATTGTTGCGGATTACAAAAATGGATAGCCACTGAGCGTGAGTATTAAAAAGACTATATTTCAAAACCAAATTAAATACAAGGCAAATTGTTACAAAGGAAATATGGATGAAGTATCTTATTAACAAATCAACTATTAACATGCACAAGTCATCAATCTTCCTGCATGAGCACACATCAGCTCTGTGTATTTTACTAAATACTACCTTTTACTTGATTTACCAGGTCACCCGAAGATCTTCACTCGTAAACCAATTCTCGTCCTGTGCTAATAACTTTTCACACACTAGCCGAACAAAAAGACAGTCCGTGTAGACATTCGAAGTTAGCCATAAAAGTTCCCACTTTTATACTTCCGCGTATACACAACACATCAAGTTACTTCTTGATACTTAACGATAAAAGATCCCACTTTTATCCTTCCGCGTATACACAACACATCAAGTTACTTCTTGATACTTAACGATAAAAGATCCCACTTTTATCCTTCCGCGTATACACAACACATCAAGTTACTTCTTGATACTTAACGCGCACTGTCTCGGAACAGCTCACCGGCCATTTTCGAACTCACCGACCGTTACAACACAACAACCGTTACAATACAAAACGACCGTTAACGCTCCACTCTTCTTCTCCAAATTCTCCCAAAGTTCTTATTCGTTGGCTGAAACTTTTTGCTTTTGGTTGCCAGATTCCTTCTGTCGTAACACTGCCCCCTTTCTAGGTCTTGTTCGTCCCGAACAATTCTGGATTCCAAAGTTTCTTCAGTTCTTCGATGAAACGGGGCCAAACGATCCACGTGAACCACCTTGCACTTTGTAGCTGGACGTCGACGAATGCGATATACCACGTCATTAATCCTGTTAACTATTGTATATGGACCTTCCCAAGGTTTCTGAAGTTTTGGAGATAGTCCTTTCTTTCTATGTGGACTGTATAGCCAGACAAGATCTCCTTGATTGAAAATAGTTCCATTTATTTTACTGTCATATCTTGTTTTGGTTCTGTCACTTGTTATGTCGATGTTATGTCTAACGGAGTGATGGATTTCTTCTAGTCGTTGTTGCAATTCTTGTACGTATTGTGGAGTGGACACAGGCATTGCTTCGGGCCGACCATATAAAAGGTCACAGGGAAGACGTAACTCTCTTCCAAAAATCATCATGGAAGGTGTCTGTCCAGTTGTCTCATGCACTGCCGTTCTATATGCCAGCAAAAGGAGTGGTACATGGCGATCCCAGTCACGTTGGTGGTCGTTCACAAATAATGCTAAATGCTGAGCAATTGTTCTATTGAACCTTTCAACCATACCATCCGACTGAGGGTGTAAGGGAGTTGTTCTGGTTTTCTGAATGCCTAATAGTTGACAGATGCCTTTAAACACATTGGATTCAAAATTCCGTCCTTGATCAGAGTGGAGTTGTAAAGGTACTCCATACCTACTAATGAAGTTATTAACTATCATCTCAGCCACTGTTGTTGCTTCCTGGTCTTGGATGGGATATACCTCAGGCCACTTTGTGAAATAATCCATTACCACTAATAAATATCGATTTCCATCATCAGTTCTAGGAAACGGACCCATTACATCAATGGCTATTCTTTCAAAAGGGGCACCAACGTTATACGTCTGCAGCTTACCCCGACTCCTAGTCTTAGGGCCTTTCTTTGCTGCACAGGCTTCACATTGCCTACACCATCTCTCAACGTCTGCCCTACTTTTCAACCAATGAAATCGTTCCCTGGCTTTGGCTAATGTCTTATTAACACCGAAGTGTCCTCCAGTGGCACTATCATGTACATCTTTCATCACAAGTTCCACTCGGGATCGAGGAAGGATTATCTGCCAACGGGTCAGCCGTCCAGTGGGATTCTCCCATCTTCTGTATAATACTCCGTCTTCCATTTTTAAGGAGTCCCACTGTGCCCAGTAACTTTTAGTAGTTGGACTATACCTCGAGATTTGCTCCCAATTAGGTCTTACATCAGATTTTTCAATCAATTCTAATATTGGTTTTATGTCTTCATCATCTAGTTGAGCCTTCCTGATTTCAATTGGATTCCAGATGTTAGGGGTGTCACTGTTTGTTTGTGTCGATACTATTTGTCTTATGGGCATTATCTCTTTAGTTCCAAATTTCAGTTCTGCATTATAGCAATGTTTACAGTTGTCAATACATGGGCGCCTGGAAAGAGCATCTGCATTCTTATGCATTTTACCACTTCGATGTTCGATGGAGAAATCGTATTCTTGTAACCGTTGTATCCACCTAGCGATTTGTCCTTCAGGGTTTTTGAAGTTTAATAACCATCTAAGTGCAGTATGATCAGTACGTATAAGGAATTTCTGGCCATAGAGATAATGATGAAAATGTTCTATTGCTTTTACTATTGCTAACAGTTCTTTGCGTGTTACACAGTAATTCCGCTCTGGTTTGGATAAAGTTTTACTAAAGTATGCAATAACTCTCTCTTGTCCGTCTTGTTCCTGTGAAAGCACAGCACCAACTCCTGTGTTACTTGCGTCAGTATCTATTACGAATTGTTTTCCAGTTTGTGGGTACGCTAGCACTGGTGCTGTGGAAAGAGTTTTCTTTAGCTGTTGAAAGGCTATATCGCATTCGGTGGTCCACATAAACCGCTGGCCCTCTTCTGTCAGACGATGTAATGGCCTTGCGATGTTGGAGAAACCTTTGACAAATCTTCTATAGTAGGTGCAAAGTCCAATAAAACTACGAAGTTGATGAACATCTTGTGGTGGAGGCCAGTCTCTTACAGCTTCTATCTTACTAGGATCAGTCTTAATCCCTGCTGTAGTGATCACATGACCAAGGTAATGAACTTCTTGCTGGAACAGTTTACACTTTGTCGGTCCCAATTTTAACTTGGCTGCCTTAAGTTTTTCAAATACTTGACGAAGATTTCTCAAATGTTCTTCAAAAGTTCTTCCAAGAACTATGATGTCGTCCAAGTAAACCAGGCAGACCTCCAAAGACAAACCTTTGAGCACTGACTCCATTAGTCGCTCAAATGTGGCAGGTGCATTACAAAGTCCAAATGGCATCACCTTAAACTGCCAAAGTCCATTCCCTGTACTGAAAGCCGTTTTCTCACGGTCTTCAGGACGTATACCAACTTGCCAATAGCCGCTCTTTAAATCTAATGTTGAGAACCATTCTGACCCAGATAAAGTGTCTAGTGTATCGTCAATCCTGGGTAAAGGAAAGGAATCTTTCTTTGTTACGTCATTTAATCTGCGATAATCTACACAAAATCGTGTAGATCCATCTTTTTTCTTGACAAGAACTACTGGTGATGTCCAGGGACTCTGTGATGGTTCTATAATGCCCTGAGCTTCCATGTCCTTTATGAGTTGTTCCGTCTCCTCTCTTTTTGCCAATGGAAGCCTTCTTGCCGGCAGATGGACTGGAGGAGAATCACCAGTGTTGATTTTATGTTCTGTCAGGTTAGTACGGCCATAATCATTTGATGTGGCAGAAAAAATGTCAGAAAATTCTTTTAATAGGTTCTCGGCCTTAACAGCTTGGTTTTCAGTTAATATTTGTCTTGTTTCTCTCCATAATTCAGTAAGATGAGACGGGATGTCTGTATGATTTTGATATGAATCGGTAACTTCTATTTTATTTATACTTGTTACACAGGTAACAGCTTCACATATTGCTAATTCCTCACCTTTTTTTAACATTCTACTGGATTTGTTACAGTTCATCACTCTGATAGGGATCTGTTCTTTATCTATTCTGACTAAAGTCCTTGCAACCAGGATATTATGAGCCAAAGCTCCTTTACCAGAGGCATCAGTAACTGCCAATCGGAAGGCCCCAGAAGTCTCCGCCCGATGTCCACGGACTATAACTTCACTTTGTGCTGGGATCTCTGTGTCTTCCGTCACTAATATTGGAGTTACGCTTGGTAAAGAATCAGTCGTCCGGCTAAGCAGAGGAATCTCTTCTGTCTCATAGATGAGTAGGTTATCACTGGGTCTAATGTTGAATCCATGTTTCTTAAGAAAATCAAGGCCTAATATGCATTCGTCGTAGATGTCAGCGATGTAAACAGGATGGCGAACCAGACAGCTACCAACTCGAATATTAAGTTCTATTTTTCCATGAACCTTTGCACGATCTCCAGTGGCCGTTTGTAGGCTTATTCTAGACTGTGTAGTATTCAAGTTTGGGTGAGGTATTATTTTCTTTATTATATCCGTTCTGAGTAAAGTTACATTTGCACCAGTGTCGACTATCATACGGCAAGGTATTCCATTTATGGCTCCATCAGCTACTAATCCATTATTATCACCATGCAATGTTGAAACGTGGGCGACTTCCCCTGGGGCCAACCAATCAACAACCAGCCTTTGCCTCGCAAGATTGATAAATTTTCTGTTTCTCTGATCCTGTTGTCTAGTTGATGTACTTGGACTCCTCATTCGTTTCCTAGTGCAGTTGGTACGAATGTGTCCGGTCTTGCCACAATTCCAACACTGGAGGTCTGTTGTAGGTTTTGAAGAAGAACCTTTTATATCTTTCAAAACGGATAGTATGGCTTTGGTTAGTTCTTTCATTTCATTATCCTTTTCTACAGTTTCTTCTGCACTTACAAATCTCACTGTACGTTTGTTCGCTCGGGAGGAAAGCCTAGAGCACTCGTATTTCATAGCATGTACCACAGCTAACTTTAAGGATTCACCTTCCAACATCCTCAGAGATTGCTGAGTGTCAGGGTCAGCAATAGCATCAATAAATTGTAATTGAGCTAAATTATCTTGAATTTCTGGTGGACAGTTACTATAAGCCAATCTAGCTAGACGCTCAATATCACTAGCAAGCTCTTGCAAAGTTTCACCATTTTTCTGCATGCGATGTTTAAATTGAGTCACGTAATATTGTTTTAAATAACTATCACCAAACCTTAGTTCTAATGCAGAAACTAGACTTTGATAATCAAGTCGTTTTTCTTCTGGAACAGACTGCAAAACTTCCGCAGCAGAATTCCTTAAGGAAGCTGCAAGAAAACTGGCCTTTTGGAATTCATTCCACTCATTGGCTGTGGCGATAACTTCGAATTGTGTTTTAAATACTGTCCAAGATGATTGACCATCATATGTAGAAGGTTTAGTTGTATTTTTAGCGATATGTGTAATAACATTATTTCCACTAGAATTATTATTATCACAGGCAGAAGGTAACATTTCATTTCTCAAAATCTGAAACTGGCGTTCACAATCAGTTTTTACAATTTCAATTTCATGTTTATAATCTAACTTAACACTATCAAGATCATCTTTTACACTATTTAGTTCGGTCATAATGTCCTTACGCTTATCAGAAATCTTATCAATTTGAGAAGCCACTTCAGCTCTCATCTCAGTATTTTGTGCGGCTATTTCGGCTTTCAAGTCAGTCCTCAACTCATTATTTTGTGCGGCCATATCGGCTTTCAAATCACCTATTTTATCGCTTTGGGCAGCTATATCGGCTTTCATATCACCTATTTTATCGCTTTGGGCGGCCATTTCGGCTTTCAAGTCATTATTTTGACTTTTAATGTCATTCATCAACTTTACTAATTCATCCATACTTCTAGTTAACGGCATTCAATAAATTATCCCACTTCTGACACCAAATGTTGCGGATTACAAAAATGGATAGCCACTGAGCGTGAGTATTAAAAAGACTATATTTCAAAACCAAATTAAATACAAGGCAAATTGTTACAAAGGAAATATGGATGAAGTATCTTATTAACAAATCAACTATTAACATGCACAAGTCATCAATCTTCCTGCATGAGCACACATCAGCTCTGTGTATTTTACTAAATACTACCTTTTACTTGATTTACCAGGTCACCCGAAGATCTTCACTCGTAAACCAATTCTCGTCCTGTGCTAATAACTTTTCACACACTAGCCGAACAAAAAGACAGTCCGTGTAGACATTCGAAGTTAGCCATAAAAGTTCCCACTTTTATACTTCCGCGTATACACAACACATCAAGTTACTTCTTGATACTTAACGATAAAAGATCCCACTTTTATCCTTCCGCGTATACACAACACATCAAGTTACTTCTTGATACTTAACGATAAAAGATCCCACTTTTATCCTTCCGCGTATACACAACACATCAAGTTACTTCTTGATACTTAACGCGCACTGTCTCAGAACAGCTCACCGGCCATTTTCGAACTCACCGACCGTTACAACACAACAACCGTTACAATACAAAACGACCGTTAACGCTCCACTCTTCTTCTCCAAATTCTCCCAAAGTTCTTATTCGTTGGCTGAAACTTTTTGCTTTTGGTTGCCAGATTCCTTCTGTCGTAACAATATATATCAGTGGTTCTCAACCTTTTATGCTTCACGTACCCCCTGGAAATGTGTATATAACTGACGTACCCCTTGTATAGATAGATTAAACTATAGTTATAGTATAACAATGGGAGCAAAATATATATATAATAGATATCTAGCGGAGTAGCCCAAAACCTTTTACCCCGTACCCCACGTTGAGAACCCCTAAATAAAGAAATTGGGTGAGAGTTAAAGTAGTAATAACTTTGATGAACTATATACTATTTCCAGAATATTTAACTGTGGAAATAGTTATCGCACCTAAAAATATTATGATGTGGAAAATATTCTTTACGCAAACTATTAAAATATGAACTTGTTATATCACATGATGTGAAACAATACTACATAATTTTAGTTAGCATATGAGGCAAATTTTTTTGTTTACACCTCTCTGAAATATTCGCGAATTTCCATGTTCCTCTCAAAGAGGACTCTAACTTCGAAGCTTTATTACTTCGAAAGGATGTATTTAATGAAAAAATGTAACTGATGTTTAAAAAAAAATCATAAATCTATTCGAATCTCGAATTTACCACGATAATCGTTCAGTTTTTAAAGAGTTATGGAAGTTTCTATTTCTTACTAATTTTGAGGTCTTCAAAATTATTATTGTAATTATCTACATTTGCAAATAGATCATTTCTTGATCGAGCTATCAATACTTGTCATTCAAATAGGAATCTAAGAGATCATTGGTTGACTGAGCATTAATTGATAGCTCCCTCAGCCAATCACTTGTGAGAACTGTCGATGCTTTAGTTGTCTGTTGTCTTGCCTGCTTTTAATTTCAAAGTGGCTACAACTGACTCTTCATTCTTTCTAAACTAACTCATGGCTGAAAAACAAAAAATTCTGTATATTCCAGCATGGGCGTCGTTCGACGGGAGTGGGGGAAGAGTGGAGTGAACTTTTGCCCCTCCCCTGGAAAAATTGATCGAATAATTAATTGTAATATTTGATATCTATTTCAAAAAGTATCATGTGTTGAAATAATGTGTTTGAGAGATGTTTTACTTAGGTCTTTTTTTTCCTCAGTATTGTGTTGTTTTACCTCTGAGCGGCACTTTTTTGCACACCATGGGCTAAATGGCCAGGTCACATGGACCCCGAAGGCTCAGAGAAGGTTGGGAGAGGGGATCCACTGGAACAGCTGTTGGGAGACAGATGGGAGTCTCCCGTCAAGGCCATCCAGCGTGTTCTTTAACGTGCACAGGGTATGGCTCTCACACGGGCCACGGCTTAACGTCCCATCCGACGGACGGCGGCCTTTCCTAGCCAATCGGTGTCCCCTACTGACCGTGGGCAGGGCGGGGAATTTTGCAGAGATAAATCTCAACGCTGACCCAACTGGGACTCGAACCTGGGAACTACAGATTACGAGCCTGGCGCCCTACCGACTGAGCCACCCCCTGTTTCCTCAGTATATTTTCTGGTAATTTGTGAAGACATTTCGCAGAACAAATTATTATTAGGGTGTACCACAACTTTTTTTTTGGATGCATATCATTTATTTTTGTTTTTTATTTATTAATATGAAAAAACATTTCTTATATTAATTTTATTTTTAATAGTATATTTACTTTTTTGTCTATCTTCCTGTTGCTTTTCGCTCGGCATTTGTCAGTTTGTCGGTTTGTGTGTTTGTCAAAACTGTTGTGCCACCATAACGTTCGAACGATATGGAGAAACTTAAAGATTTTTGGTCAAATGAAAGCTTGTAACGCGGGGAGTTTCGTAGCCTATAAAATATTCCCCCATGCTTCTCTCCCTCCTAGAAAATGGGAAATATGGAAACTATTGTTACGCTAATTTCCAGAACGCGAGTGCCGAAAGTATTAAGCTATGCGTCAAATGAAAGCTCATGACTCGGATTGCCATAAACGAAGGAAATGGGGAAATGTGAAGTGTTTTTCTGGCTTAAAATTACTTTAAATGATAATCGGATATCGTGATTTGATAGAACTGAGTACTGGATTTATCCAGGGGCGGGGGTGGCTCAGTCGGTAGCGCGCCAGGCTCGTAATATGTAGTTCCCAGGTTCGAGTCCCAGCTGGGTCAGCGTTGAGATTTATCTCCGCAAAATTCCCCGCCCTGCCCACGGTCAGTAGGGGACACCGATGATCTTGGAAAGGCCGCCGTCCGTCGGATGGGACGTTAAGCCGTGGCCCCGTGTGCGGGAGAGCCATACCCTGTGCACGTTAAAGAACACGCTGGATGACCTTGACGGGAGACTACCATCTGTCTCCCAACAGCTGTTCCAGTGGGTCCCCTCCCCCAACCTTCTCTGAGCCTTCGGGGTCCATATGACCTGGCCATTTAGCCCATGGTGTGCAAAAAAAAGTGCCGCTTAGAGGTAAAACAACCCAACTGGATTTATCCAGTCCTTAACCTAATCTCTTATTTCACCCATTAATGTGACTTGAAATTTTTTGTTGTTCATGAATGGACAACACAGGACTCGGACTGATTTCTGACTAATGCAAATACGATAGATCGTAAAGGTATTAATGATAAATAGTCTTAAGCAGAAGGAAGAAATAGACTTATGTCTCATTATCCAAAATAGACTTGGGATGACTTAATGACTGCTTGTCTATTTAATGAAAAGTGTGATTGTAATCAGGAATTTTTTGAATAAATATATTATTTTTTTCCAATATTTTTCAATAAATCTATAACATTTCTTTTGATGAATATGTTGATACGTTCAATTTGCAGGTCCTTGTGTATTTTGCTGTTTTTTACATACCACGGAGCGTCAGTAGCTGATCTTAGGCATTTATTTTGAAACGTCTGTTATGGGTCAAGTGAGAGTTATGGATCAAGAAGAGTAAAGTCTTGCTCCCGTACTGGGCATGCATATGTGATGATAGGTCTGAATATAGTCTTATATATTAGCAGCTTGCTCTTGATGGACATCTTTGAGTTACGTCCAATGAGTGAGTTCAAATTGCAGCTGTCTGAGCTTTATAAAGCCCTTTTTTTATGTGCGGCTTCGATTTTAATATTTTTTGGTGCAGCAAAATTCCATGGTACTCCACCGAATCTTTCCATGGGCTATTTGTATTGAAAATGGGAATGTTCGATAGATCCCTTGCGACTTTAATCTCCATCTTGTACACCATTTCCGCATTATGTCCATTCGACCTTGCAATTTTTGGACTGTCAGATCAGGGCCCAGAGATGGCGACAGTAGCCTTGTGTCATCAGCATCTAATTCAATTTTGACTCTGCCCAGTTAAGGAAATCATACAGATAAGCTTTAACTAGGATAAGTCCCATAAGGGAGCCTTATGGGACGCCAGCTTCAATATGTCGAGAAATGGAGAGAGTGTAATTGATTTTAATCTGAAATTTCAGATCAGTCAAACAATTTTTAATAATTTTCTTATTAATCAACTGATTATTAATCTCTATTTTTTTCGAAGAGACAAATTTAGTTTGTGTTGGAACTTCATTCACCTTTTTTTTGTAAAGAATGCAGCAGAATAACCAAAATATTGAGAAATGGAGGGTAGGGTAAAAAAATATAAGGCTTTTGTTAAATCATTATTTCATCAATGTAATTATTAAAAAAATCATTCATGGAAAGGGGAAAATTTCTAAAATGGGGGATAATAAGGAAAATTAGGGATAAATACTTTGGCTATAGGATAAATCTATTTCTTTAAAATTATGATCTATTCCAGTGTTTTTAGATATTTCAGAACAGTTCTATAGAAAAATCAACAAAATCAAAATGATCAGCTGCAGTCAGAAATGTCTGCTGCTTGGCCTTGATAAATATATATTTCAAAACGAAGCATTAGTAAAATATTTTGAAAAAAATATTTAAATAATACTGGCAGTAAAAATTCAAATTCCCAAGGACGTTAATTTGAATAAAAATATGAAAATTTAAAAACTTGATTACTTAATAATGATTAATAGTTTTGTGTGTTTCTTTCATTATTGCATGTAATTTTAACTGACAGGAATTCAATTTCTTAACAGCTAGATCTTGCGGAGAAGTGATTTCGAGCGACATGTCCAAAAACGGCACCTTCAGCAGTCCCAATTATCCAGAACCTTATCCTGCCGATGTGCATTGCACTTATCAGTTCATGGGGAGAGGAAAAGAAAGAGTGCAGATCCTCTTCACTGACTTCGATCTCCATCTTCCTCACGAGCCTCCTAAAGAGTAAGTCACTAAGACATATTTGAATGTTTTTTTAAAGAGTAACGTATCAAGAAACAATGTAATGATAAAGTTAACACTTTTTCTTTCAACTGCTGATATCGAAACTTTTTTATTAAATAAGACTGAAATTTCCCAAATTTTTCAGAGAAATTAAAATTGAATCTACTTAAAAAGAGACTTTTACCAAACAATTTGCATTTTTTTAAGTATGAACTTGGGTTGGGTTGGGTTGTTTTACCTCTCAGCGGCACTTTTTTGCACACCATGGGCTAAATGGCCAGGTCACATGGACCCCGAAGGCTCAGAGAAGGTTGGAGGAGGGGACCCACTGGAACAGCTATTGGGAGACAGATGGTAGCCTCCCATCAAGGCCATCCAGTATGTTCTTTAACGTGCACAGGGTATGGCTCTCCCGTACACGGGGCCACGGCTTAACGTCCCATCCGACGGACGGCGGTCTTTCCAAGCCCATCGGTGTTCCCTACTGACCATGGGCAGGGCGGGGAATTTTTGCGGAGATAAATCTCAACGCTGACCCAGCTGGGACTCGAACCTGCAAGTATGAACTAATGTTTCACTTTGTTGACTGTGTTGACTTCAAAAATGTTGAACGTCTGTCTGGACGTTTCCAGACATTCAAATTTTTGTTTGTAGAGAAAGAGGGAAATTATTTTTTGTTTCGTAGGTGCTAAGGAACTATTTGGATTCGCAATTGTCTAATATTCTAATGATTTTAATTTCCACTTTCAGAGAGCTCTAAAATTGGAAAAATCCAAAATTTGAAAAAATATTATAAAAGATTAAATTCTGGAGATAGTGCGGTGGTGATTACATAGATTGAAGCAAAACTGCCTCTTTATCCACTAGAGAGCGGGAAATATAAATTTGTTCATTTTAAGAGTTAAAAGTTTCTTTAATTTTTTTTCGGGGGCTAGTTCTAATGTGACGACGATTCCATTTTCATTGGAGGCAATATGTTTTGCTGTCTATTGTCAAAATTTTATTTTATATCTTAAGCATTTTTGATTATAAACCCAAGAGTAGGTAGGAGGGCAACTAGCAGAGGAAAATCTTCCTCTCCTCACGGGAATTCGCAAGAGAGTTCAAATCAACTTCATTCACCAGTTCATGTTCGGTTGGATTGTTTTACTTCTGAGCAGCATTCCTGCGTAAGGGTTGGTTATTTTACCTCTGAGGGGGACTTTTTTGCACACAAAGGGCTAAATGGCCAGGTCACAAAGACCAAGAGAGCTCAGAGAAGCTTTGGGGAGGAGAGTCACTGGACAGCTTTTGGGAAACAGATTGTAGCATCCCATTAAGGGCATCCAGCATATTCTTTAAAGTGCACAAGATATGGCTTTCCCCGCTGTTTGGGTTGTTTTAGCTCTCAGCGGCACTTTTTTTGCACACAATGGTCTAAATGGCCAAATCACAAGGACCCCGAAGGCTTAGAGAAGGTTGGGGGAGGGAACCCACTGGAACAGCTGTTGGGAGACATATGATAGCCTCCCGTCAAGGCCATCCAGCGTATTCTTTAACGTACACAGGGTATGGATATCCCGCATACGGGACCACGGCTTAACGTCCCATCCGATGGACGGCATCCTTTCCAAGCCCATCGGTGTCCCCTACTGATCGTGGGCGGGGAGTTTTGTGCAGACAAATCATAACGCTGTCCCAGGTGGAACTCAAACCTAGAACTACAATTTACGAGCCTGGCACGTTATCGACTCAGTCACATCCCACCGCTCTGCTGGGATAGGGGATCCACTGTTATAGGCATTAGGTGACAGATGCAAATCTCCGATCAAAATCATCGACCTTGATGTTTAACGTCACAGACTGTGCACATATTTTGTTTCGCCTTAAACGTTTAATTCATGTGCTCAAGACTAAATTGCCGATCTACATGCTAAAACTGGATGTGTGCATTCTTGAATTCAGGTCTGACATGGTTGCTGGCTTCGACGAGCGTGCCACTTCAGGTTTCGGTTACCTCTACCATTACCCCTTTCCTGGTAACGACAGTCTTATTATTGAGAAAGAACGTCGCCCACAGGAAGATATTTTCCTCTCCTGGAAGCGTGGAAGTTGCTCAAAAAAATTAAAATTTCGAGAACTCAACCATTTATGCACCCAGGACCTATGAACAGCGCACTTGAATAGAGCGACCCAAACACCCAAAAGCAAACCCCCACTCATGCGACATCTCAGTTTCAGGGGACTACCCCAAGACCACCTTGTTCACTAAGTTTGGACAGCCGTTGACCGGCTTCCAAACTTAGTTAGTAAAGTTAGTTAGTTAAAGTTAGTTAGTAAAGTTAGTTAGTAAAGAGAGATTAGGAGGAAAATTTGATATGCTTAAAATATTAAGAGATGTAATTTATCTAAAATTTAGCTAAAATCGAGAAATTTTTAAACTGCATGAAATCAAAAAAATTATTCATAAGCCTATAACGAAATATTTTTTAATATTTTGAAGATGATCTGTAGCAGCTATAACTCATCAGGAAATCATAGTAAAAGCTTCAAATTTTCTGAGAATATTTCTGGTTTTAGTCCAAGTTCTTGGACCAAATTTCAACATGAAAGTCTAAAAGGGGCTTTGATAGAATAAAAACTATTTATCATGCTATTCCTATGGGAAACGATAATCAATATCATATTTGTTGTTGCCATTTACTGCTCCCTAACTGTGAAAGTAAGAGTCATAATAACACCTAAATCTTCTGCCGTTGCCAGATTACCCACATTTACAAAGGAATATTTATTTTCAGGGGTCCCATTTCAGCATAGACCTGATTTTTAATCTAACACGGGGTCAGGCAGGGGAAAACGTCTTATGAAATTTGGGACCGTTCAGTCAAGTATCCCAGGAATAAAAGAATACATTAATCTGTTGAAATCAAATTCTCAATAGATTGTGACGAAGCACGTGTTATGAGAGCGAGCGCTGAGTCCGCAATGACCTTTGCACACCGGGGAATTCTTCGTGTTGAAATTGTGCTAAAATGTCGAGGTGGGGATGGGATACTCACAAAACTAGCCTTTAGTGAATGCTTGTCTAAAGTGCGGCCCAAAAGCCTTTAAAATGCGGCCCAAACGCAAATTATTAAAATATTTAAATTTGCACATTTTTATTAAAAAAAAATGTTTGCAATATTTTTCATATATAATCGATTCGTTGACATTTATTTTGAAATAAAAAATTAAATAAAAACATCTTAGTATGCCATGAGAATTTACGTTTCGAATTATGTGTGTATCCACTCGACGGCGAATTTTTTGAAGAATTACAATATTTGTATGCAGTATATTGCATTGTATTTTGATTTCCTAATCCTTTTGGCCAAGGGAGCCCTTCACAGAAAAAGGGGCCATCGAACGTTCGCGAAAGTTCGCCAAATCGATCCGACCCGTTGGCTTTCCTCTCGCTGAATTTTCAGCGAGTTTTTGATATCCCACTAGTTTTATATTGCCCTTTTTTATTTTATAATAGAAAACATAAGAAAATAAATGAAGTTTTATTATTCATATTCATTAACTATATTTTATATTTTATGTGCGGCCCAAAACACTTCATCTTCACTTAGTGTGGCCCAGGGAAGTCAAATATTCACTCAATGTGGCCCAGGGAAGTTAAAAGTTTGGACACGCCTGCTTTAGTGCATTAAAAGGCAGAATACTCAGTTTAAAGGCGAGACCAGAACAGTGACAATTCATGTAGAAATGTCACCGACAAGTAGGAACGTGCTATTTTAAATAATCACATTTGCATATGGAGGAAGTCGTGCAGGAAATTTGGACTATGCGGTCAAGTATCACGGGAGTCATAGGGTAGCAAATCTTTTGCAACGGAAATAAAAAATCTCGATTTTTTAGGTAGAAACTAAGCCACGGGCTATGAGAAAGCACTCTGGGGTCAGCAACGACCTAAGCAAACGCCGGGAAATTTTCTTCGTGTTGAATTTTTCCTAAAATGTCGGTGAAAATAAGAAAATGCAGAATAAAAGTGACACCCAGGCATCGCCGGTTGCTATTCAGCTAGTAATTTCATATAAGAATTGTAGATTTTGCAGTAAAAAAATACACTGGTTTCCATAAATTAAGTAAAATCCCTATGTTAAGTCAATGGGAAGCTAACGTCAAAGCTCTATAACTTCTAAAATAAAGTGTTTTGTTTTGTTTTGAAAAATGAGATTGCAGATAAAGATCTCAATTAAATAAATCAATATCTCGATTTTCAACAATATTCGTTTAGTATTTAATGAGTTATGGAAGTTTGAATGTTTAACAACAGCAATGCCAGTCTTAAGAAACTTATACAAAACTGAAGAATAGTGAAAGAATTCTTTACACAAAGTTCTAAAATACAAACCTATTTTATTAAACACTTTGATACAATACTTATTACTAAGTTTTAATTAACTTCTGAAGTCAACTTTTATCGCTAAATATTCAAACTTCGATAACTCATTAAATACTGAACGACTATTGTTGAAAATAGAGATATTGATTTATTTGATTGAGATCTTTATCTACAATTGCATTTTTTTTAAAAGCTTATTTTAGAAGTTATAGAGCTTTGATGTTAGCTTTCCATTGACTTAACAAAGGGATTTTCCTTAATTTATAGAAACCAGTGTTTATATAAGAAATTCTGTAGTAAAGGAGATATTCTGTAAACATGGGCCTCACGAAATATTTAGTTGAAAAAATAGTTATGCTCTGAGTGGGATTCGAACCCATGTCTCCCAGTAACAACAGGATATCCTCTGTGATAGTTTACTATTGAATTATTGATTTTACGCCATGAGCGTGACTGAAAAATTTTAAAATTCTATCATATGAGGCAACTTGGTTGTTCTATTCCTAACATCAATGACACCACAAGCGAATCAAATAATATGCGAGAAAGTTTATATGCCACATTAGCTGCAGAAAACGTTAGCCCCTGATGGTGTAGTGGTTAGCACTCCTAGGAGTTATAAAATCGAGTCCACTCTCTATGAAAATAAATTTTTTGAAAGTAGATGACTGAATTTCTTTTAGGTAAATATTTTATATGTTCTGTTACTGCACTTGGATTGGGTTGTTTTACCTCTGAGCGGCACTTTTTTGCACACCATGGGCTAAATGGCCAGGTCACATGGACCCCGAAGGCTCAGGGAAGGTTGGGGAAGGGGACCCACTGGAACAGCTGTTCGGAGACAGATGGTAGCTTCCCGTCAACGCCATCCAGCGTGTTCTTTAACGTGCACAGGGTGCGGCTCTCCCGCACACGGGGCCAAGGCTTAACGTCCCATCCGACGGACGGCGGCCTTTCCAATCCCATCGGTGTCCCTTACCGACCGTGGGCAGGGAGGGGAATTTTGCGGAGATAAATCTCAACGCTGACCCAGCTGGGACTCGAACCTGGGAACTACAGATTACGAGCCTGGCGCGCTACCGACTGAGCCACCCCCTCCCTGTGTTACTGCACTATCCAGGCTGGTGTGATAAATGAGGCTCTTTGGCTATAAGCCTTGAACAGGCATTAGGTCTGCGGGCATTCATCATTGAGAGCTCTCTTTTGCTTCAAGCAGTCAGTGTGTGAAGACATATTCCGGGAGAATGAAAAAGGATACTGAGGAACATATGGTTATGATCATCTGCGCACCACATCCAACATAGTGTCCTCATCCCCTCTCTCCAGGGGGCGGGGGTGGCTCAGTCGGTAGCGCGCCAGGCTCGTAATCTGCAGTTCCCAGGTTCGAGTCCCAGCTGGGTCAGCGTTGAGATTTATCTCCGCAAAATTTCCCGCCCTGCCCACGGTCAGTAGGGGACACCATGGGCTTGGAAAGGCCGCCGTCCGTCGGATGGGACGTTAAGCCGTGGCACCGTGTGCGGGAGAGCCATACCCTGTGCACGTTAAAGAACACGCTGGATGGCCTTGACGGGAGGCTACCATTTGTCTCCCAACAGCTGTTCCAGTGGGTCCCCTCCCCCAACCTTCTCTGAGCCTTCGGGGTCCATGTGACCTGGCCATTTAGCCCATGGTGTGCAAAAAAGTGCGCTCAGAGGTAAAACAACCCAACAACCCTCTCTCCAGCCTTGGAGTTAATATGTTAAACGAATAAGTAACTCAAAGACATACCGATTGGCTTGTAAAGGCCGCCGTCCGTCGGATGGACGTTAAGACGTGGTTCCGTGTGCGGGAGAGCCATACCCTGTGCATGTTAAAGAACACGATAGATGGCCGTGACGGGAGGCTACCATCTGTCTTTCAACAGCTGTTCCAGTGGGTCCCCTCCCCCAACCTTCTCTGAGTCTTCGGGGTCCACGTGACCTGGCCATTATGGTGTGCATTATGGTGTGCTGCCCATGGTGTGCAAAAAAGTTCCTCTCAGAGGTAAAACAACCCAACCCAACAACTCAAAGCCATATCAACAGAACATTTGAGGAAAGTTGCCACAGTAATCGCCTTTCGCTGTTCTGTGGCCAAAACTTGACTTGCTAATTCTGCGACCTGCGTTCCTGTGTCAGGTGAATTAAAAGATGATGAACTGAATCGCTGTTCCACGAGGAAAGGATCAGTATCGTCTTGCTGTTCCAAGAAAAGAATATTTAAAAACGATCCAGGTGCCCGTCGCTGGGAAAGCTGTAGCACTTCTCCTCATGCACTTCTCGTCGCTGCTCAGGTTAGGCATACCATATTCGTTACTTGGGAGGGTTATTTGCCACTTACTTTAGCAAAAGGCCATATCTAGGGAAGACAAAGGGTCTTATCCACCAGCCACCCCTCTTAGAAGTCCAGTAACTGGAACAGAGGCCAAAAAATGATAAATATCATTCCAATATACAATGGTTTCAATATATTAAAAAACAACCCATTTTATGTCAATGGGGAGCTAATGTCGCAGTTCTGTGACTCCTAAAATAAGTTTGTTAATTGTGATATGATAGCAGATAAAGATCTCAATCAAATACACTCTAACATTGAAATTAGAAGACCAAGAAGCGATGGGAAAATTCAATTGATATTTACGTATGGAGCTGTGTAGGAGACAAGGAAGACATGATTAAGTTTTCGAAGCAAATGAACAATTTTATTACCAGAAAAAAAATGCATATTAGTAATAATAATATAATAATAATAATCTTTATTTTATTCCGCCAGTCAATACAATATACATTTACATAGCATAATTATCTAATAACAATTAATATATACATGAGAAAAATTGAGAAGTGAAATAGCTGAGAAATATCAATTGCATCACAAAAGGTAAATAACAATCATATTAAATATTGGTGTTTAATAGGAAAGGCGAAACAAAAAAGGAGAGCATAGTAAGCTGACGCTTATTTTTAGTTAATGCTCCCAATTTCCTTTAGTTCAATTATGACAACAGTAAAGTATACAATAATTCAAATAGTACAATAATTCAATAGTATAAAAGGTCAAATGGTTATGAGACATATTACACTGATACATAGAAGAAGGTTTCATTGCTTTGTAAGAAGAAACGTTCTACATTTGATTTTAAATAATTTTAAAGATTTTGCATTTTTAACGTCATCAGGAAATTCAGACCAAATTTTTACTGCATTGTATTTGATAGATCTCTGCCCAATTGACAATCGACACATAGGTATACTCAGATCCTCTCTATGACATGTTTCATAATTATGAAAATTCGAAAGACTGAAAATAATCTTTAAATCTATCCAATTTAATCAATCAATCATTGTAATCGAATACACAAAGTTTCCTGATATCAGTTTGTAATTATTATAGACATTAAGAAAATTAACCTCAGAAAATAAATGTACGAGGTACAACCACGGCTATTGGTAATACATTGAACAATCCGTCATGGCACTGAGTCGTAGAGACTGCTGAAACCTCATGCAGCACTGTCCACCACAAGTCCTGCACCTGGGCTTGCAAGGCTGCTTTGTCTGCACTGGTTGCAGGTGGCTTCTGATATGGCATGCAGCCATTTCCCATACGTATTCTATTGTGAACAGATCCGGGGATTTTGGTGGCGACTCCACGATATTCATAGTGCGTAGTCGTTCCCTGGCGATGTTTGCGGTATGTGGACACGTTTTTATTTTTGCATCAGAATACTGATATTATTATTTTTTATCGGATTGGTACTTATAAAAATTTTATTTATAATACTGTGTTTTACAATATCTTTTATTAAATTGTTTTATTTAATTTTAAACAAAATTCGGTACAAAATATATGTATACAATAAAATGAATTTTAAATATAATCTTAATTAAATCAACGAACTAAATATACTTTTTTCTACATTTATTTTCTGCAAACTCATTAATTATAGCGTTTATATCAATAGATTCTATCGCTAAAATGCTTAAATTATTCAGTTTGCCCTGCTCTAATGAAGAACGAAGATAATTTTTTATCTTCTTCAAAACGGAAAAGGACCTTTCTCCTGAACAATTAGTGCGAGCAATACTGATGAAAATTCTTTATGCAGTGGCTGCGTTTGGGAATTTTTTCAATATTTGAATTGATTATGGCTTTTAAACTAAGCTCTGATTTCGATGTAATGTTGTCATCGGGTAGTATAGGTTGGGTTGGGTTGTTTTTCCTCTGAGCGGCACTTTTTTTGCACACCATGGGCTAAATGGCCAGGTCACGTGGCTCCCGAAGTCTCAGAGAAGGTTGGGGGAGGGGACCCACTGGAACAGCTGTTGGGAGACAGATGGTAGCCTCCCGTCAAGGCCATCCAGCGTGTTCTTTAACGTGCACAGGGTATGGCTCTCCCGCACACGGGGCCACGGCTTAACGTCCCATCCGACGGACGGCGGCCTTTCCAAGCCCATCGGTGTCCCCTACTGACCGTAGGCAGAGCGGGGAATTTTGCGGAGATAACGGGTAGTATATTTACATGCTTAAAACGCAAACATTCTTCAATAAAATTCTCCTCCAAATCATCTGAGTATGTATTATACAGAATAGTAGCATTTTTTCTTAACATATCTTCGTCTAATTTTTTTAAATTAATTAAAACACCAAATACTGAAAAGATGTTATCATACGCACATTTTTTTTATTTATGCTAGGACTTATCAATGAGGTATTCGAAAATCTTTATCTTTGTCAAAATTTGCATCTGCGGATATACCCTTGTCGAATTGTCTTTTTCTTTTAATATTTCTTGTTATTTGGTACTCATCGCATCCAGGTAATTCAACTCCTTTAATTTTATAACATTTAAAGCTATCTACATTGCGCTTCTCCTGTATATATCCTTCTAATGAACTATATAAAGAAGCTATAGTTTCAATATCAATTTCAACTTTTTGTAGGGAAGTATTAATTTATTCATAGTTTAAAAATATCGTTCCAAAATATGATCATCAAAGCAGTCTCCAATAAATTTAGTTGCTTTTCCAAGCTCTTTGCTTCCAGTTTGGCACAAGGTTTTTTTGTAGGATTGTCAGATATGTCTTTCAGAGCATTCTTAAAAAATTTACATCCTGTAACTATTGCATTAACAGCCTCGGTACAGTCGCTCAAAAAAGTATCCGAACACTATGGTTGATTGCAAAATTCAGAAAAAATATCTGGCATTGATTTTTTTAGAAATTAGTCATCTGGCAACCTTCGTGTCACGTGACACGAAGGTTGCTTTGAATAAATGCTTTGAAATAAATGCTTTGAAGTAATGCTTTGAAGTAATGCTTTGAATAAACATTACTTTGAATGTAAAAAGGAGATCAGGATAAGCAGTATTGGCCCCTCTGTTAAAATGAACTTATTAAAATAGTAATAAAATAATAACTACATAAATAGTGGTATCAAAATAATATGACCAACCACGGAATCACAGTGTACTCGCCCAGGCGCGTCACAGAGTGCACATGACAAGATCGACCACACGGAGATATAAGCAGCCGGTCAGGACAGATGATCCATAGTGCGTAACATGAACACAATGGGCAGAGGGTTTGATTTGATGGACGTTCAAAAAGGAATGATAATCGGCTACCGCGCCAAGGGTGGCAGCATCTCGGAAACAGCAGCCTTCGTGGGCTGTTCGCAAGGTGCTGTAGTAAGGTTGTACCAAGAATGGACCGCTGGCACACCGAGTACCTCCAGACGTCATAACTGTGGATCCCCAAAGGCCATCGACCCCAGAGGAGAACATCTCCTCCGTTGACTGGTAAAGGATAACCAGGTACGTGTCCCCGATAACAGTAGAGCAAACCCTGTTACATATGGGTCTCCGGAGTCGACCCTGCATAAAGGCACCCATGTTAACCAAGGTCCATCGGCAACGACGCCTGCAGTTCGCACGGGACTACCGTCATTGCACAGTGGAAGAGTGAAAAAAGGTTGCCTTCTCCGACGAATCAAGGTTTCTACTCTATAGAAGTGACGGGCGGTGGCGGATACGGCGTCAGACACACAAGAACCAACACCCGGACATGCTTGTCGATCAAGTACAGGCCGACGGTGGCAGTATGCATGTCTGGGGAATATTTTCCTGGTATGACCTGGGACCGCTGGTACCACTGGATGGGTGGTACGGCCACGCCAATGGCTACCTGTCCATCCTCGCTGACTACATGCATCCCTTCATATTGGACGTTTACCCTTGTGGTGATGAGATAGAGTAGAAACCTTGTCTACCAACAAGACAATGCGCCCTGCCATATCGCTAAGGTGGTGCCTGACTGGTTCCAGAAACACGAGAGCAATGTCTCCGTTCTCCCTTGCTCGGCGAAATCGCCCGACCTCAATCCCATAGAGCACTTGTGGGACCATTTGGATTGACAGGTTCTGCGTGCGGACCCACACCTCCGTGCTCTGCTGGAGTCCGAATGGGTACGTGTACCTCTGGCAACCTTCCAGGGCCTCATGGCGTCCATGCCACGCCGTCGCCACTGTCATCCGGGCAAGGGTGGTTATTCCCATTATTAGGTAGGTAGTCATATTCTGATACGACTGTGTATAATATTAAACATAACGTATCTTAACTTTCCACCTTAAACTCTATACTTTTTTATACACTTTTACTCGTGGATACGAAGACAGCGATAACAAATAAAATTAATTATTCGTTTCGTGTTATCATACGTAACGCAGCGCATAATGCAAAGTACTGACAGCAGAGACGAGAAAGATATTGGCATACGGCTTGACTTTACAACCAAATATCGGGCAATTTTAGTATAAGTGGAGCAAAAACATCCGTTGTACAAAGACATCTTTTCTCAATAGAAATACAAATTTTAGACCTTTTGACTCAAGAGTTTATTTTCAACAGATATTTTTCCCTTTCCCATTTCTGCGGGGCGGGGGTGGCTCAGTCGGTAGCGCGCCAGGCTCGTAATCTGTAGTTCCCAGGTTCGAGTCCCAGCTGGGTCAGCGTTGAGATTTATCTCCGCAAAATTCCACGCCCTGCCCACGGTCAGTAGGGGACACCGATGGGCTTGGAAAGGCCGCCGTCCGTCGGATGGGACGTTAAGCCGTGGCCCCGTGTGCGGGAGAACCATACCCTGTGCACGTTAAAGAACACGCTGGATGGCCTTGACGGGAGGCTACCATCTGTCTCCCAACAGCTGTTCCAGTGGGTCCCCTCCCCCAACCTTCTTTGAGCCTTCGGGGTCCATGTGACCTGGCCATTTAGCCCATGGTGTGCAAAAAAGTGCCGCTCAGAGGTAAAACAACCCAACCCTTTCCCATTTCTGCGGATGTGACCCGTGTTTACACACAATCTCATTTTGCCTTCCGCTGCATGAGCTGCGCGCGTGTGATATATCGAATGTCCCGATTGCGTATGTGTTAGTATAAGTCTAAGGTGAGCCGTCATTTCTGTTAGGATATTTTATTACGCGTTTTGATTTGTTTATTTACGAGGTAGTTATTTCATATTAATTATTTAATTCTTCGGAAGTATAATTTTATTTTGTGAACAATACATTATTATATGACTCTTTCTACAGTGTAAACAATTTCTGCTGACTGTATTACACGTTTTTCTTTTTTTTATTTTACATAGTAATTTAGTATATTATATTTTTGTTCTGAAGTGTTGGTATATTTTGTGAATTTTACATTATGACATTTTTAGAACGTGAGTTGTTGTTTTTTTTTGACTGTATTACACGTGATATTTTTGATTATACTTTCGTTATTTCGTATATTTAGTTTACACTTTAATAAAACAAAATATGACTATAAATTTAACATGTATATAGGTATCTCATAAAACAATAAAGATATAAATTAAAATGAAATTAAAAAGTCGATTCATTTACAATGTAATAAAAGTGTAAAAGACAATTTCATCAAAAAATAAATAAATAAATAAAAAATAAAAGACCTTGTGAGGTGACGGCAGCCGGCGCCCTAGGGTTGTACTATTTATTGCCAGATGTTCAGCAACCACGGCAATCCCCGGTTCCGTCTCACGACACTACCAAGTTAACGGAAAACCGTGACTATCTAGAGTCAGGGGCAGGAATACACCATATAGATACACCTCATCCCCAACCTCACATGGCAGCAGTCCTATAGAAGGAGAGCTAACCACCGGTAGAAATCTGAAATTTAATCTGTTCCCCGGTTAGCCATGAACAAGGATATGTAAATCCAAGTTCGCTCGGCACCTGGGGTGGAGACTCTTAGTGGGGCCCAGACTTTGAAAAGGGTTCGTGCCTACTAGGTGACCAAATCCGTTCAGCCGTGCCCTTGAACTGCTCCACGGAGCGCCTGATGTTGAGGTCTTGACACCGTCCAACCGGGCCACTAAACCGGTCAGCGATGTCTTCGACCTTGGTTGGTCTTGGCTCTGTCCAACCGGGGACCAAATCCGGTCAGCAAAGTCTTCGACCGGTTGCTGGGCCCGAAGCCCCACCACCACCACGACAAGGTGGCCACCTATCGGGGGGGCCTAGGGTTGCAGCCCTATTAGCCCAATGGTTAAGGTGGTCCTGATCGTCAGACTCTAAACAACAGTGAGATTCGTCACTAAGCACCACATGACACAAGTCTCTGTTTCAGTTTCTGTTCAGCACCACTCCAGACGCTGGCACAACGATGGTCATTGGTTAGGGGGAGGCGACGAATGGACACCATGCATGAAGTCCTGCCTCTGTCAGAGATACGGTTTGTCTTATGATTATAGGAGGCAACACTTGTTTAGTACTTATAGCAACATTTCCCGCTCTTCTGATATTAGACAGAATGTCTGTAGGTGCAGCGAAAGCTGGATCAAATGTTCCTCCCGTGATGTGTTCATTCGGTGTGCTCCTGATCCTGGTCAATGAGAGGTCGTACGTTCTCTCAAAACCTGCTGCCAGCTTAGATGCACTGCCATGGCCCCACAGCATATCAATTATCCAATCTTTCAGAGATTAATAATCTGTCCTCTCTAATTCGTGTATTGCAGCATTACATTTTGCCAGTATTACATTGGATCATTACAGTATAACAATTTACAATGCAGTGTATAATTTTCCCAGTATTACATTGGCGCATTATAACAATTTACATTGCAATATAACATTTTTCCAGTATTACTTTGGTGCATTACAGTATAACAATTTACATTGCAGGATAACATTTTCCCCTGCATTTTAGAGGCCATTTAAAAATTTCTTGAAAAAATGCATGATTTATATATGTTTAATAATTTTTTGCCTTTTTTTATCCTCACTAACATCCTCAAAGGAAGGAGGAGCTATACCCCCCCCCCCTCCTAGTTCCGGCCCTGCAATATATTTAAAGCATGCACTGTGTTGTAGTTTAAATATAACTGTTCATTATGATGTAGAACAGAACTTGGTTTGATTTTCTACAATTTTAAAAACTGAGTTATATAAAAGCAATATTTTACACATTTTTCAGGATTAACCGGATTTTACTGAATCCAAATGATTGTAATCCCATTTAGTCCAGGTTTGAATCCCATCTGTTCCATTGATGTTTATACCCGGAAGAATCTCCACTCTCTCTACAGTCAGTAATTGCCACCGATGGAATGCCTGCCATCCATTGGGTTGTTGGGTTGTTTTACCTCTGAGCGGCACTTTTTTGCACACCATGTGCTAAATGGCCAGGTCACATGGACCCCGAAGGCTCAGAGAAGGTTGGGGGAGGGGACCCACTGGAACAGCTGTTGGGAGACAGATGGTAGCCTCCCGTCAAGGCCATCCAGCGTGTTCTTTAACGTGCACAGGGTATGGCTCTCCCGCACACGGGGCCACGGCTTAACGTCCCATCCGACGGACGGCGGCCTTTCCAAGCCCATCAGTGTCCCCTACTGACCGTGGGCAGGGCGGGGAATTTTGCGGAGATAAATCTCAACGCTGACCCAGCTGGGACTCGAACCTGGGAACTACAGATTACGAGCCTGGCGCGCTACCGACTGAGCCACCCCCGCCCCCTGCCATCCATTGGATGGGACGTTAAGCCCCGTATCTCCTCATGTTCGGGAAGGAGCCGTACCCTGTGCACGTTAAAGAACACGTTGGATGGTATTGATGAGAGACTACCACCTGTCTTCTAAAAGCTGTCCAGTGAGTCCCCTGCACAAACCATATCTGAGTCCTCGGTGCCTGGCCATTGAACCTATTGTGGGAAAAAAAAATGTTGCTCACGGGTACGACAACCAAACTGACCTGGCTATTTAGCGCATTTCATGCAAAAAAATGCTTGTCAGAGGTAAAACAACCCAACCCATTTAGTCAGAGATTTCTGTGATTTGTTAATCAATTTTTTGAAAAATTTATTAATTCGGATGGGATTTGTTTAAATTTTAACTCCATATCTGAATATTCAATCGAGCAATGAACTATGGGACTAAGTACATAAAACTTGTAACAAATCCACAGTCCCCTTTTTTTTTAAAATCGAGTTTTCATGAATTTTTGTGATAACAATAAACTTCCAAGATTCTGAATACCCTCTTAATGCTCAAACTATACTGCTCATACTGCTCACAAAAATTAGGGGATATTTCAAAATGAATATGAAGCGAAGAAATATCCCCTAATTTTTGTGAGCAGTATACTAAAACTTACCTTTCTTTGCTGCGAAAATTATTTAATATCACACTTGAAAAATGCTATTCATTTTATATCTGATGAATAGCATATGAAAAATGCTATTCATATTCGCGTCATAACTATAAAAAAATAAAGAAAAATTCTTTTTTTTTACAACACATATTAACGTACCCTAGTTTTGTTTTTATAACACACTTTCACTTTACTCTTGTGTCTTTTATCACAAAGTTTACTTTCGCCTTCTTCATAACGGTTATGCGATAAAACTGTTTCGGGGAAAACAAAGACATCATCGCATTATCCGTTTAATGCAATTCAGCGCAGTACTTAAGGAAACCAACTGTAAAAGAGCTGACTAAACACCGGCAGAATTATGGAAGCAGTATCCTTAGCGTTATCAGAGCAACAAAACGGGTCGAAATAACTGATGGTTCTCTCTGGTCACAGGTCATCAACTATCTTCAGTCATTTTTTTTTTGCGTTTATGCAAGCGAAGGTGTTCCGTACATTTGGGTTAGACTTTTACCAAGCATGATGGCAACGAATAGCAGAACAGAAAAACGGCACAGGTCTTTGGCTCGATTTCCATCTCTGCCATTATCGTTGAAGTTTTTAAAGCGATTCTCTAGATGCAAAAACCTACATTTATTTTTAATTTTTTATAAATCCCGTTTCAAAAACTGTAAATATTTTATTACATATTACACACATTGGTTCATCTAGTAACGTTCTCTACTAGTGAAAAGGAGTGGTTCAGTCTGTAGCGCGCCTGACTCGTAATCTGCCGTCCCAGGTTCGAGCTCCAGCTGGGTTTGCTTTGAGATTCATCTCCGCAAAACTCCTTGTCCTGCCTTCGGTGAGTAGAGCACACCGATGAACATGGAAATGCCGCCGTGACTCTGTGTGCTGGAGAGCCAAAAAAGACGCTCTAAAGAAAATGCTGGATGAATTAACGGGAGGCTCCATCTGTCTCCCAACAGTTGTTCAGTGGGTCTCCTACCCTCAACCTTCTCGAGGGTCTTTATGACATGGCCATTTAGCTCACTGCAGGCACAAATGCCGCTCAGAGGTAAAACAACCCACTAGTGAAAAGGTTTTGACAATTTTTCTCACATAATACGCTGTTTTTTGACCGTGTTATTGAAGACGATGATATTAGCGAATTGTGTGGGTTGGATTGTTTTACCTCTGAGCGGCACTTTCTTGCACACCATGGGCTAAATGGCCAGGTCACATGGACCCCGAAGGCTCAGAGAAGGTTGGGGGAGGGGACCCGCTGGAACAGCTGTTAGGGAGACAGATGGTAGCCTCCCGTCAAGGCCATCCAGCGTGTTCTTTAACGTGCACAGGGTATGGCTCTCCCGTACACGGGGCCACGGCTTAACGTCCCATCCGACGGACGGCGGTCTTTCCATGTCCATCGGTGTCTCCTACTGACCGTGGGCAGGGCGGGGAATTTTGCGGAGATAAATCTCAACGCTGACCCAGCTGGGACTCGAACCTGGGAATACAGATTACGAGCCTGGCGCGCTACCGACTGAGCCACCCCCGCCCAGCGAATTGTGATATTGTAATGAAAAGGTATTCTTAGAAAATATTCCTACTTCCAAACTGAATTTATTATAATATTAGTAGATATCCACGGCGTTGCTCGGGTCTTAATTTCCTTAAAGTATATACCAGATGACACTATTACTTCGCAAGCTTTCATTGGCATAAAACTCATTAAGATCGTTTTGTCCTCCAACCCCACTATCACCCCTCACCACCCTTGGTAAACATTTTAACTCCCCTCTTTTAGGGGAGGCCTCAAACTCTCTATAGTACGTAGTAGATGTCATTCCGAACGTTGGAAGCTTTCATTTGGCGTAAACTAATTCGACTGTTTCGCCTTTCTTTTTGGGAAGGTCTGAAAATTTCTGAAGTATGTATGCCCCCCCCCCCCCCCGCTGGAAGCTTTCATTTGGCATAAAACTTCCTAAGATTGTTTGTTAGGAAGTTTTATCCCACCCACCCTGGAAATTTTTTATTCCCCCTTCTACGTGAGGTCTGAAACTTTCTAAAGTTTATAGTAGATGGCACTCCCCAATTCGCAACTTTCATTTGAACCTAAACTGATTACAAGAGTTTCCTCCACCCTTGCAAACCCCCCCCCCCTCCATGGTAAATATTTTATCCCCCTCTTCAAGGGGAGGTATGTAACTTACTAAATTAGTTAGTAGATGGCAATTCCCACGCCGGAAGCTTTCATTTGGTATTAAATTCATTACGATCGTTTCGTCACGCCCTGGTGACATTTTATCCCCCACTTCCAGGGGAGGTCTGAAACTCTCGAAAGTATATGGTAGGTCACCAAGTCGCAAGCTTTCATTTAGGATAAAACTCATTACGAAAGTTTCGTTCCCCTATCCCCGTAACCCCCACCCCCTGGTAAAAATATTATCCCTCTCTTTTAGGGTAGGTCTGAAACGCTATAAAATATATAGTACATGTCACTCCTCATGTGATTTTGAACAACTGCTAATGCTAACTCTATGAGAGACACTAGTATTTTACCACTAATGTGGGGCGGGGGTGGCTCAGTCGGTAGCGCGCCTGGCTCGTAATCTGCAGTTTCCAGGTTCGAGTCCCAGCTGGGTCAGCGTATAAAAAGACTTTTCTACGCAAAACTCCCCGCCCTGCCCACGGTCAGTAGGGGACACCGATGGGCTTGGCAAAGGCATCCGTCGGTCGGATGGGACGTTAAGACGTGTCGCCGTGTGCGGTAGATCCATACCTTGTGCACGTTAAAGAACACACTGGATGGCCTTGACGGGAGGCTACCATCTGTCTCCCAACAGCTGTTCCAGTGAGTCCCTCCCCCAACCTTCTCTGAGCATTCGGGGTCTTTGTGGCCTGACCATTTAGCCCATGGTGTGCAAAAAAAGTGCCGCTCAGAGGTAAAACAACCCAACCACTAACGTTAAGTCTGTGGAAATTTCGAGAAATTTAAACCCTCCTTCTCAATTTTCGTTGACCCCAGCGAGTACACACTAGTCTATATTCTTCCGCTCCGTGAAGGGAACATTCATGCAAAGTTTAGCGTCTTCTGGGGAGCCGAATACATAAACAGACAGACGCACAAACCTTTTTTCTTTATATAGGTATTAGATAAAATACTATGTAATAGAAAAAGGAGTCATTAAAAGTAGATGAACCTGTCCCAAAACCAAAGGCAAAACAGACACACAAAAAAAAACCTCTTATAAATAGCATCTGCTAATAATGCTCAGTCTGTAGCGCTCCAGGCTCGTAATCTGTAGTTTCCAGGTTCGAATCCCACCAGGGACTAATCTGTGGTAAAACTCCACAGTCCCATCGGTCAAACAGAGGACACCTATGGGCTGGGAAAGGCCGCCGTCCGTCGTATGGGATGTAAAACCATGCCCGGCATGCAGGAGAGCTTCTGCTCTGTGCACATTAAAGAACACACCGAATGGTCTTGAAGGGAGACTACCGTCTGTATCCTAACAGCTGTCCCGTGGATCCTCTTCTCCAACCTTCTCTGAACCCTTGTGGCTTTCTGACTGGGGGGTTTGCCCATTGTGTACAAAACAATGCCCCTGAGAAGAAAAAACAGCTTAACAATGCTCTGCTATTCGTTTTGACAACTGCATAAAAAAAAAGAAACGAAAATGTAAACAACACGTTCACTCAGGGGAGTAGCTATGGGCGGATATGGGAGGCTCCCCCCCCCCCCCAAGTAACTCGGAGTTGGCAAAATTCAAAACGACTTCGTAAAATCTAGGTGAGTTGTGAAAATTTGTAATCTTTTTTTTTTGTAAAATTAAGGGGAGTTAAGCAAAATCTAGACAACTTGGCAAAATCTAGGCAACTTGGCAAATCTAAAGCAGTTGGGAAAATGGGGAGACGGCAAAACCTGGAGCAGTTGGCAAAATTCGAAGCCACTTAGTAAAATACAGGTGAGTTGGCAAAATCGGGGCAACTTGGCAAAATCTTGGGGATTTGGCAAAATTCGGAGTGACTTGGCAAAATCATAGGGGTGTCGGCAAAATTCGAAGTGACTTGGTAAAATCTTGGGGAGTTGCAAAAATTTAGAGTGATTTGGCAAAATCTTGTGGAGTTGCAAAAATTTAGAGTGATTTGGCAAAATCTTGTGGAGTTAACAAAATTCGGAGTGACTTCGCAAAAATCATGTGAGATGTAAAAAATGGAATTTTTTCTGTAATATTGTGGCGAGTTGGCAAAATCTACGGCAGTTGGCAAAATTCGAATCCACTTGGTAAAATACGGGCGAGTTGTGAAAATTGGGACTGTTTTTGTGAAATTAAGGAGAGTTGACAAAAACGGAAAAACTTGGCAAAATTCGAAGCCACTTGGGAAAATACAAGTGAGTTGTGAAAATTCTGCCTTTCTGGTGCAATTAAGGAGAGTTGATAAAATTCGAAGTGACTTAGCAAATTCAGGAAAGATGTAAAAATTGGAATTGTTTTTGAGAAATTAAGGAGAGGTGGTAAAATCGAGGCAACTTGGCAAAATCTAGGAGAGTTGGCAAAATTGGAAAACACTTGGTAAAATACAGGGGAGTTGTGAAAATTCTGCCTTTCTTGTGAAATTAAAGAGAGTTGATAAAATTCTTGGCAAATGACTTGGCAAATTCAGGGAAGGTGTAAAAATTGCGCATTTTTCTGTAAAATTACGGCGAGTTGACAAAATCGAGACAACTCGACAAAATCTACGGAAGTTGCAAAATTCGAATCCATTTGGCAAAATAAGGGGGAGTTGTGATAATTGGGATTGGTTTGTGAAATTAAGGAGAGTTGACAAAAAAACGAGGAAACTTGGCAAAATTTTGGGGAGTTTGAAAAATTTTTCATATCTTTCTGAATTTTGACAAATTCAGGAAAGATATAAAAATTGAGATTGTTTTTGTGAAATTAATATAATAATAATAAATAAATACCCCCTCAAGCAGTTGATTGCCACAGAGGTCTGACAGGAGCCTGTCAGTTTATATGCCACAGTAGGAGATCTGAGAGGATGGCAGGACCTCAGCAGAAAAATGACACACACATCCATGCCTAATACCGGGGCTCGAACCCAGGTCTCTTAGATCAGTAACCAAGAGGTGGCAAAATCAAGGCAACTTGGAAAAATCTAGGGGAGTTGGTAAAATTGGAAACCACTGGGCAAAATGCAGGTGAGTTGTGAAAATTGAGATTGGTTTTATGAAATTAAGGAGAGTTGGCAAAATTGAGAACTCTGGGAAAAATCTTGGGTAGTTGGCAAAATTTGATTTCACTTTAAAATACAGGTGAGTTGTGAAAATTGGCATTATTTTCGTGAAATGAAAGAGAGTTGGCCAAATCAAAAAATTTGAGTTCGGAAAATTCACACTGATTTTTGCTACAATTCAGGCGAGAAGTAAATAAAAAATATTGAGAATATTTCTGTGAAATTACGGCAAAATTGAAAGTTAGATCTTAAATGCAAGATAGTTGTGAAAATTACCACAACCCCCCCCCCACACACACACACACACACAGACACACGCAGACACACACTGAGCGAAAATGTAGGTACGAACCTGACAGAGATATTATTACATTATTTTCTCAGTTGGCAAAATTTGAATTTCGAGTGGGGGAAATTTTCGATTTCTCTCCCTCCCAACCATAGTCCTTCGCTACGTCCCTGCGTTCACTTAGAGACATTACGATATGGTTCTGCCATCTAGTGAAGAGCTTTGAAACAAAAAAATACACGTGCTACCAGAATTATATAAAGCACCTTCTGCTTTGCCTGAGCTGGTGCAAAACAAAGTTATTAATCAGTAGATCACTGGACTCGTAACCTAATACTCGAATCCATTTTTGTAGAATAAAAATTACATCTAAAATCTTACTCCTAACCCTCCGCAAAACTCCCTGCCCTGACCTCGCTCAGTAGGGGATACCGATGTGTTGGAAAAGGCCGACGTCCCTCGGATGGGACGTAAAGCCGTGGCCCCGTGTGCGGGAGAGCCATACCTGTGCACGTTAAAATCATACTGGATGGCCTTGTGGGAGGCTGCCATCTGTCTCCAAACAGCTGTCCAGTGGGTCCCATCCCCCAACCTTCTCTGAGCCTTCAGGATCCTCGTGACCTGGCCATTTAGCCCATTGTGTTCAAAAAAGTATCCTAAAAGGCTTTTCCAACCAGCGGTTCATAAAACAAAAAATCAAACACTGAAAGTAACTCATTTCTTCCAATTTCTTGACAAAACATTTACGCGCATAACTGAACGATTTTGCAAATTCATAACACTCATTTAAAAGGTATTTTTTTTAATCGAGATATTTTTTAGCTTTCTTAGAAACTTAAAAATGTAGTTTTTCTTCCAATAGGTCACTCACAAGAGAAAATATTCTTTGCTTTTTTTTAATAGATAATTTTCCTGCGGTTCTTTAAGAATATGTTTTTTTTCCTAGTAGCCCTTCACAGTTAGTTTGGATTCTCTAAACAGTAATGAGAAGTAAGCGACAAAGCCAATTTTGGGACTAATATAGAACTAACCAATAGCAGAAGCTAAAATAATGACTGGCGAAAATTGTGCGCGCTACCACTATTGTTAAGACATGAAATTTCCTTCCATACGATTATACTTAAAGCAAAGTTATAATTTTTTTGCCACAGTAAATTACTATAGTTAATGCCGTGTTTTGCTCATTCGCTTGTTTTTTAACGCATGGGTTATCTCGTTTATTAAAATTGAGGCAATTATTGATGTAATTGAACTGACTTGGTCGTCCTCTCAATTCCCACAGTCAAAGCAACAATATCAAATTTCGATAATGATTACAACGAGCAAATTTCTTTAACTCTTTATAAATCTATATCATCCAAGAAACAAAACCGAAAACCAATTAATTTCATTCTACCTTGCTATAGTTTCATGCGCTCTTGGCAGTTAATTAAGACGAACTAAACACGAAAGCGGAGCTAAAAATAAAGACATCACGTTGAGCGCATGTGCTTTCCTATGGAGGCAACCGCCACGCAACCTATTAGACGAAATTCGATACGCTCACGAGACTGGAAAGTTAAAATTGAAAAGGGTTTTAATTTTTTTACCTCCGGAGATGGAATAAGTTAACGAAGTTGGGAATAAAATCGAAATTTATATGTAATCAAAATAAGGTGGACGTTACTTGATTTAAGGCATTCATTTTCTGATTTATTTTCCTTGCTAATATAAGAGATTATTTAATATGCAGTACAAAGAATATTTAGGGAATATGCTAAATAAATCAATTGTAAGCGTAAACCAAGGTCGGATTTAGAACTTCTGGTGCATAAGTCACTTAAAGATTTTGGGATTATCGAAAATAAAACATAAATAAATGGGTAAATAAATAAAACATCGATCTTATACAAATTACATTCAGTACAATACTGTTGTTACCAATTTAAAATTTTGCACAAATTCAAAAATAATTTAATTTAAACTAATGCTTGGTGATAGCAGCAAATGGACAGGAATTGTATTGCCACCCGCAACTTTTCCTCTTCAAGGCATGCGACATGAACTAAAATTATATTCCGCGGTTATCAAAAATAATTATCCATACATAGTTATAACACATCTAGAACTAAATATCTATACTTGTCGATCTGACTTCAAACAAAAATTTACCTTCTATCAGATACTTCTGAAAGAGTGGCTTAGAAGATTCGGGTTCGAACCAGGAACAACCCAGAAGCTAGTAATACACAGTCGTGTACTCTCTAACTGTAGCTGTGATGAATAGAGGATTTAATAATAGACAAATGCAAATTTGGTTTAAACAATAAGTAACTTGGTTTAAACAAAATCAACATAACTCCTCCACCAACTTATAAAGGTGGATAAATTAACATTGCCATACGTTATCCTATTTCCAATCCACTCAAATCAGTTCTATAATAAAGTGACAGTCAAAATATTAAAAAAAATGACAGCAATCAGATTAATATGAATTAAAATGATTATACCCTGATTGAAGATTTAGCCATAACGAAAACGGAGTTCCGCTGGACTATAATTGTGCACTCGGAAACAATAAACACTTGTTTCGAAAACAGAAGACCGAACGCGGGTCCTATTAGCACCATCACCCCGTACAGAATCCCTTTGTCGGCTGAAGCGAGGCAATAACTCAGGCAACCCCGGGAATCCTCCAACACGAGGGGCCAATCAAATGCCATCCTCGGGCAAACACAACGTCCGCAGTTATCTCACACGTGGGACGGAGTCTTGTTACCAAATCCCAAAAGTAAAAAAAAGATGAAATTACAAATACCAATAGGTCCGCGACCTATCAGTATGGTTGTTTAACAAAGCGTTTGATATGAAAAGTTTTCTAAACTTTATATATAAAATATTAGATTCGTTCAGTGTGCATATTTTATGCATTCACATATTCATAAATTAATTTTAAATAATTCCAAGCAAAGGGGTCAGTCGGTAGCGCGCCAGGTTTGAAATCTGCAGTTCCCAGGTTCGAGTCCCAGCTGGGTCAGCGTTGATATTTATCTCCGCAAACCTCCCCGCCCTGCACACGGTCAGTAGGGGACACCGATTGGCTTTGAAAAGCCGCCATCCGTCGGATGGGACGTTAAGTCGTGGTACCGTGTTCGGGAGAGTCATACCCTGTGCACGTTAAAGAACACCTTGGATAGCCTTGACGGAAGGCTACCATCTGTCTCTCAACAGCAGTTCCGGTGAGTCCCTTCCCCCAACCTTCTCTGAGCCTTCGGGGTCCTTGTGACCTGGCCATTTAGCCCATTGTGTACAAAAAAGTGCTGCTCAGAGTTAAAACAACCAAGCAATAATAGTTAGGATCTCATAGAGTGTCAATTTAATTTGAAACAAATTCTCAAATTGCAGTCCTTCACTACTATTCGAACTTTTATGGTGTAGAAACATTAAAACTTTTTTTTTGGAAGGCCCCTTGGCCTCCTCCTTAAAATGGCCCTGGTGTAAATTACCAAAGTTGAAACAAGTGGTTCTAGTGGATAGCCTAGAACTTATTATTTGCTTCAATAAACAAAACATAAAAGTTTGTTAACTTCTCTGCATTTGATAAGAGCAAAGATATTTTCTCCTACAAAAAAAAGGTCATCTACAACTATTCATCTGGTTTATTTTTCAGTTTAAGAAATAATATAATGTTTCTGCACCGTAAATGTTTGAATAGTAGCTCGAACTACAATTTACAATTTTTTTTCTTGTATCCGGCTGCAATTTGAACCCTTGCCTACAAATTGAAACTGCCTGATAACCTCACGATCATTGATCGAATTTTTCCTATCTTCCTATTGCTTTTGGCTTTGACATTTGTCGGTTGGTCTGTTTGTGTATTTCACGAAACGGTTTTCCACTATCATTCTAACGCGATGGAAAAACTTAATGATTCATGTGCCAAATAAAAGCTTTTCACGCGAGGATGTCATAGGCTGTAAAAAATTGACCCCCTCATGCTTTCTTCCCCTCTAAAAAAGGAGAAATGTGAAAACTATTCTTAAGATTTATATCTCCAGAACATGAAGGCCGAAAATAACAAGCAATACGTCAAATGAAAGCTTCTGACACGTGGAATGTCCTAAGCTATGAAACATTGACCCACATGCTTTCTTCCCCCCTAAAAAAGGGGTAAAATACGAAAATTATTGTTCCCCTATATCTCCTGAACGCGAGTGCGGAAAGTAACAAGCTATGTGTCGAATGAAAGCTTGTGACGCGAGGGGTGTCGTCGGCTATACAAAATTGACCCCCTATGCTCTCTTCCATCCTACAAAATGGGATATGCGAAACTATTGTTCCGCTACATCTCCAGAAAAACAACTACCGAAAGTAACCAGCTATACATCAAATGAAAGCTCTTGATGCGGGGAATGTCGTAGGCTATGAAAAATGGATCCCCCTCGCACCTTCTTACCTCCTAAAAAAAGGGGAAATGTGAAAATGATTGTTCCCTTATATCTCCAGAATGCGAGTGCCGAAAGTAACTGACTATGTGTCGAATGAAAGCTTGAGACAGAGGGGCTCATTTTTTCATAGGCTAAGACACTCCCTATGATTTCTTCCCCCATAAAAAACCGGAAAGGTGGCAGTCGTTCTACTATATCTTCCAAACGCGAAGGCTTACAGTTACGAGTTAGGTGTCAAATGAAAGCTCGTATAATGACGATCATAAGTTATTTCGAATTTTGCCCCTATTTATTCCCCCTGATGAAAGGGGGTGGATTTACTTGGGGTTAGACATCAACGAATCGTATTTCGAAATAAAGCTTGTGACGTCTTCAATATCATGGGCTACCTCAAACATGACGTCAAAATGGGGCTAATTGGCTAGAATGCGCAACATTTTCTAGAAGGTTCTATTACCTCACAGGATGCGAGTTTCGCAAATTTTGGGGGGTTGAGGGGTGTCAGAAACCAAGATGGACGTCGTGACCTTAGAGAAATTTCGAGAAGTGTTGACCATACAGGTGTGGGGTAGACCTTTTGATAAGTGTTTAATAAAAGGGAGTTTTTAATGAATAAGGAAATTATAGGTTGGTCATCGAAGATGTCCTCCAAGGGATGGAACCTTTGATAAGTGTTTAATAAGAAGGAGCGCATATTAATAAGGGATTTTTAATGAGGGATCGAACTTTTGATAAGCGTTTTAATTAAGGGGGCGTACATTAATAAAGGGGTCGTCACTTTTGATAAATGTTTAATTAATAAAGAATAAAAAATAAATACATGAAATAAAAATTTGCACGTTAAATTATAAAAATAAAAATTGTATAGGTTAATTTTTAAGGATTAAAAAATAAAAATATTTAATTTAAAAGGCCAAAAATATTTGAAGGTTAAATTATAAGAATTAAAAAATACGCATGGTAATTTATAAGGACAAAAAATATTCGGGGTTAATTTACAGGAACTAAAAAATATGTAGGTTAATTTATAAGGATAAAAATATTCGGGGGTTAATTTATGAGGAATAAAAAATACGTATGTTAATTTATAATAATAATAAAAAAATACCCCCTCAAGCATCTGCTTGCCACAGAGGTCTGACAGTTTATATGCCATAGTAGAAGATCTGAGAGGATGGCAGGCCCTCAGCAGAAAAACGACACACACGCATCCATGCCTCAACCCGGAGGATGGCAGAACCTCAGCAGAAAAACGACACACACATCCATGCCTCAACCCGGAGGATGGCAGAACCTCAGCAGAAAAACGACACAGACATCCATGCCTCAACCCGGAGGATGGCAGAACCTCAGCAGAAAAACGACACACACATCCATGCCTCAACCCGGAGGATGGCAGAACCTCAGCAGAAAAACGACACAGACATCCATGCCTAAACCCGGTCCCTTAGATCAATAGCCAAGCGTGGTAACCACTCGGCCACGGGACGGTTAAGGAATAAAAGATGCGTATGTTAATTTATAAGGAATAAAAAAATACGTGTGTTAATTTATAAGGAGTAAAATATTCGGGGTTAATTTATAAGAAATTCACATGTTAGTTTATAAAAATAAAAAATTCGCAAGTTAATAAAAATAAATACAGGGAATATACAACTCGCACGTTAAATTATAAAATAAAAATTGTTAATTTACAAAGACTAAGAAATACGCATGTTAATTTACGAGGAAATTAAAATTCGCGAGTTAACTTATAAAGAAATAAAAATTCGTATGTTATAAAAAAAATTCGCAAGTTAATGAAAAATAAATACAGGGAATATAACAACTCGCACATTAAATCATAAAGAAATACAGGAAACCTTCCTAGATTATAATGATCGGTTATTCCCACTTGAGACATCTTTAACCACTCTAAGCATATAACCACCCTTGTCGTAACCGTTAAACTTGTTGGTAAGCTTCTAAACTTAGGACCTCGGAAAGAGCCCCATCGTGGGGAAAAAGTTTTTTTAAATATAGTATGTGTGTTAAACACTAGATGGCGCCACAATTGAAAGTTTAGAAGGATGATTGGACTTGGAGAATTTTTCGGCTGAGGGCAGAAACCAAGATGTCGGAATTGAAAATGGCAGACGAACGTCAATATCGGTGGAGTTTGTGGTGACGTCAGGATTCAAAATGGCAAGAACGAAGATGGCGGAGTCTGAACTTAGAAGTTTCAGATGATGGTAGAGCCAAAATGGCGGGACTTATTCGGGAGTTTGTAGTCAAAATGGCGGTCGCAGTGGGGGGGGGGGTTAATAAAGGAGGTGGGACTAAGGGCTTAATTAATTAGATATGAGTTATGAATTATTAATAAGGGGGAAGTAGTGAGGCACATAAGGGTGTGTGGTCGATGACGTCATAGGGGAAAGCACTGTGTGTGGGGGGCATATATATATATAGTGTCTTCACACTACTCTAAAGTATATAACTACATATATTACTGATGCATATAACTATATATATATATTACTAATGCATATAATTACATATATTTTTATTACATAATAGAATATTTTTTAACCGAAGATACCGATAATGGTGCCTTTTCCATAACTGCTGAGTTTCCAATAATCACACAGTAGTGGCGCTGTAATCAATGATATCTCTGGATATTGTTGTGGGTCCGCTTCACATCTGCCCACATCTCGCTTTAACTTACAAACTGTAGTAGGCAGTGTGCAAATGATTCAGAGTAGCATGATTAATGATGGTAATTTCTGGGCACACTTGAATTTTGCCCTGTAATGTTGCGAGTTATGTATACTTATAATTAATGCGAAGCAAAGCAGTTTCGAATGCATCACTTCACAAAACTCTTATTGAAATGAAATAAAACGGGCAAGATATCTTAGGAAACAAATACCCATGTAAGATATCATTTTCAATATTCATTATAATTTGGAATTTAATATTTTTTAGTAGATAGTACAGAAATATTGGTGACACCTGGGACTCCGACCACTAATGATGAGCCGCCGCTGATTGGAAGTAAGTTAAAAGGTTTTGATTCAATCTTCCCTTCCTTGGGAAAGAGGGTTGGGTTGTTTTACTTCTGAGCGGGACTTTTTTGCACACCATGGGCTAAATGGCCAGATCACAAGGATCCCGAAGGCTCAGAGAAGGTTAGGGGAGGGGACCCACTGGAACAGCTGTTGGGAGACAGCTCGTAGCCTCCGGTCAAGGCCATCCAGCGTGTTCTTTAACGTGCACAGTGTATGGCTCTCCCGTACACGGGGCCACGGCTTAACGTCCCATCCGACGGACGGCGGCCTTTCCAAGCCCATCGGTGTTCCCTACTGACCGTGGGCAGGGCGGGGAATTTTTGCGGAGATAAATCTCAACGCTGACCCAGCTGGGACTCGAACCTGGGAACTACAGATTACGAGCCTGGCGCGCTACCGACTGAACCACCCCCGCCCCTCTCGGGAAAGAGAGGTATTAATGTCATCAATAATATGGTGGACGAATATTTAATGTGGTTTGTTGTATTCCTGTGGAACTTAGGTTCGAGCCCAGGATAAGACATAAATATTTGCTTCCATATGGTGTCTTTCTGACAAGGTCTCGCTTTTTTTCAGAGCTCTTTCTTATGATGTATTATAATGACAGACTCTTATCAAACCTCTGTGGCAAGCAATTGCTTAAGGGGAAATTTATTTAATTTTTTAGTGAATTTTATTTATTAGACATTGATTGGTTGTAAGCGATATCTATTCTAAGCGAAAAATCTGTTTCACCTATGAATTTGAGACGCCTTTTCCTATAGTATAATTTATTAACTAAAAGAATAACATGTAACCTTTGGCGAATAGAGACACTCGTTTTCAAAATAAATAATGATTTTTTAAAATTAATTTTCGTTTTTTCCCCCACGATCAGTGGATATTCGAACGAAGGGTGAGTGGTAAAATACATAAAATGACATTTTTATTAGTGCCTACGAAACAAAATAATACATATAATATGTATAATATTTATCTCTTAAAACAAAAAAGTTGCCTTTTTCCAGGCCCTCTAGTTGTAAGCGGACAATTTATTGCTACCAATGTAAATCTCTCAATGGTCGCAATCTACCCTCAAAATTTCATGTTTCTACAATAAATACACCGTTTGTAATATTCTTCAGATTTATATTATCGAAATTTTTGGTCTGTAGAGGGAGCTGTTATAGCTATCGGGAGATTCTGAAAATGCGAATAGTAACAAATTAATCAATGCGACTATTCGCAATTAGAAATGCGAATTTAGACTATTCCCAATTAGAATGCATCATTAACAATGCTAGTGGCAAATTGCAAAGAACCACTGGTTGGTTCATTCAATCCAAAAAGAAATGTTTTTTCTGCAAAAACAAAAAAACGTTAAAAGTCTATAGACTGATAGACAGACGACAAAATGAAAACATTAGTTCGTTTTTTACTTTCAAAACGAGCTGAAGATGTAAAAAAAAATCACGAAACTTTTTTGAGAATCACAGAGCAAACGCTCAAATTCTAAATGCACGAAAAAAAAATAGAGAAAAAAATGGTCCAGAATAATCCGGAGCCATTTTTTCTCTCAGTCAACGTTGTTTTTATTTCGTGGCACATATTTCTAGACCAGGCGTGTATAAACAAAACTTAAGAGTCATTACAAAAAAAAACATTATTCTTAAACAGCCGCAGGAAAAATTACTCTACTTAAAAACGAAGACAGTCTTTTCTAATGAACTGGAAAAGAAATAAATTTTTATAGAATGAAGAAAATATCTTGATTAAAAAACGAAAATATACATTTTTTAATGAATGCTCTGAATTGGGAAAAGTGTTTCATTATGTACCTAAAATTAATTTGTGAAAGAAGTGTAAGAAATGAGCCACGTTCATTACATTGATGATTTATTTAATGAACTGCAAGTTCTCTTGCAATGAGTCGCTGGTTGGCTAAAACAGAATTCCCAATATTTCTGAATCGATCTAATTGAGTAAAGCAGATTCGTAACAATCAGTTGTTGAATAATTTCCACCAGAATCGACAGGACCAACAACCGAGCAGCTGATTAAATGATGAATTCATAAACCACCTCCCCCAACTTCCTCCCCTCCCTCCCATTGGAACGTTCTATCCACGAGATAAACACTCTCTCCTCGTGATTAACTCTTCTTACTCTCATGCATATGCGTCGAAGAGAGTAAGGCGAAAATGCAACGAACAGAAAAATGCTTTATATCTCATCGGCGAGACTCAATTACAGCAGAGGACTGAGAGCCAAAATGGAGCAGCGTCTTCTTCCACAGATGTGCTACGTTTAACCGACGGATAAATTAGCATCGTCACACTGCTTGGTATTAATTTAATAGTAAAGTTTCGCATTTGAGATCGGAGATCGACATTCACTGCATTCCCACGTGTACAGATTTAAAATACATCAATTGCTCCTCTTATTTCCCATTCTCTTTGGAGATCGCCTGACGGTTCCCATGAAACTTTATCACTGTTTACTCTTCCAGCTTCCCATTGATGCTTGTCCAGCATTTGCATTTCATAAGGCCCCAGCTCTTTTTTTCTGCGTAGTCATCCGGGTGCCTGTGTCTGTATGTTTCTCCGCTTGCAAGGTATTTGATTATCTGGACGACAGAGTCTCTGCAGTCGCCCGAGCACACAACGAAAACTGCAACTCCAGTAGTTTGAAGGTTAAATAACGTCTCGTAGCAGAATTTCGTTTCGAATACGTTTCATTTGATTACCCTGATTTTGGAGCATTCCGAATTTCCGCTGCTATTAAGCAGCAGCTGAAATGCGAATGCGAGCGAACGATTGCACGAGATGAAGTCACAATACCGATTCGGCCGTGTTTGAATTCGTTAATACTTTTCTCTTGTATGTCTAAGAACTCATGTGGCATCGCAAGTACCTTGACTGTATCGCTGATTGGATTGGGTTGTTTTACATCTGAGCGGCACGTTTTGTACCCACAATGAGAGGGGCGGGGGTGGCTCAGTCGGTAGCGCGACAGGCTCGTAATCTGTAGTTCCCAGGTTCGAGTCCCAGCTGGGTCAGCGTCGAGATTTATCTCCGCAAAATTCCCCGCCTTGTCCACGGTCAGTAGGGGACACCGATGGGCTTGGAAAGGCCGCCGTCCGTCGGATGGGACGTTAAGCCATGGCCCCGTGTGCGGGAGAGACATACCCTGTGCACGTTAAAGAACACGCTGGATGGCCTTGACGGGAGGCTACTATCTGTCTCCCAACAGCTCTTCCAGAGGATCTCCTCCCCCAACCTTCTCTGTGCCTTCGGGGTCCATGTGATCTGGCCATTTAGCCCATGGTGTGCAAAAAAGCGCCGCTCAGAGGTAAAACAACCCAACCCACAATGAGAACAGCTAAAATAGCCAGGTCACAAGAACCCCTTTCCCTCAGAGAAACTTTGTGAAGAGAATCCAATGGACAGCTGTTTAGAGAAAGAAATAGAATCCCCGTCAAGATATAGAATGACCATCCAGAGTGTTCTTTAATGCGCACAGGATGTGGTTTTCATGCACACGGCGACCATGGCTTAATGTCCATTCCGAAGGATGGCGGATTTTTCAAGCCCATCAGCGTCCCGTTTCTGAGCGAGGATGGGGCTTAGCGGAGAACATTCTCAAAGCTCTCACAGTTGGGACTTGAACCTGGGAACTGCAGAATCCGGGCCTGGAGCTGATGCAGAGAATAAAAAATAATTTTTATCGCAAACGTGTACGTACACGAATGTTGCCAGATCACTAATTTCTAAAAAAATCATTCCCAGATATTTTTTCTGAATTCCGTAATCAACAATAGCGTTCGGATTCTTTTTTGAACGATTGTACGTTTTATTCAGAACAATGTTTTTTTCTTTTTTTCGGAACCCATCCTCTTTTTTTTTACATTTCATTATGGGTTTTGATTTGCACGGTTTAGATTTACACCGTGATTTCTCGGAAACTATCTACCGTGTAAATCAAGGGATGTCAAGGGATGAATGTATTTGCATTAGAGAATTTTCCGAGCTCATTTTCCGGGCTCAATTTCCGAGGCTGCGCCCACCTGAGTTCACCCGAGCCCGATTTTGGGGAAAAAACCCTAACTCATCATATGACACCTATACAGAAATGCATTTCGCTAATCATCTTCTGAGCCCTACAGGATCGAGTTCGAATCCATATCTAATATGTAGACAGTCGTATGAGAATAATATGACCACCTATCATAGTATATGTTTGGTAGGTGGTCATATTATTCTGATACGACTGTGTATATTACTCCTATTTCAAAACAACTGTAATAAATATTATTAAAACGGAGGATTTTTTTACTTGATCGCGTTTCGGAACATTTCCTTCCCCTTCCCAATTTATTTTAAATAAATCCGAGCTTGAGTGTTTATTTAAAAAAATAAAAGAAGAAAAATAAAGAATTTTTTTTTTCTAGTTGTTTATCCACATAGATTGCACATTATTATGTTTGACATTACAAATTAATGAAATATTTTATCATTTTCTGAAAGTTTATGTATATTAACTGTATATTAAACGAATGGGCTAATAAACGAATTTCCATCACAATAAAAACTTTAAAGATAAAAAATTTTCTAGCATTTTAAATTTACTGCCGGTCAAACGGAAAAAAATAACACGAAAAACAAGCAGGATTAAAAAAGTGACTTCATACTACGTAGCTGTTTCCGCTACAACCTGATAACAGCTAAAATAAGAAGTAGGCAAACTTAAAAAAATTAACTTCATTAAGCAAACAACTGAATATAAGAGATAATTTCGGACTTAATTTTACGAGCCCGCCTTCATGCGAGCTAGAAGTTATTGAAGTCTACCCTGCTCGAGTCTGAATTATTTCGACAATTAGTGAGGCCGAACTATTTCGACAATTAGGGAGCCCGAACTATTTTGACAAAGAATGAGCCCGAATTATTTCGACAATTAATGAGCCTGAATTATTTCGCAAATTAGTGAATCCGAATTATTTCGTAAATTAGTGAGTCCGATTTAGTTCGACAATTAGTGAGCCTGAACTAATTCGACAATTAGTGAGCCTGAACTGTTTCGACAATTAGTGAGCCTGAACTAATTCGACAATTAGTGAGCCTGAACTAATTCGACAATTAGTGAGCCTGAACTAATTCGACAATTAGTGAGCCTGAACTAATTCGACAATTAGTGAGCCTGAACTGTTTCGACAATTAATGAGGCCGGACTATTTCGACAATTAGGGATCCCGAACAGTTTCAACAATTAGGGAGCCCGAACAGTTTCAACAATTAGGGAGCCCCAGCCCTATTTAGGGAAAAAAATTTCTCTGAGGCATCATAAGTCATATATAAACAGTATATAATACTGTATATACATAAGTCATATATTATCATTTTATGACAAAATTAAAATGCTAATGCTATTTGAAGGGAAAAATATTAGAAATATTAATAGAAAAAACTGAAAGTTCGTTGGTAACATCGTCACCAATAGTCTTTCATTTATTAAGATATGGAATATGTAAAAAAATAATCAAAGTTGTATGGTGCTTACTTTTAATTACTAAAGACTAATGAAACGCTTGAAATTATAATTAAAAAATTCATATCTTTGAATTGCTGTTTTTTTTTTTCTTTACAAAGAAACGTTTCAAATTTAAATTGTTCTGAGCACGCCAGAGCCCGTGCTTATCTCCTGAAGTTATTATTTGCGCTCTAATGAAATTTCGTGATCATTTGCCTTCAATGCTTATCCTTCGAACTTCCGCAAACTTTAAATACCAAACGGATATTATTGAATCACATATTTTACACAAACAAAACTTATTTTCTAAGTTAATGAGATATGAATGTGATGTTCTATTTATCACGTGCATTATTCGTTTAATTTTTTTTTTCGACCAATGAAATCGTATACTTAGCATAACTTTCACAGTTCTCTAACAGAAGCGTTACGATGAATTGAACATCCCCTGTAGCAAGTTGTCTAGCAAGCTAAAAGGCGGACACTTCTTATTTGTTACCCTTGTAGAAATCCATGAATCACGGTAATTACGTGAACACGTGACAGACACGACGTGGCACTTCCATCCATCACGCTGTTGCTAATTCATCTTCTTTTTTTTTTCCTTCTTCGCAGTTGTGAATCCGTGGATGCTGTGATGATCTTCATCACCATCAACGGCCAGAAGGAGAGGGTGGATAACTTCTGCGGGAATAAGTTGCCAGCTCAGCTCATGTCTAACGGACCATCCATGACTGTTGAGTTCAGGAGCTTACATTCGTCGCCAGAGGTCAAAGGGTTCCGTGCCATTTATCGATTTGTAACAGGTCAGTTTCATCCCATTTCTATTTACCAGAAAATGCTAACAGGGTTTTCGTATTATTCACCCTTGGGTTGGAACACAAATGTGATTAAAATCTGATTTATTTTAACTCGCCACCAGCAGGGGAGATAGTGACAAAAACAGTCCTGTCCCCCACCACCGAGTTTGAACAAAGGTCTGGGATGTGAAAAAGCGCCATTTCATATTTAGCCCACTCCCCACCCCTCATATATGAATAGCATTCGTCGCTCCTTCCTTTAAAAATTAGGGGGGGGGGCTCAGTCCGTAGCGCGCCAGGCTCGTAATCTGCAGTTCCCAGGTTCGAGTCCCAGCAGGGGCAGCATTAAGATTTATCTCCTCAAAACTCCCCACCCTGCCCACTGTCAGTAGGGGACACCGATGGGCTTGGTAAAGGCCGCCGTCCGTCAGATGGGACGTTAAGACGTGGTCTCGTGTGCGGGAGAGCCATACCCTGTGCACGTTAAAGAACATGCTGGATGGCCTTGACGGGAGGCTACCATCTGTCTCCCAACAGCTGTTAAAGTGGGTCCCCTCCCCCAACCTTCTCTGAGCCTTCGGGGTCCTTGTGACCTGGCATTTAGCCTATGGTGTGCAAAATAGTGCCTCTCAGAAGTTAAACGACCCAACCCAACTTTACAAAATGATGTCATATTGATTGTTGTCATCAAAATCCTAAAAATGTATTCATTCATTATTACAATAAAAAAAATGCTCACTAGTGGCGCACAAATCAACAAATGCCATTTTGACTGTTCTATCTTTAATCTCCTATAAGTGAACAATTCAAAATAAAATAAAGTACACAATTTCAGAATTCCCCTTATACACGCCGTGTGCATTGTGATGTTCCGCAGTTTGATGTCGGTATCGTGCCGGGCGCATAATCTGAAGTTCCCATGTTCGACTCAAAACTATACCAGCGTTCGTATTTATCTCTGCCAAACCCCTTTCTTTCCTCGATCAAAAAGAGATCACTGATTGGCTTGGAAAGGTTTGGACCGTCCTTTCCCTTTCGATATTCTGTCAGAAAGGAGACACCGTGGGCATGGAGGGATCACCATCTTTCCCATTTCGTTCCTTGATCATAAAGGAGACACTGTGGGCATGGAAAGGTTACCGTCCTTCCCCTTTCGGCCCTTGATCAGAAAGGGGAAACTGTGGGCATGGAAAGGTCACCATCCTTTCCCTTTCGGTCCCGTATGAGAAAGAGGACACCATTGGCTCGGAAAGGTCACCATCCTTTCCCTTTCGGTCCTTTATCAGAAAGAGGACGCTGTGGGATTGGAAAGGTCACCATCCTCCCCGTTTCGATCCTTGATCAGAAAGGAGACACCGTGGGCATGGAAAGGCCACCGTCCTTCCCCTTTTGGTCCTTGATCAGAAAGGATACACCGTGGGCATGGAAAGGCCACCATTCCTCCCCTTTCGGTCCTCGATCATAAAGGGACACAGATGAGCTTGGAAAGGTCACTGTCCTCCTAATTTCGGACCTTGATCAGAAAGGAGATACAATGGGCATGGAAAGGCCACCGTCCTTCCCCTTTCGCTCCTTGATCAGAAAGGGACACTGATGGGCATGGAAAGATCACCGTACTCCCCATTTCAGTCACTGATCAGAAAAGAGACACATGGGCAAGGAAAGGTCACTATTCTCGCCCTTTCGATTATCGATCAAAAAGGAGACACCGTGGGCATGGAAAGGTCACAATCCTTCCCCTTTTGTTCCTCGATCAGAAAAGAAACACCGTGGGTATGGAAAGGTCACCATCCTCCCCCTTTCGGTCCTTGATCAGAAATTAGACACCGTGGGTATGGAAAGGTCACCGTCCTCCCCATTTCAGTCCTCGATCAGAAAGGAGACACTGTGGGCATGGAAAGGTCACCATCCTTCCCCTTTTGGTCGTCGATCAGAAAGGAGACACCTGTGGCATGGAAAGGTCACCATCCTTCCATTTTCGGTCCTCGTTCAGAAAAGAGACACAGTTGGCCACCGTTCTTCCCCTTTCGGTCCTTGATCAGAAACGAGACACCATGGGCATGGAAAGGCCATTGTCCTTCCCCTTTCGGTTCTTGATCAGAAAAGAGACACCATGGGCATGAAAATATCAACCGTCCTTCCCCCTTCGGTCTTTGATCAAAAAGGAGACACTGTGGGCATGGAAAAACCGTCCTTCTCCTTTCGGTCCTCGATCAGAAATTAGACACCTTGGGCATGGAAAAGTTACCATCCTTTCCCTTTCGGTCCTTGATCAGAAAGGAGACACCATGGGCATTGGAAAGGCCACTGTCCTTCCCCCTTCGGTCCTTGATCCAAAAGGAGACACCGTGGGCATGGAAAGATCACCGTCCTTCCCCTTTCGTTCCTCGATCGGAAAGGAGACACCGTGGGCATGGAAGAGTCACCATCCTTCCCCTTTTGGTCCTCGACCAGAAAGGAGACACCATGGGTATGGAAAGGTCATCATCCTTCCCCTTTTGTTCCTCGATCAGATAGGAGACACCGTGGGTATGGAAAGGTCACCATCCTTCCCCTTTCGGTCCTCGATCAGAAAGGAAACACTGTGGCATGGAAAGGTCACCATCCTTCCCCTTTTGGTCCTTGATCTGATAGGAGGCACCGTGGGCATGGAAAGGTTACCATCCTTCCCCTTTCGGTCCTTGATCAGAAAGGAGACACCATGGGCATGGAAATATCACCCGTCCTTCCCCCTTCGGTCCTTCCCCTTTCGTTCCTCAATCAGAAAAGAGACACCATGGGCATGGAAAGGTCACCATCCTTCCCCTTTTGGTTACTTTTTAGTAGATAGTACAGAAAGGCATGGAAAGGCCACTGTCCTTCCCCTTTCGGTTCTCGATCAGAAAGGAGACACCATGGGCATGGAAATGCCATTGTCCTTCCGCTTTTGGTCCTTGATCAGAAAGGAGACACCATGGGCATGGAAATATCACCTGTCCTTCCCCCTTCGGTCCTTGATCAAAAAGGAGACACCGTGGGCATGGTCACCACCCTCCCCCTTTCGTTCCTCGATCAGAAAGGAGACACCTGTGGGCATGGAAAGTTCACCATCGTTCCACTTTCGGGCCTCGATCAGAAAAGAGACACAGTTGGCATGGAAAGGTCATCGTCCTTCTCCTTTCAGTCCTCGATCAGAAATTAGACACCGTGGGCATGAAAAGGTTACCATCCTTCCCCTTTCGGTCCTCGATCAGAAAGGAGATACAGTGGGCATGGAAAGGTCACTATCCTCCCCCTTTCGGTCCTCGATCAGAAAGGAGACACCATGGGCATGGAAAGGTCACCGTCCTTCCCCTTTCGGTCCTCGATCAGAAAGGAGACACCGTGGGTATAGAAAGGTCACCATTCTTCCCCTTTCGGTCCTTGATCAGAAAGGAGACACCGTGGGTATGGAAAGGCCACTGTCCTTCCCCTTTCGGTTCCCGATCAGAAAGGAGACACCGTGGGTATGGAAAGGCCACTGTCCTTCCCCTTTCGGTTCCCGATCAGAAAGGAGACACCATGGGCATGGAAATGCCATTGTCCTTCCGCTTTTGGTCCTTGATCAGAAAGGAGACACCATGGGCATGGAAATATCACCTGTCCTTCCCCCTTCGGTCCTTGATCAAAAAGGAGACACCGTGGGCATGGAAAGATCACCGTCCTCCCCCTTTCGTTCCTCGATCAGAAAGGAGACACCTGTGGGCATGGAAAGTTCACCATCGTTCCACTTTCGGTCCTCGATCAGAAAAGAGACACAGTTGGCATGGAAAGGTCATCGTCCTTCTCCTTTTAGTCCTCGATCAGAAATTAGACACCGTGGGCATGGAAAGGTTACCATCCTTCCCCTTTCGGTCCTCGATCAGAAAGGAGATACAGTGGGCATGGAAAGGTCACCATCCTCCCCCTTTCGGTCCTCGATCAGAAAGTAGACACCATGGGCATGGAAATGTCACCGTCCTTCCCCTTTCGGTCCTCGATCAGAAAGGAGACACCGTGGGTATGGAAAGGTCACCATCCTTCCCCTTCGGTCCTTGATCAGAAAGGAGACACCGTGGGTATGGAAAGGCCACCGTCCTTCCTCTTTCGGTCCTCGATAAGAAAGGAGACACCATGGACATGGAAAGGTCATCATCCTTCTCCTTTCGCTCCTCGATCAGAAATTAGACACCGTGGCATGGAAAGGCCACCGTTCTCCCCCTTTCGGTCCTCGATCAAAAGGGACACTGATGGGCTTGGAAAGGCCACTGACCTCGTCAAAAACATTTGAGAAACCGCTGAGACATTATAGCGGAATTGCGATAGTAAAAACGACCCTCTTACTATTACTCCAGCAAATTTGCGATGTCCGAGTCTTATAATTTAGTCTTGATTTTATATTCTTCAACACAATCTTTATATAAAATATAAATATTTTAATTTTGATTTTTAATCATGAAAATAGATCAATTATTCGATTCTAAATGTAGGATAGAATGCTTTTAATATTAGCGTATGATAGAATGGGTTGAGTGCTTTACCTGTCAGCAGTACGTTTTTGCACACAGCAAGCTAAATGACCAGGCGACAAGTACCTCAAGTCCTCAGAGAAGGTTGAGGGAATGGGACCCATTGGACAGCTGTTAAGAGACAGATGGAAGCCTCTCATCAAGGCCATCCAGATGTTATTTAAGTACACAAGCTTTCTCATGTACACGGTGCTACGGCTTAACGTCCCATCCGATAGACGGCGGCTTTTTCAAGCCCAATCACGTTTCAAGATGGGGGTTTAGCGGAGAAAAATCTCACAGGTGGGACTCAAACCTGGAAACTGCAGATTACGAGCCTGCTGCGCAACGACTGAGCCAAATCCCTCCCTACTAACATATTCAGTAAAAGCAACTATTTTAATCATAATATTAACCTATTCATTAAATCGCATGTTAAATGAAAACTATATGTACTCATACGCATGTCAATGTCACATGAAATGTTATATCTGTAGGTTAAGTGGAATTAAAAACCAGCAGCACTAACTGGCCTAGTGTTCCAGCAAGGCATACTTTGTGTGTTGAGTTAGCTCTAACTGGCAGTGGTCAGCAGTGACTTCGGTCTCAGTAAGGCATGTCTTTGTATGAGAAGGCCTGTAAGAGCTAGGAGTAACTTCTAGGATTCTTCTCCGTCCAAGTGAAAAAAAAAATGTGTGCTCTCATTATTATCTAAACTTGGGCACCTTGCAAAAATTCTGACATTATTTACAGAAAATAACAGCTGATTTTTTTTCTTATCGTTTCAGACTTTGGCATCACAGCTTTGAAACAACGTCAAGATCACGGTGAGTCAAGATATCGATTTAAATATGTGTCTGATACAAAATTGAAATGATTTACTTCTTGAACTGCTGATGTGTTTTTACATTTCAAGAATGCCCTAGATGTTTGTTCTTCCTTACATTTAATATGTTCTCTATAGTAGGGGTTCTCGACGTGTGGTACGCGGTAAAAATTTTTGCAGTACGCCGTGAGAGCTCAAAAGTCGCTAGATATATGTTATATATATATAAGGGGTACGACAGTTACATATACAAGGGGTACGACAGTTACATACACATTCCAGGGGGTACGAATCACATTCCAGGGTGAAGCATAAAAGGTTGAAAACCACTGGTCTATAGGAAAGCGTGTGTTTTGTGTGTATGAACGGACATCTTATTAAACGCTATTGCAAAATCCAGCATCTTACAGAAGGCCAAAGTAATATATGAAAATAAACCTGTCGGTAGTAATGACTAAGATTTCCTTTAAACTTTAAGTTTAAATCCAAAGCTGAATGAAATTATTTATGAAACGGTATAAAACCAGGGTTATTATAATATAATACTCATATTTCAATGTGCTATATTTGATTAAATTATGAAGTAATAAAAGTAAATATGTGTACAAAATGCGAAGATACTCTTAATGTTTCGTTTTTATGTTGAACAGACTTTAATGTTGCGCCATTGGTAGCGTAATATTTAACTTTCGTCCGTACTAAGCTTAGAAGGTCTGGAGTAACACTTGCAACAACTATCTCCGCAAAATTCCCCGCCCTGCCCACGGTCAATAGGGGACACCGATGGGCTTAGAAAGGCCGCCGTCCGTCGGATGGGACGTTAAGCCGTGGCTCCATGTGTGGGAGAGCCATACCCTGTGCACGTTAAAGAACACGCTGGATGGCCTTGACGGGAGGCTACCATCTGTCTCCGAACAGCTGTTCCAGTGGGTCCCCTCCCCTAACCTTCTCTGAGCCTTCGGGGTCCATGTGACCTGTCCATTTAGCCCATGGTGTGCAAAAAAGTGCCGCTCAGAGGTAAAACAACCCAACCCTTGCAACAACTACAGTGATTTTTGTTTCTTTTAAATGATGTAAATTGCGGGTTTTTTCGGAAAAAATTATGTTTTTAATGTATCCCTAAAAAAATACAATGGTGTGATTTTGGTCCACCTTTACCAATCCCTCGAGTTGAGATGCTATAAAAATAAAATGAAAATAAATATCCCCTCAAGCAGCTGCTTGCCACAGAGATCTGACAGGAGCCTGTCACTTTATATGCCATAGTAGAAGGTCTGAGAGGATGGCAGAACCTCAGCAGAAAAACGACACAAACATCCTGCACTCAGTCAGAAAGGGGACATCGATGGGCTCGGAAAGACCGCCGTCCGTCGGATGGGATGTTAAGCGGCACCCCAGTAGGCAAGAGAGCCATACCTTGCGCACATTAAAGAACACGGATGGTATTGACAGGAAGCTACCATCTGTTTCCTAACAACTGTTCAGTGAGTCTCTTTCCCACAACCTTCTCTGAGTTATTGGGATCCTTGTGACCTGGCCAATTTTAGCTCATTGTGTGCAAAAAAAAAATAGTGCCGCTCAGAGGAAAAACAACCCAATCCATCTACCAACCCGGCAATTTGGCATTTAAAACATTACATATGTACCATCACGTGACACTAACTCCACCTCCTCATAACAAGGAAACTTTGTGGGATTCTTGACATTTGGCAGACAATTACTTTCGTTAGTTATTTAATAACCTACAACACTTTAAAATATGGCCTGCATATGAAACTTAACTTACCACATGGGCAAGTCACACGATGCGCCACGAACTTACTACAAGAGAACAATCAATATTTGCATAGATAATTTACTTTGTTCCCATAGCAATATAAAAAAGTTTTGCCTACTCAGTTTCGTGTTGCTTCGTGTGCGTTAAATAAATTTATGAAAATAAAAGACCATTTGAAAGATATAAAACAGAAGAGTAATTAATTACTCTATAGTTATTTAAAAGTACTTATCAAGATACAAAATTCGTTTTATCACTTAAATTTTGTTTAATAAATTGGCTACTTACGAAATTAAAGCAAGAATATAATTTTTTTTATATATGCTTAAAAACTGCAATTTTAATTATTGTTTAAGAATTCTGAAGCAAATTAAATTTCTTCTGAGATTTATTTGTAATTTTTAGGTACACATAACAGTGGGGCGGGGGTGGCTCAGTCGGTAGCGTACCGGTTGGTAATCTGTAGTTCCCAGGTTCGAGTCCTAGCTGGGTCAGCTTGAGATTTATCTCCGCAAAATTTCCCGCCCAACCCACGGTCAGTAGGAGACACCGATGGGTTTGGGAAGACCGCCGTTCGTCGTATGGGACGTTAAGCCGTGGCCCCGCGTTCGGGAGAGCCATACCCTGTGCACGTTAAAGAACACGCTGGGTGAACTTGACGGGAGGCTACCATCTGTCTCCCAACAGCTGTTCCAGTGGGTTCCCTCTCCCAACCTTCTCTGAGACTTCGGGGTCCATGTGACCTGGCCATTTAGCCCATGGTGTGCAAAAAAGTGCCGCTCAGAGGTAAAGCAACCCAACCCAACTGGATGAATTTCGGACAAAGATCGGGGAATTAATTGTCCTAGTTGTTCACATCAAACATTAAATTTGTTCTCCGTGTGCCACATAAAATATTTCTTATTTTCTCTGTGCTGTTCAACCTTTGCTCTAACTGTGCATATCAAACACGAAACACAACAGTTGTTTTGCAATTTAATTTGTACCACCAGGCAAATCTGTAGCTAAGAGTGTTTTTGATGAAAATATGGAAAGTAATGTCAATTTATATTCAAACGAAATTGAACATTTTCACTTTATTACTGAATTAAGGGGAACATTTTATAGTTCTAATAACATATTTAGTGGGGAGGTAAGGGTGGGATGGCTCAGTGGGTAGCGCGCCAGGCTCGTAATCTGCCATTCCCAGATTCGAGTACCGTCTGGGCCAGCGTTAAGATTTATCTCCTCAAAATTCCTCTCCTTGCCCAGTAGGGAATACCTATGGGCTTGGAATGACCCCGTCATCAGATGGGATATAAAGCCATGACTTCGTGTGCAGGAGGGCCCATACCCTGTGCACGTTAAGGAACACGCTGGATGGCTTGACGAGACGCTTCCATCTGTCTAACAGCTGTCCAGTGGGTCCTCCTCCTCCCAATCTTCTCTGAGCCTTCGGGGTTTTCGTGACCTGGCCATTTAATCTATTGTATGGGAAATAAAGTCTCGCTCAAAGTCTCAACGTAAGCTTACCGGCCAAAATATTAGTCACCCCTGGCTGAATGTTAACTAATAGCGCGTAACACCTCCGTGCAACCTAAGAATAGCCAAAATCTTGTCTGGCATGGATGCCATCAGTATGCAGATGTAGTTCACATCAATATTAATGCACTCTTCCAACAGCAAATGCCGCAGATCGGCCTGATTGGCCGGATGGCTTGAACGGCGCTTCACTCATTGCCCCAATTAGTCCCACAAATTTTCTATGAGATTGAAATCCGGGGATTTGGCAGGCCAGTCGAAATGTACGAAGTCTTCAGAATGCTCGTCGTGTCAATCCGACACACTTTGAGCCCTGTGCTCGCGGCAATTGTCGTCTTGGAAGACTGGGGTATCCTTCTGGTGTTCACTGTGGACATGTTGCACAAAAGGCAACATGTGGTCGTCCAGTAGCTCCATATAGCCCTTCTGGTTCAAATGTGACGTCACTGCAACCAAAGGACCCATTTCCTTGTACATGAAACACCCCCAGAGCATCACAGAGCCTCCTTCAGTTTGAAGAGAACCTTGCACACAGTCTGCATGGAAGGCTTCATGCAGCTTACGAGGTACCTGCCGCCACGTATCATTCGAGTACAAGCAAAAACGTGACTCATCCGACCAGATCAGACGCTTCCAAGAGTCGACAGTCCAGTCTTTGTGGCACCACGCCCACTGTTGCCATCAGCCTTGTGCAGAGCTGTTAACATGGAACTTTTCCGCGGTACTCTGCTCCAGATATCCATGGCATACAGTTCCCTTTGGAGTGTTCGTTCGGAAACAGCTTGTTGTAAACCTGCGTTGGCTGACTGCAGCAATTACTGCCTTGTTGCAAAGCGGTTTGCCCTAATTGTGCGTGACACACTGCGGCAGTCCTTATTGGTGAGTACAGTCTTTCTGCCGCAGTTCTGGCGACGATTAGCGGTGTACTGCGATGTACGCCACTGCTGGAAGACCCTTTGGACAATACGTTTCAACAAACCTGCAAAGGCAGCAACTTTTTATATACTTATATTTATAATAATATATTTATACTTTTTTATATTCTTTGACTCGGCCAAACGCAATAACACCTTTTTGCCACTCATTCACATCTTTGGCGCGACCCATGTTTCATGGAGCGACTAACACTTACGCGACACACAACCACTTTTTGTCACTGTATGAACCCCATAGCGCACGGCACATCTATTTGTCGGACACGTTTATTACTGGTGCACTCTCTCTTGCTGTCGACCCTCTTACGGCGGGAGAGGAATAATTTGTTGTCTGGTGAGCTTATTTGGTGCCACACAATGTTGTATTCTTTTCATGTATGTCTTAAACGATCAAGATATATCGATAGGTAGAGTACAGTTTTTCACCAGAAATAATAATAAAGAAAAATTTTAACAAATATTAACCTGAATGAATATGCAATATTCTTAGCTTGATTAGCTTTTATGAATGAAAAGCATTTCACACTGCTCGTGAAATGGTAAAATACGGATCAATAAATTGTTCGTAATGGACTTTAAAGTTTATTAGAGAAATTAAGTCAAATCACACAGACTGTTACAAAGAAAATGTGTGATGACTCATGAATATGGAATAAATGGCAGTACATGAAGAGGATCAAGATGGTGGTGTTTTTGAATACAATGTGTAAGTCAATAAGGGAATTGTTTACCTCTGAAGATACGTTTTTGCTCACAACGGAGTAAATCACCAGGTCACAGGGATCCCCAAGGGCTCAGAAAAGGTTAGGAGAAAGGGACCTACTGGACAGCGGGTATCCTCCCATCAGAGCATTCACATGTTCTTTAATGCGCAGAGGACGTGGCTATCCTGCTTAGGGGTCACGGTTTAACTTCCCACCGACGAACGGCACCCATTCTAAGCCCATCGGTGTCTCCTTTTTTTACTGAGGGTAGGTGGGGTTTGGCGGAGATCAATCTAAACACTGGCGCAAGTGAGACTTGAACCTTAGAACTGTAAGATTGTGAGCCTAGCACTCTACCGATTGAGCCAAACTCCGTCTTAAATCAATAAGTGATGTCCACCTCTAGAACAAATGCAGACTTTACAACCTGGATGTATTTTCATGCTACCAATACGATAATCCAATGAGCAGCAGAACATTCCTGAGGTCCTGTAGCGTTTGGGAACTGTTTAAAAAGCGACAATACGTCTTCCATGGACGTCCCAAAGATGTCCTAGCAAGATGGCTTGTTCGGTTGGGTTGTTTTACCTCTGAGCGGCACTTTTTTGCACATCATGGGCTATATGGCCAGGTCACATGGACCCCGAAGACTCAGAGAAGGTTAGGGGAGGGGACCCACTGGAACAGCTGTTCGGAGACATATGGTAGCATCCCGTCAAGGCCATCCTGCCTGTTCTTTAACGCACAACGTATGGCTCTCCCGCACACGGAGCCACGGCTTAACGACGGACGGCGGCCTTTCCAATCCCATCGGTGTCCCCTACTGACCGTGGGCAGGGCGGGGAATTTTGCGGAGATAAATCTCAACGCTGACCCAGCTGGGACTCGAACCTGGGAACTACAGATTACGAGCCTGACGCACTACCGACTGAGCCACCCCCGCCCCCCTAGCAGGATGAGATCTGGAGAGAATTCAGCACATTACATTCAGTGGGTACGCTTTTCGTTAAGTTAGGTTGTTTTACCTCTGAGTAGTACTTTTTTTCACACAATGGACTAAATGGCCAGGTCATAACGATCCCGAAGGCTAAGAGAAGGTTGAGGACTCAATGAAACATCCGTTGTGAGACAGATGGTAGCCTCCCGTCAAGGCCATCCAACGTGTTTTTTAACGTGCACAGGGTATGGCTCTCCCGCACAAGGGACCACATCTTAACGTCCCATCCGACGGATGGCGACCTTTCCAAGCCCATCGGTGTTCCCTACTGAACGTGGGTAGGGCGGGGAGTTTTTCGGAAATAAATCTAAACTCTGCCCAGCTGGGACTCGAACCTGGAAACCTCAGATTACGAGCTTAGCGCGCTACCGACTGAGCCACCCCCTCCCCACCTTGAAATATTTCTGTCAATTTTGCTGTTTCTTTACGGCTTTTATCGTCCATTGTAAAAAATTTGTTTCCTACTGCACCAGCGTAGGGCTTGCCATAGGGATAAAGGATCGCATCCTGATATCTCAGGTGGGGCGGGGGTGGCTCAGTCGGTAGCGCGCCAGGCTCGTAATCTGTAGTTCCCAGATTCGAGTCCCAGCTGGGTCAGCGTTGAGATTTATCTCCGCAAAATTCCCCGCCCTGCCCACGGTCAGTAGGGGTCACCGATGGGCTTGAAAAGGCTGCCGTCCGTCGGATGGGACGTTAAGCCGTGGCTCCGTGTGCGGGAGAGACATACCCTGCGCACGTTAAAGAACACGCTGGATGGCCTTGACGGGAGGCTACCATCTGTCTCCCAACAGCTGTTCCAGTGGGTCCCCTCCCCCAACCTTCTCTGAGCCTTCGGGGTCCATGTGACCTGGCCATTTAGCCCATGGTGTGCAAAAAAGTGCGACTCAGAGGTAAAACAATCCAATCCTGATATCTCAGGGCATTCACAGCTCCATCAATCACATGGATGTCGGTATGAAATGAAAATCTAGCATCCATCACCAAATTCACTTCTCTAAACGATGTCAAGGGGCTGAGTGAGGGCTCCTACTTTTCTCAAGATAGTACGCGTGTGCTTTCGACTGTAGAGAAAATCTCGATTCGTCCATGAACATGACGAAACTCCATTGTTCTTGGGACCAGGATGCAATGCATGATCAGGGGCGTAGCGAAGGCCAATGGTTCCGGGGGGGGGGGGGGGGGGGGGAATAAAAAATTTTCAGCTCGAAAATCAAATTTTAGCAACTGAGCAAATAATGTCTCTGTCACGTTTTTACCTTAAATTTTCCACTGTGGGGGGGGGGGAGAGAGTTATGGTAATTTTCGCAACTCTCCTGCATTTTGCCACTTCCAATTTCGCCAACTCACCATAATTTTACAGGAAAAAAAATCCCAATTTTTACATCTCACCTGAATTTTGCCAACTCCCGACGATTTTGCCAAGTCACTCTGAATTTTGCCAACTCCCGACGATTTTGCCAAGTCACTCTGAATTTTGCCAACTGTCCAAGATTTTGCCAAGTCACTCCGAATTTTGCCAAGTCACTCCGAATTTTGCCAACTGTCCAAGATTTTGCCAAGTTGTCTCGATTTTGCCAACTCACCTGTATTTTACTAAGTGGCTTCGAATTTCGCCAACTACTCTAAATTTTGCCGTCTCTTCATTTTCCAAACTGCCCTAGATTTGCCAAGTTGCCTCGATTTCGACAACTTCCCTAGATTTTACAAAAAAAAGATTACAAATTTTCACAACTCACCTAGATTTAACGACGTCGCTTCGAATTTTGCAAACTCCGAGTTACTTTGGGGGAAACCTCCCGCCCCCATAGCTACACCCCTGTGCATGATCGTGACAACATTTCAAAGTAGCCTTTAACAGATTAAAGAGACGCATAGAATCAGTCGACGGACATACAAACCTGCCGTATGACGCCTTTAAGTAGGACAGATATCTATCTTCCTTAGTTGCAATGAGATATAAAAGCAGATGTTGATCTCCTGTTCCATCGGGGCGGGGGTGGCTCAGTCGGTAGCGCGCCAGGCTCGTAATCTGTAGTTCCCAGGTTCGAGTCCCAGCTGGGTCAGCGTTGAGATTTATTCTCCGCAAAATTCCCCGCCCTGCCCACGGTCAGTAGGGGACACCGATGGGCTTGGAAAGGCCGCCGTCCGTCGGATGGGACGTTAAGCCGTGGCCCCGTGTGCGGGAGAGCCATACCCTGTGCACGTTAAAGAACACGCTGGATGGCCTTGACGGGAGGCTACCATCTGTCTCCCAACAGCTGTTCCAGTGGGTCCCCTCCCCCAACCTTCTCTGAGCCTTCGGGGTCCATGTGACCTGGCCATTTAGCCCATTGTGTGCAAAAAAGTGCCGCTCAGAGGTAAAACAACCCAACCCAACCTGTTCCATCTGTCAGTAATCCAATACAGTGATCGTCTTGTCAACCGTAGGATATCTTTGAATAGATCTTCTGATAATAGTTTTGCTTTTTCGTAATTACTGCCTTACCCTAGAGATAACAGAATAATACCTCCATCTCGTTTATACAGATCTTCACAACTTCCATTGGCTATCCTTCATTTTGAGTCGTCTAACGATTTCTTTGAGGCATCATTAAGCAATAGGCTATTGCGGACTGACAATGTTGCGTTTCGATTTAAAATGATCCAACTTCTACCAAAACAAACTTTATTTAAGATGTGTGTTTTACATATTTCGCGACGTTACACGGGTTAGATTGATTTATTCCTCTGAGAAGCATTTTTTTTTGCACACAATGGGATAAATGTCCAGGTCACAAGGACCCTCCCTGAAGGAGCAGATAAGGTTGGGAGAAGGGGGAGCGTTAAAGGAGTGCGCTGAATGGCCTTGACGGGAGGCTACCATCTGTCTCCTACCAACGGTCCAGTGGGTCCCCCCAAACTTCTCTGAGATTTTGGAGTCTTTATGACTTGGCCATTTAGCCCATTTTGTGCAAAAAAAGTGCCGTCCAGAAGTAAAACCATCCAAAGTGTGAGCGGCGCTTTTCTTTAAACACAAAGGGTTAAATGGCCAGATTGCATGGACCTTAAAGTTTCAGAGAAGGTTGAGGGAGGTGGAATCATTACACAGATGTTAAAGGAACAGATGGAAGCTTCCTGTTAAGGCCATCCAGTGTGATCCCTAACGAGTAGAGGCAGGGGTGACCCAGTTGGTTGCGTGCCAGGCTCGTAATCTGTAGTTCCCATGTTCGAGTCGCAGCTGGGTCAGCGTTCAGACTTATCTTCGCAAAACTTTCTGCCCTGCCTACGGTCAGTAGGGGGACACCGATGGGCTTGGAAAGGCCGCCGTCAGTCGGATGGAACTATAAGCCATGGCCCCGTGTGCAGGAGAGTCATACTCTGTGCACGTTAAAGAACACACTGGATGACCTTGACGGGAGGTTACCATCTGTCTCCCAACAGCTGTTCCAGTGGGTCCCCTCCCCCAACCTTCTCTGAGCCTTCAGGGTCCTTGTGACACGGCCATTTAGCCCATGATGTGTAAAAAAGTGCAACTCAGAAGTAAAACAACCCAACCCTAAGGAGTAGAGGGTATGGCTCTCCTTCACACTTAGCCATGGCTAAAAGCCCCATGTGATAGATAATTTTCTTTTTAAGCCCATTGGTGTTTCCTTTCTCACCGAGGGCAGGGCCGAGAATAATCTCAAGCCTTGCAAAATTGAGACTCGAATCAGGGAACAGTAGAGTACGAGCCTTCGTCCCCTCCGTATGGACTTTGTTAATTTTTTTAACACTTTAAAACGAAAATTTTAGACAATTTATGGGTGAGCCAACCTCTGCCCCATGGATGGATTGTTGTGCTGTTTAACTTTTACCTTTAATGATATTTTTGTCCCCAATAGGATAAATAGTCAAGTCCCAAGGACCCCGAATTTTCAGAGAAGGTTGGAGGAAGAGGACCCACTGGCTGTTAGGAGACACATTGTAGCCTCCCGTCAAAGCTGAGTGTGTTCTTTAAAATTCACAGGATATGGCTCTCCTGCGCTTTGGGCCAAGGCTTAACTTTAACGGCTGCATTTCCAAGTCCAGGATTCTATCATTTCTCACCGAGGGCAGGTCGTGGGTTTAGAAAAGTTAACTCACAATGCTAATTGCATATCTAAGGCACCCATCTCTACGAGCTGGATGGCTTTCACGGTTCCACCTGTTTCTTATAGCTGTTCAGCGGATCCTTTTCCCTAACCTTTTCTGAGCCCTTTATCATGGATTGGCTATTTTGTCCATTATGTGCAAAAAAGAAAAAAAATATGTGTCGCTCAAAGGTAAAACTTTGAAAAGCTTTGAAGCGGTAGTTTCAGCCAATTTACTGGTGAGCTAACCCGCGCACCGTAGATGGGTTGTTGTTGTGTTCTTTACCACTGAATGGCATTTTTAGCACACAATGTGCTGAATGACCAGGTTACAAGGGTTGGGTTGGGTTGTTTTACCTCTGAGCGGCACTTTTTTGCACACAATGGGCTAAATGGCCAGGTCACATGGACCCCGAAGACTCAGAGAAGGTTGGGGGAGGGGACCCACTGGAACAGCTGTTGGGAGACAGATGGTAGCCTCCCGTCAAGGCCATCCAGCGTGTTCTTTAACGTGCACAGGGTATGGCTCTCCCGCACACGGGGCCACGGCTTAACGTCCCATCCGACGGACGGCGGCCTTTCCAAGCCCATCGGTGTCCCCTACTGACCGTGGGCAGGGCGGGGAATTTTGCGGAGATAAATCTCAACGCTGACCCAGCTGGGACTCGAACCTGGGAACTACAGATTACGAGCCTGGCGCGCTACCGACTGAGCCACCCCGCCCCAGGTTACAAGGACCCCAATGTTGAGAGGAGGTTAAAGGATAGAGACCCCACTGGGTAGCTGCTACGAGAAGATGGAAACCCGATTTCAATGCCATCCACTATATTCTGTAGTATGCATAGGGTATCGCTCTCTTCCACATGGGACCACGCCTTAACGTTCCATCGGATTAATGCTTTCTTATCGAGCAAGGACATAGTAAGGATTTAGGGAAGATACATTTAAACCCTGGTAGAGTGGGAATTGATCCTGGGAACTGAAGACTATGAGTCTGGTGCATTACCCCTAAGCTTCGCCTTCCTCACATGTTGGAGGCATTGACAGGAGATTTTCATCTGTCTCCTAACAGCTGTTCAGTGTATCCTTTTCTCACAAACTTCTCTGAGCCCTTTACTTCTTGTGACTTGTTCATTTTGTCCAATATATGTAATCTGTAGTTCCCAGGTTCGAGTCCCAGCTGGGTCAGCGTTGAGATTTATCTGCGCAAAATTCCCCGCCCTGCCCACGGTCAGTAGGGGACACCGATGGGCTTGGAAAAGCCGCCGTCCGTCGGATGGGACGTTAAGCCGTGGTTCCGTGTGAGGGAGAGCCATACCCTGTGCATGTTAAAGAACACGCTGGATGGTCTTGACGGGAGGCTACCATCTGTCTCTCAAGAGCTGTTCCAGTGAATCCCCTCTCCCAACCTTCTCTGAGCCTTAGGGGTCCATGTGGCCTGGCCATTTAGCCCATGGTGTGCAAAAAAGTGCCGCTCAGAGGTAAAACAACCCAACCCAACCCAATATATGTTTAAAAAACACATCTCTCTGAGGCAAAACAATAGAATGCAAACCCCGCCCTTACGCGCTTCGTGACTTTCCGATCACCCTATATATACATGCCGTATTCTTTCGCAATGAGACTGTTATGCTGAACTCAGAATTTCATTTTCGTATCTGGAAAAAGACAACATCTGATGGTGGATGTCTTTGGTTACACCAAGATGAGTAAATGGCTGCAGGACAACGATCATTTCCGTTGTCTACAATAACTCCCTTATCTGATCATCATGGCAGCGAAAATCATCCTGCTGGTTAAAATAACAGAAATCATCAGCACTTGAGTCACTAAAGGGAAAGAGCATCAGCCGTTTGAGAGGAAATATTGCCCGGGGGTTGCAATTACGGTGAAATGGAGAAGACTCAAACATGAGTGGATGTTGAGTTCGAAGTCTGGAGACAATAAGTGGTTTCACTTTAATTGTACTCGAAAAAAAACGTAATGGAAAAATATGTATTATATCTTTAAGAAAGACTTCATAGAGGGTGCGAGATGGCAGACTGCTTCTCCGCGATTTTTAAATGAGTTACTGAATGGGAAAGCACATAACTGTGTAAAAATCAAGCAATGAGATGTTTCTGATCCCATTAGCTGTCGAATATACACAATCGTATCAGAATAATATGACCACCTACCATACATATACTATGGTAGGTTGGTATGGAAGGTTGCCAGATGACTAATTTCTAAAGAAAAAACGTTGCAAGATATTTTTTCTGAATTTTGTAATCAACCGTAGTGTTCGGATACTTTTTTGAGCGACAGTACGCGGTAAAAAGTTTTGGGGGTACACCGTGAGAGTTCAAAGGTCGCTAGATCTAATAACAAAGTCACTAAGTTGGCATTATTATACTATACTATAGTTTTATCTATCTATACAAGGAGTACGCCAGTTACATACACATTTCCAAGGGGTACGTGAAGCATAAAAGGTTGCGAACCGCTGGTCTAATATATTCATTACGGTATCGTAAATTTTCAAAATTTTGTCCACTGATCACATCAACTGCCACACTTTATAAACCGTGCGGCCTGAATTTACCCACGTTTCATCATAATAGTAAATATTTATTTTACTTCCACGATTTGGGCCTAAATTATTTCGTCTCCATTTTTAGTATATCGTATCGTTCAAGTAAAGCACCTTAGCGTTTGCGAGTGGAATTGCTAAATAACGTTAGACTGAAATTCGGTAACTCGAGATATGAGTTTAAACAGAGTATTAATATCTATGAAATTCAGCTGTTTATTTCTCATGCAGAATTTTGAACCCAGCGGCGGCTCGTCCATTAGGCCACCAGGGGCACTGCCCCCACTAAAAATAATCGAAAAGAATAATAAACGAATCTCAAATTTAGTATTCTTTATTAGTCCTATTTAAATCAACATAATATCATTTTTATATTCTTTTGTAATCATTACTCGCCGTGTTACGTAGACAATCACAGCGTTTACTTTGCGAATCAAGGTTAGATAGGCTGCTTTGGTATTGGGTTGGGCCGTTTTACCTCTGAGTGGCACTTTTTTGCACACCATGGGCTAAATAGCCAGGTCACAAGGACCCCGATGACTCAGAGAAGGTTGGGAGAGGGGACCCACTGGAACAGCTGTTGGGAGACAGATGGTAGCCTCCCGTCAAGGTCATCCAGCGTGTTCTTTAACGTGCACAAGGCATGTCTTTCAAACACACGGAACCATGGCGAAACGTCCCATCCGACGGAAGGCGGTCTTTAGATGTCCATCGGTGTCCCCTACTGACCGTAGGCAGAGCGGGGAGTTTTGCAGAGACAAGTTTCAACGCTGACCCAGCTGGGACTCCAACCTGGGAACTGCAGATTACGAGCCTGGCGCGCTACCGACTGAGCCACCCCCGCCCGCTCTGGTATTATCAATACGAATTTTAACACTACTGCCAGATCTTATTCTTATCTATACCCAGACTCTTATCCTTATCTATTATAACGATGACGGGCATGCGCTGAAATATAACATCATGACACATCAACAGCATTGTCTGTAACAGTCGGATACATGCTCTTTCGACTTGCACTCTCTCTATCTCTCTCTGGTTCGATCCAAGCCCCTATGTAGTTTTTTTAAAATTCTTTTATTACTATTTGACATTTTTTAGAATTCGTTGTAAAATAAATTAATATATATATACCGAGTGGTTAGCGCGTTTGGCTACTGATCTAAGGGACGTGGTTGAGATCCGAGTAAGGCATGGATGTTCGTGTTGTTTTTCTGCTGAGGTCTTGCCAATCTTCACAGACCTACTATGGCATATAAAATTACATATTCCTGTCAGACCTCTGTGGCACGCAGCAGCTTGAGAGGGTATTTATTTTATTTATTTTATTTATAATAGAATATATATGTAACAAGCCGTCCCGTGGCCGAGTGGTTACCGCGCTTGGCTACTGATCTAAGGGACCTGGGTTCAAGCCCCGGATAAGGCATGGATGTGTGTGTTGTTTTTCTGCTGAGGTCCTGCCATCCTCACAGACCTTCTACTATGGCATATAAACTGACAGGCTCCTCTCAGACCTCTGTGGCAAGCAGCTGCTTGAGGGGGTATTTATTTATTTATATGTAACAAATTAATATTGAAAAGTAAATGTAACTAAAACAGACAACTGTTCAAGTGATAATTTGCAACGAATAATATTAATTTATAATTGGAACGGAATCAAAAAATAGTAAACATGAATATATTAGACATAATTTTCACGAATAGGTTTTTAAAATAACACTAGAATGGCGGGAAAAAATGCATGTACTTAAATAATTCTTAGAGTGCTAAAACACTGAATCGAAATAGAAAGGGCAAGAACACCTTTTCCAGTTTGTTTTTTTCCCGAAATTTATGTTAAATAATGCGTTTTGAGAAATACTGGAAAAAATAGTATAAGCATTACAAACGTCTTTTCAGTCCTATTCTGTTCAACTTAATATCAGGCATCTCTCGAATTTTTTTCTTACATCGCGGCATTGTCTGAAGTAATGAGCCGCCACTGCGTGAACTCTTTTCCTTATAGCTGACAAGATATTGATCCATTTTTGTAATCTAGGTTATATTGTCATCACTGCAATTGTTTCTAAATCTTCGGGGTTATATTTACTCGCCAATTGACACATACACAGTCTTATCAGAATAATGTGACCACCTACTATAGTGGGGCGGGGGTGGCTCAGTCGGTAGCGCGCCAGGCTCGTAATCTATAGTTCACAGATTCGAGTCCCAGCTGGGTCAGCGTTGAGATTTATCTCCCCAAAATTCCCCGCCCTGCCCATGGTCAGTAGGGGACACCGATGGGCTTGGAAAAGCCGCCGTCCGTCGGATGGGACGTTAAGCCGTGGCCCCGTGTGCGTGAGAGCCATACCCTGTGCACGTTAAAGAACACGCTGAATGGCCTGTTCCCAACAGCTGTTCCAGTGGGTCCCCTCCCCCAACCTTCTCTGAGCCTTCGGGGTCCATGTGACCTGGCCATTTAGCCCATGGTGTGCAAAAAAGTGCCGCTCAGAGGTAAAACAACCCAACAACCCAACTCATTACCTGTGACAATATCTTTTAACCGTTTGGGACCATTAGGTTTAAACATTGCTAGCATCTCCTTTGCATGAGTCGATTCTAACCCTTTTTTGCTGCTTTGTCAGTTTGTGGAGTACCCATTTGGCACAGATCTTTCGGGCTTTAAACGTTTATGAATAATTCTTTACACATTGCCAATTGATACACTGACATCTGAACTTATTATCTGAACGGTGATGTGCGGACTTTCTTAATGAGTTCACCAACAGCAATGATGGTTCTCTCGTTCACGGCCTCCTTCGGTCTTCCTGCACGAGGGAGGTCTTCGAAGCTCTGCCGTCCTTCTCTGAATTTGCGCAATTCCGTAATAGTGTCATTTCCGTAATAGTGTCATCTGAAGAGACATGATCCTGATATTCTTGTGATAAATCGGCATTGATTTTTTTGCGTTGTCCACAAGCTTCATCAGTGTGAAAATGCAAAATATTTCCCCTGTTTAGTAGGCTACATAGCAACAACGCAGAGATTTCGCAAGCCATACTTTACCGCGCTGCTTTTTTAGCCCTCAAAGTTACTTCTGTGCGCATTAATACTTGAAAGGCTTGCTTTTGTCATACGGTTTGTTTATATTAGGTCTTAAGTAAACTGGAGTATAGGCTTGAAGGCTTGGGTTGGGTTGTTTTACCTCTGAGCGGCACTTTTTTGCACTCCATGGGCTAAATGGCCAGGTCACATGGACCCCGAAGGCTCAGAGAAGGTTGGGAGAGGGAACCCACTGGAACAGCTGTTGGGAGACAGATGGTAGCCTCCCGTCAAGGCCATCCAGCGTGTTCTTTAACGTGCACAGGGTATGGCTCTCCCGCACACGGGGCCACGGCTTAACGTCCCATCCGACGGACGGCGGCCTTTCCAAGCCCATCGGTATCCCCTACTGACCGTGGGCAGGGCGGGGAATTTTGCGGAGATAAATCTCAATGCTGACCCAGCTGGGACTCGAACCTGGGAACCACAGATTACGAACCTGGCGCGCTACCGACTGAGCCACCCCCGCCCCTGGCTTGAAGGCAGTTAGGGTGATAACTACAATATAATCTACACTGAGGTGCAATTGGGGGTGATAATGACAATATAACCTAGTGTGGAATGCAGTCGGAATGGCAACAATATAATCAGTGACGTACCGGAAAATCTCTGGGGGTCTTTATCTCTTTATCCGATATATAATGCAGCATGCTTTTTAACGTATTTTTATTGTTTTAAAACACCAACATACAGGCTCCAGCCTTTGTTTTCGATAAGGACACCTATCATTCAAAATTACCTTTTTGTCTACAAAAGTGAGTGTAAATGAGTATAATTCAAGTAATTATTTCAAAAGACCAATATTACAAAAAGTAATATAGCTTTCAGTCCCAACCCGAAATTCAAGGAGATCCCTACACGCTGTTCTCAGAGGGCGTAACTGACCATTCGCGTCCATAACAAAACAAGACGAACAGGCGTGATTAGAGTTACGCCAGTTCGTCGTTTCATGGTGTGTCCAAAAATGAGATACTCCTCCTCCTCCTATCTAATCCATTATAACTACCTAAAGGTAAGTCGGACAGATACGGCAGTTGGGCATTTCATAGAAATGCTTTAGGGAACATCTTTGGTGGGTTTAACATAATTTAACCATTTTTCGAGCTACGCCCCTTCGTCTTTTGAGTGATGAGTTATGGATATCCACACAGTCCGTTTTTATCAATCACATCTAACATAAATGGGTGATTGTGATGGATTGACGGACGTCTGACCGCTGACAGCTATCACGCTAATTTTAACTATGATACAAAAATCGTAGAGTAACCCTGGTCGTAAATCTCGATAAAATTACGAATTCTCACTCCCAACGTGTCCATCAAGGTTGGGTTGGGTTGTTTTACCTCTGAGAGGCACTTTTTTGCACACCATTGGCTAAATGGCCAGGTCACAAGGACCCCAAAGACTCAGAGAAGGTTGGGGGAGGGGACCCACTGGAACAGCTGTTGGGAGAGAGATGGTAGCCTCCCGTCAAGGCCATACAGCGTGTTTTTAACGTGCACAGGATATGGTTCTCCCGAACACGGGGCCACGGCTTAACGTCCTATCCGACTGACGGCGGCTTTTCCAAGCCCATCGGTGTCCCCTACTGACCGTGGGCAGGGCGGGGAATTTTGCGGAGACAAGTTTCAAAGCTGACCCAGCTGGGACTCCAACCTGTGAACAACAGATTACGAGCCTGGGGCGCTACCGACTGAGCGACCCCCACCCCTCCATCAAGGTGAAACGGAGGTCACGTAGAAGTCAAACCGGGATCTACGAATGCTATAGAAGTTTAAATTGGTGTCTGTGGGTATTTCCGGTTGTAGAACTCGGAAATGTTTTAGAATTTGGGATATGGATGGTCCTTTGAGGTTAAAGGTCAAACATAGATCTACCGAGGCTAGAAGTTTTTAAACTGGTGCCTGGGGGTATTTTGAGTCGTAGATCTAAAAACTTTTGTCAAATTTTGCATGGACGCTTCGAGGTTAAAGGTGAAACTTCGATACACTGGTGTTAGAGAGCTACAATTTGGTGAATAGGGCAATTTGATTTAGTACTACTAAGAAATACGAAGAATTATCAGATCCGGTGTCATTTTCAAGGTCACATAGGGTCGGAGTGATGAGCTAAAAATCAAGAGGTGTCGACGACAGCGATTGATTTGACCAAAACGGTGAGATTTGTTGTGAATTTTAGAGTCCCTTGTTGAAAAATATACGTTGATTTTAATCATCAACGTAGAAGAGCAGTTTTCTTTCAATCTTATGAGGATATCTATGAATCCATTTTTCGTCAACTTAACACGTAAAAACTGAAGTCAAAAAAGCAACAAAAAACGAAATTGACGTTTTTTAATCAATTGGGAATTCAGGACCTAATTCCTAATGTCATTCGGTCTAGCATTAGGATATTTTTATCTCTTGAAGGAAGGAGGGAAATGGGGGAGAAACAAATTGTAAAAGTTTTTTTCTGCATTTTTACAATAACCATTTAACTTTGTTTGACTTATGTTAATGTGTTTGGCCGAAGATCATAGAGAACTCTGTTGAGATCCCGGATAAGGAATGAATGTTTCTCTTCAGATAGATATATTCTCTAGGCTGAGAATGCCTCAATTTCTCTATTTCTTCAGAGATATTCTGAAAGGCATATATCACGGAAAAGAGCATTTGTCAGATGTCCGTAGCAAGTGAACTCTTTTTATGTTTCTCCTAATTTTCTTTGCAGTGTGTGGATTCGTCTTCGAGAGTCATGAGCGAGGCAATGGTACTTTTACATCTCCCAACTGGCCAGGCTACTACCCCAGAGACACCGAGTGCCACTACTTCTTCAGAGGAAGGGCCAAGGAAAGAGTTCACATCACTTTCGCTTACTTCGACGTCGACGGCATTCCACCGTAAGATACATTTTTTTTTTAATTTTTTGGAGGGTGGAGGCAGAAGGGAAAGGAAATCAAGTGGTTATAAATAATCAAATTATTTTTTTTTTCTTCTTTCCTTTATTTTCTGAGGGAGGAGGAAGAATATTGGAAAAGATCAAGTGGTAAAAATTAGGAAGATCGGTTTTCCCTTTATTTTTTTTTTTTTGGGGGGGGGCTCAGTCGGTAGCGCGCCAGGCTCGTAATCTGTAGTTCCCAGGTTCGAGTCCCAGCTGGGTCAGCGTTGAGATTTATCTCCGCAAAATTCCCCGCCCTGCCCACGGTCAGTAGGGGACACCGATGGGCTTGGAAAGGCCGCCGTCCGTCGGATAGAACGTTAAGCCGTGGACCCGTGTGCGGAAGAGACATACACTGTGCACGTTAAAGAACACGCTGGATGGCCTTGACGGGAGGCTACCATCTGTCTCCCAACAGCTGTTCCAGTGGGTCCCCTCCCCCAACCTTTTATTTTAAACGTTTTCCCCAATATTGTCTTTTTTTTTCCATCCTTTCACTGGCAGTGTTTAAAATTGTTTCGAAATGTAATCGATTGACAGGTCCTTCGAAGTTTCACCTTTAACCTCGAAGGACTTGTCCATGCGAAATTTGACAAAAGTTTTCAGATCTACGACTCAAAATACCCCCAGGCAGCACTTTTAAAACTTCTAGCCTCACTAGATCTATGTTTGACCTTTAACCTCAAAGGACCCTCCAGATTCGAAATTCTAAGAGACCTGCTTTGATCTTACGGTTGATATAATGGAGTTCAATATTTGATTCACCCAACAATATATTTGTTCTTTATAGAACAACTGGTACACACCGAGGAATGGACAACGTTTGCAGTTATCTGATAACATGTACAGTCGCTCAAAAAAGTATCTGAACGCTATGGTTGATCACAGAATTGAGAAAAAATATCTGGCAACGATTTTTTTAGAAATCAGTGATCTGACAACCTTCGTGTCACGTGATTACAGAATTCCGGAGCGTGTACAGCAACTGTACACGCTCCGGTTACCATTCACAGCAAACTGGAACGTGTGCAGTAACTGCACACGCTCCAATTTGCTGTGAACGGTAACTGCACACGCTCAATATTTCCGTGAGTGAGCCCACACGATCTAGTATCAAAATAATATGACCACCTACAATACTTGTTGCTAAGTCATCTGTTCTTACCAGGCGAGTTACGATGCATTTTATTGATTGAGATGGAAGCGGATTTCTCTGCATTGTCCTCCGTAGACGTTTCGTAGACTCATTTCTTGCACGATTACATTATTCTCTTAATCTTATATTTTCTCAGATCACTGCTATGGATACTAAAAATTATAAATCATTCTTCACTGTATATTGAAATATAATATGTTATTTTTAGTGATCTTTTATCACATTATTAATCAGTTATTCATCAATTGGAATTATTGACAATGTTACTGTGTTATTTTCCTGTCTATTTGTTCTGCTATAAAAATCCTATTGTCCCTGATACACTTAGGCAACTGTTAAAAAGCATTATTTTCAGCGATCTTTTGTTTAATTGCTAGTCTCCTATTAACCTTCTTATTAATATATTTTAATACTTATTAATTTATTGCATGGAAAATAACATAAATGTTTACGCTATTTTTACACCCAGTCTCCCTAAAATGATTTTTAAATGGGGCTGATTTTCGACTAACACGATTTCCAAAATAGAGTTAATTTTCGACTAACACAGTTTTCAAACTAGGGCTGGGTTTTTTGGGGTTTTTTTGTTTGTTTGTTTGTTTTTTAAACACCATTTTCAAAATAGGGCTGTTTTTCGACTAATACCGTTTTTAAAATAGAGTTGGTTTTCGACTAGCACAGATTTAAAAAAAGGGCTTGTTTTCGTTCATTTTAATATGATTCTTCGACTACTTTTCTGTGATCGTATGTATTATTGCATTTATCACATATGAAACATCTTGAATTTACCTTACCTTATCTACCTATTTGACCGATCCTTGTTCGTGATTTCAGCACTACCAAAAAAAAACGTTTTTCACCTTTACGTAAATAAATTGGTGTATTTAAACAAATTAGTGTGTTTAAACTCCTCACATATGTATGCTCTGGATAGCTTTCAACGAAGAAATTTATTCTGGATAATCTTCAATGAAGAAATATGCCTTGGATAGCTTTCAGTGAAGAAATATGCCTTGGATAGCCTTCAACGAAGAAATATACTTTGGGTAGCCTTCAATGGAGAAATATACTTTGGGTAGTTTTTAAAAAATATACTTTTAGTAGACTTTAATTAAGTCGTACAGAATAATATGACCACCATAATGGTCATAATAATATGATGGTAAATGATCATAACATACCCATTTACCACCTACGATTTGCAAGTAAGTAAAATTGAAGGGTGAAAGAAATATCCGCCAAACACAATAGAATATACATATGCACAGTTGTATCAGAATAAAATGACCAGCCACAGAATCCAGTGTACCCGCCCAGGCGCGTCACAGAGTGCACATGACAAGGTCGACCACACGGAGATATAAGCGGCCGGCCAGGACAGATGAGCCATGGTGCATAATGTGAGCACAATGGGCAGAGATATTGATTTAACGGACGTTTAAAAAGGAATTACCATCGGCTACCGCACAAAGGGTGGGAGCATCTCGGAAACAGCAGTATTCGTGGGCTATTTGCTGGGTACTGTAATAAGGGTGTACCAAGAATGGACCGCTGGCACACCGAGTACATCCACATTTCATAACTGTGGAGCCCCAAAGGCCATCGACCCCAGAGGAGAACATCTCCTCCGTTGACTGGTAAAGGATAATCGACGCGCAACAGTGCAGCAATTGACCATACAAATGAACGCTGGGGTACCCAGGTACGTGTCCCCGATAACAGTAGAGCAAACCCTGTTACACATGGGTCTCCGGAGTCGACCCTGCATAAAGGCGTCCATGTTAACCAAGGTCCATCGTCAACGACGCCTGCAGTTCGCACGGGACTACCGGACGTCATTGGACAGTGGAAGAGTGGAAAAAGGTTGCCTTCTCCGACGAATCGAGGTTTCTACTCCACAAAAGTGATGGGCTGTGGCGGATACGGTGTCAGAGACACGAGAACCAACACCAGACACGCTTGTCGATCAAGTGCAAGCCGGAGGTGGCAATGTGCATGTCTGGGGGATGTTTTCCTGGTATGACCTGGGACCGCTGGTACCACTCGATGGGTCCGTGAACGCCAATGGCTACCTGTCCATCCTCACTGACCACATGCATCCCTTCATATTGGTCGTTTATTCTGGTGGTGATGGTGTCTACCAACAGGACAATGTGTCCTGCCATGTCGCTAAGATGGTGCCTGACTGGTTCCAGGAACACGACAGCAATGTCTCCGTTCTCCCTTAGCCAGCGAAATCGCTCGAACTCAATCCCATAGAGCACTTGTGGGATCATTTGGATCGATAGGTTCGGCGTGCGGACCCACAACCACGTCATCTCGGGAACCTCCGTGCTCTACTGGAGTCCGAATGGGCACGTGTGCCTCTGGCAACATTCCAGGACCTCATTACGTCCATGCCATGCCGTCTCCCGCCGTGATCCGTGTCAAGTGCGGTTATTCTTCAATGAAGACATATGTTCTGGATAATCTTCAATGAAGAAATATGCCCTGGATGGCCTTAAATTAAAACTTTAGGTATTAAAGAAGTATAAGCATTCAGGATCCTTAATATAGTATTTTAATTAGAGAGGAATGTATTCCCCTACACAAAGAGAGAGATAACCTCGAAAGGAAGATATCTAGAAGGCTTGTCCACGTTTCTCACATAACATACAAACCCTTAGGCATGCCCGCTGGTTTAGCAATCAGGTACACTAACAACTAGATCAAATATCTACTTGAACAAAATAAAAAAACATAGACAAAAAAATCAGAAACTTACATGATCTTTACCGTCTTTATGACTTAGCCATTTAATGGATTATACAGCCAAAAAACGGTATTAATCATTAATAACAAAAAACGTCTCTGCCAAAATTCTATTCCGTTATATTTACAATAGTTTTGCGATAGCTGTACGATTGTAATGTTGAACAAGACTTGACATGTTTTTTTTTTATTATCTTTTCAGCTGTACTACTGAAACAGCGAGTGACTATGTGGAGTTCTCGAACTTTAATACTGTCGACAGAAAAATCCCAAGACACTGTGGAGTGAAGAAACCGAAGGTTATCGAATCTGACGGGGATTATTTCCGAGTCACATTTAAATCGAATGAGAAGTTCGATGGGACAGGATTTGAGGCCTTTTATCAATTCAGGAGCCACATCGGTAAATATGAAGCACACTCTCTCAATACATTTACCTCCGCAATATTCCCCGCCCTACCCACGGTCAGTAGGGGACACCGATGCGCATGGAAAGGCCGCCGTCCGTCGAATGGGACGTTAAGCCGTGGCACCATGTGCGGGGAGAACCACATCCTGTGCACGTTAAAGAACACGCTGGATGGCCTTGACGGGAGGCTATCATCTGTCTCTCAGCAGCTGTTCCAGTGGGTCCCATCCCAAAACCTTCTCTGAGCTTTCGGGATCCTTGTGACCTGGCCATTTTGCCCACGGTGTGCAAAAAAGTGCCTCGCAGAGGTAAAACAACCCAACTATCAATACACAGATGGCATATTACACTGCTCAAAGTGGAAACCGCAACACCGTGAAGGACGTGATGTATACGCCCGAAACTGACTGGGCGGAAGCTATGAGGGTAGATGTGCAGATGATCAAAAAACGCAACGTGAGAACTCAAGGTACGATCGTTTATTGCAGATTCATCAGTACATAGTAAACCCACATCGGGCGGTTGTACAAGCCTGTAGACGTCTCGGCTTTCCATCAATCATATAGTTAATGGTGTCCTGAGTTATGGGGCAAGTCTGATGAGTATGGCGGCCATGGGAGAATGTCCATCGTTGCACGTGCAATGTGTGATGTGGCCTTGTCCTGCTGCAAAATCAGTCCAGGCATGGTAGTAAGAAAGGTTCATGCCACAGGATTTACAGTGCCATTGACGAAGTCTCGCCTTTAACGAATCATAAACATAGAGCAAAGGTGTCCAATGTGTGTTATGCACACACATATGATTTTTGCATTTGAGTAAATACTATAAAATGACTATCACTCTAGTGAGCTTCATTCATTTCTCTGAGATTATTGATGCTACCTTTCACACGGAGGATGTGGAGGATGTACGTGCAATATGGACTGGTTTTAATGTCCTTTGATTTTACACGTGATTGAAAATTACCAGTGTGCCTGTTGGAAGTACGTTACAGTGCAAGTAGTTATAATGAATGTACTTCATACTTCGAATACAATAAATATTGTACGTGGTCCCCACGGACAGGCACATACCTGGGGTTTAGTTTCGGAGAGGGGCGGGATCCGAGAATTTACTTTCGGGGAGAAAAGAAATATTTACTTTGTGGGGGGGGGGGGGGCAGGAGGGAATCATCTGAGAATAAGACTTGAATAGAGTTTCCCAATTACTAACATATTCTAGAGTAAAAGTTAACATTTTATTTTGTTTGGAATAAATAATTTTATAGTTGTTTTTCAAATCTATTTTTAGTGTCCGATATACACCGAACATCCAAAACCTCAAAATCCAAAACATTATGACCACCTGCCTAATATGATGTTGGTCCTCCACGTGCCGCCAAAACAGCTCTTACCAGGCGAGGCATGGACTCTACAAGATTTCTAAAGATGTCTTCTGGTATCTGATACCAACACGTTACCAGCAAATCCTTTAACTCTTGTAAGTTACGTGGTTGAGCCGCTGCAGATCGGATATGCTATTTCAACACAAACCACGGATGCTCGATTGGATTGATGTCAGGGGAATTTGGAGCCTAGGGCAAAACCTGGAAGTCTTCCTCATGTTCTGCGAACCATTCTCAAACAATCCGGATAGTGCGGCATGGTGCATTATCCTGTTGAATGACTATTAGAGAGGAACACCGTTGCCATGAAAGGATGTACCTGGTCTGCAATGATGTTTAAGTAGGTGGTAGACGCAATAGTTTTCTGCACATGAATGATTGGACCCAGGGTTTCCCAGCAGAACGTTTCCCAAAGCATTACACTTCCTCCACCGGCTTCTTTTCGTCCCACAGTGCATCCTGGTGCCAACACTTCCCCAGGTAAACGATGCACACGTACCAGCCATCCACATGGGTGCAACAGGAAACGAGATTCATCGGACCAGACGATATTCTCCCAATCATTCAAGGTCCAGTTTTGATGCTTGAGTGCCCATTGTATGCACTTTCGACGGTGAACCAAAGTTAGCATGGGCACTCGGAGCGGCCTGCGGCTATACAGCCCCATTTTCAGCAGTGTTCGATGTACTGTGTGTTGTGACACATTACTCCCGTCAGCAGCATTCAAATTAGAGACGAGTTGCGCCACAGTATCCCTTCTGTTGGCTTGTACCATACGGAATAGCCTTCACTATCCTCTGGTATCGATGAGCCGTGGTCGACCAACACCTTGCCAGAGGTTCGTAGTTTTTCCCTCTTCCGACCATTTTTTGAAGGTACTGACAATGAGCACCCCATAAGACTTGTCGTTTCGGAAATGCTCTGACCATGAGCACCCCACAAGCCTGGTCGTCTCGGAAATGCTCTGACCATGAACACCCCACAAGCCTTGTCGTCCCGGAAATGCTCTGACCATGAAAACCCCACAAACCTTGTCGTCCCGGAAATGCTCTGACCATGAGCACCCCCACAAGCCTTGTCGTCTCGGAAATGATCTGACCATGAGCACCCCACAAGCCTTGTCGTCCCGGAAATGCTCTGACCATGAGAACCCCACAAGCCTTGTCGTCCCAGAAATGCTCTGACCATGAGCACCCCACAAGCCTTGTCGTCTCGGAAATGCTCTGACCATGAGCACCCCATAAGCCTTGTCGTCCCGGAAATGCTCTGACCATGAGCACCCCCACAAGCCTTGTCGTCTCGGAAATGATCTGACCATGAGCACACCACAAGCCTTGTCGTCTCAGAAATGCTCTGACCATGAGCACCCCACAAGCCTTGTCGTCTCGGAAACGCTCTGACCATGAGCACCCCACAAGCCTTGTCGTCTCGGAAATGCACTGACCCAGTCGCCAGGCCATTACAATTTGTCCTTTGTCAAACTCATTTATGTCCGCTGTCTTTCCCATCTGAAGAACATGAATAAAACTGATTAACAGAGCTCAGTATCAAGTATTATTTATACCGTTTCATGACTTTCGCACGCGCCGTCCTTTACCTGAAGTTGCTTCGGGTACGTCTACTAGTTTTATCTTGTTGGCGAAGACTCGTACTAGTTCAATGTAGGAGACATTCCTAATAAAGCTAATGATGATTCCTTTCAGGTGCAGAGGGACTTGTCTCTCACCCTGTATATTAAGCGATATTTTTCATTTCGTTTATCTGTTTTGTTTTGCTTGTTTTATATTTCCTTTCATATATCCTTTAGCATTTTTGAATGAAAATTATTAAAGGAAATAAAATTATTTTTATTTATTATTATCATTGCACTTATTCGAAAGATCATATTGCATAATTCAATGGTTAAATTTAAGCTTATTTCAAATATAATGTTTTTCCCAAGTTGTATATATAGATGAATTTTTCGAAAAAAAATTTTTTTTCAAGGAATTAATTGATTTAGCATCTGACATTAGCCGATGTCTGATGTTGATATCGTCATATTAATGCAGAGTTTTTTAACCTTTACAACAACAAGAATAATCTACGAGGACCACGGGCTTTTTTTTAAATGATACTGATCGATGAATAAATTTAAAAAAATGCTTAAAAAATAGTAGGAAAAGAGAACATAATCTAAATTCCATAAAGACCCAAAGCATTTGACCCTAAGCATATCTCATAATGAATATCTTCCCTGAGTGTCTGACCGTATATTCTCACCAGGTATAGAATCTCCAACGGATACGGGGCCTACATGCCCTCAAACAAATCTGAGAGATATTCCTATTTTTTGGAGGGTTGTTTTACCTTTGACAGGCACATTTTATTTTTCTGTTACACACACTGGGCTAAACGGCCAGGTTACCAGAATCCCAAAGCCTCAGAGAAAGGGACATCGATCATTTTCGAAAAGCCGCCAGGACGGATTGTCTACCTGCTTTGAAATCTAAAAGTCTTGTATAATTTTATTTTAGGAGGATGAGGAAGTCATCAGAGAAGGAGGAAGGATGGGGGAAAGGAATCCATTGAGTAACTGCTAGGTTACGGATAGCAACCTCCCTCCAAGGCCATCCAGTGTATTCTTTAGCGTGCTCAGAATATAGCTCTCCCGCCTAGGGAGCCACATTTTTACGTCCCTTTGGGACGTAAAAATTCCGTCCATGGACCCTTTCTGACAGAGAGCACGTGATGACTTAGCGGAGATAAATCTCAACGCTGGCACAATTGGGACTTGAAACTGGGAACTGCTTATTACGAGCGCCTGGTTCATAATAAGCAGTTCCCAGTTTGTCGTAATAAGCAGTTTCAGTGTTGTGTCGTGTCTTCTATTTCTATACTACTTATGAATTACCGGTCACAAAAGGTGGGAATACCCTATAGTTCTCGGGTATCACAGCCGCTGTGAACACAGGAGAACGAAGTAGTGCTCGGGCGGACCGAGCGCTACTTCATTTGCCCGAGCCGGACCAGAAGGCCCCTCGGTTACCCCCAAGATTAAATCCTGAGTGTGCCACTGCCTCTAATCGTGATAGACCAGTCGTATCTAATTCCTTAACGTTTCTGAAGTGCAGGACCTAAAATACTCCCTGACACCGATTTTAGCCCTCTAATAGCCGTAGATCGAAATCTGACATTTAACCTAAAAGGACCAGCCGGACCACAAATAAATTTATTATTATTGTTGCTTTCTATTAAATGACGGAAATAACCTATACGCTCTTCAGGCGAGTTTCTCATACAACAGATAAACACATACACGAACTTATAACAATGTCATTACGAGACTTGAAACCAGCAGCGCACCAGGCTCATAATCTGCAATTCCCAGTTTCGAGTTCCAGCTGGATCAGCGTTAAGATTTATCTCCGCAAAACTCCCCGCCATGCCCACGGTCAGTAGGGAACACTCACGGGCTTGGAAAGATAGCCGTCCGTTGGATGGGACATTAAGCCACAGGTCCGTGTGAGGAAAAGCTATATCTTGAGCACGTTATAAAACACTCTGGATGGCCTTGACAGGAGGCTACCATCTGTCTCCTAACAGCTGTTCCGTAGGTCCCCTCACTTTAACCTTCTCTGAGCTCTAAGAGTCCTTCTAACCTGGCCTTTAGTCCATTGTGTGCAAAAAAAGTACCTTAAAGGCAAACCAACCCAACGTTATCCCATTTCAATTACTACTAACTCAAGTCACCCAAAATCAGCTATATATATATACTCTTATTATATATTTATACCTATCTTTCTTACAGATCCTTCTACAGTAAGAAGAGTTTCTACGACTACGACAGCGAATTATTCAAGTGAGTATTTTTTTTTATTCTTTTATGGATAAAAGACGGAGTTGAACATTGATTGTAGACAGAATCAGTGCATACAATAAAAAGAAAACCTCTGAGAGGTCATCCACAGAAATCATCGTACATTTTATGAGGGGGAGGGGGGAGAGAAGACATGTATGACTTCTAAGTTATCTCTATCTTTCGTTTGAGGAAGGGACTACTTTCTTCCCTTAAAACCGCTTTATTGCATGCAAAAATTATTCAAACAATCTCCATATTTGGTGAGGTGGAAATCCAACTTTTAAGATCTATAACTTTAAAATGAACTCTTTATAAAAGCGAAAGGGATTGAGTCTTATTTTAACTGTTAGACCTGATAAGATTACAAATTTTGAATATAGATATATAAAAAAAAAACTCGCACAAACAGCTGATAGTTTAATGCGCTTTAGAGAGGATGTGTTGGGAAAGCATGACTCCAGCAGAAAGACAACACAAACATCCATACCTTATCCAGGGCTCGCATTCCCCTTTGATCAGTAGTGAAGAGCGATAACCACTCGGCCACCGGGATGATTACGGCATCTTTCATTTTCCGAATCGCGTGAAAGAAATTTTCATGAATTCTGAATTTGAAATGTGTCCATAAGAAATCCAAAAGTGTCATGTCTAGTGAGCGAGGCGGTCATTCGATGGGAACAATCTGTCCAATCCATTTTCTAGGTAGTTATGATGTAACCAGTCCCCAAAAATTCTCGCATAATGTGCAGGTGCATCATCCTATTGAAAATAGGTTTTCCTTAGAAAAGATAGGGGAAAATTGTTGAGATAAGAGGTCCAAAAATTTTCCGATACTCAAGACAGGTTTCAGTATTTACATTGTTCTTAAAGAAAAACGAACCAATGATTTGATCATAATGAATCCCACACCAAACTATCATCAGAAGATTTTGAAGGGAACGTTCTTGCATCCATTGGTATTCTTATTAGACCAGTATCTGTAGCCATTGTGGATATTCTTTAGACCAGTATTTGTATCTATCGTGGGTTCTCTTTAGATTATCCACTGTAGATTCCCCTTAGATCAGTATCTGTATTCAATTTGGATTCAATCCAATATTGAATACAGATCTCATTAGTCCAGCATCTGTATCAACTGTGGATTCTCCTTAGATCATTATCTCTATCCATTGTGTATTCTGATTAGTCCAACATTTGTACACATTACGGATTCTCTTTAGACCAGTATCTCTATACATTGTGAATTCCAATTAATCCAACATCTGTATACATTACGGATTCTCATTAGTCCAGTACCTGTTTCCACTGTGGAGTCTCTTCAGATCAATATTTCTATCCATTGTGAATTCTCATTATCCAGCATCTGTATACATTATGGATTCCCTTTAGTCCAGCATCTGTATTCACTGTGGATTCTCCTTAGACAGGTATCTCTATGCATTGTGGATTTTCATTAGTCCAGCATCTTTATACATTATGGATTCTCTTTACTTCAGGATCTGTATCCATTGTGGATTCTCTTTAGACCAGTATATCTATCCATTGTGAATTCTCATTAATACAGCATCTGTATACATTACGGATTCTCATTACTCTACCATCTGTATCCACTGTGGATTCTCTTTAGATCAGTATTTTTCTTCATTGACGACTCTCATTATCCAGCATCTGTATATATGGATTTTCTTTAGTCCAGCACCTGTATTCACTGTAGATTCTCCTTAGACAGGTATCTCTAAGCATTGTGGATTCTCATTAGTCCATCATTTGCATACATTATGGTTCTCTTTAGTTCAACATATGTACCCATTGTGGATTCTCTTTAATCCATTATCTTTATCCATTGTGTATTCTCATTAGTCCAACATTTGTATACATTATGGATTCTCCTTAGACCATTCTCTCTACCCATTGTGTAATCTCATTAATCCAAAATTTATATACATTACGGATTCTCATTAATCCAGCATCTGTATACATTATGGATTCTCTTTAGATCAGTATTTCTATCCATTGCCGATTCTCATTGTCTAACATTTGTATACATTATGGATTTTCTTTAGTCCAGCATCTGTATTCACTGTGGATTCTCCTTAGACCCTTATCTCTATCCATTGTGTAATCTCATTAATCCAGGATCTGTATACGTTACGGGTTCTCATTAGTCCAGCCTCTGTATACATTGTGGAATCTCTTTAGACCAGTATTTATATCCATTGCCGATTCTCATTGTCGAGCATCTGTATACATTATGGATTCTCTTTAGTCCAGAATCTGTATTCATTGTGGTCCTTAGACCAGTATCTCTATGCATTGTGGATTCTCATTAGTCCAGCATCTGTAGACATTATGGATTCTATTTAGTTCAGGATCTGTATTCACTGTGGATTCTCCTTAGACCAGTATCTCTATGCTTTGTGGGTTCTCACTAGTCCAACATGGACCATAAAATTACTATGACCAGAGCTCAATGACCAACAATACACGCATTTCCTGGAGGCGGAACTACTTGAAAAGCTGGAAAGCATTCTATTTGCAAAACGCCTATGCATGATGGAGATCCAGAACATTTTAGTTTCATTGCTCGAGAACATCTCAATCGTACAGTTGTATTGTAGAGCTGGAACAACTCATGGCCTGCTCGCTCTCCCGACTTGAATTCACTAGATTTCTTGTTATCGGAACACTTTAAGCTTTCCGCGACCCGATTCCTAATACAAAAGCTTTCCGCGAACGGATCGTAGATGGTTGCTAAAGAATTCAGAACACTCTGAGACTATTCAAACGTGTTTGGCAGTCGAGAAGACGTTCTTGTGAAAAGTGTATTACTGCGCAGGGAGGATATTCGGAACGTTTGCTCTGATGTAGACTTACATAAATGTTCTCATCAAACACTCACAGTGTGCAGTTATAACTGGAGTAACACTTAATTGACTTCACAGGCTTTCTTATTTGCGCTCTCAAAATATGTTATCAATTGGAAGGGAATCGTTTCTTGCCAATGTTCATAGGAACGTTTTTTCATCAGTATACACAGTAGAACACCTTGCCAAATTTTGACATCTGATACAGGATAAGTACAAAGTTGCATTACAGCTTCAAACATATACTAACCATAGAACATATTAACGAATATCCATGTCATGTCAATGGGTATCTTCACGAACGGCTCCTTTTTTTTTCAGATTCTCAAATAACTACAGCAACCTACTATATATCCCTGAAATCAATTTTGCAACTAAATTTAAATTCAGTGAAGTATCTAAAATAATTCACGCAGAAATATGTGCACTTTTATCTGCTATTAATTATTATACATTAAATAACAAAAATAAAAATATTCTTATTATTTCCGATTGTAAAGCAGCTCTTCACATTTATATTGCACAAAACATATAATTCATATAATCATAAATATTATTATTGCACAAAACAGAGCTTTAGCAATTCACTTTTCAATGCTTTTATTTCTGGATTCCTATTCCTCATCGCAAAACGTTTTATCGGAAATAAAAACCTATTTTATTTACAATGTCTTCCAAGTCATTGCCACTCTTTGTATAAGGAAGCACTTCTAAATGAAAAAACGCATTCTATTTATGCCTTTCGTTACCATAATAAAACATTAATTAAAAATAATGAAATACTCAAACTCAATAATTTTTATAAAATTTTCGGCCCTCTAAGCGGTTCCTTTAGATAACAACATTGGTAAATTCATTGATCACCCCTTCCCTAGACATTATTGTACTATAATAAACAGACTTAGAACTGGTAATATTGGTCTGAAATTTTATTTATTAAAACAAAAAAACTTATTCTCCTAAATGCACTTCTGCGATACTCCAGAAACTATGAACACATCCTTTTAAACTGCTAAAAAATGGTCGACTCAATAAATATCCTTTTTAACAACCTTGAAAATTTAAATATTAAAGAATTTACTATCCAGAATATTTTAAATCATCTTACTATCTCTACCGAATTTCTTGCTTTGAATTAATTATTGAATTTGTGCTCAACAAAATCCTTTTTCTATAAATTTTAAAACTATCAAAATAATTAAAAGAAAGAAAGAAAGAATGAAAGAACTATAATGTATATAAAATGATTTTATTACCAAATTACTATTATTAAAATTTTTTGCATTTATTTACTTTTTTCTTAAAAAGTCTTAAATGTTATGAGCGAGCGGTTATATACTGACTATCTCAACAGACGTAATGCGAAAATGAATAAATAGATAAATAAATGTCTAAGCTCTATAACCTCTAAAATATACATTTAATGGAAAAATGTGACTGAAGAAAAATTAAAGATTCTGTTTAAATCTTGATTTTCAACATTTTTCGTTCAGTATTTAAAGAGTTATGGAAGCTGAAATGTTTTAAAAATAAATTCTATTGTTTTATAAAAATATTCATAATTATGTAAGATTTAAAAATAATTTGGATTGCGCAAACTTCTAAAATATAAATTTATTTTATTAAATGGTTTGAAACAATACTTATTAGAGACGAGTTCAAACTCAATTTTTCGACCAGTTTCCTCCCGAATCAGTTTCTCGAATAACACAATTTCACCTTACACGATATTTATGAAGAATGCATCTATCATGTTAGCCGAAGAATGGGTGTGCTAAATTTTAAATCTCCAGCAGGAAACTTACAATAGTCGCTTAAAGTTTTGTCATTGGAAATTATAACTATTGGAAAATTTGGAAATTGTTAACTCCTAATAATTCTTAAATAGCTATCCAATCGGAAAATAATTTTTTCCTACTTCTAGAAATAACAAGAAAGGAAAAAACATTTGAAATCAGAGTGATAGACTAACAGGTGGACAAACGTTTAAATTTTGACATAAAATAAAATAAATAGTTCTCTTTTGTTTAAAGAAATACAAAGGAACCTAGATATCCAGATCCAACATAGAGCAGCGTTCCTGTGCCGTTAAATATAAATGTCTACATTTCTATCAATTAATATCCATTCTAAAGTTCCCTTGGAAAATAATTTCTGAGAACTACTAACAGACTTTATCCAGAAACCATTTTTCTCTAATTTCTCTTTCACACGCAATAGAAGTAGAAAGCGAGATTAAAAAGATCTCCGTCAGCTGCAGATGAAAACCGAAGAGGCATGAAATGCTTAAAAGTTAATTGTGTGGACGATGTGGCATAAACCGTAATGGGATGATGTGTTTTATGTATAGAGAGCTGAAAGAAATGCTGCGACCGAGCTGGCATTTCTCCAAATGAAGACAATAGGCCTGTTCACGAAAGCGAGAAATGCGCCATTCATTCAAGTCGGAAAATGGCAAGTTTCATCTAATTTCGGAATTGATCTTTTTATCAGAATCTCAACTTATTGTAAACGGAGAGCTGATAGCGTATGTTATCATTTTAAAGACTATAAGGATTTTGGTGGGCTATGCAAAACTGCCTTTTTTAACACTTAATTTATTACTATGCTTCAGATTCAAATGCGATGAAATATGTTCAGTTCTAGAGGATTATAATATAAAAAATAGGATAAAAATATTAAAATCGCATCTGACTTTTGCTGTCAGTTTGATTTAGAGAACATTTCTGGTTTGTAATGGACTGGTATTTTTTTTATCTTGCAAACCGTCATTATTATTCCACGAACAAATTCATTAAATTTTTAGCTAATTGTTTCATTGAGTAGTATCATTTTTCCTTTTGTCTCACAGAGATGAGTTCCGGGTGAAAGTTTTGTGTTCGAATCCGGGCTAGAACGATTTCGAAAAATATTGAACCTATGATAGAACAATGTGAGCAATTACCGAACCCATGCCAAAAAGTATGGAACGGGAAATAGTAACTTATTCAGGATTTAAGACTCTCTGCCTGTGGAGGCTCATGGCTAAAATATTTGGTGGGGCACTTTGACTACTACTGTAGGCAGGGCCCGAATGTAGGAAAAATAATTAGGGAGATGACTGATATTCAACTGAACTGAACCTCCTTTAAGCAGCATATTGTGCAGAGAGAGACTCCGCTGGTTTGGCCATGTTGCCCGTATGGATAATTATAGATTGGCGAATAGGGTTATGAACAGTGTGCCTAGAGGCCTCAGAAGGAGGGGGAAACCTAGTATGCGGTAGGTAGACAATGTCAAACAGGACCTTGTTAGAATTGGTGTGCAGTGGCCGGATGCAGCAGATGTAGCTCAGGACAGATATGCTTGGAGAATTAAACTGCGCGGTCTGGTTGGACCTCCGTAGCCCATGGCTGCTTGAGGATGATGATGATGATTCTCCAAAAAGCATTTTTTAATAAAATATTTCGAAAAAAACAAGAAAGGTTCTCGTTCTTTCAACTTCAGTTTAGAGATTTTGCCCTCCCTATAATAATTACTAATATATATATATCCCGTGGCCGAGTTGTTAGCGCGCTTGGCTACTGATCTAAGGGTCCTGCGTTCGAGCCCCAGGTAAGGCATTGATGTTCGTGTTGTTTTCTGCTGAGGTCCTGCCATACTATCAGATCTTCTACTGTGGCATATAAACTGACAGGCTCCTGTCAGACCTCTGTGGCAAGCAGCTGCTTGAGGCGTTATCAATTATTATATATATATGAGTGTATTTTTCCTCTCAGTATTAGAGGTATTTTAAAATATTATTCGTAAAAATTATATCTAATGCATAGGTTTTCTAGTTTTTGATTCCATTCCGTTATAAATTTATATTTATTATATTAAATTGAATTACTCATAGTAAATTGTCCCTTGAAAGGTTGTCTATTTTGATTTTATTTAATATAAAATATTAATTTATTACATGTATATTTTATTATATAATAATTTACTTTCCAACGAATTGTAATTAAAAGATGTATGGTAATTAATTATAAAAATACTATAATGACAGGCGGGGATCTCACTGAGACAAGGCATTCAGCAGACTGAGCTATGTGTGGCTGACAAAATGATATGTTAAAATATATCATTAGCATTCTCTTGTAGACCATGTTGTTACGACAGGTGAACGAGCAATAATGAAACCGTGATGTGATGCATCATTTTGATGCTCGCGTTTACTTCAGCGTGAGAATTACGTCACTAACCACTTCGAACGAACTTAACTTAAAAATAAAGCATAAGAGAGTTGAAATTACGAAAAATTTGTGTGAAGGAAAATGTAGTTTGTTTTAGTCTGTGCACTATATTATAGAGCAGAAATATTTTTATTTGGTGTGTGCGTGGGAGGTTAAATAAGTTTATTAGTGTGGATCTTGTTAGTTGGGTTGTTTTACCTCTGAGCGGCACTTTTTGCACACAATGGGCTAAATGGCAAGGTCACATGGACCCCGAAGGCTCAGAGAAGGTTGGAGCAGGGGACCCACTGGAATAGCTGTTGGGAAACAGATGGTAGACTCCCGTCAAGGCCATCCAGTGTGTTCTTTAACGTGCACAGGATATGGCTCTCCCGCACACGGGACAACGGTTTAACGTTCCACCGACGGACGGCGGTCTTTCCAAGCCCATCGGTGTCCCCTACTGACCGTGGGCAAGGCGGGGAATTTTGCGGAGATAAATCTCAACGCTGACCCAGCTGGGACTCGAACCTGGGAACTACAGATTACGAGCCTGACGCGCTACCGACTGAGCCACCCCCGCCCCGGATCTTGTTAGTGAACGAGTAAGAAAAAGAAGTCATCGTCTGAAGCGTGGTGATTAAGTCTGAAAAGTATTGGTTCTGAGAAATCGGTACGCTTAGCCACAAGTTTTGGAGTGCTTGATGACTGATATCCTAGAAGGATATCATTTGATGTTGAGTTATTTAGTTTGCTTAAGGAATTGGTAAGGTTATTCATGGCAGATTTCAGGTTTATTCGCATGAATGATTATGCCATTTGTTGAGTGTTGTAAAAAAAAACTTCTTTTGATGGTTTATTGTCATACCGAAGAAGATAAAGATTTATGTTAGTTGAGTTTATATAAATGTTTTTATCCATACTTTTGTAATAAATTACATTTTTTTTTAATTATTGTTGCTAAATATTATATTTTTGAACTAACGCTCAGTTTCTATCCTTTAAATTATAACAATATGTTCAACACATTTTATATCTTCGTATCTAATCGTATCTAACGTTGTTCTTAAATTCTTCATACAAAAATATCCTTATCTGGCAAAATTAAAAGTTGACAATCCAATTTAAACACATGATGTCAGGAAAATTTAGGTTTGTTGAGCCTACCACAATCAATTGAAGATATTTGTTAAATAACAAAATCTTAGATTATTGGTTTCTTCGAATGAATCAGCCAATCAAGTGTGATTGGCTGCTACAAATAGTGACCTGGCTCCTTCAGTTCAGCGCTATTGTATTTCAATGCATGCGCATTTGTGTAATAGCTATATTGGATAATGCCAAGGACGTGGTCGTAATGTTAAAATTCGTATTGTCAGTACGAAAGCAGCCAAAGCAGCCTTCATTCGCAAAGTAAATGCTGTTCAGATTTTGTGTACATAACACTGCAAATAATGCTAACAAAACGAATATAAAAAAGATATTATGTTGATTTAGATATGACTGATAAATACTAAATTTGAAATTCGTGTATTATTTCTGGCGTGGCAGTGCCCCAGGTGGGATTAATGGAAGAGCAGCCACTGCTCTTAACCTTTACAATACTAAAGTTGCAAAGCATGGTGACATTTTGACACAACTTTTTCTCGAAAATTTTCTAGTATTTAAATTTAAAAGCGCAATATAAGCAAATATTTCATAAACCACTGAGTGCTATATATTTCGATAAAGTTCGTGAAATTTTCAAAGACAAATTTTACGGTAAAGAAGAACAACGAAGGTCTAAGAAGAACTAATGCAAATTGTTCTAAGTGAAAATTAAAAAATATACTCCCTCAAGCAGCTGGTTGCCACAGAGGTTTCACAGGAGCCTGCCAGTTTATATGCCATAGTAGAAGGTCTGTGAGGACGGCAGAACCTCAGCAGAAAAACAACACAAGCGTCCATGCCTTATCCGGGTCTCGAACCCAGGTCTCTTAGATCAGTAGCCAAGTGTGCTAACCACTGGGCCATGGGACGGCTCAAAAGAAATTTCCATACGGTGACTAGATCCCGCGACCTCAGGTTTTTTGCTCGTCAAAATTTTTTATTACATACTGAAAATAGATTTGCATTTACATTGACTGAAATTCCGAGTCATTAACAGATTCAATATCCCTTCGAGTTTAATACTCGTCTGTGGGATAATAACACGAACATTTTAATAGTTCAAGTGACTGTATCCAAAAATCAGAATTTTACGTTATAAGTAGAGTCGTCTTCAGTTTTAAACTTTAATAATTATATAAGATAATCATTAAAGCATTTTAATAGTCTTATACTTTGAAATCATGAATGATCCAATTTCTTAAAGCAACAGGATACTATTTAACGCTATATATAAGCGTAAGATAATTTGGCAACATGTTATACAGTCTGTAAACCAAGAAAACATAATGTTTAGTAAAAGTATTTTTTCTAACTGGTACTATAGTTAATAACATCTTTTCAAATAATCTCGTACGGACAGAATAATTCTGCTAATATCCCAATTTTTATTTAAATATATCAAGTAATTTAATGCATATAATTTGCGTAATTCTAAAACACCAATATATCTAAAACTCTCACTAACATTTTCCCTTCGTTTTTGCTTCAAAATACCCTTTAAAGCATGATTTTGAACAATTTCAATAATCTTTATATATATGTTAAATGTACTTCTCCAAGAAACTAGCCCATATGAAAAATATGACAATCCATGAATTATAACCAAAGTAGTCTTTAAAAAGTAGTCAACAAAACTTCTGATATATATTTTTAGGAAAATGGCATTAATTCTTTTACAAACACTTTGTATGTGATATTTCCATGTCATTTTCCTGTCCAACATGATTCCTAGGTATTTATAGCATTCAAAACCCTCGAGGGCCTCATAATTACACATAGAAAGATTACAGTTTCTTTCATGATATATCAATTTTCCTGTAAAATAGTTTTCTTCATTACTCTTTAGTCTAATACGCATATCAAAAAAAAATTGTTGCTGACGCGGCGGGAATCGAACCCACAACTCTCTAGATACAAGCCACAGCTCTCTAACCACATTACACCACGCATCAGATGCAAATGTCTTCCAGATAAGACCTGCAAATCTTTCACTGAGATATGGCGGACATCTATGCTTCAGGAGAGGCAACTTTTCCAATTGTTGCTAACGATGGGGATGTTAATGCCTCTCCTGAATTATAGATGGCGCAAGGTCCGCCTTATCGCAGTGAAAGATTTATAGGTCTTATTCTGGAAGATCTTAGCATCTGATGCGTGGTTTAATGGTTAGAGCACTCTGGCATGTATCTAGAGAGTTGTGGGTTCGATTCCCGCCGCGTCAGCGATAACATTTTTCAGATGTTTTTAAACTAATAATAATAAATACCCCCTCAAGCAACTGCTTGCCACAGAGGTCTGACAGGAGCCTGTCAGTTTATATGCCACAGTAGGAGATCTGAGAAGATGGCAGGACCTCAGCAGAAAAACGACACATACATCCATGCCTAATCCGGGGCTCGAAGGTCCCTTAGATCAGTATCCAAGCGTGCTAACCACTCGGCCACGGGAACTATTGTTGAAATCTATTTCTACAAGTAATCTGTGTATTTACTATGGATCGATTTATAATACGCATATATTTCGTTCTTTTTGACATTTCATTAATTTATTTTTAACAAACCAATTTCTAACAATCCTTAGATTATTTTTGATTCTGCCTAATAGTGATCCGTGTTCACCTATGAAACCAATTGCTGTATCATCAGCAAATGTAGTAATTTTTCGGTTCAGTTGTAAATTACAAAGATTGTATCATCATCATCATCCTCAAGCAGCCATGGGCTACGGAGGTCCAACCAGACAGTGCAATTTAGACCAAATCTTTTCCTTGAAGTGAATTTCGCATAACATAATCAATAACCAAGCTAAAGAGAAAAGGAGACAAAATGCACCCTTGTCGAACACCAGAAACAATGCTAAAGGAATTACTTCAAGTCTTACCAACTCTCACACACACACTCAGTGTTATTATAGAGAGCTTTCGTTATGTTAACTAACTTGTCTGGTATACCATATGATCTCACAATCAACCACAAATTATGACGATCAACAGAGTCGAAAGCTTTTTTGAAATCAACAAAGCTAGCAATCAAAATCTGAAACTCTAAACATTTCTCAAGAATCTGCCTAAGTGAAAATATGTGATCCACACATCCCCTACCACTTCTGAATCCACATTGTCATCACGCAATCGACTGTCAACCAGATTCTTAATTCTATTAAGTACAATCATGGAAAGAACTTCACCTGGAACAGAGAGTAGGCTGATACCCCTATAGTTATCACAAGAACTGCGATCACCTTTTTTGAAAATAGGGATAACAATAGCTCTGGTAAAATCCTTAGAAACCATGCCTTTATCATAAAAGATATTCAGAATTTCAGTCATCCAAGTGGTAACCGAAACATTCCCAGCTCTAAGCATTTCCGTAGTAATCTAATCTACCCCTGGGGATTTATGAAGTTTAAGTTTAGAAATAGCCAAAATAGCTTCAGATTGTGTTATAGGGCCAACATTAAAGCCACCAATGCCTCTATCATCATTGCAAACAATGGGAGTAGAATTAACCAGATTGTTTAGAACATCACTGAAATGCTCAGCCCACCTAGCCATGACAGAATCCTTACCTTCTATAACCTTACCTTGTGTATCCTTCAATCCCTGTATGCCTGTCCGTTTTCTACCACACAAAACATTAACTATCTGGTACAGCTCTCTGCTGTTGTGCTGTCTAACTGCTTCCTCGGCTTTGTCAGCCAAGCCATCAAGCCAAAGATTCTTATCAGCAGCTAACTGATCTTTTAGACGTTTATTACGTTCTCTGTAATGCTTTCTATTAGGATAAGTAGGGTATTGATTAAGGATATTCCTGCAGTTCTTTCTTTCCGAAATAAGCTCAACTGTCTTACCACACAGATAATTCTGCTCCTTTTTTCCTAAAAGAGTACTGTTAGTGTCCAAAAAAGCCTGTTTAAAATTATCCCATTCTTCCTCAACTTCAGTAGTAAGCATACCATGACTGTCATAATGACTACGTAACCTATCATGGTAAGCTTTCGCTATCACTGGGTCTTTCAGAGCTTCAGTATTAAAAGCATATTTTTTAACCCTAGCACAATACTTTTTAAGTTTAAGTTGCAAGACACTTTTAACAAGATAATGGTCAGATCCAATTTCAGCTCCCCTATATGATCTGGTTTTTCCTAACAGAACTAGCCCATTTGCTCTTAATTAATATATAATCAATCATATTCTTATACAGCCCATCAGGTGAAACCCATGTGTACTTATGTATGTCGCGGTGTTTTGTAATAAGTGTTAGTTATTCTGAGTCCATTGAGTTTACTTACCTGTAGGAGACATTGCCCATTGCAGCTACCAATACCAAAAGGGCCTATTACTCCTCCCCAACGGTCACAGTCAGTACCAACTTTGGCATTGAAGTCACCAAGAACAAGGGTAATATCTCCTTTCTTGACAGAATTCAAAATATCCCGAAGTTGTTCATAAAACCTATCCTTCTCATCCTCATCGGCATCCTCATTGGGGGCATAACAGCATATAAAATTGAAGTCTTTAACGCTTGTCCGAAATTTTGCTGTAAGAAACCTTTCATTAATGCACTCATATCCTAGAAGAGCATCACTAGCGTGTCTGCAGAGAAGTAGACCCACGCCTTGGTGATGCTTGTTGTCGTCCCTCCCTGAAAAGAGAAATTTAAGAATATTTTGAAGAATCTGACCTTTGTCTGTCCATCTGATCTCTTGCAAGCCGAGAATATCTAAATTATAATTGTGGAATTCTTGTGTGAGGACATCAAGAGAAAAAGATCTGTGCAGAGTCCTCACATTCCAACTACCTATGGAGAGAAAATGGTTAGTGGGATGTTTAAAAATAAGTCTTTTCGTTGTTGAACATAAAGTTCAATATTTGAAAACCATTATTTCTATTTTTTCAGGAAAATTCGCTGTACATAATGCATGTTTCTCATTCAGATCCGTTTAATACAAATTTCTAGAAAAACTCAAATCACTGTCTTCCTTTCAGTTCATCCAAAAAACAGGTAGGATAATCTGCATTACCGTTTCTAACTCAAGAAATAGTTCTATACTAAATATTTTTTTTTATTTTTCTGAGGATAACAATATATTAAATACTTTTTCCGTTCTCAGGGAGTGATGCCACTTGAGTATTTTACCTATCGTTTTGAATTATCTGTATATTGCCTTTCCTTTTTATAGCACGAAATTAACTATTATTATTCAAATTGTTTTCATAAATCTTTCTCCGTGTTTTACCATTTTTATCACAAAGTTTTGCTATATGTAAGTTTTTAATAATAAACATTGCGAAAACTGATATGCGGGAGAATGAGCTTAACTTAGTATAAGGTATTTCTACTTATCCTAATAGAAATATATATCAGCCTACTCTCTCAACAATTTTGATCTCTCGAACTTGAATAGTTCGAGAGATCAAAATCTGAAGTAATAAGAATTATTTAACTATCGGTATATGTATAAGGTAAGAGACTTATATACAGAAACAAATACCAAAAAGAATAGATGAATTAATTTCTCAAAATACTTACAAAACTGCTACAGATGAATGAAGATATAGCAGAATGAACACAAGTAGATAACAAGAAAGTTGAACCACAGCGGAGAAACTGGACTTTTCCAGGCTCTTGAATCACTGACTCGCGATCAACAAATGGGCAACTGATATAAAGCGGTTGTATTTATAACCATTGTGCCCCCAATTCCCATTGCGTTCCGTTGTTATTTAATGTATGGAGATTGAAAGAGGTTTGTCTCCTTTTTAAGAGGATTATTAAATCGTGAAAGATAATTGAGCGATTGTCTAATCCTCTTAAATGTCGCTGTGAGCAGGTGACACAAGGCTTCAATCATTACATACTGTTTCAAACCTGAAAATCCCATTCGCACCCAGTGACCTAGAAAAGGGATTATTGTCACTCAATCTAAATCCCCCATCCACGCGAGAGGAGCAGTTTTCTTCCCTTGCATTCAAAGTCATTTTGAAAAAGTTCCTACTCATTGCAGTGGAAAGAAAATATATCAGGGACAGGTAAAATCTCAATTTTTATCAAAATTTCCGTATCGATTGATAGCTTTGAAACTATTTCTATCCTACTTCTCCAGTTATTTCAAATTAATATTCGGAATTTTCCTAATTCAAAATTGTAATGAAAATAAATGAAAGATTTATTAAATCAAACACAATGCAGTTTAAATTTTCAAACTCAGTACAGTTTAACATATATATGTATCTACAATTAATAATGCCATTAATTATAATGCAATTAATAATACCAAAAGAATTGAAACCTGTCCCATTATTATTGAGACGGGGCCCACATCAATTTCGATAATCATTGAGGTCGAGCCCTCTGAACCCAGTTAAAGGGAAAATTTTTCTGGCACATCGAAAATTATTTACAAGGTGTTTCAAAACTCTCTGTACAAATTTCAATGGGAGGCAGGGAACACCAAGACAAACCTTTTTCGTCTATGAATGTATGTCGACGGGCGTAACCCTTCGTTGCTAGAGGGCGCTGTTTGGTGGCGCTTCAAGTGGTTAGAGGGGCGAAGTGGGAACGGAGAACGGGCTTGTTTTTGTCGTCAGCATTCGTAAATCAGACACATTACCTGTAACATAAAGTGTTTCACGACTGCTGATATAGCTGACATGCATCTGGCGTATAGGGCTGCCAATGGAAACGGAAGAACTGCTGTGAGGTTGTACCGACAGCGATTTCCAAACAGCGCCCTCTAGCATCAAAAGGTTACGTCGGCGGATATACATTCATAGACGAAAAAGGTTTGTCTTGGTGTTCGCTATCTCCCATTCAAATTTATATAGGGAGTTTTGAAACACCCTGTATATAGAAAATGCATGACATAAAGCCATTTTTGTATTCTTGGTATTATATTGCTTTAAAATAATTATCCCTTTTTCAAGATCAATTTATGTTGAGAATAAGACTTGAGTACGGTTTTACAATTGTTAAAATATTCCACCGAACAGGAAAAGTTAAAATGATATTCTGCATAGAATGTGATTTTGCATTTGTGTTTTCTTTAAACCTATTTTAGGTGTCGGACATAAAATATGGTGCTAAAATAAATGTATATAACACAATTTTCTTGGATTTCAAAGCCGATAGACAAGTTTTAGATTTAGGATAAGATGAAAGGATTTTCGAGGTTGGAGGCGAACCCCCATCTGCATGGGCGTCCGCAGACAATTTTCCAGGGGGGGGGGCAAAGCTTAGAGACAATAATTACATCAATAAAGTTTTGTTTAATTATTTAATTTTTTAGGGTATTTTTTTTACAAGTAGATTGTAGAATACAATATTGCATCAATACAAAGGGGGCGGGGGTGGCTCAGTCGGTAGCGCGCCAGGATCGTAATCTGTAGTTCCCAGGTTCGAGTCCTAGCTGGGTCAGCGTTGAGATTTATCTCCGCAAAATCCCCCCCCCCTGCCCACGGTCAGTAGGGGACACCGATGGGATTGGAAAGGCAGCCGTCCGTCGTTAAGCCGTGGCCCCGTGTGCGGGAGAGCCATACGTTGTGCGTTAAAGAACACGCTGGATGGCCTTGACGGGAGGCTACCATATGTCTCCGAATAGCTGTTCCAGTGGGTCCCCTCCCCCAACCTTCTCTGAGTCTTCGGGGTCCATGTGACCTGGCCATATAGCCCATGTTGTGCAAAAAAGTGCCGCTCAGAGGTAAAACAACCCAACCCAACAAGCCATCTTGCTAGGACATCTTTGGGACGTCTATGGAAGACGTATTGTCGCTTTTTAAACAGTTCCCAAACGCTTCAGGACCTCAGGAATGTTCTGCTGCTCATTGGGTTATCGTATTGGGAGCATGAAAAGACATCCAGGTTGTAAAGCCTGCATTTGTTCTAGAGGTGGAATCACCTTATTGATTTAAGACGGAGTTTGGCTCAATCGGTAGAGTGCTAGGCTCACAATCTAACAGTTCTAAGGTTCGAGTCTCACTTCCGCCAGTGTTTAGATTGATCTCTGCCAAACCCCACCTACCCTCAGTAAAAAAAGGAGACACCGATGGGCTTAGAATGGGTGCCGTTCGTCGGTGGGAAGTTAAACCGTGGCCCCTGAGCAGGATAGCCACGTCCTCTGCGCATTAAAGAACATGTGAATGCTCTGATGGGAGGATACCCGCTGTCCAGTAGGTCCCTTTCTCCTAACCTTCTCTGAGCCCTTGGGGATCCCTGTGACCTGGTGATTTACTCCGTTGTGAGCAAAAACGTATCTTCAGAGGTAAACAATTCCCTTATTGACTTACACATTGTATTCAAAAACACCACCATCTTGATCCTTTTCATGTACTGCCATTTATTCCATTTTCATGATTCATCACACATTTTCTTTGTAACAGTCTGTATGATTTGACTTAATTTCTCTAATAAATTTTAACGTCCATTACGAACAATTTATTGATCCGTATTTGACCATTTCACGAGCAGTGTGAAATGCTTTTCATTCATAAAAGCTAATCAAGCTAAGAATATTGCATATCCATTCAGGTTAATGTTTGTTAAAATTTTTCTAACTTATTATTTCTGGTGAAAAACTGTACTCTACCTATCGATATATCTTGATCGTTTAAGACATACATGAAAAGAATACAACATTGTGTGGCCCCAAATAAGCTCACCAGACAACAAATTATTCCTCTCCCGCCGTAAGAGGGTCGACAGCAAGAGAGAGTGCACCAGTAATAAACGTGTCCTACAAATAGCTCTGCCGTGCGCTATGGGGTTCATACAGTGACAAAAAGTGGTTGTGTGCCGCGTAAGTGTTAGTCGTTCCATGAAACATTGGTAGCGCCAAAGATGTGAATGAGTGGCAAAAAGGTGTTATTGCGTTTGGCCGAGTCAAAGAATATAAAAAAGTATAAATATATTATTATAAATATAAGTATATAAAAAGTTGCTGTCTTTGCAGGTGTGTTGAAACGTATTGTCCAAAGGGTCTTCCAGCAGTGGTGTACATCGCAGTACACCGCTAATCGTCGCCAGAACTGCGGCAGAAAGACTGTACTCACCAATAAGGACTGCCGCAGTGTGTCACGCACTATTAGGGCAAACCGCTTTGCAACAAGGCAGTAATTGCTGCAGTCAGCCAACGCAGGTTTACAACAAGCTGTTTCCGAACTGGTAAAAGATGGGGCGGGGGTGGCTCAGTCGGTAGCGCGCCAGGCTCGTAATCTGTAGTTCCCAGGTTCGAGTCCCAGCTGGGTCAGCGTTGAGATTTATCTCCGCAAAATTCCCTGCCCTGCCCACGGTCAGTAGGGGACACCGATGGGCTTGGAAAGGCCGCCGTCCGTCGGATGGGACGTTAAGCCGTGGCACCGTGTGAGGGAGAGCCATACCCTGTGCACGTTAAAGAACACACTGGATGGCCTTGACGGGAGGCTACCATCTGTCTACCAACAGCTGTTCCAGTGGGTTCCCTCCCCCAGACTTCTCTGAGCCTTCGGGGTCCATGTGACCTGGCCATTTAGCCCATGGTGTGCAAAAAAGTGCCGCTCAGAGGTAAAACAACCCAACTCAACGCATCGATACAAAAAACCTACATAATGTATATAAATTAATTACGTTTAAATTGTTACGATTATAATTTGTGGAATTTTTTACTCGATCCCAAGGGCGGCAAGTACCCCTTTTGCCCTCCCTCTGCGGACGCCCATGCCCGTGATCAATGGCATACCCAGAACTTTTAGGGGGGGAGGTTTGACATACTTGAATCTAATCGGAGGAGGGGTTGTGATGTTTGTCTCGGATATTTGAAGACTTGCCTTAGGAAATATATGTTAGTCAACACCTCAAGTAAAAATAATAAATAAATACTCCCTCAAGCAGCTTCTTGCCACAGAGGTCTGACAGGAGCCTCTCGGTTTATATGCTATAAAGAAGATCTATTAGGAAGGCGAGATCTCAACAGAAAGACAAACATCCATGCCTTGCCCGTGGGTCGAACCCGGTTCTTTTTAATCAGTAGCTAAGAGCGCTAATCGCGACCCCCCCCCCCGCCACATTGGGTACGTCACTGCACGTGAAGAGTGATTAGGGTGCTTGTCTACTGATCAAGAGGGTCCAGGTTCAAGCCTGGATGTTTCCTTTTCTTGTGCTATTTTTAGTTGAGGTCTGGCCTTCCTCACAGACTTTCTTAATGGCGTATTTATACCTACAGGCAGAGGCGATGTACGATTCCTTTTTTTTTTATTTGATATGTATTTCTTCAAATTTTGCCTCATTATCAAAACATACGTTTATATTTATTATATTTGCATTTTTTCACCAATTATATAAATTTATACAATCAAAATTTGAAATTATTTAACGGTCAGTTACTATTATTATGTACACACGGTACTCTTCGATAGCTTGAATTCTTTCCCGGGCTTGAACATCTCCCCTCACTTTCACAGGTGAAAAATGAGATGGTGGATAGTCCCTTCCCTGGATCTTTCAGAAATTTACCACAGAATTATCACAGAGAAAAATCTAATATGAAAGCAACACCTCTACAGAAAGAGCAACAGATAAAACATCAATGTCTTATATGGGTTCCTTTGATTCGTAGCCTATCGGGCTAACCACTGAGTCATCGAGACCTTCATTGCTCTGTAACAAATTTTACTCATTTTCTGGTTATCGAGTGGACGATTGTCGTGGACATTTGTAATCTGAAGCTAATTCAACTTTTCATCGAACTTGGAACATTCTTTTATACTGATAATTTATTCAGCAAAACTTCAAACTAACTCGAAATTCCCAAAGGTCAGGTAGAATCATTCGTTCCGCACGTTCAATAAATGTTATACATATAGTCACATTTTAATTACTGGCCGGTTGTGGAGTTCTAAAATGCCTTTCTCTCTCCCTCTGTTGCCTGCTGATGCTATAATGAGTGTTATAACTTGCATTGGGCTGGGTTGGCTATAAGTCGATTAATGATTCTAACTTTTGTAATAAGATATCAAGTTGGGAACTCAGATCAGAGAAAGATTTTTCAACAGTCGTGAACTTCTACGTCATAAATATCTACTGTCGTGTACCTGTCATTTTCGGGGTTGGCCCTAACCACGTAATGTCATAATGCTGTCATGGCAACCATCAAACCTTAGGATTCTTCTCACTGGCAATTACCACTCTAGGCTACTATTGATCAGTTCGACTTTGTGCTGTCCCAGTTAGGTAATAATTTGGGCTTTCATACATTAGGCTAGGTTAGATTAGGTTAGATTAAATTTGAAATTTTGTTTCTGACGCTGCGGTTTTGTTTATTTAGTTGGCTTAAGAGTTGTTTACGAATTTTACTTTTAGAGTCTATTAGATTGTACGCATCCGAAATGATCGCGTGAGGATTAAATACCACTGTGGTTATAGAGAGATTAAATACTCAGTGGAAAAGAGGATACTTATGAGCTAGTAAAGGCCCCTGAGTGAAAAGAGGATGCTGATGATCTAGGAAAGGTTTCTCAATGAAAAAGAGGATTATTGGGAGCTAGGAAAATCCCCTGAGTGAAAAAGAGGATGCCGATGATCTAGGAAAGGCCTATCAATGAAAAAGAGGATTATTGTGAGTTAGGAAAAGCCCCTGAGTGAAAAAGAGGATGCTGATGATCTAGGAAAGGCCTCTCTATGAAAAAGAGGATTATTGTGAGCTAGGAAAAGCCCCTGAGTGAAAAAGAGGATGCTGACGATCTAGGAAAGGCCTATCAATGAAAAAGAGGATTATTGTGAGTTAGGAAAAGCCCCTGAGTGAAAAAGAGGATGCTGATGATCTAGGAAAGGCCTCTCTATGAAAAAGAGATTATTGTGAGTTAGGAAAAGCCCGTGAGTGAAAAAGAGGATGCTGATGATCTAGGAAAGGCCTCTCTATGAAAAAGAGGATTATTGTGAGTTAGGAAAAGCCCCTGAGTGCAAAAGAGGATGCTGATGATCTAGGAAAGTCCTCTCAATGAAAAAGAGGATTATTGTGAGTTAGGAAAAGCCCCTGAGTGAAAAAGAGGATGCTGATGATCTAGGAAAGGCCTCTCAATGAAAAAGGAGGATTCTGTTGATCTGGGAAAGATTTGTCAGCTGAAAATTGAATTTTAATGAGCTAGGAAAGGCCCCTCAGTGAAAAAAGGGGATACTGATGAGCTAAAAAAAAACTGGTGGCCATGTGTAAAGGAGAGTCATACTTTGTGTAATTCAAAGACATGCTGTATCAAGTAACCGGAGAAGTCCCTCTGTCTCCTAAAAACTGTTCTGTGGATACAGTCGCTCAAAAAAATATTCAAACACTATGGTTGATTACAGAATTCAGAAAAAATATCTGGCAACGATTTTTTAGAAATTTGTGATCTGGCAACCTTCGTGTACAATACACGAAGATTGCATCTCACTGTACACGAAGATTGCCAGATCACACATTTCTAAAAAAAAATCGTTGCCAGATATTTTTTTCTGAATTCTGTATTCAACCATAGTGTTCGGATATTTTTTGAGCGATTGTACACTTCCTTTACGCAGCTATCTTTGTGATTCTTGTACCTGGTCATTCGTTCGTCGATCAGAAGTAAAATAACAATAGAACCTAATTATGGATGATCTGTATCGAAGCAGTTTCAATATTTTTTTAAACATTAAAATTTGTTTTAAACATTAAAATAAAAATTAAATTAATGATCTGGCAACCTTCGTGTCACATTACACGAAGATTGCCAGATCATTAATTTCTAAAAACGCTGTCAGATATTTTTTCTGAATTCTGTAATCAACCACAGCGTTCGGATACTTTTTTGAGCGACTGTACTCCAAGATATATGCAGAAAACCGAAGCGTACTTCATGTTCTACAGTTTCTACTTATCTAAAACGTTTCACATGTAGAATAGTAGATTTTATTCTACTGGAGTGGAATTGAAAATTATATTCTCTTCTGAACCACATGGAATCAATTTATGTCCTCTCTTCCTTTCGACAGACCATCATAATTGAAACACTTTCATTTTTAATTTCCTAATTTAAATATCACTGCGAAGTCTTCGTTAATAAAACATTTCAGAACCGAGAGCTCCATAGTTGTTCAGTTGTTTCTTCGTATTCAGCACAGTTGGGTTCGAAAAAATAAGTGATATGGCAACCCTCGTGTCACGTGACACGAAGGTTGCCAGATCACTAATTTCTAAAAAAAATCGTTTCCATATTGTTCGGATGTTTTTTTTTGAGCGACTGTACGTATGTTTTTTTTTTATTATTATTATGTTGCTTTTACTTATTTCGTCTGCAATTCAACATATCGTTTCCTTCCATAAGTGCGGATTCTTGTTTGTTACTTTACATTTTTTCACCAATTATAACAATTTATAGTTTTATTCATTCTCTTTTCCACTGAATTATTTTTGTTTCCATTAATACAGTGTGAGTTGCATTATAATTCGTTTTTCTACTTTAATATGCAAATGTAAACTTGAAAATTCTCTACCACCTTCTATTAAACTACATAGTTTACGAAATAATAGGCTGAAAAAAATTTGTTTTTTGCCGTGAGTCCAACTTACTGCAAAACCAATTTTTTCAGCTTATTATTTCATGAGTTCCATGCCTTACAGGCCATCTCATGTGATACTTTACTAATGAATTACATAGTTTACGTTCTGGCTTACAATCCTTTGATTTGATTGAAATAATGGCGATTTCTATAAAGTATAGCATTCGCTTCAATTATACAAGAAACAAATTATCAAAAATTACCCATTAGCACAAAATATTAATGTATATATTTAAAAAAACAATGCATTAATAATTAGCGTTAACATACATTAATAATGTTATAAATTTTAAACATTGAGTACTGAGCGCGGGTAAAAGTAAGTAAATTTTACAATACAAATTACAAAACAATTCTATTTATTAAAAAAGCAAGGATGAAATTGCTTATAAACGAACTAAATGCTATCGTGCATAAAGTAATAACCTTTTCCTACAGAACAGTCTAAACAAATTCTGTCTACTCAATTAATCAACGTTTACCTCTTAATTTTTTTCTAAAAATCAATGTCCGTCTTTTTTATCCCTCACTTCAGGCACAAATCATTCTAGTTATCTGTGTTAACTCATTAGATTTTATGGGGCGGCAGTGGCTCAGTCGGTAGCGCGTCAGGCTCGTAATCTGTAGTTCCCAGGTTCCAACAGCTATTCCAGTGGGTCTCCTCCCCCAACCTTCTCTGAGCCTTCGGGGTCCATGTGACCTGGCCATTTAGCCCATTTTGTGCAAAAAAGTGCCGCTCAGAGGTAAAACAACCCAACCCAACCCATTAGATTTTAATAAATAATAATTAATAGCTCTGCCGTTTCCATATTTAGTGATCTGTAAGATATATACATATATGAAAACTACCTTAGCATTTTAAAAATACGAATTATAATATTTCATTAGTACCAATCAAAGAAAAATAGAGTTTTCTAATTATCGCTTTCATTGTTTCGAATGGAAATTTCATGACATTCACATTCCACCATCAAAATTCCAAATTTTTATCTTTAATACATTGTTGCAATATTCGTTGAAAATTTTGGAATTTTCAATTTTGGAATTTTTTTTTCTTCGTTAGAGGGCGCAATTATTTGTTCAAAAGATTCCGAAAGTGCGAATCATAATATTTTATCGATTCTTATCTAACCCAAAAAAGATTTTTTCGTTTATCTCTAAACGAAAAAATGTGACCCCCCACCCTGGTCTAAGGCGCTAACTCATTGTTGGCAGTGAAAATTCCTAATCTTCACATTCTACCACCAAAATTTCAAATTTCTAGCAAAAATATATCATTTGTAACATTTGTTTTAAATTTTGGAATTTCAAATATTTCACCGTTAGAGGGCGCAGTTATAGTTCTAGGAAGATTTCGAAAGAGTGATTCGTAATATTTTACCAATTCCTATCTAACACAAAAAGAATTTTTCATTTTTCTCTAAAAACAAACAATTATCTGCTAAAACAAAAAAGGTGTGCCCCCTCCTCCTACGGGTCTAACGGGTCAACTCACTGTTGGCAGTGCAAACTTCGTCGCCCTCACATTCCACCACCAAAATTTCGAATTTCTAGTATAAATACATTGTCTTCAATATTGATTTGAAAATTTGGAATTTTCAATTTTTTCCACCGCTGGAGGGCGTAATTACAGATTTAGAGTGATTCGGAAAGTGCATATCGTAATATTTCATGAATCCTGTGCAATACAAAAACAATTTTGAATTTATCTCTGTAAACGAAATATTTCGATGTCTACAAAAAAAAACTATTATGCAAAACTATTATCTTGTTTTCTTTTGAAAACGAGATAAGTTTTGGAAAAAATCCTTATTATGAACAAAAAGTATATTGAAATTTTTATTTACACTTATTTATCTCAAATTTCAGTTCAGCAACAATAATAAGCATTAATGCAACATTATTTTGTACTTTATTCGCATTAATTCAGATAAGTTCAGATTAAATTCTCATACATTTCTTTTTGGTCACCAAACATACTCATTATTAATGTAAACGTACATTAACGAAATTTGAAAGATATTTATAAACTGAACATAAATTAGAAATTAAGCATTTGTTCTAATACTTAGTGCTTTATTTTGCAAAAAATAGCATTTATGTGATGTTTTATGAAACAGTGTACTTACGAATCAGCTGTATGTAGCCTATATAATAGTCTACAAAATTAAACTGGCTGCTAAATATGAGATAAAACATGAATTTTACTAATCTGAAAAATGCACTCTAAAAAAGTCAGATATCTCTGCCATTTCAAAACAGAATTGTTTCATTAAGATGTCGCGAGACAGAATCCAATACAATGACGAGAATGAGAATGTAAGTTCAGTGAAAGACTCTAAAAATTACTTGTTATAGATAACGATTTTATTATAATACAGGAATTTACTATTATCAATTTGTTCTAGAAAATAAATAATATCAATTAAAACAATTTAATTTACTAAATGATGAGCTGAAAAAAAAAATTTTTTTCCAGCTCATCACTTCATTAGTTCCATGTCTACAAGACTTATCCTGTGATTATTTACTACCAATTTTGTTTAGTTTTACTTTGGGATGACAGTCTATTAATGTCCCTTGATGCTATACCACCACTACGTCATAATATGTATTACTAGCTGAAGGTACCCAGCGCTGCCCGGGTGTCACTTTTAATCTGTATATTCTTATTTTCACCGCACTAAAGGTAAAATTTATAAGTACATCCCCCCCCCCCCAGTCACCTTTGCACAGATTTTCAACAGGAAGAAAATTTTCCGGTGTTTGTTTGGGTGGTTGTTGACATCAGCGAGCTCTCTCATAGCCCGTGGCTTAAATTATCGAGATTTTTATTTCCGTTACCACAGATTTTGCTGCTCTATGGCTCCAGTGATACTCAACCGCAAGGTTCAAATTTCCTGCACAGAGTCTGCCATGTGCTGCGGTGATTGGTTTAAAAAGCAGGTTTCCATTTGGAGAGTGGTTTCATTTCTATACAAATTGTGACAGCTCGTGTCTCACTGTTAATCTGCATATTCTGTTGTTTCCTGCACTAAAGGTTAGTTTTGTGATATCCCCCCCGACATTGTATCACAGTTTGAACACAAAGAATTTCCCCGTGTTGCAAAGGTCATTGCTGACTCGACGCGCTCTCAGGGCCCGTGGCAAACTATCAAGATATTTATTTCGTCAGATTTTGGCATTGTGTAAATCCCTATTTGTCCTGTTGTATTATTGTCATTGTGTAAATCCCCATTGTGTAAATCCTTGTGTACTCCCGAAAGGTCACAAATTTCTTCGGCGGGTTCCACCTTCCTGACCTCTTATTGGTTAGAAATTCAGGTCCCTAGCTACAATAGGAAGCAGTAATAATGCCTTTGGAAATGTAGTAAATCTGGCAACGGCAGGAGAATTCAATGTTAATTCTTTAGGTTCACAGTTAGGGAGCAGTCAATGGCAACAATAAATTTGACAGCGATTACCGTTCCCCCGAAGGAATAGTATGATAAATAAATTTCCTTCTAGCAAGTCCCCATTTCGGACTTTCAACTTGACATTTGGCAATGCAACCCGTACCAAAACCAGAAACATGCTCTGAAAATTTGAAGCTTCTAGATTGAATTTCCGATTAGTCACAGATATACACACAGATACCTTCTATTATTATATAGATATAGTTGCGATAATTAGTAACTATTTTGATCAATTTGACGCGGCCTTTCTTTTGGAGGACTCATCTCTGACGAAAATTGAGAGTCGATTGTACAACTGTTTGTTTTCCCGTCTATCCTTTGAACTTTTTAAAATTTTTAAGTGAATGAATTCATAGTGGATAGACAGCGAAGTGTGAAGGAAGTGGGAAAGGTGGGCAGTTGCCTCTTCCAAAGAGTTATATTTGCCCAACCACGAATTTTGGATTTTGATATTAACATTTCACAAGATGGGGAACGATTTCTGTATTCCAACTCCAATTGAAGATATAACATGTTTCAGAGCTACATTCTTGAAATGGTATATTGGGACAATATATTCTGATATTAAGATTGGTAAATATAGTACCTAATGGCTGATTTCTGGTGTGATCACGATATCCACCATGGGTTGGATACACTTTTGTAGAAAGCTGTGACTTCACAGTCATAACATCTATACATTGTCTCCGAGTAGGTTTTTGGACTTCACATGTCACTGTTGGTAGATGCATTTATAATAAGATGTCTTTGATAACTCATTGGAAATTATGGTAGATGCTTTAAAATTTTGCAAAATATTTCTGGTTATCTTCGGGTTGCAGTGCCAAATTTCGAAATTCCAAAAAGGGACTTTCTAGATGCAAAAATACTTACCATACTAATAAAATGGGAAACCGTAGTCATTGTCAAACCCGTTGTTGGCATCGACTGATCCCTAACTCTGAACGTAAGATTCATAACAACACCTAAATCTGCTGCTATTACCAGATCTCGCACATTACGAAACCTGATTTTTTTACTGAACACTTGGATTCACAGTGGAAACGGTCCCATTCTTCCTCAACTTCAGTAGTAAGGAAACCATGACTATCATAATGACTAAGTAACCTATCATGGTAAGCTTTAGCTATAACTGGGTCTTTCAGAGTTTTAGAATTAAAGGTTTTTTTTTAACCTTAACACAACCCTTCTTAAGTTTAAGTTGCAAGACACTTTTAACAAGGTAATGGTCAGATCCAATTTCAGCTCCCCTATATGATCTGTATTCCTAACAGAACTAGACAATTTGTTGTTAATTAATATATAATCAATCATATTCTTTTGCAGCCCATCTGGTGAAACCCACGTGTGCATGCATGTCACGATGTTCGTAATAATTGTTAGTTATCATCAAACCATTAAGTTTATTTACCTGTAAGAGACATTGCCATTGCAGCTCACAATTCAAATGGAACCTATCAACCCTCCCCAGATGTCAGAAACAGTACGAACTTTAACATTTGAGTGACCTAGAACAAGAATAATATCTCCCTTTTTGACAGAATTAAAAATATTCTGAAGTTATCCGTAAAATATATCCTTCTCATCCTCATCGACATCCTCAATGGAGAATAACAGCAGATAATGTTCAAGTATTTAACGCTTGTCTGAAATTTTGCTGTAAAAACTTTTCATTAATGCACTCATATACTAGAAGAGCATCACTAGCATATCTGCTGAGAAGCAAACCTGTGCCTTCGAGATATTTTCCATCTTCTCTCCGTAAAAAACAAATTTAAGATTATTTTTAAGAATCTGACATTTATCTGTCTATCTGGTCTCTTGCAAGCCGAGAATATCTAAATTATAACGGTGGAATTATTGTATGAGGACATCATGAGAATAATCTCTGTACAGAATCCTCACATTCCAACTACCTGTGGGGAGATAATGGTTAATGGGATGTTTAAGGAAACTATTTTTATTGAGAAAGGAAATGCTGAAAATATCACACAGCACCCTAATCGCAGACATGAGGTAAAGTCCTGTTTCCCTCACTATTAAAATCTGAAGCCATCTACATTGGAAGACTTCCTCCAATGTAGAATTTGACCATGCCCATAGAAGCAAGAGTTCAGGTGCCTGTGATGATTTCTGCTCTGGATTATTCACCAGCTCATAAAACATATCCTGTGAATCTACTCATTTGGTGCTATCAACCCACAAACAAAAAAAAGCTGCAGATTTTCCTTCCACAGAAGCTCACCAGTGCAGCAAAATCAGAATCTGTAATAAAGCTCAGAACCTTAATCCAGTCCAGTAAATTTATATGGTCAGTACCAGAACCCTGTGTGGTTGCCCACTCCTCAGCAGGGTAAAAAAAACAAAAACAGAAAAGCAGCCATAGTGATGGTGAGTAGTTTACCAGAAGAGTGGGAAATTAGGTTCCCCCCGACATGGCACAACCCTCCTACCGCCAGCAGCTGATGTTGAAGTCGAATGGGTTGACATTTATGAACGCTTAAAAATTATTTATTAGCCTTCTCAATGTTGTGGGATTTTTTAACCCTACCTGGGTTCGAGCCCCGGGTAAGGCATGGATGTGTGTGTCGTTTTTCTGCTGAGGTCCTGCCATCTTCTCAGACCTTCTACTTTGGCATATAAACTGACAGGTTCCTGTCAGACCTCTGTGGCAAGCAGCTGCTTGAGGGGGTATTTATTTTTTTTATTTTTTTATTTATTAGAATGTGGGTTAGCAGATCCGATTGAAAGAGCTCCCATCCGTGAGAAAAGATTTTAAGCCCTCTCTGACATTCATCAGAATGTCCGACAACGGTATTTTGTTATTGCAAGAGTGAGAAGTCGAACGGGCTGACATTTATGATCGCTTTTAAATTAATGCTCTCATTCGTGTGGGAAGCCCCCTCTGGTATTCAGCAGTTCCGATTGAAGCAGCTGGCACCCGTGAGAAAAGTTTTTAAGCCCCTCTGACATTCATTAGAATGTCCAACGACGGTATTTTGTTATCATGAGAGCGCTGTGATTGGCTGGCGTTTTTAAAGCGTTCTGCAACTTTATTGGTAGAGTATTGTATAAAAAGCTCAGGCATCAGGTTGGATCAGCAGTCATGACTTTCGCAGACGCCATTTTGGATTCTGTGTTTCGTTTTTGGTGTGCCTTTCCTGTCTTTTAGAACAATTACTTATTGGCATTGTTGCAGATCAATTGCCAGAGCTGACCCCCGAAAAAGTGGCGTATGCTTTCACGTTGGAGGCCTACAAATACGGTTTTCCTGTGCTTGATGGACTGGAGACAATAGCTTTTAACGAATTGGTGGAAATAGCGAAAGTGTCATATGTCATCTGCCAGTAGACTCTACGACTTAGTCATCGATCTGCTGACAGATCCTAGATACGTTCAGGTGACGAACCCGTGCCATCGCATATACCCAGGTCTGCTAGAACACTTTCTCTTCGACATCGTGGTCCGACGCCTCCCCAACCCGAGCTTGGAAATTGTGGGATCTGTATTTGCGCTTCAAGTAAGACATTACGACTCTGCCCTACTGGACGATCTTCCTGATGTGATCTTTAACGATTTAGTAGAAACTGTAAAAGCTGCCAGTACTCTATAAAAACGACCTGGCGGAGGGACTTTATTATGAACCATGTATGCTGTGTTATATTAGACGGCTTCACAGTAAAGGGAAAATTTCTAACACGTGAGCTTGGTTATTCGGACTGTAGAGGCCTCATAGGCGCTTACAGATTCGACCTCTCCTTTGTCACGGACATTTCTCCCTACGACTGGAAAAGCATTCGTTACGTATCCAAGCACATAACAGGCCTTCCTTTTCACCCTCGAATCGGTGAAGTGGTTTGGGAATATGATTGTTTAGACGATATCGTTCGCCATATCCATGAAAAGTGTCGTAAGCCTTTTACATCTACTGTCGCCTACAAGGGAGGATTCCACGAAAAACATTTATTAGAGAGACTTGGCTCTTGACGTCTGTGTAAGGGCACTTTTAGTGGTTTAGAACAATTTCCACGTTTTGTTAACCAGGGAACTTTGGTTGCCTTTATCTGACTGCTCCACACCTGTGATGCCAGCTCACACCTGTGATGCCAGCTCACACCTGTCCAACTGTTTTGATTTTCTTACAAACCTAATTTCCATATACTACAGCTTCCAAAAATCGTCACATTTGCATTCCATTAAAGCAACTTCTTGCAAGTGTTGCATTTTTTTTTCCTGTAGTGTATTCATCATTACAAATCAATAAATCCACAATTAAGGTAAAAAATATCATTTAAAGGAGATAACCAAGAAACAGTATTAATTTTATTCTGGTTCTCATAAAATATATAAATGTATAACTAAAAATACTACTTACCAAAATTTTTATCTACTCCTCCTATTTTTTTTTGCTTAAATGCTAACCTAACATTCCTATAATTAAGCTATTTCTTCTGATTTTTGGAGTGGCAGTGAGGCTCATTTTGCTTCATCCCTCCTTTGACCACTTCCCTTCTTACTTTGTAACGTCCATTCAAATAACTGACACAACTGCGATCCTCCAATATCTGTAGAGATTTTTTCAGGTTTTTTGTTTAGATTTATACAATCAAGCAAATCACATTAGAGTGATAAATTCAATTACAGGCATTTTTAATGCGGAAAATATTTGATCCTTTTTCTTCTTTCAGCACCCCAAGAAGAGTATAAACATTTTCTCTTAGTTCTACCCTGGGGCAGGGGTGGCTCAGTCGGTAGCGCGCCAGGCTCGTAATCTGTAGTTCCCAGGTTCGAGTCCCAGCTGGGTCAGCGTTGAGATTTATCTCCGCAAAATTCCCCCGCCCTGCCCGCGGTCAGTAGGGGACACCGATGGGCTTGGAAAGGCCGCCGTCCGTCGGATGGGACGTTAAGCCGTGGCCCCGTGTGCGGGAGAGCCATACCCTGTGCACGTTAAAGAACAGGCTGGATGGCCTTGACGGGAGGCTACCATCTGTCTCCCAACAGCTGTTCCAGTGGGTCCCCTCCCCCAACCTTCTCTGAGCCTTCGGGGTCCATGTGACCTGGCCATTTAGCCCATGGTGTGCAAAAAAGTGCCGCTCAGAGGTAAAACAACCTAACCCAATCTTAGTTCTACCCAATTTTTCATATCTTCCACCTCTTCATTCTCCGTGAGCACACTTGGATCACCTTTCCTAAATAACAAGAGATTATACCTAATTACACTACACATCAATAATATCAAAGTTTGAGCTATGTTATCATAACTTTGCATATTTATAGAGAGATTAGTGTTTCTTAGTCTATTATCTGCTAAGTACATCCGTCTGAAATTTAATTTTCATCAGTCATGTAAGAAAAAAATTAAGGGTATTTAGCATCTTGATCTTTATCTTTTTAATAAAAATTAAGATTTGGGCTGACCTAGTTAGTTAATAATGTGGGAACGTTAACTATCTAACTTTTAAACACATGCCATAAGTCACTCTTATGAACAGAAAAGTTATTCTAACCTTCATCACTCTCTTGTATCATACAGAATTATATTACTACTTTCTATTGCTCACTTGCAACATATCTTTTACAACAGGACATGTCACGTTGAGAATTCTGCTCCATAGTGTTTTTAATATACAATAGAATACGAAAAAGACTACCCCATGCTGGAATCTAAGTACATTGCTTTTTTTAATGTAACCAGCTGTAACATGCTGCATAAAAAACATAGGGGGGAAGGGGGGTGCACAAAAAACTAAACAGAGCTTACGAAAAAAAAAGGGGGGGAGGGAGACGAGATTTCCAATGCAGTTCTTCCATTTTACAGGTTAAACGTTTCTTGGGGGGGGGGGGAATGCAAGGAATATAAATAAGTTTATTATTTCCTTTTTGCTTCTATTACTCTTAAACTAACATTCTGAAAGGAGGGAGTGGTGGCAGACTCCCATATTCAGAAAAATTGTCCTCAGCTGTGGTCAGGCAGGAACATAAATGTACATAGGTTCGTCATGTAGAGGTTAAGGAATCTGAGGGTGAAGGACTTCAGATCCCTTTTGGAGAAATAGAAGTATGCAGCACAGTAACTGTCAACAATTTTAAAGCACAACGAGGGAATGCAACATTCGGTTGTTTTAACATTGAGCGGCACTTTTTTGCACACAATGGGCTAAATGGCCAGGTCACAAGGACCCTGAAGGCTCAGAGAAAGTGGGGGGAGGGGACCCAGTGGAACAACTATTGCAAGACAGATGGTAGCCTCCTGTCAAGGCCATCCAGTGTGTTCTATTAATGTGCTCAGGGTATGGCTCTCTTGCACATGGGGCCACCGCTAAATGTCTCATCCGACAGATGGCGGTCTTCCCAAGCCCATCGGTATCCCCTGTGGGTAGGGCATGGGAGTTTTGCAGAGATATTCTCAACCTAACCTGGCTGGGACTTGAATCTGAGAACTGCAGATTACAGCCTGGAAGGCTCGTAATCTGCAGTTCCCAGGTTCGAGTCCCAACTGGGTCAGCGTTGAATCCCCGTCCTGCCCACGGTCAGTAGGGGACACCGATGGGCTTGGAAAGACCGCCGTCCGTCGGATGGGACGTTAAGCCGTGGCCTCGTGTGCGGGAGAGAGCCACACCCTGTGCACGTTAAACAACACGCTGGATGGCCTTGATGGGAGGCTACCATTTGTCTCCCAACAGCTGTTTCAGTGGGTCACTTCCCCCAACTTTCTCTGAGCCTTCGGGGTTCTTATGACCTGTCCATGTAGCCCATCGTGTGCAAAAAAGTGCCGCTCAGAGGTAAAACAACCCAACCCAACAGCCTGGCATGCTACCGATTGAGGGGGATGCAACATGAAACCTGCTAAGATAACAAACGTTCCTATGTAGACCTAAAACTTTGGAATGTATTCTGGATAGTCGGAGAGAAATTTAATTACGCCCGAAAGTATGCCCCCACAAATTAAAAAGGCATTGTGGAGGCATACAGCTCTGATCTCCTTAACTCTCTACGTATGTTAATCTACCTACATAATCGAATCAGAATAATATGACCGCCTATCTAATATGTGAATAACCACCCATTGCCCGGATGACAGCGGCGGGACATTGTGGCATTGACACAATGAGACCCCCCGAATTGGTATGTCTGGTCCCAGCAGAGACAGACGTGCCCATTTGGACACCAACAGAGCACCGAGGTTCCGGAGAAGACATCGTTGTGGGTTCGCACACCAAAGCTCTCGATTCAAATGGTCCCACAATAGCTCTATAGGATTGACGTCGGGCGTTTTCGCAGGCCAAGGAAAAACGGAGACATCGATGTTGTGTTCCTGGAACCAGTCATGCACCTCCTTATCGACATGGCAGGTTGCATTGCCCTCTTAGTTGACACCATCTCCACAAGGTAAACGTCCAGCACGAAGGGATGCATATGGTCAGCTAGGATGGACAGGTAGCGATTAGCGTTCAGGAACAAATCCATTGGTACAGCGGTCCCAGATCATACAGGAAAATATCCCCCAGTCATGCACACTGCCACCACCAGCCTACACTTGACCAACAAACTTGTCAGAGAGTTGTTTCTAATGTGTCTGACACCATATTCGCCACCGCCCATCACTTCTATGGAGTAGAAACATCTTTGTGGGAGAACGCAAACTTTTTCCACTATTCCACTGTGCAATGACGGTAGTCCGGTACGAACAGCAGGCGTCGTTGCCGATGGACCTTGGTTATCATGGGCGCCTTTATGCAGTGTCGACTCTTTCGATCCAGGCGTAACAGGATTCACTCTTCTATTTTTGGGGACCTGCACCTGTATGCCCCAGGGTTCACTTGAGTGGTTAATTGCTGCACTGCTGTGTGTTAATTGCCCTTTACCAATCGTCGGAGTCAACACTCTTCTTTGGAGTCAATGAGGCTTCAGAGTTATGACGTCTGGAAGTACTCGGTGTGCCAGCAGTTCATTCTTGGTACACCCTTACTACAGCACCTATCGAACAACCAAAAAAGTCTGCTGTTTCCGAGATGCTTCCAACCTTTTTGTGGTAGCCGATGATCATTCCTTTTTGAACGTCTGTAAAAGCTATAAATCTGCGTCTGGCCAGGACACATCGTAAATAATAATAATCTGCGTCTGGCCAGGACACATCGTAAATAATAATAATAAACATATAATAAGCGTCTGGCCAGGACACATCGGCCATAGTCCGCACAATTACGTGCTCACATTACGCACTATGGCCGATGTGTCCTGGCCAGACGCTTATATCACCGTGCGGTCGAACTCGTCAGTGCACTCTGTGATGCCTCTGGGCGGGTACACTGTGATTCTGTGGGTGGTTATATTATTCTGATACGACTGTATTCTACGACAGCCTTGAATAAAATTATTAGTTTTGTGAATGCCAAAGTGCTGAGATAATTATTTATTTAACCAATCATTTCATTACCAATCATTCATTAAATAAATTCAGTAAATAAATGATTCAATTCATTTTTTTACCAATCATTTGTTAAAGATTCCAGTAATGTTATCACTTTTACCATAGGACACCATGGATTGTTGTTTATACAAAGATTCCCATCTGTCGTCTAAGACAATGCTTCTCAAAATGATGGTGAAGCCAGTATCAGTCGATGTCCGCAGCAAACTGCCAGGAAAGAAATATGTTTTTAGAAAACTGGTTGCTTATATTAAAACATAATCGATGTCATTGATAATTTCTATTTCAATAAATCCAGCTGTTCAGTAGTTCACCGCTTGAACCTCTTCTAGTGTAAGACTTTGGGAACTACACTTCACCACGGCGTTATGGTTCATATGATCTATTTTCTTTCAGTTACCTGAAATGCTTAACGCAACTTATTGAAGTCCCCAGAAATCTAGGGTTCCAGACGAGCTCTTTAAGTGCCCTCGACACGAAGTATAATTTTGAAACTTACCAAAACCCCATCGATCGACTGAAATGATAGTATCAAAAAATTTAAATGTCTGTCTTTCAACAACAGACCGCATATTCGTTACCCCAGAATAGAATAATGGCTAAGGAATCCAGATATATCAGCTTATATCAATAAATGTCTCATGTGAGAAACAAACAGTTCTAAAAGAGGGGATTAGCCGAAAAACACGGGATTTCAGAGATCGTCAAATGCATCACTTTCTATTAACCTTAAATTCCGGGAGCGAAATAAAAGAAAATCGTATCTTTACTCAACTAAAGAGTTCCTACTGCCAAATCGTATCTTCCCTTGGAAAACTTATTCTTTCGTCGTCCTAAACCGAAATAAAGTGACGTTTCTGTTGTGAAAAATATTCGTATTAATAATATGAGTAAAAACAACCGCGTCCTATTACATCTCAGGCAAACGACATGCCATGAATGGAAACAACACCTTATTGAGCATTCCAGTCGCCAAATCCAGATTTGGAGATTGATAAGTGTGCACTAATGAGGAATCTGTCCACCGAATTCAAACGATTCAACACTTACTTCGAAAATCAGATCATTTCAAGATCGTCCTTTCGAAAAGGAGCAGTTTTCCTCCAAATGAAGAACTATGTTCTTTTTGGAGCAAATTCGACCGCTTTGCTTTCGCTACAATTCATGATAGCTTCATTACATAGCTGTTCTTGGACTATATAATCCCCTGGCAGAGTCAGCACTAGACAACTGTTATTCCTGGGATTGTCTAGGAAGTAAGAGGAAAGCGTTTGTCTTTAAAATGAAATTTGTATTCTGAACGTTAAAATTGCAAGATCAAACTCAAAGATTATAGTGATTAATATTTCACTGTTCTAATTAGAGACATTTAGTCTCCTAGAGTGCCGTTTAAAAACTTCGCTACTAGAGATTAAGTTTTTGAATTGAGGAATAGAGATCACTAAAGAAACGTCACTGGGTCTGAAATCCTTCGTGTTCTATTAATCTGGAATCCTTCTTGACAAGAAAGTGACTGAAGGTATTCGTGCACTCCTTTCCTTTTAAAGAGAACTGCAACAATGGTTATTTTCGCCTTTTTTATTAAATAACCTTTGTTTTGAAATTCGGCAATGCATTTTTTCTTTTGTTAGACGATATTGTGAAACGTTACCCTGTTAATGTTTGTGGAAACACATGGGATTCATTGTTGATACATCAATCATTGTTAGTTATCCTTGTCTGTCACAAGAATCGGAGGTAGTGGAGGGGAGTCTTGTCCCATCCCCACCAGAATGCCAATAAGGTTAATGGTGGCAAAAAATTGTAAGACTTGCACATCAACAAATTTTTTAAAGTCTTCTGAAACGGAGAGGAATTGTTATACTGGAATGGAACTCCAGTCTTTATCCCTCCCTTACATTATTCCGACTCGATGGCGTCACCAAGCCTTCACCGTCCTTAATTTTTTCCTCTCTCTCAGACATAGTGGAACATGATGCCAACAAAATACAATGATGTATTAATAAATTAATTGAAAGTTGTGCGAATTAATATACCTGTGTTAATTTACTGCTCACTCTTTGGATTTTGTTTTCATTCAATAATTTATATGATAATATGATCGCACGAGATCTGGACAAGAAAATAAAATAAATTCAACCTAAATATCAAATAGGAAGAAAGAAATATATACAGAGAAAGTGGATAGTTCATAAAGTAACATGTGAATGTAAAAACCATACTTTGGAGAAGCAGGATGAACACTAGAAACTGAAAATAAAAGAACACAAAGCAGGCAATAAAAAAACGAACAAAATGAAACAGGACTGGAGAGCCACGTAGAAACAAATAATCATAAAATAGGCTGGAACACCACAACAATAATTAAAAAAGACAAAAATGCATTCTTAGAAAAGCAGAAGGAGGATTACTAATAGAGTCAACAGATGGTGCCATAAACGATGTATAAGGAATTTTTTTACCCCTGTTCTGGCAACAAATCCTACAGTAGAAAGATAGTTCCAACAAAGCTGCAACCACCTAGAATGACAACCTCAGTCACGGGTCGAAATATTAAGATATTTACTCACAAGTTAGTGAATCTATTTGTCTTAACTCTCTACGTATGTTAATCTACCTACACCATCGAATCAGAATAATATGACCGCCTATCTAATATGAGAAGAACCACCCTTGGCCGCGGATGACGGCGGTGAGACATTGTAACATGGACACAGTGAGACCCACGAATCGGCATGACTGCACTCAGCACAGACAGACATGCCCATTTGGACACCAGGGGAACACATCTTATTCTGTTCCCACAGGAACACATCTTATTCTAAAGTATATCAGATCATTGATTATCCAAAATTTCTTACAATTCGTAAAATATCGCTTAAGTGTTTTAAAAGCTTGTTTTTTTTCTCTTTACTGACGATTTTTTCTCGTTCGATTTCTTTTCTTTCCACTCCTGCTAATATAATTTCGACAATTATATCAGGTACCCAAAAACGTTCTTGCCGATTATGTGTCCTATTGAATAATCAGCATTTAGTTAAAGAAATAATCGATAGATGACATTAATGTGGTATCAGAACAGCTACCCGCATCTTAAAATTTCGTTGAATATTACTATACATAATAATATCATCCAAGTACTAAACCCAATAAAATATTGAAATGGAAGTGTCGTCGGAACTCAACAGATATTATTTACTTTATGATTTTAAACTCCGTAACACTGCTGCAGAAGCCACTAGAAGCATATGCCTCTCATTTAGACTGGATTCTGTAAAGAAACGCACAGTCAGAATTTGGTCCCAAAAATTTAGAACAGGGGATGAGTCACTTGAAGATGAAGCGCATAGCGGCTATCGACAATGAAGTTTTGAAACCAGTCATTGAATAAGATGGCAGTCGAACATGCCAAAAACTTGCTTTGATGTTCATTGTGAATGAAGAAACCATTAGAAGGCGTTTGCACGAAATTGGTAAAACATACAAATTGAGAAAATGGGTCCCACATGAATTGTCTGACACCAAGAAAGAACAACGTGTATCGGCCTATCTTTCCCTGCTCTTTCACCACAACAAAGAGTCTTTTCTCGATCATTTGCTGAGATATGATGAAAAGTGGATCCAATATAATAATCCTTCAAGGAAACTACATTGGGTGGCTCCCACGGACTCCACTTGACAAACTTCAAGGCCACCACTACATCAATGTTGTTTATGTGGACAGCTCGTAATACCACTTTGAGCTGCTGAAACCTGGACAAACAATTACTGATGATCTCTATTCTCAACAGCTTGAACTTGTTCATGAGGCATTGAAAGAGATAGAAGCAGCACTTGTCAATCGTAAAGGAGTATTGTTACTTCAAGATTAAAAAAGTTAAAAGTTTACATACTACCAAATTGACCACAGAGACAATCCAACGCCTTGAATTGACACTGCGCCATTCACCCTATTCACCGGATATCTCTCCTTCAGATTAGCACTTGTTTCTGGCTCTTGACAATTGGAACTGCGTGGACTAGATTTTAAGAACGACAGGGAGGTACAGTTGCAAAAGAAACTTTCCTCTGTTCCAAAAACAGGAACTTCTATAGAAGGGATATTTATAAGTTAGTTTCAAGATGGGAAAAGATAATTGAATTAAATAGAGACCACTTCGCTGAATAAAATGTTTTTAATACTAATTCTGCTCTTTTTTTGCGAGTACCAAAAGCGGCAAAAACCTTTGTGGTTACCTGATAGAATGCGATGCATAGATTATTGGTTATCCAGGACTAATCTTTCTTTTAGCCTTTCTTTCATCGGGATTGGCAATTTTCTCAATGAAAAGTTTCCAATTTCGACTTATACACAGGTCAATATATTTTCTGGCTTTCCGAAATCCAAACTAGGACTCGAGTACCTACGGTAAGTAGATGTATCTTTAGCAAGTATTGTTAACGCCATAAAGATTTAGTAAATGATGATATGTCGTAAGTCGAAGTTGCTATTGAACATGAGGTAAAAGAAATAAAGCCTGGAAATTAGAGCCCCTGTAATATGATTAAAAATTAAAAAAAAGGTTTAGAAAAGGAAATATATTTTAAGGAATATGTAACTCCTAAAGAGGTGAAACTGATACGAAACTGACTAGGGTTAATGGTAAGGAATATAATTTGTTTACCGATCAAAATATGTTTGTGGGTAAAGGTTTGATGCTAAGATAATGGACAAGGTTAGGTATGATGTAAAATATGTCAACTAATCATAGGGCAAAGAAATAACATTTAATAAATGACCATTGGATTCCGATTTTAATAGTGAAGACAAGTAACGTCTAGTAGCAGTAATGTCTAGTAGGTGTATGCCTAGTAGAACATATATATCAGTGCAAGAAAATAGGGCACCAGGTTTCAAAGTTTCCAAGGACCGTCTCACTTTGCTGTTAGGAGGAAATGCATCTGGTGATCATAAAACTAAACAACTGATGGTTTATCACTCCGAAAACCCTCGCGCACTCAAGGGCTACTCAAAGGAGGATTTGCCTGTTGTATGGTGATCAAATAAAAGAGCATGGATTACCGGAGCTATATTTGAGTCCTACTTTTGCAATGAATTGCGTCGTGAATTGAAGGCTTATTGTGACAGGATAAATGCACCCTTCAAAATTCTTCTGCTTCTGGACAATGCACCAGGACATCCTCCAAGGATCATTGAAATTGATGAGAATATCAAAGTTATTTTTCTGCAACCAAACACAACTTCTCTCATTCAACTCATGGATGTTATTGCAACTTTCAAGAGTTATTATCTCCGCAGAACATTTTCGTAGCTAGTACAAGCTACTGACCGTGAAGATAAGATTTCAGTGAAAGAATTTTGGAAGAAATATGACATAAAATTGGCAATTCATAACATTGGAGAGGCATGGGCAGAAGTTAAGCAGTCTTGCATGAAGGGAGTTTGGAAGAAAATTTGGCCTGGAGTTTCCGATATCTAATTTTGATCCTGAAAGTGAGCTTGCCAACTCAAGACATGGCATAGTTAAATGGCAAAATTTGTTGAATTTGAGTATGTAGATGTGACAAATGTGGATGAACCGCTCGAGTCCCACACATCAGAGCTCATTAATGAAGAACTTTTGGAAATGGAAAACAGCATGAATGATGAAAGTCAGGAGCCCTTTATTGCTTCACCCATCAAACAGCTTTCAACAAAACAAATGACTGAATTTTTTTAAACTCATTGACAGTGCCATCAGAATAATTGAAGAAAATAATCCTAATGAGACTAGAAGCGCCAAAATTGCGAGAGAAATTCAGAATTCTTTGGCTTGCTATAAAGAACTTTATAGAGAGAAGACTATTGCTGCCCATCAGCTGAGTCTTGACTGTTTCATTAAAAGAGTTGAAGATCATCAGCCTATCATCCCAGGGACTTCAAGGGAGCAACAGAGTGATGATCCAGACTCACCAGACCCAGTTTATTCATCATCCAATTGAAGAATGCCAGAAGTATGTAGTGTTTAGGTGTTTATGACATTGTAATACGTAATTAAATTCATTCATTCATTAAAATGTATGTTTTGTATATAAGTTTAAATAATTCATTCATTAAAATTTCTTTTGCTCACAGGTGTAAAGTTTTCATTTTTTTTCCTTCTGCAGAAACCCTTATCTCTCTCACCCATGGGGGCGGGGGTGGCTCAGTCGGTAGCGCGCCAGGCTCGTAATCTGTAGTTCCCAGGTTCGAGTCCCAGCTGGGTCAGCGTTGAGATTTATCTCCGTAAAAATTCCCCGCCCTGCCCACGGTCAGTAGGGGACACCGATGGGCTTGGAAAGGCCGCCGTCCGTCGGATGGGACGTTAAGCCGTGGCCCCGTGTGCGGGACAGCCATACCCTGTGCACGTTAAAGAACACGCTGGATGGCCTTGACGGGAGGCTACCATCTGTCTCCCAACAGCTGTTCCAGTGGGTCCCCTCCCCCAACCTTCTCTGAGACTTCGGGGTCCATGTGACCTGGCCATTTAGCCCATGGTGTGCAAAAAAGTGCCGCTCACAGGTAAAACAACCCAACCCAACAACTCTCACACATGCTACATTCAACTCACTTTACGCGATTTCCTGTTACGCGATTATTTCATAGAACCAGTTAATCGCGTAAAGCGAAGGACACCTGTATTTATTAACTGAACATAAATTAGAAATTAAACATTTGTTCTAATATTTAGTGCTTTATTTTGCGAAAAATAGCATTTATGTGATGTTTTAGGAACAGTGTACTTACGAATCAGCTGTATGTAGCCTATATAATAATCTACAACGTTAAACTGACTGCAAAATATGAGATAAACATGTTTTTACTAGTCTGAAAAATGCAGTCTGGAAAAGTCAGATATCTCTGCCATTTCAAAACAGAATTGATTTCATTAAGATGTCGCGAGACAGAATCCAATACAATGGCGAAAATGTAATATCAATGAAAGACTATAAAAATAACTTGTCATAGATACTGTTTTTGTTGAAATAAAGGAATTTACTATTATCAATTTGTTCTAGAAAATAAACAATATCAATTAAAACAATTTAGTTTAGTTTTACTTTGGGATGACAGTCTAGTAATGTCCCTTGATGCTATACCACCACTACGTCATATTATCTATTACTAGCTGAAAGGTACCCGGCGTTGCCCGGGTGTCACTTTTATTCTGTATATTTTTATTTTCACTGCACTAAAGGTAAAATTTATAAGTAGATACCCCCCCCCCCACACACACACACACACAGAGACACTTTTGCACATATTTTCAACAGGAAGAAAATTTACCGGTGTTTGTTTGGGTGATTGCTGACATCAGCGAGCTCTCTCATAGCCCGTGGCTTGGTTTCTGCATAAATTATCGAGATTGTTTTTCTGTTACCACATATTTTGCTTCCCTATGGCTCCAGTGATACTCGACCGCACGGTACAAATTTCCTGCACAGAGTCCTCCGTGTGCCGCGGTGATTGGTTTAAAAATCAGGTTCCCACTTTGCGAGTGGTTTAATTTCTACACAAATTGTGACAGCTCGTGTCTCACTTTTTAATTGCATATTCTGTTGTTTCCTGCACTAAAGGTTAGTTTGTGATATCCCCCCCCCCCCCGACATTGTATCACAGTTTGAACACGAAGAATTTCCCCGTGTTGCAATGGTCATTGCTGACTCGACACGCGCTCTCAGGGCCGTGGCAAACTATCGAGATACTTGTTTCGTGAGATTTTGGCGTTGTGTAATTCCCGATGTACTTAACCGAAAGGTCACAAATTTCGTCGGCCGGTTCCACCTGCCTGACTTCATGTTGAGTTAGAAATTCAGGCCCCTAGCTGCAATGGAACGCCTTAATAATGCCTTTGGAAATGTAGGGAATCTGGCAACGGCAGCAGAATTAAATGTTAACTCTTTACGTTCACAGTTAGGGAGCAGTTAGTGTAAACAATAAATTTGACAACGATTACCGTTCCCGGTAGGAATAGTATGGTAAATAAATTTCCTTCCAGCAAGTTCCCCTTTTTAGCTTTCAACTTGACATTTGACACTGCAACCGGGACACCAACCAGAAACATTCTCGGAAATTTTCAAGCTTCTACACTGAATTTCCGATGAGTCACAGCCACACACACAGACACCTTCTTTTAATATATAGATATAGATTCGACAATTAGTAACTATTTTGATCAATTTTGACGCGACCTTTTTTGGAGAAAATATACCAATCTCTGAAGAAAATTGAGAGTGGATTGTATAACTGCTGGTTTTCCCGTCTATCCTCTGAATTTTTTAAAATTTTTATTAAGTGAATGAATTCGTAGTGGATAGACAGCGATGTGCGGAGGAGGTGCCCAAGGGGGGCAGGTGCCTATTCTGAAGAGTTTTATTTGCCAAACCACGAATTTGGATTTTGATTTTCACATTTCACAAGATGGGAGAACGATTTCTGTATTCAACTCCAATTGAAGATCGGAGATGATTCAGAGCTACATTCTTGAAATGGCATATTGGGTCAATATATTCTGATATTAAGATTGGCAAATACAGTACATAATAGCTGATTTCTAATGTGATCATGGTACCCTCCATGGGTTGGCAACTCTTTAATAAGAAGCTGAAACTTCACAGTCAAATCATCTATACATTGTTTCCGCAGTAGGTTTTTGGACTTCACATGCCACTTTGGGCAGATAGATCTATAATAAGAAGATGTCTGTTGATAACTCATTGGGAAATTATGGTAGATGCTTTAAAATTTTGCAGAATATTTCTGGTTAACTCCAGGTTGCAGTGCCAAATTTCGAAATTCCAAAAAGGGACTTTCTAGAAGCAAAAATACTTATCATACTATTAAAATGGGAAACCATAGTCGTTGTGAAACCCGTTGTAAGATTCGTAACAACGCCTAAATCTGCTGCTATTACCAGATTTCCCACATTAGGAAACCTGATTTCTTTTTACTGAACACTTGCATTAACAAATATTGGGACCATCGGTCGAGTATCATGGGAACGAGACAGATGAGAAAGAGAAGCTTTGGCTCTAGAATACCACGTGATCAACTAGGTCTGAGGTTGCAGTACAATCGTCATTGAAGCGAACGTGGGTTCTTCTGCAGTCTTCGTGTTCATCGAAGTTTTTTGTCTTCAAACTGCATTTGGACACCCAAAAGAGGCAAACAATTCCCATTATTATTATATGTATCACGAAACATTTCCTGCAGTTAATGGTTTGATTAAAATAATTATTTTGTGATTGAAAAGTTTAGTTTTACGTGTATGCTCTCTTAGGCCTAATTACGACGTGATGACAGATGGCGAAGTAGTCGAAAGCTAAACTGTAATATATTTCTTTCGTTAGATTAGAAATTATTTTTATCTGGTTTTATATAATATAGTATTGTCGCCATTCTAGAAATTGAAGGAATTCAACTGTTAGTAAGGGACGTAATTTTTCATAGACTAAAAAATTAAAATTTCGGATTGTAAAACCTAATTTGCTATAATTTTAATATTTTTAATATTCTAGTTTATAGTTATCAAATTGCAAACAAACTTTCCAATGATTTGGTTTTAAAAAAGTAAAAAAGTAAAAACTGTTTTATTTTTTATTTCTGTATTTTTTTATCAAATTGCAAACAAACTTTCCAATGATTTGGTTTTAAAAAAGTAAAAAAGTAAAAACTGTTTTATTTTTTATTTCTGTATTTTTTTATCAAATTGCAAACAAACTTTCCAATAATTTGGTTCGAAAAAAGTTAAAAAGTTAAAACTGTTAGAAAAAGTAAAAAGTGTTTCGAAATTTATGCTTTGAATTAACAACTGACTTCGTTGATACCCAGATTAAAATAGCTTTCAGAATATTTTTCAGGGGTAGAATTTCAATATACTGTGTTAAAGTTTTACATTTGAAAAGTATCGTAGGAATAGCCCAATTACGATATGAAATATTACAGCAGTAAACTTCAAAATTTGTAAATACAATGTATTTGTTCAGTAACTGTAAGAATGTTAGTTGCATAGATATGATGATCATAAAATATGATATCAGTATAAGGACCTCTGGTACTAATCGCCAAATTTTAAACGAAGAAATTTCAAAAATTGATTCATTAATTCCTGTTCATAGCGTATTTCAATTTATCGATGATATTTGCTACCACGTTTTCAATTCTTAAGATTCTTAACATTGATTTATCATTTACAGTTTTCTTAATATTCGGGAAAGAGTAACATTTTAAAGTGGCAATTATTTGTGCTGTTAATAATGCAGTTATGATGCAGTTATATAATATACATATATTAAGTAATGCGTTATGCAATTTTTATTTTGAATAGAGAAATCTGCTTTTTAAAAGTTCAGAGACTTTTTTGTAAGTAGTTTCGTTTTGAAAGTAGCTACCTTGAAGTACAGTCGCTCAAAAAAGATCCGAATACTATGGTTGATTACAGAATTCAGAAAAAATACCTGGCAATGATTTTTTTTAGAAATCAGTGATCTGGCAACCTTCGTGTCACGTGACACAAAGGTTGCCAGATCACTAATTTCTAAACAAATCGTTGCCAGATATTTTTTCTGAATTCTGTAATCAGCCATAATGTTCCGATACTTTCTTGAGCGACTGTACCATTTGTGGAGAACATTTCATTAATAAGCTGTAGGCCCAACTTGTGTGTTCAGAACAGACGCAATTCGACGTGGAATAGACTTATACGAGTCATACACATACGGTAATGGAATGTGGGACCATTCTTCCTGTAAAATATGTCCAACTGTGCCAGTGATGCATGCTGGAGGTGGAAAGTGTGATCTGTCCTTGCGCACCAGATATTCCCACAAATGTTCATATATGCGATGCGAAACAAATCAACAACATGAATATTCCTACGAGGATTCTAGTCCCTCGCAGACTCATTCAGAAAACTTTTTTGTTGAGGTCTGGAAATTGAGGTGGCCAAGGTAGCTGCTGTACCTCATCCTCATACTTTGCAAACCACAACTTGACAAGTTTCGCACAATGCACAGGTGCATTATCCGCTTGAAACCAGGTCGGTCATTACGGAACAATGCCCGCAACATTAGGTGTAGGTGGTCCCAGAAAATAGATTCGTACGCTGCGGATGTGATGCGATCCTGCAGAATAATTAATGGCCATAAGCAATGCCATGATATGGCTCCACACAGCATCAGGGATCCACCTCCATGCTTCACAGTCGGGGTGGTACGCTTCTGCAGATAATCGCCAGAAGTACACTCTACCAGTGGTGGGAAACAATGTGTAGCACGATTCATCAGACCAGATGACACGTTGCCAGTCTTTAGCATCCCAGTTTTTATGTGCTTTGCACCACCTTATACGTTTCGTTGCGTTGATGTCGGTAATAAGAGATTTGTGAATTGCAGCAGGGTCATTAATCCCAGTAAAATGAGTTCCCGACGAACTGTTATGACGGAAACGGGATCATTCCGATTGATGTTCAACTCTGCTGCTATTTGCGGTGCTGTGGTCTTGTGCTTTAGTTGTACAATCCGCGCCAACATTCGCCTATCCCTATCTGACAATTTCGTATGGCGTCCACAATTTGCATGTTTAGAAGCAATGCCCTGTCCTTTTTGATAGGTAGTCATAATCTTCAATACAGTTCCTAGTGTTACATCTATTATTTCGGCCGTTCTGGTTGCTGAAGCTCCTGCAAGATGCACACCAATGATCATACTTTTTTGGAGGTCACTGAGATCTGACATTGTCGACAATTACACCACAACACTGTTCCACCTGTGCCTGTGGCACTGCTACGTGATAGCCGAAATCGTACTTCTCTTTATATATCTCACATCGCTGGTGACGTCGTTCCTGTGGTATGCATGCAGCTCATTGTGTGTATTCCAGTCGACATTGGTGTTTCCATTATTTCAATAAACCTCTGTACTTGCCCCATATTTTCTAGCTAGATCAAGTCAAGTACTCCCCTTTCCACCTTTATTCTTTTCTAAATCCGGGCCTGGTCTGTAAATAAAATTTTACTATCATTATTGATAGAGGATTCAGGGCATAGTGGTTTCTCCATCGCACTCAGTTGAGTGGAAATAAAATAGCTCAGAGATTTCGGGTGTAATGCTGCTACAGTTCTGAGTTAAATGCGTAATTTAGATCATCAGGTTAAGAATACAGACGTTTGGTTTTGGAATTCTGGAAACATCTATTTCCTTTTTGTTTTTTCCATATTTGAAATACGGGAATGATAGCCGGTTCATGCTCCACTTTGACTCTATGCTGACTCATAGAGTTTTTTATGATTACAGTAATAACTTCGATATCGGAAAGATATCTGCCAGATGGTTTAGTGAAAAGCTCTGACGCCACGTCAAGGCACCATCCATGTCAGAGTGTTTTGCTCTAACCTGGAGAAAACCCCTCCACACGTAGGCAGCTAGTGCGGAAAGAAAAAGAGGGCTGCAGATACCACAAAACGGTCATTAAAGCGTCAATCAGAATTGACTGAATTTAATGGAAATGTTTTATGTTATCTTGCGCAAGATGTAATTTAAAAAAGAGAAAAAATACACCTTGCACCAATAGTTAAAAACCTCCATGAGCACCTTCGCTTCTCTGCAAGCGACTGTCCACTAGAGCATTCGCCACTAGTGGCTATGATCAGGAAGTTCTGGAAGTTCTGATCAGGAGTTTCTGGGTCACTACATTGAATGATCTGAAAATGAGAATTCCTCACTAATTTAAAAGTGCATTATTGGTTGTCCAATGTGAAGAGAACACACCGGATAACCTAACATCTGTGAAGTGTTAATTCTATCCTCAATCTTCTCTAAGCACTTGAGATAGTTGTGACCTGGCCATTTAGCCCATTGTATGCGAAAGGTGCCTCTCAGAGGCACTATCACCCTGAATATTTACAATACATGAAACCCGAGTTACCAATTTTCGCAGATGTAGCCAGCAGCCTGATCCTGTTCTGCATTCCCAGAACACGATAAATCACCAAGGCTAATTTTCTTCAGAACCATAGACGTGAAACAATAATTTCAATATAAAATGAAAAATGTAAAAGCAGTAATAAAAAAATCACATTCCTTGGCAAGAAATTCAAATATTTAATGAGAGAGACCTACCTACGTTAGGAGGTGCCTCCTCTGTATCCCTCGCTTCGGTGGTATTCTCTTAGTCGATCATATCCTCGTTGTTGACGACTTGGCTTCTCTCATTTATATTCATCAGCCTCTTTGGAGGCTCGTATGGGTGGAACTTTGTGTCTGGTAAAAAAATGGTCATATGAGAAATCAGTTGACAAATATATATAAATGTACACACATATAGAGAACGAACGATATTTCAAAGCGAATAAAATGTCAGCTAATAAAATTTGAATGGAAAAATATTTGAAGACGTACCTTTGTTGCCACCCATTTTCGCCTTCTTCCCTTCACGGGGTACATCTGTCCGGGTCTTGAAGGCAGGATGATAATGAATAAATATCGCCTCAAGCAGCTGCTTGCCACAGAGGTCTGAGAGGAGCCTATCACTTCATATGCCTTCTACTCTGGCCAGGATGGCAGGACCTCAGAAGAAAAACACCATACATCCATGCCTTACCCAGGGTTCGAACCAGGATCTGTACAAGCGATCTAACCAATCGACCAAGTATCTGAACAAAAAAAATTAAAATTTTAAAGGTAGTAAATTTGTTCAAATTTTTCTGAACTTTAAAATACTAGATTTTTTCTTTTTAACAAAAATTAAAAATTATATACTTCATATAAGTAATTTAACTGTTCAAAAATTAACAAAATGAAAAGTTCTTATTAATAAAGTGTGAAACGCGATTTAAATATGTGATAGCGCTGGTTAACTATTATTTAATAGTTTTAATTGATACTAGATATCAACCAATCAAATTAATGCAAAAAGGAAGGCCATCGAAAAACAAACTTTCTCTAAAGAACTTTTACACTTATCGATTAATGACGAGAGATATTGATAAAAAATATATTTTAAAGTATCACCATTGGCTAAATCAATTAGAAATTAGATATATTCGCCAAAATAAATGAACTTTTCCTTTATATTTGATTAATTTTGCCCACAATGGACTAAATATCAGTATCGTAGTATCAGAGGGAATACGAAATTAATACTCAACAAATGAAAATTAGCTGCAAAAATTCAGTTAAAAGCTTTTGTTTTATTAATAATATATATTCCAATGCTGAAAGAAACATTCGTCTTGTATGACAAATTATATTTGCATTTCTCCACCGAAATTGTATTCTCCTAAAATTATGTGTCGCGCGATATATTAATAAAAAAACTACGTCTGTCGCATATGTGCAGACCTGAATTTTGCCAACTCCCTCCGATTTTGCCAAGTCACTCGGAATTTTGCCAACTGTTCCTAGATTTTGCCATCTCCCTACGTTTTGCCAACTCGCCATAATTCCCTCCGATTTTGCCAGGTCATTCGGAATTTTGCCAACTGTTCCTAGATTTTGCCATCTCCCTACGTTTTGCCAACTCGCCATAATTTTGCAGAAAAAAATCCTAATTTTTACATCTCACCTGAATTTTCCAACTCCCCACGATTTTGCCAAGTCCCTCCGAATTTTGTGAACTCCCCAAGATTTACCAAGTCACTCCGAATTTTGCCAACTCCTCAAGATTTTACCAAGTCACTCCGAATTTTGCCAACTCCCCAAGATTTTACCAAGTCACTCCGAATTTTGCAAACTTCTTAAGATTTTGCCAACTCACCTGATTTTATTAAGTGGCTTTGAATTTTGCCAACTGCTCTAAATTTTGCCGTCTCTCCATTTTCCAAACTGCCTTAGACTTGCCAAGTGGCCTCGATTTGACAACTCCCCTTAATTTTACAAAAAAAAAATTACAAATTTTCACAACTCACCTAGATTTTGCGAAGTCGCTTTGAATTTTACCAACTCAATGTTATTTTGGGGGTGTCAGGCTAGAGGCCTTTTTAAATATTTTTTTTTTATTCGGGTTTTGAATGTTATTTTGGATTTCACCAAAATGGGCATATGCTACGTGGGAGACCCTCTGTCCCAGCATCTGGAAAGTTAATTGAAGTAGCAGTGTCTGGGGAACGGCTAGCGTCCGCTGACAAGTGACTCCTAACCCGGAGGCTAGCGGACTTCCCAGATGGTCGGGCGGAGAGAGAAAGAGAAAGGGTTGGCAACAGCGAGGAGGAGAACAGAGCCAGTCGAGGAACGAACGCATGCAGACGAAAAATTGTAAAGCTGGGAAATGCCGACTGGTAATAACGGCATTGGGCTCTGTGAATACAGCTGAACAGGCATAGTAAGCTGGTGTTGTTGTAATGCTATGTAATTGAGCATATGTCCTTGTTCTATCAAGCATGTTTGGAAGGTTCAATAAATAATTGTTATTTTTAAGTAAATGCTGAAGTTGAACAAATTTATTGGGGAGGAGCCTTAGTATTGAGTTCCTGCAATTGTGATAAAATCTTTGATTTTTGTTCTGAAAGACTCTTTCACCCGTCGCGTATTGCGATCGAACCGGAGGGACATTCCTAAGTGATCCCAATAGACAGACAACGAAGAGGCAACTTCACAGGGGGGAACCTCCCTCCCACCCCCATCCCATGGCTACGCCCCTGTACTTACCCAATGCAGGTGTTTACCTTTAAACTGCCCTACAGCTTTAATAGTATATTATCGCTAATCTTGTCATAATCCTTAATCGCTTTAACTAAAATGAAATTTAAAAAAGCAGCAGCTACATGCAGTGCATTATGCAATAATACAATTTTTTTAAGTTTATTAGAAATATGCAGGCAAGTTTTACATTTGTCAACCCTTTAGGTTACATGACTTAATCAGTTATAATCAGGATATTGCTCTATAGCATTTCATCATCCTTATTAAAAACAGATGCTTTAAAAAAATATGGAAAACATATCAGAGGTGACACTGCTGCTTACATTAATAGAGAAAACTGTTACTGAATATCAAGATAATAATAGCTTGCTTATAAAAAGCTCATATGATATCTTTCGTGTAACTAGAAGGGAACTGATTTTAAATTACCAGAAATATAAAGGACCTTAGAAGCATCATCCTCATTCTATTTGTATTCGAAACGTTCAGTCCCATTTGGCGTCCTTAAAGTATATTTCTGTATTCTTTCAACAAATAAAGTGCGAAGAATGGTTGTTTAAAGGAAAACGTTTAAAGAACATACTTAAACAGAAAAATCACTAATAGGTTTACAGGTAAATGGAAACAGTTCCATGTTATCTCAACAGAAAAATCGTTTCATGTTATCTCAACAGAAAAATCACGTTCAGAGTCCAATACCGACCTCAACATGATTTTCAATGAAACATTTGTGTATTGGTAAATATCTCAACAAAATATATGTCATTAAAATCCAATCATAGGTTGTGAACAGCAGGAGATAGCCAGTGTGTCAATTGACATAATTCCAACAAAGAGTAATGAAACTTAACGGTGTAATAAATTCGCAGTAACTACTCTTTCGTTTAGAGAGGTTTAAAATTAATTAATTTAATTAGGAGTGGCCAATCGTAATATTTCACCAATACCTACCGAATTTGAAAGGAATTTCCAATTTATCTCTGAGAGCAAAGAGATCGAATGTCTACAGACTCACAAAGTGAAAAAAAATGTTTTTTCTTCTGAAAAAAAAAATGAATACTTCTTTCTTCGTGCATAACATTTGCTGTGGAGATATGACAGTAATCTTCTCAGTATCATACCCCGCAGAGAAGAATCTCTGAGGAAAGAGAGATCTATTATGCAGAAACAAAACATCTGGGTACTTGTGACCTGGGCCCTTTAGCACATTTTGCAAACTAAAGAAGGTTTGAAGGGATTTGATTGTTTCATTTTTTAAAATCGGAGTTCCCTGCGGATTCTTTAACTTGATGAGGGTTCTTTTGATAGCAGTGGTCATTCTATATACAATTGAAACCATTTCGTTTTCGTGACCTGTACGGTTTCTCTCCTACAGTTTCTGGGAGAGGGATAGCTCAGTCGTTAGCTTCCTCAATCGTAATCTGCAGTTTCCAGGTTCTACTCCTAAATATTACAATTATTTATTACCTGTTAATTCCAAAATGATTTTTAATTAGTTGTTTAATGACTTAATTGGGAACCACTGATTTAGAGATTTGAAAATTTCTGATTTAAATTAAGCTGATAATTTTATCCTTTTGGCAAATGACGTTGATTACATGAACATTTTCATTTGACATGGCGATGAGGCTGACAGTATAATAGGTTCAGTGATTAATAAGATTTCGCTCTCGCTCTGACTTCTGGAACAGAAATAGAATTAAATAAGGGAAACACCATTCTATGCCTCCAACCATGTACAGAAAAATTGCAATTTAGTTAAAACAATTTAAACATTCATAAATATTTGATTAGACACACGAAATGAAAGTTAATGACATGAACAGGAAGAAGAAAAATCATTAAATGTCTTTTCATCTCTTTGTAGATGTTGTTTGTCCACATGAAATTCCACCTATTCTTTGGGTAAAATAGAAATGTAGGATTACGCAGAAACCGAGAACGCACAATACATGTTTCTGCTTTAGCAATCTAGGTCAGTAATGCGAGTGCAGCACGCGTCCACATTGCTTAATGCAGGTGACCTATTGTCTAAGAATACCTTCACATGTACGTTCGCTTTCTGCAAACGTAAGCAAGCAGCATATATTAGATAAATATAGAGGAAAAATTATCATTAGCCTGGTGGGATCCGAACCCATGATCTCCTGATAACATGTCAGGTGCTCTGACCACTGAGCTGCCGAACAATCATCACACACAGGTCAGAGCACCTTACATGTTAGCAGGAGGTCATGGGTTCAGATCCCACCCGGCTAATGATAATTTTTACTCTATATTTATCTAACAAATTGCTACCAGGTGTATCTGAGAGATTTTACTATTTCAACAACATTGCTTACGCTCGATTCTCTGCTAAAAAAATACCATGCCGTTTGATACTTGATATGGGTTGGTCGTGTGCGCTAAACTGGAAAGTGCCTTCTGGGCTAGAGTCTTCAACTACAATGAACTACATTTCCAGTAACTAATTGTATGGTACAATGCTTAAAGTTACTAATAGAGGATGATTGTTCGACAGCCAGAACTCAATGGTCAGAGCACCTGACATGTTATCAGGAGATCGTGGGCTCAGATCCCACCTACCTAATGACAATTTTTCTTCTATTTCTATCTAATACAGTAAAATTTCATTTTATAATAAATATTTTTCTTCTGCTAGTGTGAATTCAAAACCCTATTAAAAGCATTCTATTTTAGAAAAAGAGTGTTTTTCAAAAATATAATTCGGTATAATTTGGGATCTTCTGCACAATCACTAAACCACTAGAATAGGTATGGCTTGTATAAAACTAACCATATATAACTAACCACTAAACCAAGTATGGCTTGTATAAAATAATGACAAAAACAATCGAATGTAAAAAAATATCTATTGTTCCTACCATTTAGTGTAACCCATGCCATCATCGTACGATATTAAAAAGAGTTATGGTAGTTAAATCCGTTCACATTTTCTTTTTTGTAATATTTTTGCATTGTAAATTGCATATAGACATAATTTATAAGCATTTACAGATTATAAATTCATTCTTAAAAATATATACCATATTCTAATATTATTGATATTTATTTGCATCCGTCCGCATTTAATGAAAATAAAACAATAAATATCGAAAGTGTAAGATGTTTTATTAAAGCCTTATGGTATGCGTTGCTTTATGTTATGTAATATTAAACCTTACATTATTTAAAAATTTCTAATGATATTTTTGTTCTTATAACACAAACGAAACATTTTTGCAAAATGGCAAAAACCTGCACAAAATTTTGAAATCGACATTTTCCAAATATGCGTTTTTTTTGGTTCACACATCAGATGGAACTGTTAAAAATTTCTTAAACTTGAAGATTTTAAAGTCAGTGTCCTGTAGTTCCAAACGTTTGCATTTTTTTAACAAGACATAAAATTACAATTACAACAAAATTTGATTTAAACCGTTTTCCAGAAATATTAGAGAAATATAAATTTTCTTGAAGAATTTCTAAGTATAATAACAGACTTCTTATCGCAGTATAATATTTCAAAACTGCAAAGACAGCTGACAAAGAAAGAGACCTATATCTTTTACCAGAGACCATGTCCATAACATGAATAAAGAGACAGCTCCATATTAAGTGTGTAATAACAAAAGTAATTATTTAGTACAATATATAGCATTAGTAAACCTATATGTTGTAAAAAAAACACTCTCCATAAGTCCCACATTACATGAATGTAACAACAGAATGCAGATGTGTAATATTCAAATTACTTCTTTTATATAATTTTCATTACTTGAGAAATTTTTTTATGAAATACTAACACTGAACAATTCATAAGAAAACATTTTCATGCAAGTTACTGAACAGGCAGCTTTAAAGAAACTATGTTTATTGAGATAGGGAATGATGACATTATCAAACAGCCCCTAATCGCAGACATGGGGCAAAGACCCGTTCCCCCACCACTAAAGGCTGAAGCCATCTACACTGGAAGACTTCCTCAAATGTAGAATTTGACGATGCCAATAGAAACAAAGAGTTCAGGTGCCTGCGATGACCTCTGCTCAGGATTATCCACCAGCTGATAAACATATCCTGCGAATCTATTCACTTGGGACTGTCAACCCACAAACAAACAGAAAACACAGTGGAAGATTTTCCCTCCACAAAGCCCACCAGTGCAGCAAAATCAGGATCCATAATCAAGCTCAGAGCCATATATCTGTCCAGTCCAGTGGGTTTATATGTCAGCACCAGGACCCTGTGTGGTTGACCACTCCTCAGCAGGGTAGAAAAAAAAGTAGCCATAGTTGTCCAGATCAGTAGGCCACACTAATTTGGCAGCCCACGTCTTCCGTTCACTTCCGCAAGAGAGTATCTCTTTTGAAAGGTACTAACGGTCTGCACCACGAGAAGGCTGGTCGGACATTAGGTGCTAGGCCTCGCCGGTTCTATGCATATGTAAATTAAAAATAAAATTGGGCCTGAAACTCGGACGAACCTTTAGGCGTTCCATAATTTAATTCTCTTTTCTCACTTTGATATTTATCTATTTTAACTCTTTGTATTCTACCTCGTAAATTACTTTCAAGCCATTTCTTAATCTTTCCCCTAAAACCAGCTTTTTCGATTTTGTCTAATGGTATTTTGTGTGATATGGTATCGAACGCCTTTTTATATCTAAAAATAAAATGATTGTTTTCAGATTTTCGTTAAGTTACAACAAATCCGAGAAGTCAAGTTCAGAATTGTATCTTCCGTACCACGTCCCTTCCTAAAACCATATCGATTTTTAGAAAAATAATTAGGATTTTGCAAAAAAAGGAACAATTTTTGGTAAATTTTTTTATTTGACTATCTTTTTATATATTTTTGAAAAAACAGACAGAAGTGAGATTGGACGATAATTTTCCAGTTGAGTAGGAATTTCTCCTTTATAAACTGGGATAACCTGAGCAACTTTCAAAATAGAATGGAAAATACCCTGCTAAAATATATTGTTGATTAAGTAACATAAAATTTCCTTCATTTCATCATAAATTTCCTTAATTATATTTACAAATATTCCATCTAAACCCGGAGTCTTTCTATTTTCAAGGACTTTTACAACATCTGCTATCTGCTTTTCTGTGATATAAGTCCTGAAATAAGGAAGAAGTGTTGGAATAATTAGTTTGCTTATAGTCTTCCTTGTCTGGTATATTACCAACTAAAGCACCTGGAATCTCAGCAGAATAATTATTAAACTTATTTGCTAACTCCATACCTCTAACGTATCGATTATCCCCTTCAATTATTTCCTTTGGCAACTCAGTTTTTAATTTCATTTGTCCCACACATTTCATGAATCGCATCCCATTTCTTTTTAACGTTTAATTTATTATTGAAAAAAATTTATTTGATAATAATTATTTTCTCGCTTCTAATCAAGTTCGTCAAAATGTTTTTATATTTCTCTCCTTAATATCTTGGCCTGTAATAATTCCAGTCTTATAACATTTACCCATGCTTTTTCTATTTCAGATAGACTCTAATAAACCGCTTGTAATCCATGGTTTAAATTTTATCTTTGTTCTAAAATTTTATTTTATCGTTGGATTCCTCGGCAAATTTCTGCAAAATAGAAACAAAAAAAGAAAATTAACCCTTTATCCACATTAAAATTTCTTACTTGTTCCCAATTTATTTCTTTTAACTTACTCTTTCATTTATTAATATTTAATTTATATTCTTCACTGTACCAATGTTTAGCATTTGTTTCAGTTTTGGAATTTAACATAACTGTGATACCAATAAAATAGTAATCTATTAATAATAATTTAATAATTAAGTGTGGCAATTACATAATTCAACATTTCTTAAAAATACATGGTTTATACAAATTCCTGACCGTGGCCTAGTTATCTTTTTTTCGTGACGGCAAAGAAAATAATATGTTATTACCAAATTTAAGTAACCAGTACCTAATTCAGTTTTATTTAGCAGATCCAAATTTATGTCGCCTAATAAAATTACATATCTCTCATGCGTTTCACATAGTTTCATTTCTAATTTCTCAACAAATCTTTTAATTGTAAAATCATGTAATCTTTAAAGTGCCAAAATGGTAAACTTATGTTCATATAATTTTAATTGGATCAAATCTGCCGTTTCGAAATTTTTTGATATGGTTAACACCTTAATATACTTTTTCACATAGACTATCACCCCTCCAGATCGATTTATGCAACCGCTTTTAAAATACGTTTATTGCCCTCAATATAATATTTCCAATCTCGTTATCCTTAATACAAATTTCTGTCAATACGATTATATCAGGCTTTGCGTCTGTTAAATTTAGATATAATAAAAAGTGGTCGAATTTTTTTCACATACTGCGTATATTTTCCTGTATGATTTTTGAATAATTTAATATCCTCCCTCAATCATAATACAGTGGACCTTCGTTATAGCGCTGCTCGCTATACCGCGCTTATAGCGCGGGCGATGTTCGCGATAAGTTCAAACATGTTTATACAGGTCCGTGCGGCGTTAGTGAGTATCGCATTTTATTGTTACTGCGTATTGAGTAATTGTGTATGTATTGAGTTCCTGCATGTATTTTGAATAGTATTTAATTATTGTATGCATGATGAGTAAAAAAAAAGCTTACAGTGTGTAATTTATTGTGTCGCCACCGCGGCGCTCGGTATAACGCGGGTGTTGTTTCCCTCCCGACATGCGCGTTATATCGGGGGTCCACTGTATTCACTATCGTATACCTCATCTGGTTCAATAGTTGTTCATTTTTTAGAATCAATGATGACATAATCACTATTCATAATTACCATTACTAAAGAAAAAAGTTTACTTACGGAAACCAACTGAAACACAACAAAAACTTTTAAGTTATTTTGCTTAGATCATCTGTTGTATTAATCCTGCTTGCTGCAGTAGTTTCATCTTTCTTTACAAAAATCTTTGCATCACGAACCCACGAGAATTTTTATCTTCTGTCTCTGTTTTGTTTTTACTTCGTACATTCGTTCTATTTGTTGCGATCTTATGCAACCACGGCAATTCCCGATTCCGCCTATACGACACTACCAGTTAGGAAAAGCCGTGCTATCTAGAGCCGGGGGCAAGGAATACGCCCTATAGGCGCACCTCAACCCCAGCCTCACATGGCAGCAGTCCTATAGAAGGAAAGCTAACCACCGGAAGAAACCTAACTTTAATCTATTCCCCGGTTAGCCATGAACAAGGATATATAGATCCAAGTTCGCTCGGCGTCCGGGGTGGAGACTCTTAGTAAGACCCAGACTTTTTTGAGGTCTCGTGCCTACTAGGCGGGCTCAGACCGTTCAGCAGAGCCATCGAACTGCTCACCCAGAGCACCTGAGGTTGAGGCCTCGGACACCGTCACCATCCAACCGGCCTTCCGACCAGCCAGCGGCATCGTCGGCCTCGGTTGGCCTTGGCTATGTCCAACCGGGGGACCATTCCGGTCAGCACAGCCTTCGACCGGGTTGCTGGGCCCTAGGCCCCCACCACCACGACAAGGTGGTCCCCTATTGGGGACAATAACATTTTATCTTCTGCTGTTCTGTGTTTTCGAGCCCCGGGTAAGGCATGAATGTTTGTGTCGTTGTTTCTGCTGAGGTTCCGCCATCCTCATAGACCTTCTACTATGGCGTATAAACTGACAGGCTCTTGTCAAACCTCTGTGACAAGCAGCTGCTTGAGAGGGTCAGTTGATCATTGACAAAAATATTTCCAGGTTTAAAAATTTCGTTCAACTCATTCGTTTTTAGATCTCTCTTAAGTTTCCATTTCTTGATACAGACTTCTTTCATCTTTGTTGATCCTAACTGGACCACAATTGGACGACTCCTATTTTTATTTTGAGTAGGAATTCTATGAACTGCTTGAAAATCTCTGTTGTTTTCGTCATTCTTTAATACATTTGTCATCTTTTTTACAATTTCTTCTATGGAAATGATAGGATCTCACAGATAAACAACTTTTGGTGATATGTTAGATAAATAGAATATTCATGATACAAAACCCATTAGTTCCGCCTGATGCACTACCAGTATAGGGAATTGCCATCTATCTATCTTTGCAATATATCTATTGCCATTCACTATCTACGGTCAGGGACAAGACTATATCATATAGATACAGCTCATCCCCGACTATCCTATGGCAAACAGTCCTATAGAAGGAAAGCTCATCTAGAGGTCAAACCTAAATTTAATCAAATCCACGGTTAGCCACAAACAAAGATATGTAGATCCAAGTTGACTCGGCTCCCATGGTGGGAACTCTTAGTCGGGCCCGAAATTTGGGGCCCTGTCCAACCTGACGGACCAAGTCGGTCAGCAGGGCCCCGAACGACTCCCTTGAGTCTCTGAGATGGAGGTCTTAGCTTACTCAACTGGGTCCCAAACCGGTACAGAGCAGAGCTTTCGACCTCGAGGTCTTAGCCCTGTCCAACCGGGGCCCAAACTGGTCAGCAGGGCCTTCGACCTTAATAGGCCCTCAACACCCCCCCCCCCCACCTCACCACCACCACCACCACCACCACCACCACCACCACCACCACCACGTCAAGGTGGTTTCCTGTCGGAGGGGGAGGGTTAGATAAATACAATGAATCTCTTGTTGCGATCTTATGCAACCACGGCAATTCCCGGTTCCGCTTGTACAGCACTACCTGGTTATGAAGAGCCGTGCTTATCTAGAGCCGGGGGCAAGGAATACGCCCTATAGGCGCACCTCAACCCCAGCCTCACATGGCAGCAGTCCTATAGAAGGAAAGCTGACCACCGGAAGAAACCTTGCTTTAATCTATTCCCCGGTTAGCCATGAACAAGGATATATAGATCCAAGTTCGATCGGCGTCCGGGGTGGAGACTCTTAGTAAGACCCAGACTTTTTGGACAGCTCGTGCCTACAAGGCGGGTTCAGACCTTTCGGCAGAGCCGTCGAACAGACCACACAGTCTCCTGAGAGGTGAGGTCTCCGACGCCGTCACCATCCGACCGGCAATCAAGCCGGCCAGCAGCATCTTCAACCTCGGTTGGCCTTAGCCATGTCCAACCGGGACACCAATCTGGTCGGCACAGCCTTCAGCCGGGTTGCTGGGCCCTAGGCCCCCCCACCACGACAAGGTGGTCCCCTATTGGGGGGGGGGGTAGATAAATACAGGAAAAACTGTCATTTACCGGGTGGTATCTGAACCCACGACCTCCTGATAACATGTCAGGTGCTCTGACCACTGAGCTACCGGCCGCCGAACAATCATCCTCTATTAGTGACTTTTAGCATTATACCCTAGAGTTAGTCATTGGAAATGTATCTGACTTTATTGAAGACGCTGGTCTACAAGGCATTGCATTTTCAATGACTAACTCTAGGTATCTAAAACCACTAAGAGAAGATGATTGTTCGACGGTCGGTAGCTCAGTGGTCGGAGCACCTGACATGTTATCAGGAGGTCATGGGTTCAGATCCCACTCGACTAATGACAAATTTTTCTCCATATTTATCTAATTTCTTCTGTATTTTCCTCTTCTACTTCTGAAATACCGGAAATTTTAATGTTAGATTTCCTCCTCTATTGTTTTTTTTTTAATAATAACAATATCTTTATTAAGACTTAGTATGGTTATATACATAGATTACCCCGCTAAGCCTTATGGCTTGTCAGCAGGATTTCTTTCAATCACACGACAGGTTTATTAAAGAATATGACATGTACAATGGAAAATAAACACATAATTAAAACAAGAAACTTAAACAATAACAACAACAAATAAAACACGTATTAAAACACAGACATGAAAAATGAAACACATTTATAAAATAAACCTATAAAACTTCGGATTACAGCACATATTGCACAAAACTATCACCTATGGTACAAGTCATCATTTCGCATTAAAATTGTACTTGCTTAAAGGATACCAGATACAGGATAGGACTTTTTAAACATTACTTTTCAATTATTTACATCTAGTAACCATTTCGAAACTTTAGTTTTAATTTCTGAATAAGTGCTCAGGCATAACAGATCTCTCGGTAGAGAATTAAAAATTTTGGGTATTTGATAAGATATCCGCGCTTTTCCATAATTATTGTGAAAAACTGGTTCAACAAAATAATTTTCACACTTTCGTCTTGTATTGATCACATGCAAACTTTTCTCCTTGTGTTCATTTTTAAAGTAATTTCTAAAGATAGTTACATAAATATATAACAAGTCAACTGGTAAAATGTTCAGATAATGAAAAATATTGCCAATGTGATCTTCATTAATTACATGTTTATTGAATTTAACAATATTATTTAGAGTACTTTTTAGTATTCGTTTAATTTTATTTAAAACAGGTTTATATGTGCATCCATATATACCGATACCAAACCTAATGATTGATTCACAGAGAGCTTTATATATCATTGTTATGACATCCAGTGGAATAAGTGTATTCAACTTCAACACTTTGTAAGATGCATACCTTAGTTTATCACAAGTATATTTTATGTGCGATTTCCATTTAAAATCTTGGTCAATATAAATCCCTAAATATTGAATTTTATGAACCTCTTCCACAATTGGGCAAGAACATACGTTTCGGTTAATTATTAATTTATATTGACGTTGATTGCACTTCGTTTAAGTCCCACCATAGATGTTTTACTTCCTGTTGCAGAGAGAGGCGGGGGTGGCTCAGTTCGAAGCGCGCCAGGCTCGTAATCTGCAGTTCCCAGGTTCGAGTTGCAGCTGGGTCAGCGTTGAGATTTATCTCCGTAACACTCGCCGCTCTGCCCACAGTCATTAGGGGACACCGATGGGATTGGAAAGGCCGCCGTCCATCGGATGGGACGTTAAACCGTGGCTCCGTGTGCGGGAGAGCCATACCCTGTGCACTTTAAAGAACACGCTGGATGGCCTTGACGGGAGGCTGCCATCTGTCTCCCAACAGCTGTTCCAGTGGGTCTCCTCCCCCCACCTCCTCTGAGCCTTCAGGGTCCTTGTGACCTGGCCATTTAGCCCATGGTGTTCAAAAAAGTGCCGCTCAGAGGTAAAACAACCCAACCCAAATCCTGTTGCAGAATTTCATTTTCTTTTCTCAGATTCCAGTTGTGGAGTTGCACCTCTTTGACGACTATTGATATTTCCTTTAAAATATTAATATGTTCATCAAATTTATCTGAACAGAAAACGACAGATTTTTTTTTAAACTTCTAAATCTTTCTGTAAATCTGATCTAATGCTTATATTCTGACAAATCATTTCTTTCTTCATTGCGATAAATCGCTTCTCTATTTCTTCTACAATAAATTTACGTAAAGAACTTTTGCCATCAACAGAAATTTCGACATCACCTGCCAATTTTTTTCTTCAACCTCTTTTCCTTTCCACTTTTTCTATTTTCAGTCGACATTTTTCCCAAAAAAATTTTCCGAGTGCCCCAGACATTGGAAATGAAATTTCTCAGAACGCTAAATACACTAAAATAAATCAGAAAGTCCGAAAATTTCCGTTTTACATCAGCAGTATATCATGGTCATATTTCACAAATTTCTTTGTTCATTTATCTGAAATATAAATAGATGATTAGCCAATTTCACTTCAATCGCGGTTATTCTCTACGACATTCATGTTGCCATTGTTGGGTGTCTGAAGACAAAAATCTATCGTTGAGGCACAATAAACGAAGCCGACACAGCTGAGGAACCGCGGGGGGTTGTTGTGGAGCAGAGCTTCCGGTCAGCAGGACTACGGAGGAGAGTGTGAAGGTCAATCTGCAGCCCGCTGCCTTTCTGCCAAGGGCTGAAGTTGAAGGACATAGGCAGACTTGCTCTGTTAAACTCTCGAAACAAAGACTTCACATACGGTAATAAATAAAATACACCCTCAAGCAGCTGCTTGCCACAGAAGTCTCACAGGAGCCTGTCAGTTTATATGCCATAGTAGAAGGATGGCAAGACCTTACTTGGTTGAGCAGAAAAACAATGTACACAACCATGCCTTACCCGGGGCTCGAACCCAGGTCCCTTAGATCAGTAGCCAAGAAGAATGTAAACAGAAATCTAAAGAACACACTTACAGTTTGTCTTCCCAATTGTAGAAGTGGAAACTTTTCTTCATCTCACACTCTTCAATGGCAAATTAGACGTAGCAAAACGGTTTAGGATATAAATAAAAACATATTCCTGGGAACTGTTGGGTGTGGTTGTTTTACCTCTGAGCAAAAAAGCTCACCATGGGCTAAATGGCCAGGTCATATGGACCCCGAAGGCTCAGAGAAGGTTGGGGGAGGGGACCCACTGGAACAGCTGTTGGGAGACAGATGGTAGCCTCCCGTCAAGGCCATCCAGCGTGTTCTTTAACGTTGGATACTTTTACCTCTGAGTTGCACTTTTTTGCACACTGTACTAAACGGCCAGGTCACATGGACCACAAGTGCTCAGAGAAGTTTTGGGGGAGGGGACTCACTCGACAGCTGTTAGAAGACAGATAGTAGCCTCCCGTCAAGGCCATCCAGCATGTTCTTTAACGTGCACAGGGTATGGCTCTCCCGCACTCGGGGCCACGGCTTAACATCCCATCCGACGGACGGCGGCCTTTCCAAGCCCATCGGTGTCCCCTATGGACCGTGGGCAGGGCGGTGAGTTTTGCGGAGATAAGTCTCAACGCTGACCCAGCTGGGACTCGAACCTGGGAACTGCAGATTACGAGCCTGGCGCGCTACCGACTGACCCCCCCCCCCCCCCACTCCGACGGACTGCGGCCTTTCCAAGCCCATAGGTTTTCCCTACTGACCGTGGGCAGGGCGGGGAATTTTGCGGAGATAAATCTCACGCTAAAAAGTCTCTTGTATTTACCTGTCTTCCTATGGCTTTTGACTTTGACATTTGTCGGTTTGTCATTCGGTCGGTTGGTCCGTTTGTGAATTTGACAAAAGCTTCCCGTCAAGGCCATCCAGCGTGTTCTTTAACGTGCACAGGGTATGGCTCTCCCGCACACGGGGCCACGGCTTAACGTCCCATCCGAGGGACGGCGGACTTTCCAAGCCCATCGGTGTCCCCTACTGACCGTGGGCAGGGCGCCTGGGAACTGTATTAGATGCTACCGACTCACTAAAGTATGAATTAAAACAATCGTTAGGTAAAAATGAACTATTTATAAAGTATCTAGTTAGTATAATGTGTAGGTTTAAAAAGCAATCAACATAGGGATCTTGCATAATATCGAAGAATACGTGAAACAGACAGCAGGTAAAAATAATACCCGCGTAGAATCCCAATCATTTAAATCGAAATGCTACATTGTCAGCCTGAAATAACTTATTGCTTCATGATGTCGGAAAGAAAATATTTAGACGTCTCAAAATGATGGAATGTCTTTGGAAGATTGAAGACTCGTATCAAGGAGGTGGCCATATTCTTTGGTGCAATTAGCACCGAAGAATATGGTCACCTCCATTGATACGCACAGCAAATTAGGAAAAACCAAAACAGTTATCAGAAGATCTGTTCAAGGTGTCCCAAGGTGCAATAAGTTCTCTAAGGTAATCTGTAATTTTAAGTCATTACTGAAAAAATATTAAAATCTACTGAAGCGGCCCGATAAATATGCAGAGTGAGAACTGATGAGGAAGTCTCTATTTGTGCTGCTCGAGTTTGGTTTAAAAAGTTCAAAGGTGGTGATACGAATCTTCAAAGTAAACCGCGATCAAGACTGCCAATATCGGTAGATCGCAACGTTCTGTGTCACACTGTTGAAGCTGCTCCATCTGTAAGCCTCTCAGGCTCTCGTCTGAACTTAGTTGCTCACAAGAAACTATAGCGAGGCAACTGCAAAGCATTGGTAAGGAAGTGAAGGAGGTACAGAAGTGTTCCACATGAACTGACTACACAAAACGTTCGGCAGTCATAATCAAAGTCTGAAGGAAACTCCTCACTAATCCACGCGACTACAATTCCATCAAGTGAATTGTTATATGCGATGAAAATTGGATTATTTTCAACTATATGAACATCTGAAAACTGTGACTTAAACCCAGGATCATGATGAGCATATCACACAATGAATATTCCTGCATAGAAAATGGTCTATGCAGACTCATTCAGTCACTATTTTGTGTGTTTTTTTGTTCCATACATAATTTTTTAATATATATATTTTTTCATATTTATATATATTTTAATATTTATACTATGTTTCTTTCATATTTATATGTATTTTTTTATAATTGATCAAACATATTTATATTTTTAAGAATATTAAGAGGAGTTCATATAAAGTAGGTTTTAGTGGTTTTTTTTGTAGATTCTTAAATAGTTTTAAAATTAAAGTTGTTAATATTAAGGTTATTTAATTTTTTAAAGTATTCTTTCCTTTTATTTCTGTAATAATTACACTGAAATATTATATGTTCAATAGATTGTATTTCATTGCAGTGTTTGCAATTAGGAGAAGTTACTTTCTTAAATTTAAATAATGTAGATTTAAAGCAAGATTGGCTTTTATCCTTAATATTATTTTTATTTCTTTTTTATTTAATCCATAATCGTTAAATTTGTTTGTTAAAGGAAATATTTTATATCTATGTGTGTTTTGAGCTTTTATATCATACCATGATTGAAGTTCATCTATTAACATTTTTTATTATTTTTTTTATATATTGAATAATTAAATGGAGATTGCATAAGTTGATTTATATTTGAAGCTTTTTTAGCTAAGCTGTCGACATATTCGTTGTGTTTGATATTGACGTGTGATGGTATCCAGTGTATGTATAGAATGTTGGGTTGGTTTAGGTGTTCGAACATTAAAGTAAATATGTCATTTAAGTATAGAAAGAAATTACTTTTAAATATGTTAGATTGAAAAATTTGTAAAGCAGATTTGCTATCAGTTAATATTATAATATTTTGGTTATGGAATTTTAATGACCAATTTATGGCTAAGATAATTGCAATTAATTCTGGAATAATAATTGATTGAAATGAGTCGAGTTTAAAAAGGTATTCAAATTGTTCTGTAGGAATTCCAGATGCGTTAAGAGTTTCAAAATTCAGAAAGCTCTTCAGTTAAGATTTTTAAAGCAGATGTGTCTTGTTGTTTTTTGTTTTCTATACCAAATATTTTATCTTTAATTATAGGTAAAGGAGCAATCCAATAAGGAAAGTTGGGAATATAGTTACCACTAGTTTTATTATTAAAAATGTCTAAAATTTTTTCTTTTTCATGAAAGTTATATAATGAAATATCAGGAAATTGCATTATTAATTTGTCTATTATAGGATGTTGTCTATTTTTAACAAAAATGTGAAAGATTAGATTTTTTAATAAATATTTTCTTTTTATTTCTATTGGTGGTATTGCAGTTTCTTCATATCTATTTAAGTAATTTGTTGATTGCATTAAACCTAAACAGTATTTTATTGTTTTTGTTTGAATTGTATGTAATTTATTTAACTTTGTTTTTGAAATGGTACTTAGAAGTTCGATGCCATATAAGCATTTAGGTAGGATAATTGAATTTAAAATTAATAATAAATTTTTATTAGAGCTTTCCCAGTTTGATCCTCCAAGAAATCTTAAATAGTTAAAAAGTTTTTTAGATTTTTTTATTGCATTGTGTATATAATTATTCCATTTGAATTTTGAATCGGATAGCCCACACTTCCTGTTCCAAAGAGGGAACGATTCGAAACGAAGCCAATGTTGTGTGTTTGGTGGAATTTTGAGGGTATAGTGCACTTTGAATTCATTTCCCATGGATCATCCCGATCGGCCATCGTTGCCGAGCTCTACTCAGCACAACTGGATATGTTGATAGAGCTCTGTGATGTTTCAACGCTATTTAAGTTTGGCAAACAGACATCAGGTGTTTCTAAGAGATGACAAAGTAGAATCACACGCCGCATTTCAGATCAAATAAAAAACTTCAAGACATGGCATTTGATCATCTTCCTCACCTGGCGATCTTCCGACTTACCACATCTTTTGATTCATGGTTCATTTTCTTCGAGGAAGGCGGTTTCAAGCATTTGAGGAAGTCGACGACTTCCTCAAATGGAAGTTCAATCGGGAGTTTTTCGCCTCTAAGGATGGCATCGAAAAGGAATCGAACAACTTGCCGACAGATGGCTACGAACTATTGGAAATGATTAATATTTCGCTAAGACTCGTTATTTAAATTTTAACAGTCATTTCTCAAATAGGCGATAAAACGCTCAGACTTTTGAATCACTCTAGTATTAATGGTTGTGGAATCGAATATGTGTTTGTAATGGACTCTTTTGGAAATATATTACTGTTGGTCTAATATTAATTTCATGTACGTTGCAGCTTTTTTTTACCAGGTTTTCAAAACAAAATGCGACAATATTTTCACTTTGTCGCCTGTCATCTGTCCGTCTGTCTGTAGTCATGCGACATTTTTCGTTTTTAGTGATTAATTAAAAGTTGTTTTTGGAGTGCAATGGTTAGCGGTGAAATATCACGAAGCCCACTTTCCAAATCCTTCCAAAAATTCTAAATTGCCCGAAAACTTGCTTTGAAAAATGTAAAATTTTAAATGATCATTACAAACGATGTATTTATGCCAGATATTTAAAAATTTGACGGTGGAATGTGAGGGTCATGAGGTCTGAAGCAATAAGTTTCCCACTACACTCTTGGGGATGGCAAACGCAACTGTTTTAAGAGAGTTGGGTTGTTTTACCTCTGAGCGGCACTTTTTTGCACACCATGGGCTAAATGGCCAGGTCACATGGACCCTGAAGGCTCAGAGAAGGTTGGGGACCCACTGGAACAGCTGTTGAGAGACAGATGGTAGCCTCCCGTCAAGGCCATCCAGCGTGTTCTTTAACGTGCACAGGTATGGCTCTCCCGCACACGGGGCCACGGCTTAACGTCCCATCCGACGGACGGCGGCCTTTCCAAGCCCATCGGTGTCCCCTACTGACCGTGGGCAGGGCGGGGAATTTTGCGGAGATAAATCTCAACGCTGACCCAGCTGGGACTCGAACCTGGGAACTACAGATTACGAGCGTGGAGCGCTACCGACTGAGCCACCCCCGCCCCTTTTTAAGAGATAACGGGAAAACACTTTTTTAGTTCGATTGGTATTAATGAAATATTATAATTCGCATTTTTCAAATTCTTAGGTAGTTATTTTACTTTAATGAATTTTTGATTAGTCTTGGGGATGTAGGGATTGCATTTTGTTTTTCAGAATGCGGTTGAAGAAAATGAATTGCTTTCACATACTACTTTCAGAAAGAAGCTCTTTAAAATGACGATCTCTGCATTTTATTAATACGACAAATACAACTTCATTTCTTGACAACAGTAACGTAAATCGAAACATGTCGCATTTTCTCCATTATCAGATTCTAGATAAAGCCAGTGGTAAATAGAAGAATTTAGTGGAATGTACTAAAAAAACGAAGTGCAAAGAAGAAAAAATCGTCGTCTTGGGATTTCAGATCTGGCAGACATTGTGTGACATACACTGTTCGTATATGGGACCGTTTTAGAAAAAACATTAGAAGGAGAGCCACTTGACTGGACAGAATCTGAACTACATCTTCGATACTATATTTTCCCCTCCAATTCAGTGGTCTTAAACCTTCGTCTTGTCAAACATGTATTAAATATCAGGACGGATCGAGGAAGGTTGGTTAGGCAGGAATGTCCCGCCCTACTACTCATGTGAGAATATTAGTGGCCGGAATAGAGGGGAAAGAAATATATATCTGTATGACATAATATATATATATTATACTTGAACAGCGATCCAGTCACTTGCCCTCCTCCTCTCTCTATTTTTATGGCTTCATGCAACTGATCTAAAGGACACGGATTCGAGACCCAGATAAAGAGAGGAATGTTTTTTTTCTTCTGTTGTCGTGAGGTCTCGCCATATTTGCCAAATTGCTCTATAGCAGTGTTTCCCAACCTTTTTTGTGCCATGCCCCACTTAACCCTTCCTAAAATTCTTATGTCCCCCCCCCCTCCCTATGTAAAATTAAATTGTTCGTTGAAGTAACTTAAATGATAGATTTCAGGAAGAAGTCACTAGGGAATTGTAGAGGAAACACAGTAAGTAAATTTTCAAAACATAATGGAGAACTAAAATTCAAGTACAAAAAAATTTTAATGAAAGATTTCTCTATAATATTTTAATTAGTAGTAATTATTTATTATTATATATTATATATTATTATATTTAGTGAGATCCTTGCGCTTGATGCTTGATGCAAAGAGATTTTATGTCAGGTTCCAATTTAGTTAACTTCAGTCTCAAGTCTCCCCGTTGTGCTATGTCCAGCCGATTTCTTCTTTTTAGCAGCAAATCACTTATCGCACTAAATCCACATTCAGCTAAATATGAAGATGAAAACGGTAATAATAGTTTTCTTGCATATTTGGTTTCTGTTTCCTCACAAAGCCATGCCATCGCTACTTTTATATTAAATAAAGTTTTAACTGACTCATCATTTTGCATTTCTGCGAGTTCTTCTTGATACTGCATATTTGAAATATCAGACAAATCGACTAACATTGGCTGCATCATCCAAGTTGGAAAATCAATTTGTTTCAAATCAGAAAATCTTTCTTTTAAATCAGCCGATAGAATTTTCAGATGATCGACAATAACAAGTATAGCGGTATCAGTCACTTCACATTTTTGGAGCCAATGAAACTTTTCAAAATTTTTCTTGCAAATATATCTCTGACATAATTCAATAAAGGTAATGAAACCAAATATTTTCGCTTTTGCATCGACAAGAGTTTTATTTGTTCCTTGAAGTTGTTTATTTAATATATTCAATTTTTCAAAAATATCGGCTAAATAACTCACAAATGCTTTACCATCGATCGTTAACAAATACTTCATATCAGGTTTGTCACTTAAAAAATCACTAAGAGTATCAAATAGCTCCATAAGTCTTTTCAAGCAGTTCCCTTTCGAGAGCCATCTTATTTCAGTGTGAGGTAAAAGTCTCAAATGATCTGCATTTCGATCTTCACAAAATAGCTTGAAGAGACGCTCACATTTGGCATTAGCTTTAATAATATTGATACACTTTATAGCTGAATTTAGTACCTCATTTAGAACTGGCGAAATATTTTTAGCTACCAAGTTTTCCCTATGAATAACACAATGCACAAGAAGCATTTCTGGATTCTCATCTTTCATCAATTTTAAGCAGCCATTTTTCTTGCCCATCATATTAGGAGCACCATCTGCAGCACAAGATGTTATATTTTTCATTGGTATACTATTGACATCTAAGTAATTTTTTAGCTTATTATATATATCTTTGGAGCTTGTGCTTGTGCTTTCTAATGATTTACAGAACAACATTTCTTCAGTAAAATCCCCTTTATCAATATATCGTACGTAAGTTATCAATACGGCCTCACTGTCTCTCAAAGTTGATTCATCCATTTGCACTGAGAAATTTCTTGTTTTCAGCTTTTCAACAAGTTGTATTTCAACATCTTCACTCATTTCGTCTATTCTTCTGCTAACAGTATTTTTACTGAGTGGCATAGCTTTCACGTCGTTGTCATCTTGTTCCAGAACCGTTTTAAGAAATGCTGATATTGATGGTTTGATTAGATTCTCCCCTATAGTATGATTTTTTCCAGATTTAGCGATGAGTAAGGAAATTTGATAGCTAGCCTCAAGAGTACGATTGACAGTTGCAGTATGAGCAGTAAAAAGAGACTTTAATGTTGCTCTTTTTTCAATTTTTTTTTAAAGTTTGAAAGTAATTCCAATCTGATTTAATATGAGCACTACATTTTGCCTTCAAATGCGTCTCAAGACGATCTCGTTTCATTGATTCGTTGGTCAAGCATTGTTGGCATAAAAGACAAAAAGGTGACCGTTCATCGCGAACAGCGGGTATGAAACCATATTTTAAATATTCCTCCGAATACTGACGAAATTTTTTCTTGCTTGGACCACTCATTTTACTATGGGCTGAAAGAAAGAAATATAAGATCAATTAAACACCAAAAATAAAGTATGTGTTAAAAAAATAAATAAATAAAAAATAGTATGTGTTATAAAAATAAAGTATGTGCTCACAAAGACAAAAAAAGGAATATACTATGTTCGTCCTAATACCCTCGGGGCGGGGGTGGCTCAGTCGGTAGCGCGCCAGGCTCGTAATCTGTAGTTCCCAGGTTCGAGTCCCAGCTGGGTCAGCGTTGAGATTTATCTGCGCAAAATTTTCCCGCCCTGCCCACGGTCAGTAGGGGACACCGATGGGCTTGGAAAGGCCGCCGTCCGTCGGATGGGACGTTAAGCCGTGGCCCCGTGTGCGGGAGAGCCATACCCTGTGCACGTTAAAGAACACGCTGGATGGCCTTGACGGGAGGCTACCATCTGTCTCCCAACAGCTGTTCCAGTGGGTCCCCTCTCCCAACCTTCTCTGATCCTTGTGGCCTGGCCATTTAGCCCATGGTGTGCAAAAAAGTGCCTCTCAGAGGTAAAACAATCCAATCCTAATACCCTCTGTAATTTGTATTGATTCTTGGCAAAGGCAAGGGGCGCCCTCATCGTTCTCTTGAAGAAGGCTAATGAAGACTAACAATGTAATCTTCGGGTTTTCTTTTGCCCGGGCTCGCTAATCCTACGGCCGCCATACGGTAAAACTCTGAACGAGTCTATTTTCGAATTGCCCCCCTGTGGGGCGTGAGCCCCACGTTGGGAAACACGGCTCTATAGCATATTATACACTGGTTTCCATAAATTAAGGAAAATCCCTATGTTAATTCAATGGGAAGCTAAAGTCAAAGCCCTATAACTTCTAATATATTTTTTTTTTTAAAAATGAGATTGCAGATAAAGATCTCAATCAAATAAATCAATATCTCGATTTTCAACATTATTCGTTTAGTATTTAGTGAGTTATGGAAATTTGAATATTTACAACAGCAATGCCAGTCTTAAGAAACTTATACAAAACTGAAGAATAGTGAAAGAATTCTTTACACAAAGTTCTAAAATTCAAACTTATTTTATTAAACACTTTAATACAATACTTATCATTAAGTTTTAATTAACTTCTAAGGCAATTTTCGTGGCTGGCATTGCTGTTGTTAAATATTCGTAGTTCCATAACTCATTAAATACTGAACGAATATTGTTGAAAATCGGGATATTGATTTATTTTATTGAGATCTTTATCTGTAATCACAGATTTGAAAACAAAAAACTTATTTTAGAAGTTATAAATCTTTGACTTTAGTTACCCATTTACTTAATATAGAGATTTTCCTTAATTTATGGAAACCAGTTATGTTCAGGATCCTGTCCGACATCTCTGGCAAGTAGTTGCTCTCACAGCTGAAACATTAAATTCTTCACTTTTCATTAACGAGTACGAAATGATAGGTGACCATTGCAGAATTTGTTCCTCCTTTCACTTCCAAAAATCCTGTCCATGCCACTGATTAAAATGTTCCCTGGCAGGTACAATTAATTTGAGCAATCTACAGAGAGGTAGATAACAGCTTCAACACTTCTCTTATTGGGCGGGGGTGGCTCAGTCGATAGCGCGCCAGGCTCGTAATCTGTAGTTCCCAGGTTCGAGTCCGAGCTGGGTCAGCGTTGAGATTTATCTCCGCAAAAATTCCCCGCCCTGCCCACGGTCAGTAGGGGACACCGATGGGCTTGGAAAGGCCGCCGTCCGTCGGATGGGACGCTAAGCTGTGGCCCCGTGTGCGGGAGAGCCATACCCTGTGCACGTTAAAGAACACGCTGGATGGCCTTGACGGGGGGCTACCATCTGTCTCCCAACAGCTGTTCCAGTGGGTCCCCTCCCCCAACCTTCTCTGAGCCTTCGGGGTCCTTGTGACCTGGCCATTTAGCCCATGGTGTGCAAAAAAGTGCCGCTCAGAGGTAAAACAACCCAACCCAACTGATTAGAAATATGAGATTTCTGTAGAAATTTAACCTTCAGTAGATTATCTTTAGAATTTAACATTCTTCTGACACATATTAATTCTTTTTGAAAGTTTCTTGTATTTTGTTCCTCTGTTCGTGGAGAATGAATTAATGCTTCCTTTTTTTTTTCTTTTCAGGTTCTATTTACGGAACTCCTTTGATATTTCTTGTCATTGCTTCTTCAGTACTATTCAAATCATTGTGTTACAGAACTTACAAATAAAGCATATATTGGAAACAATATTTGTGGATTGTGACTAAGAGATTTGACACAAAGTGAAGGTTACTGTGGTGCCGTGGAAAATTTTAAACTTATCCTATCAAGTGACTGGACTCTAAATCAAAGAGATTATAGTCACAAAAGATAAGTCACAAACTCCTTTCTGCAGAATCAAAGTGTAACAAGTCCAAATAAGAATTGAATGAAATGTGCCGATTAGAGTTTTTACTGAAAAGCGAAAGTTCTAGTTTTATTCGAGTCCTCAAGTGTGAAAGGAACTCTTGCAGAGCTGGTCCTTCCCATTCAAGCGCTAAGTACAAAATTCAGTTTCGCAGTTTAAAATTAAAATACGGCATTGAGTGTAAAAGGAAGTTTTTTTTTTCTTGGTATCTTAGCATTTCTCGCTGAATGGGAAAGGAATCTTTCCAGATGGTCCTTGAATTTCAATGCTGAGTACGAAAAGTATGTTTTCTCAGAAGGTCGTTGCAGTCCAGCGTTGTTCAGGGAAAAAATGTTTTCTATATAATCATCACACTTTGGCACTGAATATGTATGTACGTTTTCTCAGATGATCCTTGCATTTCAGCACTGAATACGAAAATTGGGCCTTCTCATACGGCCCTTGCATTTCAGCATTGGGCACGAAAAGTACTTTTCAAATGGTCCTTGCAATCTAGCATTGTTCAGAAAAGGAAATGTTTGACTTATACTCTTCACATCTCGGCACTGAATGTAAAAGTAAGTTTTCACAGATTGTCACGCCGTTCCAGAACTGAATACGAAAAGGTGCATATCTCAAATGGAACTTGCGTTGCAGCACTGAGTGTGAAGTGTGTCTTTTTCGGTGATAGTTTTCGTATTCCAGCATTGCTGACAGAAAATGACTTCATCACAAACGCTCCTCGTATTCGAAAGAGAAAGCTTTTCATATACGATGCACATGTACCAGCATTGAGTAGGAGAAAAAAGTTTAGTTGATGGCAATAGCATTTTGTCACTGAATTGGAAAGCAATTTTTTTCATGAATGATTCTCGCATTTTAGCACTGAGCACGAAAATAACTTATTCACAGGCTGTCTTCATACTCCATCATCGAGTACGAAAGCAACATTTTTTTGCGGATGGTCCTAGGCATTTACTACGAAAAGAGTTTTTTTGCACATGGTCCTCAGATTCTAACACTGAGTACGAAAGGAAAAAAAACATTTTCGCTGACGATCTTCGCATTCAGTGTGGAAAAGAACCTTTTCTCTATTGTACGCGAGTTTCCTTACTGAATAAAGAACGAAACGTTTGGGGACGATACTTGCATTCAACGCAGGATAACGTTTTCGTTGATGGTCCATGAACTTCCTCACTGACTGCGGAAAGAAAATATTTGCGAAAGTTCCTTGCATTCATTGTGAAAAGAACTTTATATCAGATGGTCCTCGCATTTAGTACGAAAAGAATTTTTTCACTGATAGTCCACGAATTCTCTCCCCGAATTCGGAGGAAAACAAATTGCAAATAGTCATGAAAAATCCTTATTAGATGGTTTTTGCATTTAGTGTGAAAAGAACCTTTTAACTAATAGTCCATAACTTCCTCACTGAATGGGGAAGGAAATGTTTGCAAAAGTTCTTTGCATTCAGTGTGAAAATAACTTTTTTATGGTTTTTCATGTCCCTCATTGAATGCTGAGGAAACTTCATTGCAGATGGTCATTACAGTGTGAAAAAAAAACATTAGTGTAGATGGTCCTCGCATTTAGTGTGAAAAGAACTATTTTCACTGATGATCCTCGAATTCTCTCACTGATTCCGGAAATATTTTTTTCCCAGATGATTCGTGCATTACAGCAGTGAGTAGCAAAATGTTTCATTTTTTTCTTTACAGATCGTCCTGATTCCCAAATAATTGAAAATATTACGAAACGCTTCTCTAGATTTGGACTCTTGTGAAGAATACGAATACAACGTTCAATAATGTAAATATTATAACAAACCATAAATAAACATTGCTTGCTACTTCAAAATTTATAGATTACTTATCACTTAGGGGAGAAATCATACAGAATAATTTATTTTGGTATTAAAATAAGTATTTTATAAATAAATAGCAAGTGTGAATTTATTACAAATCTTTATAACTCCTTCGTTTGTAAACAGTGTGTTTATTTACACATGGGAGACATCGCTTCCTATTATGGCTAAGACATATTCATTTATTTATACAATATGAAATTAGGTGAAATGCATTAATAATGAATGAAATATCACATCACATACTACGAGTAATCCGAAACCAGTGTACTCTAAATAATTAAAAAATCTTAGCAGCGTTTCCCTCCAAAATAATTCCAACAATTCCATTGCTAAGTCAATGAAATCGGCTCGAATATCTAAGATGTGTAGGAAACAGAAGATAAGTTAAAAGTCAATAAGTTAAAATTCAATAAAAGTCGATAAGTTAAAAGTCACAGAGGCAGGTGTTAACGTCCCATCCAATGGACGGCGGCCTTTCCAAGGCAACGGCGTTCTCTTTCTCACCTAGAGCAGAGAAAATTCTCAATGCAGGCATAGTTGGGCCTCGAACCTTGGAACTTCAGTTTAGGAGCTTACCGACTAAACAGTTATAAAACTGATATTTAATAGAACTCCTAATGTAATAGCCGATATCTGTCACGCGTGACTAGACAAGTTCAACATGCAACGTAAAAAAAGAGGAATTAAATATTGATAGTGGCGTTTCAGTGGCCATGTCCCGTGAGAGCATTTGCATCGGGTTAATGGCAAAAGTGTACGGTGACCTAACCTATCATAACCAACACCTTTTCTTCGGAGAGCACAGGTTTTTGACATTGAGTTAAATCTCGATTTATTGGCTAGATACGAATTTGCACTAAAGGGTTCTTTGTGGGGGGGGGGGGAGTGGTGTCAGGATACTCTCCATCAGAGCCACTGGAAGTACATTTCATATCAGAGTCTTTTAACAGATTTTTGGAACAACGTTACTTCCGTAAAAATTGTTCGATCGGTTCGAAATTTTTCGTACGTCATTCCTTCCCTAAAATTCCGTTTAACTTTTAAATTAATGTCTCCATCTTTAATGAAACTGGAGGTAGAATTTCAGATGACATTTTGTTTACTGTCCCTCTGTTGTTGTTTTTTGCGCTTCCGCATTTAATTTAAAAGTCGAGAATCCCCATAAGTACCCAAATATTTGATCTCCCATTCCCAATTTTCGTCTATGAAATTCAGGTGGAACAATCAGGTGGAGAAAATGTTTCAGAGCCTATGACACTCCTCGCGTCAGAAGCTTCCATCTCACAGATCATTTTGTCCGTTACGTTCCAAAGATATGATGGAAGAACTGTTTTCACTAATCTACAAACTGACAAATCGACAAATAAAGAGACATGATTAGAAATGAAGAAATATTGAAATTTCACAGAAATTCATTTTGTGATTAGACCCGCAAAGCTCTATCTTATCTGCAAGTTATAACACCAAATGACCATGACATTCCTAGGACTTGAACCCGTACTCCAGCAGTTGTCACGCGAACCAACCCGCCACCGAGGAGACATGGAAGAAAGGATTGTTTAGGGCTGGACAATTCTTTCTTCTACAGAAGGGAGGGTCAAACGTTTGGACTCTGCTATCGACTTGTAAGACAGGAAAGCTTTCGCGATCGACATAGTACATAAGTCATAATAACGATATACACTACTTGACCATCTAAGCAGTTGATTAGCTGACATTGTTACATTTATTAAAATACAATCTTTTCCTCCTGAAACTATTTATTACACCCATCCCTCGATTTACACGGTACTCAGTTCACACAATTTTGGCTTTGCACGGTCAAAAAATGCAACAGTTTCGATTTACACGGTACTGACTGAGACGTACATTGAAGGGAAATCTCAGTCAGTACCGTGTAAATCGAAACTGGTTGCTTTTTTTGACCGTGCAAAGCCAAAATTGTGTGAATTGAGTACCGTGTAAATCGAGGGATAGGTGTATAAATATCCATAAAAGGTTATTATTTTCACTTCCTTTACTATTGAGAAGTAGATGCATGACACTGCATATCTTCTGCAAGCTTACTAAATGAGGGCTCATAACTGCTGAGGTTGGGTTGTTTTACCTCTGAGCTGCACTTTTTTGCACACCATGGGCTAAATGGCCAGGTCACAAAGACCCCGAAGGCTCAGAGAAGGTTGGGGGAGGGGACCCACTGGAACAGCTGTTGGGAGACAGATAGTAGCCTCCCGTCAAGGCCATCCAGCGTGTTCTTTAACGTGCACAGGGTATGGCTCTCCCGCACACGGGGCCACGGCTTAACGTCCCATCCGACGGACGGCGGCCTTTCCAAGCCCATCGGTGTCCCCTACTGACCGTGGGCAGGGCGGGGAATTTTGCGGAGATAAATCTCAACGCTGACCCAGCTGGGACTCGAACCTGGGAACTATAGATTACGAGCCTGGCGCTCTACCGACTGAGCCACCCCCGCCCCTAACTGCTGAGGAACAAATGAAAGCAGTAATTTAAATGTTCGTCGGTGAAGCGACTTTTGGATAGAAAACTATATCGACTTTTGGTAGAAGGCCTCATCATGATTTATTTGATCTTACAAGGCAAAACTTTCATTATTATACTAATAATATTGTAATTGCACTAACTGAAATTTTAACGTCCAAATTAGGCTAAATGTTTGGAAGTAATAATTTTATACAGGAAATAAGTAAACATGAATCCTTTAACGTTTAACAAAAGACCTGGGCGATCTAACTTTCTACAATTCCTGTTTATGAAACATAATATCAACATTTGTGTGGTGATAAATCAATAATTATATGATTATACTAGAATTATACACTTTGTTAAAAAAAATCCTTTAAACCTAGCTGCAACCTCGCTCACAAATACTAAGACTTGTGATATAGTAGTGGCAGTGACCAATGCGTTCACATTAGTGTAAGCTGATAACCAGCAATGGCAGCTATGCGATCGACCAAACAGTTGAATGCGATCAACTGTTTTTAGCTACCTCTGTTCTATGGTGCTCTAGGCCAGGTGTTCTCAACATGGGCTACGCCGTGAGAGCTCAAAAGTCGCTAGATCTAGTAACAAAGTCACTAAGTTGACATTATTATACTATAACTATAGTTTTATCTATCTATATAAGGAGTACACCAGTTACATACACATTTCCAGGTGGTATGTGAAGCATAAAAGGTTGAAAACCACTGCTCTAGGCTATAATAAAGTGATTTCTGTTACTTGAATAGAATGATAAATGATTACTTAGAAAACTCTACGATAAACAATTTAGCGTTTTATTATTGAATGAATACCGTATGTAAACAATTAAATAATTTGTTTTATTAAACAATTGGAAACATTATTTAAGTTTTAATCAGTTTCTGACGTAAAATTCTTACGACGCATGTATGTAATTAAATATTCCAGCTTCCATACCTCTTTAAATATCGAATGAATAACTGCTGAAAATTGACATTTAAATGAATTGGATTATGCTATTTTATTTTCAGTCCCATTTTCCCATTAATGCAGATTTTAGAAGTTATAGAGCATCGAAATTAGATTTCCATTCACACAGCATAGAAATTCTGTAATAATTTTCTACGGTAGTGTAGTAATTAACCCTTCATCATAAATATATTTAAAAACACTGAGATGCTATTTCGAGAGAAAGATGAACTCTGAACAGCTCTGTAACCTAATCCCTTCATTACAATTTCATAAATTTAAAAAGAAAAGTGGAATACAATTTTTATATTTTCAAACACTGGACAGAAAAGTTGAAATAGTTCCATGCTATATTGAAAAATCTCATTCAAACCTCAATAATTCCGTCAATGTGATTTTTAATGAAAATATGTCTAAATAAAAATTAAAGCTCTCAACCAAATCCAGGGCGGTGCCGTGCTATGATACAGAGAGGCGGCGGCACCGTAAGAGGGCGGCATAAGCAGCGAAATCAAAATACAATTTGAACCATTCAATAATTAAAAATCTTTACGCAACGCTTTTCTATATTGGTCTATGTTATTCCGATACTGATGTATACGATTTACGATTTATCGTACGCCTCTGCATAAGCGCTTTCGGTACCCTTTGATTTCGGTATCTGGTGCAGGTGCATCGTTGGCGAGCGCTCGCCGAAAGACTTTTGATCTGACAGCGCGAAGCTATTTTTTTTGTTTGTAATATACCGCGCGGCCGCTCATAAAAGCTGAAGGCGGCAATTATCACAAAAGACAATTGCACGTGTTACGTGTTGATAGTTCTGCTTTGAGCTTACAATTATTGACAATATTTGATTTTAATGTTAGTTTGTCATGAGAAGTGGCAAGTGGCTGTGCTGTATTTAAATCAGTAAATCAGATATATAATATATCTGTAACAGTATAATATTTGTGCATTTATACTAATTCAGTTTTTGTGTTTAAAAAGTAGATCAGGTAAGAGAATTATTGTTTTTTACAGCAATTGTAGTTACTTATTATCATTGAAAATGATTATGTTATGACAATAGGGACTCGAATTAAAAAGTAGCATTTGCATGGACTGGGTATATCTCAGGTGCGGAACGTGTGCCTCTGTGTGATAGAAAGTTATTTAGGTAATATTGGGCTACTTTTGCGCTCTGTGTGTGATAGAGAGAGAGTTGCTTAGGAAATATTTGCATTTGCCTACTTTTGCGTTCTTTATTTATTGCTCTATTTTTACCAATTTCATATACGTTGGCCGTCCCGTATCCGAATGGTCAGCGCGCTTGGCTACTGAGCTACGGGACCTGGGTTCGAGTCCCGGGTAAGGCATGGATGTATGTGTCGTTTTTCTGCTGAGGTCCTGCCATCCTCTCAGACCTTCTACTCTGGCATATAAACTGACAGGCTCCTGTCAGACCTCTGTGGCAAGCAGCTGCTTGTATTTATTTATTATTTTTATATATATATATACGTTGAAGTGGAGGCAATACAATAACAAGTTAAAGAAAGGCATATGTCAAAACGGCTGCTAGCTATCAATTTGACAGATATTCGTTATCTATTTATTATGTTCTGTTACCTAGAAATCGTACTAGCTTTGCAACTCATTTCTATCGTTATTTTATCTACCCTACTTTAATAGCATGATAAGCATCATCATATTTAATCATTTTCAATGACCCCCCCCCCCCCCCCCCCACCACCACCACCACCACCACCGGTTGCATCTTTGCGAAGGACTGTGAATTTTTATTTAATATTTTTATTACAGTATGGAACAGAAAAGGAAAAAATTGTCTGGAAGTCAATATAAAAAGAAACGCTTAAAGAAAGAGGAACAAGGAAGAAAGCTAAGCTATGTTATGAAGGAATTCTTAGTACAAAAGTCCAGTTTAGATGAGCCGTCCACATCCACATCAACAGCGACTGCTTTGGATTTGGCAAATAAAAACTCAGTGTCGCCCCAATCACTTCCAGAAGAAGTTGTTGAAGAGAGCCAAAAAATAACACCATCAGAAGTTCATCAAGAGCCGGGTAGCAGTAGCAGCCAGCAGATATTAAACGAAATTCCTTCTGATCCTGCATTATGGAATGCTTTCTGCATGTCATCTGAAACTCGTCAAATACTGGTTGAGAGGGGTCCACATCAAAATAAAGAATTCGAGTTTCCTATTAATACATGAAGGCGTAGATTTTCGCCCTCGCATTATTTGAAAGTGTTGAGCAATAGTGAAGCCGTTGAGAGAAGTTGGTTGATTTACTCTGTTACAAATGATGCCGTTTTTTGCTTTTGTTGTATATTATTTGATAATTCGTCTGCTATTAATGACTGGCCCAAAAATGGTTATTCTGACGGGAAATCTTATAAGAGCCCTCACATGCACGAAAAGTCTGTAAATCACAGAAATGCTTTTAGAGCATGGAAAGAATTGAACATTCGATTAAAGCAGAAAAAAAATATTGACGCTGAATATCAACGAATTATGGATATGGAAATTCAGCATTGGAGAGGAGTTCTAAAAAGAATTATGTCATTAATTAGACTATTGGCTTCACAATGCTTAGCTTTTTGTGGAACAACTGAACATTAGTTTCAGCCTAATAACGGAAACTTCCTAAAGTTGGTAGAATTGCTTTCTGAGTTTGATCCAGTTATGTAAAAACATAACAGGAGAGTTCAACGCGAGTCTGATAAATGGTCTGTGACTTATCTAAGCAATAATATACAGGATGAATTGATAAATTTGATGGGAAATGTAATTTTAAACAAAATTGTCGAAATAACAAAAATCGCTAAATATTTTTCGATAATCGCCGATTGTACCCCAGACGTAAGTCATATTGAACAGCTCTCATTAACAATAAGAGTTGACGCTTTAAACTCCATTCAAAACAAATATGAAATTGAAGAATTCTTTATTGGTTTTTTTGAAGCTAGTGATTCAATCGGAGAGGGTTTGACAGAACTTATTCTGACACATTTGGAAAAGTTAGGTTTTGAGTTAAAGTGGCTTAGAGGACAAGGCTATGACAACGGAGCTAATATGAAAGGAGTAAGAAAGGGTGTACAAATTGGAATACTTGAAAAATATCCAAGGGCGTTTTAGGTGCCCTGCGCATGTCATTCTTTAAACCTAGTTGTGAATGATGCAGCGTCTTCTTCTACAGAAACAACAACTTTTTTTTCTATTGTACAAGAACTTTACACTTTTTTCTGGTTCTACAAAGCGTTGGGAAGTGCTAAAAAAATACGTTTCACAATTAACTCTAAAACCATTGAGTGCTACTAGGTGGTCAAGCACAGTAGATGCGTTAAAACCTTTACGATTTCAACTTTGCGAAATCTATGATGCATTATTCCAAATAATAGAAGACATCAACAGAGATGCAGAAACTAAAGTTAAAGCAAGAGAGTTAGCAAAAAATATTAAAAATTACAAGTTTATATGCGGTGTAATTCTTTGGTATGATATTTTATTTGAAATAAATTCAGTCTCGAAGCTATTGCAATCTGTAACTATAAATTTGTCAGATTGTGTAAGGATATTATCAGAAACCACACAAAAAGTGAAAAGTTATAGACAATCTGGATAGGATCAGATGAAGCAGCTGATCTGGCAGCTGATCTGGATCTCATTAGCAGCTGATCTGGATAGGATCAGCTGCTAATGAGATTGCAGAGAATCTTGAATGCAGTGCAGAATTTCCTGCCGAAACTGAAGTTAGAGCCAGAAGGAAAAAGCGTCAATTTGACTATGAAGAAGCTGTCAGTCAACCTTTAACAGAGGAGAATAAATTTAAAACAAATTTTTTGAATTATATTCTGGACATTACCCTTAATTCTCTGAATGAACGATTCACGCTTCTGGAAACCCATAGCAAAAATTTTCAGTTTTTATATGACTTTTAAAACTCAAGGATATAGATGACAAAATGCTAGAAAATTATTTTACCAGTCTCCAGTCAATACTTTCGGTCGAAAATGAATCAGATATAAATGCAAATGATAATCAAGAAGAATTACGTGATGTATCCCGAATGCTACCATATTCTATGAAACCTTTGGATGTTTTAAATTATTTGTGCCAAAATAACTTAATTACTGTGTATCCAAATATTGTTGTAGCTCTGAGAATTTTATTAACACTCCCTGTCTCTGTAGCTAGTGGGGAAAGAAGTTTTTCCAAATTAAAATTAATAAAACACTACTTAAGAAGATCAATAAGCCAAACAAAACTTAGAAATCTGTCATTAATTTCTATTGAATCTACATTGACTGCCACTCTAGACTACACATCCCTAATTAACGAATTTGCTAAAATTAAAGTTAGAAGGGTAAAACTGTAGTAGATTGTTGTAGTTGATAGTTGATATCATTATTTTAAAGTAGTTTATATTTTCAAATTAAAAATAGTATTCGTACATTTTGTGCAGTTTTTTTTAAATCACAATCGAAGGTTATTTTAAAGAAAAAACAATTAAGGGGCGGCATTTCGAAGACTTGCATCATAATGAGAAAATCTACCGCACGGCCCTGACCAAATCTATCTAAATCTCGATTATAAACAATATTTGTCCAATTTTTAAAGAGTTATGAATGGTAGAATATTTAATAGCCTACATAAAATGACCCCAAAATTTAATTAAAAACGTTAAAGCAGTTTACGAGATCAGATATCATAGTTGATTCTACCAGATAGTTTGCTTTCATTGAATTTTGGGGTCAATATTTTGTAGCCTGTAAAACAATAATATTCCAGCATTCATAACACTTTGAATATTGATCGAATATCGTTTAAAATCGAGATCTAGACAGATTTCATTGGGAGCTTTAATTTATATTTAGATATATTTTTCATTGAAAATCATATTGAAGAAGCTATTGAGCTCTGACTGTTTTTTCTATTGAGATGTCATAGGAGTGTTTCCATTTTTCCTTACAGTACCTGTATATTTGCAATCCACGTGGCTATATCTACATTAGAAAAGTATCACTCTCCAAGTCCTTAACAATTGGTTAAGTAATGTACACACGACATAATAATCACCACATAATATCTCCCCCCCCCCCCAGATAAAGATTCCAGAAATCTTCGTGCCCTGTTTCCCGAAATACTGAATCTGCGCAGCGAAACGGGGAGCGAGAGCAGGGCTAACTGCATAATTAAGAGCGTTAATCTCAACACAGCAATTTAGCGAACAACTCCTATTTCAACTCAGCCAGTTAACAGAGAGCTCTCTATCCCAATTTCAAATAACAAATAAATACAATATTCCTTTAAGTGATACACTTTACGATTAATAATTTTTACAGAAGTGACCCGAAGCCTGATTACAAATGATATCTGCCAGAAGACGAAAACACAGCAAGGTATTGCGACTAAATAAATGAGAACAGTGCAAATCAATAACTACACAAAAATTACACTTAAACGATAATATAAAGTACAGCATTATTGTCTGGCGTTGCCTTGTAGTAAATTAGTTAAAAGTTTTCTGCTGAGGTCCTGCCATCCTCTCAGATCTTCTACTGTGGCATATAAACTGACAAGCTCCTGTCAGACCTCTGTGGCAAGCAGCTGCTTGAGGGGGTATTTTTTTTTATTTTTTTATACACCCAAATTAGGCAAGTGAGATTGAGTGTAAATGGTCTTACCTTAAGTAGGGAAAGTTGAGAAGTCACTGTGTGTCGTTATATATCATCTAGTCCCAACTTGTAATGATAACTATTTCTGAAATATTCTCAAGTAGTTTCCTTTTTGGTTCTGGGGGAAGTTACAAACTGGATCAAAGTTTTTTACATAATCCTCAACTGTCCCGGAATGGGTTGGCTTACTCTTTTATATTGCACAGATGGTGTGAAGGATTCTCTGCCAAGGAATGTGTTTTTCCTCTGAAATTGCAACTGTAGTCTCCGATGAAGGCATTTGCTTCAGCTGCGGTGACATGTGCTCGGTACCTAAAGTTCAAAGGCACCGAGGTAAAGGAATTTTTCTCCCTCTGTCTACGGTACAGTGAGATATCGTCCCACGGGAAATGGATTGCTTAGGGTGAGCAATCCATTGAGCCTACTAATGACGACTAATACCGATCGAATACTAATCAATGCGGCGGCAATAATTCCACACACTTTCTGCTTTACTTCGTTTGATTTCTGAGTTATACTGAAGGATGCTTAGGTCACTTTCGAAGGTAACATTAGCTGACTGAGTTGAATTTATATAAGAGTTGTTCCGCTCAATGCTGTGTTGAGATTAACGCTCTTAATTAGTTAGTTCTGATCTCGCTCCTCATTCAGTTGTACAGCTCCAGTAACAATACTAGTATCATATAACTTCACTGGATGATAAACTGTTGACCGAACTTTGATATTGCCTACACTTACGGCTCATGGGCTGCTCTACATCGGCATGTGCACGAACTGTCCAACTTATGGAAACGGCGGAAAAGACTAGAAGTGCGTGAACAAAGGGCATCAAGGCTATTTAATTCCCTTGTAGCAGTGGGTGTTCAATTTATTTGTTGACGCTATTCTCTCCTCTTCAGAAATGGTTGATGCTTCCTTCTTAGTGCAGATGATGTGAAAGTCACATGTTATGTAGCACCTTGGTGAGAAGGCATCATAAACTATCCGCTGGCGGTTTGACTGTTGAAAAGGGTTGCTCCTTTGTTAAGCCTTTACAATGAAAGGGCCGAATTTAGAGGCATAAAATCCTGCTGGGTACACTCCTGATATTTTATGGTTTCGAATACGTACTCTGTGAAAGCGATTATATGTTTTGCGATATCTTCTGGGTGGCTGTGGGTAACAAAGTTCCCTGACTTTGGCCTTCTCTTTTTCTGCATGCGCTGTTACTAAGTTTATAAACTGACCACATCTATGCCGAAAATAGGATGGTAGTAGTGTTCGTTATGTCACGTGGAGTTTTGTTATTTTCGATGTCGCTGGTAACTCAGCTTACTCTGAAAAACAAGTGAGGAAGGGGGGAGGTCTAAAATAAATGGTGATCCAAGCAAGTGAGAAATTATATACTCTATTGTACTAAGATGTGAAAATGGTTACAATGAAATAACTCATTACCGTCAGCCTTCCTTTTCAGAAGATATGATAAATCAATTGGTTACATATTTGCCTTCCTTTGAGAGAAAATAAATAAATAAATAAATACCCCCTCAAGCAGCTGCTTGCCACAGAGGTCTGACAGGAGCCTGTCAGTTTATATGCTATAGTAGAAGATCTGTGAGGATGGCAGGTCCTCAGCAGAAAAACGACACATACATCCGTGCCTTACCCGGGGCTCGAACCCAGGTCCCGTAGATCAGTAGCCAAGCGCGCTAACCACTCGGCCACGGGCATAGGGAAAAGCATAGGGAAAAATATTTCATAGCCTATGATACTGTCATGTCTCTCTAATTTATTTATTTTTATTTATTATTTTATTTTTATTGCATTTTCGTTGTTATAAATATATATCTGTATTTAGTGTGTTTTTGGAAGTACTGTTGTGGGGATGTGACTCATGAGCTGTTGTTTTCGAGGCTGAGCTGACTGACTGCACATGCTGACAAGTCGAAAAGCACTTTTGCTGCATTTACGACTAGCCTCGTGCGAGTGTTAGCAATGGAGATAAAGGCAGAAATAATGAACAACACTCTGAGCGTCGCTGTCAAAGAGGAAGGACGGTTGAACACGCATCAAGGGACGCAGCTCTTGCTCAAAAACGAAACCCTTAGGAGAGTGTTCGGTTCTATGTGAACCAAGATAGGGTTCTGCATGATACAGTTCTGTGTGAACTGAGGTACGGTTCTGTGTGAACCAGGTTGTAGGCAAGGATTGAATATCAGTAGTATAGTAAATTAGAGTTCTGGAACAATGTTAAAGTACAGGGAATCCCATGTTAACCTATGAGACACTTTTGGGGAGATGAGCGTTGACGTGGTTTTGGGGAAGACGTTCTGCGTGAAACACAGGACACGAGGGGGAGTTTTGTTGGAAAAATGTTGCAGTTATCAACACTTCACTGAATTATTGGGCTGTTGGGGTGTAAAATAGGATAAATCGAGAAAAGCAAGACAGTTTGGGAAATTCGTTTAAAAAAATAAGAGAGTTCAAAATCAACAGGTAAAAGAGATTTTCGAGGGCTGCGGGAGAAAAATATGACGGAAAAAAGAGATTTTTGGGTGCTCTCTGTGAATGTATGGATTTTGTACGTTCCAGTAAGGATGAGGACTAATTACACTTTTTAAGTTAATTAGACATTAGTAGGAAAAAGCCACCTGTTGTCGGGCAAGAGGGTCCGTCTCATTTTTTTCCCATCCACAGGGTCTATTGCAGCATCGATGTAGGCTGTTGTTTTCACTATACATTGCAGAGGGGGTCACCGACTTCAGGCATGAGGTCTGCAGGAAATGTTATTAATAAGCTCTGCTGATAATCTCTTCGTGGGGAAGGCTACTGCTCCAAACATTTGCCGTGACATTGGTGCTGACTGAAGCTCTGTTAGACACCTCTTTATATTAATTAATAAAGACTTAAAAAATCACTCAGGCATTGAGGGGAAAAAAAAGCTGAATTCATATGGGAGAGTTTCTAAACTCTTCATTTCTTTCTCCCCCCCCCCCCCGTTTCTCTCACGTTGTATCTAGTCTCTTTATATACACTTATTTCGTGCTCAGCATTTGTGGGTCATTGCTACTGTGAAAGCGATGCTTTGCTTATAATAGCGATGCTTCCTGTTCAAATCTTGCAATATGACATAATGAATGAATTCTGAGAGACTTCTTGTTGACGCTAACGGAAATGCAATCTTGTTTGGCTCTGAGCAATGGTTGGCTCACTCGGTTCAAAAAGGAGATAAAGATATAAAAGTAATAGTGGAATGTATCTCTTCGGAATGCAACTCCATTCGTGATTACTCAATTGTGGGTTATTGCCATCATAGGCGTGATGCTTGTTTAGTATTCGTCCGAATCATTTTCTACAAAACTTGATTTATTTTACCAGTGTCCGAAATAACACCACGACCCGACCTCTTCCGGTGTAGCGGCGTATATCTGCAATAAGGATATCAGTTGGCTTAATATTCATGATTTCTAAAAAAAAATATTGTTGGATAAAGTGTTGGGGAACTTTTGTTTTTGGTAGAAAGTTTTTAGTGGTAAGTTTTCTTATTCATTTTGCTATTTCTATAATTGCTATTTCTATAATGGCAGATTTATTATATGGATAGAACTGGACTGCAAATATTCATGGTTTCTAAAAAGCAACAGTATTGTTGAATAATATTTTATGTTCTTTTTTGTCAATGATATCGTTTCTTAGCAAAATATCCAAAATTTCAACAATTTCGTTTACAACTTCTGTTCTGGTATTTCCAGCTCGTTTACTGGCAACCAAAACTGATAATCTTTCACAAATATCGTCGAAAATTCTGGTATAATCCCGAACCGGATTTTTGACTTTTTATTACTGTTAGAATCATTTTTAAATATTTTCTAAGTGCGTCAATGTGATTTTCGATAATTTGATATTTCTCAATAGTTCTACCAGAACGTTTCGTTTCGGTAGCCTTATTGCCCCCTAGTTTCTGAAGGTAGCCGATTGTTTTATAAATCATTTCTTTCAGTTCAGGAGTGGGATTGCTCGCCTGTAAGATTTCACTCGGAAGTTTTAATTTATATTGGTTTAATATTCCATCTTGCAAGTTGGAATCTGGATTATACATGAACGTATTTTCGTGCATCTCGGTTTGCTCTTCCAGTTCTAAAGTTTTTATGGCTTCTTGTATGTTTTCCATGGTTTTCTCACGGACTGTTTACAAATTTCTTAATTTTCCTACCTCCGGTTTGCGAAATTCTTCGAGCGTTTCCTTAACTCGTTCCTCTCCCAAAATAGTGTCTTCAATTTTCGATTTTGTAGTAGCTCACGATTTCAAGATTTCCTTTGTAATACTGTGTAATTGCTTAAGATCTTTCATCTTTATTCATATACAATAAAGACATATACCCAGTGATGAAATTCTGAAACAAAACCTCCAGGTACTTTTCTTCTTTCTGTTGGATCTGGAGAGTGTCTAGCAAGTGAAACACTAATCTTGCTGCCCCTGTCAAATTTCTTGTTTACTGGAGTAACAAAAAAAAAAACTGCTGACGTTGTGGTCTTACTACTTCAATGAATTTTTGATCGTCCAAGTCGATACTATAATTTATACTAAAAGAGGGATTTGTTGTACAGCAGATTATTTTGCTTATATATCCATTAGAAATGCATAAATGGTAATTATCTTTGAAAATAGGTGGCGTTAGTAGGTCGAATTTTGTGTTTATCTGTATAATTGGATGAGACTACACTTCTTTCACTTCTTTATCACCATAGGTAACGTAAATTACAGTATTTTTTATCAACGTATAGTTTCGTAGCAGCATCATTGTTTAGAATTGGGGTGCCAACATTCGTAATTCGTTTCCCCTTTGCATCGCCATTGAAACTGCTCCCACTTGATGCAAAAAGTCCATTTTCATTTCTCAATAGAGCATTGGATGGGTTAGGATCTAACTTTGTCAAGCCATCAACGTAACTTTTTGTTGTCGCATTTCTGTTATGCCTCGGTTCCCCGAAATTTCCTATTCTCTTATTGTTCGCATTAAAGACATCCTCGCCAGTTAATGCGACTTTTTTCCAAATATCCCTTAGTTACAGCAGCAGAATCAAACTCCAGATCGGCAATATCAACGATTTGTTTTTTTTTTCTACATTGAAACGATACCCGTCGAATGCAATGCTGCGCGGAACGTAAAGCCCATTTTTATTTCTCATCAATGTATTCATTGGACTGTTTTGAACAGTGGTCAAGTTGTCGACGTAGTGTTTCGTAGTGGCATTGGATGAATCGGTCGGGTGTGCAAGATTTTTAATGCGTTTATTACTTGCATCGTAATTGTCGTCGTCATTGCAAAATGCTCTTTTTTCCAAATATCGTTTTGTAACTACTCCAGAATCTGCATCCGGTTCAGTTCGTTGACCTTGACGATATCTCCTTTACTGGAAGAGAAAGTTGCAACTGGGATTTTTTCGCCAAACTTTTTCTCCAGAATTTCGTGCAAATCGTTGAATATTTCTTGCATAAACTCATATTTCGACTCAGTTAAGTCTTTGGCATATAAAAATATTTTATTATAGTAGAGATGGTTAAATATTAAGTTCAACAAAAGATTTGTCTTCCCTGAACCCGATGAACCGCAGATTAAAAGTCTAAATGGCCAGAGTGGTGCTAATACGTTTCTGGTTAAGAAATTGTTGTCTTCTTCAAAGTAGAAATTTTGAATTTCCATTTACTTTATTTTAAAAAGAGATCTTCTTCTTTTATCCAGGAATTAAACGTGTTATCATAACCAAACCATTTAACGTAATATTCTTTTTTATTCTTTCTCACTCTAGTTTTCAGAATGGTTTCTACTTTGTAAATATCGTCTGGTTTTTCGTATTTTACGATTTCTTGGGTGTAAAAACTACCAATCTTTTATCTTATAAGTTATGGGATCTGTGTTTAGTATTTGAGCAATTTCAAAAATCTTTTCTGTGAAATTAGGCAGATATCCCTTTCTGAAAGTTGTCTTGTACTTGGCGATTCTCACTCTGTAGCCGATTTTAAATTTTGGTTTCGTAAGAGATTTAATTTTTTTACTAAACAGATTTAAATGCACGATATTTTTGTTTTTCTTTAAACTTGCCTCTTCTGGAGTCATTTTTATTGATCTGTGATAATAATTATTGCAATTCTTAACAAGTTTCGGAAGAACATCGATCCATTTCCTCGTATTATTGGCAGTGAAATATTTCCACATTTTTCTCTTTAGAGTCCTATTGAAACTTCCAACTATCTGCAGCTTTGGTTACATTTCCGGTGGCGAACCATTTCACGCCGCATTGGCTAAACAGTGCTTCTGTTTCTCTATTAATAAACTCAGTTCCCTTATCTGTTTGCAACTTGGATGGTTTACGCTGTTGAAATATTTTGACGAACGCTTTTGTAATCTCGCTAATAGTTTTCTTTTTAACAGACACTGCCCAAGCGAATTTACTGAAAATGTCAATCACTGTTAAAATGTAATTCGTGTTGTTATTATGTAATTTAATTTTTGCATATCGATTAAATCGCTATGCCACTGGTCGTCCACATTAGAGACGTAATCCCGTCTTGTTTAAAATTTCGTGTAGATGGGTTTGGTAACGTGTACACATCTTGTTCTTCGAGAAACTTCTTTACCTCTTTTTCCTTCAATCCAGTTTTGCGTATTAGATCTTTTATACCGGAAAATCCCTCTAAACCTAAAATAAAATATTCAATCAAGCAGCTACCTAAGGGAGATTTTTGTTTTCTTTAAAAAATAAAGCAAGAAAAATTTCTTAGATTTTGTAGATACAATTAAGGTATGACGATACACGTTTTTCGCATCTTCCATCAATTTGAATTTCCACCGTTAGAGGGCTGCAAACTTCGAAAACGAAAAATGCTTAATGAAAATTTTAAATTGTCTGTTCATGCTAGAGATGTAAATTTTCGTGGTCCAGTATGGTTGTCAAGGAGTTTATACTGACAAATAAGATTTGCCACTTTTTACCCTCCAAAGGGTTGGGAAATTCTATCGTTTCTTCTTTTAAGAGATAAATGAAAAATTCTTTCTGAGTTCCATAAATACTATTGAAAAATTACTCTTTTTATATCTGAATCATCCATTCGTTCCAATTACCAGGGTTAAAGAGTGCTAAAGTCGTAAAGGCCAAATTTCACTCTTTTAAGTAAACTTCATCCTCAAAGTGAAAAATGGCAAACTTCACTCTTTTTGAGAATGATCACCAGTTATCCACCGGCGCCCATTTATTAATTTTCGTTTTCTTATCTTTAATAATTTATGTCCTGCTATATAAGAATCGGCCTCAGTCAGTGCAATTGCAGCAGATATTGTGCATTCCTTATAATTAATCGTTTATGAAAATAATGGCTAACAATTTGTATTTTTCTTATGTTTTTCTGTTTTTCGTGGACGGAGAAGAAAAATCCCCACGAAAAATGGTGTATAACTTATTTAAATTTCATAAATTGGATTCTATTTAATTGCAAAATAATATACGTATTAATATATAACTGATATAGAATATGTTTTTTTTTATATAACCACAATCGGCGGTTGAGTGCCAGTAAAATAACGGAGCCAATGACGAAATAAGAAACAAAAACAAAGATTCAAATAAAAAAAAAGAAATATATTCACTACAAGAAATTGGTCTAACAAAATGGAGGAGAGTTGGTGGGTCTTGGACTGTTGGTACATGGGATTTCTCTTTGTCAGATGACGATGATTTTTTTTCTTTTGATGATCTAAGGAAAGAGAAATTCAAAACAATCTTATTCTATGTTTCAGATTCAACAGAATTGCAGAAAAAAACTAAATGTCTTAGTAATGATATGAAATGCAATTTGACTACGATTCATAAAGTTTTAAGAAACTGAGTTCATGCAACAACGTTTTGCATAAAAATGTTGCTTATTTTAGTGTTCAACATCATCATCATCATCCTCAAGCACCCATGGGCTACGGAGGTCCAACCAGACCCTGCAATGTAGTTCTCCAAGCAAGTCTATCCTGAGCTACATCTACTGCATCTGGCCACTGCACACCAATTCTAACAAGGTCCTGTTTGACATTGTCTGCCCACAGCATCCTTGGTCTCCCCCTCTTTCTGAAGCCTTTAGGCACACTGTTCATAACCCTATTCGCCAATCTATAATTATTCATACGGGCAACATGGCCAAACCAATGGAGTCTCTCTCTGCACAATATGCTGCTTAAAGGAGGTTGCAGACTCCTTTGCCTAACATCATCATTAGTTACAAAGTTGAACCACATAATGCCAAGATACTGCCTAAGCATCTGGAATCAAATGCATCTATTTTCCTGTTATCTTGTTTACAAAGTGTCCAAGTTTCACTACCATAACTAACCCTAGAAAAAACCAAACTATTATACAGTCTAATATTAGTCTTTAGGTGTATTCGCCAATTTCTCCACACTCTCCCTAAATTCTTAAAAGTCCCGGCAGCAATCCCTATTCGTCTGTTAATCTCATGCCGCACATCATCAGTATCTGTTACATAGCTCCCACGATAATTAAAGTGTGATATCTGCTCAAGACTGCAACCATTCAGATTAACTGAATCACAGACTGCCTGACCAATTTTCATCACTTTAGTTTTCTCTCTGTTTATAACCAAACCTACTCTACTACCAGTTTCATCAAGAGCTCGAATGAAAGAGTTCATCTCATCAACATCATTTGCCAAAAGAGCTAAATCATCAGCATAATCTAAATCAGAAATTTTCGTATCTCCAGTCCATTTAAGGCCAAGATCTTTCCCTTGAAGTGAATTTCGCATAACATAATCAATAGCTAAATTAAAGAGAAAAGGAGACAAAATGCACCCTTGTCTAACACCAGAAGCAATGCTAAACTAATTGTTACTAGCCTTACCAACTCTCACACATGACTCAGTGTTATTATAGAGAGCTTTCATTATGTTAACTAACTTGTCTTGTATGCCATATAATCTCACAATCAACCACAAATTATGACGATCAACAGAGTCGAAAGCCTTTTTGAAATCAACAAAGCTAGCAACCAAAGGTTTCCGAAACTCTAAACATTTCTCAAGAATCTGCCTAAATGAAAATATCTGATCCACACATCCCCTACCACTTCTGAATCCACATTGCTCATCACGCAATTGCCTGTCAACCATGATTCTTAAGTCTATTAAGCACAATCATTCAAAGAACTTTCCCTCGAAGAGAGAGTAGACTGATACCCCTATAGTTATCACAAGAACTGCGATCACCTTTTTTGAAAATAGGGATAACAATAGCTCTGGTAAAATCCTTAGGAACCATGCCTTTATAATAAAAGATATTCAGAATTTCAATCATCCAAGTGGTAACGGAAACATTCCCAACTCTAAGCATTTCCGTAGTAATTTCATCTACCCCTGGGTATTTATGTAGTTTAAGTTTAGAAACAGTCAAAATAACTTCAGATTGTGTTATAGGGCCAACATTAAACCCATCAATGCATCTATCATCATTACAAACAATGGGATAGAATAACTACATTGTTTAGAACATCACTGAAATGCTCAGCCCACCTAGTCATGACAGAATCCTCACCTTCTATAACCTTACCTTGTTTATCCTTCAATCCTTGTATGCCTGTCCGTTTTCTACCACATAAAACATTAACTATCTGGTACAGCTCTCTGCTGTTGTGCTGTCTAACTGCTTCCTCAGCTTTGTCAGCCAAGCCATCAAGCCAAAGATTCTTATCAGTAGCTAACTGATCCTTTACACGTTTATTAAGTTCTTTGTAATGCTTTCTATTAGGACTAGTAGGGTACTGATTAAGGACATTCTTGCAGTTCCTTCTTTCTGAAATAAGCTCAAGTGCCTTATCACTTAAATAATTCTGTCTCCTCTGCTCCTTTTTTCCTACAAGAGTACTGTCAGTGTCCAAAAAAGCCTGTTTAAAACGGACCCATTCTTCCTCAACTTCAGTAGTAAGCAAACCATGACTGTCATAATGACTAAGTAACCTACCATGGTAAGCTTTAGCTATAACTGGATCTTTCAGAGCTTCAGTATTAAAAGCAAATTTTTTTAACCCTAGCACAACACTTTTTAAGTTTAAGGTGCAAGACACTTTTAACAAGGTAATGGTCAGATCCAATTTCAGCTCCCCTATATGACATGGTATTCCTAACAGAACTAGCCCATTTGCTGTTAATTAATATATAACAGAAACAAATGTTTCATGAGAAAGAAAAAAGATAATTTTAATCTTAACAAAATACGAATATCGATCATTACTACACTCTTATGAGAGATCTTTTAATTCATTGCTATTATTTAAAAAAAAACAATGTAGAAAGTTTCTAATTCGAAAAAAAAAATTATCATAGTTAAGTTCGAAACTGATACTTCTTCGTTCAGTTAATTTACTTAGCTTGAAATTTACATTTCTGAGAATTTAATGAGAAAAATATGATTGCTCCTTCTTATGAATATAAATGATCGCTTACCAACCAGTAGAAAGCTCAAAGTTGGTCCTTGACCTTGAAACAGTTTCTAAAGTTCATTGGAATTCCATTCCCGAGGCTTAGTGACATAATTAGGATTCAGGACACAGATCCTTAAAGTGTTTCACAACAGTAATATCAACATCAGATTAGTCTATGGCGTAAAAGTATTAGCAATTCCCAGGTGGGAAAACGCGTTTAAGAAGTGGTCAAGAAAATAACATAATATTACTCCAAATTATTTAATCTCACACTAGTTATACATAGTAAAGAAGTGATATTCGATGGAAGCCTTCACGGTATCATGACTAATGAATATGGCAAGAGAGGTTTCCCAATGCCCGTTAAATTTATTTCCAAACTGTTAAACGCTCAAATGTAGTTGCTGCCGGATTAAAAATGCAGATAGATTCCGACTGCTCTAGTCAGTCATCATCAGGGCAGAGGTGGGGCTGGTTAGTTCACTCGCTAGCGCTCCAGACTGGTGATCACAAGTTATCACAAGACCTATAAAATATATATCGCAGCAGTTTCAAGTTTCAGCTAGCCAGCATTTAAACTTATATCCGTTAAAACCTCCACCTAGCCATTGGTGAGAAAGGGGACGCCGTTGGTTTGAGAAAGCCACGGTCCGTCAAATGGGACGTAAAGTCATGTCTCCGTGCATAAAACAGTTTTACCTATGACACGTTAAGAATACGCTGCATAGCCTGGAAGAGAGGCTTCATCTGTCTCATAACAGTGGGATCCCTTCCTCCAATCTCCTCTTAGTATTTGGGGGCCCTATGATCTGGTCATTCCTATCATTGTGTACGAAAAACGCCGCTCAGAGTTAACACAACTGACCAGGGCAACGCAAACGTTTTTTGGGGATGCGGTTTAAAAATCAAAACAGAGGTATACTTATCCGCACTTGTGGCTGAAAAGTCATGAAGCGGTGGTAGGTTGCACAATCTTGATGTTTCAGTTAGTGAATCGTGGGAATCTCTTGTCCTTTGGTGGAAACACTTGGAGATATTGGAGCCATAGTCAGAACTGCCGTACACTACTACGTACTAATGAAGCGGCGCAATGAAGCAATAGCTGAAGTATCGAGGCGTCGAGTTAACATCATTAAGAGAGGTGAGGTTGAGGAACGAACGCTGTAGACCGATGTGAGGGAGCGGGAATGGAAACTCTTGTATCAGAATGCCCCAAGAAACAGGAGGATTTGGAGCGATAAATCTGCAGCATCTTTTCAACAATTCGACAACAATTTCGAACGATTGTCTAAAGGAAACTTCAGATTTGTAGTCGAGGGAGGACACAATCAATGTAAGTCTACCTACGGTACTGCTTGGCCTTCAAGAAAAAGTTTGGCAAGGGCGGTGGGTAGAATTTTGTCCTTAAAATCCCATTCGGGAATATTTTCAGGAACTCTCTGTTTCAGAGTGCGGATATTTCGGTCAAATAAAAAAAAAACGGGAATTCATACAGGGAAAGAGGGGATCGAATGAATAAAGTCGATTCTGCTTTTGCTAAAGGGCCAGTGAAATCTCATCATGATTACGAATTTTCATTAAATTGGTTCATGTTTTTAAATTAATCTTTAGGTTAAAGGACTTTAGGAGGTTCCCAACAAGAGATGCAATTGTGGAGAAGCTAATAACGTGGTTTGGTATGATGGCGAGGGCGGACTACGAGACTTTGGTTTTGTGACGAATTCTGTTGCTAAGGATATTTTTATACCCAGCATTGCTAAGATGGAAAAGATAAAGTTGATTTCATTTAAGATGTCGGCTGCCAAGTCGCAAGCATGCAAAACGCGCTACAATCAGAGTATCAAAAGGCGCTCTTAAACTGTGTGAAGGTAAAAGTATCGAAAGGGATTAAGGTAGGGGGAAAACCTGATTTTCTGAAAGATTCGTTGTTCAGGGTGCAATGGTTGGATCGCTGAATGATGAGGTCCATAAATGATATAGTTCTGTATGCTTCACACCCTGGAGTGAATGACATGGTAGGATAAGATGAATTGAGCTTTCCCAAGAAGTTGGTAAGCTGCTGATCCGAGTATTCCCAAATGAGAAAATCATTGTCAGCAAACCTGGGCCAGAAGACGAGCTTAAATGTTCGAGGATGTGTTATTCGATCTTTCGGAGAACAATGTCGGTGAGCAGACGGAAAAGAGGGGATCCCATGGGACATGCTTTTAAAGATTATAGTTGTTAAAGCACGGTTGGATGGTGTTTGAAACAATAATTGCCAATGACAAAATCAAGCAATTGAGAGATCTCTTTGGTTTGCACTTGTCTAAACTTTCCGCAATTAATCAATGTGTGCATCAAAAGCTTATTATGGGAGAGTTAGAGCAAAGGGAGACAATGTCAAAGGAAAGCCTCTCGGCGTGTTCAGAGAGTCTCTTAAATTTCGGAACTTCGACAGAAAGTCATCCGTGGAGGAAATGGCAATTGAATGCCACGGAACAGCAACATATCTCACTGAGACTCAGACTGAGAGTAAAATATTTGGATATGACGTCCAAGGCGATATTATTGTTGTGGATCATTACTTAGGGGATCTGGGGGCGGAAAAAATAATTATATCACCTATATTTCCTCGAGATAGGTATTCCGGCCACGACACCAAAGCGGTGCCGTTGGTTTCAAGGTGCAAGTGGCGATATTCCTGCGTAGGTGGCGACACTCCCACGGAGGTGGCGACATTCCCGTGTAGATGGTAACACTCCCACGAAGGTGGCGACATTCCCGTTTAGATGGTAACACTCCCACGAAGGTGGCGACATTCCCGTGTAGATGGTAACACTGCCACGAAGGTGGCGACATTCCCGTGTAGATGGTAACTCACCCACGAAGGTGGCGATATTCCCGTGTAGATGGTAACACTCCCACGAAGGTGGCGAGATACCCTCGTAGGCGGCGACACTCCCACTTGGGTCATATGTTCGGAGGACTAGGTCTGATTGAACCACTTTGAAGGGTCCATTGTGAAAATTGAAAGTAAATATCATTGTTAGAATGAACATCAGTTAATGTTTTAATTGTGACGTAGAAAACATTTATTGAGCGCTTGTGATGTGAACACAATGTATTTGTTGCAATACCCTTTACGTCAGATGACACCCTTTTCCATATTGGGGTAGCATATTCATATTTTTTGTCCATTTATTGGGGAAAATTTATTTTAAAAAATTTGAAAAATTCAGACCTCGAAATACGACCATCAGACGCTCCTAAGTAGAATCAGCTTTCCTCACTAAAGACCACAGACTGCCATTCTTCCCTCTAATGAATTCGTTCTTGGCACCACTGCAAACGTGCTCGGCAGCGACAAGGTGACAGTGTAACCATACCAGTGGCACGCGTGCCTGTAGTCCTGCTTCCAAAAGACGATTGCGTATCGTTTTCTTAGACACCCTTGGTACGACAGAGGATCGAATTCCTGATGCTGTAGCCGTCTGCTTTGTCACAGCTTCCCTCCTTATACACTGATCCTCTCGTGCGTCCGTAACTTTGTGTGCCCAGAACCACATCTGTGAGTGTGCGAATGTTCTTCTGACCATCGACGACACCATCGTACCACTGCCGATACCTCTTGTCCAATGAGGTGGGTAATTTGACGAAAAGACCAACCTGCTTCGCGAAGACCAGCTATACGACCTCGCTCAAACTCCGCTAACTGAACAAATGTTGCATGCCTGCGCGCTCCAGGCATGGTAGCTTCTTCAAAGAGCAATGAACAGCACGAAGAAAGATGAATAACTTCTTTCTTCACGCCCTAGTCCTTAAATAGGCGCGGCGTATATTTGAATGTTGTCGTCCTCAGTGACGTCATTATTTCACCCAATGACTTTCAATCTTGGATCATGGTTTCTGCTGCCCTTAACTATTAACATATTGTTACGACAGAAGGAATCTGGCAACCGAAAGCAAAAAAGTTTCAGCCAACGAATAAGAACGTTGGGAGAATTTGGAGAAGAAGAGTGGAGCGTTAACGGTTTTGTATTGTAACGGTCGTTTTGTTGTAACGGTCGGGAGAGTTCGAAAATGGACGGTGAGCTGTTCTGAGACAGTGCGCGTAAGTATCAAGAAGTAACTTGATGTGTTGTGTATACACGGAAGGATAAAAGTGGGATCTTTTATCGTTAAGTATCAAGAAGTAACTTGATGTGTTGTGTATACGCGGAAGTATAAAAGTGGGAACTTTTATGGCTAACTTCGAATGTCTACACGGACTGTCTTTTTGTTCGGCTAGTGTGTGAACAGTTATTAGCACAGGACGAGAATTGGTTTACGAGTGAAGATCTTCGGGTGACCTGGTAAATCAAGTAAAAGGTAGTATTTAGTAAAATACACAGAGCTGATATTGTGTGCTCTACGCAGGAAGATTGATGACTTGTGCATGTTAATAGTTGATTTGTTAATAAGATACTTCATCCATATTTCCTTTGTAACAATTTACGTTGTACTGAATTTGGTTTTGAAATATAGCTTTTAATACTCACGCTCAGTGGCTATCCATTTTTGTAATCCGCAACATTTGGTGTCAGAAGTGGGATTAATTTAATTGAATGCCGTTAACTAGAAGTATGGACGAATTAGTAAAGTTGATGACTGATATTAAAGGTGAAATTGGTGACCTTGCTAGACAAAGTGATAACTTGAAAGCCGATATGGCTACTCAGATGACTGATTTGAAAGCCGATATGGCTACTCAGATGACTGATTTGAAAGCCGATATGGCCGCACAAAATAATGAGTTGAGGACTGACTTGAAAGCCGAAATAGCCGCACAAAATACTGAGATGAGAGCTGAAGTGGCTTCTCAAATTGATAAGATTTCTGATAAGTGTAAGGACATTATGACCGAACTAAATAGTGTAAAAGATGATCTTGATAGTGTTAAGTTAGATTATAAACATGAAATTGAAATTGTAAAAACTGATTGTGAACGCCAGTTTCAGATTTTGAGAAATGAAATGTTGCCTTCTGCCTGTGATAATAATAATTCTAGTGGAAATAATGTTATTACACATATCGCTAAAAATACAACTAAACCTTCTACATATGATGGTCAATCATCTTGGACAGTATTTAAAACACAATTCGAAGTTATCGCCACAGCCAATGAGTGGAATGAATTCCAAAAGGCCAGTTTTCTTGCAGCTTCCTTAAGAAATTCTGCTGCGGAAGTTTTGCAGTCTGTTCCAGAAGAAAAACGACTTGATTATCAAAGTCTAGTTTCTGCATTAGAACTAAGGTTTGGTGATAGTTATTTAAAACAATATTACGTGACTCAATTTAAACATCGCATGCAGAAAAATGGTGAAACTTTGCAAGAGCTTGCTAGTGATATTGAGCGTCTAGCTAGATTGGCTTATAGTAACTGTCCACCAGAAATTCAAGATAATTTAGCTCAATTACAATTTATTGATGCTATTGCTGACCCTGACACTCAGCAATCTCTGAGGATGTTGGAAGGTGAATCCTTAAAGTTAGCTGTGGTACATGCTATGAAATACGAGTGCTCTAGGCTTTCCTCCCGAGCGAACAAACGTACAGTGAGATTTGTAAGTGCAGAAGAAACTGTAGAAAAGGATAATGAAATGAAAGAACTAACTAAAGCGATGCTATCCGTTTTGAAAGACATAAGAGGTTCTTCTTCAAAAACTACAACAGACCTTCAGTGTTGGAATTGTGGCAAGACCGGACACATTCGTACCAATTGTAATAGGAAACGAATGAGGAGTCCAAGTCCATCAACTAGACAACAGGATCAGGGAAACAGAAATTAGTCAGTCTTGCGGGGCAAAGGCTGGCTGTTGATTGGTTGGCCCCAGGGGAAGTCGCCCACGTTTCAACACTACATGGTGATAATAATGGATTAGTAGCTGATGGAGGCATAAATGGAATACCTTGCCGTATGATAGTCGACACTGGTGCAAATGTAACTTTACTCAGAACGGATATAATAAAGAAAATAATACCTCACCCAAACTTGAATACTACACAGTCTAGAATAAGCCTACAAACGGCCACTGGAGATCGTGCAAAGGTTCATGGAAAAATAGAACTTAATATTCGAGTTGGTAGCTGTCTGGTTCGCCATCCTGTTTACATCGCTGACATCTACGATGAATGCATATTAGGCCTTGATTTTCTTAAGAAACATGGATTCAACATTAGACCCAGTGATAACCTACTCATCTATGAGACAGAAGAGATTCCTCTGCTTAGCCGGACGTCTGATTCTTTATCAAGCGTAACTCCAATATTAGTGACGGAAGACACAGAGATCCCAGCACAAAGTGAAGTTATAGTCCGTGGACATCGGGCGGAGACTTCTGGGGCCTTCCGATTGGCAGTTACTGATGCCTCTGGTAAAGGAGCTTTGGCTCATAACATCCTGGTTGCAAGGACTTTAGTCAGAATAGATAAAGAACAGATCCCTATCAGAGTGATGAACTGTAACAAATCCAATAGAATGTTAAAAAAAGGTGAGGAATTAGCACTATGTGAAGCTGTTACCTGTGTAACAAGTATAAATAAAATAGAAGTTACCGATTCATATCAAAACCATACCGACATCCCGTCTCATCTTACTGAATTATGGAGAGAAACAAGACAAATATTAACTGAAAACCAAGCTGTTAAGGCCGAGAACCTATTAAAAGAATTTTCTGACATTTTTTCTGCCACATCAAATGATTATGGCCGTACTAACCTGACAGAACATAAAATCAACACTAGTGATTCTCCTCCAGTCCATCTGCCGGCAAGAAGGCTTCCATTGGCAAAAAGAGAGGAGACGGAACAACTCATAAAGGACATGGAAGCTCAGGGCATTATAGAACCATCACAGAGTCCCTGGACATCACCAGTAGTTCTTGTCAAGAAAAAGGATGGATCTACACGATTTTGTGTAGATTATCGCAGATTAAATGACGTAACAAAGAAAGATTCCTTTCCTTTACCCAGGATTGACGATACACTAGACACTTTATCTGGGTCAGAATGGTTCTCAACATTAGATTTAAAGAGCGGCTATTGGCAAGTTGGTATACGTCCTGAAGACCGTGAGAAAACAGCTTTCAGTACAGGGAATGGACTTTGGCAGTTTAAGGTGATGCCATTTGGACTTTGTAATGCACCTGCCACATTTGAGCGACTAATGGAGTCAGTGCTCAAAGGTTTGTCTTTGGAGGTCTGCCTGGTTTACTTGGACGACATCATAGTTCTTGGAAGAACTTTTGAAGAACATTTGAGCAATCTTCGTCAAGTATTTGAAAAACTTAAGGCAGCCAAGTTAAAATTGGGACCGACAAAGTGTAAACTGTTCCAGCAAGAAGTTCATTACCTTGGTCATGTGATCACTACAGCAGGGATTAAGACTGATCCTAGTAAGATAGAAGCTGTAAGAGACTGGCCTCCACCACAAGATGTTCATCAACTTCGTAGTTTTATTGGACTTTGCACCTACTATAGAAGATTTGTCAAAGGTTTCTCCAACATCGCAAGGCCATTACATCGTCTGACAGAAGAGGGCCAGCGGTTTATGTGGACCACCGAATGCGATATAGCCTTTCAACAGCTAAAGAAAACTCTTTCCACAGCACCAGTGCTAGCGTACCCACAAACTGGAAAACAATTCGTAATAGATACTGACGCAAGTAACACAGGAGTTGGTGCTGTGCTTTCACAGGAACAAGACGGACAAGAGAGAGTTATTGCATACTTTAGTAAAACTTTATCCAAACCAGAGCGGAATTACTGTGTAACACGCAAAGAACTGTTAGCAATAGTAAAAGCAATAGAACATTTTCATCATTATCTCTATGGCCAGAAATTCCTTATACGTACTGATCATGCTGCACTTAGATGGTTATTAAACTTCAAAAACCCTGAAGGACAAATCGCTAGGTGGATACAACGGTTACAAGAATACGATTTCTCCATCGAACATCGAAGTGGTAAAATGCATAAGAATGCAGATGCTCTTTCCAGGCGCCCATGTATTGACAACTGTAAACATTGCTATAATGCAGAACTGAAATTTGGAACTAAAGAGATAATGCCCATAAGACAAATAGTATCGACACAAACAAACAATGACACCCCTAACATCTGGAATCCAATTGAAATCAGGAAGGCTCAACTAGATGATGAAGACATAAAACCAATATTAGAATTGATTGAAAAATCTGATGTAAGACCTAATTGGGAGCAAATCTCGAGGTATAGTCCAACTACTAAAAGTTACTGGGCACAGTGGGACTCCTTAAAAATGGAAGACGGAGTATTATACAGAAGATGGGAGAATCCCACTGGACGGCTGATCCGTTGGCAGATAATCCTTCCTCGATCCCGAGTGGAACTTGTGATGAAAGATGTACATGATAGTGCCACTGGAGGACACTTCGGTGTTAATAAGACATTAGCCAAAGCCAGGGAACGATTTCATTGGTTGAAAAGTAGGGCAGACGTTGAGAGATGGTGTAGGCAATGTGAAGCCTGTGCAGCAAAGAAAGGCCCTAAGACTAGGAGTCGGGGTAAGCTGCAGACGTATAACGTTGGTGCCCCTTTTGAAAGAATAGCCATTGATGTAATGGGTCCGTTTCCTAGAACTGATGATGGAAATCGATATTTATTAGTGGTAATGGATTATTTCACAAAGTGGCCTGAGGTATATCCCATCCAAGACCAGGAAGCAACAACAGTGGCTGAGATGATAGTTAATAACTTCATTAGTAGGTATGGAGTACCTTTACAACTCCACTCTGATCAAGGACGGAATTTTGAATCCAATGTGTTTAAAGGCATCTGTCAACTATTAGGCATTCAGAAAACCAGAACAACTCCCTTACACCCTCAGTCGGATGGTATGGTTGAAAGGTTCAATAGAACAATTGCTCAGCATTTAGCACTATTTGTGAACGACCACCAACGTGACTGGGATCGCCATGTACCACTCCTTTTGCTGGCATACAGGACGGCAGTGCATGAGACAACTGGACAGACACCTTCCATGATGCTTTTTGGAAGAGAGTTACGTCTTCCCTGTGACCTTTTATATGGTCGGCCCGAAGAAATGCCTGTGTCCACTCCACAATACGTACAAGAATTGCAACAACGACTAGAAGAAATCCATCACTCCGTTAGACATAACATCGACATAACAAGTGACAGAACCAAAACAAGATATGACAGTAAAACAAATGGAACTATTTTCAATCAAGGAGATCTTGTCTGGCTATACAGTCCACATAGAAAGAAAGGACTATCTCCAAAACTTCAGAAACCTTGGGAAGGTCCATATACAATAGTTAACAGGATTAATGACGTGGTATATCGCATTCGTCGACGTCCAGCTACAAAGTGCAAGGTGGTTCACGTGGATCGTTTGGCCCCGTTTCATCGAAGAACTGAAGAAACTTTGGAATCCAGGATTGTTCGGGACGAACAGGACCTAGGAAGGGGGCAGTGTTACGACAGAAGGAATCTGGCAACCGAAAGCAAAAAAGTTTCAGCCAACGAATAAGAACGTTGGGAGAATTTGGAGAAGAAGAGTGGAGCGTTAACGGTTTTGTATTGTAACGGTCGTTTTGTTGTAACGGTCGGGAGAGTTCGAAAATGGACGGTGAGCTGTTCTGAGACAGTGCGCGTAAGTATCAAGAAGTAACTTGATGTGTTGTGTATACACGGAAGGATAAAAGTGGGATCTTTTATCGTTAAGTATCAAGAAGTAACTTGATGTGTTGTGTATACGCGGAAGTATAAAAGTGGGAACTTTTATGGCTAACTTCGAATGTCTACACGGACTGTCTTTTTGTTCGGCTAGTGTGTGAACAGTTATTAGCACAGGACGAGAATTGGTTTACAAGTGAAGATCTTCGGGTGACCTGGTAAATCAAGTAAAAGGTAGTATTTAGTAAAATACACAGAGCTGATATTGTGTGCTCTACGCAGGAAGATTGATGACTTGTGCATGTTAATAGTTGATTTGTTAATAAGATACTTCATCCATATTTCCTTTGTAACAATTTACCTTGTATTGAATTTGGTTTTGAAATATAGCTTTTAATACTCACGCTCAGTGGCTATCCATTTTTGTAATCCGCAACAATATAATATGACGTTCCTAAAGGAATTCCTTCTGGGTGTTCTTTTTTCAATTTCCGCCAGTGTATGTACGTACTATGGGAATACGCTTGATTCTGTGTGCCTTAGCTGTGCTCAATGCTGCTGAATGAAATGGCTTAATTTGATGCGTTTGGAGATTTTCTCCCATCAGCTGAACATAGCTTGAATGTTATTTTGCTTTTGCAGGCATTCACTTAATGAGGTGAAAATTTCTCCTTTTCCATACAAAAATCGCTTTACGGATCTTAAAACTCGGCGAGAGCAGACCCCGATGTAGAAAGATGTCGAAGGGAAGGGGGGGGGGGGGACCAAGAAACACAATCGAGCCTAAAAAATGCAAGGGGGGAAGATACTTGAATTTCAACACAGTATAATTTTTCCCCCTCCATTTCACGGGTTTTTAAAAAATTTATTGAAAAATGTGTGAAATAAGTTTAATAACTTTATAATAATGTAAATACGTTTAAAAACTTTTAGCCTATTATACCCTAACTCGCATTCTGAAAGGGGGCCAAGGACTATTTCCCCTCTTCCTTCCCTCAAATAGGCGAGAGGATATCCTAAATACTGCCAACACAATCTGGTTCTCCATAGAACCGAACCCTGCTCCTTTAAGGTTTCCAAGAAGAAGCAACAATTCTTTTGTCGTGCTAAACCAGTGTCTCGCAAACTTTTTTACTCTGCGGCACACTGAATCTAATTTTTTTTCCCGCGGCACACCTAAAAAAGGATTTTTAATGGTTACGTAAAAAGAGGAAAATTTAAGTTTCGTTAAATGCATTTTATTTAAAATAAATATAATAATAAATATAATTAACCATAACTCGGTGTTTGTTTTAAATATTTGTCCATTCTATGGCTTGAAATAATCAAAAATTAATACCAAAATTTGGAAAAAGCTTGATAAATACTTACAAGATCCCAGTTGATAAATTCTGAAAGATTTTTATTAAAGCACGTCGATAACAGAAGTCAAGTCAAAATGAAATCTTTGGAATATCTAGTGTCAATTTGAAAATCTCTCGCGGCACACAGTTTGCGAGTTTTTTTATTTATTTTAACACATATTTTTTGTTGAAAAAACGTCATGTACAAAACTTTCACACATTCTTTATTAAAACACTATCTATATATCATTACGATAGCAGCATAAAGCAACAATTTGCATAATTTTATTCAATAAGAATTGGTCTCCAATGTTCGCCGATCGTGAAATTCACTTACCGAGACGTTTTTTGGTCCCAATTAATCATCGTAAGCGGACACCAACTGTACTGCAATGAAATTCTAGTCTCTTTACCCCCCCCCCCCCCACCAACACACACACACACACTTTTTTTTTCTAGATCCAGGCCTGTTCGAACAGAATGCTTAATTGGTTCTTGCCGATCGCTTCGCTGTAAATAAGGAGTGGTCAGTGTTTGCCAACTCATGGGAACTTCTCATTTTATGATTTTTCACGATATAGATTTATCCTTAAGAATTTCAGGTAAAATCTATATCGTGAATTTTTTCCTGATTTTTTTTAAAATCACAGAAAACCGACCGGCTGAGAAACAATGTTAGAGACAGCGCAGCAACGGAATGCTGTATCAGATAGCGAATACATTGGTTTCCATAAGTTAAGGATCAAATGAGAAAAATGGGATATCCTACAATTTCGACGATAGACATGCGCGAAAGTCACGTATGGTATTGGGAAATGCAATGCAAGATTGAGCTATGGTATGCAATATGCTGGCAGCGATAAATGCAAATGCACATAGAGTAAGAGGGGGGGATGGCAAGAGCGGAAGTTGCCATCTCCCCTCCATCCTGGAGAAATTCATGAAATATTCATTTGTGTTGAATAATATCAGGTGTTCCAATAGTTAAAGTTTTGTTTCTTCTTTGGAAAAATATAATTATTAGGGATATGTTTATTTTACGTTTTCTTTTGCTGTCAAAAGTGTTTCATTTATATTTATTTATTATTTTGAAAAAGTATTTTTACGTATTTGTAATAAGAAGTCCTTTTCGTTTTTTCGTTTCGTTTTCCAGCATCCTTCTTCGTATTATGCATAATCCCTTATTTTCAACTGCACTCATTAATGAACGGCTGGCAGAAATATTTCTTCTATCTTGAAACGCTGATTGTTTCTTTTGTTCCTCGGCTTGAAATTTTACACTTTCCTCAAACAAATTTGCCCCGATCCTGGAAAATTTTCAGTCAGTGTCCATTCAAATGTATCGAGCGTTAAAAAGTGTTCTCTAGTTTTGCGAAGTGCGAGGCGGAGTTGTCGAGAAAGTTGTTTTTTGGATGTAGCTACCAGATATCATTTATAGGAAGATGTGCGGTGGCAGGCTGTAGGTCAGCTCGAGTCAGGCCAAAATCAAGCAGATTGCTGTCAGATGTCACAATGTGAGTCAAATATTCAGTGGTGCACGGGCTTGGTCAGATTCCAATAAGGACAAAGCGCATCCAGACAAATCAATAGCAGACGACGACAGGTAACAATCCCAAAGGATTTGGGTTGGGTTGTTTTACCTCTGAGCGGCACTTTTTTGCACACCATGGGCTAAATGGCCAGGTCACATGGACCCCGAAGGCTCAGAGAAGGTTGGGGGAGGGGACCCACTGGAACAGCTGTTGGGAGACAGATGGTAGCCTCCCGTCAAGGCCATCCAGCGTGTTCTTTAACGTGCACAGGGTATGGCTCTCCCGCACACGGGGCCACGGCTTAACGTCCCATCCGACGGACGGCGGCCTTTCCAAGCCCATCGGTGTCCCCTACTGACCGTGGGCAGGGCGGGGAATTTTGCGGAGATAAATCTCAACGCTGACCCAGCTGGGACTCGAACTGGGAACTACAGATTACGAGCCTGGCGCGCTACCGACTGAGCCACCCCCGCCCAATACCAAATGAGGACCGCTATCTGTTGTTATGCACCCAGATGAACAGGATATTTGAGGAGCAGGATGTGAACTGCGGTGGGACCTCACAGCAGAGAGAGGAATGGCAATATCCATTACCCCAAATGCTGAAGACTTCATAAAGTATGCCTATATGCTATAATAATGTTATGATTCATATAACATGAATGACTTTAAACTGGTGCAGAAATCATATCAACTGCACTCAGGAGAAATAGCAGTCCATGCTCTTCACCGATGAATCGAGATTTGTTCTCCATAACGATTTTCAGCTGTAGTTGATGTGGAAGAAACCAGGAACATGCTATTATGCCATAAATATTCATGGACATAACACATAGGATGGCGGTAGCGTCATAGTTTAGGCAGGAATATCTCTGGACAGCTGCACAGATATATACATCCTCCAATAGGCTATACAGGGATGAAATATTGTATGATGAAATCTTCATAAGAAAATATGTGGTTGCAATACGTCATACCTTCTCCTACAGGATAACGTTACCCGTAGCATTGTCGCCTTGTCGATTGCTAACTGGAGAATAGCTCTAATAACTGTGTGGAGTGGCCAGCCCAGTCTCACAATCAAATTCCGATAAAACATGCATTGGATGCTTTTGAAAGGGGCGGGGGTGACTCAGTCAGTAGCGCGCAGGCTCGTAATCTGTAGTTCCCAGGTTCGAGTCCCAGCTGGGTCAGCGTTGAGATTTATCTCCGCAAAATTCCCCGCCCTGCCCACGGTCAGTAGGGGACACCGATGGGCTTGGAAAGGCCGCCGTCCGTCGGATGGGACGTTAAGCCGTGGCCCCGTGTGCGGGAGAGCCATACCCTGTGCACGTTAAAGAACACGCTGGATGGCCTTGACGGGAGGCTACCATCCGTCTCCCAACAGCTGTTCCAGTGGGTCCCCTCCCCCAACCTTCTCTGAGCCTTCGGGTCCATGTGACCTGGCCATTTAGCCAGGGTAAAACAACGCTCAGAGGTAAAACAACCCAACCCAACGCTTTTGGAAGATCGGTTGTTCGCCTGAATCCTGCTTCTCTGCAAGACACCCAAAGCTTCCACGTGCTTTGGAGGAGAATTCAAGATTACTGCCCACTGCGATTCTGGACAGTCTTATCAACAACATGTGACATCACTGTGAGGCCTGCATAAATGGTAAAAGGTAACCATACTCTATATTGAATCGCTTGGACTCTCTAAGTTGACCTTCATCGCTTTACTATATATCAGCATGCATACATATTTTTGAAAATTTAAAGTGTTATTCCATTTTTCAAATGCTATTCTTGCGCATAACGTTAATATTTACCCGTCTTCCGATTCACATGTAACATATCTAACGGGTTTTTACACTTTTCCTGAATTTATGGGAACCAGTGTACGCTTTGTGAGATAAAGAGGCAACAAGATGATGGGTCGGTAGGAAGCAAAGTTTTTCACTCTGATTAATATATCAAGTAATTTGAATATTTCTAAATTATTTTCTAAGATCTAGGAAATTAAAGAATTATTTTCAGATTCAAGAATATTTAGAATAAGAGATGAAGATGACTTATTGGCATTAACATAAAAAGGTTAATATATTATAATGTGTGTGTGTATAGTATTGACCTCTCAGATATAAAACATAGTTTAGATTTAGAAATAAATCTTATTCTGAAGGATTTTAATTTTCCGATATGTTTAAAGCATAAATATATTCTTGTAGGTTTAGTAAGCTTTGCATTTTGGGAAATAGTTCATTACTTACAATGCAGTTTGATACTTTTTCATATTCCAATGTCAGGTTTGTTCCTGATGCTTTCTCTTAGCAACTGGTGTAGAAACAAAAAGATTTTACTCTTTCTAACTGAATATAATAAGTTATTAATTGGAATATTCTATGGCCTGGTGCAAATGGATATAATAATTGTTTGTCATATTTATAGATATGTATTGCAATATATGGTGAACAAAAATTTTACTATTAAACAAGGAACAGAAGGAGAAAAGAATTTAATTTTGTAGATAATGGTTTTGAAATTCCTAGTACAGTCGCTCAAAAAAGTATCCGAACGCTATGGTCGATTACAGAATTCAGAAAAAATATCTGGCAACGATTTTTTTAGAAATTAGTGATCTGGCAACCTTCGTGTCATGTGACATGAAAGTTGCCAGATCACTAATTTCTAAAAAAAATCGTTGCCAGATATTTTTTCTGAATTCTGTAATCGATTATAGTGTTCGGATACTTTTTTGAGTGACTGTATCATCATAGTACGGGCTACATATAATAAATCTGACATAATACAATGTTTTGTTGTTGATAAAATATCTGAATGTCAAAGCTTCTTTCCTGCATGCTCAATTTCTAATAAGATTAAATGTAGAAAACAAATTCTAATGTATATACTTGCTTTCCACATAACACTGATAATGCTTTTGCAATACAATGTTATTGATAGTGATATATATTTATTAGCAGAAAAACTGACAATGGCTGGAATAGCTGAATTGTTTGCTTAGATCAGTGTCTCGCAAACTGTGTGCCGCGGCACAGTAGTGTGCCGCTAGAGATTTTCACATTGACACTAGATATTCCAAAGATTTCATTTTGATTTGACTTGTGTTATCGACGTGCTTTAATATCGACGTGCTATCGACGTGCTTTAATAAAAATCTTTCGGATTTTATCAACTGGAATCTTGTAAGTATTTATCAAGCTTTTTCCAAATTTTGGTATTAATTTTTGATTATTTCAAGCCATAGAATGGAAAAATATTTAAATCAAACACCGAGTTATGAATTAAAGAATGAGAGCAAATCTTCAAGTAAAACCAGGCTGATGACTTCAACAAAGCGCAAATATAATGACGATTACAGAGAGTTTGCTTTTATTCTTTTTAGGTGTGCCGCGGAAAAAAAATCAGATTCAGTGTGCCGCGGAAAAAAAATTAGATTCAGTGTGCCGCAGAGTAAAAAAGTTTGCGAAACACTGGCTTAGATATTTGCAATTGTTTCTCACAATGCCAAGGATCAAAGGGATCACATGAAGTTATAATGACTGTTTACCTGGGAGAAGTTAACTATAAACAAGTACATTTATATATTTACAAGGTAGAATTAAAAACAATAAAATCATATTACTTCTTTAACATCCCATATTCCTATGTAGGAGAACAGTTGTACATAAAAATCCTGCTGGCAGCTAATATGCAAAATCTGTATATATTGAAAAATTTCAAATTTTCAAATTCAAAATCTCTCTGATATTGGAAATGAGCCTAATTTATTTTCATCTGTTTTTATGTATGATTTATGTCAAAATTGAATTGCATGCTACAATTTCTTGCAGTAGTTCTTTTCAATGTAGGAAAACTATAGATCATATGGGATTGTAATGTGGGTTGAGTCAAAAAAAGTTTGCTTCAGACAACTCTTGGCTATAGACTTTCTTAATGTTAAGATTAACAAACTCTTTCACATGTAATTGCTTTCCAAAAAGCACTTATAGTGCTTTTGAAATATAGTATTATTGTTTTTGGCATAAACTTGGTAGCAGAAAAATTGACAAAGTTAGAAAAAGTTGCAATTTTTCTATTAGATACTTGCAATAGTTTCTCACATTGTAAAGGATCAAACATGGAGTTGTAACGGTTGTTCCATTGGGGAAAGACCACTTTAAACATGTACATTTGCATATTTACAAGGGAGAATTAACAACAATAAAATCATGTTACTTCTTTAACATTCCAAATTCCTCTATAGGAGAAGAATTGCCCATAACAATCCTATCAGAAGATGCTAATATGCAACTTTTAATTGCATTGACAGTGTTCTTTGAAGACAGTCAAGATAGTTTTCACTAGTTTTTGAAATTAAGTAAATGGGTTCTTCATGTAAAACCCTGTATGCTACAGTTACTTGAGTATAAGTATAAGCTCAAGTACCTTATCACTCAGATAATTCTGTCTCTTCTACTACCTTTTTTCCTAAAAGACTACTGTTAGTGTCCAAAAAAGACTGTTTAAAATGATCCTATTCTTCCTCAACTTCAGTAGTAAGCATACCATGACTGTCAAAATGATTAAGTAACCTGTCATGGTAAGCTTTGGCTATAACTGGGTCTTTCAGAGCTTCAGTATTAAAAGTAAATTTTTTAACCCTAGCACAACACTTTTTAAGTTTAAGTTGCAAGACACTTTTAACAAGGTAATGGTCAGATCCAGTTTCAGCTCCCCTATATGACCTGGTATTTCTGTTAATTAATATATAATCAATCATATTCTTATGCAGCCCATCAGGTGAAACCCATGTGTACTTATGTATGTCACGGTGTTTGTAATAAGTGTTAGTTATTCTGAATCCATTGAGTTTACTTACCTGTAGGAGACTTTGCCCATTGCCATTGCAGCTACCAATACCAAAAGGGCCTATTACTCCTCCCCAAAGGTCAGAGTCAGTACCAACTTTTGCATTGAAGTCACCAAGAACAAGGGTAATATCTCCTTTCTTGACAGAATTCAAAATATCCTGAAGTTGTTCATAAAACCTATCCTTCTCATCCTCATCGGCATCCTCAGTGGGGGCATAATAGCAGATAACATTCAAGTCTTTAACGCTTGTCTGAAATTTTGCTGTAAGAAACCTTTCATTAATGAATCATAGTAAACGGAAGAAAGCATCTTTTTTCTTGTGTCCTAAACCGAACCGTTTCTTTGTTTTAATGATAGGTTTGATTATCGTCCTTGAAATTCTTTCTCCTAAAGTTGGATTCTGAATTTCATCCAAATCATTTAATAATTCATGGTCGGCTTCGTGTCTCTTTTTAGTGTCTGTAGATTTGATGTAAGAAATGTCGTGCTTTTTGCAGGCTTTGTCCACACGGGTTAATACCAGGATCTCCTCGCATTAACCTTTTCACCAGTTTCATAAAAGGTCCACAATACTGGTAACCTGGAATGTGCATTTCGGGTGGATTAAACTTTTCTTGAATCCTGCTTACTATATCACCACCTTTTACAAATTTTCCTTTCTGTTTCACAAATTTATACTTCATTCTTCCACACGTTCGAAATCTACCTCGCATCATTACTCTTTTATTCGTTGATGTAACATATTCAACGTTATCCGTTAAAGTTTTCGTTTTACACTTTACACAATACATGCTTAATTTTTATATATAAAATTTTGCTTATAAAATAAAGTATAATGTATCACAGTTATCTGACTAGTTTAACGGCTGGACAAAAACAAAAAATGAAGAGTGCATTTGTAAATAAGAATCCTTTAATTTTAAGTATTGATCCACAGAAGAAAGGTAAAGACACTTTGAAACTGACAAAGAGACAAATCATAAACTGAAAAAATCTAAAACGCCAGTTCGACTTCGTTTCAGATCCACCTAGCTGTAAAACACAGCTAGGTGGATTTCTTCCGTTCTTAATACTTGCACTCGTAGCATTGGGAAAAGCAGCTGCAGTTGGAGCTGCGGGATATGCTGGTACTAAACTTGCACAAAAAGTTCTAGGAAAAGGACATATATACATATACATTCCTGGAAAGCAAAGAGCAGCTGGCTTATCTAAACATAAAAGAAAGGAAAAAGGTTTGTACATTCCAGGAAAACAAATAGCTCAGGGATTAAAAAAAAGAGCCATTAAGTAACTTAGATATCGAAAATATAATGAAAAACGAAAAAGGATTTCATGGTGTATACTCTATCGATTCTTTGCCAACAAAAATTTTCAAGAACGAAAATGGTATAGTGAACTTTGACATTTCCCGTGGTTCAGGAACTCATTGGGTAGGTGAGGGGCGGGAGTGGCTCAGTCGGTAGCGCGCCAGGCTCGTAATCTGTAGTTCCCAGGTTCGAGTCCCAGCTGGGTCAGCGTTGAGATTTATCTCCGCAAAAATTCCCCGCCATGCCCACGGTCAGTAGGAGACACCGATGGGCTTGGAAAGGCCGCCGTCCGTCGGATGGGACGTTAAGCCGTGGCCCCGTGTGCGGGAGAGCCATACCCTGTGCACGTTAAAGAACATGCTGGATGGCCTTGACAGGAGGCTACCATCTGTCTCCCAACAGCTGTTGCAGTGGGTCCCCTCCCCAAACCTTCTCTGAGCCTTCGGGGTCCATGTGACCTGTCCATTTAGCCCATGGTGTGCAAAAAAGTGCCGCTCAGAGGTAAAACAACCCAACCCAACTCATTGGATAGGTTATGTCAATGATGCGAAGTTAACTTACGTCGAGTACTTTGATCCACTCGGTTTATCGCCACCAGAAGAAATAAAACACTATTTACCTTCATCTTCAAAGCCGATCGTGTATAACTCTTCGCAAATTGAAGCAAATTACTCTGTAAAATGCGGCTACTATGCTTTGTCGACCTAATAGATGCCTATTACACTAAACGAAGGAATAATAACATAAGCCCATATGATATATTGTATCAGTTTCAACAAACTCCTAACGATCGGAATGAATTGTTGGTAACAACTAGCATATGAATACCACATAGTACTACACTACATTAATAAAGATGGTACTTATAATTACCAATTCCTCTACTATTACGGCATACAGTTTCGAAGATTTGGAAATTAATTATGAAACGCCGATCACACTCAATGATGAATACGAGATGGCACTGATCGGTAGCAATATGTGGTATTCTTGGTACAACATCAGTTTTAAATATAACAATAATACTCTGAAATACTTCAATGGAAGACAATGGATTAAAATAACTTTCCCGAATGGAATGTACGATATAGACCGATTTAATGATGTTTTAAAAAATGTCTTTGGAGATCCTAGCCCTATAATATTAGAAAGCAACCTCCCTACATTAAGATTTGTTATTCGTTTGGCAAGAGGATATAAAATAGATTTTTCTGAAGGAAAGTTGCGAGAAATTCTAGGGTTCGAATCGAAAATTATCGATGCCGCAAAAAACGAACGAAAGTTCCCACCCAACATAACAAGATGGGTCGGTCGCATTCTGATTCACTGTTCTATTGTCGAATCTTCCTATCTCAATAACCAGAAGAGCGACGTGTTGTACAGTTTCGTGCCTCAAACACCGCCTGGCAGTTTAATCGACACACATCCATTCTTCGCCATATATTTACCGCTGAATAAAACTGATTACATTTACAACGTTAGAATGAAAGTAACCGATCAGAACAATAAAGTAATTGACTTGAACAAGGAAAACGTGACTTATATGTTGCACATCAGACCCAAATAAAGATGAAGATACTGAAAAAGCGAATTAAAATATTTTATACAATTCCGTCACCTATCATTCGAAAAAACGAGAAAATATCCCCTAAGAGCAGAAATATTCTTAATCAGTTGATTTATAGAAATGGCCTAAAAATCATAAAGTCATAAAGTAAGTATAAGATGGACGTTGAAGCTACCTACTGGAATTTGTTTGAAGACTCAATAGACGATAATTCCACGACAAAATACGAGTACTTGGAATATCGGGAAGCCAATGTTAATGTTAAAAATCTCGAAAAATACGAAATATTTACCAAAGATATGGACGTTTTTCTACATCCGCACAACAGTTATATATGCACGTCAGAGCCAAAATACTGAAATCAGATGAGTCTGATATCGTCGGCAATGATGTAGTTACGATGGTCAATAACGGGTTCAAGAGAGCTCAATATTATATCAAAACAGAGAATTGGAAGATATTGAATTGCCAGTAGTGACGACCACAATTCACAACTTAATTGATTTTACCGAAGACTTTTCACACAGTGCTGCCACAAGTATGATGTGTTTCAAAGATACGGCAGATAGTTCAAAAATGAATAAGTATTTGTACGACGACGGAGGCGAAGATAAACTGAACACGAATAATAAGATAAAGGATTTTGCACAAGCGTTGAAGAAAAATCCTGAATTCAATCAAGGATTCTTGGACAGATGTGAAATTACAAAAAATAGTTAAAAGGTAAGTTTATTCTTACCACTGAATCGGCTGTTTAGATTCTGCCGAGACGTGGATAAAGTGTTCTGTGGTGTAAAACATACCATAATACTAGAAAAAAGTGACGACAAAGACATTATTCAGAGAGTTGGGGCTACGTTGTATAAATTTGAAATATCTCACGTATTTGGTTTATTCCAAAAGTGGAACCATCACTACAAGTACTTGCAAAACTAGAATCACAGTTAGCAAGCCCCAATCCACATGAAATCTTTTGGGAATCGTGCAAACTGTACAGATCTGATACTCGAAATGACTCTCATGTCAGTTGGTGGGTTACTACAACTCAAAATAAACCCGTCCATCTTTATGTCATCTTACAAAAGTCTAACCGATTAAATAATCAAACCAGAAACAATATGGTGTTTGATCACATGTTACTAGAACGGATTCAGATCAGAGTAAATAGCAAACAGTTTCCCGAACAAGAATTCGAGTGCAACTTTGAACCCAATAGTTTAGATTATGCGCAAGTTTGCAACAGCTTACTAGCGGCAAAAAATATGGATATCGACTCAGGTACACAAGTCAGTTACCACGATTTTATGAAACTGTATCCGATATTCCACTTCGATGTCAGCAAATACGAATCACGTTTATATGAATTATTCGTAACTGCTGATATAGAAATACGATTTAAATTAAATATAGCGCCAAATAAATTATAGCACATATATTGTGTAATTGTCTCAGAACGCAAAGCAACCCTGCAACCATTAGAGGGAAAACTGTTAGTCGTCGGCTAAAAATTCCAAAGCCAAAATTCAGAATAACAGATGTTTGCCAATACTTTTCCGATCGATATTCAGATATGTAGGAAAAATTACTCTCGGACTGCTTTGATTTCTCTAAACTTTGCCACATATCACATAATATTCGGTGTCTGAAATAATTCTGCTTTTGTAAATTTTAGCTATGAAGCATTAAATGAACGTTGTAAGAAAGCATAATAAAAACGTTGTTAGCAAAATGTCGCTGATGGTTTCTTTAAAAAAGTTCACACAATCTCCACAGAACGTCTATAAGATATCTAAGATGAGCAGTAGATATGCATGGGTCATCTTCGATATCTTATAGACGTTACGTAGAGATTGTACTTTGTGTTGGGTTTAAAGAAGTAGGTAGTACTCAAATAATTCTGCCTTTGTAAATTTTAGTTATGAAGCATTAAATGAACGTTGTAAGAAAGCATAATAAAAACGTTGTTAGCAAAATGTCGCTAACGGTTTCTTTTTAAAAAAAAATCCATTCGTGACTTCACGGAGACTACTCGAAGACAGGATATCCTGTTTCAGCATTTCCTATTTCCTGTACAGATAGCAATAAACAAAAGATCTTAGTACTGACTTAGCAAGTGTTACGAGATTCCGAAATTTGTTATTCTAGCATAATAAAGTGTGAACTCTAAGGATGAGCACTAAAGAAAAATGCGTTAACTGCGGCAAATTTGTTCGTAAATCTAACCTTGCACGTCACAGGAAAACTGCGTGTATTTCTCGTCTATTTAAGAAATGTGAATATTGCGACTCCAGCTTTGATAGAAATGATAATTATAGAAGCCATCTGAAAGATTATCATATAAAAACAGATAATGCTTTTAGAAAAACTTTTCGTATATACAAAGTAGATAACATAGACGTGCGGCAAAATATAAAATGTTTTCTGGTGAACAATAAGTGGAAACGTATTATCGGTAAAAAAAACTCGCCCAACCTCTAAAAATTAGAATCATATTGCACGTAAAATTTAAAAACGTCACGAATTTCGAAAGGCAGGAAGAAAGAGTTTCAGGATATTTTTCAACAAGTAACGAAATAATCACTTTGGCTGATAATTTAAGCTTACTTCTGAAATATTCGTATGAAAAATTCGATAACGATATCGAAAGTTTTATCAAACAGGGAAGCGGATGGGTGTTCGACAATATTATTTCACTGGAAATTCAAATGTCACAATACAATGCAGTTGGAGCATTTTTCATAGATTTGCCAAATCATTTAAAATTTACCAAAGGAATAGTCAATGTTCAAAACTCTGACAATAAATGCTTTCTGTGGTCAATATTTTCTGCTTTACATCCAGCTAATGATAATCCTCACCGTGTGGAAAACTACAGACATTATGAAAATGATTTGGACACATCATCGCTGACTTATCCAGTAACCATCAATCAAATTCCAAAATTCGAGGAATTAAACAACTCTCTATCAACGTAATGGTTTCTAAGAAAAATGGCATAGAAACGTTATATATTTCAAAGAATCGTGCTAAAAAACCTATACAACTGTTACTTTTAAAGAAAGGTACCGATTCCCACTGCTGTTGGATAAAAACTTTCAGCATATCTTTCCAAACACCATGGTGAATCTTTCCCTTTTCCATACTGTCTTCAAAATTTCTGCAGAAAAGATTTACTAGATAATCACATCAATGATGGCAAATCAAACAAACTGCAAACTATTAAATTTTCCACACAAAATTCTATGAAATTCCTTGCAATCAAGAATAGTTTGAGACATCAGTACGTAATATATGCAGATTTTGAATGGTTCCCAAAATATTCCAGATGCGAAATTAACCCATGTAGGATACGAACTAAATATTTAGTACCATCGGGGTTTGCATATATCATAGTTGGCGCAGATGGAAAACTAATAACAACCAGGAAGTATAGAGGCGAAAACGCAATAGAGCGATTTTTAAATGAAATGATCGGCGCCGAAAACGTGATAAAAACTTTAAAGAAAAACAATATTAAAATGACTTATTTTAATTGGCAGAGTTTTAATGATGCGAAGTGTTGCCACATTTGTGGGAAAACACTGGAAAGCGATAAGGTGAGAGACCACGATCATTTAACGGGAAAATTCAGAGGTGCTGCTCACAACAAATGTAATCTGCAATACAAAATTTCAGAAGATATACCTGTATTGTTTCATAACCTCAAGGGATTCGATGGCCACTTCATAGTAAAAGAATTGTGGAATTTTGGTAAAATGAGGAAAATTTCGGTCATACCCCAGACTACTGAAAAATACATATGCATAAAATTCGGCCTAATTAAATTTATTAATTCGTACATGTTTCTCAGCACTTCACTGGATTTTCTGACAAAAAATGCGAATAGTTTCCACATATTAAATTAATATTGTGAAGAAAATAATTTGAATGAATTCCAAAAGCAACTTTTGAAGAACAATGGTAGTTTTTCCTACGACTATTTGGAAAATAGCACTCAGTTTTTGCAAACAGCGCTTCCATCGAAAAAAAAATTCCCAAATAACGAACAATACGAAAGAGCAAAAAATCTGTGGGAACACTTTTCCATAAAAACTTTCAGTGAATATCACGATCTATACATGCTCACTGACGTATTACTGCTCGGATATATTTTTAAAAATTTCAGGACTTCTTGCATGAATTATTACAAACTCGACCCTTGCCATTACTTCAGCTGTGCTGCTCTGTCATTCTCTGCCTGTTTGAAAATGACTGAGGTAGAGCTAGAACTTATAAAAAACGACGTTTTTCTTCATAGAAAGAGCATTACGAGGAGGAATATCTCTAGTGTCTAAAAGGTTTGCACGATCCAATAATCCTTTTCTAGAACAATAAGAGAGTAGCAAACCACAAAACTACATCATATATTTCGACGCGAATAATTTATATGGGTGGGCAATGTCTCAACCTCTCCCAATCGGTAATTTCAAATGGGTAAGCGACATTGACGTCCTTAGTATTCCAGACGACAATGAAAAAGGTTATTTTTGCGAAGTTGATTTAAAATATCCAACACGTCTGCACGATTTACACAATGATTTCCCCTTGGCTCCCGAAAAATTAAAACTCAGTGATCGCAACATCTCATTCCTAATACCAAATCTGTTTGATAAGCAAAATTATGTAGTTCACTACCGGTTACTTAAACTCTATGTAGAACTGGGACTAAGAGAGAAAAACGTTCGCAGAAGATTAGAATTTGATCAACAACCGTGGTTGAAACCTTACATAGATTTTAATACAACAAAACGAATGGACGCCACCAATAATTTTGAGGAGGACTTTTTTAAACTGATGAATAATGCAATATATGGTAAAACGATAGAAAACAAAAGAAAAAGAATAAATTGGCTCATTGTTACTACTGAAAAGAAGTTAAAAGAATTAATGGCAAGCCCCAGATACATTTCTTGTCCTAAATTAACAGAAAATTTCGTATTTGTTCATATGGAAAAGAAGAATATTACATTAGTCAAACCTTATTATGCAGGTGTGACGATTTTAGAATTGAGCAAATTACACATGTATAACTTTTTCTATAATTTTCTGAAACCAAAGTTTAATGCAGAATTAATATTTAGAGACACTGATTCGTTTTGCTTCGATATTAAGACAAATAACATCTACGGAAAATTAACCTCTGATTGCTTTGATTTCTCAAATTTTCCCGAAGACCACCCATTATTCAATACCTCAAATAAAATAGTTCCAGGAAAATTTAAAGATGAATTAAAAGGTTTCCAATTAAGGAGGTCGTTGCACTACATTCAAAATTATACTCTGTAGATGGCCCGATTTCAAAGAAATCAGTGAATGGTTTTAAAAATGAATTTACTCACGATAAATATCGTCACTATCTCTTTCAGAAAAGAATTTTAAGTACCAAACAAATAGAATTTCGATATCTACACCATGATATGGAAATATTTGAAATTACGAAGATTGGATTGTCTCATGAATATACCAAAAGAATAATTGATACAGATGGCATTAAAACGTATGCCTTTGAGAATTTTTGAATTTCAGATATGTATGACAATATAGATGATACATTTATAAAACAATCAGCTGAAATATAATAAATCTGTAAAGAATGTGTAAAAAAATTAAATGACCTAAAAAACAGTTATTACTTACTGTCGTGCCCTCAGGAATTGATCCTGCGGACACGACTTGGGCTAAAAGGTCCTTGAATATGTTTTTCTCGAAGTGTGAACAAAGACCTGGTTAGTCATCGCGGTTCCAAGAACTTACCAGTTCAACTGGATGACACCAGTGTCCGGCATCGCCCCAGGAGCCAAGAACTTCCGGACCCAGAGTTCGGACCCGCCACCAAAGAGGCCGAATAGGCGGAGCGATGCCCCCGACGTCCAATGGCAAGCGCCCGCGTCAGCTTACGACGCTGACCACCGCTAGAGGTCGGTGTGGAGAGAAGCGGCAATTTTGAACTGCTCAAGAGTAGAGAAAGGACTTGTCTCCAGGTGTTTGGACAGCGAAGACGTCTTTTCTTGGCCGGGAATCGGCAAGGTTTTAATCTACCTAGTTAGTTAGAACTGTTTTAATTTTTCGTCTAGCTATACCTAGGCGATGGGCCTTCAACGGACAGTGCTGATCTTCGCAACAAAGGCTCCTGCAGCGACCACCTCATCCAACAGGTAGGGTCACCCTCATTCATAAATCTGGTATCCCTTTCCACAAAGTCTGCTAACCGCCACTGTGTTCTGGGGAATAGCCCCGTACTTGGACTTTAGAGCTGGTAGCTCAGCCACATGAACAGACTTTCGCCTAAACGGTTTGGCGTCTAATTGTAAAGGCGGTCATCGCCTGAGAACTAGTAAGTTCGGCTGTATTCCCCGAAGGGAACTCCTGGTCCTGAAGTTTATTTTCGCAATGTACTATAAATAAATTATGTTTAAATGGTAATATCTGACTCCTCCCTGTCTTTTCCAAGATTGAGTCACGTTTGGGTTATTGCAGAGGTTTCCTTCTCGAAAGTCTGCACAAGTAACAGCACGGCCAAAATAGAACGGGAGGGAGTCAGAAATTTAATGACGGACCGCCCTCATAAGAAAGGGGGGTTCACGTCAAATTGGTGTCGTGACCCAGGATTTTCGAACCTGAGTATTATTGCGGTTAGAAAGAAAAATACGTCAAATTAGCGCCGTGACCACGGATTAGCTTCAAATTGGTTTCTGTGACCCAAGTATGTTCGAACCTGAGTTTATTGCGGCTAGAAAAAGAGTATAATTAGAGATTGCAAAATTATTGTGTTGAAATGTGGCAGTAGCAGAATGTGAAGAAAATTAAGAATGTTAAATATTGTGATTTTAGTGACTTCAGTGATTTAAATTGTGATTTTAGTGAGAACTGTATACTATGTTTTGAGCGAGGAATTTCAGGAGCATCTGTTAAAACAAGTGTTATATTGAAGTATAGAAAGTGATTTGAATTAAATGTTTAGTGCTAAGAAATAAGTATAAGACTATAGCTAGGCCCAGGTGTAGAGTGTATGAAGGAAGTATTAGAGATTTCGACTAGGGACTATATCATGATATTTTAGATAGGAGTGATTTTTTTTTTCCTTGTGTTACTGTTAAGTTGCATTTCTGTGTGCGCCTCCATTGCACTTAGGAGGTACAAAAAACCCAACACACAGCACAACATACAGCACACGGGGAATGGCGGGACAAATAAGTGGAAACACCAAAAGGTTTAATTAGGATATAGCGTGTAAGATGTTGATTATTGTACAGATAAACTAATTTGAGAATTGCTCAATTTTATATGTGTATTACATTGTTAAGATTTTTAGTTAAAAATTAATGGAGTTAGTAAGATATGTGTGAATTAAGTAATCGTGTGAGAGAGATAATTATTGATGCGTGATATAGATAGAAATTGTTTTAAAGAGATTTTCGAGGTTGCTTAACAGTTTGTGGTTTGTTACTGTTGTTATTAGAGATAAGGCTTCAGTATATTTTTGAAAAGTTTTCATTGTATAGAAATGCTTAAGATTATCGTAAGAGTTGTTAAATTCGGAGATTGTGGTTTAATGCAGTTTAAAAACGTGTAATTTGTTTTGAAAAGTTTTCTGATGAGTTAATCGGTTAAACGATGTCGAGAATTAGTGCTAAGAGTATATAATAGTGGAATCCTTTGTAGTGAAGTTTTGCACGAAAGTGATCACTGCCCAGTAGCTCAATTGGATAGAGCGGCTGACCCACAATCAGCAGGTGTAGGGTGCGGATCCCACCTGGACATATCAGCTTTCTTAATTCACTACACTGCTCGAGTGTCATAGTTTTCTTTTGAGGAAGGAGTATCGCAGATAGTGATAGAGTTCAGTGATTTTTGTGTGTGTAATTAAAGTTAAGAATTTTAAGTTAAGTTAGATAGCCAGTTAATAGGTTTTTGTTTGTGAAGTTAGTGAAGTATCAAGACTGTAGTTTGAGATAGTAAGAGTCTTACGAGATATTCAGAAGGTTTTGTGAAGTGTTGGTTGAAAGGTTAAGACATTGAAAAAATATTGTATTAAGGTGTTATTGATTAAGAAGTATATTGCAGTCGGATTGAGTGATAGTAGATAAAAGTGTATAAGTTGGTATAATTATATATCTGGTATTAGAGTTTAAAGAAAATTATAATGGCACATGGAATATTGTATACGTCTGCACACGGCACTAAGTATCCACAGCATAAGAACCGTAGTAACTCATTTGGCAGGAATGCTAGGCATCATCAGAAGGAATGTTTCGAGTGTGGAAATTTTGGCCATTTTGCCCGAGACTGCACCAAGAAGAGGAATTTAAATGTTAAGCATTACCAATACAGTGGTCCCGATAGTTACACTGAGCATTGCCCCCCACACTCTGCCTACTCAGGACAAAAACAGGCTTTTAATAATCCAGCAAAAATTTCGGAATCAAAAACTTTGGCATTTTGCCCTTCAGAACATTTAGACTGCTACAATCTCGAGAAACGCCAGCAGGAAGAAACCCCCTCGGTCAGTTTAATTAAGCAAACCCCATTGTACCAAATTTTGGAAGCTGAGCTAGGACCACCCCCCATGCATTGGAGTAAAGTAGAAGACATCGACGTCCTTCGAATGGTGGCAACCGTTTTTACCCCTCTGGGATTAGAGCAAGATGAGGAAGTGCGCGATTTAGTGGAAGTTGTGTTCGACATTAAAGGTCTCAGGGATATAATTTTTGATGTTTTAAAGAAGCAAAGGTTAGCTCAGGAGAGGGAGGCGACACAGGAAAAATCGAGAAGTGAGGATGGGAATCGAACCCCCGTAGAGGAACCGTCAGAGAATGGAGGGAAGTCACTTATAATGACAACTTGCAGTAATGAAGAAGATATAAATAGGGATAGAAAGAGTTTCGAGGCATTAGATAATACTATGGAGGTAGATAGCCAAGTGGACAAGGAACAGAATAATGGGAAGATAGAAGAGATAGTTGAAAAGCAAGTGAATGTATTGGATGCGAAACCGTTTCTAGAATTAGAAGAGTTAGTGCCCCTCCCCGAAGCTGTAACTGAAGCAGCAGAATTTGTCGTCTCCGACTGTAGCCCTGAGACACAAGTTGATACAGAGGAAGAGATTCCAACAGAAGTAGGAGTTTTGGCGCCCCCTCCCGAAGCCGGAAATGAAATCTCAGAGTTTGTCGCATATGACTGTAGCCCTCTAATCCGAACGGACACAGATGAAGCTGACCCAGACATACATACAGCAGACAGCAGCACGGAAGAAAATATACTGATTATTTGCACGCCCCTCCCAAATAACTTGGAAGAAAAACCCCCCGAAGTGTCACTCAACGCTCTGCAGCCAGACGTAGAATGCACAACCTCCCTTTCATGTTTTCCTGCTGAGGCGGAAATCGCCACCTGCTGTACGGACAGATTGGCTGAAGAATCAGCACCACCAAAGGCTCGATTTGTCATGCTAGAAACCGGTAGCCACATCGAGAGAGATCAGCCCCTACCTCGGCCAGCCCTAACTAACCCTCCTAGCCGCCGATTTGCAGAGGAAAATAACCAAGAGATATTGATAGGTAGCACACAGGTCCCCGAGAAAGGACAGAAGCGTAGTTTGAATGCGCATAAGTTTGAAGTAAAGAAAAGTGTAACGTATGTGTGTAAGATGGGACCAGAGAAACGATCATTTAGCAAGGGTTTACCAGTAAGAAGAGTTAGGAAGAATTTTAGAGGTGGATTGAAATTTAGTAGAGTAACTAAATGTAAGTTTTGTAAGGAAAAGAGCGCCGTTAATTCGCACAGAATGAGTGTCAGGATCAGAGAGGCCAGGTATATCCAAGTATTAAGAGCAAGTAAATTAGTTAAGCAATGGAAGACTAGAAGAAAAAAAGGGAGAACTAAATATTAGTTGTGTGGGTGGAAAAGTACAATCACAAAGTAGCAACGTATCCCCTCACAGAGACAGCGAAAGTATTAGCGTATCCGCAGAATTCGCCTTGGGGACTAGGATTTTGACCAGCCAGCCGCCCAGAAACACGCGCAGGGATCGTCCATCACCGCCAGTTGCTGTTGCCACCGAAGATCAAACTTATCGGCGCCGCAGCGGCTCATCAACGGCAGCGCGCCTGCAGCCGATCAGAAGAGAGCGGAATGCAAAACAAGTTCTCCCCCACCCCCGCGCACGCTACTCAGGAGAGACGAAGGACACGGGCAGCTATGACGCAACAACCAGCGCGAAGCGAGTCTTCGGCGCTCGCATCTCCGTGGTGACGTCAGCTGCTCATTCTCGGAATGGAGTCGGAAGCATAGAACGCTCACGCGAGAAATCGAGAGAAGTTCTCCCGTGCGCGGTGGCCCGGCCGCAAGCAGATGGTGACGCTTTGGGAAACCTGGCGGGACAGCAGGTTCTACGCACTCCCCCCACACACACAATCAATCAATCAATCAGCCGGAAGGAACGAAGCAGCTATTTGAAACAGTGTAGACCGAGTGCAACATTTGAATAATAGACTTGAGATTTGAGAAATGACTATAAATGATTTTGTTATCAGAGATTTGAGTTTTTGAGAAGTAATTTTGTTACTATTAAATGATTTTTTTTTTGAGAAGTATTTTTGTCACTATTAGATGAATTAATGGAGAGATAATTTGAGATGATTATTGTCAGAATAACTTGAAAAAAAAATGATTTTGTTATCAGAGATTTGAGTTTTTGAGAAGTAATTTTGTCAGGATTAAATGAATTGATGGAGAGAATTTTTGATGATCATTATAAGAGTAATTGTAGATGATTTTGCTATTATAGGAGTAATAGTTAGATGATTTTGTAGTATAAAGTGTTTTACTGAGAAAGGATTTTTGTTTTATTGTTGGAATTGTAACTAACTTCAGGAAGTTCTTGCTAATTAGAAGTGTAATCTGTACCATAAGATTGTTAAGTTCTATGTAACAGTGAGTCACGTGGCGGTAAGCACGAAGACAGACTGTGTGTTTGCAACTTGAGTACATGTGGAAAGCCAGATTGGTGACCCTTTTCCCTGTTTTCTCTATTTCATGTGCTGTGGAGCCTCCTGCAACCGACGCCCACCAGAGCGGCCCAGCCGGACCCCAACTGTGAATCACTGGACTTTCTTGGTGTTGTGCAACAATATGAACTGTGTGACCTCTTAGACTGTTTGCAACAGATGGACTCATGAAGGAAAGGCCAGATTCCAGATCGTGATGGGTGACCCTGGAGATCATCTTCAACAATATAGTGCCATCTTCAGTGCAGTACGGTCAGTGACCTTTTCCCTGCCCCGCCTGTCCTCCTCTCTCGCTAAAGGGGGATAGGTGTGTCGTGCCCTCAGGAATTGATCCTGCGGACACGACTTGGGCTAAAAGGTCCTTGAATATGTTTTTCTCGAAGTGTGAACAAAGACCTGGTTAGTCATCGCGGTTCCAAGAACTTACCAGTTCAACTGGATGACACCAGTGTCCGGCATCGCCCCAGGAGCCAAGAACTTCCGGACCCAGAGTTCGGACCCGCCACCAAAGAGGCCGAATAGGCGGAGCGATGCCCCCGACGTCCAATGGCAAGCGCCCGCGTCAGCTTACGACGCTGACCACCGCTAGAGGTCGGTGTGGAGAGAAGCGGCAATTTTGAACTGCTCAAGAGTAGAGAAAGGACTTGTCTCCAGGTGTTTGGACAGCGAAGACGTCTTTTCTTGGCCGGGAATCGGCAAGGTTTTAATCTACCTAGTTAGTTAGAACTGTTTTAATTTTTCGTCTAGCTATACCTAGGCGATGGGCCTTCAACGGACAGTGCTGATCTTCGCAACAAAGGCTCCTGCAGCGACCACCTCATCCAACAGGTAGGGTCACCCTCATTCATAAATCTGGTATCCCTTTCCACAAAGTCTGCTAACCGCCACTGTGTTCTGGGGAATAGCCCCGTACTTGGACTTTAGAGCTGGTAGCTCAGCCACATGAACAGACTTTCGCCTAAACGGTTTGGCGTCTAATTGTAAAGGCGGTCATCGCCTGAGAACTAGTAAGTTCGGCTGTATTCCCCGAAGGGAACTCCTGGTCCTGAAGTTTATTTTCGCAATGTACTATAAATAAATTATGTTTAAATGGTAATATCTGACTCCTCCCTGTCTTTTCCAAGATTGAGTCACGTTTGGGTTATTGCAGAGGTTTCCTTCTCGAAAGTCTGCACAAGTAACAGCACGGCCAAAATAGAACGGGAGGGAGTCAGAAATTTAATGACGGACCGCCCTCATAAGAAAGGGGGGTTCACGTCACTTACCACTAATAATAGACTTTCTACCAAAGCCTAAAATTCCCCAACACTTTATCCAACAGTACTTTTTTTTTTATAGAAATCATGAATCTTAAGCCAATCAAGATCCTTATTGCAGATATATGCCGCTACAGCGGAAGAGGTCGGGTCGTGGTGTTATTTCTGACACTGGTAAAATAAGTCAAGTTTTGTAGAAAATGATTCGGACGAATACTAAGCAATCGTCACGCCTATGATGGCAATAACCCACAATTGAGTAATCACAAATGGAGTTGCATTGCGAAGAGATTCATTCCACTATTACTTTCATATCTTTATCTCCTTTTTGAACCGAGTGAGCCAACCATTGCTCAGAGCCAAACAAGATTGCATTTCCATTAGCATCAACAAGAAGTCTCTCAGAATGCATTCATTACGTCATATTGCGAGATTTGAACAGAAAGCATCGCTATTATAAGCAAAGCATCGCTTTCACAGTAGCAATGACCCACAAATGCTGAGCACGAAATAAGTGTATATAAAGAGACTAGATACAACGTGAGAGAAACGGGGGGGGGGGAGAAAGAAATGAAGAGTTTAGAAACTCTCCCATATGAATTCAGCTTTTCTTTCCCCTCAATGCCTGAGTGATTTTTTAAGTCTTTATTAATTAATATAAAGATGTGTCCAACAGAGCTTCAATCAGCTCCAGTGTCACGGCAAATGTTTGGAGCAGTAGCCTTCCCCACAAAGAGATTATCAGCAGGGCTTATTACTAACATTTCCTGCAGACCTCATGCCTGTAGTCGGTGACCCCCCTCTGCAATGTATACTGTAAACAACAGCCTACATCGATGCTGCAATAGACCCTGTGGATGGGAAAAAAACCAGACGGACCATTTTGACCGACAACAGGTGGCTTTTTCCTACTAATGTCTAATTAACTTAAAAAGTGTAATTTGTCCTCATCCTTACTGGAACGTACAAAATCCATACATTCACAGATAGCACCCAAAAATCTATTTTTTCCATCATATCTTTCTCCCGCAGCCCTCGAAAACCTCATTTTACCTGTTGATTTTGAACTGTCATATTTTTTTAAAACTAATTTCCCAAACTGTCTTGCTTTTCTCGATTTATCCTATTTTACCGAATTTTACACCCCAACAGCCCAATAATTCAGTGAAGTGTTGATAACTGCAACATTTTTCCAACAAAACCCCACTCGTGTAGCACGCAGAACGTCTTCCCAAAAACCACGTCGACGCTCACCTCCCCAAAAGTGTCCCATATGTTAACATGGGATTCCCTATACTTTAACATTGTTCCAGAACTCTCATTTACTATACTATTAATATCATTTCACCGAATTTGAGGTCGTTAAAGCGAGAATCTGCAGCGCATAGATCTCCACCTCATTGCATGATTGTTTGCAGCAGCAAAGGCCCAAGGAATCGAGTGCATCCCCAACACGTAATTGTATATAAATGTAAATAAACTGCGTCGTCCATATACTATTCCCGTGCTTGATATGTTGGACACTTTTCTTCACTTGGCGCAGCAAGTCTGTGGCATATATCGGTACGGATGTAACAATCCGCGAACCTGTGATTTCATCTAAATAAGGGTGAAAGCAATTAAGGGACTAATTAATCGTCCTCTACTATAGAGTGATTAATCGTTTGTTGTCGGGCCCAACACGATATTTGGTGCAGTTCAGTCTGCAGCATACGTAATTGCACGTGACAAAGTAAGAACCTTAGTCGTTCCCTTACTACCGCCCACTACAGACACTACCCATGTCAGAAGCTTTTATTAAGAATACAACTCATTACATGCGGTTATCCTATTAAGAAAATATAAAGAGCAACTGATTAAAACTAATCGCTGTTTTAGGGAGGAAGAAATATGTGGAGTTGGAATTCTTAGAGCGCATGTCATTCTCCCAATCAGAGTTGGGTTGGGTTGTTTTACCTCTGAGCGGCACTTTATTGCACACATTGGGCTAAATGGCCAGGTCACATGGACCCCGAAGGCTCAGAGAAGGTTGGGGGAGGGGACCCACTGCAACAGCTGTTGGGATACAGATGGTAGCCTCCCGTCAAGGCCATCCAGCGTGTTCTTTAACGTGCACAGGGTATGGCTCTCCCTCACAAGGGACCACGGCTTAACGTCCCATTCAACGGACGGCGGCCTTTCTAAGCCCATCGGTGTCCCCTACTGACTGTGGGCAGGGCGGGGAATTTTGCGAAGATAAATCTCAACGCTGACCCAGCTGGGACTCGAACCTGGGAACTGCAGATTACGAGCCTGGCGTGCTACCGACTGACCAACCCCCCCGCCCCTTCCCCATCAGAAGATTTGATTTAATTCACGGCCCAGTACAATGTGTCACCAGATTGGAAAATATTGTGGAATAATCTTTATGACAAATCCACGAACTGAATTACCAATAGAGTTCTAAATGTGAAGCGACTAGGAAGAGAGAGTAAATTGTACAGATTAAAAATGTGAAAAATCTGTCTTCTTATAAATCATCAAAAAATAAAAGTAAAATTGATATATCAAAATGAAATCACTTGCTCAGTTCATCTCAACTAAGGAAATACGTCACCAGTAATTTTTGTTTAATTCATTAGAGAAATCCGTTTTGTCTACCTATCTTCCTTTGAAGTGACATGAATTAATTGATTTAAAACTGGGCTTTATTTTTTACTTTTATTTTTTAAATGCATTCAGATTTATCTCATCTAACTAAAGTTCTGACCTCTGTGAGAAAGGGGACATTGAAAGTCTTGGAAAGGCAGCCATGCATTGGATAGGACTAGAGTTCGCAACATGGGGTACGCGAACCCCTTGGGGATACATGGTAAAATTTTTTGGGGAGTACGCCGTGAGAGCGCAAATGTCGCTAGATCTAGTAACAAAGTCGCTAAGTTGGCAACACTGTTGTGCTTGATGTCATTTTTGTGTTTATCGATATATATAGTTTATGAATACAAAATTTAATGTGTATATATATGTTTTATTCCCATTGTTATACTATAACTATAGTTTTATATATCTATAGAAGGGATACAGTCGCTCAAAAAAGTATCCGAACACTACGGTTGATTACAGAATTCATAAAAAATATCGGGAAACGATTTTTTTTAGAAATTAGTGATCTGGCAACCTTCGTGTCACGTGACACGATGGTTGCCAGATCACTAACTTCTAAAAAAATCGTTGCCAGATATATTTTCTGAATTCTGTAATCAACCGTAGTTTTCAGATACTTTTTTGAGCGACTGTACATGTCTGTTTAGAACCCTCAGAAACTTGACAGATGGTGTAGAAGAGCACCAGATTTTTAAATGTCTAGGGAGAACAATCTCCCTAGATTTTAAAAGCAAGAGTGAATATTTTCCTGCCTCAGAAGTTCATTACTGTTCCCCATACTGCAGGTCATTCAGAAGGAAGATTCAATTGGTGCGTGGCGACTGCGTCCCACAAGAAGTAGTGCTCCGAATCGAGACATACTATGAAAGGTTATTTTTTTTTTCCAATAAGAAGAGATTAAAAAAAACAGTTCTTTTTTCATCTTAGTCAAGACAGACAACAGATTTAGCAATATTGGCAACTGAAAGCGATGTAGGAAATTCCTTTGAATACTCTGGTGTCATGGATATATTCGTTCATTTAAAAGCTCACTGAATATGTTTTTAAAAACTTGGATTAATTATTATTTAGATTAATAGATAATTTTTATCTTTTATGCGCCTTTTTTTCTATGATTTGTTTTTAAATTTGATAGATCACACGAAACGTTTTCGTATATATATATATTTTTCTATTCTTCGTTGAGAGTATAATACATACCGGATGATTTGAGATGTATTAAAAATACGCGATTTTAAAACTTCTAAATTCTTTATACAATGAATCTCTTTTGTTGCGATCTTATGCAACCACGGCAATTCCCGGTTCCGCTTGTACAGCACTACCTGGTTATGAAAAGCCGTGCTTATCTAGAGCTGGGGGCAAGGAATACGCCCTATAGGCGCACCTCAACCCCAGCCTCACATGGTAGCAGTCCTATAGAAGGAAAGCTGACCACCGGAGGAAACCTTACTTTAATCTATTCCCCGGTTAGCCATGAACGAGGATATATAGATCCAAGTTCGATCGGCGTCCGGGGTGGAGACTCTTAGTAAGACCCAGACTTTTTGGACAGCTCGTGCCTACAGGCGGGTTCAGACCTTTCGGCAGAGCCGTCGAACAGACCACACAGGTCTCCTGAGAGGTGAGGTCTCCAACGCCGTCACCACCCGACCGGCAATCAAGCCGGCCAGCAGCGTCTTCAACCTCGGTTGGCTTCAGCAATGCTCCAGCCGGGGACCACCCCAACCGGCAAAACCTTGGAATGCTCCAGCTGGTGCCCACTACAGCCGGCAAATCCTTTGGCCTGCTCCAGCTAGGGATCATCCCGACCGGCAATGCCTCCTCAGCCGGGTTGCTGGGCCCTAGGCCCCCCCCACCACGACAAGGTGGTCCCCTATTGGGGGGGGGGAAATTCTTTATACAGGGTGATTCAAAACTTATCGTTCAAATTTCGTGGGGAGGTAGGGAATACGTCAGGAAACCGATTTCACATAGGAAAGAATGTCCGCCAATGTACGCATGCGTATGTAGAGGGCGCTGTGTGTACCCAACCAGTGTACAGCTCGCCTGACCACTCCCACTGTCATCAGTGTACGAGCTGACTTACTAGTGATAAGATGAATCGTTTTACGCATCAAGAGCTAGCGGATATGCATCTCGCATATGGGGCAGCTGACGAAAGCGGCCGCCGAGCTAGGCAAGTTTACGAAGACCGATACCCCAACAGAAGAATACCGCAGCATCAAATGTTTGCACGTGTGCATCGCAATCTGCGCGAACGTGGTTCACTGCACAGCAACATGCAGGATACGGGGAGAAGACGACTGACGCGGACTGTCAATGTCGCAGAACAAGTCCATCGAAGATAATCCGAATACCAGCACACGAGCTATTGCTCAGCAGCTTGGGGTCTCTCAGTCAGCAGTGTGGTGGATACTTAAGAGGAACGTGTGCATCCTTACCATCTGCAAAGGGTGCAATTACTGCATCCTGACGATTACAGAAGCGTGTGGAATTTGCACAATGGTTCATGCAGAAAGGTGCCGTGGACCCCAGTTTTCCAGCTTCTGTCCTTTTTACAGATGAAGCTTCATTCACTCGTGAAGGTGTGTTCAATACACACAATTCACATGTGTGGGCTTACGACAACCCGCATGGTACGAGAAGTCACGCTGTGCAACATCGTTTTGCCATAAATGTGTGGGCTGGAATCATTGGTGACTGTTTGTTGGGACCTTACTTGCTACTGCCCCGATTGGATGGCCGGAAATACCTAATATTTCTCGAGACAGTGTTACCGACTTTTCTGGGCACTGTTCCTGCGCATATCCACCGAGATATATGGTATCAACATGACGGGGCTCCAGCCCATAGCACAATTGTTGCGCGTGATTACCTGAACCGAACATTCGGAGCTCGATGGATCGGTAGAGGTGGACCGATCGCTTGGCCACCCAGGTCACCTGATTTATCGCCCATGGATTTCTTTTTGTGGGGGGCCATGAAAGACCATGTGTACGAGACCCCCGTCGACAGTGAAATGGACCTTGTTGCACGAATAGTGGCCGCCGCAAGCATTGTCCGTGATATGCCAGGCGTTTTTGAAAATGTTCGGCGGTCAATGCAACGGCGCTGTGAATCCTGTGTCCGTGTAAATGGTCGCATTTTTGAGCACCTACTGTGAACCTGTACTTTACCTTGTTGGAATAAAAGTCACATTCGTTACCACTTAACTGTACTGTTTCCTTGTGTTCACTTGTCCATTTTGTTCATGTAGATGACGTTTGCGGACATACTTTCCTGTGTGAAATCGGTTTCCTGACGTATTCCCTACCTCCCCACGAAATTTGAACGATAAGTTTTGAATCACCCTGTATATTATTGTAACCTAAGTATTTGGGAAAATGAAGACATGAAAAGGGCGTCATTCTTTATCTTGCCTCAGGCTCCAAATAAGTCTCGGGCTCGGCCCTGTGCGGGTGACTACGTCATGGTTTCTGTGCTAACAAGAGAGAGAAGTTTCCCGTCGGGAGAGGGGAGTGAGAACTCCCTGGTAGATTCTATTGTTTTTGCAAAGTTCTGTTTGAATAGTTGCCATGTTGATATCAGAGTTCGTTTGTCCCTTCAAGACTTTCAATGCTAGTGGAACGGGAGGGGGGTACTTTTCACAATACAATGCTAATGCTTCTGCTGATTCGTATTACGTATGGGCTATCTCCAATGGGTAAGCACTAAGGGCCCTGCACGAAATTTTAGAATATCATCAAAGACGTCCTCTCACTAAAAAAATTTCGGACTGTGAGATTTCTTTGTATGAGCTTGGAGTACACCGCGACATGGTCATGTATTTTGTACGTAGTTGTGCCTGTTTCGACACCCCGTTCAACCAACTCGTCGGTAGCGCGCCAGGCTCGTAATCTGTAGTTCCCAGGTTCGAGTCCCAGCTGGGTCAGCGTTGAGATTTATCTCCGCAAAATTCCTCGCCCTGCCCACGGTCAGTAGGGGACACCGATGTGCTTGGAAAGGCCTCCGTCCGTCGGATGGGACGTTAAGCCGTGGCCCCGTGTGCGGGAGAGACATACCCTGTGCACGTTAAAGAACACGCTGGATGGCCTTGACGGGGGGGGCTACCATCTGTCTCCCAACAGCTGTTCCAGTGGGTCCCCCCCCAACCTTCTCTGAGCCTTCGGGGTCCATGTGACCTGGCCATTTAGCCCATGGTGTGCAAAAAAGTGCCGCTCAGAGATAAAACAAACCAAAACAACACCAAACCAACTCGGAAGGGGTGGGGGTGGCCTAGGGCTGCTGCAAGCCTTCGCCTGTGCTGAAAAAGGTCATAAGCCCTGGTCATTCTCCAGCTGTCAAGCTTATGTTTGAAATCATTGAACTAATTGTTTAAACAAACTATTTATTTATGCAAAATAAATGTCCTCGTGCCCACAATTATCTTATCCTCTGGACACGACTGTTGGCAGGAAGAGTTTCGGACATTTTGTCTTCAAGCGATAGTGACATTTTGAGCAACCTCCATATTTTTGCATCCAGCGCCAGTCAAAGAAGAACCCCGCCACCGACGTAAAAGTTCGCGACAAATCTGTTGGCTTCAGCAGGTATCAAAGGGTGGTCTACGTGACCCGACCCTGTCAACAACATGCCAGATGGGTCGAGTGGATTCGCACCTCAGCCCATCCTGACCAACCAGAGACGTCCACGTCGAACCGCTAAGGTGATCTCCACCAGGAGGCCGATAAGAAGAACTAAAAAGACAAAAACGACAGCTCAGTCTTGTCGCTGACCTGAAGGAAGGAAAACGTGAGCTTTTTGCCTTATGGGAGAGGAAAAAGAGCAGCAGCAGTCGAAAGCGCCGATGAGATGACCACGCAGCGAGAGTCATCAGCTACCAACAATGGCTGACGAGCCCCAATATCGTCTCCTGGGACCAGCTGGCAGTGAGAAGGTAGGGTCAAACTCGTTTTTGCTCTGGTTAATTTTTCCCACTCAATTACGTTACTTATTGCCGTCACGCGGCCTGTATGGAACTAATCCATTGTGTATCGTCTGCTCACCTTTTGAGCATTGAACTGAATTGACTTTTGGACTGGCTTTAGCCATCGCTGGGGAAAGACCCCTTAAATTGAGAGGTGTTGCGCCGAGAGCGCCTGATAAAATGGTCCGAAGAGTGGACCTACATGTGTAACTAGTTTGAACATTGATCTGAAAATAAATGATGTGTTTCTGTTACCTATAAAATCATGTTAGTTTTTGATTATTGCTAAATGTCTGTTGATTTTAATGTGGGTCCGGGTACTGCCTTAGATTTGGTAGCAAGTAGAGAATCACGGCCTTAGTGCGTGTTCCGCCCTGAAATATACTCAGGGGTGGTCACGACAGAGTCACCATCAGTCTAGTTGGGTTGGGTTGTTTTACCTCTGAGCGGCACTTTTTTGCACACCATGGGCTAAATGGCCAGGTCACATGGACCCCGAAGGCTCAGAGAAGGTTGGGGGAGGGGACCCACTGGAACAGCAGTTGGGAGACAGATGGTAGTCTCCCGTCAAGGCCATCCAGCGTGTTCTTTAACGTGCACAGGGTATGGCTCTCCCGCACACGGGCCACGGCTTAACGTCCCATCCGACGGACGGCGGCCTTTCCAAGCTCATCGGTGTCCCCTACTGACCGTGGGCAAGGCGGGGAATTTTGCGGAGATAAACCATCAGTCTAGCGTAAGTAGGAGCATCAACGATGGGTGACTATGAAGGATGGCCGCATCTGAATCTGAGAATCCGCATCTGAAATCCGAAGAAGATTAGTGCACACTTTTAACCTTGGAAGCTGGCAGAGGCAATCTTCTGCATTAATCAGCAGCAGCATCGAAAAGCAAAAACTATGGAGGTTGCATCGTGCTTCTTTCGGAACTTTCTTTACGTCGCCAAAAGGAGAAATAGGATTTTCTCTGCACTCATTAGTTGACCTCACCGTACGTCTGAGCAACGGATCAGACGCAGCAAGGTCACATATCTACATCAGCCACCGTCGGAGCAGGAACGAAGTTGATGGCAGTAATTCCATTCACAACAAAGCAGACTTCGAAGCTCAATTGAAGTAAAGCCATATTCTTGTCCACAACCTCGACCCCGTGACATAAGGACTATGTTATTCAGTGATGAGTGTAAGTGAATCTTTTGTGTTGGACTCTTAAAAGAACTGTACCAGATATCCAGGATTAGACTATGTACAATCCTAAAGTCTACATGGGGATCCGAAAGATTCTCATAATTCCAGGTAGCCTCTTTTAAAACAATATCTCTCATATTTGTTTAGGAGTGTGGTAAAATTCAGTTATCGTTCTTTTCAAATTACGGCTATAATTTCTTTTTCTATATTTTCGTCCATTCAACTGTTATCCCATGCTGTACGTCGCAAGCAGGGCTTGAAGAAAAAAGGATTCATGCTTCGGGATACGTCTATAAATTTTGGTAATTAAAACTGTACTAATCAAATAAAAGTCTTGTTTATTATTATCCATTGCAAACTAAGTGGAGAGCTGTAATTTCACGGTTAATTGACTGAATTAATTCTTCACAGGAGGTGTTGCGACAAATGCTGTGTTGATATTAGTATCTCTAATTATTTAGCTCTGATTTCGCTAATCATTTCGCTACCCAGCCCCATTTTTAGAAAGCAGCGCACAACGAAGTATAGATACTTCTGTAGAAGATGAGCTTTATAATATAAAATCAGTAACTCTACCTGATTTTTGTGAATATAAGAATCATAATTTAAATAAATTCCCAAATGTATCTGTAATTCACTTTAATATCAGAAGTTTAAGGCAAAACTTTAATGAATTAATTGTGCTAATGGAGCATATGGATTACAGATTTGATGTGATACTGTCGTCTGAAATATGGGTAAAAATTGAAGAGGTTGAATTAGAAGGATATAATATAGAAGGATACATAAGTTATTATCAGTGTAGAGAATCTAACCAATCAGGAGGTGTATTAATATATATTAAATTAGGAACATATTCTTTTGCCCAGCTAAGTTTTCATATGTTAAGTGCAGAGGTAGTGCATCTACACATAGACAATACACCTATCCCTCGATTTACACGGTACTCAGTTCACGCAATTTTGGCTTTGCACGGTCAAAAAATGCAACCAGTTTCGATTTACACGGTACTGACTGAGACGTACATTGAAAGGAAATCTCAGTCAGTACCGTGTAAATCGAAACTGGTTGCATTTTTTGACCGTGCAAAGCCAAAATTGTGTGAACTGAGTACCGTGTAAATCGAGGGATAGGTGTATTAATTTGTCTATTATTCTAATGTATAGGTCTCATGAGCACACAATAAATTTTTTTAATGAAGAATTGCAGCAGAAACTACATACATTGTGGAAAAATTATATTCTTTTTATTGGAGATATAAATATAGATGTTTTAAAAGAATCTAGAGAAGTAAATGATTATTTAAATATAATGAGTGAGAATGGTTATTGTCAGTGTGTTAGGTCACCTACTAGAGTAAGCAAAAAAGTACAAGTTGCTTAGATCGTGTTTTTATAAAATCTAATAGGGGTTTGGGAACTGAAGTGTACAGTCGCTCAAAAAAAGTATCCGAACACTACGGTTGATTATAGAATTCAGAAAAAATATCTGGCAACGATTTTTTTAGAAATTAGTGATCTGGCAACCTTCGTGTCACGGTTGCCAGATCACTAATTTCTAAAAAAAATCGTTGCCAGATATTTTTTCTGAATTCTGTAATCAACCGTAGTGTTTTGGATACTTTTTTGAGCGACTGTACATTATTGAATCCTCATTTACTGATCATAATCCACTTATTATACATTTGAATCAAGTTAGTCTGAATCCAGTGGGGAAAAGACCAGGAATTACAACTATAGAAACTAAATATTTTGTTAATTATTATAAATTTGAGGAACATGTGAAAATTTTAGATTTTAGTGATGTGTATAACAATTGCTCGCACGTGAATGTTGCATATGACACTTGGTACAAAATGGTTTTTTGTACAGAAAAATATTTATGTAAAAATAAAGGGAAAAAAAGAAAGAAAAGAAAAATTGGGTTACAAGTGACGCATTGAATGCAATTTACCAGTGACAGGAGTTATGTTTGAAATACCGTTGGCAAAGAAGAATATTCTCCAGAGGCACTTCGCTTATTTGACACCAAAATTTTACAATTCTTTACCACTGGATATGAGAAATGAAAACAATTTGACTGTCTTCAAAAAGAATTTACATACATATATACTAACTGTTATGAATTGTACTTTACAGTCGGTAGCGCGCCAGGCTCGTAATCTGTAGTTCCCAGGTTCGAGTCCCAGCTGGGTCAGCGTTGAGTTTTATCTCCGCAAAATTCCCCGCCCTGCCCACGGTCAGTAGGGGACACCGATGGGCTTGAAAAGGCCGCCGTCCGTCGGATGGGACGTAAAGCAGTGGCCCCGTGTGCGGGAGAGCCATACCCTGTGCACGTTAAAGAACACGCTGGATGGCCTTGACGGGAGACTACCATCTGTCTCCCAACAGCTGTTCCAGTGGGTCCCCTCCCCCAACCTTCTCTGAGCCTTCGGGGTCCTTGTGGCCTGGCCATTTAGCCCATGGTGTGCAAAAAAGTGCCGCTCAGAGGTAAAACAATCCAAAACAATCCAATACTTTACAGTCAATCGTTTAAATCTTTTATTTATATTTAATGAGTACCCTTTCTTTTATTATTGATGTATCAAGTTATATTAAGAATTGAATGTTATGCCCATTATTCGTTGCCTAGAGTTTTAATATGATATTGGTAGTTAAAACGGAACCTGGACGGGCAGTTTAGCCCCTTGGTTCCGGCATGTAATTACTAAAATTATGTGTGTGGTTTTTATTTTTCTTGCTTATTTTTTGTTGTTTTTATGTACAGTCGCTCAAAAAAGTATCCGAACACTATGGTTGGTTGCAAAATTCAGAAAACATATCTGGCATTGATTTTTTTAGAAATTAGTCATCTGGCAACCTTCTTGTCACGTGACACGAAGGTTGCCAGATCACTAATTTCTAAAAAAATCAATTTTATTTATTAAAAATTATTTCTAAAAAAATCAATATTATTTATCAATCACTATCTACAGACTGGAAAGTAATTTTTTTTTATTGGTTATCAGAGTTACTTACAGAAATGTTAAGGGTTTTGAGAGGATAATTTTCTAGTATATTGCAATGGTGGAAAGGGAGTCATCCCAACCCACCATTTGCAGCTTTAATAAGGCATCCACAAAAGTGGCTCCGCTGAATTGGGAAACCATAACGCCCCATATTTTCCGATCAAGTTTGCCTAGTTAGCGTTCGTTGCATCGACTCCAAACAGTAATTGTGCAGCACTTTCATTAATCTTGCTTAATGTTCATCACAAAAAGTCTATTGATGTTTGTTGTTTTTTTTATTAGAATATAATTTTTATTCATAAGAGTAAAGAATACAAATACATTTACACTTTGACCCGCAAAGCTAAATAGCTTATCTGCAGGAAAATGAATAAATTATATTAAACATAGGTCATTCAGCCACAAAAATGGTGTACGTCAAATAAATCCACAAAACAACACATAAAAATCAGCTAACTAGAAAATACCAAATAATTTTTTAATTCCATTTTAAGTCTTCTAAAAGAATCTATATTTAGTAATTCTTTTGGAATAGCATTAAATATAAGTGGTACTTGATATTCGGAGGTATGTTTCCCGTAATTATTTCGAAAATTTGGCAATTTGTAATAACCCTGGTTTTGAAGTCTTGTATTTTTATTATGTTGAATTTTTAGTTTGTAAGTTTCGTCAAAAAAATTTTTAATTATTACATTATGTTTATATAAATTGCTGTAGGATAATAGATTTAAAAATTTTAATCTATCGGTAGAAGTTTTATAAATTTTTTTGCAAATGAAACAGAATAATATTTTTAGCTATTATAGACTGCAGTTTTTCAATTTTATTTATGTTAGTTAAGTTAGTTGTTCCGTGCACAATTATTCCATAATTTAAAATAGATTCGCATATTGCTTTATAAAATAGTACACATGTTTCCATATTTAATACGTATTTCAATTTTTGAATTTTTATCGCCGATATTCTCAAGCTTTCCCATATATGGGATATATGGGCATTCCACCTAAAATATTCATCAAAAATGATTCCTAAGTAATTTATTTTATTTACTTGCTCAACAAGTGGGCAACTGCATAATGATTCATAATTTGAAGCATCCTTTTTTCTGCAATTTATTTTATGAGTTTTGATAAAGAGGTTTTGATGAATATGAAATCCTGGTGAATGAATAATCATCAGTTTTGTTTATTTTCTCATTTAAATAGATTTTATTATAATTTAACCATCTAATAATATTATTGTAATCTGTTTGAACCTCTGAAATGCTATCATTTAAATATTTCTGACTGTTTATTAAAACAATGTCGTCAGCACATAGATAAATAGCACTATTTAATTTTGTATTGAACAAATCATTTATATATACTAGGAACAATAAAGGACCTAAAATTGAGCCTTGGGGAATTCCACATCGTGTAATTACTTTTCTGCTGTAGCAGTTTTTTATTTTAGTAATTGTGTATTTGTCTGATAAATAATTTCTAAACCAATCTAACAATATACCGCGAATACCGTAATTTTCCAATTTATTTAGTAAAATGCTATGATCTATTGTATCAAAGGCTTTCTTTAAATCTAAGAACATAGTTACAATTTTTCCCCTATTATTCAATGATTTATTGATATTATTTGCAATTTTGGAAATTAGTTGAATTGTGTTTTTTCCTTTTTGAAAGCCAAACTGATTTTCATTAATTATGTTGTGTTTAAGTAAAAAGCTAAAAACACTAGTGTTTGCAGCTGCACTGGTTGTTGTGTTTCTCTGGAGAACTACGTGACCCCCCCCCCCCGACTATGGAACTGGTCACGGGCAACAATGGAGGGCTAAATTGGCGATGATCTTGACTGGGGAATCATACATTGCGCTCCAGTTGCAAAATGATGCCAATCAGTGTGCAACACATGTTCAAAAATGCAAAACATGTCAACTCTCCCCCCCCCCCCATTTTACTCAAGCGTGTCAAGTTGCTCTCTCCATACCATACTCAACAAACCATTCATATTGCCATTTCCATTTGAAGTTACTGGTTCACCAGAGAGCTACTTTGTAGCTAATGTTATCAATTTGGAAAGTTCCACAGCTAGATAAGTTTGATAGCAGCATTCAGTGGCTGTCTCAAGAGCATCCACCCCAGAAAGAAAAAGCTAAGACGAGTCAGAGAGAAACTATACGCAAATCAGATGAGTTTCGTGTTTATTCAAATGAATTTCGTGTTAATGACAATTGTTTACAGTCCCCCAATGCCAAAATGTGATTCCTGAGACCACCACGGACAGCAAATGACTACCATAACTTCTTTTTGGCAACATATAATTTTTTAGAAAATTGGAAAGTAGGTTATTTATTGCCTGACTATAATACGTGTGCAGATGACGGAATATGTAAGCAATGAAATCGAATAGAACCTGATACTTACATAACCCTGAAGATTACAAGAACCTGGTCTTTACTCTATGGCTAGTTAAGGAGAATAATTTTTTAGCCTAATTTTAACTCGATTTTGATAAAAAAAAATTCGATTTCTACGTATCGAATGTAACTGTTCTTTTAACCCAAAAAGCATCGTCTTAATAAAAAGCATCAATTTTAATTTCTGTTTCAGACGATTCGAAATTTAATCAGTCAACTGAAATTTAAATTTTTCATAAATGCATGAAACCTACACAAATCATAAATTGACTAAAATATGTCATTTTATCTTTTGTCTTTGCGATAATTAACGTGGAAAATACAACACAAGGCTTTAGCTATAAATGGAGCGTATTAAATTCGGATTTGGGGAAGTATCTTCTCTCGCTCCTTGAGAATAAAATTTACCCATAACCGTACTACAGGAGAAAAAATATTAAACATATATGTATTGCGTGTTTTTCAAGTCATTATTAAAAGACCACTAAACGGAGGGAAACTTTTACATCGGTGTGGTGCGAGGAATGGCTCAGTCGGTAGCACCTCAGGCTCGTAGCCTGCAGTTCTCAGGTTCAAATCCCAACTGTGCCAGCGTTGAGATTTATCCCCGCAAAACTCCCCGCCCTGCCCTCGGTCAGTATGAGACACCAACTGGAAAGGTCAGTAGGATACACTGCTTGGAAAGGTCCAATGTCCATCGGATGGGACGCTAAGCCGTGGCACTGTGTGCAGGAGAGTGTGAAGAACATCCTATGTGGCCTTGACGGGAGGCTACCATTTGTCTCCCAACAGCACACGTCCGAGAAATACACTCTGAGTGCTCAGAGAAGGTGGGTCTCTTCCCCAACCTTCTCTGATCCTCAGAGTTCATGTAACTTGGCCATTTACCCCATTGTGTGCAAAAGCATGCCGCTGAGAGGCAACACAACCCAACTTAAATTTAATAAGAAAAAATCACAAGTATCCAAATTTAAGACTTCCTTCATAAGGATTCCTTAGGTCTAGATAAAATAGACCTTCTAGTCCCTTCTCTTGAAATGGGACGGGGGTTGGCTCAGTCGGTAGCGCGCCAGGCTCGTAATCTGTAGTTCTCAGGTTCGAATCTCAGTTGGGTCAGCGTTGAGATTTATCTCTGCAAAATTCCCCGCCCTGCCCAGGGTCAGTAGGGGACACCGATGGGCTAGGAAAGACAGCGTCCGTCGGATGGGACGTTAAGCCGTGGTCCGTGTATGGGAGAGCCATACCCTGAGCACGTTAAAGAACACGCTGGACGGCCTTGACGGGAGTCTACCATCTGTCTCGCAACAGTTGTTCCAGTGGGTCCCCTCACCCAACCTTCTCTGAGCCTTCAGGGTCCATGTGACCTGGCCATTTAGTCCATGGTGTGCAAAAACGTTCCGCTCAGAGGTAAAACAACCCAACCCTTCTCTTGAAAAGTCCTCACTATCAGACATAAGTGGAACGAGTGTCAGGGGAAAATTGTTTTCCCTTTTTCTTATGTTTCAGTGGTAGCTCTTCGTATTTGATGTGGTAGCTCTTCGTGTTTCTGATGGGCTCTTCGTATAATTGAGAAATTTCAACCGTACGTCCTATTCCCGATGACCACAGATACAAAAAGGTTTAATTTTAAACTGATTTAATCAAAAAGACAGTTCAAATTATTAGAGTTTTTGAATCAGAACTGGGTTTTAGATGTTAGCAAATTTTGGCAACACACTTCATTTTCCTTTGCTACAAGAACTGCATATAAAATGCTCCTTAAATGAAATGTCACCTTAAATTCGACGAGGGGGGGGAAATTCAGATTAATGAGTTGAAAAAAACCCTACTGTGACAGAACTTTTATAATAAGTCCTGTTACTGTTCTCTGGTATTTCGGGTTACCTATCCGTCTATTATACATTTGCACTTACCTACATAAATTTTATGTATTTTGACTAAAGGTTTCTATGGAGACCTAGTCCGTACTTGGATATGCCTCTGCTGCTTAGCATAAACATTGAAATCAAGTTTTTAAGACCTAAGAACAAACATAACTAACATAGAAAAAAACAGATGGTCTCAACCTTTTAAACTCCTGTTCTTGTAGACAAGTACCACTGCAAAACCCACGTGGTAGACTACTACTACTTTAACACTTCAAGATCTACAAGGTTGCTATTAATATTTTTTCCCTAAATAATGGCAAAACCAGTTTTTTTTCAGCTCATTATTTCATGTGTTCCATGTCAACAGGACTAATCTTGTGATTTTTTACTACTCTTGTTGGTACTTTTTTTAATGTCATTTGATCAACTGCTAAAAGAAAACTGACGACACCTTATTTACAATCAGATTAAAACTCGGGAAAAAAATAAATTGTCGAATAATCTGCAGTATTCTGTTTTTTGAGGTTCTTATACCGTTAGTTTTCCAATATATACATCTATATATTTACATACTATTGGATTCAAAAATTCATTTCAGAAAAAGAGTTCAGTGAGAACGCTGTCAGCTACATCTGAACTGAAAGTCTGGAAATGATGCACTACTTGTCAGTCATTTTGCAAAACGAAGTTGATTTGAAATCCAAACCCACGACAAACAATTCTATTCAGTGCACTGAAAACGTTCCTCTAGCCTTTCCATTATTCATTATCGTATTCAGTGTTAAGACAGCCTGAGTGAGTTTGATGGATCCAAATAGTTGATTCTCCAGCAGCATTTTAGAAATTTCCTGGTGACTTTCATGGATAGTTGAAGAAGGATTCACTTGAGGAGACACCATCGGACTTCAGGCATCTCCATCGCATGTGTTAAAGGAAAAAGATTTATTTACGTTTCACCGAGTTTCGCGATCCAAATACGACCGATCGACTTTGCTGGGGATGCTCCCTTATCAGATGGCGAAGAAAAAGATGGATTCAGGAAAGAGATGCACTGATCACATCTTTCAAGGATGGGAATAGTTGAATCGATGGCTTCTGTCAAGGAAAGAATCGATGGTGAAATATTATTCAGGTCTTGAATATTTGGTTCAGAAGGGATCCCTTTTAATCAAATAGAAATAACAGCGCACTTGAATTGGCTATTTCTGAAGTAAATATTCCTTCTTGAATATTTTAGTTTAAATAATTATTAATCATTAGATATAAATCATCATTTCATAATTTGAACAGCAAACGGTATAGCAAACTTTTGCACATATGAAGATAAATAAAAAATATTAAACCATGTATAAAAGGGCTTTGTTAAAATAATTAATATGAAACCTAAACGGATTAATCATCACACTTGTTCTAAAATTATACCTTATAAATTAATACTTTTTCTTCATATTTTTGATAGGTCGCAGACCTATTGATTTTAATTTTTTTTATATACTGTATTTCATTTCTATCCTGATGCAACCACTTTGTGTCTGGAGATGTCTTCGGAGGTTAATGGGTGCAACATCTCCGTTGCGAGTTTCATTCAGGGTTCCGTTTCATCTGTTTACATTGGTTGCCGAGAGGGAAATTGACTGATGTACGGAGACGAGAGGTGTCTTGTGAAACAATTTCACCTCGCCCAAAAGCAGACATTGACCTACCAGAGGAATGCGAGTGTTGGCTGGCAGCAGAGCTCCATCTCACTTGTGAAATATGGAAATGGAGTCGGGTTTTGCCCAGGGCTCCATTCTGATTGGCCCTTTTTGGTCGAGAGTTCCCAGGGTTGCCAGAAAGATATTGTCACGCTCGACCCGGGAGGAACAGTTCGGTGTGGGTTGATCAGACTAACAGACCAGGGTTTGGTCTTTTTCTATCTTTCTTTTGCTATCTTTGCTAAGTCCAACTTTAGTGAAATTCACTGGACTGACTTTTAGGCCATGATTTAGGGAGGGAAAGTGTTAAATTAGACATCTCTTAAATTAGTGAGATGATAAACTTTTACCTAAGTATGTTAGGCGAAATTTAAAGAAATTTGCTTTGCTTGGGAAAAACCACGATCAGAGAAATCTGGAGTGGGTGTTTCATGAAAATTTACGCCGTGTGCACATCACAGTAACTTAGCAGAATACAGTTCTCGTTCCGGAGAAACTTCAAAATGGTAGAGTTATTTTAATTTAACTTACTCTGCTTGTTGTCACTTTCACTTTTAAGTTTTATTTTCATTATTTTGTGTGAGTGTTGTTCGAACTTAAGCTTAACTGAATGGAGTGAGTACTTAGTCAATTAATTGTAATGTAAAATCATCCACCTTTATAAGCCAGTGGTGGAACTTTGTTAAGTGTTGAATTTAAATAAATTCAAAATTTTTGTTATTGTTCAAACAAAAATTGGGTCTTGGTCAATCATGTGAAATCTCTTACTCGTCGCAACTACAGTTAGAGAATACGGAACTGCGTATTGCTAGCTTGTAGATTGTTCCTGGTTCGAATCTAAAATCTTCTTTCGGCCACTCTTTCAAAAATATTTGTTTGAAGGCATGAAATTTCGAAGTCAGATCATCAAGCTATTGACATGCAGTTCTAGATAAGATAATTATTTTAGTAAACGCGGAACATTTTAAGTTCATACCGTATGCCTCGAAGAGGAAAAAGTTGCGGGTGACAAACTGGCGTCCTTGCGACAGGACCAGGTTGAGTGGAGATAAACGATTATTATAAAAGAACCAGGTTGAGTAGAGAGGTAAATAGATTATTAAACTGATAAATAATCTCAAACTTTTGTTGTGACGAAGAATTGGAATGTTTATGAGAAATCAAGTGTATCAAGAGTATATTAAAGTAAGATAATTCTGTTAGAAAGTGACAACAATCAATTTGCATTAAGGGTATTGAATTTGTTTCCAATTCTGATTAAGTTGATTAGAGTTAAGATATAATTATTCCCAGCTCATGTTAATGCTGAGAAAAAGATTTTAAGAAAAGTTTAACATATTAAGTACTAAATTTTAGTTGTAAAGTAGAAAATAAGTTTTAGTGTGTAAAATTTTGAAAAAAAAAATGGCACAAGCTTCGTCACCCACCACGACCGAAACATCAGACCCTCCCACGATTAATATAGAAACCCAGGAAGTCCCTAGTGCGAACAATGGAAACAACAGTGCCCAAAACTCTTTTGCGAACATTGCCGGATTCATTAATTTGGTTCCTGTCTATAATGCCACAGATCCTGGCGGGACGGCTGAACAATTTTTCGAAACTGTGTCAGAAGTGTCGAAAATCGCAGGATGGTCGAATCAGGTCGCATTAACCATTATAAAATCTAAATTCAGGGGAAAGGCGATGGAATTTTTAACTGAGTCTTCTGAGCTTAGGAAAGAAACACAATTGGGAAATTTTCAGAAGTGTGTAATAGATAGATTCGATGCAAAGGAACCTCTTTCGGTGAGACTTCATAAGTTCACCACAGCAAAACAAACTATTCAGGAAGATGTGATAACGTACTCCACTAGATTGAGAGCTTTGGTGCATAAATATATGCCACAAAAATCGGAGGAATCACAGGAAGTGAAAACGCTTCGAGATCAAACACTTTTATGTCAATTTGTCGCGGGACTTTCGGATAAAGTCAAACGACCTGTATTGAGCAGGAATCCCCTTAATTTTGATCAAGCTCTAGATTTTGCTGTGCAGGAACAACAAAATAATTTGTTAATGTCCAAAACGAGAGAAGTAAATGCAATACAGGGAAATAAAAATGTAAATGATTCCGAGTCAATATACGTAATTATGGAGGAACTGAGGTACAAGTGTGATAAAACGGATAAAACACTTCAACTTTTGACCGAACAGATTCAGAACATGGGAATTAATGCAGTAGATTCGAAAACTACCCCTGGGGAATATAGAAATCATAATACATACATCCCCCAGACACAAGTAAAAGAAACTTTCTGTAGTATGCAGTCAGAAAGAGGTGAACCTCAAGTTTTTCGCAGGAGAGTTAATTTTGGGAGAAACTCTCCCCGACAAACTCCAAGATGGACAAACTCGCAGACAGTTTGTTTTTCTTGTCGTGGAAAGGGGCATATTGCGAGGAACTGTACAAAAAGAATTAACCCAAAATTTCCTGAAGTCAGAAATCGTAATGTGCCTCCTCAAATTTCGGTATTTGGACAAAGTAGAGAAAATCCCAGATTTTGTGTGCCAAATACGAGAGGAGATAGGAAATTTCCCATTGCAAGGAATGATCCAGACCAACAAATGAACTATCAAATCGATAGGTGCACAAACGCTAATTCTAATCCTTTAAACGCAGAGGGAGTCGAACAAAGCAGGGCGTATCGGCTCCAGAGAAAGGAATAATAAATTTCCCTGCAGTTAGGTTCATCGCAACAAAACATGATTCACATCTTCCCATTGTGAAAGGATCATCTGGGAATGTTCCCCTTCGCATACTCGTTGACACGGGAGCGTCGGTTTCTCTCATGAATATGAGAACATTTAAAAGAATTTGTGCTAAAATGCCAGTGAGACGGATCCAAACAGATGTTAAAATATTCGGAATAACAGGTGAATCTTTGCCGATTGAAGGATGCTATGAAATCCAGTTTGAACTCTCTGGCAAATCTTTCAAGTATCCGATTTTTGTGACACGACAGGAAATGAGTAAACAGTACAATACTCTGTTTGGGATAGATTTGTTAAGGTATCACCGATTTAACTTTGATGTGGGAAGAGGAATTTTAACAGTAACTGGGAACACAGTCAAAAGGAAAATGAATGATGGAGGTGCTCATGTAAATTTTATTTCTACTGTACCCAAAAAGGAAAAATTTGCTAGGATTATAAGAAAGGAAAGAATTTTTCCTAGAACCGAAAGGATAATTTCTGTCCAGCTTGAAGACATATATCCTTTTCAAAGTAAAGACATTGTTCTAGTTCAACCCAATGAACAGAATCGATTCAAAGATTTCTGTGTCGCTAGATCAGTGAATACTCTTAACGCTGATGGTACACTGAGTGTTAGAGTAGCAAACCTTTCTTCCGAACCAGTGTGGTTAAATAAGGGATCTAAACTGGTAACTGTTGAACCAGTCAAAGTTAGACACACTGATGTTCCTAAATGTAGAAACAAAAGAGTTAAGCCTCTGTCTGCAGATGATTTTAAATTACAACACACATCCCCACAACAAAAAAAACTGCTTGCTTCAGAAGAGAAATTACCCGACGAAATTGAATTGGCATCTTCAGAAGAAAATATACAATGTGATCGGAACCTGGAAGAATGCACATATAAAGAATGTCGTTCCGCTATGGCGTGAATGAGATCGATTGAATGAGCATTAGAGAACTTCAGAGAAAACCAGAGAAAGGACTATATCTTTTCACTATGAACTTTCTCTCTAATTGTTTTGGTTCCACTTCTAAAAAAAAAAGCTCTTTCCAACTTGTGAAATCTTCCATTCTGACTCTTAGTTCATTTGAGCCAAGCGCGCAGGTACATCTGGACTAACTAGTCAGAATTTCCCTTCTTCTATTTCTTCAACTGCGAGAAAAAACTGTGGCTAATATTTTCTTGTGGATGTGCAAGGAGCCGAGCAAACAAGAATTATCTACGGAGACAGAAAGGGTCTCTGGAGAAAAATGGGTGAAGTGCCAGAACTGTTAAAGAATATATTAACTTGTAACTAAGGGTAGAATTTTATTTAAGTAGAAATTGATTAAACATTTTGGAAATTATGTAAACATTTGTTTTGAGTTAGTGGAGGAATGTCAGAGATGTGGTGTGTCTTCAAAGTTAAATAAGTATTTTAACTAAAGAAATTGTTTAAAGTGTATGACAGTGATTTATATTGGAGAGTTGAATTTATGTTATTAGTCTATGAAGAGAACGTAGATACAACTTCGAGATAAGAGCACAGGTCAGTCAGTAAACTTGCGGTATATCGTATTACTCTGTAGCAGCCCCGTGGCTGAAGAGAGAGTAAGGAACGAAACTACGGAGATGACGTAACGGGTGCGGAAAGAATTGAACTTTGCCTGCATCTCGATTAGCTGGGAAGTTTAGGAGCAATTTTTGTCTCAGTGCCAATAGAAATAAGGTTTCGACTGTGATGATGCCTTATAGTAGCTTAGAAGAGGACTCTTTCGCTCTCTTTTTCTAAGGAAATTAATTTTTGTTTATCTTCTTTCTTGGAGGATTCAACACATGGGAATAACACGACTTAGGGGGTGAGTATAAATTTGCTGGATGATTGTGGAAGTCCGACCACATCGATGGCCCATATCAAATGGTCTCTGTGACGGTGAAAGGGGTGATGACAATTAACTCTGGTAGAAGAGTGTGAGGATGATAAAGGTGAGTAAGGATTTGAATCCACTCACTAGTTTCGCTTTCAGATGTTCAAGCTCATTTTTGATTGGAGACGTCTCCCTATACATGTAGCAAGCCCAAACTGCATGGGTTCAGACGGATGTTTAGCAAACTGTGTTTACCCTTTGACATGGGATGCTAGTCTGGACAGGGGAGGAAGACGGAAGGACCCGCTATCATTCAATGGTAGTCCTGGAAGTGGAATCTTTCCGTCCCCACTTTTCTTTTCTGGCTATAAAGTTAAAAGATTTTTTTTTGGGAAACAGGGTAAACATAACACATAAATTTTAGAATTTTTGACAGAACATTTGTATCCTCATAAGAAAGATGTGCACTGATTTGTTTTCTTTTAATGATGTATTAGTTTGAAATTTAATGATAATTTTGAGAATATGGAAACTAGGAAAGATGGTTGATGTGGGTTATTCTAAGTTGAAGAGAGATGATTTTTCTGCTTGTAAGATCAGACAAATCTAAGTTGTCCTATATATTATATTACGAATATTTACGATGTATAAATTAAAAGTATATTATATCTTGTAATCAATATTTATCTTGCCATCTATCATAAATAAGCTATTGTTCTGCTTATAAGTTGACATTGATATATAGAGTTAATTACCATGTTTTAAACATTTGCATTGAATATTTTGTCATAAACAGATAGATATTAAGAGTAATTTTATGAGTTTATATATATGAATGGAATTATTCTACTCACGCTTTTCATTTTTCTTTTGTTTCCGGTGTTTAAATGTTGGAGAAATATTGTGTGATACGTGAAGAAACTGGGAATTCTTCTCTAATCGAAAGCACCAGTTCAACAAAATTTTATGTTGTTTTTTTTGAAAGAAAACCAGAAAATTGTTGTGATGGAGAGAATTATTCGAAATTTCAAAACCTGGTACCACTCCAAAATTTTCATTTCGGAATGTAATAAGTGACGACACACAGGGTGTTGGCTTGTTTTTAAGAAGGGAGGAATGATAGGTCGCAGACCTATTGATTTTAATTTTTTTTATATACTGTATTTCATTTCTATCCTGATGCAACCACTTTGTGTCTGGAGATGTCTTCGGAGGTTAATGGGTGCAACATCTCCGTTGCGAGTTTCATTCAGGGTTCCGTTTCATCTGTTTACATTGGTTGCCGAGAGGGAAATTGACTGATGTACGGAGACGAGAGGTGTCTTGTGAAACAATTTCACCTCGCCCAAAAGCAGACATTGACCTACCAGAGGAATGCGAGTGTTGGCTGGCAGCAGAGCTCCATCTCACTTGTGAAATATGGAAATGGAGTCGGGTTTTGCCCAGGGCTCCATTCTGATTGGCCCTTTTTGGTCGAGAGTTCCCAGGGTTGCCAGAAAGATATTGTCACGCTCGACCCGGGAGGAACAGTTCGGTGTGGGTTGATCAGACTAACAGACCAGGGTTTGGTCTTTTTCTATCTTTCTTTTGCTATCTTTGCTAAGTCCAACTTTAGTGAAATTCACTGGACTGACTTTTAGGCCATGATTTAGGGAGGGAAAGTGTTAAATTAGACATCTCTTAAATTAGTGAGATGATAAACTTTTACCTAAGTATGTTAGGCGAAATTTAAAGAAATTTGCTTTGCTTGGGAAAAACCACGATCAGAGAAATCTGGAGTGGGTGTTTCATGAAAATTTACGCCGTGTGCACATCACAGTAACTTAGCAGAATACAGTTCTCGTTCCGGAGAAACTTCAAAATGGTAGAGTTATTTTAATTTAACTTACTCTGCTTGTTGTCACTTTCACTTTTAAGTTTTATTTTCATTATTTTGTGTGAGTGTTGTTCGAACTTAAGCTTAACTGAATGGAGTGAGTACTTAGTCAATTAATTGTAATGTAAAATCATCCACCTTTATAAGCCAGTGGTGGAACTTTGTTAAGTGTTGAATTTAAATAAATTCAAAATTTTTGTTATTGTTCAAACAAAAATTGGGTCTTGGTCAATCATGTGAAATCTCTTACTCGTCGCAACTACAGTTAGAGAATACGGAACTGCGTATTGCTAGCTTGTAGATTGTTCCTGGTTCGAATCTAAAATCTTCTTTCGGCCACTCTTTCAAAAATATTTGTTTGAAGGCATGAAATTTCGAAGTCAGATCATCAAGCTATTGACATGCAGTTCTAGATAAGATAATTATTTTAGTAAACGCGGAACATTTTAAGTTCATACCGTATGCCTCGAAGAGGAAAAAGTTGCGGGTGACAAACTGGCGTCCTTGCGACAGGACCAGGTTGAGTGGAGATAAACGATTATTATAAAAGAACCAGGTTGAGTAGAGAGGTAAATAGATTATTAAACTGATAAATAATCTCAAACTTTTGTTGTGACGAAAAATTGGAATGTTTATGAGAAATCAAGTGTATCAAGAGTATATTAAAGTAAGATAATTCTGTTAGAAAGTGACAACAATCAATTTGCATTAAGGGTATTGAATTTGTTTCCAATTCTGATTAAGTTGATTAGAGTTAAGATATAATTATTCCCAGCTCATGTTAATGCTGAGAAAAAGATTTTAAGAAAAGTTTAGCATATTAAGTACTAAATTTTAGTTGTAAAGTAGAAAATAAGTTTTAGTGTGTAAAATTTTGAAAAAAAAAATGGCACAAGCTTCGTCACCCACCACGACCGAAACATCAGACCCTCCCACGATTAATATAGAAACCCAGGAAGTCCCTAGTGCGAACAATGGAAACAACAGTGCCCAAAACTCTTTTGCGAACATTGCCGGATTCATTAATTTGGTTCCTGTCTATAATGCCACAGATCCTGGCGGGACGGCTGAACAATTTTTCGAAACTGTGTCAGAAGTGTCGAAAATCGCAGGATGGTCGAATCAGGTCGCATTAACCATTATAAAATCTAAATTGAGGGGAAAGGCGATGGAATTTTTAACTGAGTCTTCTGAGCTTAGGAAAGAAACACAATTGGGAAATTTTCAGAAGTGTGTAATAGATAGATTCGATGCAAAGGAACCTCTTTCGGTGAGACTTCATAAGTTCACCACAGCAAAACAAACTATTCAGGAAGATGTGATAACGTACTCCACTAGATTGAGAGCTTTGGTGCATAAATATATGCCACAAAAATCGGAGGAATCACAGGAAGTGAAAACGCTTCGAGATCAAACACTTTTATGTCAATTTGTCGCGGGACTTTCGGATAAAGTCAAACGACCTGTATTGAGCAGGAATCCCCTTAATTTTGATCAAGCTCTAGATTTTGCAGTATATTAATAAGCAGAGCACTAGCGAAAAATTATTAAAATTAGATAATGCACAAATATTGCAGGAAAATATTTCAAGATCACTTAAATGGATAACTTAACTACTAATAACGACTAATTAATTCCTACTATAACTAAACGAAACGGATGTTTAATTAGAGACTGGTATAATATTATAGACTTACTGAATATAGACTCCATTACCTTTCTGTTCGATCTAATCCCTTTTATCTCCCCCACTCCACCCCCCCCTTTTTTTCCATAACTGTGTGTGAATAAGAAATAAATAATAAAAATAATAAATACCCTTTCAAGCAGCTGCTTGCCACAGAGATCTGACAGGAGTCTGTCAGTTTATATGCCATAGTAGAAAGTCTGAGAGGATGGCAGGACCTCAGCAGAAAAACGACACATACATTCATGCCTTACTCGGGGCTCGAACCCAGGTCCCGTAGAAGAGTAGCCAAGCGTGCTAACCACTCGACCACGGGACGGCTGAATAAGAAATGGCACCGATGAATTGAAGAAATGTACGATGGCTACATGAAAATTGCCTTGACATTTGTTGTGAATGTTCCGTCGAAAATTATCCAGTGAGATATTGTTTTTTTGCTTCATTTAGTCATTAAACTCCAAAGATATCGACTGATCATCAACCCAGATTCATGCGGTGTCTCCTCGAACCAACCCGATGTTATTGCACCTGTTTTGAGTCTGATTTTAATTTAGTCCTAACTTAAGCTCTTAAGTCGTTGATACCTAGCCGATTCTACTTCATCTAACAAATAAAAAGGCCCTTATACATAACCAAACCAAAACCCCATACGAAGTATTGATCTTCCTGAATTTTATTTTATTGTCATTTTCTAAATGGCACACTCTTCATATCGGAGAGAAATGCGGTGTCACAATTTGAAGAGTCAGGGATTATAAAGTTAATTTCGAAAGCAGCGATGCACAAATTCTGGATCTTACATAAATTCCGGGCCTGCAGTCCTCACAAGTCAGCCTTTCTACATTATCGATTCTTGTGTGTTGCTTTAAGGGATTTTGCATATTAATAATTAATGTATTGAGAGAAATGTTTGTGTCGCAATTAAGTTCTCTCTCTTTTGACATCCCGTTTTGTACACAGAATTCTACAGAGCATTACGGTTTGTAACTGTCAGATTGGATCGGACATGTTACCAAATCATTAATCTTCGCTCTAGAGAGAGACATCGCACTCTTGCGTATCAATAGTTAAAACTTTTCGATGAGTAATTGCAATTCCATGAAATGGATTTAGTTAATTCTCTCTCTCTCTCTTGCGTATACGAAACTTAAGACGACAGGAAATTGTGAGAAGAATTTTTAAATATTTAATTGAGATTTTATTTAATTATTCTGCTCGACATAACTTAAGAAACAGCACGTTGCGATCAAGTTGTCTTTTCTTATTAATTAAAAATTGAATATGCATTTCATTTCTGTTTTTCGAAATAAGTAAATCTCTGAATTTTCACGTCACTGAAGTCCACAAATACAGTGGACCCCCGATATAACGCGCATGTCGGGCGGGAAACAACATCCGCGTTATAAGGTGAACCGCGTTATTTCACATTGCAAGCTTTTCTTTTACTCATCATGCATACAATAATTAAACACTATTCAAAATACATGCAGGAACACAATACATACACAATTACTCAATACGCAGTAACAATAAAATGTGATACTCACTAACGCCGCACGGACCTGTATAAACATGTTTGAACTTATCGCGAACATCGCCCGCGCTATAACCGAGAGCCCGGTATAGCGAGCACCGCTATAACGAAGGTCCACGGTAATGCAATTAATAATGTGAAGTGAGGTCTTTGATTTTATTATGGCATTGTTTTCAAACGGTATCTTGTGGTACGGTATCTCAAAAAACTATCCGAACACGATGGTTGATTACAGAATTCAGAATAAATATCTGGCAACGATTTTTTTAGAAATTAGTGATCTGGCAACCTTCGTGTCACGTGACACGAAGAATGACCTAAGTGGAAGCGAGCAAGTACAAGTTCCTCCTTGCGATTCCTGCGAAAACTACACTGCTACGGTTTGACAATGGGCTTGATCTCGAAAAGCTTGTTATCAATCTGTTCAGACCAAGATCTCTGCCACCGGTGCCCACAGCTCGATGGAAAAACGCTGCCGGAATTCCAAGTAAGGAACCGGCAGTGGAGAGTTGGATAGGGGTGTAGCTGACTTGGAAGCAGCATCTGGCAACTTTTGTGTACGTACACGAAGGTTGCCAGATCGCTAATTTCTAAAAATAATCGTTGCCAGATATTTTTTCTGAATTCTGTAATCAACCATAGTGTTCGGATACTTTTTTTAACGACTGTAGGTGGTCACATTATTTTGATACTAGGTCGTGTGGGCACACTCACGGAAATATTGAGCGTGTGCAGTTACCGTTCACAGCAAACTGGAGCGTGTGCAGTAACTGCACACGCTCCAGTTTGCTGTGAACGGTAACTGGAGCGTGTAGAGTTGCTGTACACGCTCCAGATATTTTTCCTGAATTCTGTAATCACGTGACACGAAGGTTGCCAGATCACTAATTTCTAAAAAAAATCGTTGCCAGATATTTTTTTCTGAATTCTGTAATCAATCATAGCTTTCGGATACCTTTTTGAGCGACTGTACCGTTGAATCCCATGAGCTTCAGTTGGTTGGTTTTTTGGGTTTAATGGCGCAGGATCAGCTAGGGCTACATTGCCCCAAACAAAAGTATATAAACAGATAAAAGACCTTCAACCCACAACCAAAGTTAAAAGTACCACAAAAACGGGAAAAAACGGGAAAGAACGACACAGAGACAAAACAGTACTACCAACAAGTGCATAAATTAACAACAACAATGGGTGTATAGGACCCATTTAAAATCAGGAACAAGAATAAAATCTAGAATACAATGTAAAAAATATCATAGACGAGTAAAATAACCTGAAAAACGTAAAAAAGAAAAGGCAGGAGGGGCATCAGATAAAAGATGTCCGATTGTAGGTGGCTAGGACGCAAAATCGTTAAAGTTAAAATAAATGCGCCATTCAAGGTTAAAAACTGGACATGAGATTAAATATGCTTAATGGTTAAAATGGTGTCACAAAACTCGCACTTAGGTTCGTTGTCCGCCTGAAGAAGAAAAGAATGTGTAATATAAGAATGACCTAAGCGGAGACGAGCAAGTACAACTTCCTCCTTGCGATTTCTGCGAAAGCAAGACTGCCACGGTTTGACAATGGCTTGATCTCGAAAAGCTTGTTACCAACCTGTTCAGACCAAGATCTCTGCCACCGCACCCACAGCTCGATGAAAAACGCTGCTGGAAGTCCAAGTAAGGAACTAGCAAGGGAGAGTCGGATAGGGGTGTAGCTGGCTTGGCAGCAGCATCTGCCAAGTCATTGCCCCTGATTTCAACGTGACCGGGCACTCAATAGAAGAGAATGGTGGTGGTGGTGGCTGCCAAACATTGTAGCTGCTGGCAGATCATGGAGAGAATAGGGTGAGGCCGATGCCCACTGAGATCAAAGCCTGTAGCGAGCTAAGCGAGTTGGTGTAGATAACACACCAACAATGACGCTTAGCTGGTATTGTGGTCCAAGGAAAAACTGATAGCATGCAACTCTGCAGTGGAGATGGAACACATCACAGCAGACCACGGCTGATCCCACTGATGTGCCGGACTTCGAGCCATCTATGAAGACAGGCAAGATGTCCGGGTATGCAGCACAATGGCTGGCAAAGAGTTGCCGATACACACAGTCGGGTGTAAAGGCCTTCCCTGTCCTGCAAAGAGAGAAATCACGGGAAGGGGAAACAGCGAGTCAAGGTGGAAGTGGCCTAGCTGTCCACTGTGAAATGCTATCGAGATTGTCTCTCAAACAGATAACCTCGGATGCGCAAACCAAAAGGACGAATGGCAGTCGGCCGATTCTGATATAACATTTCACACTGGGGACTGAAAACGCAATCCCAAGTGGGATGGCAAGGCAGGGATCGCAATTTTGCTGCATACTGCAGGGACAACTGCTGATGGCGAATAGATAAAGATGATTCGTCGGTCCCAACGTAGAGACTTTGGATCAGTGAAGTGCAGAAGGCCCCCATGCAAGCACGGAGGGCCTGATAGTGTAAAGGGTCAGTACCTTCACCACTGAATCCCTCCCAGAGTCATACACTGCGATCCATAGTCTAGTTTCGACCATACAAGTGCACAGTAGAGGCAGAGCAATGAACATTGGTCTACCCCCAAGAGCGAGAGGAGAGGACCTTGAAGATGTTCAATGTCTGCGTGTACTTGGAGCTGAGATGTCGTATGTATGGTAGAAAGGTCAATTGTCGGTCTTATATGAGATCGAGAAACTTGGAAAACCGCCACAACTGGAATAATGTTACCCTAAGCTGCAGCTCGGGTTGTTGGGGTGTTTTACCTCTGAGCGGCACTTTTTTGCACACCATGGGCTAAATGGCCAGGTCACATGGACCCCGAAGGCTCAGAGAAGGTTGGGGGAGGGGACCCACTGGAACAGCTGTTGGGAGACAGATGGTAGCCTCCCATCAAGGCCATCCAGCGTGTTCTTTAACGTGCACAGGGTATGGCTCTCCCGCACACGGGGCCACGGCTTAACGTCCCATCCGACGGACGGCGGCCTTTTCAAGCCCATCGGTGTCCCCTACTGACCGTGGGCAGGGCGGGGAATTTTGCGGAGATAAATCTCAACGCTGACCCAGCTGGGACTCGAACCTGGGAACTACAGATTACGAGCCTGGCGCGCTACCGACTGAGCCACCCCCGTCCCGCTGCAGCTCGGGGTCCAGATGAAGATTGCGCTTGTGGCAAAAGTGCATGCAAGCGGTCTTCTGTGGGGAGATTCGAAACCCATTTGCCATCGCCCAAACCGAGAGATTGTTCAGGGCAGTTTGCAGTTGTCGTTCAATGACCCTCATGCTGAACAACGAGCAAAAGATGCTAAAGTCGTGAACAAAGAGGGCATTGCCTACAGTTGGTGGAAGTTGCCGTGTAATAGAATTTATCTTGACAGCGAAAAGTGTAACACTCAGAACGCAGCCTTGTGGCACCCCCTGTTCTTGGGGAAAAGGCCGCGATAGAGTGTTGCCGACACAAACTCGAAAATTACGAGATGACAAATAATTTGCGATGAAGATCGCATGTGACCTCGCAAGCTGTAGCTTTGGAGGTCATTAAGAATGCTGAATCTCCATGCCGTGCCGTACGCCTTTTCGATGTCGAAGAAAATGGCTATCAGGTGCTCTCGACCTAAAAGGGAATTCTTGATCGCCGATTCGAGGCGGATCAGGTGGTCTAAAGTGTCTACTTTAGACTCTTCTCTTCTCTGTGACTTCTCTGTGCCTGCGAAATCCACACTGGGTGTTAGAAAGAAGGTCATGATGTTCCAAATACCAGGTTGGACTGGTATTTACCATTCTTTCCAACACCTTGCAAGAAGCTCATCAACGCAACTGGACGATAATTCGAAGAAATTTTGGGATCTTTTCCTGTCTTGGGGAAGGCCAAGATGATGACCTCCCGCCAGGAGTCCGGAAACTGTTCCTCGATGAAAATACATTTGAAGAATCAGAGCAGCCGATCCTTACTCGATGGTGAGAGATGTTGGAGCATAACATAATGGGCATTGTCTGGCCCGACAACGGATGCACGAGAAGCGTGCAGAGCAAGGCAAAGCTTTTCCACTGTCAATGGCCTGTTGTATGTAAAACTCCAGGCCATTCGAATGGAAGGACATTGGAGATCATTCGGCCTTGCTCTTCTGGGCCAAAAATTCGTGGGAGTAGGAGGATAAAGAAGAGATGGAGGAGAATGACTCCCCTAGAGAGTCGGCAATTGCTCGAGGATCAGCATTTGCCTGTCCATTGTGTTCCAGGATCGATAATGAGTGGAACGTTCCCACCCATCTTCCGGACCTTATCCCATATGACCTTAGAACTGGTCGTGCAGGAGATAGAAGACATATATATATATGATACAAGATTCCTTCTGATTCTGGTGTCGGACAAAATGGGCTTTTGCCCTGGCGCGTTTGAATGCTTCAAGGTCAGGGGATGTTGCATATCTCTGAAACACCCCGAAGCCTTGTTCTGAGCCTTACGAGCTGTGGTGCAGTCGGGATTCCACCACTGTTTTGGGAGTTGTGGAAACCGAGTCGAGTTCTGAGGAATAGTAGAGGCAGCTGCATGGACGATGCAATCCGTCATTTCTGCTCCTGCAACACTGATTGGCTTCTGTCTCACAGAGTGGTCATTGAGCTCAGAAAGGAGCTCCAAGCCACTCCAGTCAGCCTGATAAAGCCTCCATCGGGATATACGTGAAGCGCTGCAAGGCTCCCCATGGGAGATGGTGCACATCACATGGAAGTGATCGCTTCCATATGGATTGTCCTCGACCTCCCATGTAAAGAGTGGAAGGATCGAGGAGGAGCAGATAGTGAGATCAATGGCAGTGAATGTGAAGGTTGGGAAGTGGAAGTATGTACTGACACCGGTGTTCCACAGGGAGAGCGACTTATCCAGGAGCCACTGCTCCAGGACCCTGCCCCTCCCGTTGGTGACAGCACTGCCCCAGAGTGGACTCTGTCCATTGAAGTACCCCATGATGAGGAAGGGGGATGACAGCTGCGAGACGAGGTCATCAAGGTCATCCCGGAAAATGATCTTGTGGGTGGTAGATTGACAGAACAGTCAACGAAAATTCCACAAAGAGGCGGATGGCAACCGCCTCTAAGTTGGTGGTGAGGGGTAAGACCTGTAATGGAGAATGGTTGCTGACGACGATGGCAACACCCACACGAGCTGGACCATGAGCTGGACCAGTGACAAAAACCAACAGCAGGTGAAAATGACGCAAATCGCCCTTCTAGTTATTACCTCCTTACAAATATTTCTGTCACAGTTACAAGAACCATTTTTCCGTGTAAGTGTAAAATTCCAAATGATGAAAAATCAAAGACTTGAAACGTCGGATGTCATAATTTATACAGCATAAAAAAAAAGAAAAATACTCCTCAAACAGGTACTTGCCACTGAGTTCTGGCAGAGCCTGCCAGTTTTATACGCTATAGAAAAGCTCTGTTAGGAAGGCGAGACCTCAGCAGAAAGACAATACAGAAACGTCCATACTTTATCCGGGGCTCGAACCCAGACCCCTTTGATCTGTAGCCAAGTGCCGAAACCACTCGGCCGTAGCGACAGTTATAATGCATAGTACTCGTTTAAAATTCTATAGCGATCAAAATGACCACTGTGGCCTTTTTAGAGTGCCAATTTCAGTAAAACCTTTCAAGTATAACAGACAAAAACACACTAAAATTCTCAAGAAATAGGTGAAAATGTTTTGTTTTGCCGTGTGTTCGACGTTTTTTCACGGCAAAAAATTCTTCCCCCACCTAACTATTTGATGAGTCCCATGTATACATTACATCTCCTGCGATACTTTACTACTGAATTATTGATTTAACGCAGTGATTCCCAACCTTTTCTGGACCACCGCCCCCTTTAGAAGAGAACAAAAATTTCAACGCCCCCCTAGTCCATAATAGTTATTTTTATATGAATTAAAATATTGTTGCATATTATCTGTACCTAATTTATCTGTTTATTTATCTATTAAAAATCATAATACCGCCCCCATGGAAGGCTCCAGCGCCCACTGGGGGGTGGTATCGCCCCGTTGGGAATCTATGACCTGAGTGACAAATATTATATTCTATCATATAAGGCAACTTCGTTGTCCGTTTCCCGACATAGATAGCACCATGAGCGAATCAAAAATATGCAGGAAAGCTTATACATCACATTAGTTAAAGAAAAGAACAGTTACTGGTGATGTAGTGCTAGGAAACGTGGGTTGGGTTGGGTTGTTTTACCTCTGAGCGGCACTTTTTTGCACACCATGGGCTAAATGGCCAGGTCACATGGACCCCAAAGGCTCAGAGAAGGTTGGGGGAGGGGACCCACTTGGAACAGCTGTTGGGAGACAGATGGTAGCCTCTCGTCAAGGCCATCCAGCGTGTTCTTTAACGTGCACAGGGTATGGCTCTCCCGTACACGGGGCCACGGCTTAACGTCCCATCCGACGGACGGTGGCCTTTCAAAGTCCATAGGTGTCCCCTACTGACCGTAGGCAGGGCGGGGAATTTTTGCGGAGATAAATCTCAACGCTGACCCAGCTGGGACTCGAACCTGGGAACTACAGATTACGAGCCTGGCGCGCTACTGACTGAGCCGCCCCTTTAAAGAAAAGAACAGTTACTGGTGATGTAGTGCTAGGACACGTGAGTTATGAAGCCACTCACCGAAAAGCAAAATTTTTTTCAGCTATTTCATGAGTCCCGGTCTACAGAATATCTCCTGTGATATTTTTCCATTAAAATGCCTCTTCTGTATTTTGGTCCTTATTAAATAAATAAAATAAATACCCCCCTCAAGCAGCTGCTTGCCACAGAGGTCTGACAGGAGCCTGTTGGTTTATATGCCATAGTAGAAGGTCTGAGATGATGGCAGGACCTCAGCAGAAAAACGACACATATATCCATGCCTTACCCGGGGCTCGAACCCAGGTCCCGTAGATCAGTAGCCAAGTGCGCTAACCACTCGGCCACGGGACGGCTGGTCCTTTATTAATCATTTTTAATCCTATTGTTACAGATTTTTAGTTGTATTTGATTATTTGTCAACTGAGGGTGATTTCGTAATAAATTAACAGACTCTAAACGAGCTGATATAACGAAGACAATAAGCATTCCTGGATTATATACAAATTTCAGTACCAGTCAGTCGAAACACCAATATGCCATCTATGCTAAATGATCCTGATAATCATAAATACCAAATTAACTGATAAACCATTAAGAACATTCTAAAACCGATTCACAAATCAAAGGTAGAATGTTTACTGGTCACCTTATCACTCGTTATACATCAGATATGAAAGAAAAGACGCTCCTCTACACTGATAAGATGCACAGTTACTTCGCGACCTGGGGCGTTGGTGACTCAGTCGGTAGCGCGCCAGGCTCGTAATCTGTAGTTCCCAGGTTCGAGTCCCAGCTGGGTCAGCATTGAGATTTATCTCCGCAAAATTCCCCGCCCTGCCCACGGTCAGTAGGGGACACCGATGGGCTTGGAAAAGCCGCCGTCCGTCGGATGGGACGTTAAGCCGTGGCCCCGTGTGCGGGAGAGCCATACCCTGTGGACGTTAAAGAACACGCTGGATGGCCTTGACGGGAGGCTACCATCTGTCTCCCAACAGCTGTTCCAGTGGGCCTCTCCCCCAACCTTCTCGGGGTCCATGGTGTGCAAAAACGTGCCGCTCAGAGGTAAAACAACCCAACCTACTTCGCGACCAATCAAAACTATTTTACCATCATAAATCGACAATGTGTCAATCGTGTTCTAATATATTTATGACGTAATTACGCTACGTGCGATATCTCGTGGATCTCGTAGTAAGCGATCACGCTTTCGTTGTTGTACGTTCATAGTCCGTTTCAATATCAACCATAAATCTTACAAAATTGCGTCTCCATAAAAAACATAAATTTTGGGTCCATTGACTGTAGAAAGTTAGGACATTTCATTTTTTAACTTTTTTTCGTACAGAGTTGGAAGTCTAAAAAACAAAGAGAATCAAGTGACATTTATGAATAATCAGAATATTTAAACGGAACATTGCGATTATATAAGTTTTGTGTGATGATTACGTGATAGTAGATGTCGAAGTTTATGGATTTGGAAAAAGTTTTATTAAAACATATATAGATATTCTTAAATATTGATTGCATGATTAATTAGAACAATAAGTCATTGCCCGTTTCAACGGTCTTAATATGCTAGATGATAAATAGTTACATAAGTGCATATTGGCACTAAATATTTGATTACCCTATCCAACGAATAAGTAAAGAAATTCCCGACTGCATGACTTTATTTTGAGTAAGTTTTCACACGTGAAAGATTTAGAAGCAGTCAACTCTCTTCCTCTTAGTTCCCAGGTTCGAATCCCAGCTAGGTCAGCGTTGAGATTTATCTCCGCAAAAATTCCCCGCCCTGCCCACGGTCAGTAGGGGACAGCGATGGGCTTGGAAAGGCCGCCGCTCGTCGGATGGGACATTAAGCCGTGGTCTCGTGTGCGGGAGAGCCATACCCTGTGCACGCTAAAGTACACGCTGGATGGCCTTGACGGGAGGCTACCATCTGTCTCCCAACAGCTGTTCCAGTGAGTCCCCTGCCCCAATTTTCTCTGAGCCTTCGGGGTCCATGTGATCTGGGGCGGAGGTGGCTCAGTCGGTAGCGCGCCAGACTTGTAATCTGTAGTTCCCAGGTTCGAGTCCCAGCTGGGTCAGCGTTGAGATTTATCTGCGCAAAATTCCCCGCTCTGCCCTGCCCACGGTCAGCAGGGGACACCGATGGGTTTGGAAAGGCCGGCGGCCGTCGGATGGGTCGTTAAGCCGTGGTCCCGTGTGCAGGAGAGCCATACCCTGTGCACGTTAAAGAACACTCTGGATGGCCTTGACGGGAGGCTACCATCTGTCTTCCAACAGCCCAGTGGCAGTGGGTCCCCTACCCCAACCTTCTCTGAGCCTCCGGGGTACATGTGACCTGGCCATTTAGCCCATGGTGTGCAAAAAAGTGCCGCCCAGAGGTAAAACAACCCAACCCAACTCTTCCTCTTATTTGAGGTTATGAAAAATTTTAAAAGTGACTGGGAGATACCACTTTTATAATTTTAAGAATTAAACATTTCTTAAATGTTTAATTCATATAAAAGTACCAAAAATGAACAAAAAAGTTACGTCTTCTTAAAAACACTCCGCTAATTAACTGGCTATTTAATGAATCACAGGAAACATAAACTGTGGAAGTTATTAACTTCATATGTGTGAGTTCCTCAGCACAGTCATTAATGGGGGAAGATTGCGTGTAATGAAACATTAAAACTCAAAATGAGGATTTCTATTTGTTTCGGTCTCTCTCGAACAGAGGGAAGACTCCCAGCAGTCTTTAACTTGAGTGTAAGAAGATATTTGTATGGATTTGTGCAAATAACTGAAAATTTTAAGCACAAGAGCATAAAATAAACTTCTTCATGTTTATGGGTTAAGAACACGACACATTTTGCACACAATGGGCTAAATGTCCAGGTCATAAGAATCGCAAGGATTCGGAGTTGTGGTGAGTTATTTTACCTCTGAGCGGCACTTTTCTGATTTTTTTGCATACAATGTGCAAAAAAAAATGTGCTAAATTGCCAGGCCACAAGTATCTCAAGGGCTTAGAGGAGGTTGGAGAAATGGACCACTGTTAGGAGACAGATCGAAGCTTCCCGTCAAATCCATCCAGCGTGTTCTATAACCTGAACAGCCTATGGTCCTCCTGAAGCCGGGACTCCTACTTTACGTATCATCTGAAGAACAGTGGTCATTCCAGGCCCATTGTGGTCCTCTTTCTGAATTGGCAGGATACGATCCTGCTGGCGGAGAGAAATCTCAACGCTCGCGTAAGTTGGGCTCGAACCTGAGAACTACAGATTACGATCAGGAGCGCTACTGATTGAGCCAACCCCTATCTTACCAATTTCATTAATTTAATCTTAATATCCCATCATGATTCAAATAACATGAAAATGATCTTATTACATGGTCTCCTTCAAACCCGATCTAGAAAAGAATAAGAGGTAGCGGGACCGACTTTATTTCTATTCTAGTATAACATTTCGTCCTCCGTTTCAGTGGTCTCCAAATAATTTCTTTAAAAATTCATGAAATATACATCAGTTTACAATTTTTTTGCTTGCATTACCCTTATAGCATTCTCAAAGGGAGGGTAAATGTCTCCCCTCCCCAACTCTTTGATCCGGCCTTGGTCTCCATATCATTTGAATTAAGGAACTAATCTTACCTTCAGTATTATTAGTTAGTAACATTTATATCTTTTATATTTATTTTAATCAAATCTCTTTCGTAAGTCAGGTTCATTATCTGCTTCGTCTCAGCTTCGGATCTCAAATGCTCAATGATTACGTTTCTACTGCTAACCTACAAATGGAAAAGCTTGGGCTTGGAGAAGCAGATGTCGTTGGAGAAGACATTAAGCCGTGGCTCAGTGCGCAGAAGATCAATATCCTATGACTATTAAAAACACGCTGGATGACAGTGACAGTAGCAATGTGCAAAAATAAAGTACAGTTCCTAGACTAATCTCCATCTTAATTTTTTCGCCTTTAGAAAAAAAAAATCTACTGTCAATTTTCTACTGTTAACATCTCTTTAGTCGATTAAATCAATATATAACACCGATAAGACTGGGTTATCTATTCAATTCAATTATTTTGCTTCTGTTACAAAATGTTTCTCCTTTTCTTCTCCTTTTTTATCGTAAATTCTCTCTTAGGAGCCAACAGAATCCACATGTCAGCTTAAATGGTAATGAAATTGTCTGCCTCCTTAAGTAAATTACAATTCTTTCATTTATGATGAATTATTAATATTTTTAACTTCTTATTTTCATTTACTTTTTCATAACATCAGTTTTCTATTGGTAATCTTGATTTTAACCCCCCCCCCTCCCACAACTACTTTTTCCCTATCATACAAGTATTAAAATCTCATTAGTCTATCTCGTATTCCTAATTACTTTCGGTTTCTTTAATCAAATGTTGTTAATTATGCAAACCTTTCAACGAAAAGTTATTCGAAAAATCTCAAGGTATAATAAGAAGCAATAAAAACCCACTTATTGCTTGCTTGCGTTTTTTGCAAGTGAATTTAATTTTCAATACCATGGCAGTTATAAGTTCTTAAATAATCAAACGGCTAGCAAAAGAAGAAATGTATTTAATCACTGGGAAATAATGTCTGTCTTAAATATTCAACACGAGTAATAAATTATGGGAAATATTAGAGACACGTGGTGTAAAGAGCTATGAGCTGTTCCCAGTTTTTCATTGTGCTATCGTTTCAAGGCACTCCTTTAGAAAACTCTGCAACTGAATAAGGATTTATAAATTAATATCATATTAAAAGAACACCACATTTGCTTTTTGCGAAAATGGAATGCTCGGTTTGAAAGAGAATGGAGCATGCAATTTTTCCAAACTCTGCGAGCTCTAACGACGGAAATTCGAATTGATCGATGAAAAATGATGAGCCGGGGGTGCCTCAGTCGATAGCGCACCAGGCTCGTAATCTGCATTTCCCAGATTCGAGTTCCAACGTGATACTACATTTAAAACTGGGAGTGTTTGCGACGATAGGTTCGATAAAAACTTTCCAAAATTTCGTTGTAATTCACTCAATTCTTTCATTAATTCATTCGGAGTCGATATTTATCTCCGCAAAACTATCCATCCTGCCCTCGGTCAGTAGGGACACCGATGGGCTTGGAAAGATTGCCGTCCGTCGGATGGGATGTAAAGCCATGGCTTCGTCAGCGGAACAGTCATACCCTCTGCACGTACCCTGTCCAGTGGGTCCACTCCACTCAACCTTCTCTTAGCCCTCGGGGTGACATGCCATTTTACCCACAGAGTGCGAAAATGTGCCGCTCAGAGGTAAAAAAAAAAGTCACAGTTCGTACTTTCCAACACTCCAAATTACATGTCGTGGGGGTTGAGGAAATTATCATGTGCACAGACATTGCGTGTTTCTTGATGAGACACGGGGCACCATTTCCTCACATGTTACACTGACAGAACATTGGAGCCACAAGCTGTCGATGGCTTTCTTCCACCAGTTGGATCTTCTGTGCCCATAGAAACATAATTTCTTCTTGGATCTCCCTCTTCGTATACAGGTGCAGTACCTTCGTCATGTTTTCTCAGAATCTGCACTTCACAGCACGGGTGCATAACAGTAATGACCTGATGCCACTTAGTGACGACACCTTTTGGGATTAACATGCTCTGGTAGAGCAGCCATGTATATTTATTAGTTTGGCAGGGAACAAACTGGGAATCTTATTTCCTAACTTACCCCCACAAATATTATAAATTAACTTTGATAAAATAAAGTTCCGGAACGAAAGTCAGAATATATGAACACTCAATGGATACTCGATATTCGATACTTCATTAGAAATAAACCCATGTTATGTCAATACGAAATTAGTATAAGAGTTGAGTTGTTCTTTGCCTGTGAGGATCACTTTTTTTTGCACACAGTGATCCACATGTTTATTGAGAAAGGTAGTGACGACAATATCAAACAGCCCAAATCGCAGCCATGAAGCAATGACCTGTCCTCCCTCCCACTTCTAAAGACTGAAACCACCCACTCTGGTAGACCTCTCCAAATGTTAGTTTGATAATGGTTGTACAAGCGAGAATTCAGGTACCTTCGATGGCCTCTGATCAGGATTATCCACCAGCTGATACACGTTATCCTGTGGATCTCTCCACTCAGGACTGTCAACCCAAAAAACAAACAGGAAACTCAATAGTAGAGTTTCAATCAACAAATTTTCATTAATGCAGAAAGTTCAGGATCCATAATCAAGCTGAAAACCTGATCTGATAGGTAAAAATGGTCAGCACCAATACTCTGTGTTGCTAATCGCTGCTCAACAGGGTAGGGAAAAAAAGTATCCATAGAATAATATAAGTATCCGACCAATAGGCTACTACTGTGGCAGTCCTTCAGTTCCGTTCCCTTCTAGAGGTAATATCTCTTTTGTAGTTATTAACAGTCTGCACCACGAGAAGGCCTGGCCGTACATTAGATTCTAAGCCTAGACGGTTCTGGGCATCATCACAAGGGATTGGTACACAACTCTCCCTTCAGTGTGTGCCTAGCTGTCATTTACGTATCATAATTATTTATTCAATAGAATAATGAAATAAAAATGATCATAATTTCATTGCTTATAAGAAGCCATTTTAAATTGGTTGTTACATCTTCAATGTACAGATTCATTAATGAAATAAGAATGCCACAAGGGAGAATTTTAAGTTTTTTTTCTTTTCAATATTATTGTTTTCAACGGCAAACACGTTTCTTTTGGATAGATGAAACAGTAAAATGTATATTGTGAATATTGTTGAATGATAAAGTTTGATTTCACTGGCATTTTTTGAAATCATTTATTAGCTCGAAGTTACACTGTTATAAATAAAATAAATCCCCCCTCAAGCAGCTGCTTGCCACAGAGGTCTGACAGGAGCCTGTCAGTTTATATGCCACAGTAGAAGATCTGAGAGGATGGCAGGACCTCAGCAGAAAACAACACATACATCCATGCCTTACCCGGGGCTCGAACCCAGGTCCCGTAGATCAGTAGCCAAGCACGCTAACCACTCGGCCACGGGAAAGGGGCTAAAATTCCTATAACGGAGAACTTCATTCTTTTTGGAGACAAAACATTACAAATTCTCTGGAGGAGCTATGTTGTCCTTCGAGCTTCCTCGTTTTAAAGCAAATGAGCTAATGTTTTAATATTCTACTACACTTTCACTGTTTTGTCTCACTCGTCTCTCTGTAAACATATCTATCAATCTGACACATTCAGGGGCGGGGGTAGCTCAGTCGGTAGCGCGCCAGGCTCGTAATCTGTAGTTCCCAGGTTCGAGTCCCAGCTGGGTCAGCGTTGAGATTTATCTCCGCAAAATTCCCCGCCCTGCCCACGATCAGTAGGGGACACCGATGGGCTTGGAAAGGCCGCCGTCCGTTGGATGGGACGTTAAGCCGTGGCCCTGTGTGCGGGAGAGCCATACCCTGTGCACGTTAAAGAACACGCTGGATGGCCTTGACGGGAGGCTACCATCTGTCTCCCAACAGCTGTTCCAGTGGGTCCCCTCCCCCAACCTTCTCTGAGCCTTCGGGGTCCATGTGACCTGGCCATTTAGACCATGGTGTGCCAAAAAGTGCAGCTCAGAGGTAAAAACAACCCAACCCAACCGTGACACATTCAACTTTTAATTTTTAGAGATAAAAAAATCCTTTCAATTTCGGATGTTAACTCTCTTTGACAGCTATTCACTGCGTGGAGTAATTCTCTCAATATCATTTCATGTTTATGAAATATTACGATTCGCATTTTCGAATCCCCAGGAATTTGATAATGCCCTCTAACGGAGGAAAACTATGGAAAATGGTAAAACTTAAAGACTATAAAAACTTTTAAAGGATATTGCACACAATCTATTTACGCTAAAAATTGGAAATTTTGGTGGCGAAGTCTGATGATCAAGACGCTTACACTAGTTGGAATGATTATCTTCCTTTTATCATCTTTTTCTATTTATTTAGAGAAAACTTTGTTTTTTTTGTATTTTTAATAGATATACAAAAAATTCTTTTTCTGCTTTGCAGAGAATAGGCTGGATGGTTTCTTTAATCAAATGTTGTAATTCATTCAATTCTTTCAATTCGACCTATAAAATATTACTATTTTCATTTTTCGAATCATCCAATAGTTCGAAATTTTACTCTTACAGGACGCTAAAGACAGAAAATTAAAAAAAAAACCTTTCTTCTCTCTGTAAACGAGCATATCATATTCGGCAGATACGATATGCTATTCTTCTCGTTAAGGAATACAAACAATGAATATGATTGTGCTGGATGAGTAAAAAAATATAATCGTTTGGCTATTGGATCAGTTTTCTGAACTGTAAAGAAATGCAAACAACTAATATGAATCTGATGGAAGATTGAAAATATATAATCAGTTGGCTTTTGGATCAATTTTTTCATTTGTAAAAAAATGCAAAGAATGAATATGAATGTGTTGGAGGATTTAAAAAATGTATAATCAGTGGGCTTTGGGATCAATTTTTTGAATTGAAAGAAATGTAAACAATGAATATGATGATTATTGGAAGACTAAGAAAAACATAATCAGTTGACTTTTGGATAAGCTTTCCATTTTTAAAGAAATGCAAACAATGAATATGAATATTGACCTTAACGGAAGAAACTGGTCCAAGGGAAAGATAACTGATATTCAATCATATAATTAAACAAATTTGAAAAACACGTGATTTTAAACAAAGTTCTTTCAGTAATGCAATTTTTTATTTCAGTAGAATAATACGTTTTTATATTTAGCAATGCGATCGGGACTTAAATTAGCCCATCAACTCCAGCGTGCTCATTTTGAGGACAGTGTAAAAACGTAACCTATTTTTTCCTACATCATTAGTTTTTTCTTCACATTTTGTTCCAAACTACTCCCAAAGAAAATGTTTGGTAGCACAGTAATGTTAAGTTTTTTCCAATATTTAATTTTGTCGTTCCATAAAATTTCATGAGCAAAGCAAGTTTTACCTCATCGCAAATTTTCGATCGCATTTTGTAAAGAGCTTGTCTCTTTTCTTTCCGAATTATTTATAATTTTATTCATGAATACCTCTGCAAATATTATGCATAAAAAGTTTAATTTTCTTAAATAGTGCTATTTGTAATGAAACATATGCTGTATACTATGTATATGTACGGAAATATGGATATTGGGCATGTTCGATATCAGGAATACATACAAATAAGTGCCTCAGGGGTGGTTCTGGTTGTTGACATACTGTTTAACCTGGATTAACCGACCTTCAGTTATCCAATTATTGGTTCAACCAGTCAAAATTTGCTGATCTTTGAATTCGTTACAGATACCACTCAGTGACAGAGCTACGCTTCTAAGCATCGCCTCCCCCCCCACATCAAGTTAGTGTTAAAAACTTCTTAGTCTGAAACCTATAGGTTACGCTTACTAAAGTTTCCAATTTTAGCATTAATGTTTTCAATGACATTTTGAATAACGTGTTTACTTGCGTAATGATGCCTTCTTCCCTTTTCCCTGATTAATATATTTAAAATGATTTTTAAAAGCTTCCGTCATGGATGGAAAAATTATTCAGAATGTTTACAGTGCAAATCACAGGTTTATAAAAGGAGGACATTTCATTAAAATAAATGCATTATATTGCGTTTCCTTTGCGGTGTTAAGATGATGGTAACTCTCTTTGACAGCTGTGTGGAGCAATTATCTCGATATAAGTTTATATTTATCATTAATGCTTCATTAACATGTTTTTTGTTTCAATTTACTTTATTGTTCATAACCAAGCTGTGTTTTTCTTCCACCTTTTCTTAATTATTCATGTTTACTATCACTTACCGACATTCCGACGTATCCTAGACACCCATATACAGTCGCTCAAAAGAGTATCCAAACACTATGGTTGATTACAGAATTCAGAAAAAATATTTGGCAACGTTTTTTTAGAAATTCTGGCAACCTTCGTGTCACGTGACACGAAGGTTGCCAGGGCCTTCTCTGTTATGTAGACGACGCTTTTCTTTCCTGTCCGTCCTTTGGTGACGTGTTAAAGAGAGCGAAAGATAACCTGTATACTAGCGACAATTGGTTTTGGAAATAAAAGTCCGATATTACCTATTACTGTGTTGTGTACTCATTTACGTTATGAATCGTCGCTCAAAAAGTATCCGAACACTATGGTTGATTTCAAAATTCAGAAAAAATATCTGGCATTGATTTTTTTAAAAATTAGTCATCTGGCAATCTTCGTGTCACGAAGGTTGCCAGATGTTTATAAGCAGGCAGAAACTGTCCGTTTTAAAGAGGGAGATCACGTGAGACTCAGCAGTTTGAAGCTTCCATTCAAGAAAGGTGCATCACAGCAGTGGACTCGAGAGATATTTCGAGTAAAAAGAATCGTACCTAGAACACCTCCCGTTTACGAAGTGACAGATAGTGATGGTAACCAGATACGAGGAACTTTCTATTCCCGAGAACTACAGAAAATAAATCCTCCTGAACTCTACTCAGTGGAAAAAATCTTGGACTGGGACCGGAAAAAAGGCATCTTAGTGAAGTGGAGAGATTATCCTACACCCAGCTGGATACCTAGAAAATGGCTTTCTGCTTAACTCTCCCTTCCTCCGCCAACATTGACGTTTACCCTTCTAACACTCAGAGCGATTATACTACGAGACTGGCACAGCCAATCGAGCTGAATGGCGAATGGGAGATAGCGCTATCCGAGATTCACATTCCTACGAGTTGGTATAATATCGACGATTCGAATAGCTCCTTCTCCACACATTTCAGATGGTTCCCATCCTTTCCTAAAGATACAATTAAGATCTCGCGAAGTTCGCAATACTTTGGAAAGTCTATGAAGAGAGCGGGGATTGTAAAAAAATATTCAACAACAAATTCCTACAGATATAGATATTAAAGTGATGAAAAGAGATGATTTATGGTTGTTCCAGATTGGAGCTGCTAATTACGCCTTGTTTTTTACGAAAGAGGCAGAGAGTTTCAACACATTCTTCAATATCGACGCGGCGTACGTAGAAACCCCCTCACTACGGCAACTTCGCTAGCAAGGTCAGAAAGGATGACGGTGATTTCTTCACCCCTGATTCATCATTTTATTTTTACTTACTTCCACATCCTGTGATAAGGGGAAGCGAGAACCAGATACTCCACGGTCGTTACGAAAATGTGGAAGCTATTTTCTATGCTATACTTCAAACTATGCCTTCCAAAGATAGAAAACATTACCGCCTTAAGAAACTGGCTAATAATCATACACAAATCACCAATAGTGCTAGTTATTACCTCATGTTCCCTGCCTCCTCCAAAGGGTTGGGAGAATTACTAGGTTTTGACAAATTCGAATACTTGTATAACATCTCCGTGTCCAAGAATGCCATTGATATTAACGAGGGTATATCTGGTATTTATGTGTACTCCGACCTGGTAGCGCCTCATTTATTAGGCGACACTTATGCAGAGCTGTTATGTGTGATTAACCCCCAACAACACCCACAAGAACACCCAACAACGAGGCTGTAGTGAAAACTTTTACGAGTGCTGATTATTACCCTCTGGAAAGGAACGTGTTTGAGAGTGTGAGAATATTTCTTCGCACAGATAGTGGATAACCGTTATTTTTTAAGTACCGTAAAGTTTTAGTCAAGCTGAACTTTCGCCATGCGAATCAAGTACACAGAGCCTAGCCCCTCCACCTACCTGACGTAGTATAGGGCTCAGACGGGTGCAGGGGTGTTCAGGGATCCCCGATATCAAAGAGGAGGGGGGGGGGGGGCTCGGAACCTTATTTAGATGTATCGGCCGATCTATCCCCGATTCTGATGGCGTTTCCTCTAGGAAAGCCAGCAGCTAGATCAGGAATTAAATTCGCTTCGGAAGTTGCATCAGGTCGCGACCCAAAAGAAGCGTTCAAATCGAATTTGAAGGATGGTGCGGCTGACTTGTTAGAAGAAGCCACGAAAAACCTGCGTGGGTGAGGTATAAAGCGTAAGAAACAAAATAAAATTGTCAGATTGTCAAAGAGACACTGTAGAGTGAACGACGTCTTTGCAAAATGAGCGATAGAATCCATGGTTCGTCTGGCGATTGCGCTCTATCGGAACTCGACCTGTTTGCTGTACCTCTGACCAACTCACAGACTGAAAGAGCTACTTATGTTGCTTACCAGCCCCTTGCTTCGTTAGAAGGAAATGTCCCGTTGGAATTTAACGTCGTTGGCAGTGACGAATATATCGATTTATCCCGATGTCACTTAAGAATCACGGCAAGAATAACAGACGCTGCAGGAAGACCAATAACGGATGCGGAAGCTGTTGCTCCATCGAACAATTTTTTACACAGCCTGTTTAGTCAAGTGGATGTGTACTTGAACGAAAAATTACTGAGTGGAAGCCACAGTCTTTACCCCTACAGAAGTTATCTGGAAACTTTACTTAATTGTGGTGTCAATGCAGTAAAAAGCCATTTAATGTGTGATCTATGGCATCTGGATGCTGCAAGCAAAATGGAAGAATGTGGGGATGCTAATCTCGGTTGGAAAACGAGGAAAACTTTAGCAGGTTCGCGTAGCATCGAATTAATCGGATGGGTGCATGCAGATTTATTCCTTCAAGACAGGTGTTTACTGAATCACGTTGACCTTCGATTGAGGATGACAAGGTCAAAACCAGAATTCTGTCTTATGACTAGCGAAGCAAACCCTCCTTACAAAGTGAAATTTGAAGGAGCCGCTTTCTATGTAAGGAAAGTCAAAGTCAGCAGTTCAACGCTACTCACTCAGGCTCAGATGCTGCACACGACCTCAGCCAAATATCCTTTAAGACGTGTGGAAGTCACATCGTTCACTCTCAGCCCTGGAATTTCTTCGTGCACGAGAGATAATTTATTCTGCTCTCAGATGCCCAAAAGAGTCATTGTAGGGATCATCGACTCAGCTGCTATGAAAGGGGATTTTGCAAGAAATCCATACAACTTCAAGCATTACAATCTAAATTATATATCTCTGCATGCTGACACCGAGCAATTCCCCTCTCAACCGCTCACCCCTGACTATCCAAATCATCAATATATACGCTGTTATCAAACGTTATTGGAATCACTAGACATCTGGAAAGACAACAAAGGGGTACAATTTGGATGCTCAGCTTATGCGAAAGGATACACATTGTACGGGTTCGAACTGTCTGCAGATGGTAAACAATGTGAAGATTACTTTAATCTAGTGAAGAGTGCAAATTGTAGATTAGAGATCAAATTCGGCACCCCTCTAATCGAAGCAGTGAGCGTGTTTCTATATGTGGAATTCGAGAACCTTTTGAAGATAGACCAACATGGTAAAATTTTATTTGATTTCTCTGCGTGATGGATACCCTTCAACTATCTCAGGTTCTTCGAAATGACCCCTTTACTCGTCCTTTGTTTCTAGGAGTGTTTGTTAGAGACCAGCTGCCAAACATTACGAAGAACCCGTGTCTTTTTATCTTTAACACCGATGTTTCGACCTCTACTGGAGAACACTGGATAGCTGTCTATGCGAACAAGAAAACAGTCGAACATTTTGATCCCCTAGGCATTGAGCCTAGCATCAAAGAATATTATAGGAAGATAGGGATGAACCGGATATTGTACCCAACATTACCACTACAGTCGCCAGTTTCCATCACATGTGGAGTTCCCTGTCTCCATTTCCTGTCCTTGAAGTGGTTCCTGAAGGAACGTTATTCTTGCCACTTGGGATTTAATGAGCTCTTGATAACGCTATTTAATGGCATGCTCGATTATTAGCCAGTCTTTTCCCAATATGCAATCACCAAGTACAATTCTTGTTAGCGGCCCCAGCCAGTGTGGGAAAACCACTTTTGTTTTGGAACTCATACGCCATGCAGATAAAGTGTTCTCCCCGAATCCCGACAGAATCATCTACTGTTGTTCTTTGTGGCAGCCTTGCGTTCGAATCCTTCAAACGAAAAGTAGAATTCGTCGAAGGCTTCATCGACCTACAGTTGAATGCAAAGCAACGTACTTTGCTCGTGCTGGATGATATGTTTGTTCAAGCTGCAGATGATACAAGGGTATCTGATCTATTCACAAAGGGGTCTCATCATCTGAATGCCACGGTCGTCCTCATCACTCATAATTTATTTTTTCAAGGTTAATGCGCAAGGAATTTCAGCCTCAATTCGCATTATTTAATTTTATTCAAAAAACCCCAGGGAAGTTTCTCAGATTACTTATTTAGCAAGACAAATGTTTCACGGAGAGACGAAATTATTATTGGATGCATTTAAGCTAGCTACACAGAGACCTCATGGCTATTTATTGCTGGACTGTGGTGTGAAAACACCAGATGAGCAGCGTCTTAGAAGTAGAATACTTCCTTCTGAATCTCCTGAAATTATTTATATGAGGAATGAGGATTAAAACGAAGGAACTGTTTTTTCGTTATCCGTTGAACGCATCCCCTAACAATCGTTCGACGCTGTTGAAAGCCTCAAGTGACAGTGAGCTACTCGCTTTGTGCGAAATTTGTTTCAATTTAGTGAGAGCCAATCTACCAGTTTCTTCAAATGTACTGAAAAAATTGTTCAAACACAAGTGCATTATAAGAAAGCTAGCTGCAAAAAAGATTAGTGTGAAATCTAAACGTGCATACATACGTCAGAAAGGAGCCGGATTTCTGCTTCCTCTCCCTCAAGTTTGGTTCCCCTGATACCTAATTTATTCCAGCGATGAGTCTCTCCGTTAAAGTCGTTGAAAAGCGCCACCTAAAAGAGAAAACTGATGATCTCGATAGCGACATGCAACGTATTTTGAAATCTCCTGGAATTTCCGATCAGAAAGCAGAGGCATATCTGACCGCTTTACGAAAATATTTACAATATTCGAAAAAAATCGTGGCGCCAGACGAAATGACAATCACTCCAGGGCTATCAGTAAGAGACATAATTGACATGGTCTCCTCGTCACTTCAAAAGCAAGGTTCAAAAAAAAATGAAATCTTTGCCCGAAACAGTTCGATGGGATTCAAGAGGCAGACTTTTAAATTACGGTAGAGCCATACCAGACGCGTCTCTACCCGTCCTTCTCACAGAAGTAGTCAGAAAAAAATCGAAAACCCGACATCCCCGGCCAGAAGGAATTTATACAGCAAATGAATTGGGAAATTTTTTAATGTAAACATCGGAAATATTAATTAATGTACTCTCAGTAATCGCCTTAATAAAAAGAATGTATCTCCGTACTAACGTGTTTAGATTCGTTTTCCTTCCGATTGTATAATACGAATTCCAAAGCTTGGCTTCCAAAGCTCGTGGAATGCAGTGCATCCCCCCCCCCATACCTGTAAGGCAGGGAGTTATGGGAGTACCCAGTGTACAGTAACCGTGCACCGAGGGGTTCTCTTGCTCGTAGGTAATACCATTCATCTTTGCAGGAGTAAAACAAAACTCATAGATCGTGCAGTACACGAAATTCAGGGTTTAAAAAACATTTCAGGTTTAATCAAAATAATAACTTGAACAGTCATAGCATAAGATAAAAATAGCGACATAATTTAAAATCATATTGCAGAAATAATGTAAAATCAGAGTAAATCAGTAGCATAATAAACCATATCAGTTAAAATCATACTACAGAAATAATAAGTAAAGTAGCGAAACAGTATAATTTACAAATAATACGTACATGACCAATTTAAAACGTAGTTCAGGAATAATAAAGCAGTGACATGCCATAACATAAAAATCACAGTTCAGGAATAATGAAGCGGCGACATAAAATCTTACTACATAAATAATAAAACTGCGACATAGTATAAAAATCATACAGCAGAAAATATTAAGTAAAGCAGCGATATATTATAAAATCATAGTTCAGGAATAATAAAGCAGTGACATAAAAATCATAGTTCAGGAATAATAAAGCATAATGTGAAAATAATACTGTAGAAATAATAATAAACCATAATTTACAAAAAATAAGTGCATGTCCAATTTAAATCTTAGAAATAATGTAAACTCAGAGTATAATAAACCTGAAACCATATCATACTAGAGAAAAAATAAAGCAGTGACATCCACTCGCGTGACATGGTATAATATAAAAATAATAAGGCAGTGATATAAAAAACATAGTGTATGTCCAATTTAAATCTTAGAAATAATAATGTGGTCATAGCATTTAAAATCAATAATACGCGTATGGTAGTAACATAATATTAAAATCATACTACATAAATAATAAAGCAGCGATATGGTATGAAAATCAGAATATGTCATAATTTTAAAATAACCCCTGCATGTTAAAAACAGTGACATACTACAGAAAGAGTTAGAATGTGTCAAAGTGGCTAAAGAATGTAAAATACGGTTTTAATGGGTCTGGTGGCTGCTTATCTGAACGGTTAACTGGAATTTAAGCTTTGAAACCGAAAGGAAATGTGTCACTTTGACCAGGTTTAAAGATCCTCTTAATAAAATTAAAAGATAGTTTTTTATGAAAAGCGCGGTTAGTGAGGGTGGCCTTGTGTTTGCCAATTTGGACGTTGAAGGGCACAGCAAAAGTGGCTGGGGGACCTCCTAGAATTAGATCTTGGAAGAAATTCGGTAGAGTAGCGTTCTCTGTTACGAACACTCAATTTAAAGCCTTTAGCACGGGTGATAGTTTCACCGTTTGAAAGTTCCAGTATATAATTTTTAGGGGCTATGGAGATGTACCGATCTATAGTTACGCTGGGTCCATACTGATCTGTTATCTGGTTTTTAAAATGCCCCATGAAATCAGAGGACTCTGGAATGAATGTGTCGCTGGATGAAGTTTTAAAAATGCACGAATCTGTGTCTGTGTAGAGGGCGCGATGTTTTAATTTAGAAAGCATATCATATAGAGTGAGACGTGCTTGGGTGGTGACGAATGAGGCCACGACAATATTACCTTTAGGGTTTGTGGGGATGAATTCTTTAGCGGGTCTGTAGGTCACTAGGATATGATCCGAATTGACCGCATGGAGGTCAGTGAGAATTTTGGAGCGATCGTTCGCTAAGTTTTATGGGATTGTCAATGATTTGAGACACAGGCCTAGAAAGATCTTCTGATACCTTCCCCCATAAATTATTTAACGCCCCCTTCGAAAGACTTCTTTTAGTGCTGTTAAACACGACCTCCTGAGGGTTTATTTTCACCCTCTCTGCAAGAAAAAAATCTTCGCAAAATTTTGATTTTTCGGCGTCTGTGTTGACGTTTGGTGGGTAAACTGAATATTTCTGTTTGGACTCTAAGAAAGTGTTGATGTATTTTCAAAATAAGTCGGGGTCCTGGGCAGTGTAAGTGATATTTTCCGAATAGTGCCACACATCGTGAATTTTGAGAATTTTGTAGCCTTCACAGACGGCTTTATACAGTTCCAGCGACATGTAAGAGGCTGTGAGAGCTCTCTGTGCTTCTGTGTGAGTGCATGGGAGTACCTGTGCTAATTCTGCACAAGTGCTGCACAGAGGGAACAACAGTTTGTTGCGACAACGGTAGAGTAGTACGGGGATGTATAGGTTGGTAGGAGGTAACACAGTGCAGTGAATAATGCCGAAATAAGCTTCGGGGGATGCAATCAAATTTTCTGTGATCCTCCTGGGGTGTTTAACAGGGAAAACCCCACGCTTACAAATGGCGGGATAGAGCGAGTTCACATCGAAGTACTTCACGTCACAGTTTTCGACCTTTGTGTCACAAAACAAGGAGAATGTTTCCGTTCTCCAACCGTAGAGGAAGGAGTGCCCGCTAAATCTCCTTACCTCTTCTGACTGCTGATAAATGCGCGCAGCGGTGGGATCTGTTTTGAGTAGCTGGTCAAAATCGTGTTCCCAGCACACTCTTTACCTTTAATCAGGTAAAAGCTGGCAGATGCATCACTCTCTTCCAGGGTCCTTAAATAATTTAGCCCCATGGATTGTTCAGTGAGGGGGTGGATAATGTTGGGGCTGAAACATTCGGGACATGAGTGAAAAAAACATCCGGCGAAATCCGTGGCCTGCTTGGTTTGCCTACACAAACCGTCCAAATAATAAGCACCAACTTTGGCTTCCCCTTCTGCAGAGCGCACTGTCTGCAGGGTGAGATTCTCGGTCTCTGCTATGTAGGCTAGTCAGGCTAGCCCTTTCCTGCTCTCTCTGTCACCCGAGGAATATCCGTTAGAGGGATAAACACCAATCACTCCTTCCGGCATGAATTTCTGTCTGTAGACCTGCAGACAAGCCGAAGGAAGAGTAATTTTAGAAAAAGGTTCTACCCCTGTCATCCCTAAAAATTCTGTTCGGAATCTCTCACAACCTCGCATTAAAGTGTGATTTACAGTACGCAATCATTTCAGATTTAAAATCCCAGTGAGTCCCCTTCACTGTTTCCACTGATGGAATTCTGAAGCTTCTCCGGGGGTTATGTACTGCGGTTCAAAATAATGGGCGTCGGGAATGGGTCCAGAATAATTTAAATTCTGTCTCATTCAAAAAGCGTGAGGGAAGAAACTAGTTTCTACTACTCTCACTCTACTTTCAATCATAAACGAAACACGTATAAACTTTGAAATACAGCCATCCGTCAGATGGAATGTGAAGCCGTGGCCCCATATGAAGGACAGCCATAACTTGTACAGGTTGAATTAACATACTGGATGGTCTTAAAGGGGAGTTGCCATCTGACTTCTAATAGCTGTACATGGGCTACTTCCTCAACCTTCTCTGAACCCTTGGTTACTTGTTATTTCGCCATTTAGCTCATTTTGTGCAAAAAGAATGCCGTCAGAGTTAAAACAATCCAACCTAATTCAATATCAAAAATTTAACACGTGTCTCAGTTTAATGTGTTCTTTTGAGTCTGAGGCCCAGACAAAATGGCCCTTCTGGTCCCTTTTCATGAGCATATGGTCAGTAGGGGCACCGATGGGCTTGGAAAGGCCACCGTCCGTCAGATGGGATGTTAAGCCGTGGCCCCGTGTGTGGAAGAGCCATACCCTGTGCACGTTATGGAACATGCTGGATGGCCTTCCATTTGCCTCCCAACAGCTGTTCAGGTGGGTCCCCTCCGCCAACCTTCTCTGAGCCTTTCGCTCAGAGAAGGAACCATTTGTCTCCCAACAGCTGTTCAGGTGGGTCCCCTCCTCCAACCTTCTCTGAGCCTTCGAGGTCCTTGTGACCTGGCCATTTAGCCCATGGTGTGCAAAAAAGTGCCGCTCAGAGATAAAACAACCCTCAACCCTTTTCATGAAAGGTCTTTACTATCAGATGTGCCTGGAAAGAGTTTTAGGGAGAAAAAAACTGTTCTCCCGCTCTTTGAAGGAATATAAAGAAATGTTTCTGATACGATCTTCGTAGCACTGCGCAATTTCAACCGATTCCCGATGCCACCGACAAAATATGGTCCATTTTTGAACCGATTAATCGAAAAACATCGAAACACGACAGAGGGCGCTTCTCTAGAATCACAACTGGTCTTTAATTGTTAGCTAATTTGGGCACCATACTTAATTTTATTTTCTTTGCTTCAAGAACTGTACAAATTGCTCCTTAAATGAAATATCACTTTTAATTATATCAAGCGAAATAAACCAGATTTATGGTAAAACCTCTACACTTGCAACATTTCTGTAACAAGTGCTGTTACTCTTCTGTGATATGTTATGTTTCCTATCCGTCTATTATACATTTGTATTTATCTATATAAAAATAATTTTTGTGTTTGCACTAAAAAAACTGTGATCCCTATGCCGATGGTTCTGTACTTAGTAGCTACGCCCCTTCAATATCGAAATCAAATTGCCACGCCGGAAATCTTATTGAGTAATTAAATCGGCGTCCTATCTTCCTTTGAAGTGAATACGAATCGAAATATAGGATGATAGGTATTTTTTCAATTTTTATAATTTATTTATATTTTTCTCCTTCCTACATGTGCTCTAAAAGAACCTAAAACTTATGAATGTTGCAATCAGTCACTGAATTCATATTCACTTCAAAGGAAGATAACTAAATACCCTTCAAGCAGCTGCTTGCCACAGAGGTCTGACAGGAGCCTGTCAGTTTATATGCCAGAGGAGAAGGTCTGAGAGGATGGCAGGACCTCAGTCAGGAAAACAACCATGCCTTACCCAGGTCCCATAGATCAGTAGCCAAGCGCGCTAACCACTCGGCCACGCCGGAAATCTTATTGACTAATTAAATCGGCGTCCTATCTTCCTTTGAAGTGAATACGAATCGAAATATAGGATGATAGGTATTTTTTTCAATTTATTTATATTTTTCTCCTTTGTCTAAGATTGTCCTAAATACTGGTGTTTGCTTTTTAATTTGAAATTGTGTATATGTGTGCAAGGAATGTTATTAAAATGAAGTGAGAACACATGCAAACCAAGAATATATTTCGTCTGCGATCATAACTTGAGAGGAAACCGATAGGCAACTTTTGAACGCTAAGAAATTCGAACTAAAAAAGTGTTTTTTGCTAACCCTAACGCGCATCGCTCTCTGACTTGCAAATGACCATGGTGTATTCAGATAGAAACTGAATTGTAGTAGACACTTCTACTTTCCTCACGCATTATCTGGATAGTTTATTCCTTTCTTCTTATGCGCTCCACTTTTTCGAGAATGCAGACTTTCGACAGTTAGCTGCTGAATGCTCCTTGCAGGAGTAAATCGACCCAATTTCTGAAAACCCTTTCAGTCATCCTCCTAATTGATTAGATGGTGAATTTCTAACACTTCCTCTGTTGAAGAAATCCATTTCCTCCATTTTGCCTTTAAGAATGCAGATCTTTTTTGGCATCACTCGTCTTAGGAAAAGAGCAGGACAGAGCGATGTTATTATCCAGATGGAAATGCATTCATTGTCATAGGTGACTCAGTTACTTGCAGAGGAATGTCAGCCAGAGGACAACATAATTTTCCTCGCAATGTGTTTAGATAAGGAATAAATAACACTTCCTAACTCCTTTGTATTAATTTAGTAGGTTCATATCTGGATTCTGCATATCCAAAGTGTATATCTGTTGGTTAAAATATATCAATTTTTCCTTCTCGTCCAAATTCTGTTGGAAGAGCTTAAGCGGACGTGTAACTTTATCATTCTTTGCTATTCGTGCCTGACTGCAATGCTAATCCAGCATTTGCCTTTCATACGACTTTAGCTCTTCTTTAAAAAATAGTCATTGTGTATGTATGAGCCTTCCCTGCATGAAAGTTATTTGATAATCTAAATCAGTGGCTCCCAACCTTTTTGAGCACAACGAATTCGTGGAATTGGAATATTTTTTCCTGTATAGACTAGTTGAAATAATATTTACTGTAAATACAAATTTAAGAGCATTTTGAAACTATTTCCATAAATTTATAAGGTTTTTCTGTCGAAAAAAAAATCATGCAGAACGATGTTTTATCTAAGAACTAGTCGATATTTTACTTAATATATACAGTAGTCCCTTGATTTATGACGGCTTGATTTTATGCCTGTTTGAATATCCGCCGGTCTGAGGTTTTTCTAGTAATTTCTTTAGTTTACCTCAAAAGTTCTGGAAAATTCTGGTTCGTGATATCGCCAACCATAAACAAAAGTCACTACGCAACGCTCCTGGGCGAGCGGACTTGACCCAACTCGAAGGTTCTAGAGTCTAGAACCCAGACAAAAGGCAGAGGTATAATTACCGGGGACCCGAGCATTGTGTCTCAGTGTCTCCTATTAAAGACAGGTACTATGTTCCGTAGTGGCACTTCACTTAACCTATAGCACATCTCATTGAAATATATTATAATTCGGGTTTCATATACGCCAGCATCTCCAGCAACCCTAACCCTGGCGTAAATCAATGGCCTAGTATATTTCTACTGAAAATGAACAACTGGGGCGCCCAAAAGTAAAAAAAAAGTGTTAAACGCCGCCGTTGGGAACCACTGACCTAAACCATCACCTCTCTAATCGTCCTGTATGTGACGGGTGCATTTGACAATGTCTGGTGACTTGCTACCCTCGGTAGGTTGAAAGAATGTTCCTGTCCTAGGAATATCTATGTATAGCTTGGTATCAAATTACCTAAGTAACAGGAAGGTAATTTATTCCCATGCCAGAGGGATAGCTACCAGGAATTTGAACAGGGGCTGGACACAGGATTCGTGCAGTGGACCATTTCTCTGGAACTTAGTTGCATACACAGCGTTGGAGTTAGCCTTACCCAAAGGTGTCTGGCTACAGGCTTATGCAGACGACATGCTGTTTGTCATATCGGCCGCCTCCAGAGCAAGACTGGAGATACAGGCAACACAGCATTGACGGTAATCGATAGATGAAGTCTTCGCTACAAGCTAGTGCTCAGCTGTACGAAGGCATCAATGACAATGGCAAAAAAGGGTGTTCTCAACGAGAGGTACCACATCTTTAAACTCAAAGGCAATAATTGAGATTATTGATTATTCCTTATCTAAACATTGCGAGGAAAATTATGCTGTCCTCTGGCTGATATTCCTATGAAAGTATCTGCCGTAAGACGACTATTAAATACTTGGGGATCACTCTGGATGAAAGTATGAACTGGATCCCACACCTTCAGGGCTTAAGAGTGAAATGCACCAAGGTTATGTGCAAGCTGGGATGTATGGCTCGCGTCTCGTGGGCCTCCGAGCGAAGGTCCTCAAGGAAATTTATTTAAGGGGAATGGAGAGGATCCTGACATATAGAGCAGGCGCCTAGTGGCGCCTGACGGACAGCTCTGTGATGTGCAGAAAGCTGCTCGCAGCCCAGAGATAATCTTTAGTGCGAATCACTAGAGCTTTTAGAACTACATCTATGGATGCGCTGCTGGTAGTCGCAGGGATCCAGCCTCTGTATTTAAAATTCGAAAGAAAGAGACCACATTTCGAATCCTGCAGGCTAAGGAAAATACAACATGGCTTGGAATCCAGTATGACCGCAAGGTCTATGAGATGGATACCTCTACATGGAACACACCCCCCAAGAAGTTTTGGTTGGGTTGTTTTATCTCTGAGCGGCACCTTTTTGCACACCATGGGCTAAATGCCCAGGTCACATGGACCCCAAAGGCTCAGAGAAGGTTTGGGGAGGTGACCCACTGGAACAGCTGTTGGGAGACAGATGGTAGCCTCCCGTCAAGGCCATCCAGCGTGGTCTTTGACGTATACAGGGTATGGCTCTCCCGCACACGGGACCACGGCTTAACGTCCCATCCGACGGGTGGAGGCCTTTCCAAGTCCATAGTTGTCCCCTACTGATCATGGGCAGGGTGAGGAATTTTGCGGAGGAAATTCTCAATGCTGACCCAGCTGGCCACTGAGCCACCTCCACCCCCACCCCATGAAGAGACTATGTGTACCATGGTATATGGTGTTACCATGGGTCACAAGAATTGAAATTTACACAGACGGTTCCAAGAGCGAAGATGGTGTGTGCCTTGTCTACACTGTCTAGAATCTAGGAGCCAATGTGTATGACTATAAGAGGAAGGTATCAATTAATGGCACAGCCTTCCAAGCAGAGTTTCTTGCCATCAGAGAGGTCCTTAAGTGGGCCCTCAATGATGGTAGTCATTATAAAGACATTCGGCTGTATACCGATAGCTGGGGCAACTCTGCAAGCGCTTGAAGATGCAAACAACAGGCATCAAACAGGAAGCGACATCAAGCGGTTTTTGGGTAATAAGAACATACCCAGTATCTCTCTATATTGGATCAAGGCACACGTGGGTCACAAAGGGAACGAGCGGGTAGACCAAGTGGCACACTCAGCAGTCACTGACACCTAGCCTGAGATAGCGGTTAAAACTTCGAAAAACATCCTGAAGTTATTACTAGGTATACAGGTTATGGACGAGTGGCAGAGGCTCTGGAACACGACTGAGAATGGTCTTCAAACGAAGACATTCTTACAAAGGGTAAGTCTGTTGTCCTCGGACCACTATCCCATGCAGGTATTGACAGGACATGGACACATCCCAGCATATCTGGAGTGTGTTAAGATCTCTGCCCACAGTTACTGCGGCTATGGGACTCCAGATGCAGATGTCGGGCATTACATCCTCCGATGCCCGCTAACAGAAGGGTTCGCTAACGAACTCAGAAATGACCAAGCCATCAGAGAGGTAGCATGTGGGATGGCCACAGTGTTCATTAGGAGTGCCTACGTCAGGTCACACCTGAGGGATCTGGGTTGGGTCGCCTGCCAGCTCCGGGACTCACTCCTTTGAGACCGAAGCTACTTTCGTTCTTCTATTTATCTTCACAACTTTTCTAGCCAGGCTGTGCTCCGCACTCCCTTTAACGCCACCCATACTCCAAGTTCCTACTGGTCCCCCCTTACACAAACTCTTATCTTCTAGTTCCATACTCTCACCGCACTCGTGTAATGTCGTGCAGACGGATGTCCCTCCATAAATATGAGAGCTGACCTAAACCAACATTTCCCAAAGTGTGAGCCGTGGTCCGATACCAGTCACTAGGAAACACTAATTCCCTTAATTTCGTTCATTAATTTTCATATTTGTTAATATTTCCTAAAATAATTGTATTGCTAAATATATTAGAAACAAATAGTTTTGTTTCGTTGTTTCAGTGTGTATTGAATATAATTCCCATTGGTATTGTTAATCAATATTCAATAGGAAAAATAATGCTTGCTTGCAAAGGAATCATGACGATAGCAATCTACTCTTTTTAAAATAGCTAATGACGTTTCTCTTGCTTCGTTGAAAGCAAAACATTCATGTTGTTAAATGTGGTGTCCCTCAAGGATGTGTTTTAAGCACATTATTTTATTATTGCATATTATATTTCAAAAGCAAATTTGTTTGAAATGGAAATTTGTTCGACGTAAATTTCTTCGACGGAATTTTGTTCGGAACAGAAATATTTTTGATACGTTAATTTGTTCGAAGTCGGAATTTGATCGAAACGAAAATTTGTTCGACGGAATTTTGTTCGAAACGGAAATTTGTTCGACAGAATTTTGTTTGAAGAGAAAATTTGTTCCAAACGTTAATTTGTTCGATGAAAATTTATTCGAAATGTAATTTGATCGAAACGGAAATCTGTTCGAAATGGAAATTTGAAATGTTCGAAACGAAAATTTTTTCAACGGAATTTTGTCCAAAACGGAAATTTGTTTGACGGAATTTTGTTCCAAACGGCAATTGGTTCGACCGAATTTTGTTCCAACTAGAAATTTATCGAAACGGAAATTTGTTCGATGGAATTTTGTTTGAAATGAAAATATATTCGTCCAACATTTTGTCGAAAGTTTGAGAATTGAGAAATATTGAGAGTGTGCTAGAGATGGACCTCCTGCATAAGATCTCTTCTTTTCTGTCACTGGGAGTCATCAGAGGGATGGGGCCGTCTAGTAAGTAAAACGAGAGAAAATATAAAGGTTAGTTTTATATTAGATAGGGTAAAACACTAGTTTTTCCGAACAATCTCGATTCCGTTTACTTCCTTTTAGTTTTCACTGCTCTCATAAGCAATAGTTAGAGCTTTGAAGAAAGGGAATTATGTTAGACATTTAAACTGCAGTATTTTCCACAACTTTGCATTTCTTCTCTAATAACTGGTACCCAGGCCTAGACTACGCAGATAAATATTTTTAGTGAGACAAGTGATCTGTTCGAACCAGAACAAACTGAAACGCAGTTATGCATACGTTTTTTTTTTCATTCTATTCACTTTATACTAAATATACATTAATATATAATATAAAAATGTAAAAAAATATTCCCTCAATCAGCTGCTTGTCACAGAGGTCTGACAGGCGCCTTGTCAGTTTATATGCCATACTAGTAATGTCTGCGAGGATGGCGGGTCCTCAGCAGTAAAACGGCACCTACATCCATGCCTTACCCGGGATATATCATTAATATTTTTGACTACATTTACAGTTATTAATATTCTGAAAAAAAGGGAACATGGCCCTCTGGTTCCGTTTCTCTAGACCAGCATTTCTGATACTGCTGTTTTAAAGAGAAATATTAGAACTGTGCAGCGTCGAAACCTACACCATTCTAGACAAAATCTCTTACTGTATGCCGACTGTGGCAACATTTTTACCCTGCTGAGGAGTGGAAAACCACACAAGGTCCTGATGTTGACCATATATACCAACCTGAATGAATACTGCCTCTGAACTTGATTATGGATCCTAAATTTGTTGCACTGGTGTGCTTCTCTTGAGGGAAAGACATTCGCTGCGTTTTCTGTTTGTTTGTGGGTTGACAGTCCCAAGATAATTGAATCACAGGATATGTTTTATCAGTTGCTGGATAATTCTGATCAGGGGCCATCTCAGTTACTTGAACTCTTGCTTCTACGGGCATCGTCAAACCTACATTGGAGGAAATCTTCCAATGTAAATGGCTTCAGCCTTTAATAATGAGGGAAACGGCTCTTTGCCTCATGCCTGCGATTAGGCGTTTGTTTGCTATTGTTGGCACTTCTTCTTTCAATAAACAACATAGTTTGTTTTATCATCCCACTAACCATTTTTTCTCCATAGGTAGTTGGAATGTGAGGACTTTGCACAGAGATTATTCTGTTGATGTCCTCACACAAGAATTCCACCATTACAATTAAATAATCTTGGCTTTCAAAAGACCAAAGGAATAGATAAAGGTCAGATACTTAAAAATAATCTCAAATATCTCTTTTCAGGTAAGGAGGATGGAGAACATCTCCAAGGCGTAGGTTTGCTTCTCAACAAACACGCTACTGATGCTTTTCTAGGATATGAGTGCATTAATGAAAGGTTTCTTAGTGCTAAATTTCAGACAAACGTTAAAGACTTGAATGTTATCTGTTGTTATGTCACTACTGAGGATGCCGATGAGGGTGAGAAGGATAGGTTTTACGGACAACTTCAGGATATTTTGAATTCTGTCAAGAAAGGAGATACACTGCTCACAAAAATTAGGGGATATTTCTTTTTTTTTTTTTTAGAATATAATTTTTATTCATAAGAGTAAAGAATACAAATACATTTACACTTTGCCCGCAAAGCTAAATAGCTTATCTGCAGGAAAATGAATAAATTATATTAACATAAGTCATTCAGCCACAAAAATGGTGTACATCAAATACAAATAAATCCACAAAACACAACACATAAAAATCAGCTAACTAGAAAATACCAAATAATTTTTTAATTCCATTTTAAGTCTTCTAAAAGAATCCATATTTAGTAATTCTTTTGGAATAGCATTAAATATAAGTGGTACTTGATATTCGGAGGTATGTTTCCCGTAATTATTTCGAAAATTTGGCAATTTGTAATAACCCTGGATTTGAAGTCTTGTATTTTTATTATGTTGAATTTTTAGTTTGTAAGTTTCGTCAAAAAAATTTTTAATTATTACATTATAATTATATAAATTGCTGTAGGACAAAAGATTTAAAAATTTTAATCTATCGGTAGAAGTTTCATAAATTTTTTGCAAATGAAACGGAATAATATTTTTAGCTATTATAGACTGCAGTTTTTCTATTTTATTTATGTTAGTTAAGTTAGTTGTTCCATGCACAATTATTCCATAATTTAAAATAGATTCGCATATTGCTTTATAAAATAGGACACATGTTTCCATATTTAATGCGTATTTCAATTTTTGAATTTTTATCGCCGATATTCTCAAGCTTTCACATATGTGGGATATATGGGCATTCCACCTAAAATATTCATCAAAAATGATTCCTAAGTAATTTATTTTATTTACATGCTCAACAAGTGGGCAGCTGCATAATGATTCACAATTCGAAGCATCCTTTTTTCTGCAATTTATTTTATGAGTTTTGATAAAGAGGTTTTGATGAATATGAAATCCTGGTGAATGAATAATCATCAGTTTTGTTTTTTTCTCATTTAAATAGATTTTATTATAATTTAACCATCTAATAATATTATTGTAATCTGTTTGAACCTCTGAAATGCTATCATTTAAATATTTCTGACTGTTTATTAAAACAATGTCGTCAGCATATAGATAAATAGCACTATTTAATTTTGTATTGAACAAATCATTTATGTACACTAGGAACAATAAAGGACCTAAAATTGAGCCTTGGGGAATTCCACATCGTGTAATTACTTTTCTGCTGTAGCAGTTTTTTATTTTAGTAATTGTGTATCTGTCTGATAAATAATTTCTAAACCAATCTAACAATATACCGCGAATACCGTAATTTTCCAATTTATTTATTAAAATGCTATGATCTATTGTATCGAAGGCTTTCTTTAAATCTAAGAACATAGTTACAATTTTTTCCCTATTATTCAATGATTTATTAATATTATTTGCAATTTTGGAAATTAGTTGAATTGTGTTTTTTCCTTTTTGAAAGCCAAACTTATTTTCATTAATTATGCTGTGTTTAAGTAAAAAGTTAAAAACAGTATTATAAATATATTTTTCCATTATTTTCGAAAAAATAGGCAGAATTGTTATTGGTCGATAGTTAGAAAAATCCTCCTTAATACCACCTTTAAAAATAGGTCTTAAAATACCTGTTTTGAGTTCAGTAGGTATGTTCCCAGTAAATATAAATATATTTCAAAATGAATATGAAGCGATAAAAAAAGAAGCATTTGATTTTTTTTTATTAAACAAGAACATCAGAAAAGCAAACGACAAGTCAAAGAAAGTTGTTCGATTATGCAAATGAGATGCAAAACCAACTTTTATTTCATTGGTGAAAATGCACTATACAAAAGGCTGAAAGTACTGGAGTATGTGCACGTTCCCTGATCTTGAAAGTGCACATCCTGCAATTTCCCAGCCCTTGCAATGCCCCTGCAACACGATTTGCCCGAATGCAAAGCCTGAAGAGGCATAGGACGTCTTGAAGCTGGTCAAACACAGACGACAGTGGCAACAACACTTGGAACATCCCAAAGCGTGATTAGCAGACTGTGGAATCGCTTTCAAGAGACTGGCACAGTACGAAGAAGACGAGGGCAGGGTCGCCCATCTGCCACAACAACAAGAGATGGCCACTACTTGACCTTGTTAGCAAGAAGGAATAGGCGCAGCAATACAACAGAACTGCGGGGAGAGTTTCTTGCTGCCACTAGACGACGGATGTGCACCCAAACCATACGAAATCGGCTCTATCCTGTTGGACTGCATGCCCAGCGATCAATGGTATGCATTCCGTTATCTGCTGAACACCACAGAACCCGTAGAAGGTGGGCTGATGAGCATCGTCATTGGACCCGTGATGAGTGGTCAACTGTCCTCTTCGTTGATGAGTCACGGTTCAGTCTGCAGCCTGACAATCATCGTGTCCTGATCTGGCGTGAACGAGGAACACTGGAGAATCCACGTTTCATGCGAGAAAAGGACTCCTTCGGTGGTGGTGGAATCATGGTGTGGGCTGGCATTAGCATCGGTGGTCGCACCGACCTCCACGTCATCAGAAACGGATCGCTAACTGATGTCAGATATCGAGATGAGGTCCTGCACCCTATAGTGGTACCCTATGCTGGAGCAGTTGAAAACAACTTTCTTTTCATGGACGATAATGCAAGGCCCCACTGTGCACATCTCGTCAGGTGTGCAACCTGCTTCAGGAGGCAGGAATCGAACGCATGGACTGGCCTTCACGTTCTCCAGACCTGAATCTCATTGAACATGCTTGGGATTCACTGGGAAGACGTCGGGCAAATCGTCCAATGCCTCCCACAACACTTTTTGAGCTGGAAGTTGCCCTGGAGCAAGAGTGGCAGAGGATCCCACAAGAACTGCTGGACATTCTGATCCTGTCCATGCCCCATCGCTGTCAGTGTGTTTTGGCAGTCTTGGGTGACCATACACCCTGCTGAACAGTAAATGTGTGGCACTCTCGTCCAGTTTGACATGCTTCTGTTCACCCCCACCAATATGTCACTTGCTACTCAATCACGACAATTGAGTTTGCATCTCATTTGCATAATCGAACAACTTTTTTGACTTGTCGTTTGCTTTTCTGATGTTCTTGTTTAATAAAAAAATTCAAATGCTTCTTTTTTGTCGCTTCCTGTTCATTTTGAAATATCCCCTACTTTTTGTGAGCAGTGTATTACCCTTGTTCTAGGTGACTTCAATGCCAAAGATGCTACTGACTCTGACCTTTGGGGAGGGGTGATAGACCCTTTTGGTATTGGTAGCTGCAATGACAATGGCCAACGCCTCCTAAACGTAAGTAAACTTAATGATTTGAGAATAGCTAACATTTATTACAAACACCGTGACATACATAATACACATGAGTTTCACCAGATGGACTGCATAAGAATATGATTGATTATATATTAATAAGCAGAAAATGGGCTAGTTCTGTTAGGAATACCAGGTCATATAGGGGAGCTGAAATTGGATCTGACCATTACCTTGTTAAAAGTGTCTTGCAACTTATACTTAAGTAAATCGGTATACTTGAAATCTGCGTACTTGAAAAGGATCAGAAACTTAAGAAGTGTTTTGCTAAGGTTAAGAAAGTAACCTTTAATTTTGAAGCTCTGAAAGGCCTATTTATAGCTAAAGCCTACCATGATAGGTTACTTAGTCATTATGACAGTCATGGTTTGTTTACTATTGAAGTTGAAGAAGAATGGGACCGTTTTAAAAGGCTTTTCTTGAAACTAATAATACTCTTTTGGATAAAAAAAAAGGAGCAGAGGAGGCAAAATTATTTCAGTGATAAAGCATTGGATTTTATTTTTGAAAGAAAAAGTATAAGAATATCCTTAATCAACACCCTATTAGTCAAGACCTAACAAAAAGCATTAGAAAGAGCTTAATATAATAATAAAGGATCAGTTAAAAGCTCATAAGAATCTCTGGCTTGATAGCTTGCCTGACTAAGCAGAAGAAGCAGTTGATAGCGTGGATACAACAGAGTTGTTTGGATTGTTTTACCTCTGAGCGGCACTTTTTTGCACACCATGGGCTAAATGGCCAGGTCACATGGACCCCGAAGGCTCAGAGAAAGTTGGGGGAGGGGACCCACTGGAACAGCTGTTGGGAGACAGATGGTAGCCTCCCGTCAAGGCCATGCAGCGTATTCTTTAACGTGCACAGGGTATGGCCCTCCCACACACGGGACCACGGCTTAACGTCCCATTCGACGGACGGCGGCCTTTCCAAGCCCATCGGTGTCCACTACTGACCGTGGGCAGGGCGGGGAATTTTGCGGAGAAAAATCCCAACGCTGACCCAGCTGGGACTCGAACCTGGCAACTACAGATTACGAGCCTGGCGCGCTACCGACTGAGCCACCCCCGCCCCCAGCTAATAATAATCTCTGGCTTGATAGCTTGCCTGACTAAGCAGAAGAAGCAGTTGATAGCGTGGATACAACAGAGACCTGTATCAGAAATTAATGTTTTGTGTGGGAAGAAACGGGCAGGTATACAGGGATTGAAGGATAAACATGGAAGGTATCTGGTTGACGGGTAATTGCGTGGTGAGTAATATGGATTCAGAAGCGGTAGGAGATGTGTCGATCAGATTTTTTCACTCAGGCTGATTCTTGCGAAATGTTTAGTTTCAGAAACCTTTGGTTACTAGCTTTGTAGATTTCAGAAAGGCTTCTGACTCTGTTGATGATGCAATGTTAATAAAATAATATAATTTCCGTAACTCCTTAAATACTGAAAGAATAGGGGCGGGGGTGGCTCAGTCGGTAACGCGCCAGGCTCGTAATCTGTAGTTCCCAGGTTCGAGTCCCAGCTGGGTCAGCGTTGAGATTTATCTCCGCAAAATTCACCGCCCTGCCCACGGTCAGTAGGGGACACCGATGGGCTTAGAAAGGCCGCCGTCCGTCGTATGGGACGTTAAGCCGTGGCCCCGTATGCGGGAGAGCCATACTCTGTGCACGTTAAAGAACACGCTGGATGGCCTTGACGGGAGGCTACCATCTGTCTCCCAACAGCTGTTGCAGTGGGTCCCCTCCCCCAACCTTCTCTGAGCCTTCGGGGTCCATGTGACCTGGCCATTTAGCCCATGGTGTGCAAAAAGTGCCGCTCAGAGGTAAAACAACCCAACTGAACGAATATTCTTGCAAATCAAGACTTAAAGAGATTTGATTATGATCTTTAATTTATTCTCCTTCAGTCATAATATTCCATTAAATGCATGTTTTTAGAAGTTATTCAACTTGGAAAGTTAGATTTCTGTTGACATGGAAACTTCTAACATTTGGGTAGAGCAGTGTACTTTAATTTAAGCAAGATATCAAAGCTGTACATAAAGAAGGAGAGTGGCAGGTGGGCTGATAGGTGTTGATTTTGAGAATTTAAACCCAACCCACCTGAAACTCGCACTAAAAATATTGAAGAGGAATCTTCACGTACAACAATGAAAGCGTAACTGTTTTACTATAAGACACTCGAGTTGGAGCACGTAGTGTGAATGACGTCATGGTTGTAACACTGTTGATTAAAAGATATGAGTATCCCTTCAGAGTTGTGCGAGTTGGGTTGTTTTACCTCTGAGCGGCACTTTTTTGCACACCATGGGCTTAATAGCCAGGTCACTAGGCCCCCACGGCTCAGAGAAGATTGGAGGAGGGGACCCACTGGTCTTTAATGTGCACAGGGTATGGCTCTCCCGCACATGGGGCCACGCCTTAAAGTCCCATCCGACGGACGGCGACCTTTCCAATCCCATTGGTGTCCCCTATTGACCGTGGACAGGGCGGGGAGTTTTGCAGAGATAAACCTCAACGCTGACCCAGCTGGATCTCGAACCTGGGAACTTCAGATTACGAGCCTGGCACGCTACCGACTGAGCCACCCCCGCCCCAGTTGTACGAATGGTAAAAGGATTACGTTTGATGCTGTGCATGGTGACGACTTAAAATTGTCCATATTTGCGTGGTAAAAGTAGTTTTGTTTGGTAATAGAACAACAGTGCGTCTTTAATTATTGTACGGAGTGCCATTTCCTTCGTACGATTTACATATTCATTGGAAAGATGATTGGTAAGATTTGTGCGTATGATTCTGTTTTCGAATGTTGTATTCGTTTATCATTTGGTATTTAATGAATGTTACGATTAATCAGTCACAGTCGATCAGCATATTGGTGTTTCAGGTGAATAATACCTAATTTATTGACTCAGTTATTAAATCAGTTCATTTACTGTCTGCTTGTTTATTAAGAATTCACTCACGGATGTGAAACAAATATAGTGCTAAAAATCTGTGACAATATTTTCCCATTCTCACGATAGATCCGTTGTAGTCATTCACTAAGTTTCTCTCCCTCAGAGTGGTTCTCTTTCAGTCTCGTGATATCACCACTTATTTTCTCCAATTCATTCCTGGGTATCTTAATCCTGTTGCAGAAGTGCGGAATCTGGTCTCTCTTTGTGTGGCTGGTCATTACCACATGTTGGACCTTATCCGAGAGTCTCGGAAATGCTCGCGAATGTGTTAAGTGTCCTGATCGAAAATGTGTTATCAGATTTCACTAATGTCTCACTGTTCTCTTTTCTGCTAACTAGTATCATTAAGCCTAAACTACTTACTAATCATCCTACAAATGTAAAGGTCTCTTGGACCTTTTAACTCAGTGGTAATTAATTATCCATTTATGTTGACACTTTATCTCCAAAATGTCAGATCTCTGTTTCCTCTTGCATCAACGTGATTAGTCAACTTCTCAAAACAATTCCAGTGTGCATTTTCCACTTACGCCAACGATGAAATAATTACGCCAACGATGATAATTACGCCAACGATGAAAGAAATGTTGACCTTTTAATGTGGTTGAGTATCGCTTACTTGAGTGATTTTATCAAATATGAACTCTATTCCTATCAAATATTTAGAAGTTTACCTTTTTTAATTTGTTAAGAAATTTACAATTGATTGTAGAGTGGTTGTTGTGTTCGATTACCGCTTGGGTCAAAAATCGCAATTAATTTCTCACTAATTATCGCATTAACAGAGTACGTTTCCCATGAATTTCTAGCAGTCAAAACTTACGCTGTTTATTGCTACATATTTTAATTGCATTTCGAAAGTAATTGAAATATGATATTTATTCTTATCCAACATTTAGAGGCTTACTTTTATGTTTGTAAAGAAATGCACAGAGGTCAGTGGGGTAGTAAGTGACACCACGACCTAGTCGTAGCTCCTTTATCTGGCCCATCCTTTTTAATATATATATTGAAAACCTTTAAGAGGAAAAAGAGGACTCGAGGCCAACGTCCATGTTTGTCCACCGACTAACGAAAAAACAAAAATATTTCGTGTCCAGCACGGGCCCTATCGAGCCCCAGGCCCTGGTTCAGCTGAACCATTAGATCCATGAATTAGAACCATGATTCAAATGAAGCAAATTTAAGTTTTCACGATAAAAAAAATGGGCAAACAGTAGGATTAAATAGGTTACTCTCATAAAAGGGGAAAAATTACTATAATATGATTATAATAAGCTTTGGATTAAGAAGGACGTTGTCTAAAGCTTGATCTAAAGGAGGATGTTCTTTAAATATTGTCCTAAAGAAGGATGGTGCTTAAATCTTGGCCTAAGGAAGGATTTTGTTCAAATCTTGTCCTAAAGAAAGATGTTTAAATCTTGGCCTGAAGGAAGACTTTGTCCAAATCTTGACCTGAAGGGTATTGTCTACATCTTTACCTAAAGAAGGACGATGTACGGATTTTGGACTGAAGAAAGACAGTGTCCTAATCTTGACCTGAAAAAGGAGAGTGTCCTAATTTTGGTTTAACAAACAACGTTCTCGAAATCTTAGCCTAAATAAAGACTCTGTCTCAATCTTGGCCTGAAGAAAGACATTGTCTAAATCTTGACCTAAAAAAGGATGCTGCTTGCATCTTGGCCTAAAGAAGGACGATATCTAAAACTTGGCCTGAAGAAGGAGATTGTCCTAATCTTGACCTGAATAATAACGTTCTATAAATCTAGGGTTAACAAAGGACGTTCTCTAAATCTTAGCCTAAAGAAAGTTGTTTTCTAAATCTTGGACTAAAGAAGAATTCAGTAAAAAATGATCACAGGAACGTAGACAAGGAACACTTGAAAATATGAGTTGCAAATAATTGTATCCTGACTGGGACTCGAACCCAATCCTGAAGAACGATGTCTAAATCTTCGCACAAGAAGAACCTTTTCTAACACTTGACCATTCAGAATGAAGGATTATCGATTATGGAATTGGCACATTATTAAATGGGTATTTTTCCCTACACAAACACTTCATATCCCTTAGTTATATTAATTTTAAAGAAATTTTGTTTTAATAGAGTGATTATTATTATTATTATTATCATCCTATAGAAGGAGAGTTTTGACTAAGATTAGATACCTGGGAAGAGATTGGCCGCCCCATATGCCAACATTTTAGAGATATTTTTTATTGCAAATAAAAAAAACTAAATCGATTGCCTTTCATTTTTTTTCGTCGTCGTTATTTCATTTCTCCAAGTTACTAAAATCAACAATAAATGAATTAAAATGAATGAGTCTTACTAAACATTTTATGAAGAAAGAGGTCGCTGTAATTTCATTATTGTTCGGAGAGACGTAATACATCTTGCCGGTTGCAGTTTTGACAAAACGGATAGTGAAATATGCAACATGAATAAAAACGTTTGCTTTGCGTAATGATACATAAACATCATTGCTGGAAATGGGATTTTGGAACTAAAGGTGCTGCAAATTGCATCGATAGAATTTGCAGTACCCCCAAAATAAAAAAATTAAAAAATTAAAAAATAAATACTTGAAAAATAGCAATTAAAGTAGCAGCCCAAAGAGGAGGATAAAGTGTTCGAATTTATTTTCGTCTTCAGTTTTTTAATAGCTAGTATTTTTGTTTTTTTATTTTTCAAATCCTAAGTTTTTTAACAGCTATTTTTTTTGTGGGTGGGTGATCCCTCACAATTTGAACTGCGGTACTCTTTTCTGATTTATCCAGAAAATACCCATCAGATATCTAAGATGACTATACGACATCCATTAGTCATCTTCGATATCTTCTGGATATATTCAGGATATTGTGGTTGTGTGGGATAGGATCGATGCATTTTGCCGCACCCCTAGTTCAAAATTCCCATTTCCAGCACTGGGGTTATTATATCATTTACGTAACGTAAATATTTTTATTCATATTACATATTTCAGTATATAATTTCTTTTATCTCCGGAACTAGTGGGACGCCATCCTATCGCGTCGCACCCAATTTTCACCACTGATTAATCAAAAGCACGTATTTTGTATAAAAAAGTACGTGAAAAAGTGAAGAGTAAATGACGTTTGAGTTACAAAAATATTGCTCTTTGCCAAATGGGTTTTTCATTACATTATTACTTTTACCCTTTACCAGCAGAATTTGGAGTAATTTTAGTATTTTGGAGAAATTAGAAATGAATAAAACAGGAAAATATAAAATCAAAAAGTATCATTTTCGTTCATTTCTATTATTTAGAAGCGAGTCAATGGTAAGACACTTTCACCCAATATCTTGATAAAAGTTAGTTATTAGCATGACATAAGAAAGAATTTCCTTCTGAGGACTTTTGGCTCTGGAAGATGAGTCCTAGAAGATTTTGCAAATCACGTGAGTAATGGCAAGAAACATTTTTTCCCTATAAGATACGCCAATAGATAAAATCTCTATTTCCAGGTGGTTTATAATTGGTCCACTAAAATCACGCACTAATATTAACTACCACTTAAGTGGAAATTCTTCAGGTGATGCTTAGTTGACGGTCTCTTTCCTGTTCATTATAAAGTCTTCTCTTATATATGGGGAGGGGGTGGCTCAGTCGGTAGCGCGCCAGGCTCGGAATTTGTAGTTCCCAGGTTCGAGTCCAAGCTGGGTCAGCGTTGAGATTTATCTCCGCAAAATTCCCCGCCCTGCCCACGGTCAGTAGGGGACACCGATGGGCTTGGAAAGGCCGCCGTCCGTCGGATGGGACGTTAAGCCGTGGCCCCGTGTGCGGGAGAGCCATACCCTGTGCACGTTAAAGAACACGCTGGATGGCCTTGACGGAAGGCTACCATCTGTCTCCCAACAGCTGTTCCAGTGGGTCCCCTCCCCCAACCTTCTCTGAGTCTTCGGGGTCCATGTGACATGGCCATTTAGCCCATGGTGTGCAAAAAAGTGCCACTCAGAGGTAAAACAACCCAACCCAAACAACTTCTCTTATATGCTCCTTTGATATAGGCAGTTGCTATGAAAGATGAGCATGGGCTATGGAAGACGAGTTTATGCTATGAAATACAAATTTGAGCTATGAAAGATGAGTTTGTGCTGTGAAAGAAGAGTTTTTATAGAGTTCGTCGTTTTCAGGAAGGATGCGTTATGTTTGAAGGTGAAGTCCATTGCAATTCTGTATTGCTGTTGCTCTCAAACTTTGGGGAGTGCAATCCTTTGGAGACACAAGAAGATTTCTAAGGTAACCAAAGGGGGTTAGGTTAAGATCGGTTTCTTTTTCATTTCTGAGCGGGACTTTTTTCAACGCAATTGACTAAATGGCCAGGTCACAAATACCCCAAGGGCTCAGAGTAGTTTGGGGGAAGGTGAACTCACTGAACAGATGTAAGGAGATGAAGAACCATCTTAGACAACGATGCTTTCCGTCGGCAGACAGCATCAAAGCGAAAGTCACAAAGTGGATTCAGGGAAATAGGGAATCTTATTTTCTGGCTTACCTCCATACAAATTGAAATTTGTTAACAGTAGCGTTTTTTATATTTCTTAACTGTCCTAGACACGCAATGCCTTTAAAATTATTTATATTAATTTTGACACAAATTTACTAAAAATTATTAATATTAAAATGCGTTACCTCATACAGTAATGGCGGGCTTGTTAAATTCCGTCAAGATTAATTGTGTGTGTATGTGTTGGGGGGGGGGGGATGCAGTTAAAAACATTAGCAAATGCTATTAGATGAATATTCCGTGCATTTCACAAAATTATGGAACTTTTTTCACCAAGGTTAATGTTGAATCTTATTTATTACTAACCACTAAAGTGAAGATCCTCTATGACAGTATTATTCAACTTTTCTGATGGTTGAGATTCATTACGAAGTTTAATTCTTTCTGAGGAGCTCTTAAGAAGTCTCACTCTTTCTGAGAATCGCTTACCAAGTCTGAGTAATCCTAGGGAACGCTTACAAAATTTTACTCCTTCTTGGGATCTCGGGGGGCGGGGGGGGGCTCAGTCGGTAGCGCGCCAGGCTCGTAATCTGTAGTTCCCAGGTTCGAGTCCCAGCTGGGTCAGCGTTGAGATTTATCTCCGCAAAATTCCCCGCCCTGCCCACGGTCAATAGGGGACACCGATGGGCTTGGAAAGGTCGCCGTCCGTCGGATGGGACGTTAAGCCGTGGCCCCGTGTGCGGGAGAGCCATACCTTGTGTACGTTAAAGAACACGCTGGATGGCCTTGACGGGAGGCTATCATCTGTCTCCCAACAGCTGTTCCAGTGGGTCCCCTCCCCCAACCTTCTCTGAGCCTTCGGGGTCCATGTGACCTGGCCATTTAGCCCATTGTGTGCAAAAAAGTGCCGCTCAGAGGTAAAACAACTCAACCCAACAACTTGGGATCTCGTAAGAACTCTCACTAATTCTGGGGACATGTTTTTCAGTCTCACTCCTTCTGGAGGCCTCTTTCTGTGTCTCACTCATTCTGTGAACTTTTCTTTAAAGTCGTCCCGTGGCCGAGTGTTAGCGTGCCTGGCTACTGATCAAAGGAACCTGGATTCGAACCCTGGGTAAGGCATGGATATTTGTGTTGTCTTTCTGCTGAGGTATCCGTCTTCTTCACAGATTTTCTAATATGGCGAATTAAACTGTTATACCTCTGTGGCAAGCAGATTCTTGAGGGGATATTTATTTTGATTAAATTAAATATAAACTAAAATATAAATAGGGATTGGGATAGTTTTTTCGTAGTTCTATACTCCAGTGTGAAAGCAAAAATAGGATGAAAAATAAACTTAAAAGAAAGGTTTAAGAAAGCTTAAAAAATAATATTTAAAACTAAAATATTTTCAAATAAAAAGATACACTTCGTACTGTCTAGTATTAAAAGATACTTAAATTTAAAAAATTTATTAATCGATGCAAAAAAATTATTTTCAAAAAAAGACTAATTTTTCTTAGCAATAATGACAATAAAACTAAGATGAGAAAAACAATGTTTCATATAATCTGAAATCCCAGCTGACAAATGCTTATCTATAGTATACAAGACCACGACTCTAAATTTCGCACGACGGTCGGCGGCCTCTCTAACCTCATTGGTTCTTTTCACCGCAGAAAACAAAAAAAAAAACTTTTCTGTACTAAGATATTTCGGATCTTAATCTACAAAGTTGAAGATAAAAGCTTTACATGTCTCGATTGAGAATCGTTCTCTCCAAAAAGACAGGATGAAAAATCTGTATTCAGACAACATCTGATGCTAACCCCAGGTTACGACCTTGCCGCGTTACCGACTAAGCCATCCTCATCCTCCAAGATTTAAGAACACGTCTCTACATCTTCCTATCGAAAGCACTACCTTACGTGCTTCTGCGTTGCGTATTCACGCAGCATTCTTGCTTGTCTCATCCATTTGAAGGAGGTGGTGAACCTTACAGCGAACAAAGCTCCGTTCGAACGATGATGAGCAATCCATCTTTCACTGCATGACGCTCATCCGGCGCCTGGAGGACCGAGATTGCCGCGGTTGTCACGGCAACTATTGTGCTAAATGAGCCGTAACCTTCCTTGGGATTTGAGGTTCTCTCCAATTTGTAACCATTAATGCTATATTACATCCCTTTGAAAACATTCTTTATAGGCTGCGCTGCTATATATAAGCTTTGATTAAATTCTTTAACGCGCGACATTCATTAAATTCATTGCTTAATGTGCAACAGTGAGATATTGAACTAATTAAATTTAAATACATTGATAGCTTATTGACGTTTTAATGGTTCAGTGGGTAGTGCGTTTGAGGAAATAGGGAAGTTATGCGTCCTCGAATGCAGCCTAAGTCGGTGATATCTATATCGCATTTATATTTGTCTCACGTCCTTCATATTTCTTATCTGTGTTCAGTTGTATTAAGAATACCCTGTTGGCAAATAGTAATGACAACTCTTGGGGCAAACCGTACTGGCATTTCTTGAAGAAAATTTTACTGACAGTTCATGTGACAAACTGTACTGACAACCCCTGTAGCAAACTGTATTGACAAAAAAGGCGGAAATTGTCCTGGCTCTCGGGTTCAATATTTAACGAAATTGTTCTGACTCTTACTTAATAATTATGGAAATTGTCCTGGCTCTCGAACTCAGAAATTATGCTCGATCCGGCTCAATAATTATGGAAAATATTCTGGCTCGGGCTCAGTAATTTTCGAAATTGTTTTAGCTCAGTCTTGAAAATCTGAATTTGAAATAATCTCTGTTATCTGTATGTAGTGTTTCATTATGCAACTTAAATTTCTGTTGTAAATTACGGGAGAGACTGATTTTAAAGCTAAAAAAATACACTCTTGGATTAAAACCAGAAAACTTGTTAACATACTTGGCTAAGGTTCAAAAGGAACGGACTTTCGAGTCCCAGATAAAAGACAGATGCTTCTTTTTCTGTGTGTGCAATGTCCAGGCCTTGCCTTCCTCACACACCTTCCGTCGCATCTCTCCAAAGGGTGAAAGTTTGTAAGACAGAGCTGATAATTTGAAAGGAAAATTATACCAAATGGAATATTCTGACGTTTGTAGCGAACTTCTCATTTTATGACTTCATAGTTGAAAACTAGACTAGTTCAACTGACTCAGTGGAAATATACTCTTAGTTGGTTTCTTGAATTGTCTGCTCTCTCATTTGACTGAAATAACATTCCTTGCAAATATACTGCAGAAAAGTGAAAAAAAAAACCGTGAATATGTTAAATCGCACATTTTTCCCAAAAGCCCCAAATATTTTAAAAATTGATGACATGTAAAGCAAAAAAACTTTCCAGTGAGACTGTGCGACTTATCGCTTCCAATCACTGGTAACACTATCAGATTCCAACTGCTATCAACAAATGGTAACAATTTCATCTTATTATAAGATTAACATCGGCTGAGTAACATCGATTCAACCAATTTTATTTCCACGTATAACATAACTATCCTCTGTATCCAGTGCCGTCTTAACAGCATTGTAGGCCCAGGGGTCCCTACCCACCCACCTACGGGAATAAAAATATAAACGGTCAATAAAATTAAGCTAACAAATTATTGGTGCTTTTAACAAAATCAATGTTTAAACATAAAAAATATGCTGTAAAGCGACGATTAATCAACACAAACTTTTGCGAAATTTAGAATCGTGGGGCCCCTGGGCAACTGCCCAGTGTGTCCATGCCTTAAGACGGCCCTGTCTATATCACATGAAGAATGCAGCGGCAAAATATGAAGATCAAAGAAAGCAACAAGAAACGAAATGATACTATACCCACGTGGAATCTAACAAGACCAACTCGCAGATGTAATACTCCGCAACAGCAAATAGTTTCACGCCTTATGCCAGAAAATATACTCTTATTGGCATAAATTATGCAGGGCCGGATTATGAAGTGGGGGGCATGCCCCATCATAATCCGGCCCTACATTATTGGACAGCTGTTGGGAGACAGAGGGTAGCTTCCCGTCAAGGTCATCCAGAGTATTCTTTAAGTTGCTTATTGAATAACTCTCCCGCACACGGGTTACTGCTTAACACTCCATCCGACGGACGGCGGCCTTTACTGGAAAGAAAAAAAAAACGCTATACAGAAATGTCGCCAAATTGACTATATCAAACAAGGAAATAGATTGATAAATCTAATGCAATAAGTAAATAAATAAAAACATTTCATTTTGGTAAAAAAAGATAATAAACTTCTCTGTTTCGAGAATTTCGTTTTGGCAACTTCATTGTATATAATTTAGTAACTTATTAATTACAATGAAATTCATCGTTTATGCTTACATAGAAGCCCCTTAAAGTTTCTGAGTGACTTCAAGCATCAACGTTTTTTTTCCCCCATGTGGATTCACGTCGCCCTTCATCCATTCTTTCTTCTACCTCATGTTCTACGATTGATCACAAATTCATTAGGAATGTCTCATACTTCACTGTCTGTACTATCTACCACTATTTTATAGAAACGAATTCTTCATCACTTATTCTCAGCTTTCCTCAGGTCTCTAAAAAGCCAAAAAGTATAGAAACGTCTTCAATATCGTCATCATTCCTAAATTACTGTTAAATCCTGTTTTTTGGAAACAATTTTTAATTGTTGAGGGGCTCATTGCATTTCACTCAGTTCTATTCCAGATTATAGGTTGCAATCTATCGATACTTATGCCAAATTTAGTCTCACCATTTTTGTCATTCATTTTTGAAATTAGATGTTTGAGGAACATTTGGCAATATTTGATTCTGAAATTCTATATAATCTCCCGATGTGGAGGGGGCGGGAGTGGCTCAGTCGGTAGCGCGCCAGGCTCGTAATCTGTAGTTCCCAGGTTCGAGTCCCATCTGGGTCAGCGTTGAGATTTATCTCCGCAAAATTCTCCGCCCTACCCACGGTCAGTAGGGGACACCGATGGGCTTGGAAAGGCCGCCGTCCGTCGGATGGGACGTTAAGCCGTGGCCCCGTGTGTGGGAGAGGCATACCCTGTGCACGTTAAAGAACACGCTGGATGGCCTTGACGGGAGGCTACCATCTGTCTCCCAACAGCTGTTAAAGTGGGTCCCCTGTCCCAACATTCTCTGAGCCTTTGGGGTCCATGTGACCTGGCCATTTAGCCCATGGTGTGCAAAAAAGTGCCGCTCAGTGGTAAAACAACCCAACCTAACCCGATGTGGAGGCTGATAAATAGATGTGATGTTGGGAGACAAAAACACTTTAAATTCCGTTTCAATTTAATTTTTTGATGACTTGTTATATTATCCACAAATAAAATATCTTTTCTGCTCTGGTTAATATTTTTCTTTAAATCTAATTGGGTCCACCATTCCTTCATTCTGTCTCTATTTATCCATGGCTGATTGCTTGCTCTCCAACTAAAAATAAAATTTTTTGAGCCAATACCTTTAAAGCAACTTGTCTTAATTGATTTACTAATAACGAAAGGTATTTCACGAGAGTACGTCATGCTTACATCAAAAGTGCAGTGAGACGCTCCTTTCCTGCTTTATCCCCCATCACATGTTTCCTCTACAAGATATATGATTTTTCCCGCAACGGCAAGGAAACACAGTCCCATTTCACCTGCATAGAGTAAGTTTTCGTAAGAGTAGGATTGAAGTATTGACGGTAACCTTTTTCCCCATACAGCAAGTTTCCAAATTTACACCAGCAGACTCCACAAATGGTTCAGAAGGAAAGAATGTGACATCCACGGAACTTGTCTGATCATGCATTTGAGACTTTAAAATCAGCTACACCGATTTCTGCAGCCATTTCAAAGCTTTGTTTGAATTATAGCCAAGAGATAGCAGCTTTTCATTACGTACATGACAAAACCACTCAAATATCAATTTATCCATTAAAGAACCTCTTCCATTATAAGTTCCATTTACAATTTTCCCTCCACTATTTTAAGAGAGTCTGTTGTTTTTAATGATTAAAGCGGTTTAAGTTTACTTATTTTGAAATATTCAACTAACTTATGAACTCAACATTATCTTTCCTGGAATGCTCTATCACTTCTACGTTTTCATTTAAAGTTAACAGCTTTCGACACATATTGAGTCCTTAACGGCTCTGGATCTATAAAGTGTCGATAAATTATTCAAAAATGTGCTACACACTTGAAATCGGTGGAAACAACCACATACATACTTTTAAGGAACAAACTGAGCATTACAGAATACAGATGTGTAATGCCATATTAGAAGAGACTTAGATGAGCCATTATCTTTTGCACACGTAATAAATATCAGTCCATTTAACGAGTACGAGTGACTCACCCAGTAGGGTATTGTCATTATACAGTCGCTCAAAAAAATATCCGAACACCACAGTTGATTACAGAATTCAAAAAAAAAATATCTGGCATCTTTTTTTTTAAATTAGTGATCTGGCAACCTTCGTATAACACGAAGGTTGCCAGATCAATAATTTCTAAAAAAAATTGCCAGATATTTTTCCTCAAATCTGTAATCAACCATAGTGTTCGGATATTTGTTTGAGCGACTGTACCTGAAATTTTGATCTGGGAGTTTCAAAAGTCCGTTAGAGAGAGGTTTAAATAACAAAAGGGACAACACTTTTTGAAATGTCTGCTTCCACTTCAAAGAGATTCAGTTTTAGACAGGTTGCTTAATATGTAATTTCAAAATACTGGTTGCAAGCCTCATTTAAGAAAAACATTTCTCTGATGCATCATAAGATATATATATATGTGCAGAAATGCATTCGCTAATCTCTTATTCTATATTATTAATTATAGTTATTTTATGATAAAATTAAATTCTTAATGCTCTTTGGAGCAAAACATATTAGCAACACTAGTGAAACCCACCCCAAACGTTTGGCGCGAAATGTATTTGTAACTCTTCCCATCGATAAGTTCATTCACAGCTTTCCACCACTCCAGTAACAATTAAATCCTGCCAAACATATGTCACTTGATATGTTCATTCACAGTTTTCTACCATTCGAGTAGCAATTAAATTCTGCCAAATGTATATTCCTTGATAAGTTCATTCACAGCTTTCCACACGTACTACTCACAACTCGATTCTCAATGTAGGCGACGTCAACAGCCTACAGAAATTTCGGACACTTTTCGAGGGATCACTCCCGACCCATGGCAGCTAGGAATTCGATCTGTTACCCCAACCCGGTAAACTAAGTGGGACTCAAGTACCTGGGAAACCACAGGGAAACTGTCAAACCAATGATGTCACATGACCGCCAGCCGGTTGGGGACTATTCCTATCATATAATATAATTGTTGGTAGAAACTGAAAGTTTGTGGTTAACATCATTATAAACTGAAAGTGTCAATCATATACTAAATACAGAGAATAGTTAAAACTAGGACATTTATCCCCTCAAGCGAATATAAGAAACTCGCTTTCAATTAGAATGATTATTTTTCATTTGTTAGCGTTTTCACTCTTTAAAAGTTTCAATTCGAACTAACCGATGATGGAAAAATAAAAACACAAATATTTTATTAATACTTATACACTGCTAAAAGTGGAAATCGAAGGAAATCGATCAGGAGGTCGTAGGTTCAGATCCCATCCAGATCAAGACAATTTTTCCTTTACACCCATTCTCCTGTCACTTATAAACAGCTTGATAGTGGATGAATATTCATCAAGCCTGTTCCATTAGCCGCCACATGGTCCCCACCATGGTATAATGGTATTGGGTGGCATCACATAGGACATCCAGACATCACTACTCCATGTTTCTGGAGCCCTAACGGCAAGACGTTACTTTGATGACATTCTTAATCCTGTGGCATGACGCTTCCTTACCATCATGCCTGGATTGATTCTGCAGCAGGACAATGCCACCCCCTACACTGCATGTGCAACCTCCAAGGTATGACACATTTCTCCCATGTCCGTCATATTCCCTGCATTTGTTGCCCATTGATCATGTGTGAGACTTTATGGATCGCCACTTCGCAGCTCGCTCCAACAGCGAACCTGCTACAGACCATACCTCAGGACACCATTAACCATCTGATTGATGGAATGCCGAGATGTCTTCAAGCTTATATAACCACCCGAGGTGGGCCTACTATGTACTGATGAATCTGCAATAAACGCATGTACCTTGTGTTCACACATTCAGTTTTTTGATCATTTGCACTTGTACCCTTGTAGCTTCCGTCCTGTCAGTTTCGGGTGTCTACATCACTTCCCTCTGAGGTGTTGCGATTTTCACTTTGAGCAGTGCACAATATAGAAAGTATGTCTCTCTTATTCTCTAAAATGAAAAATAGGAAAATATCCCATGTATTATTATGTTCCTCATATCACTTTGAGAAAATGGGGACAGAAAGGGGGGAGGAACTCTCAGTGTAATCTCTTTAAACAAAACAATTGCATTTCCCATCCCGCTGATAGCAAAGGGCAACTCTCAGTGTAATCTCTTTAAGCAAAACAATTGCATTTTCCATCCCGCTGATAGCAAAGGGCAACTCTCAGTGTAATCTCTCTAAACAAAACAATTGCATTTCCCATCCCGCTGATAGCAAAGGGCAACTCTCAGTGTAATCTCTCTAAACAAAACAATTGCATTTTCCATCCCGCTGATAGCAAAGGGCAACTCTCAGTGTAATCTCTTTAAACAAAACAGTTGCATTTCCCATCCCGCTGATAGCAAAGGGCAACTCTCAGTGTAATCTCTTTAAACAAAACAATTGCATTTCCCATCCCGCTGATAGCAAAGGGCAACTCCCAGTGTAATCTCTCTAAACGAAACAATTGCATTTCCCATCCCGCTGATAGCAAAGGGCAACTCTCAGTGTAATCTCTTTAAACAAAACAATTGCATTTCCCATCCCGCTGATAGCAAAGGGCAACTCCCAGTGTAATCTCTCTAAACGAAACAATTGCATTTCCCATCCCGCTGATAGCAAAGGGCAACTCTCGGTGTAATCTCTTTAAACAAAACAATTGCATTTCCCATCCCGCTGATAGCAAAGGGCAACTCTCGGTGTAATCTCTTTAAACAAAACAATTGCATTTCCCATCCCGCTGATAGCAAAGGGCAACTCTCGGTGTAATTAATCTCTTTAAACAAAACAATTGCATTTCCCATCCCGCTGATAGCAAAGGGCAACTCTCAGTGTAATCTCTTTAAACAAAACAATTGCATTTCCCATCCCGCTGATAGCAAAGGGCAACTCTCAGTGTAATCTCTTTAAACAAAACAATTGCATTTCCCATCCCGCTGATAGCAAAGGGCAACTCTCGGTGTAATCTCTTTAAACAAAACAATTGCATTTCCCATCCCGCTGATAGCAAAGGGCAACTCTCAGTGTAATCTCTTTAAACAAAACAATTGCATTTCCCATCCCGCTGATAGCAAAGGGCAACTCTCAGTGTAATCTCTTTAAACAAAACAATTGCATTTCCCATCCCGCTGATAGCAAAGGGCAACTCTCAGTGTAATCTCTTTAAACAAAACAATTGCATTTCCCATCCCGCTGATAGCAAAGGGCAACCAATTGTTGCCAGTGCAAACTTCATGACGCTTACGTTCCATCATTAAATTACAAAATTTTTGCATAAATGCATCGCTTGCAATATTCGTTAAAATTTTCGAATTTTTCAAATGTTTCCGACCTTAGGCTGAGCAATTAATATTTTTGTGCTATTTGAGAAAATACCACTCGTAATATTTCTTCAATACCTGTCTAACCAAAGAATCCTTTTTTTTTTCATTTCTAGAAACTAACGATTATCTCTTAAAACAAAAACGTTGCGTTTTGGCAACAATGAGATTTTAAACTCATTGCTATCAGTGCAACCTCGTAAACCTACACATTCAACCAGCAAAATTTCAAGTTTTTAGCCTAAATACATCCTTTTCAATGTTCGTTTCACTTTCTTGATTTTTCTAAATTTTCGAACGTTATAGAGAGCGCATTTTAAACTTTTGGGAGCTTTGGTAAGCGTGGAATCGCAATATTTCATCAGTACCTATCTAACTCAGAAAGAATCTTTATCTAGGAAAATAAAAAAGTCTACAGACAGTCATAAGACAAAGTCAAAACATTATCTCATTTCTTTTTAAAACGAGATAAAAATAGATAGTATCCTTTAAATTCCGAATAAATTACCTACTATGCAATAAATCAAAATCAAATTCCCTATTAAAAACTTATATTATTATTTTGTTATCATTTCTTCTTTTATTTTGTTCCATATGAAGATATTGTTATTAATTATTGAATTCATCGCTATCTTAGCAATTATTTAATATCAGTTTCTAAGAATTAAAGACAAAAAAAATTATTTCCAACTTGGAATTAACCTAAGTACTTTTCGGCAGACACTCTGCCGTCATCGTGGACTGCATTTATGGTCAATCACCATTTGCAAAATTTGTCTTCCAGACATTATTTAAGTCAGGGGTTCTCAATGTTTTTGGGGTATGCAGTGAGAGCTCAAAAGTCGCTAGATCTAGTAACAAAGTCGCTAAGTTGGCAACACTGCTGTTCAAAAATGTCATATTTGGTGCTTATCGATGTAAGTAATTTATGAATATAAAATTTAATGTGTATATATATATGTTTTATTTTATTCCCATTGTTATACTATAACTATAGTTTTATCTATCTATACAAGAGGTACGCCAGTTACATACACATGTCCAGGGGGGACTTGAAGCATAAAAGGTTGATAACCACTGATTTAAGTAGAAGAGTCTCTGTGTTAGTGGTGCCATCTGCTGCTTGAATACATAAACTCTATATTATTTTTTATTTGAAAAATAATTTTGCTTTTTTTTTAAGATTATAAGATAATTGTAGTTTTTTTTTTAAATCATTTCCTAATGTTATGTACTTATTTAATACCAATTTAGTTTTCTTTTTATTGCTGCTTTGTATACTTTTTGCTCTAATGCATGGTAGTTTGCAATCACAGATAGCATTATTGTTACACCATTTTTTTTATCTGTGTATATTTGTTTCCGTTTCTTGCAAACAGGTAAAATAACTTTTTATATTATTATTAAACATTGGTACCAGTCTAATGCACTGTTATCAAAATATTAGAGAATTACCATGTTATGTCAAAATAGTACCTATAACTTTTAAAATATGGATTTAAAGGAAAATAAAAATAAATATCCCCTCAAGCAGCTGCTTGGCACAGAAGTCTGACAGGAGCCTGGCAGCTTGTACACCATATTAAAGAGGAAGGCGAGACCTCTAAAAATAAAGATCATAAATCTATTGAAATCTCCATTTTCTGCAATGTCCGTTCATTATGGTATGGAAAGTGTAATATTTAAATCATAATTTGCCTTTAATTTTTCCATAACTTTTTTTTAGTGAAACATTAAGTCCCACGAAGCTAAGAAGCTTGTCCGCATGAATACAAATTCAACAATAAATAATCATGTTTTATAAAGTCTGAAATTGAATAATATTAAAATAATCGTTAAATATGCTTCTAAAATATATATTTGTTAAATAGTTTTAACCAGGCCCGGATGTAGATTAAAAAGCAGGGGGGGGGGGGAGAGCAAGTCGAAATGAACCGGAAAACAGTTGTAATATATACTTTCGTTGTCGCTATTCTGGCTTTTAGTGAATTTCCTGAAAAATGCGTTTAAGATTGTAGGTTTAAGGATTTTTTTTTCCTTTGTTCCATTTACTAAATTATCAAAAGTGGAGGGGAGCATATAGGAGTTAATAAGCACATAATATTAATAGAACATAAATAAAATAATCCTTGAAATCTTAAAAATATTGATCTCTGAAAATATATTTGTTTTTTTTTCCAGAAATACACGAAGTCTACTAATCCAACCAATAGATGGCGGCACCATTAACGAGCACATTCATTCCTGAATGATGCCTTGAAACACGAACTTGCGTTTAAAAAGGACAATCTCTGCTCAACTTAAGATAATGTGTTTGCTACTTCTATGTTAAAATAATGCGAAAATAGAGAGAAACTGAAAAATTGAGATTAACATTTTATATAATTCTTTAAAACGATATCGGGTGAATTTAAAGATCTCACAACCTTGCTCGATTCGATTTGCCTGTAACTAAGTTTTGTAGTTAGTCATCAAAGTTTATTGAATAAGACAGTGGTTCTGAACCTTTTATGCTTCACGTACCCCCTGGAATATCTAAATGGCGTACTCATTATATAGATAGATAAAACTATAGTTATAGTATAACAATGGGAATAAAATAAAACATATATATTTAACATGTATCTAACGACTTTTGAGCTCTCACGGCGTACCCCAAAACATTTTGCCGCATACTCCACGTTGAGAACCCCTAGTATAAGGTATAAAAAGGTATTTCACTGTGTCAAGTGGATTCCTAGTTATGAAAAAGTCGTAAATATTTGATGTTCAACCAAAATTAAGATACTTATATCTCAATTACTAATCAGCTTAGAGATTCGTTGTTTGGGCCATTTTGAAAATTTTTGTACAACCTTTAAGGTAATAAAAATCCAAACGAAAAAAGAAGGAGAGTCTTTAATTAAATCTATTTGCTTTTACTTTATTGAAATAAAGTTGGAATTTGAATATTTTAAAAAAACTGCGCGTCTAAAATTGTGCAAAATATTTATGACACACTTCAATCTTTGAGCCGAAATTTAAACTTGGAAAAGACTTTTTCTAATGTTTTTTTTCACCTCATATATGGCTTTTATTAATTTGCAGGGTTAATGATAGTCGATTAATTTCTGATTAATAATTGACTTATTAATAAATCTTATAGATAAAACCATCTGACCAGGGGCTTAGCGGGAGGGGGGTAGAGAAATCGAAAATTTTCCAACTCGAAAATGAGATTTTGCCAACTGACAAAATAATGTCTCTGTCAGGTTCGTACCTAAATTTTCGCTCCGTGGGGGTGGAGGGGTAGGGAATTTTCACGGATCTCCTTCATTTTGTCATGTAACTTCAAATTCTGCCAACTATTTTCACAGAAATAATCCCAAAATTTACGTCTCGCTTGAATTGTAGCAATTTAGTGAGAATTTTTCCAACTACCCTTGAGTTGCCAACTTAATTACACAAAACCAATCCCAATCTTTACATCTTTCCTAAATTGGCCAAGTCACTTCAAATTTTTCAAACTCCCCAAAATTTTGCCAAGTTTTCTCTATTTTGTCAGTTCTCCTTAATTTCATAAAACAATCCCAATTTTCACATCTCGCCCGTATTTTATCAAGTGGATTCGAATTTTGCCAACTACCCTAGATTTCGCCAAGTTTCCTCGATTTTGCCAACTCGCCACAATTTTACCGAAAATATCCTAATTTTTACATCTCACCTGATTTTTGAAAAGTCACTCTAAATTTTGCCATCTCCCGAAGATTTGCCAACTCTCCTAGATTTTGCTAAGTTGCCTCGATTTTGTAACACGCCATAATTTTAGAGAAAAAGATTTCAATTTTTACATTTCACCTGAATTTTCCCAACTCTCCACGATTTTTGCAAGTCACTCTGAATTTTGCCAACTCCCAAGATATTGCCAAGTCACTCCGAATTTTCCCAACTGCCCCTAGATTTTGCCAAGTTTCCTTATTTTTCCCATCTCGCCATAATTTTACAGAAAAAAGATTCCAATTTTAACATCTCACCGGATTTTTGCAAAGTCACTCAGAATTTTGCCAACTCCTCACGATTTGCCAACTCCCCACGATTTTGCCAAGTCACTCCGAATTTTGCCAACTGCCCCTAGATTTTGCCAAGTTTCCTCAATTTCTCCAACTCTCCATAATTTTACAGAAAAAAAGATTCCAATTTTTACATCTCACCAGATTTTTTCAAAGTCACTCTGAATTTTGCCAACTACTCCTCAAGATTTGCGAACTCTCCTAGATTTTGCGAATTTGCCTCGATTTTTCCAACACGCCATAATTAATAATACTTTGGAGGGGAGCCACCCCCATCCCTCCCATAGCTACCCCCCTGCAACTGATTACACAACAGTTCTGTAAATAATAATGAGCTCAATAAGAAATATTCAATTTAAAGAAATTAAACTACAACCAACTTAGGTTTATTGATGACAAAATGCTTACAGACATTAACCATGCGGGTCAGTCCATTCCCAGCTGGGTCAGCTTTTAGATTTATCTCCGCAAAACTCCCCGCCCTGCCCACACCGATGGGCTTGGAAAGGTAGCCGTCCGTCGGATGGGACGTTAAGCCGTGGCCACGTGTGCGGCGGTGCCATGCCCTGTTCATGTTAAACACGCTGGATGGCCTTGACGGGAGGCTACCATCTGTCTCCCAACAGCTGTTCCAGTGCGTCCCCTCCCCGAACCTTCGGGGTCCTTGTGACCTGGCCATTTAGCCCATGGTGTGCAAAAAAGTGCCGCTCAGAGGTAAAACAAACCAACTTTTATGTATGAAAGGATATATTAATTATATTTCATATAATCTCTGCGGATAATACTAATACGGAATGCTACGTTGCCCAGAGATTTGTTTTTAAACTTTAGGAGCTCCTAATTATGCAAATTTAAATCAACGGAAGACCTTAAAAATGCGAATAATAATGTTTTATTAGTTTTTTAATCAAGTGTGTTAGAGAAGAGGAGATGGTGAAGTTGCCCCGGGTAAGGCATGGACATGGATGTTTGTGTTGTTTCTCTGCTGAGGTCTCGCCGTCCTCACAGGCATTCCGCTATGGCTTGCAAGCAGCTGCTCGAGGAGCTATACAATTATTTTTATTGGTTGCAATTTATATTAAAAATTAAACGTTTCTCAATAACAGAAAAGAAAAAAGTTCGTTTTTAAATCCTCGACTTTAGTGATTAACGAAATAAAGTTTGAATAATTCAAATGGATAAAGGTTAGCAGTTTCAGCCGTCCCGTGGCCAAGTGGTTAGCATGTTGGGCTACTGATCTAAGGGACCTGGGTTCTGAGCCCCGGGTAAGGACTGGATGTAGTAATGTTTTTCTGCTGAGGTCCCGCCATCCTCTCAGACCTTCTACTATGGCGTATTAACTGACAGGCTCCTGTCAGATCTCTGTGGCAAGCAGCTGCTTGAGGGGGTATTTATTATATTATTAGCAGTTTCAGGTGCATCTGTACATTCCAAGTGAATGGTAAGGCAATGTTAGAGCCAGCAAACTATTTAAATAAGACTATTAGATAAAATATGACTTCAGGAAAATTATCTATCTTAAGAAAGTGCATAATTTGCAGGCTCGGATATTGGAAAAATCTAGTGGCGCGGGGACAAGAAATGCAATAGAGGCGGAAAAATCCAAAAAGGGAAGATGGAAAAGGTAGGATTTTAAATGAACTCTATTATTTTCCTCTCCATTTTACAGGAATTCATAAATTTATTTAAAAATTCATTAAATTTAAATAACTTTAAAACTCTTCCTGAGGCAGTGGCGATATTCCGTATATTCCTATATACTTTATATATGTAATAATATTTATGTAATATTCAGATAACGTGGTTTATTCCTTTCACGAAGAAGGGTCATGGGAAACATCAAAGCCAGGTGAAGAGGGAAATCACTCCTCCCCCCCACCTTCAATAAACAATGCAATTAATTTTTTACTCATGGTGATTGAAAAGAAATATTTTTATTCATGGTGATTGGAAAATAAATATTTTTATTATTGGTGATTGTAAAATAAATATTTTTATTCAAGTTGATTACTTGTAAATATTTTAATGAATTATTATTTGAGTACAGTAGCTCAAAAAATTATCCGAACACTATCATTGATTACAGAATTCAGAAAAAAATCTGGCAACGATTTTTTTAGAAATTAGTGATCTGGCTAAAACTACAGGTCCTCTATAGTTAGAGGCTGGCCATCTCGGTGATTCACTGCCATTGGTTGATTGAGTCACGTGGTTTATGGACGTCATGTTTTGTCGTTCCGTGAGGCGAAAGCCCATGAGTTAGTGTGTGTACCAAGTAAAAACTTCTCAGTTGTTATAGTTTCATACATTTCTACCACTTTTTTTTTGTCTATAAAAGCTGTAATATTTTATGAATGCCTCACTATGCTGCATTTGGGTGTAAAAATTTCACTCAAAGAAATAAATTAATGAATATTTGTGTCCGAGAAACTCCATCAGAAGACGGCAATCGGCTGCAAAAGTGAAATAAGCTAACTAAAAACAAACATATAATTTCTTTTAAGGTTCCTTTGAAAAACGAGCTAATGTTTTCACTTTGTCGCCTGCCTATGCCAATATTTGTTCTTCTCTCTCTCTGTTTACTGTTGTCTGTCCATCTATCTTTCCACCTCTCTGTCCGTCTATAGACAATCATTTTTTTTTGCTTTTAGAGCTAAATGAAAAATTTTTTTGTGTTGGATAGGTGTCGAACAAATATTGTGATTCGCAATTTTGAAAAAATTCAATGGCTTTAATAGCGCCCTCTAGCGATTGGAAAACATGAAAAATGCTAAAATTTCAAACGAATATTACAAACAAATGTATACCGGAAATCTGAAATTTTGCTAGTAGAGTGTTATGGTCAGAAGCTTTACAATGGCAACTAGGCCAAAAGGGGATGCGGAAACGAAACTTTGTTTTTCAAAAGATAAAGGAAGCAATATATATATATTTTTTGTTTTACAGGCACTAAAAAATTAGTAATGATTTAAACATTATTTGATAATCTCAGCGTTACCTGTTGACGTTTAAACGTCTATAAATCAATATTTTTTGTGAAAAAAGCCAGCATTAGTTCAACAGATTAGAATACTCTGGCATGTTTCTGTAGAGATGCGGGTTCGAATCGCGTATGCCGGCGAATTTCTTTCCACAAAAATATTAATATTTACATTTCTCGAATCCCCATGAGTTGCAATTTCCAGTGTTAGAGAGTGCTAAAGGCGGTAAATGAAAACCCGAAAGGCGACATCTAGCAGTGAAAAAAAGCTGGAAAATACCAAATCTTTAAATAAATATGGCAAACGATCTATTTTGTTTTCTAGAAATTTAAATTTTTTGGTCATAGAGTGTAATGTTCAAGTAGTTTACCCTAATAATAATGATTTGTCCCGTTGGTAAAATGCATCTTTTCTGCTTTAAGAGATAAATGAAAAACGTGTTTTGCACATTACAGGTACTAATAAAATATTAATAGTTTATTTTCTAATTTATACAATAGTTCTAATTTCCACTGTCAGAAGGTACTGAAAATGTAAGATAATTAGAAGAACGAATATCGCCTCTGTCGCATATGGGAATCTCATTTTCAAAGAGTAGGAAGTTCTTCCTTTGACTACTTTTTCACTCCTTAAAAGTTTTAATTATGGATGTCCGTGTTGTTTTTCTGCTGAGGTCCCGCCATCCTCATGGACCTTCTACTATGACGTATAAACTGACAAGCTCCTGTCAGACCTCTGTACAAGCAGCTGCTTGAGGGGTTATTTTTTTTAATGTATGATATGGGAAATGCACAGAGTAGTATTTTATTAGTATAAAACATAAAAAGTATTTGTCTTTTAGTTCTTAAATTTTAAAAGTTGCTTTTCTCTCGCTCCTCTGAAAATAGTGGGCAGATCATTGCTGTCATTAGAATTTCTACCATAACAGAACTGTACACGACAAAATTTCTACTATGAACAGATCACGTAAAACATTCATTAAAAGTATTGCAGTTTCGATATTTAGTGTTCTCTAATGATATAAATTAAAACTGCCTTTGAAAATGCGAATTACTTTTCATTAGTAAACAGCTAAAAAAAGAGATTTCCAATTATCTCTTAAAACAAAACCGTTCCGTTGCTTACCTGCCTTCGGCTTACGATCAACTCATTATTGTCAACGAAATTTTCAAGACTTTCACATTCCACCACCAAAATTTCAAATTTTCACCATAACTACATCGCTTGCAATATTCGTTTTAAATTTTGAGATTTTCAATTTTTTCCACCGTTAGAGGGCACAATTTCAGCTTTTGGGAAATTCGCAAAATGCAAATTGTAATATTTCGTCAATATCTGTCCAACCCAAAAAGAATTTTTAATTTATCTCTAAAAACATACACTTTTCTGTTTAAAAAAAGTTGCATTCACCTCCCCCCTGGGTCTAAAGGGTCAAGTTATTGTTGGCAATTGTAACTTCGTAACCTTGACATTTCAACCAAAATTTCAAACTTCTAATATCGTTTGGAATATTCGTTTGATATTTATTTGGAATATTCGTTATAATATTTATTTTTTTTTATATATCGTTATAATATTCGTTTGGAATATTCGTTTGATCGCATCGTTTGGAATATTCGTTCGATATTTTGGAATTTTCAACTTTTTCCACCGTTAGAGGGCGCAGTTATAAATTTCAGGATATTTGAAAAATGCACATCGTAATACATCATTAATATATATCTAACACAAAAATATTTTTTTATTTATCTGTATAAATAAAAAAGTTCGACGTCTGAAGCAGGACTTTTTTTTTTCAAAAGTTCAACGTCTGAAGCAGGACTTTTTTTTTTAAAAAAAAGACAATTTCGCTTTGTTGTCTATCCGGCTGTAGACGTCGAACTTTTTTATTTATACAGATAAATAAAAAAATATTTTTGTGTTACATTAATGATGTATTACGATGTGCATTTTTCGAATCTCCCAAAAGTTATAATTGCGCCCTCTAACGGTGAAGAAAGTTAAAAATTCCAAAATTTCAAACGAATATTCCAAACGATGTAATTATGTTCGAAGTTTGAAATTTTGGTGTTGAAATGTGAAGGTTACGAAGTTACTATTGATAACAATCACTTGATCCCTTAGACCCAAGGGGGAGGTAAATGCAATTTTTTTTTGTCTTAGCAGAAAAGTGTATGTTTTTAGAGATAAATTAAAAATTCTTTCTGGGTTGGACAGATATTGATGAAATATTACAATTTGCATTTTGCGAATTTTCCAAAAGCTATAATTGCGCCTTCTAATAGTGGAAAATATCGAAAAATCCCAAAATTTAAAACGAATATTGCAAGCGATGTAATTATGCTAAATATTTGAAATTTTGGTCATCGAATTTGACAGTCTTGAAAATTCCATTGACAACAATGAGTTGACCCTAAGCCCAAGGTAGGTAAGAAACAGAACGATTTTGTTTTAAGAGATAATTGGAAATCTCTTTTTTAGTTGGTTACTAATGAAATGTAATTCGCATTTTTAAAGGCAGTTTTAATTTATATCATTAGAGATCACTAAATATCGAAACTGCAAAACTTTTAACGAATGTTTCAAGTGATCTGTTAATGGTAGAAATTTAGGAGTGTAGAGTTCTGTTATGGTAGAAATTCCACTGACAGCAATGATCTGCCCACCATTTTCATAGGAGCGAGAGAAAAACAAGTTTTTACATTTAAGAACTAAAAGACAAATACATTTTATGTTTTTTAATTACTAATAAAATCCTACTCTGTGCATTTCCCATATCATACATTAAAAAAATAACCCCTCAAGCAGCTGCTTGTACAGAGGTCTGACAGGAGCTTGTCAGTTTATACGCCATAGTAGAAGGTCCATGAGGATGGCGGGACCTCAGCAGAAAAACAACACGGACATCCATAATTAAAACTTTTAAGGAGTGAAAAAGTAGTCAAAGGAAGAACTTCCTACTCTTTGAAAATGAGATTCCCATATGCGACAGAGGCGATATTCGTTCTTCTAATTATCTTACATTTTCAGTACCTTCTGACAGTGGAAATTAGAACTATTGTATAAATTAGAAAATAAACTATTAATATTTTATTAGTACCTGTAATGTGCAAAACACGTTTTTCATTTATCTCTTAAAGCAGAAAAGATGCATTTTACCAACGGGACAAATCATTATTATTAGTGTAAACCACTTGATCGTTACACTCTATGACCAAAAAATTTAAATTTCTAGAAAAAAATAGATCGTTTGCCATATTTATTTAAAGATTTGGTATTTTCCAGCTTTTTTTCACTGCTAGATGTCGCCTTTCGAGTTTTCATTTACCGCCTTTAGCACTCTCTGACACTGGAAATTGCAACTCATGGGGATTCGAGAAATGTAAATATTAATATTTTTGTGGAAAAAAAATTCGCCGACATACGGGATTCGAACCGGCATCTCTCCAGAAACATGCCAGAGTATTCTAATCTGTTGAACTAATGCTGGCTTTTTCACAAAAAAATTTATTGATTTATAGATGTTGAAACGTCAACAGGTAACGCTGAGATTATCAAATAGTGTTTAAATCATTAAAAACGCTAAACAGCGTGATGTGACTTCATTATTTATTTCCATCTTACTCAGAGCACTGAAAAAGGAATTGTTGCCACCCGAGATCATAGATGGTGCCATGACGATTCGCGGGAAGAGTGATAGTAATTATTAGTGGAAAAAAACTGAGACGGCATTAGTTCAACAGCTTAGAATACTCTGGAATGTTTCTGGAGAAATGCGGGTTCGAATCCCGTATGTTGGCGAAATGTTTTCCACAAAAACATTTGATTTATAGACGTTTAAACGTCTACAGGTAACGCTGAGATTATCAAATATTGTTTAAATCATTAATATTTTGTTAGTGCCTTTAAACCAAAAATATATATATATTGTTTCGTTTATCTCTTTAAAAAAAGGTTTCATTTTCGCACCCCCTTTTGACTAAGACGGCAAAGCCTTGTTGCCACTGTAAACCTTCTGACCATAACACTCTACTACCAAAATACCAGATTTCCAGTGTAAATAGTTTGCTTGAAATATTCGTTTATAATTTTACCATTTTCCATATTTTTTCACCGCTAGAGGGCGCTATTAAACCTATTGAAAATTTTCAAAATTGCGAATCGCGATATTTGTTCGACACCTATCCAACCCAAAAAGAAGTTTTCATTTATCTGTAAAAGTAAAAAAAAATGATTGTCTATAGACGGACAGATAGGTGGAAAAACAGATGGACAGACAACAGTTAACAGAGAGACGGACAGACAGACAAACAAATACTAACATAAGGCAGACGACAAAGTGGAAACATTAGCTCGTTTTTCAAAGGAACCTTAAAAGAAATTGTTTGTTTTCAGTTAGCTCGTTTCACTGTTGCAGCCGTTTGCCGTCTTCTGATGGAGTTTCTCGGAAAAAAAATATTCATTAAATTATTTCTTTGAGTGAAATTTTTACACCCAAATGCAGCGCAGTGAGGTATTCATAAAATATGACAGCTTTTATAGACAAAAAAAAGTGGTAGAAATGTATAAAACTATAACAACTGAGATTTAACTTGGTACACACACTAACTCATAGGTTTTCGTCTCACGAAACGACAAAACATGGCGCCCATAAACCACGTGACTCAATCAACCAATGGCAGTGAATCAGCGAGAAGGCCAGCCTCTAACTATACAGGACCTCTAGCTAAAACTAATATCTAAAAAAAATCGTTGCCAGATATTTTTTCTGAATTTTGTAATCAACGATAATGTTCGAATATTTTTTGAGCGACTGTACCAAATGTCATTTAGACACCAATAGTTAAATTTTAAAGGCAATTTTTTGAATGAAGAACAAAGAGTGAAGTCACATTAGAAGCAAACTACCAAACAATATCTGTTTCACGCAACAGTATCTGTCTCCGTTATTATCGAAAGAAACATTGTCCAGCATTTCTCCTAAACATTTCCGTTCTGATCCAGCCATTGCTTAGGGCAGACATGTTGAGTGTTTCCTCAGATAGAACTTATTTAATGATTGGAGGAAGGCAACGAACGCAGGGAGTTAAGAGGTAGGAATAGATTTATGAAAAACACTTTAAAACGTTTAGAATTATAATGTTGATTTGACTAATTATTAGTATTAATGGTCCACTGCTAGTATTTTTCGCCATTATTATTTGAGAAGTGAGGTTTTTTTTTTGAAGCAGTTGTAATGGTAATTAGAATAATTGAATAAACTAAAAATTTTAGAATGTTTTAATTGAATCCAGTTAATTATTTCAATTTGTCAAACAAGATGGTTTATCAATATTTAGTCGTCAGCTTAAAGGACGTTGAAAAGATCAATTTAAACATGCTGCACATTAATTGTTACTCAATAGCAATAGGCTCTCATAATTATTTTAATTTCCATTGTAGTACCAAAATGGCACTACTTCTATCCATCAATTGCTAAGTCGGGTTTGACTCGAGCGAATTATTTCTTTAGCAAGTATTAACATTCCACTGGTATTTGTAAATCGGAATATTATCAAAGGGAAGTGGTGTGAGAGATTGTGTTACGCCATGTTAGGTATTTGAATTACAGGTGGAGCACGTGACCATAACACTGCAACAAACTACTACTACTACTACGAGCACAGCAGTTAACGTCGCCGCGTTTAATGTTTATTGCCTTCAAAGGAGTTCCTGTGTATTATCATTAGTCATTTTAATATTGACAAAAATTGGCGTAAACGGCGTTATGCTTAGGAAAGACAATTAAAATTTCTCACACGCACATCTATGGAGCACGTGAGGCTTAGCAAGTCATTATCGTTTTAGTTGAAAATGTCTTGTTTGTGTTTGTCAGCTTTATTGATAGTTTTTTTTTTGTCACCTTCATCAGTAGATCTTTTTGACCCCTTTAATGCATTCGTTCCTGTCAACTTTATTCCTAATTTTTTCTTCTTGACCTTATTGCTAATTGTTCTGGGAGGTTTTTTTTAATATAGTTGTTCTCATCACATTTATTCGTATTTAGTGAAAGAAAAAAAATTACCAAAAGCGACTGAGAATGTGGTGCCACACTCCAGACACCTGCCATACATAAAACAAGTATGGACACAAAGCAACGCGTGCAAGGGGATCGAGATTATGAGGCTCCAGAAATCGGTCCTTTAAAAAAAATGTATAAATAGTGAAAAAAAAAGAAAAACAAAATCGCTAGAAAGGGATCGAGATTACGGGCTTCAGAAATCGGTCCTCTGAAAAGTGAAAGAGGTAAAAATTACCAAAAGCGACTGAGAATTTGGAGCCACACTCCAGAAACCTGTCATATTAAAAAATAGTATGGACACAAAGCAACGCGTGCAAGGGGATCGAGATTATGGGGCTCCAGAAATCAGTCCTTTAAAAAAATGTATATAAAGTGAAAAAAAGAAAAGAAAAAAATTGTTAGAAAGCGACCGAGATTACGGAGCTCCAGAAATCGGTCCTCTGAAAAATGAAAAAGATAAAAATTACCAAAAGCGACTGAGAATGTGGGGCCACACTCCAGAAACCTGTCGTATATAAAACAAGTATGGACACAAAGCAACGCGTGCAAGAGGATCGAGATTATGAGGCTCCAGAAATCGGTCCTTTAAAAAAAGTGTATAAATAACGAAAAAAAAGAAAACAAAAAATCGCTAGAAAGGGATCGAGATTACGGGGCTTCAGAAATCGATCCTCTGAAAAGTGAAAGAGGTAACAATTACCAAAAGCGACTGAGAATGTGGAGCCACACTCCAGAAACTTGTCATATTAAAAAAAAGTAGGGACACAAAGCAACGCGTGCAAGGGGATCGAGATTATCGGGCTCCAGAAATCGGTCCTTTAAAAAAAATGTATAAATAGTGAAAAAAAAAGAAAAACACGAAAAATCGCTAGAAAGGGATCGAGATTACGGGGCTTCAGAAATCGGTCCTCTGAAAAGTGAAAGAGGTGAAAATTACCAAAAGCGACTCAGAATGTGGGGCCACACTCCAGAAACCTGTCGTATATAAAACAAGTATGGACACAAAGCAACGTGTGCAAGGGGATCGAGATTATGAGGCTCCAGAAATTGGTCCTTCAAAAAAAATGTATCAATAGCGAAAAAAAAGAAAACAAAAAAATGGCTAGAAAGGGATCGAGATTACGGGGCTTCAGAAATCGATCCTCTGAAAAGTGAAAGAGGTAAAAATTACCAAAAGCGACTGAGAATGTGGAGCCGCACTCCAGAAACCTGTCATATTAAAAAAAAAAGTATGGACACAAAGCAACGCGTGCAAGGGGATCGAGATTATGGGGCTCCAGAAATCGGTCCTTTAAAAAAATGTATATAAAGTGAAAAAAAGAAAAGAAAAAAATTGTTAGAAAGCGATCGAGATTACGGGGCTCTAGAAATCGGTCCTCTGAAAAATGAAAGAGATAAAAATTACCAAAAGCGACTGAGAATGTGGAGCCAGACTCCAGAAACCTGTCATATTAAAAAAAAAGTATGGACACAAAGCAACGCGTGCAAGGGGATCGAGATTATGAGGCTCCAGAAATCGGTCCTTTAAAAAAAATGTATAAATAGTGAAAAAAAAAGAAAAACAAAATCGCTAGAAAGGGATCGAGATTACGGGCTTCAGAAATCGGTCCTCTGAAAAGTGAAAGAGGTAAAAATTACCAAAAGCGACTGAGAATTTGGAGCCACACTCCAGAAACCTGTCATATTAAAAAATAGTATGGACACAAAGCAACGCGTGCAAGGGGATCGAGATTATGGGGCTCCAGAAATCAGTCCTTTAAAAAAATGTATATAAAGTGAAAAAAAGAAAAGAAAGAAATTGTTAGAAAGCGACCGAGATTACGGAGCTCCAGAAATCGGTCCTCTGAAAAATGAAAGAGATAAAAATTACCAAAAACGACTGAGAATGTGGGGCCACACTCCAGAAACCTGTCGTATATAAAACAAGTATGGACACAAAGCAACGCGTGCAAGAGGATCGAGATTATGAGGCTCCAGAAATCGGTCCTTTAAAAAAAGTGTATAAATACCGAAAAAAAAGAAAACAAAAAATCGCTAGAAAGGGATCGAGATTACGGGGCTTCAGAAATCGATCCTCTGAAAAGTGAAAGAGGTAACAATTACCAAAAGCGACTGAGAATGTGGAGCCACACTCCAGAAACCTGTCATATTAAAAAAAAGTAGGGACACAAAGCAACGCGTGCAAGGGGATCGAGATTATCGGGCTCCAGAAATCGGTCCTTTAAAAAAAATGTATAAATAGTGAAAAAAAAAGAAAAACAAGAAAAATCGCTAGAAAGGGATCGAGATTACGGGGCTTCAGAAATCGGTCCTCTGAAAAGTGAAAGAGGTGAAAATTACCAAAAGCGACTCAGAATGTGGGGCCACACTCCAGAAACCTGTCGTATATAAAACAAGTATGGACACAAAGCAACGTGTGGAAGGGGATTGAGATTATGAGGCTCCAGAAATTGGTCCTTCAAAAAAAATGTATCAATAGCGAAAAAAAAGAAAACAAAAAAATGGCTAGAAAGGGATCGAGATTACGGGGCTTCAGAAATCGATCCTCTGAAAAGTGAAAGAGGTAAAAATTACCAAAAGCGACTGAGAATGTGGAGCCACACTCCAGAAACCTGTCATATTAAAAAAAAAGTATGGACACAAAGCAACGCGTGCAAGGGGATCGAGATTATGGGGCTCCAGAAATCGGTCCTTTAAAAAAATGTATATAAAGTGAAAAAAAGAAAAGAAAAAAATTGTTAGAAAGCGACCGAGATTACGGAGCTCCAGAAATCGGTCCTCTGAAAAATGAAAGAGGTAACAATTACCAAAAACGACTGAGAATGTGGGGCCACACTCCAAAAACCTGTCGTATATAAAACAAGTATGGACACAAAGCAACGCGTGCAAGAGGATCGAGATTATGAGGCTCCAGAAATCGGTCCTTTAAAAAAAGTGTATAAATAACGAAAAAAAAGAAAACAAAAAATCGCTAGAAAGGGATCGAGATTACGGGGCTTCAGAAATCGATCCGCTGAAAAGTGAAAGAGGTAACAATTACCAAAAGCGACTGAGAATGTGGAGCCACACTCCAGAAACCTGTCATATTAAATAAAAAGTATGGACACAAAGCAACGCGTGCAAGGGGATCGAGATTATGGGGCTCCAGAAATCGGTCCTTTAAAAAAAAATGTATAAATAGTGAAAAAAAAAGAAAAACAAGAAAAATCGCTAGAAAGGGATCGAGATTACGGGGCTTCAGAAATCGGTCCTCTGAAAAGTGAAAGAGGTGAAAATTACCAAAAGCGACTCAGAATGTGGGGCCACACTCCAGAAACCTGTCGTATATAAAACAAGTATGGACACAAAGCAACGCGTGCAAGGGGATCGAGATTATGAGGCTCCAGAAATTGGTCCTTCAAAAAAAATGTATCAATAGCGAAAAAAAAGAAAACAAAAAAATGGCTAGAAAGGGATCGAGATTACGGGGCTTCAGAAATCGATCCTCTGAAAAGTGAAAGAGGTAAAAATTACCAAAAGCGACTGAGAATGTGGAGCCACACTCCAGAAACCTGTCATATTAAAAAAAAAGTATGGACACAAAGCAACGCGTGCAAGGGGATCGAGATTATGGGGCTCCAGAAATCGGTCCTTTAAAAAAATGTATATAAAGTGAAAAAAAGGAAAGAAAAAAATTGTTAGAAAGCGATCGAGATTACGGGGCTCTAGAAATCGGTCCTCTGAAAAATGAAAGAGATAAAAATTACCAAAAGCGACTGAGAATGTGGAGCCAGACTCCAGAAACCTGTCATATTAAAAAAAAGTATGGACACAAAGCAACGCGTGCAAGGGGATCGAGATTATGAGGCTCCAGAAATCGGTCCTTTAAAAAAAAAATGTATAAATAGTGAAAAAAAAAGAAAAACAAGAAAAATCGCTAGAAAGGGATCGAGATTACAGGGCTTCAGAAATCGGTCCTCTGAAAAGTGAAAGAGGTAAAATTTACCAAAAGCGAATGATGATGTGGGGCCACACTCTAGAAACCTATCGTAGATAAAACAAGTATGGACACAAAGCAACGCGTGCAAGAGGATCGAGATTATGAGGCTCCAGAAATCGGTCCTTTAAAAGAAATGTATAAATAGTGAAAAAAAAAGAAAAACAAAAAAATCGCTAGAAAGGAATCGAGATTCCGGGGCTTCAGAAATCGGTCCTCTGAAAAGTGAAAGAGGTAAAATTTACCAAAAGCGACTGATGATGTGGGGCCACACTCTAGAAACCTATCGTAGATAAAACAAGTATGGGCACAAAGCAACGCGTGCAAGGGGATCGAGATTATGAGGCTCCAGAAATCGGTCCTTTAAAAAAATGTATAAATAGTGAAAAAAAAAGAAAAACAAAATCGCTAGAAAGGGATCGAGATTACGGGCTTCAGAAATCGGTCCTCAGAAAAGTGAAAGAGGTAAAAATTACCAAAAGCGACTGAGAATTTGGAGCCACACTCCAGAAACCTGTCATATTAAAAAATAGTATGGACACAAAGCAACGCGTGCAAGGGGATCGAGATTATGGGGCTCCAGAAATCGGTCCTTTAAAAAAATGTATATAAAGTGAAAAAAAGAAAAGAAAAAAATTGTTAGAAAGCGACCGAGATTACGGAGCTCCAGAAATCGGTCCTCTGAAAAATGAAAGAGATAAAAATTACCAAAAACGACTGAGAATGTGGGGCCACACTCCAAAAACCTGTCGTACATAAAACAAGTATGGACACAAAGCAACGCGTGCAAGAGGATCGAGATTATGAGGCTCCAGAAATCGGTCCTTTAAAAAAAGTGTATAAATAACGAAAAAAAAGAAAACAAAAAATCGCTAGAAAGGGATCGAGATTACGGGGCTTCAGAAATCGATCCTCTGAAAAGTGAAAGAGGTAACAATTACCAAAAGCGACTGAGAATGTGGAGCCACACTCCAGAAACCTGTCATATTAAAAAAAAAGTATGGACACAAAGCAACGCGTGCAAGGGGATCGAGATTATGGGGCTCCAGAAATCGGTCCTTTAAAAAAAAATGTATAAATAGTGAAAAAAAAAGAAAAACAAGAAAAATCGCTAGAAAGGGATCGAGATTACGGGGCTTCAGAAATCGGTCCTCTGAAAAGTGAAAGAGGTGAAAATTACCAAAAGCGACTCAGAATGTGGGGCCACACTCCAGAAACCTGTCGTATATAAAACAAGTATGGACACAAAGCAACGCGTGCAAGGGGATCGAGATTATGAGGCTCCAGAAATTGGTCCTTCAAAAAAAATGTATCAATAGCGAAAAAAAAGAAAACAAAAAAATGGCTAGAAAGGGATCGAGATTACGGGGCTTCAGAAATCGATCCTCTGAAAAGTGAAAGAGGTAAAAATTACCAAAAGCGACTGAGAATGTGGAGCCACACTCCAGAAACCTGTCATATTAAAAAAAAAGTATGGACACAAAGCAACGCGTGCAAGGGGATCGAGATTATGGGGCTCCAGAAATCGGTCCTTTAAAAAAATGTATATAAAGTGAAAAAAAGAAAAGAAAAAAATTGTTAGAAAGCGATCGAGATTACGGGGCTCTAGAAATCGGTCCTCTGAAAAATGAAAGAGATAAAAATTACCAAAAGCGACTGAGAATGTGGAGCCACACTCCAGAAACCTGTCATATTAAAAAAAAGTATGGACACAAAGCAACGCGTGCAAGGGGATCGAGATTATGAGGCTCCAGAAATCGGTCCTTTAAAAAAAATGTATAAATAGTGAAAAAAAAAGAAAAACAAGAAAAATCGCTAGAAAGGGATCGAGATTACGGGGCTTCAGAAATCGGTCCTCTGAAAAGTGAAAGAGGTAAAATTTACCAAAAGCGACTGATGATGTGGGGCCACACTCTAGAAACCTATCGTAGATAAAACAAGTATGGACACAAAGCAACGCGTGCAAGAGGATCGAGATTATGAGGCTCCAGAAATTGGTCCTTTAAAAAAAATGTATAAATAGTGAAAAAAAAAAGAAAAACAAAAAAATCGCTAGAAAGGAATCGAGATTACGGGGCTTCAGAAATCGGTCCTCTGAAAAGTGAAAGAGGTAAAAATTACCAAAAGCGACTGAGAATATGAAGCCACAGTCCAGAAACCTGTCATATTAAAAAAAAGTATGGACACAAAGCAACGCGTGCAAGGGGATCGAGATTATGGAGCTCCAGAAATCGGTCCTTTAAAAAAATGTATATAAAGTGAAAATAAGAAAAGAAAAAATATTGTTAGAAAGCGGCCGAGATTACGGGGCTACAGAAATCGGTCCTCTGAAAAATGAAAGAGGTAAAAATTACCAAAAGCGACTGAGAATGTGGAGCCACACTGAAGAAGCGTGTCATAGAAAAAAAAGTATGGAGAGAATGCAATGCCTGCAAGGGGATCGAGATTATGGGGCTCCAGAAATTGGTCCTTTAAAATATATATATTAAGTGAAAAAAAAGAAAAGAAAAAAAATTGTTAGAAAGCGGCCGAGATTACGGGGCTCTAGAAATCGGTCCTCGGAAAAGTTGAAGACGAAAAAATTGCCAAAAGCGATTGAGAATGTGGGTACAGACTTCAAAAACCCGTCATATGACAATAAAGTAAGGACAAAAGGCAACGCGTGCAATGGGGTCAAGATTATTTGATTCGGGAAATAGGTTCTTTAAAAAAAAATTAGAAGATGAAAAATAACAATGTGTAAATGTGATCGAGATTACGTGGCTGTTGAAATAACATAAATTTTTAGACAATGACTATAAGGTTATTTCTTACAGAATTCGAATTACAGGTTTGGAGGTTTAATGTTGTGATAAAATATATTTTTTAAAGTAAACTGAAACCAAATGAACAAACGATGAAAAAATTAAAGTTTTATATATCTCCCCCGATTTGGGCCTTGTACCTGGTAATCGTGATGAAAACTAAACAGTACTTAAGCATTTAACTTGAGTAGTATGGACAATATAATTTGGAAGATATAATCTTAATAGAAATACTTCTGGGGAATTTCTGTAGCTCATTTCAGGAGACGAAATATTACTGGACCTTCCTTCATTTCAACGAACGTGTAATAATTTCTTTTGTTCCTTTCAATAAATAAGATAGAAAATAATCCTGAAAGCTGTTTCTATTTTAGCATGCCTTCTCATATGAGGACATGTCATTGTAATACCGAAATTATTGCTGAGTAGAAAGATTTATTGCTAAGTGTACTAAGTGGCCCCTTGGACCCCGACTACCTTGTACTACCCAATTATTAAGGAATTGCTTTCATAATATTAGAGGTCGTTTGAACTATATACCATAGGGCTCCTTTATTTTTTTTACGCTTTGGGCCCCTGGACCTCTGGATCCGATATATTTGATCACTGACAGTACAGAACGTGTGCTCTCTGATAAATAATAATTTGTCTACCAGCTACTCTTCCAGTTAAGGCTAATTTAGTTGACGGTAACAGCTACTGCAGGGGAAAAAAAGCTTAGGTTCGAGAAATAAGTAAAAGTTATAGAATAATTAACAAAAGCAGGGCTCTTATACATGACTTTGATTGTAGCCAAAATACGAGTGATTTTTATGGTTAAGTACAAGTAGCTCAGTTAGTAGGATTTGTAATAAAAATATAATTTTTTGTTTCTTTAGATTTGTTTATTCTTTACTCATCTCTTAGAGCTGGAAATATGTTCTCTAGTTGTTTTCTTACAAATATATCTCGTAGCTACCACTGTTTTAATTCGACTTTGATAATTTTTTTATTTCTTTATTAAATTTTTCTTGGTGTTATAATAAAAACGTCCCATCATTGATTGATTCTTAAAAGTTGAATATGGTAACAGAAGCGAGGATTCTGTTGGCTCGGAAAACAACCCCCCCCCCCCCCCCCCCCAGCATAGGAAGGGTCAATTTCTTGAAGGGACCCCTATTGCTTCTATGCTGGAATGGCTAGTGGTGGGCAAAATGCAGTTTTCGATTAAGATATAGTTTTTTTTATCGATATTATAATGTATATTTGCAGTTGCAGAAGCTGCGATATTACCCTTTTTGTTCCACGTGGAGACATCCCCAAACGTAATTGGTGAGCTGAAGAAGATGAGAGGGGACTTTTATTCTAGTGAACTGCAAACACATCTGTCCACAGAACATCACGAATCCTTCAACACTCTACATACCGAGACAGAATCTGCTGATCTATCTCGCCGGTGCACTGAGCACTACGACTTCGAAGGCCACTACGTTTACTTTTGAGTTTTATCAGATATAAAGGACGATTGCTTCTGTACGAATTTTAAGGCAAGAAGGCTGGAAGGAATACTGGTTAAGGAATTTAATATTTGTGTAAATAATGTCAATGTCATTAATTTGCGTAAAATATTTGTATTAATTGCATTAATTTAATAAATATTGAACATTGTTTTATAGATACTATCTCAATCGTTATTTTGTGTTCGTTGTTCATTATATCATTGTGGGATTCTCCAGTTTCGTGGTCGGAGTGGCTCAGCCGGTATTGCTCCAGGCTCGTAATATACAGTTCCCTGATTCGATGGGTTGTTTTAACTCTGAACGGCAATTTTTTACACACAATAGGCTAAATTGTGCAGGTCATAAGGACCACGAAGGCTCAGAGCAGGATGACGAAGGAGATCAATTGGTCAGCCATCACTTCCTATAACGGAAGGCCAGTGGACAGAACCATGACGTCACCATAGTTAGTTCTTAGCTCGCATTTCGTCAAATATTTTTTTCTCATTTTTCAGCTGTTCCTTTAGTTTTGTTAAGAGCAAAGATTTTTTAAAAATCTTATTTCAATTTTTCGTATTTTTGAGTACCATTTGTAGTTTTATAATCATATTATGGAAGAGTGCGATATGAATAGTTCTAGCAAGGAACTGAATCAGTAACTTTTATGGTCACTTTTCTCCTCAAAATTATTAGAAACAGAGCTTTGAAGTTAACTTTTAAGGAAAATTAAGAGTATCATTTTGTGCAAGAGCTAAAGCATGTGGCTACCGCAAAATTTAGTATAATATAATGTTTTTATTCTCGGTAAACGTTAAGAAAATATCTTACAATAACAATACTTATATTTTTTAAACAATATGAAGAAAATTTAAAACACAAAATACACCGAAGAGCCAAAACATTATGACCACCTGCCTAATATCATGTTAGTCCTCCACGTGCCACCAAAACAGCTCTTACCCGGCGAAGCATGGACACTACAAGATTTCTAAAAGTGTCGTGGTATCTGGTACCAACACGTTACCAGCAGATCCTTTAACTCTTTAAGTTACGTGGTTGAGCGGCCGCAGATCGCATATGCTGTTCCAACACAAACCACAGATGCTCGATTGGATTGATATCTGGGGAATTTGGAGGCCAGGACAATACCTGGAAGTCTTCCTTATGTTCCACCAACCATTCTCGAACAATCTAGGCAGTGTGGCATGGCACATTATACTGCTGAAAGAAGGCATTACTAGAGGGATTATACCGTTGCCATGAGAGGATGTACCTGGTCTGCAATGATGTTTGAGTAGATGGTAGACGTCATAGTTTGCTGCACACGAATGACTGGACCCAGGGTTTCCCAGCGGGAAATGAGAGGATGTACCTGGGAGGATGTACCTGGTCTGCAATGATGTTTGGGTAGGTGGTACACGTCATAGTTTGCTGCACACGAATGACTGGACCCAGGGTTTCCCAGCGGGAAATGAGAGGATGTACCTGGGAGGATGTACCTGGTCTGCAATGATGTTTGGGTAGATGGTACACGTCATAGTTTGCTGCACACGAATGACTGGACCCAGGGTTTCCCTGCGGAACATTGCCCAAAGATTTACACTTTTTCCACTGGCTTGTTTTCGTCCCATGGTGCATCCTGGTGCCAACACTTCACCAGGTAAATGACGCACACTTTCTGGGCCATCCATATGGTACAAAAGGTAAAGAGATCCATCGTACCAGACGACCTTCTTCTAATCATTCAAGGTCCAGTTTTGATGCTCGCATGTCTATTGTAGGCGCTTTCGATGGGAAACCGAGGTTCGCATGGGCATTTGGGGCGGCCTGCGACTAGGCAGCCCCATTTTCAGCAGGGTTCGATGTACTGTGTGTTGTGACACATTACTCCCATCACAGGCATTCAAATTACGGTTTAGTTGCGACAAAGTATCCGTTCTGTTGGCTCGTACCATACGGGATAGCCTTCGCTCACCTCTAACATCGATGAGCCGTCGGCCCAAACCTTGCTGGCAGTTCGTGGGTTTTCTCTCCTCGGACCACTTTTTGAAGGTACTAACCACGGCTGTCCGTGAGCACCCCTCAAGCCTGCCATCTCGGAAATGTTCTGACCCAATTATCTGGTCATTACAATATGGCCTTTGTCGAACTCAAGTCCGTTGTCTTTCCTATCTGAAGAAAAAGAATAACACTGATTAACAGAGCTCAGTATCAGGTGTTGTTTATACCGTTTCATGACCTTCACACGCACTGTCGTTTACCTGCAGTTGCTTCGATTTGCATAAAAACATGCTGGTCATAATGTTTTGGCTCTTCGGTGTATATATATATATATTACACTTTCGTTATATAATAATGCAATACAAAACAAAGTGTAATTGTGATACAGAACGTTATGAGCAAGGCAAACAGGGCGCACTCTTCAATTTTGTTAAATTGGTACTTAAATCTTGATTAATATAACTCGATTAATATTAAGACATTGCTTTCTTATCGTTATAAAGAATCACAAAAGAATTTTACAAATTGTATTCCTTACTACATAATATACAGTACAATGCACTGTACACATAAAAATCGCAGTAAAATATCTACTGATGATTTATAACTATGTAAGGATATACTACTTTTACATTCGAAAACATAATGTCAAACAGCACTTCAAATTCAATGATAAATATGATTTTCTCAGAATAGAAATGTGGTATTTGTGGGAACTGTTCAATTGACACTTAATAAAATATTCCAAAGTTGCTGCATTTGTTTTTACAAATTTGCTGTACCCAAGATTCTGATTATTCTCGATAATAAAAGAATTTAAAAATTATGTATCATATTTTTTCAATTTAATTCCCAGGAAAATAATAATGCATATCTTAATATATCCCCTACCACTTTTGAATTCACACTGCTCATCACACAATTCTCTGTCAACCAGATTCTTAATTTTATTAAGCACAATGATGCAAAGTACTTTACCTGGAACAGAAAGTAGGCTGATACCTTTATAGTTATCAGAAAAACTGCGATCACCTTTTTAAATATTGGGATAATAATAGTTCTGGTAAAATCCTTAGGCACGATGCCTGTGTCATAAAAGATGTTAAAAATTGCCTTGAGTCATGTGATAACAGAAACCATGTGTTTCCATCGCTAAGCATTTTTTTTAAATTATTATTCTTTGATCATAATGCAAGTAAATCTTATCATTACAGGTGATCCGCAAAACTTAAAGCTTATCTGCAGGATATAGAATCATTTCAGTAGCAATTTCATCAACCCCTGCGGATATAGGGGCGGGGTGGCTCAGTCGGTAGCGCGCCAGGCTCGTAATCTGTAGTTCCCAGGTTCGAGTCCCAGCTGGGTCAGCATTGAGAATTATCTCCGCAAAATTCACGGTCAGTAGCGGACACCGATGGGCTTGGAAAGACCACCATCCTTCGGATGGGACGTTAAGCCGTTGCTCTGTGTGTGGGAGAGCCATACCCTGTGCACGTTAAAGAACACTCTGGATGGCCTTGACGGGAGGCTACCACCTATCTACCAACAGCTGTTCCATTAGGTCCCCTCCCCCAACCTTCACTGAGCCTTCGGGGCCCTTGTGACCCCGAAGGCTCAGCAAAGGTTGGGGGAGCCCATTTAGCCCATGATGTGCAAAAAAGTGCCCCTCAGAGGTAAAATAGCCTAATCTAACCTTGCGGATATATGTAGTTTAAATTTAGAACGAACCAAAATAACTTAAGACTGATATTCTGGTCACGTTAAGGCCAGTAATGCATCTATCATCATTACAAAAAATTGGAGTAGAACAAACCCAGGCCGGACTTTGACCTTCTGAGGAGCTAAGCGATTCAAATTTAAGGGGCACAAAAAATTCGAAAGTCGAAATATATTTATAATTATTCTGATTGAGGGAAACAATGGAAACATTATTCTATCACTGCTAACAAAAGTTTGCAAAATAGATTAAATATTAAAAAAAATTGTAATGTAGTAAAACTTAAAATACATTTCTTTGAGACCCCTCATATGATCAGGCCCTAAGCTATAGCTTAGTTAGCTGATGCATAAGTCTGGCCCTGCTTACGGTTCCCAGATTCGAGTCCCCACTGTGTCTGCACTAAGATTTTCTCCTCTAAATCCCTACTCATGATAAGGAAGAGGACACCGATGGATTGAAAAATGTCGCCATTCGTGAGATGTGGCTTAAACCAATACTCAGGCGAGCCGTACTCTATGCATGTTCAATAACATTTGGTGTCTTCTAACATCTCTCCATGAAACCGTGGGTCGGGGGGCGCTCAGTCGGTAGCGCACCAGGCTCGTAATATGTAGTTCCTAGGTTCCATAGTTCAAAAAATTTCCTCAGGGTTATGATTTTTTTTCCAATTTATACATTTTTTGAAATACAAATTTTGAATTTACTACCACAGGCACACCTCAGATGGTGGAGATAATAGCTTGCAAAAAAATCTTTATGGAATTTTAAATTATTTTCAACTGTTATAGAGCACTTGTGGAAGATTCGGAGAGATCGAATCCTAATATTTGATCAATATCTCTCCAATCTAAAAATAATATTAAATTTACCTCTAAAGAGAAAAAAATTTTTTTTTAAAGTTGCCTGTCCGCACCTACAATGGGTCCAAATGGTCAACTCATTGTTGCCAATAGAAATATCGTTACTTACACATTCCACCAAGAAAATTTCAATTATCTAGCATAACTACATCGTTTGCAACATTCTTTTGAAATTTTGGAATTTTCGATTTTCCACCGTTAGAGGGCGCAATTAAAGTTTTCATGAGATTGGGAAAGTGCAAATTTTATACTTCTTCAATACCTATTCAACACAAAAACGTTTGAATTTATCTCTGTAAACAAAACATTTCGCTGTCTACAGAGGCATAGATAGACGTCAAAATTCAACTTTATCTCTTTCGTTTTTTGAAAATGAGATAAAAATAATGCCGTTAAAAACTGTATCAATTTTATTTTGTGAAATATATAACACTTCGCTCTCAAGAACGAAGTAATCTAGTTTAAACAAAATTTGAAAAACAATTATATCTTCTACAAACAGTATTAAAATTTTCAGTTTTATTTTTCTAATAATCTACTGGTAGTTTTTATGATACAGCGAAATTCAAAAGTAAAGAAGTTAATTAGTCTGCATAACGTTATGAAATACAACACTGCGTATTTCTAATTTTAACAAATAGATATATTTTTAAAAAATATGAATGCTATGGAATAAAATATTTTCTCGGAGGTTAATTCATTGTGAAGCATCCCACCTGATCAACTGTAGCATGGCCCCACTGTAACAAGTTAATCACTCTTTACTGCAAACCCTTAGCATGAAATAAATTATAATTTCCAATACTGATGAGCATTGCAGTGGATGACAATAAACGGTAACCTCTGTGCAGGACGAGATGCTCGTAAGGAAAATATTTGCCAGTTTACATTTTGTCACACATTTGCTACACAATGGGTGAAATGGCCATATGACAAGTGACTTCAAGTGCTCAGAGAATGTTTTAAGAAGGTTACCCATTGGACAGCTGTTGGAGACAGATGGTAATCCCCTTTCAAAGGCCATCCAGTGTGTTCTTTAACGTATACAAAGTATGACTGTCCTGTACATGAGCCAGAGGTGGGGGTGGATCAGTCATTAGTGCGCCAGGCTCGTAATCTGCAGTTCCCAGGTTCGAGTCCCACATGGGTCAGCATTGAGATTTGCCTCCGCAAAACTCCAGACTCTGCCCTCGTTATTTAGGGGACACCGCTAGGCATGGAAAGACCGCCGACCGTCGGATGGGACGATATGCCGTGGTCCCGTGTTCCTTGGAGCCCTGTGAACGTTAAAGATCACGCTGGGTGACTTTGATGGGAAGCTACCATCTGTCTGCTAACAGCTGTCCAGTGTCCCCCCCCCCCCCAACCCTCTTCTCTGAGCCCTCGGTCCTTTTGACCTGGTCATCAACCCATTGTGTGCAGAAAAAGTGCTGCTCAGAGGTAAAACAATCCAACACATGGGCCATTGCTTAACGTCCCATCCGATACATATGGCGGCCTTTCTAATCCATCGGTGACTAACACTAGCAGAATCTTTCTATGGCTACCAATCTTTCTATGGCTCTTCGCTAAGTTTAGGATAGCCATTCCATCTGTAAACAAATAATTGAACAGTATATTAATAGGAAAAGTTTTAATTATTGTTGGCAAAGTGTGGTGATCAAGTGTTTTACAATGGGTTGGGTTGTTTCCCTCCCAACGGCACGTTTTGTACACACAAGGGATTAAATGACACTGAGGGCTCAGAGAAGGTTGCGAGAAGCGAACCCACTGGACAGCTGTTAAAAGACAGATGGTAGCCTCCCATTAAGTCTCAAAATTTAAACTCATTTTTAATATCAGTTCATATGCGTAATCATTAAGTATACGTCTCTTTTTAGAAAAATAATAATAATAAAAGGTGTTGCATTCAAATAAAATTAATTTCATTCAGCTTTTTGAATAATTTTCACAGCAATGAGCTACACTCAGATATTACGAATATTGGATCCACTATAATTTTTCAAGAAGTTTCTTCAAGGGTTCCCATATAAGCAAGGCTTACCTTTAAGGCAATGTGTTTTAATCTATCGTCAATTGCGACTCTCGTGACTGCAATAAAAATGTTCTCGCCATCCGCAAAAAATGCTGACCAAAGTATCTATTACATCGCTCTCTCTCTAAATCTGAAACTATCATCATCATCATCATCTTCAAGCAGCCATGGGCTACGGAGGTCCAACCAGACCGTGCAATTTAGTTCTCCAAGCAAGTCTATCCTGAGCTACATCTACTGCATCTGGCCACTGCACACCAATTCTAACAAGGTCCTGTTTGACATTGTCCGCCCACCGCATCCTAGGTCTCCCCCTCCTTCTGAGGCCTTTAGGCACACTGTTCATAACCCTATTCGCCAATCTATAATTATTCATACGGGCAACATGGCCAAACCAACGGAGTCTCCCTCTGCACAATATGCTGCTTAAAGGAGGTTGCAAACTCCTTTGCCTAACCTCATCATTAGTTACAAAGTTGAACCATTTAATGCCCAAGATACTGCGTAAGCATCTGGAATCAAAAGCATCTAGTTACAAGTTTTAATTTGAAATTTTAAAAATTTATCTAGAGCAGAATTTTTTTATATACAATGAGAGATCATTGAATTATGATCACCTTGTCGCATGTTAAGTCAATGTGACACTAATTTTGAATTTCTACACATATATACATACAAAATCCACATGCAGCCATGGGCTACGGAGGACTGTATAATTTTGTTCTCCACAGCTGTCTGTCCTGAGCTATACAGCTACTACATTTGGCCTCTGTAGCTCAATTCCAGCAAGGTCCTGTTTGACATTGTCTGCCCAACGCATCCTAGGTCTCCCCCTTTTCCTGAAGCCTTTGGGCACACTGTTCATAATCCTATTTGCCAATCTGCAACTATGCATACAGGCAACATGGCCAAACCAACGCAGTCTCTCTCTGCACAAAATGCTGCTCAAAGGAGGTTGCTGACTCCTTTTTCTAACCTCATCATTACTTAAAAGTCAAATCACTTAATGCCCAAGATTCAAGATAAATTAGCGTTTTATAGGACAATATGACTAAGGGTAAATTAAAGATCTCAATCAATTCTATCTGAATAACCATTTTCCAACAATATTTCTTCGGGATTCAAAGACTTATGGAAATTTAAGCATTGAACAACAGCAATGTTAGACAAAAGAATTAAAGTTAATTGAAACTTATATAAGTATTATTATTTGAAACCATTTCGGAAATATCTATAGACTTTTAAATTAAGGGTAAATAATTTTTAATAAATTTATTAGAATACATTACTGCTCGGAAATATATAAACCGCCATATCTGTTTGAACAGTTAAGAAATATTGTTGAAAATCGCGATTTAGATTAAATTCATGGAGATCTTCAATCCCATTTTCCCATAAAAGTTTTTTTTAAAGTTATAGATATCCGAAGATAGCATCGCATTGATATACCATAGGATTGATATAATGATTGCTCAGTGTATATCATTACGATTTGTATACAATCTAATTTGGGATTGCATAGTAAAACTATTAACGCATTAACGTTCAGGCAAAGTCGAAAGATGAAATATAAAGAGATTTGGTTTAAAAAAATATATATCCCTCACAGTTTATTGCACATGCTTTTTGAAAAAAAATGAAACATTTTTTGAATATATAAAGTTCTTCACAGTTTATTAGACATATTTTCCCCCCCAAAAAATACAATTTCCCAAATATAGCATAACTTTATGTTCAACACCGTTTGGAAACCTTTCATTGCCTTTAAAGCAAAGAATTGTATGATGTTCCGCATAACAGAAGTAACTGTATTACGTGTTCTCGGTCATATAAAGGGGCAAGCCAAAGAGCATAAGACACAAAATGTCAATTCCCTATATATCTCCAATAGTGGCATTTCTCCAATGTTAGTTCTCCTAGAGCAGTGGTTTCCAAACTGTTTTGATCAAGCATCCCTATAGCAGCAAAAATATATATATCATACACCCAATATGTATGAAGATATATATATATATGCATATGTATTATATACTAGTTATACCCTGCCAAACGTTTGGCAGGCTTGTTATCCCTCAATGTATTCAGAGTGGATTTAGTGATTCGTGCATATTCTCTTCCTTCGTTTTTGCTAGTTTTTCTTGGAGATCGTAATCATTCTTATATCTGAGACATGCCCCTCGCGTGAATGTTTTTTCTTGGAGATCGTAATCATTCTTATATCTGAGACATGCCCCTCGCGTGAATGTTTTTCCTTTGAGATCGTAATCATTCTTATATCTGAGACATGCCCCTCGCGTGAATGTTTTTTCTTGGAGATCGTAATCATTCTTATATCTGAGACATGCCCCTCGCGTGAATGTTTTTTCTTGGAGTTCGTAATCATTCTTATATCTGAGACATGCCCCTCGCGTGAATGTTTTTTCTTGGAGATCGTAATCATTCTTATATCTGAGACATGCCCTTCGCGTGAATGTTTTTTCTTGGAGATCGTACTCATTCTTATATCTGAGATATGCCCCTCGCGTGAATGTCTTTTCTTGGAGATCGTAATCATTCTTATATCTGAGACATACCCCTCGCGTGAATGTTTTTTCTTGGAGATCGTAATGAATCTTATATCTGAGACATGCCCCTCGCGTGAATGTTTTTTCTTGGAGATCGTAATCATTCTTATATCTGAGACATGCCCCTCGCGTGAATGATTTTTCTTGGAGATCGTAATCATTCTTATATCTGAGACATGTCCCTCGCGTGAATGTTTTTTCTTGGAGATCGTAATCATTCTTATATCTGAGATATGCCCCTCGCGTGAATGTTTTTTCTTGGAGATCGTAATCATTCTTATATCTGAGACATGCCCCTCGCGTGAATGTTTTTTCTTGGAGATCGTAATCATTCTTATATCTGAGACATGCCCCTCGCGTGAATGTTTTTTCTTGGAGATCGTAATGAATCTTACATCTGAGACATGCCCCTCGCGTGAATGTTTTTTCTTGGAGATCGTAATGAATCTTATATCTGAGACATGCCCCTCGCGTGAATGTTTTTTCTTGGAGATCGTAATCATTCTTATATCTGAGACATGCCCCTCGCGTGAATGTTTTTTCTTGGAGATCGTAATCATTCTTATATCTGAGACATGCCCCTCGCGTGAATGTTTTTTCTTGGAAATCGTAATGAATCTTATATCTGAGACATGCCCCTCGCGTGAATGTTTTTTCTTGGAGATCGTAATCATTCTTATATCTGAGACATGCCCCTCTCGTGAATGTTTTTTCTTGGAGATCGTAATCATTCTTATATCTGAGACATGCCCCTCGCGTGAATGATTTTTCTTGGAGATCGTAATCATTCTTATATCTGAGACATCTCCCTCGCGTGAATGTTTTTTCTTGGAGATCGTAATCATTCTTATATCTGAGATATGCCCCTCGCGTGAATGTTTTTTCTTGGAGATCGTAATCATTCTTATATCTGAGACATGCCCCTCGCGTGAATATCCTTTGCACTATAAAAGAACCTGCCGAATCACGGAACAAATCATCGCTGCAATGAATCTGGCTCAGTGCTTTTAATTCTTTGACGAATCCTTTTTCGATGCAAAACTAAATGATTTTCTTAATTCCTATCATTCATTAAAAACCTATAATTTTGTATTTTAATAAACATATTTTCTTATTCCGTAAAAGATTTCTTTTAAATTTCATTCCTCAATTAAAATTTAATTCCTTAATTAAAAGAATGTTTTCGGTTTTAAATAAGGAATTTTTCCCTGTGGGTATTAATTAATGTAGTTCACCTTCTAGTTGGACTTCGCAAAGTTTTGATTGGGTCAGGCCAAGTATATTTCTATCGAAATGATAATAATTTACGTAGTGGACATTTCTCGATGTCTTAAGGAGATCGCACACCGCCGCAATTTGCAACAGCAATGCGACATGATCATCCTTTAAGGTGCATTTTATGAACGTACCTAAAGGTTCTTAGAATTCTAAAGGTTTATGAAAGGTTCCAAAGGTCTATGAATGCACCTAAAGGCACTAGAATGTTCTATGAACATTCTTAGAATGCATTTTAAAGAAACAATCGTCGTCGCATTTGTTGTTGCAAATTGCGGTGAAATGCGCCCTACCTCAGTGCTTTTTCATTTTAGGTAAACTATGATCTCTACTTTTGCAGAGAGCTTTCTTGAACGATTCTAGGTTGGGTTGTTTTACTTCTGAGCGGCACTTTGATTTGCACACCATGGGCTAAATGACCAGGTCACATGGACCCCGAAGGCTCAGAGAAGGTTGGGGGAGGGGACCCACTGGAACAGCTGTTGGGAGACAGATGGTAGCCTCCCGTCAAGGCCATCCAGCGTGTTCTTTAACGTGCACAGGGTATGGCTCTCCCGCACACGGGGCCACGGCTTAACGTCCCATCCGACGGACAGCGGCCTTTCACAAGCCCATCGGTGTCCCCTACTGACCGTGGGTAGGGCGGGGAATTTTGCGGAGATAAATCTCAAAGCTGACCCAGCTGGGACTCGAACTTGGGAACTACAGATTATGAGCCTGGCGCGCTACCGACTGAGCCACCCCCGCCCCCTGGACGATTCTAAATCGTAGTAAAACTATCAATGTATTAAACGGAACTATACTATATTAATTTTTATTTTATTTCGCTACCGGTAGATACTGAATGCTATAAGAAACCTAAATTTTAAATATTAGTATTGAATTTGTTATGAGTAAAATTAATCATAAATATAAATTCAAAGTAGTAGTAAAGGGAGATGGAATTTCGTATTTTGCACTAAGTAACTAAAATAATTTCATTTTAAATTTAATAGATGAAATCAAATTAATAACAGAGCGGTAATACCCATTTCAATTCAAGACATTTTGTATTATAAGAAATAGTTTCTCTCAGACTCCATTAAAAACTACCAAACTATAAACCGCAGTCACTATCAATTCAACTTTCCAAAAAATGTCTAAAGGATGTAAAAAAAAAACACATCTATATGTATCTGGCTCTCACGTGGCCGAGTGGTTTGCGCGCTTGGCTACTGATCTAAGGGACCTAGGGTTCAAGTCCGGGTAAGGCATGGATGTATGTGTCGTTTTTCTTCTGAGGTCCTGCCATCCTCACAGTTCTTTCTACTATGGCATATAAACTGACAGGCTCCTGTCAGACCGCTGTGGCAAGCAGCTGCTTGAGGGGGTATTTATTTTTATTATTTTATTCAAACTCGGTAAATTAATTCATTAAAACGAAATTATCTCTATAAAGTTCTTTTACTTGCTTTAATAATTAAATGTAAGGGAATTTTCTTTGTTAATCCTCGACGATCCCTTTTACATTTGTGCATACACAACAAAAATTCATGCAAAACAGCGGTAATCATTTTATGTTGCAAAATGAACTTTTCAGTTTCATTTAAACTCAGCAGAAGCCATAAGATATCAATACGTTGTGAGTGTTTCTACAAAACAAACGGTCCTCATTCAATTTCTGATGATTTAATTTTATTCGACCTGAACAAATGGCATCTTGTGGTAAAATTTTATAATACAAGAAATTAAAAGAAGTGGAGCAGTGGAAGCCATCAACACCTTCTTTAATATGTACAGTGTATAGCTCTCTTGCATACAGGACCACGGTTCATAGTCACCTCAGACGGACAATCGTTCTTAAATCAGTTCCATTGATAGACAGACTAAACACTGACGTAAATGGCAATAAGTGTTGAGTCGATGGCATCATAAAGAATTCGCGTAATCATCCGTCTCATTAGAGCGAGGGTTCGCTCAATCGATAGGGTACAAACTCGTAAATCTTCAATTCGTAGGTTCGAGTCCCACCTGTGCCAGTGTTGAGATTTATCACCTCTAAACCCTTACCCTGCCATTGGTCAGTGAGGGGGCAGTTCCCAGGTTCGAGTTCCAGCTGGGTCAGCGTTCAGATTTATCTCCTCTAAACCCTTACCCTGCCATTGGTCAGTAAGGGGGCATCAATGGTCTTGATGTCATGTGCAAGTGGTCTTGGTGCCACGCCCCATGTGCTGAAGAGCCCATGCCCTATACACGTTAAAGAACACGCTGAATGGATTTGACATGAGACTGTCATCTGCATCATAACAACTGGCTTATAAGGTCTTGTGACCTGGCCATTTTGCCAACTCCTCCAATTGCAGAGAGCCAGAAGACCAAATTTATGACGTCACTAAAGTAGTTCTACCATATACATATTTCTTAGATTTTTGATTCTAATATTATTACTGGTGGACTCTTTATATTTATCTATAAATATATTTTATTGAAGAGAAAGAAATAATTAATTAGCATTATGATATTTGACAATAAATACGAGTAATTTTCTTTCGAAATAAAATGTATTTATAGATAAACATTAGTATAAAGGTTAGCACAAAAGTCCATCAGTAATAATAGTAGAATCAAAAATATAAGAATTATCTATATGATAGGACTACTTGAGCCGACGTCATACATTTGGTCCACTGGCCTTCTGTTATAGGAGTGTTGATTTAGCCCACTGTCTGCAAAAAAAGTGCCGCTCAGAGGTCAAATAATCCAACTTCCCGACACTCTGACGGCCTGACATCGGCGGCTGCGACGGACAGTGAGGCTACCAGATCCTCTGCGGACTGCACGGGCATCTCACATACGACACTCTGACGGCCTGACATCGGCAGCTGCGACGGACAGTGAGGCTACAAGATCCTCTGCGGACTGCACGGGCATCTCACATACGACACTCCGACGGCCTAACATCGGCGGCTGTGACGGACAGTGAGGCTACCAGATCCTCTGCGGACTGCACGGGCGTCTCACATACGATACTCCGATGGCCTGACATCGGCGGCTGCGACGGACAGTGAGGCTACCAGATCCTCTGCGGACTGCACGGGCATCTCACATACGACACTCCGACGGCCTGACATCGGCAGCTGCGACGGACAGTGAGGCTACCAGATCCTCTGCGGACTGCACGGGCGTCTCACATACGACACTCCGACGGCCTGACAACGGTGGCTGCGACGGACAGTGAAGCTACCAGATCCTCTGCGGACTGCACGGGCGTCTCACATACGACACTCTTGAAATGTCCCCCAGAAAGAAATCAATACAAGAAAGATCGGGCAATCTGGGGGGTCACGGGATGGGACCACCGCACCCAATCCATCGGTTCCCAAATGTGGCATCAAGAGGCTGACACATGTCCATGCTGAAATGGGCGAGTGCCCCATCGTGCTGGAACCACATACGAGTGGAAATTGCGGCTGGAACATCCTGAAGCAATTCCGGCAAAACCTGTTGCAGAAAAATACGGTACATTTGCCCATCGAGGCGGTCCGGCAGTAGGTAGGGTCTAATTAAGTAATCATGCACGATCCCCGCCCAGACATTCACGGCGAAACGTTGCTGGTTCGAATTTGGGCGTGTACAATGGGGGTTCTGGGCCGCCCACAAATGCGCATTATGGACCTTCACTACGCCTTCACGTGAGAAGTTGATTCATTCATAAAGAGCACATGCGCGGGAAATCGGGATGTGCGGCACTTTGCTGCAGGAACCACTGGACGAAATCCATGCACAGGGGATAATCAACAGCTGTCAATGCCTGCACTCGCTGCAAGTGATAGGGGTGTAGCCCATCATCATGCAGTACTCGCCAGACACTGTTCCGATGCACACCCAGTCTTCGAGCGGCGAATCGCGTGCTTGTACTCCATACGTAAAATGTCCTCGCTCATAGCTGGCGTTCTGACCGTCCGTGCTCGTCTGGCATCATGTCGACTGATGCGGAAGGTGCCTGTCTCAGACATTCTATGGCCTGCCTCAGACTTCAGAAGGTGCCTGCCTCAGACATTTTATGATCGGGCACACCGCGCATAGGATATCACTCACGGTAGAGTCTTTGCGCCTCTCTACAATTGCCCTCCGCTACGCCGTACATCAGGTGCATATCGGCTTTCTCTGCGTTCGTAAACTGCTCCATCTCGTGTCCGGTCGACGCTGAGAATGCTGGGGTTTGGCCGATCCACCGCTTTTAAGCCATGATGCCTCTTCTGTGCCCCCTACCGACGACGGGCTGCGTTTGCGGCCGCATATTCTATGACGAATATTGGTTCGGTGTGTATCATGTAGAAAAAAACCGGAGAAAGAGATTATTTCCATGCAGCATCACATTTCTCCTTACATTTTAGAGCTCTTTAAAAACAATATGCAAAATGCTTGAAATATATATAAAGAGGTGTAACAATTTTTTCCTCTATTACATTATTAGCATTCTCCAAGGGGGGGAGGATGGTCCTCTTGCCCCCCAACCGCTCATTTGATCTGGCCCTGAGTGAGTATAATTATTTTTATTTAACGTTGCAATTTTTTTTAACCGTTATGGTGGTCAGTTACAGTTGAAAATACTGCTAATACCTTTTTATCTTTGTCTTTCATTAATTAACTGATATTGGTGATCGTTTTACATATGCAGCTAGCTTTTCGTTGCCTTCCTCGAATTATACATAATACACAATAGCACTGAGAGAAAATCTAAACAGGCAATAAAACTAAGCTTAACTAATCTCGCCCAAACTTTCGACCGAGGTGATGCTTTGCAACAGCTGACGCTGATCGCTGTCGTCTATCCAAGTTGTCTTCCGGTCCAAGGCGAGGTCAAGATTCTTGCGGAATGAACTGTTCAATTTGGCGAAAGCCTCTTAGTTCCGGTCCCTTTTTTTCCCCCATACTATAATTTAGGGAAGAATTGCCGGTTGATGTCTCCCTTCGACTATATGCTCACTCATAGTAGAATTATTTTATGATTACTGCTCTCACTGCAACAGTTATCTGCCGGATGGTTTAGTGAAAAGCTCTGACGCCACGTCAAGGCACCATCCATGTCAGAGTGTTTTGCTCTAACCAGGAGAAAACCCCTCCACACATAGGCAGTTAATGTGGAAGGAAAAAGAGGGCTCCGGCTCCATGAAATGGCATTATTTATTCTCTGTTGAAATGACTGTAGGCCTCATTAAGGTATAACACATTACAGAGCCTGGTCAAAACTTTCCAGGATAAAGGAGGCAATTTTCAAAATCTGTCGTATTGTCTGATGAAAAGTTAAAGTCCAGGATAAAAAGTCTTTCAAGATAAATCAAAATTATCGTAATCACATAAGATGGATTCGTGTTAGTCCTTGTGATCTGAAGTAATTGATCATCGTGGAACTACTTTTGTCATTTCGTTCACACTGTAGAAGGAAATGTGAAACTGTTTCACGCTCCACATGCTGGACACGTAATGGAATTACTAAGCCGACACTGAAACAGGAAATGCAAGTGAATTTGCTCCTTCATAGAGAGGAATGCCTCGGTGACTCGGGACACCCTGTAGAAAAAAAAGAGATTATTTCCATGCAGTATAACATTTCCGCCTACATTTTAGAGCTCTTTAAAAACAATTTGCAAAATGCTTGAAATATATGTAAAGAGGTGTAACAATTTTTTTCCTCTATTACCATTCTCCAAGGGGGGATAGCCCTCTTGTCCCCCACCCGCCCACTTAATGCGGCCCTGAGTGAGTATAATTAGTTTTATTTAACGTTGCAATTTTTTTTTAATCGTTATGGTATGCCAATCGTCAAATTAAAAGTCTGAATTTACTGAATGTACAAAAGAGATTGCAAATTCGTATTGAGAAAAGTGTTGAACAATAAATAAATAATCTCTGAATCAGCTGCTTGTCACAAAGATCTACAAAAGGTTAGCAGATTAATAACCATAGAGAAGACTTATGAACTGAAGGACAACACAAGAAAGAAAATATCCATTCCTTATATGGGGCTTGAAAAGAGGTTCCTTTTTATTAGTAGACGAGCACACTATGTAGTTGACCACCAGGACAATTAAGTTGAAAATACTGCTAATACCTTTTTACCTTTGTCTTTCATTAATTAACTGATATTGGTGATCGTTTTACTAAACTGTACTATTTGAAATACTGCATTTAAATCCAACATTAATTCTCCTTAATACAAAATATTTGTGAATGTTCTGTGGCATTTCAACAGACACACAAGAGTTTATTAATGGACACCATGCTCTTGGTCTTTGTGAAATGAGCACTACACAGCTTATTGAAGCTAGAGGGCTCCGAGTTCTCTCATTGGTCGCGTGAATCAAACTTGGAAAAACTTCTGGATATTTTAATGAAAGCATATAAAAATGAAATGAAAGTGAATGAGATTCCTGTTATTTATGCCGAAGAGTGAAAACATTATGAACACTTACCAAATATGATGTTGGTCCTCCACGTGACGCCAAAACAGCTTGGCATGGACGCTACAAGATTTCTAAATGTGTCTTTTGGTATTTGGTACCAACATGTTACCAGCAAATCCTTTAATTCTTGTAAGTTACGTGGTCGAGCCGTCGCAGATCGGATATGCCGTTCCAACACAAACCACAGATGCTCGATTGGATTGATGTTTGGGGAATCCCTAGAAGTCTTCCTATGCAATGGAATTTAATATTATGAACATAATGTTAAATAAAAAATAAATAAATTATAATGGAATTTATTATTTATATGTAATGTTCCGCAAACCATTTTCAAACAATCCGGACAGTGTGGCATGGTGCATTATCTGTTGAAAGAAAGCACTACTAATGGGGTATACTGTTGCCATGAAAGGATGTACCTGGTCTGCAATGACATTTAGGTACGTGGTAGATGTCATAGTTTCCTGCCCATGAATGTCTGGACCTAGGGTTTCCCAGCAGAACATTACACTTCCTCCACTGACTTGTTTTCATCCCACGGTCATTCCTGGTGCCAACACTTCCCCAAGTAAACAATGCACTCGTACAGTCTCTCGAAAAAATATCCAAACGCTATAGTTGATTACAGAATTCAGAAAAAATATCTGGCAACGATTATTTTAGAAATTTGTGATCTGGCAACCTTCGTGTAATCAACTATAGTGTTCGGATATTTTTTGAGTGACTGTACCAGCCATCCCTATGGTGTAACAGAAAACGAAATTCATCGAACCATACGACCTTCTTCCAATCATTCAAGGTCGAGTTTTGATGATTGCGTGCCCATTGTAGGCGCTTTCGACGGTGAACCGAGGTTAGCATGGGCACTCGGAACAGACTGCGGCTACACAACCCCATTTTCAGCTGGGTTCGATGTATTGTGTGTTGTGACGCATTACTCCCTTCATTAGCATTCACATTACGGGCGAGTTGCACCACAGTATCACTTCTGTTGGCTCATTCAATACGGGATAGCCTTTGCTCACCTCTAGCATCGATGAGCATGGTCGGCTCACACCTTGCCGGCGGTTCGTAGGTTTTCCCTCTTCGGACCGCTCTTTGAAGGTACTAACCACAGCTAAATATGAGCCTTGCCGTCTCAGAAATGCTCAGAAACCTTGCCGTCTCAGAAATGCTCTGCCCCAGTCGTCTAGCCATTACAATTTGGCCTTTGAGAAACTCCGCTGCCTTTCCCATCTGAAGGACAAGAATAACACTGATTAACAGAGATCAGTATATTTTTTTTGATTTTTATAAGTTTCATGACCTTCACTCGCGCCGTCGTATACCTGCAATTACTTCGTTTTGCATAAAGACGCATTGGTTAAAATATTTTGGCTCTTCAGTGTATGTTGAATGTGCTTATTTTAAAGTCAGTAAGTATTCATACTGGTGTTAAAAGGTTTTACTTTGTCGAAACTGGCCCATTAATATGCGCATGCATTTGTATTATACACATAGGGGCGGGGGTGGCTCAGTCAGTAGCGCGCCAGGCTCGTAATCTGTAGTTCCCAGGTTCAAGTCCCAGCTGGGTCAGCGTTGAGATTTATCTCCGCAAAATTCCCCGCCCTGCCCACGGTCACTAGGGGACACCGATGGGCTTGGAAAGGCCGCCGTCCGTCGGATGGGACGTTAAGCCGTGGCCCCGTGTGCGGGAGAGACATACCCTGTGCACGTCAAAGAACACGCTGGATGGCCTTGACGGGGGCTACCATCTGTCTCCCAACAGCTGTTCCAGTGGGTCCCCTCCCCCAACCTTCTCTGAGCCTTCGGGGTCCTTGTGGCCTGGCCATTTAGCCCATGGTGTGCAAAAAAGTGCCGCTCAGAGGGTTGGGTTGGGTTGTTTTACCTCTGAGCGGCACTTTTTTGCACACCATGGGCTAAATGGCCAGGTAACATGGACCCCGAAGGCTCAGAGAAGGTTGGGGGAGGGGACCCACTGGAACGGCTGTTGGGAGACAGATGGTATCCTCCCGTCAAGGCCATCCAGCGTGTTCTTTAACGTGCACAGGGTATGTCTCTCCCGCACACGGAGCCACGGCTTAACGTCCCATCCGACGGACGGCGGCCTTTTCAACCTCATCGGTGTCCCCTACTGACCGTGGGCAGGGCGGGGAATTTTGCGGAGATAAATCTCAACGCTGACCCAGCTGGGACTCGAACCTGGGAACTACAGATTAGGAGCTTGGCGCGCTACCGACTGAGCCCCCCCCCCCCCCCCCCCGCTCAGAGGTAAAACAACCCAACCCAACTTGTATCATACAGTAAACAAATCTTATTACCATTTAAAATGATGAAATTGCCTTTACCTATGGAACACAACACATTATATGCACCAATGGGAATGGAATAATGGCTCTGAGCTTGACTGTGGATCCTGCATTTGTTGCACTGGTGGTCTTCGGTTGAGGGAAAATTTTGCACAGTATTTTCTCTTTGTTTTGGGGCTGACAGCCCCAAGTGAATAGATTCACAGGATATGTTTTATCAGCTGGTGGATAATCCTGATCAGAGGCTATCTCAGGTACTTGAACTCTTGCTTCTATGGGCATCGCCAAAGCTACATTGGGGGAAGTCTTTCAGTGTAAATGGCTTCAGCCTTTAGTGGTGGAGGAACGGGTCTTTGCCCCATGCCTTTGAATAGGGGACTGTTTGAGATTGTCGGCATTCCCTTTCTCAATAAACATGAATGCTATATAAACATGAAATGCTAAGTAGCAAAACATCTCACTAACCATTTTCTCTCCATAAATAGTTGGAATGTGAAGACTGCACAGAGCTTTTTCTCTTCATGTCGTCACACAAGATTGTAACTGTTATAACTTAGATATTCTCGGCTTGCAAGAGATCAGAGGACAGATAAAGGTCAGATTCTTAAACGTCACCGTATCAAATAAAGATACTGCCAAAGGAGGATAGTCGATATTTCATGTATGTATAGCTTTATATATAAACTGATTCCTATTTGTTTAACTTATTGTATGGTCAACCTTATTAGCGTTTTCATGTTGTATAAATGAAAAACAAAATTTGCGTTTTTCTTTTTAATCTTTTTATGGCATGTTTATCGTTGTTCCCCTAACTCTTCATGGTTTTCTATTGCACCTTAGTGTTGCCAAATGCGATACTTTCAGGAACGTAACCTCCACAATTGGCGAGGGATTACTGTAGCATGCCGCTTCCTTAACTCACATCAAATGTTATTTCGAATAAAGTATCCTATCCTTATATGTATGTATCCATTACGTTTCACTTTCATATACCCTTTCCTATATTCTATAATGCTGCATCAGGCCTTCAAACATTTTGAGAGGAGACCAGCGAGGTGTCCAAAGACGGACTTGGCGAGCATCAATAATTCCCAAAGACCAGCTCATCGAAATAAAATTTTTGCATTTGAACAGTTTATATCAATGGCTTTCAACTATGGGATATCGCAATATTTTCAACTGAAGAAAATTCTTCTCATTAGGTGCTTTTAAATCTCTCATTATTAAAAAGGCGAAATGTAAACTTCCTTGTTTCAGCAAATATGTAAAATATCGATTGTTTTTGTATTGGTTTTAAGAAATACTTCACTGTGTGTAAAGCCAAATATAGCGCTATGAAAATAAGGATTTCACTTTGACTACAAAAAAGGAAATCCCGATTTCTCGTGTATGGGAATGAACCACGATAACATAAATACAGTTCATTAAATCCTACCCATTACATTACAAGGGAAAAAAAAACTTATAGAATTTAAAAATACAATGTAAAACACCTGTGTAAAATCTAATTGTTATGCGATAAATATGCAATTTCAGTTACTTCTCTTTAAAAGATTAAATCACTATTTAGGAAAATAACGATTTTAACTACAAAACAAATAGCGTTAAAAATACCTTTGGGGTTGTTATTCCTCGTCACGCTTGGGGCAATGGCAATGGCAGCAGAGCAGACGTCTTAGAGCTCTCACAATTCTACTCCCCAAGCTCTTTCTTCTTTGTCGTGGCTCTAGTTCTATTGTTTCTGCAGGTTCTTCTGTGAGCTCTGCATCTGAAAAAAGAAGAAAATGAAACTTTACGATGTTTATTGGTTACGAAATATGAATAAGAAATATCTATATTTGAAATTTAGGAATTCAATAAGAACGGAACAATCTGTTAAGTGTTCTACAGCGCAAACTCACTTGCTCTATTTACAATTTTCGTCTGAAACAGCTCATTCTGCATAAAAGTCAAATGAAGAATTAAAGATGACGTGAGTCAACGGGCAAAGGGGACGACTGTCAACTGAGACGTTCGTCGTAGGTTAACCGCGAAACTTTTTTTTCTTTCCTCCTAAAAGGAAGTCCACATACAATTTTCTCTTATAGTAACTAAGAACAACGTAAATGTTCAGTCCTTAAACTTTCTTCCTTCCCTCCCCCTCACAAAAACAGGGAGAGCAATTCCTCCAAAACGACCACGTAGTTAGTTACTTTACATCATAAGCATTGTAGGGATTTGTCTCCAATATACCAGGAAAAGAACTTATTAAGAAACGGGAAAAGCTTAAGCTATTACAGAGCCTAATGCTAAATGAAAGTTTCTGAAGTACGGAATCATGGGATTTTTCAAATTACGTTCCCTCCTTTCCGTTCTCTTCCACTATAAGAGAAGTTCCACGAGAGTTGATCCTAATGATTTAAATGCCAAATGCATTGCAACTTTGTAAGTGTCATTTATTATATACATATTTTAGGAAACTGAAGTACTCGAGAAACCAGAACAAATTGGTTAATAAATATATAAAAATCACATTTCTTTAACCCATTAAGTATCTAAAGCCAGTTAAACCTTTTTTTCTTAAACATTAGGCCTAACTTGGTTTAATTTTTATTTTAATATTCATTGTCATTCAAAATAAAATTTCCTTTCATTTAGTACATCATAACATGGCTGAATATCTACAGAAGGTTTTAAAGTTCATTTATTTTTTTCTGCTGCAAGAAAGATAAAAATTTTCTGGCTACAATTTCGTGTTTTTTGATAGACCTGACACCTCAGAGGTTAACAGGATTAGTTCTTTAATAAATATTTTTGGCTACGGCTGACCAGTGTTTAAGGAAACTATGATGATAATTTTGCTCTCTCTAATAACTTTAACGTCTGTATCAGAGATAAGTTAGGGTTCAAGTTTTGGATATCGATCTCGGTTAAAAGAGAAATTATGACGTCACAAAATTTATATCTGCAAAAATGTATCCAGCTGTATCTTTTTCTTTTAAATTTTATAGAATATACGCCATTGAAATTTTAAAACACTTAAATTTGTTTGAAGACAAAAATTCAAATCTCAATGTTGTTTGAAACAAAATAAGCATGATGAGGAGAAACAGATAATCTTGAGCATCATGATGGCAACCACGGTGGCCAACCATTTTCTGCAACATGCCACGTTTGTTTAGAAATTTGTACCGAGCACACAGCTGGCAGATCCAGAAGCCACCAAAGACAAAGCTACAGGGGAAGGGAGTCATACCCCTCCCTCGTAGATCCTGATCTGTTTTCTTCTAATAAAATGTTAAAAGATATGTGAATTTTAAGTTGTATAATGTCTGGTAGAGACAAGATCTCAACACACAAATACTTCACCAAAGCAAAAGAGATTAATCGACCGAATATCACATAAATATCTGTTTCATCCATAAAAATAGCCCTAAGTGTAGAAAAAGATATTTATTCCCTACCGCACAAAATTGCGTTTAACCTCTACTCCCATTTATGTGCATAGGACATTGGGATTCATATTTATGAATACACAGTCGTATCATAATCATATGCCCACCTACCATAGTATATGTATGGTAGGTGGTCATATTATTCTGATACGACTGTGTATATATTTACATTTAGAAACCATTGTTATTCTAGAGAGCAGGGATGACTCAGCCGCTAGCGCTCCAGGCTCGTAATCTGCAGTTCTCAGGGTCGAGTCCCGCCTAGGCCAGCTTTGAGATTGATCTCTGCAAAACTCCCCACCCAGGGAGGGTCATCACATATACCGATGGGCTTGTAAAGGCGTCGTTTGTCAGCCGGATGGGACGTAAAGCCGTGGCCCCGTGTGCGGGAGAGCCATACCCTATGAATGTTTAAAACACGCTGGATGGTCTTGGCGGGAGGCTACCATCTGGCTCCCAACAGCTGTCCAGTGTGTCTCTTTCCTCCAATTTACTCCGAGCCCTCGGGTCTTTGTGTGCCCATTGTGTCATTTAGCCCATTGTGTGCAAATAAATGCGGCTCAGACGACGATCCAACCGTTTGTTATTCTACAACAATAATTTATTAGAAGCCATAAAAAACGTTTAAAAGAAAGCAAATTAAATTTAAAATACGGAAGAATAATCAACTGAGCCAAGTTAGTGGGAAAAATGTATGATTAAAACATGGATGACGGTAACAACAATAGCAATCACCAACATCAGAAACAGATATCACAACGAAAGCAATATAAATAGGTACTCACTATACTCGAGGAAGGCGGAATCCATCGCTGGTTTTTTTACCTCCTATAAACGAAACATAGTTGTAAGAGATTGTCATGGTTATTCCAATCACATCAAGTAAAACTATTGCATTTACTTTTCGACATTAAAATTATATTAATAACAATATTATATTTTTAAAAGTTCAATTCTTAGAAAAATATTTCTCGTTATCATTGACTGAAAGATCTTTATTTCTATAATTATTAAGAAGATGCCAATATCAGGAGTTCACAAACTTTTACTTTTAAAAAAATGAGTGAATAAAATTCAGACTCTCAACATTAATAGCTAATATTTTGTGGATAACACATAAAATTTCTATTAATAATTAATGTAATAAAGTTTAATAGAAATGAAATTGAGTTACAACGTGCAACATCTGGGAATATTTGATTTGCTACTCTAAAGATACCTACTGTTCTAAAAGTCTCTACTCTAGTAATCCTATCTTGATATAATCTTAAAGATCTGCAAAATCTTAGCAGCACTATCATTTTCCAAAGTATTTTACATAATCATCGAAATAAACTTACGAAAAGGCGGACCTCTGTAGTTTCTGCAAAAGCCACTTTCTTCTGAAAAGTCAAGAAGCATTTAATTAGAAAACATAACATTGCAAACTTTATAGGTATATATATATAGACAACTTGTTAAACAATAAATTCATATATACAGCCGTAATACAAAAAACTGTGATTTAGACTTATGTTCTTTTCGCTATATATCTTTTGTAATGAGGCGCGGGGGTGGCTCAGTCAGTAGCGCGCCAGGCTCGTAATCTGTAGTTCCCAGGTTCGAGTCCCAGCTGGGTCAGCGTTGAGATTTATCTCCGCACAACTCTCCACCCTTCCCATGGTCAGTAGGGGATATCGATGACTTAGAAAAGTCACCGACCGTCGCATAGGACGTTAAGCCGTGGTTCCGTGTACGGGAGAGCCGTACCCTGCACACGTCATACTGCAGGGTACACAAGCCATGCCATGCATACGCTTTCACAACCAAAGAACACGCTGGAAGTCCTTGACGAGAGGCTACCATCTGTCTCCTAGCAGCTGTTCCAGTGTGTCCCCTCCCCCAATCTTCTCTGAGACTTTGGGGTCCTAGTGACCTGGCCATTTAGCCCATTGTGTACAAAAAAGCGCAGCTCAGAGGTAAAACAACCCAACAATACTATACTGTATAACAAAAATTTATAGTGTCACTGTATTTGCTCTATGTGCTAATTGCAAAAAATGTATAACCTTTGTTCCTGAAAACCAGCCCTCAGAGCATGTTATGATGTTTATCTCTGTGCATGTGCATGTAAGTAAACACTTAGTGAATTTAGTAATGATGATATATAATTATGAGGATGAATGAAATTATTATAAGCAGTGGTAAAAACGTGCCGGAGCATGTTCGGGTGCAAATCGTGACGAATAACTGTCACCAAATATTTAGTACAATTTCATCTTAACATTAACCATTTCATTCGTTAATATCATGGGGCGGGGGTGCTCAGTCGGTAGCGCGCCAGGCTCATAATCTGTAGTTCCCAGGTTCGAGTCCCAGCTGGGTCAGCGTTGAGATTTATCTTCGCAAAATTTCCCGGCCTGCCTACGGTCAGTAGGGGACAACGATGGGCTTGGAAAGGCCGCCGTCCGTCGGATGGGACGTTAAGCCGTGGCCCCGTGTGCGGGAGAGACATACCTTGTGCACGTTAAAGTACACGCTGGATGGCCTTGACGGGAGGCTGCCATCTGTCTCCCAACAGCTGTTCCAGTGGGTCCCCTCCCCCAACCTTCTCTGAGCCTTCGGGGTCCATGTGACCTGGCCATTTAGCCCATTGTGTACAAAAAAAGCGCCGTTCAAAGGTAAAACAACACAACAATACTATACTGTATAACAAAAATTTATAGTGTCTCACTGTATTTGCTCTATGTGTTAATTGCAAATAATGTATAACCTTTGTTCCTGAAGACCAGCCCTCAGAGCATGTTATGATGTTTATCTCTGTGCATGTGAATGTAAATAAACACTTAATGAATTCAGTAATGATGATATATAATTATGAGGATGAAGGAAATTAAATTATTATAAGCAGCGGTAGAAATGTGCCGGAACATGTTCGGGTGCAATTCGTGACAAATATTTAGTACAATTTCGTTTTAACATTAACCATTTCATTCGTTAATATCACTTTAGGCAAATCAAAATCAACATCTTGGTATTAAATTTTAAATGGAAAATAGAACTCCGGAAGTACACCGATGAAAGTTAAAATTGTCCAACCCAGCAGGTACGGTCGACTTTACACGTAAATCAACATGTAACAGTAGAGGTTACTATGTAAATGATCTATTTTAAAAAACCTATGTAAATGATTACGTTAGCCATCAGTTGCAAAAACAGATCACTTCTGGTAGTTGTAAGAGGTAATATGAATTTCTGGTTGATATGTCGATGCCTAAGACCAGTCGCCGTATTAATTCAAGCGATTATCTCTAATGACATCTGCCAGCATGATAACACTACTCCTGTCCAGGATGTTGTCTACAAGGACAATTCCAGACTATTCCGTGGCCAATCATTCCCCCCCCCCCCCCATCGAGCATGTTGGGACATGATCGGACATTCTCTGCAAGCTCACTCTCAACTGGCCCATACCACATGCATGTGGGTGGTGAGATATTCCTCAGGACAACGTCAGAAATCTTTATACATCAATGCAGCAATGTGTTGCTGAATGTATTACAAATAAAATGATTTCAGTACATATTAAATTAGGTGCATTTTACTTTAACCCTTTCGTTCAGTTCATTGCATTCAGATGTAAATAAGATCATGTGATACAAATCTCATCAACTTTGTCTGTGAAGAGTTCCGCAAAATTCCGGCCATTCCTTCTGGTGAGAGCAATTTCACTAACGAGCAATGTGTTTAATAACGAAGAAAAATTACAAATTGAAGTTTGTAACGTAATCACATAAATGGAACGTAATCACATGATTTTTCTATATTTGGTAAAGGAATGGTTACAGCATGCAATTCTGATCTCTGTGTGGCAATAGAGTTTGAGAACTTCTAAAATTTATTTATTATGGAATGAAAGCAGAGTTGTTAAATAAATTTTAGAAGTTCTCAAACTCTAAATAATATCGATATTATTAGATATCTCTTACAAACTTCATAAATGGGATGGGATATTTTTCAAATAATTTAATACCAAGATAGGCCTAAGAAGAAAGGCAAGCAGAAATCGATACGTTATCCATTAGTAAAAAAATCTCTTCTGCCTAATTTGACTTTGATGTTAATGTAGATTGAATTAATTATTAAGTATTGTCAATATTCTTAATATTGTGTAAAACACCCATAAAAACATACTATGAAGCTATATTTATTTTTATTTTACCTTGATTCCACCTTCACTTCTGCAGATTGAGTCGACAATATCATTCAATGTTTTCCTCACAGCTAACTGAAAACGCAAATGAAAACGCTTTGTAATGATCACGAAAGAAGGCTAATCATACTATTGTAACAAATAATAAATGTAATTATTCTATATCCTGCAGATAAGCTTTAAGCTTTGCGGGTTCACCTGTAATGATAAAATTTACTTGTACTATGATCAAAGAATAATAAACAAATTTTAAAAAAAATTATGTTATCGCTATTGCTTCGGTGTGAATGATTTATTGAAGTGGTTTACGAATGTTGTAAATTGAGTCATTTCACCTTTGAGCGGGATTTTTGAACATTATATGATAATGGTCATCCACTGGTCAACAGTTAGGAGACAGATGGAACCTCTCGTCAAGGTTGGGTTGTTTTACCTCTGAGCGGCACTTTTTTGCACACCATGGGCTAAATGGCCGGGTCACATGGACCCCGAAGGCTCAGAGAAGGTTGGGGGAGGGGACCCACTGGAACAGCTGTTGGGAGACAGATGGTAGCCTCCCGTCAAGGCCATCTAGCGTGTTCTTTAACGTGCACAGGGTATGTCTCTCCCGCACACGGAGCCACGGCTTAACGTCCCATCCGACGTACGGCGGCCTTTCCAAGCCCATCGGTGTCCCCTACTGACCGTGGGCAGGGCGGGGAATTTTTGCGGAGATAAATCTCAACGCTGACCCAGCTGGGACTCGAACCTGGGAACTACAGATTACGAGCCTGGCGCGCTACCGACTGAGCCACCCCCGCCCAACCTCTCGTCATGGTCATTCAGCGAACTCTTTAACATGAGAAGATTATGGCTTCCTGCACACGGAATCACAGCTTAATGTCGCATTGATGGACGACATCCTTTACAAAGCCATCATCATCATTTAACATGAGAAGATTATGGCTTCCTCCACACGATTCAGAAAAAGTGTTCGCTGCCTAGTCAAAGGTCAGATTCCCCGCAAAAAAGAACTATTTTGCGACTTCAGATTTCTCTTGTTATCCATTGCAGTTGCTTCCCCCTTCAACTATTTACAAATAAAAAGTTTCCTATATACTCAGTACATTTTATATATACCACTTGAGTGCTAAAATATGTCTCCATGAAGCTACTTCCCATTCAAAGGAATTAATAACCTTGTATTTGCTCTTGATTCTTTGATAGAATGTTTTTGAAAGAGAGTGAGGCCTTAAAATTTGGTAGGAATTTCTAATTTTGAAGTTACACAAATTCGTCGCATCATATGCGCATTTAGAGGACGTCAACTGTACGCTCTCGGAAAAAAAATTATCAATTTAAGTAGTGCGAGCGATTCCGCTCACTATTCCACTGAATCAGCGGCTCGTGAGCGAACGTTCGATGAGAGACGTGAATCTGCTGTTTCCTCAGTCGGTTTCAGTTCCCGCGTGGCTCTCATAGTGTGAGCATCTCGCAGCACTGAGTGATTCTGGAGGTTAAAGATACGCATTTTCGTACAACATGGCCCCTAAACACACGCCAACTGCTTCATCTGGTGGTCAACAGAAAAAAAATAGAGATGCGTTCTAGCGCTGCAGCAGAAACTGGCTCTGGTGGATTTATTGAGATACTGTATGTCGGTCTTCAATATTGCGTGTACATAAGGCCGCAACGAATCTAACATCCGTGCCATCAAGGTTTAACAGAAGAGATTCGTCAAGACATCAAGTGCTCCAATAATTGCTAATAAGACTTTAGTGAAGATTGAAAAGGCTTTAAATGTATAGCTGGAAGATACGAATCTTAAAAGTGTGCTTACTGATATCAACACTTTGCGAAAAAAACCTCTTAGCTTCTGTGGACTGTTCAATGGACTACCGAATCTCTTAACCTCTATGGACTGTTCAATGGACTACCGAAGCTCTTAGCCTCTGTGGACTGTTCAATGGACTACCGAAGCTCTTAACCTCTGTGGACTGTTCAATGGACTACCGAAGCTCTTAGCCTCTTGTGGACTATTCAGTGGACTACCGAAGCTCTTAACCTCTGTGGACTGTTCAATGGACTACCGAAGCTCTTAGTCTCTGTGGACTGTTCAAATGGACAGACTGCCTCCATGGTTTAAACCTCCCTCCGAAGAGAGACAGCCTTCCGAAGAGAAAGAATTCAAAGCCAACCGAGGTTGATTTAACAGTTTTAGGAACTGCCTCAACCTCAAAAAGTTTCTTATTTATTCTTTCATTCTTCCTTCTCCCTCTCTCTTAAGTTATTAAAATACTGGGAAATTATATTTTGCATATGATCGCTTTATTTTACAATGTACATTATTGCATACATATTATTCTACAGGTTGTATGCACGAAACCACGTACTTTATGGGCGATTTAAGGGATTTTCAAGGGTAATTTTGACTATATGCGATTTCCGCCTTACTCGCTGACTCTAGAACTTAACCCCCGGATAAGATGCGACTGGAGTGTGTATATACCATCGTATATACACACTCCAGTCGCATCTACCGCCTCGCTAATTTCATAGCTTGTACCGCCTAAGTGAACTGACCATGGAACTGACTTGTGACACGATGATGGCATTCGTCACATGTCCAGATATATGGGTCTTGTCCCCAAATGTTGCCACTTGTCACACGTCTTGTATACATTTAAATTTTGTAGTGGAAATGGAAGACTGATCGAGTAAAACAGGTGGAGCTAAATCGAAAACTAACTGCTGTTCATAATTTAATGGAGTTGAACAAGCTGCAAATATTTCCAGAAATATTTTTTCTAATTTAACGAAACTCTCAGGGAATATTTAACAGAAAATACCTCACATTTATCTCGCATTAAATTTACGTTTTTCAGTGCGAAAGACTCTGCAATGTGAAATTAAACTGGTGATAAAAGCAGTTTCAGGAACGGTGATTCTTATTTCAGATCGAGAGCGGCTTTATCGATCATTACAGTTTTGTTAAAATGCCAAGGAGGAACCATTTGGATGACGGTCGGAAATGGAGGATGGAATCGGAAGGATGGAAGCACGACAGTCACATAGAGATACTCTATAGGACTCACCAGCATCTCTATGGGACTCACCAACATCTGGGGACAAGATACTATAGTTGCGAGATTCTTGAAGGTATTGGAAAGTGTAATTTCCAGACTCTGGAGATGTTTTCAAGACACTCGAATACGATCTAGGATAACGAGCCAAGACAGGAAGGGCAACAACAGTTGAAGATGATCGTTTCCTGTCCCTAACAGCAGGGTGCAGGTGGATATGATGTCAGCTCGCAAATTTGCATCAGAGCTGTCAACTGCCACAGGAAACACAGCATCTAGAGTGTTCTGAAGACTTCATACAAAGAGGTTTCTATGTTAGAAGTATTAGTGTGCATACCACTAACCTCAGCTTATCGGATTGCACGACTACAATGAAGAAGGGTGGGTCACTTCATTATTGCTAATGAAAACTTCGTAACATTTCTCATTGATCATTGAGGCAACACCTCAACTGGACCAATGATAGATGAGACAGGTTGCCTTTTCGAATTGATCACGATATAGCTAAGTAGTGATTCTCAGCATCAATGCATCTGGAGAGACCGTGGGACAAGTTATCACCCCTCCCCCCCTCCGAATATCGTGGGGAGGGTTAGTCGGCCGCACCGATTTGCATGACTTCTGAGGAGGGATTCTTTTAACTGTCGTAAGATCAAGATTCTAGATCCTTACGTGAGAATTTTTGGAGGTGCCGTTGGGTCGGAATTCATTTTTATCTCGTTTTCGAAAAGAAGCGAGATAATAGTTTCACTTTGTGGTCTGTCTATCGGTCTGCCCGCCCGTCCGTCCTTCCCTCTGTATGTCCATCAGTCCGTCCTTCCCTCTGTATGTCCATCAGTCCGTCCTTTCCTCTGTATGTCCATCAGTCCGTCCTTTCCTCTGTATGTCCATCAGTCCGTCCTTTCCTCTGTATGTCCATCAGTCCGTCCTTCCCTCTGTATGTCCGTTCGTCCATCTGTCTGTATACATCGAACTTATTTTACAGAGATAAATAAAAAAAACTTTTGTTGGATGGGTATTGAAGATATATTGCGAACTGCACTTTCCGAATCTCCAAGAAGCTATAATTGCGCCCTCTAACGGTGGAAAAGTTGAAATATCCAAAATTTGGAACGAATATTTCAAACGATGTGGTTATGCTAGAAATTTGAAATTTTGAAGATTATAAAGTTGTTATTGGCAACAAAGAGTTGACCCCATAAATTCAGAGTGAATGGGAAAATGGAACTTATTTGTTTTGAGATAATTGTCCGCTTTTAGAGATAAGTTAAAAATTCTTTTTAGGTTCGATAGGTATTGAAGAAATATTATGATTTGCAGTTTCCGAATATACCAAAAGCTGCAACTGCATCCTCTGACATTGAAAAAAAAAATCGAAATTTTCAAAAATTTAGCCAATATTGCAAATGATGTATTTATTCTAGAAATTTCCAATAGACCTGAATATGGGAAGAAGTCTTAATGCTAAATATAGGAAATTTTGGTGGAATGTGATGTTTCCATTGTCCAGCAATGAGTTGACCCATTTCGCCCATGGTGGGTGGAAAATGCAATTGTTCTGACTTAAGAGATCATTGGGAAACTCTCTTTTAGTTGTATTGGTGCTAATGAAATATTATAATAGGAACTTTTCAAATGCTTAGGAAAGTTTTAATTTATATCGTAGAGATCATTACGACGATCATACGAAACGGTGAAACTTTTAACGAATGCTGCAAGTGATCTGTTTAGGGTAGAAATTTGAAATTTCTCTGGTAGAGTGTCAAGAGATATTCATTGACAGCAATAATCTACTGCCCCCCCCTCCTCGCTTCCTCAGAGGGGTGTGAGGGAAAGAACTTTCTAAATTTAAGAGAGAAAACGTTTTTGTCACATTGTATAATTACTAATAAAATACTACTCTTTGCATTTTCCCCATCGTCCATTAGCTCAAATTTAAATTTTTAAAGAGTGAAAAGTGGTAAACGGAATACTTCATTCTCTTTGACAACAAAATCCCACATGCGCCAGAGGAGATGCGCGTTCCTCTTCTCGTGGATGATAACGCTCGCTCACATAGAGCTCAGATAGTCAAAGTCTTGAGAGGGAAGATATCCAGAGAATGTAACTGGCCAGCGATGTCCCGAGACCTAAATCTTGCTTTGGGAAGGAGAGTTGCAAGTCAGCAACCCCCTCCAAGAACACTTCATGAGCTGAGAAATGCTCTTTTAGAGAGGAATGAGCATTATTGGATAATCTTGTTAGGAGCTCGATGTGAAAGCTGCATTGCTGTTAGCGATAATGATACCTTTACATGTTAATTTCAATATCTACCACGATATGTAATTTTTCACAATTGGAAATATTTTCCCACATATTTAGTGTGAAAATTAAGTTTATAATTAGTATTCCGATATAATCTTTGTTTCAAATGTAAATATTAATATATGTGATATTAAATATCCTCTGAAACTATCGTTAAATTCTAAAAAGGATTTTTTTTCATTTATTTGCATTTTTGTTCAACACTCTTAAATTATGCATAGCAGTGCATTTATACACTATATGAAATATTATTTACGGTCTGTTAAGACTCCAGAAAAACAAAACTTTTATCTAAATATCAGAAACACGGTATTTGTTTAAATGCAAAAGGTTTTTACCCGCTGTGGCTTTCTCAGATTGGGGTTCCGTTCAAAAAGAGTTTTTTGGCTTTTATTACGATCAATGTGGGAAATATGAATTAAATACAACTCTTGGGAGATCGAATATTTCGATTATATCATGTTATTAAATTGTTGAATATATTGCATAAGGAAACGAAATTTTTAATAAAAAGAATAATCGTACTCGTAACATTTTATCTTAAAATAACGTTACCGTGTAGTTTTTGTAATAACCCGTGATGTAACATAAACAGCCTCGCCTTACACCATGATATGTCACGTAATTTACCACTTGCCTCGAGATGTTCGGACAAGGAATGGACATCGCGTAACAAAACAATATATTACATTAGGAATGAGTGAATTTACCGAGAAGTGGCACTCTTTTTCTCAGGCCAATGCACCTGAATGTGTAAAACACTGTCATTATTTAAAAATGCAAACCCACTACACATAGCCAATTGAAAACAGTAGCAGTTCGCTAAGGATGTAAAATGATCCAAGTACATTTTTGTACACTATATTACTCAGCTTAACTATTAGTATTTGGTTGACATATCAACCCTGGTTTAATTACGCATCAGTAGCATAGTCACAATACTTTAAGAGAAGGAGGCTGCGCATCTTGTTAGGACAGATGGCTACCTGATGTTAAAAGTTCCTTAATATTTTTTAAATGAATGGACCATGACTTTACATGGAAGTCTTTATGCTTAAAGTAAGAGCAGTGCTGTTGCATATTAAAGGAGAGGTCTGCCCGTAAAGTTACGATGATGAAGATGGGTCTAACATGTTGAAGGTCACGCATTTGAAGGTCATCACGGACTTCACTCCCCGTCCATCAAGTAACTTTCTATTATTCCCTTTCTCCTGCAGACCACTGCATTTAGTCTTTATATGTACACAGTCGTATCAGAATAATATGACCACCTACCATACATGGTAGTAGTCATATTATTCTGATACGACTGTGTATAAAAGAAACAGTTCTGAAAATTTCGTTAAAATATTAAATGTTGTTTTTTTTAATGGTAAAGAATAATATAAATTATTTCCAAAACTTTTAAATTGTTAAAATTAGTTTTGGGTACAGTTTTGAAACTATCACTCACCTGAATTATGATTTCAGGAATTGCATCCGTTAGCGCTTTCAAATAGAGGCCACGAGCGAAGTTTTCGATCCCTACGTTTTTCTCCATTCTCATCTCCTAATTCTCTTCTAACTCAACTAGAAATAAAAATGCTCCTGTCATTTCAGAGATCTTTTTCAAAGTAAATTCAATCAGTTTTGTAAAACTCGCAATGAACAACCTCATATGCACATGAAATAAACTAGATATTAATGTATGACTTTTATTTAATAATATTGGTAGAGTGAAATTAAGAGCAATATTTTGTAAGCCCAACTTTAAAGAATTAGAATCAAAAGCAAAATTATATTGTTTCGATTTTAGTTATTTCGAAAACGAACCACGTGTCTATAATTACGAGTTACGAGTCATTGGGAAGAAGATGATGACTTAACCTTTACAAAATCAATTTATTTCTTATATAAAAACAATAATATAATAATTATATCGCTGCCTTTTAAAACATTAATTTTTTAAATAAAACTTAAAATCAACTAATATTCTATTTATCAAACATCTTTCTACGTAATAAGAACTGTATGAATTCTGAAATTGTACACCTTAGGAGACTAAGTGAATGCAACATTAGCTCTACTAGAACTAAATAGGAAAGTGAATGTGAGTCCCAAATAAGCATTATGCAACTGAAGCAAGTTTTGTGTTTTGGAGTCAAAAGAATGCGAAGGAGAGATTTCTATTCAAGATTAGTGCTGATGGAGATCATCTGGAGAAAGTAAAAGTTTAGTTTACTTTTTCCCGTGAAATTTTCTTTATTTTGATTTAATCTATGTTTGGGAATTAAAATTATTAAACCCTGTTCGATGTTTGATTATTATTTTTCAAAAATTTTTCTCCCTCTCGTTAATGAATCGTCTTTAGGAATTACAATAATATAATTCAAAAACTTTCATCATAAAAGAATTATTTTGCATGTTTTAAATCTTTGAGAATTATAATTTTTCTCTCATATGAAAATAATTTTTTACTCGATGCAGACTACACTATAAATAAGAAAAATAAAAAGGTAGCTTTAAGGGAGGCTGTCATCCTAACTATACAATGAATGCCTTTCCTCTTTCCAAATCATGAGTCATTGTGACCTGGCCATTTAGCCCATTGTGTGCAATATAGACTTTCAGTGGTAAAACAACCAATCAAATTCGGATCCAGATTCAAAAAACATCAGTCAAATTCGGATCCAGAGTTCAACGTATAAATTTTATCATTCTAGTTATACGGTTAATTCTACTAATTGCTTAATGATAACGAAAAAGTTACAAATGTTTAAAAAAAAAGTATACATGTTTTCGATTTAAATGCCAAGAGTGGAAAAATAACGATTATTATTTTGTGTCATCCTGGTCAGAAATAATTACTTTAAAATAATATTGTGATTTGTTTTAAAATTGTGTGAGGTATAAGATATTTTACATAATAAACATAATTATTATTATTACTTAAACATACCTTAATATTCTCTTAAATAATCTCCAAATACGTATATTCTCTTCAAATCTCCTATGATAAGGTACTCAGCAATCATAAAACGCTTGTCTTAGCGCATACAAACATTACAAAATGTTAACTTTCCCGCGTCGTCAGGAGAGTTCTAAACAGATTGCTTCTGTTATGCAACAGAACCTTCGACCGGAACTTCTTAAAATCTCTGTTGTTCGAACGAGTGCGTCACAATTAATCATCTCATTCTTTAGAGTATCAGAACTAGGTCAAGAAAGTCTGACCACTTGTAGCTTTCTGTAACAATTGGGGCATATTTCATGCAATTTTCATGGCATTTCTTTTAAAGCCTCTAAAACGAAGGGGGAAATATTACACTGCAATGGAAATCCAATCGCTTACCCCCCCCCTCCCCCACATACACACCCTTTTATCCTTTTCTGTCTCGACTGCGTCGATACAGAACCCTCCCCCCCACAAATCTTAATTTTTTTCTAGATCGTAGTCTGCGTCTCACGTTATATTAAGTCTCTTAAACATCTTAGGTATAACAGAAGTATCCAGTATTTAGCAAAGGGTTTCTAACACCTAAAAACTTTCAAACTAAAAACTTTCAAACTCCCCAAGATTTTGCCAAGTTTGCTCGATTTTAGTCAACTATCCTGAATTTCACAAACCCAATCCCAATTATCACAACTCGCCCGTATTTTCCAAGTGGATTCGAATTTTGCCAACTGCCCTACATTTTGTTAAGTTTCCTCAATTTGACCAACACTCCTTAATTTCACAAAACAAATCTCAATTTTCACAACTCGCCTATATTTTACCAAGTGAATTCGAATTTTGCCAACTCGCCGTAATTTTACGGAAAAAATCGCAATTCTTACATCTTCCCTGAATTTGCCAAGTCACTTCGAATTTTATCAACTTTCCTTAATTGCACAAGAAAGCCACAATTTTCACAACTCCCCTGTATTTTACCAAGTGGCTTCCAATTTTGCCAACTCCTCTAGATTTTGCCAAGAGTACTTTGTTTTTCCAACTCTCCTTAATTTCACAAAACCAATCCCAATTTTTGCAACTCACCTGTACTTTTCCAAGTGGTTTCCAGTTTTGCCAACTTCCCTAGATTTTGGAAAGTTTTCTCGATTTTATAAACTCTCTTTAATTTCACAAAACCATCCAAATTTTCACAAATTGCCGGTATTTTACCAAGTGGATTCGAATTTTGCCAACTCCCATAGATTTTGCCATCTCGCCACAATTTTACAGAAAAAAGTCCCAATTTTAAATCACACCTGTTTTTTGTAAAGCCACTCTGAATTTTGCCAACAAGATTTTCAAGATTTTCCAACTCTCCTAAATATTGCGAAGCTTCCTCGATTTTTGCCAACACGCCATAATTTTACAGAAAAAAAGATTGCAATTTTTACATCTCACCTGAATTTTGTCAACTCTCCACGATTTTGCCAAGTCACTACGAATTTTGCCAACTGCTCCTAGTTTTTGCCAACTGCTCCTAGTTTTTGCCAACTCCCTAAATTTTGCCAACTCTTCTAGATTTTGCCAACTCAACATAATTTTACAGAAAAAATTCCCAAATTTTCACATCTCCCCTGAATTTTACCAACTCCTCACGATTTTGCGAAGTCACTCCGGATTTTGCCAACTGTCCCTAGATTTTGCCAACTCGCCATAATTTTACAGAAAATATCCTAATTTTTACATCTCACCTGAATTTTGCCAAGTCACTCCGAATTTTGCCAACTCCCCAATGTTTTGCCAAGTTGTCCCGATTTTGCCAACTCCCCAAGATTTAACCAAATCACTCCGAATTTTGCCAACTCCCTAAGATTTAACCAAATCACTCCGAATTTTGCCAACTCCCTAAGATTTTGCCAACTTACCTGTTCTTACTAAGTGGCTTCGAATTTTGCCAACTGCTCTAAATTTTGCCTTCTCTCCATTTTCCAAACTGCCTTAGATTTGCCAAGTTGCCTCGATTTTGACAACTCCCCTTAATTTTCCAAACAAAATTAAAATTGAAAGTTTGAAGTGATTTGGCAAATTTAGGAGAGATATAAAGATTTGGATTAGTTTTGGGAAAGTAAGGAGATTTGACCAAATCAAGGCAAACTGATTTGCTACAATTCAGACGTTCAGACGAGATATAAATATTGGAAGTATTTCTGAGAAATTATGGCTAGTTGGCAAAATTGGAAGTCAAATGTAAATTACGGGAAGTTGGCAGAATTGGAAGTTAAATGTAAATTACGGGAAGTTGGCAGAATTGGAAGTTAAATGCAAATTACGGGAAGTTGGCAGAATTGGAAGTTAAATGTAAATTACGGGAAGTTGGCAGAATTGGAAGTCAAATGGAAATTACGGGAAGTTGGCAGAATTGGAAGTTAAATGTAAATTACTGGAAGTTGCCCCCCCCCCTCCCGGAGCGGAATCTAAGCAAGTTTGCTCAGTTGGCAAATTTTGGCAAAATTTTGCTCGAGTTGGAAAATTTTGGGACTTCTCCCCTCCCCCCAACCATAGTCCTTCGCTACGCCCCTGCCTCCAAATGATCAGTGACATGTTCCTCTTATTTTCCACAACTCCATCTTTAAACTTCGTCTTCTGGCACATCAAATATTCAAAATGAATTTATTTTTCCAATGGCCAAGAAACAGAGAGTGCTCAACAACATTTATTTCAAAAAACGAAACCTTCCTGGCATGTATGAGCTTCATACTTTAAAAAACTCAACGCTGGCACAGACGGGAGTCGAACCTGGAAACTGAAGATTACGAGTTTGACTCGGCACTGAACTGAAGAGATCCCCGTCCCCTCACCTTTAGAATGGTGCTTAATAACTGAAACTAAAGTATATTCCTGACTTAAAACGAACCAATAAGAGTATATTGCTTCGAAAAAATGATAAAATATAGGAAACTAATATTAAAATAATTAAATAAATCCGACCTCCTACATTACCTCAAAAATTAAAATTTAGAAACAAAGCATGGCAATGGCAGGAAATTGTTAAGTGATCCCAGTTTTGGCGCCCTATTTTCCGTTAAGTTAACACTAGGCGGTCCCGTCGGAAGCTGAAAATTCGAAATGGTGAGAAAAATGACCCAGAGTTCCTATATCAGGTTCTATCTATAAGGGATTGAAGTTTTAAAGCAGCACATTTCCTGTTGAACTTCAAGGAATCCTTGAACCCCTTCAACAAAAGACTTCGAAAAACAATAGAAGTTTGAAATTCGAACTCCAGCTTTTTGTCGTAGGGGGAAACTTGAATTTTTAACGCACAAAACGAATGGCACGGCAGAAATCCTTGTATGAAATGTGGGACCAATCAGAAGTCTGTTAAAGAGTAGATCAACTCTTCAATACTAAATCAGGAGGCGCGCGCTTCTAGTCTGCTGTCTTGTTGGAGAACTCTGCCATAAGCTCCGTCAAATTCTGTTATCGTGAGCATTGCCAAGGAAACACTACTACAGGTGAATCGTTATCATCATCCTCAGGCAGCCATATGCTACAGAGGTCAAGAAAGAGCGTGCAATTTAGTTCACCAAACTCGTGTGACTTAAGCTATAGTCGCTCAAAAAAATATCCGAACACTATTACACGAAGGTTGTAAGATCACTAATTTCTAGAAAAAAAATCGTTGAAAGATATTTTTTCTGAATTCTGTAATCAACCATAGTGTTCGGATATTTTTTGAGAGACTAGTAATATAGTCGCAGTATACGGTACCTCCACGCAGAGTGCTTTCCCCCCTATGACGTCACCGGCCCCCAAGTGCGAGGCCGCTTTGGACTTTGACCCCTGTGTCGCAATCGACCGGAAATTGACCCCTATATCGCAATCGTCCACGTTGCCTTCTCAGATTGCCAGATTAGTGTGGCCTACTGATCTGGACAACTATGGCTACTTTTCTTTTTTTTTTCTACCCTGTTGAGGAGTGGTCAACCACACAGGGTCCTGGTGCTGACAATATAAACCCACTGGACTGGACAGATATATGGCTCTGAGCTTCATTATAGATCCTGATTTTCCTGCACTGGTGGGCTTCTGTGGATGGAAAATCTTCCGCTGTGTTTTCTGTTTGTTTGTGGGTTGACAACCCCAAGTGAATAGATTCACAGGATATGTTTATCAGCGGATGGATAATCCTGAGCAGAGGTCATCGCAGGCACCTGTACTCTTTGCTTCTATTGGCATCGTCAAATTCTACATTGGAGGAAGTCTTCCAGTGCAGATGGCTTCAGCCTTTAGTGGTGGGGGAACGGGTCTTTGCCCCATGTCTGCGATTAGGGGGCTGTTTGATATTGTCGGCATTCCCTCTCTCAATAAACATAGTTTCTTTAAACATCCCACTAACCATTTTCTCTCCATAGATAGTTGGAATGTGAGGACTCTGCACAGAGCTTTTTCTCTTGATGTCCTCACACAAGAATTCCACCATTATAATTTAGATATTCTCGGCTTGCAAGAGACCAGATGGACAGATAAAGGTCAGATTCTTAAAAATAATCTTAAATTTCTCTTTTCAGGGAGGGACGACAATAAGCATCACCAAGGCGTGGGTCTGCTTCTCAGCAGACACGCTAGTGGTGCTCTTCTAGTATATGAGTGCATTAATGAAAGGTTTCTTACAGCAAAATTTCAGACAAGCGTTAAAGACCTGAATGTTATCTGCTGTTATGCCCCCACTGAGGATGCCGATGAGGATGAGAAGGATAGGTTTTATGAACAACTTCAGGATATTTTGAATTCTGTCAAGAAGGGAGGTATTACCCTTGTTCTTGGTGATTTCAATGCTAAAGTTGGTACTGACTCTGACCTTTGGGAAGGGGTGATTGGCCCTTTTGGTATTGGTAGCTGCAATAGCAAAGGGCAACGTCTCTTACAGGTAAGTGAACTCAATGGATTCAGAATAACTAACACTTATTATAAACACCGCGACATACATAAGTACACATGGGTTTCACCTGATGGGCTGCATAAGAATATGATTGATTACATATTAATGAACAGCAAATGGGCTAGTTCTGTTAGGAATACCAGGGCATATAGGGGAGCTGAAATTGGATCTGACCATTACCTTGTTAAAAGTGTCTTGCAACTTAAACTTAAAAAGTGTTGTGCTAGGGTTAAAAAACTTACTTTTAATACTGATGTTCTGAAAGATTCAGTTATAGCCAAAGCTTACCATGATAGGTTACTTAGTCATTAAGACAGTCATGGTATGCTTACTATTGAAGTTGAGGAAGAATGGGATCATTTTAAACAGGCTTTTTTGGACACTATGATTAATTAAAGTACAGTACCCTTTTAGGTACTCTTTTAGTACAACAGTACTCTTTTAGGAAAAAAGGAGCAGAAGAGACAGAATTATCTGAGTGATAAGGTACTTGAGCTTATTTCGGAAAGAAAGAACTGCAGGAATGTCCTTAATCAATACCCTACTAGTCCTAATAGAAAGCATTACAGAGAGCTTAGTAAACGTGTAAAAGATCGGTTAGCTGCTGATAAGAATCTTTGGCTTGATGGCTTGGCTGACAAAGCCGAGGAAGCAGTTAGACAGCACAAGAGCAGAGAGCTGTACCAGATAGTTAATGTTTTGTGTGGTAGAAAACGGACAGGTATACAAGGATTGAAGGATAAACAAGGTAAGGTTATAGAAGGTGAGGATTCTGTCATGGCTAGGTGGGCTGAGCATTTCAGTGATATTCTAAACAATGCGGTTAGTTCTATTCCCATAGTTTGCAATAATGATAGATGCATTTGTGGCTTTAATGTTGGCCCTATAACACAATCTGAAGTTTTTTTTTCTGTTTCTAAACTTAAACTTCATAAATCCCCAGGGGTAGATGAAATTGAGAATGGAATGTGAGCTGGGAATGTTTTGGTTACCACTTGGATGACTGAAAGTTTGAATATCTTTTATGATAAAGGCATGTTCCTAAGGATTTTACCAGAGCTATTGTTATCCCTATTTTCAAAAAAAGCTGATCGTAGTTCTTGTGATAACTATAGGGATATCAGCCTACTCTCTGTTCCAGGTAAAGTTCTTTCCATGATTGTGCTTAATAGAATTAAGAATCTGGTTGACAGTCAATTGCGTGATGAGCAATGTGGATTCAGAAGTGGTAGGGGATGTGTGGATCTGATATTTTCACTTAGGCAGATTCTTGAGAAATGTTTAGAGTTTCAGAAACCTTTGGTTGCTAGCTTTATTGATTTTAAAAAGGCTTTCAACTCTTGATCATCATAATTTGTGGTTGATTGTGAGATCATATGTGGTATACCTGACAAGTTAATTAACATAATGAAAGCTTTCTATAATAACACTGAGGCGTATGTCAGAGTTGGTAAGGCTTGTAGCAATTGGTTTAGCATTACTTCTGGTGTTCGACAAGGGTGCATTTTGTCTTCTTTTTTCTTTAGCTTGGTTATTGATTATGTTATGCGAAATTCACTTCAAGGGAAAGATTTTGGCCTTAAATGGACTGGAGATACGAAAATTTCTGATTCAGATTATGCTGATTTTGGCAAATGATGTTGATGAGATGAACTCTTTCATTCGAGCTGTTGATGAAACTGGTAGTAGAGTAGGTTTGGTTATAAACAGAGAGAAAACTAAAGTGATGAAAATTGGTCAGGCAGGCTGTGATTCAATTAATCTGAATGGCTGCAGTCTTGAGCAGGTGTCACAGTTTAATTATCTTGGGAGCTATGAAACAGATAATGGTGAGGTGCGGCATGAGATTAACAGACGAATAGGGATTGCTGCCGGGACTTTTAAGAATCTAGGGAGAGTGTGGAGAAATAGGCGTATACCCCTAAAGACTAAAATTAGACTCTATAATAGTTTGGTTCTTTCTATGGTTAGTTATGGTAGTGAAACTTGGACACATTGTAAACAAGATAACAGGGAACTAGAAGCTTTTGATTCCAGATGCTTACGCAGTATCTTGGGCATTAGGTGGTTCAACTTTGTAACTAATGATGAGGTTAGGCAAAGGAATTTGCAACCTCCTTTAAGCAGCATATTGTGCAGAGAGAGACTCCGTTGGTTTGGCCATGTTGCCCGTATGAATAATTATAGATTGGTGAATAGGATTATGAACAGTGTACCTAAAGGCCTCAGAAAGAAGGGGAGACCTAGGATGCGGTGGGCAGACAATGTCAAACAGGACCTTGTTAGAATTGGTGTTCAGTGGCCAGATGCAGTAGATGTAGCTCAGGACAGACTTGCTTGGAGAACTAAATTGCACGGTCTGGTTGGACCTCCGTAGCCCATGGCTGCTTGAGGACGATGATGTCACAATCGTCCACGTTGCCTTCTCAGATTGAACCCTATGTCGCAACCGACCATGCTCCCATCTCGAATAGTCTCGATTTTACCACCTATATTTTAAGCCCCCTCTCTAAAGTCTCCCTGGATGACCTATATTTTAACCCCCCCCCCTTTCTCGATTTTTCTTGATTTCAGACCCCACCTATATTTCAAAGCTCCCTTCTCGTTTTTCCTTGATTTCCCCTGGTTGACCCACCTATATTTTAAGCCCTCCCCTCTTTAAAGACCCTCCTGGTTGACCCATCACAAATCAGTTTTTGAGCATTTAATCGGTGTCATCCAACGTCCATACTATTTTTAGTACGTCTCCTGTATTTAAAAAAAATTCCTTTCAACAGCGTGATTTGATCTCGCTACCTCAGGTGTCGATAGCTGGAGCATTATCGCACCCGACTATGCCTTGTTACCTGATGATGTTGCTTAGATGTGCCTCAAAGGGGTTATAACCGTATAAATCACGTATCTCTTTATGTTAATATATCGTTCTCTAGCCAGCGAGTCCGAAATTAGTGTGTCTTTGCTTTAAAAATAAATACGCCTTCACGCAGCTAATTGTCGTAACAGTTACAGGATTTTTTCATACGACCCAGTAGAAGGGGTGAGAGGATGTCAGGATCTTGGTAGGAAAACAACACAAACGTTCATGTCTTACTATGGATCTCAAACCTTGGCTTTGTTAGATCAGAAGTAACTAACCTACTGTCTATGAGATAGATTAGAAATATTCTCATGCAGGAAAAATAACTAAACAAACATGAAATCCCGTGTTAGATTGTAGTGAAACACCCTATCTTTGTCGAAAAACTTGTGTTTGCAGCGAAAAATAGCCACCTTCACCCACGCTTATGCGCTTATTCAAACGAAGGGGGATCCGTATACTGCATTGACACTACTGACTTCGGGCCATTCTAGTTTCGAATTAATTTGATTCATCTGCCAATATTTGGAGCATGAAATTAATGTTATTTGGTCCCAAATAAATATATTTGACGAAAAAATAATTATGAAAATTAAAATAATTCCTTTATTAATTTTAAAAGTATTAGAAGTTCTCATATGGGAAACAATATTCGAAACATTAGGTAGCAGTTTTATATTGATTGAAAATAGTGTTACCGTCAGTAATGCCATGGGGGCAGGGGGAACTGAAAGGGTTATAAATGTTTTTACTTTCGCTTTCATCATTTTCTTCTGCTAGTGATGCATTATTAGCAAGCGAATATCTCTAAAAGCTTTCTACCTTGTCTAATCAGCTTCCTAGTCACGTGATGCTTCTACCGATCATATTAGCAGACAAGCACAGTAGATACTTTAATGCAGTGGTTCTCAACCTTTTATGCTTCACGTACCCCCTGGAAATGTGTATGTAACTGCCCATATATATATATAGATAAATCTATAGTTATAGTATACTGCTCACAAAAATTAGGGGATATTTCTTCGCATTTTGAAACGTCCCCTAATTTTTGTGAGCAGTGTATAATAATGCCAACTTAGCGACATTGTTACTAGATCTAGCGACGTTTGAGCTCTCACGGCGTAGCCCCAAAAATTTTACCTCGTACCCCACATTGAGAACCCCTGCTCTATACGGTGCATCGGCAGATTTTACTTCTTTCAATGGAGCCAACATCAATTCTGAGGCACATCGAAGCACAGGGTTAAAAACCGCGGATCTGTAATTTCACCCAGAATCACGGTTAAGATTAATTAATTTAATGATTAAGTAAAGGAGAAATTAAAGAAAGAATTTCGGGAGATCACGAATCATCGAAGATTCCTGACACCAGGTTCGAGTCCCACCTGTGCCAGGGTTGAGATTTATCTCTAATAAATCCTTATCCTGGCCTCGATCAGAAAGTGAAAAGCGATAGATTTGGAAAGGCCATCGTTCCTTGGATGAGACGATAAAGCCGTGGCTCCTTGCGCAGTAGGGCCATTCCTTGTGCACTTTAAAGAACACACTTGAGGACCTTCATTAAGAGGCTTCCATCTCTCTCCTATCAGCTCTCCAGTGGATCCCCTTCCCTAACCATCTCTGAGTCCTAGGGATCTCTCTTTGAAGAACACACTTGAGGACCTTCATTAAGAGGCTTCCATCTCTCTCCTATCAGCTCTCCAGTGGATCCCCTTCCCTAACCATCTCTGAGTCCTAGGGATCTCTCTTTAAAGAACACACTTGAAGATCTTCATTAAGAGGCTTCCATCTCTCTCCTATCAGCTCTCCAGTGGATCCCCTTCCCTGAGTCCTAGGGATCTCTGTGACCTGGGCATTAATGAAAGTAACCATTCATGGCATTAATGAAAGTAACCTATCATTAATGACTAAGTAACCTATCATGGAAATCTTTGGCTATAACTGGGTCTTTCAGAGCGTCAGTATTAAAAGTAAATTTTTTAACCCTATCACAACACTTTTTAAGTTTAAGTTGCAAGACACTTTTAACAAGGTAATGGTCAGATCCAATTTCAGCTTCCATATATGACCTAGTATTCCTAACAGAACTAGCCCATTTGCTGTTAATTAATATATAATCAATCATATTCCTATGCAGCCTATCAGGTGAAACCCATGTGTACTTATGTATGTCACGGTGTTTGTAATATGTGTTAGTTTTTCTGAAACCATTGAGTTTACTTACCTGTAGGAGACGTTGCCCATTGCCATTGCAGCTACCAATACCAAAAGGGCCAATCACCCCTTCCCAAAGGTCAGAGTCAGTACCAACTTTAGCATTGAAATCACCAAGAACAAGGGTAATACCTCCCTTCTTGACAGAATTCAAAATATCCTGAAGTTGTTCATAAAACCTATCCTTCTCATCCTCATCGGCATCCTCAGTGGGGGCATAACAGCAGATAACATTCAGGTCTTTAACGCTTGTCTGAAATTTTGCTGTAAGAAACCTTTCATTAATGCACTCATATACTAGAAGAGCACCACTAGCGTGTCTGCTGAGAAGCAGACCCACGCCTTGGTGATGCTTATTGTCGTCCCTCCCTGAAAAGAGAAATTTAAGATTATTTTTAAGAATCTGACCTTTATCTGTCCATCTGGTCTCTTGCAAGCCGAGAATATCTAAATTATAATGGTGGAATTCTTGTGTGAGGACATCAAGAGAAAAAGCTCTGTGCAGAGTCCTCACATTCCAACTATCTATGGAGAGAAAATGGTTAGTGGGATGTTTAAAGAAACTATGTTTATTGAGAGAGGGAATGCCGACAATATCAAACAGCCCCCTAATCGCAGACATGGGGCAAAGACCCGTTCCCCCACCACTAAAGGCTGAAGCCATCTGCACTGGAAGACTTCCTCCAATGTAGAATTTGACGATGCCAATAGAAGCAAAGAGTACAGGTGCCTGCGATGACCTCTGCTCAGGATTATCCATCCGCTGATAAACATATCCTGTGAATCTATTCACTTGGGGTTGTCAACCCACAAACAAACAGAAAACACAGCGGAAGATTTTCCATCCACAGAAGCCCACCAGTGCAGGAAAATCAGGATCTATAATGAAGCTCAGAGCCATATATCTGTCCAGTCCAGTGGGTTTATATTGTCAGCACCAGGACCCTGTGTGGTTGACCACTCCTCAACAGGGTAGAAAAAAAAAAGAAAAGTAGCCATAGTTGTCCAGATCAGTAGGCCACACTAATCTGGCAATCTGAGAAGGCAACGTGGACGATTGCGATATAGGGGTCAATTTCCGGTCGATTGCGACACAGGGGTCAAAGTCCAAAGCGGCCTCGCACTTGGGGGCCGGTGACGTCATAGGGGGGAAAGCACTCTGCGTGGAGGTACCGTATACTGCGACTATATTACTAGTCTCTCAAAAAATATCCGAACACTATGGTTGATTACAGAATTCAGAAAAAATATCTTTCAACGATTTTTTTTCTAGAAATTAGTGATCTTACAACCTTCGTGTAATAGTGTTCGGATATTTTTTTGAGCGACTATAGCTTAAGTCACACGAGTTTGGTGAACTAAATTGTACGCTCTTTCTTGACCTCTGTAGCATATGGCTGCCTGAGGATGATGATAACGATTCACCTGTAGTAGTGTTTCCTTGGCAATGCTCACGATAACAGAATTTGACGGAGCTTATGGCAGAGTTCTCCAACAAGACAGCAGACTAGAAGCGCGCGCCTCCTGATTTAGTATTGAAGAGTTGATCTACTCTTTAACAGACTTCTGATTGGTCCCACATTTCATACAAGGATTTCTGCCGTGCCATTCGTTTTGTGCGTTAAAAATTCAAGTTTCCCCCTACGACAAAAAGCTGGAGTTCGAATTTCAAACTTCTATTGTTTTTCGAAGTCTTTTGTTGAAAGGATTCAAGGATTCCTTGAAGTTCAACAGGAAATGTGCTGCTTTAAAACTTCAATCCCTTATAGATAGAACCTGATATAGGAACTCTGGGTCATTTTTCTCACCATTTCGAATTTTCAGCTTCCGACGGGACCGCCTAGTGTTAACTTAACGGAAAATAGGGCGCCAAAACTGGGATCACTTAACAATTTCCTGCCATTGCCATGCTTTGTTTCTAAATTTTAATTTTTGAGGTAATGTAGGAGGTCGGATTTATTTAATTATTTTAATATTAGTTTCCTATATTTTATCATTTTTTCGAAGCAATATACTCTTATTGGTTCGTTTTAAGACAGGAATATACTTTAGTTTCAGTTATTAAGCACCATTCTAAAGGTGAGGGGACGGGGATCTCTTCAATTCAGTGCCGAGTCAAACTCGTAATCTTCAGTTTCCAGGTTCGACTCCCGTTTGTGCCAGCGTTGAGTTTTTTAAAGTATGAAGCTCATACATGCCAGGAAGGTTTCGTTTTTTGAAATAAATGTTGTTGAGCACTCTCTGTTTCTTGGCCATTGGAAAAATAAATTCATTTTGAATATTTGATGTGCCAGAAGACGAAGTTTAAAGATGGAGTTGTGGAAAATAAGAGGAACATGTCACTGATCATTTGGAGGCAGGGGCGTAGCGAAGGACTATGGTTGGGGGGAGGGGAGAAGTCCCAAAATTTTCCAACTCGAGCAAAATTTTGGCAAAATTTGCCAACTGAGCAAACTTGCTTAGATTCCGCTCTGGGAGGGGGTTGGGGGGGCAACTTCCCGTAATTTACATTTAACTTCCAATTCTGCCAACTTCCCGTAATTTGCATTTAACTTCCAATTCTGCCAACTTCCCGTAATTTACATTTAACTTCCAATTCTGCCAACTTCCCGTAATTTACATTTGACTTCCAATTTTGCCAACTAGCCATAATTTCTCAGAAATACTTCCAATATTTATATCTCGTCTGAACGTCTGAATTGTAGCAAATCAGTTTGCCTTGATTTGGTCAAATCTTCTTACTTTCCCAAAACTAATCCAAATCTTTATATCTCTCCTAAATTTGCCAAATCACTTCAAACTTTCAATTTTAATTTTGTTTGGAAAATTAAGGGGAGTTGTCAAAATCGAGGCAACTTGGCAAATCTAAGGCAGTTTGGAAAATGGAGAGAAGGCAAAATTTAGAGCAGTTGGCAAAATTCGAAGCCACTTAGTAAGAACAGGTAAGTTGGCAAAATCTTAGGCAGTTGGCAAAATTCGGAGTGATTTGGTTAAATCTTGGGGAGTTGGCAAAATCGGGACAACTTGGCAAAACATTGGGGAGTTAGCAAAATTCGGAGTGACTTGGCAAAATTCAGGTGAGATGTAAAAATTAGGATTTTTTCTGTAAAATTATGGCGAGTTGGCAAAATCTAGGGACAGTTGGCAAAATCCGGAGTGACTTCGCAAAATCGTGAGGAGTTGGTAAAATTCAGGGGAGATGTGAAAATTTGGGAATTTTTTCTGTAAAATTATGTTGAGTTGGCAAAATCTAGAAGAGTTGGCAAAATTTAGGGAGTTGGCAAAAACTAGGAGCAGTTGGCAAAAACTAGGAGCAGTTGGCAAAATTCGTAGTGACTTGGCAAAATCGTGGAGAGTTGACAAAATTCAGGTGAGATGTAAAAATTGCAATCTTTTTTTTCTGTAAAATTATGGCGTGTTCGCAAAAATCGAGGAAGCTTCGCAATATTTAGGAGAGTTGGAAAATCTTGAAAATCTTGTTGGCAAAATTCAGAGTGGCTTTACAAAAAACAGGTGTGATGTAAAATTGGGACTTTTTCTGTAAAATTGTGGCGAGATGGCAAAATCTATGGGAGTTGGCAAAATTCGAATCCACTTGGTAAAATACGGGCAATTTGTGAAAATTGGGATGGTTTTGTGAAATTAAAGAGAGTTTATAAAATCCAGAAAACTTTCCAAATTCTAGGGAAGTTGGCAAAACTGGAAACCACTTGGTAAAGTACAGGTCAGTTGCAAAAATTGGGACTGGTTTTGTGAAATTAAGGAGAGTTGGAAAAACAAAGTACTCTTGGCAAAATCTAGAGGAGTTGGCAAAATTGGAAGCCACTTGGTAAAATACAGGGGAGTTGTGAAAATTGTGGCTTTCTTGTGCAATTAAGGAAAGTTGATAAAATTCGAAGTGACTTGGCAAATTCAGGGAAGATGTAAGAATTGCGTTTTTTTCCGTAAAATTACGGCGAGTTGGCAAAATTCGAATTCACTTGGTAAAATATAGGCGAGTTGTGAAAATTGAGATTTGTTTTGTGAAATTAAGGAGTGTTGGTGAAATTGAGGAAACTTAACAAAATGTAGGGCAGTTGGCAAAATTCGAATCGGCAGATTTTACTTCTTTCAATGGAGCCAACATCAATTCTGAGGCACATCGAAGCACAGGGTTAAAAACCGTGGATCTGTAATTTCACCCAGAATCACGGTTAAGATTAATTTATTTAATGATTAAGTAAAGGAGAAATTAAAAAAAGAATTTCGGGAGATCACGAATCATCGAAGATTCATGACACCAGGTTCGAGTCCCACCTGTGCCAGGGTTGAGATTTATCTCTAATAAATCCTTATCCTGGCCTCGATCAGAAAGTGAAAAGCGATAGATTTGGAAAGGCCATCGTTCCTTGGATGAGACGATAAAGCCGTGGCTCCTTGCGCAGTAGGGCCATTCCTTGTGCACTTTAAAGAACACACTTGAGGACCTTCATTAAGAGGCTTCCATCTCTCTCCTATCAGCTCTCCAGTGGATCCCCTTCCCTAACCATCTCTGAGTCCTAGGGATCTCTCTTTAAAGAACACACTTGAAGACCTTCATTAAGAGGCTTCCATCTCTCTCCTATCAGCTCTCCAGTGGATCCCCTTCCCTAACCATCTCTGAGTCCTAGGGATCTCTGTGACCAGGGCATTTTGTCTATTGTGTGCAAAAATGTGTCTCTCAAAAGCGAAACAACTCAATGCAAACCCAACTGTGACAACGATTAAATATTGGTGTAATCTAAATCATCAAACAGACGTTGCACATGACTTACTCTTAGCGTTGATCTTCTTCATCAGTACACTGCTTGGCATTGTGGAGACACCGAAGAACAGATGAAGCTTTGCACCTTTGTTGAATAGAAAACTGCACCACCATTTTCATTTCTTTTGTGAATGACCAATTCGTCAAATTATTGATCAATAAGGTCACAGTTCCATCAGAAGTAAGAAGGTTGGCTTCTTCACAAAGCTTCAAATTTTGACTTTAAAAATAGTCAGGCCATAAGGGTTGGGTTGTTTTACCTCTGAGAGGCACTTTTTTGCACACCATGGGCTAAATGGCCAGGTCACATGGACCCCGAAGGCTCAGAGAAAGTTGGGGGAGGGGACCCACTGGAACAACTGTTGGGAGACAGATGGTAGCCTCCCGTCAAGGCCATCCAGCGTGTTCTTTAACGTGCACAGGGTATGGCTCTCCCGCACACGGGGCCACGGCTTGACGTCCTATCAGACGGACGGCGGCCTTTCCAAGCCCATCTATATCCCCTACTGACCGTGGGCAGGGCGGGGAGTTGACCCAGCTGGGACCCGAACCTGGGAATTGCAGATTACGAGCGTGGCGCGCTACCGACTGAGCCACCCTCGCACGCTGCGGAAAACACGAAGTTTGCATAACAGTAGAAAAAAAACTTTCAAAATATAGTGCATAAAATTAAAAATTGATGCTTAGGTTTATGTTGATCTCTTGATTCTTCACTATTTGGGGGAGGGCATCTCTCTTTTAAGAGAAAGTTAATCCACGATGTTCAGCGAAACGATCACGGCTTCTAAAAATGTTAATTTCGCGGTATTTGAGATTTTCATCCTAAAAAACAATTTATCCGAAATTTCATAATATGACAAATAAATTAATGGGCTTTTATTGAATGTTCATTTACATACTTAGCACAACGAAATCCATTTTATCTCGTTACTACGCAACAAAAATTATGGCTGTCGACGTTATTCAGGGAGATCCGTTAGCCTACGAAGACCTGCAACTTCATATAGCGGACACAGGGGATTTTTTTAAAAATGTAATTTTTGCGAAATGCACATCTTGAGCAAAAATGAATATTCTAGCAATTAAATATATAGAAAAAAAAATACATAAAGGTAAATTTTGTTGAATTAATTAACGATGTTACTTGATTCGAACATTTGAAAAAAAAAAGGTTAAAAAAAATGTTTTAACCTAATTAATATTAACTATCTGGTACAGCTCTCTGCTGTTGTGCTGTCTAACTGCTTCCTCGGCTTTGTCAGCCAAACCATCAAGCCAAAGATTCTTATCAGCAGCTAACTGATCTTTTACACGTTTATTAAGTTGTCTGTAATGCTTTCTATTAGGACTAGTAGGGTATTGATTAAAGACATTCCTGCAGTTCTTTCTTTCCGAAATAAGCTCAAGTGCCTTATCACTCAGATAATTCTGCCTCTTCTGCTCCTTTTTTCCTAAAAGAGTACTGTTAGTGTCCAAAAAAGCCTGTTTAAAATGATCCCATTCTTCCTCAACTTCAGTAGTAAGCAAACCATGACTGTCATAATGACTAAGTAACCTATCATGGTAAGCTTTGGCTATAACTGGATCTTTCAGAGCTTCAGTATTAAAAGTAATTTTTTTAACTCTAGCACAACACTTTTTAAGTTTAAGTTGCAACACACTTTTAACAAGGTAATGGTCAGATCCAATTTCAGCTCCCCTATATGCCCTGGTATTCCTAACAGAACTAGCCCATTTGCTGTTAATTAATATGTAATCAATCATATTCTTATGCAGCCCATCAGGTGAAACCCATGTGTACTTATGTATGTCACGGTGTTTGTAATAAGTGTTAGTTATTCTGAATCCATTGAGTTTACTTACCTGTAGGAAATGTTGCCCATTGCCATTGCAGCTACCAATACCAAAAGGGCTTATTACTCCTCCCCAAAGGTCAGAGTCAGTACCAACTTTGACATTGAAGTCACCAAGAACAAGGGTAATATCTCCTTTCTTGCCAGAATTCAAAATATCCTGAAGTTGTTCATAAAACCTATCCTTCTCATCCTCATCGGCATCCTCAGTGGGGTCATAACAGCAGATAACATTCAAGTCTTTAACGCTTGTCTGAAATTTTGCTGTTAGAAACCTTTCATTAATGCACTCATATCCTAGAAGAGCATCGTTAGCGTGTCTGCTGAGAAGCAGACCCACGCCTTGGTGATGCTTATTGTCGTCCCTCCCTGAAAAGAGAAATTTAAGATTATTTTTAAGAATCTGACCTTTATCTGTCCATCTGGTCTCTTGCAAGCCAAGAATATCTAAATTATAATGGTGGAATTCTTGTGTGAGGACATCAAGAGAAAAAGCTCTGTGCAGAGTCCTCCCATTCCAACTACCTATGGAGAGAAAATGGTTAGTGGGATGTTTAAAGAAACTATGTCTATTGAGAGAGGGAATGCCGACAATATCAAACAGCCCCCTAATCGCAGACATGGGGCAAAGACCCGTTCCCCCACTACTAAAGGCTGAAGCCATCAACACTGGAAGTTTTCCTCCAACGTAAAATTTGACGATGCCAATAGAAGCAAAGAGTTCAGGTGCCTGCGATGACTTCTGCTCAGGATTATCCACCAGCTGATAAACATATCCTGTGAAACACAGCGGAAGATTTTCCCTCCACAGAAGCCCACCAGTGCAGCAAAATCAGGATCCATAATCAAGCTCAGAGCCATATATCTGTCCAGTCCAGTAGGTTTATATGGTCAGCACCAGGACCCTGTGTGGTTGACCACTCCTCCGCAGGGTAGAAAAAAAAGAAAAGTAGCCATAGTTGTCCAGATCAGTGGGCCACACTAATCTGGCAGCCCTCCCCTTCCGTTCACTTCCACAAGAGAGTATCTCTTTTGAAAGTTACTAACGGTCCGCACCACGAGAAGGCGGGGTCGGACATTAGGTGCTAAGCCTGGCCGGTTCTATGCATCATCACAGGGAATTGGTGCATAGCTCTCCTTCCAGTGACTACCTAGCTACCATTTACAGACCCCTGCACATATACAGTATATATATATATACAGTATATATATATATGCATCCATCCATAATACATACCGAACCATACGGCGGCCACTTTATATCGTACAGTTCTACGTTAAGTCAACAACTCAAGTACAGAACTCAGCAACTGTTTAAGTAAACTTTTTAAAACTGAATCAATTCTATTGCAATCTCGATTTTCAGTAATGTTTTGCTTAGTGTTAGGAAAATTGAAATATTTAGCAGTAAAAATGGCAATTTAAAATATTATTCTGAAAAATTAATGAAAACAAGTCAAACCAAAAGCAATAACCGTTATACTAAAATTTACTAACACGTATGAGAACATTTTAATGGCTTGTTTTATAGTTAATGTCCCAAAACTTAATTTTTTTTTTTGCAGAGAGAGCTAACTTTTTAAATATTTCAGCTTCCATAACTCTAGGTACCTGAATGCATAGTCTTGGTAAACCAGATTGTTTGAATGAGATTTTTAAATAATATTCAGTCACATTTTTTTTTTTTTCAGAAAGAGCTTTTTTTATGTTACTGAATGCTGTGTTGAGTTACTATTTATATATCATGGGAATGTATGTGATAAAATGGTCGCTGATTACACATACATACATAGGCAGGGATTACTCGGACAGTTGCGTGCCAGGCTCGTAATCTGTAGTTCCCAGGTTCGAGTTCCTGGTTCGAGTTCCAGGTGAGTTCCCTGGTCAGCGTTGATATTTATCTCCCCAAAACTCCCTACCATGCCCATGGAGAGTAGGGTACACCGATGGTCTTGAAACGGCCTGTTGGATGGAACGTTAAGCCATGGTCCCGTGTGCGAGAGAGCGATACCCTGCCCACGTTAAATAACACGCTGGATGGCCTTAACGGGAGGCTACCATCTGTCTCCAAACAGCTGTGCAGTGGGTCCCTTTCCCCCTAAACCTTCTCTGAGCCTTCGGGGTCCTAGTGATCTGGCCATTTAGCCCATTATGTGCAAAAAGATGCCGCTCAGGGGTAAAATAGCCCGGCATACATACAAACAAAATAGGTCCAATTTTCTGTACCATAAAAAAATTTAGAAAATACTAACACACAGAATCTGATTTTAGTCTTCAAATGCATACGTCTACTTTTCCGTATTCTCCACAGATTCTTAACGATCCCACAGCAATTCCTATTTATCTCGTCACTTATTCCTATTGTCTCTCCTACATTTCTCTAGACCAGTGGTTCTCAACCTTTTTTGCTTCACGTACCCCATGGAAATGGGTATGTAACTGGAGTACCCCTTATATAGATAGATAAAACTATAGTTATAGTATAATATTGGCAACTTAGCGACTTTGTTACTAGATCTAGCGACTTTTGAGCTCTCACGGCGTACCCCAAAAAATTTTACCGTGTACCCCACGTTGAGAACCTCTGCTCTAATGCATCAGGATCGTTTCCTTGCTTACTCGAAGGAATAATAATTGTGATGAATGCAATCGTTTGAGTGAAGACAAAACAGAAAGTCCTGTTTTCTTTTACGTCAACAAAAGATTGGTTGCTTTATCGCATGTTTGCTATTCCCAACGACTTCCTGTTTACGACATATATATTATAATTTTGTAAAGAAAGATATTTTTATGTCGTGTATATCTCGTCTTTTTCAAAGGGGGCGGGTTTGACTCGATCGATAATACGTCAGGCTCGTCATCCAATGCGTCCAGATTCGAATCGAACTATGCCAGCTTTGATATTCCCCCCCCCAACACCTCCTCCTCTCCCCACATATACAGATTGATCTCGGTGAGACATCGCAACACTATTTTTCAAATTCTACATTAAGCCGTGGAGTCGTGTGCAGAGAGCCATACACTTTAAAGAACACGCTGCTGACCTTCACGGGAGAATTCCATCCGTCTCCTAACAGCTGTCCAGTTGGTTCTCTTCCTCCACAGATGGAGGAGAGAACAGATAATTCAAATTGTACTGCAGCGCCACAGCGAAAGGCCCGAATTGCTTATTTCCTCTCAGCCCTGTCTTGTTAAGACCGCCATTAATCTGTTTCGTGGCTTTCACGAGAAGATGGAACGGCTGCTATGTGTGAAGCCCCTCATTGGAGGCTAATTTCACCATGATCTTACAAAACCTAGAACCTTTGAGGATGCCATAAAATAAAGGGAAAGGAGGGAAAAAGTTTCAACTGAGTTACTTGCGAAATCTGTACAAAGGAAAAGATGAATTTCAGTCGTAATATACCCGAAAAAGAGGGAGAAGCCACTATGTGTTGAGTACCGCAGTGGCATAGTGTTGAAATAGGAGCAAAAAAAAAACATGCCAAATTCATTTCTTTATCAATTTTTTACGTTCACTCGTCAATCTCAGTATCGCTACAATCTAGGAAACAAACTAAGTATGAAAATATAACAATGCATTGAACATTTGGTTTAAAATGAAATATTAATATATATTTAAAACATATTTTGGCAAACAAACCTTGATGTCGTGCAATGCCTCTTGACCCGTTTTAGGCTCAGTCGGTAGCGTGCCAGGCTCGTAATCTGCAGTTCCGAGGTTCGAGTCTCAGCTGGGCCAGCGTTGTTATTTATCTCCGCAAAACTCCCCGCCCTGCCCACACGGTTAGTAGGGGCCAGCGATGGGCTTGGAAAGGCCGCCATCCGTCGGATGGGATGTTAAGTCGTGAGCCCGAATGTATGTAAAAAAACACGCTGGATGATCTTGACAAGAGGCTACAATCTGTCACCCAAAAGCTCCTAGTAAGTTCCCTTCTTCAACCTTCTTTGAGCCTTCGGGGTCCTTGTGGCCTGGCCATTTAGTCCACTGCTGACAACAAAGTGCCGCTCAGAGGTAAAACGACTCAACCCTTCATTCGCAATTCATAGGTCTCCGTTCAAAAGCACACTTGGCGCAGCTTTTTTCTTCCTGGTGACTCTTAGAAACTTCTGGACTTCGATCATTGTGATAGTTTCCTCATAGCCAAGAGTTGATGAGTATATATCTATGAGTGTTACCAATCTGCAATGCGCGTTATCTGTACTCTTCCCCAACCGTTTCTGAGTCCTTGGGGTCCTTGTGTCTTGGCCATTTAGCCCACACTGCTGATGGAACTTTGACCTTATTGATCAATAATTTGATGAATTGGTCATTGACAAAAGAAATGAAAATGGTGGTGCAGTTTTCTATTGAACAAAGGTGCAAAGCTTCATCTGTTCTTCGGTGTCTCCACAATGCCAAGCAGTGTACTGATGAAGAAGATTCATATTTTTCACTTATGAAATTCAACAAAGCTAAGAGTAAGTCATGTGCAACATCTGTTTGGTGATTTAGATTACACCAATATTTAATCGTTGTCACAGTTGGGTTTGCATTGCGTTGTTTCGCTTTTGAGAGACACATTTTTGCACACAATAGACAAAATGCCCAGGTCACAGAGATCCCTAGGACTCAGAGATGGTTAGGGAAGGGGATCCACTGGAGAGCTGATAGGAGAGAGATGGAAGCCTCTTAATGAAGGTCCTCAAGTGTGTCCTTTAAAGAGAGATCCCTAGGACTCAGAGATGGTTAGGGAAGGGGATCCACTGGAGAGAACCCCCCTATCCATCTCTCTCCCTATCCACTGGAGAGCTGATAGGAGACAGATGGAAGCCTCTTAATGAAGGTCCTCAAGTGTGTTCTTTAAAGAGAGATCCCTAGGACTCAGAGATGGTTAGGGAAGGGGATCCACTGGAGAGCTGATAGGAGAGAGATGGAAGCCTCTTAATGAAGGTCCTCAAGTGTGTTCTTTAAAGAGAGATCCCTAGGACTCAGAGAAGGTTAGGGAAGGGGATCCACTGGAGAGCTGATAGGAGAGAGATGGAAGCCTCTTAATGAAGGTCCTCAAGTGTGTTCTTTAAAGAGAGATCCCTAGGACTCAGAGATGGTTAGGGAAGGGGATCCACTGGAGAGCTGATAGGAGAGAGATGGAAGCCTCTTAATGAAGGTCCTCAAGTGTGTTCTTTAAAGAGAGATCCCTAGGACTCACAGATGGTTAGGGAAGGGGGATCCACTATAGAGCTGATAGGAGAGAAATGGAAGCCTCTTAATGAAGGTCCTCAAGTGTGTTCTTTAAAGAGAGATCCCTAGGACTCAGAGATGGTTAGGGAAGGGTATCCACTGGAGAGCTGATAGGAGAGAGATGGAAGCCTCTTAATGAAGGTCTTCAAGTGTGTTCTTTAAAGAGAGATCCCTAGGACTCAGAGATGGTTAGGGAAGGGGATCCACTGGAGAGCTGATAGGAGAGAGATGGAAGCCTCTTAATGAAGGTCCTCAAGTGTGTTCTTTAAAGAGAGATCCCTAGGACTCAGAGATGGTTAGGGAAGGGGATCCACTGGAGAGCTGATAGGAGAGAGATGGAAGCCTCTTAATCAAGGTCCTCAAGTGTGTTCTTTAAAGAGAGATCCCTAGGACTCAGAGATGGTTAGGGAAGGGGATCCACTGGAGAGCTGATAGGAGAGAGATGGAAGCCTCTTAATGAAGGTCTTCAAGTGTGTTCTTTAAAGAGAGATCCCTAGGACTCAGAGATGGTTAGGGAAGGGGATCCACTGGAGAGCTGATAGGAGAGAGATGGAAGCCTCTTAACGAAGGGCCTCAAGTGTGTTCTTTAAAGAGAGATCCCTAGGACTCAGAGATGGTTAGGGAAGGGGATCCACTGGAGAGCTGATAGAAGAGAGATGGAAGCCTCTTAATGAAGGTCCTCAAGTGTGTTCTTTAAAGAGAGATCCCTAGGACTCAGAGATGGTTAGGGAAGGGGATCCACTGGAGAGCTGATAGAAGAGAGATGGAAGCCTCTTAATGAAGGTCTTCAAGTGTGTTCTTTAAAGAGAGATCCCTAGGACTCAGAGATGGTTAGGGAAGGGGATCCACTGGAGAGCTGATAGAAGAGAGATGGAAGCCTCTTAATGAAGGTCTTCAAGTGTGTTCTTTAAAGAGAGATCCCTAGGACTCAGAGATGGTTAGGGAAGGGGATCCACTGGAGAGCTGATAGGAAACAGATGGAAGCCTCTTAATGAAGGTCCTCAAGTGTGTTCTTTAAAGAGAGATCCCTAGGACTCAGAGATGGTTAGGGAAGGGGATCCACTGGAGAGCTGATAGAAGAGAGATGGAAGCCTCTTAATGAAGGTCTTCAAGTGTGTTCTTTAAAGAGAGATCCCTAGGACTCAGAGATGGTTAGGGAAGGGGATCCACTGGAGAGCTGATAGGAAACAGATGGAAGCCTCTTAATGAAGGTCCTCAAGTGTGTTCTTTAAAGAGAGATCCCTAGGACTCAGAGATGGTTAGGGAAGGGGATCCACTGGAGAACTGATAGGAGAGAGATGGAAGCCTCTTAATGAAGGTCTTCAAGTGTGTTCTTTAAAGAGAGATCCCTAGGACTCAGAGATGGTTAGGGAAGGGGATCCACTGGAGAGCTGATAGGAGAGAGATGGAAGCCTCTTAATGAAGGTCCTCAAGTGTGTTCTTTAAAGAGAGATCCCTAGGACTCAGAGATGGTTAGGGAAGGGGATCCACTGGAGAGCTGATAGGAAACAGATGGAAGCCTCTTAATGGTCTTCAAGTGTGTTCTTTAAAGAGAGATCCCTAGGACTCAGAGATGGTTAGGGAAGGGGATCCACTGGAGAGCTGATAGGAGAGAGATGGAAGCCTCTTAATGAAGGTCTTCAAGTGTGTTCTTTAAAGAGAGATCCCTAGGACTCAGAGATGGTTAGGGAAGGGGATCCACTGGAGAGCTGATAGGAGAGAGATGGAAGCCTCTTAATGAAGGGCCTCAAGTGTGTTCTTTAAAGAGAGATCCCTAGGACTCAGAGATGGTTAGGGAAGGGGATCCACTGGAGAGCTGATAGAAGAGAGATGGAAGCCTCTTAATGAAGGTCCTCAAGTGTGTTCTTTAAAGAGAGATCCCTAGGACTCAGAGATGGTTAGGGAAGGGGATCCACTGGAGAGCTGATAGAAGAGAGATGGAAGCCTCTTAATGAAGGTCTTCAAGTGTGTTCTTTAAAGAGAGATCCCTAGGACTCAGAGATGGTTAGGGAAGGGGATCCACTGGAGAGCTGATAGGAGAGAGATGGAAGCCTCTTAATGAAGGTCCTCAAGTGTGTTCTTTAAAGAGAGATCCCTAGGACTCAGAGATGGTTAGGGAAGGGGATCCACTGGAGAGCTCTTAATGAAGGTCCTCAAGTGTGTTCTTTAAAGAGAGATCCCTAGGACTCAGAGATGGTTAGGGAAGGGGATCCACTGGAGAGCTGATAGGAAACAGATGGAAGCCTCTTAATGAAGGTCTTCAAGTGTGTTCTTTAAAGAGAGATCCCTAGGACTCAGAGATGGTTAGGGAAGGTGATCCATTGGAGAGCTGATAGGAGAGAGATGGAAACCTCTTAATGAAGGTCTTCAAGTGTGTTCTTTAAAGAGAGATCCCTAGGACTCAGAGATGGTTAGGGAAGGGGATCCACTGGAGAGCTGATAGGAGAGAGATGGAAACCTCTTAATCAAGGTCCTCAAGTGTGTTCTTTAAAGAGAGATCCCTAGGACTCAGAGATGGTTAGGGAAGGGGATCCACTGGAGAGCTGATAGGAGAGAGATGGAAGCCTCTTAATGAAGGTCTTCAAGTGTGTTCTTTAAAGAGAGATCTCTAGGACTCAGAGATGGTTAGGGAAGGGGATCCACTGGAGAGCTGATAGGAGAGAGATGGAAGCCTCTTAATGAAGGGCCTCAAGTGTGTTCTTTAAAGAGAGATCCCTAGGACTCAGAGATGGTTAGGGAAGGGGATCCACTGGAGAGCTGATAGGAGAGAGATGGAAGCCTCTTAATGAAGGTCCTCAAGTGTGTTCTTTAAAGAGAGATCCCTAGGACTCAGAGATGGTTAGGGAAGGGGATCCACTGGAGAGCTGATAGGAGACAGATGGAAGCCTCTTAATGAAGGTCTTCAAGTGTGTTCTTTAAAGAGAGATCCCTAGGACTCAGAGATGGTTAGGGAAGGGGATCCACTGGAGAGCTGATAGGAGAGAGATGGAAGCCTCTTAATGAAGGGCCTCAAGTGTGTTCTTTAAAGAGAGATCCCTAGGACTCAGAGATGGTTAGGGAAGGGGATCCACTGGAGAGCTGATAGGAGAGAGATGGAAGCCTCTTAACGAAGGGCCTCAAGTGTGTTCTTCAAAGAGAGATCCCTAGGACTCAGAGATGGTTAGGGAAGGGGATCCACTGGAGAGCTGATAGGAGAGAGATGGAAACCTCTTAATGAAGGTCTTCAAGTGTGTTCTTTAAAGAGAGATCCCTAGGACTCAGAGATGGTTAGGGAAGGGGATCCACTGGAGAGCTGATAGGAGAGAGATGGAAACCTCTTAATCAAGGTCCTCAAGTGTGTTCTTTAAAGAGAGATCCCTAGGACTCAGAGATGGTTAGGGAAGGGGATCCACTGGAGAGCTGATAGGAGAGAGATGGAAGCCTCTTAATGAAGGTCTTCAAGTGTGTTCTTTAAAGAGAGATCCCTAGGACTCAGAGATGGTTAGGGAAGGGGATCCACTGGAGAGCTGATAGGAGAGAGATGGAAGCCTCTTAATGAAGGGCCTCAAGTGTGTTCTTTAAAGAGAGATCCCTAGGACTCAGAGATGGTTAGGGAAGGGGATCCACTGGAGAGCTGATAGAAGAGAGATGGAAGCCTCTTAATGAAGGTCCTCAAGTGTGTTCTTTAAAGAGAGATCCCTAGGACTCAGAGATGGTTAGGGAAGGGGATCCACTGGAGAGCTGATAGAAGAGAGATGGAAGCCTCTTAATGAAGGTCTTCAAGTGTGTTCTTTAAAGAGAGATCCCTAGGACTCAGAGATGGTTAGGGAAGGGGATCCACTGGAGAGCTGATAGGAGAGAGATGGAAGCCTCTTAATGAAGGTCCTCAAGTGTGTTCTTTAAAGAGAGATCCCTAGGACTCAGAGATGGTTAGGGAAGGGGATCCACTGGAGAGCTCTTAATGAAGGTCCTCAAGTGTGTTCTTTAAAGAGAGATCCCTAGGACTCAGAGATGGTTAGGGAAGGGGATCCACTGGAGAGCTGATAGGAAACAGATGGAAGCCTCTTAATGAAGGTCTTCAAGTGTGTTCTTTAAAGAGAGATCCCTAGGACTCAGAGATGGTTAGGGAAGGTGATCCATTGGAGAGCTGATAGGAGAGAGATGGAAACCTCTTAATGAAGGTCTTCAAGTGTGTTCTTTAAAGAGAGATCCCTAGGACTCAGAGATGGTTAGGGAAGGGGATCCACTGGAGAGCTGATAGGAGAGAGATGGAAACCTCTTAATCAAGGTCCTCAAGTGTGTTCTTTAAAGAGAGATCCCTAGGACTCAGAGATGGTTAGGGAAGGGGATCCACTGGAGAGCTGATAGGAGAGAGATGGAAGCCTCTTAATGAAGGTCTTCAAGTGTGTTCTTTAAAGAGAGATCTCTAGGACTCAGAGATGGTTAGGGAAGGGGATCCACTGGAGAGCTGATAGGAGAGAGATGGAAGCCTCTTAATGAAGGGCCTCAAGTGTGTTCTTTAAAGAGAGATCCCTAGGACTCAGAGATGGTTAGGGAAGGGGATCCACTGGAGAGCTGATAGGAGAGAGATGGAAGCCTCTTAATGAAGGTCCTCAAGTGTGTTCTTTAAAGAGAGATCCCTAGGACTCAGAGATGGTTAGGGAAGGGGATCCACTGGAGAGCTGATAGGAGACAGATGGAAGCCTCTTAATGAAGGTCTTCAAGTGTGTTCTTTAAAGAGAGATCCCTAGGACTCAGAGATGGTTAGGGAAGGGGATCCACTGGAGAGCTGATAGGAGAGAGATGGAAGCCTCTTAATGAAGGGCCTCAAGTGTGTTCTTTAAAGAGAGATCCCTAGGACTCAGAGATGGTTAGGGAAGGGGATCCACTGGAGAGCTGATAGGAGAGAGATGGAAGCCTCTTAACGAAGGGCCTCAAGTGTGTTCTTCAAAGAGAGATCCCTAGGACTCAGAGATGGTTAGGGAAGGGGATCCACTGGAGAGCTGATAGGAGAGAGATGGAAACCTCTTAATGAAGGTCTTCAAGTGTGTTCTTTAAAGAGAGATCCCTAGAACTCAGAGATGGTTAGGGAAGGGGATCCACTGGAGAGCTGATAGGAGAGAGATGGAAGCCTCTTAATGAAGGTCCTCAAGTGTGTTCTTTAAAGAGAGATCCCTAGGACTCAGAGATGGTTAGGGAAGGGGATCCACTGGAGAGCTGATAGGAGAGAGATGGAAGCCTCTTAATGAAGGTCCTCAAGTGTGTTCTTTAAAGAGAGATCCCTAGGACTCAGAGATGGTTAGGGAAGGGGATCCACTGGAGAGCTGATAGGAGAGAGATGGAAGCCTCTTAATGAAGGTCTTCAAGTGTGTTCTTTAAAGAGAGATCCCTAGGACTCAGAGATGGTTAGGGAAGGCGATCCATTGGAGAGCTGATAGGAGAGAGATGGAAGCCTCTTAATGAAGGTCCTCAAGTGTGTTCTTTAAAGAGAGATCCCTAGGACTCAGAGATGGTTAGGGAAGGGGATCCACTGGAGAGCTGATAGGAGAGAGATGGAAGCCTCTTAATGAAGGTCCTCAAGTGTGTTCTTTAAAGAGAGATCCCTAGGACTCAGAATGGTTAGGGAAGGGGATCCACTGGAGAGCTGATAGGAGAGAGATGGAAGCCTCTTAATGAAGGTCCTCAAGTGTGTTCTTTAAAGAGAGATCCCTAGGACTCACAGATGGTTAGGGAAGGGGATCCACTATAGAGCTGATAGGAGAGAGATGGAAGCCTCTTAATGAAGGTCCTCAAGTGTGTTCTTTAAAGAGAGATCCCTAGGACTCAGAGATGGTTAGGGAAGGGGATCCACTGGAGAGCTGATAGGAGAGAGATGGAAGCCTCTTAATGAAGGTCTTCAAGTGTGTTCTTTAAAGAGAGATCCCTAGGACTCAGAGATGGTTAGGGAAGGGGATCCATTGGAGAGCTGATAGGAGACAGATGGAAGCCTCTTAATGAAGGTCCTCAAGTGTGTTCTTTAAAGTCCACAAGGAGCTACGGCTTTAACGTGTCATCCAAGGAACGCTGGCCTCTCCAAGTCCAACCTGTGCCAGGGATGAGATTTATCTCTAATAAATCCTTATCCTGGCCTCGATGGGACTCGAACCTGGTGTCATAAATCTTCGATGATTCGTGATCTCCCGAAATTCTTTCTTTAAGTACTTAATCATTGATTAATCTTAACCGTGATTCTGGGTGAAATTACAGATCCGCGGTTTTTACCCCTGTGCTTCAATGTGCCTCAGAATTGATGTTGGCTCCATTGAAAGAAGTAAAATCTGCCGATGCACCGTATAGAGCAGGGGTTCTCAATGTGGGGTACGCGGTAAAATTTTTGGGGGTACGCCGTGAGAGCTCAAAAGTCGCTAGATCTAGTAACAAAGTCTCTAAGTTGGCATAATTATATACTGCTCACAAAAATTAGGGGATGTTTCAAAATGCGAACAAATATCCCCTAATTTTTGTGAGCAGTATACTATAACTATAGATTTATCTATATATATATATGGCAGTTACATACACATTTCCAGGGGGTACGTGAAGCATAAAAGGTTGAGAACCACTGCATTAGAGTATCTACTGTGCTTGTCTGCTAATATGATCGGTAGAAGCATCACGTGACTAGGAAGCTGATTAGACAAGGTAGAAAGCTTTTAGAGATATTCGCTTGCTAATAATGCATCACTAGTAGAAGAAAATGATGAAAGCGAAAGTAAAAACATTTATAACCCTTTCAGTTCCCCCTGCCCCCATGGGATTACTGAAGGTAACACTATTTTCAATCAATATAAAACTGCTACCTAATGTTTCGAATATTGTTTCCCATATGTGAACTTCTAATACTTTTAAAATTAATAAAGGAATTATTTTAATTTTCATAATTATTTTTTCGTCAAATATATTTATTTGGGACCAAATAACATTAATTTCATGCTCCAAATATTGGCAGATGAATCAAATTAATTCGAAACTAGAATGGCCCGAAGTCAGTAGTGTCAATGCAGTATACGGATCCCCCTTCGTTTGAATAAGCGCATAAGCGTGGGTGAAGGTGGCTATTTTTCGCTGCAAACACAAGTTTTTCGACAAAGATAGGGTGTTTCACTACAATCTAACACGGGATTTCATGTTTGTTTAGTTATTTTTCCTGCATGAGAATATTTCTAATCTATCTCATAGATAGTAGGTTAGTTACTTCTGATCTAACAAAGCCAAGGTTTGAGATCCATAGTAAGACATGAACGTTTGTGTTGTTTTCCTACCAAGATCCCGACATCCTCTCACCCCTTCTACTGGGTCGTATGAAAAAATCCTGTAACTGTTACGACAATTAGCTGCGTGAAGACTTATTTATTTTTAAAGCAAAGACACACTAATTTCGGACTCGCTGGCTAGAGAACGATATATTAACATAAAGAGATACGTGATTTATACGGTTATAACCCCTTTGAGGCACATCTAAGCCACATCATCAGGTAACAAGGCATAGTCGGGTGCGATAATGCTCCAGCTATCGACACCTGAGGTAGCGAGATCAAATCACGCTGTTGAAAGGAATTTTTTTTAAATACAGGAGACGTACTAAAAATAGTATGGACGTTGGATGACACCGATTAAATGCTCAAAAACTGATTTGTGATGGGTCAACCAGGAGGGTCTTTAAAGAGGGGAGGGCTTAAAATATAGGTGGGTCAACCAGGGGAAATCAAAAAAAAATCGAGAAGGGAGCTTTAAAATATAGGTGGGGTCTGAAATCAAGAAAAATCGAGAAGGGGTGCTAAAAAATATAGGTCAACCAGGGGGGCTTAAAATATAGGTGGGGAAATCGAGACTATTCGAGATGGGAGCATGGTCGGTTGCGACATAGGGTTCAAAGTTCAATCTGAGAAGGTAACCTGGACGATTGCGACATAGGGGTCAATTTCCGGTCGATTGCGACATAGGGGTCAAAGTTCAATCTGAGAAGGCAACGTGGACGATTGCGACATAGGGGTAAATTTCCGGTCGATTGCTACACAGGGGTCAAAGTCCAAAGCGGCCTCGCACTTGGGGCCGGTGACGTCATAGGGGGGAAACCACATGGAATGGTATCCCACAGAATGATGTCCAGCATTTTCCACGGCCGATTGCATGTCAGATTGGAAGATTGTATTGCTGTTCGAGGAGTTTCAACACCTTATTAAAACGTACCTTCTGTAAAATGTAACACTGATTAAGAGGTAAAATAAACATTAAATCACTTCACACGTGTGATCACTGCCCTTTCTCGACAATTGTTTCTACTAAATAAATCTCGTAGGTTACGCTTCAATATTAATTGTTTTTTTTTTAATTTCCCCCAGTGTATTATGAATGGCGAATTTTGGGCATTTTTAAGGCACTTGAATGAGCATTCAATTTTCATTCAGAAAAAATTCTGATTCTTTCAGAAAGTAGGTCTTCACTTCAAGTTCTTATAGCTGATCCACTTTCTACCTCTAACTCTTCATTTTAGAAATATTTTGGCAATGCAATAAGAATATTGAAGAAAATAAAAATAAACTGTGTTCCAGTGGATTCTAGCCAGAGGAATCCATGGAAGCGAAGAGGCAGATAAAACTGCTAGAGAGAGCTTGCAGGAAACCACAAGCATATATAACATCATAGCATACAAAGAATTCTACATTAGAGAAAATAGAATAATTTACTCTGAATAGATTAAACATTTTCAAAAGAATCGAAAAAATGTTGGCATATTTTACCGTAGAATTTTTTATAACCCCCCAACCCCAACTTCTAACATCTAATTTGAGCAGAAGAAAGAAACAGCTCTTTTCAGGATTACCGTGATCACGGTGCTTTATATGAAAAGCTCTTCAAAAATAAGAAGAAAAAAAAAGACTTCCACTTTGTGCCATCTGTAAAACTCCAGAAAATATTTCCCATGTATTTCTCCATTGTCCTCTCTATCAATTTCAACGGCAAATTCTGAAGGAAAAGATGATGAATATTATTGATAAAGAATTGTTAATGAAATATCTACTCTGCAGAAGTTACAGTAAAACCACTAGAGTAAAAACTCAGACCCTGATTCTTGGAGGAAAGTTTTTTAATAAACAGAATCTGAACTCACCCTTTGCAGGGTATTTCGCTCTTTAAAAAAAAACGGACAAATTTAATCTACAATGTGTAATATTGACTGTTGAAAAAAAATGAGTTTTATACAAACTTTCTCTAGTGGCAAGCATCACAAGTGATAATCTCACGGTTATTTTTGGTGGTAGAAGTGAAGAAAACACCGTTACTCTATTACTTTTTATACTTTGTTATATCTATTGATTTTTGTTTTTGAAGTCCATTTGATGTAGAACGTAAAGGTAATTGGGATCCAAGAGTATTGGACCATATATAGATTAACTCTTCACAAGTGGGAACTTTTAAATATTAAAAAAAAATAATATTTATTTATATTTTCCTACATTGTGATTTACACCTCCTATTCTTTGTTTGGGATAGCAGGAAGCCCAAAGTTGAAGAGTTTCTAGCCTTCTCACCATATTTTATTTATCTATTAGAAACAGCCTCCATAGCCATGGGCTACGGAGGCCTAATGAAACAATACAAACCCAGGGCCGGACTTTGACCTTCTGAGGCGCTAAGTGATTCAAATTTAAGGGGCCCAAAAAATTCGAAAGTCCAAATATATTTATAATTAATCTGATTGAGGGAAACAATGGAAACATTATTCTATCACTGCCTTCAGAATTTAAAAAAAAAAACGGACAAATTTAATCTACAATGTGTAATATTGACTGTTGAAAAAAAATGTTTTATACAAATTTTTTCTTGTTGTTGTTGGAGAACTTATATGGACTAAATGGCACCAAACCGTGCCATTTAGTTCTCCAAGCATATCTGCCCTAAGCTATATCTGATGCATCTCGCCACTGCACACCAATTCTAACAAGGTCCTATTTGACACTCTGCCCACCGCATCCTAGGTCTCCCCCTCTTTCTGAGGCCTTTAGGCACACTGTTCATAACCCTATTCGCCAATCTATAATTATCCATATGGGCAACATGGCCAAACCAACGGAGTCTCTCTCTGCACAAGATGGTGCTTAAAGGAGGTTGCCGACTCCTTTGTCTAAACTCATCATTACTTACAAAGTTGAACCACCTAATGTCCAAGATAGTGCGTAAGCATCTAGAATCAGAATCATCAAGTTTCCTGCAATATTGTTTACAAAGCGTCCAAGTTTCACTACCATAACTAGCCCTAGAGAGAACCAAACTATTATACAGTCCAATTTTAGTCTTTAGGTGTATACGCCTAGTTCTCCACACTCTTCATAGATTCCTAAAATTCCCAGAGGCAATTCCTATTCGTCTGTTAATCTCATGCCGCACATCACCAGTATCTTTCGCATAACTCCTAAGATAATTAACTGAAAACTTGCTAAAGGGCGCAACCATTCAGAGCGACTGAAGCACTAACCGCCAGACCACTTTTCATCACTTTATTTTTATCTCTGTTTATCTCAAAACCAACTCTATTACCAGACCCATCAACAGTCCTAATGAATGAATTCATCTCATCAACAGCCCTAATGAAAGAATTCATCTCAACATCATTAGACAACAAGGCCAAATCATCTGCATTAACCTAAATCAGAACTTTTGAAATCTATAGACCATTTAAGGCAAAAATCTTTCCCTTGAAGTGAATTTCGCATAACATAATCAATAACCAAGCTAAAGAGAAAAGGAGACAAAATACACCCTTGTCGAACACCAGAAGTAATGCTAAACCAATTGCTACAAGGCTTGCCAACTGTCACACACTACTCAATGTTATTATAGAGAGCTTTCATAATGTTAACTAATTTATCTGGTATGCCATATGATCTCACAATCAACCACAAATTATGGCAATCAACAGAATCGAAAGCCTTTTTGAAATCAACAAAGCTAGCAACTAAAGGTTTCTGAAACTCTATTACAAAAGAATCTGCCTGAGTGATAATATGTGATCAACATATCCCCTACCACTTCTGAATCCACATTGTTCACCATGCAATTGACTGTCAACCAGATTCTTAAGTATAAATTCAAATATTAACATGAACACAAGTGTTTCATGTCAAATATTAACATGAAACACTTCGTATATTTTATTGTATTTAATAAAATATAGGCGTCACTTTTGTTCCATCTCTTAAACATTGGAACGAAGTTTTTAGAAGCGAGCAAGGTTACAACTCGAATAATTTCGACTAAAATTTTGGGATTATACCTCTAAGCTGAACATTTTTTACCAACAAAAGCGCTAAAAGGCGGATGAAATGGAAACGGTTTCGTGGACAGCTGTTAGAAGACACAGGGAAGCCTCCTGTCAACCAAATGTTATTTAACATGCATCGCCTGAGTACTGGTTTAAGCCACATCTGACGAATGCCTACATTTTTCAATCCATCGGTGTCCTCTTCCTTATCATGAGCAGGGATTTAGAGGAGAAAATCTTAGTGCAGACACAGTGGGGACTCGAATCTGGGAACCATAAGCAGGGCCAGACTTATGCATCAGCTAACTAAGCTATAGCTTAGGGCCTGATCATATGTGGGGTCTCAAAGAAATGTATTTTAAGTTTTACTACATTACAAATTTTTTTTAATATTTAATCTATTTTGCAAACTTTTGTTAGCAGTGATAGAATAATGTTTCCATTGTTTCCCTCAAACAGAATAATTATAAATATATTTGGACTTTCGAATTTTTTGGGCCCCTTAAATTTGAATCACTTAGCGCCTCAGAAGGTCAAAGTCCGGCCCTGGGTTTGTTCTACTCCCATTCTTTGTAATAATGATAGATGCATTACGGCACTTAATGTGACCAGAATATCATAGTCTTAAGTTATTTTGGCTAGTTCTAAATTTAAACTACATATATCCGCAGAGTTGGATTGTTTTACCTCTGAGCGCCACTTTTTTGCATACCATGGGCTAAATGGCCAGGTCACAAGGACCCCGAAGGCTCAGAGAAGGTTGGGGGAGGGGACCCACAGGAACAGCTGTTGGGAGACAGATGGTGGCCTCCCGTTAAAGCCATCCAGCGTGTTCTTTAACGTGCACAGGGTATGGCTCTCCCGCACACATGGACCAAGGCTTAACGTCACATCCGACGGACGGCGGCCTTTCCAAGCCAATCGATGCTCCCTACTGACCGTGAATTTTGCGGAGATAAATCTCAACGCTGACCCAGCTGGAACTCGAACTTGGGAACTACAGATTACGAGCCTGGCGCGCTACCTACTGAACCACCACTGCCCCTATATCCGCAGGGGTTGATGAAATTGCTACTGAAATGATTCTATATCCTGCAGATAAGCTTTAAGTTTTGCGGATCACCTGTAAATGATAAAATTTACTTGCATTTATTGCAAATTATCAAAGAATAATAATTTTAAAAATGCTTAGTGATGGGAACACATGGTTTCTGTTATCACATGGCTGAATGCAATTTTGAACATCTTTTATGACACAGACATTGTGCCTAAGGATTTTACCAGAACTATTATTATCCCAATATTTAAAAAGGTGATCGCAGTTTTTGTGATAACTATAGAGGTATCAGCCTACTTTCTGTTCCAGGTAACGTACTTTGCATGATTGTGCTTAACAGAATTAAGAATCTGGTTGACAGAGAATTGTGTGATGAGATTCAGAAGTGGTAGGGGATATATTAAGATATGCATTATTATTTTCCTGGGAATTAAATTGAAAAATGTGATACATAATTTTTAAATTCTTTTATTATCGAGAATAATCAGAAACTTGGGTACAGCAAATTTGTAAAAACAAATGCAGCAATTTTTGAATATTTTATTAAGTGTCAATTGAACAGTTCCCACAAATACCACATTTCTATTCTGAGAAAATCATATTTATCATTGAGTTTGAAGTGCTGTTTGACATTATGTTTGCGAATGTAAAAATAGTATATCCTTACATAGTTAAAATTCATCAGTAGATATTTTACTGCGATTTTTATGTGTACAGTGCATTGTACTGTATATTATGTAGTAAGGAATACAATTTGTAAAATTCTTTTGCGATTCTTTATAACGATAAGAAAGCAATGTCTTAATTTAATCGAGTTATATTAATCAAGATTTAAATACCAATTTAACAATATTGAAGAGTGCGCCCTGTTTGCCTTGCTCATAACGTTCTGTATCACAATTACACTTTGTTTTGTAATGTATTATTATATAAGGAAAGTGTAATATATATATATATATACACCGAAGAGCCAAAACATTATGACCAGCGTGATTTTATGCAAATCGAAGCAACTGCAGGTAAACGACAGTGCGTGTGAAGGTCATGAAACGGTATAAATAACACCTGATACTGATTTCTGTTAATCAGTTTTTCTTGTTTCTCAGAAGAGAAAAGCAGTGACTTCAGTGAGTTTGACAAAGGCCATATTGTAATGGTCAGACTTCTGGATCAGAGCATTACCGAGATGGCAAGGCTTGAGGGGTACTCACGGACAGCAGTGATTAGTACCTTCAAAAAGTGGTCCGAGGACAGAAAACCCACGAACTGCCAGCAAGGTTTGGGCCGACGGCTCATCGATGCTGAAGGTGAGCGAAGGCTATCCTGTATGGTACGAGCCAACAGAACGGATACTGTGGCGCAACTCGCCCGTAATTTGAATGCTGGTGATGGGAGTAATGTGTCGCAACACACAATACCTCGAACCCAGCTGAAAATTGGACTGCGTAGCCGCAGGCCTCTACGAGTGTCCATGCTAACCTCGGTTCACCATCGAAAGCGCCTACAATGGGAACGCGAGCATCAAAACTGGACCTTGAATGCTTGGAAGAAGATCGTCTGGTCCGATGAATCTCCTTTCCTGTTGCAGCATATGGATGGCCCAGAAAGTGTGTGTCATTTACCTGGAGAAGTGTTGGCAACAGGATGCACCATGGAACGAAAAGAAGCCGGTGGAGATAGTGTAATGGTTTGGGCAATGTTCTGCTGGGAAACCCTGGCTCCAGTCATTCGTGTGCAGGAAACTATGACGTCTACCACCTACCCAAACATCATTGCAGACCAGGTAAACATCATTGCAAACCATCATTGCAGACCATTCATGGCAACGGTATAACCCTTCTAGTAGTGCCTGCTTTCAGCAGTATAATGTGCCATGCCACACTGCCCAGATTATTCTAGAATGTTTCTCGGAACATGAAGACTTCCAAGTATTGCCCTAGCCTCCAAATTCCCCAGATATTATTCCAATCGAGCATCTGAGATTTGTGTTGAAACAGTAATAAGCGATCTGCGGCGACTCAACCACGCATCTTAAAGAGTTAAAGAATCTGCTGGTAACGTATTGGTACCAGATACCACAAGACACTTTTAGAAATCTTGTAGTGTCCATGCCTCGCCGGGTAAGAGCTGTTTTGGCTGCACGTGGAGGACTAACATATTAGGCAGGTGGCCATAATGTTTTGGCTCTTCGGTGTATTTTGTGTTTTTAAATTTTCTTCACGTTGTTTAAAAAATATAAGTATGGTTAAGATTACGAAAATTTTTTTAACATTCACCTAGAATAAAAAGATATACTAAATTTTGCGGAAGTCACGTTATTTAGCTCTTGCACAAAATGGTACATTTAATTTTCCTTAAAAGTTAATTTCAAAGCTCTGTTTCTAATAATTTTGAGGAGAAAAGTTACCATAAAAGTTACAGATTCATTTACTTGCTAGAAATATTCATATCGTATTCTTCCATATGATTATAAAACTGCAAATGGTTCTCAAAAATACGAAAATTTGAAATAAAATTTTTAAAAAATCTTTGCTCTGAACAGAACTAAACGAACAGCTCAAAAATGAGAAAAAATATTTGACGAAGTGCGAGCTAAGAACTAACTATGGTGACGTCATGGTTCTGTCCACTGGCCTTCCGTTATAGGAAGTGATGGCTGACCAATTGGTCTCCTTCGCCAACCTTCTCTGAGCCTTCGTGGTCCTTATGACCTGCACAATTTAGCCTATGGTGCGTTAAAAATTTTCGCTCAGAGTTGAAACAACCCATCGAATCAGGGAACTGTATATTACGAGCCTGGAGCAATACCGGCTGAGCCACTCCGACCACGAAACTGGAGAATCCCACAATGATATAATGAACAACGAACACAAAATAACGATTGAGATAGTATCTATAAAACAATGTTCAATATTTATTAAATTAATGCAATTAATACAAATATTTTACGCAAATTAATGACATTGACATTATTTACACAAATATTAAATTCCTTAACCAGTATTCCTTCCAGCCTTCTTGCCTTAAAATTCGTACAGAAGCAATCGTCCTTTATATCTGATAAAACTCAAAAGTAAACGTAGTGGCCTTCGAAGTCGTAGTGCTCAGTGCACCGGCAAGATAGATCTGCAGATTCTGTCTCGGTATGTAGAGAGTTGAAGGATTCGTGATGTTCCGTGGATAGATGTTTGCAGTTCACTAGAATAAAAGTCCCCTCTCATCTTCTTCAGCTCACCGATTGCGTTCGTGGATGTGTCCACGTGGAACAAAAAGGGTAATATCGCAGCTTCTGCAACTGCAAATATACATAATATCGATAAAAAAAACTATATCTTAATCGAAAACTGCATTTTGCCCACCACTAGCCATTCCAGCGTAGAAGCAGATAGGGGTCCCTTCAAGAAATTGACCCTTCCTATGTTGGGGGGGGAGGGGTGCTGTTTTCCGAGCCAACAGAATCCTCGCTTCTGTGACCATATTCAACTTTTAAGGATAGATCAATGATGGGACGTTTTTATTAGAAAACCAAGAAAAATTAATAAAGAAATTAAAAAAATTATCAAAGTCGAATTAAAACAGTGGTAGCTACGAGACTTATTTGTAAGAAAACAACTAGAGAACATATTTCCAGCTCTAAGAGATTAGGAGAATAAATAAATCTAAAGAAAGAAAAAATTATATTTTTATTACAAATCCTACTACCGACAGCTACTTGTGTTTAACCATAAAAATCACTCGTATTTTGGCTACGCTCAAAGTGATTTGCAAGAGCCCTGCTTTTGTTAATTATTCTATAACTTTTACTTATTTTCCCATGGAGTAGTTGTTACCGTCTACTAAATTACCCTTAACTGGAAGAGTAGCTGGTAGCCAAATTATTGTTCCAGAGAGCACGTTCTGTACTGAGTCAGTGATCAAATGTATCGGATCTAGAGGTCCAGGGACCTGACGCGGAAAAAAAATAAAGGAGTCCTATGGTATTCAAACGGCCTCTAATATTACGAAAGCAATTCCTTAACAATTGGGCGCCAAGGAGCCACTTAGTACACTTAAAAATAATAAATCTACTCGGCAAAAAATTCGATATTGCAATGACAGATGCTCATATCGGAAGGCATGCTACAATAGAAACAGCTTCCAGAATTCTTCTCTATCTTATTTATTGATAATGAACAAAAAAATTATTACAAGTTCATTGAAATGAAGGAAGGTCCAGTAACATTTCGACTCCTGAAATGAGCTATAGAAATTCCCCAGAAGTATTTCTATTAAGATTATATCTTCCAAATTACATTGTCCATACTACTCAAGTTATCTGTTTAAGCACTGTTAGTTTTCATCCGGAATTGCCAGGTACAACGCACAAATCGGTGGATACACATAAAAATTTAATTTTTTCATCGTTTGTTCATTTGGTTTTAGTTTAATTTAAAAAATATATTTTATCACTACATTAAACCTCCAAACTTGCAATTCGAATCTTGTAAGAAATAACCTTATAGTCATTGACTAACAGTTTATGTTATTTCAAACAGCCCCGTAATCTCGATCCCATTTACACATTTTTTTTTACATAAAGAACCTGTTTCTGGAATCAAATAATCTCGATCCTCTTGCACTTGTTGCTTTGTGTCCATTTTTGTTTTATATACGACAGGTTTCTGGAGTGTGGCCCCACATTCTCTGTCGCTTTTGGTAATTTTTACCTCTTTCACTTTTCAGAGGACCGATTTCTGAAGCCCCGTAATCTCGATCCCTTTCTAGCCATTTTTTTGTTTTCTTTTTTTTCACTATTTATACATTTTTTTTAAGGGACCGATTTCTGGAGCCTCATATCTCGATCCCCTTGCACGCGTTGCTTTTTGTGCATACTTGTTTCATATATGACAGGTTTCTGGAGTGTGGCCCCCCATCCTCAGTCGCTTTTGGTAATTTTTACCTCTTTCACTTTTCAGAGGACCAATTTCTGAAGCCCCGTAATCTCGATTCCTTTCTAGCCATTTTTTCTCTTTTCTTTTTTTCACTATATATACATTTTTTTAAAGGACCGATTTCTGGAGCCTCATAATCTCGATCCCCTTGCACGCGTTGCTTTGTGTCCATATTTGTTTTATATACGACAGGTTTCTGGAGTGTGGCCCCACATTCTCAGTCGCTTTTGGTAATTTTTACCTCTTTCACTTTTCAGAGGACCAATTTCTGAAGCCCCGTAATCTCCATTCCTTTCTAGCCATTTTCTTTTTTTCTTTTTTTCACTACATATACATTTTTTTAAAGGACAGATTTCTGGAGCCTCATAATCTCGATCCCCTTGCACGCGTTGCTTTGTGTCCATACTTGTTTTATATACGACAGGTTTCTGGAGTGTGGCCCCCCATCCTCAGTCGCTTTTGGTAATTTTTACCTCTTTCACTTTTCAGAGGACCGATTTCTGAAGCCCCGTAATCTCGATCCCTTTCTAGCCATTTTTTTGTTTTATTTTTTTTCTCTATTTATACATTTTTTTTAAGGGACCGATTTCTGGAGCCTCATAATCTCGATCCCCTTGCACGCGTTGCTTTTTGTGCATACTTGTTTCATATATGACAGGTTTCTGGAGTGTGGCCCCCCATCCTCAGTCGCTTTTGGTAATTTTTACTTCTTTCACTTTTCAGAGGACCGATTTCTGAAGCCCCGTAATCTCGATCCCTTTCTAGCCATTTTTTTTTTTTTTCACTATTTATACATTTTTTTTAAGGGACCGATTTCTGGAGCCTCATAATCTCGATCCCCTTGCACGCGTTGCTTTTTGTGCATACTTGTTTCATATATGACAGGTTTCTGGAGTATGGCCCCACATCCTCCGTCGCTTTTGGTAATTTTTACCTCTTTCACTTTTCAGAGGACCGATTTCTGAAGCCCCGTAATCTCGATCAATTTCTAGCCATTTTTTTTTTTCTTTTTTTTCACTATTTATACATTTTTTTTAAGGGACCTATTTCTGGAGCCTCATAATCTCGATCCCCTTGCACGCGTTGCTTTTTGTGCATACTTGTTTCATATATGACAGGTTTCTGAAGTATGGCCCCACGTCCTCAGTCGCTTTTGGTAATTTTTACCTCTTTCACTTTTCAGAGGACCGATTTCTGAAGCCCCGTAATCTCGATCCCTTTCTAGCCATTTTTTTGTTTTATTTTTTTTCACTATTTATACATTTTTTTTAAGGGACCGATTTCTGGAGCCTCATAATCTCGATCCCCTTGCACGCGTTGCTTTTTGTGCATACTTGTTTCATATATGACAGGTTTCTGGAGTGTGGCCCCCCATCCTCAGTCGCTTTTGGTAATTTTTACCTCTTTCACTTTTCAGAGGACCAATTTCTGAAGCCCCGTAATCTCGATTCCTTTCTAGCCATTTTTTCTCTTTTCTTTTTTTCACTATATATACATTTTTTAAAGGACCGATTTCTGGAGCCTCATAATCTCGATCCCCTTGCACGCGTTGCTTTGTGTCCATATTTGTTTTATATACGACAGGTTTGTGGAGTGTGGCCTCACATTCTCAGTCGCTTTTGGAAATTTTTTTTACCTCTTTCACTAACTACCAATAAAGGTGACGAGAACAACTAGGAAAAAAACAACCTCCCAGAGCAATTAACAAAAAAGTCAAGAAGAAAAATTTAGGAATAAGTTGACAGGAAAGAATAATTAAAGGGGACAAGAAAATCTACTGATAAAGGTCACAAGAAAAACTAGCAATAAAGCTGACTAACACAAATAAGGCGTTATTCAATTAAAAAAGTCCTAACTTGCTAAGCGTCATGTGCTCTATAGATGTGCATGTGAGAAATTTTAATTGTCTTTCCCAAGCACAACACTGTTTATGCCGATTTTTGTCAACATTAAAATGACTACTGATAATACACAGGAAATAAACAATAAACTAAGCGACCTTAACTACTATGCTCGTAAGTTTAATACTTAAAGACAATAAACATTAAACTCGCGACGTTAACTACTATGCTCGTAGTAGTAGAATGTTGCAGTGTTTTCATGATTGCGAACATCACCTGTAATTCCCTTATCTAATATGGCGTAACACAATCTCTCACAGCATTCCCCTTTGATAATATTCCGATTTACAAATACCAGTGGAATGTTAATACTTGCTAAGGAAATAATTCGCTCGAGTCAAACCCGACTTAGCAAGTGATGGGATAGAAGTGGTGCTATTTTGGTACTACATCTAAAGGGTTGTTGTTGGGTTGTTTTACCTCTGAGCGGCACTTTTTTTGCACACCATGGGCTAAATGGCCAGGTCACATGGACCCCGAAGGCTCAGAGAAGGTTGACGGAGGGGACCCACTGGAAAAGCTGTTGGGAGACATATGGTAGCATCTCGTCAAGACCATCCAGCGTGTTCTTTAACGTGCACAGGGCCACGGCTTAATGTCCCATCTGACGGACGGTGGCCTTTCCAAGCCCTTCGGTGTCCCCTACTGACCGTGGGCAGGGCAGGGAATTTTGCGGAGATAAATCTCCACGCTGACCCAGCTGGGACTCGAACCTGGGAACTACAGATTACGAGCCTGGTGCGCTACCGACTGAGCCACCCCCGCCCCACTACATCTAAATACAAATTAAAATAATTATGAGAGTCTATTGCTATTAAGTAACAATTAATGTGCAGCATGTTTAAATTTATCTTTTCAACATTCTTTAAGCTGACGACTAAATATTGATAAACCATCTTGTTTGACAAATTAAAATAATTAACTGGATTCAATTAAAACATTCTAAAATTTTTAGTTTATTCAATTATTCTAATTACCATTACAACTGCTTCAAAAAAAAAAAGCCTTCACTTCTCAAATAATAATGGCGAAAAATAACTAGCAATGGACCATTAATACTAATAATTAGTCAAATCAACATTATAATTCTAAATTTTTTAAAGTGTTTTTCACAAATCTATTCGTACCTCTTAACTCCTTGCGGTTCATGCCGTCCTCCAATCATTAAATAAGTTCTATCTGAGGAAACACTCAACATGTCTGCCGTCAGCAATGGCTCGATCAGAACGGAAATGTTTAGGAGAAATGCTGGACAATGTTTCACGCAACAGTATCTGTCTCCGTTATTATCGAAAGAAACAGATATTGTTTGGTAGTTTTCTTCTAATGTGACTTCACTCTTTGTTCATCATTCAAAAAATTGCGTTTAAAATTTAACTTTTGACATTTGGTACTCAAATTATTCATTAAAATATTTACAAGTAACCAACTTGAATAAAAATATTTCTTTTCCAATCACCATGTATAAAAATATTTCGTTTCAATCACCATGTATAAAAATATTTCGTTTCGATCACCATGTATAAAAATATTTCGTTTCAATCACCATGTATAAAAATATTTCGTTTCAATCACCATGTATAAAAATATTTCGTTTCAATCACCATGAATAAAAAATTAATTGCATTTTTTATTGAAGGTGGGGGAGGAGTGATTCCCCTCTTCACCTGCCTTTAGTATTTCCCATGACCCTTCTTCGTGAAAGGAATAAACCACGTTATCCGAATATTACATAATTATTACATATATAAAATATATAGGAATATACGGAATATCGCCACTGATTCAGGAAGAGTTCATTTTTTCGTGGGTGTGTGTTTATGTAAGCCTGTGATTTACACAATTTCAATTTATTTACAGAGTAACAGAGTAAATATATTTTACAATGTAAATTCAACTGTGAAGAAATGTTTTGGGGATTTTTTTTTCTAATACAATCACCTAAAACCTGTTTATCAAATTATTCTTTTACTCAGTTTCAATTTCGATTTTGAGATCTTAACGTTTTTGGTTGTTTAAGCAGAAAATCCCTGAACAATGGGTGTTTCGCTAACGAAATTCAAAGAATGTTGGGTAACGATTTTATTACGCTAAAATTGTAAGCATAAATTTCTCAGGGTTAAACAAATAAGGAAACTCCAACTGAAAAGTCCATTAAGAATTTTTTATTAAATTAAAATTTAAAAAAGAAGGTAATATTTCTTAAAATCAACCGCAACAATTTATTTTTTACTCGTTTTTGAAAAAATACCAACTGTTTTCACCTCATCATCAATCTCCGGACGTCTGTCAACGCCTTTGTTTATAGTGATAAACGAAAAATCGTTTTTCATTTGGATATGCATTGGGGTTGGGTTGTTTTACCTCTCAGCGGCACTTTTTTGCACACCATAGGCTAAATGGCCAGGTCACATGGACCCCGAAGTCTCAGAGAAGGTTGGGGGAGGGTTGGGTTGTTTTACCTCTGAGCGGCACTTTTTTGCACACCATGGGCTAAATGGCCAGGTCACATGGACCCCAAAGGCTCAGAGAAGGTTGGGGGAGGGGACCCACTGGAACAGCTGTTGGGAGACAGATGGTAGCCTCCCGTTAAGGCCATCCAGCGTGTTCTTTAACGTGCACAGGTATGGCTCTCCCGCACACGGGCCCACGGCTTAACGTCCGCAAAATTCCCCGCTCTGCCCACGGTCAGTAGGGGACACCGATGGCCCCGGACGGCAGCCTTTCCAAGCCCATCGGTGTCCCCTACTGACCGTGGGCAGGGCGGGGAATTTTGCGGAGATAAATCTCAACGCTGACCCAGCTGGGACTCGAACCTGGGAACTACAGATTATGAGCCTGGCGGGCTACCGACTGAGCCACCCCCGCCCCGGTTGGGGGAGGGGACCAAGTGTAACAACTGTGGGGAGACAGATGGTAGCCTCCGGTCAAGGCCATCCAGAGTGTTCTTCAACGTGCACAGGGTATGGCTCTCCCGAACACGGTGCCACGGCATAACGTCTCATCCAACGGACGGCGGCCTTTACAAGCCCATCGGTGTCCCATACTGACCGTAGGCATGGTGGAGAGTTCTGCGGAGATAAAACTCAACGCTGACTCAGCTGGGACTCGAACCTAGGAACTACAGATTACGAGCCTGGTGCGCTACCGACTGAACCGCCGCCATGGATATGAGTTAAAGAAATATTAAATTTCGTGCTTCCCTAATTTCTCAGTAGTTTTTAATGTCATTCTCTAACGGACAGTGGAAATTTTTGAAAAATGACAAAATTTTAAAAGGTATTGGAAACAATCTGTGTATGCGAGGAATTAAGAATTTGGATCGCGAAATGTGAACATCAAGAACTACGTCTCCACTCCAGGTAGAGGAAATGCAAAATTTTTAAGATATGAATCAATTTTTTTCGCATTTTACAGGTGCTAATATAATTGCCATTTGGATCTTCCTAATCATTTCTTAGTTCGAATTCCCATTATTAGAGTGTGAATAATTCAAAAACTATAAATTAAAATTTTTAAAAACTACCTATCTTTCTATAGGGCTCTAAAAAGCAGAAAACATAATATTTATTTAATACATAATACATCCGGCTGAGGCCCGTAACTAAATTAAAAAAGCAGTTTACTGTGAAGAAGTTGCAAAATTAGATTTAAGTAAAGCTTTTAGTAGGCTAATATATATAAGGCATAAGCTTCTGAAATAAAAAAAGATGCGATGGAAACTGATCAATAGATTACGAGCCTATTACTGCTACTAATTGGCCGGGGTGGGGATTCACGCCCCCTTGAGAATGTTATTAAAGGTAATAGAGTAAAAAATATATTTCGTGCATTGTTTTAAGCATCTGAAACTGACGGGGGAAATTTTCGCACTGCAATGGAAACCGTTTCTTGGCCCCACATCCCCTATTTACATTCAGGTCTGAGCCTGCTACCATTTAATAATTGCTCTCCCAAGTTGTTGTTTTACTCCGAGAGGCACTTTTTTGCACACCATGCGCTAAATGGCCAGGTCACAAGGACCCCGAAGGCTCAGAGAAGGTTGGAGGAGGGGACCCACTGGAACAGCTGTTGGGAGATGGTAGCCTCCCGTCAAGGCCATCCAGCGTGTTCTTTAACGTGCACAGGGTATGGTTCTCACACACACGGTACCACAGCTTAACGTCCCATCCGACGGACGGCGGCCTTTCCAAGCCCATCGGTGTCCCCTACTGACCGTGGGCAGGGCGGGGAATTTTGCAGATAAATCTCAATGCTGACCCAGCTGGGACTCGAACTTGGGAACTGCAGATTATGAGCCTGGCACGCTACCGACTGAGCCACCCCCCATTCAGATTGGTATACATGCTCAGCACCAGGACCCTCTTTGGTTGACCAATACTCAGCAGGGTAGAAAAAAATAGTCCAGATCAGTAGGCCACACTAATCTGGCAGCTCTTCCGTTCCCTTCTACAAAAGAGTATTCTTTTGAAAGGCACTAACAGTCTGCACAAGGCAGGGTCAGACTTTAGGTGCTAGGCCTGGCCGGTTCTGTGCATCACCACATAGGATAGGTGCATAGCCTCTCCTTCCTGTTATAACTCTATGTTAATGGGAAGTTAACTTGAAATCTATAACTTCTAAAATAATTATTTTTATAATGGGGCTGAAGATAAATGAAAGATCTCAATCAAATTTAACTAAATATCAATTTAGTTATATAGAGTTACTGAAGCTGGAATATTTAATAACAGAATATCAATGCTAAGAAACTTATGCAAAATTTATGAATATTGAGATTACGCAAACTTCTAAAACATACGCTTTACGGATCGAAAAAACACTTAAGAATTTACCTCAAAGGTTAAAACTTGTGATTATCACTGCTGTTGTTAAATAACCAACCTTACACAAAGCTTTAAATATCAAGCGATTATAGCCGAAATTCCAGATTTCATTGAAATCTTTCCTTCAGTCACATTTTGCTGTAGAAATCTTTGAATATCAGAACTTCGAAGTTAGCTTTCAGTTGCTATAACGTAAAATGTATCTTTTGCAAACCAGTATATATTAAATTTATTGATTTTTTTTTTATTGACCGCGTTTTGCATTACAAGGGAATATACACTCTTAAACTTTGAAATTCCACCATCCAGATGAAGTGGATGGATTTTCATGAAAATCAACATGTGAGTGTAGGTCAGTAATATTATTTTTCATGACAAATATAGACTTTCCTGGACCGATGAGGTTACAGCTAACTGGAATAAGGAATGCAATGTCCTTCACCACTGAATTGCTATTTCAGATAGCTCTAACCCCATGCTGGTCCAGGCAAGCCTAACATTGGCATACAATAATGGGACAGTCTGTGAAATAGATGGCAAGCCCACAGCCTTGCATCTACCAGTCTCCTGACAATTGTCTTGGTCATGATGGGAACTTCCATGGCAGCAATTAAATTCATGATGTACCTAGTGGTTGTGTCTGCTACCACCTTTTCCAATGGATCATGCAATTCACCTGTGCTGTTGTCTGACAATGCCCAATCTGGGCAATGACTCTGAGTACCTTCTTGAGATAATTGGAACCAAAAATGTCCAACCATCCTTGCAGCTCACATGTATTGAGAGAAACATGGGTAGACAAACCGGCCGAACACAACCTTACAATCCAACCACGCTGAAACTTGTCCAGTTGCTGCTATGATTGGTTAAATGAAGAAGTTCTATACTTTGTCCATTGGCTTAGCAGCTCAGCTTCTTTTCCTTGTGATATATATTTCCATGACAAACATATGCAATGTGTTTGTCATGGAAATGTAATCATTTGCATATATTACTACCCTGCACTCACATGTTGATTTGCATGCAAATCCATCTGGTCTTTCTGGGTGGTGCAATTTAAATGTCACAGAATGTATGTGAAATTGTCACTATATCAGTGACGTTTTTTAAGCACTTACCTAACCCTGTAATTAAGGCCCATGTTATAAGTGAGGACTTATATCATGGGCCAATTTACAGAGGTAATCAGCTTTATAATTTTCCAATAACAAGTTTTATACAGTTCACAAGGACAATCATTTTAAGAGTGATAAACATCTTTTCAAAGTTAATGCACAGATTTCAATGTGCAAAAATCCATACCAAGTATCAAACACACAAATGAAACAAATAAACATATATCTCGGTTAACATTTTATTATAAATTATAACATGTTGAACATTATAAAAAACTAAAACGTCATACTATAGTATTAAACATCTTTTCAAACGTTTTTGTTAACATTGAAGTAAGTACATATTCAGTAAGGCCAGAAAAATGACTATATTTTAATGCATTATTATTATTCAATAATTTGTTCTGAAAAGGAAATAACGTTGCAAACATCTTGCCTTTATCACCTACACACAAGCATAATAAAGAGCGAGTAAAACGTAAAAAAATAATATCCGCAGATTCAACTGTGAAATCATTACTGAATTAATCATTTTACTGTACGATTTAACATATTTTCAGATATATATTCAGATATGTGGAATTTCTACACTAAGCGTGCATTTCTTCAAAGTTACAATTTATGAAACTATCAAGCACTTATTTCATGGGTGTCGAACTTTCACAGGGTATGGCCAAATCATCGAGCACATGCATTGTGGCCTATTCACCGAATTCATTCACACCGTAGGGAATACTGTACAGATTGTTACTTAGACCATGGCACGAGTTTATTTCTTGTTTTCAAAAAATAAAATGCTTACCTACCCAATGCAAATGTGAAATTGCTTTATTTTCCTTACTAGGGAACAGTTCAATTTTTTAGGCAAAAAAATTGGAAAAAAATACAAGATACAACTTTTTTTTGGAAGAAGTACATTAGTAAGCAAACATGTACATCGTATTAATGAAAAACACATGAAACAAAATTATACAACCGAATTGTTTTAAGTTCGTGCTTCAGTTCAGTAGTAGGAAATAAAAATTTAAACTGCAATTATAAGTTTTGGGTGCAGCTCGTTTCAAACAAACACATAGCCATGGAAACCATGAGCTCACATAGTCAAACGATGATTGCCTCTATTATACACAAATGAGTATCTACGGGGCAGTTGTGGGGGTTCAAACCTCACCTTGTCAATATATATATATTTTGAGAGAAAAAAATTCATATTAAACTAACATATTCCATCTTGTATCATTTAAATTATGGAATGAGTTGTTTTACCTCTGAATGGCACTATTTTGCACATAATGGGCTAAATGGATGGCCAGGTCACAAGGATCCCAAGGGCTCAGAAAAGATTTTGGGAAGTGCCAACCACTAGCAGACAGATGGAAACCTCCTGTCAAATCCATCCAGTACAGGCCTGGATATAGAAATAAATAAAAGAAAGAGGACCAATATCTAGCAAAAATCAACAGAAACACCGTCGAGGAAAGTGTGAAAAGTGTCAACACCGAAGATCTAAAGCATTATCACCAGAAAGCTTTATGCAAATCGAAGCAACTGCAGGTAGACAATGAGTGGTGAAGGTCATGAAACGATATAAATAACACATGATACTGAACTCTGTTAATCAGTATTATTCTTGTTCTTCAGATGGGGAAAGGCAAAGACCAAATTGCAATGGCCAGACAATTGGGTCGGAGCATTTCTGAGATGGCAAGGCTTGTGAAACTCACGGGCAGCCGTGGTTAGTACCATCAAAAAATTCCGAGGGAAAAACCACAAACTGTCGGTAAGACGTAGGCTGACCACAGCTCATCAATGCTAGAGATGAGTGAAGGCTATCCCATATGTTAAGAACCAACAGAAGGGATACTGTGATGCAACTCGCCTGTAATTTGAATGCTCGTAATGGGAGTAATATGTCACAACACACAGTACATCGAACCCTGCTGAAAATGGGTCTGCGTAGCCACAGGCTGCTCCGAGTGTCCATGCTAACCTCAGTTCACTGTTGATAGCATCTATAATCCGCACATGAACATCAAAACTGGGCCTTAAATGATTGGAAGAAGTTTGTCTGCTATGATGAATCTCGTTTCTTGTTGCACCATGTGGATGGCTGGGTATGTGTGCGTCATTCAACTTTTGGGGAAGTGTTAGCACCAAGATGCACCATGGGACGAAAAGTAGCTGGTGGAGGAAGGAGCAAGCTTTAGGCAATGTTCTGCTGGGAAACCCTGGGTCCAGTCATTCATGTGCAGGAAGCTATGTTGTCTACCATCTACCTAAACATCATTGAAGACCAGGCACATCTTTTCATGGTAATGGTATATCCCTCTAATAGTGCCTTCTTTCAGCAGTATAAAGTGCCATGCCACACTGCCTAGATTGTTCGAGAATGGTTGGTGGAACATAAGGAAGACTTCCAGGTATTGTTCTGGCCTCCAAATTCCCCAGACATCAATCAAATCGCGCATCTGTGGTTTGTGTTAAAACAACATATCCGATCTGTGGCGGCTCAACCATGTAGCTTACAGTTAAAGGATCTGTTGGTAATGTTGGTACAGATACCACAAGACACTTATAGAAATCTTGTAGCATCTATGCCTCGCCAGGTTGGGTTGTTTTACCTCTGAGCGGCACTTTTTTGCACACAATGGGCTAAATGGCCAGGTCACATGGACTCTGAAGGCTCAGAGAAGGTTGGGGGAGGGGACCCACTGGAACAGCTGTTGGGAGAGATGGTAGCGTCCTGAAGGCCATCCAGCGTGTTCTTTAACGTGTACAGGGTATGGCTCTCCCACACATGGCGCCAAGGTTTAACATCCCATCCGACAGAAGGCAGCCTTCCAAGCCCATCGGTGTCCCCTACTGACAGTGGGCAGGGTGGGGAGTTTGGCAGAGGTAAATCTCAACGCTGACCCAGCTGGGACTCAAACCTGGGAACTGCAGATTACGAGCCTGGCGCGCTACCAACTGAGCCACCCCCGCCCCAACCCCACCAGGTAAGAACTGTTTTGGCAGCACATGGAGGACCAACATCATATTAGGCAGGTGGTCATAATGTTTTGGTTCTTCGATGTGTATATATATATATACACACAGGGGTGGCCAAAAGTCAGCCGACAGTTGTATAGATTAGGTTATGTTATGGTTAAGTTTATCTAATATAATCTTTATATTTTCAGATATTAAAATAAATATCAAATAATGAAAAAGCTTACAACAGCTCAGAGTTTTCATCAATGAGAATTATTGGAAAACAAGAAATGCTGAAAGGGTAAAAGAAGAGTAGGAAGAATACGGAAAAAAAATGAACCACACAGGGAAACAGGTTATAAATTGTTATAAATTAAGAGATAGGTTCCACAAACATGGAACTGTTGCTGACCTGCAACACTCAGGAAGAGCACATTCTGTCAGAACCACTGAAAATGCTGATATTATGGCTGCTGCTCTGACACAAAGTCCACAGAAGATTGCTAAACTGAACATCTCTAAAATCTCTTTAAGAAGAATAATAGATTATTTCAGTTTCAAACCTTATCAGCCTCACTTGATCTATGGTCTTCTATGTAGATGATGTTGCAAACAGAAGACTCCAAATGTTTGAACTCTTTATTAACCAGCATATAAATTCAGAGTTAATGAACAAGATCATATATCCGATGAAGTCTCCTTTAAATTAAATAGAAAAGTCAACTGCCACAATTGTGTGTATTACTCCGTAGACAACCCCAATATTACATGGGAAAAACAACTAAACCCACAAGGAGTAACTGTCTGTGGTGTGATATCCACTGAAGGATTGATTAGACTGTACTTTTTTTAGGACAGTTACAGGTGAAAATTACTATCACATGTTGGACTCATTTAGAATTAAAAACAGCAATCCAGTCTGAATTTGAAAAAAATCAATGCAAATAAAGAATTGTGTTAGAGAATATGCTATTCAGTAATAAAGAGAATGAAAAAATGTGTTGGAGTGGATGGCTTATATTTTGTACATCTGTAGGCTATTCAATTTCAAGTTCAATTTTACTTTCAATAAATTTGAACAAAAATACCTACTACGCAGAAGGCATCTGCATCTGGTTCCCAGCCAGGACCCCTCCTATGCTCAGCTCAAGACAAAATAAGCTATCTCCACGGTTGTCAAATTCTTCAACAACCTAAGCCTCACTCTTTCTTCCGATAAGATTATGGCCATGGTTCTCACGAAGAGACGCCTTCTTCCCACCTTCCCTGGCCTCATGCTTGGGCCAGACCACATCAAGGTCGTCAAACAGCAGTCCTGGACAACAGGCTGACTTGGGGACCTCACATCCAGCATCTTAAGACAGTTGCCACAGCGCATAGAAATATACTGTCTTTCCTTGCTGGTACCCATTGGGGTAGTTCCTGCAAGACCCTCCTGGTCATGTATTGGCACGTGATCATCTCCCACATCAACTACAGTGGTCACCTTCTGGGTTGTTGGGTTTACCTCTGAGCGGCACTTTTCTGCACACAATGGGCTAAATGGCCAGGTCACATGGACCCCGAAGGCTCAGAGAACGTTGGGGGGAGGGGACCCACTGGAACAGCTGTTGGGAGACAGATGGTAGCCTCCCGTCAAGGCCATCCAGTGTGTTCTTTAACGTGCACAGGGTATGGCTCTCCTGCACACGGGGCCACGGCTTAACGTCCCATCCGACGGACGGCGGCCTTTCCAAGCCCATCGGTGTCACCTACTGACCGTGGGCAGGGCGGGGAATTTTACGGAGATAAATCTCAACGCTGACCCAGCTGGGACTCGAACCTGGGAACTACAGATTACGAGCCTGGCGCGCTACCGACTGAGCCACCCCCGCCCCAAGGTCACCTTCTGAGTAATGCCTCTGCTTCACTGCTGAGCAAGTTGGCCACTATACGCACTATATCTCTGCATCTCTGTCCTAACACAGCAAATACGTCAGTTATAGCAGAGGCTGATGATGTGTCTTTCTGCCTGCACTGCAAGACAGATATTCTGTGTCATCTCACGAGACTCCATTCCCTCCACTTTAACCATGAGCTTCTCAGGAAGTTGCAAGACAGGCCAGCCTGCCATCGCCGTATCTGTCACTGACTTTTATGACTAAGTCATTCCTGATAGCTCCACTGCTGCAGCACACTCTTCCCTGACCTTCCTCCACCCTGGAAGAACAGTGATCTTTTGATCAATGCCACTGTCCCGTCTCTAGGTCTAAAGAGCAATTCAGATCTAGTGGCCATCAGGCTTCTCTCCACCTCTCATGCCATTGCATGATATGAGAGATGTACTGAAGTCTACACTGACGGATCTGTTGACCAGGCTATGTGCTGCCTCTGCCTTTGCCGTCTCCAATATGGGCATCACCAGAGGTTTCTGTCTCCCGCATCTCACTTCCTCCACCAGTGCGGAGCTTCATGCGATCCTTAAAGCTGCACTTTACATCCTCAGCCACAAGAGTGGCAACTTTATCATTCTCTTCGACTCCAAGTCAGTCTTGGAAGCTCTCCAGAAACGAGACAGCAAGAGCTGCAATCCCTTCCTCATTCAGAAAATCGTGCAGACATGTTAAAAGGTTACATCTGTCTGAATCACGGTTCATTTCCAGTGGATCCCCTCCTATGTAGGAATGCCTGGCAATGAGCTTGCTGGTCGTACGCAAAGGAGGCGCTTGAGAATCAGAGGTATGTATCTAATTACCCTCTCTCAGCGACTGCAAGAGTTCTGTCTCACAACTGATGAACCAGTACAGTCTTACCCAGTGGCAGGACAGCAGCTGTTCCTCATTGAGGTAACTGGTTGATCCTTCTCTCACTTCTAACCTTGGTAATCTCCGCAGATCTGAGGAGACCCTCCTTCATCGTCTTCAAGTTGGTGTCATCTACAGCAACTCTACGCTTCACACTTTCGACAGAGCTTACAGTCCAAACTGTGCCACTTGCAGCACACCTGAGACTGTATCACATGTTCTGCTCAACTGCTCCTGCTATAATGCCGAAAGAGAAGCTTTGTTTTGGAAGCTTCATGCTATTGGAACCACCGACTACTCCACCAGCTCCCTTCTTGGTAATCACCACAATGTGAAGCTGCACAAACGCACTTCCCTTCAGAATAGTCACTAATTTCTTTCAGAAGATTGGCCTCTTCTGCAAGGTCTAATGTTCTCTTTTTTTTCTTCTGATTAGTACTCTTATTAGCTTCAAGAGATAGCTGAGAGGTAGTTTCTTCTGCCTCCACTATCTTGCCCTTCTGTTGTGACTAGTGTAGGGAAACCTTTATTGGAGGCTAATTTAATCAAAACTTACAACACCTTGAATGTTGAAGAGTGAATTTTGGTGTTTAAATGGCACAAAGGCAGCATTGCAGATGTGTTAATGTGTCAGAAGTTTTGTTATGTGTGGGGAAATTATATTTTAAAATCCCAGGATCGTTCTTTGACAAAGATTGTTAAGAAAGTCTATAACTTGTATTTCGGATGTCATGTTGGAGATCAGGACAAAACATGGGCTCCACATGTTTGCTACATTTTGTGCTTTGTTGGCCTCAGTGAATGGTTGAAAGGTAAGATAAAATTCATGCCCTTTGCAGTTCCAATGGTTTGGTGTGAGCCAACTAGTCACTTGCATAATTGTTATTTTTGTTTAACTAAAGAGTCAGGCTTTTCAAAATAGAACAAAAGCAAAATACAATATCCAAATGTGCCTTCAGCCATAAGACCTGTTACTCATGGAGAATTCCTATTATACCAACTGGGAGAAGATGCATTCACATTCATCAGAGGAAGACTTTGAGGCACATACAGATCCTGATCCTACATAAAACCTTAAAAAGTTAGATGAGCCTCATCTGATTCAGCAAAATGAACTAAATGATCTTGTTCAAGACCTAGGACTTTCCAAACAACAAGCTGAGGTTTTAGGTTCAAGACTTCAAGAGTGGAATCTTCTGGTCAAGGGTCCAGAGTTTCTCTGTTCAGAAAGAGAAATTTGGCTTTATCTTCTTAATACGAGATGCAAGATGGTTTGTGTTTCTGCAGATATTTTAGGGCTGATGGAAGAAATTGGAATAACTCACAATCCTAAGGAATGGTGTCTATAGATTCGCCAAAAATAGATTCGTCAAAATTCAGCTTAAAAGATGTCCTTTTGCATAAAGGAAACCAAAAACCTTCCATTCCAGAGACACACACTGTGGGAATGAAGGAAACTTATGAAAGCATGGAAAAAATACTCACTGCTACAAAATATGACCAGTTTAAGTGGACAATATGTGGTGACCTAAAAGTCATCTCTCTGCTGCTCGGGCTTCAAGGAGGCTTTACAAAATTTTGCTATTTTCTGTGTTTGTGGGACAGCAGGGCCAGAAAGGAACACTACAAAAGACTGGCCCAAAAGAGGTTTTTATTCCCGAAAAGAGTTATGTGAGGTATAAGCCTTTAGTTAACCCCTCTGATGTTCTGCTCCCACCACTACACATCACACTGGGGCTTATGAAAAACTTTGTAAAGGCTATGGAAAAAAACTGGTAAAAGGTTTTTGCACTTGAAGGCAAAATTTCCAAAACTAAGTGATGCCAAACTCAAAGAATGAGTCTCTGTTGGTCCTCAGTTCAGGAAGTTACTTCGTCTTCGAAGAAAAAATGAATATGAAGGAGTGTGCTACATGGAAATCCTTCACATCTGTGGTCCAGGGTGTTCTGGAGAATCACAAAGAGGAAAACTACCATCAACTCATTCAAGATCTTCTCAAAAACTATGAAAATCTTGGCTGCTGAATGTCTTTGAAGATCCATTTCTTACACTCGCATCTCGACTTCTTTCCCAAGAACTTAGGAGCTATCAGTGATGAGCAAGGGGAAAGATTTCACCAGGACATCTGACCATGGAGGAGATATACCAAGGCAGGTGGGACCCAGCAATGATGGGTGACACTGATGGTTCTTGCAGAAGGAAGATACCTCAGCACATAAAAGACAAAAATGAACTTCTTGTAAGTATAAAAGATCCTTACCCATGTTTTCTTATTTTGCATTTCAATATTATTTCATTTGTTACTTTATATTCAGTGGTCTATAACTATGATGTTTCTAATTTTATTTTACTGCAATCATGTAATTAATGAGTTTTAAGTTGCAATTTAATATAATAGTTGCATTTATTTTCATTTCCCAGATAGGCATATTCATTAAAATTTGAAATACATTAATCTGTAATTTAAAAAACTGTATGTCCTGCAGATTTTTCACAGCCATATTTGATGAATTCAGTACCCCAAAATTAGTTAAAAACATCCTATTTGACCAATGTTATAAAAAAAAAAGCTTCAATTTGTTGTCTAGTGTTATCACAAATGGCTAGCAGGTGTTTGTGGAGGCATAGTGTACTTGTTGTTTACTTGATACTGTGCTATTTTTCAAAAACATTATTCTTAATATTTAACATAAAGAAAAAGTTTTCATCTCTTATTCGCTGTGTCAATTACGTATAAGAAAACTCTATAAGAAAAAACGTGATAATTAAGAAACTGAACTGCCAGGAGGCTGTGCCAGTAGCCAATGAGTAAACAAGTACAGTGCAGAAAGTCCTTACTGGCCATCTTTGACTACTATACAAAGAGGAGATTCCCAAACTATGGTGGAAACAACTTACATAAGTGGTGTCACAGTAGGTTCCCTAACACAACAGGAGAATACCAAAAATTATATCAATAATACTGTCTTAGACGTTAATTTCTAAGCTGTCTGTGACTTCAGAAAGTTTAGGTTTGTCTATTGTTTCTCTTCCTTGTTTTCATCAGTGTCTAGTTCTTCCAAATTTTATCTTTAGTTAACTTTATTATTTTCCTATTAGCATTGGTGGTTCCACTAAAAAAGGTCCAACATCACATTAATGGTAGGTTATGACTTTTCATCAACAAAACAGTTTTTCTGAGGGGTAGATGTCTATCTCCTCAATCAAGGTCCACAGAATCAAGATTTTTCAGTACTTCGAGAATGTCTGCCTTAAAAGATAGAATTTGTCAGAACTCAAAAATTTTGGAAACATCACTAGTAGAATTTTCTTCCGGTTGAATATTAGCACTGCTTTTTGACAACTGCTTCCACTAGCCTCTGAAAATAGCACTTCATCACAGAAATACTGTATTTTTATTGGACCACTGTTCATGAATTTTCATCAATGAAAACATTAACAAAATTTACCAACTCCTCCCAAAACATATACTTTCAAAATCCTGGCTACACACCAATATATCAAATCAACAAATTTAACCCATGGGCCTTTCATCAACCTCACCCAATAACCCAATGCATTTCATACACTTAACAAAAGGCACTAACAATACTGAAAATAGTTACAGCTATTGAGCTTTGTGACTCTCGTCAGTTTACAAGTATAGTTGATAGCTGCTACTTCCCATAAAGTTTATCCACAGAAAAGGTTTTCAACCTTTCAGAAAACCACTCATCAGATCATATAAGAGAGTAATTAGACTTCACCCAAGGAAAAAAATATAAATATTGTGATTAATGAAGAAATCATACTTTTAATGAACAAAAAGTAAGTTTTTTTCAAATTTGCAATAATAATAATATTTGTGTAATCACACGTTATTTATTTACAGATAATATTTTCAGTATTTTTTAATTGAAACGTTTTCCATCTTTTGTTATTAATAAAAGTTGCAAATAACTTATCACTTTTATTCTTTCAATCTAAAATATAAAAAAAGCTTAAAAATTATCACTTTATTATTGTGGCACTCATAAGAAAAATACAGATCATATTTTGCAAATGCAGGTAGTTTTCGATTTGCATAGTTAATGTTTTACTAGAAACTACAGTGTAAATCAAATTTTCACAAAACGAGGAATATTTTCCCATATAAAAAAACTGAAATGTCCAGATTAGGGAGAGTGCATTTCTATATAGCCTATTCAAAATATTCCATCCCAACTTCTGAAAAATACCCCCTCAAGCAGCTGCTTGCCACAGAGGTCTGATAGGAGCCTGGCAGTTTAATACATCATACAGAATGTCTATGAGGAAAGTGAGACTTCTACAGAAAGACAACACAAACATCCATGCCTTACCTGGGTCCAAGCACAATAACCAGTCAGTCATTGGATAGCAGTCTGATACAAATGAACACAATATAAAAAAAAAAGAAAAAAACTTGCATTATATGAGTCATTAAAGAAATGCATTAAAATGAACTTCGTTGAAAATTCTACAGAAAGACAATACAAACATCCATGCCTTACCTGGGTCCAAACACAATAACCAGTCAGTCATTGGATAGCAGTCTGATACAAATGCACACAATATAAAAAAACTTGCATTATATGAGTCATTAAAGAAATGCATTAAAATGAACTTCGTTATAAATGTTTCATATTTGACATTCTCTAAATGTTTCTTACTACATAGCATTAACTGGATTCTCAGATACTTAGGTGTAGGTACTTCTTATTACAGGAATCCCACAGTTGGATTGCTTTACCTCTGAGTGGAACTTTTTTTGGCACGATGGGCTAAATGGCCAGTTCACATGAGACCTGAGGACTCACAAAAGGTTGGGGGAAGGGGACCCACCATACAGTTGTTAGGAGACAGATGGAAGCCTCCATTAAGGTCATCCAGTATGTTTTTTAACATGCACAGAATATGGCTTTCCTGCATATGGTGCCATGGCTTAATGTGCCATCCATGGAGGTCAACCTTTCCAAGCCCATCAGCGTCCCCTTTCGACCAAGGGCTGGGTGGGGTTTCTCACACTGGCACAGTTGGTATTCAAACCTGGGAAGTAAAGATTATGAGTGTGGCATGCTATGAACTGAACCACCCCTGCCCCCAAGAATCCCATGGTTTTGCATTTGGATATACACAAGTATGAATTTAAAAAAAGTCATTATTAAAAAATTAAGAATTAAATTTTAATTGCTTCTTTGTCAGCTGTATTTGTGTCTGTCAATATGGGACTTGGGATTTTACCATGCAAAATGGGGCAGTCCCACACAAATCAGGTCATCTTGTAACTTTGGGACAACCAGAATGGGAGGTGACTGATGAGACAAGATGTGTGCACTTGTCATACAAAGTTGGCAATGAGTTGTGAGCTTCTACTATTTTTTTTTTACAAAGCGTGTGTTTTATTAACAGAGTGGGAGGATTTGTACTTTAAGAGTACATTTCAAACTATGTAAATTTTTGGACTGCAGAATTTCGAAATAGGCCTAATTTAATAAGCCATGTAAATACAAATTCACATAAATAAAAACCGTGCAAATCAAGACCTACCAATATAAAAAAAAATTTCACATCTGAAGTGCTCTAAAGCAATGGTTGTCAACTTGACTTACTCATCTTTTGAGATGACTATGGTATAAGATTAAAGGTTCTATTGTGTAACAGAATTACATCACAAATTATAACAGCATTGGAATGGTATCAAGTTTTAAAACAAATTACACAAACTATTTTCACTGTTAGTTTCTTTTCAATTACATCTAATAACAAAAATTTCAATAACTCCAAGTATCTATTAAAAACCAATTTAAAACATTCCAAAATAATAAAATCACAGTTCATACTAATGCAAAATATCTTAACTCTGTAAATGATGCACTACAAATGAAATGATTTAACATTCTAATGCCAACTTTATTTCAATAACTTCAGCATACTTTTTTCCCCAACTGCAACATGCCACTTTTATTATTGCAACATGCATTGCTAACATCTGTATATGATACCAAAAACCAACTAATTAAATAACAATCCCATTTCTTAAGCAAACATACCATATTTTCAAAGGAATAAAGAACATGAAATAGGAAAAACAGCTGACAAAATATTTCTGTGAAGTAAATGAACCAAAATAAATTCTACACCTCATAAGGTATGAAAGCATTTTAACTTAAAATTTCTAATATAAAACATATATATATATAATTTTATAGTATGATATTAACATTTCACCTTTGGTCTCAATTTCTACATTCTATAACAATTAATAATGAAAGTTCAGAGTCCTCAAAAATGTATAAATAAGGTGGTGTAAAACTTTGTTTTTAAAGTTTCAATGTAATGTTAACCCTAGAACTAGTGCAATTTACTTAGAGTTGGTGCTACTAATCGGGTTGAAAAGACTGTTCAACATTTCCTCATAAAGCCTGTTTCTTATAATTTGAATGAAGAAAATGTTGAATGTGAGCTGAGCTTAACTAGACAAGGATCAAGAAATTAAGTGGGAAAAAAGAGCAACTGAAAAGCACCTGAACACCATTCCAGTATGTTTTTAAACCCATTTCACTGGGCAGTCCATCTGAATCCTATTTGCTCCACTTGATTCAACCCTAAATATACCCTCATTAAACCGAAAAACAATCATTTTCATTTCACTTTCTTCAGCTTAACTGAAAAGTATTGCAAAAAAAGCATGAGTATTTTTAAGATACAAGGTTGGGTTGGGTTCCTCTGAGTAGCACTGTCGTAAACTCAACTGCCAAGTGGTATGCAGTACTGGACGTGAGGCTGCATATACATATTTTAGACGAATTTGATGAAATATTACTCCTTTCTGGTTTCTTTTTTTAATCAGACTCGAAACCACTTTACTTGAGTAATAATAACAAAACACTTTATTTTTCCTTCGTGAAGATACACAATAAGTACACAATTAAAAGGACCTTAATGCTCAGAAATTAATTAAATATAACTTAAAATTCTCTGTTGTTGAGCAATAAAATTTTAAAGCTTATCCTTCAAACTATTTGCATGTTATGTTTCAAACTATTTGCATTGTTATGTTTTTAGGAGAAAACTCAGAAGCTTTTCAGAAGACTGGCACTTTTCAGTGCTCCATCTTCAGTGAAGTGACGTTGCTGATGTAGTAAACAACGGAATTATCCGGCAAATGTAAGGGAAATTGGTATATGCCCGATTTTTCAAGTAGGCTAAATTTGTCTCTGTCCCTTTTGATTTATTTCTTCAGATTTGGAGCTGGGCTGAAAACAATTTTGACGTTTTGGGCTTTGAGTAATTTGCGGACTGATTCGCATTGGGCAGGAATATAAGAAATAGGTCTGGCAAAGGTTGTATGTTCAGGGTCGGTGATTGGGAGGAAAGCCGAATCTCTTCTGTTTTTGTTTCTATATTTGCTGATTAATTTGTCCATTGTTGTTGAGTTGTAGTCATGGGAAGCAGCAATGGAAATGAATGTTTTGAATTTCTTTTTCAAGCAGCTGCTCGTTTGAAGATACGGCAAAGGCCTTATGGGTGAGGGAACAGCAGGCTGCAATTGTGTACGCCCATGGGGTGCACGAGTCCATGCAAATGATGGAGGAGACATAGGTAGGCTTTCAGTATACTGATGTCATCAAGGCTCCTGCATCATCTTTTTGAATGAAAACATCTAAATAGGGGATGGCACTGCCATTTTCCTCCTCCTTTGTAAAACGCATTGTACGATATATTTTGTTGGCATAGTCAATGAAGCAGTTTAATTGCTCATTACTGTCATTCCAAATTAAAAATATATCATCGACAAAATGACACCAGAAGAAGGGTAAATTGCTGCCGAGTTGAATAAATTTTTTCTAGCTCTTGTAGGACAATCTTGGACAGAATGCTAAAAAGGGCTGAGCCCATGGGGACTCCTGAGTTCTGCCTGCAGATTTGGTTACCGAACTGGAAAAAGTTGTTTTCAGTGACAAGTTTTAGAGCCTCATGAATGGCATTGACTTCAGGAAGGGAAAATTTTTGTACAAAATAACATGGCAGCATCAAAAACTGGAGTGGATGAAAATAAGTAAACTATGTCAAGTATGACTAATTTGTTGTTGGGAGGAATGGACAGATCCTTGAGTCTGTTGAAAAATTCCACCGTCAACTTTATAGAAAATAGGTGATCACAAATGAAGAAGGACATATGTGCACCCCATGGGAAACAAAATTGCAGCCTTCCGTTCCCTCACCCATAGGGCCTTCACTGTATCTTCAAATAAGCAGTTGCTTAAAAAAGAAATTCAAAAAATACATTCCTGAGTCCTATGGCTTCCACCCAACAACAATTGAAAAGCTAATCAATAAATATAGAAATGAACACAGAAAAGATTCAGCTCTCTTACCAATCACTGACTCCGAACATGCAACCTTTGCCAAACCTATTTCTTACGTTCCTGTCCTATGCAAATCAGTTCACAAATTATTCAGAGCCCAAAATATCAAAATTGTTTTCAGCCCAGCTCCAAATCTGAAGAAATTAATCAAAAGGGTCAGAGACAAATTTAGCCTACTTCAAAAACTGGGCGTATACCAATTTCCCCTACATTTGCCGAATAATTCCGTTGTTTACTACAACAGCAAAACCATACGTTCTTTACAATAGAGGTTCGCAGAGTACCAAACTGATGTCAGCCAAAACAAGCTAATGATGTCCGCGGCCGAGCTAGCAGTACAACACATGGCAACAGTAGAATGGAAGCACGCCACACTGCTTGCACGTGCATCCACTTTCTATGGAACCACAGTCTGTGAGGCTATTGAAATAATAATTGTCCATCCCCACCTGCAACCAAGACACTGGAATCGCCCTTCGTGACATATGGGAAGAAGCTCTTTGTCTAAACAGCTCTAACGTCACTTCACTGAAGACAGAGCGCTGTCATTGCTCTGAAAAGCTTCCGAGTTTTCTCCTAAAACTTTTAACATGCAAATAGTTTGAAGGATAAACTTTAAAACTTTATTGCAAATGACAGAGAATTTTAAGTTATTTTTAAATACACAGTAAATTACTCTGCCAGAGATTACTATTCTCTGTGCAAGTTTCTAGCTAATTTTCTACTTTTTACAAATTATACCTGGCGCCCATACATAGGATCGCCAGTGTTGACCTCACTGAGCACGGTTATCCCACAGACTGCACTTCAAGTTCTCTTTTTCATTGTTCATAGCCAAGGTTTCCTTTTGTCCCTTCTGCCCTCACTATCTGGCCTGTCCAGCTTTGCTTGTGCAATCAGCATGGCAGAGCTAATTCTCAGGGAATGCAGGTAGGGCACGATCTTCCCTGCTCCTGTAGATATGGAAAGGGGGAGGGGGAAGAGATGCATATTGTCCCAGCTGATCTGGTCGATCCTGACAGGCACTTTTTTTGCACACAATGGGCTAAATGGCCAGGTCACAAGAACCCTGAATGCCCAGAGAAGGGGGAGAGGAGATCCACTGGAACAGCTGTTAGGAGACAGATGGTATCCTCCATCAAGGCCATCCAGCGTGTTCTTTAACATGCACAGGGTATAATTCTCCCGCACATGGGGCCACGGGGTAATCAATATATAATATAAAGTATATATTATACAATGTTTAAAAAAAATGTTCTATGTAGGTAAAATACAATACAGATAGTGATAGGAAACTTTATTTAAAACAATATTATGACTGGAGAGTAAACAATAGCACATAAGATATTTTCATTCAACTGTTTTTATGTGCATGTTCAACACCACAACCCAGTAAAAAACATTAAATACATAGTCTATATGATTTAAAAAATTATTTGCTCATGTTAACTTCGAGCACAAAGTAACAATGAATATTACTTATTGGATTTGTAAGTTTTTTTTATAAATGCTACGTAATGTTCTTTACATATACCTTCTTCACAGAATTCTCTTTTTTCTTTCCTGTCAAACTTTCTAATTACACAATAAACATTGTCATTGTTTGGTCTGACGTTCTCTACTAGGATCTGGTTTTGTTGATGGTTATTATCTTTTAAGAGTAAATTCTTTTCCCAATTCAAATGAAAACTTAGCTTTTAAAATAGTTTTATAGAAAAAATATGTGATTTATTGATTTTTATGTCAACAGGTAACTCCGTGTATTTACTATTGATTGATTATTTCATTAATAATGCTTTAGCATGAGTGACTTTCTTACTCGAATCTTATTCAGAGTAACACTGGAAAAAGAAATTGCCTTCCCTGGTCATAGATGTCACCATGGGCGACAAGTTCAAGTAGATTTATAAGTCACATTAATGTATAAATGAAGGAGCTAGTGTTAGTGGTTAGAACATTCTGGCATTAATCTGGAGAGATGTGGGTTTGAGTCCATGCATTGGGAAACTTATTTTTTCCACAAAACTATTTATTGACTTCTATGTCAAAAGATAGCTCTATGCATTTACTATTGATTGACTTTTTTTACTTAATTCAAAGGATATAGGGTCATGTAAATTATAAAAATGTCTACTTCATCAACATTGATTATGTTGTGAAAACAATCATTGGCCAGCTTTATGTTGTTCTACTGATAAAATAACATCAGGCTACTCTATCCATGGAGTCAACTCTGTCTTTTGTTGAGTTATAATAAAGGTTTAGTTTAGGATTTTTGCAGAGCACCAAATCCATCAATGACAGCTTGAGAGTACTGTGTGCTCAAAAGCAGATAACATTCCCTTTTCTTTTCGGACAAACTTTGACATACCAAGGGGCAAGTTATAAGCTTCTCCCTTTCAGGGCTTGAATAACATGTGTTTTCTAAGGAAGTCCCTGAAAATCAGACTCAAACATCTGAACCCCTCCCAATGGAAACTTTGGTATATTCCACTGATAAGAAATGAAGTAACTACTGCATCATTTTTAAAATCCAGATCAGTGTTGAAAATGGATATTAGAATTTACCATTTACAAAGGATATTAGAGGTTAAAGTTTATTATATCTTATTGTGCTAAATAAATTTAGATCTTTTGTAGCAGCTGCTTACAGAGAGATAGAGGTTATATGAAAACTGTTTGAAAAGTGCGAATTATGAAAGCATGAGCCAAAATTTTCTACATTCAGTTTAGCTCATTACATATTTGAAGTTATTAGTGCTGACTTAATAGTATTATCGAGACCAAATAGAAACAGAACATTCTTTACAGTGATACATATTTAATATAGAAAAAATATATCCTTTAGTTTAAAATACTTATTTCTGAAGTAATAAAAAAGATCTATACTGGGTCTTATGAACCACATTGATAGTAAGATCTGCATTAACCAATAACTTTTAACCAGAGCTATTAAAAAAATTAAAGTTTTTGGTTGGGTTGGATTGTTTTACCTTAGAGCAGTACTTTTTTGCACACAATGTGGTAAATGGTCAGGTCATAAGGACCCTGTGGGCTATACCACAGAGTATGGCTATACCACATAAGGGGCCACTCTATGTCCCATCCAATGGACAATGGGTTTTCCAAGCCAATCTGTGTCCCTTACTGACCAAAGGAAGAGCAGGGGTTTTACGGAGATAAATCTCAATGCTGGCCCAGATGGAACTTATATATATATCTGGGAACTGCAGATTATGAGCCTATCACACGATCTGCTGAGCCACCCCAGCTCCCAAAAACTTTTGGCCATTTATTATTTTTGTCTTCCAAAATTACAAATTTTCATATTTTTACATTATTAGCTTCACAGCACCTTGCTACTTCCAGTTCAGATTCAACTGCTAATTCTAAGGTTAAATTATATAAAATTTGATCAAAAAAATGCAAGTAAGAGAAAATGGAGATGGCATAATTAAAATATGTTTCACTGCAGTTTAATATAATTTATTCATTAAAAGTAAAGCTTTCATACCTCATTTCCATATACACTGCTTGACATGAAAATTGCTCCACCCAGAAGCAGCTGTTGGAGATGCATGCAAATCAGCATCAGAGTCCAAATCTGAGTGAGGTATAAAATGGTATACTTTCCATGGCAAAAACATGGTACTGTGTCAGCGACTAAGGTTTCAGCCACTGTAGCCTGCTACAAGAGTGTTAATAGCAAATATTGAGGATTAAGTGAAGATGCCATGATGACACTCAGATTGTGGAAGCCAGATGGACCACCTGACACATCAACATGTATGTGGGCCATGATGCAAGAACAATTGGTACTGTTGACACTAATAATCTCAGGAAAGTATTCAGTGTCATCACATAGGGTCAGGTGCACAATAGCACAGGTGAATCACCAGGCAGTAACAGACCCAACTGCATCTGTAGTTATGATTCAACAAACTAACTGTTGCCATGATAGTTCTGATCAAAGTCAGGACCATTACCATGAGACTGGCAGCAGTAAAACCTAGCTAGACTGGAGACAGATTAAAGTTACCTTAATACGTAATGACAACATGTTGACTTCAGCAATGAGTCCCAATTGTACCTGGGCACTGATGATCACTGCATTCATATCTGGGGACATTATGGGCAGAGAATGGATTCAGTCATCATTCACAAATGTTATACCACTTGCCCACAGGGTGCTCATTTGGGGGGAGGGGTCATCATCAGTTATAACAGCAGGTCACCTCCAGCAAACATGATCAGTACTGTAAGCACCTGGCAATATGCCGACAACAAAGAGTCCTATGGTTAGTTTCACCATCATTTCTGGCAGTATCCTTAATGCCATCTTCCAGCAAAGATAATGTCTGCTCACATGCTGTTGCACTCTCCAGGCCTGACTACAAAAACCCAGACTATAGAATACAAGAATAAAATCACATTAAAAACACTGGTATAGATTGATGTACATTGTGAAAGTTTCTTGTTATTAGAAGTGCACAGATGAGATACGATGAAGACAATTCAGCAAAGTTTGGTTTAATGAAGTAGTAGCTATACTTACAGTTCCAAATAGATGGAAAGCAAAAGTAGCTTCTTGATGGATAATTCAGGAATATTATAGAATCACTTTATAGTAAAATCACACATAATATTAACAAGAAATTGTTGAAGCACATCATATAACATAGTAGAAACCTTTTGATGATAAAATCAGGATCTAGATTTTGAAACATACAATACGTTCATCAGCAAAATGGTGGTAGCTTCTTTTTGTTAAATTACATTGTGAGAAGGCATATTTGAAAAAAAAAACATTTTTTCCCACAGCCTGGAATGTCAAAGATAACTCTGTGTATTTACTATCGATTGACTGGAAACTCCTAATATACTCTAATTCACACACCCTCATTAACAACAAAAAAGTACCGCCAATTTTCTAATCACACACAGTAAAAAAGTGCCATCATTCTGACAGAACATCTCATGCATACGCATCTCAATAACAATATCTCTTACATTGACGTTTTTTTTTTCTTAATATACCTTCTCACAACATAATTTAACACAGAAGCTATCACCATTTTGCTGATGAAGAACGTATTGTATGTTTCAAAATCTAGATCCTGATTTTATCATCAAAAAGTTTCTACTATGTTACATGACGTACTTCAAACAATATCTTGTTAATATTGTGCATGATTTTAGCACGAAGTGATTCTACAATGCTCCTGAATTAATACCATCAAGTTCGTTCATCAAGAAGCCAACTAAATAGTTGCAAAAATCAAATATTGTAAATGATAGCTTTGCATTCAAATTACTTCGGAAAAGTAAAAAATTGTCAATGACAGATCACTGCAAATATTTTACAAATATTTATTAATGTAAAACACAGTTTTTTTTAATGGTAATAAGAAAAAGAATACTTCTATTCTTTATAAATGGATATTTTGTAACAATTTTCATGGCCAAAATATACTCCCAATTAAATAATGGTTACATCAAAAATATATCATCATAACAATACAGGTATAAAATGATACTATCAAATTTGGTCTTACATTATAGAAAATAAAAAAAAATGTCACATATAATTCCAATTTACTTATATTATAAAATTATATAACTAACAATAAATGTGAAAATGCAATATAAGATTATATCTTAACCATAATCAACAGAAATAATTTTATTTGCAGTTAAACATACAAAAAAATTTGAGTAACAAAAATGTAAATCAGAAGAAAAAGAGTATTATCTTTGTGTGGCACTTCAAATAGTGAATAAAATTAGTAATTAATGCTGCCATTTAACTACAAAAAGTATCAAATGTATATACAGTAGCTAAAAAATTCAACAAAAGACATTTTTAACCCTTTCAGGACCCAAATCTTGTATACAAGTTGACATAATCCAAAATGTGATCCCCAAGATGTCTACTTTTAGTATAACCAAAAATTTTTGATTTAAAAAAATAGAAATTGCTGTTTGAAAATTTCATTACATATATCTTATAAAAATATGTATTTCAATCTTGAAATATAATATTTCCTTTTTACATTTGAAGTATATTTTCTTAAACTAGGATATAAATAATTTGTTAAAGCCATCTGATCACCATTTCTAAGAAGTAATATATGGTATTACCAATCTGTTTGTTAATGCTACTCTATGCTGAAGCAACCCTCTGATTTAAGATCACAAGTTTGATTTGAACTATTGCAAATTTGCATTAGATTTAAACTATTGCATTTTCTTCAAGTTTAAAAATTTTCTCAAAAATTAACCAAAAGCTGCTATTTTTAGAATCAGTGGATTTTGGAAGCAATTATGAAGTATGTACATCTAATTTTTCTTTTCATTTTATGCTCTCTTTTCTGCTTTAAAAGTATTTCAATATTCCTAAAATTATTTTTATCATTCATCCCAGCATTCAATACTACTCTCTGGCTGCTGAAATCAAAACCACAATTAAAACTAACTTGTTTGTGAAAAACTGGTAGTAAATATGTCACAGCTCAGCAAGAGCAAATGGTACTACTATAATGAGTAACAAATGTCTGCTATATGTACTGTACGCTGTGCAAATACCATCATCTGAGTTCAATAGCATTTAAAATCAGTTAGTATTATTTTCACTTTTACAATTAAAACTTGGCTTTTATTTCTATAGATCTAGTAAAATAAAATGTATCAATCTTTCAGAGTTATGCTACATCGATAGGTATGAAAATGGCCACCTTATAACTTGTTCTTACTTCTATCGATTTATTGATTTTATTCCTATGTATTTTTATATGTCGTTATTGACAGGCTCCTGTCAGACCTCTGTGACAAGTAGATCTTGTGGGGATAATAATTTTATCGATGTTTTGGAGGCATGATACATTGCTCGTTATGACAATTAGCAGCTTACAACATTTTTGCTATGAATTTCTTTTTTTAATATCAAATTAGGTAATTTTTTTTTATTACTTCATTTTCCAGTCAAAAAGCTGATTTTTTATCGTCCTGAAAATGAATGAGGCCTTAGCATGGAAATCGGACCAACTTAGAAAAGTAATTTCGTCAAGGGTATATTAACTCCCACCCCCTTCTGCTGCTAAGCCAAGACAAAAAAAGTTCTAAATTGATAATTCTTTGGCTGAGCATATGAAGAAATAGCTTGGACTCTGGATGTAAACCAGTTTTTCAGGCTGGACCCTGGAAGGGTTAAATAATACAATCTCAGCAAAAAAAAAAAACTCTCATAGTAACATTAATTTTAAAAAAAAAACAGTGCAAAGTATAAATTAATATTATATCAAAATTTTCCAACATGTCATATACAATTTTATTGCTCAGCACACTAAAATTGCATTAACTATGCAACTTTTTATATACATGCTTCAAATAACACTTTGCTTTAGTTAACATATGAACCTGTAAAAAAGATCTTTATGTTTTAATGTATTATTAAAAAAAGATCTTATCCAATGCCTTTTTCAGTATTATAAATTAATATAACACTTTCAATAAAAACAATAGTTTTCTGAACCATTTTCCTACACAGGAGATACCTGTTATCCACTTCTCACATATATGGAGACAAATTATTGAGGAACTCTAAGTAAAAATTCCACACACTTTTCAAGATCACATCTGTGGACCACAAATGACAATGTTTAAAAGAGCCTTCAGCAAAATTGATGAAGTTGTGGATTATTTTAGTAACCATGATCCTCTTTATGATTATGCTGTCAAAACTGAACATTAGCTATGCAATGTTTAATCATGCTACAAAGCAATTCTACAACTAAAAATGCAAGCTGGAACCCAAACAACTCGAGACTTGTTCTTTGCAAAATACAAACCTATCACAAAAGAATCTGAACCTTACAAAAGTAAGGATATTATTTTTATTTCAAGATCCTTCCAGTTTTCACCTGACATCCCAAGGAGGGGACCAGGAAGTGGCAACAGATGATCTCTTTCCCCACTAATGGTCCTGCAGCCACTGCCTAATTCTCTCCCAACCTCAATCTCTATATATCCAATTTAGCCCAACACCTCTATTTCTGATGGTAATAAAAATCACTGATATGTCAAAACAATTTATTGAAACAAATTGTTTGTGTCTAATTAATGTTTCCTTGTAAAAAAATTCTACACATACATTCATGTGCATACAAACACATACAGAATGTAAAATTAACATCTTATTTTTAAGATAAATAGATTGAATTATTACAATAAATAATAAGCCAATTCTTAAAAAAATTGCATAATCAAACATTTAATCAGATGACCTGGTTTTTATTAACCTCTCTTTATATTACTTTTCATGAGTGGAAATTCCCAACTTAAAAGGGATTCACTTTAAGTGGTATTTTTCCAGTCCCAATTAACCATGGATAACAGGTACCTCCTGTATTCTACAAAAGCAGAAGCAATAAGAGCAAGCTCTGATCACATACTGCTAAACTATCAGTAGCAATGATGATAATTCAGCAGTATTAAAATGTCTTACAACGTTATTACAGGCAGTATAGATGTCTGTTTGTATATCTATACAATGGAAACATTTACTATGGATGAATAATCAGGTGCTGTGGTGCATAAAGTGTCATCAATAGAAAACAGACAGAATAGCCACCTTTTCCCTCAATGCTAACCATCTGCAAAACAAAAAAATATTAACCTAGACATTTAGTGCAATTGGAGCAGATAGCAAAATGTGCAGTGGATGAAGGAATGTGACAAAATAAATGAATATATATATTTACAAGTTTGGATTTTCTATTTAGCTTAGTTTTACAAAAATTAAATTCCTCATCATTTTTTTTTCATCTACTTGATTCAAAACACTTGTTATTTTTCCAAAAGAATTATTTTACAAAACCACTTAAAATTCTTTCAAATTATTCACTTTATCTTGAATATTTTTAAGCACTGAATCCATTACCAGAATTTTATAAGTAGAGTGAAGCCTGCTTTGGTGACCACTTGCATTTGACAGCCACCTGGTTAAACAACTATTTTTTTTAGGTATAAATATTCTGCATTTAGGAAACCTATTCAGAGAGACAGCAAAGCACTGTTTAAAAAGCAGTCAATTTTAGGAAGTTCTCAGTGCAGTAATGGCAGTAGAGAAATTGATTTTATACCTCATCAAAGCAAAACATTTTGACTTTACAGTAAATACAAATCTGCTTAATATACATATCTTTGTGTGTGTGTGGGGGGGGGGGGGGGGGGTGACACCTTAATTCAAATTATTCCAACAGCCACTTTTAAAACTCAGTTTAGTAAATTCTGAATGAGAACCTTTATGATCATAGACTTTAGTTTATAAAGCTTATTTATTAGGAAAGTGATTAAACATAATTTAAATAGTGAAAAGATTGCAGTGAGACATTAAATATTACAATGTTTAACTTACAATTTTACTGTTTAGAAGCTATTACATAAACAATTTATTGCTGATTTGACATTTTAGGGTACTTAAGTTACAATGGTGCTCATATGTAATGATCTTTTAAATTGTTCTGTTAAGATAGTTTTAAAGTTTTTTTTTTATTTTTTCCCACCATATTGCTAGTTCAACCTTCCCCCTCCCAGTTTCACTTGGATATTGCTGAGAGAAAAGGATGGTAATACTGACTGATCAGGTGCCATTTTCTAACATTCACCAAAACTATGCAGTGTTCTAGATTGCGGAGTCCTTGTTTCTGCTGAATGTTGTCTATTTTTTTTTTAAATACATTATTTCCAATTCTTCCCACCAATGGAATGCTGTGAAAAATGTTTGTTATACCACTAATTTTAATCTTAAAGTAATGAAAAATGTTGAAAAGATCAGGAATCGTGAAGCAAGAAAAGTATTTAAAATGGTCAAAAGCAACATTCATCTTTGAAAAAAAAAGTCTAATGAAGGTAGAAATAATGATGACCGTATTGCCATGGAATCCCAGCCTGGTCACTTTTAGTAGAAAACTTCTTTAAATGGATCACATTCAATGAGAAACCAATCTCCCAAACTCATCTCATCTGTGAAGATTTGGGTCAAGGATTAAATAATAACTCTAGAATTTGAACTATAAAGATTTCAAGGTGGGGCCCATGAGATGATATCATTCCATGCATCACAAAAAATTTAAGGGTATACAACAAAACAACTATCAGTCAAAGTCTTCTTGCTGACTAGGAAAAGAAGGCCAAGACTTGTGAAATTTATGAAAGATGCTCTCAAGAATTGAAAACAATGATCACTTAAACAATGAATATTTACAAATGTTTTTCTCAGACATTGATGATTCTGACTTTGATGGTTTTGAATAAAAAGTTTAACATCTGAAGTTTAGTAGTGTTCTTTTTGGTGGCACATCAGTTTCATTTTTCCTCTTTCACTAAAGCTAAGCTTTAAGTTAGCTGCTGACTAACTTAATTAAGGTTAAATCCTAATGAAAGGCTAATGTAATATATTCATTTTCAGCTAAAGAAGTTATTTTCATTTTCAGCTAAAGAAGTAATTTTTATAAAGAGGGAAATGATCAGATTTTCAGTTGCATAATATGCACAAATTATACTATTTTTTTTTTATCTTTTAGCTTATTCTTTAGACTTGCAGATTATATGTTGGAAATTACAGTAGTTTATTGATATGAATCAAAGAACTCAAGCAATTATTACAATTGCAGGTAAAAAACTAGTCAAGTTAACTTTTTAATAAAATGCTGGCTATTTCACAATAAATTTTTTTCACATTCAACAAAATTTCAAAAAACAACAAATTCAATCTAAAATGCTTTTGAGCTAAAAAAATTGATTTTAGTTCAAATCATTATTCAATTAATAATAAACTTCATAGATATCAACCATCCAGCTACATCAACAGTTCTGTAAATAATGATGAGCTCAACAAGACATATTCAATTTAAAGAAATGAAGCTATAAACCAAGATCTATTGATGACAAAATGCTTAGACATTAACCATATCTGATCATATGATAAATTCTAAAATGCCATTTGATACTTTAAGAATGAAGATTTATAAACTAATAAACCATAGCTGACAGTACACAAGTTACATCATGTTCATACCTGAAATAAGAATTTTAAGATGCTAACAACTCAAAATTATATTATAAACATTGACTGAAATGAGAGGTAGATGCAGATACATAGCAAAGTTTTCTAAATTTATTTCACACCTTTTCTTATATGTGGATATCAGATTATTGGCATTATATCTGCATACAATGAAAAAAAGTTTTAGTTTTAATTGAAAACTGCACAACATAAAGCAATACCTACTCTTCTGAATGTCAATTAGAATAGCTGCTATGTTATTATAGCTGAAAGTTTAATACACTATCCATGACCCCACATTTCAGATGACAGTACAGCACCAGCTGCTTTTCCTTATTAAAATATTACAATAAAAAAAGATTACAGTTCAACTATGTCAACATACATACTATTTGAACATTAAAAATTGGCACACTCTCATTTTAACAAAATATACATAACTTATTGCAATAATACAGCTAAAAGACAAATATACAGGACTATGTTTGATTTTGCTATCAACCCTGTGAGATTCAAATCAGTCTTTTGGTGATAACAATAACATTAAAGTTGTAATAAAAATATACAGCAACATATCAAATACATTAACAATATATATATATCAGAGATTATAGTATGACAGGTAGGACTAAATGGTTTCAGTTTTCAAAAAGGAACATACATTTAGCTCTAAATTCATACAAAAGTCTTAATTCATAATAATCAAATCACAAGTGAGCCAGTCACTCTGCCACTGAGCGCAGCATTGTAGTCTTTATCTTGTTATTTTGGAAGATATGTCTCTTTACAACAATTTTGTAAGCAATGAAAAACTGATTTTGACAGAAGTGTAACTCAGGCTGCATGCACATTGGTTATAAGCTACTATTCAGCTTTATATAGCTACCATTTAAGCAGCTGGGCCCATCAACTGTAATGCCCAATGGTTTACATTACTGATTATTAGTGACACAGAAAACAATTACTATGAATTATTGATATTACAAAATATGCTTTTGTCAGTAACTCATGGAACAGTGAGATACATCTTAACATTTTGAATAATAATTTGGCCTTAAGACAATTTACACCTCTGTGCACAATTACCAACATCATTAATTCTACTATGTTTAAAAATATTGGGAGAAAAAAAAACTTAAGAATCTAAATACAACAGTTAAAACAAAATGATTATATCAGGCATACTATAATTTTGTCTTGTTCCCAAAATTAAAAATAGAGTTATCTTTCTTTACTTTTCCACAACTGAATGTACAAGATAATATTACATGTAAATTACTACTAATTATAACCAACAAATTAAAATAATTTAGCACTTGCATGCTTTCATAAATATATCATACATATATCTAAAGATATTGTAATTTAGCACCAATGCACTCATTTAAATATGAGTAATTTCCCATTTTAAAGGAATAATGTAAAAGAACATTATGATCATTACAAACATCCAGTTTTTAAATGCTTAAATTTTTCTTCTAACAAATTCTTCCAACTACATTACTACTGAACAAAAACATGAGAGAAATTTTAGTCTCTTTTTATAGCACCAAATGAACAAAACAAACCAAAATATTGAAAACTGAAATCTTTAAGCCCTACACAATTACCAAATAAGTATTTTATACACTTTGATTGACAGCAATAAAAATACTTAAAAATCATATACAAATTTATCACATGGATATTACTTCTGTTTTTCTTCAGATTATTCATCCATTTGGAATGTGATAACATTACAGCACTGATCTTATAAAACAATATTCATAATAAATGCTTCTACTCATAAGAAAAATTGCTTCTATTTATCTCTCCCATGGAATGCCACTCTTAAAGGACTGTACACCAAGGAAAACAACAATTAAGGCAGAATAAGAGTTCTATGTAATAATGAGCAAATGCAATTGCAAACATAAAAAGCATAGAAATAAGAAATGTTTACAATTATGTCACTATTCAATATGAAAATGAGTTCTTTCTCATTGGAAAAACCACATATATAGGACTTATTAGATGAAAACTCCAGACCAGCATTTTCTGCCTGCATTGCAGTTTTACACATGGTACTAAAAGTGGACCACATGGGATGGGGGTATTTGCTGATGAGGTAGAGCTATCTTGAATCCACTTTCATTGTACTTTGTAATCTCTTTACCTGAAAAGATTCAAAATTGACATGTTGTGAACTGTATTATTTGAAAAAAACTTCAATTTATACTTGGTTATCTTCTTCAATTTAAGCAACAGGAAAGGTATATTAAAATGTTTAAAGTACAACTGAAAGAAAACTAATAACTAAGATACATATTCTGATTTAATTCCTTCATTACCAAAAGTTTGACATTGTCTGCCCATCACATCTTAGCTCTCCTACTTTTCCTGAAGACTTTAGACACACTGTTCGTAGTCCTGTTTGCCAATCTGCAGCTGTGCATATGGACAACATGGCCAAATCAACACACTTCCTCTCTGTGTGGGGCAGGGGTAGCTCAGTTGTTAGCACACCAGGCTCGTAATCTGCAGTTCCCAGGTTTGAGTCCCAGCTAGGTCAGTGTTGACACTTTTCTCTGCAAAACTCTCTGCCCTGCCCACAATCAGCAGGGGACACCGATGGGCTTGGAAAGGCTGCTATCCGTCATATAGGACGGTAAGCCGTGGCCTCATGTGCACGTTAAAGAACACACTGGATGGCCTTGATGGGAGGCTACCATCTGTCTCCAAACAGCTGTTCCAGTCGGTCCCCTCCCCCAAACTTCTCTGAACCGCTCAGAGGTAAAACAACCCAACCTTCTCTGTGCACAAAATGCTGCTCAAAGAAGATTGATGACTCCTTCTTCTATCCTCATCATTACTTTGTAAGTACAAACACCTAATGCCCAAGATATTGCACAAGCATCTAGAATCAAAGGCATCAAGTTTCTTGTTATCCTGCCTACAAAGGCTCCATGTTTTGCTACATAACAAACCTTAGAAAGAGCCAAACTATTATACAACCTACTTTTAGTCTTTAGGTGTATACGCCTATTTTTTCACACTCTTTAGATTCTTAAAAGCCCCAGTCGCAATTCTGATTCTTCTTTTTATCTCATGCCGCACATCACCAGTATCTGCTACAAGATAATTAAACTGAGACACTTCCTCAAAGGTGCAACCACTCAAAGCAACTGAAGCACCATCTGTGTAAACAATTTTCATCAATTTAGTTTTTTCTTGGTTTATCCCCAAACTTACTTTATTAGCAGTCTCATCAACAACCCTAATGAAAGAACTCATCAACATCATTAGCCAACAGGGCCAAATTATCTGCATAATCTAAATCAGAAATTTTGAAAATCTCTAGACCATTTAAGACCAAAATTTTCTCCTTGCAAAGAATTTCACGTAATATAATCAATAACAAAACTAAAGAGAAAAGGAGACAAAATGTACCCTTGTCCAACTCCACTAGCAATGCTAAATGAATCACTACAAGCCTTACCAACTCTCACACACAACTCAGTATTAGAGAGCTTTCATTATGCTAACTAACTTGCCGGGTATTCTATATGATTTAAAGATCAACCTCAAATTATGTCAATCAACAGAGTTGAGAGCCTTTTTGAAATCTATAAACCACAGGTTTCTGAAACTCTATAAATTTCTCAAGAATCTGCCTAAGTGAAAATATTTGATGTATACATCCCCTGCCATTTTTGAATCTGCACTGTTCATCACACAGTTGTCTATCAACCAAATTCTTAATTCTATTAAGCATAATCACACAAAAAAACTTTACCTGGAAAACTAATTCCACTATATTTATCACAAGAACACGCAATCACTATTTTTTATCCTTCCAGTGTCCACGTTGTCTGTATACGTTCGAAGAATCTGAATTGAGAAGCCAAGAACGTATGCATATACATTTTTAGTAAAACAAAAAAAATCTATTTTTTAAAAATAAAAATTGCTGTTGTAATTTATATACATATATTTTATAAAAATATATAATTCAGGCTTCAAAAATCATATTTTGTTTCTTAATTTGATGCATATTTTATTAAACTACAATATAAATAATTTGATAAAGCCATCTGATTGCCATTTCTTAGAAGCACTAAATGGTATTGCCGATTTGCTTGTTAACATCCCTATTTGCTGAAGCAACCTTCTGATTTAAGCTCACAAGTTTGATTTGAACTATTATCCACAAATTTTTCCTTAAATTTTCTAAAAATCTCTTAAAAATTAACAAAAAAAACTGCTATTTTTAAAATTAATAGATTTTGGAAGTAATTACAAAGTATGTACTGCCATTTTTTTCCCCATTTCACATTCTTTTCTGTCATAAACCTATTTCAATATTCTCAAGTTATTTTTATCATTTTTCCCACCATTCTATGCATCTTTCCTATTCTTAAAATCGGAACTGGATGTAACATCCTTCTTAGAAATTCTGGTTGCAGTTGCATTTAATAAGTTACGCTTCACTGAGGCAAATAAGAAGCAGATGGCTGACACATGCTATCTCTGTTCCGTGTGCTATAAGTATTTTTTAAAGTTTTGGTCCAGCATATTGGATACCCTTTGTAAAGTTTATATTTACTTTTTTTTATATTTAAAACTTAGTTTTCATTTCAGTAGATTTAGTTTCGGAAATTAGCGATCTTTTAGCCAATTGATAAGTATTGATTTTTTCATAGTTATGCTACATTGTATGGCTGGCCTACAACTTGTTGCTGTGGATATTTTAACATCGCATTAGGCTATGTGTTAATTTTTATTTTATTCTTCATTACTTTTCCAGTAAAACTTTAGTATCATTTTCTTAAAATAAATGAGGTCTTGGATATGGAAGCAAATTCATTTCTTTATATTTACTTCTGTTAGTTAGCGATCTTCGACTGGCTGATTTATTAAACTTTCTGAGTTTTGCTAGATCAGAGGTCAGCTTAAAAGTTGTTGCAGATATTTTATTTAACATACCATTAGATTATATGTAATTTTTCATTTACTATTTCTTGTTTTTTAGTAAAAAAAACTTTGAGCTTGTACCGTTTTCTGAAAATGAATGTCTTGGATACGGAAGCAAAATAGACTTCCTTTGCCCCCCAAATACACACACACACACCTCAATACCTCGGCTGTGACACACAGACAATATAACACTATTTTTTTGCTCTGGTGCACAAACCTTTCTTAGCCAAGATCACCAAACTTCAACACCCAAAGAAAAAATTCATAACGTTTAGTAAAAATAAAAGCCAAGGAAGTTTATTCCTATTACATAACCAGATCAGAAAATCCTGTGAATGTGAGAAGTCCAAGTCACGTTGTATAACACTAGCCATGTTTAAAATATACAATACTGAAAAGAATCATTAAAAGAAATGAAAATCATATTTCAGGTTGAATATTATATTATTCGGGAGGAAATTTCCTTTCGATAAATATATAATTTAACTATTTTTATTCATCAGGTTTTCCAAAGTAAACCCTTAATTGTATAGTGTGATCTGTTTTTTCACCATATCACATTGAAAAAGGCTTATTAAAATTAATATCCTTGGAAATTTATTTATATTATTTATTTTTTACAAAATTCGTAATTAAATTCTGTTTAATTTGATATATAACATGACCTATTTGTGTTGATTGGTTATTTTTAAAAAATATTCTAAAGTTGACTTGTTTATTTGACTCTGCACAAGCCTTGAATTGTCTCAAAGTATGGACCAAGAAAAAAATTAGAAAACGAGAGAAATATTTACTTAAAACCAAAAAAATAATTTTTTGTTATTCAGAAATATATAGCTATTCTATTCATGTGCATTGCAATCATTTCTGTCTATTAGTTTTTTTAATTAAATTTTTATTTGCATTGCCAGATGCATTTTTTTACTACACAACTCTAAAAAAGTCCTATTAAAATAAAACATATCGTCTTTTTTGTTAAATACTTTTTTTTTCATAAAATCCAGAATTAAATGCTGATTAATTTGGCATATAATATGACATAATTTCTTTCATTAGTTATTTGGCAAAAAAGTCCTAAGTTAAAGTTTTTTTTGGGGCTGAGCATAGGGAGAAAATAGCTTGGCCTCTGGATGGAAATTTGCTTTTCAGGCTGGACACTGGAAGGGTTAAAAATAGGGACAATACTTTCTCTAGTAAAATCTATAGGAACACCACCTTTATATTACAAAAATGTATTCAAAATTTCAGTCAGCCATGGGACAACACGTTTCTAGTTCTAAGTAATGCATCTATCCTCGTTACAAACAATGGAAGTATAAATAATTACATTGTTTAGAACATCTCTGAAATGCTCAGACCCACCTAGCCATCACAGAATTTTCCCCTTCAATCACCTTACCATGTTTATCCCTCAATCCCTGTGTACCTCTGTTTTTTCCCCACACAAAATATTAAAATTCAGTACAACCCCTTGCTGTTGTGCTGTCTAACTGTTTCCTCTGCTTTTTCAACCAAGCTATCAAGCCAAAGATTCTTATGAGCTGTTGATCCTTTACATGTTTATTAAGCTCATTGTAATGCTGTCTGTTAGGACTAGTAGGGTGTTGATTCATATTATTCCTGCACTTCCTTCTTTCAGAAATAAGTTTCATAGCCTTATCACTCAAATAATTTTGTCTCCCCCATTCCTTTTTGACCAAAAGAGTGCTGTTGGTTTCAAGAAAAGCCCATTTAAACTGATTCCATTCTTTTTCAACTTCAGTGGTAAGCAAACCCAATTGTCATACCCAATTTTGGCTCTCCTGTATGATTTGGTATTCCTAATCGAAATAGCCCATTTGTCATTAATTAAAATATAATCTATCACGTTCCTGTGCAACCCATCAAGTGAAACTCATGTGTATTTATAAATGTCCCAGTATTTGCAGTACATGTTAGTTATTCACAAACCATTCAGTTTACTTACCTGTACAAGAAATTCCTCATTGCCACTGGAACTGCCAATGGTATAGAGACCTAAAACTCCTGCCCAAAGGTCAGAATCAGCACCAACTTTAGCACTGAAATCACTTAGTGCAAGAGAAATATCTCCTTTCTTAAAAGAATTCAAAATATCCTGATGTTGTCTGTAAAACCTATTGTTCTTGTTCTCATCAGAGTCCTCTGTGGAGGCATAACAACAGATGACAGAGAAGTTTGAAATTTTGGTTTTAAATTTAGTTGTAAGAAACCTTTTATTAATGCAGTTATATTCTAGAAAAACATCACTGGCATGTCTGCTGAGAAGAAAACCTCACCTTGGAGGTGCTTTCCATCCTCTGTCCCTGAAAAGAGAATTTTAAAATTACTTTTAAATATCTTACCTTTACTTGTCCATCTGGTCTCTTGCAAGCCATCTAGGTTATAACATTGGAATTCCTGCATGAGGATGTCAAGACAATAATCTCTATGCAAAGTCCTCAAGTTCCACATACATGCAGAGAGAAATAATTAGTAGGATTTTTAAAGAAACTAGGTTTATTGAGAGAGTAAGGGCCAAACAAACACCCCTCTAATTGCAGACATGGATCAAAAATCTGTTCCACCACAAAGGCTAAGGCCATCCATACTGGTAGGAACTTCAGACACTAACTTTTTAAGTGAACCTTTTCAAGAAATTGACCTGCCTGAGACACATTACTCCAGTGTAGGATTGGCAATGTCCAACTAGCTAAGTAAGGGTTCAGGTACCTGTGATGGCTTCTGATCATGATTATCCACAAGCTGATATAAGTATTCTGTGCCTCTGTTCACTTAGGGCTGTCAATCCACAGGCAAACAGAAAACAGAGCAGCAGAATTTCCCCACCAATGCAGCAGAATCCATAATGCAAGTTCAAAGCCATAAATTGTCAGCATAAAAATTCTGTGTAGTTGACCACTCCTCATCAGGGCAGAAAAAGAAAAGTCCATACATAGATGACCAGATCAGTAGACCACACTGATCTGGCAGCCCTCCCCTTCTGTTCCCTTTCAGATGTCTTTAGATCCAGAACAATAATCATTACGGAAGTTATGTTTGCATTTCAATTATAAGTTATCACTGTTAGATCTTATTCTACTTCTCATTCACATAATACTTTGTGCTACATTGCTTTTGTAAAATCTCTAGTTGTAATGGCAGTTTATTCCAACAGGGGGAAAATTTTTAACTGGTTGCTATAGGTGCTGAAAATAGATATTTTTATGCAGAATTGTTCTTTGAATGAATAAAATTACATAATAATTTGCTCTAGTGTCATGGCTTTTTTCTTTCCCTGAAGTAAAAAATCTATTACCAACACATAAGAGTTTTTTACAAGCAACAACTTGCATTATTTTTTTTTTGATGAACTTGGAGCAAAATGCAATTTGAACATCTCTGATATTTCATTCTGCACACAAATGAACATTTTACTAATATAACAGCTATTACAGCACATAACTCTGCATTTTAATAAAGAAATAACTCAAACTTTCCTCTCAATACCTTGAAAAAAAAAAAAAACTACAGATTTTCTTAAATGTAACAGAATGTAAAGAAATGAATATTCAGGTATGTATGTTCTTCAAATATTTAACTGTATAATGTTTATCTACATTATTCCGGGAAATTCTGTTGATTGCACTCTGAGATCAGCAATTCTATCTTCTGATTTCTTACTGTATATGCATTCAGTATGAAACATGCTTCAGACTGTCACTCAAGAAAAAAAATGCTCTATGGTTACCACCCATTGATTCTTAAATGCCAATGTGGCCAGTCTCACTGATAATGAAGAGTTTGTGTGCAATGTCAAGAGAAAGGAGGGTTGTTTACACTCACCAGTCTAGCCATACTGTTTCTTTTCAGTGGATTCTTAATTTATCAAAACAATTGTTGCAGCCTATCTCCACAGTTCTCAGGTTGATAACAAGCTGTATACTATATTACTACAAGTGTTCAGATACTTCCATGTTACGTGAATGGAAAGCAACATTTAAAGTTCCCCTAACTTTGAAAATAAGCTTTTTACTGGGAAATATCACTGAAGATTAATTGGAACTCTTGCTCAAACTCTTTAAATCTCAATTTTCAGACCATATTCATTTAATATTTAGTTACTAGAGTTGAAACATTTAGCAGCAGACACTGCTGTTAATGCTTATCTTGGATTTTTTTTTTTAACAAAACCAAATCATTACAAAAAAATTTAGAAGTACATTTATTTTAGTGAATAATTTGCTATAACAGTTATTCTTCATGTTTTAAATAACTTTTGAAACAAATTCTTATGACCAGTTGCATCTACTGTTAAATGCTCCAGCTTCATTAGATATACAAATACTAAAAGAATATTGCTGAAAACTGAAATTTAATGAGACTTGAATGAGATTTTCATTTTATCTCCAGTGGCATTTTCCCACAAAAATCTAAAGGTTAAGAAGCTCTGAATATGGCCTTTCATTCATATAACATTGAAAAGGCTAAACACTTTTGGTAATATACAGGGTGTTTCAAAAAGAATGCAACCCTCTATTGTATTTTTCTATTTAAACTTGACAAAAGACACAAATTTCAAAAGATGCAAATTAGACATATATCTACCTTTAACAACAGATGTTGAAAGTGATTTCATGCAACCTGGTTGAAGGTTCGTACCCATTTCATGACATTTGCAGCCACCTTTCGTAATGTTTGTTTTCTTATGTTTAAAATCTCTCTTTCAATGTTAGCCTTCAAGTCTTCAAGTGTATGAGGATTGTTTTGAAACACTACACATTTGAGATATCCCCAAAGGAAAAAATGTGGAGGAGTAAGATCTGGGGATCTTGGGGGCCACAAATTTTTTGAAATCAAATGATCACCAAAAAATTCCTGCAACATGACCATTGTGTCATTTACAGTATGGGCAGTCACGCCATCTTGTTGAAACCAACACTCTCATTCATTCACACCCAATAGTACAATAAATTGTTGGATGAGGTCACAATAAACTTCACCAGTTACAGTTGAGTCAAAAAATAAAGGCCCTATCATACAATGATGGGAAATTCCACACCAATTTTGCGTGTAATGGTCGTTCGTGTAAAGTGTGAGGATTTTCACTGCTCCATATTCGACTGTTTTGACTGTTCACATACCCATCCAAGTGAAACCAAGCCTCGTCACTGAAATAAACAGGGTCCAACACCTCAATTCCATTTTCATCAACCAAAGAATGAAACCAACGACAGTACCGTAAACGTTTTACATGGTCTGGTTCTTTCACTTCATGAATGACACCAATGTAGTAGGAATGAAATTTTAACTTCTTTGTAGCCCTGAAAACAGTAGCTGGCAGCAGTCCAACCTGCAAATATAACTTTCTAAGAGATTTTCTGGGTGAGTGAGTTAAACATTGAGACACATCATCAAGGCATCTTCGGCAGTCAACAGTGATGGCTGGCCTGGGCTCTTTCAATCCGTACAGACCCAGTGTCTGAATTTATCAATCACACGAGATATTGTCGACTTGTTGGGAACTGCAGACTGAGGAAACTTCAACTCAAGCTCCTCTCTCACATGTTTGTAAGATTTGTATGCACAATACGTCTCAATCATAAATACACATTCGTTTTTGGAAAATGACACACACAAAGGAATGAATGTTTGAGTGAGACTAGTCTGTGACAAGGTCATTTCAACTGCTAAAGGCTGTTTGTTAGCCTTGAGTACAGTAATGCCAATTGACTAATATTATGGCATAAAATGTACATGTGCGTAAGTTCTACTCTCTTATATTTAGGGTTGCATCCTTTTTGAAACACCCTGTAGTATACATAGAATGAATGCTCATAAAGTGGAGAATGATTTAGCCCATGAAACAAATAAATCCCCCTCCCTTCTTTCACTCCAAGGGGGAAATCTCTAAATAGTTCTTCCATCATATCCCCTTCCCCAACCTCAAGATTAACTATGATGAATTAGATATAAATTAATTGATTTAGCTGGCAATGTTTGGGTCTTTAACTCTCTAAAACATATTCTAGATAACAATCACTACATTGCAAACTTTCACTTGACATACAATTCTTTATGATCAGCCCCAATGAAATTTTTCTTCACCATTTTGGGAAGAGGAAAAGAGCGACATAATTTGAAGCAGCCAATAATACTTCCCATGTCAAGAACTTTTGTTTGAGATATAACTTGCTATTGTGCAGTAATTATTTATATATTTGCACTTTCAAGGAGTCAAACCTTTACAATAATTTAAACCATGATGAGAGCTTTAATTATATACTTCATTCAATGATCCTAGCTGTTATCCTTATAAGAAATTCTTCCAATTTTATGTGAGGGCATTTTTGAGGGGGTAACAGAAGAGATTGGGGATTTTATATTTCTTAAACTTATAATGAGAGGAAACTGTATACCAAACTTAATGATAATAGCTCTTACTATTTAAGAGAAATTCCTCCATTTTGTTCAGGGGGAAGAGAATTTTTCTAGAAGGGGGAAATTGGAGAGCCACACCTTTACATAAATAGAATTGGAAGAAGATGCATATCAAATTTGGTGATCCTAACTCTTACCATTTAAAAGAAATCCTTCCATTTATTTATTCTAGGGGAGAAATTGTTTTAGGAGCTTTGGCAGCCAAACCCTTACATAAGTAGGTCAGAAAAGCGGCGTACCAAATTTGGGGTACTAACTCTTACCATTTAGGAACAGTACTTACCACTTTTTTGGGGTGGGAGGATTTTGTCCAAACCCTTATGTTCTCTAAGTTACAATTAATAATAAAAAAGAGGCAGCTGTATAGCAAACTTGATGGTCCCAGTTCATACCATTTAGGAATTGTTGATCGAAAAGGCACTCTACAGACAAATATATAACAGATGAAAATTTTCATGCCATGGCAAGTGTCATCTTACCATTGAGTTGATGCACAAGTAATGAGAAAAAAAAGTGAACCACATGTTTGCCTTTGTCAGGAAATGTGCAGTGGTCTTGTAAACAACATAAAAGGCAGTGCATGCATAGCTCTGGTATCTAATGATGTTCTGTGCCTATATTTAGTCTGTACATGTGGCAACAGGCATTTCTCAGTGGCAATGAAAGATCTTTGCTCCATCATGCTCTATGAATTCAGAAATGGTAGTGGCATCCAAGAATGTTACATAAACTGTGCAAAGCTTATGAGGACAAAGTCATCTCTAAAAGCACCTTTTACTGGTGGCATGACAAGTTCCAGTCAGGTGACTTTCAGCTCAGAAATGAATCTTGAAGTCGCCAGCCAGTGGAGTTGAACGATGACTGCTTAAAGGCACTGCTAATTGAAAATCCAAGTCCAACATCCAGGGAATTGGCATAGCTACTGAACACCAATCCTCATTCAACATCTGCACACATAACCCATTAATAAATAGTTCTGACAAATAATCCAGGGGTTGGGTTGTGTGTCAAAACTGAATATCTGAACCCACATCAGTTGTCACAGCAGAACATGGGGGAAAGAAGGTAGCTCAGTCAATAGTGCACCAGGCAAATTCTAGTTGGGCCTGAGATTTATCTCCACAAAACTATCCATCCTGCCCTCAGTCAGTATGGAACATTGATGGGTTTGGAAAGGCTGCAGTCTGTCAGATGGGATGTAAAGCCCTGGCCGAGTGTGTGGGAGAGCCATACCCTGTGCACTTTAAAGAGCATGCTGGAGGCCTTGACAAGAGGCTACCATCCATCTCCCAACAGCTGTCCAGTGGATCCCCTTCCCCCAACCTTCTCTGAACCCTTGGGGTCCTTGTTACCTGACCATTTAGCTCATTGTATGCAAAAAAGTGCCACTTAGAGAAAATAATCCACTTCAGCAGAATGTGATGACTCATTATACTGCATGTACTTCATCACTTACTCGACAAAAGGCCTATGGTTTTCTTGATAGAATGATTACAGGGGGTGAAAAGTGGATCATTTGTGATAATATTGCCCATAAAAGATCATGGTGTCAAGCATGAAAATCTTCCTAGATTACAGCAAAACCATAATCACATTCTTGTAAGATGATGCTTTGTTGTAAGTGAGATTGCAGGGGTATCATCCACTATGAGCTTCTAAACCAGTCCCAAACCATAACTCATGCCTACTGTAAACAGTTGGACCACTTAAGTGTGGCACTGAAGGCCAAATGTCTGCCACTGGTAAACAGAAAAGGTGTCATGTTCCACCAGGACAACACAAGATCCCATGAAGCATTGTGGGAACCGCAACTGGCCCGAGAATAATGATGCATCCTCCATTTTCACTGGACCTCACTCACTAAGATTTCCATCTGTTCCAATCCCTGAAATATTTCATTTCTGACAAGAAGTTTTGCAATGACAATGAGGTGAAAGAGCACTGTCAACTTTGCTACCACGAAAGAAAAGTTTCTATAGGAATGGCATCTAAAAACTTGCAGATGATTGGAACATGGTCATATCTACTAACGGTAATTACATTATTGATTAAATAACACACTGGTTAATCATACATGATTATTCTTGCATGTTTCATGTTTTCTCATTACTTTTGCATCAACCTTACATATCTGAACAACTCATAACACAAAATTATGTAGATAAATATGCTCAAAATCAGAGCCGGATTAAGGTAGGGGCCTAGACCATAGAAAGGGGGAGGCTTTGAAGAAGGAAGGAGGGCATAATGTGATTTTAAGTAGAAATTAATATAGCCAAACTTGGTTATAATGAGCACCAGGGGGAGACCAAAAAATTTTTCTCATTATAACCATTAGTCACTATATCAGTGATGAGTTAAATCTATCTCCTTTTTTTTATTCTCAATATCTTGATAAAAAGATAGATAAAAAAAAACAAAAGAAATATTAGAGAGAAAAAAGTAATATAATTACATACCTACATATTATTTGTATTAATATGCTTGTATAAATCATCGATGTTTGTAAGCTTGCACTTTCTAAATTTTTTTTTGTTTCGGTTAAGTTGTTTTCCAGTGCCAATATATAAACATCTTTATTCTTCCACAATGTCGATACTGATGAAGAGGGCAAAGAAAACTTTTTACACACTTCAACATTTTTCGCACCACGTTTTAACTCATGAATAATTTTGATTAGTTCCCAAGGACAAGATCAGGTCATAAACTGGCCCATAATACAATGCTTGTGATCATAAAAGCTAAGTCACCCATTTCACTTTTGTCTATTCCAAGAATTGGATACTATTTCTGACTATCCGAGCAATTAAGAATGTTTGCACGTTTCCATAGTTATTAAAATTTGTATGGTATATCCTTGTAGTAAGCTCATTATAAAAGTGAGTAACTGTATGGAAATGATCATAAATTAAAATCATTATGGCTTTTTCCTTGTTACAGCCATGATCTCGTTATTTCCGTGCTTGTTACAACCAAGTTCGAATGTATTTTATTTAACCTATGCAGTGTTAGAATTAGTAACAATGAGAAAATTTTAAGAATCCTTTCTAAATTGATACACCTGAACTAGCTACTAGCTATAAAGTTTACAAATCAATTTTTTTCTCAGTTCATTATTTAAAACATTAAGAGGCATACAAGTGTCTTAAAAAGGGTGGTACATGTAAAAAACAAAGTTTACTTAGGTAAAAATCAGTATTATTAATATTATTTATTAATTTAGCTATTTACTAATTTCTTTACAATTGATTTCTGGTAACAGGAAGGGCTCCAAAATCCTGAGGTTGAAAATCCTTGGGCACCAGAATTGGTGATTGAATCCATCACTAACCACAAATATTACATATTTAATTACCAGCCCTAAGGTAAGGACTAGATTATAACTATAGTCCTAGGCTATGTCAAGTTTGAGAGATCACATATGATAAAAAACATATAAAAAAGGCCCCTTATACCGTAAGGTTCTAATCTGTAGCTTATGCATTAATTTGGCACTGCATAAAGCAGTATGTTTCAACTTTTCAAGAGTTACAACCACCTTATCTTCAATAAAAAAGATTAATACTCCATGCTCCCCACCAACAAAAAATCTGAAATATACTCTCTTGCTATAAATGAATGTTTAATCTGAAATTTGCATATCATTTTAAACTGAAACTTCCCCAATATACAGCATTTATACTTCATATACATTTTAATTTGCAACTACACTGGAAAAATATTAACTATGTACTTTACATTCAGTTGAAGCAGGATAAAAATATAAATAGGCTTGGTCAAAAAAATTCCCACTTAGATACTGCATTGGTTTGTGCTCCCACACACACACTCCACCCAGCACTATGGGTGCATCCCATCAGTGGTAAATCATCTTGCACTACCGTATATGAAGCTATGACAAAGTATAATATTTAATGAATGGCCATTCATCCATCCTTTAGATTCTACATTAAGTCAATTCAAACCATTGATAGTTATTTTCTGACAGCAGATCACATAAAATTGAGAAACACTGGTACAACTGAAACCCAAATCTTGGAATCCCCAACCTATGAGTTTGCATCCCACTGTTTGGGTCATTTTCATCATAAGAATCAGATAATGAGTTATATATTATTAACTATTATTCATATCAATTATAATACCTTTATTTAGAATATGGAACTGTGGTAAGTGAATCAGGTCCCTGTTCACTAATTGTGCGAAGAGGAGGACACCTTGGTTCTGGTGTAAGGGCTTCAGGTGTAGATTCTGCTGATGATGATGGAGGTGTTCTACCACAGTAATTGCAGACTTCATTTATTAGATCTTCAGGAAGTGATGCTCCTACAGTTAAGTGAATCGACATCCCTTGTAGCCATGACTCCAACTGTTCAAAAGGAGGGCTAATACAAAATATAACGAAAGTTCTATAAGAAACAAAGTGAAATGCATATTCTTTATAGTACATATTTTTCTTTTTAAATTTGTACACCAAAATACTAAAACAAAAGGAGCAAAACAGAACTGGAAAACAACTATACATATTCAATTAATTAATTTCAATCACAATGTAGTATTTACATTTTCACTATATTGTAAAAACACATGCTAAAAAGCTAGAAGTAAAGGTCCCAAATGAGCAGTGCCACTCTCATTAGCATGCATTAAGAGCTACAAGACTTGTGAGCACTATGAACATAATAATGTGCAAAGTACTCTTTTACCTCTACTTAATATGTTTTTAGTTTTTTACACTTTTATGGGTTGTTAAATAACATTTGCAAAGTTGTTCAAATTGATATTTGAAATTTCCATGAGGATCATGCCACAACGAAGACATCCAGTGCCTAAGGTTTGTAGTAAAATATCTAAGTACCAAAACCAGCTAAAACAATGGACTGGTAGTCACATGTATCATCAATTTCCATCAGTTGACATCATCAATGACATGTAGGAATCTGCCAGCCAACAACTATGCATTTTTACTTAAAAAAGAGAGGTAAATCCTTAGAGCACTGAGAATATACCAGCAAGAAAGCATGCACAAGATGATGATTACTTGCATTTCTTTGTCTCTAAAAAGGAATTGGATTGTTTTCTCATCAAGATGATATCTAGAGGCAAAAGTGGACTTGGTGCATTATATTCATAGCACTACTTAAGCCTTATAACTCTTAATGTATGCTAATCAGAATAGCATCTCTCATTTGGGACTTTCACTTCTAGCATTTTGGCATGTGTTTTTACAAATACAGTGAAATTTTGAATTAAATTTTTATTTAACAACTATACATAATACTCTAAATTTTAAATATACAATTTTTTCATAGTGTTTTACAAGTATTATAAATACACACATAACCATTAAACTGTCCTTTCTATATATACCTCCACCCTGCCATATTTTCATATTGCAATTGCCATATTTCCATTCCATCAACTTCATTTCAGGGGTAAAGTGATGCACCTGCATTTCAACCCAAAGAAATTATGCAGTCAAGGAGATCCTTTCCTTTCTCATCATATAACTGAAGACTTGACAAGCAGGTCATAATGCATTCTCTTTTATGATCTTCTGTTAATTTTCATGGCACCCAAAATTTTATGATCTTTCTTTTTATGATCTTCTGTTAATTTTCATGGCACCCAAAAGGCAGAGACTTTACAGTACCCCAGAGCTCATCATGAACAATGTCATGCACTATACCATAACTGATGTCAGGCACAATTGAAATTTGGTATAAAGTCAATCTTTCCCAGAATCAGTTCATTAACCTGTGCTGTTTTGCACTCCGCATGGTGTGTTCAGCTGCCCACTCCTGATGTCATTGAGAACATCAACCTTTCCATTACTGAACTGTCTGCATCATTTTACAACATTCTGATGGTTCATTGCACTTTCATCATACACTTTGACAAGCTGTTGATAAATTTCTACTCCAAGAATGTGTTTCCCCATATAGAAATTGAATGACACTATGAACCCTCTTCACAGGGCATTTCCATGTGAATTGCCATTTTGAACTGCTCTAACAGAACTCCCTTCAGCACATGCAGATGTCCAGTGTTATGTCACACACAATATTACCACATACACTGAAGTGCCATTGAATTAGGGATAGAAGATGTTATCCAAATTCAGTACTGCAAGTCCCGCATTTGCACGCATCTGTGGCTGAAACTCTGGTAATATATAGCTGTCAGCTTTGGTTTCCCCAAGCATTCATCATGAGAAGCATAATGGGAAAGTTGTGGGATTTAGATGCATTTGACAGAGGGCAGATCTTAGGTGCCCGATGGATGGAACACTCGATCTCCGAAATTCTCAACAAACTTGGATTTTTTCATACGACAGAACGAAAGAGTGTTCCAGGAATATGAAAATTCTGACAAGAAAACAAGCACCCGGACAAACTGCAAAGGACAACCAGTCTTGAATGATTCTGGGCTTTGCTGTCTGACCCACATCTTATAGACCGATAGGGCCCAGACATTATCTGAAATCACCTCCCATCTGAATGTGGGTTCCAGCCAGGAAGTCAGTGCACATATTGTGCAACACTCACTTCATCATCTCGGCTTCAGGAGCCGCCGACCTATGAGAGTCCCACTTCTAATGGCATGACACTGGGCTCAATGCTTGCCTGGGCTAAACATCAAAACTGGACCATCAAAAATTGGCAATGGCCTGGAGTGATGATTCCTGATTTAAACTTCATCACACCAATGGGAGATTGACAGTATGGCGTCAACCCTATGAAGCCATGGATCCTGTATGTCAGGTCAGAACAATACAAGCTGGTGGTGGCTCAGTGATGGCCTGGGATGTCTTCAGTTGGGCATCTGTGGGACCTTTGGTACATGTACTGACAACTCTCAATGTACCCCGGTATGTAAAACTCATGGCTGACCATTTATACCCATTTATGGCCATCATGCATCCCAATGGAGATGGTGTCTACCACCAAGACAACTGTTCATTTCACAGGTCCAGGTTGGTTAGTGCATGGTTGCAAGAGCATTCTGCTGACTTTGAAATAATGAATTGGCCACCTAGAAGCCCAGATTTAAATCACATAAAAAATATTTGGGATACCATCGAGCAAAGTGTTCGGGCCTATGTCCCATCAGTGATGACCTTGAGAGAATTGTGCTCTGGAGGACACATGGGTCGCCATACCTGTGGAACATTTACGCAAGCTTGTGGAGTCCTTGCCTTGTCGTGTGGCTGCTGTTATCAGGGCCAGAGGGGGTCTAAACACATTATTAGGTTGCTATCCTTAATTCAATGGCACTTCAGTGTATTACTCACCTTATAAATTCTAAGGACCTTAACTTTTGCCTGTAAAAAAATTGCTTTGTATTTTTATTTCCTGATTAACCTACATGTAAACTGATTATCATCTTTACTAGTTAAAAGAACTTAAAACTACAAAAGCAGATGTTTGTTATACATTTGATATAACCTTAATTGAGAAAAATTATTGACATCATCTTCAACACTTCATTTGCTTGTCTGTTATATGAGATGACACAAAATAATTAGCAGAAATCTGCTTTTCTTTACTAAACTAGTATATTTTAACTTTTAACTAGTACTACTTTAAATTCTTTTTAATTAGTAGTTTTAATGAAAATTAGTGGATTTAAATCAAGTTCATTCATTTGAAATGTCATTTAATGATACTGTATGAAAACCCTATCATAGTTTAACTAATAAAATATCACCCTGGCTTGTTGCATGTCAATTTAAAGGTAAGATTATGATTATAATTCCATGTCATTTGGCTTCATTCTTCTTAGTACCAATTCCCTGTTTTCTGTAATTGAAGATTGCGAATTGAAAAACTCTTATTCAGGTGTGTATTTTTTACAAATTCAGATTTAGAATTAATACTACAGACACCATAAAAAATATTTGCAATGCTTTCAGAAATGGTATCCTTTCTGTTCAAACATTCCAAAGATGTTCTGACTCAATCATGACTGCAGATGAAAAGGGGCTCTGCACATCAACATGAAGAGCAGAAACAATGGGTGGACAAAGATCTGGTGGCAGACTGACTGTAAAGGCTGCACTACTTCCAAAGATCATACTCTGTGTCTGATGGAATAAAAAAAATTCCACACTTTTTTGGAGGGGGGTGGGATAGAACTTCAATAAATTTCAAATTATGCTGCGAGGTTGGAGTAGAAAGATTTAAAACATCATCTGGATAGTTGCACTGTTTTTGTAAACATGTTGACACTTTTTGGGGGAGGGGATCATAATATTACACCATCTTCCCACCAAATTGCCCAATTACCCACCCACCCACACACACATACATACACCTATTTTTTACAAAAAATTCATAACATTTACAAAAATAAAGTTGTTACAAATAAAATATTGATTGCATTTCCATTTTTTGAAACATTACTATATTCCAGCTGGTTATGCTGTTTTCTTAACAAAATTGCACATTTGCAAAAATGGTGTAATGAGCTGGAAGATACTTTAAATCTTTCTACTCTGACCATTATAGTATAATTGCAAGTTTGCTCATGAAAAATCAGTCCAATTTATAGTAGGACTTTCATTTCTTCTTTGAAGAAGTCACTGCAATACAGTTTTATTAATTTTTTGTTGACAGCTCCTCTGAGGTATTTTTGATCACTTGATATGATTTTGTTTTTCTCAAATGAGGAACATATTTTGTGCCCTCTGCTGCAGAATTGCTAATATGATTAAACTCAGTTTGTTTCTTAGAAATATCAACTTCTTTTTAATGTCATTTTTTATTATTTGAACTTTTGACAACTTAAACTCTATAGATTTTTTTTTTTACATTTTGCAACCACAGTCTTTAACAAAATACCCCACAAACTTGCTTGAAGTGCAAGGAAATGGTGCTTTATTCTTGAATACAAAACCCTAGGCTGATAGTGTTGTTACTAAGTAGTGTCGATGGGCATGCTACACATGAGAGTAGAAAATAGACTGTATTATATTATGGCACACATATATATATATACAGCCTTCTTATAACATACTTAAAAAATATATTGATTCAAATTATTTATATTTTTTATGCTTGAATGCTTTACACAAACTCTACAAAAAGCCCTAATTGTATTAAAAAAAGGTTGATCTAGTTTTATCCAATTTATCCTTAAATTTAACTAGTTTTACAAAACTTAAATAACAAATATAAGGAAATAAAATTTGCGGGAATTTTTTGGTGGAAAATCTAGTTCTAAAAGCATTTCTTATAATATCACTGTTTGTTATAGCAGCATTTACTGTATTTTTATATTGATTACCTAGCTGTTTTTGAAATAATTAGCTTTATATTTTCATGCTTACTTGTATTCTCATTTGCTGTGTTAAAACCATTTATTCTTGTTCCATGATAATGAGTTAAATATATTCATACTACAATTCTTGTTAGAAGCTTGAAAATTCAATGTGGCACACATGTACAAAAGGTTTGAGTCTATTGGTAGTCATTTAGTAGTGAATGCACACAAAGTGGTAAAGACCAAGTAAATCACTCACAGATCCACCAAGGAACTCACCATGGAATTTGGTACTTCATTTAACCCTCCCAGTGTCCAGGTCATAAATATATGATGACAGAATCCAAAATGAAAGGCTGAGGATATATGCATCCATTTTCAGCAGAATAAAAAAAAAATTAGATTTTTTAAAAATAAAAATTTCTGTTTAGAAATTTTCTTATAAATGTCTAATTATATTGACATTATTTATGCTTAAAAAATTATACTTTCTTTTTTCATTTTATGCATATTTTATTAAACTAGGATATAAATAATTTGTTAAATCTAATCACCATTTGTTAGACCTGATATACAGTATTATTATTGCTGATGCATTTGTTAACATTACTCTAAGCTGAACCAACCCTCTGATTTAAGCTCACAAGCTTGATTTGAACTATTATCAACAAATTTTCCTAAGTTTCAAAATCTTCTGAAAATGAATAAAAATAAACTATTTTTTAAAATGGATGATTTTGGAAGTAATTACGAATACACACCACCAGTGTCTTTTTTTACATTATTTTCTGCCTTAAAACTATTTTAATATCCCTAGAAGTATTTTTATCATTTACATCATTTATCCCAGCATTCTTGCTCCTCAAATTAAAACTATAACTAAAAACAGAGCATTATTAGGCTTCAAGATTGGCTACAGCTTCAACTAGGGGACTTCAACATCCCACCATAGGGGGTTGTGGCTCAGTCAGCAGTGCACCAGGCTGTAATTGGTAGTTCCTCAGTTTGAGTCTCACTTGTGCCAGTGTTGAGATTTATCTCCACTAAACACCAAACCTGCTCTTGGTCAGAAAAGAAACCAATGCTTGGAAAAGACTGTCATCAGGTGGGACATTAAGCCATGCTCCATGTGCAATAGAGCCATACCCAGTGCATGTTAAAGAACACACTATCTTGTCTTGATGGAAGGCTACCATCTGTCTCCCAACAACTGTCCAATGGGTCTCCTTCCCCAACCTTCTTTGAGACTTTGGGATCCTTGTACCTACCAATTTCACCTATTGTGTGCAAAAAAGTGCTACTCATAGATAAAATAACTCACCAAAGGTTTGTCATGAAGCATCTGCCCATTTAAAATTTTTCCCATTCTTCCTTGATAACATACTACTCCATCCATAATTTTAAAGGTAGCTGAGGCAACAACAGATTTCCAGATTTCAGACCAACAGGTTTAGTCCTGAGCCACAGCAACTAGGAACTAGAACTCTTAACCCAACACATGGTGAACCAATACACCAAATGGGAACAATCAGTCAAGTATCTGCAGAATTATAGGATGCCAAAACTGCCACCACACAATGAAATCACCATAACAATTTCCTATATTAGGTTTCTTTTTTTCTCCAACAATGAAAAATCTATTCATGTATTCTTTTTATATTAACAATTAAAAAAGCAAAGGACATGTTATACTCATTTCTAACAACAATGAAAAGAACCATAATGTTAATTCTATGGGAAATTCAGGAACCCCAGGTGGGGAAAAATGCAAAAGTAAAAAAAAACCACCAAATTGAACATCCATAGGTCTCCCTGGATAAGCAAAGCTTCAGCCTTCTAGGTTTCTTGATATTTAGAGTTACAGCAATTAACACACAGACACACTCACACAAGAACCATAATGTTAACTCTATGGGAAATTCGGGAAAGCTCCCCTAGGTGAGAAAAAAAATGCAAAATTAAAAAAAAAATGTCAATTTTAGATTTTATGGTTTTGAAGTTACAGCACTGAAACACACACACAAGAACTGTAATACTAACTCTATGAGAAATTCTGGAAAACTTCACAATGTGGGGGGGAAATGCAAAAGTTAAAAAGAACAGCACACCTAAGGGGCACACCCTCAGGTTTCCTTGAGTGCATATGCAAAGTTTCAGCCTTCTAGGTTTCTTGGTTTTGGAGTTACAGTGGCGACACACATCTTGCATTATTTACATGATGATGTAAGATTTTAATCTGCAGATAATACAGTTTTTCTTTCCTCACAACAGGAGTTAAAGGAGACAAATCTCAAAACAGGTGCAATCGGGACTTGAACCTGGGAACATCAGATCACCTGCAAACATCGAGCCTAGTGTGTTACTGAGTGAGTGACTGAGTGAGTGACCCCAATAATTATTGTTTCCAATGTGGTAATGTGTGTAAGTTAAAAGCAAATTGTTTTGACAAGAGTTTTCTAGTAACTTGATTGCATCTTTGGAATATCATTACACCAGAAAATCTATTTAATGGAACAAATGCTGCTACAACAGCAAGAGATTTCTTTGTAAATTTTATATAAATTACTATGTAAAAATCCTGGGTATTTCTCAGTGTATTAGTGGATGGAAATTTTTATTTGTAATGCTTCATTTCAAGAATTGCTTTAACTCAAGTGGAACTTCAACACTGATGTGCTTTTGGTATTAAAAGAGTTGGCAATTCATTGTGAATGCTCTATATATCATTTTTTACAGATATTTATAGTTCCACCAATTTTAGAAGGATGGATATCTTCAGGTTTTGCATGTAGGAAGTTGGTGCTAAAATCCATTATATGTTCAAATGCTGGAGAACTTTTAAAGTACAAAAGTTTAAAATTGGAATGAGACCTCCATACATACATATGACCTGCCCAATAGCAATTTTTCTATCGGAAGATGTGTCCACTAGTTAATTACTTTCAAAATTTTTTACTTTCAAAATATGCTGTGCAATTTTTTTTTAATCAAGAAATATTTCTGTGTGTTGGATAAAATTACAATAAAGTTACATCTCCTTTATGAACATAAATTATAGTAAATTTATCATTTGGATTTATTATTTTTGGGATTACCTAATAGAAGATTGTAAAAGATGTGGTTTATGTGGGATCACAAATTCTTTGAACTGGCATGGGTCCCAAGCATTTGATTGAAAAGTTCAATATTTATGATATTCCATTTAATATGTTCAATTAAAGCTTGTCAGGAAATTGGTGATCTGATGTTCACATAAATTATTAACAAATTGTAAGATATGTACCAGATACTTATTATTCACATAACTATATTATTTACAATAATAATATAATTACAAGGTCAGCCTTCCACTAAGACCTTGTCTTGAAGCGAGATAAGAATAACAGTTAAAGATATTTTAATAATTTTACTTACCGTTTTTCTGGGTCTAAATCACAGCATAAAAAGGCAATATTGTAGAATGTCTCAGGACAAGAAGCACAAAACTTCTCTTTAAAAACTGTAGTATTAAGACCAAAATCTGAACTTCTCGGTAAATAATCAGGATCTGCCAGAACTCTACCAATTATCTGCAATGGAAATTATTTCTTAATTGTGAAACCTATTATCTGAATATAGCAGCCAAACATAATATTTGCAATGGACAATTCATCATTATTACACATGAAAACAGATTTAAAAAATTACATACAACCATAAACATAAGTTAATAATAGCATGCATATTATAACAAAACTTAGTGATTTTTGTCTCAAAGGAATATTATAATGTGTATATGTAATGAATTCAATAAGCCTTCAACCAATGTATTTTGAAACCAAATCTAACCATAAGTAATGTTCGCATCATATGACTAATTTCTGACTGTGTAATAATGTTTGTTTACAAAACAAAAATGGTTAGTGTTTACTATCAAATGAAATTCATGCCTGGAAAGAATTAAAATTTAATGAAAAAAAATCCTTAACCCTTCCAGTGTCCATGTCGTCTGTATATGTTCGGAGAATCTGAATTGAGGTGCCAAGGACATATATGTATACGTTTTCAGTACAACAAAAAAAAATCGATTTTTCAAAAATTAAAATTGCCATTGTAATTTACATATATATATATCTTTAAAAAAATTCAGGCTTCAAAAATATGATTTTGTTTTCTAATTTGATGCATATTTTATTTAACTACAATACATATAATTTTATAAAGCCATCTGACTGCCATTTCTTAGAAGCACTAAACAGTATTGCTGATTTGCTTATAAATGTCCCTATTTGATGAAGCAACCTTCTGATTTAAGCTCATAAGTTTGATTTGAATTATTATCAACAAAATTTTCCTTAAATTATCGAAAATTTAAAAATTAACAAAAAAAATGCTATTTTTAAAAACGATAGATTTTGGAAGTAATTACAAAATACATACCACCATTTTTTTTTTTTGTTTCACACTCTTTTCTGCCATAAACCTATTTCAGCATTCCCAAATTATTTTTATCATTTTTCCCATCATTCTATGCATCTTTCCTGCTTCAAAATCGAAACTGGAAGTAAACACATCCTTCTTAAAAATTCTGGTTGCACCTGCATTTAATTAGTTATGCTTCACTGAGGCAAACAAGACGCAGATGGCTGACAAATGCAATCTCTGTTGCATGTTGTTTACAGTTTTCTCTATAAGTGTTGTTTACAATTTTGGTCAAGCATATTGGACACCCTTTGCAAAATTAGTATTTTTTTTTACATTTAAACTTTAGTTTTCATTTCAGTAGATTTATTTTCGGAAATTTGTAAATCTTTTGGCTCACCAATAACTATTGATTTTTCACAGTTATGATACATTGTATGGCTGGCCTACAACTTTTTGCTGTGGATATTTTAACATTGCATTAGGCTATATCTTAATTCTTATTTTATTATTTATTACTTTTCCAGTAAAACTTTGATATAGTATCATTTTCTGAAAATAAATGATGTCTTGGATGTGGAAGCAAATTAATTTCTGCAGATTTACTTCTGTCAGTTAGCAATCTTTCAATTGGCTGATTTATCGATCTTTCCAAGTTATGCTAGATCGGAGGCCAGCTTAAACATTGTTGTGAATATTTTATTTAACATCCCATTAGGTTATATGTAATTTTTCTTTTATTATTTCTTGTTTTTAAATTAAAAAAAATGAGCTTGTATGGTTTTCTGAAATTGAATATCTTGGATACAGAAGCAAAATAACACTTCCTTACTATGGAAATCAGCCATCATTTGGGAGGGCAATTTCGGGAAGGGCTGATCCTTGGTGCACAAACCTTTCTGCACTTAGCCAAGATTGCCAAACTTCAACACCCAAAGAAACAATTTATAATGTTTAGTAAAAAAAAAGCAGCCAAGAAAGTTTTTTCCTATTTCATAACCAGTTCAGAAAATTCCATGAATGTGAGAAGCCCAAGTCACATTGTATAACACTGGCCATGTTTAAAATATATAATACTGAAAAGAATCATTAAAAGAAATGAAAATCATATTTCAGGTTGAATATTATATTATTTGGGAGGAAACTTACTTTCGATAAAAATATAGTTTAACTATTTTTATTCATCAGGATTTCCAAAGTAAACACTTAATTGCATAGTGCGATCTTTTTTTCACCATATCACATTGAAAAAAGCTTATTGAAATCAATATGCTTGGAAATTTATTTATATTTTTTTTTTATAAAATTTGCAATCAAATTCAGATTAATTTGATATAAAACATGACATATTTCTGTTGATTCATTATTTTTTTTAAAACATTCTAAAGTTGACTTGTTTATTTGACTCGGCACAATTGGCTAAAAGCCTGGAATTTTCTCAAAGTATGGTAACAAGAAAAAAGTTACAAAATGAGGAAAATATTTACTTAAAACCAAAAATTTTTTTTGTTATTCAGAAATATATAGCCATTCTATTCATGTACATTGTAATCATTTCTGTCTATTAGTTTCTTTTTTAAAATTTTAAAATAAATTTTTATTTGCATTGCCAGATGCATTTTTTTACTACACTCTAAAAACGTCCTATTAATATAAAACATGTTGTCTTTTTTGTTAAATACTTTATTTTCATAAAATCCAGAATTAAATGGTGATTAATTTGGTATACAATATGTCATAATTCCTTTCATTAGTTATTTGGCAAAAAAGTTCTAAAGTTAAAAGTTTTTTGTGGCTGAGCATAGTGAGAAAATAGCTTGGCCTCTGGGTGGAACCCTGTTTTACAGCCTGATCACTGGAAGGGTTAATAAATCAAAGATGGTAGCACTTTTGATCACTGCAGCCAAACATATGGCCCATTTTATTTGTTACCTATCTTCTGGACCCATTATTACTTAGGGAAGTCATTTTAATGTCAGTAGAAAAATATGCAACTCTCACTTTTAACAAAAAGAAATACACTGCTGGCCATTAAAAGTGCACCACCATGAAGAACTCATCAGACTGTCCAAAATATGCAAGATCGGTAGCGCACGGGGGAACATGTAAATGATTCAAAGTGCAGCACATCATGTGTGACAGTAATGCCCCCTGTAAGTGGTATAAGAAGTGATTACAAAGAGCCGGTGTAAAGCACTGGAAACGTGTTTGCTCATCGTTCATATGCACTAAAGGATCAAGTATGCCCCATTGAAGAACAGGGCATGCATATAACCAGGTTTCTGATTTTGATCGAGGGAGAATTGTGGGATTACAGGAAGGCGGATTATCGTACGAGACATCAGTGCTCATGTTGGATGAAATGCTGTCACAGTGATGAGAATATGGTGTCAGTGGGATGAGGAGGAACAAACTCACCGATATGAGGGATCTCAACAGCCCTGTCACACAAATGAACGAGAGGACAGACATCTCATGTGCATGGCTTTGAATGATCATACAGTCACATCAAACACCTTAGCTCAACAGTTAGGGTGTGTTGCACATCAACCAGTGTCCACACATACAGTTCGACGTCATCTGCAACATCGGGGCATCTTTGCTAGGTGGTCATTGCTTCAGCTACCATTGACTCCACAACACAGGTATATGCAACTGCAATGATGCCAAGAACGTAGTGCATGGATGCGCGAATGGCATCACATCATCTATTCAGATGAATTTCACTTCAGTATGCAGCACCATGATGGACCAATCCATATCTGGCGGTACTGTGGTGACAAGCTCAGTGAGACATGCATGATGCAGTGTCATACAGGTCTGGCCCCTGGTGTTATGGTATGGGGTGCCATTGGACTCCATTCACGCACGCTCCTCGTATGCATTACTGGTACTTTGAACAGCCAGCATTACATCACTGAGGTGTTGGAGCCTGTGGTCGTACTTTATCTTCAGGGGCTCTCTGGTGCCATTTACCAACAGAACAATGCCCAACCACATGTGGCATGCATCATCCAACAATTCCTGAATAGCCACCATGTGACACTTCTGCCTTGGCCTGCACATTTACCGGATCTGTCCCCAATTGAACATGTCTGGTCCATGATCTCATAACAACTATCACACCAGACACCAGCAATTGCTACAATAGATGAACTTTGGCTACATATCGAAACTGCATGGACTGACATTCCCCAAACATACATCCGACATCTCATCCTCTCAATGCCGGACCGTATAGCAGTAGTTATTGCCACTCATAGTGGCTACACAAGATATTGACTTCTTTGTATTCCACAAGTCGAATTGAGTTGTATTTGTAATCATTTGGTCCTTGTAACATAAGCTATGTATTCATTAAATATGGCTTTGATATCTCTTGTCTTCCCTGGTGTTGCACTTTTAATGGCCAGTGTATATAAGACCAAAATCTATTCTATCCTTATTAAGTCTCAAGCAAAAGTTAGGACATTTCATAGCATCTTATTTGAAAATAGTGTCTGACTGTAGACAGTAATAATAATGCAGGGTAAGATCAATGGGGTGAGGGCAAAAGGGCCATGCTTCCCTCCCACTCCCTTTTGAGAATGAAGGCAAAAGAATTGCATATTCCATGCATTTTTCAAGAAAATTTTAAAGACCTCTAAAAATGGAATGAAAAATATTATAATATAATGAAAATCCAAATTCTTAAATAATGGAATAAACTCGACTGATTCAATCAAGTAATTCTCTCGATATGGAATAAACTCGACTGATTCAATCAATCAAGTTCTTGCCCTCCCCTTTCATTTTTTTTCTACCATGATTGCATCACTCAGCCCCTCTCCTTTATTTTTTCCTATATCTGAGCCTACTCACAAATGTCACTTTGGAATGATGGAAAATGCATATTGATTTTGGCAACCATCATATTGTATAATAGGCATGATTCTGAATGAACAGGCAAACGTATGGATAGACAGGTGGGCAGATATGTGCGATGTCATCAGTGGCAGAAACTGACAGTTTCCTCTTGATTTTGCAGCTACTTGATTGATAATTCTCAAACTTGGTGGGTGGTGTCTCATTTAGTTCTAACCCTTTTTGGGTACCAGATCAGGTTCTTAGCTGCCATGGGTCGGAAGTGATCCATTGCAAAGTGTCCATTTTTTTTTTTTTTTGGGAGGGGGGGGGGGGGGTGCTATTGCCTACCTTGTGAATAGTACATTTGGAAAGCTGTGAATGAATCAATGTAGAGTATGGCACCAAACTTTCAACAAGATTTAATTGTGGCAAACTGTTTTGACAAGAATTTTCTAGTAATTTGCTATGAATGCTATGAATTGCCTAAGCTATGAATCAACTTATTGATGGGAAGAGTTATTGATATGTTTCACATTAAACTTTTCGCATGAGTTTAATTAATCATATTACATTGAATGGACAAATTATTATATACACCTCAATAACAATATACAAAGCAGAAGTATCGCATTGTCACGTGGGATGCTGAAACTGGCAATGCCTATAAATAGAGCAGGTCTCTATGCATTGGAAACCAGTCACAAAGAAGTAATCATGGTAATAGGTAAAGGCAGTGAAGTGTGCAAGTTTGACCATGGCTGTAGGAGCAAGGAAGGCCAGTTGTTCCATCACCTGAACTGTTGAGATTTCTACATTAGACCATCACTGGAGTCAAGACTATGTGAAATACAGCAAAACTTCCAACCAGTGGGAGACTGTCCCATATCATTACAAGGAATTGCATGGCTACCGTGGAGCAGATACACATCGGAATTGAATTAGGGCACATCCACAAGCTTATGCACAAAGACTATCCATTATATGATGGGGGAAAAATAAGCTATGGCAGTTGATGTTGACATTGTGCCCCTTTGTTGACTGCAAAGCACTGAAAGATTAGACTGCAATTTGAAAAGGCCTATCACAACTGGAGTGCAGAGGACTGGAAATACATCATCTGGTCTAATGAATCACAGTTTCAACTCTATCATGTCGATGGTAGGGTGCATGTGTGATGTAAACCACACAAAGTAATGAACTGAGCTTGCCAATTTGGGGTCATACAGGCAGGTGGAGCAACTGTTTGGGGTGCATTTACATGGGCTTCCTTGGGTCTCCTCTACCTGTCAAGACCTCCATCACCAACACAAGGTATATGAACATCCTTGCTGACCATCTACATCTGTTCATAACAATTCTCTTTCTACACCATGATGCCATCTTTCAACAGAACAAAGCCACACCGCACACTTCCCGAGTGGTGACCAATTTGGTCCAGGAGCATTCAAGTGAGTTTACTACACTCAAACAGTCCCCTTGATCGCCGGATCTCAACCCCATTGAAAATTTGTGGGATGAACAGGAAAATTGTTAAACCCCACCAGTAACTGTGGATGCTCTGTGACAGGCAATCCTCGCTTCATGGGCGGCAATACCCCCTCCATGTTTTCAAAACCTCATTGAATCCTTACCAAGACATCTGGCTGCTGTTGTGAGAGCAAAAGGTGGAGCAAAAGGTGGAGCAACAGGTTATTAGGTAGGTATACATAATAATTTGTTCATTCAATCTATATAATAGGAGTAATTCTGAGTGGAGAGGCAGGAGGACATGTGATGTCATCAGTGCAGATATTGGCAGTTTCCCCATGTTCCATGGCTACTTGAGTGATCAGTCCCAAATTTGGCCAGGTAGTTCCACTTAGTTCTAATCCTATTGGGGTACAGATTGGGTTTCTAGCTGCCATGGGTTGTTAGTGATCCCTCAAAAAGTGTCCAAAATTTCTGGGGGTGCTCTATCATTTACCTTGTGAATGGAATAGTACATTGTGAGTAGCACATGTGAAAAGCTGTGAATGAATCTGTCAATTTATCAATGGACATGCGTTTGGCACCAAACTTTTTGGTGGGATTTAATTGATTAGAGTAGATGTTAATGGTGGAAAGCTATGAATCAATATGGGAAGAGTTATCAATGTTTCAGGTCACATTTTTTTAAACTAATCATCATATTATACAATAAGAGTAATTCCAAATGAACAAACAAACAGACGTGGGCAGACATGTGCGATATCATCTTTGGCAGATATTGGCAGTTTCCCATGGTTCCACTGCTACTTGAGTAATTGGTCCCAAATTTGGTGGGGTGGTCCCACTTAGTTCTAGCCCTGTTGGGGTAACAGATTGGATTCTTAGCTGCCATGGGTCAGGAGTGATTCCTTGAAAAGTGTTGAGATTTCTGAGTGCACTGCCGTCACCTACCTTGCGAATGGAGTAGTACATTGGTAGTAGTACATGTGAAAAGGTGTGAATGAAGTTAATGCCCATACATTTAGTGCCAAACTTTTGGAGAGATTTAATTGCTAATGGAGTGGTAGAAAGCTGTGAATGAACTTATCAATGGGAAAAGTTATCCATACATTTCACACCAAACTTTTGATATGGGTTTAACTAGTATTATATAATAGCCGCAATTCCATGCAAACAGAAGGATGAGGGGTAGGATATGTGTGATATCAGAGGCAGAAATTTTCAGTTCCCTATGGTTCTGCAGGCACCTAAGCATTCGATCCTAAATTTTGTGTGGTGGTTCCACTTGTGTGGGTCATGTAAGGATAACAGATTGTGTTCCTGGCTGCCATCAGTTGGGAGTGATCCCTCAGAAAGTGTCAAAATTCCTAGGGAGCTGCTGCTGCCTACTTTGTGAATGGAGTGGTATGGTGGAAAGCTGTGAATAAAATAAGCATTATCAATAAACATACATTTAGCACCAAACCTTTGGTGGGGTTTAACTAGTATTAATAAGATATTGGTGTATCTATTATTTATAGCCACAGCTTCAATGAGAATTTTGCTTACCTTTGGTTATATCCAGTCTAAACTCAAACCCATTTAAATAAAATAACAAAGTGTATGTTTCTTTCTTTATAAGTCATTTACTGGTTCATTTATAAGTCATTCAGGTCTTATATGTCATGGAATGCCAAGATCATGTGTTTAGCAATGCAAGCCGATATATGAGTTTGAACAAGCCTATATAATAGGACTCAGTAAGTTCCAAGTTCCCACCTTGAGAAATTTCTCTGTTGACTGAGATAACATTAATGTGCTGACAAGGATAATAAGTGACCACATGTACATATGCTACATATATACCACAAAGTATTGCCTGATTAGGAGACATACTGTAGCAGAACTTCCCCAATTTTGACAAAAATTATAAGTGCAATAATGCCAGCAGTGCTGCAACTAACATCTAGAAGGACCACTGCCATATGCCGCATTAATGCTAGACTGCATTCATGACATTCTTTGCTGTGATCACAACTCAATATTGCCCATCATCACCATTGATTGTAATGCTTCCAGGACAGAATTAACTGGAGACACGAATAGCCTTCTGCCATCTTCAATAAGAAGTTCCATTTTGGTTTGGGTGCTAATAACAACAGATTCATGAATAAAAATGTTGTGGTCACAAAGCTGATATCTCTGCAATTTCAGAATATCATATTTACTTCTTGAACGATAATCAAAATTGATAGTCTTTTAGATCAAGGCCTGTCCTAGCAGAACTGTTCTAGAGCAAGCCTGGATCTAGTAAAAACTCAAGGGAGGGGGCAAGAAATATGATCAAGTAGGAAACATTTACAAGGTTACGAACAACAACAAGGGAAGACAAGGTTACAAACAACAAGGCAAGAAACTGCGATTTCCAATGCAATATAACATTTCTCCCCCTGTTTCATAATAAGTAAATAAATGCCCCCCACCCTCAAGCAGCTATTTGCCACAGAGGTCTGACAGGAGCCTGTCAGTTTATATGCCATAGTAGTATATCTGTGAGGATGACAGGACCCCAACAGAAAGACAATAAACATCCATGCCTTACCCAGAGCTCAAACCAAGGTCCGTTTAATCAGTAGCCCAAAATGCTTAGAGGTCTTTAAAATTTTCTTGAAAAGTGAATGAAATATTAATAAGTTTAATAATATTTTGCCTCTATTACCCAGGGTGAACAAAGATAGGGAGATGCCACTCCATGAGGGAGCATTTCTTGACAGTCATTGATTAGGAGTTTTGACATCACAGCAGGGAGCCTAACGGTAAACAAATCTTATAAGAAGTAGTAAGATAGATTTGTGTTGACAGGAAAAGTTAAAAAGTAAAATTTGAATTTTGTTTAACCATTTGAGGTCTATGTAACTATCAGGAAAGTAAAATTTAATAACCATGATTAATAGCTATACATTAACACATTAAAAATTATAAGTCCAGAGGAGTGCTCATCATATCATACATAGTGTCGTATCAGCCTAATACCATCACGGTGGCTATTCAACCACTACCGATGTGCTCTTAAAGTTGTACCCTCCATTGGTACATTGTTTAAGCTATCCTTTATCTTGTAAAGGTGCTCAAGAAAAAATAGGAACAATATTTACCAGTATTGGCGATGAACTTTGATGGATGTCCACTGGCATAGGTACAGCTTGCAATTAGATGTTATATCTTGTTCTTTCTTCTGTTGTTCATTGAAAAATGGCTAAGTTAGTATGGGTGTTATTATCATCACTGTTGGTTGTATTCATTTGCAATGCACTACTTTTTCTTGCCTGTTGTTTGGTGAACTTGCCATGACAATCGGTACAGTTGTACCCACTCAGTGCAACAGCTGTATACCAGTCATGAGACTTGCTGCTATCTTTTACTTTAAGAGCCTTTAGATGTTACAAGTCTCATTTAAATTCATCTCTTCACTCACTGGTTAATATTAGACTGCTGTTTAAGATTATTCAGTCACACATCCCCGAGACTTACAAAAGAAATTTTAAAAAAGATTAAAAGTTTAAATAATGCAAAGCCCCTCTCATCAAGCTATGTGTTTCGCAATCTCCTTGGTTTTGGCTTCCTCAGGCTCCCAATTACAGATGTTCAATTGTTTAAATACATGTCTCATTGACATCATGGTTTATTGCTCATTGCGTCTGCACATTTGAGACACATATTTAAACAATGGAACATCTGTAATTGGAATCCTGAGGAAGCCAAAATCAAGGACATTGACGAAACACATAGCTTGATGAGGGGGCTTTGCATTTTTTAAATTTTTAACCTTTTTTAAAAGTTCTTTTGTAAGTCTCAGTGATGTGTGACCGAATAATCTTAAACAGCAGTCTAATATTAACCAGTGAGTGAAGAGATGAATTTAATGAGACTTATAACATCTAAAGGCTCTTAGAGCAAAAGATAGCAGCAAGTCTCATAAGGACTGGTATACAGCTGTTGCACTGAGTGGGTGCAACTGTACCAATTGTCATGGCAAGTTCACCAAACAACAGGCAAGAAAAAGTAGTGCATCACAAATGAATACAACCAACAATGATGATAACAACACCCCTACTAACTTAGCCATTCTTCAATGAACAACAGAAGAAAGAACAAGATATAACATCTAATTGCAAGCTGTACCTATGCCAGCAGACATCCATCAAAGTTCATCGCCAGTACTGGTAAATATTGTTCCTCTTTTTTCTTGAGCACCTTTACAAGATAAAGGATAGCTTAACCCTTCCAGTGACCAGGCTGAAAAAAAGGTTTCCATCCAGAGGCCAGGCTATTTTCTCACTATGCTCAGCCACAAAAAAATTTTAACTTTAGAACTTTTTTGCCAAATAACTAATGAAAGGAATTATGACATATTGTATGCCAAATTAATCACCATTTAATTCTGGATTTTATGAAAATAAAGTATTTAACAAAAAAAGACCACGTTTTATTTTAATAGGACGTTTTTAGAGTCGTATAGTAAAAAAATGCATCTGGCAATGCAAATAAAAATTTATTTAAAAAAAAATAATGGAGAGAAATGATTAAAATGCACATGAATAGAATGGCTATATATTTCTGAATAAAAAATTTTTTTTTGGTTTTAAGTAAATATTTTTCTCATTTTGTAATTTTTTTCTCGGTCCATACTTTGAGAAAATTCCAGGCTTTTAATCAATTGTGCCGAGTCAAATAAACAAGTCAACTTTAGAATGTTTTAAAAAAAATAACGAATCAACAGAAATAGTTCATGTTATATATCAAATTAAACTGAATTTAATTACAAATTTTATAAAAATAATATAAATAAATTTCCAAGCATATTGATTTCAATAAGCTTTTTTCAATGTGATATGGTGAAAAAAAAATTGCACTATGCAATTAAGTGTATATTTTGGAAAACCTGATTGATAAAAATAGTTCAAGTATATATTTATCGAAAGTAAATTTTCTCCCCGAATAATATAATATTCAACCTGAAATATGATTTTCATTTCTTTTAATGATTCTTTTCAGTATCGTATATTTTAAACATGGCCAGTGTTATACAACATGACTTGAACTTCTCACATTCACGGAATTTTCTGAACTGGTTATGAAATAGAAAAAAACTTTCTTGGCTACTTTTTTTATTAAACATTATGAATTATTTCTTTGGGTGTTGATGTTTGGCAATCTTGGCTAAGTGCAGAAAGGTTTGTGCACCAAGGATCAGCCCTTCCCGAAAATTGCCCTCCCAAATGATGGCTGATTTCCATAGTAAGGAAGTGTTATTTTGCTTCCGTATCCAAGATATTCAATTTCAGAAAACATACAAGCTCATTGTTTTTTTATTAAAAAAACAAGAAATAATAAAAGAAAAATTACATATAACCTAATGGGATGTTGAATAACTTTCGGTAGCTCAGTGGTCTAAAGCATGTTATCAGGTGGTTGTGGGTTCATATCCCACCTGCCTCAAGACAATTTTTCCTCTAAATATTTGAATCAATTTACAGAGTGGAAATTATTAGTGGATACTTAATGAGTTGAGTTTTATAATAATTATTTGTAGATTGCATACTTGTAAGACATGCATCCCATCTAAGGCATTAAAAAGCCACTTTAGGCAGGATTGCCTGAACACTCCCTACATATTAGGAAAGTAGATTGAGAATGTTCATAACATCAGTTAGAGAAGATCTTGATCAGTGGCCAGCAGCTCAGTGGTCCAGAGCACCTGACATTTTATCAGGAGGTCGTGGGTTCGTATCCCACCCAGCTCAAGACAATTTTTCTTCTAAATATTTGAATCAATTTACAGAGTGGAAATTATTAGTATATACTTAATGAGTTGAGTTTAATAATAATTATTTATACTCAGGGATCACTTTATTAGATACAATTCCTTGTTACATCAATAGTAACTGTGATAGAGCTCAGTAACTTCTTTAATAAGCTTTTCATGAAAAAATGTGGCTGAAGATAATTTAATGATCTCAATCAAATCTATTTTAACAACAATGTTCATTTGCTACTTAGAGAGTAAATCTGCATAACAGTTATGTTAATTTTCACCAATTTTGAAAAAAAATTTTTTTTTTTTTCAGAACGAGCTAACTTGCTAAATATTTCTGTTCCCATAATTCTTTAAATGCTGAAAGAATAGTGTTGGATATCGAGATTTAAATAGATTTGATATCCTTAATGAGTTGCACATAAGAGTTACTTATCTTACTGAATTGTTGTTACTTAATTCTGTATACGTTACTATTGACATAATATGGAACTACTTAATATAATGGCTCTTTGAGTGCATTTTGGTATTAAAGGATTTCATGATTATATCATATGTAATTCATATCAAATTACTCTAGAATTTGTATCAGATGATTCTGAGTAATTATTTTGATCTTGCTCTTAAAATTAATCAATTTGGATCTCAATTTATTACAACTTATTTCCAACTTATGACAATAATTATAACTTATGTTAACTTATGTTAATAATCATAACAAAAATCTTAAGAAAATTTAAATTTTTGTCACCTGAAGTATGTTACAAATGTATTTCTTTCCAGAAGGCATTTAATCTGGCCTGGAATAAACACAGTTTTTAATTTACTAAGAATCGTTTACCTATCCAGCGAACTGGCTTTTACTCTGACACTAAGCTTTTATTTTCTTGCTCAGTGTACTATAAGCCAGGTATGTATATTATCATTTGTCCAAGATAATGTCACTTTTCTAAGGGCATATTGTCATAGTATAGTAGCTGCCGAGGTTTACACGTAAACCTCAGCAGCAACTACAGTGAATGTAGCAGCCAAGGATTATACTCCCATAGCGGTAAATATACCTAAGCTTTTAACTGCACAACACCTTAAACGAACTATAACCATTGAATCATTCAGCATCTCTAGCTGCAACACAGGAGATATAAATTTCCCAACAGTGATAATTGTGAAATAAATCAGTTATTTACAATCAAAGCTTTATTCTACATAAAATATATGTATGCATTTTGGAAAACTTTCCATACTTTAAATCAAATCATAAAAAATGATGACATCTATTGTTATTTGCAATACCATTCCTTGTTAGGATGCCAAACATTATTTCAGCAAGGAAATGCCCAAGCACATACTATTAGATCTCCAGAGAGTATCTACATAACATAGCCCTCATTTCCTGATCCATCAAATCACTAGCAGAACTTCTGGTACATTCTAAGGCATTGGCTAAACCTGAAATCACACCACTCCACCAGAGAGAAAAAAAATATTTCCTTCAGGGACTGAGGAAGCATGGTGACAGTTCACCAGGACATATGGCACCACTCTCCATGGAGATCCAATAAGAATCTTTCTGCATAATGAAGTCAAGACCTCTAGAGAGACAAGATTTCTGAAGGACATCGGAAATATCCATATATTATCTGGGATTAGAAATTAAGTCCCTTTGTTTTACAACATACAACTATTCATACACAGAAATAGCATAAAATGTTGTACTCTGAAAATAACAAAGTTAATTACAATACTTTAAATCTGCAAAGTCAAAGAAAAATTAACTTACCTCACATAATACAATCCCAAATGAAAATATATCTACTTTTTCATCATACTTTTTTCCCTTCATCATTTCTGGTGCCATCCAATATGGATTTCCCACAACTGTATAACGTTTCTTCCTTTCATATTTTTTCTGGGAACACCGCTTTCCAAAACGTCGAGATGAATACTGAAGACCTTGATCGGATATAATACGTGCAAGCCCAAAATCAGCCACAACAGCTGTCTTATCCTGAAAATTCAATGAATAGTAAGAATAAACTATATTATTTATATTCAGAAACTCACTTCATAAAAATAATCCCAACAGTATTTCAATGATCAGCAGCAAAGATCTTAAAAAATAAAAGTTCTGTGCCATAAAAGGACACACTTATCTATCAGTCATCAAAGGCTTGTAAAATATAATTAACTTGAATGTTAAAACAAAAAAAAATATTTTTTTTTTCTGGTAAATATACAAATATTTAAAAAGTGAAATTTTCTATCACCTGTATCGGGTTTAAAATCCATAGCCAATAGTTACATGTTAACTTCTTAAAACCTTATGGTTAAACTGGAAAAATGTTGTTCCAAAAAACTGCATGCCATGAATGCTAAACTGATCATTAGTGCAACAAAGAATTTTAATTTTTTTTAATATAATATTTTGAGCTAATTTTTATATTTTTATATATTAACTAGAAGAATGCACATTGCCTATGGCACATATAGGACTCTCATTTTCAGAGAGAATGAAGTTTTTTGTTTACCTACATTTTCACTCCTTAAATATTTTAATTTGAGCTAATGGATGATGGGGGGAGGGGAATGCAAAGAGTAGTATTTTATTAGTAATTATACAACATAAAAAGTATTTGTCTTTTATTTCCTAAGTTTAAAAAGTTGCTTTCCTCATGCCACTCTGAGAAAAGTGGGTAGATTATTGCTGTCAGTGGAATATCTCGTGACACTACCACCAAAATTTAAAAATTTCTACAATACACTTGCAACATTTGTTCAAAGTTTCGCCATTTTCACATTTATTGGGAGGTAGGAGTGGCTCAGTCAGTAGCACGCCGAGTCCATAATCTGCAGTTCCCAAGTTCAAGTCACAACTGGACCAGCATTGAGATTAATCTCTGCAAAACTCCTCGCCCTTCCCACAGTACACTGATGGGCTTAGAAAAGCAGTCATCGATCAGAGAGGATGTTAAGCTGTGGCCCCATGTGCAGGAGAGCCAGACCCTGTGTGCATTAAAGAACACACTGGATGACCTTGACAAGAGGCTACCATCTGTCTCCCAACAGATGTTCCAGTGGGTCCCCTCCCCCAACCTTCTCTGAGCCTTTGGAGTACTTGTGACCTCGACTTTTAACCCATTGTGTTAGCCACAGCTTAACATGCCATCTGATGCATGACTACCTTTCCAAGCCCATCAATGTACCCTACTGACTGAGGGCAGAGCAAGAAGTTTTGTGAAGATAAATCTCAACACTGACCCAGGCAAAACTAGAACCGAAACTGCAGATTGCGAACCTGGGTCTAAAACATCAACCCATTGTTGCCATTGGAAACTTCCGTGACCTTCACATTGCACCACCAAAATTTCAAATTTTTAGTTTAACTACATCACTCGCAATGTTTCTATAAAATTTTTGAATTTTCAACTAAGCTCACCAGACAAAAAATTAGTCACTCCTGGCTGAATAACACCTAATAGTGCGTAACACCTCCATGCAACCGAAGAACAGACAAAATCCTGTCTGGCATGGATGCCACCAGTGTGCGGTAGTAGTGCACATCAATATTCATCCACTCTTCCAGCAGCAAATGCTGCAGTTTGGCTAGATTGGCCGGATGGCTGGGACAGCACTTCACTCATTGTCCCAAATAGTCCCACAAGCTTTCTATGGGATTCAAATCCAGGAATTTGGCGGGGCAGAGATGTTCGAAGGCTTCAGAATGCTTGTCATGGCAATCTGACACACTTCGAGCCCTGTGCATGTGACAATTGTCATCTTGGAAGACTGGGGATCCTTCTGGTGTTAACTGTGGAAATGCCACACAAAAGGCAACATGTGGTCTTCCAGTAGCTCCATATAGCCCTTCTGGTTCAAGTGTGATGTCACCGCAACCAAAGGACCCATTTCCTTGTATGTGAAACACCCCAGAACATCAGAGAGCCTCCTCCAACTTGAAGAGAACCTTGTACACAGTCCGCATGGAAGGCTTCATGCGGCTTATGATGTACCCATCGCCTCGCCTCATTCGAGTACAGGCAAAAACGTGACTCATCCAATCAGATCACATGCTTCCAAGAGTCGACAGTCCAGTCTTTAGTGGCACTGTGCCCACTATAGTCATGCAGCCTCATGCAGAGCTGTTAACATGTCTCTCTTCCGTGGTACTCTGCTCCAGATATCCAGGCATGCAGTTCCCTTCGGAATGTTCATTTGGAAACAGATTGTTGCAGGCCTAGATTGACTGACTGGAGCAATTCCTGTCTTGTTACAAAGCATTTGCCCTAACAGTGTGTGACACACTGTGGCAGTCTCTATTGGTGAGCACAGTCTTTCTGCCGCAGTTCTGGTGATGATTAGCAGTGGACTGCTATATGCCACTGCTGTAAGACCCTTTGGACAGTACATTTCGACACACCTGCAAAGGCAGCAACTTCTTGTACACTATGCCCTTTGGCTCGGCCAAACGCAATAACACCTTTTTGCCACTCATTCACATCTTTGGTGTGACCCATGTTTCACAGAGCAACTAACACACACACAACCACTTCTTGTCACTGTATGAACCCCATAGCACATGGCACAGCTATTTGTAGGATGCATTTATTACTGGTGTGCCCTCTGTTGCTGTCAAACGGATGCAAACCTCTTAGGTGGGAAATGACTAATTTTTTGTCCAGTGAGCTTCATTTCCACCATTTTAGGGTGCAATTATAGCTTTTGGGAGATTCGGAAAGTGCAAATCATAATACTTCATCAATACCTATCCAACACAAAAATAATTTTTAATTCATCTCTATAAACAAAAAAGTTCAATGTCTACAGACAGACAGATGACAAATTGAAATTATTATCTCTTTTTTTTTAACGAGATAGAAATAGACATTTCAAAGCTCCTAAATAATGTTAATTTATTTCAATTTATTCCTCAACTTGATGTGTGAGAAAGTAATAAAACTTTGTGATCCTTCAAACTGTCATTAACAGAGTCCTAATGACAGGATTCCAGTAACTAATGTCCTATCTAGTGCGAGAGTATGCTATAAATAACTGTCAGCTCTAAGAAGTTAATTGACTTGTTTACTTAAAATTCTACCTATTATGTTTTAAATTAGATACCTAGAAAGGTGGCAAGTTACTTTTTTTTTGGAGGTTCTGAATTGGTTATTATTTCATATTGCTTTGGCAGTGGATGGCAACTATAGTGATAATGGCACAAGAGCATAAGTATATGTTTTAGTATCTAAAGCACTATTTGCTCTGCTGAGATGGTAACTGAAAATGAGAAGGTTTAAAAATAATATTAAGTAGTAATAAATTACTAATAGTTCCACTGTTTGAGTTGGTTGCCACACTCATACGGCCTTATGTACTGTTGGACTTCAGAAGGTAGCTGGTAAATGTGAAGAGCAGAGATTGCTTACATAGAAAAAACAGTCCATGGATACTTCAACCTTTATGCAACTGTTGCAGATTACTTAAACATTATGACTTTGTTAAAAAGTCTGTAGAGCTGTTTGGATGGAATTTGCTGCTTCTCATTTACAAAAATGTGCTGGGATATTTCCCAGTGTGTAAGTTTTTAAAAGTATTTAATGTTCAAAAACTTAATTTAACTATAGATAATAACATTAAAAATCATACAAACGTTTTTAAACAACTATGACATATTTCACTATTGCACAATGGGTAACTTCCTCAAGTAAGTGAATATGATGAAGAGATAGTATATAAAGACATCCACATAGTGATGCCCTGGTCAGCCAATACTAAAATTATGCAAAAGGAAATTCCTTGCAGTGGGAGGGGTATCATGTTGACATCGCACAATAAATCTTCATATTTATTGAGATTTTCTAAGCAATTAAGCTGAAATTTAGTTGGTGGTGATGATGTAATATTCAAGTGAGGATACTTATAGTTGGTTTTGAAGAATTGTTTGAGTTAATCCTGTTTCTCCCAAACATTTCTTTTTATCAATCTCATATTAATTATTCTTATGTAGATTAGTCAATAGCATCTACCTTATCCATATCTATCTTTGGCATTTAATTCATTTTGAAAGTCATCTAATTGCAAATACCTCCAGATAGTTGATATTTATTATGGTCATTCAAAATGAGGTTTTAACATTAGTTACAGACTTTGGAAACTTTATATTGTATTGAGCAAGCATAAAATTAAGCTTGCATGAGAATCCTTCAATGTATGGGAAATTAAGAGCATATCTAATAATGTCATTGGTGTTTTGCTGTGGTGGGTTCAGTTGCAATCAAACTTCTGCTGAAATTTTTCATGAACTTTATCAAGAAACAGAAGTGTGTAACCTGCATCTTCCAACTATTTTATAAATGTATGTTCTACATCAAATATAGTTTAAAGTGCAATCATGTAATTAAATCTATTCTTGTTTAAGTAACTTGGGTGTGGAACAATACCTATAAGCCCTTAAAAATATGCATTAAGTGCTACTTTTTAAAATTAAATAAAAAATTTGGAATAACAGAAAATTATTTGGTGTAAAAGTAGGCTTTTGGTACACAGAAGTATTATATTTCTGATTTAGGTGCATTGTTTTTATCTCTGAGTAGCACTTTTTTGCATGAGTAGTTAAATGTCAGGTAAAAAACACCCAATGGGCTCAGAAAAGGTGGGGGAAAGGGAACCAGAGCCTTATTATGAATGAGAAGCAGCAAATTCCATCCAAGGGCTCAGAGAGAAGGTGAGAGAAGGGGACCCACTGGACAAGTTAAGTGACAGACGGTAGCTTCCCATCAAGGTTATCTAGCATGTTCTTTAACATGCATAGGTTGATGATCATGCTCTTTCGATTTAGTCTTGTGTAGTAGTTTAGTTTTTGTGTTGTGATCTAAATAACAATGGCCATATGTCATAGCTGTTACAATGACCATGGTTAATTGTATCCATTACTTTGTGCAATACAAGTACAACCTCCTAAGATCTTGTAACAGATTAGGGGCAGGAGTGGCTTAGTTGGTAGCACACCAGGCTTGTAATCTGCAGTTCCCAGGTTCAATTCCCAGCTGGATCAACATTGAGATTTATCTCCACAAAACTCCCTACCTATGGTCAGTAAGGGAGCTGATGAGTTTAGAAAGGCTGCCATTTGCTGGATGGGTCATTAATCCATGGTCCTGCAAACAGGAGAGCCATACCTTGTGCACATTAAAGAACATGCTGGATGACCTTGTGGGAGGCTACCATCTGTTTTCCAACAGCTGTCCAGTGTCCCTTCCCCAATCTTCTTTGAGCATTCGAGGTCCTTGCAACCTGGCCATTTAGCCTATTGTGTAGCAGACCCAACTTGTAGCAGATTACAGTTAGCTTTGAGAGCATTTATATTGCTACAGTGAAATTGTGTTATTAAATTCTTTAATCAATTTAGCACTGAATTGTTAATTGCTTGTTGTTGCTAATAATTAGCTTAAATCCTTCTATAATAGAATGAGTACTACACAATTCAACAGTAATACTATTTCATCTGTGACTAAAAATAAAAGAAAATTTTTTTTAAATACTTATCTTTCTATATGCAACCTAAAAAGTAGAAGATAAACTTAAAGCATATCAGTGGTGCAATCAGTCGCTGAGTTTGTATTCACTTCAAAGGAAGATAGGACACCGGCAATCTTGTTGAGTAGGTAAATCAGTATTCTATCTTCCTTTGAATTAATACAAACTCAGTGACTGCACCATCGACATGCTTTAACCCTTTGCACTTGAAAGGCCACCACCCTCAGTCACCACTTGGTTTGATGCAGCAACTCGAATGGCGACTGAGAGGCAACAATAACTGGTTTATAAACAGAGATCCTTTGCACTTGAGAGGCGACTCTCGGTTGCCACTTGGATTAATGCAGCAACTCAAATGACAACTGAGAGGCGACAATAACTGTTTTATAAATAGATATCTTTCCTCTTTACATTTTAGATGTGTAAATCTATTGTCTATGTACACTTCATAGTACAGCATTGTGTTTAATTAAAATTATTATTTTAAACTTAGTCTGTTTTTAGTGGTTAAAAAAATGGAGACAAATGATGAAATTAGCAGCAGTGAAGACAAGTAAAAACACTTCGAGTTGCTACTTCCCTATAGCAAAAAAAACCTTCAAGTGCAAAAGGTTAAGTTCATTTTCTACTTTTTAGAGCAAATATATGAAGATAGGCATTTTTTATATACTTTTTTTCTCACTAAAGATACCTACTTTCAGAAACTTTTATTTGATACATGGTCTCATGAACAATGACCACATTTTTCCTCTCTTTTCTTGGAGTCACATTTGGGGTAGCCCATGACACTAGAGTATGCCACAAGTTTTAATTTGAGCTATACACCGAAAAGCCAAAACATTATGACCAGTGCATCTTTATGCAAAGCAAAGCAACTGCAGGAAAATAATTGTGCATGTGAAAGTCACGAAATGGTACAAATAACACCTGACTCTGAGTTCTGTTATAATCAGTGTTATTCCTGTTCTTCAGATGGGAAAGGCAGCGGACTTAAGTGAGTTTGACAAAGGCCAAATTGTAATGGCTAAGACACTGGGTCAGAGCATTTCCGAGATGGCAAGGCTTGTGGGGTGCTCACAGGCAGTCATAGTTAGTACCTTCAAAAAGTGGTCCAAGATGGGAAAAAACCATGAACCATCGACAAGGTGTGGGACGATAACGGCTCATCTATACTAGAGGTGAGCGAAGGCTATCCCGTATGGTACGAGCTAACAGAAGGGATACTATGGTGCAACTCGCCCTTAATTTGAATGCTGATGATGGGAGTAATGTGTCACAACACACAGTACATCAAACCCTGCTGAAAATGGGGCTGCATAGCCACAGGCTGCTCAGAGTGCCCATGCTAACCTCGGTTTACCGTCAAAAGCACCTCAATGGGCACACGAGCATTAAAACTGGACCTTGAATGATTGGAAGTAGGTCGTCTGGTTCGATGAATCTCATTTCCTGTTGCACCATGTGGATGGCCGGATATGTGTGCGTCATTTACCCGGGGAAGTGTTGGCACCAATGTGATGCCCCCTCATTCACTCTTACTTTACCTTAACCAATTTTGCTTAATTTACATTATATTTATCATTTTGGAGTTTTTTATTTCATTTTTGGCATCACAGCATTCGTTTCCAAGAGCATAGGAGTTGCACATGCACAACTAAGAACTTTCAATTGCCACCCACTACAACACGCGTGTACAAGGACACGCCCCCTCTTGTGTCATAGCTTGCGCGCTCGTCATTTTATGCATATGTCTTTACCGGTGCAACAGCCACGTGTTGCTGAGCCTGTACACTTGTTATAACTGTTACATGTTAGTCATAGTAGTTACAGTTGGAAGGAAGAGTCAGAAGTAGTCACAGGAGTTGGTGTTTGTTAGTTGTCAGTTTGTAGTGAAGTGAGATAGAAATGATGTAGTATCTTCATTGAAGTTGGTGAGTGTTAAAAATTATTTTGGAAATGAACTTGTTTGTTATAGAAACTTTTTTGAATTTTTGCTATTTTTTCTCTTGAGCAACGTTAGTTGTTTCAATTAGAATTTACATGTGAATTTTGACAATCATTTAATTTTTGAATTCTTACTTGCTAAGTAACGCTCACTGGTATTCGAACCCTAATTGAACTTTATTTGGCAATTAGTTCATTTTTGCCTGGCGCCCGACTTTAGCTATCTGGAGCTTGAATAAATATTGGATCAGACGAAGGGTCCAAAACTTTAAAGTATTTAAATCTTTGGAGCATTACACCAGGATGCACCATAGGATAAAAACAAGCCAGTGGAGGAGGAAGTGCAATGTTTTGGGTAATGTTCTGCTGGGAAACCCTAGGTCCAGTCATTCATGTCCAGGGAACTATGACATCTACCACCTACCTAAATATCATTGCAGACCAGGTACATCTTTTATAGCAATGGTTTCCCCTCTAGTAGTGCCTTCTTTCAGCAAGATAATGTGCCATGCCACACTGCCTGGATTGTTTGAGAATGGTTCACAGAACATGAGGAAGATTTCCAGGTATTGCTCTAGCCTCCAAACTCCCCAGATATCAATCCAATCGAGCATCTGTGGTTTGTGTTGGAACAGCATATCCAATCTGTGGGGACTCAACCACGTAACTTACAAGAGTTAAAGGATCTGCTGGTAATGTGTTGATACCAGATACCACAAGACACCTTTGGAAATCTTGTAGCATCCATGCCTCGCCAGGTAAGAGATGTTTTGGAGGTACGTGGAAGACCAACATCATATTACGCAGGTGGTCATAATGTTTTGGCTCTTTGATGAACTCATTAAGATTGACCCCACAAAAATCCACCCTTTCAAGGGGGATGGGGGGACAAAATTTTAAATAGTTTATGACGGTCATCATATGAGCTTTCATTTGACACCTAACTCATAACTATAGGTCATCGAATTCAGAAGATATAGTAGAAGCATGACTTTCATATTCCCCATTTTTTAGGGGAGAGCTAACGACACTCTCTGCGTCACAAGCTTTCGTTTCGCACATAACTTGTTACTTTCCACACTCAAGTTGCCAAGACATAGTGGAACAATAATTTTCATATTTCCCCTTTTTAGGGGGGAAGAATGCTTTGGGGGGGTCAATATTTTTATAGCCTATGGCACTCATGTTACAAGCTTTCATTTGACATATAAATCATTAAGTTTCCCCATTGCATTCAAAACATATGATGGAACAATTTTGACAAATCCACAAACTAACAAATGACAGGTGAAAAGCAACAGGAAGATAGATTAAAATCAATCCTTTTCTGTTAAATTAGAAGTTACTTAATGTTATGAACATGGTGAAAAAGCAGTAACAATGACATAACACTTGGGCTTTTAGAATAAACACATAAGGCAATGTTTGCTGCACACCAATAAAATTAAGGCAAACACTAAAAGTGTTAAGCACAACACTAAAAGTGTAAAACACTTAAAGCACCTTAGGTGCTTTGAGAGTGAACCAAATATGGCCAAATGGAAAATATGGAATATTATTAAATATCTCAATAATACATGCAAGCCAAAAGAACATGCCCTTAAATCAGTTAATTATAAAGGAAAAAGCCAAAAACTTATACAAATATTTGAGACTACTGAATCATTTGCAAGTGATTCAAGCCCATTATAATGCCAGTTATGAGTAGTTTGCAAGCTTTAAATTACATTACAGTTAACATAATGTAAAAAATGGCATATGAGACTGCTGAAGCTGATGCAGAAGAAGCCAATGTTTACCTGGAATTCCAGCCAGCATTATTGAAGAGAGCTCCTGTCAACCCTTTGGATAATTTATATTTATCACTCAATGACTCTCAAACTTCAACTTTTAAAAACTTCAATCTCTTCAACTTCACAAGTGATTGACAAAAATATATTAGATAATAACTTCTTGCAATTACCTTCAAATTATTACTGTACTATACATATATACATTTTTTAATATTGTCAACAGCTTATATAAAAACTGCCATTTAGTCTTGAACAATTTTAAATCAACATTTTTTAGTATATGGGAAAACCCAGAATTCAAACATGTAATGGGGTATTTTATTCCCCATTCAAAATTACTTTCACTTCACACAGCATTTTGATAGACTGCATTAAGAGAGGACTACTGTATATAAAAATTCCCTTCTGTGTTATGCTTTACAAAGTTTTTACAAATAAGCAGACACTTTTCAGGGCACTTTGTTTAAACAATTTTGTATAACTTACAAATAAAAGTTATTAATAAGAATATAGTTTATTATTATATTTTGATATAAGGAATTGTCTGATAGAAATTCCAAAGTCTGAGGACTAACAAATGCACTCTTATTTTATACTGACTTTAGCTCAACACAAAACGATATGAAATAATAACCTAAAAAAAAATTATTTTTGCCGTGAGTGGGATTCGAACCCACATCTCCTAGTAAGATGAAGGACATGGGTTCAAATCCCACTCTTGACAAAGCCAATTTTTTTCAGCTTATTATTTCATGAATTCCATGTGTACAGGAGATCTCTTGTGTTACTTTACTACTAAACAAAACAAAATAATTATGCACCTGTCCAGTATATTTAGTTATTAAGTGCAATGGTGATCAGTAAATTGCAAGCATAAACAAACTAATTCAGTAATAAAGTATCACAGGAAAACGTCCTATAGACAAGAAACACTTGAAATAATAAGTTGAAAAAAATTGGTTGTTCTGTGTGGATTCAAACCCATGCCTCCCAGAAGCAAGCCAGGCATCATAACTGCTAGACCATCAGAAATTAACCATTTTTTCAACCAAATGACATACAAGCAATCCCATTTTTTCAACCAAATGACATACAAGCAATCCCATTTTTTTCAACTAATTATTTATAGGGATCCTTTCTTGGCTTTTTTTTTAATGAACATTATGAATTTTTTCTTTGGGTGTTAAATTTTAGGGATCTTGGCAAAGCCCCAAAAAGTTAATGCACCAAGGTAAAAAAAAAATCCTATAGCCTCAGAGTGGCACAGCCAAGATATTGAGGGAGAGGAAATCATTTCATTCCCCCCACTTTTTAGGAAGGAAGAAAGCATGGGGATAATTTTTTGTAGCCTATGACATTCCCCATGTCAAAAGCTGTCATTAGACATATAGCTCATTACTTTCGGCATTCACATCCAAGAGATATAGAGGAAAAATTATTTCACATTTCCCCTTTATAGGGGGGAAAAAGCATGGGTTTTTTATTTATAGCCTATGACACTCCCCACATCACAAGCTTTCATTTGGCACATAAATCATCAAGTTTTCCATCGCATTCAAAAGATATATGGTGGAACAACGTTTTGTCAAATCCACAAACCAACAAATGTCAAAGCCAAAAGCATAGGAAGATAGGTAAAAATGATTCATCAGATAAAAGATGTCTGTAAGAGGCTCGAATGTAAAATTGTGAGGGTAAAAACAGCATTCAAGACTGAAAGTGGAACAATGGATTAAAATATGTTTTAATGGTGTCACAAAACTACCAGCAATGTTAAAAGCATAGCAAAAAGTCTGATAATGATATAAATTCAATGGAAATAAAATCAAAGTTAAAAGCATAGCAAAAAGTCTGATAATGATATAAATTCAATGGAAATAAAATCAAAGTTAACTGAACAAATGGAGACAATATTAAATTTATATCATGAGGTTCTCTAAATATTAATAAAAAGTTCACTATTCTCCCATTGCGTTGAAAACCTGTTGTGGGACACTCCTACTTATGTTGTTGCCACCACAGTTAGGGGTATTCTTCCCAGTCCCTGGCACAGATGGCTTGCAGATGTTGATGTTTGTTAGGCTGTTTCCTTCACTCATTGTTTTGATGGTTTCTGGCACAGCTCTGCAATAGTTCGAGTCATTTTATACACCACAGACACAAGAAACTAGACAAACCTTTACTTCATATGAAGAAAATTACGCATTCATTTCCGATCAATCTTGATCCATGATTACTGTGAAGACAAAAGGGAATTTGATGCGCATGCTACGCTACTTTATTAATTTACATTTGTTACAACCGCCTGCATCCAAGAGTTGTGCGCCATAATGTAAGCAAATAAAGTAGCGAGAGGCACACCCTCAAACCCCCTTTTGTCTTCACATTGATCACAGATCAAGACTGATCCGAAACACATATGTAATTTTCTTTATATGAAATAAAAGTTTGTCTATGTTCTTGTGTCTGTTGTGTATAAGATGACTTTTGTTAACTGCTCATAACATCGAACTACTGTGGAGCTGTGCCAGAAACCATCAAAATAACAAGTAAAGGAGATGACGATCTAACAGCAGCAACATCCACAAGCCATTTGCACCAGAGACCGGGTAGAAGACACCTAACTGTGATGGCAACAACGTAAGTAGGAGTGTTCCACAGCAGATTTTCAATACAATAGGAGGATAGTGAACTTTATATTAAAAAATGGAGACAATATCCAATGTGTCAGGACAACACTGTAAACAATCCACCATGCAAATCACTAAACACATAACTCATACAGGAAATAATTAGTAGCATCTGAGTCGTGCTCAGCCTTGACCTAGTTTTACACTGATGATTTGTACCAACAATCAGTGGTTAAGGCTCTGGTTATGATTTTGATTTCAGTAATGGGAATGGCATATGAAGGCTGAGATAAGCTATCAAAATAATTTTACGAATATTGAAATAGGTTTAACCCTTTAATGCCCATAACGGCCAAAATTTTGAAATGGACTCATCCAAACAGTACCATTCCTTTGTCTTTAATACCCTCTACCCTTTTCTGAAATTTCCTGGGCATTAAAGGGTTAGAGCAGAAAAGAGAAAGAAAAACAGACATAGGTATTTAATGATTATTTCCAAAATTCTCCTGTTTTAAAACTAGCAGCTTTCAGTTAATTTTTTACGAAAATTTCAAAACTTTCAGATAAAATACCGTGTTTGCCGGCGTATAGGACGCACTTTATTCCCCTCAAAATACACCTAAAATATGGGGTACGTCTTATGCGCCGGTAATCAAAATTATGACTTGAAATTTCAGTCTAAGACTTTTGGTTTATATCAATATACATATATAAGTATTCTTTTGCATTTTGTCCTTTTGTGAAAGATTGGTTTCAAATAAATCGTTTCCATATTTTTTTTTTGTTCTGTAAAAATAATAAGTTGCGTGATGTATTTTATGCTTCACTACTGATAGAGAGAGCATTCCAGTAAAATAGAGTTCAGATCCACTGACACCTCAAGGTTACGATTCATCCAATGTGAGCATGTGTGATCACATTTCACCGGCATGTTTTCGAAAAGCGCAAGCATGGCGCGTCGTTACCGATTACAGTGCATCAAGGCAACCAAAACGCAAACTTTTAATACCGAAGAAGCTTTCTCATGTTTTTGCTGCGAAACATGGCTCAAAAACAACGCAGATTCTGCTATGATATTGCATTCAAGCTACGAGTGATTGAGTATGCTAAAGAACGTGGAAACAGGGCAGCAGAGAGGAATTTCGGATCACCGCCAACAGAAAAGATGATAAGAACTTGGAGAAGCCAGGAAGAAGACCTAAAAACAGCTATGCATAGTAAACATAATCTGCGACATGGAATTGCAAAATGGCCGGAACTAGAAGAAGAATTAAAAACTTGGTTATTAGTCCACCGAAGCTCGGGATTTTCAGTTTCCACAAAAATGACTATTCAACAAGCAAGAGTGATAGCTACTAACAGAGACATCGCTGATTTTACAGGAACAACGTCATGGTGTTCTAGATTCATGAAGAGAAATGACTTACGTATGCGGACTAAAACAAAAATAGCACAAAAGATGCCAACAGAATATGAAGACAAGATTATTGAGTTTCATAAAATTGTCATTAATGCAAGAAAAAGTGGAAATTTGAACTTTCACAAATAGGAAACATGGATGAGGTCCCACTGACGTTCGATGTACCCTCAAATGAAATAGTAGATTCCAAAGGTGCAAGAAGTGTTATTGTTAAAACTTGTGGACATGAGAAAACGCACTACACAGTCGTGTTGTCTTGTTGTGCCAATAGAACAAAATTGTCACCTCTTTTGATTTTCAAAAGGAAAACCTTGGCCAAGGAAAAACTGCCTAAAGGTGTGTTTGTGCACGTTCATCCTAAGGGCTAGATAGATGAAGGGGGGATGAAGTTGTGGATAGACAATGTGTGGTCTAGGCGTCCTGGTGGACTGTTAAAGAAACCTGCCTTGCTAGTATGGGATCAGTTTCGGAGTCATAGAACAGAAGCTGTAAAAAATAAAATCAACCAACTGAAAACTCAGTTAGCTGTAATTCCAGGTGGACTAACGAGCCAGCTTCAACCTTTAGATTTCTGCATTAATAAACCATTTAAAGGATTCATGAAGGAGAAATGGAACAGTTAGATGCAGTCTACAGATTTTAAAGTGACACCATCACGAAGAAGGAAGAGACCTAGCATTTTGCAGATTTGTGAATGGGTCAAAACTTCATGGAATGCTGTGAAACATGAGACAGTTGTAAAGTCATTTAAGAAATGTGGTATTAGTAACTCACTTGATGGCACAGAGGATGATTTGTTATACGAAGACTCAGTTTCTGAAAAAGAGGCTTCGAGTGGTTTTTCATTTAGTTCTGGAGATGAATTTCTGGGTTTTGAGGATGAACATTAAAAGGTGCCTAACTACAATGTTCCCTAGTTACATTTTTTGTATACATAAACAACTCTAAAATGAGTACAGTAAATCTTTATGGAAATTCATGAAACAATGTGGAAAAATTTTTTTCCCCTTAAAAATGTGTCTAAAAAAGGGTACCATTCCTTTGTCTTTAATACCCTCCAAACAGTACCATTCCTTTGTACGCTGGTGCGTCCTATACGCTGGTGCGTCCTATACGCTGGTGCGTCCTATATGCCGGCAAATACAGTAAGTTTGCAATAGTTCAGATCAAACTTGTAAGCTTAATGGGAGGTTGCTTCAATGAAGAAAAATTGGAACAGGCAAATAGGCTTTGCCAGAATATCGGGTTTAAAAAATGGCGATCAGACGGCTTTAACAAATTATTTAGATATATCACAGCTTAACAAAATATTCATCAAATAAAAAAAGTACCATTTTTCATGCTTGAATTATATATTTTTATAAGATATGTGTAAAAAAATTTTCAAATGTCAATTTCTACTTTTTTTAAAAAATCGAAGTTTTATCTATTGTACCAAAAACAGAAATAGCTCTCTTTTGGCCTCTCATTTCAGATTCTGTAAACATGTATATCAACATGGACCCTGGAAGGGTTAAGGGCTAAAAACTCATCTCAGACATAAGCACTGCATGTTGAATTATTAATTGCTCACTATGATAAAATGGAGTTTTTAATTTAAGATTCATTCATAATTCTAAGATTTTAGATTTAAGATTCATCCATAATTCTAAGATTTTAGATTTAAGATTCATTCATAATTCAATTAACTGATTTTGGTCAAACAACTGTTTGCAGTTGTACAACTAAGATCTGATTACTTTCCAATTCAGAGTTCCACATTCCACTCTCAAAAGAATTATGCATTTACATTTTTATTATACACTGGTTTCCATAAATTAAGGAAAAATGAGAAAAATCACAATAATTCGCCAAAAATTGTGTAGTCCTCACCAAACTTGTTCATGTAACCAGTAATTCCGAGTGAACATATCATACGCAAATTAGTCATATCATAGCATCAATTTCTGTAATCAGATAGTGGTGTAAAAATGGGTATTTGGGAATAAATCAATATTTTGTGTTATAAATGGGAATAAGGAAATTCAAAATAGTCATTTTGTAGAAATTACCTCGAGACATCATTTGCCAGATGAACTGCGGTGGACAGCTATTGGCTGGCTCAAAGCAGGCCAAAGTCAGTTAGATGTGGCACAATAGTTGAATGTCAGTCCTTCTGTAGTCCATAGACTGTGGAATTGATTTCTTAGCACAGATTCTGCATTGTCTTGGAGATTTAGTTGAGGAAGGGCTAGGTTGGGTTGTTTTACCTCTGAACGGCACTTTTTTGCACACCATGGGCTAAATGGCCAGGTCACATGGACCCCGAAGGCTCAGAGAAGGTTGGGGGAGGGGACCCACTGGAACAGCTGTTGGGAGAGAGATGGCAGCCTCCCGTCAAGGCCATCCAGCGTGTTCTTTAAAGTGCACAGGGTATGGCTCTCCCGCACACGGGGCCACGGCTTAACGTCCCATCCGACGGACGGCGGCCTTTCCAAGCCCATCGGTGTCCCCTACTGACCGTGGGCAGGGCGGGGAATTTTGCGGAGATAAATCTCAATGCTGACCCAGCTGGGACTCGAACCTGGGAACTACAGATTACGAGCCTGGAGCGCTACCGACTGAGCCATCCCCGCCCCGAGGAAGGGCTAGAGTTACGACTGCTGTACAAGGCCAATATCTGTGATTAACAGCATGAAAGAGCAGTACATCTACACCCTCTCAGCTACGATCCTCTCTTGCAGCAGTTACTGGGAGGGTTGTATCAGCTTTTACTGTATGTAGCAAGCTTCACAAGGGAGGTCTGTACATTAGACGGTCAGTAATTTGTATACCTCTAACATCACAGGAGGGAGAAATTGAATTGGGTTGGGTTGTTTTACCTCTGAGCAGCACTTTTTTGCACACCATGGGCTAAATGGCCAGGTCACATGGACCCTGAAATCTCAAGAGAAGGTTGGGGGAGGGAACCCACTGGAACAGCTGTTGGAAGACAGATGGTAGCCTCCCGTCAAGGCCATCCAGCATGTTCTTTAACGTGCATAGGGTATGCCTCTCCCGCACACGGGACCACGGCTAACACCCCATCTGACAATCGGCAGCCTTTCCAAGCCCATCAATGTCCCCTACTTACCATGGACAGGGCAGGGTACTTTGCGGAGATATATCTCAACACTGACCCAGCTGGGACTCGAACCTGGGAACTACAGATTACGAGCCTGATGTGCTACCACCAGGCTCGTGTGGTTAAAATCATTCATATATTTTTTGTTTATCATAATTTTTCTGAGTTTTCCTTAATTTATGGAAACCAGTGTATTTTAAAAAAATTTAATTAATTTAAAAATTTCAATTTTAAATTTTTAATTAAGAATTAAAAACTGATTAAAAATTACTAAGGAAATTAAAAATATATAAATTTAAAGAAATTTAAACAAATACTCATCTTCCTCTATGTACCCTAAAATGTATTTGCATGTACACTTTTATATTTTATTAAAATGTAAAAATAAAGGAAGAGCATGTTAATGGTGAAATCATTTATCACTTCATATTAATTTCAAAGGAATTTTGTAAAAGGCATACCAGAAATCTTTTTTTAAATTGTTAACATAAACCAGTTTTGGTGCCCTATCTTTCACTTCAGCAAGTGATTTCATCATTAGCATGTTTATAGTCACTAAGCATACACTGGGAGGAAAGCTGTTTACTAATTCCTTGTAAAGATGCATAGAATCAGACAGACCTTGCTAAAGTCTGACTGTCTGACATCATTCCATCATGGTGCAGGCTATTAGTACCTTTCAAAAAAAGACATTCTCTTCTGAAAGATAATGGAAAGGAAGGTCTGTTGAATCAGTTTAACCTATTGATCTGATCTTCTCTGTACACTATTTTTTTTTCTGCTGAGAAGTAATCAACTTTGCAAGATCCTTAGTGAAACCATTTATACCCTTCAGACTCTCTTATGGCTTTGAGCATGATTATGAATCTTGAACTTGGTGCACTGATGGGCTTCTGTTGAAGAAAAATCTACTGCTGTGTTTCTTGTTTCAGTGTGCCTTGAAAACCCCAGGTGAATAAATGCACAAAATATCTCATATCAGCTAGTAAAGAATCCTAACCAGCAGGAAGTATAAGTGAGATTTAACATTTAATGCCAGCATCCAATTTGACCATTACAGCTGTTAGCAGTAAATGTAGTGCAGCCATTCCAGTGTTAATTGTCAGTATTTATGAATTTACATTGATATTTAAATTTGCATTTGCAAATTAATTTTGCTTTTTTAATTTTTGGCACAATTTACATCATATTAGATTACAAAAACATAAATCAGTTGTTAGTCATAAAAACTTATTAAATCTTTAAAACCAATGTATATATAAAATAATAACCAGAGAAAATACAGCATATGAGCAAGAAGTAGGATGTTTGGGTGACACAAAAAAATCAAGCATTATAATATACAAAGACTGCATTTGTAAAATGCAGCAAGCTTAAAGTGCTTATGCTGTTGGAATAACCATGAGGCATTTAACAACAGATAAATAGCCAGAACAAGATTCAACAAAAGTTCCATCCTTAGTTCCCTCCTCTATATATCAAATTACACTTTTCAACTACCTATTACATAGGTAGAATCAGTGTTTTACTTTCTAGCTACTCCTTTACCAAATTTTCACCATCCAGAATAAGTGTCAACAAGCCTGTAAAATACAATACTGTCTTTTCTATCATGTTCTCTAGCCCTTCAGGGGTCGGGGGTGGCTCAGTCGGTAGCGCGCCAGGCTCGCAATCTGTAGTTTCCAGGTTTGAGTCCCAGCTGGGTCAGCGTTGAGATTTATCTCCGCAAAATTCCTCGCCCTGCCCACGGTCAGTAGGGGACACCGATAGGCTTGGAAAGGCCGCCGTCCGTCAGATGGGACGTTAAGCTGTGGCCCCGTGTGCTGGAGAGCCATACCCTGTGCACGTTAAAGAACACGCTGGATGGCCTTGACAGGAGGCTACCATCTGTCTCCCAACAGCTGTTCCAGTGGGTCCCCCCTCCCCCAACCTTCTCTGAGCCTTCGGGGTCCATGTGACCTGGCCATTTAGCCCATGGTGTGCAAAAAAGTGCCGCTCAGAGGTAAAACAACCCACAACAACAACTCTAGCCCTTCATGATTCCTTATATCCCTAAACTTTAAAAACTAATATTTAGCAGTTACTCTACCAACTGTAACAACCCCCTCCCCCACCACCACCACCACCAGCACCACCACCAAAAAAACAAAAATCTATGATTTAGATACATTTTGGAACACAGTGATAATATTAAAATAAAAATTTAATTTCACAAATTCACTGTTAAAATCTAGAGTATTGTTCTCAAACTAAGATATTTTTAACAAAAAATAGCATCGAGTTATCCTTTTTTTGCCAACCGGCAAAAGAACCAAGCCTTCCTTATATAAACAGATGTTTTAAGTGTACGCTTACTGCTAATCACTTACAATTAGGTTCTTGCCATAGTTCTTGTTCATACAATGACTAGTGCACTCCATCTTTGAGTTGCAGCTTAATGGCAATTCAGCAGCTAGTAACAGCAAAAGACAGGATGCCACACGACAACTCAAAGACATAGTGCACCAGCCATGATACAATCAAGAATTTGAACATGGTGAGAATCTACTTATAACTTCACATTTAATGCTCCACTTTTACAAGGAAGACTCGGTTTTTTTGCTGATTGGCAAAAAAGATAACTTGATGTTATTTCTTGTTAAAATGATTGCAGTCTGAGAACAATACTCTATATTTTAAAAGTGAATTTATGAAAATAAATTTTAATTTTAAAAATCTAAGTTTGGTGGAGTGCAGAGAAGAATATGGTTTTTACATTTTTAAAATACACTACAAGAAATAAAAAATGCAACACTTGCAAGAAGTTATGCAAATGTGATGAAATTTAGGGAGGTGGTAGTATATGTAAATGCATGGAAATTAGGTTTGCAGGACAATCGAAATGATGGACACTCGCGCATTGCTGATGTCACAGGTGCAGAACAGTCAAACACAGATAAAAGTGACCAAAGCTCTCTGGTTGACAAAATATTGTGAAACTGTTCTCAATCACTAAAGATGCCCTTATGCAGACATCGACAGTCATTCCAACAGTTAACAGACTTTGAGCGTGAAAGAATTATTGGCCTTAGAGAAGCTGGTTTTTTGAATAGAGATGTGGCCAACCTTGTTGGTCACAATCCCTGCACCATCGTACACATATGGCGCAGTGGGTTCAATAAGGATCAGGAAGACAACATATAACCACAGAGAGACAGGACTGCCATTTGCGGTGCCTGGCATTGCGTTACAGATTCACGACTACAACACAACTACAAAGGGACTGGCAACAGGTAATACACTGAATACCTACCAAGTGGATGGTAAACAACAGGCTTTTACAGTTTTCATTGCAAGCCTATTTGTCCAGGACTACATTTGCCCCTCAAATCTGCACACATGCATGCACACCTTCAGTGGTGTCACTTCAGACAGAACTGGAACGAACAAGAGTGGAGTACCATGGTGTTTAGTGACAAATCTCATTTTTGTCTTGGTCAATTTTTTGGTCAGCATAATGATAGATAACAAGTTTGCCATCATCCAGGGGAAAGGAACACCACCTAGTGCGTGCAACATCATCACACAGTTCCAGCACTGGTGTCTTGGCGTGGGGTGCCATTAGTCAGACATCTCGGTCAGAACTGGTCATCATAAGGAGATCTCTAACTGCCCCACAATATGTTACCAACATTTTGCAGCCAATGGCTGTCCCATTTGTTCAACAGCACAAAACCTTTTACCAGCAAGATAATGCCCATCCCCACACAGCCCTCATTAGTCTGCAGTATCTACAAGCACAAAACGTTCAGATATTACCCTGGCCAGCATGACCTATTGCACTTTTCACCTCTTGAACATATCTGGGTCATGATGGGCCAATAACTCCAACACCCAAGAGGTGCATCAACCACTGTTGCTGAAATGGAACAGCGACCTTGTGCAATTTGGTGTTCTATCCCTCAGGAGGGCATTATAGAGCTATACGATAGCCTTCCCTGCCATGTTTATGAATGCATTGATGTGGGGGAAGTTCAACATCATACTAATTATATCACTAATAAGGTTAAAAACAGCTAAAATTCTATAATAATTTTATATCACGATAATGCTGTGGTATAGAAGTTAAAAACATTCTTCCAGGGAGTAGTTTTCAAGCCTAGGGAAGTGCTGTACATTACCATTAATAATTATGGAATATACTTAAATAACACCTTATAATTACCCCAATTTTACATATTGACTCAAAGTTAACTCTTCCAATCAGAGACCAACTAGAGTTACATATAAAATGAACATATTTAACAATTTTGCTGGTACAATTGCATTTTCAGTGACGATGTCATGCTGTATGTAGATGGTGATATAAATGTTACCAGTCCTAAAAATTAGATGTTCTTCTTGTAGTTTTACAATGTATTCATAGAGGTTATGAACTGACGAATTTCTTTAGTTTCCACATCCAGGTCTGAAGCTTCATTCAACATTGATGCTTGAAATGTGGTTTATGATGCCAGTTGTTCGTGGTTTTATCAGTTCAATCTCTTCAGTACAAGATGTTATTTACTGCGACGCATTTTGCCACATAATTTCACATTGAAAACATCAAGGAAATGGTATCTTCCGTAAGGTAATAAATGAACAGTTCACATACGGTGATGAGCACTTTTTTCCCTGCTTGAAAATGATTTTAGTAACTCAACTACTGGAAGTCAGCTAATGTCTTAATGACCCATTGTTTAACGTAGGTCAAAAGCCATTGCTTTCACAACGTTAAGAACTTTAAAACATCTAAGAACATGAACCTCCCTGGTTCATACGCTACGTGTTTCACCACGAACTCATAACACGTGGCATCCTCAGGCAAGCTTGCTCATAACACGTGGCATCCTCAGGCAAGCACGAACTCATAACACGTCACATCCTCAGGCAAGCTTGCCTGAGGATGCCACGTGTTATGAGTTCATGGTGAAACGCGTAGCGTATGAATCAGGGAGGTTCGTGTTTTTAGATGTTTTAAAGTTCTTAACGTTGTGAAAGCAATGGCTTTTGACCTACGTAAAACAATGGGTCATTAAGACATTAGCTGACTTCCAGTAGTTGAGTTACTAAAATCATTTTCAAGCAGGGAAAAAAGTGCTCATCACCATATGTGAACTGTTCATTTATTACCTTACAGAAGTACCATTTCCTTGATGTTTTCAATGTGCAATTACTTAGCAAAATGCATCGCAGTAAATAACATCTTGTACTGAAGAGATTGAACTGATAAAACCACGAACAACTGGCATCATAAACCACATTTCAAGCATAAATGTTGAATGAAGCTTCAGACCTGGATGTGGAAACTAAAGAAATTCGTCAGTTCATAACCTCTATGCATACATTGTAAAACTACAAGAAGCACATCTAATTTTTAGGACTAGTAGCATTTATATCACCATCTACAGCATGACATCGTCACTGAAAATGTAATTGTACCAGCAAAATTGGTAAATATGTTCATTTTATATGTAACTCTAGTTGGTCTCTAATAGGAAGAGTTAACTTTGAGTCAATATGTAAAATTGGGGTAATTATAAGGTGTTATTTAAGTATATTCCATAATTATTAATGGTAATGTACAGCACTTCCCTAGGCTTGAAACTACTCCCTGGAAGAATGTTTTTAACTTTTGTACCACAGCATTATCGTGATATAAAATTATTAATTATATCACTTTACCGAGTAAAGTGGTAATTTTTCATATTTTTTGTTTGACAATGTAATCAATTGCACATCTCAGTGTATGCTAACAGCTGTGTGTTTCAATAAAATGGCATTAATCCTTCCAGGTGTTGCAATTCTGTTTCCTGTAGTGTAGTTTATTTTTAGCTGTAATTTTTCTTAAATGGTTTCAAGTTTTTACCTGTGGTATACTTCTGGAGAAAAGGATATGATTAGTGCAATTTTACAAACCATTTTAGCTATTTTACATTCAAAAACTGAGAAATATATTATAAAAAAAGTTCTATCGACAGATGAGGGGGGGAATCATAAAAGTTGTAAATGTACATATAATGCAAACATTAAATTTTTAAAGAAACACAAAAATTAAAAAAAAAACAAAACAAAAATTTTACCTCTTTTACTAAGCAGTTGTTAGAATTCAAATCTCTGTGAATAATGTTCATTGAATGCAGATAAGCCTGTGAAAATAATATCATTTAATTTTTTCATAATTCTATTTTTACATTATTTTAAAAAATTAAATCAATTTAAAAATCAATTTTAAATTTTAAATTAAGAATTAAATCTGTGTATTTACTATGGATGCACCCTTATTAAATTCCAGTAGTGATCATAAACCAATTGCTATAAGCTGTACCAAATCTCTAAACAGTTAGCATAAAAATGTCTCTCTACAATAACATTTAACTTATCAGGTCTAGCTTTATGATTTCAGAATCAACCACAAACTATGGAAATCATTGAAGTTGAAAGCCTTTTCGATATTTACAAAGCTGATAATCACAGATTTTTAAACTCTAAACATTTCTGAAGAATCTGCCTCAATGAAAGCATTTGATTTATGCATTTCTACCACTTTTCATCAAAAATAATAAAATAATAAATACCCCCTCAAGCAGCTGCTTGCCACAGAGGTCTGACAGGAGCCTGTCAGTTTAACAGATTCTTAATTAAGTTAAACACAATAATAGGAAGAACATTGCCTTGGAACAGAGAATAGACCAATGCTCTATAATTTTCACAAGAATTACAATTACTTTTTCTTTTAATATGGATACTAATAGCTCTAGTTAAATCCTTGCAACACCTTTATCATGAAAAACATTCAAAATTTCAGTCAGCTCTATGACACCAGAAACATTATCCACTCTAAGCATTTGAATAGTACATCTATCTTTGAGCCGTGAAATTTTAATATCGAGACAAGGAAGCTAAATTCTGATTGTGTATAACGCTAACATTAAAGCTAGTAATATCTTTATCTTCATTACAAAATATGGGAATAAAACCAAAAACATTGCTTAGAACAGTGGTGGTCAAGCTATTTTTATTTTTGGGTCAGCAGTCATGTGCAATATTGACAGGCCAAAATTCCAGGTACCTTATCATAAAAATATTGATAAATACTTTTAATTTTTTTTTTACAATTTGGGTCACACTAAGGATACAAAGATTTAAATTCATTACAGACTAAATGTATAATAATGAGAATATAAATGCTAAAGTTTTTCATTTTTACTGGGTTCATAAATGATTTGCAGGCTAGATAAAAGGCTACTATGGGCCACATTTGACCCCATCAAGCTATCAAAAGCCAAAGATTCATATCAGCTTTCAACTGATCTTTTGAATGTTATGATTAGGTTCATTGTGATGCTCTCTGTTAAGATTAATCAAGTGTAAACTCAGTTTATACCCTCAATTCCTTCTTTCAGAAATAAGCTCCATTGATGTATATCACTCAAATGAGTTTGTCTCCTCCAGTACTTTTCACTCAGAATAGTGTGGTTGTTTTTACAGCCTATTTAGAATGGTTCCATTTTTCTTCAACTTCAATTATAAGCAAACTACGATTATCATAATACCCAGAAAACCTATCATTGTAAACTTTAGATATTTCATGGTATAACTTTTTTGGTTTGGCTATATGAAATATAAGGTCAGTTTTAGTTTCCTCTATAACAAAGAAATTAAACTACTATAATTTTACCTATTATCCAATTGATTTTCACTTCTAATTTGTCAGTTTGTGTGTTTGTCAAAACGGTTGTTCCACCATGTATTCCCAATCCATTGACCAATCTCCATGTGTGTCTAATGAAAGCTTGTGATGTAAAAACTGCCATAGGCGACCTTGGGTTTTGCCCTCATCCCCCCCATCTTTCTTCCCCTCAAAAAACGACAGAAACTGAAAAGAGGTTGATCCCAACAGATATCAAATTAAAGCGTTTTGCAATTTCGAATGTTGTGAGCATTTCTGAAGATCAGGCATTTTCAGTGACAAAGTAAAAAATAGCTCTCTTCCTTGCCTTAAAATGTAAAAATATGAAACTAAAGCATATTTATAACTCACTGACTTTATATTCACATCAAAGGAAGATAGGGTACTGATTTATCTATTCAATAAAAATTGTCAGTGCCCTATCTTCCTCTGAAGGGAATATAAATTGAAATCGCTATTAAATATGAAATCGCTATTAAATATGAAATCATATAATCGCTATTAAATATGAAATCGCTATTAATATGCTTTAATTATATATATATAATTTTTTTTTCATTCTTTAGGGAAAGATAAACACTTTTTAAATTTACTTTATTTTTCAGTCCATGCTTTCCCAAAATGAACTTTCGTTTCATTTCAGCTCATTTTCCTAATGTATAACTTGTTGCATGATTACAGAAAATAGATTTCTCACAAACTTTTTCCTAATCATCAAAACAACAAACACTGCTGCAAACAATTTCTGTTTATTCCTATTATTATTTTCTTTTGTTAAATACAAAAATCCCCACCTGGTAACCTCAATCATAAGGTAAAGAGCTATCTGGATCACAAATAGTACTTTCAATGAAGATCGTCACAGATGCTATTCATGGTGAATATTAGAGTGGATTGTGCCTTGAGTTTTTTGGGTCAGGAGTGGAAGACAAGGGTTAATTTTTTTTTCTTTGGAACCTTTTTGATATTACCTGCTGTAAATGAATTTAAACATTTAAAATTAATAATATATTTTAAAATGCTAAATTTAATATCAAAATATGCTCCAGATGCATTTTTGTACCTTAACTAATAAGAATAGAAGTGAAGCAATGTGATTGTATGGAAGCAGAGTGCAAGACATCAGTGTACAAAAACAGCTGCCTAGTATTTCACACCAGGTGTGAGAACTTCTAGTCAGTAGTAATAAATAGAGTGTCTTAATGCAAGTCTAAATCAAAATTTACTAAAATATTACAGCAAATCAGTAATGAGCAAAATACCTAATAGAAGAAGCTTGTTATATGGTGTTTTGATAACCAACAATGGAGACAAGAGGGATACTTAAAATTAGACTTTTGAACATATAACATATAAGCAATACAGAGATGGTGATATTGGTATGAAAAGTAATCAGTTTGATCATCATTACATCAATTTTCTGGATGAAGACAGTTTTAGAAATATTGGTCTAGTACAGCACTATCCAACTAGTGGCCCGAACAAGGATTTTTGTGGCCCGTGAACAAAATCAAGTTTTTATTTAAAATTTTAAATAAATTTCTGTAATCCACCTTATAATTTTTTGTCAACTTATATTACTTTACTTGATTTGCAATCTTCAACTTACTCATTCTATTTGCAGTTATTATTGCATTATTTCAACTTACTCATTCTATTCTTATTGCCCAACAACTATGGCCACAATGCTCCCATTAAATTTATTAAATATTTGATAAGGTTTAGAAACTTTATATTGGTTTATTATTACTTATTATTTTTCATATAAATAAAATAATTTTTTGAGGCGACATGAACTGACTTTTCAATTACCTATCCTGTCCTATTCTTTTTTTTGGCCCACAAAATATTGGCGAAAGAAGAAATGGCCCGCGAAATATTGGCGAAAGGAAAAATGGCCTGCGGTCTTAGAGAAGTTGGACAGCACTGGTCTAGTACATAGCTACCTGCAAAGTGTGAGAGTGAGCCAAATGCTTCCAGCCAATAGTGTTATAACAAATAACTAAGTATTCATATAATAATATACTAAGTATTTACTAAGTATTTAATATATAATATAACTAAGTATTTATATAATTATATATTATAATTGCTAAGCGAACCATGCTCTAGTAGGACACTACTGTAACAGCTAGTAGAAGACAACACTAAGCTCAAAGTAACTGTATCAGTGCAATTTCTTGGTTTGAACATTGAGCATGACCTTATTAAATTATGAGTTGAGCAAAAGGCAACTAACATTTGATGGATTTTGATTGTGCCACTACAATGAAACTGGATTTTTCCTCTTCTCTGCATTTGATTTTCCCATTTTAATAGATGAATGGACTCACCCACAGAAGAGGCACTTTGAACAGTTTGTTGTTTTTGGGTTGTTTTACCTCTGAGAAGCTTTTTTTTTTGCATACAATAAGCTAAATAGCCAGGTCACAAGGACCTCAAGAGTTCAGAAGTTTAAGAAGGGGACCCACTGGACAACTGTGAACAGACAGATGGAAGCCTCCCATCAATGCCATCCAATGTTTTTAAAACTTATTTAACCTTACAGTGACATAACCATGAAAATGTGGTTCACAAAGCCTGCATATATGGCCTTATATGCTAAACTGTGTAATATAATGAAATAAAGTGAGTGACACAAAATATATTTATTAGGCTGAAATGCAATAAAACAAGTTTGTGCTATAATAGTTACATACTACAAAATAATCGCTATGAAAGAAATTTATCATGTATTACAGAGTTTACTTCTTATAAAAAGTCATCATTTTTTAATTTTTTGTTTCAACAAGTTTTAATATCAACTAATAAATCAGCAATTTAGCATCGATTTAAATTTTTAGAGGAAAAATTGTCTTCAGCTGGGTGGGATACAAACCCACGACCTCCTGATAACATGTCATGTGCTCTGGGACACTGAGCTATCAGCCGCTGATCAAGATTTTGTCTAATTAGCACTATGAACATTTCTTTTATGTCACATATATGCACTATTATGGGCAGTTTAGCCACAAGCGGTCTTTAATTGGCCAATAGATGGAAGCATATGATTACAAGCATGCAGATAATAAATAATAAACTCGACGTATTCCACAACAACTAATAAATCAGCACTTTAGTGTCGATTTAAATTTTTAGAGTAAAAATTGTCTTGAGCTGGGTGGGATACGAACCCATGACCTCCTGATAACATGTCATGTGCTCTGGGCCACTGAGCTACCGGCCGCCGATCAAGATTTCCTCTAATTAGCGCTATGAACATTTCTTTTATGTCACTTATATGCACTATTCTGGGCAGTTTAGCCACAAGCAGCCTTTAATTTGCCAATAGATGGAAGCATATGATTACAAGCATGCAGATAATAAATAATAAAATAAACTTGATGTATTCCATATCAACTAATAAATCAGCACTTTAGCATCGATTTAAATTTTTAGAGGAAAAATTGTCTTGAGCCGGGTGGGATATGAACCCAGGACCTCCTGATAACATATCAGGTGCTCTGGGCCACTGAGCTACCAGCTGCCAAACAAGATTTCCTCTAATTAGCACTATGAACAATTCTTTTATGTCACATATATGTGCTATTCTGGGCAGTTTAGCCACAAGTAGCCTTTAATTTGCCAATAGATGGAAGCATATAATTACAAGCATGCAGATAATAAATAATAAATTTGATGTATTCCATATCAACTAATAAATCAGCACTTTAGCGTCGATTTAAATTTTTAGAGGAAAAATTGTCTTGAGCCGGGTGGGATACGAACCCATGACCTCCTGATAACATGTCAGGTGCTCTGGGCCACTGAGCTACCAGCCGCCGATCAAGATTTCGTCTAATTAGCGCTATGAACATTTCTTTTATGTCACTTATATGCGCTATTCTGGGCAGTTTAGCCACAAGCGGCCTTTAATTGGCCAATATATGGAAGCATATGATTACAAGCATGCAGATAATAAATAATAAACTCGACGTATTCCATATCAACTAATAAATCAGCACTTTAGCGTCGATTTAAATTTTTAGAGGAAAAATTGTCTTGATCCGGGTGGGATACGAACCCATGACCTCCTGATAACATGTCAGGTGCTCTGGGCCACTGAGCTACCGGCCGCCGATCAAGATTTCGTCTAATTAGCGCTATGAACATTTCTTTATATATCACTTATATGCGCTATTCTGGGCAGTTTAGCCATAAGCAGCCTTTAATTTGCCAATAGATGGAAGCATATGATTACAAGCATGCAGAAAATAAATAATAAAATAAACTTGACATATTCCATACCAACTAATAAATCAGCACTTTAGCATCGATTTAAATTTTTAGAGGAAAAATCGTTTTGAGCCGGGTGGAATACGAATCCACGACCTCCTGATAACATGTCAGGTGCGTAACATTTCGTGGGTTTGTATCCCACCCGGCTCAAGATAATTTTTCCTCTAAAAATTTAAATCGACACTAAAGTGCTGATTTATTAGTTGATATGGAATATGAGTTTATTTTATTATTTATTATCTGCATGCTTGTAATCATATGCTTCCATCTATTGGCAAATTAAAGGCCGCTTGTAGCTAAACTGCCCAGAATAGCGCATATATGTGACATAAAAGAAATGTTCATAGCGCTAATTAGAGGAAAACTTGATTGGTGGCCGGTAGCTCAGTGGCCCAGAGCACATGACATGTTATCAGGAGGTTGTGGGTTCGTATCCCACCCAGCTCAAGACAAATTTTTCCTCTAAAATTTTAATCGATGCTAAAGTGCTGATTTATTAGTTGATATGGAATACGTCGAATATATTTTATTATTTATTCAACAAGTTTCTCTCTCTAAATTCTTAAATAATGCCACAACTCTCCAAGACATTGTCTGAAAATATTTTGAGCCATTATGAAATGGTGAAGACTTCATACCATATTGGCTGCTAAAAACAAAACTAATTAACAAATAACTAAAACAATAAAAATGAACAAATATAACAATAACTGAAATTTAATGAATGATAAAATGTGTGGATTACAACTGCTTTGACAAATTTGCCACTGATGCTGCTGTTATTTGTAATGCAACACAATCAGAATCGCATAAATCTCCAAGTTAAAAAATCCCCTTTTATGTTAGGATAAGGTGACAATGCCACTTTCAAGCATTATGTAAGAACATGAAAAAATGCATCTATGCATGCAGTAAGATTGGCAAAAATGTGATTCATAATGCTGTGATTGGTTAGATATTTCACAGCATTGTTAGATGCAAGAAACAAAGCACATAAAGATGAAAAAATGTACGTTGTACATATTAGTTTCTTTTTTTATACATTTCATTATACTGATCATATTTGTTTTGTATCAGGATAAATTTTTATTTTGTTACACTGATATTTTCATTTTACTGGTATTTTTTAAAATGGAACATTTTTACATATTTTTGTGTAGTAAATTAGCCAGGGTAACAAAAACTTTTTGCTATTCTGCCATTTGTTATACTAAACATTTTGTTATTCTACCATTTTTATACTGACATTTCACTGTACTTGGCATAACAAAAGAAGAAGATTTAATATGTAAAAAATAACAATATAATACAATGACTTGCATATACAAACAGAAAACAATACTAGCACAAGTCAGAAAAATAAAATATAAACAAAATAAATAAAATAAGTTACATATTAGCAGACCTTTGAGAAATTTACTTATTTAGGATGCCAAATGAATTATTGCATTCAGAGAAATGTCTTTAGTGGCAATAAATATGTCTCGTTATATTAAAAACATAATATTATTGTATAACTTTAAAGTAATCATCAATATTTGAAGCAATAACAACAACATTTTTCACTTTCAATTTAAAAACATTATATGAATGTTCATTTCTAATTTCAGTAGGTAAGGAATTAAATATTCTAGGAGCTAAAAATAAAAAGTGCTTATGTGCAATTTCTTTCTTTACTCTAGGGATTACAAATAAAAAGCCAAATTGACGAGTAGCATACTCTTTACATTTAACCTGTAAAAGTGTTGGATTTTAAAAAATAAAACAGCTGTAGTATATACATAGTGATCTGAACCTAATAATTTTATAATCACAAATAACTTTAGTCATATAGACTTTATTATTATTAAAGAAATTTAATTTTTTTTAATTAAAATTTCGAGCTAACTTTTGTATTCATATATATATATGTATTAAAAAATATACATTTCAGAGCTGCCAAATAAAACTACTTTTTACAATTTATTCCTCAACTTGATACATTAGAAAGGAATAAAACTTCATAGTCCTTCATATTGCCATTAACAGAAATCAAATGACAGAATTCTAACAACTAGTTGTACCAAATTACTTTGCTTTTATTGGAGATTCTGAGTCAGTATTATGAAAGTGTAGCCGTATTTTTTCCCCTATTTTGGTATATTTTGTCATTTAAACCATTTTAACATTTCTAAATTATTTTTATCATTTATCAGATGCAATGAAAGGAAAAACTGGTTTATTTTAATGTGTGATCGACACATAAAGCTAGGAAAGTTTTGTTTAGATTTGAAACTTAGTGCATAATTGACTGCAGTACTTGACAGTGCATTATTACAGATATCACCAAGTGTTGAGCAAATAATGATTTTTTTTCTTTGCATTCCTCCTCAGATGTATGCTGAATTTAAAAGTATAATTATTTTGAAATTTGATCAAAAAATAAAATCATGAGGTACATGTGACCTCATTGTAGTGTACCTTGAGAGACTGTTGTTTTTGTTGTTTTACCTCTGTATGACATTTTTTGCACACAATGGGCTAAATGACCAGGTCACAAGGACCCTGAAGGTTCAGAGTAAGTTGGGGGAGGGGACCCACTGGAACAGTGTTGGGAGACAGATGGTAGCCTCCTGTGAAGGCCAATCAGCGTGTTCTTTAACATGCACAGGGGCTCCCACACACAGGACCATGGTTTAGCGTCCCATCCAATGGACGACAGTCTTTCCAAGCCCATTTGTCCCCTACTGACCATGGGGAGCGCAGGGAGTTTTGCAAAGATAAATCTCAGTGCTAGCCCAGCTGGGGCTCGAACCTGGAAACTACAGATTATGAACCTGGTGTGCTACCGATTGAGCCACCCCTGCCCTACCTTAAGAGGCATCTGGTTAGATTATAAAAAAATAAATAAATAAAAAATAAATTAAACTTTTAAATGATAGGACTTATTTTAGTGCTATTTTTAATTAAATTGAAGCAATTTCATAACTAGTATTCAGAATTTGTAATTTTTAAATGATACATTTGCCATTATTGTGAAGTTTAAATTTTCCACATCAGTATCTAAAATGCAAATTGATCTGGAATGGTTTGATCTCAATTTCAGTGGCTGAAATAAATGTTATTTGCTTTGAAAAATTATTTCACAGATTTTTTTAATATAATTTTCAATACAGTTTTTATTTATATTATTTTGTTTTTAAAGCAAAATAATTTTTGTAATACTATTGCCTTAGTCTTAGAGTTTATCAATCAGCATATATATTATGCAATTTAAATTTAATTTTTCTATTAAATTTTTATTTACAAAAATTTAATAAATGAAAGATTGTACATCAGTAAGTTTGTATAATTATTTTGAAGTAGAAATAATATGAAATATTTATATATTTTGAGAAAGAAAATCTGTTTATTGTGTTACGAAGGGCAAAGATATGTCAAGTATTGGCAGACAGTGCATAGACAGTCAAATTTTTGGGAGCAAAACACCATTTGCTTAGTTGGTATTATTATTATGGTATGAAAAAAATAGTAAGCATGAACACCTAGCACACATAGAAGGTACTGAAAAAATAGTAAGCATGAATACTTAACACAGCAGTAAGACATGTCAAAGTGACTAAATCGGATTACTTTTTCTCCCAAGAAATAGATGACCAAGCTAATATCGTTTAAAATGGGGTCAAGTTTCTTAAATCGAATTGACCATGGGAAATAAAATGGGAAATCTATCTTCAACTATGAGTATCAAGTATCCTAAAACATCCATGGATATAGGTATTGTGGTTCTCATAATCCTCCCCCTCCCCCACCTCTTCAGTTACACAAAAAGACTATTTCCAGTGAAAGAAAGAATACGTTGGCTTAAATAATAAATTCTAGAAAAAAAAGGTTTCTTTTACTGTTTATATATTTTCTATATTGACATAAAAGATCAGTGACAAACTTACTAATGTACATACTTTTGCCCTGAAGCATGCTGATAGACAAGTACTGTTCTCAGTATATACATCTTCAGGGGTGGGAAAATTTTCAGAAATTTCAGAAATTTTATTTGATATCTGACTCATAAACATTAACAACATTTCCCCTCCTCCCTATTTTCGAAGGGGGAGAAGGGGTCACGTTTGAGGTAGCCCACAACATTGTAGACATCACAAGCTTTAATTTGAGATATAACTCATTAAAATTGACCACCATAAAATTTCCATCTCTTTTGGGGTAGAAAATTTCGGGGGAGGAATAATTTGATGTAACCTATGATGATCCTAACATGAGCTTTCATTTGACACCTAACTTGTAACTGTTGGCCCACAAGTTTGGAAGGTATAATAGACAAATGGCTTTCACGTTTTATTTTTATAGAGAGGAAGCAGGGGGGGGGGGGGGGTAAATTTTTACATCCCATAATTAACACTTCCCACATCAAAAGCTTTCATTTGACATACAATTTATTATGTCTGCCCTCACATTCAAAAGACACAGTAAAATGACCCTTCAATATTCAACACCTTTTTGGAGGGAAGAAAGTGTGCAGGGGATTTTTCCTAACCTGTGAGACTACTCATGTCACAATCTTTCATTTGATGCCTAACCTGTCACTTCCAGCTCTTGTGTTCTGAAGATATAGAAGAATTGTTTTTCATATTTCCTCTTTTTAGGGGGGATGAAAGCATAAGGAGTAAAATTTTTATATGTGCTTCTCCTCATGTCACAATCTTTCATTTGTCATTTAACACAAAAATCATTAAATTTGCCCTTTGTGGCATGGTGGACCATGGTGGACCTTTGCTACATGGTGGAACAATTGTTTTGACAAACGTACAAACTAACAAATGATAAGTGAAAAACAACAGAAATATAGGTAAAAATCTCACCAGACATTGGACATATTAACCATAAAATATTAAATGTCTTCATTGACAGGTTTATTGGGTGTATAGAGGTGAAATGTTTATATTGAATAACGTTTAGGGGTTTATAAAATTATATTATGTTTGAGGTCTATATATGGTGATTAAATTTACACTGGAATGAAAGATAAGTCCTATTCCCCCCATGATGTCCACAGAATTGGTTAGAAAAAATACATAAAATCTAAACCTTGATTTCTCATGGTACAGTCCTTTCAGAGATATCCTCCTCTCTGAAGGGGAACAAAAGGGAGATCCTGCCAGATCAGTTTCACCTATTGATCAAATCTCCTATGGCAATCATTTAATTTTTCCATCACTCTGCTGACTATCAGCTGACTATCCATTGGCTCTGATCATGATTATGGATTACTGCACTGTTGAGTATTTGTTAAGGTGAATCTACTGCTATGTTTTCCATTAATTTGTGGGTTATAACAGTTGGTGGTTAATCCTGACTAGAGTCCATTACAGGCACCTGAACAAGGATGTTGTGGTCAATGAAGCAGATATGCCTGGCCTGCCAAGAGTAGATAAGTTGCAAGATTTGATATTCAGCTATTTCGATCTGTCTACTGCAGTGTAGTCCAAATTTATAAACATTGGTGAAACCCCTGTATATTGCAGTGTTTCCCAATTTTATAACATTGGTGAAACCCCTGTATATTGTGAACTCCTACAAAACTGCAACATATGCAAAAAAGATACTATTTTTTCAGTCATCTCCCCCCCGTCCTCAATTTTTTTAAATATTTATTATAATTAATCATTCACCATAGTAAGCAGTTTTAATTAATTATTCAGTGAGCTACATTTTTTTTTTGCTTTTCCTTGCACAAGTTATGAATACTTCAGTGAATTTTGGATAAAAAAAAACTCTCAGTCCTTCCATTGACAACATGTGATTTCTTTTATTGTTAATATTCATCAACGATAAAATATCTGTTTCACACAAATATGTCTTTTAAAATTAAAGTAAAAAATGGATAACATTTTTTCAATTGCAGGATATTTCTTTTTAGCTTGGGAATCTAGATTTGTTGCAGAATCCACAATGATTGCTTGAGGAACACTAGGGTTCCAGGAAACCTCAGTTGGGAAACATTGGTCTACTGAATATATAGAGAAAAATTTATAAATCTCATAATATTAAAAACCCCATGCTTGTAGTTTAAAATATTTTTATATTACTTAATCAAAATAATGTACTAATGCTCTGATCTAGTAATAAATAGGTACTTTGTCGATTTCAATTTTAGAGGAAAAATTTCTGAGCCGGGTGGGATATGAACCCATGACCTCCTGATAACATGTCAGGTGCTCTGGACCACTGAGCTACCGGCCACCAATCAAGATCTCCTCTAATTAACGCTATGAACATTCCCTTTATGTCACATATAAACATTAATTTAGGCAATTTTTAGCCCCAGTAGCTTTTTATTTGCCAATAGATGGAAAGCATGTCTTACAAGTATGCCAATGATAATAAATATTGAGATAAACTCAGATAAACTTGACGGTTCAACATCCAGTAATAAATAGACACTTTGATGTCGATTTCAATTTTAGAGGAAAAATTGTCTCAGCCGGGTGGGATATGAACCCACGACCTCCTGATAACCTGTCAGGTGCTCTGGACCACTGAGCTACCCGGCTCAGACAATTTTTCCTCTAAAATTGAAATCGATGTCAAAGTGCCTATTTATTACTGGATGTTGAACCATCAGGATATTTATTATCATTAGTCAGGATATTTATCATCTGAATATTTATTAGTCAGGATATCAGCCGTCAGGATATTTATTATCTGAATATTTATTATCATTAGCATACTTGTAAGACATGCTTTTCCATCTATTGGCAAATAAAAAGCTGCTAGGGCTAAAAATTGCCTAAAATAACGCCTAAATGTGACATAAAGGGAATATTCATAGCATTAATTAGAGTAGATCTTGATCGGTGGCTGGTAGCTCAGTGATCCAGAGCACCTGACATGTTATTAGGAGGTCGTCGGTTCGTATCCCACCCGGCAGCTCAGACAATTTTTTCTCTAAAATTGAAATCGAAGTCAAAGTGCCTATTTATTACTGGATGTTGAACCACCGAGTTTATCTGAGTTTATCTCAATATTTATTACTGATCTAGTATTATTTCCATTGTTGAAAATTGAACCACTGGTGAAAAAAAAAGTTTAACACCCAAGTTCTAGGTTATTACTACTGATCCACTTAGGTGATGAAAGAATATCAGATGTTTCTAACAGATTGGTGGATTAAGCATCTAATTAATGAAAAATTGGTCTTTTTTCTCATTCCTGCTATTAGCTTGAAATTTAATGTTGTTAGCTCTACCTCTCACATTCATTCAAAAATATTTTATACATATCTTTTCTTGTTTTTCTATAGGGCATGGTATGCAACAACTCTATTTAAATCAATAATATTCTATTCATATCCTAAAAAAAGATTTCATAATTCTAAGAAAAAGAATTCCAGTGCTATAATATACATAATCTTCACTTGCAATAGACCAGATAGACAAGTACAGGATAAGCAGTGAAAACTAGATTGATTTTTATTTTCAGATGATGACAAGCATTAAAACAAAGAGCAGAACTGTTGCTTAGAAAGAATGCTAGAAATTCTCTTTTATGATATAATTCCATTGCTGGCAGATTTTTTTTTTTGCAGCTAAATTTAGAATATGGAGTACGGATCTGAATGTAAGTTATCATTATGCCCCAACCAAAAACTAATGAGGGAGAGGATAGATTTCACACCCAAGACATTTTGAATTCTTTTTGAGAGAAGACCCATTACTCCTGTTCTTGGTAACTTCAGTGCCATAGTTTATAATGACTCTAGCATTTAGGCTAGAATGAGAGACCTTTTGACAATGTTAGTTGCAATAGAAACAAAAAATATCTCTTACAGGAAAATACAATAATTTGAGAATAATACTTTCATCATATACAAAAACATTTATAAATATAGCTGGATTTCATCTGTTGGTTTACATATCAATATGATTATGTAGTTGTGATGGTTCATCCATTCACTTTTATGTTTCCTTAACCAGTTTCCATTTTATTTATGTTATAATTATTTTGGCAGTTTTCTTTACTTTGAATCATCAATTCTCCCTGTCCATAATGTTGTCATCTGCACAACTCCATTTTCATTCACAACCGCTAATTGTACTGAGCAAGGTCACGGCTGTTTCCATCATCAGCACCCAATCACTGCATGCAAATGTGGTTTCCACACATGATGTCAACACATGCCACATTAGCTTAAACCAGAGTGTGGCTAAGTGACTAGAAGTCATGTAAGTCAGTTGTAGATGTCAATGTGTTGCAGTTGGTGTAGTGGAGGAGTAGACATTTTGCTTTTTGTGCAATGTGTTTATGAAATATTATTGCCAAGTCTAGAATCCACTAAACATTTAATTTTATGATGATTTTTATGATGATTTAGGTGATTTTTACCTCTTGAGCAGAGCTTTGTTTAGAAAAATTAATTTAATTACACATTTTGGACAATCTTAACTTTGAGTTCTTTTTTTGTCTTACACTCTTTTAAAGAAAAAGAACACTTACTTAATTTCTTGGCAAGATTGATTGCCTGTTGCCCAAGTTTCAGCTATCCGGGACAGATTACAGATAAAGAGTTGAATTTTTAAGACAATATATAATGTGGCTTATGTTGAGGGATGCATTACTGGAAGACATCGGTATAAACAAACTTTGTTTGAATAGAAAATGTGGGATAATCCAGACCCCCCGCCCCCATTATATATATGTGTGTGTGTGTTTTAAAAACATCATTAATTAAATTCCTATTGCAACCTGCAATATGTTCACTCAACATATAAATTCATGAATACTGAAGAAAGTTAAATGATGCATAATTCTGCTTTATAGATTTGTTATGGGCCCTATGTCAGTTTTTGCCTTCAGATGTAATGGAAAGTTTCAGGACTGAACAGTTCAACATGCAAATTAGCTTGTGTCTTTTATATGAATGGGTCTAGGTATGACAAGCCTTGATGAATTGTTGTGTTTCACTGCCAATTACTGAGAGTAAAATTACATAGTTTACTAATGATTTGTGCTATAATTAATAATATTAGGAGTGCTCATATGAGATGTAAATTCGGCCGTCTAAAAAAAATGAAAATAAATATCCCCCACACACACACACACTTCAAGCAGTTGTTACCGCAGAGGTCAGACAGGAGGATGGCAGGACCTCAGCAGAAAAATAACACAAATATCCATGCCTTACCCAAGGCTCAAAACCAGGTCCCTTTGATCAATAGCCAAGCTTGCTAACCATTTGGCTACAGGGTAAGAAATATATTCTGCGGGTTGGGTTGTTTTACCTCTGAGCGGCACTTTTTTGCACACCATGGGCTAAATGGCCAGGTCACTATGACTCCAAAAGGCTCAGAGAAGGTTGGGGGAGGGGACCCACTGCAACAGCTGTTGGGAGACAAATGGTAGCCTCCCATCAAAGCCATAGAAGCATGTTATCACAGGTGTCTCGCAGGAAATGGCTCTCTCACACACGTCCCAACCAACAGATGGCAGCCTTTCCAAGCCCATCAGTGTCCCCTACTGACCGTGGGCAAGGCAGGGGGTTTTGTGGAGATAAATCTCAATGCTGACCCAGCTGGACTTGAACCAGGGAACTGCAGATTACGAGCCTGGCACGCTACCGACTGAGACATTCTGATTGACGAGAATTATCATATTACCATAATTTTGGTATGTAAATATAAGGTGTACCAGTATCAGACACCCTAGATTTTACAACTTTTTTCTACTCTCTTCAGAAAGAGCTTCCAAGATTATTTAAAAAAACACAATAATTAATAATTGAACCAGATCACTACCTATATTCTGTTTTCATTTTTGTATATTTCTCTTATATTTTCAAAAATTTTTATGTATTTAATTACACTATATGAAATGTAGGTACAATACAGTTAGGTACCCACTGAACATCATTAATTTGTTCTTTAAAACACAAAGTTTAATGTAAAACATTAAACTTATTTACATGAGTGAGATATATCACAATATATATTTTTCCCAGTATACTGACTGAATGTAGCATCAAATTATGTAGTATTAGCACTCATAGGCTACTTTATTCACAAAATATTTTAATTATTTTCTATATTTCCTATTATACCTATAATAGTAATAATATTATCTTCGGTTATTACAGTAATGAGAACAGTAACACATAGTTAAGAAGTTATAAATCACTTCAGCAAATGTGAATCATAGGAATTAGGCCAAGAGATATCAGAACATGATAGGACACAGTTTACATTTACAAACGTTCAAGGGGCGGGGGTGGCTCAGTCGGTAGCGTGCCAGGCTCGTAATCTGTAGTTCCCAGGTTCGAGTCCCAGCTGGGTCAGCGTTGAGATTTATCTCCGCAAAATTCCCCGACCTGTCCACGGTCAGTAGGGGACACCGATGGGCTTGGAAAGGCCGCCGTCCGTCGGATGGGACATTAAGCCGTGGCCCCGTGTGCGGGAGAGCCATACCCTGTGCACGTTAAAGAACACGCTGGATGGCCTTGACGAGAGGCTACCATCTGTCTCCCAACAGCTGTTCCAGTGGGTCCCCTCCCCCAACCTTCTCTGAGTCTTTGGGGTCCATGTGACCTGGCCATTTAACCCATGGTGTGCAAAAAAGTGCCGCTCAGAGGTAACCCAACCCAAACGTTCAAAGGTAGAGTCAAGGTAGAATCCTATCAATGCATACAAAATTCACATAAATTGGAATGAGAAAGCTGGACATAGGACAATAAAGAATTAGACCTCATTTTTCAAAAAATAATTTAAATAATGACACTTACCCTCAATGACTCCTACGACTCCTCATGAGTCAGCAACATTGCTGACAGTGTAAACGACTCTAGTGGTTAATGCGAAATATTATGTGTGTTGCAAAGCAATCAGTCAAGTGCTTCCAAAGAAAGAAATTTCTGCGCATTGAATATGGAAGATGTAACTTTCAATGTAAGATATGAAAATCAATGCAGTAGCGATGAAGTGAGATTCTTCATACACTCCTAGTTCAACTAGCCTGGCAAATTGGTGATTCTATTAATTATACAGTATAACAGAAAAATTCGAAAAATATTACATAATTGTAAAGTTTGTTAGAATAAACTTATTAAAATTATGAAAATACTTTTACTTTTATATCAAAACTTTTAAATAGAGTTAATTTATATTTCTTAAATTTTAATGAGAATTTTAAGGGAACTGTTGCTTCCCTTGCTTCCATGAACACTTCCCACTGTTGTGGATTTAGGGAAAATGCTGAAATGTTAGTGCATTAAGGATAAAGAATTTCAATATCCTCAGAAAGGCAAAGTCAAGAACTTGGGGGGGAGGGGGGGTAAGAATTTTTTAAATCATTCAAAAAAACCTAATAATTTCTTTAAAATAAAGTTTTGCCATGAGAAAGGGGGTTAAAACCCCTTCATCACAGAGGCAAAGGAGGAGGGGATTATTAAAATGCCCTTGATGAAATAGTCCTCCTAACTGTAGCAGGGCTACTTTCCATGCCAACAAAATCCTTTTTGCTTTCATATTCAAGATTTCATTCACTTTCAGGAAATGATAAAAAAATTTGGCTGGAAAACAAAGAAAAAATTAAAAAAAAATGAACACTTAACTAATTTCTGGCTAACGCTGGGGAATAATCACAGGGGGCATCTAACTAAATCTACAAAAAAAAATATGCATGCAACAAATTGCAAAACAGTTATCATCATAACAATGTAGCATAACTTAAACCAGTGACATTGCATAATTCTAAGAAATTGATACTGACATATACATCGCACGACATTGAAATTGCCCTACCCAGAAGGAGTGAGGGGATATGGGTGGGTTGGGTTGTTTTATCTCTGAGCGGCACTTTTGTGCACACCATGGGCTAAATAGCCAGGTCATATGGACCACGAAGGCTCAGAGAAGGTTGGGGGAGGGGACCCACAGGAACAGCTGTTGAGAGACAGATGGTAGCCTCCCGTCAAGGCCATCCAGCATGTTCTTTAATGCACACAGAGCCAAGGTTAAACGTCCCATCCAACAGACGGCAGCCTTTCCAAGCCCATCCTACTGACTGTGGGCAGGGCAGAGAGTTTTGTGGAGATAAGTCAACACTGACCCATCTGGGATTCGAACCTGGGAACTACAGATTACGAGCCTGGTGTGCTACCGACTGAGCCACCCCCGCCCCAGGATAGGGGTGAAATGTAGCACACACATAGCAATAAATATTGGTATACCATGATTCAATACGGCTGTATTGCTGTCTGTATTGATTGGTGTGGCGAGCATGCTATCTGTATGCTTGTATGTTTATTGCTTGGCATGGCATGCTTGCTGCCTGTATTGCTTGGTGTGGCATGGAGTCATAATGTCGACGGATATGGTCTTGAGGAATTGCACATCAAGCAGCATTGACTTGCTCCCATAATTCATCTAGATTCCGCGCCGGCCGGTGAGAGGATTGCACACGTTGTCCAATGCGGTCCCACAGATTTTCTATTGGAGATAAATCTTGAGATAGTGCTGGCCACGGCAATATTTGAACATGTTGCAAACATTGTCTGGAGACCCTAGCAGTGTGTACTTGGGCATTGCCATGCTGGAAAATGGGCTGCTGCATGTCTCTCAGTAATGGTAACAAAATGGGCTGCAGAACTGCACTAACGCACCGTGCAGCTGTCAGTGTTCCCATGATGCAGACAAGAGGTGACCTGCTGTCATATCCAAAGCACTCCATACCATTATGCCTGGATGATGGGCAGTGTGCTGGTCACAAACAAAAGCTGGATCCATCCTCTCAACAGGTTGTCACCATATATGGACACGTCGATCATCAGCACCCAGAAATGGGATTCATCACTGCACACCGCAGTGTTCCATTTGTGACTAGTTCACACGACTTCAGCACCAAGCCAGCCAGACAAGTGCTACAATGGTGTGCAGTCAATGACAGTTGACATAATGGTTGCCTAGAGTGCAGGTATGCCTCGTGAAACCTTGGGTTTACCGTTCGGGTCATTATGGGGATGTCCATGGGTGCTGACACAGCCCATTGAATATCTCTTACAGTGCTCTGTGGTGATGAACAAGCATATCGAATAATGCACCTATCAAGCCATGCTGATGTATGTCGGATGGCACCACTCCCTCTGTGATGCATGCTAGAATCTTCATTTCCACTGTTGCCACAGCGTCCAACAATTCGTGCATCCCAATGAACATGGGCAGCGACACGACATGTGGTCCATCCTTAGGCCTATAATTCTTCCACTCTCAAAAGCATCCAAATGGTGATAAACCTGCCAATGGCATGTACCAGACATTTTCGGCGTTCGCTGAACAATTTCCAAGCGGAACCACCTAATCTCAACCATTCGCACGACTTCCACCTGCATAAACACAATACCATCCCTGTTCCTTCTTGCATCTTTTATGTCTTCAGCCACACATCACTGGTTCTGGATTATCATCATTTATTTATCTCAACTGTGCACACCCACCATTCTATTTGCATGTATATACGACATGTCCTTCTGGGTGGGACACTTCAATGTCAAGCAGTATCTACGTAAAAAAAATCAAAATAGATTTATCTGCAGCAGCAAGCCAGCAATTGTCATATTTAGCATAACTCCAAAAGATTTATAATGACATATAAATCTATAGTAATAAAATCAAAATAAATCTACAGAAATTAAAATGAAGATTTAATTATAAAAATATAAATAAAATACTAATTTTAAGAATGGAGATGATATCCAATGCACAATGCAATCAGGTCAATACTGCAAACAACTCAATATTCAAGCCATCAAAAGTATGGCTCACACATGTAAGCAATTAATAAGGTCTAATAAGGTCTGCCTTGCACTTTGCTGTGACCCAGATTGCTTGGTTTTGATCTCAATATCGAGCAATGATGCAATAAAAGCTGAGATGAATGATAAAAACAATTCTATGCATATTGAAACAGTTTTAAGCATAAAGAGACCTCTGAATGGTACTTTTTTGCACACCATGGGCTAAATGGTCAGGTCACAAGGACCCCGAAGGCTCAGAGAAGGTTAGGGGAGGGGACCCACTGGAATAGCTGTTGGGAGACAGATGGTAATCTTCCGTCAAGGCCATCCAGCATGTTCTTTAACATGCACAGGATATGGCTCTCCCATACACAGGGCCATAGCTTAACGTCCCATCTGATGGACAGCATCTTTTCCAAGCCCACCGGTGTCCCCTACTGACCATGGGCAAGGCGGGGAGTTTTGTGGAGATAAATCTCAATGCTGATCCTGCTGGGACTCGAAACTGGGAACTGCAGATTAAGAGCCTGGCATGCTACCGACTGAACCACCCCTGCCCCAGAAAAGAGAGCAAAAAATAGAAAAGAATGAAATAAAATATCGGTACATAAAGGTACATACTTCATAATTACTTCCAAAATCCTCTGATTTTAAAAATAGTTTTTGGTTACTTTTCAGAATTTTAAAATTTTAAGAAAACATAAGTTCACAATATGTTCACGTCAAATTTGTGAGCTCAAATCATAAGGTTGCCTCAATGTAGAAAAACAGAAACAAATAAATTGGCTTTGCCATATATTGGGTCTAAACAATGGTGATCAGATGGCTTTAACAAATAATTTACTTCACAGCTGAATAAAACGTTCATCAAATGAAAAACACTTTATTTTTTCCAGCTTGAGTTATGCACTTTTATCAGATATATGTAAGAAAATTTTCCAATGCAAGAAATTTTTTAAACTTTCTAATTTAAAAGAAAATGAAGTTTCATGTACTAAAAACAGATATAGCATTCTTGGGTTTCTCATTTCGGATTCCGCCAACATGTATGTTCCTACTAATTTGAATGGGAAATTACAATGAATGTTAAAACTGGGTTCAGAAATGGTTAGTTAAAAGCTATTGTTTTTGAAACAATTAAGCTAATAAATGATAAAAATGGTAGATATAGTAAAAAGTTTTTAAACCTTAAACTGGTAAAACAGAAAGCAAAAATCAAAGAACTTGGTTGTTTGAAGGATTCAATTTTCATCAATAATGAAAAAAAAATTGTTCTTTTAAAAAATCTTTCAAAACGTTTAGGAAAAGTTAATGGCAACAGTTCAGATTGTAACTCATAACTACCAATATCTTACTTTCTTAGTAACGCTATGAAGCCATGATACAGAAACTGTGATGGTAAATTTTAGAAAGACTAGTTTTAAACAGTCACACCAGTAAATAATTTTCTGGATAAAAATTTTCTAAATTAAAATTTTATAACTTGGGTGTTTAACTTTTTTTAGGACTTGGTAAGAAAAAAAATGACTTCATTTGCTTGCAATATCTATAATAATTGTTTACAATTATATATGCATTATTTTGATATATAGCATGACTACCTCCATTCATTAGTTACTTCACAAGATATTTTGCTTTCCGCAAAAGGTACAAACTAAATAAACATGTAATCATTTCCTTATTATTCTTTGAGCATATTGATTGGTTTATTTTAAAGTGGCACTTTTTTTAACACAATGACTAAATGGCCAGACCACAAGGATTGTAAGGGCTTATAGAAGGTTAGAGAAGGGGATCAAGTGGACTGCTATTAGGTAATAGATGAGAACCTCCCATCAAGGCCATTTAGTGTGGATGGCCTTGATTGCTCTTCTCAACATGGGACTAAAGCTTAATGTTCCATCCAACAGATGGAATTTTTGCAATCCTTTTCCCATTTCTCTGAGGGCAGATATGGGTGTTAGTAGAAATAAATCTCAATGCAGGCACAGTTGGAAACTGCTGGTTACAAGCTTACACATGTTGCCCTATGCATTGCTGCAGATTGCATAGGGCAACATGTGTAACTAAGTCAACCCCCACCTCTGGCACATTAAAGACTAAATATCTAATGTAACCAACATATTAATATGCTTAAAAACTACTTAAACAAATGCAAAACATTTAAGTGCTACTTACCATGCCTGAAGCAATGTCTCTTGCAAAGTTAATTCTTTGTTCCCAAGGTAATGTCTGAGTCAAATCATGAATAATTTCCTTTAACGTACCTCCACTAATATATTCTGTAACCAGGTGCAACTTTTTATCCTTGTATAGCACTCCAATGAACTGAAGCACATTTTCGTGGCTAAGAGATCGCAGTACAGCAACTTCTTTTAGGAAATTCTTTTGAGCTTCTTCATCCACACGATACAGTTCCTTAAGAACCATAACTTCTCCTGTTTCTCTATGAGTTACCTACAAATAAAGAAAAATCATTAATTTCTCATTAGCATAAATTAATGCATCACTTCAGCATTTTCAGTATTTATCACCAGGCCATTACCAGTTTCATCAACATCTCTAATAAACGAGGTCATCTCAAGAATACTATTAGCAAAGAAGGCCTAATTATCAGAGAAATGAAAGCCATGAATTTTCAGATCTCTAGTGCTTATCAAACTATGGGTCACAGTCTCCAAAAGGGAGACAAGAGATCACAGTATTCACAAAAATGTTACCAACATCAATTTCAACTTCACCAGGGTCATCTACATCAACATTATTAATTCGAGATAAGAAAAGCTACACCAAATGAAAATATGCATTGAATAACTGACAAATAATGATTTTGAACATAATACATACATACAAAATCCTCATGCAGCCATAGACTAAAGAGGTCCAACCAGACTGTGTAATTTTGTTCTCCAAACATGTCTATCTTAAGCTGCAGCCACTGTAGGCCAATTCTAGCAAGGTTCTGTTTGGCATTGTCTGCCTACCAAATCCTGCACACTTGCCTCCTTTTCTGCCAATCTGCAGCAATGCATAGGGCAACATGTGTAAACCAATATACACTGAAGTGCCATTGAGAATTAGGGATAACAACCTCGTAGTGTGTTGGACCCCCTCTGGCCCTGATAACAGCCGCCACAGGATAAGGCAAGGACTCCGCAAGCTTGCGCAAATGTTCCAAAAGTATGGCGACCCATGCATCCTCCAAAGCTATCCACAATTCTCTCAAGGTCATCACTGATGGGGCAAGGACCCAAACACTGCTCAACGGTATCCGAAAGATTTTCAATGAGATTTAAATCTGGCCTTCTAGGTGGCCAATTCATTACTTCAAAGTCAGCAGAATGCTCCTGTAACTATGCAGTAGCCAACCTGGACTGGAGCTGTCTTACTTGAAGGCACCATCTCCATTGGGATGCATGATGGCCATAAAAGGGTGTAAATGATCAGTCATGAGTTCTACGTACTGGGATGCATTGAGAGTCATCAGTACATGTACCAAAGGTTCCACAGACATCCAACTGAAGACACCCCAGGCCATGCCTGAGCCACCACCAGCTTGTACTCTTCTGACTCGACATGCACGATCCATGACTTCATGGAGTTGGTGCCATACCCTCAATCTCCCATCAGTGTGATGAAGTTTAAATCGGGATTCATCACTCCAGGCTATCCGTTGCCAATTTTCGATGGTCCAGCATTGATGTTCTTTAGCCCAAGCAAGGCATTGAGCATTGCTTGGGCTAAAATTTTTAAATTTTTAAAATTTGTCATGCCATTAGAAGTGGGACTCTTGTAGGTCTGAGACGATGAAGTGAGCGTTGCACGGTCCATGCACTGACTTCCTGGCTGGAACCCACATTCAGATGGGAGGTGATTTCAGATAATGTCTGGCCCCTATTGGATCAGTACGATGCGGGTCAGATGGCAAATCCCACAATCATTCAAGGCTGGTTGTCCTTTGCAGTTTTGTCTGGGTACTTGTTATTTTGCCGGAATTTTCATTTTCCTGGAACATTCTTGAAACTGTCATATGAGAAAAACCAAGTTCATTGACAATTTCAGAGATTGAGTGCTCCATTCATCGGGCACCTACGATCTGCCCTCTGTGAAATGCATCTAAATCCCACGCCTTTCCCATTATGATTCTCACGATGAATGCTTAAGGAAGTCAAAGCTGACAGTTATTATGACCAGAGTTTCAGCCACGCATGCTTTGATGACCCCTCATTCACTTTTACATTACCTTAACCAGTTTTGCTTAATTTACGTTATATTTATCATTTTGGGGATTTTAATTTCATTTTTGGCATCACAGCGCTCACTTCCGAGAGCATAGGAGTTGCGCATGCACAACTCCGAACTTTAGATCATCACCCGCTAAAGAGCGCATGTTCAAGGACACGCCCTCTCTTGCATCATAGCTTGCACGCTCGTCATTTTATGTAAATTTTCTCGGCATGCAACATGACACACGTGGGCCATTTTGTACAATGCATGCTATAGCAGTGACATGTAATCACATAGGCAGAAGTAAGTTGTGAGAAGAAGAAAGTTGTTAGTTGATAGTAGTTCACTGAGTGAGTACTAAGAGTTGATGTACTTTTTTGTGTATTAGTCAAAGGTACTGAAGTTTCAGCACAGTTATTGCTGATTGTTAAGATATTTATTGTATGTATGTAAAAATTAGAAGTGTCCGGACACACAATCAAGATAGATAAATTTTTTGATAAGCAAATTTATATTTTTGCAAGCTTAGTGTAGTGTTAGTATTGTGTTGTTGTATAGCAGTACCTTTGAGCACTGTTCAAGATTAAAAAAAGTTTCAAAATTTTAGCAGACCGCTAAACATGTTTGCTAGTAATATGGCTGATTCTGCCATAATGACTCCCGACTTAGAAAAAGTAAAAGATAGGTTGCAGGATGTAATGAAGAAGGCAGAAGTGTTAATAAATCTGCTTAATGATCTTAGGGACAAAAGGGGAACGACAACAACCCCTAAATTTGCTGACAATGATACGTCACCAACGTAGAAACTTTGAACGTAAGTTTCCATTTCCTGTTCCGTCAGAAGCAAGTGATAGAACAGAGTATTATCAACCGCCACAATGACGAGTTGCAATCCATCTATTAACTATAGTCCTTATGTTAATTGGCCTTTACCTGAGATAAGGTTCGAGGTTCGCAACATCCGTCATCGTGGACATTTGTCAAGTCCATGGAAGAGCATTTCCGTTTATATGAAGTGCCCGGCAACAAAACGGTGGTTTTAGCAGTATCTTGTCTAATTGGATGTGCTAAGCAATGGTGGAATAACGTAGGATGTCATCATGGAATAGAGTTTTGGGAAGATTTTAAAAGCGAAATCATGGAGATATATCCAGCTTATAATGATTGGACAGAATTAGCTACGAAACTGTTTTCATGAAGACAAAGGGAAGGAGATGATGTAAAAAAACTTTATCTGGGATACAGTAGAGTTATACCAGCTGTACAATACTGATGTGGCTGAAATTGATATTATAAATTGCATATTGTCCCAATTGCTTTTGCCCATTAGGGAATTCTTAGAAGTACGGAACGTAAACTCAATTTCAGATTTAGTCAAATTGGCTCAGCAATATACTGCAAGAAGAGAATCTGAAGCAACTGCTTCAAACCAACAATGGATGCAATTCCTGCCAAAGCAGCACTATCAGGTTGAGTCTCATAAAATGACTCCAGCATGACCAGAAGTTTTTATTCTTTAGTTTTTTCTCTGTTTATAAACAACCTACCCTATTAACAGTTCAACAGCCATAATGAAGAATTTATCTCATCAACATCATCAGCCAACAGGGCCAACTCATCCACATAATCTAACTCAGAAATTTTGAAACCTTTAGACCAGGCATGTCCAAACCCATGGCACTGGACAGCTGGTAATGCAGCCCACAAAACCAACTCATTAATGCTATATTTCAAACTATAAGAGCTTTCGAAACAAAGCTCAAATTATAGAAAACTCAAGTTAAGGCAAATAATTTTATGCATTTTGATATGTTGGCTAAACACAGTCCTATGAACAGCGAAAAATATGCAGTCTTGCTTTCCGTTTTGATACAAGAATTTGAGAACAGGTTTCAAGATTTCCGAAAAAATTATTAATATTTTGGTATATTTGAGACTTCATTTTTAGTCGACATAAATACACTACCTGCGAATTTTCAAATGGAATGCATTTCAAATGAGTTGCAATCAGACATTCAACTCAAAGAAAAATTTGATCAGGTCTCTTTACTGGACTTTTATAAGACCTATCTTCTGAAAGAAAAATATCCCTATCTTCATAATCAAACCGTATTCATGTCATCACTTTTTGGCAGCATGTACATTTGTGAGCAACTATTTTCAAGGATGAAGCATACTCAAAATAAAAGTAGGACAAAAATTTCTGTCAAGCACCTTGAGAACTCACTGAGAATTGCACCCACTTCCATCGAACCAGACATTGATGCATTAGTTTCACAAAACAGTCAAATATCCCATTAGTTTTATGTTGCCCTTTTTTTAATTTTATAAAAAAAAAACATAAGAAAATAAATGAAGTTTTATTATTCATATACATTAACTATATTATATATTTTATGGCAACACAATGTGCTCAAATGCTGCAAAATGATTCCACAATGAAACATAATGAGGTTATTAAGTGCCTTCACCTATTGCTGTGCAGAAAACACAAAACAACCATGAGAAAGAAGTTAAGAGCACATAGGGTTGAAAGCAGAGTGGAAAATAGTAATGTAGTAATACGAATAGATAGTCCAATCAAGACAGATGTAAATGTCCAGCATAACCGGCCGGATATGGTTATACATGGCAAAACATGGAACAAGATTGTAATCATAGAGGTTGGAATAACCTCCCAGGACAATCTTATAACTGTGAAGATAGAGAAGAAGATAAAGTATGATCCACTGGCAAAGGAGCTTGGGCTTGTACATAAGTGTGATGTCACAATTATTCCTTATGAAATGACTTGGGAGGGAATTGTGACAAGCTATCATGAAAAAAGTACAGGAGGATGATTGGGGTCGATAAGCATAACGAGGGATACATCCAATCAGTGGTGTTGAAGAAGACTGTGGAAAGCATTTCGATGGACCGGAGACGATCTGAGGAATCTGGTAAGAGCTGCAGGTTAGAGGAATCTGGTAAGAGCTGCAGGTTAGAGGAATCCGGTAAGTTCTGCAGAAGTAACCTTTCAGAAATGAAAGGTTACTTTTGCAGGTTAGAGTGCGAGATGGTTATTTTGAGGATGTACGAGAGCGTAGAGGCTGCAAGTGCTCTTGTTACTATAGAGCACTAATGACAAAAGTATTAGTGACACAAGAAAATATTCCAATTAAAAACTTTTCTGGCTATTTTATGTGCAGTCCAAAGCAATTCATCTTCACTCAATGTGGCCCAGGGAAGACAAAAGGTTGGACACCTATGCTTTAGACCATTTAAAGCCAAAATCTCCCCCTTGCAGATAATTCCATATAACATAATCAATAACCAAACTAAAAAAAGGAGACAAAATGCACCCTTGTCTAACTCCATTAGCAATGCTAAACCAATCTAAATCAATCACTACTGCCTTACCAACTCTCACCCATGATTCGGTGTTATTATAGAAAATTTTCTTATGCTAACATGTCAGGTATACCACGAAATCTAACAATCAACCACAAATTATGATCAACAGATCAACAGAGTCAAAAGCATTTTAGAAATCCAAAAAGCTAATAACCCCAAGTTTCTGAAACTCTTAAGCATTTCTCAATTTCTCAATAATATTCCTAAGTGAAAATATTTTATCTATACATCCCATACCACTTCTGAATCCACATTGTTCATCCTGCAGTTGTCCCTCAACCAAATGCTTAATTCTATTAAGAGCATACATACATCATCATCCTCAAGCAGCCATGGGCTACAGAGGTCCAACCAGACCGTGCAGTTTAATTCTCTAAGCATATCTGTCCTGAGCTACATTTGCTGCATCCAGCCACTCCACACCATTTCTAACAAGGTCCTGTTTCACATTGTCTGCCCACCACATCCTATGTCTCCCCCTCTTTCTGAGGCCTCTAGGCACACTGTTCATAACCCTATTCACCAATCTATAATTATCCGTACAGGCAACATGGCCAAACCAGCGAAGTCTCTCTCTGCACAATATGCTGCTTAAAGGAGGTTGCAGACTCCTTTGCCTAACCTCATCATTTGTTACAAAGTTAAACCACCTAATACCTAAGATACTATGTAAGCATCTAGAATCAAAAGCATCTAATTTCCTGCTATCTTGTTTACACAGCATCCAAGTTTCACTACCATAACTAACCCTAGAAAGAACCAAACTATTATAGTCTAATTTTAGTCTGTAGGTGTATACGCCTATTTCTCCACAATCTCCATAGATTTTTAAAAGTCCCGGCAGCAATCCCTATTCATCTGTTAATCTCATGCCGCACATCACCAGTATCTGTTACACAGCTCCCAAGGTAATTAAACTGTAACACCTGCTCAAGACTGCAACCATTCAGATGAACTGAATCACAACCTGTCTGACCAATTTTCATCACTTTAGTTTTCTCTCTGTTTATAACCAAACCTACTCTACTACCAGTCTCATCAACAGCTCGAATGAAAGAGTTCATCTCATCAACATCATTTGCCAAAAGGGCTAAATCATCAGCATAATCTAAATCAGAAATTTTCGTATCTCCAGCCCATTTAAGGCCAAAATCTTTCCCTTGAAGTGAATTTCGCATAACATAATCAATAATCAAACTAAAGAGAAAAGGAGACAAAATGCACCCTTGTCGAACACCAGAAGTAATGCCAAACCAATTGCTAAAAGACTTACCAACTCTCACACATGATTCAGTGTTATTATAGAGAGCTTTCATTATGTTAACTAACTTGTCTGGTATACCATATGATTTCACAATCAACCACAAATTGTGATGATCAACAGAGTCGAAAGCCTTTTTGAAATCAACAAAGCTAGCAACAAAAGGTTTCTGAAACTCTAAACATTTCTCAAGAATCTGCCTAAGTGAAAATATCTGATCCACACATCCCCTACCACTTCTGAATCCACATTGCTCATCACACAATTGACGGTCAACCAGATTCTTAATTCTATTAAGCACAATCATGGAAAGAACTTTACCTGGAACAGAGAGTAGGCTGATACCCCTATAGTTATCACAAGAACTGCAATCACCTTTTTTGAAAATAGAGATAACAATAGCTCTGGTAAAATCCTTAGGAATCTTAAGGTAAAATCCTTATCACAAAAGATTCAAAATTTCAGTCATCCAAGTGGTAACTGAAACATTCCCCAGCTCTGAGTATTTCTGTAGTAATTTCATCTACCCCTGGGGATTTATGAAGTCTAAGTTTAGAAATTGCCAAAATAACTTCAGATTGTGTTATAGGGCCAACATTAAAGCCACCAATGCATCTATCACCATTGCAAATAATGGGAGTAGAACTAACCACATTGTTCAGAACATCACTGAAATGCTCAGCCCACCTAGCCAAGACAGAATCCTCACTTTCTATAACCTTATCTTGTTTATCCTTCAATCCTTGTATGCCTGTCCGTTTTCTACCACATAAAACATTAACTATCTGGTACAGCTCTCTGCTGTTGTGCTGTCTAACAGCTTCCTTGGCTTTGTCAGCCAAACCATCAAGCCAAAGATTCTTATCAGTAGCTAACTGATCCTTTACACGTTTATTAAGCTCTCTGTAATCCTTTCTATTAGAACTAGTAGGGTACTGATTAAGGACATTCCTGCAGTTCCTTCTTTCTGAAATAAGCTCAAGTGCCTTATCACTCAAATAATTCTGCCTCCTCTGCTCTTTTTCTCCTAAAAGAGTACTGTTAGTTTCCAAAAAAGCCTGTTTAAAACGGCCCCATTCTTCCTCAACTTCAGTAGTAAGCAAACCATGACTGTCATAATAACTAAGTAACCTATCATGGTAAGCTTTAGCTATAACAGGGTCTTTCAGAGCTTCAGTATTAAAGGTAATTTTTTTAACTTTAGCACAACACTTCTTATGTTTAAATTGCAAGACACTTTTAACAAGGTAATGGTCAGATCCAATTTCAGCTCCCCTATATGCCCTAGTATTCCTAACAGAACTAGCCCATTTGCTGTTGATTAATATGTAATCAACATTTTATTCAGTTTGTAATAAATGTTAGTTATTCTAAATCCATTGAGTTTACTTACCTGTAGGAGACGTTGCCCATTGCCATTGCAGCTACCAATACCAAAAGGGCCTATTACTCCTCCCCAAAGGTCAGAGTCAGTACCAACTTTGGCATTGAAGTCACCTAGAACAAGGGTAATATCTCCTTTCTTGACAGAATTCAAAATATCTTGAAGTTGTCTGTAAAACCTATCCTTCTCATCCTCCTCAGTGGGGGCATAACAGCAGATAACATTCAAGACTTTAATGCCTGTCTGAAATTTTGCTGTAAGAAACCTTTCATTAATGCACTCATATCCTAGAAGAGCATCACTAGCATGTCTGCAGAGCAGCAGACCCAGGCCTTGGTGATGCTTTCCATCCTCCCTCCCTGTAAAGAGAAATTTAAAGTTATTTTTAAGTATCTCACCTTTACCTGTCCATCTGGTCTCTTGCAAGCCAGAATATCTAGGTTATAGTGCTGGAATTCCTGTGTGAGGACATCAAGAGAATAATCTCTATGTAATGTCGTCACATTCCACCTTCCTGCATTTTTAAAGAAATTAGGTTTATTGAGATTGGTAGGGCCAACAATATAAAAAAGCCCCCTTATCGCAGGCATGGGACAAAGACCTGTTCCTCCTCTGCTAAAGGCTGAAGTCACCAATGCTGGTAGGAACTTCAAGCACCACCTTTTCAAGTGGACTTTTTCAAGAGCCATATGGCCTGCCTGAGACATATTACTCCAGTTTAGGCTTGACGATGCCCAACTAGCTAAGTTAGGTTCAGGTACCTGTGATGGCCTGTAATTAGGATTATCCACCAGATGAAATAAGGTATCCCATGCCTCTGTTCACTTATGGCTGGCAACCCAAAAGCAAACAGAAAACACAGCAGCAGATTCTCTCTCAACAGAGGCCCACCAGTGCAGCAAGTCCAGGATCAATAATCAAGCTCAAATCCATAAACAAGTCCAGTCTAGTAGGTATAATTGGTCAGCACCAGGACCCTGTGAAGTTGACCACTCCTCAGCAGGGTTGAAAAAAAAGAAAACAGTGGCCATAGATGACCAGATCAGTAGGGCATACTGAACTAGCAGCCCTCCCCTTCCGTTCCCTTCCAAAAGAGAATATCTCTTTTGAAAGGTACTAACGGCCTGCACCACGAGAAGGCGGGGTCGGACATTAGGTACTAGATCTGGCTGGTTCTGTGCATCATCACTAGGGATTAGTACACAGCTCTCCTTCCAGTTTATGCCTAGCTACCATTCACAGGCCATATACACAAAATCCTCATGCAGCCATGGGCTACAGTGGTCCAACCAGGCTGTGTAATTTTCCTCTCCAGATGTGTCTCTTTTGACCTACAGCCACTGCATTTGGCCATTCTAGGGAAATTCTAACAAAGTCCTGTTTGACATTGTCTACCCATTGCATCCTAGGTCTCCCCCTTTTTCTGATACCCTTAGGCACACTGTTCATAATCCTCTTTGCCAATCTGCAGCTATGCATATGTACAACATGGCCAAACCAATGCAGTCTCTCTCTGCAGTCTTTTTCATGCAGATAGGGCACTAGGTGGCTTGACTTTGTAAGTAATAATGAGATTAGAAGGAATCATCAACCTCTTTTGAGCAGCATATTGTGCATACTTACAAAGTCAAACCACCTAATGCCCAAGATACTATGTAAGTATCTATCAAACATCAGGTTTTTTCGTTATCCTGCTTACAAAGGGTCCATGTTTCGCTAACATAACTAACCTTAGAAAGAACCAAACTATTATACAGCCTAATTTTAGTCTTTAGGTGTATACACCTATTTTTTCATACTCTCCATAGATTCTTAACCCTAGACAGTATACATGGGGTCCACGCTACCAAGCCATTCTTTCAATGTAATACAGTAAAGAAAATATAGTGCAGTGTAAAATCAAAATTTTATACCTAAATAAACGTTTTTTTTTTTAAATAAAGTCCTACAAAAAGCAATGGATTCTGTTATTATTGTTCTTTTTCTCTTAACATTTCAAAATACATTATATTCCATAAAATATACAACTTATATGCAGGGATTTCCTGGACCCCATGTATAAGGTAATGTCATAACTTGCAATGTATACTGTCTAGGGTTAAAAGTCCCAGCGGCAATCCCTATTCTTCTATTTATCTCATGCCACACATCACCAGTATCTGTTACATAGCTCCCAAGATAATTAAACTGAGACACTTGCTCAATAGTACAGCCATTCAAAGCAACTGAAGCACCATCTGCCTGACCAATTTTCATCACTTTAGTTTTTTCCCTGTTTATCACCAAACCTACTCTAATACCAGTCTCTTCAACAGCCCTAATGAAAGAATCCATCTCATCAACATCAGTAGCCAACAGGGAAAAATCATCTGCATAATCTAAATCAGAAATTTTGAAATCTCTAGACCATTTAAGGCCAAAATCTTTCCCTTGCAAAGAATTTTGTATAACATAATCAATAACCAAACTAAAGAAAAAAGGAGATAAAATGCACCCTTGTCAAACACCAGAAGTAATGCTAAACCAATTGCTACAAGCCTTACCAACTCTCACACACGACTCAGTGTTATTATAGAGAGCTCTCATTACACTAACTTATCAGGTATTCCATATGATCTAACAATCAACCACAAATTATGTCCATCAACAGAGTCAAAAGCCTTTTTGAATTCTATAAAGCTAGCAACAACAGGTTTTGAAACTTTAAACATTTCTCAAGAATCTGTCTAAGTGAAAATATTTTATCAATACATTCCCTACCACTTCTGAATCCACATTGTTCATCACGCAGTTGTCATCAACCAAATTCTTAATTCTACTAAGTATAATCGTGCAAAGAACTTTACCTAGAACAGAAAGTAAACTAATTCCCTATAATTATCGCAAGAACTGCAATCACCTATTTTAAAAATTGGACAATGATAGCTCTAGTAAAACCCTTAGGAACAACACCTTTATCCTAAAAAATACTCAAAATTTCAGTCAGCCATGTGACAACACAAGTATTCCCAGCTCTAAGTATTTCAGTGGTGATTTCTTCTACCCCTGGTGATTTATGTAGTTTTAATTTAGAGATAACCAATGCAACTTTGGAATGTGATATAGAGTGATCATAAAAGCCAGTAATGCATCTATCCTCATTACAAACAATGGGAGTAGAAATAATCACATTATTTGGAACATCTCTGAAATGCTCAGCCCACCTAGCCATCACAGAATCCTCACCTTCAACCACCTTGCCATATTTATCTCTCAATCCCTGTGTACCTGTCTGTTTCTTCCCACATAAAACATTAACAATCTGGTACAACCCCCTGTTGTGCTGTCTAACTGCTTCCTTTGCTTTGTCAACCAGGCTATCAAGCCAAAGGTTCTTATCAGCTGTTAACTGATCCTTTACATGTTTATAAAGCTCATTGTAATGCCTTCTGTTAGGGTTAATAGGGTGTTGATTCATATTAATCCTGCACTCCCTTCTTTCAGAAATAAGTTTCATAGCCTTATCACCAAATAATTTTGTTTCCTCTGTTCCCTTTTACCCAAAAGAGTACTGTTGGTTTCAAGAAAAACCTGTTTAAACTGATCCCATTCTTTCTCAACTTCAGCAGTAAGCAAACCATGATTATCATAATGACTAGTAGCCTATCATGATATGCTTTGGCTATATCTGGATCTTTCAGACCTTTAGTGTTGAAAGTAATTTTCTTAATCTTAACACAACATTTCTTAAGCTTCAACTACAAGACACTTTTGACCAGGTAATGGTCAGATCCAATTTCGGCTCCCCTGTATGATCTGTTATTCCTAACTGAAATGGTCCATTTGTTGTTAATTAAAACATAATTTATCATATTCCTGTGCAACCCATCAGATGAAACCCACGTATATTTATAAATGTCCCGGTGTTTGTAATATGCATTAGTTATTTGTAAACCATTAAGTTTACTTACCGGTAGGAGACGTTCTCCATTGCCATTGGAACTACCAATGCCAAAAGGACCTAAAACTCCTACCCAAAGGTCAGAGTCAATACCAACTTTAGCACTTAAATCACCTAGCACAAGAGAAATATCTCCTTTCTTCACAGAATTCAAAATATCCTGAAGTTGGCTGTAAAACATATCCTTCCTGTTCTCATCAGAGTTCTCTGTGGGGGCATAACAACAGATGACATTCAAGTCTTTAATTTTTGTTTTAAATTTTGCTCTAAGAAATCTTTCATCAATGCAGTCATATCCTAGAAGAGCATCACTGGTGTGTCTGCTGAGAAGCAAATCTACACCTTGAAGATGCTTTCCATCCTCTCCCCCTGAAAAGAGAAATTTAAAGTTATCTTTAAGTATCTCAGCTTTACCTGTCCATCTGGTCTCTTGCAAGCCTAGAATATCTAGGTTATAGTACTGAAATTCCTGTGTGAGGACATCAAGAGAATAATCTCTATATAATGTCCTCATGTTCCATGTTCCTGCAAAGAGAAAATTATTAGTAGGATTTTTAAAGAAACTAGGTTTATTGAGATAGATAGGGCCAACAATATCAAACAGCCGCATGATCGCAGGCATGGGGCAAAGACCTGTTCCTCCTGCACTAAAGGCTGAAGTCACCAATGCTGGTAGGAACTTCAGCCACCACCTTTTCAAGTGGACTTTTTCAAGAGCCACATGGCCTGCCTGAGACACATTACTCTAGTTTAAGATTGACGATTCCCAACTAGCTAAATTAGGTTCAGGTACCTGCGATGGCCTCTGATAGGATTATCCACAAGCTGATATAAGGTATCCCATGCCTCAAGTGAACACACTTAAGGCTGGCAACCCAGAAGCAAACAGGAAACACAGTGGCAGATTCTCCCTCAACAGAGGCCCACCAGTGCAGCAAGTCCAGGATCCATAATCAATTCAAATCCATAAATGTCCAGTCTAGTAGGTATAAATGGTCAGCACCAGGACCGTGAAGTTGACCACTCATCTGCAGGGTTGAAAAAAAAAAGAAAAAAGTGGCCTTAGATGACCAGATAAGTAGACCATACAGAATTGGCAGCCCTCCCCTTCTGTTCCCTTCCAAAAGAGAATATCTCTTTTGAAAGGTACTAACAGCCTGCACCACGAGAAGGCAGGTTGGACATTAGGCGCTAGACCTAGCTGGTTCTGTGCATCATCACTGGGGATTGGTATACAGCTCTCCTTCCAGTTTATGCCTAGCTACCATTTACAGAAATAGTGCAAAAAAGCTTTACCTGGAACAGAAAGTAGACTGATATCCTTATAATTATCACAAGAACTGCGATCACCTTTTCTAAAAATAGGGCGGAGTTTCTCAAAGAGTGGGTCGTGATTCCCTTGGGTGCAGTTATAAAGAAGTTTCAAATCTCTGAAGAACTATAGACCCAATTCTGTTAATACGTGGTATAGGTTCCCGAAAAAATCGTGCAAAAAAAACGTGTAAAAAAATACAGTGCATATGAAAAAAATGAAAGATTGGTTCCAGACGTGAAAACCCAGTACAAATACTGGTTTGGGTTGTTTCACCTCTGAGTGGCACTTTTTTTGCACACAATGGACTAAATGGCCAGGTCACAAGGACCCTGAAGGCTTAGAGAAGGTTAGGGGAGGGGACCCACTGGAACAGCTGTTGGGAAACAGATGGTAGCCTCCCGTCAAGGTCATCCAGCGTGTTCTTTAACTGCACAGGGTATGGCTCTACTGCACATGGAGCTATGGTTAAACGTCCCATCCAACAGATGGCGGCCTTTCCAAGCCCATCAGTGTCTCCTACTGACCATGGGCAGGGAGTTATGCGGAGATAAATCTCAACGTTGACCCAGCTGAGACTCGAACCTCAGAACTGCAGATTAAGAGCCTGGCACACTACCAACTGAGCCACCCCCAGCCCCACAAATACTGGCAAAACTCAGTACAATACCATATTTACCTATGGATGTTGTACCTTCTCCAGTTGCAAGACGATCTAAAATCTGGATCTTAGTATCCAAAGAGATAGCTTTCCTTTTCTGCTTTTGTATAGCTGAATTATCCGACATCGTGGTAAGGCTTATGAAAAATATTTGAATTGTAGTTAATAAATCAGATGATGAAAAATTGCAAATTACCTAGCAGCAAAATTTAATAAATTTCTATTATGCACACAAAACTTCAAAAAACAAAACAATTTTTTTTCAATTTTTTCTATTAAACATCTAAACACTTCTAACTTTAAACACGAAATGAAAGACCAAAACTAATGTATGCATTGAAGATAAAATTGAGGGGAATTCCCAGAACTCAATGTTGCCACTTTATTCCGAATGAAGTAGGTTTTGTACAATTTTTCCACAAAATAGAGAATAAAATAGATAAAGCTTGTTGTGTAGTTATGTTAGTGTAGTTTTTACTTTGGGGTTTTTAGTGCACAAAATGTGGATCTATAGTACATTTTCAAAGCTAAAACTACTTCGAAAAATGTGACCATAAAAGACCCATCTTTGTTATAAATGTAAATTCTAGGAATTTTTCTTGAATAGCAATATTTTTTCAGAATTAAATTCAAATGGAAATTTTAAAAAGGGCACCTTTTGAACCGTGTTAGATCAAAATAAATCGAGTAAAAAGATAAGTGGAATTTTTTTCTAAACCATGTTAAATCAAAATCGTGTAAAAAAAAAATACATGTAAAAACAGAATTGGGTGCATTTAAAACAATTAGATATTGTCACACAAATGAGATAACCATCCACCTGGTGGTTGGCTCATGTCCTGAACATTCCAAGGGTTGTATAGCCCATTCTGGGAGTATTCCACTACCATCACCAGCCTTCTTGTCGTTTCCTTGGCTTACCAGAGCTTTCTGGTGCTGCATTATATATTATTAGATATATAGATATAATATATATTAGATATATACATTATATACTGTTAGATATAGATTATATCCTAGTTTGGAACATTCTGTTGTAAGAATATACTTTTCTCGATTCAAATTACTTCTGTCAATGATAAAGGGGTGTGTGGGACAAATTCCTTCAGTAGTAAGAGTGTGTGTGACAGATTCTTGGGGAGGGTGGGGGGGAGTCACAAAAAATTCCAACAATTTATAATAATAAATCAGCAAAAATTTTTCAATATGTAGATGTTTCCAATGATAAATGCTACAATGGTAAAGAGTCAATATAGTCTGTATATTGATAATCACAACTTGATATGGTGTAAATAATGAAATAAGTCTGTAGTCAGTCATCTTAAATGAAACATGAATCTTTTCTTAGAGTTCCAGCATTTTATACGTAAAAATTTTTGAATCTTCAACAAGTAGAATATAATTACTGAAAAATACACTCTCACTGTGATAAACTACAAATCACCAGTGAGTCGGGTGTTGATTAATAATTATAATGATTTCAGAAGTTTCAAAAACTGTGTCAAAAGATTATTAATTTCAGCAAATTTTGCTTTAAATTTCCAATAAAATTAGATGATCTTTAGAGAGTATGTTTCCTTTTTTTTGCATGCAGATGGACGATGACATGCAGTTTTGATGAAATTGTTGTCAAGTGTCATTGTTGGTGTAATAAGTTCTAGATATGCTTACAAGTTAAGAATTATAGAGTTTATTATTTATTAATTCTTTATCACTTTGATTATGATTAAATAACGATTTCCAAGTTGAATGTATATTAGGAATATCAGTATTTCTGAATAATTTATAATAAGGCTTCAGTATATTTTAATGTGAATCTTGTACTGGGAGAAGTGATGATGAAAGATTTATTGAACTGTATCTTGTTTTCAATTTACAATAGTAAATAATGCAGTATTGTTTATATTATTTCTTATACCTGCTTTGTGTTCTTTCATTCTTTCTTCTAAGTTTCTTGATATCATTCCTATGTAGCAAGAATTATTTTTGTTGAAATTCAGGTTAATATTATAAATGATTTTATATATGAATAATTATATAGGAAATTCAACAAAAATAATTCTTGTTGCATAGGGATGACATTAAGAAATATAGAGGAAAATGTAAGAACACAGAGCAGATATAAGAAATAATAGAAACAGTACTGCTTTATCTACAATTATATTCAAACATGTAGAGCTTTACTCAATAAATCTTTCATTGTCATTTCTCCAAATACAAAATTCCATGTTAAAATATACCTTATTTAAAATTCAGAATGCTGCAATACTGAGATTCTTAATGCACATTCAGCTTGCAAATTATTATTTAATCAATCCAAAGTGAATGCACAGTATTCCCTGTTAAGATAGACATCAAACATTAATTAATAGATTCTGAAAAAAATTCATCACCGCCACGACGGGAATTGAACCCGCATCTCTCCAGATTCATGTCGGAGATGAATCTGTAGAGATGCGGGTTCGATTCCCGCCGCGGCGCCGATGAATTTTTTTTCAGAATCTATTAATTAATTATTTAATCATTTTCAAAATGCCAAAGAATTAATAAAAAAAAAGCTTCATAATTATTAACCTATAACTTGAAAATTGAACATCAAATAAAAGTTTAATTCTGTTGAGCACAATTGAAGAATCTACCATGAACGGAAAATAGACTGTTGTGCTTCTGCAATTATCATAAAAACAAAAATCACTTTTCTTGAAAATGGGAATAATTATACTTGTAGAAAAATCCTTAGTAAAAACCTCTAGAAAATATTCAACACTTCAGTCAGCCTTGCAACAGGATCATCCCCAGTTTTCAGCAGTAATTTCATCTGTATCTGACAACTTATTAAGCTTAATTTTAGGATTATTTTTCAGATAATTTTGGGTAAAAAGTAACTTCAGCTCATGATGCAGGTCAACATCAAAGTCAATGATACAGCTTTCTACAATAAATACAATAGGCAAAGAATAAACATTTCCAAAAAATTGCTTGAAATGCTTAGTCAAACATGCCATAACAGAATTCTCACCTTTAACAACCTTACCATTTTTATCTTTCAGTCCTTGCACACAATTTATTAATCACCCACACTAAATATTTACTATCTGATACAACTCTTTAATGTTTGTGTAGCCACTTTCTCAGCTAGACAATAAAGTAGAAGACTATTATCAGATTTCAACATCCCTTAAATATCGTTTAAGCTTCCTACAATGCTCTCTTTTATAAATAATGGTATTTCGGGTCAATAAAAATAATTTAGTTCTCTGAAACACTGTTAAAATATTAAAAAGTAGCTTTAACTATTTTAAACTTCAATGGCTTAAACCTTAAAATGCATTTTAATATATTGAAGTTACAAAGTTATAAAAGAGAAATGACACACATACCACATTTGCAGCTGTGGATGTTAACAAGCAACATATCGCATGAATCAAGTCCTATTTATAAGCTCTTATCCCTTTGCAGAAGATATCAATTAACATGAAGCACTGGTTAAGACTGCATAAAATTCTTACACAATAAGGAATATACCTCCATACTATAAAAAGATTCAGCCAGAGGTTGTTGGTTGCTGGTTGTTTTACCTCTAAGTAGCACTTTTTGGCACACCATGGGCTAAATGGCCAGATCACATGGACCCCGAAGGCTCAGAGAAGGTTGGGGGAGGGGACCCACTGGAACAGCTGTTAGGAGACAGATGGTAGCCTCCCGTCAAGGCCATCCAGCATGTTCTGCAACATGCACAGGGAATGGCTCTCTCTCACACGTTCCATCCGACAGATGGCGGTCTTTCCAAGCCCATCGGTGTCCCCTACTGACCATGAGCAAGGCAGGAAGTTTTGCGGAGATAATCTCAATGCTGACCCAGCTGGGGCTCGAACCTGGGAACTGCAGATTACAAACCTGGCATGCTACTGACTGAGCCAACAGCCAGAGGTAGTTGTAATAGTAGTTATTAGAAAGTGGTAGGTTGACACAGTAGATGTGAACACTGCGAACCATAACTGTGAAGTGAATTGCTCTGTCAAATAGATGATAACTACTAATACCAGATGAATATCTTTTAATTAAATTAAAGGTCAATTGTTATTTAACTTGCAATATTAAGAGCATTACTTTATTTATTCAGTATCTAAGATTTTCTAATCTAAAGACAATGAGCAACTAGTTTTCCTTTTTTCATTTTCAAAATGTCAAAAAATTAATAAAAAATAAGCTTTATAATTCTTAATGTATAACTTGAAAATTGAACGTCATCTTTTATAGTATGGAAGTATGATGATGATCTAAAGACAAGTTGATCATTTGTCTTTAGATGACATCATATATCAGAAAACCTTAGATAATGAATAAAGTAATGCTCTTAATATTACAAGAAAGTTTTTCATTCTTTCATTAAATTAGAACTATTTTTCTCACTGCAGTATTCAGTTTCATTGTTACACAGAATTCAAATATAAGTGTTGATTCAGTTGAATGTAATCTGCTAAATGTGAGACTTAACCTGTATCAGTTGAGTCAACATGATCCAACATACTGTCAAATAATCAGATTTCTTGATCTCTATTAGAACAGGATATTATGTATATGCATCAAGTGGAGATCTGCTATACAGAACTGTATTTAATATTCAGTTTGGCTTAATAATTGATTTTACCTATTATTTATTTTTGTCATAGTGCTGTTAGTTACTAACTATTCAAAGCCTTCGTAGCAATAAAAAGAAGCTGAAACAATAATTAGCAGCAAAAAAATTATTTAAAAAAATTAAAAAATAAATAAATACCCCCTCAAGCAGCTGCTTGCCACAGAGGTCTGACAGGAGCCTGCCAGCTTATATGCCATAGTAGAAGGTCTGAGAGGATGGCAGGACCTCAGCAGAAAAACGACACATACAGCCACGCCTTACCCGGGGCTCGAAAATTACAAAAAAAAAATTCCTATATGTGACATAACAAGTCGAATATCATATCGATGGTATAGTCAGTCACTGAATTTGTATTCACTTCAAAGGAAAACAGGGTGCTGGCAATTTTGTTGAGTAGATAAATTTGTGTCTTACTTTTCTTTTAAGTGAATACAAATTCAGTGGATGATTGCACCAGTACTTCTATGTGCTTTAGTTTTATTTTAGACTTTTTAGGGCACAAAAAAGTTTGACTTGATCATGTTGCCTGTATGCATAACTATAGATTAGTGAATAAGTTTATGAACAGTGTACCTAAAATACTTTAGAAAAAGGGGAAGACCTAGGATGAGAGGGCAGACAATATCAAACAGGTTGGTTGGTTGGTTGTTTGGGGTTTTTTGGCGCAATAGCATATATCAAACAGGACTTTGTAGAATAGGTGTCTAGTGGCCAAATACAGCAGCTATAGCTCAGGATAGACATATTTGGAGAAGCAAACTACACATTGTGATCAGACCCTCCATAGCCCACAGCTGGTTGAAAATTATGTATGTATACACTGAAGTGCCATTGAATTAGGGATAGGAGACATTATCCAACTTTTTTTTTTTTGTGAACATTAGGTTATTTTGTTTTTCCATTTTGAAATACAAAAGTTGATAATACACATTAAAACAATGTACTTTATTAAACAATATTTAAAAATTTACAGTAATTGAAGAAAATAATGCAGGGACTGTCTTGATACTGAAGGCAAGTCAATAAACAAAATTTTGTAGAATACAGACCAGTAATAATTGTTCATAAAACATCATATTAGGTTATTCCCAAGACATTTCTACTTTTTATGGTTCACAAATGTGATGATAAACAGTATCAAATGCAGATGGTAACAGTTAATGGCTTTTTTTCAGCTTTTTCACAATTATTTTACAGAAGAACAAGTGCGTACATAATCACAGGTTAACAATAGCCCCCCTCCTCCCAGATTATGCACTGAAGAAATAATGCGAAATTATTTCCTCGTAGACCAGCATCTCCTCTTCTGCAGTAAATGTTTACTCTTGGAATTGAACTTAATATGAATCAGAATTGCACATACAAAAATCCTTTTTTGCAAGATTCAAGAATTAATGTTAATGAAGGATATAAAACAATTTGCACAAATATTGGGATTCTCTCCAAATAGATAAAAATGTATATATTTTTACATTTACTTTGCTTTAGCATAAAATTTTTACATTTAAGAACAATATTTCAAATACTACTACTAATTTGATTACAAGTCTACTTTATTAGTGTCCTAACAGTTCTTATTAAAAAAATATATTTTTTACAGCTATTCACACTACTTACTAAATATACTTGACCAAAGAATCCTTTTCCCAGCAGTTTTCCTTGGACTAGATCTGATGCTCGGAAAATTCTGTGATTCTTAGGTTCTACACGAAATGATTTGGTTCTGCTCAAATCATATGGAAGCCTGCTTGAGCTTGAAGTATCACTACAATTAGAGTACAGGTTAAATGTTGAATTCATGATATAAAATAATGCAGTATTGATAACAAATAATAGTTTTCTTTTTTTAAATATACATCTTATATTCAGTTTCACATTATTTAATATCAGTTTTACACACAGTAGTTGGCTAACAGCTTATTTTCATTCTGCTTTGTTCTTACTTATTTTAGAATAAACGTGTTAAAAGTAATTTGTAAAAGGCCAATGTTTACTTTATGCTTCAAGATTTCAAATTGTTTATAATTCAGTTGGTGTTTTTAGAACTCTGAAAGAACCTGGCAAAGAAAACTGGGCAATTTTTGTATATAACACAGCTGAAAAAAATGAAAATCTAAAACATACTTAAATCTTAGTATAATAAATCTAAGATTTAATAGTATATTAAATCTTAGTATTTAGGTAGTTTTCACTCTAGAAGTGGCAATGTTGAATTTTCAACAGACAAGGTACTGTAGTTCTTAAACGGCAGCTGTCAAATTGTTGACAGTTTTTAATTTAATTAAAAGGAAGAAGGTACTTCCCTACAAAAAGGACAGAGATAACCTAGAAGCTTATTACACTTGGCCTGATTTCTCATACAACATACAATCACTTACACAAGGACATGACTGCTAGTTGTGTAAAGCATTGTATTTTCTTCTAAAAAGAAGAAAATACAATGAAAGAATTTAGAGAATTTGAATCAATGGAAAGCTTTTAGAGTTTTATTTTTGTGCATATTTGGGTCCTGCCGCTTATACCCCAGGTACGATGTGATCACCCCCAGGATTTGGGTGAAAGAAAGAAGGGTCTGTGTGCTCACCTGATTCCATGCCTTCAGACCCTCCTCCCAAACAGACAGCCTCGACCTGTCTGATTATAATGATCCCAAGAGCATCACATTATTCTGCAGCCAAGACCATCAGTACTTTGCCACAAAGGACTCCACGGACCTATTCCAGGGAGAGGAGAACATCCACCAGTTCTCCTGACAAGACGTCCTGCCCCTCGCGCTCTCTCTCTGTGGAAAGGGGAAAGAATCTCTTGAGGTCTCCCTGTGTCTGTGCTTCTGGCACCTCAGGCACTTCCTCTAAGGTGTTGGGTCTTTCCACTGATGCTTCAATGACTGGCAAGACCTCCTCTACTGTCACCTCAGTCTCTTCCTCTGAGGTGCCAGGTCCCTCCACTGCTGCCGCCATGAGTGGTGAGATTTCCCCCTCTGTCACTGACATTGCTGTGGGTGCCTCTTCCACTACCCTTGGCAATGCCTCCTACTGTGCCTCAGATTTATCTGACATGGCCCCAGTAGCTAATGCTGCTTCTGAGAGTGCTGCAGCTGCGACTCTTACTGCAGGCCCTCCCCCAGCAGATATGACTGATGCCAAGCAGCCCCTCATCGACCTGTGGACGTCGATCTGAAGCTGCCTGAGAGACCTGATGATGGTTTCATTGTTGTCAGCTGTAAGAGGAAGAGTGCCAAGCCTATTCCTTTAATGGTGACCTCAGCCTCCTCATAACTCATGAGCTCCTATAATCAGAACCCATCTCTGTAGAGATTGTGGAGATCCTCAGGGCACAGATTGTGGAGTCTCATTACTTGGAGACGATAAGCTTTTTTGTATCAGGTCAGGTCAGGTATCATCAAGGTCAGCTCTCCCGACCTTGCTGAGAAGCTTCTATGCACCACCACCATTCTCAGTATCCCTGTAACTGTGAATTACCCAGCCTCTTACTGAGGGCCTCATAGAAGGTATTGACACCTCCCTTATAGATGAGACGATCCTTGATGCCCTCTCAGATCAGAGAGTGACAGCAGTTTGCCATATGTACTGCTATCTTCCCTCGGATTCTGGGGTCAACAATATTCCCCTTAAGAAGGTAGTCCTTACCTTCAATGAATTCTCCTTACTTGGGAATGTTGTCCTGATTCAGTAAAGGCTCACATCAAGGCCCCACCTCAGTGACTGAAGTGCCAATGCTTCAGGCACATTGCTACGAATTGCAGAGGTATGATGCAATGTAAGCGCTGCAGTGGGCCTCACTCCCACAAGCAGTGCAAGCACACTGGGTCCCCTATCTGTACTAAAAAAAACACTGTGGTGGACCTCATGCCACCACTTTCTCAGGGTGCTGCACCAGGAAGCTTGCCTAGGAAGAGAAGAGGGAAGCCCTTGGTCTTGTCCCTTGGTCTTGGACAGCACTAAGCTTGGGAAGGTCTCTCTTCTGAGTTCCATGGTGACACCCCCTCCACCTAAGAAGTCTGTGTGGAGCAGGCCTTTGCTCATTCTTTGTCTCTTTGACTCCTCAGCTTTGCTACTGCCACGAGGAGTCATGTGACCCCTGCTGCTGCCATGGGAGCAGAGATGCCAGTGCTTGAAGCACAGGCACCTTCTGTGGCCCCTGCTTCCCTGGCCCCTGACGTTAACCTTCCTGAGGTGATGCCCTCTGCCCCTGTCCCTGAGGCTCCTTGTGCTGCAGGTACCTCAACAGTACAGGATTCCATGCAACCTCTGCAGTGGACTCCTGTCTCATTCAGGCCAAGCAGTTGGCCAGGAAGGTAAAGAGGACAAGGAAGAGCAGGGCTGCTCGTTGGTCTGATCTGAAGAAGCCCTCCTCCTCCTTAACGCATCAGGACTTCGGGAAGGACCACAGGGACAAGGTCCTCCTGCCCACCGTTCTCTCTCTACTTGTGGATGTCATCAAGGTCATAACTTCCGCTCTTCCTGAGGAATCTCGACCTCGAACTTTGATGATCCTCAACCAGTTGGCCTCCCTCATATCGCACTTTGTGGACTGCTAGACACTCTGTGTTGACTAGCTTATCTCCATGGTTCCTTCTTCCCATCCCGACTATGTGCATGGCCAACAGAGTGTCTAACATCCCTTCCATCCTTCAGTAGAACTGCAGAGTAAATAATTTGCAAAAAGTAAAGAGACACCTTCCTCCCACCTTCCCTGGCCTCATGCTCAGGCCAGACCACATCAAGGTTGTCAAACAGGAGTCTTCTATGAGGAAGTCAAACAGCTTCAGGAGCAAGGCTGCTGACATCTGGAACTACATCAACATCATTCCAGTTCCCATCCTTGCTCTCTGTGAGGCAAACCTCCCTGATCACTATGTCTTCAAGCCCTATATTGTGCACATGAGCAAGTCATCTGCTCTCCTGCAATGTGGCGATTCTTGTGCACAAGAATGTCACACATCATGCTACTGATCTCACTTTCACTGATGTAAACAGTGATTTCATAGCATGCCGCATCCAGTTGAACAGTCATGCTATCACCCTGATATCCTGATACATCCGGCCTTCCACTGCCTTTCCTGTATCCACCTTATAGGATATTCTATTGCAGTGCCCTCAGCCCTGGATTCTCTGTGGGGACCTTAATGCCCACAGTCCATCCTGGGGCAGAGATATGTGATTAGCGAGGGGAGGATATCGAGAGTGTCATCTTTCAGCACAATCTCTTTATCACCAACAATGGCTAGCCCACATTCTACAGACCTCAGAGTACCTACAGCTCCATTGACCTGACCCTGTTATTCCAGCATTAATCAAAGCCTCAGCTGCTCGGTTGACCCTGACATCTGGGGCAGTGACCACTTTCCACTGCACATCTCCTTGCTTCCCAAGGGATGTGCAGCTCCAAATTGAAAGGATTGTTGAAGCTTATCGACTGGCAGCTCTTTCAGCAGATCTCATCTGAAGTGCTAACCGCCATCAATGCTACAGATCTCAGTGCAGTGTCAGAGGCCCTCACTGTTGACTCTGATGCCTGCACTGTTACGATCTTGACACCCAAGCAACTTCCCCCTCCAGATATCCACTATAAGTGGCTTCGCACCATTCGCTGCTGAGTCAAAAGGCATGCCCGCTGCTCTGGTAGATTTCCAGATATTCTTCATGCTAGAAGGCTACATGCTGCAATCAGAAGGTACCTGAATCGCCATGAAAGGTTCAGGTGACGATCCTTCTGCTCCAGCATCGATGTCTTCACCCCTTCTGGGAAAGACTGGAAGTATATCAGGAACCTGACAGGGAAGCCACAGCCTGCCTGCCCTCCCATTCCATATTTCTGCATTTCCTTGCCCTATCCTGTGAGGAGGATTTAGCTGCCACTGCTAATGTCTTCTTCCAGCATCTCACCTTTTCCCTTCCTTCCCCACAAGTGACTGATCAGGATATCACTCAGGAGCCCTGCTCTGGGACTGAGACTTGCTATAATGATCCTTTCCCCTTGCAGGAACTCACCTCTGCAATTGGGGATTCGAAGCACTCGTGAGCCCCAGGCCCTGACGGCATCAGCTATACTCAGTTAGCTAACCTGTTACCTGAGGCTCTGCTTGTACTTCTCAGTCTCCAATCATTCCTGGACCACCTGCATAGTACCTGATTCATGGAAGGCAACACAATCATGCCTATCTTGAAGCAGGGAAAACCTGCCACTGAGCTGTCCTCTTACAGGCCCATTTCTCTATCATCTTGCCTCTGCAGGATCTTTGAGAGACTGGTCCTTGGATGCCTAGAATGGTATCTAGAGTCCAAGGGCCTCCTCCCTGACAGCATCTCGGGTTTCCGCAAAGAGAGGTGCATGTCTGATAATCTTATCAACTTCACCTCCACTGCTGATCAGGCGCTGTATGAGGACAGACTACAGTCACTGTCTTCTTCAACATTCAGAAGGCATTCAACTCCCTGTCCCACTAGGATATTCTCTACAGGATCCATGATCTTGGCCTCAGGGGCAATATCATCCACTGGATCTCAGTTTACTTCTCTGACAGGACAGTTCATGTGAAGCTGGGCAACACGCTCAGTGCCTCCCACACTATCAATCATGAAGTACCTCAAGGGGTCCTCAGCCCAATGTTACTGAACATCTTGCTGTCAGGCCTACCCTCTCGACTTGAGAATAGAGTGGGTATTTCCATCTATGTAGATGACATCTGGTTCCCTAACCAGGACCCCTCCTATGCTCAGCTCAAGATGAAATGAGCTGTGTCCATGGTTGTCAAGTTCTTCGACAACCTAAGTCTCACTCTTTCCTCCGATAAAATTGTGGACATGGTTATGAAGATATACCTTCCTCCCACCTTCCCTGGCCTTAGACTTAGGCCAGACCACATCAAGGTCATCAAACAGCATAAATTCCTTGGTGTGGTCCTGAACAGGCTGACCTGGGGACCTCATATCCAGCATCTTAAGACAGTTGCCACAGCACAGAGAAATATACAGTCTTTCCTTGCTGGTACTCACTGGAGTAGTTCCTGCAAGACCCTCCTGATCTTGTACAAGCACTTGATCCTCTCCCACATCAACTACAGTGGTCACCTTCTGAGCAATGCCTCTGCTTCACTGCTGAGCAAGTTAGCCACTATACACACTATATCTCTGTGCCTCTGTCTTGGACTCTGCCCTAATATACCAAATGCGTCTGTCATTGAAGAGGCTGATAACATGCTTTTCTGCCTGCACTGGAAGAGAGATATACTGTGTCATCTCTCGAGGCTCCATTCTCTCTACTTGAACCACGAGCTTCAGGAAGTTGCAAGACAGGCCAGACGCTGCCATTGCCGTGTCTGCCACTGACTTCTGTGACCAAGTCATCCCTGTCAGCTCTACTGCTGGCAATACACTCTTCTCTGACCTTCTACCCTGGAGAAACAGTGATCTTATGATCAATGTCACTGTCCCTTCTCTAGGTCAAAAGAGCGACTCAGATCCAGTGGCCATCAGACTTTTCTCCACCTTCTATGTCACTGCAGATATGAGAGATGTTCTGAGGTCTACACTGACAGATCTGTGGACCGGGAGAGGCTACATGCTGCCTCTGCCTTTGCCATTCCTGATACGGCATTGCCAGAGGCTTCCTTCTCCCACATCTCGTTTCCTCCACCTGTGCAGAACTTCATGCTATCCTTGAAGCTGTACTCTTCTTCCTCAGCCTCAAGAATGGCAACTTTGTCATCCTCTATGACTCGATTATTCAAAAACTTAATTCAACAAACTCAATATAATCTCTGAAATGAAGTTCTGTCAAACATCTACCTCATACATCAATGTCAATCATGAGATGGGAGTGTATGCGTGCATCAATGTGCTGAACTGTGTGCTACTCAGCACAAATGTTGAAACCATAATTCAACTGAAAATGGCTCAACAAAGCATAATAGTAAAGAGGGACATATGAGAACATAGCAAAAATCAGTAAATAATATTATAATGCATGCTGGTCAATCTATTGTATATCCTCCAAGGAGGATGACTACTAAAGCAGGCTGTTGCTGGCCAAAGCAGAGGATTTAGGATGCAAAAAAAAATCTGTTATGGTAATTTGTTTTGCTGTTTTCTGCAGTTCATTCCAAATTTAAATCTAGGCATGAGGTGCAGTCTCAATTTCCATCCTAAAATTTTCTCTCCATTACAGGATCACATTCCACCACTTTCTCTATCAACTCCCACTGCAACTTTATTATTTCATTCAAGGCTTTGAATGATTACACAATTACATTTTTTCACTATACCAAAGTGAAAAAGTCTTATAAAAATCAATATATTTAGAAATTTGTTAAATTTGCCATTTTTTATAAAACTCAGAATAAAATTATGTTTCATTTGGTGTATAACATAACCTATTTTGGTTGATTGGTTATTTTAACCAAAAATTTTACAGTTAACTTGTTGATATGATTCAGCATTGTGGCAAACAGCTTGGACTTTTCTCAAAGTATAGTATCTAGAAAAAAATAACAAAAGTAATTTTCTTGTTTCAAGCACATATTTTTTTTTGGTATTTAGAAATAAATGGCCTTTCTATTTATGTGCATTATTATAATTTCTGGCTATTAGTTTCTTTTTACATAAATTTCTATTTGTGTTGCCAGATGCATTTTTTTACTACATGACTATTAAAATAATATTAGTTTTCTTTTTGTACAATATTTCATTTTCAGAAAATTTTTAAATTGGAATAAACATGCCATAATTTGTTTACTTAATTAGTCGGCAAAAAGTTAATTTTTTGGCTGATTACAATGATGTAAACCAGTTTTTCAGGCAGGACCCTGGAAGGGTTAATCAGAACCTGCATCAGTATCTCTTGTGTATGTTGTTATTTATAAATCTTACAATTAATAAGAAAAAATTGTCATTATTTATAAATCTCCTAATGTAATAAATATTTTTGTGAAAAAAGATTTTACCAACATACAGGATGTGAACCCATGTCTTTTCAGAAACATGCCAGCGTATATTCTACCATTCAACTAATGCCAGTTCCATCTTTTCTCCACTTAATATGCCTTTTCACTCTACCCATGATTTCGGCACCTGGATTTGGTACCATCTATGATCTGGGATGGCAACTATTCCTTTTAATATTGTAGTGAGTACGATTACTTACTGTTTATCTCACAACTTACTTTGGACCACAATTTATGGTCCAAAGTCACAACTTAGTGATTGTCCAAAGCCAGGATATTCTATCAATTTTGAGATTATCATTATTATTATTCTATAACCATTCATTTATTTCCTAAGCCTGATGGCATGAGGCATTATGATCTTGGAATTTAACACACCTTCTGATAGCTTGGAAAATATCAAAAACAAAAGTAAATATATTTCTCTGCAAAAGAACAATGCAAATGGAAGCATTAAACCTTATGCTGCCATGACCTTGAAAACACAGTTCATGAAGCCTGCATACACAGCCATGAAAGATTAACTCCATCTTTAGTCCTTCCAGTGTCCAGTCTGAAAATCTGATGTACATCCAGAAGTCCAGCTATTTTTTCACTATGATCAGCCATAAAAAAATTAACAATAGAACTTTTTTTGTCAAATAACTAATGAAAGAAAATATGGCATGTTATATGCCAAATTAATCAGCATTTAATTCTTGATTTTCTGAAAATAAAATATTCAACAAAAAAAGACTAATTTTAATAGAACTTTTTATAATCATGTAATAAAACAATAACACATCTGGCAATGGAAATAAAATTTATTTCAAAAAAACTAATAGACAAAAATGAAGAAAAAATTATAATTTACATGATTAAAACAACTATTTATTTCTGAATAACTAAAATATTCATTTTCTTGTTTCAAGTAAATATTTCTCCCATTTTGCAATTTTTTTTTTTTGGTATCATACTTTGAGAAAAGTTTATGCTTTTAACCAATTGTGTGGAGTCATAAAAATAAGTCAACTTTAGATTTTTTTTTTAACTAATCAGTAGAAATTCACCATGTCATATACCAAATTAAACAGAATTTAATCAAAATCTTATGCAAATAAAAAATTTACAAGCATATAAGATATTTTCACAATGATATAGTGAAAAAAAAAATAGATTGGATTATAAATTTAAGGCTTAATGTTGGAAAAAGTGTTGAATAAAAACAGTTAAATTATATATTAATCGAAAGTAAAATTCTTCCTGAATAATATTATATTTACCTGAAACATTATTTTTATTTCTTTTAATGGTTCTTTGCAGTGTGGTATATTTTAAAACATGGACCAGCATTATATAAGGTCACTTGGAATGCTCACATTCATGGGATTTTGTGTCCTGTTTATGAAATGGAGGAACACTTTCTAGGCTACTTTTTTTACTAAACAATATGATTTTTTTTCTTTGGGTGCTGAATTTTCAGGATCTTATATCTAAGTGCCAAAAAGTTAGTGCACCAAAGCAAAAAAAAGGCAGATTATAGTACCGAGAGTTAATTTTTTGTTAGTCATCAGTTAATTTTTTGTTGTTAGTCATCAGTTAATTTTTTGGTTTAAGTAGTTGGTTCCCTCTGATGTTTTCCCTTAGGATAGCTGGCACTCGAGTGAATCAAGTTCATCTCATAAAGCGAATGATTAATGGCCTTGGGGCTGAAATAACCTCTACCTATTTCTCAAACTTTAAATGTATGAATCAGAGTGGCACAGGCAAGTTACTGGGGGGGGGGGGGGAGGATATTTTAAAAACATTGAACATAAACTTAAAAACTACTAATTTTTTTTAATGATATTTTGCCAATGGGGAGGAATAAAATGTCCTCAGTGAATGTAGGGGGGGGGGGGGCTGTCAAGATTGTCCACTCATAGAAGGACTGATTTCCATCTCAAGGAAGTTTTTTTCGCTTCCATATCTAAGACCTCATTCATTTTCAGAAAACAATACAAGATCAGTTTTTTTTACTGAAAAAATAATAAAAGAAAAATTAATATATAACCTAATTCTATGTTAAATTAAATATCCATAACAACAAGTTGTAAGCCATTCATCCGATATAGCATGACTCTAAAAACAAAAATCGATCTATATATCAACAGGTAGAAAGACAGATAATTTACGGAAATAAAATAAAACTGCTGAAATGAAAACTACAGTTTATACACTACTGACCATTAAAAGTGCAACACCAGGAAGAATTCATCAGATTGTCCCAAAATATGCGAGATCAGTAGCCTATGGGAGAACAAGTAAATGATTCAAAGCACAGAACATACGCACATCATGTGTGACAGTAACACCCCCTTGAAGTGGTATAAGAGGATATTACAAAGAGCCAGTGCAAAGCACTGGAATTGTGTTTGCTCGCAGTTCTTGTGCACTAAAAGATCAAGTATGCCCTGTTGAAGAACACAGCATCCATACGACCAGGTTTCCGACTTTGATTGAGGAAGAATTGTGGGATTCGGGAAAGCAGATTATAGTACTGAGACGTCAGTGCTCGTGTTGGACGGAATGCTGCCACAGTGATGAGAATATGGCGTCAGTGGGTAAAGGAGGAATGAACTCACTGATGTAAGGAATTTCAACGGCCCTGTCAAACAAATGAACGAGGACAGATATCTCATGCACATGACTTTGAATGATCATACAACCACATCAAACACCTTAGCTCAACAGTTAGGGTATGTTGCACATCAACCAATGTCCGCATGTACAGTTCAACGTCATCTGCAGCATCGGTACATCTTTGCTAGGTGATCAATGCTTCGGCTACCATTGACTCTACAACACAAACATATGTGACTGCAATGGTGCCAAGAAGGTCGCGCATGGATGTGTGAATGGCATTGCATCATCTTTTCAGATGAATCCCACTTTAGTATGCAGCACCATGATGGACAAATCTGTATCTGGCAGTACTGTGGAGACAGGCTCAGTGAGACATGCATGATGCAGTGCCATACAAGTCTGACCCCTGGAGTTATGGTATGGGGTGACATTGGACTCCATTCATGCACATGCCTCATACACATTACCGGTACTTTGAACAGCCAACATTACATCACTGAGGTATTGGAGCCTGTGGTCGTACCTTATCTTTACCATTTACCAACAGAACAATGCCCAACCACATGTGGCATGCATCGTCCAACAATTCCTGAATAGCCACCATGTGACACTTTTGCTTTGGCCTGAGTGTTCACTGGATCTGTTCCCAATTGCATGTCGGATCCATGATCTCATGATGACTAACACACCAGATACTGCTACAACAGATTAATTTTGGCTATGTATCGAAACTGCATGGACTGACTTTTCCCAAACACACATCCGACATCTTATCCTCTCAATGTCGGACCATGTAGCTGTGGTTATTACCATTCATGGTGACTACACAAAATACTGATTTCCCTGTATTCCAGGTCTAACCGAGTTGTATTTGTAATCATTTGATTATTGTAACATAAGCTATGTATTCACTAAATACGGCTTTGATATCTCGTCTTTCCTGGTGTTGCACTTTTAATGACCAGCAGTGTATATAAAAAAGTAAATACTAACTTTACAAAGGGTATTCGATATACTGGAACAACATGTAAACAAGCAATTATGGAGTCATTTATAACACAGAGAATGGAGATAGCATGTGTAAGCCACTTGCCTCCTCTTGTACAGTATGCCTAATGTAATTAGTGCAGCTGCACCCAGTCATGGCTACTTCCCTATAGCAAAATCTTGCTACTTCCCAAAAGCAAAAAAACCTTCGAGTGCAAAGGGTTAATGTATTAAAATATTTCAGAAAATATGGCAAAATTAATTTTTTTTAATATTTATTGAATATTTAAAATTAAATATTTAACATTCTTATACATTTTACATTAAATATTTAACACATTTACATTAAATATTTAAAATGCAAAAATACAGTAAAACTTTTCAATTTTCTTAAAAAGTGCTAAAGAAAAAGATGAAAAAAAAGTTAAGAAGTGCTTATAAAATTTCTAAAGTTGACTTGTTTATTTGACTGGTCACAGCTGGTGAAAACTTTTCTTCAGAATGAATTTTCTCAGAGTACAGTACTGAGAAAAAAATTCAAAGAGTAAAAATTTATTTTTACTTAAATCCATGCAAATTGATCATCAGACCAAGGCACAGGGGTGAAAGACTAATCAAACCATCTAGTAGTTGGTTCCCTCTGATGCTTTCCCTTAGGATAGCTGGCACTCAAGTGAATCAAGTTCATCTCGTAAAGCGAATGATTAATGGCCTTGGAGCTGAAATAACTTCTACCTATTTCTCACACTTTAAATGTGTGATGTCTGTGTTACATGACTGAAGCCCAGATGTCAGGATGAGAGCACCCAGTGGGTCACTTTTGCTAAGAAGAACTAGCACCGAGGATGAACCAAACCAGGTCACAGTGCCCAATGCAAGATTCCTGAGACCCCAAAAAAAGTCCTTACGGTTTTAATACCCTTAAACTGGTCAATACCAGTTTTTAAACCCTTACAGTTTTAATCCGAGTTATCTTCTGAATGGATAGGAATATTATAAATCTCTAAAAACTAATGAATTAGCCATAAAAATTCTGCATCCACTAGCAATATAGCAAATATTTTTTAACTGCAACCTGAATACTGACCTATCAAATATACTTTTTAACTGCTACATGAATTCTGATTCAATTTTTTGATGGGTGGTGCTAAACTTACTGCCAAAACTGCAGCATAGATATCTATATAAAAACAACAATGCAACTGAAATAAAAATATATTGCTATTTCAGATCCAAACCACTTTTTTAAATATTTTCTACTAGCAGATTTACCTGGTATATTGCAGATGACATATCCCCCATTGCAAAATTTCATTTGATGTAAAACTCATTACAATTCCTTCTCTCCCCCCCCCCCCTGGTTTTTCTTTGTGATGAGGGGGTCAGAAAAAATGGGATATAATTTAAAGCAACCCATGACACTCCCTATATCAGCTGCTTTCATTTGAGATATAACGCATTAGGCTTGGTAATCATATATGTATTTCTCCATTCTGTGTGGAGAAGAAAAGGTGGGGAATCAGAGTCTCCATTGCTGAAAGCTATGATAAAAGAAATCTATTCACTGAACTTTGAGAAGGGTAAGGAAAGAAAGGTTGGGGAAGTCAAATTCTTACATTTCTTTTACCACCTATGAGAGGAGGCTGTACACCAAATTTGGTAATCATAACTCTTACAATTTAAAAGCCCTTCCATTTTCTTCTGGGGGAAGGGATTATTAGGGGCCAAAATCCTAGGTTTTTTAAGTTAACATTAGAGGAAGCTGTATACTGAATTTGGTAGTCCTAGCTCTTACTGTTTAGAAGTAGTTCTTACCTCTTTCTTTGGCAGGGTGGGGGGAATAAATCTTTGGGGTCCAAACCCTTACTTTGTTCTAACTTACAATGAGAGACATACATACATACAAAATCTTCAGGCAGCAATGGGCTACAGACGTCCAACCAGACTTCGTAATTTTCCTCTCCAGACATGTCTGTTCTGAGCTACTGCTGCTGCATTTGGCCACTCTAGGCCAATTCTAGCAAGGTCCTGTTTGACATTGTCTGCCCATCACATCCTAGGTCTCCCCCTTTTTCTGAAACCCTTAGGCACACTGTTCATAATCCTGTTTGCTAATCTGAAGTTATGCATATGTGCAACATGACCAAACCAATGCAGTATCTCTCTGCACAATATGCTGCTCAAAGGAAGTTGTGACTCCTTCTTCTAACCTCATCATTACTTACAAAGTCAAGCCACCTAATGCCCGAGATACTGCGTAAGCATCTAGAATCAAAGGCATCAAGTTTCTTGCTATCCTGCTTACAAAGGTCCATGTTTCACTACCATAACTAACCTTAGAAAGAACCAAACTATCATACAGTCTAATTTTAGTCTTTAGGTATACACGCCTATTTTTCCATACTCTCCATAGATTCTTAAAAGTCCCAGCGGCAATCCCTATTCTTCTATTTATCTATAATGAGAGAAAAATATATCAAATTTGTTGGTCATAGATCTTACCATTTATAAGGTAAGAAATTCAACCCATCTACATTCAGGTTTTAAGCACTAATGTTAAGCCAGGGAAATTTAGAGGAATTCAGTCTAGTCCACACTTGTTTTTGGTTGATCCCATAGAGTTTGCTCATAGAGTATAATATTCCCATGGGTTAAAGAAAAGTTCATGCAAAGTTTGGTACCTCTAAGCTAAGGAGCTGAATGTATAAAGCAGACAGACAAATAAACATACACCCTTCCTTTTAGAATTAGTTCTCTCTCTCTCACCATGCTAACAGTCGAGGTAATGATGATGAACGTTCTTTGCTCCCTTTTCCTCTTTTTAGCTGTCTGGAACGACCACCAGGATCATCTCGTTTTTTATATAATCTCTCCCGAGGGACATGGACTTGTTGGTGAGTATAAGGAAGAGATCTTTGTTTTGGCATAGAATTAGGATCATGTTCAATTGTTAGCTGCAATGATTTATTTGCTGATCGAATCAATTCTTCAATCTGTAAGAGTAACAAAAATAAAGAAACTTAAAATTTATTCACAATCTACATCATTACAATACTTAGAATTTGTTCTTAAAAATATTATGCTTAATCTCTCAGCTCATAAGCAGACTTAATCATATAATTTATTCAGCACTGTTTGGAACTATAGGATATTAATTACCTTGAATGTTGATCATCATGGTAATGGTAACTGTTTATTCCTAGTGAAGTTTTTCTTCTTAGCAATACAGTTATAATGTTAATGAAAAAAAATTTATGAAATGTTTTTGAAATGTACACTACAAAGATTGTTTGAAAAAACAAATAAGGTGATCTAATATTTTTTAACACAACTATCATTTCATTTAATAGTTTTCAAGAAATAGTAGTATTTTGTTTATTATCAAAGCAATGGGGTCAAGGGGGAGGGGGTTAAGATTCCATTAAGGAAGTTTACTTTAAGAAAGCATTAGTTCATTAATTTACAATAACATTAACTCTTCCAGGGTCAGCCTGAAAAACTGATTAACATCCAGAGGTCCAGCTATTTTTTCACTATGATCAGACAAAAAAATATTAACTTTAGAACTTTTTTGTCAAATAACTAATGAAAGGAATTATGTCATGTTATATGCCAAATTAATCAACATTTAATTTTGGATTTTCTGAAAACATAATATTTAACAAAAAATATGACTAGTTATATTTTAACAAGGCTTTTATAGAGGCATGTAGTAAAAAATGCATCTGACAATGTAAATAAAAATTTATTTAAGAAAAATATACGCAGAAATGATTATAATGAACAAGAATAGAAAGGCAATTTATTTCTTAATAACAAAATATTTACTTGAAGCAAGAAAACTACTCCTGTTTTGTATATTTTTTCTTGGTACTATACTTTGAGAAAAGTCCAAGTATTTTGCCAATTGTGCCAAGTCATATCAACAAGTCAACTTTGGAACATTTTTAAAAAAATAACTAATCAACTGAAATGCATATTATATACCAGATTAAACAGAATTTAATTAGAAATTTTATGAAAATAAAAAAAATAAAGCATAGTAATTTTAATAAGACTTTTTACTTTTTTTAATATTTCATTTTTATATTTTAAATTTCTTATATTAAATATTAATTTTATTTTTTTTTAGATTGGACTATGCAATTAAGGCTTAATTTTGGAAAACCTGATGAATAAAAATAGTTAAATTACGCATTCATAAAAAGAAAATTTCTTCCCGAATAATATATTTACATGAAATATGATTTTTATTTCTCTTAATGATTTTTTTTTCAGTGTGGTGTAAATGGTAGCTAGGTAGTCACTGGAAGGAGAGCTATGCACCAATCCTCTGTGATGATGCAGAGAACCAGCCAGGCCTAGCACCTAATGTCTGACCCTGCTTTCTTGTGGTACAGACCATTAGTACCTTTCAAAAGAGATATTCTCTTGTGAAAGTGAATGGAAGGGGAGGGCTACCATATTAGTGTGGCCTACTGATCAGGAAAATTATGGATACTTTTTTTTTCTACCCTGCTGAGGTAGCTTGTGATCAACCACACAGAGTCCTGATGCTGATCAGATTAACCTACCAGACTGGACTGGAATAACGCTCTGAGCTTGATTATGGATCCTGAATTTGCTGCACTGGTGGGCTTCTGTGGAGGGAAAATCTCCCACTGTGTTTTCTATTTATTTGTGAGTTGACAGCCCCAAGTGAATAAATTCAGAGGATATGTTTTATCAGCTGGTGGATAATCCTGAGCAGAGGTCATCACAGGCACCTGAACTCCTCATCTATTGCCATTATCAAATTCTACATTGGAGGAAGTCTTCCAGTGTAGATGGCTTCAGCTTCTAGTGGTGGGGGAACAGGTCATTGCCCCATGCCTGTGATAGGTTGTTTGATATTGTTGGCATTTACTCTCTCACTAAACATAGTTTCTTTAAACATCCCACTAACCATTTTCTCTCCATAGGTAGTTGGAATGTGAAGACTCTGCACAGAGATTATTCTCTTGATGTCCTCACACAAGAATTTCACCATTATAATTTGGATATTCTCAGCTTGCAAGAGACCAGATGGACAGATAAAGGTCAATTCTTCAAAATAATCTTAAATTTCTCTTTTCAAGGAGGGAAGATAATAAGCATCTCCAAGATGTAGTTTTGCTTCTCAGTAGACACACTGGTGATGCTCTTCTAGGATATGAGTGCATTAATGAAAAGTTTCTTACAGCAAACTTTCAGACAAGCATTCAAGACTTGAATGTTATCTACTGTTATGACCCCACTGAGGATGCTAATGAGGATGAGAAGGATAGGTTTTACAAACATCTTCGGGATATTTCGAATTCTGTCAAGAAAGGAGATATTACCCTTGTTCTAGGTGACTTCAATGCCAAAGTTGGTACTGACTCTGACCTTTGGGGAGGGGTGATAGGCCCTTTTGGTATTATTAGTTACAATGGTAGTAAGACTAGATGGTAAAAAAAAACAGGTAAGTAAACTTAATGGTTTCAGAATAACTAACACTTATTACAAACACCCCAACATACATAGTACACATGGGTTCCACCTGATGGGCTACATAAGAATATGATTGATTATATATTAGTTAACAGCAAATGTGCTAGTTCTGTTAGGAATACCAGGTCATATAGGGGAGCTGAAATTGGATCTGACCATTACCTTGTTAAAAGTGTCTTGCAACTTAAACTTAAAAAGTGTTGTGCTAAGGTTAAAAATTTTACCTTTAATATTGAAGCTCTGAAAGACCCAGTTATAGCTAAAGCTTACCATGATAGGCTACTTAGTCATTAAGACAGTCATGGTTTGCTTACCACTGAAGTTGAGGAAGAATGGAACCATTTTAAATAGGCTTTTTTTGGAATCTAACAGTACTCTTTTAGGGAAAAAGGAGCAGAGGAAGCAGAATTATTTGAGTGATAAAGCACTTGGGCTTATTTCAGAAAGAAAGAACTGCAGGAATGTCCTTAATCAATACCCTACTAGTCTTAATAGAAAGCATTACAGAGAGCTTAATAAACGTGTAAAGCATAGATTCCCAACAGGGGCGATACCGCCCCCCAGTGGGCGCTGGAGCCTTCCATGGGGGCGGTAGCAGATCCAGAGGCAAATGGGGGGCATTTAGGTAGTCAAGAGGGGTGGTCAAATAAATAAATAAATTTAATGGAATTTTCTGTTACAACCTTTTTATCTCTTCTATTCTGTGGTGTCTTCCTGGTGATTCTGGTCATCCACTACCTCATCCGTCATGTACAGCTTTTCAACTGCAGCTTGGACAATAAGTTCCCTGCTACTGCCTACTAGCGTACTGGTACGTCTGAAGTCAACTGAGCTGCTCTCAAAAGTTCTCTTCAAGATCACAGATTGGATATAAGCTTCAATATGTTTTCCCACTCCAAGTCGCTTTGAGTATGCTTTATGGTACGTAGTTACAATACCATCCCACGTCAGAACATAAGGTATAATATGAACATTACACTTGTGAATTAGGTTCAAATTAGCCAGCAGATCATACTTCCTCTTCTTTTCAATCTCTACTGTCTGCAGGTTATCCTGAGATGTTATTCCTACTTCAATAATTGTAATCTCATTCAATACCTTACATGCACTACTATATCAGGCTTATTATGCTGGACATGTGTGTCCGTCCTGATAGGCAAATCAACCTTGATGCAATAATAATATAATAATAATAAATTTATTATATTAATATTTTTTATAATTATTTTTTAACATAATAAAATAGTTTGAAAATACCTGTTTTCATGAATAAATATTTTATCTAGCTATGTAAATTATCTTATTGTTATCGTGTTAATAAGCATTTTTAAATTAGCATTAGGTATATCTATACCTAATTTGTTTTAGTTTAGAATAGATTGATGGTGACAAGTCCTTGCAAGTTGGTAGGCAAACACGCGGTTCATGCAATTTAACATGTTTCGACAAGAATATGGGAGCTTGAAATGATTTGTTTATGGAGCAAGTGTACTGGCATCGCAAACATACAAGTTAATGCGTGCACAAAATCAAATCTATAAAAGCGATAGCTCTAGGAATGTTTTATTATTTTTATGTGCTTCGCAGTGATAAATAGTCGTGAGTGATAAGTGTTAGAAGTCATTATAAACATTATTTTTATAACAATCTATAAATCTGTTGAGAAGTTAATTTGTATTTGAAATTGTCTGAATCTACATCTAAAAAGAAATGCCGGCAGTACAGTATTGAGTATTTGAAATATGGATTTATGTACTCTCCTACAAACCAATCATTACCTATGTGTTTAATTTGCCGAAAAGTTTTTTTCAAATGAAGCTATGAAACCTTCTAGGCTACAAGAGCATTTAAATAAAATGCATGCTGATAAGAAGAACAAAGATTTATCCTATTTTCAAGAACTGGAAAAGTAATATTTAAAACAGCCAACTATGCCAAACCTTTTAGTGTCATCTTCTAAATAAGATGATGATGGACTACGAGCCTCATATAACGTTTCATTGTTAATCGCAAAAGCAGGAAAACCACACACAATTGGCGAGGAATTAATTTTGCCGGCAGTCAAAGAGATATTAAAAACTGTTCTTCATCATAAGACACCGTCAGATATCATCAAAAAAATTCCTCTCAGTAATAATTCAGTGCAAAGAAGAATAGATGAAATGGCAAAAGACATTGAAATATCATTATGTGATTACTTAAAGACTTGCAAATTTTCCATTCAACTCGATGAATCAACTCTACCAAATAACGAAGCTCTACTCTTATCATACGTACGATTTATAAAAGAAGAAAAAATTCATGAAGAGTTATTATTTGCTAAAAATTTGGAATCTGATACAAAGGGTTGGGTTGTTTTACCTCTGAGTGACACTTTTTTGCACACCATGGGCTAAATGGCCAGGTCACATGGACCCCAAAGGCTCAGAGAAGGTTGGGGAGGGGACCCACTGGAACAGCTGTTGGGAGACAGATGGTAGCCTCCCATCACGGCCATCACGCATGTTCTTTAACGTGCACAGGGTATGGCTCTCCCGCACACGGGGCCACGGCTTAACGTCCCATCCGATGGACGGTGGCCTTTCCAAGCCCATCGGTGATTGATACAAAGGGAGAATCTATATTTAATACCAAGCAAAAGTTTTTTCAAGAGAAAGAAACTCCTATTTGCAATATTTTGTCTGCTGCTACTGATGGTGCTCCAGCAATGACAGGGCGTCATAAGGGTTTCATAGCGCATTTGAAACAAGCAGTAACAAATGAATTCACTGTACATTGTATTATTCATCATCAGCATTTGGTTGCAAAAAATTTGAATGAACGTCTGCATACGTCGCTCCATTACATTATTAAAATTAATAAGATTAGCAGCAATTCATTGAATGACCGATTATTTGGTAAGCTTTGTAATGAAAATGATGAAGATTACAATCGCTTGCTGCTGCACACAGAAGTACATTGGCTCTCTAAAGGTGTTTGTCTGAATCGTTTTTTCAATCTATTTGACTCAGTACTGGACTTTCTTGAAGACAGAGACAAAAAATTGCGCGAAAACCTGATTACGTCAAAAAATGACATCACTTATTTGACAGACCTGTTTAAAATATTTAATCAAGTTAATTTACAATTGCAAGGTGATGAGTTGAATTTAATTAAAACAAAAAACATCATAGCTGCTTTTGCGGGAAAACTTCTATTCAAACAAAATCTAGGTAGAGGTGAATACAACCACTTTCCCACATTATCAGCAGTCTGCAAAACCGGAAGATTTACTTACTTACTGCCAACACTTGGAAGTCTTCATGTTGATTTTATGGAGTGTTTCCAAGATATTTTAAACATGAATATACCGAGTTGGGTTTTAGATCCTTTCGCAAACACAGATACTGAAGAATCATCAAATTTGGAAGAGAAACTCTTAGAACTCATGACTAACGAAGAAATCAAAGTAAAATTCAAACATGGATACCAAGAGTTCTGACTTCAAAAATCAATACCAGTTCTCTACCATGGATTGTGGGCAATAGTACAGAAGTTTTTAATTGCATTTCCTTCGTCCTATATGGCTGAGCGTGGATTCAGTGCAGTAGCTAATTTACTGTCAAAGAAGAGGAACAGACTACACATCACTGAACGTGGCAATCTGCAATTGATGTTAATGAAATTGGAACCTGACATTAACAAATTGTTAACACTCCACCAGCCTCAACCATCTCATTAATTTTTTTTTATTAATTATTAATTTTGTGTTTATCTCATTATTTTTTATTTCTTATTGATTCTGTGTTTATTTTTAAAATTTTAATAAACAATTTTACTGTACATTTGGTTGTCGTTTTATTAATTTCTGCTTTATGATTTTAATCGATAAATAAACAGATAAATTAGGTACAGATAATATGCAACAATATTTTAATATTTCATATAAAATTAACTATTATGGACTAAGGGGGCATTGAAATTTTTGTTCTCTTCTAAAGGGGGTGATGGTCCAGAAAAGGTTGGGAATCACTGGTGTAAAGGATCAGTTAGCTACTGATAAGAATCTTTGGCTTGATGGCTTGGCTGACAAAGCTGAGGAAGCAGCTAGGCAGCACAACAGCAGAGCGCTGTACCAGATAGTCAATGTTTTCTGTGGTAGAAAACGGACAGGCATACAAGGATTGAAGGATAAACAAGGTAAGGTTATAGAAGGTGAGGATTCTGTCATGGCTAGATGGGCTGAGCATTTCATTGATACTCTAAACAATGTGGTTAGTTCTATTCCCATTGTTTGCAATGATGATAGATGTATTGGTGACTTTAATGTTGGCCCTATAACACAATCTGAAGTTATTTTGGCTGTTTCTAAACTTAAACTACATAAATCCCCAGGAGTAGATGAAATTACTACGGAAATGCTTAGAGCTGGGAATGTTTCGGTTACCACTTGGATGACTGAAATTTTGAATATCTTTTATGATAAAGGCATGATTCCTAAGGATTTTACCAGAGCTATTGTTATCCCTATTTTCAAAAAAGGTGATCGCAGTTCTTGTGATAACTATAGGGGTATCAGCATACTCTCTGTTCCAGGTAAAGTTCTTTCCATGATTGTGCTTAATAGAATTAACAATCTGGTTGACAGTCAATTGCGTGATGAGCAATGTGGATTCAGAAGTGGTAGGGGATGTGTATATCAGATATTTTCACTCATGCAGATTCTTGAGAAATGTTTTGAGTTTCAGAAACCTTTGGTTGCTAGCTTTGTTGATTTCAAAAATGCTTTCAACTCATTTGATCGTCATAATTTGTGGTTGATTGTGAGATCATATAGCATAGAGACAAGTCAATTAACAAAATGAAAGCTTTCTATAATAACACTGAGTCATGGTGAGAGTTTGCAAGGCTTGTAGCAATTGGTTTAGCCTTGCTTCTGGTTTTTGACAAGGGTGCATTTTGCCACTTTTTCTCTTTAGTTTGGTTATTGATTATGTTATGCAAAATTCACTGCAAGGGAAACCTTAAATTGTCTGGAGATACAAAAATTTCTGATTTAGATTATGCTGATGATTTAGCCCTTTGGCAAATGATGTTGATGAGATTAATTCTTTCAATCGAGCTGTTGATGAGACTGGTAATAGAGTAGGTTTGATTATATACAGAGAGAAAACTAAAGTGAATAAAATTGATCAGGACTCATTTATTCTGAATGGTTGCAGTCTTGAGCAGGTGTCACAGTTTAATTATCTTGGAAGCTATGTAACAGATACTGGTGATATGTGGCATGAGATTAACAGACAAATAGGGATTGCTCCCAGGACTTTTAAGAATCTATGGAGAGTGTGGAGAAATAGGCATATACACCCAAGACTAAAATTAGACTCTATAATAGTTTGGTTCTTTCTAGGGTAAGTTATGGTAGTGAAACTTGGACCCTTTGTAAACAAAATAACAGGAAACTAGATGCTTACACAGTATCTTGGGCATTAGGTGGTTCAACTTTGTAAGTAATGATGAAGTTAGGGAAAGGAGTTGGCAACCTCCTTTGAGCAGCATATTATGCAGAGATAAACTATGTTAGTTTGGCCATGTTGCCCATATGCATAACTATAGATTAGCGAATAGAGTTATTAACAGTGTGCCTAAAGGCTGCAGAAAGAGGGGGAGACCTAGGATGCAGTGGGCAGACAATGTGAAACAGGACCTTGTTAAAATTGGTGTGCAGTGGCCAGATGCAGCAGATGCAGCTCCAGGCAGATATGTTTGGAGAACTAAACTGCACGGTCTGGTGAACCTTCGTAGCCTATGGCTACTTGAGGATGATGGTGATGATGATATTTTAATGTGTTACACAAGGAGTTTTTTGCATTATACAAGGTTACTTGGATTGCTCACATTAATGGGATTTTCTGTCCGGTTTATGAAATGGAGGAATTATTTCTTGGCTGCTTTTTTTTTATCAAACAAATTTTCTCTTTCGCTGTTAAATTTTTATTTTTGCTAAGTGCCAAAAAGTCAGTCCACCAAAGCAAAAAAAATTATCTGCATTTTCAGAGTGGCACACCAAGATACAGAGAAAGAGGAAGGATGCTTTAAAAATCATTCAACATGAAAATAAAAAGTTGTAATTTTAAAAAAAATGAAATTTTGCAAAAGAGATGGTTGGGGAGTAAAACGTTTCAGTGAGTTTACACTGAAGTGTCATTGAATTGGGGATAGGAGAATTATCCAAATTCAGTACTGCAAGTCCCGGATTTGTGCCTATGCATGGCTGAAAATCTGGTCATATATAGCTGTCAGGTTTGGCTTCCCCAAGCATTTGTCGTGAGAAGCGTAATGGGAAAGGCGTGGGATTTAGATGCATTTGACACAGGGCAGATTGTAGGTGCTTGACGAATGGGATACTTGATCTCTGAAATTGTCAACGAACTTGGATTTTCTCTTACAACAGTTTCAAGAGTGTTCCAGGAATATGAAAATTCTGGCAAAAAAACAAGCATCCGGACAAACTGCAAAAGACAACTAGCCTTGAATGATTGTGGGCTTCGCCATCTGACCTGCATCATACAGACTGATAGGGGTCAGACATTATCTGAATTCACTTCCCATCTGAACGCAGGTTCCAGCCAGAAAGTCAGTGCATGGACTGTGCAACACTCACTTCATCGTCTCAGCTTCAGGAGCCGCCAGCCTATGAAAGTCCCACTTCTAATGGCACAACACCCAGCTCAATGCTTTGTCTGGCTAAAGATCATCAAAACTGGACCATCGAATATTGGCAACAGATAGCCTGGAGAGATGAATCCCAATTCAAACTTCATCACACTGATAGGAGACTGAGGGTATAGTGCCAACCCCATGAAGCCATGGATCCTGCATGTCAGTTGGAACAGTACAAGCTGGTTGTGGCTCAGTGATTGACTATTCACTGCAACATAAACTATTCACTGCAACAAGCTAGAAGCTGGCCATCTAATGTAGCACAACTCTGAAAAGTTGATGATTATTGATTGGCAAAAAGGTAGATAATTTACAGAAACAGTTGGACGACTGTGGGACCTTTGGTATGTGTACCGATGACTCTCAATGCATCCTGGTATGTAGAACTCATGATTGATCATTTACACCCATTTATGCCCATCATGCATCCCAATGGAGATGGTGTCTACCAGCAAGACAACTGTTCATCTCACAGGTTCAGGTTGACTACTGCATGGTTGCAGGAGTATTCTGCTGACTTTGAAATAATGAATTGACCACCAAGAAGCACAGATTTAAATCCCATCAAAAATCTTTGGGATACTGTTCAGCAGAGTGTTTGGGCCTGTGTCCCATCGGCAAAACGGCCTTGAGAATATTGTGGACAGCTCTGGAGATGCATGGGTCGACATACATGTGGAACAACTACACAAGGTTGTGGAGTATTTGCCTCATGGTGTGGCGGCAGTTATCAGGGCCAGAGGGGATCCAACATGTTATTAGGTTGCTATCCCTAATTCAGTGGTACTTCAGTGTAGTAGTGAGTGAGAGGGTAAAAACCCTTCCCAAAATTGTTCTCCCACATGAGAACTGATATGTGTGCCAAGGAAGTCCTTTTTGCTTCTGTATCCAAGACCTTGTTTATTTTCAGAAAATAATACAGATTCAAATTTTTTCATTGGAAAATACAGAAATAATAAAGGAAAAAATAACATATAACCTAATGCGATGTTAAATAAACTATCCACTGCAAAAAGTTAAAAGCTGGCCATCTAATGTAGCACAACTCTGAAAAGTTGATGATTATTGATTGGCAGAAAGGTAGATAATTTACAGAAACAAAGTAGATCTACAGAATTGAAAACTAAGGTTTAATTTTTTAAAAAGAGAAATAAAATATTAACTTTAAACAAAGAGTTTATAATCCAATTTGTTGAGAAGAAGTATTTGAATTAAATCATCCATGTAAACAACTTCCATGTCAAGGATGTCCTTTTTGCTTCCATATCCAATACCCATTCATTTTCAGGGGAAAAATGCACAATCAAATTTTTTTACAACAAAGAAATAATAAAAGAAATATTAACATATAACCTAATGCAATGTTAAATAACATCCACAACAACTTGTAAAGCCGGCCATCTGATGTAGCACAACTTCAAAAGATCAACAGATCAGCCAACGGGGAAAAATAAAAAAATCAATAATTTACAGAAATATAAATCTACAGAAATGAAAACGAAGGTTAATACTGATGCATGGTCACATTATCCTATATCCAAGAAGAACTCTTTCTGTAAACATTCATTATAAAGCCACTGTACTACACATCTGAGCATAACTAGATAACTGCACCTGCTACCGTGACGTACTTTACACTGCAACAACTTGGCCTACTGGCTTCCTCTTTCTAGGAAGGCTCATGTTACTTAGTTTCGATTTTAAGAGTGGGAAAGATGTATAGAATGCTGGGATAAATGATATAAATAAAAATAATTCTGGGAATAAGAAATAGGTTTATGGCAGAAAAGAGTGTAACACACAAAAAAATGTGTTATGTACTTCATAATTACTTCCAAAATTTGCTGTTTTAAAAATAGATTTTTTTGTTAATTTTTAGGGTTTCGAAAATTTAGGTAAAAAATTTGTTGATAATAGTTCAAATCAAACTTGTGAGCTTAAATCAAAAGGGTTGTCTCAGCAAAGAAGAAGGTTAACGAGCAAATCAGCAATATCGTTTAGCACTTCTAAGAAATGGAAATCAGATGGCTTTAACAAATTATTTATATTATAGTTTATTAAAATATGCATAAAATTAAAAAAGAAAATATCATTTTTAAAACTTGAAATGCATATTTTTAAAAGATATGTCGAAGAAAATTTTCAAATGGCAATTTGAAAAAAGATTGAAGTTTCGTGTGTTGTACAAAAGACGTCCATTGACATCATTGACCTCTCATTGCGGATTCTGTCAACATCTACATCTGATATTGAGCTGGGAATGGTTAACAAATGTTCTCACACCTTCGCCCCCCCCCCCCCCCCCCCCCACCACCACCACCACCACCACCATCACTTCCAAAATTCCTGGCTATGCCAGTCAAGTGACATGCTGGCTACTACTGACTGCATCCATACTAAGTGTGCAAGATATTTCATTGCTTTGCTATGATGGTTAGATGGCAATTTTCCTTGGTGGGTGTATTCTTCAGCAGTACTTTTCACGCTGCTGAGGTGAAAGGGGGTGATGTCATTGTTACAACAGAATTCTTTGCTATGATAAATTACTAGCATTTTTGTGCCTGAAATTCGAATTTTGTTTTGTCTGTTCTGATAAATGCTTGGACAAACTATGGAGTTGCATCCTTTATAACTATTTGTGATAGAACTGTGCTTAGGTCTTTTTCCAAAATATTGCTTTGGTGTTCTATTTTTCCAAGACATATTTTTCACAGGTATCCTTTAATATTTCATTTTTTTTTTAATTTTTGGTTAAATACAGATACTTCCTGTGAAATTATTTGGATTTATTACTATTTTGAAATAGCTGAAACTGTTTCATGCTGCTCAGCATGGGAGTTTGGCCCTATATTTTGCTAGTTCATAGTATGTACTAAATCTTCTTGATATGCTATGATTTAACCTATTTCTGTTGGTTGTTTTCGTTTTAATTTTGTTTGCTATTGATATGATATCTAACATTTTCTAAGATGAACTTGATGGTATAGCAAAAATATCATGCAACTTACCAATTTGGTACATGAGAGAAATTACCCTTTTTAGTGCACTTTGTCTAGATAATTGATAATCTCAATGCTAGAGCTTATCACTTAAATCAAAATTATTTAAGTGATAAGGCACTTGAGCTTATTTCAGAAAGAAGGAACTGCAGGAATGTCCTTAATCAGTACCCTACTAGTCCTAATAGAAAGCATTACAAAGAACTTAATAAACGTGTAAAGAATCAGTTAGCTACTGATAAGAATCTTTGGCTTGATGGCCTTGCTGACAAAGCTGAGGAAGCAGTTAGACAGCACAACAGCAGAGAGCTGTACCAGATAGTTAATGTTTTGTGTGGTAGAAAACGAACAGGTATACAGGGATTGAAGGATAAACAAGGCAAAGTTATAGAAGGTGAGGATTCTGTCATGGCTAGGTGGGCTGAGCATTTCAGTGATGTTCTAAACAATGTGGTTAGTTCTACTCCCATTGTTTGCAATGATGATAGATGCATTGTTGGCTTTAATGTTGGCCCTATAACACAATCTGAAGTTAGTTTGGCTATTTCTAAACTTAAACTTCATAAATCCCCAGGGGTGGATGAAATTACTACGGAAATGCTTAGAGCTGGAAATGTTTCTGTTACCATTTGGATCACTGAAATTTTGAATAACTTTTATGATAAAGGCATGGTTCCTAAAGATTTTACCAGAGCTATTATTATCCCTATTTTCAAAAAAGGTGATCGCAGTTCTTGTGATAACTATAGGGGTATCAGCCTACTCTCCATTCCAGGTAAAGTTCTTTCCATGATTGTGCTTAATAGAATTAAGAATCTGGTTGACAGGCAATTGCGTGATGAGCAATGTGGATTCAGAAATGGTAGGGGATGTGTAGATCAGATATTTTCACTTAGGCAGATTCTTGAGAAATGTTTAGAGTTTCAGAAACCTTTGGTTGCTAGCTTTGTTGATTTCAAAAAGGCTTTCGACTCTGTTGATCGTCATAATTTGTGGTTGATTGTGAGATCATATGGTATACCAGACAAGTTAGTTAACATAATGAAAGCTCTCTATAATAACACTGAGTCATGTGTGAGAGTTGGTAAGGCTTGTAGCAATTGGTTTAGCATTACTTCTGGTGTTCGACAAGGGTGCATTTTGTCTCCTTTTCTCTTTAGTTTGGTTGTTAATTATGTTATGCGAAATTCACTTCAAGGGAAAGCTTTTGGCCTTAAATGGGCTGGAGATACGAAAATTTCTGATTTAGATTATGCTGATGATTTAGCCCTTTTGGCAAATGATGTTGATGAGATGAACTCTTTCATTCGAACTGTTGATGAGACTGGTAGTACAGTAGGTTTGGTTATAAACAGAGAGAAAACTAAAGTGATGAAAATTGTTCAGGCAGGTTGTGATTCAGTTAATCTGAATGGTTGCAGTCTTGAGCAGGTGTCACAGTTTAATTACCTTGGGAGCTGCGTAACTGATACTGGTGATGTGCGGCATGAGATTAACAGACGGATAGGTATTGCTGCTGGGACTTTTAAGAATCTATGGAGATTGTGGAGAAATAGGCGTATACACCTAAAGACTAAAATTAGACTGTATAATAGTTTGGTTCTTTCTAGGGTTAGTTATGGTAGTGAAACTTGGACGCTGTGTAAGCAAGATAACAGAAAACTAGATGCTTTTGATTCTAGATGCTTACGCAGTATCTTGCGTATTAGGTGGTTTAACTTTGTAACTAATGATGAGGTTAGGCAAAGGAGTCTGCAACCTCCTTTAAGCAGCATATTGTGCAGAGAGAGACTCCGCTGGTTTGGCCATGTTGCCCGTATGGATAATTATAGATTGGCGAATAGGGTTATGAACAGTGTGCCTGGAGGCCTCAGAAGGAGGGGGAGACCTAGGATGCGGTGGGCAGACAATGTCAAACAGGACCTTGTTAGAATTGGTGTACAGTGGCCGGATGCAGCAGATGTAGCTCAGGACAGATATGCTTGGAGAATTAAACTGCGCGGTCTGGTTGGACCTCCGTAGCCCATGGCTGCTTGAGGATGATGATGATGATGATGATTTAAATCATTGAGTAGAATGCAGAAGATTTGTTTAATATGTTTTATAAGTTGGCATGAATATTCAGATATGATGTTAAGATAGAAAAAGATACTTTTTCTATACATTTTTTGCCATTTGTTCTTGTTATGAAGACATCCAGAAAAAGTACTAATTTTATTTATTCTTCTCAATTGTGAAGGTGATGAAGTCAACATTTTTTTCCTTTTATTCATTTGCCTGATTTGCTGCTAACTCAACTGAGTGACAAACTGGAGTTATTATATAACTGATAGAAAATAGTTGGGTTGTTTTACCTACGAGCAGCACTAATGTGCACACAATTGGCAAATGGCCAAGCATCAAGAACCCCAAAGTCTCAGAAGAGGAAGGAGATCCACTATACAATTGCTCCTGTCAACGCCTTCCAATGTGTTCTTAATGTGAACAGCATGTGATTCTTCTAAACACAGGCTTGATATCCCATCCAATGGATGACAGTCATTCCAAGCCCATTGCATTGCCTTTCTCACTGACAATAGGGTGGGGAATAGCAAAGATAAATCTCAATTCAGTTCAGACTCAAATGTGGAAACTACATATTACGAGCCTAGAGTGCTATCAAGTGAGTCAACCCTGTCCCTAGGAGAGGAGTAACACATAGAAAAGTAGCCGAGAATAAAGCTACATGGGCAAGACCTCATATATATATATACCAAGCACTCTCAGTAAAGAATTCATTTTTATAATGTTTTTAGCTCTTAGTTTGCACATTATCTATATTAGGAAGATATCAACATATTTTATTCAGAAGTGATTTTAAAGTGCATTTACTTCCTTTTCAATTTTATATAAAACATCCATTGAAAGTTCTGACAGAGAGTATCTCATTGATACTTTTACTGGCTGTTATTTTAAATGGGCACACAAGATATACTGTTCACAAATGTGGCTTAATCACTAAGAATACGCTATTATGAGCTATGTTGAACATTATATTGTGAGCATCTTTGAAATTCTACTGTTCCTAAGTTTCAATGAACTACTAATCAACGGATAAGTGACCTTATATAATCGATCATTATCAACGAAATACCAAGGGAAATAACATCACTAAATATCACCCAGACTGGTATCTACAGTGCACAGCAATTATATTGTGAAATCTTCTAAGTATTATCATCATTTTTTCAAATATCATCAGGAAGAAAAAAGTGTTGAAGATTATTCAAGATGTAAAACGATAACTGAAGCCAGCTGGACTTTTATAAAATGGTAAATGCTTTACAACACTACTTTGGACTTTTTAACTAGATTAAAAAAATCTCTTAAGTTAACAGTTTACCATGTTTAGTAGCTCATACCTAGACTATAGAATATATAGTTTTGAGTCATTGGGTTGCAGTGGACTAAGAAATGTACTCTGATGAAAACAGCATAATCGTGCAGTAAATTATTTTTAACCTATTTGCTGTGTTTTATATTTTATTTTTAAAAAGTTTTTATTTTGAACATTTAAATTACTGTTACAATGTGAATGTGTTTTTCTTTTTCAAAAATTTTGCTTGTTAATATTTTTGTTTTGAATTTATATGTATTTGGGAAAAGGTGATATTAAAATACAAAGTCTATTGGTGGTAGCATCAGTTATTCATTAAACAGTATTTTTCAATTTTTTTTTAAAGAGAAGTCTTGTGTTGACTTGCTAAAAAGAAACTATAGAAATTAAATGAAGCTTTTTTAGCTTGTTATTAAAAATTTGTTTTCACTTTATCATATCCCATTTGCCTGTCTATCTATATGCATTCAACATTTTTGTTTTAAGGGATAAAAAAATTCCTTTTGTACTAAATAAGTATTAATAAGATACTATACTTCATATTTAGAATCTTCCAAAAAATTTAATATCTATTGCATTGACAGCAGCAACTAAGCCACCATATTCAGAGAGGAAGAAGGACAATAGTTTTGAATTAAATAAAAAACTTTCAGGTTAAATAGGTATTAATGAAATATTACTATTTGCAATGGCTTTGATACACAGTTATGTAAATAAACTACTAAAACTATTATAAATATTATGATCATTACAATATTAAAAACACCTTAAAAACATCCATTATATTCATTTAACCTTTTAACACCCATAATGGCCAAAATTTGAAATGGACTAGTCCAAATAGTGATATAACTTTGCCTCACTACCCTCTACCCTTTTCTGAGATTTCTTGGGCATTTAAAAGGTTAAATCTTGTAACTTTTAACACTTTGTAAAAGATGAATGGTAAAAATTTAGTATAAATATATATATACCAATAAATGTTATGGTTAGATGTATATACACAACTTCCCAACCCCCATTTTTAGCACATACTTGGATTATTTCATATTTTTTTTTACATTGTAATGATTATAAAATTAATACAATTTGTAACAGTTTAAAGAGTGGATGTTATATACTATTCACATTTTTCAAATCCAATGGGTTCAAATTTCCACCATTAAAAGGCAATAATTGGAAAATGACAAAACTTTTTCTGTTAGTATACAAGCATGCCATATTCACCAGAGGTGACTGAAATTTCCGATTCTTTTTAACAAGTTCTATCTATGTGTAAACTCCTCCCAACTGGATATTTCCTACTGTAAATACAATATACCTAAGTTTAACAAAGATTAGAAATTTTTAAGGGATTACCTATATAATAATATTTATTTAGAACATATCAACACCTCACTCTTAAAATCCAGTATGATTTTCAATTTTAAATTATTATCAGTTTCAACACCAAGATAATTAAAAGTTATTCTCTCATTCAGTATATAAGAAGAAATTTCAAATATACAATTAAAACTGTGATAATAATATTAAAATCAAAATGAGAACCTTTAAGTTCATAAAGCATAAATTCACTTTTTTGCATGTTCAAAGATTATTGATAGAATTGTAACTTTTAACACTTTGTAAAAGATGAATGGTAAAAATTTAGCATAAATATATATACCAATAAATGTTATGGTTAGATGTATATATCTAACCATAACATTTATTGGTTAGATATATGCATCTAACCATAAGTTTAGATATGTTATTTATAACCAACATATCTAAACATAACAATCTGGTTGATTAGTAGAAATAGGAAGAGATTTTTTGACATATTTGTTCAATTATGAAGAAAGATATCACTCTGAATTTAATGTTGATCAATTTTAGAGAAAAAAATTGTCTTGAGCTGGATGGGATATGAATCCACGACCTCCTGATGTCAGGTGCTCTGGACCACTGGGCTACCAGCCGCCAATCAAGATTTTCTCTAATTGATGCTATGAACTTTCTACCTACAATACGCATGAGAATTGTATACATTGTAGGTTGAAAGTTCATAGCATCAATTAGAAGAAATCTTTATCAGCGGCCAGTAGCTCAGTGGTCCAGAGTACCTGACATGTTATCAGGAGGTCATGGGTTCATATCCACTCAGCTCAAGACAATTTTTTCTCTAAAATTGATTGATGTTAAATTCGGGGGTGATATCTTCCATCATTAATGATAAAATTTAACCATTAATATATTTAAAGTGAAAAAGGTGCTCAAAAGTCTTGCATCAGCCCTCTCAATAAAAAAAAAAATACCTCCCCCCCACCTCAAGCAGCTGCTTACCAGAGAGGTCTGATAGGAACTGTCAGTTTATACTCCATAGCAGAAGATCTGTGAGGATGGAAGGACCTCAGCAAAAAAATAACACAAATATCCATGCCCTATCTAGGGTTCAAACCAGGCCCCTTTGATCAGTAGCTTAACACTCTAACCACTTGACAACAGGATGGCCTCCCTCTCAATGTGAAACAAAAATTTTACATATGAGATAGCAATATTGCTACGATACTTTACATTCATCATCATCATCATTCTCAAGCAGCCACGGGCTATGGAGATCCAACCAGATTGTGTAATTTTATACTCCAAACAAGTCTGTTCTGAGTAACATCAGCTGCATCTCTCCACTGTACACCAATTCTAATCTTAGTTTTTAAATATACACTTTAGATAATTTCTATCTTAATCTTTAAGTGTATACACCTATTTCTCCACACTCTTCAAAAATTCTTAAAAGTCCCAGCAGCTATCCCTATTTGTCTGTTTATCTCATGCCGCATATCACCAGTATCTGTTACATAACTCCCAAGATAATTAAACTGAGACACCTGCTCAAGATTGCAACCATTCAGATTAACTGAACCACAGCCTGCCTGACCTATTTTCATCACTTTAGTTTTTCTCTCTGTTCGGTGAACAGGTCAAGCAGGCTGTGGTTCAGTTAATCTGAATGGTTGTAGTCTTGACCAAACCTACTCTACTACTTTTATCAACAGCTCTAACGAAAGAGTTCATCTCATCAACAATATTTGCCAAAAGGGGAAAATCATCAGCATAACCTAAACCAGAAATTTTCAGATCTCTAGATCATTTAAACCCAAAATCTTTTCCTTGCAGTGAATTTCACAAAATGTAATCAATACAGCCAAACTAAAGAGGAAAGGTGACAAATTGCACCCTTGTTGAACACCAAAAGCAATGTTAAACCTGGGTTGGGTTGGGTTGTTTTACCTCTGAGCGGCACTTTTTTGCACACCATGGGCTAAATGGCCAGGTCACATGGACCCTGAAGGCTCAGAGAAGGTTGGGGGAGGGGACCCACTGGAATAGCTGTTGGGAGACAGATGGTAGCCTCCCGTCAAGGCCATCCAGCGTGTTCTTTAATGTGTACAGGGTATGGCTCTCCCACACACAGGGCCACGGCTTAACGTCCCATCCGACGGACGGCGGCCTTTCCAAGCCCATCGGTGTCCCCTACTGACCGTGGGCAGGGTGGGGAATTTTGCGGAGATAAATCTCAACGCTGACCCAGCTGGGACTCGAACCTGGGAACTACAGATTACGAGTCTGGCGCGCTACCGACTGAGCCACCCCCGCCCCCAATGTTAAACCAACTGCTACAAACTTTGCTAACTCTCACACATATGACTTAGTATTATTATAGAGAACTTTTATTATGTTAACTAACTTTTCTGGTATGCCATAAGATCTCATGATCAACTACAAATTATGATGGTAAACAGAGTCAAAAGTCTTTTTTAAAATCTACAAAGCTAGTAACCACTGGTTTCTGGAACTCTAAACATTTCTCAAGAATCTGCCTAAGTGAAAAAATCTGATCTACACATCCCCTACCACTTCTGAATCCACATTGCTCATCACACAGTTGTCTGCCAACCAGATTCGTAATTCATGCACAATCATGCAAAGAACTTTACCTGGAATAGGAAGTAGGCTTATACCCCTATAGTTATTACATGAATTGTGATCATCTTTTTAAAAATAGGGATAATAATAGCTCTGGTAAAATCCTTAAGCACAAAATTTTAGTCAACCATGTGGTAACAGAAACACTCCCAGCTCTAAGAATTTTACTAGTAATTTCATCTATTCCTAGGGATTTATGTAATTTAACTTTGGAAATAGCCAAAATAACTGCAGACTGTGTTATAGGGCCAACATTAAAGTCAGTAATGCATCTATCATTATTATATACAACAGGAACTAACCACACTGTTTAGACCATCTTTGAAATACTCAGTTCACAAAACCATGACACAGTCCTCACCTTCAATAACTTACCATGTCTATCCTTAATCCCTGTATGCCTGTTTGTTTCTTCCCACACAGAATATTGAATATCTGGTTATCACTTAATAAAGCTCCTTTACTGAGTTTTATCAAACTCTTTGTAATGCTTTCTGTTAGGACAAGTATGGTATTAATTAAGATCATTTCTGAAGTTCTTTCTTTCCAAAATAAGCTCCAGTGGTTTATCACTCAAATAATTTTGCCTTCTCTGCTCCTTTTTACCCAAAAGAATATTGTTAGTTTCAAGAAAAGTCTGTCTGAAATGGTTCCATAATTCCTCAATTTCAGTAGTAAGCAAACCATGACTGTCATAATGACTAAGTAACCTATCATGGTAACTTTAGCTATAACTGGGACTTTCAGAGCTTCAGTGTTATAGGTACCTTTTTTAACTTTAACACAACACTTTTTAAGTTTCAGTAACAAAACACTTTTAACAAAGTAATGGTCAGATCAAATTATGGCTCCCCTATATGACCTGGTATTTCTAACAAAACTAGCTCGTTTGCTGCTAATTAACATATAATCAATCATATTCTTATGCAGCCCATCAGCTGAAACCCATGTGAACTTATGTATGTCACGGTGTTTGTAATAAGTGTCAGTTATTCTCAAACCATTAAGTTTACTTACCTGTAGGAGAAATTGCCCATTGCCACTGCAGCTACTAATACCAAAAGGGCTTCTCACCCTCCCCAAAGGTCAGAGTCAGTACCAAATTTGGCACTGAAGTCATCTAGAACAAGGCTAATATATACTTTCTTGAAAGAATTCAAAATATCCTGAAGTTGTCCTTAAAACCTATCCTTCTTATCCTCATCAGCATCCTCAGTAGGGGCATAACAACAGAAAACATTCAAATCTTGAATGCTTGTCTGAAATTTAGCTATAAGAAACCTTTCATTAATACATTCATATCCTAGAAGAGCATCATTAGTGTATCTGCTGAGAAGCAAATCTATACCTTGGAGATGCCTTTTAGCTTCTCTCCCTGAAAATAGAAATTTAGGATTATTTTTAAGAATCTGACTTTTATCTGTCCATCTGGTCTCTTGCAAGCCAAGAATGTCTAAGTTATAATGGTGGAATTCTTGTGTGACGACATCAAGAGAATAATCTCTGTACAGAGTCCTCACACTCCAACTACCTGTGGAGAGAGACATTAATATAATGAATAATTAATAATACTAATTAACAATTAAACATTTTATTGATAGAAATATATAATTATTAAAACATAATTATATATTTCTATCAAATTCTAAATTAGATGGAGGTAGAAAAGGTAAAAGAAATGTATTATTAAAAAAATGCTTCAAATCTGTTATATAAAATGCAAAATAACGATGTGAAAATAAACAAAATTTATTTTGAAATTAAATATCAAAAAATAACATTATTAAGCAAAAAATTATTGCCTGAAAAATTATTGTATCAGACAACCTTTGTTTTTGACAAGTGATGAAATCAGAAATAAAAAGAAAATAAACTGATAAAGAAATTTATTATGCATTACACAAATGGAAGTAAATTTGTAATATAAAAATGGCCTAACTTCATTCTATCATTCTATACAGAAGGGCAATTACAATTAGATATCCAAAATTTGACTTATTTACATGAATGCTAGTTGATATAAATTTGCATACCAGTAAAGCCACTCTTGTACCAAGTATCAATGAACCTTATTTTTGCATATAGAATTTAAAAAATTTTCTACTGATGTTTTACATAAATTTTATATGCAGTTATTAAAGTGATGCAATATTCAAGGTTTTAATACATTTTGCTGCTATCTTTAACGAAAAATAAATAGCCAAAAGTGTATATGAAAATGGGAAAGCACTCTTCATCTACTACTTGCACACAAAAGAAAATTAAGGCTCTTTTAAGGAGAAGGCAAAATTATTTGAGTGATAACGCAATAGAGCTTATTTTGGAAAGAAAACTTCAAAAAATTCTGTCAAGTTCGGTATTGATATATTTATATGATTCTTACAATGTGAATAGAAGAGACTCCATAATTCTTTGACTAGATGTGGTCTGGGTATCTCAATGTGGAAGTATGTATAATTGGCTTCCAGCTTACAAGAAGCATCAACATGGTTAATGGTCAAGGTGAGGGTCAACTTAATGAATGGGGGTTGTCAGGAGCAGTCAGGGCAGATTAAACTGCAAGATGCAAAGTGTTTGAGCCCAGGGGGCTTGACTGAAGCTGAGAGAAAAAGGAAATGAGAAGAAGAGAGAAGATAATAAAAGTGGAAGGGAGCCATAGAGTGGAAGCCATGGAGTGAGGATGACCATGGGTTTCAGTGCAGCAGCCTGGTTCGAGAGTGTGCAGATAAGGTGAGCAATAGAAGTCTCGCAATGTGTGGATTTCTTCCCTTGCAAATTAGATTCCCAAATTCACCTTAGATTCCCAGACAGCTCAGTATTTTATACTGTGTTTTTTTTGTAATAAAGTAGTTTCATTTGCCTTAGCTCAAGTTGATTGATGCCACCAAGTTTTCCACACAGACATAAAACCTTACAACTGCTGCAAGTAGACATGATTGAATCAACCACCCAGTCATAATATCCTTACAGTCTCGACTTTCAAATTTATGCAGTTGACCCGATGAATTATAACAAAATGTTACCATCATTATCAATATCTGAATCTGCAAAGCAATTATGAACCAAATCAACCTGAGATTTTTGAAAAGTTTGGCTCCAGTCTTTTGATTTTAATGACTTGGTCCATGTTCACATTTATTATGCAGTTCATTTAGTTTCCTGTTCAAGCACCACATATATATTATACCAAATCATGAGTCTCAACACAATTTTTTTTATTATTATTATTTGCACCATAGAGGATGGGGGACATCAGTGGCAGAGTGATTAGTGTGCTTGGCTATTGATCAAAGGGACCTCGGTTTGAACCCTGGTTAAGACAAAGATTATTATGTTGTCCTTCTGCTGAGGTTTCATCTTCCTCACAGATCTTCTCTGTGGGTATTAAACTGACAAGCTCCTGTCAGACATCCGTGGCAAGCAGTTGTCTAAGGTGTAGTTTATTTATTTCATTTATTAGAGGATAGAGAAGGCTCCTAGAAATTACAACTAGTTTGTACAGGCCTTCTCATACAAGGACATGCCCCACTAAGACTGAAGTCACTGCTGACCAAGGCCTCAAGTTAGAGCTAATGACACACAGACAAGAAATCATGCCATCACAGAACTTGAACCTTGGCAGTTGCTATGTCACAACATATCAACACCACCAAGGTAACAATTTCAGCAAAATATCACATCAAATAGTATATTCACTATATTTAGCAAATTATATATTAGAAAATAAAAGAAAATAAATTGATATAAGAAACAATACATAGCAATTTCAATTATCTATTATCCTTACAGGAATTTTATGAACAAAATTTTTTTATGCAAAGTATAAAATGCATAAAAGCACTTATACTTAAAATTCCATGTGAGCATCTGAAACATTAAAATAATCAATATTTCTGAATTATTAAACTTAAATATGTAAAACAGACTTACCTCCTCTAAAGACTGATTTCTTACAGGAGTTCCATTCACCTCAAGAATCCTATCACCAACATGAAGAGTCATGAGCTCTGGGCTCATGTCCAAACTATATAAATATAAATATATTAGTTCTCAAGATGCTTTTCTGCATGGAAAAAGTTTTTTAAAGCAATGAAATATTTTATTAACACCTAGATGGATATAAAAAAAACTAATAGGCATTATAATTAATAGGATGACTACCAACCAGTTATGGAATATTTCTCTGAGATAACTTTACCTGGGTCCTAATATATGAGAAAACCTTACCTAATATCTGAGAAAACCTCACCTGTGTCCTGGGTGACAACTAAAATATAAACATTATATATTTCATCATACAAGTAATGTTTTTCATAAAATACTGTTTATGTGCTTAAAATATAACCAACTGCTGCTCAATATATTTTATACATATTTTTTGATATTGCATAGTTGCCTAAGATGTGAATTAAAACTTCCCAGAAACAGAGCAAGGAGTGTATTACTAAAGGGAAAAAAAGGCTAAATACTCATTAAAAATATTAACTGTCAAATAACTGCTGGCAACAGAATCTAAAAGAATACTGACAGTATATCTCATAGACAAGATCTGTGAGGTAGGCAATAACAGATGCATTGGTTGCATAGCACAACTAATGCATCTAGACCTACTGTCAGTGTCATACCGATCAGTTCACGGTGCAACTTGCATCGAGAAATCAAGTTTGAATAATAAATACTATACATGTTGTGTGATCTGTTGTTCATATATTAATATGATTATTTTAATACAAGTTAATATGTTTAAAGTTATCAGTAATGCATAAAACTATGCAATTTATAAAAACGTGTATAAATTTAACAACTGGTTTACGAATGCCAAAGAAAATGGCTTGTGTGAGCCAGACTATCTCATCAGTGTTTTTATGTGAATGGGTTTACAGTACAAAAACCTGTGATTACCAGTACCAAATAAGATTTATGATAACACTTTCAAACCTTATGATAACTATATTTTAAGTTACAATTCATTTCAGGTCACCAAAATGAAAAGTTTTGCTTCAGGTTTTGGTTTGACTTTTTGTATTCCTGATGCTGAAGGACAACACAAGAAAGGAATCCTGTATTTTACCCTTTTATCACTAGCAAAGCACACTAATCACTCATCCACTCAGACCAAATACTCTTAGCAAATAAAAATTATGCGAAACAGAAAACTTCCACTGACACAGATTTAGTTTGCAAAAAAAGTGCAAAACGCTTTTCCAAAAATTTTCAGCTTTCCTACAAAAAGGCATTTATGCTACATAAAACTGTCATACATGCACAAACCTCTCATAAAGAGATTTGACTATTTCATACATATTTATCATTCAAAAATTGCTTCAGGAATGCAAAAAGTCAAACCAAAACCTGAAGCAAAACTTACAACTTTTCATTTTGATAACCTGAAATGAACTGTAACTTAAAATGTAGTTATCATAAGGTTTGAAACTGTTATCAAAAATCTTATTTTGTACTGGTAACCACAGGTTTTTGTACTTTAAGCCTATTCACATAAAAACACTGATGAGATAGTCTGGCTCACACAAGCCATTTTCTTTGGCATTTGCAAGCCAGTTGTTAAATTTATACATGTTTTTATAAATTGCATAGTTTTATGCATTACTAATAGCTTTATACATATTAGCTAGTATTAAAATAATCGTAATATATGAACAACAAATCACACAACGTGTTGGGTTGTTTTACCTCTGAGCAGCACTTTTCTGCACATCATGGGCTAAATGGCCAGGTCACAAGGACCCCGAGGGCTCAGAGAAGGTTGAGGAAGGGGTTGGGTTGGGTTGTTTTACCTTTGAGAGGAACTTTTTTTGCACACCATGGTTAAATGGCCAGGTCACATGGACCCTGAAGGCTCAGAAAAGGTTGGGGGAGGGGATCCACTGGAATAGCTGTTGGGAGACAGATGGTAGCCTCCCGTCAAGGCCATCCAGTGTGTTCTTTAACGTGCACAGGGTATGGCTCTCCCGCACACGGGGCCACAGCTTAACATCCCATCCAATGGACGGCGGCCTTTCCAAGCCCATCGGTGTCCCCTACTGACCCTGGGCAGGGCGGGGAATTTTGCGGAGATAAATCTCAACGCTGACCCAGCTGGGACTCGAACCTGGGAACTACAGATTACGAGCCTGGCGCGCTACTGACTGAGCCACCCCCGCCCCACACAACGTGTATAGTATTTACTGTTCATTAACGATATTTAGTAGCAGGTTTATTATTCAATGTGCGTAGTATTTATTATTTATTAGTATTTATTAGTTGTGCTATGCAACCAATGCATCTGTTATTTCTAGCTAAAATGTATAATCAATGTATTAAATGTGTAATCAATGTGTAAAATAAAAAAAAATTGGAATAAATATTCCCACTTTCTATAAACTGTTAATAAATAAAATTTTTCCCTTTTACAAAATCACTTGAGGCATATTTCTGGATCCTGAGAGCTGGATTTTAAAAATTTCATAGCTCATCACTGTATCCCAACCCTCTACCATTCAATCAAACATCGTTCCAGCTGAGTTCACTGTCTCAGTTGTGGCTTCAGAATGAACTGTATAAAGTTGTTCCTTCTATGTTATAACACATTCAAAGTATATGCCATCTGTGTATCTTAAAAAAAATTCCATTGTTCCTTAGGATTAGGTGCTTATTCCAGGGCTCTTTAAACACCTACTGCTATTTAAATTTGCAACAACTTTTAGTAAGTCAACTATATTGATACCTAAGTAGAATATCAATCCCAAACCTTTTGGTTGCATGCTTTTATCATTGAGTTATTCAGGCACTTTGGCCATAATTACTGGTTAGTTATTAGTAAACAAAATATATGTATCTCTTTCATATGATGTTAATTATCCACACTTTCCAACATTAGCATGTGATATTACAAACACAGAGGAAAATTTTATAATAGTAACTTTTTTGGTTCACTACTAAACTTTAGTTCCTATAGTTTAGTAGGAACTAAAGTTTAGACACAGATCCACAGACACAGAGGAATATAGATATTTCCTCTGTGTCTGTGACATCCTTTTCTTAATATACATAAATTAAGGCACTATTCATTCAGTGGAAGGCACTCTACCTAAGCCCATCAACTTCTCTTATTAAAGAAGATGAATACAAACAAATGATGGTAAACTTGCACTAGCAACACAAAGAATCAAATCTTTGAGTCTCAGGTTATGAACTTAGAATGATAACAATTAGGCCATCTACATAAAAATAAAGGCCAATAACTCTAGTTCATTCCAAGTTACACTATACAGAAAACATAATAGCAACATAAATGAGAGCACTACAGTACTGTGCAAATTAGTTGGGACAATAGGAAAATGCAGTAACAAAGATACAACTAAAATATTTATTTGTTTCATAATGTAGTTAATAGTGAATGTGACCCCCCTTAGCTTTAATTACTTCTTTCACCCTCTCAACCATTGATGCCACTAGCTTTCCACACATCTGCTTCACTTCAGGGTCGTGGTACCACACTTTCTATCACTTTGGTTTTCGTCGTGCAATCTATCTTAGATATGTGCGCTTTAATAATGGCCCACAAATTTTCAATGGGGTTTAGATTGGGTGAATTCCCTGGCCACTCCAATACCTTCAAATGTTGCTGGGTAAAGAAGCTCTTAGCAAGCTTAGAATTGTGGCATGGAGCCAGATCCTGTTGCAGTTAGGAAACAGCTTCTGCAGTGTTGGGACCATTTTCGCCTCCAGAACGCCTATGTACTTTTTGCTGTCCATCATTCTCCAATGGGGTGAAGCGTCTGTGGCCTGGAAGCTGTGAAACATCCCCAAAACATGACCTTGGGTGGGTGTTTGGGGGATTGCTGGATGTGGCAGGATTGAAGAGGTTCTCCAGGCTTCGCTTGTTCCGACTAATTCACACAGTACTACTGTATAGTCCTATTTGTTAGTGAACTAAAATCAAAACTAACAATCAGGAAAATGCATGAAAATAGCAATATTTACTCTTTTAGACAACTGAAACATATCCTCCCTGCTAAGTAACCTTTGTTTCAGTAATGCATTTATCAGCTCATGAAGAGTCAACTGGAGGAGGTTGGCTACTCTCAACTTGCCTTTCCAAAGCATCCCATACATGTTCAGTGGGATTTAGTTCTGAGGATCTCACTGGTCAATTCATTCTCTGGCTATCATCACTCTTGAGTGTTATCCATAAAAATGAATTCTGACCCAATGGCCCTCTAAATAGTCTCACATAAAGCTCTAAGTTCTCATCTCTGTATCTTAGGGCAGTTAAGAGTCCCTCCTGAGAAGACATGCAGGATACCTACCCAGACCAATACAAAAAAAAGAAATCCTTTTTACAGCACATCTCATTAATGTACTAAATGACACATTCCTCAGGTTTTACACATAGCCCTTTTGTGGGTCCACCAAATGCCTGTTTTTCAACTTCATCATTTATTTTTGCATGAGGGTCAAACCAGCAGAACCGGGTTTTACAAAACTTGTTCAAAAATACAACATAGGCATCTTTGAAGCTAAGGTGCATTCATGAAGGAAATGCTTTAAACTGACCAGCTTTATGCATTGCTGTGAATGAAAGACAAAACAGATTATTACTATGTTAATGGCATCCTTGAGATGTGGACCAATGGCACAGATAGCTGCAAAAACTTCAAGGAGTGCATTTTAGTGAGAATTAAAGAGAAAGGAAGAATAATAGATATCTTTGGATGTAATTATAATGTATTTTTTTCTTGGTTCACATATCAAAACTCAGATAATCAAATATGATACTATACAGTACAAAATCTCATATCTAGAAAAAAATTGATGCTGAGGAGCAGGTGATTGGACTAAACTTGAATGGACCAAATAGCACAATTCATGCTTTTACACCTCTATACTAGTGGTTTTCAAAATAAAAAAATTATGCATAATATTTAAGTTTATGCTTTTTACATTTCAAGCCCTAGTTGATTCAAGTATCAGAGAACCTAACTATTTCAGCTCGATGCCAACTTGTCAGAGAACCTTACGTATCAGTGGACACGTTCTTGCATTAGTTCATGCTAATAATAGTAGCTTCTAGGTCTCTCCTTCCTACAGATACAGAAAAATTTATTATGATTATTTATTATTATATAATTATGTTGTATGTGTTGAATTGCATCATGGCAGGAAGTTAAAATATATGGTGTTGGTGGGAAATAGGGGCCAAAAAAAATCAAACAAAGCACGTTCTAATGCGTACATTGGAGATTTACGTTTATTTATTAGAGGTAGGAAGGGTAAATTTTTCTTACGCAATTTAACTTTAACGAACATTTGAGGTAAATTGGGGTATATTGGTACTATACATGCTTTAGCAATAGATCCTGGTAAATGCAGATCATTTCTCAAATTAGCCAGACATTTTATGGTTCTATTTAAAGAGTTTTTAGGAAATGGTTAACATTTTAAGTCTGATAATAATTGAGATATTTTTGTATCATAGTCAATCTTATCCATGAGTATAATTTGTCTAATCGGCTAATAAAATTTTTAAGTCCGGATTAGTCTTTAACTGTTTTAAAAGTGTAGTTTCTCTTACAATTTTAGATTTTTTTCCTGTTCCTGAACCAATTCCTGAGTTTTAATACTGCAATATAATTTAAATCGATGCTTATCTTTATCCAATAATGGTATTCTAATCTTTATCCAATAATGGTATTCTATGAATCGCTTGTTCTATCTGTGGAATTAATTCGGTTGCTTTAGATACTAACTGTGGGTATGCAAAATTAGCCCCTTTTTCTAATATTTGAGTTTGTTCCTCATTTAACTGTACACTAGAAAGATTAATGAATTTACTTTTACTTTAATATTTTGTTAAGTTCACATTATTATCACTTTTTACATATACTTTCCACTTAAATCATTTAATTTTTTATCATTTGATTTACTTATATTTAGAGTTTCACGTTCAATCTGATAATGTAAAGTTCCCAATAATCGGTTTAGATATATAATATCCATTAATGTTGAAGTTTAAGGTATTGTAAATACGTTTCTTTTTCAAGTATTCTAATCTCTTTTCGAGTATCTCTGACCGCCGCTGTTAACATTTTGCTCTCAGCCACGGTCAGTATAGTGTGAAGAGCAGTATTAAATTTATTTCAATTAACTTGTAAAAATTTAGGAATTAATTTGTATTTCTTATAATTCATCAACAATTTTAATTGTAATAATTTACGATTAAGGGAGACTCTCATTTTAAAAAATATTCTGGACTCCTTAAATGAGGCCATGCGCAATATTTAATCGTATGCAATGATATTAAAATTTAAATACACAGTTTAGCAGCTTATACCAAGACTATATAATATATAGTCTTGGTATAAGCTGCTAGACTTGGCACTGATTAACTTAGGGCATTTTTACACTTGTTAAAAAGTTCAAAGTAAGGTTGTAAAAAAAGTTACCATTTTATAAAAAGGTCCTGCTGGCTTCAGCTAAAAGTGCACTTCTTAGATAATCTTCCATAGTTTTTCTTCTGGGTGACATTTGAAGATATGATGTTAATCAGTAGCACATTTCACAATGATGTAGTTGTCATGCACTTCAGATACCAGTCTGGATTTTTATGATGTTTGAAGCTATTGTTTCCTTAATATTTTTGGCAATAATGGTAGAATACACAAGCATTGATTAGCAGTTCATTTATGTTAGAAACAGTAGGTTCAGAGAAGAACTCATGATATAAAATTCAAATATAGTTCACTAACAGCAGATTCACAGTGGTCAGAAAGCACTCATGAACAGAATATTCAGTGCCAGTTTAAAACAACAACCAGTAAAACATTAACCATTTAAATGCTAAAATCATAGAAAAAATCTTCAGTCAAGACTTTCAAAGCGACTAGTTTCGCACCCAAGTGTGTGCGGGGCTTTTTCAAGCAATGCGAAATAAGATGGTAAGAGTATAAATAGTAGTCTCCCTCTATCGGTGATTCAACTGATTACAATGCTGCTCGCACAACAGGAGACTCCACACTGCAGGTAGGGGTAGAATCTCCGTGTTACACAAGCAGTCCTTATGCAAGTTAATCAAGAGTTTTTCGGCATATTGTAACTGAAACCTTCTGGGTGGTGCAACTAGGGATTTATATGTCAAAGATTTACTTCAATCTGATTATGTATAATAGTCTGTGATAAAGCAGTGTTTTCAATTTTATTTTTAACGTCTGTTTGATGTTCGTTCATACGTTGTTGGTATGTTCGATATGTTTTTCCGATATACTTGTTTCCCCCCCCCCCTCAATTTATTATCTGTGTCAGTTATTTCGATTTCGTACACACACCCCTGTTGAATTACGTTTATCCCGATCATTAATTAATAAATTTTTAATTGTGTTATGAACTGTGTATGGCATATTTAAATCATATTTACTCAGAATGTTTTTAAGTGTTTTAGATACTCCCGGAATAAAGGGAAAGCCATGTGTATATTGAATTTTATCCTTTAATTGTGAAGGGTTGGGTTGAAATTTTTTTGTACGCAGAATTTAGCAGTTTTTTTTTAATTTTCATAACAAATGCGTCAGGGTATCCTACAAGTCTCTTTATATTATATATAAAATTTAATCCAGTATGTAATATGCTTTTATTAGATGAATATCTGTAGGCTCGTAGAAAATACGTTTTTATAGCAGACTTTTCATAGCCAATAGGATGTGTTGAGTTATACAGAATAATATTAGGTATAAATGTTGGTTTACGATATACCGCAGTACTGCAAGATAGTTGGTTATGTTTAATTAATATATCAAGAAAGGGTAATTTGCTGTTCTTTTTGAGCTCATGGGTGAATTTAATGGTAGATAAAACTGCATTAAATGAGTCTATTAATTTATTAAGTACTGATATCGGTTTGTTCCCAAAAAATCAGTGTCATCCACATACCTAAGGTAAAGGAGGGGTTTAAATTTTGCGTTTTTAGAGCTGTTTCCTCAACATGGCGCATCACAACGTCGGCCATAAGTCCAGACAGAGAGGAACCCATTGAGACACCCGCAGTCTGGACCCAGGGCTGACCTCCAACGAAAAACCAATTAGATGAAGTAGCCTGGTGTCATTCATACTAAAGTACTGTTGGGCCGTGGGCCTGGTGACTCTATTTCGCATTGCTTGAAAAAGCCCCACACGCACTCAGGAAGAAACTAGTCGCTTTGAAAGTCTTGATTGAAGATTATTTCTATAATTTTAATGTTTAAACGGTTAATGTTTTACTGGTTGTTGTTTTAAACCAGCACTGAATATGCTGCTCATGAGTGCTTCTTGACCACTGTGAATATGCTGTTAGTGAACTATATTTGAACGTTATATCATGAGTTCTTCTCTGAACCTACTGTTTCTAACATAAATGAACTGCTAATCAATGCTTGTGCATTCTACCATTATTGCCAAAAATATTAAGGATACAACAGCTTCAAACATCATAAAAAACTGGACTGGTATCTAAAGTGCATGACAAATACATCATTGTGAAATCTGCTACTGATTAACATCATAACTTCAAATGTCACCCAGAAGAAAAACTATGGAAGATTATCTAAGAAGCACACTTTTAGCTGAAGCCAGCATAACCTTCTTATAAAATGGTAACTTTCTTACAACCTTACTTTGGACTTTATAACAAGTGTAAAAATGCCCTAAGTTAATCAATGCCAAGTCTAGCAGCTTATACCACGACTATATGTTATATAGTCTCGAGTAATTTGAGACAGTGGGTTAGGAACTTTACTCTGTTAAAAACAGCATAATCATGCATTAAATATTTTAAATCTAATTGCTGTGTATTTAAATTTTAATATCATTGCGTACGATTAAATATTGTGTACGCCTCATTTAAGAAGTCCAGAATATTTTTTTAAATGAGAGTCTCCCTTAATCGTAAATTATTACGATTAAAATTTTTGATGAATTGTAAAAAATACAAATTCCTAAATTTTTACATATTAATAAGAATAAATTTAAAACTGCTCTTCACACTATACTGACTGTGGCTGAGAGCAAAATGTTAACAACGGTGGTCAGGGATACTCGAAAAGAGATTAGAATACTTGAAAAAGAAACGTATTTACAATATCTTAAACTATCAACATTAATGGATTTTATATAACTAAACCAATTATTAGGAACTTTACATTATCAGATTGAACGTAAAACTATAAATATAAGTAAAACAAATGATAAAAAATTAAATGATTTAAATCAAATGTATATGTTAAAAAGTGATAATAATGTAAACTTAACAAAATATAAAAGCAAAAGTAAATTCATTAATCTTTCTAGTGTACAGTTAAACGAGGAACAAACTCAAATATTAGAAAAAGGGGCTAAATTTGCATACCCACAGTTAGTACCTAAAGCAACCGAATTAATTCCACAGATAGAACAAACAATTCATAGAATACCATTATTGGATAAAGATAAGCATCGATTTAAATTATATTGCAGTATTAAAACTCAGAAATTGGTTCGGGAACAGGAAAAATCTAAAATTGTAAGAGAAACTACACTTTTAAAACAGTTAAAGACTAATCCGGACTTAAAAATTTTATTAGCCGATAAGACCGAACAAATTATACTCGTGGATAAGATTGACTATGATACAAATATATCTCAATTATTATCAGACTTAAAATGTCAACCATTACCTAAAAACCCTTCAAACAGAACCATAAAACGTCTGGCTAATTTGAGAAATGATCCGCATTTACCAGAATCTATTGCTAAAGCATGTATATTACCAATATACCCCGATTTACCTCAAATGTTCGTAAAAATTAAATTGCATAAGGAAAATTTACCCTTCTGACCTCTAACAAATAAACGTAAATCTCATTAGAATGTCCTTTGTTTGATTTTTTCAGCCACTATTTCCCACCAACACCATATATTTTAACTTCCTGTCATGATACTATTCAATGCATACAACAGGTTCACGTCACCGATACGACAACCATCCACTCACTTGATGTCGTATCGCTGTACCCAAATACACCTATTTTGGATGCGACGATGCAACTTAAAGCTGAGTGGTTAAGAGCCGCCAGGCCCACAGCCCAACAGTACTTTATTATGCATGAGGCCCTGGACCTGGCGACTTCATCTAATTAGTTTGTCGTTCGAAGTCGGCCATGGGTGCAGACTGCGGGTGTCCCAATGGGTTCCCCTCTGTCTGGACTTATGGCCGACGTTGTGATGTGCCATGTTGAGGAAACAGCTCTAAAAAACGCAAAATTTAAACCCCTCCTTTACCTTAGGTATGTGGATGACACACTGATTTTTTGGGACCACCCGATAACAGAACTTAATAAATTAATAGACTCATTTAATGCAGTTTTACCTACCATTAAATTCACCCATGAGCTTGAAAAGAACGGCAAATTACCCTTTCTTGATATATTAATTAAACGTAACCAACTATCTTGCAGTACTGCGGTATATCGTAAACCAACATTTATACCTAATATTATTCTGTATAACTCAACACATCCTATTGGCTATGAAAAGTCTGCTATAAAAACGTATTTTCTACGAACCTACAGATATTCATCTAATAAAAGCATATTACATACTGAATTAAATTTTACATATAATATAACGAGACTTGTAGGATACCCTGACACATTTGTTATGAAAATTAAAAAAAATTGCTAAATTCTGCGTACAAAAAACATCTCAACCCAACCCTTCACAATTAAAGGATAAAATTCAATATACACATGGCTTTCCCTTTATACCGGGAGTATCTAAAACACTTAAAAACATTCTGAGTAAATATAATTTAAATATGCCATACACAGTTCATAGTTCATAACACAATTAAAAATTTACTAATTAATGATCGGGATAAACGTAATTCAACAGGGGGGGGGGGGTGTACGAAATCAAAATAACTGACACAGATGATAAATTGAGGGGGGGGGGGAAACAAGTATATCGGAAAAACATATCGAACATACCAACAACATATGAACGAACATCAAACAGACGTTAAAAATAATATTGAAAACACTGCTTTATCACAGACTATTATACATAATCAAATTGAAGTAAATACTTTGACATATAAATCCCTAGTTGCACCACCCAGCAGGTTTCAATTACAATATGCCGAAAAACTCTTGATTAACTTGCATAAGGACTGCTTGTGTAACACGGAGATTCTACCCCTACCTGTAGTGTGGAGTCTCCTGTTGTGTGAGCAGCATTGTAATCAGTTGAATCACCAATAAAGGGAGACTACTATTTATACTCTTACCATCTTATTTCGCATTGCTTGAAAAAGCCCCGCATGCGCTCGGGTGCGAAACTAGTCACTTTGAAAGTCTTGACTGAAGATTTTTTCTATGATTTTAGCATTTAAATGGTTAATGTTTTACTGGTTGTTGTTTTAAACTGGCACTGAATATTCTGTTCATGAGTGCTTTCTGACCACTGTGAATCTGCTGTTAGTGAACTATATTTGAATGTTATATCATGAGTTCTTCTCTGAACCTACTGTTTTTAACATAAATGAACTGCTAATCAATGCTTGTGCATTCTACCATTATTGCCAAAAATATTAAGGATACAACAGCTTCAAACATCATAAAAATCCAGACTGGTAGCTAAAGTGCATGACAACTACATCATAGTGAAATCTGCTACTGATTAACATCATATCTTCAAATGTCACCCAGAAGAAAAACTATGGAAGATTATCTAAGAAGCACACTTTTAGCTGAAGCCAGTAGGACCTTCTTAAAAAATGGTAACTTTTTTTACAACCTTACTTTGGACTTTTTAACAAGTGTAAAAATGCCCTAAGTTAATCAATGCCAAGTCTAGCAGTTTATACCAAGACTATATGTTATATAGTCTCAAGTAATTGGAGACAGCTGATCTTTCTGCGAACTTTACTCTGTTAAAAACAGCATAATCGTGCATTAAATATTTTTAATCTAATTGCTGTGTATTTAAATTTTAATATACCCCTATTTCTCCACACTCTCCATAGATTCTTAAAAGTCCTGGCAGCAATCCCTATTTGTCTGTTAATCTCATGCTGCATATCACCAGTATCTGTTACATAGCTCCCAAGATAATTAAATTGTCACACTTGCTCAAGACTGCAACCATTCAGATTAATTGAGTCACAGTCTGCCTGATCAATTTTATTCACTTTAGTTCTCTCTCTGTTCATAACCAAACCTACTCTACTACCAGTCTCATCAACAGCTCGAATGAAAGAACATCCAAACCCATCAACCCATCAACATCATTTGCCAAAAGGGCTAAATCATCAGCATAATCTAAATCAGAAATTTTCACATCCTCAGACAACTTAAGGTCAAAAGCTTTCCCTTGCAGTGAATTGGCATTTTTGGCTGAGCATAGGGTGAAAATAGCTTGGCCTCTGGATGGAAACATGCTTTTCAGGCTGGACACTGGAAGGTAATATAATGAATGACAAACCCCAGATACTCCACAATTCAGAGACTACACTACATCTATCAGGTGAATGCCATGTTTACCACTATCCACTGTCAGGGCTGAACAATACTATAGAAGTCCAGCACTCGCCAAAACCTAACTATAATCTTCATCCTGGGTCGCCACAAACAAAGATATTGAGAATTCAAGTTGACATGGCACCTGTGACGCCTGGACACTGGAAGAGTTAAGGCAATAGGTGGCAGCACCTCTCACAGAAAATAATTGCAAACACACCAAAACATGTGTTGGCAAATAGGTTTGGAACTGGCCAGTTATTAGTTAGTGATTATCAATAAAGAATCATAGTCTGCTTCTCACATTCTGATCACGGCCGACTACAAATATTGAGTATGCAGATATTACTTTTATTTATGGGCCACCTTGGAGAAATGAAGTTGAAGGAAACTGATTCTACTAGCAAACATTTCCTTCAAGATAACTGCCAGATGGAAAATATTTGAGGTCATTCATGAATGAAATTTTAGGGATAATGGTCAATGTCATACAGGTATGTGAAAAACAACTACGATCTCACAATATTAATACTAAAGACCGAGTTATTCAAATGGTAAAAGGTAATCCAGGAACAAGTACTCATCAAACTGTTAGCAATGTAGGCATGAACCACATATGAGTTTGGCATTCCTTTCATCTGCAAATTCTAAGCCCTAACTACATCAGATTATTCTTAATGACAACAGTCAGCAAATGGCTATTTATGTTATTGCATCCCAGATCCTTTGCTAATGAATTAACTACTATTTACAGTTGAAATAAAATTTGTATGAGATAAAATCATAAATTCATATGATGTGCATTATTGGGCAAAGAAAAAATCTTCATGGCGTAATATTGAGGGCCCATCAAAAAATATTTTCACTCAATATTTAGTATAGTATTGTTAATCACTTAATCAGATCTCATGTTGTATCACTGCAATTGAATGAACAAGACTACCATCTTTTGGAACATGTATCATGATCTTACAACACCTTGAACCTTAAAGATGTACCTCTCATGACTAGAATTGCATGTGGTTTATGCATGACAGGGCACCTGCACATATCAGCTGATCAATGAGGAACATCTCAATGCCGTCTCAGCTGGACTTCCTCAGACCAGAGGAAATCCTGCTAGTGTAGGACAAAACATATCGCCATAGCAGTATGGAGAGGGAGATCCCTGGTAAATTTTAATGTTAATATCTGTAATTTTAACATTCTTTAACTTGAAATTTAAGTCTGCTGAGGCTTTTTGAAGTTATTTCAATGCTTCGTGAGTTGAAACTAAAGTTTGTTGAGCTTTCTTAAGATGTTTAAATGTAAAAAGGGGATCTTTATGAGCAACTCATGTTCTATAGTATGAGTTTTAAAAGAATGTGCAACACAACTCCACGAGTTGGAGGTGAATCACATTCAGAATAGTGTCTACAGTGAAAAAAAAACTTGAACTGGTATCTAGAACTTGAATAATAAACATCCATGCTATACATCAACAACTGCCAGTGGGAAGTCACTGGCAATCAAGTTGAAATCCTGGAAGCAGGTTCCAGCAAGAACAACGCAAGGATAATAGCACGACTGACTGAGCCAGCTAGAAGTAAAGAATACATCTAAAAAATGGTAAAAATTTACACCTCTTCAGAACTTTTTATAAAAGTGTCCTGAAGTGATAGTTTACCAGGTGAATAATACTCATGGCTTGACTATGTGAAAATAGTATTAAGCTTAATGTAGACTAGTGTTGCTCAAAAGCTTTTAGTAGTACAGCACAATCGTGAATTAAACATCCTTATTTAGCCATTATTAAGCTGTTGAAGTACAATTATGTTAATTGGGATAGAGGAAGATTTGTCTTGAACCAAGTGGGATCTGAACCCAAGACCTCCTGATAATATATCAGGTGCTCTATCCACTGAGCTACTGGCAGCTGATCAATCTCTCCTCTGTTGATGTTAAGCCTATGCCAATATGATGGTTGCACATAGCTGTCTTAACTGCTGTTACAGACTCCATTCACAGAGCACTCACGTGTAGGTGCATAAGACCAGCTACACTACTGTTGCGACATCAACTGGCTTTTTTATTTTTATTTTGAGCATACCCCACTTACAAGCACACAGGCACTGTTGGTATGAATTATTAGTAACCTCCAATTACCATCATCATACTTCAACAGCGTAACAGTGGCAAATACCTTATAATTGCAAAGTTCTGTGGATTAAAAAAAGTATCAGAAGGTTACTAATGATTCATACCAAAACCAGTCAAGTCACAATGGTAGTGTAGCTGGTCTTATGCACCTGCACATGAGTGCTCTGTGAATGGAGTTCACAACAGCAGTTAAGACAACTATGTGCAACCAACACATGGCTTGGGCTTAACATCAACAGAGGAGAGACTGATCAGAGGCCAGTAGCTCAGTGGATAAAGTACTGACATGTTATCAGGAGATTGTGGGTTCAGATCCCACTCAACTCAAAACAATTTTTCCTCTATATCCCAATATCACCATACTTCAACAGCATAAATAGTGGCTAAATATGTTGTAATTGCAAAGTGTTATGGATTAAAAATGTATTTTTAACATATTTTAAAACAATATATATTTCGCATTATGTTTTAGGACTTTTAACACATCACTTACTCAGCAATATGAACTCCTAATCGTAGACCATCAGTTATGCTTGAGCACTTAGGATTATTTAGAGAAAGCTTGATTCTCCTTTGACACCCATTACTGTTAGCAGGAATTTCTACAAGTTGTATGCTATGAGGCTGTCTACTAAACAAAGAATTCTTGGAAAGGGGTTGCATCTGACGCTTGTAACATGTACCACTAAAAGCAAAACATTTAACAACTTTTATCATTCAAATATTAAAAACAGAAAATCAATATAAATTTTACAATAAGAAAAATTTTATACAAGATTTTAACATTAAACAAAAAGAAAATTAATTGTAATAACAAATGATTCAAATGTGAAGAGAAAAGTAAGAAGTATTCATTTGCTGTTTATATATACCCTTATTGTCTGTGAATGATAGCTAGACATATATTGGAAAGAGAGCTGTGTACCAATCCCCTATGATGATGCACAGAACTGGCCAGGCCTGACAGCAGGCTGAAAGTCTGACGTCACCATCTCATGGTGCAGACCACTTGGTATCTTTCAAAAAAGACATTCTCTTCTACAAGGGAACAGAAGGGGACAGCTGCCAGATGAATGTGGCATACTTATCTGATCATCTATGACCTTATTTTCTTCTTTTTCTTCTTTCCTGCTGAGGAGTGGTCAACTTTATATGGTCTTGGTGCTGACTTAACCTACTGAACTGGCTTTTATGGCTTTCAGCTTGATTATGGATCCTGGACTTATTGTACTGATGAGCATCTGTTGAAGAAAAATCTATTGCTGTGTTTCCTGTTTGCCTTTGGGTTGCCAGCCCTAAGAGAACAGATGCACAGGATACCTTACATAGCTAGTGGATAATCCTGATTAGAGACCATTGCAGGTATCTGAACTCTTACTTCTAAGGGCATCTACAACCTACCCTGGAGTAATGAGTTTCAGACAGGTCAGTTTCTATTTTGATTAGTTCTTGAAATCATCTACCTCTAAAGGTAGTGCCTGAAGTTCCTACCTACATTAGTGGCTTAAGCCTTTTGCAGTGAGGGAAAGGGTCTTTGCCTCATACCAGAGATTAGTGGATTGTTTGATATTCTTGGCCCTACTTCTCTCAATAAGCTTAGCTTCTTTAACAAACCTACAAATCATATTTTCGTCAGAGGTACTTGGAATGTGTTGGGTTGTTTCACCTCTGAGTGGCACTTTTTTCACAATATGGACTAAATGTCCAGGTCACAAGGATCCTGAGGGCTCAGAGAAGGTTGGGGAAGGGGACTCACTGAGAGCTGCTGGGAGACAGAAAGTAGCCTCCTGTAAAGGCCATCCAGCATGTTCTTTAATATGAACAGGGCTATGGCTCTTCTGAACACAAAGCTATGGCTTAATATCCCTCCAACGGATGGCAACCTTTCCAAGCCCATTGGTGTCCCCTACTGGCCAAGGGCAGGGTAGGGAGTTTTGCAGAAATAAATCTCAATGCTGCCCCAGGAGGGACTCGAACCTGAGAACAGCAGATTATGAGCCTGGTGCACTACCAACTGAGCCACCCCTCCTCCTTGGCAGAAATGATAGGTTTCTTTGGCATTGGTAGTTGCAATGTAGGCTTACCTGTAGGAGACAATAGGGAACATCTCCTACAGGTAAGTAAACTTAATGGTTTGAGAATAACTAACACCTGCTACAAACATCAGGATATTTATAAATACATGAGGGTTTCATCAGATGGGTTGCATAGGAATATGATTGATTACATATTAACAGCAAATGGACTAATTCAGTTAGGAATACCAGATCATAGAGGGGCATTAAAACTGGATCTGACCATTACCTGGTCAAAAGTGATTTACAACTGAAGCTTAAGAAATGTTGTGCTATGGTTAAGAGAACTATCTTTAAAATTGAAGCTCTGAAAGATCCAGATATAGCCAAAGCATACAATGATATCCTACCTAGTAATTATGAAAATTGAGGTTTATAATACTGAAGTTGAGAATGAATGTGATCTTCTTAAACAGGCTTTTCTTTAAACTAGCAGTACTCTTTTGGGTGAGGAGTAGAGAAGGTAAAGCCACTTGAATGATAAGGTACTGGAACTTATTTTCAAAAAAATAAACTCCAGGAATAATCTGAATCAACACCCCATTAGTCCTAAGAGACAGCATTAGGAAGAGCTGAACCAACATGTAAAGGATCAGTTAACAGCAGATAATTTGAACACTGGAATACATAATTCAAACAGAACATTGGAATAGATAACAAAAATAAGAACATAACCTGAACATTGGAATATTTGGGTTGATAGCTGGCTGACAAAGCAAAGGAAGCAACTAGATAGCACAGAGTTATAACAGATAGTTAATGCTTTGTGTGGGAAGAAACAAGCTGGCATACAGGGATTGTTGGATAAGCATGGTAAAGTCCTTATAGCTGAGAATTCTGTCATGGCATTTCAGATATGTTCTAAACAATGTGGCTAGTTCTAGGACTGGATTTACACCTCACAAGCCTCTAGGCACAGAAAACAGTAGTGAACCCTTAGAGACAGTCAAAATATTAAATTTTTACTTTTGCACCGATGAAGAAAGTAATTTATGCAACTGAAATCGATGTGGGAATATTAACCCTTAAAGTGTCTGGGATATCTCCTCTACAAATGCAACTCCACTTCTGAGCCCACATATGAAACAACTAATGAATAAAATGGTCCAAAAATCGAAGGTATAAACACAATGTACAGAATTAAGATTAAAATTACTTTATAAACATTGCTATGTGCTATACTGGTCAAGTGGTAGGGAAAAACAATCAGCTCATGGACAATTGATGGAGTAACTGATACTCGTATATCACTGCATTGAAGTTCAGATTAGTCATATCTGCATTGGCTTTGTTACTGCAGTCTTCTTGAGACAGCCTCCTCAGTTGTACAAGGAGGAAAAGTCCATACTTTGTACTGTTCCTCAAGGGATCTGGTGCTTCCATGAGTCCAGTGTTGCTACTTCTTGTTCATTGGGGGCTAAAAGTACTTTCATGCTGTGGTGCTATTAATAAGCACTCGGCTGTCTTGGTGGTTGTTTGCTGTGGCATGAGTCACTAGGTGTCAGAGGATTCTGAATTTTGCACTTCTATTAGTGTACTGAGCCAGTTGATTATACAAGATACTTGTTACTAGGTATTGCTATGCATTTTGTGCCATCAGCTTCAGCATATCATCAGGCAAGCAGTGTCTGTGGCAGTGGGATGAATTGGAAATGCAATGTGCTCGATCAATGGATGCACATGTGGGCTGGATGGGGTTGCCAAGGTCAATATGTGAACCAGGAGTGCCCCTAATGTGAATAGGGGGATGATCCAGAAGCACAATACTAAATGCATTGAGAAGTCCTGCCCCCCTCCTTGTGTAGAAAGTTTCTGTTTGGCAGTTCATTCTTATAAAAAAAAATAAATACCCCCTCAAGCAGCTGCTTGTCACAGAGGTCTGACAGGAGCCTGTCAGTTTATATGCCATAGTAGAAGGTCTGAGAGGATGGCAGGACCTCTGCAGAAAAACGACACATACATCCATGCCTTACCCAGGGCTCGAACCCAGGTCCCTAAGATCAGTAGCCAAGCGTGCTAACCACTCGACCATGGGACGGCAAACTATCCTGCCCCCCCCCACCTTTTTTTTATTTTTTATATATCCCTTTGGTTTCCAGCATTAGCATAAGATTGCACACCCTGGCCTAAGTGGCAGCAGGCCCTGGGGCTAGGAAGATGCACTGAGTGTAGTTAAATGAACAGCTTGTACTTCCAGTAATAGTTTCCAAGCTGAAGGGAACAGCATTATATCCATGTTGCATATAAATATAAAACTTCTTCGTTTTTCTGCTGAGGCCCTGCCATCCTCTCAGATCTCCTACTGTGGCATATAAACTGACAGGCTCCTGTCAGACCTCTGTGGCAAGCAGCTGCTTGAGGGGGTATTTATTATTTTTTTTTTATTGATCTAAATGAGTAGGTCTTCCATTATTTTCAACTGGCATTTAGTAGGGAGTGGTTGAGCTTAGTATTTTGGCCATGTTGAATTGTGAGGTAGTTTCATTAGTGGTAACAGTTTGCGTGAGGGATGTAAGTTGCATATTATTTTTGGTAGTCCCACTGGTGCTCCACCAGAAGAAGTTGAAAGTTTCAGAACGGTTTTGCCTCTATATCTGTCTTTTTCTTGCACTACTTTTGTTTGGGTTGTTTAAATTCCACCTATTAGTTTTCTTTGATCGCAATCTTTCAGCACTAGAGTTTTTCTGACTGATATGGATATTTAAACCTGTACTACTTCATGATGCTGGTTAAGGTGTTCAATAACTAGGATACTAGGATATACCGTAACGGACCCTAAAAATGAACCTCCCACACTAATATACTTATGTGTGTGGATCCTCCACACATATAGGATATTCCGTAACTAGGATAAGTACCTTCCATAACTTGTCTGAATATCCTCCTTGTCTTTCAGTGCCATTAATGTATTTTACTTCCATTTGCAGAAGTTCTTCTGTTGAGCAGTATCTGAGAGTTCTTAAAAATAACGTATTAAATGCTGACTTTTTATATGAGGGACGATTGTAGAGTTTAACTAAGGATGACAATTTTTAAATTAGGGATGACTAGTGCTTAAGGATTTCTTGAATCTTTGAACTGCAATATCCAAAAACACTGGTTTTCTGGTGCCATCTACACTGGTGCCATCTACACTGGTTTTCATAAATTAAGGAACATCTCTATGTTAAGTCAATGGGAAACTAACATCAAAATTCTATAACTTCTAAAATAAGTTTTTTTTTTTGTTTTGAAAAATGTGATTGCAGATAAAGCTCTCAATCATATAAATCAATATCTCAATTTTCAACAATATTCATTCAGTATTTAATGAGTTATGGAAGTCTGAATATTTGACAACAGCAATGCCAGTCTTAAGAAACTTATGCAAAACTGAAGAATAGTGAAATAATTCTTTACACAAAGTTCTAAAATACAAACTTATTTTATTAAACACTTTGATACAATACTTATTAATAAGTTTTAATTAACTTCTAAAGTCAATTTTTGTGGCTGGCATTGCTGTTGTTAATATTCAAACTTTCATAACTCATTAAATATTAAACGAATGTTGTTGAAAATCTAGATATTGATTTATTTAATTGATATCTTTATCTGCAATCACATTTTTCAAAACAAAAAAACTTATTTTAGAAGTTACAGAACGTTGATGTTAGCTTCCCATTGACTTAACATTGGGATTTTCCTTAATTTATGGAAACCAGTGTATATCGTCAGAGTGGCACAGCTAATATATTGAGAGTGTGGGAGGTTCATTTTTAGGGTCTGGAATGTCTATATTACCTCCCCACTCCCAAGGAACTGGAAAGTAAAAAGAAACATATAGGTAAAACTTATTACATACAAACAATGTATGTCAAAACACAAGCAAGATATAAAAAATAAAAAACCTAATATGGCCCTGACACAAACTATAATACATAAAAATATTAAATCAAATAATTTAACACATAAACCACTTATAGTCTCACCAACTAAATTCCAACCCCAGTATGCAGAAACAATCATGATTAATATGCATAAAGACACACTCTGCAACACAGAGATTCCACCCTACCAATGGCGTGGAATCTCCTGTTGCACAAGTAGTCACGTCACATACACCAACTGCATGAGCAACCAATGGCATAATATGAGAGACTCGTATAAAAAGTCTAACATCAATTTGAAAAGCCACCTGAGGAAGCCCCAAGCAGGATAGGAAAGAAATAAGTAGTGAAGCTGATGATGGTTCAGATTTTAAAATGTTTTCAAGTTTTTTAATGTTTAGCTTAATTTGAAATACACTGAAGTTCAAGAATTCTTGAGTGTGTGCCAAATAAACAACCCACTCGTAAGCTATGACAATTCTGGAACTTACCTTCTAGAAAAGATTGACCATTAATGATAATAAGTGCAAGACATCATTACAAAAAGTCTCCACAGTCAGCAGAAGACAAAAGAAGCCAACAATAACTTCAAACTACAGTGAAACCTGGACTGATAAACACAGCATCAGTGACGTAGATAACATCAACCTGACATCGAAATATTCGGAGGAGAGTAAAGCAGAACTCACAAACTCAGCTAGCAGCTGTCATCTGTTCCAGCCAATAGAAGCACCAAAACTGGTAATGCTCTATTTTTATACTTGGCTAACTTTATAAGGTAAAGGTGACATTAAGTGTTTAGGAGTAATATAGGAGTAATAGGAAAATTGCACTTGAAGCAATGAGCCCTTATTGAATATTGAGCTAAAATGGGCCACCTCAAGAATAATCTTAATTGTAATACAGCTAAAATCATGTATAAGCAATTAAATTTACTAGTTACCTTCCATTACTGGATGGTAATCCGCATTCATTAATTGTTAACTCCTGCATGTTGTAATTCTGGCACCATCAGAAAGGCTCACTTCAATCTCATTATAATATGGCCACTTTATATAACATCTGTTATAGTTCATAAGATATACTTACTGGATAATAATATCATCTCTATCTGCTGTCTATGATGATAACTGACACTGTACGAATCTCATAGTCAGACGGTAAGGGTAAATTTCCCAACTGAACTTTTATGTCAACATTTAAAATGAATATATTTCACTTAAAAATGAATAATTACATTTCAACTTGTCAAAAAGTTTAAAAGATGAACCTATGCACTGCGTTCTGCCAAACTCTTGTCAGCTTTGTCAAGCAAAGTCATGTTTTAAACTTTTAAGTTGAAATATCATTATTCAGTTTTAGGTGAAATATATTCACTTCAAATGTTGACATAAAAGTTCAGTTGGGAAATTTAGCCTTACCATCCAATTATAAGATTCATACAGTGGCAGCTAGCATCATAGAGAGTAGATAGGATGACAGTATTATCCAGTAAATATATTTTATCAATTGTAATAGATCTGGTATAAAGCGGTCATATTATAATGGGACTGAAGTGAGCCCTTCTGATGATACCAGAAGTATAATTTGCAGAAGTTAGCACCTAACAACTGAAGATTACCATCCAGTAACGGAAGATAATAACTGGTATGTCACCCAATAACAAAAGAGCATTCTTTCAGGACATTATGAACTGGCTAAATACTACCTGTCAGCATTAATGGGCAAGCTACTTTCAATGTTATCTAACATCGAACCAATAAATATTGAATATACAACCAAAACGGGTACCTGCTTTATGTAACCTTAATGATAAACAGTTAACCTAATTAGTTATAAAATAATAGATAGATTTATATGTTTAAATTATATTGTAGGTGTAGTGGATGTCCTACTTTTGATATAACCGTAGGGTTAGTATCAAATCATTATTAAGTCGTTTGCTTGTATGTAAGGCCTGTTTGCTTTGTTAACACAAAGACAGACAACTTGGGCATACAACTGCTGATATGCTAGTATAATAGCTAAATGCATGTTAATGCAGCTGACTTCTGTTTGAAATCCCAATTTCTCAAAAATATAAATAAATTAAAATTTTTTAAAAATAACTATCTTCCTATGGGGCTCTAAAAAGTAGAAAATAAACCTAAAGCACATCGACGGGGCAATCGATCACTGAGTTCATATTCACTTAAAATATAAAGTATATATACTTAGCATAAATATACATACTTTATATTTAACTTAAAAGGAAAATAGGGCACTGGCAATCTTGTTGAGTAGGTAAATTGCGTCCTATCTTCCTTTGAGGTGAATATGAACTCAATGATTGATTGCACCATTGATATGCTTTAGGTTTATTTTCCACTTTTTAGGGCCCTATAGGAAGATATGTATTTTTTAAATTTTTTAATTTATTTAAATTTTTTTGTCACTAAAAACACTTACCTTCAAAACCTTTCATTTGATATATGACTCATAAACATCGAGCACATTTTTCCCCCTTTTGGAATCATGTTTGAGGTAGCCCACGATATTAGACATATCAAACTTTAATTTGAGATACGACTCATTAAAGTCGAACCCCACCACAATCCCCCCTATTTTATCAGAGGGGAGGGGAATAGTAGGGGCAAAATTCGAAATAGTTTACGACTGTCATTATACGAGCTTTGATTTGACACCTAACTTGTAACCATAGGCATTCGTTAAGATATAGTAGAACAACTTTCACATTTCCAGTTTTTTAGGGGGGAAGAAAGCATAAAAGGTCAATTTTTTATAGCCTACGACTCACAACAGTCATTATACGTGCTTTGATTTGACATCTAACTCATAACTATAGACATTCAGAAGATGTAGTATAATGACTTTCACATTTCCAGTTTTTTAGGGGGGAGGAAAGCATGGAGGGTATTTTTATAGCATACGACATTCCCCTTGTCACAATCTTTCATTAGAAACACAGCTTGTTACTTTCGGCATTCACATTTAGGAGATATAGGGGAATGATCATTTTCATATTTTCCGTTTTTCAGAGTGGAAGCATGGGGATTAAATTTATCATAGCCTACAACATTCCCCGCACTAAAAGCTTTCATTCGATTTATAGCTTGTTACTTTCAGCATACACATTCTGGAGATATAGTGCAATAATAGTTTTCACATTTCCCTTTTTTAGGGGGGAAGAGAGCATGGGAAGTCAATTTTCATACTTGCGACACTCCCCACATCACAGGCTTTCATTTGACACATAGCTTGTTACTTGCTGCATTCGAATTCAGGAGATATAGGAGAACCATAATTTTCACCCCCCCCCCTCTCTCTCTCTTTTTTAAGGGGGAAGAAAGCATGGGGGGTGGTCAATTTTTTCATAGCCTATGACATTCCCTGTGTCCGAAGCATTCATTTGGCATATCGTTTGTTACTTTCAGGCTTCGCATTCTGAAGATGTAGTTTAAGAATATTTTTCATATTTTCCCTATTTTAGGGGGGAAGAAAGCATAGGGCTCATTTTTTTATGACACCCCCCGGTTCACAAGCTTTCACTTGGCACATAAATCATTGGGTTTCTCCATCATGCTCGAAAGATGTGGTGGAACAACATTTTGTCAAATCTGCAAACCAACCAACCGACAAATGTCAAAGCCAAAAGCAATAGGAAGATAGGTAAAAATGAGGTAATATATCCTCTGACATATATAAGTGTTATCTGTTGAAATTATTTAACTATTGCTAGTATAAACAGCCTAAGAATAAATACCTGGTACTTTGGTATTTTAGTTTGGATGGGTCTTGCAAAAGTACTAAAAATACTTCAAGACATTGCAGCTTATTTACTTACCTTATCACTTAATATATGCCTACCTGAAGATGTGGTAATCAAACTACTATGAACATGAGCAATGGCAAACTACTATGAACATGAGCAATGGCAGAGCAGATGATATTAACTGACATTGTTGTCAGGTTGCAAAGCATACCATTTAATATATCAACTAAGTGCTTAAAAACTGGAATGTATTTTAACAAAATTAAAACACAAATTAACTAAATAAAACATGAAATAATTTAATTCACTATAAATCTGCCATTTGACCTAAATAATAATATTGTTCTTGCTCCAATAACTATGAAGAAACATCAGTATGGTTTTAACTATTTATCTGGTAGTTCAAGATACCAACATGGTTTTGCAACTTTGGTAAACAATTGGTAAAGTAAAACAACATCGTTACCTATACTAACTACAAATCATGAATTGTTTTTCCAAACTGTGACATCACATGGTGAATTGTGTTTCCTATGCCACCACCAGTGAACCGTTAACATCTCATCACTTAGACCTACTAGTATGAGCTAACCTATCTTCTATATGAATATTTCCTCTATACAATGCACAAAAAACTATTCTTTCCATTGCCAGCCACATTTAATTATAACATCTGTATGGAGGGCATTGATAAAATCTATAGATTTTCACTCATTCCTCCAAAGTTAATGAGCTACAACTTGTTTGAAAGCTTATCTAAACTTGTTATAAATGTTAAAAATAAAGCCCATATCATCATTTCTTTCTTCACTCAGAGTGCATATATTTCAGTCTGTGAAATCTGTATATTGTTGCTATGGAGCCTATTAAGGATGGGGAAAAGATTTTACATTTTCACAAGGATGCAGCTTGGGGATTATGCGAAAAAAATTCATGCCAATTTATCTCAAGTATATAGGGATCATACCTGTTCATACAGCACTGTTACAGGATGGATGCACAAATTCAGGGAACAGCAGAGCTTTGAAGACTCCTTCATGCAGGAAGACTGTAGGAGGTCATGAATGAGAGAACCATCACTGAGATCCATGAACTCATTAAAGAAAACTCCTACATCACCATTCAGGTAATAAGTTTAGATGTCAATGTATCAATTGGCAGTATAGAAAAAATTATTCATCAACATTTAATGTTCTGAAAGATCTGTGCCAAGTGGGTACCCCACAAACTGACAGAACAGCAAAAGACTAGAATCAACTCATGCAAGGAGATGCTAGAAATGCTCAAACCTAATGGCCCCAAATGGTTAACAGGCATTGTCACATGTGATGAGATGTGATTTTATTACTATTCAACTCCAAGAAATATCTACAACTATGTTTGGGTTGTGAAACATGTCCCCAAATCCCACAACAAGACTCTTGCTCAAGGAAGAGGATGTTCACAATTTTTTTTTTTCAATTACAAAGGAGTGAAAGCCATGGACACCTTACCTGAAAAAATAACCATAAATGGCCAATATTACACCAACATTATTTTGCCCAAAATTGTTAAGGAGATGAAGGAGCAGCATCCAACAACAGGCATATCAAGGATTCTCCTTCTTCATAACAATGCCAGTACTCACAAAACCCAATAAGTTACAGCCTATCTGGAGTAGAAAAAACTCAAACAGTTATCCCCATCCTGCACATTTACCCAATCTTGTACCAATGCGATTTTTGGCTGTTTCCAAAAATTAGAAAGGAATTTGCTGGGAAACCTCTTTCAAGGGTGCAGGATCTTGCAAAATGCATTCATTCAGAGTTGCAGAGTATTCCCCAACAGGAGTACCACCAAGCATTCCAGAATTGGTAGACATCTGAAATTTTGCAGAGTACTGGAGGGGAGTACTTTGAATCACAGTAAAAGTTTGGTTGAGGTAAATGCAATGGTTTTTGTTCTGCAAATGCATGTCAAGAGTTTTTTAACACTGCTTGTAATATGGTATATATATATATATAAATACACAGTCATATCAGAATAATATGACCACCTACGGAATCAGTGTCCCCACCCAGGCGTGTCACAGAGTGCACATGACAGGGTCGACCACATGGAGATATAAGTGACCAGCCAGAACAGATGAGCATACTGCATAACGTGAGCACAATGGGCAGAGGTATTGATTTGACGGACGTTCAAAAAGCAATTATCATTGGCCATCACGCCAAGGGTGACAGCAGACTTTGTGGGCTGTATGCGAGGTGCTGTAGTAAGGGTGTACCAAGAATGGACCACTGGCACACCAAGTACCTCCAGACGTCATAACTGTGGAGCTCCAAAGGCCATCAACCCAAGAGGAGAACATCGCCTTCATTGACTGGTAAAGGACAATCGATGTGCAACAGTGCAGCAACTGACCACTCAAATGAACACTGGGGCACCCAGGTACGTTTCCCCATAATAGTAGAGCGAACTCTGATATGCATGGTCTCCAGAGTCAACGCAGTGTAAAGGTGCCCATATTAACCAAGGTCCATTGGCAATGATGCCTGCAGTTTGCACAGGACTACCATCATTGGACAGTGGAAGAGTGGAAAAGGGTTGCTTTCTCTGATGAATCAAGGTTTCTACTCCACAGAAGTGATGGGCAGTGGTGGATATGGCATCACACACACGAGAACCTGGACACACTTGTCGGTCAAGTACAGACCAGTGATGGCAGTGTGCATGTCTGGGGGATGTTTTCCTGGTATGACCTGGGACTGCTGGTACCACTGGATGGGTCCCTGAACACCAATGACTACTTGTCCATCCTCGCCAGACCCAATACAAGAGGCAAGTTACAGAAGACTTATTAATTACAACAGAAAAAAATTCATGGAATTCACTATGCAAAGAAATCTCAAAAGAAAATCAGTTCTCTCTGCCATATAAAATTACAAAGAGGAAATTAGGAAATGCTTTACAGCTATCAACTCTAATCACAGAAGATAACAACATTATTACAGGAGCTGTTTATAGAGGATAATCCAAATACTGATCTTGAAGAGCATAAAATAATAAGAGCATAGTTACAAGAAAATTATACCAGTGTAAGCGATGACAATTTTAAAAGACAAGAAATCACAGATGTAATCAGCTCTATGTCAAGAAACAAAGCACCAGGATTAGATAGGTTAAACATCGAAATTATACAAGCCATTAATTCGACATCCCCAGGTATCTTATCAACACTCTTCAATCTATGTCTCAAGTTCAGATTCTTCCCCACTTCACGGAAGAAGCAAGAGTCATTTTATTTAACAAGCCAGGGAAAGAGACAAGTAAACCGAAGTCACTTTGGCCTATCTGCTCCTGACATCACTGAACAAAATACTGGATAAGCTTATAACAAGAAAAATTTACTATCATTTATTCAAGACTAATAGTTTACATGCAGAACAATACGGTTTTAGATCAGATATATCTTGCAATTTCGCACTATAAAGGCTATACAGAAAAATAGAAGAAAATAAATTAAATGAAATGCACACAGCAATTATATTCCTAGATATCAGTGGGGTCTTCAACACAGTATGGTGGCAGGCAATCTTGCAGGAACTCGGAAATAAAAAATGTCCTGAAAATCTACATAAATTAATGGTAAGCTATTTCACAGAAAGAAGTATAACATATAAAACAAATATGTTTCAATATACAAAAAAAAATAAACAGAGGCTGCCCTCAGGGTTCATGTAACGGTCCCCTATATAATTAAAACAATATTATGAGTCATTATGAATGCTGTTTTCCATGAAGAATTAATGAATTAATGAGTGCTGTTTTCCATGAAGTGGGGAAGAATCCAAACCTGAGACATAGATTGAAGAGTGTTGGTAAGATACCTGGGGATGTCGAATTAATGGCTTGTATAATTTCGATGTTTAACCTATCTAATCCTGGTGCTTTGTTTCTTGGCATAGAGCTGATTACATGATAATGGAACTTAATAATGGATGAAGCTCTGTCATTAACATACCCGCAAAATGTTAAGGTTCAGGCTTATGCGGACGACCTGCTGGTGATTATAGGAGGAAGGAGAAGAAGAGATCTGGAAGAAACTGGTAAAGATGCGATAAAAATATTAATGGAATGGAGTACAAATAATAAGTTAAGCTTCAGCAGTGAAAAAAGCCAAGCGATGACAGTAGCACTGAATAAGAGGATGATCAGACTGCTTATGTTTAAATTAGAAAACAAGATGATTAAAAATGTAAAGGAAATAAAAATATTAGGAGTTCTTGTCGATGATCAATTAAAATTCTACAGCCATTTCCAGGTATTAAAAGATAAAGTATCAGAAACAACGTACAGTTTACTAAGAGTAGGAAGAAATCTGTATGATAAGAGAAGAGATATTCTGAAACAAATATACAAAAGAAGCTTTGAGAGAATGATAGCATATGGCCACGGAATGTGGGGCAACAGAATAGAAAAAAATAAAAAAAAAATGCAGCAGCTACCTAGTGCTCAGTGCCAGCCTGCAATATTAATAACAAGGACATATAAAACTGTATCAACAGAAGCAGCCCTAGCCCTGGGAAGGTTAATTCCTGCTCATCTCAAGGCACTAGAAGAATTTAATATATTCAATAAAAAGAGCAGCAAAAGGAGACGTGACGATATTCGATATACAAGAAAATTCACAGGATATTGTACATCCAGAAAATCAATGGCTCACACATCCAGCACATAGAATAGTTATCCCATTTGACAAGGAACCACCCACAGGCATAGGAACAGAAAAATACACAGATGGATCCAAAAGAAAAAAATAGAGTAGGTGCAGCTTTTGTCGTGATGTACTATGGAATTGCAATTCATACAGAAGAATTTAGACTTATAGACATCTCAAATTATCAAGCTAAAATGTTTGAAATTTTGAAAACCCTAGATTATGTCTTACAGACATGAGAGAGAGATGACATTCACATTTACAGTGACTCCCTTTCAGCCCTACAGGCCTTAGGGAACAGCAACAATAGAAACAAGATATTTAGCAATATCAAACAAAACCCATAAGGATAAAGAATACAAGAAATATCAAAATGCTGTCACATTAAATACAAATTTAGACAGAAAATTAAGATGAATGGCAGAATACATGGAATGCAAGTGATAAAGGCAGAATGCTCTATGCCTACCTGAAGGATGTAAATGAATCAAATGATTATTGTAATCACTATGCTAATCAGATATTGATGGGTCATGGAAAATTTCCAGAGTATTTCACTAGGATAGGAAAGTCAGAAAGTGCCTTATGTCATTGCAGTAGACAAGGGGACAGTAGGCACTATTTATTGGAATGCAATATTTTGAAATTAAAAGATGGAATTAAGAATATTGACCATATAAACCAAAATTATACAAATATAATGTCTAGAGAAAATTTGAACATAATTTTTCAAGCAATGAAGACACAGAACGTTTTATCTACTTCTCACTAGATGTAAAAGATACTTAAATAAGATACGAAAATAAAAAAGGTAAGTATATAAACAACTCCAATTCTCTTTGTATGGCAGTCCGATAAGTCATTCATGTGCAGCTCGTAGTAGTGCAGTATCAAGAAAACAAAACTAAAACAGAAAGGTAAAATATATATATAAAAGGTTGAAAAAAATATATATGATGTCCTGTAACTTGTATTTTATTGTGTGTCATGTGGTTTACTAACATTTCCCTCCCCTGTACTAACAACTACGTGTATATGAATATTTTTCTCTTCTCTCTACTAATACCATTCTGATATCTATGTACTATTCTTTTTCTGTTTGTCAATGTAAATTCTTTAAAAAACGGGAAAAAAATTAAAAAACTTGTAAAATGAAACAAATATGTTTTTTATTGTGTTTTTGTATTTTATGTTAATTCTAGCATTTTTAATGTATATTATAGTTTTCTTTTTACAGATTACTCACCATAAGAGGTACTCTAAGTGTATATTAATAACTAAGTGTGCCTTAAACATTATTTTAGCGATGGCTGACAGCAGTGGGATTTTCTAATGATCTCTCCTTGTCAAGCCATCCCTTATCCAAAACATTTCCTTTAATTATTCACACTCCAACCTCCTCAATAACTACTAAATATTTCCATTATTCTGCTCACTTATTAGATCTACTACCATAATAAAAACCCTTCCTCTCACATTATTGAACTCACATAACACCCCCCCCCCCCTCCCGCTTATATAACTCCCTAGATCAATTCAAACCAGGACCTACTCCAACAGATATCAGCTCCTGCATACCCCCTCCCCCCACCCTTGCCCACTACACCTACTTTCAGCAATTATTTTATCTTATTTTGTGTGTGTGAGTTTAGTAAAATAATATATATAAAATATAGTCAACCAGAGTTCTAATGGTTCAGATAGATACAGTGTTCATCTAGTATATATATCCTTCTAAATGTATTCTTTAACCTTCATTTTAAGATTCTCACGTACAGCACTTTTCAAAGACAGTCACATAGCAAGTTAAAGCTTCTAACGGGCCCACATTCCATTCTCCCCCCCCCCCTCACAGCCCACCCACCTTGGCAAGCAACTGATAATGCTCTGCCATTCCCCCCTCCCCTGAAGGTCATACACAAAGCACTTTCAGTATACATGCACTGAATCCTGACCTAGTTAGCACTTGCAAGGTCATTCTAGCACAACACCATTTACTCCTCTTTAACTCCACAGTCAAGGTCGGACGATGCCAATTCGGGGTAGCCTCAACTTGTATCGATCCCCTCATGGCTACCCTTCCTTCCTTTTGACCTTCAGTGACATCATGGGCTGAGGTGTTACATGAATTCGTATGAATCAGCCGGCGGCTGTCTTCCTTAGTTTAGTGCAGTTTGGGGCTTGTTCACTTCAGTCCGCTCTGGGCTGACTCTGTGAACACTATTCTCTACCTTAACCATTCCTATACTTCATTTCCCTCTCAATTTAAAGGAACGAAACTAAAACATAGCAATTCAGTATTGTCTTAGGTCTTGTTTTGTGTGCTCCTATTATGCTCCTTGGAACTTATGTGAATAATAATACATTATATATGATTTACAGAAGGACAATGCATATCTTTAACACTACATGTAACAGGCTTCTATTATGCATTTTTCTCTAACCCGTCCTATAATGCCTTTCTGCTTATGTGCTCTATAACTCAACTCCTCTTCCCTCCTACATTCAATGAATCAAAATCTCAAATACATAAAAAAAAAATACCAAATTGGTATTATCTTAGGTTCTGCCTAGCACTTACCAGCTATATAATACAGCCATTTCCAGGTATTAAAAGTGTTTCACTTTACCTGTGTGTGTAACAGGTACCTATGTGTGTAAAATACTAAGGTAATATAATGAAAAAAAAAGGTTAAAAAGGAGTCTATCCTTTTAATTTTTTTTCTCCCATTAAAATTAAACTTACATAACAAGATTCTATCTAGCTTATATTTACCCTGTAATGTCCCTTTATTACAATGTCTCAACTTAAAAGAAAAACCTATAATATCATACCAAAGTTAAAATTACAAAACAGTGCAGGATATAAACACTGCTCACAAAAATTAGGGGATATTTCAAAATGAATATGAAGCAATATCTCCTAATTTTTGTGAGCAGTATACTTGTAACTAACAAAATTCTAATAGCTTCATCCTGTATGATCCTAATTTCTTTATTTTATTTCCCTTTACTACCCTTGTGCTTCCTCTGATATGTGGTTAATGCTATGTACTTCATACTGCTCATGTCCTTGTATCTGTCTCATTATTAGTCCATGCAATAGGAAAAGAAAAAAATATTATACAAAAAAGAAACTCAAAAACATTGTTTATCCTATCTAAATTATGTGATTTGTATACATATTACGATGCCATGTCTTTCTACTAATTCTCCACCAAATATTAATTTCCTCATTTTATTTCCCTTTAGTACCCCTATGCTTCCTCTGAGGTATGGTAGATGCTATGTCCTTGTACCTTATATCCGTCTTTAGTAATGTGTCCATATCTCATAGAAAATATATATAAAACTGTATGAAACATTGGAAAAAAAAACCTATAAAACTTTATGTTTGGCTCGATTTCATGCCAGTCGTGAATATTTCGTTGTCACATATCGTATGGTTAGATGACCATAACATCTCTAATACGTAACTGATCGTGAGTGCTCAAATTCCTTTCAGTGTGACCTATTATGACTAGAATTCATTTTAAACCCCTTACCCTAGAACGACAGTCTAGATAAATACTCTATATCCCACTAAATGAATCCAGCACGATGTCAGACTTGAACCTCAAGGCCACTCCTGCTTCTGGTCCCATCAGACCTCCTCCCTTCTTCAACTCATAACCCCCCTACTTGCCTTCTCCCCTCCACGCCTTATACGCCAGCCCCAAGAAACTTCTGCTACCAGTCCACTTCCCAGAGATAATCTATCTAAGCTTAATGCCCACATTGGAATTACTATCTCCAAACAGCTAAGAAAGTAAGTACCCTCTGGTCTTTTCTCACTCGCCTAAACTATCTGTCAGGCTAGAGGCCTTTTTAAATATTTTTTTTTGTTCGGGTTTTGAATGTTATTTTGGATTTCACCAAAATGGGCATATGTTACGTGGGAGGCCCTCTGTCCCAGCATCTGGAGAGTTAATTGAAGTAGCAGTGCCCGGGGGGACAGAGGTCACCCAAAACGCTCGCGTCCGCTGACAAGCAACCCAGAGGCTAGCGGACTTCCCAGATGGTCGGGCGGAGAGAGAAAGAGAAAGGGTTGGCAACAAGGAGAACAGAGCCAGTCGAGGAACGAACGCAATGGACGAAAAAAATTGTAAAGCTGGGAAATGCCGACTGGTAATAACGGCATTGGGCTCTGTGAATACAGCTGAACAGGCATAGTAAGCTGGTGTTGTTGTAATGCTATGTAATTGAGCATATGTCCTTGTTCTATCAAGCATGTTTGGAAAGTTCAATAAATATGTTATATTTAAGTAAAAGCTGAAGTGGAACCAATTTATTGGGGAGGAGCCTCAGTATTGAGTCCCAGCAATTGTGATAAAACCGTTGATTTTATCTGGAAAACTCTTTCACCCGTCGCGTATTGCGATCGAACCGAGGGGACATTCCTAAGTGGTCCCAATAGACAAACAAACGAAGAAGCAACATCACACTATCCTTCATCCTTCTACTGTAACTCCCGTTCTCTACCAAAACAAAATTTTAAATATTCCATCTATATAAATGTTAATATCGGTAAAACTGGATATTACTTTTTTTAGGTTTACCTTAAGATAAATACCTTTCTTTTCCTCTTTGTTATGCCCTTTATTTATTTTTTTTACAAATTTTTCTATCTACTTTAAATTCTTTTATCACTTTTTCTCCTTTTCACCCCCCCCCCTCCCTCAATTTTCCTTTCACAAATCTTCAAAAAAAATTTAATTTTATTCTCTTTACTACCTTCCCCCCACCAACCACATAAAAACCTATTCACAATCCCATTAATACATAATAGTTTTCTATTGGTAACTAGCTGGTGATTGTATTTGTCTTGTAATGCCCCATCATGTCTTGCAGATTATGTGTACTAAAACTCAAAAAAGCAATAAAAGGTATTAAGAATATTACATAAATAATTTATACCAAGTACATGTCTTTAACAAATGTAATAATGCTATGTGCTATATCATTCTATAATCATAAATTAAGAAAATATACATACCTAAAACCAAAAATCATGCATGTTATCCAATTTTAATTAACACACATACTAATATTTTTTTTATAGTTCACTACCTTCCTGATATGTCATTTAAAAACAAAGTGTACATAAAATCAAAAGAATTATAAATACATCAACTAATTTTAAAATGGCAAAAATGTCTAACTCAGAATATAAAGTTTTGTTTCTGTAATTTTACTGTGTATATCCATGCTACTCTTGGCTTCCTCCCAAGGACAACGTAATAGATACGCGACATTCCCGGTGCACCACAACTCAAGGCTGTATATCACCATAAGGGAGATGTCACTGAAACCACTATGAACTAGAAAGCTCCTGTCAATTAAACTTGCCTTACAATATTCCTGCCTACAGCGAGGGAAGACCTGTATGTGAAGAGAGAAGCACTGCTTGTTAGTATTGCCTGCTCGAAGATTTAATCATTGAGGTGCAGTGAGAGTGAAATCTTTTGAATTTTGAGCGATGCCTAGGAATATGCCCATCACTCACTGAATTTTGCCAAGAAACTTGCCAATAGATAAATAAAAAGATCTTAGTCTTTTGAATTTTGAGCCAGAAAAATAAAGTGGAAGTCCTAACTTTTAGGGTCCTCCGCAGCAGAGGCCCAAGGTACTTCCATCAGAGGCCACACCTCGAGGGGCTCCAATCCTCTCAGCACGACCCCCAACTTCGTCCTCTCCATAGAGCCGGGCACCATGGCCCGCTCACCGTCATGGCACTTTTAAGTCAGGACTGCTTCGGGGACACCTGGCCAGCCAAAGCGCCACCAAAAACCGGCCGGCGACCCTCCCACAACCCCAACAGCCGACACACTACCGGGTATTGCAACACCACAGCACCCGGACCCCACTTCACGGAGGAACCAAGTTCCTCCACTGCAGAAGCCATGAGTCCAAATCTCATTCATGTGGGACTCTTAGTTTGGCTGGTCCATCGACAAGCCCGCTGGCCACCGTCTGAATAACAGGGCCGCGAGCCTCCAACTTCGGCCTCTCCATTGTGAACGGGCCGAAGCACCCCAAGAGCATCCGTCCACCTACTTATCATCGGGACCGCCTCAGAGCGCTCACAAACGAGTGTGCTGGAGACACACACAGCTCAGTCTGCAAATCACTCCGAGAGACCCCAGAGCGGGGTTGCCCAAGTCCCGTCCAGAGCCCTTCTACGGCCCCTCAATCTCGGCTGTGACCCCCCAGCTTCTCAGGGGGACAGGTGAACAAGCTAGCAGGACACCAACGCCAGCCAGAAAAAGTCCGCCAGCCCTCAACAAGCCCCCCTCCACCGGGGGCCACAGGACTTCAACACCAGAGCATCAGCGATCCGAGCCCAACTTCTCAGAGGCCTTGCACCAGCTTACATTCCTTTTCCCCCCTCAACCTCCCACCCACTCTGGCTTGCAACCCACTCCTACCTCGCTCTGCCATGTTAATCCCCATCCACAGAAGTTAAAACAGGAAATGCTTCAGTACACAAACACTTGACTTTGACCCTTGAGAGAGCTCGCAAGGACATCCCTACCTTCATTCACCGCGGATGCTGGGGTCTAGCCAGATTCCGCATGATCGGCTGGTGGCTGTTACCCCATCCAGTTTGATGTGGTTCGGTGCTTGTCCATCGAGTCTGCTCCTATCCAATTCCAAAATGGCCTAACATTTGCCCTTCCTTGCCCTAACTTCTCCTCACTGGGTTCCCTCCTCGTAACTTAACGAATAATATAATAATACTAAAAAATAAATTCCAATTCAGTTTAGTCTGAAGTCTAATTTTGTGCTGTCCTGCTATATTCATTTACACTAATGTGTATAATATGCATAAATTATTATATAGGGAAATGAAATTAAAATAGCTTTGTCTATTTTTTTCTCTCTCATTAAAATTAAAATTACATAACTAGATTCTATCTAGTTTATATTCATCCTGCAATGTCTTAACTTAAAATTAAAAACTATGAAATTATACCAAAGCTAAAATTACAATGTTGTGCAGGATATATACTTGTATCTAACATAATTCTAACAGCTTTGACCATACTAATACTATGTAAGGCACCTACTCATATTAACACTCATAAACATAATATCTATAGTGTTAAGTGCATACTCCTATCATCCATTTATGTATAAGTGTACATTAACTCAAGAACAGGTAAAAGTATTTCGAGATAAATGAGAAAAATATAACAACAACAATAGGTGCCTGACATATCTTGCACAATCCTAACATTACTCTACCTTAACCATTTTTTTTTAGAATTTATCAATGCTCACTTTAATATCCTTCCTCCAAAGAGGCTTGCTATACTTCCCCCACCTACCAGGCAAGTATTTCTCAAAAGCCATGCCACTCTGGCCTCACCCAATTATCTTAATCCCCTTCCCCAAGATGACTAAATAGTTAGAGCTATTAGTACACTTACACAACTTTGACTTCAATTAGATATCTACACTCTACTTTTTTAACCCTTCAAATAAATAATATCTCTGAACACAGATTACCAACGGTACCTCTCTACTAGAGTACATTTTTCCCCTCCTTAATTCATGTGGCTGCTCTCATTTCTCTTCTTCTCCCCAACTTTTCATTATTTTTTTTATCCCTTCTCACCTTGCTTAATCTACCTCTCTCACTGATAAGTTCTGTTTTTTTTTCCGGTGCCCATATGAATAAAATATATACCTTGTGCCTTCACAAACCTTATTTCCATAATTGCCATTAAAAAAACACTATAAAAAAGCACAACTATACTGTTCAAGGCAAATCGGCTCAATATTTTTTATTCAGAATTAAATTATCTTTATTTTAATATATTACATAATTTTGTTTAATAATTATTTCAAAATAAGACTCAAATTAAGAAGATTTTTAAACTGCATTATTCTAAAAAATTATATCTAATGTACTTTCAGCTTCGGTCAGATTTTTATTATTCCGAATCAATTGCTCTCCCTTTTGGTCTAGATATGATAGCCAATTTTTTTATTCCTGCTGAAAACACTTGAAAATAATCTGTCCACCAGATATGATTCAGTGTTTGAAACTGAACTCTTTAAGCATTAAAGCATGAAATTTTCAAATTGCCCATTTAAAAAACTCACCAGCTAATTGCCATCAAAGGACTTATTGAAAACATACTATATAAATTCAGTATCATATTAAAAACAGATTTTTTTTTGTTAGAAATAGCACATTTTTAACAGCAGATTGGGCATTGCACTTTGCAATGTGAAATACTACCATTGTCCAAATAATGCCTTTTACAATTATTTTATATATTTTAATGCACATCACTTATTTTATGCATATTAAAAAATATAATTTACCAAAATAACTTTGACCGCTCAACCAATGCATATGAATCTCCATCACCAATAAAACCTCCACAGTTAGTGCACTTAAAACACTCAGGATGGAATTTATGGTCTCCTGCCACCTGTAGAAAGTTGAAATAAGAGTCAATAAACAATTAAAAAAGACTTTATTGCTCAGAAAATAATTGAAATAACTGAAAATTCCCTGTTGTAGCAATAAAATTTTATTGATCGACAACAAAAACTGTCAGTTATTTTAATAATCAATATATTCTATACTAATAAAAACTCGTTTCTTGCACACACAAATGAAATCAATAACTTACACCTTTTTTTAAGCTACTGAATTAAAAAATATATCACATAACAATAAAATTTAATATAAATTTGTTAAAAACTTATGTAACCAACTCATTTTAATTCACAAACTTATATCAAATTTTTTTATAAAAATATAATATACTTTACAAACAATAAAATGGAAACAAATATTAAATATTTTCTGTATCAAAAATAACTAAATTGAACACAATTTATGCATCAAAGATTATTAAACTGAATACTTATGCTGTCTTTACAACAAGAAACATTAAAACTAAATTTAATTATAATTTATAAACTACTAAAAAACTTGAAAAATTAACAATAAACTACAACTTAAAATTTCAACTTAAATTTCTAACTTAAAATTCTATCTCTATTCTACATTCTTAAAATTCTAAAATTTATTAAGATTTTATATGAGCCCATCTCAGGAATAGACAGAATTCTAATGCTTGCCAGATGCTTAAATCAAAGTTGTTATTTTTGAAAAGTGAGGATGCCTGCAATTACCTTGCCATTTATAATTATCATAAGAACATTATTCAAAGCAAACTTTGTTTTAACTACAAAAACAGTGATAACCATCATTATACTGTATAAGGACTCTTCTTAATATGGTGCAAGTTGAATGAGTTGGTAGCACACTGGGCTTGTAATATGATCCATATTTTGCTGTACACCTTAGCACTCTCTAATTTTCTTATTAAAATTTATGTATCTTGATTATGTTCTCAGGCTCAAGTCCCAACCGTACCAACACTGAGATATTCTCTACTAACCCCATTCTGCCCTAAGTGATAATGGAGACACCAATGGGCTTGGAAAGGGCAATAATTCATTAAATGATATGCAGAAGGTTTCCATTATCCAAACACCAATTACAATGGGCAACATACAAAAATGCTTTAAAATGAAAATAGCCAATCTTTACTAATTTCAAAGTGCTGAACATGAAAATGACAATAAAATTTGTCAATTGGCTCTTGTTTAGGAGAGACAGAGATGGTCATGTATAAATGAATCAGTCTGCATTGAGTACATAGGTAACCATTTCACAATGCTGTATTTTAAACTCCAGATTGCAACATATTGCTTTGTATTGCATTAGCCTACCATACACACAACCCCCAGAGGTATTGCATCATTGTCTGATGCAATGTAGTTGAGTCATGACATTGCGGCTTTATGATCACGGACAAAAGATGAGGCAATCGTTAGTTGTAAGTGATGTCACGTAGGGTGAGCAAGTCTTTTGAGCAACTCCCATTTACCCCTGAATCAGAAGTACAACATAAGTGATCCTTGCAGTTTTAATCCAACAGTAGTGATGCCTTGTAACTGTGTTAATAGTGCAGATACATTTTGTTATATTTGAGGGGGAAGTGACATTTGCTAACCAGAAATGGGCCATCACTCCAGTAGTGAAAGTGGCATACGAGTTTTATTTTGGATTTCTCCTCCCACTTAGATTTCTTTCCCGACAACTGCAGGATGGTTAGTGATGAGCACAGTGAACATTTTCGCCAGGACATTGCAATGATGGTGAAACTACACCAGGGAAACTGGTCATTTCAATGTTGGCTGACTGCTGTTGGTCACTCGCCAGAGATGATTCTGAGCAGCTGTACAAGTGACAAAGTGATGTCAGAAGTAGAAGCGGAGTTTTACCAATGCATGTCATATGTACGTATTACTCTATTATATAAGAAACTATTGCAGATTTCTCAGAAATTGTAGCCAATTTTGCATTTTCATTATCCATTCGTGTTCAGCACCTTGAAATCTATAAGAAATGGCTACTTTTATCACAGAGGCATGACTTTTATGAAAATTTGTTTCCCAATGTTATCTGTTTCCCCACTTATACACGGTCAAATTATTGATGAACTATATATAAAAATTTGCAGTGATTCCAAGAATCACAACCGTGAACCATGAATAATGATAATGTCATTTCAGAAGACCTCAACAATTAAAGGTTTAAGAGAAGCCTTCAGCAAAAATTCGTGAAGCTGTGGATTATTTTAGGAACCATGATCCTCTCTGTTGTCAATCTGCCAAGATTGAACTTGAGCTACAAGACATTTTTCATGTTACAAAACAATTTTACATGCAGAAATGCAAGCTATATCCCAAACAAATTTAGACTTGTATAATAGACAATCACAGTGGCCCCCACAAGGGTAGGGCTGACAGGGCTATAGCCTGGGGGCCCAGGATTAGGAGGGGCCTGGCGTTGCAGGTCGGCCAGCTAAGTGAGATGAACAGAAGATAAAAAGTGACTTTATAAAATATTGACTTTTGTCCATCCAACTAAAATTAATTATTTTGTTAGGCACAATGCATTATCCTCTCATAATACCAACTTTTTGTTTTGTCTTTGTGATTTATCGCCATTCATACTCTTATTTATGCCGATGGACAACACATGCCTGTTTTGATACATTTGAGAAGAAAATCAATCTTTTTTTTCATTCTCATCCATTTTAAACTTCCAAAACTTAGACGACAGTCAGCTTACCGCAAAAGCAGCAAAACTTGTAAATACATATGAGAAAGATCTGTCAGAAGACTTACTGCATGAAATCCTTCACCTTAAAAGTATTCACAAGACAGTTTTCGGCACTGAAAGAAGTCCGATTAGACTTCTGAACGCAATTTATGACAAAAAGCTGCAAGGTATATTTGCCAATATCTGCCTTGCCATTAAACTGTTTTATACAGTACCAATTACTGTTCTTCAGCTGAAAGATCGTTCAGCAGACTGGCAAATTCATTGAAAACATGGCAAAGAAGCACAACTAGTCAAGAGTGACTTAATCATCCAGCAATTTCGTGCATCAAAAATGATTTAGCTAAGCAAGTTGATTTTACTGAAGTTATTGAAAAATTTGCAATGCCCAAAGCTAGAAAATATACTTTGGGATAATTTTTGATATTATTGCAAGTTTTTATTATGTAAATCCATATAGTTTTTTTAATAAATATAAATTTTACTTTTGTGTCATTATTTAAACTGACTTTTATCCTAAATTCTGTAGCGCAGCACGCTGCCCTTAACCTTAGTGGTAAGTAGGGGGCCCCGCTTCAGGATGTGGGGCCCTGAGTGATATACATAAGTATAGAGGAAAAATTGTCATTGGCCAGGTGGGATCTGAACTCATGACCTCCTGATAACATGTCAGGTGCTTCAGATGCTGATCAAGATCTCTTCTATTGGTGGCTTTAAGCATTATACCAAGGAGTTAGGCAGTGGAAATCTATCTGACTGTAATTAAAGACTCTGGTTAAGAAACCTTCCACATTATCACACAAGACCAGCCACACCAAACATCAAGGAGCATAATATTTATATTTTTAGCCAACATATCTTTAATCAAATACATGGATGCTATGTTTAACAATATACAATCACAGTTAAAATTACAAAAATTAAAGGTTAGTTAGTTAAAAAAGATACTATGCCCCTTAACATTTTGTGCACTAACCTGGAAGGTGCCTTCTAGACCAGTCTTCAATTACAGTCAGTGTCATGAACTCAAAAGCCAATTGGTATGCAGTACTGGACATGGGTCGGCATATACACGTTTTACACGAATTTGGCTAATATTCCTCCTTTCTGGTACCATGGTTTAAAAAAAAAAAATAAATAAATAAATACCTCCTCAAGCAGCTGCTTGACACAGAGGTCTGACAGGAGACTGTCAGTTTAATATGCCATAGTAAAGAGATCTGTGAGGATGGCGGGTCATCAGCAGATTTTTTGTCAACTGCACGTGGTGATTCCTAGGTGGTCACCCTCCCAGGTACTGATCGCACCCAAAGCTGCTTAACTTCGGTGATTGGATGAGAACCAGTGTTTTCAGCTTGGTACTGCTGTTGGCTTTTAATCAGACTCAAAACCACTTTAATTAAGTAACAACAACAAACACTTTATTTCCTTTGCCAAGACACACAACCAATTACCCTCTCATTACTATGCACAGATTTCTTGCTATTTTCTGCTTTTTTATGAATATTACCTGGCACCCATACGTAGGATCACCAGCGCCGACCTCGCTGAGCACAACTCCCAAGCAAACTACACTTCAAGTTATCTTTCTCATTTTTCATAGACGGGGTTTTTCCTTGTCCCTGCTGCCCTTGCTGTCAGGCCTGTCCACCTATGCTTGTGAAATCAATACGTCAGAGCTAATACTCATGGAATGCAGGTAGGGAGCAACCTTCCCTGCTCCTGTAGATATGAAAAGAAAGGGAGGGGGAGTATATTGTCCCCAGCTGATCAGTTTAGTCCTGACAGTCAGATTTCCAATGCCTAACTTAATGCTTAAAGCCACCAAGAGAGATCTTGATTAGCTGCTGGTAGCTCAGGAGTCAGAGCACCTGATATATTATTTGGAGGTTGTAAATTCGGATCCCAACCAGCAAATGACAATTTTTCTTCTATACTTATTTAAACTTGAAACTTGTGCTTTGCAAAACAAAAACCTATCACAAGTAGCAGCTCATGACTAACTTTTTGTGGGGCACTTTAACCACTACATGCAGGGCCAGGATGTAGGAAAAAATATTTTGGGAAATGCCTGATATTGAATTGAATCAAATAGGACTGAAAAGATGTTTTGTAATGCATGTATTCTTTTTTTCAGCTATTCTCAAAATGCATTACTTTAAAAAACATTTTGGGGAAAAAACTCAAAAAGGTGTTCATATCCTTTCTATTTCAATTCAGCATTTTGCCCCCCCACCCCATAAAAATTGCCTATATATATTTTTTTTCTCTCCGTTCTAGTGATATTTTAAGAAACTATTCATGAAAATTAAGTCCAATTTATAGATTTATTATTTTTTGACTCCATTGCAATTATAAATTTATTTTTTTAACTAAATTACTCATCATAAATTATCACTTGAAAAGTTGTCTATTTTTGGTTATATTTAATTTAAAATATTAATTTATTATATATATATTATTACACACATTAATATATTTTACAACAAATTGTAAAAAGTGATATAGTTATAAAATGAATTATAAAAATATGACTGCAAAAAAACTATAATGACAGTGGCTGGTATCAAACTGAATATCTATAAGTTGCAAGTCCAAAAAAAAAAGTGATAACGCATTTAGCCGACTCAGCTATGCACTGCAGACAACAAATGGTGTTAAAATTTAATATTAGCATTCTCTTGTAGACCATATGTTCAATATATTTTATATTTTAATACCTAATGTTGTTCTTAAATTCTTCAAACGTAAGTATCCTTCCTTGGCAAAATAAAAAGTTGGCACCCAGTTCAAACATCTTATCAGGAAAGTTTAGTCTTGTTAATAAGCCTGATTCAGTCAAATAAAGATATTCACTAAGTATCAAGATCTTCTACTATTAGTTGCTTTGACTGAAGTCAATCAAGTGTCATAAACCACTACAAAATGGTGACATGGCTCCTGCAGCTCAGTGGTATTCTATTTCAGGCACGCACTTTTCTGCATTGTAATTGCTAAAACAGATAATGCTAAGATTCCAGATGGTGGCCACAATGTTAAAATTTGCATTTACAATATGAAAGTAGCTGATATAGCCCTGATTCATAACTTAAATGCTGTGATTGTCTATGTAACAGATTGATTTTTTCGTTTTGTATAATGATTACAAAACGAAAAAAAAAGATATGTTGATTTAGATATGACAAAAAATGAATACTATGAATACTAAATTGAAATTTTGTATTAGTTCTTATGATTGTTTTTTGGTGGAGCAGTGCCCCTGGTGGTCAAAAAAGATGAGTGGTCCCTGCCTATCACAGAGGAATCAACTTCAGATAGGTCTTTCCAGTTTCCACCTCACATTCTGAAGAGATCATGAGGAGACAGCAATAGATATAATACTCTACTGCTCCTGCATCTTCAGCTTCTCCTCTGCCTAATTCTCTCGCAACATCAATCTACATCCATCCAATTAAGCCCAACATAAAAAAGTATGATAATAAATATTGCAGACATGTTAAAACAATTTATTCAAACAAATTGTTCACATCTAATTAACTCTTCCAGTGCAAAGCCTGTAAAACAGGTTTGTAATCACATAGCAAGCTATATTTTCACTATGACACCCCTCCCAAAAAAATTTTTTACTTTAGAACTTTTATTCCAATAACTAATAAAAGGAATTATGGTATGTTATATGACAAAATAATCAGCATTTAATTCAGGATTTTATTTAAAAAAATATTTAATTGAAAAGACTACAAGTTTAATTCTAATAGTCTTTTAGGGTCATGTAATAAAAAAATGTGGTTATGCATTATTTTTTTTTATTATTTCTTCATTTTCCAGTAAGAAATCTGATATTGTACTGTTTACTGAAAATCAATGAAATCTTGGATATGGAAGCAAAGGACTTCCTCGGCATTGAAATCAGTCCTCCTATGGAAAGGCAATTTCAGCAAGGGTTTTTACTCCACACCCTACCTCCACTCCACCCTTTTACACTCACTGAAAGCGATTTACTCTCCCCCTTCCCTAGGAAAAAAAAAGTGTTTTTCAAATTACAGATTTTTATTGAATGATTTTAAAAGCATTTACCCACTCCCTCAGTATCTTGGCTTTGCCACTCTGATGATAGACTTTTTTTTGTTGTTTTTTTGCTTTGGTGCACTAACATTTCAGCACTTACCCAAGATTCCAAAAATTCAATACACAAAGAAAAAAAATTGTGAAAACAGGACAGAAAATCCCATTAATGTGAACAATCTAAGTCACCTAGCAGGGGCATAGCGAAGGACTATGGTTGAGGGGGGGGGGGGGAGAAATCAAAAATTTTCCAACTCGAAATTCAAATTTTGCCAACTGAGCAAACTAACTTAGATTTTTGCCTCCATGGGGGGGGAGGGATTCGGGTAATTTTCACAACTCTCCTACATCTTGCCATTTGACTTCCAATTTTAAATTTTACCAACTAACCCTAATTTGCCATTTAACTTCCAATTTTGACAACTAGCCATAATTTCACAGAAAAAATTCCTATAGCAAGTCAGTGTGCATTTTCCCTTGATTTCGCCAACTCTCCTTAATTTCACGAAACTAATCTCAAACTTTCCATCTCTCCTAAATTTGCCAAATCACTTCAAACTCCCCAAGATTTTGCCGAGTTTTATTGATTTCAGTCAACTATCCTGAATTTCACAAACCCAATCCCAATTATCACAACTCACACATATTTTTTCCAAGTGGATTACAATTTTGCCAACTGCCCTACATTTTGTTAAGTTTCCTCAATTTGTCCAACATTCAACAAAACATTCAACAACATTTCACAAAACAAATCTCAATTTTCATAACTCGCCTATATTTTACCAAGTGGATTTGAATTTTGCCAACTACTCTAGATTTTGTCAACTCACCGTAATTTTACAGAAAAAAAATCACGATTTTTACATCTTCCCTGAATTTGCCAAGTCACTTCAAATTTTATCAACTCTCCTCAATTGCACAAGGCACAATTTTCACAACTCCCCTGTATTGTACTAAGTGGCTTCAAATTTTGCCAACTCCCCTAGATTTTTGGCAACATTCACAAATGTTTTGTGAATGTTGCCAAGAGTTCTTGGTTTTTCCAACTCTCCTTAATTTCACAAAACCAATCCCAATTTTTACAACTTACCTGTACTTTACCAAGTGGTTTCCAGTTTTGCCAACTTCCCTAGATTTTGCCAAGTTTTCTCGATTTTGTCAACTCTCCTTAATTTAACGAAAACAATCTCAATTTTCACAAATCGCCCATATTTTACCAAGTGGATTTAAATTTTGCCAACTGCCCTAGATTTTGCTATCTCATCACAATTTTACAGAAAAAAACTCAATTTTACATCACACCTGATTTTTGCAAAGCCACTCTGAATTTTACCAACTCCCCCAAGATTTGCCATCTCTCCTACATATTGCAAAGTTGCCTCGATTTTGCCAACATGCCATAATTTCACAGAAAAAAGATTGCAACATTTACATCTCACCTGAATTTTGTCAACTCTCCATGATTTTGACAAGTCACTCCGAATTTTGCCAACTGCCCCTAGATTTTGCCAACTCGCCATAATTTTACAGAAAAAAAATCCAAATTTTCACATCTCACCTGAATTTTACCAACTCCCCACGATTTTGCCAAGTCACTCCAAATTTTGCCAACTGTCCCTAGATTTTGCCAACTCACCATAATTTTACAGAAAAAAATCCAATTTTTACATCTCACCTGAATTTTGCCAACTCCCCAAGATTTTGCTAAGTTGTCCCGGTTTTGCCAACTCCCCAAGATTTTACCAAGTCACTGCGAATTTTGTCAACTCCCTAAGATTTTGCCAACTCCCCAAGATTTTATCAAGTCACTCCGAATTTTTCCAACTCCCCAAGATTTTATCAAGTCACTCCGAATTTTTCCAACTCCCTAAGATTTTGCCAAGTTGTCCCGATTTTGCCAACTCACCTGTATTTTACTAAGTGGCTTCAAATTTTTCCAACTGCTCTAAATTTTGCCATCTTTCCATTTTCCAAACTGCCTTAGATTTGCTAAGTTGCCTCGATTTTGACAACTAATTTAATTTTCCAAAAAAAAGTTACAAATTTTCACAACTTGCCTAGATTTTACAAAGTCGCTTCGGATTTTCCCAACTCCGAGTTACTTTGGGGGGGGAGCCTCCCCCACCATCCCTCATGGCTATTTTTCTCTTGAGCAGAGTTTGATTAAGGTTAAAGTTAATGTTGACAATCATAAAGTTAAGTTCTTTTCTTCAGTAACACAATTAATAAAAAGAACTCTTATTTATTTAATTGGCAAGATAAATTGTCTGGTCCTCAGCTATCCAGTAACCTAATAACATACTTTTTGGAGCATTATACTATGGTTGGTTGGTTGTTTTACCTCTGAGAAGCACTTTTTTGCACACCATGGGCTAAATGGCCAGGTCACATGGACTCCGAAGGCTCAGAGAAGGTTGGGGGAGGGGACCCACTGGAACAGCTGCTGAGAGAGATGGTAGCCTCCCGTCAAGGCCATCCAGCGTGTTCTTTAACGTGCACAGGGTATGGTTCTCCCACACACGGGGCCACGGCTTAACGTCCCATCCGACGGACAGCGGCCTTTCCAAGCCCATCGGTGTCCCCTACTGATCGTGGGCAAGGGGGGGAATTTTGCGGAGATAAATCTCAACGCTGACCCAGCTGGGACTCGAACCTGGGAACTACAGATTACGAGCCTGGCGCACTACCGATTGAGCCACCCCCGCCCCCACACAATTGGTGAAAAGCCTGGACTTTTCTCAAAGTATGGTACTGAGAAAAAATTTATAAAAAGAGAATAATTTTTTGTTTGATTTTTTTTTCCAGAAATAAATAAGCCTTTCTATTTATATGAATTATAATTATTTGTCTATTAGTTTTTTTTTTGCCAGATGCATGTTATACTACATGACTCTAAAAAAAGTCCTATTAAAATAAAATTAGTTGTCTCTTTCATTAAATATTTCATTTTTGGAAAATCCAGAACTGCTGATTAATTTGGCGGGTAACATGTCATAATTCCTTTCATTAGGTTATTTGGCAAAAAAAGTTCTAAAGTTAATTTTTTTGGCTGAGCATAGAGAGAAAATAATTTGGCTTGTGGATGTAAACCAGTTTTTTAGGCTGGGCACCGGAAGGGTTAACAAATGTATTAAATATTTTTTTTTTCACTAAACAATACTTCTTGGTACATATGCATTTTTGTACAACCTAGACCAACCATACAAAATTTCCCCAAATTTTTAATATTTTACTAATTTAAATTAGAAAGATATTGAAAAGCTCTATTTAGATTCCGAGAAGAAAGAAGAATTCTTGAGAAAAATTCTCTTCTAAGAGATTGATTGATGTGTAAGAGGTGATCACATTATGAGATGGGCCGAGGTGCCAGTAATAGATCACTCTGCTTTTCCAACATAGCATATGATTTTACAGGTAGCACTGGCAAAAAAAAATTTACAGCTAAATCACAATTAGATATTTTACACTTTTATTAGTGATGAAAGTATAGCACAATAACAGAGCACACAAATCTTTGCCTTGCCTGCTTATCAATCAATGCCAAGCTATTTCCCTATAGAGGAATATAGAAATATTTTAATTTATTTATAATTTTCTTTTGTCACTAAAAACACCTACCTTCAAAAACTTTCATTTGAATATCGACCACCTTTTTTCTTCCTTCTGGAGTTGTGCTTGAGGTAGCCCATGACATTTGCAATGTGACAAACTTTAATTTTATATATGACTTATTAAAGTCTATACCTGTGAAAATCCCCCTTCCCCTTTATCGGGGGGGGGGGGGGGGGGGAGAATAGTGGGAGCAAAATTTGAAATAGTTTATGATGATCATAATATGTGCTTTCATTTGACACCTAACTAGTAACTGTAGGCCTTCGCATTCAGAAGACATAGTAGAACAACTTTTACATTTTCCATACTTTAGGGGGAAGAAAGCATGGGGGTAATTTTATAACTTATGACACTCCCCTCTTCAGAAGTTTTCATTTGACAGTTTATTACTATCTGCACTCACATTCAGGAGATATAGGGGAACAATTGTTTTCATATTACCCCCTCCCTTTTAGAGGGAATAGAAAACATGGGGGGGGATCGATTTTCTATAGCCTATAACACTCCCTGCATCACAAGCTTTCATTTGATACATAGCTTGTTCTATTCCACACTCACATTCAGGAGATATAGGGGAACAATCATTTTCATATTTTCCCCTTTTTAGGGGGTAAGAAAGCATAAGGGTCAAATTTTCATAATCTATGACACTCCTCATGTCATAAGCTTTCATTCAACACATAAATCATTAAGTTTCTCCATTGTGTTCAAAAGATATGGTGGAACAACTATTTTAACAAATCCACAAACCAACAAACTGACAAATGTCAAGTGAAAGCAATAGGAAGATAGGTAAAAATAGATATGCTTGGAATGTCCTTGTCTATACTGGCAAAAAAACTGTTTGGACACAAACCACAAATATTGGTCGTGCAGTTGCTATAAACCTGATGGACAGTTTACTCAACCAGGGCTATCATGTATATATGGATCCCTATTATTCCTCTCCAACTGTGTACCATGAATTGTAAGGGTAAAAAAAGCCATGCCAAATAGGATTGGCCTTCATAGAGAGCATTTACGAAAAATGTTGAAAAAGGGACAGATGATGGTATTGCGGAAAAATTCACTTTTAGTTTGGAAGTGGTATGATAAGAGGGTTATCATGCTCTCTTCTTCTCATGGTGCTGGAATGAAAGAGATTCATTAAAGACAGACCTGAAGAAGTAAGAGTGTTATTATTTACAAACCTAGGTGTGTTTTGGACTATAATGCTCAAATGGCAGGGACTAACTATGCTGATCTATTTTTGCAGTCTTCCCTATTAAGTGGAAGTGCATGAAATGGTGGGAAAAGTCATTTATTTTTTTCATGCAGTCAATATCGCTATTCTTAATGCATACTGTTTGTTTGAAGAAATAATCCCCAAAAGTTAGCCATTACCAATTTAGGATTGCTTCGGTTACAAAGCTATTTGAAGAAGGTACATCTGTACATGAGGATCTGTTCCATAATAAGATGGGGGTGGCTCAGCCAGTAGAGCATCAGGCTCATAATCTGCAGTTCCCGTGTTCAAGTCACACCTGGGTCAGAATTGAGACTTATCTCCACAAAACATTTACCTTGCCCTCTCTCAGATGGGGTGTAAAGCCATTGCCCCATGGTGGGAGAGCCAGTCTGTGCACATTAAAGAATATGCTGGATATATTCCCCCTTTTTTACGGGAAATATATCCAGCATGTTGCTTAACAAGAGGCTACCTATCTGCTACCTATTTACCTGTCAAAATACACGCTGGGTGTATATCCAGCATGTTCTTTGGCATGGAAAATATTAACATGGAACATATAAATTTGCCATGTGAAAATATCTAGCATCTTCTTTGACAGGAGGCTACCATCTGTCTCCTAATAACTATCTAGTGGGTCTCCTTCCCCCAATTTTCTCTGAGCCCTCAGGGTCCTTGTGACCTGCCCATTTAGCCCATTGTGTGCAAAAAGTGCTATTTAGAGGTAAAACAACCCAACTCTGATCCATATCCAAGGCTTTCCACCCTGAACTTTCCGTTTAGCTGTTTGGCATTTTTCTAGAAAATTCCACAAATAATACCAGAAGCTACAGCCAATAATTTGTGTTATGTGTGCATCAGCAAGGTACAGAACTTCTCATGAATGTATATGTTACCGCTAAAGCTCGAAAGCCGTTAATGTGCACATTACCTAGCTAATCTGCAGATTAACTGATTTGCTCCATTAACGTGCGGAAATCAAGAGTTTTCCGCATTTTTCCTAGGTAATGTGCACATTTACGGCTTCCGTATCGTTAAAGTTCAAAAGTTTGTTTCTCTCATAGTGGTGAATCTCTTGAATATGAATCTTTGTGTCACGTGATTCACTCGTCCGCATTATAAAAAACGCCCCGGATGAGCGGAGGCCAAGTGAGAACGAATCAGTAAAGTGATTCATTCTTGATAACGAATCACTAAAATAATTCGTTCTCATTTGGCCTGCTCATTTTGGAGGCGTTTTTTATAATTCGGACGACTGATTCATGTTGACAGAGGGATGACCCTGGTTTCAACTCTACTCTCGGGCACTAGATAAATAACATTATGTTAATTTAAGCGTACAGAAACGTTCCTGTTGTTCCAGCAAAGATCTTATTTTCACTTTAACGAGTGCCTAGTAGGTAATGTGCATATTATCCAGGTAATTTGCAGATTACCTAGGTAATTTGAGAAATGAAACAATTTTCCACACATTAACGGATCACCCTAGTTAATCTGCACAATACCTAGATAATCTGTAGAATAACTGATTTCTGCACTTTAGCGGTAACATATATAATGTGGAGTGGCCTTGTGCACAATGGATCATGCTTCAAAGCCTTTCACACAGAGAAGAAATACAAAGTGTAATTCAGGTAAAGAGAATTCTCATATTATGTAGAAACTTGTTTTATATCCATATGTATTATAATTATTATTTTTGCCCATTACTTTCAAAAAAATATTGTTAGTTGCATTGATGGATCTTATTTACTACATCAATCTGAAAATTCCTATTAAAATGAAAATACCTCACTGTTTTGTTAAATCTTTTATTCGCATAAAATTCAGAATGAAATTCTGTTTAATTTGGTATATAACATGACCCATTCCTGTTGATTGGTTACTTTTTAAAAAAATTCTGAAGTTGACTTGTATATTTGACTGGTAGACAAAAAGCCTGGACTTTTCTCAAAATATCATTATTGAGAAAAAAAATTTAAAAAAGACAATAATTTTCTTGAATTTATTCTTATTCAGAAATAAGTAGCTATTCTATTCATATGCAGTATAGATTTTTTGCCTATTTTTTTATTTTCATTTGCATTGCCAGTTGCATTTTTTTACTAGGTTATAAAAGCCCTACTGAAACAAAACTAGTTATCTTTTTTGTTAAATATATTATTTTCATATAATCCAGAATTAAATGCTGATTAATTTGGGATGCAACAGTTCTTTTCATTAGTTACTTGGCAAAAAAATTCTAAAGTTCACTTTTTTTTACTGAGAACAGTTAAAGAAAAGCCTGACCACAGGATACAATTTGGTTTTTCAGCCATAGAATGCTAAGGGTTAAAGATAAAGAATGGCTGAACAGGAATATGCAGAGAGAGATGCAATCAGACATAGCCTTAAAGTAGGGTAAAGCCTAGGAAAGCAATTATCATATTATATAATAATCATCTGAATGGTTGCAGTCTTGAGCAGGTGTCACAGTTTAATTATCTTGGGAGTTATGTAACAGATACTGGTGATGTGCAGCATGAGATTAACAGACGAATAGGGATTGCTTCCGGGACTTTTAAGAACCTATGGAGAGTGTGGAGAAATAGGCATATACACCTAAGACGAAAATTATGCTATATAATAGTTTGGTTATTTCTAGGGTTAGTTATGGTAGTGAAACTTGGACACTTTGTAAAAAGATAACGGGAAACTTGATGCTTTTGATTCCAGATGCTTATGAAGTATTTTGGGCATTAAATAGTTCAACTTTGTAAGTAATGATGAGGTTAGGCGAAAGAGTCGGCAACCTCCTCTGAGTAATATATTGTGCAGAGAGAGATACCATTGGTTTGGCCATGTTGCCCATATGGATAATTATAGATTAGCGAATAGGATTATGAACAGTGTGCCTAAAGGCCTTATAAAGAGGGGAAGTCCTAAGATGAGGTGGGCAGATAATGTCAAACAGGACCTTGTTAGAATTGTTGTGCAGTGGCCAGATGCAGCAGATGTAACTCAGGACAGACATGCTTGGAGAACTAAACTGCACAGTCTGGTTGGACCTCCATAGCCCATGGCTGTTTGAGGAGGAGGAGGAAGAGGATAATTACTGTGCAAACAAGGAGGGTGGGTGGACATGTGTGATATCATCAGTGGCAGAAATTGTCTGTTTCCCTGTGGTTCTGCAGCTACTTGAATGATCAGTCCAAAATTTGGTGGGGTGGTCTCACATAGTTCTAGTTATGTTGGGGTAGCAGATTTGGATCCTAGCTGCCATGGGTCAGGAGAGATCCCTCAAAAAGTGTCCAAAATTTCTGGAGGCACTGATGTCACCTACCTTGTGAATGGGGTAGTAGGTTGTCGATGACAGTTGTGACTAGGTAGTAGGTTAACAGTGGAAAGATGCAAATGAACTTATCAAAGGAAAGAGTTATGGACATACATTTTGCATCACATATTTGTTAGGGGTTTACCTTGTATTTGTGCATCCTTTGAAGAAATAAAGTATAAAATTATGAAAATATTAAAAAATGTGTGTTTAAAAGTGAGTTTTAGTGATAAAAAAAGTTTTTGAAAGAACTTAGCTTTCAGTCAGTAATTAGCCAAAAGAGTTTTTAACTCATACTCACTAAAATGGTAAAAATAGATGTCTTGCAGGGACTCTGCGGGAGTGAAGGGTCAGGATCACCATTTTGGTGACAGTGCCTTCCCGGCAGGGCCAGTTTTGAGAGCACGATGAAGAAAGGCGACAAGAGTCGTCCTGGCACGGCGATCGTGTTCGAACACTATTGGCCGAGACACCCTAATGTCCCCCGAAGGACACGTGACATCATCTGGCGGATGGTTCAAACGGGACTTGCGTGCGGACCACGAAACTGTCCAGATGTTAGACTGTTCGTTTGCAGCTCATTTAAGTTGTCTGTATCTAGCGATGGAACCACTGAGGCTCGTTATAGCCTGTGTTGAATTTGGCCAGTGACTGCACCAGGTGGGCAGTCACTGTATATATATATAATTAAATGTAAATAAATGTACATAGTTGAAATACATGAGTTTGTGTATTCACCCACCTGAGTGATTATCCTGACAAGATAAGGACAAGTACCCTTCTCCAAAAGCTCTCACACACGCACACAGGTAGAAAAAGAACTCAGCCCAGACAGGCAGAGCAGAGTGCCGTCTACATGTCTATTCCTGAGTTAGTTTTCGTTTGAAATCTAAACTACCAGAGCTGCTAATTATTACAGCTTCAATAACTTTTTAACTACTAACAAATACTGATTAAAAAAGTTTTTGATTTAAATCATATTATATTGTCTTTTTTAATAAATATTAATTAAAGATAAAAAAGTTTTTGTTTTAAATCATATTATATTGCCTTTTTCAATAAAAGACACTTGGAAATTATCCAGCTTTAAATTTAGCTTTTCATGACAACACAGAATAGATATCTGAAAAGATTTGCAGCATAAAATACACTTAATGACACCATATCAATAAACAACAATATCTTACAAAAGGAAAGCAATAATAATCCTATGAATATACATCATATTATATATAAACAGCTCACCATAACAGGACCAGTAATGATATCCCCACAATCTTGACAAGCTTCACCATATTTAGACCAATAATCACTTTTACAAAAGAGGAGTCCATCCTTTTCAAAGTACCAATCTGTGAGAGATGCATCACATACAGAACATCTGCAATACAAAAAATAAAAATTAGAGTTGCCAAATTTTATACATTCATTCAAAAATTTCAACACATTTTCTATATGATGACTTCCATAAATACTGATTTAATTAAGATTCAAACACAGTGATAGTTATATAAAAAAATTCTAAGATCAACAATTTCACTGCTTTAATTGATATTTACTAAAAACCCAAAGGCCATCCCAGTGGGAGAGTGGTAGCATGCTTAACTACTAATTAACAGGACCTGGATTCAAGCCACAGATAAGGCAAAGATGTGTTATCTTTCTGCTGAGGTCTCGCACTCTTCACAGTTCTTTATGGTGTATTAAACTGAGAAGCTCCTATCAGACCTCTGTGGGAAGCAGCATCTTGTAAATAATAAATATTCCCTCAAGCAGCTGCTTGCCACAGAGGTCTGACAGAAGTCTGTCAGTTTAGACATAGTAGAAGGTCTGTGAGGATGGAAAGACCTCAGTAGAAAAATAACACAAACATCCATGCATTACCTGGGGCTTGAACCCAGGTCCCTTTGATCAGTAAGCTTCAGGAAGAATTTATTATTACTTATAATAACCAAAAATAATGCTATTACTATTTACATCACATGAAATACTCTTGTATGAGAGTCAAGAATTCCAGGTCACTACACATAGTAATGGTAGTTTCCTGAAAACATGATGTAATATTAAAACTATTATGGCTGACTTTCAATTAAAGAAGTCCCAGAAGTTTAAAACTATCATAGCTGACTTTTAGTTAAAAATTCCATGAGTGTAAATTCTCTGAAGTTGATCTATAGGTATTTATGGTAGTAATATTTCATGGAGTATAATTGGCACAGCCAATGACATTGAGGTAAGCAATAGTCACTCCTTTGACAACTGTTCAGGACATTCTGAAGAGAGATGCCCCTTACAGTAGACAATTGGAATGTCCAGTTTCCCAATGCAGAGCATTTCAGTGAGATATCCATGGCAAGAGAATAGCATTTAACAAACTTTATTTTCTAATTTAAAAACTAGTTAAAATATTTTAAAAAGTTAAAATCAAAAGGGTCACAATGTATTTCACTTTAGACAATGAATCCACAGCTTGTCACTGATTTCCTGAGTATTTAATCACTATTAAAGATATTTAAGTAATTGGATAAAGATGGGTGTAGAGGAAAAATTATCTTGAGCTAGGTGGAATGGGTCTGTAAATGGTAGTTAGGTAGTCACTGGAAGGAGAGCTATGCACCAATCCCCTGTGATGATGCATAGAACCGGCCAGGCCTAGCACCTAATGTCCGACCCCGCCTTCTCGTGGTGCAGACCGTTAGTACCTTTCAAAAGAGATACTCTCTTGTGGAAGTGAATGGAAGGGGAGGGCTGCCAGATTAGTGTGGCCTACTCATCTGGACAACTATGGCTAATTTTCTTTTTTTTCTACCCTGCTGAGGAGTGGTCAACCACACAGGGTCCTGGTGCTGACCATATAAACCCACTGGACTGGACAGATATATGTCTCTGAGCTTGATTATGGATCCTGATTTTGCCGCACTGGTGGGTTTCTGTGGAGGGAAAATCTTCCGTTGTGTTTTCTGTTTGTGGGTTGACAGCCCCGAGTGAATAGATTCACAGGATATGTTTATCAGCTGGTGGATAATCCTGAGCAGAGGTCATCGCAAGCACCTGAACTCTTTGCTTCTATTGGCATCGTCAAATTCTACATTGGAGGAAGTCTTCCAGTGTACATGGCTTCAGCCTTTAGTGGTGGGGGAACGGTTCTTTGCCCCATGTCTGCGATTGTCAGCATTCCCTCTCTCAATAAACATAGTTTCTTTAAACATCCTACTAACCATTTTCTCTCCATAGGTAGTTGGAATGTGAGGACTCTGCACAGAGCTTTTTCTCTTGATGTCCTCACACAGGAATTCTACCATTATAATTTAGATATTCTCGGCTTGCAAGAGACCAGATGGACAGATAAAGGTCAGATTCTTAAAAATAATCTTAAATTTCTCTTTTCAGGGAGGGACGACAATAAGCATCACCAAGGTGTGGGTCTGCTTCTCAGCAGACACGCTAGTGATGCTCTTCTAGGATATGAGTGCATTAATGAAAGGTTTCTTACAGCAAAATTTCAGACAAGCGTTAAAGACCTGAATGTTATCTGCTGTTATGCCCCCACTGAGGATGCTGATGAGGATGAGAAGGATAGGTTTTATGAACAACTTCAGGATATTTTGAATTCTGTCAAGAAAGGAGATATTACCCTTGTTCTTGGTGACTTCAATGTCAAAGTTGGTACTGACTCTGACCTTTGGGGAGGGGTGATTGGCCCTTTTGGTATTGGTAGCTGCAATGGCAATGGGCAACGTCTTCTACAGGTAAGTAAACTCAATGGTTTCAGAATAACTAACACATATTACAAACACCACGACATACATAAGTACACATGGGTTTCACCTGATGGGCTGCATAGGAATATGATTGATTATATATTAATTAACAGCAAATGGGCTAGTTCTGTTAGAAATACCAGGGCATATAGGGGAGCTGAAATTGGATCTGACCATTACCTTGTTAAAGGTGTCTTGCAACTTAAACTTAAAAGGTGTTGTGCTAGGGTTAAAAAATTTGCTTTCAATACTGAAGCTCTGAAAGACCCAGTTATAGCCAAAGCTTACCATGATAGGTTACTTAGTCATTATGACAGTCATGGTTTGCTTACTACTGAAGTTGAGAAGAATGGGATCATTTTAAACAGGCTTTTTTGGACACTAACAGTACTCTTTTAGGAAAAAAGGAGCAGAAGAGGCAAAATTATCTGAGTGATAAGGCACTTGAGCTTATTTCGGAAAGAAAGAACTGCAGAAATGCCCTTAATCAATACCCTACTAGTCCTAATAGAAAGCATTACAAAGAACTTAATAAACGTGTAAAAGATCAGTTAGCTGCTGATAAGAATCTTTGGCTTGATGGTTTGGCTGACAAAGCCGAGGAAGCAGTTAGACAGCACAACAGCAGAGAGCTGTACCAGATAGTTAATGTTTTGTGTGGTAGAAAACGGACAGGTATGCAGGGATTGAAGGATAAACAAGGTAAGGTTATAGAAGGTGAGGATTCTGTCATGGCTAGGTGGGCTGAGCATTTCAGTGATATTCTAAACAATGCGGTTAGTTCTATTCCCATTGTTTGCAATGATGATAGATGCATTGGTGGCTTTAATGTTGGCCCTATAACACAATCTGAAGTTATTTTGGCTGTTTCTAAACTTAAACTTCATAAATCCCCAGGGGTAGATGAAATTACTACAGAAATGCTTAGAGCTGGAAATGTTTTGGTTACCACTTGGATGACTGAAATTCTGAATATCTTTTATGATAAAGGCATGGTTCCTAAGGATTTTACCAGAGCTATTGTTATCCCTATTTTCAAAAAAGGTGATCGCAGTTCTTGTGATAACTATAGGGGTATTAGCCTACTCTCTGTTCCAGGTAAAGTTTTTTCCATGATTGTGCTTAATAGAATTAAGAATCTGGTTGACCGTCAATTGTGTGATGAGCAATGTGGATTCAGAAGTGGTAGGGGATGTGTGGATCAGATATTTTCACTTAGGCAGATTCTTGAGAAATGTTTAGAGTTTCAGAAACCTTTTGTTGCTAGCTTTGTTGATTTCAAAAAGGCTTTCGACTCTGTTGATCGTCATAATTTGTGGTTGATTGTGAAATCATATGGTATACCTGACAAGTTAGTTAACATAATGAAAGCTCTCTATAATAACACTGAGTCATGTGTGAGAGTTGGTAAGGCTTGTAGCAATTGGTTTAGCATTACTTCTGGTGTTCGACAAGGGTGCATTTTGTCTCCTTTTCTCTTTAGTTTGGTTATTGATTATGTTATGCGAAATTCACTTCAAGGGAAAGATTTTGGCCTTAAATGGGCTGGAGATAGGAAAATTTCTGATTTAGATTATGCTGATGATTTAGCCCTTTTGGCAAATGATGTTGATGAGATGAACTCTTTCATTCGAGCTGTTGATGAGACTGGTAGTAGAGTAGGTTTGGTTATAAACAGAGAGAAAACTAAAGTGATGAAAATTGGTCAGGCAGGCTGTGATTCAGTTAATCTGAATGGTTGCAGTCTTGAGCAGGTGTCACAGTTTAATTATCTTGGGAGCTACGTAACAGATAACGGTGATGTGCGGCATGAGATTAACAGACGAATAGGGATTGCTGCCGGGACTTTTAAGAATCTATGGACAGTGTGGAGAAATAGGCGTATACATCTAAAGACTAAAATTAGACTGTATAATAGTTTGGTTCTTTCTAGGGTTAGTTATGGTAGTGAAACTTGGACACTTTGTAAACAGGATAACAGGAAACTAGATGCTTTTGATTCCAGATGCTTACACAGTATCTTGGGCATTAGGTGGTTCAACTTTGTAACTAATGATGAGGTTAGGCAAAGGAGTTTGCAACCTCCTTTAAGCAGCATATTGTGCAGAGAGAGACTCCGTTGGTTTGGCCATGTTGCCCGTATGAATAATTATAGATTGGCGAATAGGGTTATGAACAGTGTGCCTAAAGGCCTCAGAAGGAAGGGGAGACCTAGGATGCGGTGGGTAGACAATGTCAAACAGGACCTTGTTAGAATTGGTGTGCAGTGGCCAGATGCAGTAGATGTAGCTCAGGACAGACTTGCTTGGAGAACTAAATTGCACGGTCTGGATGGACCTCCGTAGCCCATGGCTGCTTGAGGATGATGATGATGAAAGATTACAATCTTTTCCCCTTTAAAGTAAAGTGCCCAATGAATGGCTAATATTATAGCAGTTAGTTCTGTTATAATTATTGGATTTAATTAGTTTAAATTGAAATTCATAATTTGTTATTGGGCAATAATATGCTCCAGATGAATTGTTGTTTTCAGCATTCACTGAACCATCCGTGTATATGTGTATAAAATCTTTGTATTGTTCTTCAATGTAAAGTTCCGCCAAATTTTTTAGGTTCCAAAATAGGGAAACAAAACTTCCAAAAAGGAGCCAAAATTTGTTTGTCACCACTAAGATTATTTTGTATAATATGTTTTAATTGTTCTTTATCGTTAAATAGGTTTATAATGTTATCATTAAAATTTTCATTTATTTTATCAATGATTGGATGATCATTGTTAATACTATTCTAAATAAACGATTATGTTAAAGATATTTTTTTTTTCCAATGGAGGTATGGATGTTTCTGCATAAATATTTAATTTATTTGTATTTTGTAATAAACCTAAACAGAATTTTAAAATTTTTATTTGTATATTTTCTAAAGTTTTATAATTTTTTTTTGTTAAATAATATATCAGTTCAATTCCATAAGTAAATTTGGATAGAATAATAGAATTGTATAATAATAGTAGGTTTTTTTGATTACATCCCCATTTTGAGTTGCCAAGAAATCTTAGAAAATGATAAAGCTTGGTTGCTTTGTTTTTAGCTTCTGTAATAAATTTATTCCAGTTCAATTTTGAGTCAAAGTGAATTCCTAGATATTTAAAATGATTTACGATATTTATATTTTTTTCATTTATTTTAATTATGAAATCTTCTGGTAGTTTTCTATTAGGGTGAAAGTATGAAATGACAGTTTTTTCATTTGAAATTTTTAGATTCCAATTTTCACAGTAATTGTTTACTTTTTTAATTGTGTCTTGCATTCTTTTTTGTATTACATCTATATTTTCATGGAATGTCCAGAAGATTAAATCATCTGCATATGTTCCAAATTTTATTTCTGGTTTAAAAATTTTCTGAATATCATTTAGGTATAGGTTAAAAAGAAGCGGGGATAATATATCTCCTTGTACAAGACCATTTAGAAATTTATTTGATGTAGAAGTATTATTTCCTAATTTTACTTTATAAGATCTCTTTCTAATAAAATGTAAAAGAAAATTATAAATGTTACCACATATTTTTAATTTCCTAATTTTATATAAAAGTGCATTGTGATCTATCGAATCAAAGGTCTTCTCAAGATCAATTATGACAACTACCAAAAATATTTTCTTTTTTTTTGTAAATTCAACATCAGAAATGAAGTTTAACAGAAGATCCTTGGTTGACCTTCCAGGCCGGAAGCCAAACACATTCCTGTGAAAAATGCGTTCATGTTCAAAAAACCAGTTCATTCTGTTTACAATCATTCTTTCGAATAACTTGAATAAATTTGATTTGACAGATTGGTCGATATGATTCTAGTATTTCATATGGTTTATTAGATTTTTTTACAAATATCATGTAATTTTCTAGCCAAATTGTTGGATAATTATTAGTTGTCCAGAAATTGTTAAATTCTTTTAGTAGTTTTTTTATATATTTAATTGGTAGATTTTTTATTAAATTATTTGAAATTTGATCTGGTATTACAGCTGTATTCTTTTTTATTTTTTTTATAGCAAATATTAATTCATATAATGAAAATGGAAGATTTATAAAATCGGTTTTATTATTATAATATGTTTGATGGAAGATATTTGAGTCATTATATAATTTGTATAATTTATTGTTTGGTTTATAGTGTAATGTATTGAAAAATTTTGCTATTTGTTCTGTTGTTTCTTGGATTGTTAATTTATGTTTTAATGCATAGTTATATAAAGGGTTTATTGGTTCTGTTTCCTTTGTTAATTCTTTATATATAGACCATAAATTTTTTGTAGATGTTGTGGGGGATAGTTTTTCTGTAAATATTCTCCAGTTTTGTTTTAAATATTTTTGATTTTTTTATTGATAGCTGCTGATAGTCTATTAAAATTTTGGCATGCAATAAATGTTTTTGTTTGTTTCATATGTCTTTCTGCTTTTCTGCAGATTGCTATTAGTTTGTTTATAAATATAGTATGTATATTGTTTACTGGTATTTTTTTTGTTATTGTTGTGTTATTTTTTTTTATTATCCTGTATTTTATCAATTAGTGTAGTGTAATCCAAATTTTCATAATTAATGTTGTTTAAATCTTCCTTAAAACCTTTCCAATTAATGAAGTTTATTTTTGGTTTCCTGATAAAAGGATCATTATAGTAAATAAAAATAGGTCTATGGTCACTACCATAACTGTCTATTGAAATGGACCATTGTAATTCATTTTTTAATCTATTTGAGCATAGTGTTAGGTCAATGATTGAATTTATTTTTTCATTTTTCAAACAGGTGGGTGTGTTGTTATTAAGTATGTTTAAATTTAATTCTTCAATAAATTTTAATAAATATTTGCTTTTATGATCATTTTTATATGAAAACCAAACTTTATTATGTGTGTTTAGGTCTCCACATATTAAAATTTCTCCATTTAAATTTTCAACAATTTGTACATATGTTTTTGTATCTATTAAGATTCCTGGATTGTATATATTTATAATATTAACAATTATTTTTTTTATTTGAGTTTGAATTATTATTATTTCTAATTTTTCTTTTAATATTGGTATATTTAATTGTCTATGTATTATATCTTTATGTATATAAGTTGCAATACCTCTAGAATTATTACTATTTTTTTGTATATAAGTTATAAAATTACTAAATTTAGGTAAATTTGTTGTATTTATTTCTTGTATGCACATTATTTTTATTCTTTTTATGTTCAAAAAGTGTTTTAAGATATGTTTCTTACTTTCTATTCCACGACAGTTCCACTGAAGAATACTGAAATTGTCTACCATGGACCACTATTCAGTAAAGAAAGTAAGATGTCTTTTATCAGGTTCACCTCCGGGCATTGTGGGAGGATAATATCAAACAATTTGATGATTAGGCCTATGATTTGGCTCCTATTATTCCAATTGGAAGGTTCATTTGTCCCTCTATTATTTCCTTGCGTTGTAGGACAAATAGTAGCTTCCAAATTCTTTTCATCATTCATTTGTAGTTTGGAACTTTTATGAATTGAATTTTTAGCTCCAGTGATGTTTTTCTTTACTGTACTAGCATAGTTTCTTTGATTTACATTATTCTGAGTTACGGAGATTCTGTTGTCAATGTCAGTAGATGTTGAAGGTAAGTTTGTTAGAGGTGGGAAGTTTTCTCTCACTTCTTCACAGAATCCCTGTGTAAAGTCCTCTCTCAGGTCCTCACATTCTTTGCTTTGAATCCTATCGGTGATCAAGGTCGAATCACTGGTTAAAACGTCACTTTTATTAAGAAAGTCTTTTATTTTGAAGTGGTTAATAATATCTGGGGATTGTTTGGCTTTTTTAAATGCTTGTTGCCAATTCAAACCCTCATTTAACTGGATCATTTTAGCTTTACATGCGATCAGTCTCACTGGACATCCAGCATATGTTGCAGGGTGTTGATCCCCGCAATTTGGGCATTTTAAGACATGAGCTTTACAAAATTTGTGATGATGGTGTTCTCCACAACGTTTGCATGTGAGCTTTCCTCTACAAGTGGATACTGCATGACCAAATGTGTAACATCTGAAGCACAAATTAGGTGAAGTTGTGTATGGTTTGACATTATGTCGTGAAAATCCAAGAAAAAAGTGAGTGGGAAGTATATCTCCTTCAAATTCCAGAATTATCTTATTGATCGGATTACAACAAGTTTCCTTTTTTTTTAATCAAATTGGTCATAGTGCATCATGCGTTTCATGATTAAAATGTTTTGGTCATATAAGAGATCGAGTATTAAGTCATCATCAAAATGTGTGGGCACTCCAATAATTGTTCCTAGTACTGATTTCTTAAAATCGGGAAGTTCCACTTTAACAGGAATTGATAAAATTTCTTTCAGGTCGAGAATTTTTTTATACTGATCTTTTGAATTGGGAAAAATTAGTAATCTTCCGCGTGAGATGAATTTCCCTCCGATTCGATCATTTAATAGTTTATAAAAAAAGGATGAGAATTTCTGAATGTCTAGTGCACTTAATTTGGTGTTAATCCCACTAATGACCAAAGATAATTCCTCTTTATCGTTTAAAGCTTTTTGAATGATGTCAGGAAATTTTGTATTCTCTGAATCAATTTTAGTTATAATAGTAACGTTCTTAGATATTTCCTCTTTTTTTCAGAGTTTAATGTTTTATTAAGAAATGGTAACTTAGAATTTTTCTTTAGATCATGATCATTTTCCTTGTTAACAAATGGATTTACCTGAGTAATAGAATGAGTGAAGATGAGTGTAGTGGAAAAACTGTCTTGAATCAGGAGGGATCTGAACACAAGACTATCTGATGACATCAGGAGATCATGAGTTTCTACTTAAGATTTGTTTCACTTCTGCTTTATTGATTTTATTCCTGTAGATCTTTCAGAGTTATGCTACATCACTGATTGTGGCAATGGTTGGCTTATAAATTGTTAATTTTTATTTCTATTGATTTCACTCTTATATATTTAAATGTTGTTATTGATCTTTTGGAGTCATGATACATCGATGGTTATGACGTTGGCAGCAACAACGTTTTACTGTAGATAATTTTTCTCATCAAATTAGTATATATAAGTCAAAAAAAACGATCTTTAATCATTTCTTGAAGATGAATAACATCTTGGATATGGAAGCAAAAAACCTTGGCATGGAAACTGGCCTACAGTTGAAAGGGCAATTTTGTCGAGGATGTTATAACTCACTCCCCCCTCCCCTCCTTCAGTATCTTGGACATGCCACTCTCGGGATACTGGCAATTTTTTGTCTTGGTGCACTAATTTTTTTGGCACTTAGTCAACATCCCCAAAATTCAACCTTAAAAGAAAACAATGATAATGTCTAATAAAACAAGCAGTAAAAAAATCATTCTCCCATTTCATAAATAGGCAGAAAATCCCATTGTGAGCAATCCAAGTCACCTGGTATAACACAGACCGATGCTTTAAAATAAATCACAATGAAATAAATCATTAAAAGAAATGAAAATCAGGTTTCAGGTAAATATTATATTATTCAGGAAGACATTTTCTTTTGATTAATATATATAATTGAACTGTTTTTATTCATCTAGTTTTTTCAAACTTTAGCCTTAATTGCATAGTCTGATCTATTTTTTCTTCTTATTTCACAATGGAAAAGCCTTATTAAAAAATCAATATGTTTGTAAAATTAGTTTACTTTTTTTTTATTTTCATAAAATTCAGAATTCTTTTAAATTTGGTATATAACATGATCTATTTCGGTTGATTGGTTGGTTGTTAAAAACAATTTAAACTTCACTCAGCCCAACTGGTGAAAAGTCTATTTTTCTCAAAGCATCTGTACATTACAAAATCATACAAAAGTACATACAAAAACCTCACAAATCCATACACGATAGGGATCCTACCAGACTATGGAATTTTCCTCTCCAGATATGTCTGTCCTGAGCTACAGCTGCTGCATTTGGCCACTCTAGGCCAATTCTAGCAAGGTCCTGTTTGACATTGTCTGCCCATCGCATCCTAGGTCTCCCCCTTTTTCTGATACCCTTAGGTACACTGTTCATAATCCTCTTTGCTAATCTGCAGCTATGCAAACAGGCAACATGGCCAAACCAATGCAGTCTCTCTCTGCACAATATGCTGCTCAAAGGAGGTTGATGACTCCTTCTAACCTCATCATTACTTACAAAGTCAAACCACCTAATGCCCATGATACTGCATAAGCATCTAGAATCATAGGCATCAAGTTTCTTGTTATTCTGCTTAAAAAAGGTCCATGTTTCACTAACATAACTAATTTTAGAAAGAACCAAACTATTATACATGTCTGTTATCATACAAACTGTCATACATTTAAGTCTTTAGGTGTATATGCACATTTTTCCACACTCTACATTGAGTCTTAAAAGCCCCAGTCGCAATTCCTATTCTTCTATTTATCTCATGCTGCACATCACCAGTATCTGCTACATAACTCCCAAGATAATTAAACTGAGACACTTCCTCAAAGGTACAACCCACTCAAAGCAACTGAAGCACCATCTGCGTGAACAATTTTCATCACTTTAATGTTTTTTGGTTTATCACCAAACTTACTCTATTGTAGTCTCCTAACGAAATAATTCATCTCATTAACATCATTAGCCAAACAAGGTCAAATATCTGCATAATTTAAATCAGAAATTTTGAAATCTCTAGACCATTTATAAGGCCAAATCTTTCCCTTGAAGTGAATTTTGCATAATGTAATCAATAAAACCAAACTAAAGAGGAAAGGAGACAAATTGAACCCTTGTCAAACACCAAAAGCAATGCTAAACCAACTGCTACAAGCTTTACCAACTCTGACACAACATTGTGTTATTATAAAGAGCTTTCATTATGCTAACTAACTTGTCAGGTATTCTATATGATTTAAAGATCAACCACAAATTATGTTGAACAACAGAGTTGAAAGCCTTTTTGAAATCTATAAAGCTAGGAACCACAGGTTTCTGAAACTCTAAACATTTCTCAAGAATCTGCCAAAGTGAAAATATTTGATCTATACATCCCCTGACACTTCTGAACTGCACTGTTCATCATACAGTTGTCCATCAACCAAATTCTTAATTCTGTTAAGTATAATCATACAAAGAACTTTACCTGGAACAGAAGGTATATAATTCCCCTATAATAATCACAAGAACTATACTCACCTTTTTTAAAAATAGGGATAATAACATTCTAGTAAAATACACCTTAGGAACAACACCTTTTATCATAAAAAAATATTCAAAATTTTAGTCAGCGATGTGACAAGTGTTCCCAGCTCTAAGCATTTCAGTGGTGATTTCATACACCCCTGGGGATTTATGCAGGTTTAATTAGAGATAGCCAAACGACTTCAAATTGTGATATACGGATGAACATTAAAGCTAGTAATGCATCTATCCTCATTACAAATAATGGGAGTAAAAAGAATCACATTGTTTAGACCATCTCTGAAATGCTCAGCCCACCTAGCCATCACAGAATCCTCACCTTCAACCACTTTACCATGTTTATCTCCCAATCCCTTTACACCAGTCTGTTTCTTCCCACATAAAAGAGGGGCAGGAATGACTCAATCAGTAATGTGATAAGCTCGCAATCCCCAGTTCCCAGGTGCGCCAGTATTGAGATTTATCTCCACAAAGCTCCCCAGCCTGCCCACGATCAGTAGGGGACAACAATGGGCTTAGAAAGGACACATCTGTCGGATGAGACATTAAGCTGTGGTTCCAGGTGCAGGGCAGCCATATCCTGTGCATGCTAAAGAACATGGTGGATGGCCTTAACGGAAGGCTATCATCTGTCTCCCAACAGCTGTTCCTGTGGGTCCCCTCCCCCAACTTTCCCTGAGCTTTTGGCATCCTTGTGACCTGGCCATTTAGCCCATTGTGTGGAAAAAAGTGCTACTCAGAGGTAAAATAACCCAACCCACACAAAACAATGATTAACTATCTGGTAAAATCCTTTGCTGTTGTGCTATCTAACTACTTCTCTGCTTTGTCAGCCAAGTTATCAAGCCAAAGATTCTTATCAGCTGTTAACCAATCCTTTACATATTTATTAAGTTCAATATAATGCCATCTGTTAGGACTAGTACGGTGTTGATTCAAATTATTCCTGCACTTTCTTCTTTCAGAAATAAGTTCCATGGCCTTATCACTCAAATAATTTTGTTACCTCTGTTCCTTTTTATCTAAAAGAGTACTGTTGGTTTCAAGAAAAGTCTGTTCATTCATTCTTTTCCATTCTTTCTCCACTTCAACAGTAGGCAAACCCAAATTATCAAAGTGACTAAGTAGCCTATCATGGTATGTCTTGGCTATATCTGGATCTTTCAGACCTTCAATGTAAAATTACTTAGCACAACATTTCTTAAGCTTCAGTTAAAAGACACTTTTGATCAGGTAATGGTCAGATGCAATTTTAGCTCCCCTGTATGATCTGGTATTCCCAACTGAACTAGCCCAATTGCTGTGAATTAAAATATATCCTATTCCTGCGCGACCCATCAGATGAAACTCATGTTTATTTATAAATGTCCTGGTGTTTGTAGCACATGTTAGTTTTTTTTTTTTTCAAACCGTTAAGTTCACTTATCTATAGGAGACATTCCTCATTGCCATTGGAACAACAAACACCAAAGGGATCAAACAACTCTGCCAAAAGGTCAGAGTGACTACCAACTTTAACATTGAAGTCATCTCACACAAGAGAAATATCTCCTTTCTTGACAGAATTAAAAATAAATTGAAGTGGTCTGTAAAACTTCTCATTATCATCAGAGTCCACCATGAGGGTTGGGTTGGGTTGTTTTACCTCTGAGCGGCACTTTTTTGCACACCATGGGCTAAATGGCCAGGTCACAAGGACCCCGAAGGCTCAGAGAAGGTTGGGGGAGGGGACCCACTGGAACAGCTGTTGGGAGACAGATGGTAGCCTCCCGTCAAGGCCATGGGTATGGCTCTCCCGCACACGGGGCCACGGCTTAACGTCCCATCCGACGGACGGCGGCCTTTCCAAGCCCATCGGTGTCCCCTACTGACCGTGGGCAGGGCGGGGAATTTTGTGGAGCCACCATGAGGGCAGAACAACAGATGACATTCAAAGTCTTTAATTTTTACTTTTAATTTAGCTGCAATTTCTTGCAGTTAAATTAAATAAAAAATAAATCATTGACTGCATTAATAAATAAATTATTAATACAGTCACATTCTAGAAGGGCATCACTGGCCTGTCTGCTGAGAAGCAAACCTACACCTAGAAGACACTTTCCATCCTCCCTCCCTGAAAAGAAAAATTTAATGTTATTTTTAAGTATTTCACCTTTACCTGTCCATCTGATCCATTGCAAGCCTAGAATATCCAGGTTTATAATGCTGGAATTCTTGTGTGAGGGCATCAAGAGAATAATCTCTATGCAAACAGCTTCATAATTCCACATACCAGCATGGAGAAAATGATTAGAAGGATTTTTAAAGACACTAGTTTTATTGAAAGAGGTAGGGGAACCAATATCAAATAGCCCCCTAATCACAGGTATGGGGCAAAGACCCATTCTTCCACTGCTAAAGGCTGTAGTCACCCATATTAGTGGCAACTTCAGGCACCACCTTTTCAAGAACCAGAATCTAGACAGAAACTGACCTGCCTGAGACATTACTCCAGTGTACGATTGGTGATGCCCAACTAGCTAAGTGAGGGTTCAGGTAGTGATGGCATCTGATCAGGATTATCCACCAGATGATTTAAGGCATCCTGTGCCTCTGTTCACTTAGAGCTGGCAATCTACAAGCAAACAAAAAAACACAATAACAGATTTTCCCTCAACTGATACCTACCAGTGCAGCAAGTTCGGATCCATAATATAGCCTCTGGATGTAAAACAGTTTTTCAGGATGGACCCTGGTAGGGGTTAAGGCATGTCTAGGTGCCTGAGCTAGAGCTTTCATAAAATCTAATCTCAACACTGATTTTTTTTTTTATACAAAAATAAAATGCAGGCAATGATAGCTACATTAAAAATTGCTTAAAGATTTGCCATGGACCAGCTTCAAGTAGGGCTATGCAATGAGCAACTGCATGACACTGATTAGTTTCTCTAAAGAAATATGGGAATTCCGAATCAGATTTTTGAATAATGACAAAACTGTTCCAATTAGCAATCTTTTTCCACTTTCAGCTCTATTTCGCGCAACTGTGCACTTTTACTAGTATATATCATGATAATTGCTGTCATTCCTTTCATTGGACACCATACCTAGGACCAGATATGGATAAATGAAAATCAGCAAAATAAATGTCCCTTCAGCTTTCTGAAACTGAACTGTTTAATAAATATTCCCTTTTCCATTTACTGAAATTGGGACATTTCTTCTCAAAAGAATAGGGTTGGGTGGTTCTATCTCTGAGTGGCATTTTTTGCTCACAATGGGCTAAATTGGCCAGGTCAAAAGGACCCTTAGAGCTCAAAGGTTGGGGGAAAAGACCCACTGGACAACTGTTGGGAAACAGATGGTAACCTTCTATCAAGGCCATCAAGCATGTTCTTTAACATGCACAGGTTATGACTCTCCTACACACAGGGCCACAGCTTAACATCCCATCCAATGGATGGCAGCATTTCTAATCCCATCAGTGTCACCTACTGACAGAGGGCTTTACATTTCCTTAACCAGTTTTACTTTATTTACGTGATAATTATCATTTTGGGGTCTTTTATTTTAGTTGATTCATCATTTCTCCTCTCCCAGACTGTTAGAGGAGTTGCATATGCACAACTCTGCTATTTGATTGACAGCTGAGAATGCATGTGGAAGAACACGCTCCTCTTGGTAGAGTTTTTTGTGAAGAACACGCTCCTCTTGGTAGGAGTTGTTGGTAGAGTAGCACCACTGTGAGAAGTTTAGTTTTGTAAAGAGTTTCTTTTGTGGTGAAAGGGATTTTTGGTGAGTCTGTAATTTGAAATAAATATTTGTTTTATGAAATAGTTTTGACTTTTTATTTTTTTTTCTCTTGAGCAGAGTTTGGTTAAGGTTAATGTTGACAATCGTTAAGTTCTTTTCTTCAGTAACGCAATTAATAAAAAGAACCCTTATTTATTTTAATAAGGGTTCTTTTACTGGATAGCTGAGGCACCAGGCAAGATAAATTGCCTGGTGCCTCAGATATCCAGTAACCTAATAACATACTTTTTGGAGCATTATACTATGGTTGGTTGGTTGTTTTACCTCTGAGAAGCACTTTTTTGCACACAATAGGCTAAATGACCAGTCACAAGGACCCCGAAGGCTCAGAGGTTGGGGGAGGGGACCCACTGTAACGGCTGTTGGGAGACAGATGGTAGCCTCCTGCCAAGGCCATCCAGTGTGTTCTTTAATGTGCACAGGGTATGGCTCTCCCTGCACATAAGGCCATGGCTTAACGTTCCATCTGACAGACGGCAACCTTTTCAAGTGCATTGGTGTCTCCTACTGCCTGTGGGCAGGGCAGAGATTTTGCGGAGATAAATCTCAACACTGACCCAGCTGTGACTCGAACCTGAGACTGCAGATTACAAGTCTGACACGCTACCGACTGAGCCACCCCCGCCCCCCATTACACTATGGAGAGAACATATTTAGGAACTGATGTGGAATTCAGGTTAAACTTTGCAACAATAGAAAAAAACTTGACTTAAAAATTACAAATTCTGAATGCTAGTTATTAAATTACTTCAATTGAAAATAGTACTAAAACTAAGTCCTACCATTTGAAAACATAGTAAACTAAGTCCTATCATTTGAAAATCAAATTTTCTGTTATAATGTTCTAATCAGATGTCTCCAAAAGTAGCTACCATTTTAAGTCACGTATGCCTAATGATTTAATTTTCAATCAAACTTCAAAAAATTGTTCTTTTTAATTACAGTATATATTTGAGTAGTAATATAAATAATTCTAGAAGAAATGAAATTGATATCCCCTTGAGAAAAGTCAGAATTGACTGAATCACTGAGTAAATGAAATAGGTAAAAAAAAAATTAGTTTTCTGGTTCAACATGATAATATCCATATGATTAGTATCCATATTTGAGAAAGTATTTTGAGAATGCTTATCTATCCTTCAAAACTATATTTCATCAACAAAACAAAATGTAAAAAACACTTCGGTACTTTCTGAATGCAGTATAAGTATCTATCTGTACAGCCTAACAAGAAGTGCACACTAAAAGTTTAAAACAAAACCAGATATTTGCCTATTGATATCACACTCCTATAATGGTTGTGGATTGATATCACGCTCCTGTGATGTTGTAGAACACGTGATAAAAGGAATGTCAATTTTTCTCTTCTTATTCTTTTCATAAAAGGTATCTTTATATATATATATAAAAAGAGTAAAAAGTAATACTAAGTGGAAAAAAGATCAGAAACATGCCACAGTATTCTAACCATTAGTTCAATGGTTAGAATACTATGGCATGTTTCTGGAGAGATGTGGGTTCGAATCCCATATGTCAGCGACATTTTTTCCACAAAACATTGATCAGTAGATAAAAATAATTTAGAAATTCTAAAAGAGTTTTTAATCACTAACTAAATTGAAATGAAACAAAAACAGAGATGGCTACATTTTTGTGAAAATCACTGAAATCCTCCACTAAAAAAAATGTTTCCTTGGCATCTGACACCGTTTTATTGAGAACACATATTGATGTATTTTTAACCTTTGGACAGTGGCTCGGTTTCTCGGCGAACTCTCTGCTGTAGCGGCACATTTCCCACCAAATTCTTGCAGAGGGGTAGGAAGAGGCGAGGCACCACTCCCAGTTTCCAAAAGGCCCTCTCCATTAGTTAATCCTCTTAAGTGCTCCCACCTTGGTTGCTTCTGAGCATACCGTGTCATGAGTGTTGCTTCTTGTGGTAATTAAAATAATTGTAATCACAGCTAATTGCATAAAATTTAATATTTTCACAATAACGCTGTTATACATCAAAAACACAGATAATGACTTACTTCCAAGCCAAGAGGAGTGCTTAACATTATATGATTTAACAGAAATGTTGCCCTAGTGGCTTACCTATTATGAACATAAATGCTATTATACATTATATTATATATTGTAAAGAACACTATAAGGATATTATTAAATGTATCCAGTTACAGCATTAGCTCAAACAGTAATAGAAAATGACATGAAAATTGGTGAAATTACCATATTTGACGGCATATAGGACGCACTGGCGTATAAGACGCACCCCCTTTCTTAGACACATTTTTAAGGAAAATTTTTTCCACATTGTTTCATGAATTTTCATAAAGATTTACTCTACTCATTTTATAGTTATTTATGTATACAAAAAATGTAACTAGGAAATATTGTAGTTAGGTACCTTTTAATGTTCATCCTCAAAACCCAGAAATTCATCTCCAGAGCTAAATGAAGAACGACTTGAAGCCTCTTTTTCAGAAACTGAGTCTTCGTATAACAAATCATCCTCTGTGCCATTAAGTGAGTTACTAATACCACATTTCTTAAATTACTTTACAACTGTCTCATGTTTCACAGCATTCCATGAAGTTTTGACCCATTCGCAAATCTGCAAAGCTAGGCCTCTTCCTTCTTCCTGATGGTGTCACTTCAAAATCTGTAGACTGCATCCAACTGTTCCATTTCTCCTTCACGAATCCTTTAAATGGTTTATTAACGCAGACATCTAAAGGTTGAAGCTGGCTCGTTAGTCCACCTGGAATTACAGCTAACTGAGTTTTCAGTTGGTTGATTTTATTTTTTACAGTTTCTGTTCTATGACTCCGAAACTGATCCCATACTAGCAAGGCAGGTTTCTTAAACAGTCCACCAGGATGCCTAGACCACACATTGTCTATCCACAACTTCATCCCCCCCTTCATCCATCCAGCCCTTAGGATGAACGTGCACAAACACACCTTTAGGCAGTTTTTCCTTGGGCAAGGTTTTCCTTTTGAAAATCAAAAGAGGCAGCAATTTTGTTCCATTGGCACAACAAGACAATACGACTGTGTAATGCGTTTTCTCATGTCCACAAGTTTTAACAATAACACTTCTTGGACCTTTGGAATCTACTGTTTCGTTTGAGGGTACATCGAACATCAGTGGGACCTCATCCATGTTTCCTATTTTGTGAAAGTTCAAAATTTCCTCTTTTTCTTGCATTAATGACAAATTTATGAAACTCGATAATCTTGTCTTCATATTCTGTTGGCATCTTTTGTTCTATTTTTGTTTTAGTCCGCATACATAAGTCATTTCTCTTCATGACCATGACGCTGATCCTGTAAAATCAGCGATGCCTCTGTTAGTAGCTATCACTCTTGCTTGTTGAATAGCCATTTTTGTGGAAACTGAAAATCCCGAGCTTTGGTGGTCTAATATCCAAGTTTTTAATTCTTCTTCTAGTTCCAGCCATTTTGCAATTCCATGTCACAGATTATGTTTACTACGCATAGCATTTTTTAGGTCTTCTTCTTGTCTTCTCCAAGTTCTTATCTTTTCTGTTGGCGGTGATCCGAAATTCCTCTCTGCTGCCCTGTTTCCATGTTCTTTTGCATACTCAATCACTCGTAGCTTGAATGCAATATCATAGCAGAACCTGCGTTGTTTTTGAGCCATGTTTCGCAGCAAAAACATGAGAAAGCTTCTTCGGTACTAAAAGTTTTTCAAAAAAATATGCCGGTGAAATGTGATCACACATGCACACATTGGATGAATCGTAACCTTGAGATGTCAGTGAATCTGAACTTTATTTTACTGGAATGCTCCCTCTGTCAGTAGTGAAGCATAAAATATATCATGCAACTTATTATTTTTACAGAACAGAAAAAAATATGGAAACGATTGACAAAATGCAAAAGAATACTTATATATGCATAATGATATAAACCAAAAGTTTTAGACTGGAATTTCAACGCATAATTTTGATTACCGCCGCATAAGATGTACCCCATATTTTAGGCATATTTTGAGGGGGGGAAAAGTGCATCCTATATGCTGGCAAATACGGTAATTTCAAACCCTTAATGGCCCCCAGAACAAAGTTTCAGCTGTAATATGCAGAAACTTGGATGATTCACGAGCATCTTGATACTGTATGCAACACGGAGATTCCACACCTCTCTTCAGTGTGGAACACTGACAACAGGAGACTGTTGCATCAGCGATTGAGAGTGCATACACATAACCATTAGGCTATGTCAGCTGCTTGTGGGATGAGAGACAACTACTTAACTGATAGTATCTATGATTACCATCACACGCCTGATGATGCCATGTGAATGAAGATGGTGAAATGTGTCACGTAGGCCGAAGGAGCTGGTTCTCTTTTTAAAAGTTATGTTTTGACGTCGGCCTTAGCTGTACTTTTAAATGTTCTTTTAATTGAGTTTTAAAGATTGTGATATTACCCAAGTATGGAGGATAGTGCTCACCTACTTATGTCATCTTGTATTAGCAAATAACATCGTAAATTCCGTTAAAAAAATTTTGTGTCTTCCATAAGAACATGAGTGTATCAAACTGAACTGTTTAGTAGTATCGAAATAATGGGCTACAGTTAAATAACAGCTACAGTTGACATCAACTGTGTATTGAAGAGGTAAAACTGCTCAAGTGCCCATTTTAATGAAGTTGTGCTGACTTGTGAAATGAATAGACAAGATCACCCTTTGCAACGATTTCAGTGGATAACATCGAAAGCAATGTTCCATCAGCTGTATCAATCAATGCAATTGTACCAGACTCGAGATTAACGGTAAATACATTTATATGAATCCTTTTTTTGCTCTAATTTACCTTTAGTTATAAAGGATTATTATGGAGTTAAGGGAGTATAATATAATGTGCAATAGCATTTATGTGCAGAATAGGTAAGCCACTAGGGCAACATTTCTGTTAAATCATATAATGTTAAGCACTCCTCTTGGCTTGGAAGTAAGTCACTATCTGTGTTTTTGATGTATAACAGCACTATCGTGAAAATATTAAATTTTATGCTTCTTGTGGTTCCTCAATAAGAGCTAATTGCATTACACAGATTATATACAGGAACTGGACAAAAAAAGGAAACATTTCCATGTTATCTCAATCATGTTCAAAGCTCAATAACTTCTTCAAAATTATTTTTAATGAAAAATAGGTCTAGAGATAAATTAAAATTTCAGTTAAATCTATTTAAATCTCGATTTTGCACAATATTAGTTTAGTATACCAAGAGTTATGAATGATAGAATATTTAACATGCTACGAAAAAAAAATGAACCCAAAATTTTACTGAAATATTAAAACAGGTTAAGATATTAGAGATCAAAGTTGTCTCTCTCCTGGTATTCTACTAGCATCAATTATTATCTCTAATTTTTAATCTGTTTTAATGTTCAAAAAAATTTTTGGGGTCAATATTTTGTAGCCTATTAAATATTCTAGAGTTCATTACCTCTTTGAATACTAAACAAATATTAATTAAAATCGAGATCTAGAAAAAGTTGATGAGATCTTTAATTTATCTTAGATATATTTTTCATTAAAAAGCATATTGAAGAGTCAATGAGCTCAGAATGTGATTTTCTACTGAGATAACATGAAACTGTTCCCATTTCTCTGTCCTGTACTTGTATTCAGACACATATGCAGGATTGAATTTCCAGGGGGGGGAGGAGGTTTTGCGAATAAAAGTAAAATATTCCATCAGACAACAGGAATTTTTTTTTTATGATATTCTGTACGGAATAAAATTCTGTAGTTTTGTTTTTCAATGCCGGACATACTATTTAAGTTAAAACAATTGTTTTGAATTTCAAAGCAAGTGGACAAGTTTGAGATTACATATAAGATGACTAAATTTTTGGGAGGGGGGAGGGGGCAGAATATTAAAGAAAAATTTCCAGTGTTGGGAAAAATAAGAATGGGATAGCATTTTTATGACAAACAACTGTATTTAAATGATGTTCCATTAATTAATTTAGAAGTATAGATTTAGTAATTGTCTCCATCATTTCCAAATTTCAATTAAAATCTGCAAAGTTTCATTTAATTTTTGGGGTCTAATCCATCTTGAATTTGTTTTCCTGTTAAATCTCTACAGTTTGGCATGATAAAGTACAAAATAATAACTCTAATGAAAGGGAAAACTATATATAATATAAACATTCGGGAAAAAACTAAACAGAATTGAGAAACAAGTAACCAAACTCAAAGACTGAACCTAAAAGCTCAGCTGTGGCTCCTCTCCATGCTTTCATTGTAACAAACTCTTTAGTTGGGGCCAATTGTCTACATCGTCGCAGCACTGCAAGGCGGTATGAAGTAACTCATCCTTCTACACCATCAGCAGCATGAGGAAACGCACCTGGATTTCCATTCCCCCATGAAGAGCTCCAAAAGTGTCCCAGCCGCTGAGCAGGCACGGAAATGTGTTGTGACAGATGCTGTCCCAGCTGCTGTGAAAGGTAAAGGCAACCAAAGTGGAACTCAATTAACTCACTAGAGCATTCTGTCAACTAGTGGATAAGTAGGAGGAGGTAAACTTAGCCAGCAGCAAATACATCTCCTGCACTGTGCAAATGGCAATTTATAGAAGGGAAAATGCTTTTTATTTTCTGATACATCAAGTTGAAGAATAATTTTTAAAAAAGGGCATTATGTAGGGGCTCTGAAATGTCTATTTTACATATATATATATAAAGTTAAATTTTAATTTTTTTTATGATACTAATAATGAAGTTTATTGTTTATGGTTGAATATGTAGCCTTCGTGAACCATATTTTCAAAGTCGTGGCAGTGTAAGGTTCATAGTTCTTTCTCTGCTGGATGGACTTCAAAATTAACCTGGCCATCCGAGTGAATTTCCATCCATGAACCTGGCATATTAAGAGTTAATTAATTATTTCTTTCACAATAGTTTTAAATTATTAGTAATAATAATAAACAATTAAAATATCACAGCAGTGACTGCTCTTGGCATGTGATACTGGAAGAAGTGACTTGCAACAGGAATGACAAAATCTGTTAACAATACTAATCTTCTGCACCTTTTTTCTGCACATATACCATGTTGTACATTTAAAATTATCAGAGTTGCAGAAGTTTGGAATTTACTCAAATCATTGAACGTATTTAGGAGTTATTTTGGTGTATTTTAAAAAATAAATGTCAATTACTGAAGATCTTTGCAAACTAACCTAGAGTAGAATATAAAACTTATATATCTGGGTGTATAATTTTTCAATCATAAAGGATTATTACATGACAAGTGGTTCTTACTGGCAATACCAAAGAACCATTTGCTATATAATACTTAAGATCAGAGACTTCAGATAATTGGCCCAAGTTTATATGATGCCAAATATTTACACGTAAATCAAGTTCAAATTACACATATAAAGTCAAATTATGTAAATTATATAGCAGCAGTCTTTATTTCTGAAATCATATAGGGGAAAAATCACTTACTTCTCAATACATGGTGAGCCACATCTCATTTGAAGCAATAATGACCAAACAAATGTTGTTTAATATTTAAATCCTACATACTTTTAATACCAAAACATAAACCTCATTTCATTTTTAGTTGCTTTATTTTTGGCTGAACACAACCATATTCTCTTTACTCACACGAGATCTTAGCAGTGAAGCCAAACTAGAAGCCACAATTTACCACTATTGTGACGGAATATATTGCTTATAGACTGAACAAAATGACATCATGGGTTCTTTTAACACCCCTGGTATATAGATTCCAGTTTCTAAAATGGATATATATCTGTAGCCAGTATCCACAGATAATAAGGATCATATCCAGAGCAAAAGTTTTAGATATAATATTTTCTGATTTTTATATAAACTTTAGTTACTCTATTAAGATTATCACACAGGCAGTAAAAAAAGCCATTTTAAATCTTATCTGCAGTTTTATTATAGTGAGAGATTTGATTTTTGAATGCAATACTAGATGACCCAGGGGTCACCCCCTTCCTCAGAAGAAAAAATTTGCAACTGATTGGGTGATGCAAATCTGTTTAAGGTTGTAGGAATATTAAAATCCAAAATAAGTTGCAATTGACTCAAAAAAATTAAAAATTGCATTAGAAACAAGGGAAAAAAAGTTACAATATTACAGGTTTAATCAAATCTCTTACTGATCCATCAAATACGTGAATTTCACTACAACTCTCTTGAATTATCTCTATCCAAATTAATTAAATGTATATTTATACCAAATGAAAATTCCCTTCCTGATAAAGAAATCTTGCTTGAAGCTGCATTAAATTTTAAAGACAATAGGATGTTAAAAAATATTGAACAAATGCAACACATTAAAGTAAGAATTTAATCGGCCCGTGTAGTGATTACGGTCCTCAGCCGATAGATGGCATTGCTCAAGTGGCGTGTGACGTCGAAGTGTAAAGTATGATGTTGATTTGTAAAGTATGACGTAAAAACGTAACTGTTGGTTATTGGTGGCCTATGGCTCTTTGATTTGTTTCTTTTGGGTAGGTAATATAGAATCACGTGTTATGTGTGTGATTTGACGAGAGTGTGAAGTTAGGTTTGGTTTTTTTCGCCATTGTCGCTTGATGACTTCTTTGGATAACATACCTATATGGTAAGAGGTAAGTTCGTGTGTATTATATATTTAATATGTGGGGGGGGGGGGTTCAGTGATAGGTAGGATAGGAATAATTAATATGTTCTAGCTTTTTTTTAAAAATTGGTTTGGATATGGTTTGTAATTAGTTATTAAAGATATTTAGGGGCCCATGTAGTGGGGGAGTATGCAAGTTTTTGTGTGTGGGATTGAAAATGGCGATAGTAAAGAACACATGTATTTTGTTAGAATAGTTTGGGGTGAATTGAATGGTTTTTAGTAGTTACGTGTAGTATGGTAATTATTAATGTATTATAGTGATTTATTAATTTTGTTGTATATTTAGGAGTCTTTTAAATTTAGTTATATGATTTATCGTTAACATGTGGAAGCGTCTGGCGACTTTTTGATGTAGTAATTCTGGGTATTGTCGAATTGTTCGTGTGTGAAAAAACGGCAGTTTTTGATGGAGTCGGGAAAGAATGAAAATTTTAGAGGTGGGGTGAGAGTGGCGGAGTCGGTAGCGCACCAGGCGTGTAATCTGAAGTTCGAGTCCGAGCTATGTCAGCGTTTAGATTTATCTCGGCGTATTTTCAAACTCGGCTCATAGTAGGGGACACTGATGGGCTTGGAAAGGCCGCCGTCCGTCGGTTAGGATGTTAAGCCGTGGCCCTGTATGTGGGAGAGTTATACTCTGTGTACGTTAAAGAACACGTTGGATGGCCTTTACAGGAAGTTACTGTCTCCCAACAACTGTTCTAGTGGGTCCCGTACCTTCTGTGAGCCTTCGGGGTTCATGTGATCTCGCCATTTAGCCCATGGTGTGGGAAAAAAGTGGGGGCTCAGAAGTAAAATGACAATGTAATTTAGGGGAGGGTTTTTTGAGCTGTAAGATGTTTTTTTTTGTCAGATTTTTGTTTTGGGGCTTTTTTTATATAATTCAGTCGGCGGTGCACTGTTTCCGATTCTCGTGTTCTTTGGTTTGTGTTGTCTTGGAGGACATTATTTAGTTTTGGGGCTTTTTTATAATTCGATCGGCGGTGCACTGTTTCCGATTTTCACGTTTTTTGGTTTGTGTTGTCTTGGAGGACATTATTTAGTTTTGGGGCTTTTTTATAATTCGATCGGCGGTGCACTGTTTCCGATTTTCACGTTTTTTGGTTTGTGTTGTCTTGGAGGACATTATTTAGTTTTGGGGCTTTTTTATAATTCGGTCGGCGGTGCACTGTTTCCGATTTTCACGTTTTTTGGTTTGTGTTGTCTTGGAGGACATTATTTAGTTTTGGGGCTTTTTTATAATTCGATCGGCGGTGCACTGTTTCCGATTTTCACGTTTTTTGGTTTGTGTTGTCTTGGAGGACATTATTTAGTTTTGGGGCTTTTTTATAATTCGGTCGGTGGTGCACTGCTTCCGATTTTCATGTTTTTTGGTTTGTGTTGTCTTGGAGGACATTATTTAGTCTTGGGGCTTTTTTATAATTCGGTTGGCAGTGTATTGTGTTTTGAAAAGAGGGGAGGAGGAATGGTGGAAGTGGTTTACTGTATGTAGGAAGGCAATTGTTTTATTTTTTTTGGATTTGCCACTTTTATGAGCTTTTATTCTGTAATTGACGGTTACGAGGTTTTTTTTGCGGTAATTTAATTTTTTTTACGTTTGCTTGTGTTTGTTACTATGGTTACGGTGCGTTGCGTTTGACGTAAACTCGGGTTTTTCGTTACTATGGTAACGAAAAAAACAATCTTTTTTCTAGAAACCCCTGTTTGGGTTAGGGTCTCGGGAGTTGGGGGAATCAACTAAAAGGGCCGTTTTGTTACGTTGCGTCAAAAACAAAATGGCGGCTGAGGACCGTGAACTGTACTACTGCCATTTAATCTTTTCCATAAAACAGGTAGGAAATCACCAACTCTGAAGCTGCTGTATAGAGTAATAAAAAACAAAGAAGCCCACTTCAGATAATGCTGAGAAAACATTTTTGTTCCATTTCAATACCAAGATCAGGTATTGTTTTTCTGATTGACTGATGATTGATTGGTGTTTCTTAACTATTACTATTTAAATGAAAAGAAATTAAAAATAATGATATTAAATTGTAATTAATTGTAGTTATTAACTGAATATTTTTATTGAATTGCAAGTGATTGAATAATAACTGTTTTAAATCTTTTTTAGCAATTAATCAATATCTAGTGGATATCAAAAAACTGCTATCCGATAACCACAGTTGTCAAAAATCTGAACATCTGGAAGGTTTAATAATAGATATACAAATGTTCTATAGTATTATCAAATTTTCATGTGTTAATCGTTTAGATTACAAAATAATGAGTGCACAAGATTACAAGTTTCTATATTCTCTTTAAGACAAGATACATTTTTTGATTGTGCTTGTTTTTCTGCTGAGGGCCTGCCATCCTCTCAGACCTTCTACTATGGCATATAAACTGACAGGTCCTGTCAGACCTCTGTGGCTAGCAGCTGCTTGAGGGGGTATTTATTAGTTTTTTATTTTTTAATTCAGAAGATATAATTTGCACTAAAGTTTGCTAAATTTATATTCTAAACTTAGCAACTAAAACTTTTTAGCCAAATCATTCCTATAAAAGAAAAATATATTTTACACATATTTCCAATTAAGAGTAAATTGTTACATTTGCTAAAAATCTATAATACTCTTTCATTAGAGCTGTTGAGACTGGTGGTAGTGCAAGTTTAATGATAAACAGAGAGAAAACTTAAGTGATGAAAACTGATCAGGCAGGCTGTGGTTTAGTTAATCTGAATAGTTCCACTCTTCAGCAAGAATCTCAGTTTAATTATCTTGGGAGCTATGTAACAAATACCAGTGATGTTCAGCATGAGATAAAGAGAAGAATAGGGATAGTTGCTGAGACACTTCAAGAATCTATGGAGTGTGTGAAAAAATAGGCGTATACACCTAAATACTAAAATTAGACTGTATAATAGTTTGGTTCTTTCTAGAGTTAATTACAGTAGTTAAACTTGGACCCTTTTCAAACAAGATAACAGGATCTTGAGAACTTGATACTTTTGTTTCTAGATGCTTATGCAGTCAGTTGGGTTGTTGTGGGTTGTTTTACCTCTGAGCGGCACTTTTTTGCACACCATGGGCTAAATGGCCAGGTCACATGGACCCCGAAGGCTCAGAGAAGGTTGGGGGAGGGGACCCACTGGAACAGCTGTTGGGAGACAGATGGTAGCCTCCTGTCAAGGCCATCCAGCGTGTTCTTTAACATGTACAGGGTATGGCTCACCCGCACACAGGGCCACGGCTTAACGTCCCATCCGACGGACAACGGCCTTTCAAAGCCCATCGGTGTCCCCTACTGACCGTGGGCAGGGCGGGGAGTTTTGCGGAGATAAATCTTAACGCTGACCCAGCTGGGATTCGAACCTGGGAACTACAGTATGCAGTCAGTATCTTGGTCATTACGTGGTTCAACTTTGCAAGTAATGACGAGGTTAGGCAAAGGAATCAGCAACTTGCTTTGAACAGCATAACATGCATGGAGAGACTCCTTTGGTTTGGCCATGTTGCCCATATTCATAATTATAGATTAGAGAATAGGGTTATGAACAGTGTGCCTAGAGGCCTCAAAAGGAGGGGGAGACTAGGATGCAATGGGCAGACAATGTCAAACATGACCTTTTAAATTGGTGTACAGTGGCCAGATGTAGCAGACATAGATCAAGACAGATGTTTGGAGAACTAAACTGCACAATCTTGAACTGCATGGCTATCAGGGGAGGTTGGTCCTCCCTAGCCCATGGCTGCTTGATGATAATGCAAATATTATATCTATCCCTATCACATTTTTAATTTCAATTACGTTTTTTTTTTAAAGATTCATAGCAATGTTTATATCACTACTGCAAAGGATGAGAACTACACTGGTATTCTGAAGAGGGTTCTTTTTTTACCTTGCACCAATGGTACCATGAAGCAAAATCAGCTGGTATTAATTAGTTACTGTGGTAACTTCAATATGATTAAAACATTTTGCTTTGCAGATTCCTTCAACCAAAATGGTAGAAAATCATAAATTGAAGATTTTTTTCTGATAAATTTTAATATTTTATTATTTACTGCAAGCATAAAATTGAATACATATTTTGTGCACTAAATAAACTTTCATTTCAACTAATTTTTCAGATATTTGTAATGATGATTTCAATAATGTCATTTTACACTTTTGTTCGTCTCTGCAACGCGAAATAAGATTAAGCTTTATGTAAAAATATGCATGAAACTACGTTTACTATTTTGCTTAAGAATTATCATACCTAAAGCAATCTATGTGCCACTCGTTACCCAAAGCTTGCAAAAATTCTTCATCCTCGATGACATTTAAACAGCCTGCGCAAACACTTGGTGCTTCTTCTAAAATATAAACAGGAAATTGTAAAATTAAATTACAGTAATATTTTTCTAAATTCGAAATAATTAAAGTAGTAATATAAGCAATTATAAATAAATTTAAAATACCTGAAGCAGAAGGTAAACTATCCTCCATATCTTCATCACTTCAACATGAATTTTTATGTTGCCATCAACGAGGTAAAGTAAATAAATACGCAACCGGTTCCAAAAGTAGAAGCAATTTGAACGACGTTTTGCCCACCCTTTACCTGGCGGCCGTAATGTAAAGTGCACTAATCCTAAGCAGTTCAACGTTTTGTTCTTTTTTTTTGAAAATTACGTTTACTTTTCGTTCTCAGGATAAAATCCAATCAATCATGTTAGTTGAACCTTTAATAGCCTATAAACAATATTGCATTTTATAAAAAAAATTTAAAATATATCAGTTAAGAGATCACGTTATTTCCAGACTTTTTTTTTAAGTAAATAATTTGTTTTATACTACAGTTTAATGAAAATAGAAACTCCTTTATTTATTAAGGCATGTAGCACAATACTAAGGTTCAAGGTTCAAGGCGTTGTAAGTTATAATGAAATTAGCTTCCAATAAGGGTCTTCCTACACCAGTCAAAACAGAAGGGAGAGATAGCGGATGCAAAAGAAACTGCCTCTCAGCTATCTCTCGAAACAAATAAAAGTATTAATCAGGAGAAAGAACAAGAGAAAACATTACACCTTGCAGAAGAGACCAATGTTCTGAATGAAATCAGTGACCAGTCGGAAGCGCGTTCGCTGCAGCTTCATACTGTGGTGATTACCAAGAAGGGAGGTGGTTGAGTAGTCGGTGTTCCGATACCGTGAAGCTCCTGGAACAAAGCTTCTCTTTCGGCATTGCAGCGGAAGCAGTTGAGCAGAACGTGGCATACAGTCTCAGGTGTGCTGCAAGTGACACAGTTTGAACTGTAAACTCTGCCGAGAGCGTGAAGCGTAGAGTTGCTGTAGATGACACCAACTCGGCGATGATGAATGATGGTCTCCTCAGATCTGGGGAGTTTACCGAGGTTAGGAGCAGTGAGAGAAAAGTCAACCAGGTACCTGAATGAGGAACAGCTGCTGTCCTTCTGCCATTGGGCAAAACGATACTGGCTCCTCAGTTGTAAGACACAACTCTTGCAGTCGCTGAAAGAGAGAGGGTAATTAGTTACACACCTCTGACTCTCCAGCGCCTCCTTCGCAGTGTGATCCAGCGAGCTCATTGCTAAGTATCCCTACATGGGAGGGAATACACTGGAAATGAACCATGATTTCGGCAGAAGTGACCTTGGAGCAAGTCTCTATGATCTTCTGGATGACGAAAGAAGTGCAGCTATTGCTGTCTCGCTTCTAGAGAGATTTCAAGGCTGACTTCGAGTCACAGAAAATGACAAAGTTGTCACTCTCGATGCTGAGGATGAAGAGTACAGCTCAAGGATAGCATGAAGTTCAGCACAGGTGGAGGAAACGAGATGTGGGAGACGGAAACCTCTGGCAGTGCCCATATCAAGGATGGCAAAGGCAGAGGCAACACTAGCCTATTCCGATCCTCAGATCCGTCAGTGTAGACCTCAGTATATCTCTCATATCGTGCAGTGACATAGGAAGTGGAAAGATGTCTGACAGCTACTGAATCCGAGTCGCTCTTTTGACCTAGAGAAGGGACAGTGACATTGATCATAAGATCACTCTTTCTCCAGGGTGGAAGAACAGAGAAGAGCGTATTGCCAGCAGTGGAGCTGTCAGGGACGACTCGGTCACAGAAGTCAGTGGCAGACATGACGATGGCAGCGTCTGGCCTGTCTTGCAACTTCCTGAAGCTCGTGGTTCATGTAGAGAGAATGGAGCCTCGAGAGATAACACAGTATATCTCTCTTCCAGTGCAGGCAGAAAGGCATGTCATCAGCCTCTGCAATTACAGACACATTTGGTGTATTAGGGCAGAGTCCAAGACAGAGAAGGGGCGGGGGTGGCTCAGTCGGTAGGGCGCCAGGCTCGTAATCTGTAGTTCCCAGGTTCGAGTCCCAGCTGGGTCAGCGTTGAGATTTATCTCCGCAAAATTCCCCGCCCTGCCCACGGTCAGTAGGGGACACTGATGGGCTTGGAAAGGCCGCCGTCCGTCGGATGGGACGTTAAGCCGTGGCCCCGTGTGTGGGAGAGCCATAACCTTTGCACGTTAAAGAACATGCTGGATGGCCTTGACGGGAGGCTACCATCTGTCTCCCAACAGCTGTTCCAGTGGGTACCCTCCCCCAACCTTCTCTGAGCCTTCGGGGTCCATGTGACCTGGCCATCTAGCCCATGGTGTGCAAAAAAGTGCCGCTCAGAGGTAAAAGAACCCAACCCAAGACAGAGACGCAGAGATATAGTTTGTGTAATGGCCAACTTGCACTGCAGTAAAGCAGATGCATTGCACAGAAGGTGATCACTATATTTGATGCTGGAGAGGATCAAGTGCCAGTACAAGACCAGGAGGGTCTTGCAGGAACTACCCCAGTGGGTACCAGCAAGGAAAGACAGTATATTTCTCTGAACTGTGGCAACTGTCTTAAGATGCTGGATGTGAGGTCACCAGGTCAGCCTGTTGTCCAGGACCACACCAAGGAATTTATGCTGTTTGACGACCTTGATGTGGTCTGGCCTAAGCATAAGGCCAGGGAAGGTGGGTGGAAGGCATCTCTTTGTGAAAACCATGTCCACAGTTTTATCGGAGGAAAGAGTGAGACTTTAGTTGTCGAAGAATTTGACAACCATCATGCAGATATCATCTGTGAGATGGAAATACCCACACTATTCTCGAGTCGAGAGTGTAGGCCTGAGAGCAAGAAGTTCAATTATATCCGGCTGAGGACACCCCCTTGAGGCACTCCATGATTGATAGTGTGGGAAGCACTGAGCATGTTGTCCAGTTTCACGTGAACCATCCTGTCAGAGAGGTAAGCTGAAATCCAGTGGATGATATTGCCTCTGAGGCCGAGATCATGGATCCAGCAGAGAATATCCATGGGACAGAGAGTCGAATGCCTTCTGAATGTTGAAGAAGACAGCAACTCTAGTCTGTCCCTCAGACAGCGCCGATCAGCAGCGGAGGTTAAATCAATAACATTATTAGACATGCACCTCTCTTTGCGGAAACCTGACAAACTGTCAGGTAGGAGTCCCTTGGACTCCAGATACTATTCTAGGCATCCAAGGACCAGTCTCTCTAAGATCTTGCAGAGGCAAGATGATAGAGCAATAGGCCTGTAAGAGGACGGCTCAGTGGCAGGTTTTCCCTGCTTCAAGATAGGCATTATGTGTGTTGCCTTCCATGAATCTGGTACTGTTCAGGTGGTCAGGAATGATTGAAGGCTTTAAGAAGCACAAGCAGAGAATCAGGTGACAGCTTAGCTAACTGAGTATTGCTGACACTGTCAGGGCCTGGGGCTGATGAGCACTTTGAAGCCCCAATTGCAGAGGTGAGTTCCTGCAAGGTGAAAGGATCATTATACCAAGGCTCAGTCTCAGAACAGGGCTGCTGAGCCATATCCTGATCAGTCACTGGTGGGGCAGGAAGGGAAGAGGTGAGGTGCTGCAAGAAGGCATTAGCAGTGACAGCTAAATCCTTCCCACAGGATAGGGCAAGGAAATGCAGGAATATGGAAAGGGAGGGCTGGCAGACTGTGGCTTCCCTGTCAAGTTCCTGGTGTACTTCCAGACTTTCCCAGAAGGGGTGAAGACATTGATGCTGGAGCAGAAGGATCACCATCTGAACCTTTCACGGCGATTCAGGTACCTACTTATTGCAGCATGAAGAATGACTGGAAATCTACCAGAGCAGCGGGAATGCCTTTTGACTCAGTGGCGAATGGTGTGAAGCCACTTATAGTGGATATCTGGAGGGGGAAGATGCCTGAGTGTCAAGATCATAACAGTGCAGGCATCAGAGGCAACAGTGAGGGCCTCTGACACTGCGCTGAGATCTGTAGCATTGATGGCGGTGAGCATTTCAGATGAGATCTGCTGAAAGAGCTGCCAGTCAATAAGCTTCAACAATCCTTTCAACTTGGAGCTGCACAACCCTTGGGAAACAAGGAGATGTGCAGTGGAAAGTGGTCACTGCCTTAGATGTCAGGGTCAACCGAACAGCTGAGACTTTGATTAATGCTGGAATAACAGAGGGTCAGGTCAATGGAGCTGTAGGTACTCTGAGGTCTGTAGAATGTGAGCAAGCCATCGTTGGTGATAAAGAGATTGTGCTGAAAGATGACACTCTCGATACCTTCCCCTCGCTGATCACTTATATCTCTGCCCTAGGATGGACTGTGGGCATTAAGGTCCCCACAGAGAATCCGGGGCTGAGGGCACTGCAATAGAATATCCTGTAAGGTGGATATAGGAAACGCAGTGGAAGGCCGGATATAACAGGATATCAGGGTGATAGCATGACTGTTCAACCGGATGCAGCATGCTATGAAATCACTGTTTGCACCAGTGAAATTGAGATCAATAGCATGATGTGTGACATTCTTGTGCACAAGAATCGCCACATTGCAGGAGAGCAGATGACTCTTGCTCATGTGCACAATATAGGGCTTGTAGACATAGTGATCAGGGATGTTTGCCTCACAGAGAGCAAGGATGAGAACTGGAATGATGTTGATGTAGTTCCAGATGTCAGCAGCCTTGCTCCTGAAGCTGTTTGACTTCCTCATAGACGACTCCTGTTTGACAACCTTGATGTGGCGGCGGGGGTGGCTCAGTCAGTAGCGCGCCAGGTTCGTAATCTGTAGTTCCCAGGTTCGAGTCCCAGCTTCAGCAGAAAACAACACACGAACATCCATGCCTTACCCAGGGCTCGGATGGGACGTTAAGCTGTGGCCCAGTGTGCGGGAGACCCATATTCTGTGCACATTAAAGAACACGCTGGATGGCTTTGATGGGAGGCTACCATGTGTCTCCCAACAGCTGTTCCAGTGGGTCCCCTTCCCCAATCTACTCTGAGCTTTCGCGGTCCATGTGACCTGGCCATTTAGCCCATGGTGTGCAAAAAAGTGCCGCTCAGAGGTAAAACAACCCAACCCAAGCTGTTTGACTTATGCTGTTTGAAAATCTTGATGTGGTCTGGCCCGAGCATGAGGCCAGGGAAGGTAGGAGGAAGGTATCTCTTTACCTTTTACAAATTATTTACTCTGCAGTTCCACTGAAGGATGGAAGGGAAGTTAGACACTCCATTGGCCATGTACATAGTTGGGGTGGGAAGAAGGAACCATGGAGATAAGCTAGTCAACACAGAGTGTCTAGCAGTGCACAAAGTGCGATATGAGGGAGGCCAACTGGTTGAGGATCATCAAAGTTCGAGGTCGAGATTCCTCACGAAGAACGGAAGTTATGACCTTGATTACATCCACAAGTAGAGAGAGAATGGTTGGTGGGCAGGAGGACCTTGTTCCTATGGTCCTTCCCAAAGTCCTGATGCGTCAACGAGGAGGAGGGCTTCTTCAGATCAGACCAATGAGCAGCCCTGCTCTTCCTTGTCCTCTTTACCTTCCTGGCCAACTGCTTGGCCTGAATGAGACAGGAGTCCACTGCAGAGGTTGCGTGGAATCCTGCGCCATTGAGGTACCTGCAGCACAAGGAGCCTCAGAGACAGGGAGAGAGGGCATCACTTCAGGAAGGTTAACGTCAGGGGCCAGGGAAGCAGGTGCCACAGAAGGTGCCTGTGCTTCAAGCACTGGCATCTCTGCTGCCATGGCAGCAGCAGGGGTCACATGACCCCTCGTGGCAGTAGCAAAGCTGAGGGGTCAAAGAGACAAAGAATGAGCACAAGGCCTACTCCACACGGTCTTCTTAGGTGGAGTGGGTGGAGGAGGTGTCACCATGGAACTCAGAAGAGAGACCTTCCCAAGCTTAGTGCTGTCCAAAGAGCGAACAAGACCAAGGGTTTCCCTCTTCTCCTTGTAAGCAAGCTTCCTGGCGCAGCACCCAGAGAAGGTGGCGGCATGAGGTCCACCATAGTTAGCACAGATAGGGGGCCCAGTGTGCTTGCACTGCTTGTGGGTGTGAGGTCCACTGCAGTGCTTACATTGCGTCACACCTCTGCAATTCTTAGCAATGTGCCTGAAGCGTTGGCACTTCTAGCACTGAGGTGGGACCTTGGTGTAAGCCTTCACTGGGATCCAGTAGAAGCACAGGACAACATTCCCAGGTAAGGGGGAATTCATTGAAGGTAAGGACTAGCTTCTTAAGGAGAATCTTGTTGACCCCAGAATATGAGGGAAGATAGCGGTACATACAGTGAACTGTTGTCACTCTCTGATTCGAGAGGGCATCAAGGATTGCCTCATCGAGGGAGGTGTCAATACCTTCTATGAGACCCTTGGCAGGCAGTAAGAGGCTGGGTAATTCACAGTTACTGGGATACCCAGAATGGAAGTGGTGCATAGGAGCTTCTCGGCAAGGTAGAATGAGGTGACCTTGACGAATAAGCTTCCCATCTCCAAGTAATGAGACTCCACAATCCATGCCCTGAGAGTCTTCAAAATCTCTGCGGTGATTGGGTTTGGATTGGCGGAGCTCATAGGTCGTGAGGAATCCGAGATCACTATTAAAGTAATAAGCTTGGGGCTCTTCCTTTTGCACTGACAACAATGAAACCATCATCAGCTCTCTCAAGCAGCTTCAGATCAACATCCGTGACATTGCACAGATCAATAAGGGCTGCTCATCCTCAGTCGTATCTGCCAGAGGAGGGTCTGCAGTAGGAGTCGCCGCTGCACTGCTGTCAGAAGCAGCTAAAGTTGCTGCAACAGCATTTGCTACTGGGGCCATGTCAGACATGACCGAGGCACAGGGCGAGACTTTGCCAAAGGTAGCAGAAGAGGCACCCACAGCAATGTTAGTGATAGTGGGGCTTCCCTCACTGTCACTGACATTTCCCCCACTGTCACTTGACATCTCACCACTTATGGCAGCAGCAGTGGAAGGACCTGGCACCTGAGAGGAAGAAACTGATGTGACAGTAGAGTGGGTGTCGCCACTCATTTAAGCATCAGTGGAAGGACCCGACACCTCAGAGGAAGTGCCTGAGGTGCCAGAAGCATGGACCCTGGGAGACCTCAAGAGAGTCTTACCCGTTTGCACAGAAAGAGAGCACAATGGGCAGGACGTCTTGTTAGGAGAACTGGTGGAGGTTCTCCTCTCCCTGGAATAGGCCTACAAAGTGCTGATGGTCTTGGCCGCAGAGGAATGTGACGCTCTGGGGACCATAATAATCAGACAAGTGGAGGCTGTCCATTTGGGGGAGTGTCTGAAGGCACAGAATCAGGCGAGCTCTCTGACCCTCCTTTCTTTCACTTAAATCCCGGGAGTGATTGTATCATACATCGGGATAAGCGGCAGCACACAAATATGCGCAAAAATAAAACTGTAAAAGCTAGCTAAATGACTAAGAAAGAAACTAAATAACTACAGTAGTAATGAAATATAAAAAACACTTACCAACGATAGCTGAGGAAACCCTTGTGATGCAAACAGGAAGAAACAACAGATAGTTGAAGACTGAACCAAAGAGTCAGCGTAAAAAGTACTCTAAGGTAAAGTTGGGAGCTGGGAAATGTATATCTGTAGCTAGCAGTTTTCGCAAACAAAGGGGAACTAAGAAAAGGCGCTTGCTATGTGACTGCCTGTACTTTACATGCTGGCAGCCATGTAAAGGGTGGCATTAACGAGCTTACCTTAGCTTCATACTGGGGGCGCTGTAACATAACGGTTGCTCACTCTGTGTATCTCATTGGTTGCCATAATCAAAATAGTCTATTTACTTTTTATCATTCCAGAGCTCAGTTGTCAGATAATGCACATCATGAATATCACACATAAGGTACTAGAGGCTTTAGACGAAAAGATCAGAAGTGTTATTTGCAAATTGAGAGTATTTATAGTGAGAGAAGCTCAAACTCAAAATTAGAATTAGTCGTCCCTCGGATTGTTAGACATAAAAACAAAATGGTATTACATTAGGTACTGCAGGAATGCTTATGGATTACGAGAAGCACACGGTTAATATACGATACAGATTTGGTGCTCACGATTGGAAACACTTTAAAAAAGAGCAAATAAAAAGTAAATTTTATGACACATTTGCTATTATAATTTTGAATACATATTACACAATATAATCGCTTTCAAACTGTCCAAACTGCAATACAAATTTGAAGCTCCGGAGCTGCTAAATTTACCAAAAGATATTAATGAATATAAAAATTCAAGTCTATTGAAATAATTTCTTGAGTTCTTACTATTTTCGCTCCACTTGTATACCTTAGATATTTTATACTGAATTAGGCAAAACCATTTGCGCCCATATTGGAGGCATCAGGCATCACCCCCCCCCTCCTCCCCCACGTAAATCTGGATTTGTTTGGCTTTTTTAAGCTGTAAGAAAACTGGAGGAATACTTGTTTGTCTATCTTCTGTTACAAGGTTTCACATGATATATTTTTTATGAAATTAATTTTGCTTAAATAAAACAAATTATTATTGGAAGCACATAAATTATGAGTAATTAAAACTACACTGGTGCTCAAAATGAAAGGATAATTGACAAAAACGTATATAGCTACCAATATATGTAAAGGTATGCACTGAATAAGGGCTAACATAGAAAATACGCTATGCGGAAAACAATCCCACATTTACAGTTGCCGTATGTAAGCCAGAATACGCAGATTTGGAATGCATTAAAAAGACGCACGAGTCTACTCACAGCATGTAGATGTTCTAGACAACTCTTGCTTTCACTTCAGTGGCACATCGATCTGATTTTGTCTTGAAGACATCGTATGGATAATATTTTCAGCAGTGGAGAGTGATTGGAAGGATGGAAGCAGGTCATTTCCAGATGGAAATTAGCAGATCATTGAATGTTCCACGAAATGTACTATCAAAACTATGGAGACAGTTACAATAAACAGGAGATGTTCTTCGTCTACCAGGACAAGGCAATCACAGAGCCAAAACTGCTGCACACGATCGCTGTATGAGTCTTATTGCCAGACAGAACAGAGCGATGACAGCTAGGCAACTGTCTTTGGAGCTTGCAGTTGTTACAGGAATGAGAATTTCAATGCATACTGTTTATAGGAGATTTCATGAACAATGCTTTTATGCCAGGAGACTTGTTATTTGTGTCTATATAACTATCGCCGCCCAGCGAGTTCGTTTAACATGAATTTGCCAACATCACACTTGGAGTCCAGACCAGTAGCAGCTCACTATGAACACAGATGAATCGCGATTTAGCTTAAGTACGAATTCGAGACATATTCACATCTGGAGAAAACCAGGAGCCTACAACAATCCCTCGAACATCAGAGTAACTGACTGTTCTGGTGACCATGTCATGATGGTTGGGGCAGGAATCATGACAAACGGATGTACAGACCTGCACATCTTTCCGCGTGGCTCTATTACTGCTGTGCGATAAAAAGAAACGTTTCCACCCCATCAAGTTCATGTGTCGTACGATTTTCTCCAAGAGGAAGATGTTCACCAAATGGGGTGGCAACCCTGATCTCCTGACATCAGATGCATTGGAACTGGCCAGCCCCCTCCCAGAACTCTCCACGAACTCAGAACAGCACTTGTTGAGGAGTAATCATTAATCCCTCAAGACCTAATCAACAGTATGAGGAGTCGTTACTTGAGCTGCATGTCTGTCAGGGGTGATCATACTCCATATTAATTTATCGCATGTGGTACTTAACAGACTTTAAGTATTGTTCCATGGACTTCTCCTTCATGTCATTGCACAATTATAATCTTAACACATGCACGTTATACAATTATCTTTGTCAAAATTCATCCTCACCTTTCTCAAAAATATAGCAAATGATGCATATGAATTCTAGAGTATACAGTATTAAGCGATATTTACCTCCCAAGCACTTTTATATTCCTATGAAAAACTAGGGGGTAAAACATTACTTTCCTACTTTATAAGTAGAGAGACCTGGGCATGCAGATATTGGCCTCTAAAAGATCTCAGCAGATAAAAGATGGTGTTAAAGCCAATAGCAGAAAAGCTTCAGATAAAATATTGATATTAATTCGAATAGTGGATAAAATCTGGATTTGATAAGATATACAGGAATTTTAGCACATATTACTGCATTATTGATGGCAGACATGAATGAAAAACGTTACTTGAGAAAATGGAAAAGAAACCTGATTTAAAAATTCAATTATGAATTTCACTTTAAAGAAAACATTGAGATAAAGTGAGAAATTTTAAATACCTTATACTTTGTGAAAAAAGCGACCTTTTTGCTCACAAAGCACAATATAAATTAAAAAAAATTACTGAAATGTTACATAGAAAACTGGAATTAAATCGATAAAAAATTCAGTAGATCACGAAGTTGCATAGTGATGTGTGGGAGGACTCATAGAAAGTTACTAGGTAGTAAAAAGGAGTATGATCCCATAATCGCAGAAAACTGCATTTAAAAGAACAACATTAACTCAGAAGATTCAGAAATTTAGAATTAATTCAGTTTTTGTCGAATATTTCGTAAGGCAAATATTAGGACAACATACTTATTTTTTTTATCATCATCATCCTCAAGAAGCCCTGGGCTACTGAGGTCCAACCAGACTTTGCAATTTAGTTCTCTAAACATATCTGTGCTGAGCTACATCTGCTGCGTCTTGCCACCTCACACCAATTCAAACAAGGTCCTGTTTGACATAGTGTGCCCATCTTATCCTAGTCTCTCCTTCTTTCTGAGACCTTTAAGCACACTGTTCATAATCCTATCTGCTAATCTGTAATTATCCATACGGGCGACATGGTCAAACCAACAGAGTCTCTCTCTGCACAATATGCTGCTTAGAGAAGAATGATGACGCTTTTGCCTAGCCACATCATCATTTACAAAGTTGGACCACCTAATGCCCAAGTTACTGCGCAAGCAGGTATATTCAAATACAAAGGTTCCTGCCATCTTGTTTAAAAAGAATCAAGTTTCACTAACTGTATAACTGTCTGTTTTCTACCGTACAAAACGTTTACTATCAGGTACAGCTCTCTGCTGTTGTGCTTTCTAACTGCTTCCTCGGCTTTGTCAGCTAAGCCATCAAGCCAAAGATTCTTATCAGTAGCTAACTGATCCTTCACACGTTTATTAAGCTTTTTTTAATGCTTTCTATTAGGACTAATAAGGTATTCATTAAGGACATTCCTGCAGTTCTTTCTTTCTGAAATAAGCTCATGTGCCTTATCACTCAAATAATTTTGCCTACTCTGTTCCTTTTTCCCAAAAGAGTAGTGTTAGTTTTAAGAAAAGCCAGTTTAAAACGATCCTATTCTACCTCAACTTCAGAAATAAGCAAACCATGACTGTCATAATGACTACGTAACTTATCATGGTAAGCTTTAACTATAACTGGATCTTTCACAGCTTCAGAATTAAAGGTAAATTTTTTAACCTTAACACAATACTTTTTAAGTTTAAGTAGCAAGGCACTTTTAATAAGGTAATGGTCAAATCGAATTTCAGCTCCCCTATGTGACCTGCTATTCCTAACAGAACTAGCCCATTTGGTCTTCTTAATAATGGGAATAACCACCCTCGGCCTGGATGACAGCAGTGAGATGGCATGGCATGGATGCAATGAGGCCTTGTAAAATTGTCAGAGGCACACGTGCCCATTTGGACTGCAGCAGAGCACAGAGGTTCCAGAAATCATGTGGTTGTGGGTCCGCACGCCGAACCTGTAGATCCAAATGGTCCCACAAGTGCTCTATGGGATTGAGATTGGTTGATTTCGCTGACCCAGGGAGAACAGAGACATCACTGTCGTGTTCCTGGAACCAGTCACACACCACCTTAGCAACATGGCAGGGCACATTGTCCTGTTGGTAGACACCATCACCACCAGGGTAAATGTCCAACATGAAGGGATGCATGTGGTCAGCGAGGATGGACAGATAGCCATTGTCATTCAGGGACCCATCCAGTGGTACCAGCGGTCCCAGATTGTACCAGGAAAACATCCCTGAGACATGCACACTGCCATCACAGCCTGTACTTGACCTATAAGCATGTCCAGGTGTTGGTTCTCGTGTGTCTGACACCGTATCCACCACCACCCGTCAGTTCTCTTGAGTAAAAACCTCGATTCTTCAGAGAAGGCAACCTTTTTCCACTCTTCCACTGTCATGATGATAGTCCCATGTGAACTGCAGGCATTGTTGCCGATGGACCTTAGTTAACATGGACCCCTTTACGCAGCATCGACTCCGGAGACCCATGCATAACAGGGTTCATTCTATTGTTATCGGGGACATGTACCTGGTCCCCCAGCGTTAACTTGAGTGGTCAATTGCTGCACTGTTGCATGTCAATTGCCCTTTACTAATCAATGGAGGCAATGTTCTCCTCTGGAGCACCTTACTACAGCACCTTGCAAACAGCCACAAAGTCTGCTGTTTCTTAGATGCTCCCACCCTTGGCGTGGTAGCCGATGATCATTCCTTTTTGAACGTCCGTCAAATCAATACCTCTGTCCATTGTGCTCACGTTACACACTATGGCTCATCTGTCCTGGCCGGCGGCTTATATCTCTGTGTGGTCGACCTTGTCATGTACACTCTGTGACACTCCTGGGTGGTTACACTGTGATTCCGTGGGTGATCATATTATTCTTATACGATAGTGTATATAATTAATTATATTTTTATGCAGCCCATCTGGGTAAACACATGTGTACTTATGTATGTTGTGGTGTGATCATATTATTCTGATACGACAGTGTATATAATTAATTATATTCTTATGCAGCCCATCTGGGTAAACCCATGTGTACTTATGTATGTCGTGGTGTTTGAAATAAGTGTTAGTTATTCTCAAACCATTAAGTTTACCTAACTGAGACATTACCATTGCCATTGCAGCTACCAATAACAAAAGGGCCTATCATCTCTCCCCAAAGGTCAGAGTCAGTACCAACTTTGGCATTGGAGTCACCTAGAACAAGGGTAACATAACCTTTCTTGATAGAATTTAAAATATCCTAAAGTTGTCCATAAAACCTATCCTTCCCATCCTCATTGGTATCCTCAGTGGGGGCCTAACACCAGATAACATTGAAATCTTCAATGCTTGTCTGAAATTTTGTTGTAAGAAACCTTTTAGTAATGAACTCATATCCTAAAAGAGCATCACTAACCTCTCCTGAGAAGCAAACCTACGCCTTGGAAATGATTTTTATCTTCCTTTCCTGAAAAGAAAAAAATGAAGATTATTTTTAGAATCGACCATTTTCTTTTCATGTGGTCTCTTACAAGCCGATAATATCAAGGCTATAACGGTGCGATTCTTGTGTGAGGACATCAAGAGAATAAGCCCTGTGCCAGTAGTGAAATATTCGTGGAAGCAAGGAAAGCAATGGTCCTTTAAAATTCTCATTAAAAAATAAGTTATATAAATGAAATATATTTAAATATTTTTACATATAAATGAATGTATTTTCATAACTAATAAGTTTTTTCTGTAAATTTACACTTATATAATATTCTTCGAATTTTTCTGTTATATTATACTGGAAATACAGAAGTACCAATTTGCCAGGCTAGTCGATCTACGAGTGTATGAAGAATCTCACTTCATCACATCCTTTATTTGTGAAACATTAAATACAAATAATTTTATGAATAATGCTGGTTTTTCAATCACACAAAAATTGCTTTAGCTTTTTTATTATTTATTATAATACAAATTTATTCAACATTATACACATAATAGTGCTTTTGCACAGAAGTTCAATGTATTAAATTTATGAGATTTAATTTAGGCTAAAATTAAATGAGAATCAAATTAATTCTCTGTCATTTCTATTTTTTGGAAGTATGGGTTTCTTCAAAAATTTTGAGAACATTTTTTTTAATACCAGTTAATGAACAAACAAATTATCCCTCAAATAATTGCTTGCCCCCAGAAATCTGACAAGAGCTTGTCAGTACAATATGCCATAGAGAATGTTAGCGAGAAAGGTATGACCTCAGCAGAAAGAGAACATTCATGCATTATAGCCAGGTCTCGAACCCAGATTCCTAAGGTTAACCTCCAAGCTAACCACTCGACCATCAGAATATCGATGAACAATATGTTTAAAATTACTTACTTCAATGACAGGGAGATTGCTCTCTCAACCCCCACCCTTACTTCTGTCCTAGACTGTGTATATAATTAATTATTTTAATTAAAAGGAAGAAGGTACTTCCCTACACAAAGGACAGGGATAACCCTAGAAGCTATGTTAGGCTTCTCCTAGTTTCTCATACACATACAAACACCTACAGAAGGACATGCCCCCACTGGTGTTAGGAGTCTAACCCCTAGACCAGGTAAGATCTATATTATACTATCTGTGATATACAGGATGTCTCACAAATATAGGTACGTACTTTTAGGGGAGGTAGATAACATCTAAAGGAATGAGAAATGCATAGGAACCCATAACCGGAAACGTCACCATAAGTGAATAGGTGGCGCTGTTCATCAGTGCGCTAGAGGGGAAATTTTGAATTTCCTCATTCGAGCGGTAGTCGGCTTACGAAGAACATGCAAAGGTATTCGAAAAGGGAGCTGGTAGACGTGCACTTAGTGTATGGAATAGCTAATGGCAACGGACGAGCCATCATATCAAGAACACTTCCCACACAGACATGTACTGGGCCACAGTTTGTTTGCGCGTGCGCAAAAAATTTGTGCGATTATGGGTCATTAAGAGGTAGCAGAAGTGAGGGCAGGCCACGATCGATGTGTACTCAAACCATAGAAGAAAGTGTGTTGGATGCCGTGGAGACTAATCCTAGTACCAGCACATGTGCCGTTGCCTTGCCGTAGGAGTGTCTCGTTGCAGTGTACAGCATGTTTTTCATGGCGAGTCCTTACACCCCTTTCATCTCCAAAGGGTTAAGTTACTTCTCCCCGCAGATCATCCTGCACATGTGCGTTTTATGCAGTGGTATCTCCAAGAAATTGCCTAAGATGTGAATTTCTCAGCTTATGTTTTCGTTTATCTGCTGAGGGCCTGCCATCCTCTCAGACCTTCTACTATGGCATATAAACTGACAGGCTCCTGTCAGACCTCTGTGGCAAGCAGCTGCTTGAGGAGTATTTATTATTATTATTATTATTATTATTATTATTATTATTATTATTATTATTATTATTATTATTATTATTATTATGTTTTGCTCACTGATGAGGACAGTTTCACTCAGGATGGCGTATTCAATCAGCACAACGCACATTTGTGGGTTCACGAGTACCCCCACAGTGTGTGCACCCATGTGGCACAACATCGTTTCGCAGTAAATGTGTGGGCAGGTTTGGTCGGTGACTGCTTAGTCGGGCCATACCTTTTACCATCCTGCATGACCTCCGCGAAGTATCTGATTTTTCTGGAACAGGTTCTTCCAGGCTTACTTGCCCATGTTCCAGCAAATGTGAGATGCAACATGTGGTTTCAACATGATGGGGCACCTCCCCATTATGGAAGGTGTGTTCGTGCGCATTTGAACATGTCTTTTGGGCAACAATGGATTGGGCATGTTGGACCAGTTGCCTGGCCCCCACGCTCACCTGATTTAATGAGCGTTGGTTTCTTTCTATGGGGGGCCCTCAAAGCTACCATGTATGAGTCGCCTGTGGAGTCTGACATGGATCTTGTGGCAAGGCTCCTCTGTGCTGCTGCTACTATCAAAGAAACTCCAGGTGTGTTCGACCGTGTCCGGGAATCAATGCTCTGTCGGTGTCACTCATGCATCGCATCTCATGGTGGAAACTTCGAGCATCTGCTGTAACATTATGAAATGTATCATCTAGTACGCCATTTGTAATAATTATGTCCAATAAATGTTTTCCCATTGGTCACTGTCTTGTGTCCTGTCAGATCTTGTACCTCTGCTACCACTTTCCCATGACGTTTCCGGTTATGGGTCCCTATGCAATTCTCATTCCTTTAGATGTTATCCACCTCCCTAAAAGTTTGTACCTATATTTTTTAGACACCCTGTATAAATATATACACTACTAACATTTGATTTTAAAAGTATGGGACTACTTTCACTCAACAATTCGGAAACATCAAATATCGGAACGCCGTTACGGTTCAATGATTCAAAAATATTTAGCAGCGGAACTGTGTTTCATTTCAGTGATTCAGAAACATCGAGTAGTGAAACGCCATTCCGGTTCAATGATTAGGAAGCAGAGAGTAGTGGAACTATGTTCCATTTTGTCGCAGTAGTGCTTTTGTTAATTGATTCCCCTACTCAAAATTTCATGCTTCCTCTGCACAGAGTCCTCACATTCCAACTACCTATGAAGAGAAAATGGTTAGTAGGATGTTTAAAACATAGAGAAACTATGTTTATTGTGAGCGGTAATGCCGAAAATATCAAACAGCCCCTCTAATCACAGGCATGGGGCGAAGACCCATTCCCCCACTACTAAAGGCTGAAGCCATCATCACTAGAAGACTTCCTCCAATGTAGGATTTGACGATGTCCGTAGAAGCAAGAGTTCAGGTGCCTCGATGGCCTCTGCTCAGGATTATCCACCAGAATATCATATTTTTTTATTTTAATTATTAGTTAATAATAAACCACTAGACTGATTTCTTTACCCCTCAACCATGGTTATTAAGAAACTAATATACAAGGATGTTGATAAAGACTTAAGAATGCTCTGCAGATAGGTATAAGACCATGCGAATAGAATTTTTTGTCACCGGCCAGGATCTATAAGCACAATCGACAATTTAAGTACTAATTTTTTAATAAAGTAAAATCTAGAGAACCTTTAAGGAGTTCCGGAGTTTTGGTGCAGTCTCGTAGACGAATATCCGCAATAATCGGAAAAAACAATTAAACTACTCCTCCCTTTTCCAACTGCATATCTTTGTGAGGCTGGATTTTCTTCATATGTTTGAACCACAACAAAATATTGCACCAGACTGAATGCAGAAGGAGACATGTGAAACCAGACATTAAAGAGCTTCTAAAAAATCTAAACAATGCTCTTCTCACTAAATATTTTTTTTCCACAATAAACAATTACAGTGTTCCAAGAGGTGTATTTTTGTTTCTGTATATGTAATAATAACGAATAAATAAAGTAAATATTACATATTATATATATATAAACACATATAAGGAAGCGACGTGGGACAGGGCTCTGCATAATTGTTCATCATTAAAAAGAGCTCCAAGTCCTAAAAGTTTTAAAAACGCTCCTATAGACGACTGTGAATGATTGACTGACAGCTGACTGACAGGGGATGATTCTAACTATGATGCAGAAATAGTAGAGCTCTGAAAATTTGCACCTATGGGTAATCTGCGTTGTAGATCGCGGGGAAAATCGAATATTTGACCTCCAATGTGTTCTTCAAGATCAAATAATGGTCACATAGAGGTCGAACCTTCATTACCAGTGCTAGAAACATGAACATTGGTGTCAGGGGAAGGGGAAGATTTCGGGCTGTAGATATAGAAAATGCTAAGAAATTTCGGATTCTGAGAGTCATTCAAGCTCATAGATCAAATTTAGATCAATTGGAGCTAAAAAACTAAAAATTGCTTACTGAAAGTATTTTGTATTTTAGATCAAAGAAATGTGAAATTTTGGATGTGATGTGTCGTTTAAGGTCAAAGGTGAAATATAGATATACTGGTCTTAGAGGGCTAAAGGCATTATGTTTCTCCATCACATTCGAAAGATATGGTGGAATAACGTTTTGTCAAATCCCAAACCGACTAACTGACAAATTGACAAATATCAAAGCCAAAAGCAATAGGAAAACAGATAAAAACACAAAAACGTTATCATTTATTTCTTTAAAAAAGTTGTTTCCACCAGGAGTAATAAGAAGCGATTCAGTGCTTCAAATATAAACCTCTTGATCTTTACACTGTACAACAAAATCGTTTGCAATATTCGCCTGATCACAACTGAAGCTTTTGGGAGCTTCAGAAAGGGTTAATTCTAATACTTAGTCAGTATTACGGCTGAATCTGAGGGGAGAGGTTTGAGCTTTTGCATGTTTTTATAATATGGGGGCTATACACCCATTTCTTGTTTTTCTGTTTTACCTTGTTCTTATACACATTGTCGATTTTACCTTTTTTTTGCTTGTTCCGTCTTTTACAATATTGTTGCTTTCGTCTTTTTTGTGTGTTGATTTTAACTTATGGTTTTGGGTTAAATGACTTTTATCTGTTTATTTTTATTGTATCTACCATGTGTTGGCCGAAACATGGCCCTAGTTGTCGTTGCACCATTAAATCCCAAACAACCAAATAACCAGCAAAATTCTGTAAAGTGGGCTCTTGGTGTACTTGGTGTCAATGCTTAAACTGATTCCACTTCGGAATCTATTTTCTTCGGAATCCATTCGGTTCTATTTCTCTACAGAACAACAATAGAATCTGAAGATTTCATAATTCTGACTAGGCTAAAGATATTTCTGCAGTTACAAAAGTGTTAAACTGCTCTATGGAATACCCTTCCTGAGTTTATCACACTGGAGCTTAGTATATCTGGACTAATATTGGAAATATTCTATGTGATAATGCCTTTAAATCAGCTGATGCCCATTTCAATATACATAATTTTTAAGAATGTCACTAAGGTTAAAAGAAGCAGAAAATTATCAATTTTTTTATATTTCATACAGTTTGGAAGAAATATATTTAAGACCTTTAAATTGGAGAGGGGAGATGTTATAATGCACTGCAAATCTAGTCTCTTGGCTTTTTTCAATTTTCTAGCTAGATTGTGTCTCCCCCCCTGATTTCCATTTCTGGATCCCGGCCTGCTCATTATTTATTCAACCCAAAAATAAATTTTAAATTTGTGTCTAAAAGCAAAGATGTTGAATGCCACAGAAAGATCGACAATAAAGTGAAAAATAGCATTTTTTGAAAATGAACAAAAAAGTTGAATTTTCAAAATCGTTCACCAAGGAAATGGTAAACACATTTTCAGGCCCCAATTTCGCTACGAGTGCTTATATTTAAAACAGTTCAAATTTCTATAAACTAAAAGATATTTCATGCTGTAAATTTTGTTTCAGAGTTTTTTACCTGTTTCAGAGTTATTGAATTTTAAACTTTCAAGAACCGTTATAGCTGTGTTCTGATTTCTTTCATAGTAAAACAAGAATTAATAAGGGCTCAAATTTATGTTTTTAATTTGACCCATTTTAGTGAAGTTAAAGTTTAAAAGCGAGTTTTTAAATATTTATCTACATTTTTCAAAAAATTTCATAATTCCATAATTATTAAGCAGATTAGAAGCAAATTAATAATGACTGGAAGGTAAAAGGGATCAATAAAGTTTAAACAGGGAAATTTTAAGAGTTAACTAAATAATTTCTTTCAACCCTGTGACGATGCATAGAACCGGCCAGGCCTAGCATCTAATGTCCGACCCCGCCTTCTCGTGTTGCAGACCGTTAGTACCTTTCAAAAGAGATACTCTCTTGTGGAAGTGAACGGAAGTGGAGGGCTCCCAGATTAGTGTGGCCTACTGATCTGGACAACTATGGCTACTTTTCTTTTTTTTTCTACCCTGCTGAGGAGTGGTCAACCACACAGGGTCCTGGTGCTGACCATTTAAACCCACTGGACTGGACAGATATATGGCTCTGAGCTTGATTATGGATCCTGATTTTGCTGCACTGGTGGGCTTCTGTGGAGGGAAAAATCTTCCGCTGTGTTTTCTGTTTGTTTGTGGGTTGACAGCCCCAAGTGAATAGATTCACAGGATATGTTTATCAGCTGGTGGATAATCCTGAGCAGAAGTCATCGCAGGCACCTGAACTCTTTGCTTCTATTGGCATCGTCAAATTCTACGTTAGAGGAAATCTTCCAGTGCAGATGGCTTCAGCCTTTAGTGATGGGGGAACGGGTCTTTGCCCCATGTCTGCGATTAGGGGGCTGTTTGATATTGTCGGCATTCCCTCTCTCAATAAACATAGTTTCTTTAAACATCCCACTAACCATTTTCTCTCCATAGATAGTTGGAATGTGAGGACTCTGCACAGAGCTTTTTCTCTTGATGTCCTCACACAAGAATTCCACCATTATAATTTAGATATTCTCGGCTTGCAAGAGACCAGATGGACAGATAAAGGTCAGATTCTTAAAAATAATCTTAAAGTTCTCTTTTCAGGGAGGGACGACAATAAGCATCACCAAGTCGTGGGTCTGCTTCTCAACAGACACACTAGTGATGCTCTTCTAGGATATGAGTGCATTACTGAAAAGTTTCTTACAGCAAACTTTCAGACAAGCATTCAAGACTTGAATGTTATCTCTGTTATGACCCCACTGAGGATGCTAATGAGGATGAGAAGGATAGGTTTACAAACATCTTCGGGATATTTCGAATTCTGTCAGGCAGGCCATATAGCTCTTGAAAAAGTCCACTTGAAGAGGTGGTGCCTGAAGTTCCTACCAGCATCGATGACTTCAGCCTTTAGCGGAGGAGGAACAGGTCTTTGCCCAATGACTGCGATCAGGGGGCTGTTTGCTATTGTTGGCCCTACCAATCTCAATAAACCTAGTTTCTTTAAAAATCCTACTAATCATTTTCTCTCTGCAGGAACGTGGAACATGAGAACATTACATAGAGATTATTCTCTTGATGTCCTCACGCAGGAATTCCAGCGCTATAACCTAGATATTCTAGGTTTGCAAGAGACCAGATGGACAGGTAAAGATGAGATACTTAAACATAACTATAAATTTCTCTTTACAGGGAGGGAGGATGGACAGCATCACCAAGGCGTGGGTCTGCTTCTCAGCAGACACGCTAGTGATGCTCTTCTAGGATATGAGTGCATTAATGAAAAGTTTCTTACAGCAAACTTTCAGACAAGCATTCAAGATTTGAATGTTATCTGCTGTTATGACCCCACTGAGGATGCTAATGAGGATGAGAAGGATAGGTTTTACAAACATCATCAGGATATTTCGAATTCTGTCAAGAAAGGAGATATTACCCTTGTTCTAGGTGACTTCAATGCCAAAGTTGGTACTGACTCTGACCTTTGGAAAGGGTGATAGGCCCTTTTGGTATTATTAGCTATGATGGTAGTAAGACTTGATGGTAAAAAAAAACAAGTAAGTAAACTTAATGGTTTCAGAATAACTAATACTTATTACAAACCCCACGACATACATAGTACACATGGGTTCCACCTGATGGGCTACATAAGAATATGATTGATTATATATTAGTTAACAGCAAATGCGCTAGTTCTGTTAGGAATACCAGGTCATATAGGGGAGCTGAAATTGGATCTGACCATTACCTTGTTAAAAGTGTCTTGCAACTTAAACTTAAAAAGTGTTGCGCTAAGGTTAAAAAATTTACTTTTAATACTGAAGCTCTGAAAGATCATGTTATAGCCAAAGCTTACCATGATAGGTTATTTAGTCATTATGACAGTCATGGTATGCTTACTACTGAAGTTGAGGAAGAATGGGATCATTTTAAACAGGCTTTTTTGGACACTAACAGTACTCTTCTAGGAAAAAAGGGGCAGATGAGTCAAAATTATCTCAGTGATAAGGCACTTGAATTTATTTTGGAAAGAAAGAACTGCAGGAATGTCAATCAATACCCTACTTGTCCTAATAGAAAGCATTACAGAGAACTTAATAAACGTGTAAAGATCATTTAGCTGCTGATAAGAATCTTTGGCTTGATGGTTTGGGTGACAAAGCCGAGGAAGCAGTTAGACAGCACAACAGCAGAGAGCTGTACCAGATAGTTAATGTTTTGTGTGGTAGAAAGCGGACAGGCATACAAGGATTGAAGGATATACAAGGTAAAGTTAGAGAAGGGGAGGATTCTGTCATGACTAGGTGGGCTGAGCATTTCAGTGATGTTCTAAACAATGTAGTTAGTTCTTCTCTCATTGTTTGCAATGATGATAGATGCATTGGTGGCTTTAATGTTGGCCCTATAACACAATCTGAAGTTATTTTGGCTGTTTATAAACTTAAACTTCATAAATCCCCAGGGGTAGATGAAATTACTACGGAAATGCTTAGAGCTGGGAATGTTTCGGTTACCACTTGGATGACTGAAATTCTGAATATCTTTTATGATAAAGGCATGGTTCCTAAGGATTTTACCAGAGCTATAATTATCCCTATTTTCAAAAAAGGTAATCGCAGTCCTAATGATAATTATAGGGTTGTCAGCCTACTTTCTGTTCCAAATAATGTTCTTTGCATGATTGTGCTTAATAGAATTAAGAATCTGGTTGACAGTCAATTGCGTGATGAGCAATGTGGATTCAGAAGTGGTAGGGGATGTGTGGATCAGATATTTTCACTTATGCAGATTCTTGAGAAATGTTTAGAATTTCAGAAACCTTTGGTTGCTAGCTTTGTTGATTTCAAAAAGGCTTTCGACTCTGTTGATCGTCATAATTTGTGGTTGATTGTGCAATCATATGGTATAATAATCATATAGCAATTGGTTTAGCATTACTTCTGATGTTCGACAAGGGTGCATTTTGTCTCCTTTTCTCTTTAGCTTGGTTATTGATTATGTTATGTGAAATTCACTTCAGGGGAAAGATTTTGGCCTTAAATGGACTGGAGATACGAAAATTTCTGATTTAGATTATACTGATGATTTAGCCCTTTTGGCAAATGATGTTGATGAGATGAACTCTTTCATTCGAGCTGTTGATGAGACTGGTAGTAGAGTAGGTTTGGTTATAAACAGAGAGAAAACTAAAGTGATGAAAATTGTTCAGGCAGGCTGTGATTCAGTTAATCTGAATGGTTGCAGTGTTGAGCAGGTGTCACAGTTTAATTATCTTTGGAGCTATGTAACAGATAATGGTGATGTGCGGCATGAGATTAACAGACGAATAGAGATTGCTGCCGGGACTTTTAAGAATCTATGGAGAGTGTGGAGAAATAGGCGTATACACCTAAAGACTAAAAATATACTGTATAATAGTTTGGTTCTTTCTAGGGTTAGTTATGATAGTGAAACTTGGACACTTTGTAAACAAGATAACAGGAAACTAGATGCTTTTGATTCCAGATGCTTACGCAGTATCTTGGGCATTAGGTGGTTCAACTTTGTAACTAATGATGAGGTTAGGCAAAGGAGTTTGCAACCTCCTTTAAGCAGCATATTGTGCAGAGAGAGACTGCGTTGGTTTGGCCATGTTGCCCGTATGAATAATTATAGATTGGTGAATAGGGTTATGAACAGTGTGCCTAAAGGCCTCAGAAAGAGGGGTATACCTAGGATGCGGTGGGCAGACAATGTCAAACAGTACCTTGTTAGAATTGGTGTGCAGTGGCCAGATGCAGTAGATGTAGCTCAGGATAGACTTGCTTGGAGAACTAAATTGCACGGTCTGGTTGGACCTCCATAGCCCATGGCTGCTTGAGAATTATGATGATGATGATAGTGAAAGAAATTTGAGATTAAACTAAATAATTTCTTTCACAATCAAGTGAAACAAGACACCTAATTTCTTTTTAAATCAGGACACTGCATTCTGTGAACAAAAATAAATTGATAAATATAATTAAAGAAATAAGGGAACTTTAATTGGTTTGTTTGTTCTTACGATTCTATTCTTAGTTACCTGCAAATATACTATCACCAAAAGTTTACTGCTGTGTACGAAATCGTACTATATATATATATCTAAATTATTCATTCTTTTATTTTTCTGTTCCTGGTCTTGGTTAAACTGACCACACCTAGAAGCCAACAAACCAACAAGTGTTTTGGAGTCCACAAAAGAATTCAGAATTTTCAAAAATGTAGATAAATATTTTTTTCGGCTGAAAGTCTGTATTACGTATATATACAGTAAGCTCCTCTTGCATTTGCTGCTTGTTTATAGCCCCCACCATCACCACCACCAAGACTCTAATGGCTAGAGACAAATATAAAATGCTGTAGATTTGAGAAACTTAAACAGAAGTTTGTTCACTTGAAGTCTAATTTTGTAGAATGGATAGCCAAGAACTTTCTTTAAGATTACTTGTTTGCTTTCCTCCCTCCTCCTAACCTCAGTTCACACCAGTGCCTTTTAAATCAAACCATGAGTAATTAGCACTCAGGTTTTCATTTAAGTTGGGTTTGCATGAGTTTTAAGTACTTTCTTTTTTTTTACGTTTCTTATGCAAAATTATTTATCTTCACAAAATCAATTTCTAATACATAAATACAGATAGAATCTCTATAAGTGAAAAAGGTTACAAAAATTTATGTTACCTTCACAAAATCAGTCACCTGCAACTAGTTTTAATGAACGAAAACATTTCCAAAAATCATATTTAACGCTTTTTTAGTAAAATGAGTCAAACATTCAAATTTAAATGAAGTTGCTGGAGCCTATTCTAGGGAAAAGGTCTGTTTTTAAAAGATTTGGGAAATTTTCATTAAACAAACTACAGCAGAATTTTTCTCCAAGTGTTTTAAGCAGTAACACTTAGGCGTGGCAATGTATTTGGGGTGCGGACAACCTCTGTTTGCCGCATTTGAACCCATTTATAATTATTGCTCAATATAGATGGCTTTAACAACAAATATCAGCAAATTTAGCTCATTTTTGAGAATCTAGCCATCACACATCCTTGAACGGTGATAGCTAATGAGGAAGGTGGCTTGTGAGCTACTTCGAGGAAAATTCTGAGAACAGAAATTTTGCCGATCCAAGTAACTGAATCTAATGAACTTGGACACGTGATCAGTTACAGTTATTCACAATTTCTTTATCATTACACAATTAAACAAAAGAAAAATATCTTTTTTATTAAGATTTATTAATATTTTTGAATAAAATTTCAAAACATGGTGGGCACACTGCCATGCCCATTGCAGACCCATCCACTGGAATTGTGTAATAGTATTCGCTGTATTGTGTGCTCAGAACATTTCTCTATGTGTCCCAATTGTAGTCTTCCATTTTGTGAGGGAGCATGTGCTAACCGATGTTCACCTCGACTGTCAACAAGTGGTGGTCTCCCTTTTGCAGCACGTTGGATAGATGTGAGTCCTTCTTCAGGTCATTCTTGCCACACCTTCATTACGGTGGCTTTCAAACAGCCACCAACGCTTGCAGTTGCTGAAATGCTGGTCCCTGCCTTCGTCTTGCTGATAATCATTGCATGTTCACACTTCGACAAGTCCTCCCCTTTCCACATTGAATAGGCTTCACATTATCAAACTGACATGCCCTATCCATGATATCTATATATATATATATTCTGCACCAGATGGTAGCAGCACTTCTATGTCCTGTAGAACACGCCACCTCATGAAGACATAGGTGGTCATAATTCAGCCCATGAGTATATTTAATAATATATATATATTCTAAATTAATATTGTAAATTAAATATATCCAAAATAGAAATCTGTTCAAGTGATAATTTTCTGACCAATTTAGTTTAAATAATGAATAGAAATTTATAATCAGAACGGAGTCAAAAGAATAGTAAACTTACAGAGGTTGATCAAAATAATGGAAACACAGACAGCAACTGGAGTACACGCAATGTGCCGTAGGCAAATCACAATTACGACATCACCTGTGATGTGTGGTATATAAAGAGGAGAAGTACGATGTCAGCTATCATGACTATCACGTTGTAATGCCACAGGCGCAGTTTAAACAGCTGTTGTGGTGTAACTGTCGACAATGTCAGATTTCAGTGACCTCCAAAAAGGCATGATCATTAGTGCACGTCTTGCAGGAGCTTCAGTAACCAGAACGGCTGAAATAGTAAATAAATATGATGACAAGACCATTAGTTCCGCCTATAGCACTACCAGTATAGGGATAATGCCACGTTTACCAGTGTCTACGGACAGGGGCAAGACAGTACCATATAGATACAGCTCAACCCCGACTACATACTATAGGAGAAAGAGTACTATAGGAGTAAATCTCATCCATCGGTTAAAACCTAAATTTAACCTATGTCCCGGATCACCAGAAACAAGGATATAAAGATTCAAGTTGCCTTGACTCCGGGGTGATGGGAACTCTTAGTCCGGCTTTCTTCCATCCTTGGCCTTTCCAACCAGTCCCACTCCGGTCAACACATCCTTCGACTTCATTTAGGCGCTCAAGCCATCACCACCCCACCTCGACAAGGTGGTTCCATATCTGGGAGGGACTGAAATAGTAGGTATAATACAAGGAACTGTGTCGAAGATTATGACTACCTATCAAAAAGGACAGAATGTTTCCTCCAAACGTGCAAATTGCTGACGCCATACAAAGTTTTCAGATAGGGATAGGCGAACATTGGCATGGATTGGACAATGGGAGCACAAGACCATGGTCCAGCAAATAGCAGCAGTTGAACACTGGTCACAATGATCCCGTTTCCGTCATAACAGTTTGTTGGGAACTTCATCATGCTGGTATTTATGGCCTTGCTGCAATCCACAAACCTCTGATTATGAACATCAATGCAACAAAACGTTTAAGGTGGTGAAAAGCACATAAAAACTGGGATGCTGAAGACTGGCAACGTGTCATCTGGTCTGATGAATCGTGCTACACATCGTTTCCCACCACACGTAGCGTGCAAGTCTGTCGAAAACCTGCAGAATTATGTCTCTTCGACTGTGAAGCATGGAAGTGGATCCCTGATGCTGTGGGCGGGGATGGCTCAGTCGGTAGCGCGCCAGGCTCGTAATCTGTAGTTCCCAGGTTCGAGTCCCAACTGGGTCAGCGTTGAGATTTATCTCCGCAAAATTCCCCGCCCTGCCCACGGTCAGTAGGGGACACCGATGGGCTTGGAAAGGCCGCCGTCCGTCGGATGGGACGTTAAGCCGTGGCCCCGTGTGCGGGAGAGCCATACCCTGTGCACGTTAAAGAACACGCTGGATGGCCTTGACGGGAGGCTACCATCTGTCTCCCAACAGCTGTTCCAGTGGGTCCCCTCCCCCAACCTTCTCTGAGCCTTCGGGGTCCATGTGGCCTGGCCATTTAGCCCATGGTGTGCAAAAAAGTGCCGCTCAGAGGTAAAACAACCCAAAACAACCCAACCTGATGCTGTGGGGGGCCATATCATGGCATTCCTTAGGGCCATTAGTAATTCTGCAGGGTGGTGCCACATCTGCAACGTACGAATCCATTCTCAGGGACCAATTGCACCCAATATCTTGACCTTTGTTCCCTAATGACCGTCCCTGGTTTCCATCCGATAAAGCACCCGCGCATTGTGCGAAATGTGCCATGTTGTGGTTTGCAGAGCATGAGGATAAGGTACAGCAGCTACCCTGGCCACCTCAATATCCAGACCTAAATATTATTGAACATTTGTGGGAATATCTGGATCACAAGGTCCCACATTCCATTACCGTATGTGCATTATTTGTATAAGTCTATTCCACGTCGAATTGCGTCTGTTCTGAACGCCCAAGATGGACCTACAGGTAATTAATAAAATGTTCTCCACAAGCAGTATGCGTTTCCATTATTTTGACAAACCCCTATATGCTGGTATTAAACCCCTATATATATATATGTTGGTATATAAACCTCTTCATGTTGGCATAAAAATATAAGAATTTATTTTTCTTTTTTATCCTTCTTATATTGAGTAACATTACAAATTCATGCCTTAACACAATAAAGTTTTATTGTACCATTCGAAGTCAATAGTATGATATAATCAATACTCGATATCAGAAAAATACAAAAAATAAAAATTCTTATTTTTTTATGCTTAACAGTCATGTAATGTATGTAATACCAATATTGTTTGCGCTGTTAAACTTTCATATTTGTAAACAAATATATTTCACATATTTTTCAGCAACAGTTTTTTAAAATAATGCTAGAATGGAGAGGAAAAAATACATATATGTATGTGTGTGTAATTATTACAGGGGAGAGGCAAAACACTGAATTGAAGTACAAAGGATAAGTACGCCTTTCCGAATTTTCTTTTTTCCTTTCGAATTTTTTTGTTCAATAATACGTTTGAGGAATAGCTGGGGGATGGGGGAGAAGAATATGTGCATTATGGAACATCTTTTCAGTCTGATTCGATTCAATTGAATACCAGGAATCTATCCAAAATGTCCTACATCCGGCCCTGCCTCTGCTATGCAAAGTGTCCCACCAAATATTTCAGTCGTCAGCTGCTACTGCTTTTAAATGATATTTATTTACTACGTAAAGAGTTTTTGAAGATGAAATATTCGACAACAAAAGCTTCTCTTACACTCATCCTAAAACTGTTTCGAAATTGATGGAAAGTAAAAAATCGTTGCAAAAATTTAAAAAATTACATTTTCTATATTCAACGATTTGTTATAACTTTTAAAGTAAATACTAACGAGATTTTGGGGAATTTTTTAAGAATTTGCAATTTATGTCCTATGACAATTTACTGCAAAAGGCTTATTTCATATAACATTTTAAATACTGTAAATTATATGTCGCATATAATATTAATTAATTACTTTATTTTTTACAATTATTGGTCACAAAGCTATATTACTTATTCTTAAGATTGCCTTATACATTTGGATTACATTATTTCCTTCTCTCATAGTGTTTAAAATTTAAAAAACTAATTTTGAAGGAGACCATTTATAAGTGCCCACTTCCACTTTTTGGGCCTAGAGGCAGTTATAAGGTTCGAATCCCGCCTGGGCCAGCAGTGAAATTTTTCTTTGGGAAATTCCCCGTCCTGCCCTTGTTTAGTAGGGGACGCCTATGGACTTGGATATGCTGCCATCCATCGGATGGGACATTAAGCCATAGCCCAGTGTGTGGGAGAGCCTACCCTATGCATGTTAAAGACATGCTGGATGGCCTTGACGGGAGAGTACCATCTGTTTCTCAGCATCTACCCAGTGGGATTCTCCCCCAACCTTCTCTCAACTCTTGGTGTCTTTGTGACCTAGCCAAATAGCCCATTCTGTGCAAAAAAGTGCTGCTCAGAGGTAAAGCAACCCCACCCAACCTAGATGCACTTGAGGTGTAAATCTGAACCTGTTCCACATGTTTGGCCACTGATGAACAGCATCTATATATGTTCTGCCTTTTATTACCAGTAAAATATGTATTCTTGATTTACAAAAAAACAAAAATAATAAGGACATTTATGTATCTTTCATTTCCCTACAAGGAGTTAATTTTAAAGACTTTTCCTATGTTTCAGCATACGGATAATACGGATAACAGATTTTTTATTTAATTTTTTTTTCATTCTTTTTTTTTTATTTTGATATTACCAAATTTTTTCAATCATTCCATTGTTTTTTTTTCCGTAGCGTATATTTTACAATTTTTTTTATAAAAAACATATTCCATTTCCATTTAGCTAATGGTGAATTATAAATAGCTAATAAGTGGATTAATTTAATTCACAATCAACAATAACATTTGTTAAAAAGTATTTTGTGTTTTAAAGTTAAAAACATGCTTGAACTTTATATAACATATATAAACAAATTGTGATTGTGCTTTAGAGTATCTTCCTAGAATTTCATCCAGTTAAGCATGAGGCATAGTGTTTTCCATACTTGGAAACTGAATGATTTTGAATTTACCTGTTTCTGTTCATGAATATTTTAAACCAAAAATAGAGAAATTCTAGGATTAAACTTCTAATATAATTAAAACTTTCTGTCATTTTCCTTAGTCTCCAATCCAATTTGTAAAATAATTCCGAGAACATCATTTTGACTAGGGGTTGTCAACATGGAGTACGAGGTAAAATTTTTGGGGGGTACACCGTGAGAGATCAAAAGTCGCTAGATGTAGAACAAAGTCGCTAAGTTGGCAACACTGCTACTGGTTTTTCATCTTTAATTGCCTTAAAAAATAAATATAGGAACAGGCTGGATGTTGAAGATGACTTGCGACTCTACCTTAGGAAGATAACTCCAACCATTGATGAACTGTGCAATCGTAAACAAGTTCAACCATTTCACTACCCAGTAAAATGTTTATAATTTTATAAGATTTGTTAAATTGTTTATGTCATTTTTTGTGTTTATCGATATATGTAATTTATGAATACAAAATTTAATGTCTATGTGCATATATATATATGTTTTATTTTATTCCCATTGTTATAATATAACTGTAGTTTTATCTATCTATACAAGGGGTACACCAGTTACATACACATTTCCAATGGGTATGTAAAGAATAAAAGATTGAGAACCACTGATTTTGACTACATGTTTCCAGGTAAAGAACAGTTGAATTGGGTTGTTTTACCTCTGGGCGGCACTTTTTTGCACACCATGGGCTAAATGGCCAAGTCACAAGGACCACAAAGGCTCAGAAAGATTCGGAAAGGGGACCTACTGGAACAGCTGTTAGGAGACAGATGATAGCCTCCCGTCAAGGCCATCCAGTTTGTTCTTTTATATAGGGTATGGCTCTCCCGCACAAGGCCCACAGCTTAACGTCCCATCCGACAGACGGCAGCTTTTCCAAGCACATTGGTGTCCCCTACTGACCGTGGGCAGGGCGGGGAGTTTTGTGGAGATAAGTCCCAATGCTAACCCAGCTGGGGTAAAGAACAGAGCAGCGATAAATATGAAGATAAAAGAAAGCAATCAACCATTGAAAAGAGGACACACCCACGTGAGTTCTTGCAAGAACAACTAGCAGACGTAATTCTGCCACAGAAAATAATCTCTCATAATGTGTGGAACACACATTATGTGAGTAACAAGTACTTTTTTCTAATGTACTCGTAGCTGTCCCGTGGCTGAGTGGTTAGCGTACTTGGCTACTGATCTAAGGGACCAGGGTTCGAGCCCATGTAAGGCATGGATGTTCGTGTGTTGTTTTCTGCTGAAGTCCTGCGATCCTCTCAGATCTACTTTGGCATATAAACTGACAGGCTCCTGTCAGACCTCTGTGGCAAGCAGCTGCTTGAGGGGGTATTTATTTATTTTATACTTTATGAAAGCGAACAATTAAAAATGCTGCTTTTAGTTTCGAAATATTGCAAAGTACACAATGAATCATAATTTCTTTTACACTGTTATATTAGCACTAAAAGAATTGCCCGGTGAGTTATTTGCCTTTCGAGAGAATTAGATAACCTGTAATATCTGAAGTACTTGATCGAATGGTTCCACATTTCATACACAAAGGGGAACTTTTGTAAACCCATGTTGGATAAAAAAAACGGATTACTTTTTATAATGGTGCACCTTAATATAATAATATCTTTGGTAATGTGTCGTGTCCCTCTAATTTATTTTTATTTATTTATTGCTGCATTTTTGTTGTATTTTATTATTGTATATATTGTATGTATTAAGTGTGTTCTTGAGTACTGGATGGGGGTGTGCGTGACTCACTGTAGTTGTTTTCGGGTCTGAAGCTTGCTGCTTGCATCAGATCAGTTACAGAAGTCATTTATAGCCGTATATGACTAGCCTGGGGTGTGAGGTCTGCGCACGAGGCTAGGGTGGGGAGATTGAAGCAACAGTTTGTGCATAGCTGTCAAGCAAAGAATGTCATTTCGACATGCGTCAGAAGGACCCCACTTTACTCGAAAGAAACCCTGAAGGAAAGGGTGCGATCCAAGGGGAATCGAGATTCTTGGAGAATCTGATAACAGTTTTGTGGATTCGAGTGAATCACAATGTAGGCAAAGGTTGATTATCCTTTCGCCGAGTTTGAGGTCTGTAAAGTGAGAACTTGCAGAATGTGCGATTCTCTACCTCATTTCTAATGTTTGCAGCAGTAAAGCAGCAAAGGCTCACAGAGTTGAGCGCATCCCTAGCACTTGAGTGTATAAAGTGCAAATAAACTGTGTCGTCCCTATCCAACTCTCGTGCAGTTAATTGATGGACTACTTTTATTCAACATTCAACGCAGTGAACATTAGGCATACAGTGCCATGGGCCTAAAAACCGTGAACTTGTCTTTTCACCAAAGTGAGGGTGAAATTTATTAAGTGACAATTTCATCATCCTCGAGAGGTGCACGATTAATCGTCTTTTCTACCGTACCGGTCGCCACATCTGGCTCAGTCTACATAGATCGGAGAAGGGAGAACATCACATTTGACTTAGTCCGACAGGATTAGAGGTACCAGACATCACATAACGTGAGACATCTAGCAACTATTGGTAACGTTCTCGATTAGAATTTGCGAATGAGGAGAAGATACAAATAGAGAAAGGAGTAGAAAGAAGTTTTATCCAAAATAGTGATTTGTATCCACCTATTCAAACTATCGAATTTATATTTTGTATTGCACTTTCTCATGCTGCTCTTAACATTCTTCCCGAAATTCCAGGTTCTTATTCCCATTATATGAAGAGTTTTGATGATCACATATATTTTATTATTATAGATGTAAAACACTTTGTATAAGGGGCTCCCTAATGAGTTGAGGATTGATACATTTTCAAGCATTACATCTTGCTTTTCATTTGCGTTTGTGAATAAGCATAGCCACGATTTGCAAAAAAAAAAGCTCTATTAAGGAGACTTACCACTCCATTCTTTATATGAACTACATTTTCTTTTTGATGAAAAAAATATGTTTCTTAATTAATGTCGAAATCTTATTAACTTACAATCTTTTTTGCAAGACTGGTATAGCCTAAATCAACGAAATTTATTCCACTAATTAAATTTCACCTAGGCAGGGTAACCAATGCAACGCACCGGGCGGCAAATTTGAAAACAAACTAACGATCATACGTACAGTAAAGTTGATTCGAGCAATTATGGCCTATTTTTCAACAGACGATTTTCAGTTGTCTTTACATTAAGATTAGCTAAATTAAACATTAATATCTAAAATCAGACATTGAGAAAGGGGTGGCAGAGTTCAAGCTCGCTCTGCAGAGGGGCAGCTATGCTAGTTCACTCCGGGGCAAAATAGCTAGTGTCGGCCCTGATTTCACTGCAAACAAATTTGATTTTGATGTAAAACACTACAATTGTATGAATATTAACACGTAGAACAGACTTGTTTTTTTATGGTTTTCAGACTATGCTGGGAGAAACTAACCGATTTAATTCATCAGATCTGAATATTTTTTTCTCTTTTTTACATGAAAAAAATTAATTTTTTTGTGTTAAACAAAAAACGGAGATATTGAAATATATCTGATATGACAAAATAATTACATGGATGGTCCCCCTGGGTCTGTGAGAGTCATTTAGCTACAATCACGTGTCCTGTTGACTAACGAATGCGGGAGGGGGATCTAGGTGAAATTGCATCAAGTTATAGTAAAAAAGTGGGCTGAAAGGTACTGAGAAAGAAAGAATCCTAGCTAGTGTTGTTTAGAAAAGATTCAAGATACAAATCGTCTGAGTCTGTGAGACCCAACACCGAACGAACAGATAGCGGGAACTTAGCATTAATAATTACCGTTTAGAAGGTGGGATATGATAAAAAACATGGATATGGACAGTTTGGATAAGACGAATATTAACACGACCGACGGAGGGTTAATCCTGTCGATTGCATATTGAATACTATACACTTTATGCTCTTTTGGCCATGTTGCCAGTATGGATAATTATAGATTGGCGAATAAGGTTATGAACACTATGTCCTAATTTAAATGAGGTTATAAGAACCTCGTTTATTCGAAACACAATAGCATAATAGTGCCCTAAAACGGTGGAAAATACTAAAGTTTAAAACAAATATTAAAAACGATCAATTCCTCCTAGAAATGTGGAAGTTTCGTGGCACTAGTAATGATCAAGAGGTTTGCATTGGCTGCAACCTCTTGATCATCACTCTTACCCGTAGTAAGGAGGGTAAAACGCAACTTTTCGTTTTAAGACATGAATGAAAATACCAGTCAAATATTTTTATTTGCCTTTCTCCAATCATCCACCAGCTCAAATTTTCACTGTTAGAGAAATCGAAAGGCCGAAAATAAAAAACCTCAATATCGACCTCTAACGATGGAAGTTTTAAAATGCAAAATTTTAAAGTTATATTGCAAAAGATCTATTCACTCAAGAAATTCGAAATTTAGTTGTTGGGATGTGATCAGGTCAAGAGGTTTTTGACCAGCAGCAATGATTTTCATCAGTTATCACTGAGAAGGTTGAGTGAAATGAAAACTTTTATTTTAAGAGATGAGTGAAAAATCATTTTTTGTTGTATACTTTTATTTTGAAAAGGGCGAACCTTACTTTGCTTAGAGCATAATGAGAGAAAGCTGCATGTTAAATTCGTTTATAATAGTTCTTGCCGTTGAGGAAATTTTTCCCTGTTTTATGTAGAGGGTCTTTTATTGTGGGGAAAGGTTGGGAGAGGTGTACACTTCATATTTCTTAAAGGGAGGATGAGAGGAAGCTGTATATCAAAAACGGTGGTCCTACCGTTTATCATTTAGCAGAAATTATCTGGTATTTGCTTGTGTGTGTGCATGAAGGAGGAGGGTGGTGGACTTTTTTATGGAGAGGGAAGAAAGATGTGAGTTCGAATCCCTTCATCTTTTTAATATACTATGAGAGAAAATTGTATAAACCACAAAATCCCGTAATCATAGCTCTTATCGTTTAAGACAAATATCTCGCAGTTTTTTTTAAAGAAAAAATTATAACTTCCAGGAAACCATTTTTTTTAGGAGGAAAGAAGAAAGAAATCTAATAGGAATCTTTTAGGAGGAAAGAAGAAGTGACACTCTTTCACTATTTTAGGTTGTGGTTTGAGGAAACTATACTGAATTTGGTGGTCTAATCTCTTACTGTTTAGAAGCAGTTCGTATCCACTTTTTTCGGTGAGGAAAAACTTTTAAGGGTTCTCTTACATTGCATTAAGTTACGATTAGAAGATGATGTATATTTAATTTGGCAGTTCTAGGTCTTACCATTTAGTAGTAGTTCCTACCACTTTTTTTAAGGCATGGGGGGATTATGTATGAAGTGAAGAAAACTTTGGGGGTCCTAACCCTACCGTTGATCTAAATTACAATTATGGGAAACAGTACATTACATTTGGCAGTTGCACCTCTTAATGTTTAGAAGCAGTTCCTATCACTTTTTGCGGGAGGAAAGTTTTTTGTCTACAAAGAAACTTTTTGGAGGTCCGAACCTTTACATTGGTATAAGCAACGATTAGAGGAAGCAGATACTGAATTTGGTGTAACTTTTACTGTTTAGAAGCAGTTCCTCCCATTCTTTAAATGAGGATGTGGGGTATGTTAGTGAAGGAGGGTAAAGTTTGGAGTTCTGAACCCTTATTTTGGTGTAACCCAAACTCCTTACATTGGTCTAAGATACGATAAGAGGAAGCAGAGTATTGAGTTTGCTTCTAATTGGTAATCTCTAGAATCGCTAGTTCCTGTCACTTTTTAAAAGACGGGAGGGGATTTGAAGTGAAAGGTTGTTCGGCACCCCAGACGTAAACTAGAGAAAGGGTAAAATTTCGAAAATACAAACTGAAATGCTTTCTAGAGGGAATTCAAGGATTTGTTAGATTGTTTGAGAGGGCAGAACTCCTTTGCTAGTTATGGCTGTTCCCCCCTCTAATTACAAGATTGCTCTAAGTGTCTATATCAAAGGATTGATGAACTCTGGAATTCAAGAATTTGATTCCAAAACCTAAATGATTCGAACCACCAGAGTTTGAGAAATTTTTGCCAAGATACAAATGTACTCAAGATCACTGCTAAGTGCAGCTCCGTTTTCCCTTTCATCCCTTAAATGACCTACATCTCCAAGGCACTGTGCACCACCCTGAAGAGCAATTGAAAGCCCCAGACACTTACCATTCTACTGCAAACACATCCTTATGCTTAAGTTGCTAATCTTTTTGCTAATAATTCTGGCCACCACATTGCCATTCTACCACATGTTCTATATAATGACTTTCATAAATATTGACTTAAGGTTAAAACATGGTGATAGTTATTGGCGCCGAGTACGGTGGGCTGAGGGTTTCGCCCCCCCCCCCACCCCTATTCCTGTAAAATTTCTATTATATATCTAATAGGCAAAATAAATATGTCTGGTGTGCTATTTTGTATGTTAGTTCCTCCCCCTGAGAATTTAAAAACCCTGCGCCAGTGGTCAGAGTTATACGAAAAAATTCGAAGATCAACCACTTCACTGCTTTAAATTAAAATTTACTAATAACCCAAAGGCTATCTCAGTGGGAGAGTGGTTAGCGTGCTTGGTCTTACGCTTGACTTATGATCAACAAGACCTGAGTTCAAGCTCCAGATAAGGTAAGGATGTTTGTTTTGTCTTTCTGATAAGGTTTCGCCTTCTTCATAAATCTTCTCTATGGCGTATTAAACTGGCAGACTCCTGAAAGACCTCTATGGGAAGCAGTAGCTTGTAAATAATGACAAAATATCCCCTCAAGCAGATGCTTGTGACAGATTGACAGGAGCCTGTCAGTTTAATTCGCCGTAGTACAAGGTCTGTGAGTATGACGGGACCTTAGCAGAAAAGCAACAATCATCTATGCTTACCTGGGCTAATCACTAGGCCAATTATGTAAAATTTGTTTCTAAATGTCAACCTGTGAAAGGCATATGGATTTTAATCAACCGTAACCGGTTTCTCTCGTTGCTCTTTTGGGATCTTTAAGTGCAGCTGTTTAAATCATCGGTATAATAAAGAATAATTAATTAAAAATGGTTCATCTCCGAGATATAAACATTAAGTGTTGTAAGTCTCCTTCTTCTATTCCCATTCTTCTTACAGTTGAATTCACGAAGTCAGAAATTGATGCCAAAATAGAATGGAGTCCAACTACAGTTTTAGATCTTGAACCTGACACTGGTGCCGGAATATCATTCTGCACTGTGTCCTCTATATGCCGTTTTCTTGCACGTGTCGCGTCTCCCAACAAATTGTATGGAAGCACTCTTCTGGAAAAAACTGAAATTGACCATTGGTTAGAATTTAGTAATAGCAGTTTATGCCCTAGTGAATTTATGTGTAGTGTAGAAAAACTAAATCGTTTACTTTCGTCTGTAACTTTCCTCGTTGGGCATGATGTAACCCTTGCAGATATTGCAGTATGGGGAGCTCTGTATGGAAACAAACAGTGGCAGTGTAGTATAGAAAAAGGCAAAGCACCTCAAAATGTACTCAGGTGGTTTAACTTTTTATCATCCCTTGAAAAATTTGCTGTTGTATCAAATTTATTTCCCTTTGAGTCAAAAAATAAATGTTCATCTGACACAAATTCTAGTAAGGAAGGTAAACAGATGACTCAAGACAAAGGCAAATTTGTTGATTTGCCTGGAGCTGAAATGGGCAGAGTTGTTGTTCGCTTTCCACCAGAAGCTAGTGGGTTTTTGCATGTAGGACATGCTAAAGCAGCTCTTTTAAATCAATATTATCAAATTAGTTTCAAAGGAAAGTTGATTTTTCGGTTTGATGACACTAATCCAGAAAAGGAAAAAGAAGACTTTGAGAAAGTTATTCTTGAAGATGTAGCATTACTTCAAATAAAACCAGATGTATTTTCATATACTTCAAATCATTTCGACTTTATCTTAGAAAAGTGTGAAGAACTGCTGAAACAGGGAATTGCTTACGTAGATGATACTGACCCTGAAGTTATGAAAAAAGAAAGAGAACAAAGAATAGAATCAAAAAACAGAGCAAATGATGTAACAAAAAATCTGTCTATGTGGGTGCAAATGAAGAAAGGCACAGAATATGGACAAAAGTGTTGTGTCAGAGCAAAAATAAATATGAATTCAGATAATGGTTGCCTTCGTGATCCAACTTTGTACCGTTGCAAAAACACTCCACACCCTCGAACAGGTGACAAATATAAGGTATATCCAACATATGACTTTGCTTGCCCTATTGTAGATAGTATTGAAGGTGTAACACATGCTTTAAGAACTACTGAATATCATGATAGAGATGATCAGTTCTTTTGGATCTTAGAAGCCCTAGGTCTAAGAAAGCCATACATTTATGAATATTCAAGACTAAATATGATGAACACAGTACTATCAAAACGAAAGTTAACCTGGTTTGTCACTCAAGGTATCGTGGAAGGATGGGATGATCCCAGGATGCCAACTGTTCGGGGTGTCTTAAGAAGAGGTATGACAGTTGAAGGTTTGAAACAGTTCATAGTTGCTCAGGGTTCATCAAGATCTGTTGTTGTAATGGAATGGGACAAAATTTGGGCATTTAATAAAAAAGTTATTGATAGCGTTGCTCCTCGATACAATGCTGTAGAAAAGAAAAAGGCTGTACCGGTTTTTGTGCAAGATGCAAAGCAAGAATCTTATGAAGTTCTGAAGCATCCAAAGAATCCCAATTTAGGAAATAAAACAATATTGGTTGGACCCAAATTATTAGTTGATTATGTAGATGCAGAAGCTATGAAGAAGGGTGAAAATGTGACTTTCATAAACTGGGGTAATTTACTTATTGATGAAATAAATAAAAACTCTTCTGGTGAAATTGAAAGTATAAGTGCTAAGTTAAACCTTGATAATAAAGATTATAAAAAAACCCTAAAAGTAACATGGGTAGCTGATTCAGAAAATGCAAGTTTAGTGCCTTGCACATGCATTTATTATGATCATCTTATATCCAAACCTATATTAGGTAAAGATGAGGATTTTAAAAATTACTTGAATGAAAACACAAAGTTTGAAATAATGATGCTGGGAGATTCAGAAATGATATGTTTGAAAAAGGATGATATAGTACAAATACAAAGAAAAGGTTTCTTCATATGTGATGAAGCCTACGATTCATCAAGCAGTAGATACACAAGTCGAGAAATGCCTTTAATTTTGATCTCTATACCTGATGGATCAAAAGATACTTCAACCCTTCCGAAAGCAGTTCAAATAGCAAGAAGTAAAGCAGAAAGTTCTAAAGAACTTCTAAACAGAGCTAAAGGTAAAATTGCTGAAAAATCACCACAAGATGAGCAAAAAGATGTAATTACTACAGTTACTGAATTAAACAATCAGATTAAAATTCAAGGTGATAAAATTCGCACAATAAAGCAAGGAAAATTAAGTGGAGATGTAGATACTGAGGTAAAAACTTTGCTACAATTAAAGTCAATGTTTAAAGAAATGTCAGGAAAAGATTGGAAACCTGAAAGCCAAATTAGCATTAAAAGTGACAAAAACAATTCAGAAAGTAATATTTCAAAGTCTCAAGAAACACCATTTGAAATAGATGCAGAAATAAGATTGCAAGGAGATAAAATTAGAAAGCTGAAATCAGAAAAAGTTGAAAAAAGCATTTTAGAGCCTGAAATCAAACGTTTGCTTCACTTTAAAAAAATGTATAAAGAGATGACTGGTGAAGAATGGAAGCCTGAAAATCAAGTTCATTCATCAAAACCTGAATGTACAACTAACTTGAAAATTTGCAAAGACACTTCAGAAAGTAATATTCCTGAGCCTTCTCAAGGAACACCTTCAGAAGTAGATGCACAAATAAGATTGCAAGGAGATAAAATAAGAAAACTAAAATCAGAAAAAACTGAAAAAAGCATTTTAGAGCCTGAAATCAAACATTTGCTTCACTTAAAAAAAATGTATAAAGAGATGAGTGGTGAAGAATGGAAGCCTGAAAATCAAGTTCATTCATCAGAACCTGAATGTAGAACTAACTTGAAAATTTGCAAAGACACTTCAGAAAGTAATATTCCTGAGCCTTCTCAAGGAACACCTTCAGAAGTAGATGCACAAATAAGATTGCAAGGAGATAAAATAAGAAAACTAAAATCAGAAAAGGCTGAAAAAGGCATTTTAGATCTTGAAATTAAAATTCTGCTTCACCTAAAAAAAGTGTATAAAGATATGGTAGGTAAAGACTGGGAACATGAAAATCAAGCACATGTATCTAAACTTCAAGATACAAAATTTTCAATTTCAAAAACAAGAGCATCTGAGCTTAATGAATGCATTGAACAACAAGGAAATAAAATTAGAAGAATGAAAGCTGATAAGGTAACTAAAGATACATTAGCACCTGAAATAAAAATTTTACTAGACTTGAAATCTGAATATAAAACAGTAACAGGAAAAGAATGGCATCCATCATCTGAAGGGACTGTTCTAAAAGGGGAAATAAATGTTAAACAATGCAGTAAAGATTTTGAAGATGCTGATAAACCTAATCTGAAACCAAACTTACAAGCTCAGAATAACAAGGATCATGTATTATCAAAAGAAATGTCAAAAATACAAGCAAATAAATCTCAGTGCACTGAGTTTATGGGTAAAGATGAGATGAAACATGATAAAAAGAAAAGAAATGAGAAAACAGCAAAAGACACTGTATTAATTAATAATGATGATTCTTCAGAATCAGGCATAAAAAAAATTACTAGACTTGGTCTTGAAGCTAAAAAAGAAGAAAATTTATCTGACTGGTATTCACAAGTTATCACAAAAGCTGAAATGATTGAGTATTATGATGTTAGTGGCTGCTATATTTTACGACCATGGGCTTATAACATTTGGGAAGCCATTACAAAATTCTTTGATCCAGCAATAAAAGCACTTGGAGTCAATAACTGTTATTTTCCAATGTTTGTATCGTCACATGCTTTGGAGAAAGAAAAAACACACATTGCTGATTTTGCTCCAGAAGTGGCATGGGTAACAAAGTCTGGAAGTTCTGATCTAGCAGAGCCAGTTGCCATTCGCCCTACCAGTGAAACCGTAATGTATCCATCATATGCAAAATGGATAAAATCTCACCGTGATTTACCTCTGCAATTAAACCAATGGTGTAGTGTTGTACGGTGGGAATTCAAACATCCTCAGCCCTTTCTTAGAACACGAGAGTTTTTGTGGCAAGAAGGTCATACTGCATTTGCAACACAAGAAGAAGCAGTACAAGAAGTTTATGCTATTTTAGAGTTATATGCTGATGTATATGAGAAGTTGTTAGCTGTACCTGTAATTCGCGGTAAAAAGACTGAAAAGGAAAAATTTGCAGGTGCAGATTTTACTACCACAGTTGAAGCATACATCTCTGCAAATGGTAGAGCTATCCAGGGAGCAACATCTCATTTCTTAGGTCAGAATTTTTCAAAAATGTTTGAAATTATGTTTGAAGATCCTGAAACAAGTGAGAAAAGATTTGTTTATCAAAATTCTTGGGGGCTCTCCACAAGAACAATTGGAGTGATGGTAATGGTTCATGCTGACAACATTGGATTGGTTCTTCCACCTGAAGTAGCTTTTTACCAGGTTGTAATTGTTCCATGTGGCATTACAGCAAACCTTGCAGAAAAAGATAAACAGGAACTTTTAGAAAAATGTCAAGATTTTGAGAAAAAGCTTCGTAATGCAGATATCAGAGTTAAAGGTGACTATAGGGACAATTATTCCCCTGGCTGGAAATTTAACCATTGGGAACTAAAAGGAGTGCCATTAAGAATTGAACTGGGTCCACGTGATATAAAAAATCAACAGTTTGTTGCTGTACGAAGAGATACAGGAGAAAAATGTACAATGAAGGTAGTTGATGCTCCACATTGTGTAAAAGAATTACTTGCTTGTATCCAGAAATGTTTATTTATGAAAGCTAAAACTGACATGGAGGAACATCTCAGTATTTCCCATGAATGGAATGATTTTTGTAACAAGCTGGATAATCGTTGTATTATTCAAGCGCCATTTTGTGGAGTAATTGCCTGTGAGGACAAAATCAAACAAGATAGTGCCAAAGATGCTGATCAGCAGTTGGAGCCAGGTGCCCCTTCTATGGGAGCTAAAAGCCTCTGTATCCCTTTCAGTCAACCAGGGACAATAACACCAGATATGAAATGCATTAATCCTACTTGTGGGAATAAACCAGAATATTATGCTTTGTTTGGCCGCAGCTACTAAGTGTGAGTGCTGAACATCAAAGTTGTGTACTCTTTGCTTTTAACATGATTGGCTTATTAACTTATTGTTTGGATAAACACTTTTTTAATACTGTATTGCTAACATTATTAAAGTAAAAATTAAGAAAATTTTGAATTTGTTATTTGTCTGGTATGAGTGCAATTTAAATTCAAAGAGAGTATAACTGATAAATAGGGGGGCTTCCACATGATTTTTGCCATGCCAAATAATATGTATTTCAAAGAGAGAATATGATAACATACATATGCAAATTTTATATATTTAATATTAAGCTATAAAGTGCATGCATAAATTTTTTTGACTAAAGTGAGATTTTTTAATTTTATGAGGAGGGCTAATTGTTTCTTACTCCCTGTAGAGGACATCTCGTATTTCCCTGTTATTTGAATGATATCGAGTGACTACATAAAAATTATTACAAAAACATTTCAACCTCTAAATGGTGTCTCTGTAGTTTAAAGTTTTAAATGAGAATATAATAATTTAAAAATATTTTTAATGAAATTAGCTGCCTAACTTTGAAATTTGTTGATTTGATGATTAAGTTTTAGTTAATTTTGAAGTTTAGGATGAGTTACAGCAGTCATTATTGTTAAATGTTTCCAACTTAAGTATCTTTAAATATTAAATGAAATTGTTGAAATAAAGATTTGGATGAAATCTTCAATTTCTGTAATATTTTTCTGCAAAAGGCTTATTTCCAAAGTTAGAAAGCTTTGTATGTGGCTTTCCATTTACTTAACATGGAAATATCTGAATATTAGTGTGTGCCATATTAGTGTGTGCCATCTGTAATAATTTAATTTCACAATAGTGCTGTGATACAGTTAAAACCCTTACTAGTAGCTACTTTTCAAGCTTGGCATAGCTGCTATTACTTTTATAGCAGCTATTTATTGTGACGCTGTTTAAATAGCTGCCTAGAGGCACTGTCAAAGTCAAGAACATCTGAAGTTACTGGAGTGCAAACAACACAAATAAAAGTTCAGGCATCAATGTTAAAGAACTCTGGACTTGAGCATGAAAGGCAGTTCATCTTATATGTACAAAGATTGTATAAACAACAAGATAACCAATAAGGACTGGTAGCATTTAGAAACATCGTAACAGCAAAAGACAACAGCTGTCTATGCAATTGTACCAGCGAATAAGAAAAATGGTAAATATGTTCACTTTGTAACTCTTATTGATCTTCGATTGTAAAGATTTAATTTAGAGTTAAGTATGTATACTATAGGGAAATTTTACAATATAAAAAAGGGTTTGTTGGAAAAAAAAAAACAATAATATCAATGGTTATTTTAAAGTGCTCCTCCAAGCTTGGAAAGTAGCTACTAGTAAGGGTTTTAACTGTATCACAGCACTATTATGAAATTAAATTATTAAATATATAGCTGTGTTTGAAACTAATTTAATCATAATCTGTAGTTCCCAAGTTCAAGTTGCAGCTTGGTCAGCATTGAGATTATCTCTGTAAAACTTCCTGCCCTGCTCAAGGTCAGTAGGGGACATCAGTGGGCTTGGAAAGGCTGTCATCCATTGGTTGGGACATAAACCATGGCCCCATGTGCAGGAGAGCCATACCATGTGCACATTAAATGTGCTGAATGGCCTTGACAGGAGGCTACTATCTGTCTCCCAACAGTTTTCCAGTGAGTCCCCTCCCCCAACCTTCTCTGAACCTTTGGGATCCTTGTGACCTGGCCATTTAGCCCTTTGTGTGTATTCTTGAGAAATGTTTAGAGTTTCAGAAATCTTTGGTTGCTAGCTTTGTTGATTTCAAAAAGGCTTTCGACTCTGCTGATCGTCATAATTTGTGGTTGATTGTGAGATCATATGGTATACCAGACAAGTTAGTTAACATAATGAAAGCTCTCTATAATAACACTGAGTCATGTGTGAGGGTTGGTAAGTCTTGTAGCAATTGGTTTAGCATTACTTCTGGTGTTCGACAAGGGTGCATTTTGTCTCCTTTTCTCTTTAGTTTGGTTGTTGATTATGTTATGCGAAATTCACTTCAAGGGAAAGCTTTTGGCCTTAAATGGGCTGGAGATACGAAAATTTCTGATTTAGATTATGCTGATGATTTAGCCCTTTTGGCAAATGATGTTGATGAGATGAACTCTTTCATTCGAACTGTTGATGAGACTGGTAGTACAGTAGGTTTGGTTATAAACGGAGAGAAAACTAAAGTGATGAAAATTGGTCAGGCAGGTTGTGATTCAGTTAATCTGAATGGTTGCAGTCTTGAGCAGGTGTCACAGTTTAATTACCTTGGGAGCTGTGTAACTGATACTTGTGATGTGCGGCATGAGATTAACAGACGAATAGGTATTGCTGCCGGGACTTTTAAGAATCTATGGAGATTGTGGAGAAATAGGTGTATACACCTAAAGACTAAAATTAGACTGTATAATAGTTTGATTCTTTCTAGGGTTAGTTATGGTAGTGAAACTTCGATGCTGTGTAAGCAAGATAACAGGAAACTAGATGCTTTTGATTCTAGATGCTTACGCAGTATCTTGGGTATTAGGTGGTTTAACTTTGTAACTAATGATGAGGTTAGGCAAAGGAGTCTGCAACCTCCTTTAAGCAACATATTGTGCAGAGAGAGACTCCGCTGGTTTGGCCATGTTGCCCGTATGGATAATTATAGATTGGCGAATAGGGTTATGAACAGTGTGCCTAGAGGCCTCAGAAGGAGGGGGAGACCTAGGATGCGGTGGTCAGACAATGTCAAACAGGACCTTGTTAAAATTGGTGTACAGTGGCCGGATGCAGCAGATGTAGCTCAGGACAGATATGGTTGGAGAATTAAACTGCGCGGTCTGGTTGGACCTCCGTAGCCCATGGCTGCTTGAGGAGGATGATGATGATGTGCAAAATAGTGCCACTCATAGGTCAAACAACCCAAGCATGAATATTAGTGGAGTAACAAAAACTTTTAGGAGTATTTTTTCACGAAAAAATAAACTATTCATTTTTTTAAGGCTGTTTCAAAACTTTTTCTTTATAATAGTGATTGACATTCTGGGTTTTCTGAGGATGGAGCATTGACTTTTCCTTGGGAATAATTATAATTCTAATAAATCATATTTATAAGCACTATATAAACATTCTAATGCAAAATCCTACTATCTAGTTAAGAGATGCAAAAAGGGGAGTTACATCAAAACTTTCATATAGTTAGTGATATATGTTTGACATCCAAATACTATTAATAATGGAGAAGGAGAAAAGTTCGGGTAATTTCAAAACTTTTTACATATTTTCCTTTTTTAAAAGGTGTCAGCAATAGGGATATTAAAGTGATGATGGTAATATTCTAGCAAGAAAGTTTGTCACATTGAAGTTAAAGAATTCATTTTTGAATGATGAATAGTAAACAATTGAAAAGATCTTTTTGCTCAGAAATTAATTAAAGGAACAAAGTTCTCTATCACTGAGCAATAAAATTTAAAAAAAAAAAGAAAAAAATAGTTTGAAAGCTAAATGTTTTTTAGCCTTCAAACTATTTGCACGTTAAAAGTTTTTAGGAGAAAACTCTGAAGCTTTTCAGAGCAAGGACAGAGCTGTATTTTCTGTGAAGTGACATCACCACATGGTATCGGAGTTTTCTAAAAACTTTTAACATGCAAATCGGTTTGATGGATAAGCTTAAAAATATTATTTCTCATCTACAGTGAACAGTAAGTTATTTTAATTGGACAGTAAATTTAATGCTCTCAAAAAAACATCCTGATTGACCTACATACTAAAATATTTACATCAGAATGGTAAATGGCCATTCTGATATAAATATGTGTGTGTATAATGTATATTTACCATTCTGATGTAAATATTTTATTATGCAGGTTATTTCACTCAAATTTATTAATATGAATGTATTAAACACATTATTAAACATAGTGTCAAATGTTACAAAGATCAGCAAATAATAAACACAAAAACCAAGTAAAACATTAATAAGTCATACATGAACAACCAAAGAGCTTTCCAGGTTACAAAAATTTAAATTATCAAAATATGTAACAGAAACATGAGTAATGCAGGTATAGAATTTTAGGAAATACTAGTTCCTGATCAGTTGTTAAAAAAATATTTTTTACAGTAAATATACATTTAATATTGTCTAAATTTGACAAATGTGCATGCAAGTATTTTTTTAAAAGTTTTTAAACACTTTTCATTTCTTATTATATACTCCAGTAAATTAAAAAAAATTTAGGCACAAGTAGAATAAAAATTAGTGGAAAATTTTCTGTTTTGATTTTTCTAATGTAAAATAGTATACCAAAACTCTGGAGTTAAAATTTCTAATTAAAATTAAGTCTTGGTTTTTATACAAAGATTGCAAAATATAAATCTACTTAGTGATAATATATAATGTATTTATTATATGAAATGGTATTCCCAGCAGAATAATTTTAATAAAAATTATAAACTCATTCATAGTAAATACACAAATTATCTGTAGATATGTGAGCTACAAGTTACAACTGGAAAAATGCATTGCCTTCACTGATTACAGATCCACATCATCATCCACCGGGCGGGGGTGGCTCAGTCGGTAGCCGCCAGGCTCGTAATCTGTAGTTCCCAGGTTCGAGTCCCAGCTGGGTCAGTGTTGAGATTTATCTCCGCAAAATTCCCCGCCCTGCCCACAGGCAGTAGGGGACACCGATGGGCTTGGAAAGGCCGCCGTCCGTCGGATGGGACGTTAAGCCGTGGCCCCGTGTGCGGGAGAGCCATACCCTGTGCACGTTAAAGAACACGCTGGATGGCCTTGACGGGAGGCTACCATCTGTCTCCCAACAGCTGTTCCAGTGGGTCCCCTCCCCCAACTTTCTCTGAGCCTTCGGGGTCCATGTGACCTGGCCATTTAGCCCATGGTGTGCAAAAAAGTGCTGCTCAGAGGTAAAACAACCCAACCCATCATCCACCACATTCAATGAAAGATATATAAAGGTCACATTCTGGAAGTAAATTGACATTCAATGATTTGTTTAGCTGGTAAAGTGCTCTGGCATATATATGGAGAGTTGAAGGTGTGAATCCCCACACTGTCTGCAATAAGTTTTTACAAATAATTATTATAAACTGTTTTTATACACAATGGTAATAAGTTTTATTTATATTCATCACCCCAACAGCAAATTTCATAAATTAGAATAAATTGCCCATGCAAAATAAAGGTCTCAAAGAAATTATAATAATATAATGCTTCAAGTAATAAATTTTATATAAAACTGTTTAGTTTTGAAGAGATTGAATATGCTTTTTCAATTTTAAATTTGATTCTATTGCTAATCATAATACTTATAACTGTCATTGATCTTGATATCACAATTGCAGCATTCTGTATTTAAACAGTTCATGGAGTATAGTATTGTGAAAGTACTGAAGTTAATTTAAAATATTTGTATTTTTTAATATTCTATTTTATTATTAGTAAATCACTTTTTGATAATTATTAGACTATTATAAATTTTCCTATGTAATACTTCATTATTCTGCTTCAAACACTACAGATGTATCATCTGCAAAAGTCTTTTCTGCAATAGAGTATTTAAAGTTTTACTGTGTAACAGTTGTGAATTTCTATTAGTAATATATAAAATTACTAATTATAAATGCTAAATGTTTTCACCACTTCAGTTTCATGTTTATATTTTAATTTTCTCCTTCAATCAGAATAATAAATATATATTTCAAATTTTTGGAGCCTCTTAAACTTAACATAACTTAGGGACTCAGAAGGTCAAACTTATGCCCTAAAATAGAAGTCAAAGCTGGTTGGTCAGTCAAAATATCATGATTCTGATTGCAAATCCTTGGGTTAACCTAAGGATTTGCTTGATTTGTTAACATTAGTTAAAAATTCATTAATTTCATTTATTAAAATATTAGTTTATTATTTAGGATAAATATTAAGATTTGTTGATGCACCCATTATGTCATTAACTATACACACCGGCCACTGAATTAGAAACCTTTATTCAATACTCAGTTAGACTTTTTTTTGCCCGAATTACAGCACGTATGCAGTTTGACATAGATTTTACAAGGCACGTTACCGACTGAGCCACCCCCGCCCCGTTGCATTCCTATATGGAAACCACCGATTTCTGTGAAGAACTGGAAAATTCATCTACAGTGGTGTCAGGAAAACACCATGACTGGAAGACTAGAAAAAAAGTCATGTTGTATGACGAGTCACAATACACCTTGTTCTGTACTGACAGTAAGCAGAGAGTTTGGCGGGAGCCCCATGAAGCAATGTAACTATCTTGTCTTGTAAACACAACTCAAGGTTCTGGAGGCGATGTCATGGTGTGGGGCAAGTTCTGTTGGTAGAATTAGGTTGGGTTGTTTTACCTCTGAGCATCACTTTTTTGCACACTATGGGCTAAATGGCCAGATCACAAGAACCCTGAAGGCTCAGAGAAGGTTGGGGGAGGTGACCCACTGGAACAGCTGTTGGGAGACAGATGGTAGCCTCCCGTCAAGGCCATCCAGCGTGATCTTTAACGTCCACAGGGTATGGCTCCAACACATGGGGACACGGCTTAACGTCCCATCTGACGGATGGAGGCCTTTCCAAGCCAATCGGTGTCCCCTACCAACTGTGGGCAGGGTAGGGAATTTTGCGAAGATAAATCTCAATGCTGACCCAGCTGAGACTCGAACCTGGGAACTACAGATTACGAGCCTGGAACGCTACCGACTGAGCCACCCCCTCTGAGGTCTGCAAGAAGGAAGATAACACTAAGTTTGATGAAAATAAGACATTGGTTCTATTTTTAATTTACAAGTTATATTTTTACCAATTATATTTTTACCTGTTGGTAGAGAACGGGCCCCCTGATATTGCTGGAAGGTCAGATGTCCTCCAAGGATTTCTGAACATTGTTGCCGATCAAGTCAATCCTGCTAGAAAAATATCCTGGAGCAAAGTCCTCTTTCTTCAAATCTGAGCCAGTTAAAGGACTGTCTGGTGAATACCTTGTATACTGGAGATGTAAGTATAGGCACTCCAACGCCTTGTAAAATCTATGTCAAACTGCATACGTGCTGTAATTCGGGCAAAAGAAAGTCTAACTGAGTATTGAATAAAGGTTTCTAATTCAGTGGCCGGTGTGTATAGTTAATGACATAATGGGTGCATCAACAAATCTTAATACTTATCCTAAATAATAAACTAATATTTTAATAAATGAAATTAATGAATTTTTAACTAATGTTAACAAATCAAGCAAATCCTTAGGTTAACCCAAGGATTTGCAATCAGAATCATGATATTTTGACTGACCAACCAGCTTTGACTTCTATTTTAGGGCATCAGTTTGACCTTCTGAGTCCCTAAGTTATGTTAAGTTTAAGAGGCTCCAAAAATTTGAAATATATATTTATTATTCTGATTGAAGGAGAAAATTAAAATATAAACATGAAACTGAAGTGGTTGGGTTGGGTTGTTTTACCTCTGAGCGGCACTTTTTTGCACACCATGGGCTAAATGGCCAGGTCACATGGACCCCGAAGGCTCAGAGAAGGTTAGGGGAGGGGACCCACTGGAACAGCTGTTGGGAGACAGATGGTAGCCTCCCGTCAAGGCCATCCGGCGTGTTGTTTAACGTGCACAGGGTATGGCTCTCCCGCACACGGGGCCACGGCTTAACGTCCCATCCGACGGACGGCAGCCTTTCCAAGCCCATCGGTGTCCCCTACTGACCGTGGGCAGTGCGGGGAATTTTGCGGATATAAATCTCAACGCTGACCCAGCTGGGACTCGAACCTGGGAACTACAGATTACGAGCCTGGCGCGCTACCGACTGAGCCACCCCCGCCCCGAGCTGAAGTGGTGAAAACATTTAGCATTTATAATTAGTAATTTTATATATTACTAATAGAAATTCACAACTGTTACAGGGGCGGGGGTGGCTCAGTCGGTAGCGCGCCAGGCTCGTAATCTGTAGTTCCCAGGTTCGAGTCCCAGCTGGGTCAGCGTTGAGATTTATCTCCGCAAAATTTCCCGCCCTGCCCACGGTCAGTAGGGGACACCGATGGGCTTGGAAAGGCCGCCGTCCGTCGGATGGGACGTTAAGCCGTGGCGCCGTGTGCGGGAGAGCCATACCCTGTGCACGTTAAAGAACACGCTGGATGGCTTTGACGGGAGGCTATCATCTGTCTCCCAACAGCTGTTCCAGTGGGTCCCCTCCCCCCAACCTTCTCTGAGCCTTCGGGGTCCTTGTGGCCTGGCCATTTAGCTCATGGTGTGCAAAAAAAGTGCCGCTAAGAGGTAAAACAACCCGCCCAAATAGGCATGTGACTGCTAATACCGACCCCCTTTAATTCCCTGCACATAGTTTGCTGAGATATGGATCAAGAACAGCCTTCGTTGAATGCTGCAATCAATTGCTGCACAAAGGAAATTCTGTTTCTCCATACAAGCCTTCTCAGACGCCACTGATCTTGTTCCTGACAAATTATTGTTGCACTACACTTATGCCTCTTAGACAAGCAATGTGAGTTATTTTTCCACTGATTAAAGCCCTGAGTATCTCGACTTTTGAGAAACCAGTCAGCTCTGCTGTTTTTAAAATCATCACTGCAATCAGACAAGCACCCACAATATGCCCTTTATCGAATCCCGAACATCCTTTGTTTTTCTCATTGTCATCAACACACAATTACTGACAAGTAGCATTCTTAAATAGTTGTCTAGATCACATGGTGATGCACATGACCATGTATTTTGCATATATGCTTCGCAAGTGACGTTTATGTACATCTGCATAAAGGTTTCTAATTCAGTGGTCGGTGTGTTTAAGTTTGCATTGTTTTCTACAATCATTGTTACAATTAGCAGATAAGTTCCTATAATGTAAATTCTTTCAATTTTCATCAATAGTTTAAGGTTTTTATTGTAATTCATTCATATATGCAAAAATCAAAGGATTTCGTCTTCTTTTTTATATATCTGTTAATATATAATTTATGTGCAGTCCATTTTTCATTCATTCTTTCAACTTTATTTTAAAAAATTTCTGGATTATGATTATAATCCTATATTGCTATATGAATTATGTTCATGAACCTTTGAGAAACTACTTCATATCCCCATATTTCTATATTCTAGTTTCAGATAATTTATGTTAATGATACCTTGAAATTTTTTATTGATATTTAACTTTTAGGCTTCTGTAGTCATTAACAGTGGAAAATATTGGTTATTTCAGATATAGAAGTTCACATTTTGCAAGTTACATTTATGCAGTTTTAAATGTACCCTCAAATTATGACAAGGGTAGCTCTATTTTTTTAGTAACTCTATCAATAAATCATCCACTTGTATAAAAAGTAAAATTGGCTAAACCCCTGTTGCCAGCTATATATGACAAGGAGAAACATATTTAAGGGGGATGTTTGGGGGGGATTCAAATTCCCCATTATGTATTTTATCTCGTTTTCAAAGAAAATGAGATAATAGTTTTGCTTTGTTGTCTGTCTGCCCGTCTGTAGAGTCCCAGCTGGGTCAGCGTTGAGATTTATCTCCGCAAAATTCCCCGCCCTGCCCACGGTCAGTAGGGGACACCGATGGGTTTGGAAAGGCCGCCGTCCGTCGGATGGGACGTTAAGCCGTGGCCCCGTGTGCGGGAGAGCCATACCCTGTGCACGTTAAAGAACACGCTGGATGGCCTTGACGGGAGGCTACCATCTGTCTCCCAACAGCTGTTCCAGTGGGTCCCCTCCCCCAACCTTCTCTGAGCCTTCGGGGTCCATGTGACCTGGCCATTTAGCCCATGGTGTGCAAAAAAGTGCCGCTCAGAGGTAAAACAACCCAACCCAACCCCTCCCCCAACCTTCTCTGAGCCTTCGGGGTCCTTGTGGCCTGGCCATTTAGCCCATGGTGTGCAAAAAAGTGCCGCTCAGAGGTAAAACAATCCAATCCAAACCCGTCTGTAGACATCAAACTTTTTTGTTTATAGAGATAAATTTAAAATTCTTTTTGTGTTGGATAGGTATTGATTAAATCAGTGCTGTCCAACTTCTCTACGACCGTGGGCCATTTTTTCTTTTGCCAATATTTCGCGGGCCAAATAAAAAGAATAGGATAGGTAATTGAAAATTCAGTTCATATCACCTCAAAAAATTATTTTATTTATACGAAAAATAATAAGTAATAATGAACCTCCAAAAATTTTATTTATACGAAAAATAAAAAGTAATAATAAACATAAAAAACTTCAAAAGATTATTTTATTTATACAAAAGATAATAAGTAATAATAAACCTCAAAAACCTAAAAAATTATTTATACGAAAAATAATAAGTACTAATAAACCAATATAAATTTTCTAAACCTTATCAAATATTTAATAAATTTAATGGGAGCATTTTGGTCATAGTTGTTGGGCAATAATTATTTTATGTCTATATCGATATTTGTTGTTGCGAGCCGAAGTATATGTTCAAGTGTAGAGTCTTTCAAGCAGTTTCTGTATCTTGATTTTGTATATTTCATATCAGAAAATGCGTGATCGCAGATATATGTACTTCCAAACATAAATTATTTGAAGTCCAAAATCTTTCATTTTTGGATATTTTTCTTTAGGCAAAAGTTTGAACAATTCTATTCCAGTTTCTCTATTAGATGCAATAATTGGGTCGGCCTGAAGGTCACATAATTTCATTTGATATTTAGGATTCTACGGTGCTAATATCAATAGTTAATGGATTACTGAATAAATTTAAACTTTGCCTAAGGTCATCAAATTGAGAAAATCTTCTATTAAAATCTTCAATTAGGATATTTAATTTAGGAACAAATTTTTCAAAATTAACTGTTTTACTAAGTTGCTTCATTTCTTCGTAGAACTCTTTACAAGTTTCAAAATGAATTAAATTGTTTTCCTGCAAATTTGACTTAAAAAAATTGTAGTTTTTTTCTAAACCCAGTAACATGATTATATAGACAGCACACGTTTTGATATTTTCCTTGTAAGGATTTATTCAAGACATTTAAATAATCTGTAATGTCTGTTAGGAAAGCAAGTGAACATAGAAAATTTTCATCAACAAAACTAGGTATTAAATCTTCATCGGTGCCACTTCTGTGAGAAAAAGATGAATTTCTTTTCGAAGTGTAAAAAATCTCTTGAGGCATTTTTTCGGCATTTAACCAGCGAATATTACTATGTAAAAGCAGATCGCCATACTCAGCATGCAGTTCGTCCAGAAAGGCTTTAAATTTTCTGTGTGTAAGAGAACGATTTCTGCCACGAATTGGTAATTTTGACAACCTTTTCCATTATGCTGTTTAGTGTCAGCGAAATGTCACACAATGTCTTCTGGTGCACAATACAGTGCAACATTCGACAATGCATGCCCTATGCATGCACAGTGAGAGCGATTTGTGCTGTCGTTAGATGCTTCATATTACTGCAGCATCATAAAATCATTTGTTTTGATGACACTGCACCACTCTTAAAAGGATTCAGAAGTTTGCCAATCGGCTTAAGAATGTTTTCTAAACTTTATAGAATGAGTAAGTTGAAGATTGTATATCAAGTAAAGTAATATAAGTTGACAAAAAATTATAAGGTGGATTACAGATAATTTATTTAAAATTTGAAGTAAAAACTTGATTTTGTTTGAGGGCCACAAAAATCCTTGTGCAGGCCACTAGTTGGACAGCGCCGGGTTAAATATGATATGCACTTTCTTAATCTCTCTAAAGCTATAATTGCACCCACTCTAACGGTGGGAAAAGTTGAAAATTCCAAAATATCGAATGTATATTGCAAACCATGTATTTATGCTAGAAATTTGAAATTTTGATGGTGGAATGTTAAGGTCATGAAGTTTTCATTGCCAACAATGAGTTGACCCCTTAGATTCAGAGGGGTGGAAAAACACGCCTTTTTTAGCTTTAGCTGATAATTGTTTGTTTTTAGAGATAAAAAAAATTTTTTGGGTTAGTTAGGAATTCATGAAATATTATGATTCACACTTTTGAAATCTACCAAAAACTAATTGCGCCCACTAATGGTGGAAAAATTGACATATTCTAAAATTTCAGACGATATTCCAGATGACATATTTAAGCTAGAAATTTTAAATTTTGGTGGTGGAATGTGAACGTCATGAAGTTTCCATTGGCAACAATAAATAACCTTTTAGACCCAGGATAGGCAGTATTACATTACTTTTTTTGTTTTGAAAGATAATTGTTTTTTTAATAAAGATAAATTAAAATTTCTTTTTAGGTAGATAGGTATTGACAAAATATTGTGATTTACACTCTATGAATGTCCCAAAAGCTATGATTGTGCCCTCTAATGGTGGAAAAATTTAAAAATTCAAAAATTTTAAATGACTATTGCAAATGATGTATATATGCTAGAAATTTGAAATTTTGGTGGTGGAATGTAAAGGTTACCAAGTTTTTATTGACAACAATAAAGTGATATTGGAAAACTCATTTGCCTGGATTGGTACGGTCGCTCAAAAAAGTATCCGAACACTATGGTTGATTACAGAATTCAGAAAAAATATCTGGCAACGATTTTTTTTAGAATTAGTGATTTGGCAACCTTCGTGTCACGTGACACGAAGGTTGCCAGATCACTAATTTCTAAAAAAAATCGTTGCCAGATATTTTTTCTGAATTCTGTAATCAACCATAGTGTTCGGATACTTTTTTGAGCGACTGTACTAACGAAATATAATTCACATTTTTAAATACCTAGGTAATTTTAATTCGTATTGTTACAGATCACTAAATGTAGAAGCAGCAAAACTACTAACGACTTTTGCAAATGATTTGTATATAATGGTAATCTGAAATTTTGATGGTAGCTTTTCAAGAGATATTCCACTGATAGTAATAATGTACCCATTTTTCTCAGAGAGGTATGGTAAATGAAACTTTTTAAATTTAAGAACTAAACGACAAATTATTTTTATGTTGTATAGTTACTAATAAAATGCTATTTGCATTTTCCAACATCCGTTAGCTCAAATTAAAACTTTTAAGGAGTGAAAGAGTAGGTAAAAAGAAAACTTCATTCTCTTTAAAAATGAGATTCCCATATGCACCAGAGGTGATATGTGTTCTACTATTTTTTTTAGTGTTTTTTGAAACCTTTAGCTACTTCTAAGCATTGATGCAAGTCATACTACTGTTTTTTTTTTACTTATTGGTTGCCTTCTTTTAATATTTGCTTATAGATTACCCATCTTTTAATAACTCCCTAACCCTTCCCATCCCCTATCTCCAAACATTTTCAAACTATGCCATTAATGACAAGTGTGGGCATCTCGTCAGTTACTTCCCACTGAGATCGGCCCAAAGTTATAGGGGTGATCACCCCCCAACTCTAGGAACTAAACTCAGAGAGAGCCATTGCACAGTTCCATTGAGTTTCAATTTTGATAGATGTCTCCTAAATGTGTTTTCTGGGACCTTCTCCGCAATGTTGTTGCCAGATATCCCAATTTGTGATGACTGCCTTGTTTTGCAGAGAAAAATCCTGAGTCTCGCATTGACACTAAAAATTCAGCAGACCAAGGAGCAATTAACAGATGTCCATGTTTTTCTGCTGAGGTCCTGCCATCCTCTCAGACCTACTGTGGCATATAAACTGACAGGCTCCTGTCAGACCTCTGTGGCAAGCAGCTGCTTGAGGGGGTATTTATTTTTATTTTTATTATTCTTTTATTTGAACTTGTATACCTCCAAATTCAAAACCCTGAGATTCCTGTAGTAAAAAGTGCTTACATCTAAGGATCTGAGAATCCAATTAACACTGGTAAAATATTTTTAGAGAATGTCAGTCAAATATTAAATATTTTTAATTAAGTTCATTTTAATGCATTTCTTGTGTTTTTCTTAATATGTACATTTTTGCCAGAAGCTGGGTAGGCTAATACAGGAACATACTCCCAGTAACAACATTTCAATTATTTACTTGGAAAAGGTGTTCTTGGTTTGTGCAAATTTGATTTACATATTGGTCTTCAGGAACACATTAACTGCACAAATCAAGACCTACCTGTATAAGCATATTTATTTTTTAACATGGAATTTACATTTATAATGTGATCAATGCAAGTAGCTGTTCATAATGAGACTAGTCATCTCGTTAGTATAGAAAATAAACTTTTATCAGGCCATTATACTTAAAAATCTATATCGTTCAATATTAAATAAAATGAAAATAATAAATATCCCTTCAAGCATGCCTACCACAGAGATCTGACAGGAGCCTGTCAGTTTAATGCATCACAGTAGAATATCTGTGAGGATGGTGGAACCTCAGCAGAAAAACAATACATACATCCCATGCCTTACCCAGAGCTTGAGTCCAGGTCCCTTTGATCAGTAGGCAAGTGTGCTAACCATTCAGCTTACTTATTGAAATTTAAATTCATATTACCAATTATATCTACATTCTTGGAATATTGCTTAGATATAGTCATCTGTCGCTGAAGATGATAGTTTAACTTTCCAACTAAAATGTTTCATGTTTTAAATATTTACAAGAATATGAATTTTTGTAATAAAATTTTCTTACCAATGTTTTTTGGATTCCCAGATACTAGGTGTAGGTACCTCTTACTCCAGGAATCCTAGGGTTTTGCATTCAGATGGGCACAAATTCAAATAAAAGAAAGCTAACTTGCATAAAAAAAGCCAATACTAAGGAACTAAATCATCACTAAATCTCAGTTTTCTTAACTTTACAGTAGAGCAATTTAAAGAATTGGCATATGTTTCTTCTTATGGCTTGTTTCGTTTTTTGAAGTTAACCCAGTGCAATAGACATCATTGTATAAGAAAATTGTATGTGTATACGATGTATTAACTCATAATTATTGATATTAAAGCATAATATTCACCATTTTTTTTATTAAATCGGTTACACCACATTTTCCCTGTAGTAGACCAGTATCCATGAGTAATGAATGCCTGTACTTTAGAAAAGATGATTTGTTATTACATATCAATTTTTTTACATTTTTTTTGTCAGTAAAACCATTTAGTTTAAGGGAAATTGAATTGAAATTGTACCCACAAAGTGATTGGTTAAATATTTGAATGAAAAAAAAGCCAAAATATAATATTGCATTGTAATACAATAAAAAAATTATTAAAAATATACTGCAACTTTGTGCAATGATCTTGGTTTTTTTTTCAATATTAGAAAAGTTAAACATAATAATATTCAAAGTAAATTTAATGAGTTCTTGTAGAAGTTAACATATTCAGGTAACCGTATCATTGGTGTTTCTCCTTGATGCTGTGCCATGAGGTCATACTTCTCAAAATAAATATTTTGGGTGATTGAGGGTTTAACCTAGATGGTTATGATTTCTGGAGAGAATGATTGCTATTTTAGGATAGTGTAGGGAGCTCCTCAATGGAAGCTAATTTCACCAATGTTCTTACAACTCCTTGAACCTTGAGGATGATACTACAGTATTGTGGAAGTAAATAGCTATCTGTAAAGTATATTTTCCAGAGATTTGCTTTTGAAGTTGCCATTAATTCTTGCATTTCTCCCAGTTAATAGCATTCACATCGTCATCTTGCCTTACTGATAATATGTGAAGGTCTTTTGCCAAAGCTTTGAAATTCAACTAGTCCTCTGATATAAGCAAGTGTGCAAAGTAAAGGTTCCATTTTGCTAATCCAAAGCTTTAAATAAGTTGGGAAGATAAGAATAAATCTCCTGCTTTGTCAATAACCATATTGATGGCACTGAGCAGAATCCCCTTTATTCTTCCCATGGCATGGCTCAAAAAAAGATAAGGTGATGATGGACTGTATGTTCTTCAAGGTACACAGAATTAAGCAACATAGCAGGAATCATTTAATTTTTTATTTTGACAGCTGCAACCATCAGCAAATAATGATGCCTTTTTCAATCCATTAGAGTATTTTCGAAGGTTATAGCTTATGTTTATTTCAACCTCACACACTCATTGTTTGCTAATGCCTTCATACCAGGTTTAGCATTCCCATTGCGTCTATTTAATGTTGTAAATTGTAAGATTGTAATTGATTAATCAATGACAAGACAGTTGGCTTTCCTTATTAGTAAAAATATAACTTGTAAATTAAAAACAGAACCAATGTGTTATTTTAATCAAACTTAGTGTTATCTTCCTTCTTGCAGACCTCAGAGGGGGGTGGCTCAGTCGGTAGCGTTCCAGGCTTGTAATCTGTAGGTCCCAGCTGGATCAGCATTGAGATTTATCTCCGCAAAATTCCCTGCCCTGCCCACGGTCATTAGGGAACCTACTTGGAAAAGCCACTGTCCGTCGGATGGGACGCTAAGCCGTGGCCCCATGTACGGGATTTGGGTTGTTTTACCTCTGAGCGGCACTTTTTTGCACACCATGGGCTAAATGGCCAGGTCACATGGACCCCGAAGGCTCAGAGAAGGTTGGGGGAGGGGACCCACTGGAACAGCTGTTGGGAGACATATGGTAGCCTCCCGTCAAGGCCATCCAGCGTGTTCTTTAACGTGCACAGGGTATGGCTCTCCCGTACACGGGGACACCGCTTAATGCCACATCCGACGGACGGCGACCTTTCCAGGCCCATCGGTGTCCCCTACTGACCGTGGGCAGGGTGGGAAATTTTGCGGAGATAAATCTCAACGCTGACCCAGCTGGAACTCGAACCTGGGAACTACAGATTACGAGCCTGGCGCGCTACCGACTGAGCTCCCCCCCCCCCCATGTGCGGGAGAGCCATACCCTGTGCACATTAAAGAACACGCTGGATGGCCTTGACTGAAGGCTACCATCTGTCTCCCAAAGCTGTTCCAGTGGGTTCCCTTCTCCAACCTCTCAGCCTTCGGGGTGACCTGGGCATTTAGCCCATGGTGTGCAAAAAAGTGCCGCTCAGAGGTAAAACAACCCAGCCCTTCTTGCAGACCACTATATTTTCGGCATTGTTTTTGAGAGCATTTTTCTGTCTCCTTTTGTTTATCACCTTGATAGTAACTTGAACATAGACTTTACTGATCTTTTTTGGGGGGATGGTGAAACGATAGCTTCAAACTGAAAAAAACATTTCCTTATAGTTGGTAACTTGTTTTAATATTGCTGTTATGATAATTTTCTTCAAGAAATATGTACATTTTCCCAAGTGTCCAAAATGAATGTAAATACTATTGTTTAGTAGTCTTCCTGCAATAGTGATTCAACTCGTAGAAACCTTTCAGTGTGCAATTATAGCCTGCTTTAACCTCTTCATCTTTAACTTTAATATGATCATGCTGCCTTTTTTTTTTTGAGAGTGCCCAAATCTTTCCTTTTTGCCAAAGTAGTGCACACAATCTTTTCCGATAGGTTTAATGCATTGAGGAACATAGTCTTAACATTTTTACTTCATTTCCTCCTTGTGGAAGATGCCTTTGATCTACCAGAACTATCAGTCTTTCATGTTTTATGTCTTGTGGTTTCTGTTTCAACAAATCACGCAATACCTATTTGGATTTGGAGACTGGATGTGTTGTAAGCAGCAGAGAAAATATCTTGCCTTTCTCTGTCAGTAATCATGATAGAATGTCCTGAAAATTTTTCACGTGTAGTTTCAATGCACCTTATTTTAGGAGTGTTTCCTGCTGGAAGACTTTTCTTATCTCTTGGTTTCAGTATTTCTTGTTCTTCTTGAAACTTCAACAGTGAAGTTTTCTGGCATGGCTGATGTTGTTTGTTCATTTATATTCCAAGTTGATTTTATTCTTTTTTTGGCCATTCAATGGTTGCAGCATTTGTACCCTCTACTTGTATTACTATTTGTGATCATTTTCACATGGTCTAGTTTTTGAAAAATGACCCGAAACATGATTGACAAACACCAAATACTTCTTTGTTGCAGTTGTTGACTTTGCATTTTTTTATATATGTAGTGTAATCATCAGTATCGTCACTTATGTCTGAGATATCACATTCTGGCAAAATGTTTCATTTAAATAGAATCGAAACTTACTTAGAAAAATTGCTTTTTCTCTTTTTAAGAACCAACAACTGAATTTCATTTTCACTTTCATAAGCTTTGTTCTGTATACTGTAAGGATATATCATTCTTATTAGCCCAATGTACCACTAGCTACAAAATTCCACTTCCTTTGAGGTTTCCAGTACATATTTATTTACAACATCTAATATGACTGGTTTTTCAAAGCACTTTATTTCTTTCAAAGAGATCACATACCAGCCCCCATCAGCATTCGATAAGGACATCCCTCATACAAAATTTATCGTCAAAAGTAAGTGCAAATCAGTAAGAGTCAAGTAATTGATTGAAAAGGCCAGTATTACAGAGTCAACCTAAAAATCCCAACCTAAAATTCAAGAAGGTCCCTACACATCATTCTCAGAGGGCTTAAATGATCATTTGCCCATAACAAAAGATGAAAGGAGTAAATATAGTTGCACCTGTTCATCTTTTCATTGTGCACTAAAATGAATACACCTACCCGAGTGTTTAGCACGCTTGGCTACTGATCTAAGGGACCTGGGTTCGAGTCCCGGATTAGGCATGGATGTGTGTGTGTCGTTTTTCTGCTGAGGTCCTGCCATCTTCTCAGATCTCCTACTGTTGCATATAAACTGACAGGCTCCTGTCAGACCTCTGTGGCAAGCAGCTGCTTGACAGGGTATTTATTTTATTTAATACATTATAACTATGTAATGGTATATCGAAGAGATGGACACTTCATAGATATGCTTTAGAAATATATCTGGTGGGCTTAGCTCATTTCACTATTTTTTGACTTTTATCTCTTAAATTTTTTTTACCAGATATATCCTGACTGAAACGACTGGACCCACTTGAATGGTCACTATCATCAACTAAGTGCTTCTATTGCTGAATTCGTTTGGAAACTGCAAAATTTACAAAAACCTCTGACTTACTTGCAAATTCCTTTTTTATTACTAGTAGCATTTTGATCTGAATATACATCATTCTACTATACGAATGTATTAATTCATAAAGAAGGAATAGAAAATCTTCTTGGTATATGGATACGGTGACCATACGCCCTTTATTTCGCTGCTCTGTCCTGTAGAGTTATTTTTTTCTAGAATGGTCATTTTGTCCTTTTTTTTTGTGAATTAAAATAGTAAACTGAATATTGGCGTGCAGTAGATGGGTTGAAATTTTTTTAAATATTTTACAGAAATATTTTACATCTTTTAAAAACATTTTAAAAATCGTTGAATTTTGCGTATGTCTCTCTGGATCTAATGCCCCACAGAACGAGTATTTTCATTAGTGAACCCAATTAAAAATCGAAACATTGAAAGCATGCATTTATACCAAATGCAATTTTGACATGAATTGTATAGTTTTATGAATTTTTAAAACAAACCTGATTTATTGAAAAAAGTTAATTCTTGTGAAAGTATCAAAATTAAAATTTTTAAATAATAATATGATTGTTTAAAATGCTATGTATATGGTTATATTTTATAATAAATGTTATAAAGCTTTTTAGTGAAACAAATAAACGCAATCTGCTTTTTTTTTCATTATGAAACAATTTCTGATATTATGAAACAATTTCTGATTTGCCCTTTATATTCTCCAAAAAAATATGGTCACCGTATATATGAGCAATAAAAAAAACTATAACTACCAAGTGAGTACCTATCAAATCTTCTATGCTTATCGCTTCCATTCTAAAGGACAGAGATATTGGAGATGTATATCTAAATCCTTTAAAACAACAAAATAAGTCCTTTACCATTATTGACTCACGACTGTGATGTATCAGTAGGAATTTAAAAAGCTTACAAAAAAGAATCAAAGTACAACATGAAAAAAAACTACTGCAGCTTTATCCAACACAGTTCTCAACAGTAACAATTTACCAATCTTTAGGTTGCTTTACCTCTGACAGCACTATTTGCAACCAATCTGTGAAGAAGCTACAATCATTACAAGTCTGAACTGTCATTTCAAACTCTCCTACACTGAAAAAATTATCGTATGCATCAATCAACAATTGTGCTGTAATGATGAAATACATACTTATAGTTTGGAAATTGTTATGAATACCCTGATAGCAACATGTGATAGAACACAAGACAGCTATTGAAGAGGGGTATTCAGGGTATTCAACAACAAAGAGCACTGTCATTATTCTTGCAACATGCTCCAACAACAGAAAGGTGCAATCAATGTTACATCCTCTTGGAAATTATACATTAACCACGCATTAAAAATAAAAACCTCAAGCAGCTGCTTGCCACAGACATCTGACAGTAACCTGTTTAATATACCACAAAGAAGAAACTGAGTTAGGTAAGATATCAGCAGAAAGATAGCACAAACATTCATGCCTTACCCAGGTCCCTTTGATCAGTAGTCAAACATAGGTTAACCACTCGCCAACCGGGGCAGATAATGCAATAACATTTCAATGTATCATGCAAATTAAATTCTTTTTTCAAATATACCTTCTAATCTTAAGAGTTTTATTTTTGAGCTTACCACCATATTGCTGATGAAGAATGTAAAGTACATTTGAAATCTAGATTTTATTTGTATGCATTATAGTTTTGTGCTACATCGTTTTTCCATGATGTGATCATAATCTATCATGGTCTTTAATTGTGCAGAACATCTTTTCTGATATAAAATGTTTGGCATTTTCCAACACTTATGAAATGTTTGTCGTAATGTATTAAATGTTTGTTCATCAGTGGTTTTAGAAACTAAATGCATTTTTATCAATGTTGGAAAATGTTATTATAACAACATAATACCGAAATGATTTTTGAATAACGTTATGAAAAACTTTAACGGAATTTCAAAATATTTATATTGATAAAACGTAACAACGGAAAACTTTCGTTATTTTCACTGTTTTTGTGTTTTAATATATTTCATATTTTTGATTTATAAGATATACTTTGAAACTTGTGTGAAACAAACAGATGTGCAATTTACTTTTATTATCAACGCACAAAGACTTTCAATGACTCTGCTCAATAACACATTGCAAAAGAATTTGCGAAGCAGCTGTCTCATCTACCTATTCGTAACTGTCGCTCATAGAAAGGGATTTGTAATGGCCACATAAGACCGATAGTGGAAAAGATAGGGCGAGTCCCAATTCTTACAGAAGGAAAACGGCAATTATAATACGGAGAAAATCTCGGGTATATTACAATTCCCTGTGATCGGCTTAGACACTTTAGAAAAGGAATTATGTATGTAGGTAGGATAATTTGCGTATAGGATAGAGAATTGGAAGAAGGGGCCATTAACTTTTTGACAATAGTCGAAACTTTCTGTTTTGATTTTCGCACCAAACATTCGACCCCCCCCCCCCCGAAATATTGTCATTGTGCATGTTTGAAAATTTGTTAACAATCAACCTCGCCTTGTCATATGATGAGAATAATAAAGGTTATTCTAGTGGCTGATAGATTTTCCTCCTTTACACTGAGAGGCCGAAAGTTATGAAGTTATGGTAATAGCAGTTAAAGTAGAACTAGCGCGCTGTACTCGTAACCAAATGCGTTGGACGACAACTGCAGAATGGCGCTGCAGTAGCTTACAAACCCAATTTTCACTTCGGAGTAGTAGTCAATTCAGCATGGCTGCACGTCGTGAGTTGTCTGATTTTGAACGTGGCTTGATTGTCAGTACCAGAAGGATGGGTCATGCAATATTGTATATTGTGCAGGAATTCGGTTTTTCCAGGTCTACAGTGTCTTTATCATCAGTATTCTATTGATGGTATTTCCACACATGTAAACCAGCAAACGGGATGACCACGTGCAATTGACGAATGGAACTCACGTCGTCTGTCATGAATGGTAACGACCAACAGACAGGTACAGTGCATGAAATCACTGCTAATTTGAATGCGGGCCAAACACAAAACATTTCTGAAAGGACTGTCCATCGCCACCTGCACTCCATCAGATTTGGTAGCTGAAGAACCACTCGTGTCCCATTGCTTACACGTCATCACAAAGCTCAACGACTGGAATGGGCCCAAAGACATTGAAATTGGACAGTAGAACAATGGCATCGGGTAGCATGGTCCGATGAATCAAGGTTTCAGTTGTTTTGTGCTGACGGGTGTGTAAGAGTGTGACGGCCCTGTGAAGCCATGGACTCTTCCTATCTGCAAGGTACTGTTCAGGCTGGAGGTGGTTCTGATGGTATGGGGCATGTTCACGTTGCCTACATTGGGCTCTTTCGTCCGTTTGGAGCAATTGCTGACAGGTATGAAGTACGTGGACATTCTTGCAGATGACCTACACCTCTTCATGACTTTCGAGCACCCTGATGGTGAAGTGGTATTCTAACAAGATAAAATGCATCATGTCACCAGTCTTTGGTTTCTAGGAGGTGAAATCGGGGAACACTCCATGGACTTTATCATCATGAATTGACCCCCACGGTCCCCGATATGAACCCCTTGGAGCTTCTGTGGGACACAATGGAAACAAGCTTATGATCCATGAATCCAGCACCATCCAATGTAACACAATTATGGTCTACAGTTTAGGATGTGTGGGCTGCCATCCCTGCAGAATGGTACCAGCAACTCATTGACTCCATGCCTCGACGTGTGGCTGCACTGCTGAGGGCTCAAAGAGGACCAACCCATTATTAGGCACATATCCCATGACATTTGGCCTCTCAGTGTATTTTTCTCAGATTTGATTTTAGTCGAGCACTGACGACGTGTATCTTGTACTTAAGCTCCATTAGGAAGAGTGCATAAAATTAAATAGGCAATTGCTTTACTTATATCTAATAATTAGATTATTTTTAGGTTATTTGAAGTCTATTTCAGAGAAAACTCAATTATTTTGCATGAGCTCTTCAGGAAATCATCGACGAAAATAGTTCAGTGTCATCAAAAGACTCAACAAATGATTCGCTGGAAATCTATCTTGATGAAACAGAAAAATTTGATACGAAAGAAAATAAAATTTCAGTTTCATAAAATAAATATTAGAGAGCAAAGAGAATTTCTAGAAAGAAAAATATTTTTCATTACTGGAAAAATTAAAACAAAGCATTGAAAAAGCTTGCAGGTTACCGCTAGAACAATTCTTGCAACTCAGGTATCTGCAGAGATAGTTTTTTTTCTATGCTTAAATGGATTCTCTCTAACAAAAGAACTAATTTGGATTCAAAATTATTAGAAGACATTTTTGCTTATAATGATGAATAAAATAGAATAACATTGATTGCGTTATATCAATATTTTTGAATGAATTTCGTTTTCATTCTAAATTTTTGTCCCTTATGCGTTATGACGTTAATTTTTCTGAAGAGAATTTCACTTTTTTTTAAACTTCCTCGAGTCATTTTAGCAACGTGTTTTAAAAATAATCTGTTCACAAAAATCATTATTTTACTAAGGGTTATGATCGCATACTTATGCTCAGAAATTTTTATTTTACTAAGGGTTATGATCGCATACTTATGCTCAGAAATTTTTATTAATAACGTTCCATTTTACTCTGAACAATTCTTAGAAATTTCGTGTGAATTTCTTCAGTCAGGGATGTATCCAGGGGGATGGAGGGTTCGCCCCCCCGAAAATCCGATTATATAATGCGAAATCTGAAACTTGCTTACCTGCCTTGAAATCCAAAACAGGCATTTTTGTATAATTTTAAACCCATATTTTATGCCCAACACTAAAAGTAGATGTAAAAAAACCTATAAAATTTTATTCCATATAGAATATCATTTGGCCTTTCCTGTGGGTGGAATATTTTAGTATTTGGGAAACCCTATCCCCGAAACTAAGTTCTCGAACCCTCTCCGATACTAAATTGTAAAACCCCCATCCCCCGAAACTAACTCCTGGTGCGTGCCTGTCTTTAGTAGTTCCGAATGTATGACTAACATACATTATTAGGATGCTTACAGTGGTGTCATCTTATTTCGTAACTGGGTCTCCATATTGCAATTTTTAATTCATTATTTTTGAACCAAAATTTTCAAAAATCAATCGCAACAATCCCATTTACATATTGCAATATTTTGGTCGAATTATTTTAGTGGAAATTTTGCAAAATATGCAAAATAATGAAATATATGTTGTCATTTTTTACTTTATATATGCATAAACTGTATGTATTTTGTTACTGATATTGATAATTTTTCTTTTTTCTAAAAGTTTTTCTTTTTATCAAGTGGATTGATTGAACGCTACTGCATATATAAAGTAAAAATGATGACATATATTTCATTAATCTAACAAAATTTTTGCTAAAATAATTCGACTAAAATATTGCACTAAAAATGTTTCAAAATAACGTTAACGTAACGTTAAAACAAAATTTAATTTTGCTCTAACGAAAAACGATATTAAATTTTTTTGGGGTATAACGAAAAACAGGACGTTTTTTATTTCGTTTGCTAACTCTGATTTTTATACATTACGAAATTAAATGAAATTTTGTCAAATATACTTTCTTTACCATCTTCTTTGAATTTATTATTGCATATATTCCAAGGAGATTATAATTCTACATTGTATGTGATTATATCAGTGTGTTATGGTGATTTTATATTGCCTCTTGATTGTATAACACTGAGAATTTTTACATTTTGCATTAATATATGATCTGAGGAACCTGGATTCAAGTCCCGGGTAAGGCATGGATGTTGTGTTGTTTTTCTGCCGAGGTTCTGCCATCCTCACAGACCGTCTACTATGGCATGTAAACTGACGGGCTCCTGTCAGAGCTCTGTGGCAAACAGCTGCTTGAGGGAGTATTTATTAATGCATATCTCTTAACTAGATAAAATAAATACCCCCTCAAGCAGCTGCTTGCTACAGAATTCTGACAGGAATCTATCAGTTTATATGCCATAGTAGAAGGTCTGTGAGGATGGTAGGACTTTAACAGGAAAATGTTTTGGCATCTTGAACATCCATGCCTTACCCGGGCCGAACCCAGGTGCAAAACATTATTAATTAGTTATGTTTCATAGTGCTAAATGATTGAGTAAACTAACAATTTAATCTTTACACTGTGATTTACATCTTTATATCATTTGTGAACCAACCCAATAATTAACGATGCTTATATTTTGTTCTCCAAAAATGTTTGAAAAGTCACCTGAGGAAAGAGACAGGTATTGGGAGATATGGAATATCCTACCGGAGTGGGATGGGTAGGCCCTCGTTCAATGAGAAGACAATCTCAGTTTTAAAATTAAACTTTTCTCTAGCAGTTATGTATCTTCAATAGTGAAACGATTAATTTTCAATTTCAATGCTTGAATTAAACTTTAAATGGGTTGAAGTATTTTTATTCTCACAATTGTTATTTTAGATCCGGGCCTGCTAAGGCAGTATTAAGAATATAGCTGGTAACAATAATGATGTTTTCTGTTATTTATTAAGTAAATAAAAATTTTTGTTTAATTTTCAATTTTCTTGGAATTGGATTTAATATCACATTATGACATAAAGGATTTTTTATTTCGTGTCGTTGTTTAATAGATAGTTCTACTGTTTTCGTGAATTGCGAATTAACTAGGTTTTCCATAATTCGAAATTTTATTTTCGGTACCTTGAATTTCTAATTAATCGGTTTTACGATGATTAGAAATTATTTCATTACTGTGGAATGATTCAAGAACACGAAGCCATTTAATAAGTGCTTCAGCCAATATTTTCCTAAACGTTTTATTCTGACTTATTTTAAAAAATGAGTTGATATCTGAAAGTAGAAATTAAAACCAGTGGAGAGTGCAGAATGGTTTATACAGAAATAACTTCATTTACGGAAATTTGTAGTGCCGAAGTAAGTTGGCAATTAATCACTCGGAATCTTCGGATTCCAGGTCCTCAATGTGGCGGCAAGCATTTTGGTATGCTTTTCGTCTGCGAATAAGCAAGTCATGATGGCCATAATCTCTTCTTCGCGTCTTTTGGCCATAATCTCCTGGACGTATTCTCTTCTCTGTTTGATGTCCTTCGCATTTTTCCTATTGATGACAAAGGAAAAGCCTTCTTCATTAATTGCAATACATACGAAAAAAGTTTTTTTTAGCTAAAATAGCATTAACTAATATGTAAGAGTCAATGTTGGAGCCAGGCAGTGGCGGTCATAAGGAAGGAGCCATGGCCCCTACAAGAAACCTGCAAGAGTTTTTTTTAGCCATTTTTCATTCCTGAAGGTATTAGAAGGGCAATACTGGTTGCCGTTTTCTTTTTTTTTTTTTTGGAAGGGGGGACCCCTAAGACTCTCGAAACTCAGAGACCAAATGATACTGTTTAAAAGGATATCGGTTCCTAAATAATCCATTAGTGAGTCTCATTTCTGGACTGTGAAATCTTCCAAATATCTTTAAATGTCCCTCTCCCCTCAGGCTTCAGACTTTTGGTCGCCCCTGAAGATTTTGTGTTGGGTGGTGCCCAATAGTACAAAGGCAAATATGTTTTAAAAAAATGCGTTTTTGGATATCACGTGCCACCATTTGGAGGTTTTATTAAGGTTTATTTATTTCAATGGCTAACATTTTAGGGTCTTTTCAAGCTTAAATGTCCCTTACGAAGGGTTGAAAGGTTGGGAAATACTGCTTTACAGTGTTTCCCAACCTTTCAACAATGGCAGAATCCTTGAACGATGTCATGTGTTACGTAATCCCAACATTTTTGGTTCTGTGGTTCTCAAAAGATGTTACGGGAGTTCTTAGTGGAACATTTCCTGACAGATGGATTGGCAAGGGTAGTCAAGTTATATGGCCACCAAGGAGCCCTGATTTGTCACCCCGTGATTTTTATTCTCATGGGGTCGTTTGTAAGAATTGTTCACGTGGACAAAATTCGAGACCTGAATTATCAATAGGAGGAGCAAGGAATAACACATATGCTGCAGTATGTATGTATGGCAAGAAAAGGAATACCAGTTAGACATGTAGGGTCACGAACGGTGCACGTTATCAGGAATGGCTCAATCAAGGCATGTTTGCACATGCACCCTAATGAAAAATTCCTTTTCGAAGCCCTTCTTCTGACATTTTACAGGCATTGGGTTGTCGAAGCCCCCCTCCCCCCCTCCCGATCAGTGTTTACCGGCTTGAGCCAGAGCCTTGCACATTATGTTCAAAACTATTTCAATTAAAATATTACTTTCTGGAATATGTATATGAATTTCCTACATACTGATTCTCGAAAACCAATTATTTTTCGGACATGCTGTAGAAACAAGCTTTTCTTTGTCATCCCCCCCCCCTCCAAATATGTTTTTTATATGAATTAGTAACTGCACCATAGAATTATTAGAAACACATGTGATGAATTTTTGGGGCGAATTTTGGATAAAGAAACTCGGCTCTTATATTGATTTCGTATGATTTCTTTCTTTATTTTAATATTCGTCACAGAAGAAAAAGCTATTTCACCCAGTAATCTTGTTGAAAATTAAAGCAAAAAAATTCTATCTTTTCGCACAGTCTAGCACTATTTATTTGTATATTATTATAGTGTATCAGAGATTTGAATTCATTTTTGAACTTTACTACAGTTTATTGAATATTTTGATTTGCACGGCAGGTAAAAATAGGGGACATGCCCCATCTCCTGGAAAATTCTTTTTAATAGAAAGCAAATAGCTTGCAGTAAAAATAATTTCCACAAATAGTAAACGTATACTAAGTATACTGAATAACGATCTGGTCGTTCCATCCTGCCAACACACAGTTACCCCAAAATATATATCTATATCTTGGTGAGGTTGTGGCAACTTTTAGAGGATACCTGCAATTACTTTTTATAGTTCATTGTATATCCTAATGAATAAGAACCACATTTACATGTGTACAAAATCGCAGGAAAGATTTAAAACATAGACGTGGCAAGTGCTGCCATCTAGAAATATAAATATGAGTTATATGTCTTAAGACCGGGTAGGCTCATTTAAGTATAATGAGTTATAGAATTAGCAAGGCTATAGTGGAGGATTTAAACGGATATGTAGAAGAGCCATTTGTTGGTGAAGGATCCCTGAATTCTAATTTGTGAACGAATAGGGCACCCAAAAGAGAACTGTATACGAGGCCCTGCATAAAATCCCGTTCCATAATGAGGTATACACAGAATACCGAGGGCTAGCTAGATATTTTGCGAAGGGCCTAAGAATCAGTATGAAGAGCTTTAAAGACTTTTTTTTACTAATCGTTAAAAATTCAAGTCATCTAGCTGAACGTATTCAAACTCGGTTCTGAATTCTAATGAATCCAATACTCCGCTATAAAAAAAAACGATTTCATGTGGATGTGTACCTGAATAAATTGAAGTATGTTAGCTTTGATTTTTCTCTTTGTTTTTAACAGAATTTTGACTAGTTTGATAATAAAAATGAAATATTAAAAATACGCCGATTTTATCGTGGGGTGAAATTTTTTTCATTACTCTTAAGCGCAATTTTCGAGCCATGAACATATTAAAGTTTTTTTAATTTTCTCCTAGCTTAAAATTGTTTTATGAATACATTTTATTAACAGGCTATTTTACTTGGTCAAAACTGTTTTAGAGAACAGTTTTTTTGCGGCTAAATTATCACTCGGTAAACTACAGTACTAATAAGTTACTTTAAATGCTCGAGCATTTTTCTGGCTCTTTCAATGTTACAGTCCCAACTGTATCTGCATTCAGATTTTCTCCATATTCGACCCTGGTGAAAAAATGGACACTGATGAGCTTGGAGAGTCTAGCGTTCTTTGGATGGAAGGTTAGCATTGGCCACGAGTGCTGCTTAGCCATACACTGTGTATGTTAAAGAACACACTGAATGGCCTTGACAGAAAACTTCAATCTGTCTCCTAACAATTGTCCAGTGAGTTCTCTTCCATAACTAACTCTGAGTCATTGGCTATATCAGCACTTGTGCGTTTTGCGTGCGCTAGACGCATGCGCAAAGGCATGCCTCAAATCAGTTGATCGGCGTCGTTTTCAGTGACGCACACAGTAGTGCACGTGCTTCCACCAGCAGTGGATTTTTGTTCAACATTCCGTGCAACTTCGTAGTTTGTCTGGAAGGTTTCGTTCGGTTTTTGTAATTATTGAGCTTGGGTTTTGTTCACCATGTCGTCAGAACAAACATTGGCCTTTATAAATTATTATTAATAAATATATTCGTTATACAACAAAATAAATTATTCGTTATAAAATTATTATTAATAAAATAATAATATTATTACAAAAAATAAAAATAAAACCTTCATTTATAATATTTTTACTAAATGTTTCACTATATATTCTACCTATGTTATATAACTCTACAAGTACTTGTTTTGACGTGATATGGAACCTTCAGCCGACATAAAGTAATTCATGTTCATTCATTCTTATACCGGCTAACATAGCAGCATCAGTTGCGTCCATTGCAACTTCACGCTTACACTGGTGAAAAATTGAAAACTATTTGACGCACAGGTGTAGACAGTTGAAGGCATGCGCTGGACTACTCGGTGTTGAAAAGCAGAATTGAAAGTTGAAAGTGAAGTTGAAGATGAAAGCGCACAAGTGTGGACATAACCATTGGGATCCTGGTGACCTAGCTACGAGCAGATTGCGTGCAAAAAAAGTGTTCGTAAGTAAAATAACAAATTTAATATTTAGTTTGACATAAGATTTGATCGTGTTGAGGAAAGGATGCATGAATGAATGCATGTTGAGGAAATGATGCATGAATGAATGCATGTTGAGGAAATGATGCATGAATGAATGCATGTTGAGGAAATGATGCATGAATGAATGCATGTTGAGGAAATGATGCATGGATGAATGCATGTTGAGGAAATGATGCAGTTGAAAGAGTTTTTTTTTGTGTTAGGGCATCTGAACTTGAGGAGCTCGGCTAAAAAGTGTTAAATTTCATCCGTAACAACCAGAAGATGAATGGAAACCTTCAACTCGTTTGGGAAAGTCAAAATGAAAAGAAATTTAGTTTTCGACAAAAAAAAAAATCGGAAATAGTCAAAAAAGAGTTACATTTTGCTTAAAGCCACTCTCCTTTCTATTGAAACACTTTTAGAAAATCTTTCAGGGGATGGATGAAATGGATTTACCTGTATGTTCTCACGCAGACTGTGTCGGAGAATCGAACTTTTTTTTTGGCCGCTTTCCTCTTGGTTGTAACATCCTCAGAAGACTTGAGAATGCTCCTTGCAGCCGAGACTCCAATCAGAGATGTACAGGATGGCGCGAAAATGTCAGGCTTAGAAATCTGCGAAACAACTGGCCTGGCTACATCCATATTATAAGGAACGAAGGAAACGAATACGTCAGCCATGGGAAGATGATCAATTCATCATCACCATCCTCCTCATTTTCATCTTCATGACTATTTTGAAGTATCGCAGAATAATCTTTCATGCCACTCCCGGACGATTCTGAAAAAGAGTTATCCCTTCTTCCAATATCCATGCCGTTGAAGTCAGTGGAGTCCAGGATATTGCTGAAAATGCCAGGAGTGTGGGATCGCTTTGGAGAAGGACAGCTCTCCTGATGATCGGAGGCTTTCTGAAGATCCATCGTTAATTTAGAAAGCAGTTGCAAATGAAGTGTATATTTTAGCTGAATTGAAAAGGATCCCACAAATGAAGAGACAATGAGGATTTGCAACAAAGAATTTTCGTATGCCATGTTATTGTTATAAAAGCTTCTATCTGCATTGTGACATTCATTTTCATTAATCAGTGTGATATATTTCGATGCTGTTCACTTTCAAGATATTAACTTGAGTCGGTAAAGCTTTATAGAACTCGCACCCAAATATAAACAAGTGGCTTTTATATCTATAAATTATCCAAAACAGGATTGAACACAACCAGATAGCGGCGCTACAGATGGCAATGCATCGAGTTCCACCCTAACAGAGATCCGCGTTCTTTAAAAAATACTGTAATTGTGAAAGATAAGCTTAAAACCAGTTAAAAATATTGAACATTGTCATAATAAAGGAAAAAAAAATACTTCGTTATTAATGTAAAAGTTTTTAATAACCAGCATTGCCAGCTGCAAGATAATTATATTTATACAATAATTTGTATGTCACAACTAAAAATATGAAATAGAACATGAAAGTAGCAACTTAAACATTTAAATTAATATCCAATTTTTATTATTTTTAATTAATATCCAATAATTAAATTAATATCCAATTTCCTGTACCTTGTCTTTACTGTAACATCCTGCATGGAATAAATTATTATTATTATTATTGCTATTAAATATCAATAAAAGATTGTACGATAAGGTAAATGAAGATTATTCAATAGGGTGGCAACTGGAGAAGTTGCTTGGAGATGTATTCGCTCGTGCACGAGAGTTCAGTAAGGTGTCTGATGACCGCTTCGAGCGATACAAGTGTCACATTGACTTTGCATGCTATTGGCGAAAGCAGTAAGAAGGTTCTGTGGCATTAAATCTCACTCCTGTACAGAAGCAGATTAGAGCTCCAGAAGAGTTTTGGGAGGAGCTTGACTCATTGAATCCGTCTCTCCAATGCATCTCACACCAAATATGCTGGCCATGGCCTACGCTTGATGTCTTCTTTTTCAAGGAAATCCTGGAAAAGCCTTACGTAGGGTTTGAGGAGTTCGTCTCTCTATCTGAGGTCTCTCAAACTTCTCTCAGAAAAGACTTGGAGCGCTGTGCGGTCATGTGGCATAATACCACCGCATAGCAGTAACTCACCACCTCTGTAATGGTGCATTTCTCTAAATGTTTGAGGAGTGAATGGGTTCTGGGTTTTCTGCAGATGGCAACACGATGACTATCACTCTCTAAACTGAATCTGGATTCATCATATAAGAGAACATTGTTTTCTGGTCCAGTCCTGATGTTCTCTGCACCATGACATCATGTCTTATTCCTGACAAATTACAGGTCGTCTCACATACAGTCCTTGTTCATACAGTCTTCTGTACAATATCGTATACCTCGAAATTGTCCACGTGCTGCAGACAACTGTATAGAGAGCTCTCTTGCTGACGTGCTGACGTTTCTTTGTTAGAGCCACACATCCTGAGCTTGTAAGGCATAGTCGACGCTGCACACGTGAACGACTAACGTTTTCTGGCTCTTGGTACCTTCTCCACAGTCTTGACACCAGAGATTGGTGCACACCTATTTCCCTGGCAATATCACTCTCTGTTCAGCCTTATTACAACATCCAGATAGCCCAACCACGTGTAAGGACATTCGCATGGTGTCTGAGTGACGCATTGTTACATCAACAATCGGTTCGAACACAAACAGAATGCGCTCCTGACAAGATATGAAATTTTCTCATTTGCTCCGTTTTTTATACCATTACAGGGTTGGGTTGTTTTACCTCTGAGCGACACTTTTTTGCACACCATGGGCTAAATGTCTAGGTCACACGGACCCCAAGGCTCAGAGAAGGTTGGGGAAGGGGACCCACTGGAACAGCTGTTGGAAGACCGGTGGTAGCCTCCAGTCAAGGCCATCCAGCGTGTTCTTTAACGTGCACAGGGTATGATGGCTCTCCCGCACACGGGGCCACGGCTTAATGTCCCATCCAACGGACAGCGGCCTTTCCAAGCCCATCGGTGTCCCGTACTGACTGTGGGCAGGGCGGGGGAATTTTGCGGAGATAAATCTCAACGCTGACCAGTCTGGGACTCGAACCTGGGAACTACAGATTACGAGCTTGGCACTATTACAGGTTTGCAGTTCTTGGCTCTTATACAAATTATAATGTGGTCACATGCTATTGCATCAATGTTCCCACATCCGCATTTGCCTGCTGTTATCTGTACATAACTTTTGTTGCTGTTTTCGCCGATTGTTTGTTCAATATAGCCTATTTTATCAACTATGCTTAACTTTTGGACACTAATGTAAATTGCATTTATTTTCCATTGTGACAAAATTTACGAATCATAAGAGGACCTGCAAATTAGTTCTGATTCAAAACTTAGGGAACAAAAGCTCGAGTTATAAAAAGCAGTAAATATTTCTGCTGTTTGATCTCTATTGTTTTTGATCAATAGAAGACACCGATGGGCTTGGCTTCGGATGGGGTGTAAAAACATGGCACAGTGTATGGGAGAGTCATACCCTGTGCATTGAAAATGCGCTGGGTGGCTTGGCGGGAGGCTTCCATCTGTCTCGAAAGCTGTCTAGTGTATCCCTTTCCCTCAATCTTTTCTGAGCCCTCGGGGTCCTTGTGACTTGACCGCTCAGAGGTAAAAACAACTCAACCTTTGAATTATGATTAACCTGGACTTTATAAAATATATCAAATGAAAGTTTATGACGTGAAGAAACGTTTTTTTTTGGAACAGGTGAAAATATTCATTTAGAAAGTCCCGTGATACTAAAAAGCCAAATATATAAATTTAAAAAAAAAAGGATAAAAGCCTTCTATAAAAAAAATAGTGATAATCACTAAATCGTTTACTCGCGTCATATTAACTTGAAAGATAGAGCCCCAAAATAGGCATAACTTGCCGTCGTACCATCTTGCTGTGAAGTTAAATATGAATTGTGTAGTAGCCGAGTTGTTAGCGCGCTTGGCTACTGATCTAAGGGGCCTGGGTTCAAGTCCTGGCTAAGGCATGGATGTATGTGTCGTTTTTCTGCTGAGTTCCTGCCATCCTCTCAGATCTTCTACTGTGGCATATAAATTGACAGGCTCCTGTCAGACCTCTGTGGCAAGCAGCTGCTTGAGGGGGGATTTATTAATTATTAGGTCAGTGGCGCACTCAGAATTTAATCTTGGAGGGAGCCGAAGGGCCAGCTGGCCCGGTTCGGGCAAACGAAGAAGCGCTCGGTCCACCCGAGCACTACTTCGTTCGCCTTGTGTTCACAGCGGCCGTGATTCCCGAGAGCTATAGGGTATTCCCATCTTATGTGACCGCTAATTCATAAGTAGTATAGAAATAGAAGACAAGACATAACATAAATATAAAAAATGAATTTTAATTAGGAAAAGATTTTTGGAACATTTTCTAGTGTTTTTTTTTTCCTTTGGGGGGTGCCAGGGCCCTTTGGGTGCATCACTGATGTAGGTTGTTTCATCACCGGCATATTTATTTACCTAGCAGATTTATTTAGCATTACTCGAGTCTTTAACTCCCTAAAATATCTATACACTAGATGTAGATGGCAGGGCTGGATCTGGGAAGGAGAGGGGGTGTAGAGTCCCTTCCACCCTCTTGAGAAGGGGCGGGGGTGGCTCAGCCGGTAGCGCGCCAGTCTCGTAATCTGTAGTTCCCAGGTTTGAGTCCCAGCTGGGTCAGCGTTGAGATTTATCTCCGCAAAATTCCCCGTCCTGCCCACGGTCAGTAGAGGACACCGATGGGCTTGGAAAGGCCGCCGTCCGTCGGATGGGACGTTAACCCGTGGCCCCGTGTACGGGAGAGAGCCATGCCCTGTGCACGTTAAAGAACACGCTGGATGGCCTTGACGGAAGGCTACCATCTGTCTCCCAACAGCTGTTCCAGTGGGTCCCCTCTCCCAAACTTCTCTGAGCCTTCGGGGTCCATGTGACCTGGCCATTTAGCCCATGGTGTGCAAAAAAAGTGCCGCTCAGAGGTAAAACAACCCAACCCCCTTAAGAATGCTAGTAACTGGACGGGGTGTGAAAAAATACGAAACGTATATAGTACATATCTGAATTTTTCAAGATATTTGTTAAAAACCAGTAAAACAGGGAAAAGCATATATCATAATGGCGTTCATTCTGACTCGATCGTATCCTCCTACTTCCCCTTTGAGGAGTTGAATAACATACAGGCAGTTCCTGCTATAACGAATTAGTTGTTTCCAGAAAATCATTTGTTAAACGAGGATGAAAGTCTTATGCTAATGCATTCTTACACATCCAAGCCGATGACTTTCCTTTTACCTGCACTCTCACTTTCCACAATAGCAATTTTTATGGCCCATTCAAAATATTGCAAAAACAAAAAGTTGTTTTAAAATCGCCAACTCACGAGAGCAAATAAAGCCCAGCATATTTCCTTTCTGGCAAGATGTAGTAGATCAACTGTTGAATGACTGTTGTAGACATTGCTGGATCGTTGGGGGCCTCTCGAATATCTCACACTCTGCCCACCCACCCCAAATTGGAAGTTTCTGGGTACGTCACTAATTCGACAGCTAATTATGATTGGCATCTGGGAAATTTTCCTGTTTTTTGAGGGGGGGAGGAGGAGGAATAGGGGCATAATTTGAGATAGCCCACGTCAGTACTCCCGTCTCAAACGTTTTCATTTGAGATACAATTCTTTTCGCTCGGTTTATGTATTTCCTCTTTTTTTGAGGTGGTAGGAAGGTTAGAGGTCAAACCTTATATTGCTTAAAGCCATGATGGTAGTAAACTGTATGCCGAACTCCGTGATCCGAGTTCTTACCATTTAGCAAAAAATTCAATTTCTTCCCCTTGTTTAATGCGAGCTTTTTTAGGGGGCGGGATGGAAAGAAGAAAGAGAAAAATTTTGTAATCTATTAAAAATATGCAAAATAATAATTTTCTAATATTTAATGCATTTATTTTACGTCCACATGCTACAAATTTTTATTTTTCCTGTATCTGTGTGCCAGGCTTCTAATCTGTAGTTCCTAGGTTTGAATCCCAGCTGGGTCAGCGTTGAGATTTATCTCCGCAAAATTTCCCACCTTACCATCTGTCAGTAGGGCTTTGGAAAGGCCGCCGTCCTTCGGATGGGACGTTAAGCCGTGGCCCCATATGCGGGAGAGCCATACCCTGTGCACATTAAAGAACACACTGGATGGCCTTGACGGGAGGTTAACATCTATCTCCCAACAGCTGTTCCAGTGGGTCGCCTCACCCAACCTCCTCTGAGCCTTCGGGGTCCTTGTGATCTGGCCATTTAACCCATTGTGTGCAAAAAAAGTACCGCTCAGAGGTAAAACAACCCAACGCTGTATTTATTCATTGAAAAAGACTTGAAACGTGGCGCCTGTCCACATTTTTACGCCTCTGCCGAGATCAAATTTCGATGTTGCAGAATACCAGATATTGATATACTCATATAAGAGAGTTACCATACGAATGATTAACCTGATTGGTCAGTCCCAATGTCAAACATTTTAATGCCAACGCCATGCGCTCTGTAATGGATTGAAAACATTCGTATGGATGACACATATTTTGCTACTTCGAATGCAGTAAACTGTGTGAGCCACAGTGTAGGCAAAGGTTAAATATCTTTTCACCGAGTTCGAGGTCGGTAAAGTGTGAATCTGCAGAGTGTGGTTCTCCACCTCATTGCATAATTGTTTGCAGCAACAAAGCAGCAAAGGCCTAGGAGTCGCAAAGCCAGCAAAGGCCAGGAGAACCTGTTATTTCACCGAAATAAGGGTGAAGATAATCAAGGGACTAATTCATCGTCCTCTTGACTGCCCATCACATTTGGCGCAGTCATCACATCCTGCGCAGACCATCACAGAGACCTAAGCTATTGTAAATGTAAGAGTCCCTAAAAATTGTAAAGTTGAAGTCACGACTATATCTGGAGGGAGTACTTTCCCCCTCTTTGAAAATGCTAGTAAGAGTACCGGAGAAAAAAAAAATTTTATGTGGCGTATTGTATGTATTTTTTTCAATTTTCATGTTCATATTTCATGTATTTTTTTCAATTTTCATGTTCATATTTCATGTATTTTTTCAACGAATCTTTTAAAGACCTTTAAAGCGAAAGGGAAAATCACTTTATTAGCCCTTTTTTTACGTCTTTTCGATTCAATACTTCCGATTTCACACTTTTCGACTACCAAACTTCCTTCGATCACAGAGGGGACAACCCGTCGGATGGGATGTAAAGTCGTTATCCCGTGTGCACGAAGACAATATGCTGTAATAGTAAAAAACATTCTGGATGTCTTTGACGAAAGGGGGACATATCAGGCCAAGGTAAGGTGTGACATTCTATGCACACTTTAGGCGACACGCGCCATATGGGGACTTCGCTATCCTGCTGAAAAATGCCATTAAGAGAGCTCCGCAGGGAAGGTAAACAATGGGGTACCAGAATGTCCATAGTAAAAACACTGTAGGTTGTCTGGAGCCATAATTGATGACACTCAAAACCAGAATGGCGTGTGTCTGGGCATTGCGGTATTTCTGGGGGGGGGGGGGTTCAGATTCTTGCACTGGCTCACAATAAACTCTGGTTTGACCATCATCTATCCCCAAACAGAACACGATGTCGTTCCATTCCCTCTCCCATGACACACCCTCGATGCACCACAGATATGATGTGCCTGGCAATGATCAGCAGTCAGCGGTAACCTGTGCAGGGGATGCTGTGCCTGTAATTCAGCTTCATTCGAATTTTGTTGGAATGGTCTATGTGGACACTGGCATGCATTTCAGGCACCACATTGCACTGGATTACTGTAGACCTCGCACAGTGGTCGAAGGTTGCTTGTCGGTGGATGAGGTGATCTTCTCATGGGACCTGATCCGTGGCAACGTGAAGCGGTACCTGTCCTCGTCTGCTGCTCCAAACAGCGTTTTACCAGTGAGCGTGGTACAGTACTCACTGGTAAAACGAGATAGTCGACTATATGACAGGCAAAGCAACCTACCTCATGCATCCCCACGATACGAACCCATTGGAGCAGATCAAGCTAATGATAACATGCTCGCATTCATTGCCTTCGCATAACTGAAACCCACGTGCACGGTTTTATTTCCACGGAGTTACCAGCTGTCTTGCTACAGTGGTTTTTGTTGGTGTCTCAGGCACCACCTCTTATTTCCTGTTCCATGTGAGGTCATGCTTTCATGACTAGAAACTTTGGCATAGGACCTCCAGTACTACGTGTGGTTCTTTATGGGTACTGCGAGTTTTGTGTTCGTTAGTGTAATTTGTTAGTGTAGTTTTGTGTTCGTTAGTGGATTCGAGCTGTCCCGTGGCCGAGTGGTTAGCGCGCTTGGCTACTGATCTACGGGACCTGGGTTCGAGCCCCGGGTAAGGCATGGCTGTTTGTGTCGTTTTTCTGCTGAGGGCCTGCCTTCCTCTCAGACCTTCTACTCTGGCATATAAGCTGACAGGCTCCTGTCAGACCTCTGTGGCAAGCAGCTGCTTGAGGGGGTATTTTTTTTAGTGTAATAGGCGTATTCCAGACAGATGAGTGAGCTGACACGTGTTTCTTGCACTTCCGCTTTGACGTCATTGGAGTCGGAAGTTTTCGGCATCCTATGATTCCGCCGATAATTAACCGATTGGTCCATAATTTGGTAGAGTGATACCAATTTTGTCTTCCTCTCTAGGGTTTATAGATCAGGGTCTTAGCTGTGTTGGGTCGGGATTCATCCCGTTGCTAGTGCCCAGGAACTGTTGGAACACTACAGTCGCTTCGACTGCTTTGAAAGTTATGAGTGCAGTAACACGTCATGAATGGAGTAGTAGGTTATGAATGGACTAGTTTGTTACAAATGGAGTAGTACATTATGAATGGAGTAGTACATTATGAATGGAGTAGTACATTGCGAATGGAGTAATACGTTACAAATAGAGCAATACGTTGTGAATGGAGTAATTGTTACGAATGGAGAATGGGAAAAGCATTAATTTTCGTTTCGCTCCAATAATTGGGGGCAGTATAGTTAGTATCCCAATTGTTTAGTGCTCTGGTCTCATTCCTCAAATTAATTTTGTAAATTTCGACTGCCTTATCACCCCTAATGGCCCAATGATCTAGTGGTTAGCGAGCTTTGCTACCGATCAAAATGATCTGGGTTCGGGCCCAGGGTAAAATAAGAATGTTCCCTTTTCTTTCTGCTGAGGTCTCTCCTTCTTCATAGACCTTCTACACGGTATGTTTATTTTGTGGCATGAACTATTTAAAAGATGATTTACTATTTACTTTACTCACTGGGGCTCAGCTGGTAGCGCTCCAGGCTCGCAATCTGTATTTCCTTGTGCACGAGAGTAGAAATGCATCTCTGCTAATCCCCACCTTGCTCTCAGTAAGACATGAGGCATCTATGGTACTCTGAAAGACTGCCGTCCATCGGATAGGACTTTAAGCCCTGGTTCCGTGGGCACGTTAAAGAAGAGACTATCGAGTCTGTTATTTAATTCATGGTCTTAATGGTAGGCTTCCATCTGTCTCCTAAGTGATGTCCATTGGATCTCCTTTTACAACCTTCTCCGAGAGCTTTGAGGTTCTCGTGGTCTGACCATTTAAGCCATCGTGTGCAAAAAAGAACCGCTGATAGGAAACACAACTCATAGCTTTGCTCACCCCCTCAGAAATGTGTACTTTAGACATTAGCATTTTTCAGCTAATCCTCAAGATTTATTAAGCTGCTCCTTTTCTGTTTCTGTCAGTAAACTAAGATGATCTAGGAATGATATATTTGCATAATTCTCTTCAATGTTTAGCTAATGCAAACTTAATACCAATGGGGAACAAAAAAAGAAAAAAGAAAAATTTCAATCTACTCCTGATTACAAGGTTTCAATAGATTACTTTCCCAAGACACAGAAATCTGACAGAAAAAGAAATTTATCATTTTCAGGGCAATCTTCACTTTTTTAATTAGAAATCTCTGTTTACATGATGATGTCTTCAGCCCTGTACACAAAGGTAGGTTCTCGTGAACACTCTGATGTGAAGCAGTTTTTCAGAGATTCCCAAAAGGATGTTACCAGGCGTTTCAGCCTTATGCGCTTGACCTCGGATTTACGTCCGCTCGGGTCTATTTCTGAAAGAAAAAGGAAACTTTCATGTAATCATTGTTTATTCGCAATCATCGTTTATTCGTTAAGAATCATTATTTTACGAATAGTATGAAAATTCAGAGATTAAACGGATTATGCAACTTATTTCTCTCTATCTAACATTCTTTCATAAATATCTCAACAAGTAAATTCTTTGCGATAGTGAAAGAAATTAATTGAGCATCCTTAAGTAGACGTTTGATCAAAATAGCATAAAAATATGTTCATTCCATAAATGGACTAAGTTTCGAAAAAAATCAAACACATGGAATCTTAAAAAGCAGGCAAATTCCAGCGAATTCCCTTTCAATAAGTAGATTATAGGAGAAGGGACATATTTCGCATTGCAAACAACTTCCATGAATTCCAGAGAGTGCCCGAAAACCTAACGCAAAATGCGAAACCTCTCTTGGAGTACACTGGTGTCCAAAATTAAGCATGGTTGGAAAAATGGATAAAATAGGAAACACGAGATACAGTGCAGACATAATATGGAAGAAACAAGCGCTCGATATAACTGAAATAAAATACAGATTAAACTGGAGCATTACACTATAGTTCAATAAGGGAGTAACAGGGATGTAGTTGGAACGAAAGTTCCACCCCCCCTCCTCCAAAGAATATCGGAATTGGCAAAATTCAAAGCGACTTGGCAAAACCAGGTGAGTTGGGGTAATTGGGACTTTATTTTTTTGTAAAATCAAGGGAAGTTGGCAAAATCGAGGCAACTTGACAAAATCTTGAGAAGTTGGCAAAATCGAGGCAACTTGAAAAAATCTTGAGAAGTTGACAAAATCGAGGGAGCTTAACAAAATCTAGTACAGTTGGCAATTCGAAGCCACTTAGTAAAATAAAAGGGAGTTGAGAAAATTGGGATTGGTTTTGTGATATTAGGGAGAGTTGGCAAAATCTTCTGATGACAAAATCTTCGGAAGTTGACAAAATCTTGACAACTTAGCAAAATCTTCGGGAGTTGGCAAAATTCAGGTGAGATGAAAATTTGGGATTTTTTTTCTGCTAAAATCTAAGGCAGGTTAAAATAAATAATAATCATCAAAAAACGATCAAACGGTAAGATGGAATTGGTCATTTGATTTCCCGAAATGAGATTATGAGAACAATAATCATTTTCAGCGAGGGAGTTTTGAAATTCTCATAATTAAAAAATGCTAAAGAATTTCTATATTAATTATTAATTTCCCCATTAGATCAGGACCGTCCAACCCAAACTTATTGAAGAGGCACTAAAAGAAAATCTATATCTTGAAAGAGCAGCGGAGAAAAATTCTCAATTGAAAAAGAAAAACGTACATTTCAAAGAAATTAGAAAAAAAAAATCTTTTAAGGAATCAAGGAAATATTTTGATTAAAAAAGTCCCGGGTTGGCCTGTTCGTTTTCGTTTAGTGCAAACATCTCAGTCATATCGGAAGAAGTTAGAACCGAAGGACTAGCGCTACTGCACCGTGCCGCAAATTAGCCAATATGTTAATCACAGCTGCTGTAAAGCTTACCGAGCAAATGGCAGATCTTTGCTCCGGGTGGCAAATTAGCTATTGGAGAGCCTGAGTGGGTCACCTATAAGCATCGACCATTAGTACCACCGAACTTTCACCCACAGGACAGCATGAAACTCTACAACCTGTTCACCCCTAAGATGATCAAACCATCCCGAGCCGATAAACGAGACTTAGGGTGTGTTGTTTCCTTGAGATCATGTGAGTCGTGCACACCGACGGCAATGGTAAGTTCCAATGGTCAGCAAGAACTCCCAAAGTATCACCTACAGTTTGAAGAGGTAGATTCCTAGAGGGCATTTTTTTGTTTGCTAATGACGCCAATCCTAGATTCCTGCAATGTCAGAGCCTGCACCACCCTCTTTTTGCTTAAGGGAATGGCAGTTGACCTCCTTTAAGCAGCCACAGAAATTGAAGAATCCAACGTAAATCCTTACATGTGTGTGGTACAACAGAAAAAAAAAAGCCATTTGCAAAACTATAGATCAGGAAACGGCGCCTCTGAGCACTCTATAATGATGGCTCTTGAAGGGTTTTGGTTCAACATTCAACTCTAGAAATTTTTAAGGATTTTCATTGGATAAAAAAAAAGCACTAGAGCAGCACTTTTTTGACAGATGATAGTTTGAAAGTACCGATGCCATTCAAATTTCATTAAGTTGATGGAGAAGACTCAGATTCAAAAGTCACACTGATGAATGGCAGAATTTTAACAATTCTTTCCAATAGTTTTATTGTATACACTTGGAAATACCTATTTTAAAATTATATGTTATTGTTTTATTTTCGTGAATTACATAATCTGCGATTCATTTTTTTCTGATTATGGCTCTTGACCAAAAAAGATTATAATTTGCGGCTCTCAATATTTGTTGGTTTACCTTTCTTTCTTTGCTGTTTTGAATCTTTACCCAAGAAAGGTTCCCGACCCGTGCTACAGATGATGTATTAGCTGCGATGAAACATCATAGCGAACTAAAATATGAGGTAGATGAAGAATGTTTGACTTCAGTTGACGATGAATCGGTTATGGCGGTTATTTCTAGTTTTTACATCTTTAACAATGTATCTGACAGGATGTAGGTAAATATAATGACACACAATCTCTTCTGTTGATAACCAAAATCTGATGTAAGATTTGATATCAGAGATAGATTTGAGATAAATATGCATAATAAAACTTTCAATTTTACGTTTTATTCATAACGAGATTTTTTTTCGTATCCAATCCCCAATTTTCTCCATAAGTTGCAGTCTGGATTTGTATTGTTCCGATTTATAGTGATATCCAGAACCCTCTACCATGTAAATCGAGGATGTGTGCAATCTTATTAAATTGATCTGTATCCAAAAGAAAAAGAATTAGAATAAAGAATATGCTTTTTTCTCGTCCAAAAGACGTAGTAAAGTTGCGAAATCCATTTTTCGCCAGCGTACCTATTAATTCGAAAAGGATCCCTACATCACTAAAGCATCTTACCCCCCCCCCCCCCCCACACACACACACACACACAAACACATCTACCCGCCAAGATATCTTCTGGATCCGCCCCTGGTGAGTTGTGAAAATTGGGACTCGTTTCGTAAAATTAAGGAGAGTTGGCAAAATCTTGGGAAGTTGGCAAGATTCGAAGTGACTTGGAAAAATTCATGTGAGATGTGAAAATAGGGATTTTGTTTTTTGTCATCTTATGGAGAGGTGGCAAAATCGAGGTAAAATTTTGGGAACTTCCAAGCCCTCCACGCAACGAAATCCTGAGTACGTCCTTAACAGAGAAATAATTAAATTTATCTAAAGTACTTGTTTTCTCAGTTGAAAAAATTTGATTTCAGAGTTGAAAAATTTTTCAACTCTGACGCCCAGGGGCGTAGCGAAGGAACCACAGTTCCTTCTCTACGCCCCTGGGCGTCATTGGAGAAGTTGCTCGGAGACGCATTCGCTGTGGCAGGAGAGTTCAGTAAGGTGTCTGATGACCCCTGGGCGTCAATTGGAGAAGTTACTCGGAGACGCATTCGCTGTGGCAGGAGAGTTCAGTAAGGTGTCTGATGATCCCTGGGCGCCAATTGGAGAAGTTACTCGGAGACGCATTCGCTGTGGCAGGAGAGTTCAGTAAGGTGTCTGATGACCCCTGGGCGTCAATTGGAGAAGTTATTCCGAGACACATTCGCTGTGGCAGGAGAGTTCAGTAAGGTGTCTGATGACCCCTGGGCGTCAATTGGAGAAGTTACTCCGAGACACATTCGCTGTGGCAGGAGAGTTCAGTAAGGTGTCTGATGACCCCTGGGCGTCAATTGGAGAAATTACTCGGAGACGCATTCGCTGTGGCAGGAGAGTTCAGTAAGGTGTCTGATGACCCCTGGGCGTCAATTGGAGAAGTTACTCAGAGACGCATTTGCTGTGGCAGGAGAGTTCAGTAAGGTCTGATGACCCCTGGGCGTCAATTGGAGAAGTTACTCGGAGACGCATTCGCTGTGGCAGGAGAGTTCAGTAAGGTGTCTGATGACCCCTGAGCGTCAATTGGAGAAGTTACTCGGAGACGCATTCGCTGTGGCAGGAGAGTTCAGTAAGGTGTCTGATGTCCCCTGGGCGTCAATTGGAGACGTTACTCGGAGACGCATTCGCTGTGGCAGGAGAGTTCAGTAAGGTGTCTGATGACCCCTGGGCGTCAATTGGAGAAGTTACTCCGAGACACATTCGCTGTGGCAGGAGAGTTAAGTAAGGTGTCTGATGACCCCTGGGCGTCACTTGGAGAAGTTACTCCGAGACACATTCGCTGTGGCAGGAGAGTTCAGTAAGGTGTCTGATGACCCCTGGGCGTCAATTGGAGAAGTTACTCCGAGATGCATTCGCTGTGGCAGGAGAGTTCAGTAAGGTGTCTGATGACCCCTGGGCGTCAATTGGAGAAGTTACTCCGAGACGCATTCGCTGTGGCAGGAGAGTTCAGTAAGGTGTCTGTTGACCCCTGGGCGTCAATTGGAGAAGTTACTCGGAGACGCATTCGCTGTGGCAGGAGGGTTCAGTAAGGTGTCTGATGACCCCTGGGCGTCAATTGGACAAGTTACTCAGAGACGCATTTGCTGTGGCAGGAGAGTTCAGTAAGGTGTCTGATGATCCCTGGGCGTCAATTGGAGAAGTTACTCAGAGACGCATTTGCTGTGGCAGGAGAGTTCAGTAAGGTGTCTGATGACCCCTGGGCGTCAATTGGAGAAGTTAGTAAGAGACGCATTCGCTGTGGCAGGAGAGTTCAGTAAGGTGTCTGATGACCCCTGGGCGTCAATTGGAGAAGTTACTCGGAGAAGCATTCGCTGTGGCAGGAGAGTTCAGTAAGGTGTCTGATGACCCCTGGGCGTCAATTGGAGAGTTACTCGGAGACGCATTTGCTGTGGCAGGAGAGTTCAGTAAGGTGTCTGATGACCCCTGAGCGTCAATTGGAGAAGTTACTCAGAGATGCATTCGCTGTGGCAGGAGAGTTCAGTAAGTTGTCCGATGACCCCTGGGCGTCAATTGGAGAAGTTACTCAGAGACGCATTCGCTGTGGCAGGACAGTTCAGTAAGTTATCCGATGACCAATGGGCGTCAATTGGAGAAGTTACTCCGAGACGCATTCGCTGTGGCAGGAGAGTTCAGTAAGGTGTCTGATGACCCCTGGGCGTCAATTGGAGAAGTTACTCAGAGACGCATTCCCTGTGGGAGGAGAGTTCAGTAAGGTGTCTGATGACCCCCTGAGCATCAATTGGAGAAGTTACTCGGAGACGCATTCGCTGTGGCAGGAGAGTTCAGTAAGGTGTCTGATGACCCCTGGGCGTCAATTGGAGAAGTTACTCGGAGACGCATTTGCTGTGGCAGGAGAGTTCAGTAAGGTGTCTGACGACCCCTGGGCGTCAATTGGAGAAGTTACTCAGAGACGGATTCGCTGTGGCAGGAGAGTTCAGTAAGGTGTCTGATGACCCCTGGGTGTCAATTGGAGAAGTTACTCAGAGACGCATTTGCTGTGGCAGGAGAGTTCAGTAAGGTGTCTGATGACCCCTGGGTGTCAATTGGAGAAGTTACTCAGAGATGCATTCGCTGTGGCAGGAGAGTTCAGTAAGGTGTATGATGACCCCTGGCGTCAATTGGAGAAGTTACTCGGAGACGCATTCGCTGTGGCAGGAGAGTTCAGTAAGGTGTCTGATGACCCCTGGGCGTCAATTGGAGAAGTTACTCAGAGACGCATTTGCTGTGGCAGGAGAGTTCAGTAAGGTGTCTGATGACCCCTGGGCGTCAATTGGAGAAGTTACTCAGAGATGCATTCGCTGTGGCAGGAGAGTTCAGTAAGGTGTCTGATCACCCCTGGCGTCAATTGGAGAAGTTACTCGGAGACGCATTCGATGTGGCAGGAGAGTTCAGTAAGGTGTCTGATGACCCCTGGGCGTCAATTGGAGAAGTTACTCGGAGACGCATTTGCTGTGGCAGGAGAGTTCAGTAAGGTGTCTGACGACCCCTGGGCGTCAATTGGAGAAGTTACTCAGAGACGGATTCGCTGTGGCAGGAGAGTTCAGTAAGGTGTCTGATGACCCCTGGGTGTCAATTGGAGAAGTTACTCAGAGACGGATTCGCTGTGGCAGGAGAGTTCAGCAAGGTGTCTGATGACCCCTGGGTGTCAATTGGAGAAGTTACTCAGAGACGCATTTGTTGTGGCAGGAGAGTTCAGTAAGGTGTCTGATGACCCCTGGGTGTCATTTGGAGAAGTTACTCAGAGACGCATTCGCTGTGGCAGGAGAGTTCAGTAAGGTGTCTGATGACCCCTGGCGTCAATTGGAGAAGTTACTCGGAGACGCATTCGCTGTGGCAGGAGAGTTCAGTAAGGTGTCTGATGACCCCTGGGCGTCAATTGGAGAAGTTACTCAGAGACGCATTTGCTGTGGCAGGAGAGTTCAGTAAGGTCTGATGACCCCTGGGCGTCAATTGGAGAAGTTACTCGGAGACGCATTTGCTGTGGCAGGAGAGTTCAGTAAGGTGTCTGATGACCCCTGAGCGTCAATTGGAGAAGTTACTCGGAGACGCATTCGCTGTGGCAGGAGAGTTCAGTAAGGTGTCTGATGTCCCCTGGGCGTCAATTGGAGACGTTACTCGGAGACGCATTCGCTGTGGCAGGAGAGTTCAGTAAGGTGTCTGATGACCCCTGGGCGTCAATTGGAGAAGTTACTCCGAGACACATTCGCTGTGGCAGGAGAGTTCAGTAAGGTGTCTGATGACCCCTGGGCGTCAATTGGAGAAGTTACTCCGAGACACATTCGCTGTGGCAGGAGAGTTCAGTAAGGTGTCTGATGACCCCTGGGCGTCAATTGGAGAAGTTACTCCGAGATGCATTCGCTGTGGCAGGAGAGTTCAGTAAGGTGTCTGATGACCCCTGGGCGTCAATTGGAGAAGTTACTCCGAGACGCATTCGCTGTGGCAGGAGAGTTCAGTAAGGTGTCTGTTGACCCCTGGGCGTCAATTGGAGAAGTTACTCGGAGACGCATTCGCTGTGGCAGGAGGGTTCAGTAAGGTGTCTGATGACCCCTGGGCGTCAATTGGACAAGTTACTCAGAGACGCATTTGCTGTGGCAGGAGAGTTCAGTAAGGTGTCTGATGATCCCTGGGCGTCAATTGGAGAAGTTACTCAGAGACGCATTTGCTGTGGCAGGAGAGTTCAGTAAGGTGTCTGATGACCCCTGGGCGTCAATTGGAGAAGTTAGTAAGAGACGCATTCGCTGTGGCAGGAGAGTTCAGTAAGGTGTCTGATGACCCCTGGGCGTCAATTGGAGAAGTTACTCGGAGAAGCATTCGCTGTGGCAGGAGAGTTCAGTAAGGTGTCTGATGACCCCTGGGCGTCAATTGGAGAGTTACTCGGAGACGCATTTGCTGTGGCAGGAGAGTTCAGTAAGGTGTCTGATGACCCCTGAGCGTCAATTGGAGAAGTTACTCAGAGATGCATTCGCTGTGGCAGGAGAGTTCAGTAAGTTGTCCGATGACCCCTGGGCGTCAATTGGAGAAGTTACTCAGAGACGCATTCGCTGTGGCAGGAGAGTTCAGTAAGTTGTCCGATGAAAAATGGGCGTCAATTGGAGAAGTTACTCCGAGACGCATTCGCTGTGGCAGGAGAGTTCAGTAAGGTGTCTGATGACCCCTGGGCGTCAATTGGAGAAGTTACTCAGAGACGCATTCCCTGTGGGAGGAGAGTTCAGTAAGGTGTCTGATGACCCCCTGAGCATCAATTGGAGAAGTTACTCGGAGACGCATTCGCTGTGGCAGGAGAGTTCAGTAAGGTGTCTGATGACCCCTGGGCGTCAATTGGAGAAGTTACTCGGAGACGCATTTGCTGTGGCAGGAGAGTTCAGTAAGGTGTCTGACGACCCCTGGGCGTCAATTGGAGAAGTTACTCCGAGACGCATTCGCTGTGGCAGGAGAGTTCAGTAAGGTGTCTGATGACCCCTGGGCGTCAATTGGAGAAGTTACTCAGAGACGCATTCCCTGTGGGAGGAGAGTTCAGTAAGGTGTCTGATGACCCCCTGAGCATCAATTGGAGAAGTTACTCGGAGACGCATTCGCTGTGGCAGGAGAGTTCAGTAAGTTGTCCGATGACCCCTGGGCGTCAATTGGAGAAGTTACTCAGAGACGCATTCGCTGTGGCAGGAGAGTTCAGTAAGTTGTCCGATGACCAATGGGCGTCAATTGGAGAAGTTACTCCGAGACGCATTCGCTGTGGCAGGAGAGTTCAGTAAGGTGTCTGATGACCCCTGGGCGTCAATTGGAGAAGTTACTCAGAGACGCATTCCCTGTGGGAGGAGAGTTCAGTAAGGTGTCTGATGACCCCCTGAGCATCAATTGGAGAAGTTACTCGGAGACGCATTCGCTGTGGCAGGAGAGTTCAGTAAGGTGTCTGATGACCCCTGGGCGTCAATTGGAGAAGTTACTCGGAGACGCATTTGCTGTGGCAGGAGAGTTCAGTAAGGTGTCTGACGACCCCTGGGCGTCAATTGGAGAAGTTACTCAGAGACGGATTCGCTGTGGCAGGAGAGTTCAGTAAGGTGTCTGATGACCCCTGGGTGTCAATTGGAGAAGTTACTCAGAGACGCATTTGCTGTGGCAGGAGAGTTCAGTAAGGTGTCTGATGACCCCTGGGTGTCAATTGGAGAAGTTACTCAGAGATGCATTCGCTGTGGCAGGAGAGTTCAGTAAGGTGTATGATGACCCCTGGCGTCAATTGGAGAAGTTACTCGGAGACGCATTCGCTGTGGCAGGAGAGTTCAGTAAGGTGTCTGATGACCCCTGGGCGTCAATTGGAGAAGTTACTCAGAGACGCATTTGCTGTGGCAGGAGAGTTCAGTAAGGTGTCTGATGACCCCTGGGCGTCAATTGGAGAAGTTACTCGGAGACGCATTCGCTGTGGCAGGAGAGTTCAGTAAGGTGTCTGATGATCCCTGGGCGCCAATTGGAGAAGTTACTCGGAGACGCATTCGCTGTGGCAGGAGAGTTCAGTAAGGTGTCTGATGACCCCTGGGCGTCAATTGGAGAAGTTATTCCGAGACACATTCGCTGTGGCAGGAGAGTTCAGTAAGGTGTCTGATGACCCCTGGGCGTCAATTGGAGAAGTTACTCCGAGACACATTCGCTGTGGCAGGAGAGTTCAGTAAGGTGTCTGATGACCCCTGGGCGTCAATTGGAGAAATTACTCGGAGACGCATTCGCTGTGGCAGGAGAGTTCAGTAAGGTGTCTGATGACCCCTGGGCGTCAATTGGAGAAGTTACTCAGAGACGCATTTGCTGTGGCAGGAGAGTTCAGTAAGGTCTGATGACCCCTGGGCGTCAATTGGAGAAGTTACTCGGAGACGCATTCGCTGTGGCAGGAGAGTTCAGTAAGGTGTCTGATGACCCCTGAGCGTCAATTGGAGAAGTTACTCGGAGACGCATTCGCTGTGGCAGGAGAGTTCAGTAAGGTGTCTGATGTCCCCTGGGCGTCAATTGGAGACGTTACTCGGAGACGCATTCGCTGTGGCAGGAGAGTTCAGTAAGGTGTCTGATGACCCCTGGGCGTCAATTGGAGAAGTTACTCCGAGACACATTCGCTGTGGCAGGAGAGTTAAGTAAGGTGTCTGATGACCCCTGGGCGTCACTTGGAGAAGTTACTCCGAGACACATTCGCTGTGGCAGGAGAGTTCAGTAAGGTGTCTGATGACCCCTGGGCGTCAATTGGAGAAGTTACTCCGAGATGCATTCGCTGTGGCAGGAGAGTTCAGTAAGGTGTCTGATGACCCCTGGGCGTCAATTGGAGAAGTTACTCCGAGACGCATTCGCTGTGGCAGGAGAGTTCAGTAAGGTGTCTGTTGACCCCTGGGCGTCAATTGGAGAAGTTACTCGGAGACGCATTCGCTGTGGCAGGAGGGTTCAGTAAGGTGTCTGATGACCCCTGGGCGTCAATTGGACAAGTTACTCAGAGACGCATTTGCTGTGGCAGGAGAGTTCAGTAAGGTGTCTGATGATCCCTGGGCGTCAATTGGAGAAGTTACTCAGAGACGCATTTGCTGTGGCAGGAGAGTTCAGTAAGGTGTCTGATGACCCCTGGGCGTCAATTGGAGAAGTTAGTAAGAGACGCATTCGCTGTGGCAGGAGAGTTCAGTAAGGTGTCTGATGACCCCTGGGCGTCAATTGGAGAAGTTACTCGGAGAAGCATTCGCTGTGGCAGGAGAGTTCAGTAAGGTGTCTGATGACCCCTGGGCGTCAATTGGAGAGTTACTCGGAGACGCATTTGCTGTGGCAGGAGAGTTCAGTAAGGTGTCTGATGACCCCTGAGCGTCAATTGGAGAAGTTACTCAGAGATGCATTCGCTGTGGCAGGAGAGTTCAGTAAGTTGTCCGATGACCCCTGGGCGTCAATTGGAGAAGTTACTCAGAGACGCATTCGCTGTGGCAGGACAGTTCAGTAAGTTATCCGATGACCAATGGGCGTCAATTGGAGAAGTTACTCCGAGACGCATTCGCTGTGGCAGGAGAGTTCAGTAAGGTGTCTGATGACCCCTGGGCGTCAATTGGAGAAGTTACTCAGAGACGCATTCCCTGTGGGAGGAGAGTTCAGTAAGGTGTCTGATGACCCCCTGAGCATCAATTGGAGAAGTTACTCGGAGACGCATTCGCTGTGGCAGGAGAGTTCAGTAAGGTGTCTGATGACCCCTGGGCGTCAATTGGAGAAGTTACTCGGAGACGCATTTGCTGTGGCAGGAGAGTTCAGTAAGGTGTCTGACGACCCCTGGGCGTCAATTGGAGAAGTTACTCAGAGACGGATTCGCTGTGGCAGGAGAGTTCAGTAAGGTGTCTGATGACCCCTGGGTGTCAATTGGAGAAGTTACTCAGAGACGCATTTGCTGTGGCAGGAGAGTTCAGTAAGGTGTCTGATGACCCCTGGGTGTCAATTGGAGAAGTTACTCAGAGATGCATTCGCTGTGGCAGGAGAGTTCAGTAAGGTGTATGATGACCCCTGGCGTCAATTGGAGAAGTTACTCGGAGACGCATTCGCTGTGGCAGGAAAGTTCAGTAAGGTGTCTGATGACCCCTGGGCGTCAATTGGAGAAGTTACTCAGAGACGCATTTGCTGTGGCAGGAGAGTTCAGTAAGGTGTCTGATGACCCCTGGGCGTCAATTGGAGAAGTTACTCAGAGATGCATTCGCTGTGGCAGGAGAGTTCAGTAAGGTGTCTGATCACCCCTGGCGTCAATTGGAGAAGTTACTCGGAGACGCATTCGATGTGGCAGGAGAGTTCAGTAAGGTGTCTGATGACCCCTGGGCGTCAATTGGAGAAGTTACTCGGAGACGCATTTGCTGTGGCAGGAGAGTTCAGTAAGGTGTCTGACGACCCCTGGGCGTCAATTGGAGAAGTTACTCAGAGACGGATTCGCTGTGGCAGGAGAGTTCAGTAAGGTGTCTGATGACCCCTGGGTGTCAATTGGAGAAGTTACTCAGAGACGGATTCGCTGTGGCAGGAGAGTTCAGCAAGGTGTCTGATGACCCCTGGGTGTCAATTGGAGAAGTTACTCAGAGACGCATTTGTTGTGGCAGGAGAGTTCAGTAAGGTGTCTGATGACCCCTGGGTGTCATTTGGAGAAGTTACTCAGAGACGCATTCGCTGTGGCAGGAGAGTTCAGTAAGGTGTCTGATGACCCCTGGCGTCAATTGGAGAAGTTACTCGGAGACGCATTCGCTGTGGCAGGAGAGTTCAGTAAGGTGTCTGATGACCCCTGGGCGTCAATTGGAGAAGTTACTCAGAGACGCATTTGCTGTGGCAGGAGAGTTCAGTAAGGTCTGATGACCCCTGGGCGTCAATTGGAGAAGTTACTCGGAGACGCATTCGCTGTGGCAGGAGAGTTCAGTAAGGTGTCTGATGACCCCTGAGCGTCAATTGGAGAAGTTACTCGGAGACGCATTCGCTGTGGCAGGAGAGTTCAGTAAGGTGTCTGATGTCCCCTGGGCGTCAATTGGAGACGTTACTCGGAGACGCATTCGCTGTGGCAGGAGAGTTCAGTAAGGTGTCTGATGACCCCTGGGCGTCAATTGGAGAAGTTACTCCGAGACACATTCGCTGTGGCAGGAGAGTTCAGTAAGGTGTCTGATGACCCCTGGGCGTCAATTGGAGAAGTTACTCCGAGACACATTCGCTGTGGCAGGAGAGTTCAGTAAGGTGTCTGATGACCCCTGGGCGTCAATTGGAGAAGTTACTCCGAGATGCATTCGCTGTGGCAGGAGAGTTCAGTAAGGTGTCTGATGACCCCTGGGCGTCAATTGGAGAAGTTACTCCGAGACGCATTCGCTGTGGCAGGAGAGTTCAGTAAGGTGTCTGTTGACCCCTGGGCGTCAATTGGAGAAGTTACTCGGAGACGCATTCGCTGTGGCAGGAGGGTTCAGTAAGGTGTCTGATGACCCCTGGGCGTCAATTGGACAAGTTACTCAGAGACGCATTTGCTGTGGCAGGAGAGTTCAGTAAGGTGTCTGATGATCCCTGGGCGTCAATTGGAGAAGTTACTCAGAGACGCATTTGCTGTGGCAGGAGAGTTCAGTAAGGTGTCTGATGACCCCTGGGCGTCAATTGGAGAAGTTAGTAAGAGACGCATTCGCTGTGGCAGGAGAGTTCAGTAAGGTGTCTGATGACCCCTGGGCGTCAATTGGAGAAGTTACTCGGAGAAGCATTCGCTGTGGCAGGAGAGTTCAGTAAGGTGTCTGATGACCCCTGGGCGTCAATTGGAGAGTTACTCGGAGACGCATTTGCTGTGGCAGGAGAGTTCAGTAAGGTGTCTGATGACCCCTGAGCGTCAATTGGAGAAGTTACTCAGAGATGCATTCGCTGTGGCAGGAGAGTTCAGTAAGTTGTCCGATGACCCCTGGGCGTCAATTGGAGAAGTTACTCAGAGACGCATTCGCTGTGGCAGGAGAGTTCAGTAAGTTGTCCGATGAAAAATGGGCGTCAATTGGAGAAGTTACTCCGAGACGCATTCGCTGTGGCAGGAGAGTTCAGTAAGGTGTCTGATGACCCCTGGGCGTCAATTGGAGAAGTTACTCAGAGACGCATTCCCTGTGGGAGGAGAGTTCAGTAAGGTGTCTGATGACCCCCTGAGCATCAATTGGAGAAGTTACTCGGAGACGCATTCGCTGTGGCAGGAGAGTTCAGTAAGGTGTCTGATGACCCCTGGGCGTCAATTGGAGAAGTTACTCGGAGACGCATTTGCTGTGGCAGGAGAGTTCAGTAAGGTGTCTGACGACCCCTGGGCGTCAATTGGAGAAGTTACTCCGAGACGCATTCGCTGTGGCAGGAGAGTTCAGTAAGGTGTCTGATGACCCCTGGGCGTCAATTGGAGAAGTTACTCAGAGACGCATTCCCTGTGGGAGGAGAGTTCAGTAAGGTGTCTGATGACCCCCTGAGCATCAATTGGAGAAGTTACTCGGAGACGCATTCGCTGTGGCAGGAGAGTTCAGTAAGTTGTCCGATGACCCCTGGGCGTCAATTGGAGAAGTTACTCAGAGACGCATTCGCTGTGGCAGGAGAGTTCAGTAAGTTGTCCGATGACCAATGGGCGTCAATTGGAGAAGTTACTCCGAGACGCATTCGCTGTGGCAGGAGAGTTCAGTAAGGTGTCTGATGACCCCTGGGCGTCAATTGGAGAAGTTACTCAGAGACGCATTCCCTGTGGGAGGAGAGTTCAGTAAGGTGTCTGATGACCCCCTGAGCATCAATTGGAGAAGTTACTCGGAGACGCATTCGCTGTGGCAGGAGAGTTCAGTAAGGTGTCTGATGACCCCTGGGCGTCAATTGGAGAAGTTACTCGGAGACGCATTTGCTGTGGCAGGAGAGTTCAGTAAGGTGTCTGACGACCCCTGGGCGTCAATTGGAGAAGTTACTCAGAGACGGATTCGCTGTGGCAGGAGAGTTCAGTAAGGTGTCTGATGACCCCTGGGTGTCAATTGGAGAAGTTACTCAGAGACGCATTTGCTGTGGCAGGAGAGTTCAGTAAGGTGTCTGATGACCCCTGGGTGTCAATTGGAGAAGTTACTCAGAGATGCATTCGCTGTGGCAGGAGAGTTCAGTAAGGTGTATGATGACCCCTGGCGTCAATTGGAGAAGTTACTCGGAGACGCATTCGCTGTGGCAGGAGAGTTCAGTAAGGTGTCTGATGACCCCTGGGCGTCAATTGGAGAAGTTACTCAGAGACGCATTTGCTGTGGCAGGAGAGTTCAGTAAGGTGTCTGATGACCCCTGGGCGTCAATTGGAGAAGTTACTCAGAGATGCATTCGCTGTGGCAGGAGAGTTCAGTAAGGTGTCTGATCACCCCTGGCGTCAATTGGAGAAGTTACTCGGAGACGCATTCGATGTGGCAGGAGAGTTCAGTAAGGTGTCTGATGACCCCTGGGCGTCAATTGGAGAAGTTACTCGGAGACGCATTTGCTGTGGCAGGAGAGTTCAGTAAGGTGTCTGACGACCCCTGGGCGTCAATTGGAGAAGTTACTCAGAGACGGATTCGCTGTGGCAGGAGAGTTCAGTAAGGTGTCTGATGACCCCTGGGTGTCAATTGGAGAAGTTACTCAGAGACGGATTCGCTGTGGCAGGAGAGTTCAGTAAGGTGTCTGATGACCCCTGGGTGTCAATTGGAGAAGTTACTCAGAGACGCATTTGTTGTGGCAGGAGAGTTCAGTAAGGTGTCTGATGACCCCTGGGTGTCATTTGGAGAAGTTACTCAGAGACGCATTCGCTGTGGCAGGAGAGTTCAGTAAGGTGTCTGATGACCCCTGGCGTCAATTGGAGAAGTTACTCGGAGACGCATACGCTGTGGCAGGAGAGTTCAGTAAGGTGTCTGATGACCCCTGGGCGTCAATTGGAGAAGTTACTCAGAGACGCATTTGCTGTGGCAGGAGAGTTCAGTAAGGTCTGATGACCCCTGGGCGTCAATTGGAGAAGTTACTCGGAGACGCATTCGCTGTGGCAGGAGAGTTCAGTAAGGTGTCTGATGACCCCTGAGCGTCAATTGGAGAAGTTACTCGGAGACGCATTCGCTGTGGCAGGAGAGTTCAGTAAGGTGTCTGATGTCCCCTGGGCGTCAATTGGAGACGTTACTCGGAGACGCATTCGCTGTGGCAGGAGAGTTCGGTAAGGTGTCTGATGACCCCTGGGCGTCAATTGGAGAAGTTACTCCGAGACACATTCGCTGTGGCAGGAGAGTTCAGTAAGGTGTCTGATGACCCCTGGGCGTCAATTGGAGAAGTTACTCCGAGACACATTCGCTGTGGCAGGAGAGTTCAGTAAGGTGTCTGATGACCCCTGGGCGTCAATTGGAGAAGTTACTCCGAGACGCATTCGCTGTGGCAGGAGAGTTCAGTAAGGTGTCTGTTGACCCCTGGGCGTCAATTGGAGAAGTTACTAGGAGACGCATTCGCTGTGGCAGGAGGGTTCAGTAAGGTGTCTGATGACCCCTGGGCGTCAATTGGACAAGTTACTCAGAGACGCATTTGCTGTGGCAGGAGAGTTCAGTAAAGTGTCTGATGATCCCTGGGCGTCAATTGGAGAAGTTACTCAGAGACGCATTTGCTGTGGCAGGAGAGTTCAGTAAGGTGTCTGATGACCCCTGGGCGTCAATTGGAGAAGTTAGTAAGAGACGCGTTCGCTGTGGCAGGAGAGTTCAGTAAGGTGTCTGATGACCCCTGGGCGTCAATTGGAGAAGTTACTCGGAGAAGCATTCGCTGTGGCAGGAGAGTTCAGTAAGGTGTCTGATGACCCCTGGGCGTCAATTGGAGAGTTACTCGGAGACGCATTTGCTGTGGCAGGAGAGTTCAGTAAGGTGTCTGATGACCCCTGAGCGTCAATTGGAGAAGTTACTCAGAGATGCATTCGCTGTGGCAGGAGAGTTCAGTAAGTTGTCCGATGACCCCTGGGCGTCAATTGGAGAAGTTACTCAGAGACGCATTCGCTGTGGCAGGAGAGTTCAGTAAGTTGTCCGATGAAAAATGGGCGTCAATTGGAGAAGTTACTCCGAGACGCATTCGCTGTGGCAGGAGAGTTCAGTAAGGTGTCTGATGACCCCTGGGCGTCAATTGGAGAAGTTACTCAGAGACGCATTCCCTGTGGGAGGAGAGTTCAGTAAGGTGTCTGATGACCCCCTGAGCATCAATTGGAGAAGTTACTCGGAGACGCATTCGCTGTGGCAGGAGAGTTCAGTAAGGTGTCTGATGACCCCTGGGCGTCAATTGGAGAAGTTACTCGGAGACGCATTTGCTGTGGCAGGAGAGTTCAGTAAGGTGTCTGACGACCCCTGGGCGTCAATTGGAGAAGTTACTCAGAGACGGATTCGCTGTGGCAGGAGAGTTCAGTAAGGTGTCTGATGACCCCTGGGTGTCAATTGGAGAAGTTACTCAGAGACGCATTTGCTGTGGCAGGAGAGTTCAGTAAGGTGTCTGATGACCCCTGGGTGTCAATTGGAGAAGTTACTCAGAGATGCATTCGCTGTGGCAGGAGAGTTCAGTAAGGTGTATGATGACCCCTGGCGTCAATTGGAGAAGTTACTCGGAGACGCATTCGCTGTGGCAGGAGAGTTCAGTAAGGTGTCTGATGACCCCTGGGCGTCAATTGGAGAAGTTACTCGGAGACGCATTCGATGTGGCAGGAGAGTTCAGTAAGGTGTCTGATGACCCCTGGGCGTCAATTGGAGAAGTTACTCGGAGACGCATTTGCTGTGGCAGGACAGTTCAGTAAGGTGTCTGACGACCCCTGAGCGTCAATTGGAGAAGTTACTCAGAGATGGATTCGCTGTGGCAGGAGAGTTCAGTAAGGTGTCTGATGACCCCTGGGTGTCAATTGGAGAAGTTACTCAGAGACGGATTCGCTGTGGCAGGAGAGTTCAGTAAGGTGTCTGATGACCCCTGGGTGTCAATTGAAGAAGTTACTCAGAGACGCATTCGCTGTGGCAGGAGAGTTCAGTAAGGTGTCTGATGACCCCTGGCGTCAATTGGAGAAGTTACTCGGAGACGCATTCGCTGTGGCAGGAGAGTTCAGTAAGGTGTCTGATGACCCCTGGGCGTCAATTGGAGAAGTTACTCAGAGACGCATTTGCTGTGGCAGGAGAGTTCAGTACGGTGTCTGATGACCCCTGGGCGTCAATTGGAGAAGTTACTCAGAGACGCATTTGCTGTGGCAGGAGAGTTCAGTAAGGTGTCTGATGACCCCTGGGCGTCAATTGGAGATGTTACTCGGAGACGCATTCGCTGTGGTAGGAGAGTTCAGTAAGGTGTCTGATGACCCCTGGGCGTCAATTGGAGAAGTTACTCAGAGACGCATTTGCTGTGGCAGGAGAGTATAGTAAGGTGTCTGATGACCCCTGGTTGTCAATTGGAGAAGTTACTCAGAGACGCATTCGCTGTGGCAGTAGAGTTCAGTAAGTTGTCCGATGACCCCTGGGCGTCACTTGGAGAAGTTACTCAGAGACGCATTCACTGTGGCAGGAGAGTTCAGTAAGGTGTCTGATGGCCCCTGATCGTCAATTGGAGAAGTTACTCGGAGACGCATTCGCTGTGGCAGGAGAGTTCAATAAGGTGTCTTATGACCCCTGGGCTTCAATTGGAGAAGTTACTCGGAGACGCATTCGCTGTGGCAGGAGAGTTCAGTAAGGTGTCTGATGACCCCTGGGCGTCAATTGGAGAAGTTACTCGGAGACGCATTTGCTGTGGCAGGAGAGTTCAGTAAGATGACTGATGACCCCTGGGCGTCAATTGGAGAAGTTACTCGGAGACGCATTTGCTGTGGCAGGAGAGTTCAGTAAGGTGTCTGATGACCCCTGGGTGTCAATTGGAGAAGTTACTCAGAGATGCATTCGCTGTGGCAGGAGAGTTCAGTAAGGTGTCTGATGACCCCTGGGCGTCAATTGGAGAAGTTACTCGGAGACGCATTCGCTGTGGCAGGAGAGTTCAGTAAGGTGTCTGATGACCCCTGGGCGTCAATTGGAGAAGTTACTCAGAGACGCATTTGCTGTGGCAGGAGAGTTCAGTAAGGTGTCTGATGACCCCTGGGCGTCAATTGGAGAAGTTACTCAGAGACGCATTTGCTGTGGCAGGAGAGTTCAGTAAGGTGTCTGATGACCCCTGGGCGTCAATTGGAGATGTTACTCGGAGACGCATTCGCTGTGGTAGGAGAGTTCAGTAAGGTGTCTGATGACCCCTGGGCGTCAATTGGAGAAGTTACTCAGAGACGCATTTGCTGTGGCAGGAGAGTTCAGTAAGGTGTCTGATGACCCCTGGTTGTCAATTGGAGAAGTTACTCAGAGACGCATTCGCTGTGGCAGTAGAGTTCAGTAAGTTGTCCGATGACCCCTGGGCGTCACTTGGAGAAGTTACTCAGAGACGCATTCGCTGTGGCAGGAGAGTTCAGTAAAGTGTCTGATGGCCCCTGGGCGTCAATTGGAGAAGTTACTCGGAGGCGCATTCGCTGTGGCAGGAGAGTTCAATAAGGTGTCTTATGACCCCTGGGCTTCAATTGGAGAAGTTACTCGGAGACGCATTCGCTGTGGCAGGAGAGTTCAGTAAGGTGTCTGATGACCCCTGGGCGTCAATTGGAGAAGTTACTCGGAGACGCATTTGCTGTGGCAGGAGAGTTCAGTAAGATGTCTGATGACCCCTGGGCGTCAATTGGAGAAGTTACTCAGAGACGCATTCCCTGTGGGAGGAGAGTTCAGTAAGGTGTCTGATGACCCCCTGAGCATCAATTGGAGAAGTTACTCGGAGACGCATTCGCTGTGGCAGGAGAGTTCAGTAAGGTGTCTGATGACCCCTGGGCGTCAATTGGAGAAGTTACTCGGAGACGCATTTGCTGTGGCAGGAGAGTTCAGTAAGGTGTCTGACGACCCCTGGGCGTCAATTGGAGAAGTTACTCAGAGACGGATTCGCTGTGGCAGGAGAGTTCAGTAAGGTGTCTGATGACCCCTGGGTGTCAATTGGAGAAGTTACTCAGAGACGCATTTGCTGTGGCAGGAGAGTTCAGTAAGGTGTCTGATGACCCCTGGGTGTCAATTGGAGAAGTTACTCAGAGATGCATTCGCTGTGGCAGGAGAGTTCAGTAAGGTGTATGATGACCCCTGGCGTCAATTGGAGAAGTTACTCGGAGACGCATTCGCTGTGGCAGGAGAGTTCAGTAAGGTGTCTGATGACCCCTGGGCGTCAATTGGAGAAGTTACTCGGAGACGCATTCGATGTGGCAGGAGAGTTCAGTAAGGTGTCTGATGACCCCTGGGCGTCAATTGGAGAAGTTACTCGGAGACGCATTTGCTGTGGCAGGAGAGTTCAGTAAGGTGTCTGACGACCCCTGAGCGTCAATTGGAGAAGTTACTCAGAGATGGATTCGCTGTGGCAGGAGAGTTCAGTAAGGTGTCTGATGACCCCTGGGTGTCAATTGGAGAAGTTACTCAGAGACGGATTCGCTGTGGCAGGAGAGTTCAGTAAGGTGTCTGATGACCCCTGGGTGTCAATTGGAGAAGTTACTCAGAGACGCATTCGCTGTGGCAGGAGAGTTCAGTAAGTTGTCTGATGACCCCTGGCGTCAATTGGAGAAGTTACTCGGAGACGCATTCGCTGTGGCAGGAGAGTTCAGTAAGGTGTCTGATGACCCCTGGGCGTCAATTGGAGAAGTTACTCAGAGACGCATTTGCTGTGGCAGGAGAGTTCAGTACGGTGTCTGATGACCCCTGGGCGTCAATTGGAGAAGTTACTCAGAGACGCATTTGCTGTGGCAGGAGAGTTCAGTAAGGTGTCTGATGACCCCTGGGCGTCAATTGGAGATGTTACTCGGAGACGCATTCGCTGTGGTAGGAGAGTTCAGTAAGGTGTCTGATGACCCCTGGGCGTCAATTGGAGAAGTTACTCAGAGACGCATTTGCTGTGGCAGGAGAGTATAGTAAGGTGTCTGATGACCCCTGGTTGTCAATTGGAGAAGTTACTCAGAGACGCATTCGCTGTGGCAGTAGAGTTCAGTAAGTTGTCCGATGACCCCTGGGCGTCACTTGGAGAAGTTACTCAGAGACGCATTCACTGTGGCAGGAGAGTTCAGTAAGGTGTCTGATGGCCCCTGATCGTCAATTGGAGAAGTTACTCGGAGACGCATTCGCTGTGGCAGGAGAGTTCAATAAGGTGTCTTATGACCCCTGGGCTTCAATTGGAGAAGTTACTCGGAGACGCATTCGCTGTGGCAGGAGAGTTCAGTAAGGTGTCTGATGACCCCTGGGCGTCAATTGGAGAAGTTACTCGGAGACGCATTTGCTGTGGCAGGAGAGTTCAGTAAGATGACTGATGACCCCTGGGCGTCAATTGGAGAAGTTACTCGGAGACGCATTTGCTGTGGCAGGAGAGTTCAGTAAGGTGTCTGATGACCCCTGGGTGTCAATTGGAGAAGTTACTCAGAGATGCATTCGCTGTGGCAGGAGAGTTCAGTAAGGTGTCTGATGACCCCTGGGCGTCAATTGGAGAAGTTACTCGGAGACGCATTCGCTGTGGCAGGAGAGTTCAGTAAGGTGTCTGATGACCCCTGGGCGTCAATTGGAGAAGTTACTCAGAGACGCATTTGCTGTGGCAGGAGAGTTCAGTAAGGTGTCTGATGACCCCTGGGCGTCAATTGGAGAAGTTACTCAGAGACGCATTTGCTGTGGCAGGAGAGTTCAGTAAGGTGTCTGATGACCCCTGGGCGTCAATTGGAGATGTTACTCGGAGACGCATTCGCTGTGGTAGGAGAGTTCAGTAAGGTGTCTGATGACCCCTGGGCGTCAATTGGAGAAGTTACTCAGAGACGCATTTGCTGTGGCAGGAGAGTTCAGTAAGGTGTCTGATGACCCCTGGTTGTCAATTGGAGAAGTTACTCAGAGACGCATTCGCTGTGGCAGTAGAGTTCAGTAAGTTGTCCGATGACCCCTGGGCGTCACTTGGAGAAGTTACTCAGAGACGCATTCGCTGTGGCAGGAGAGTTCAGTAAAGTGTCTGATGGCCCCTGGGCGTCAATTGGAGAAGTTACTCGGAGGCGCATTCGCTGTGGCAGGAGAGTTCAATAAGGTGTCTTATGACCCCTGGGCTTCAATTGGAGAAGTTACTCGGAGACGCATTCGCTGTGGCAGGAGAGTTCAGTAAGGTGTCTGATGACCCCTGGGCGTCAATTGGAGAAGTTACTCGGAGACGCATTTGCTGTGGCAGGAGAGTTCAGTAAGATGTCTGATGACCCCTGGGCGTCAATTGGAGAAGTTACTCGGAGACGCATTTGCTGTGGCAGGAGAGTTCAGTAAGGAGTCTGATGACCCCTGGGAGTCAATTGGAGAAGTTACTCGGAGACGCATTTCCTGTGGCAGGAGAGTTCAGTAAGGTGTCTGATAACCCCTGGGCGTGAATTGGAGAAGTTACTCGGAGACGCATTCGCTGTGGCAGGAGAGTTCAGTAAGGTGTCTGATGACCCCTGGGCGTCAATTGGAGAAGTTACTCGGAGACACATTCGCTGTGGCAGGAGAGTTCAGTAAGGTGTCTGATGACCCCTGGGTGTCAATTGGAGAAGTTACTCAGAGACGCATTCGCTGTGGCAGGAGAGTTCAGTAAGGTGTCTGATGACCCCTGGGCGTCAATTGGAGAAGTTACTCCGAGACGCATTTGCTGTGGCAGGAGAGTTCAGTAAGGTGTCTGATGACCCCTGGGTGTCAATTGGAGAAGTTACTCAGAGATGCATTCGCTGTGGCAGGAGAGTTCAGTAAGGTGTCTGATGACCCCTGGGCGTCAATTGGAGAAGTTACTCAGAGACGCATTCGCTGTGGCAGGAGAGTTCAGTAATATGTCCGATGACCCCTGGGCATCAATTGGAGAAGTTACTCGGAGATGCATTCGCTGTGGCAGGAGAGTTCAGTAAGGTGTCTGACGACCCCTGGGCGTCAATTGGAGAAGTTACTCAGAGACGGATTCGCTGTGGCAGGAGAGTTCAGTAAGGTGTCTGATGACCCCTGGGTGTCAATTGGAGAAGTTACTCAGAGACGCATTTGCTGTGGCAGGAGAGTTCAGTAAGGTGTCTGATGACCCCTGGGTGTCAATTGGAGAAGTTACTCAGAGATGCATTCGCTGTGGCAGGAGAGTTCAGTAAGGTGTCTGATGACCCCTGGGCGTCAATTGGAGAAGTTACTCGGAGACGCATTTGCTGTGGCAGGAGAGTTCAGTAAGGAGTCTGATGACCCCTGGGCGTCAATTGGAGAAGTTACTCGGAGACGCATTTGCTGTGGCAGGAGAGTTCAGTAAGGTGTCTGATAACCCCTGGGCGTGAATTGGAGAAGTTACTCGGAGACGCATTCGCTGTGGCAGGAGAGTTCAGTAAGGTGTCTGATGACCCCTGGGCGTCAATTGGAGAAGTTACTCGGAGACGCATTCGCTGTGGCAGGAGAGTTCAGTAAGGTGTCTGATGACCCCTGGGTGTCAATTGGAGAAGTTACTCAGAGACGCATTCGCTGTGGCAGGAGAGTTCAGTAAGGTGTCTGATGACCCCTGGGCATCAATTGGAGAAGTTACTCCGAGACGCATTTGCTGTGGCAGGAGAGTTCAGTAAGGTGTCTGATGACCCCTGGGTGTCAATTGAAGAAGTTACTCAGAGATGCATTCGCTGTGGCAGGAGAGTTCAGTAAGGTGTCTGATGACCCCTGGGCGTCAATTGGAGAAGTTACTCAGAGACGCATTCGCTGTGGCAGGAGAGTTCAGTAAGGTGTCCGATGACCCCTGGGCATCAATTGGAGAAGTTACTCGGAGACGCATTCGCTGTGGCAGGAGAGTTCAGTAAGGTGTCTGACGACCCCTGGGCGTCAATTGGAGAAGTTACTCAGAGACGGATTCGCTGTGGCAGGAGAGTTCAGTAAGGTGTCTGATGACCCCTGGGTGTCAATTGGAGAAGTTACTCAGAGACGCATTTGCTGTGGCAGGAGAGTTCAGTAAGGTGTCTGATGACCCCTGGGTGTCAATTGGAGAAGTTACTCAGAGATGCATTCGCTGTGGCAGGAGAGTTCAGTAAGGTGTCTGATGACCCCTGGGCGTCAATTGGAGAAGTTACTCGGAGACGCATTCGCTGTGGCAGGAGAGTTCAGTAAGGTGTCTGATGACCCCTGGGCGTCAATTGGAGAAGTTACTCAGAGACGCATTTGCTGTGGCAGGAGAGTTCAGTAAGGTGTCTGATGACCCCTGGGCGTCAATTGGAGAAGTTACTCAGAGACGCATTTGCTGTGGCAGGAGAGTTCAGTAAGGTGTCTGATGACCCCTGGGCGTCAATTGGAGAAGTTACTCAGAGACGCATTTGCTGTGGCAGGAGAGTTCAGTAAGGTGTCTGATGACCCCTGGGCGTCAATTGGAGATGTTACTCGGAGACGCATTCGCTGTGGCAGGAGAGTTCAGTAAGGTGTCTGATGACCCCTGGTTGTCAATTGGAGAAGTTACTCAGAGACGCATTCGCTGTGGCAGTAGAGTTCAGTAAGTTGTCCGATGACCCCTGGGCGTCACTTGGAGAAGTTACTCAGAGACGCATTCGCTGTGGCAGGAGAGTTCAGTAAAGTGTCTGATGGCCCCTGGGCGTCAATTGGAGAAGTTACTCGGAGGCGCATTCGCTGTGGCAGGAGAGTTCAATAAGGTGTCTTATGACCCCTGGGCTTCAATTGGAGAAGTTACTCGGAGACGCATTCGCTGTGGCAGGAGAGTTCAGTAAGGTGTCTGATGACCCCTGGGCGTCAATTGGAGAAGTTACTCGGAGACGCATTTGCTGTGGCAGGAGAGTTCAGTAAGGTGTCTGATGACCCCTGGGCGTCAATTGGAGAAGTTACTCGGAGACTCATTTGCTGTGGCAGGAGAGTTCAGTAAGGTGTCTGATAACCCCTGGGCGTGAATTGGAGAAGTTACTCGGAGACGCATTCGCTGTGGCAGGAGAGTTCAGTAAGGTGTCTGATGACCCCTGGGCGTCAATTAGAGAAGTTACTCGGAGACGCATTCGCTGTGGCAGGAGAGTTCAGTAAGGTGTCTGATGACCCCTGAGTGTCAATTGGAGAAGTTACTCAGAGATGCATTCGCTGTGGCAGGAGAGTTCAGTAAGTTGTCCGATGACCCCTGGGCGTCAATTGGAGAAGTTACTCAGAGACGCATTCGCTGTGGCAGGAGAGTTCAGTAAGTTGTCCGATGACCCCTGGGCGTCAATTGGAGAAGTTACTCAGAGACGCATTCGCTGTGGCAGGAGAGTTCAGTAAGTTGTCCGATGACCCCTGGGCGTCAATTGGAGAAGTTGCTCGGAGACGCATTCGCTGTGGCAGGAGAGTTCAGTAAGGTGTCTGATGACCCCTGGGCGTCAATTGGAGAAGTTACTCAGAGACGCATTCGCTGTGGCAGGAGAGTTCAGTAAGGTGTCTGATGACCCCCTGAGCATCAATTGGAGAAGTTACTCGGAGACGCATTCGCTGTGGCAGGAGAGTTCAGTAAGTTGTCTGATGACCCCTGGGCGTCAATTGGAGAAGTTACTCGGAGACGCATTTGCTGTGGCAGGAGAGTTCAGTAAGGTGTCTGACGACCCCTGGGCGTCAATTGGAGAAGTTACTCAGAGACGCATTCGCTGTGGCAGGAGAGTTCAGTAAGGTGTCTGATGACCGCTGGGCGTCAATTGGAGAAGTTACTCAGAGACGGATTTGCTGTGGCAGGAGAGTTCAGTAAGGTGTCTGATGACCCCTGGGCATCAATTGGAGAAGTTACTCGGAGACGCATTTGCTGTGGCAGGAGAGTTCAGTAAGGTGTCTGGTGACCCCTGGGTGTCAATAGGAGAAGTTACTCAGAGACGCATTTGCTGTGGCAGGAGAGTTCACTAAGGTGTCTGATGACCCCTGGCGTCAATTGGAGAAGTTACTCGGAGACGCATTCGCTGTGGCAGGAGATTTCAGTAAGGTGTCTGATGACCCCTGGGCGTCAATTGGAGAAGTTACTCAGACGCATTCGCTGTGGCAAGAGAGTTCAGTAAGGTGTCTGATGACCCCTGGGCGTCAATTGGAGAAGTTACTCAGAGACGCATTCGCTGTGGCAGGAGAGTTCAATTAGGTGTCTGATGACCCCTGGGCATCAATTGGAGAAGTTACTCAGAGACGCATTCGCTGTGGCAGGAGAGTTCAGTAAGGTGTCTGATGACCCCTGGGCGTCAATTGGAAAAGTTACTCGGAGACGCATTTGCTGTGGCAGGAGAGTTCATTAAGATGTCTGATGACCCCTGGGCGTCAATTGGAGAAGTTACTCAGAGACGCATTCGCTGTGGCAGGAGAGTTCAGTAAGGTGTCTGATGACCCCTGGACGTCAATTGGGGAAGTTACTCAGAGACTCATTCGCTGTGGCAGGAGAGTTCAGTAAGGTGTCTGATGACCCCTGGGCGTCAATTGGAAAAGTTACTCGGAGATGCATTTGCTGTGGCAGGAGAGTTCAGTAAGGTGTCTGATGACCCCTGGGCGTCAATTGGAGAAATTACTCAGAGACGCATTCGCTGTGGCAGGACAGTTGAGTAAGGTGTCTGATGACCCCTGGGCGTCAATTGGAGAAGTTACTCGGAGACGCATTCGCTGTGGCAGGAGAGTTCAGTAAGGTGTCTGATGACCCCTGGGCGTCAATTAGAGAAGTTACTCAGAGACGCATTCGCTGTGGCAGGAGAGTTCAGTAAGTTGTCTGATGACCCCTGGGCGTCAATTGGAGAAGTTACTCGGAGACGCATTTGCTGTGGCAGGTGAGTTCAGTAAGGTGTCTGATGACCCCTGGGCGTCAATTGGAGAAGTTACTCGGAGACACATTCGCTGTGGCAGGAGAGTTCAGTAAGGTGTCTGATGACCCCTTAGAGCGCTGTACTTCATTACAGTATTGTAAATTATTATTGAATTGTTCAGTTTCGGTGCTCTTCTCTGTCTGTGGGGCGGGGGTGGCTCTGTCGGTAGCGCGCCAGGCTCGTAATCTGCAGTTCCCAGGTTTGAGTCCCAGCTGGGTTAGCATTCCCGTCTACGGTCAGTAAGGGACACCGATGGGCTTGGAAAAGTCGTCGTCCTTCGGATGGGACGTTAAGGCGTGATCCGTGTGACAGCCTTATCCTGTGCACGATAAAGAGCACATAGGATGGCCTTGACGGGAGGCTACCTTCTGGCTCCTAATAGCTGTTCCATTGGGTTCCCTCCCCAGCCTTCTCTGAGCCTTCGGGGTTTTTGTGATCTGGCCATTTAGCCCATGGTGTGCAAAAAAGTGCCGCTCAGAGGTAAAACAACCCAACCTCTCTGCCAGCTGCTGTAATTAGTGATCTGAAGTATTCCAGGAGGGCTGATAGACAGGAAAACCAAAACTGCACAACAGTAAGGTAAGTGAAAATTTAAAGTTATGTGATGGCAAGCAGCTGCTTTAGGAGGTATTTATTTATTTATTTATTTATTTATTTAATTATTTATTAACGAAGATTACTAAGAGAGATAGGCAAATACTGCGAAATATTTGGTGCTTCACATTTTGTTCCTTTCAAAAACTCCGTTGCTGGGAATTACATACAGCAAAATGTCGAAATAGCCAGTATAACGAAATTTTTTCGTTCCCTGCCAATTTATTCTTTACGCAAAAAGGTTTCATTTTAGCAAATACCGGTATAAGGAAAATATCTGTTTAATAAAATAAAAAATTATTCCGATGCAAAAAAAAGTAATCATTATAACGAAATTTGCAAAAAAAAGAAAATTTTCAGAAAATATATTCAATGTACAGTCGCTCAAAAAAGTATCCGACACTATGGTTGATTACAGAATTCAGAAAAAATATCTGGCAACGATTTTTTTAGAAATTAGTGATCTGGCAACCTTCGTGACACGAAGGTTGCCAGATCAATTAGGTCAGATCACTTAAGGTTTCCAGATCAATTAGGTCAGATCACTTAAGGTTGCCAGATCACTAATTTCTAAAAAATCGTTGCCAGATATTTTTTCTGAATTCTGTAATCAACCATAGTGTCGGATACTTTTTTGAGCGACTGTACCTTTCAGCACCTAGCAACCCTGCAATGATTTAAACGGTGTGAAATATCTAACAAATCACAGCGCAAGTCTCCGCTAACCTTGGAGCTAAGAATCATGCGCTGTTGTATATAGTCCGCATGAATATTTGCCGATCTCACCGCGTGGCATGAATGCTCTCTACACGTGCCGGCATAATAGGTTAAAGCGATATTGTCACATGTTCTTAGCATAAAAGATTTCCAAAATTGGAGATCTATATGATTCTGGTTATATTGCAATCAGCGAAGATTTCTTTCAAAGCAGTTCTAATCTGTGCATTTTATTCTGCCATTCGTTAAATTTCGGTTAGTTTTATATTTGTTCGTTGTTATTATATTTCAGTTAAATTCGTTAATTGGTTTAGTTTCGTTATTAGTAGCCAGTATGGCGCGAAGTCTACGCCGGTTCTTTATGAGACGGAAAAGATATTCCACACAATGTGTTGCAGAGTTGCGACGTCATTTAAGAAGTACAGAGAAAGGCTTGTTGGAACAGACAGGGAAAATAATTACTGACTTTATTTTTAAGAAGTAAACTCTAAATCAGGCGTCGGCAACCTATGACCCATTTGATAATTTCAAGTGACCCACTTGAGTTCCGCAAATAAAGTATAATATATAAAAAAAAAAAATTAAAACATGAACATGAAACAAACACTTTGAGAAAGTATAAATAATAAGATTAACAGTTTGGTTTGATTACAAAGTTGCAGAAATGAACATAGGCGGAATACAGCGACATTGTCCGAACGAATCTCATCATTACTCGACGAGCGTGTCGTTCGTTTATTAACGTTAAAGACGAAGTAGACGTAAACAAGAGTAGATGTGTGATCAGCACGTGATCAGGGCTCCTATTGGTCGGCTGGGCTCTCTGACTGCGTGCCACCTGCAGCCGACCAATAGGAGCCCTGCCCACCTGCTGATCACGCATCTACTCTTGTCTACGTTTACTTCGTCTTTAACGAGGATAAACAGTAGTTCAGAAGCGGGAAAACAGTTACCTAAGCGAAATAATTATTATTTTTATTACCATGGACAAACAAAAAGCAAAAAAGAGATTACTTCAAAATGTGTGGACTGAAAAGTATGGATGTATGGAAAATGGTGACAAATTGATATGTACTTTATGTACAGATATAATTACCGCCAGGACTTACAATATTGAGCGACACTTTTGTTCAAAACATAAAGATGAGAGTGAAATGCCAAATGATGAAAAATGTGAATACATTGCGAAACGTGCATTAAATTATGGTAAACAAAATAAATTTTTGAAGAGATTTGTTACCAGCCACAATTACGCTACATCTGCCAGCTTTATTGCAGCTCTTAGTATTGGTACCAACGGAAAACCGTTCACAGACGGCGAATTTTTGAAAAACGCATTCATAAATTGTTCTGAACACTTATTCAATGACTTCGCAAATAAAAAACAAATAATTGAGAGAATTAAAGAAATGCCATTGTCGGCCCGAACAGTTCAGCGTCGCATTGAAGATATGGCAAAAAATATTGACGCACAGGTCAAAAATGATTTGTTATCTAGTGACGTAATTAGCATTGCACTCGGTGAAAGTACCGAAGTAAATAGTATGGCTAGGCTGGCAATTATTATTAGATTTGCATCAATAAATAGTTCGAACGTCAATGAAGACCTATGCGTTCTTGCTTCAATGAATGACACGACCAAAGGCATTGATATTTTCCGTCAAGTACAAGAGTTTACAAATTTCAAAAATGGGAAAATATTGGATTTAAAAAGTAAATTGTTTTCCATAACAACTGATGGTGCTCCAGCTATGAGAGGAAAAAATGTTGGATTTGTGAAACTAATGGAAAATGAACTTGGCCGCCCACTTTTATCGTTCCATTGTATCATACATGAAGAAAATTTATTTGCAAAGGCATCTACGCAACAACTTAAGGATGTAATGGAAAAGGTTGTTAAGATCGTAAACATAATAGTAGCACGATCTGCATTAACACACAGGCACTTCAAAGCTTTTTTGGAGGAAATGAATCGGAATATGGAGATTTACTATTACATGCTGAAGTACGATGGTTAAGTCGAGGCAAAGTTCTTAATAGATTTGTAGAGTGCTATGATGATATACAAATATTTCTTTACGAAATCGGTGAAAATGATCTCGAGCTCAATGATAAATAATGGTTTTTAAGACTTTTGTTCTTAACAGACATAATGAACCATTATAATGATTTCAACGTACGACTCCAAGGAAATAACCACACAATTTTGAAAACGTACGAGGAATGGAAGACTTTTTGTTCGAAATTAATATTATTTGAAACTAACATAAAAACTAAAATATTTCTTTCCCTTACTAAAAAGCCAGCATGAGAAAGAAAATATCGATGAAAGCAATCTAAATATGTTCGAAAGTTGTATTTTGAAGATTAAAAGTGAATTTGAAAGTAGATTTCAAAGTTTTAAGAAGCACGGCGAAATGTTTACATTTATAATAAAGCCCGACGAAATAGAGGAAAATGTTTTAGATTTGCAATATTTTGAATATCTTAAAATTGACAATTTAAGTTTAGAAATGATTGATTTTAAATGTTCAACGTTGGGGACGGAAAAATTCAAGACATTGCGGAAAGATTTAGAAAACACGGAAGCTAATCAACTTCTCATGATATCATCGTCTTGGGCATCACTTCCTACAAAGTTTTCATCTTTGTAAAAAATTGGCTTTGCCATTTTGTCCGCGTTCGGTTCTACTTATAAATGTGAACAAATATTTTCACACATGAAATTTATTTTAGGTAAGAAGAGGAGCAGATTAACTACCGAAAATTCAGACGCTTGTATTCGTCTTAAGGTGACTAAGTAGGAACCAGACTTGACTAAATTGACGTCACAAATTCAGCATCAGGGGAGCCATTGATAACGCTTATAAATAAAGTTCATAAATTATTAATGAACTAAAACTTGACAATTATATTTGTTTTTATAATAATTAGAATTATAATTTTTTTATGTTTTTAGTTTAAAAGCATATTATAATAGTTTTCTCGATTAAATTTATCTTATTATTCACTAACGGACTGTTTTAAAATGAAAATACCCATTGACCCGAACTGTCTTCTTAATAGTCACATTTTGGTTGTTTTTGACCCGCAGCCAAAAAAGGTTGCCGACGTCTGCTCTAACTACACGATAAATTTCTTTCATAATGGTATTTAGTATTATCAAACTATTTTAGCAATTTTTTTACGCATTTCAGTATAACGAATATAGTTTGGCAACCAGTTCTATTTCTGCTGCGCAAAAAAGGAACTGTAAGAAATTTGTTTACAGTAAATAAGACGGCAAGATTCAGGAGTAGTATTTTCACTACTATGTATAATATTCCATCACAGTTAAGAATAAAACGTCACGTTTACTGATTTTCCCCCTAATATTTAGGCTGAGTCAGTAAGTTTATATTTAAGAGTATTGTTTGTGTAGATGTGATCAAAAGTATTTTATTATGCCAAATAAAAAAAAAATACCCCCTCAAGCAGCTGCTTGCCACAGAGGTCTGACAGGAGCCTGTCAGTTTATATGCCATAGTAGAAGGTCTGAGAGGATGGCAGGACCTGAGCAGAAAAACGACATAGACAACCATGCCTTAAACGGGGCTCGAACCCAGGTCCCTTAGATCAGTAGCCAGATACAGTTTCATATTGTCTTGTCAGTTAAAATACATATTTAGTTAACAAATTGTTGGTGGGTAATCTGAACATTAAATAATGAAACTACTTAATGAGTGGAAACGGTAATCTTTGGTCCTTGCCGCGGTTCGATCCTTTAAAGCTGTCATGGTTATTTGCCTGACAGCTATTCCATTCGTTACAGGAGAAGGGGGACGCAGTCTCGTGATCTAAACTTCCCAGTCCCACCTGCGCCAGCATTGAGATTTACTCCACAAAAATCCCAGCCCTCGCTCAGTAGTGGGCACCGATGGGCTTGGAATGGTTGTCGTCCGTCAGATGGGACGTTAAGCCGTCTTCCCGTGTACGAGAGAACCATACCTCTTGCACGTTAAAGAATATGCTGGATGATCTTGACGAGAGACTTCCATCTGTCTCCTAACATGTATCCAGTGGGTCCCGTCCCTCCAACCTTCTAAGGCGTTGTGGTCCTGCCCATTTAGCCCATTGTGTGCAAAAATGTACCGCTCAGAGGTAAAAGAACCGAACGTCGTTACAGTGTCATGCACAGAAAATTCTAATGGGGTGTGCCACATTAGAATGCAGTGGGGATGACACATTCCAGTAAGGGAGGATTTCAGTATGGGTATAGTTTGATAGGTTTCGGTGTCGCTTTTCTTGGAATACTTTGGAAAATATGAGATATTTAAGCCAACAAGGGGGGGGGGATGATAATTTCATATCTACACCTTCTTGGTTATACAATAACGGTAATTTATATCAAGCTGTTTCTAAAAAAAGCAAAATTGGGTTTTAAACACGCAAATCTAAATGAATTATATTTTGAAAAATATTGATGAGAAAGCAACATGAATATACACTTACTATAATCCTTTATTACCGAAGTCGCAGGGCTTTTCTTGAGATCCTGTAAGAATAACAAGATTTAAAATCGCTTCTCTGATTGTTTAAATACATAAGAATATCAGATGAAAGTCAAATCATGATGATATCAGACAAAGAATATCAGATGAAAGTTTGCATTCCGAACTTGAAACACCGAATTCATCAGAAAAATGTCCCTCGGCATCATTTGACTGAAAGAACATTTTTCTTCTGATTATGCATGCAAAGAGGGAAAAAGCTAACTCATTCTACTGTAAAGAGTGTTTCCCAATATTTTTGCTACTGGCGACTCCTTGAAAAGTTCTGTTCATTCTGGGGACCCCTTCCCGGAAATTATGCAATTCGATTAAACAGAATATAAACCCACTAAAAGGTATATATATAGAGAGAGAGGATTAGTTTAGTCGCAGTCCAGGTTTACCCACACACACAGTACTTTCCCCCTATGACGTCACCGGCCCCAAGTGCGAGGCCACTTTGGACTTTGACCCGTATGTCGCAACTGTCATGTGATATGGCAACACCACCCAGTCATGTGATATGTGGCAACTGCCCAGTCATGTGATATGGCACCACCACCCGGTCACGTGATATGTTATGCCTTATTAATATTCATAATTCATAATTAATATTTCATATTTGACTCCCCTTTATCAAAAATTCCTCCCCTCTTTATTAAAAACCCGTGGCGCCATCTAGTGTATACTTCAGTGTGTCTATTGTATTTAAAAAAAAATTCCTTCTGATGCAGTGATTCGAACCCACTACCTTGGTGTCGATAGCTGGATCGTTATCACACTCGACTAAGACATCGACTTCAAATTCGTGAAGGAGGAAAATTTACAATATGTAGGATCCATTCTGGATCGGCATATTTTCCAGCCCGAAGACATGGAGCCTGCAACTCTGTCAGTGTTCGATCAGTGGTATGCCACAGCAAGCCTCAAACCCTGGGACTTTCAACAACAGATTCTGTATTACTGCAAGGCAGATACAGAGCTGTTACGGCGAGACGCCCAAACTTTCCGCCAGGAATTTTTAAATCTAACAGGCGTAGACCCCTTCGCACGTGACCTCACAATTGCCAGCGCTTGCTTACCCTTGGTGTATGCCCCGCCCAGGGATATTCTGCAAGTAGTGATTGGCAGTCCTTGAAAGCTCTCGCGTGGTTGGAGTATGAGGCTTCCAAGGACAATATCTAAATTCAGACTGCACGATCCCCCGGAGGTGAATATAAAATAGGTCAATACAAACTGGATGGCATGTGCCACAGTACCTGTTGTTTTTACGAATTTTTAGGGTGTTACTTTCATCATTGTTTGAAATGTTTCAGCCCTGAAAAAATAGATCAGCGTACTAGAAAGCCATTTGGTTTGTTAAACACATGAACCATGGATCGCCTTGAGGCCTTGAAACTGCTGATGAACGGGAACACGTGAAAAATCATGTGGGAGCACGAATTCGATGAGTTAATGCGCAAAAACCAGCCCTTCGCATTAATTTACAAAACCATCGAGCCTATTAGGTGCATAGGGGCCCGTGATTATCTCTATGGAAGGCGCGTGGAGGTGTTTTCCATTTTTGCATCGGCTGATCAAGGATGTAGCCTTAATTATGTGGATTATAATAGCTTGTACCCTTATGTTTGCAAGAAGGCTCCTTTTGGATAAGGTCATCCGGTTCGAATCACCTCCGATTTCGCCACGGACCTCAACCACTATTTTGGCATTGCACACGCCACATTGCTACCACCAGACGACCTGTTTATCCCTGTGCTGCCTTACCAGAGCAACGGGAAGCTGCTATTCCCCCTTTGCAGGACCTGTGCAGATGGACAACTGGCGCCCCCTTGCCAGCACAATGTGAACCAGCGTGCGTTGACCGGTTCGTGGCTAACGTTTGAGATTTACACAGCTATGCACGCTGGATACAATCTTCTCAAATTCCACGATGTGTGGCACTTTAAGACCATTCTGCAGTACGATCCTGCAACAAAAAAGGGAGGTGCCTATGCAGGGTACATAGACACTTTTCTGGGGTTGAAGCAGCGCTACTCTAGGTTTCCCCCTGACGTGCAGACCAACGAGCAAAAGGAAGCCTTTTGTGAGACCTTCTTCCAGGTGGAGGGGGTTCGAATCCTCCCCTCGGAAGTTGAAAAAAATAGCCTTAAACGTACTCTCTCGAAGGTTTCGCTGAATTCGTCATGGGGAAAACGTACGCAGAACATGAGTCGAACCCAGACAACCATCGTGAGCTGTCCAGTTAAGTACATGGAGCTCTTGACGGACGCCACACTGGTTGTGACTGACATCGCTGTTATCAGTGATCAGGCAATGTTAGTCACACACAAGCCTGCGGAGTCTGCTACTCCTCTAAACACCCGTGGAAGCCTGATTCTCACTGCAAAGGTGACGAGTCACGCCTGACTTAAACTGTACGAGCTTCTGTCAAAATTAGTAGCTCGTGCACTGTATTCGGATATGGATTCAGTGATCTACTCGACGTCTCCCGCTGACACCTACACACCCTCGCAAAACCCATTTCTCGGAGGTCTCATCGACGAGATATTGACTAAATACGGAAGCAATGTACATATTACAGATTATCAGCGCCGGGCCAAGAGTTATGCCCTCCGTCTGAGTAACGGCGACGAGATTCTGTGCGCCAAAGGCATATCTTTAATTAAGAAAAACCGTGAAAAGTATAATTTTGAAATGTTAAAATCCATGGTGTTAGAACAATCTCTCTCCAACGAGACCTTCGATGTCCCTTTCAATCTGGTTCGCAACAAAGTGGATGGGTCACTTAAGAATAAGCTCATGGTAAAAAGGTTTAAGGCCAACCTTGATAAGTGTTATCTGAGCTGAGGTTCGACTCTTACTGTACCGTACAGGTACAACGACCTAGGATTGGATACCCTTATCCAACTCATGGATGACTAAAATTTAATACATATTTCAATGTGGATCTTTATTACACATATTCCCATATCCATAGTGGATCTTATAATTACACATTTTCAATGTCCATAGTGGATCTTGTATCCGTAGTGGATCTTATAATTTATTATGCATATTTCAATGTCCATAGTGGATCTTATAATTACAAATATTTTAATGTCCATAGTGGATCTTGTATCCGTAGTGGATCTTATAATTATACATATTTCAGTATCCATAGTGGTTCTTATAATGTTAAATATTTCCATAATGTCCCTTATAAATACACAGTGTCGTCAGCAGCTTTTTTTTATACTGTTAAATATTTCAGTAACGGGTCTTGTATTGTTTATTTTCAGTATTGAATAGCGTCATCATTGTTTTTGAAACCTGTTTTACACTGTTAAATATTTCCGTAGCGCATCTTAACTGCTAAATATTTCTGCAATGGATCTTATGTTTTTCAAATTGTCATACGAAATTGTCTGTTTATAATTGTAACTGCTGATATTTTTAATAAAAAAGGTTTCAAAAAATCAGTCTCTTTATTTCCCAACACTCGAAAACACTATGTGGGGGGATAAAAGTAAGAGGTAACTTTGTTTTACAGGAGTTCTAAAAGCAGATGGAGTATTGTCAGCAGCCTGTATACAGCGAGCGGCACCAGTGTAGCTCGACTAGGGGTCATCTCATTAACTGCAGCGCGCCGATGATATTTCCGGCATCCACGCTACAGGAACTCTATGAGGGGACGGTCCCCTAACTCGTTCTGCAGCAGTGCGTGATTGGTTATCTTAAGGAGCATAGAGCTCGCAAACTATCGCTTCAGAGAAGAGCCATCAATTGGTGCTGTAATTCACATAAACAACAGAGAGGCATATATCAGTTTTAATTTTTTTATTGAATATCACAAGTTTTTAATACATTATTTAACACAAGGCATGCAATATTTTTAACATGAATCTTCCGTATTCTTAATGGAATTCAAGTCTTCAGGAACATAGGTCTTCGGGAACATAAGTCTTCAAACAGATATCTTCAATAAGGAGTCCAGTCAATTAATTTCCTTTTCTTACGACGGATGGGGTGATGAACAAAATCGACAATGTCGTCTTGAGGGTAACCAAAAGTCTCTGATATTTTCTGTCAGGACAGTGGCAATATTTGCCGTGCAATGCCAACCTTGACCTCGTGGGGGGCTTCCAATTGTTGGTTAAATAACAGGTAATTTTTCAATACAGCTGGGTACTTTTCAGTTTTATCATCAACGTCCGATTCAAGTATTTTCTTCATCTCCATGTCTAAATCACGCTCGTATGTTTCGCCTTTGAACAGCCTTCACTGAAATCATTTTCGAAATAGGGACCCCAGCAGAGGTAATGCAGCAGTGAGGAGGGGGACAAAAATTCCGATCCCTTTTGCAGGAGACGTTTCTTGTGATGGAGAGCCATCGTACATTCATGCAGTCGTTAAAGTCTACTCGACACGTGTAATCATGATGCAGTACTGTGGGAAGAGTCGAACCGCTCGCTGTTTTAAACAGGAAATACAGACAGTGAGCACCGCAAGTGTCACCCATGGGATCCTGCAGAGGTTTCAAGGGATGTAACACGTGACATATGCCTAGCTGACTGTAGTATTATTGCATGGACACATCGGGACTTGTGCCCAGGGGGTCAAAGTGATCCACGTTCATTCCTTTCTTGTAAACAGCTATCCAGTGGGTTCCAGGCAGGGAAGACGGATCAATTTTGTAGATAAACAAGGCTTCTGACTGGTCGATTATGCGAGGTAGTCTGTCACGTGGGAACACACCTAGACTTGTAGGTAACATCGAGAGGATGGATTCTAACTGATAGGTATTCATGAGCTATAGTCAAACAGGATTTTACGATCCAATGGGATTTACAGCAGATTCTGGTATTCTGCGTACAGGATCACAGTGACTGATGTGGGTAGTGGCTTGGCAAACTTTAATTAGACTCTCACACTACCGCTCTTTATTAAAGATAACACTTGATTACATTCACGTTGCTCGGGGGTCAATTGGAATCCAAACAGTGTAAAACCCTCGCCATAGGCTTTTCGCAATAAGTTAATACCACTATCGGATTTCCATGCGTCAACAGCTTCCAATAATCCTTGGTAACATCTGAGATAACGTCCATTCGTAAAGTCTGGGGTGTAGGACTGTTGATCACTGTCAATGTGAAGGCTGATATGGTTTAAGTCGAAATGTTGGAAGTTGAAGGGATTTTTTTCGTACGATCCATTCAGACTGGTACTTTCCACCATACCCAGTACCAGACGTACCGGAAGATGCCCCAGAAATCAATTGTCACGGTTCACACTCGTCAGACCTGCAGCAAAGGAGAACATAAGTAAATCCGTTCTTCACAGGGGGGGTACTTGGCACTCTCTGAGCCCAGTAGGTGAGCGTGTGCAAGGATGACACCGGAAGTGGGTTTGACTTTGAGCACGAAAATTTCAGTTTCGTGAATCTGTACTTTGTAAGAGGGGTCAGCTTCACCTGTCACGAGGCAGAATTCGGGCTTGGACCTTAACAAACGCAGTCTCAGATCAGTAGGTAACATTCTTGATTGAACAGGTCGGCATGGATCCACGAGATGAGTTCGATATCTGTTGACTTGACATACCCCTTGCGCTGATGCCATCCCTCGTTCTCCCGACTGGTCAGTTCCATTTTACCGGGGGTGTCGAGGTACCAGAGTGACATACTGAGCTGACTTCGAGCTGACTTTGCATGGCATCAGTACCGTAATTCAATAGAGTCTCCAGGTACCGCTGTAGGGGTACCTGGAGGGTGTGAGAAGCACTCACTAGGTGATCGTTGAGGAAGACGTCTACTTGATTAAAGAGTGCGTGGAAGAAATGATTGCATGGGACAATCACTTCCGATGGGGGTGTACCATCGAATTTCACAATTTTCAAGATGAGGCGTAGGTGACAGCAGGATAGATCAATGTAATCATCTGCCCCCTTCACGATGAATTCAAGTGGAGCATTACCTTCCAGCGAAGCCACAGGAAAATAATTGACATAGCAGCCTCTTTCCAGTTGAGAGACAGTGGGGGGAAACAGAAACAGGTCCAGTTCAGAATTGGCACAGTTGCCAGAATCAGCGTGAATTTTCTGAATGCTCATGATGAAAACATGTCCTTCATAGTACAGAGTCTCTTCACTTTATGAACACTAGGATGATGACGACGATGTTTATGTACTGGATGTGAGATGACCTTTGGGTTTAAAAGGCGACCCAGAGTGGGCAACAAATCAGTGCCCTGGTGGACACCTGAGCTCACAATTAGAAGGAAAAGAGTAAGAGCTCTCAGACGGAGATATCAAAGGTGCCACAATGTGGAGAGAAGTGCCAGAGAGGAACTGTACAGGAAGGAACAAGCAAAATATAAGCTCGCCATACGAGAGGCGCAGCTGACTTCCTGGCAGAAATTCTGCAGCGAGGTCTCTGCACAGAACCCTTTCACATTACAGTATAGGCTAGCTACGGATAAAGATTTTAAACCCCTGGAAATTGCTTATGTTCGCAAGGAAGATGGATCCAAGACCACTTCCTTTGGCGAGACCATCCAGGTACTATTAGATAATTTATTCCCTAAAGATGACAGGAGCTCTGATGATGCAGAACATCAACTCCTTAGGGAAAATTGCAGGACTCCACCGGATACGCCGGATGACGTCCCGTTTACAGAAGAGGAGGTGAGAGAGGTAATCAGGGAAATGGCCCGGGGCAAAGCCCCGGGTAATGATGGTCTGACAGTGGAGATCGTTTCTCAGGTGTTTAATGAACATAAAAGCTTGTTCACCCAGCTCTTCAACAAGTGCTTGAATCTGGGAGCCTTCCCAACTGCCTGGAAACAGGCGGACCTAGTCCTTTTTAACAAGGCAGGTAGGGATCCGGCGGATGCAAGATCCTACAGACCGATATGTCTGCTGCCGGTGTTGGGAAAAGTGCTAGATAAACTCCTGACAAACAGGATGTATTACCACTGCCATAAGAACGGATTCTTGAACCCCAAGCAATTCGGGTTCAGAACAGACCAGTCCACCACCGCTGCAATCAAACAGGTGGTGGACATTGTTCAGATAAATAAAGTGCACAAGTTGCACACCTCTCTCATCGCCTTGGGTGTGACAGGCACGTTCGACAACGTCTGGTGGCCTGCAATCTTGAATAAATTGAAGGAATGTTCCTGTCCCAGGAACATATTCATTCTAGTGGCCAATTACCTCAGCGAGAGGATGGTCACATACTCACATGCTAGCGGGACGGCCTCAAGAAACTTGGAAAGAGGCTGCCCACAAGGGTCGTGCAGCGGACCGTTCCTCTGGAACTTAGTCGCTGATTCCACTCTGGAGTTGACTATGCCCGAGGGAGTCTGGCTCCAGGCGTACGCAGATGACTTGCTGCTTGCCATAACAGCGTCCTCCAGAGCTAAGCTGGAGGATGCTGGCAACGCGGCAATTAAATTACTAGAAGGATGGTGTCTGCGCAATAAGCTTGGGTTCAGCGTTGCAAAGACTACATCAATGACTATTGCTAAGGAGGGTGTCCTCAAGAAGAGGTATCCTATTTTCAAACTAAAAGGCGAAAATATCCGCCATGCGACAACATTAAAGTACCTGGGGATCACTCTGGATGAGAGGATGAGCTGGATCCCACACCTGCAGGACCTTAAAGCTAAATGCACAAATGTTATGTGTAAGCTAGGGCGTATGGCTCGCGTCTCATGGGGACTCAGAAGCGAGGTCCTCAAAGAAATTTATCTTAGGGGAACGGAGAGGATCCTAACATATGGTGCGGGTGCCTGGTGGCGCCCGACGGACCACTCCATAATGTGTAGAAAGCTGCTTGCAGCCCAACGACCAGCTTTACTGCGAATTACCAGGGCGTACAGGACGACATCTACGGATGCCCTCCTGGTACTTGCAGGGATCCCTCCGCTATTTTTGATGGTCGGTAAAGAAGCGACCATTTTCAGAGTCCTGCAGGCTAAGGAAAAAGCAACATTCCTCGGAGTCCAGTATGACCCTGAGGATTTTGAGGTAAATACCGCTAAGTGGGATCTGCATCCCACAAGGAGACTATGTGTGCCCTGGTCCACGGAGTTACCATCAGGTACAGATACTGAAATATACACCGACGGTTCCAAGAGCGAGGAGGGTGTGGGCCTAGCCTTCACTGTCTTCAATCAAGGGGCCAAAGTGTATGATTTTCAGAGGAAGGTTTCAAATAATGGCTCGGCCTTCCAAGCAGAACTGCTCGCTATCAGAGAGGCCCTTAACTGGGCCCTCAATGACGGTGGTCTGAACAACGACATAAGGCTGTACACAGACAGCCAAGCAGCTCTGCATGCACTTGAAGATGCAACCAACAGGCATCAAATAGTGAATGAGATCAAGTGCATCCTGGGCAGTCAGAACATTCCCAGGGTATCCTTCTCCTGGATTAGGGCACACGTAGGACATGAGTGCAACGAGCGGGCCGACCAACTGGCCCGTTCCGCAGGTAATAACACTCAACCTGTGATAGCGGTAAAGACTTCAAAAACTACCCTGAAGTCTATAATTGGCCAAGGTACCATTCAGGAGTGGCAGAGGCTCTGGGATACGACTGAGAATGGTCTTCAAACAAAGACATTCTTGAAAAGGGTCAGTCTATCCCTGAGATCCTCTGACCACTATTTGACACAGGTCCTAACAGGACATGGGAGCTTCCCCAAATACCTGGAGCGTTTCAAAATCTCTGCCCACAGTTACTGCGGCTGTGGGGCTCCAGATGCAGACGTCGGGCACTATATCCTCAGATGTCCGATCACTGAAGGGTTCGCTAACGAACTCAGGGACTCCCAGGCGATCAATGAGGTAGCAGGCGAACTGGTCTCGGTGTCCATCGAGAGTGCCCGTGTCAGGGCGCACTTGAGGGACATAGGCTGGCTTGTCTGCCGGCTTCGGGACTCTCTCCTTTGAGTTCCGTGGCTGCTTTCTCCCTTTGACTTATTTTCCAATCTTCTTCCCGGGCTGCACTCAGCACCCCCTTTAACGCCACCCATACTCCATGTCCTTACTGGTCTCCTCTGAGACAAACTTCATCTTCTATTTCCAAGCCTCTAGTTGCTATGCACGTGTAGTGTCGTGAGACGGAGCACGTGCTTTCCCCATGGGGAGTGGGTCCTTCGGGACCCACTCCCCACCCCGTATTAACCAGAGGTGTTTTATCCCTTTTCCGCCCTGCAGCTTGGAACTGGTATGTTGCAATAGGTCTACACCGGCTTCACACAAACCCTTGTTTTTGGCCGTTTTGAAGTTTTGCCTGGGCCATCTCTGAAACGAACCATAGCCCACCCTTAAGTAGGGTGGACAGCGCTGGTCATACGAGAGGGCTGATGAAACGTCCAATAATGGCAAAGTTGCCACTGAGCCCATCACTTCTCTGAAAACGAGGGCCCCGGAACATACCCTGCCCCGTTTGGCTCTTGTAGTAGCTCACATAGGTGTCTGCAGAAAGAAAAACGAAATTAACCCTCATGGCTGAAATGTAACTTGACTAAAACTTTACCGAATTTAAAATGCAGAGGTTCTTTTGTATCGGTACGAAGGAAGATTCTCACACTCTCAAAACTGCTTCTTGCCAGGGGGTAGTAATAAGGTTGTTGATACACTGTAACGAGGGTTTCGTTATTACTGGTTCTGACAGCAGGATTCACAACACGCAACAGTTCACCATGAGTATCACCTAACAACTGAGGTGCAATCAGGTCTGAATACAAATAAATACCCTACATTCCTCTGTTCATATCGATGGGGTAGTCACCAACTGCTTTATTCAAAGGAAAATCTAATTTAGTAATTCCTAGCATATCTCCCAATCCTGGGTTTGAATGAGGAAATTTAATGAAATGTAACTTGTCTGCATCCATCAACATTGTGTGATCGGCCTGTTGCTTGAAACGGAAAGCTTTTCTCAACTTGTAGGGCATTACCTGGTTCATCGCATCGAATAATGATTCAGCAGTTTCGTATCGTCCGTGGGAATCTCCTGGAGGAATCACGTAAAAATAACAATCATCATCTATCTCGAATGTTGGAGTATTACAAAGTTTGCTAGTAAATCGCTGGTGGGTTTGTCAACTTCTCCCTCAGCGACACACAGAAGCCTGCAGAAATTCGTTTTAGGGAACATCAAACCGTATTCTTCACTTGGTTAGAATACCCAGTAACCACTGTTATATGACACCAATATTTCTTTGGGGAGCTGAGTGGAGAAGTGAGACAACAGTTCCATTCTAGTTATTTTGCCTGGTTTAAGTTTGATTTTCCAATATTCTTCAAAGGAAGCAGGAGCATAATATTGAAACGTGTCATTAGAGCCGTCCACATTGTACCAGCTCACGGGTAAGTGAACTTCTGCTAGTCCCACTTTCCACTTTCCACTTAGTCTTAGGGGTTTTGCTAGACAAACCGTGAAATCACTCTGCAAATTGTTTGGGTAAATATTCTGACTAGCCGTGGAGGGTAGGGTCAGGTACAAACTATCCATTTTTTAGGAATCCACGAAGGTTTGGGATAACTGCGAAATTTGGCCAGTGCCTTTTGACCTTTTCTCTCGATTATTTACTCAAAAGTGTAAAGTTCGGGTTCGGTCACTTTTTGAAGTTCCGATTTATAGAATGTGCCCTTCAACACTTCTCCCTCGGAATCCCATATGATGTATACAGGGGGCTGACGTTGTAACACCTTGTCGACTATAAAAATTTCTTCGGTCCGCAAATGCGTACCTGCCTTCTTGAAGGGTACTTTTAGACTGGCTAGTCGTACCGTGTCCCCCACTTTAAATGCCGGTTTTTCTTTTACTTTGTTTGGATTGCCATAGAGTCGAACCCACACAACATCTTCATTGTGTAAGGTCACGTCCTTGGGAGCCATATCGTGTGCACTATGAACTGTCACATTGTATCCTCTTACAACACGTTGCAGCACGTCCAAGTACCGGTATGTGTTATTGCGTGTATAATATCTCCCCAGTCTCTGGCGTAGTGTGCAATTCCATCTCTCCACCAAAGCTGCTTTTTTGTCAGAGTAGGTGACGAAGAACCGAATACCTTTCTTTTTCAAGAATTTCTGGAACACGCTGTTAGTAAATTCGGTACCTTGATCCATATTTAAATTCATGGGAGATCACCCTTGGAAAGGATTTTTTTGAAAGCTGACACCATTTCTTTCCCTGTTTTGTTTTCATAGACACCGCCTATCCATACCTTGAGAACATATCGATGACCGTTAATATGTAGCAATAACCGTCATTGAAGCGAGTTAGATTTTTTACAACTACGAGATCGGCTTGCCATTGTTCTTCTAAACCTATGACGTAAACTTTGTTATGGGGGAACTTTCTGCGAACAGGTTTATGTAACGTGTAGGCGTGTTGTTTTTCTAACCAGTCTCGGACGAGTTTGAGTGGCATCCCTGTATTCAGAGCTAACTTTTTTACACTACCGAATCCTCTTTCAGGGTCGAAATAATAGGATTCCAGTTTTGTTTTCTGCTGCACCCAGACGTCGTATCCCACCAGGTTTTGCCATTGGTGTAGTGAAAGTGTAACACCTGTAACTGTAGGGATGTCACCTATATTCTGTCTGATGTCTACTGTTAAGTTGCACACGCGAATTTTGTATTCACTGCCTAAGCCTTTTGACTCACCACACTGAATATTTTTACTAGGGGCCACAAGTTCTAATACAAGCACCACTATCGTTAACACTGTTATGATTACGCTTCCAACACTAGCTAACACCTTCTTTCTCCTATCCATACTAAGCCTAAAATGAAATAGGATGAAAAGACAGACACATTATATAGTTTACAATTATTTAATTTATACATTTCATTTTTTGCATCGTCGACAATAGTATTATATTTCAGAGTACGCACAAATCCAGAATCTACAAAATTCAACAGACCTCGTTTCCAGGCCGTATCCACAAACACTTGTGCCAAGACGTTAATATCCAAGACACGCATCACTTCGTTTACGTGCATAGCCAGCGTAAACCACTGCAACGCGTTCCAGAGTTATACTGCGACTCACAACACGGAACTGTAAAGTTCTCGTTGCACACAAAGCCTCCCATTCAGGTATAGAGAGGGTAACCCCCCATAGGTGTAGGGTACATTAGTTCACCGTTTTCATATTTCTTGTACCATCGTATGTGCACAGAAAGCCTATTTTTGAACAGTGAAGGCACGACGTAAACATCTTCACCGAGATTCCACGCATCTGGATTGCTAGCCTGCATCATGAACAATGACACACTCGACGGTTGCCCCCTATTTAACGTGGGAAAGCAGCGCCCTCTGGAAGCAGGAACGATAATTATGCAGATAACGTGATTGTCCAATAAGCGAACACCTGGTGATGCAACACTTGTTGTAGCATGTTCTCAATACTTGAGATGTCGAACAATCCATCCAAAAAAAGCAGCTGTTTTGGCTAAAGAGCAGTGGACTCCCTCTCTTGTGTGATATCCACACTCGAAATCAGAAACTTTTGGGAGCTCCCAATATTTGGGACATCCGTAAAGTTCAAGATTAACGCTGGAAAGATTTAATTGTTCCAAGAGAACTATTAAATCACTACTGCTGGATTAAAACTGTAAGGATTACTTGTGTTGTAATTATGACTCAAGGGTAAATGGGAGTCGCTCAAAATACTTGCTCACCCTACGAGACTCGCTTACAATTAACGATTGCATCATCTTTTGTCTGCGATCGTAAAGCTGCGAAGTCATGACTCAACTGCGATGTGATGACAACAAATACAACCTGCGGAGGTATTGACCTCTGCAGGTTGTATTTGTTGGGCTGATTCAATGCAACGCAATATGTTGAAATCTGGAGTTTAAAATACAGCGTTGCTGAATGGTTACCTATGTACTCAATGCTGACTGAGTCTTGATACATGACCATCTCTGTCGCTCCTAAACAAGAACCAATCGGCAAATTTTATTGTCATTTTCGTGTTCAGTACCTCGAAATTAGTAAAGATTGGCAATTTTCATTTCAAAGCCGTTTTGAGTGTTGCCCAGTGCTATTAATTCAGATACTAGAATTGATTCTGTCCTCAACTAGTGTGTTACTACTACTATTACTCAAAATAAACCCATCCATCTCTGCGCAGTCTGAAAAAAAATAAAATAAATACCCCCTCAAGCAGTTGCCTGCCACAGAGGTCTGACAGGAGCCTGTCAGTTTATATGCCAAAGTAGGTCTGAGAGGATGGCCGGACCTCAGCAGAAAAACGACAATACATCCATGCCTTACCCGGGGCTCGAACCCAGGTCCCTTAGATCAGTAGCCAAAGCGCACTAACCACTCGGCCATGGGATGGCGCGCCATCTTACAAAAGCCTAATAGAGTATTCAAATACAATATAGTGTTCGATTACATGTTCCTTGAACGAATTCAGATACGAGTGAATAGCAAACAATTTCCCGAACAGGAATTTGAGTGCAATTTTCAGCCCTACAGTTTAGATCAGTATTTCCCAGCCTATGGTCCGTGATTGCGGTGCCAATAATATAAAACTTTTCATCTTTAATCTAATTTTCAACCACCGCTGCCGACTACTGAGCATAGAGAAGATAAAGTTTGGACCGAAAGCGAAAGGCGAACTGCTGCATATGTGAGAGTGGGGAGACCAATCACACACTTATCACGGGGGCGGGAGTGGCTCAGTCGGTAGCGCGCCAGGCTCGTAATCTGTAGTTCCCAGGTTCGAGTCCCAGCTAGGTCAGCGTTGAGATTTATCTCCGCAAAATTCCCCGCCCTGCCCACGGTCAGTAGGGGACACCGATGGGCTTGGAAAGGCCGCCGTCCGTCGGATGGGACGTTAAGCCGTGGCCCCGTGTGCGGGAGAGCCATACCCTGTGCACGTTAAAGAACACGCTGGATGGCCTTGACGGGAGACTACCATCTGTCTACCAACAGCTGTTTCAGTGGGTCCCCTCCCTCAACCTTCTCTGAGCCTTCGGGGTCCATGTGACCTGGCCATTTAGCCCATGGTGTGCAAAAAAGTGCCGCTCAGAGGTAAAACAACCCAACCCACCTATCACGTGATAATGTTTGTTAACATCTAATCCGTCTTACAAATGAGTAGGGTTTAGTTATTGTGGATGGTTTTAGTAGGGACTCTTTTTTACATGTTATTTTTTATCCCCTTGAAAATGAGTAAGCAAATTAAACTGTTGGATATTTTAAAAAGAAAACATGCTGATGACAATGAAAGACGTGAAACCTGACCGAGTGGTGTGTCTGCAACTCAAATGTGATTTGGGAATGTGGTCCTCTGGTGTTAAAATGTTGGGAGCCACTGGTTTAGATTATGCGTGAGCTTACAACAGTATACTAGTGGCAAAAAATATGGATATCGACTCGGGTACACAAGCCAGTTACCAAGATTTTATGAAATTGTATCCAATATTCCACTTCGATGTCAGCAAATACAAATCGCGTTTATATGAATTATCAGCAACTGCAGACATAGAAATAAGGTTTAAATTAAATACATTGCCAAACGAATTCTATCATGTATATTGCGTAATAGTCTCAGAACGAAAAGCGACACGAGACCATTAGAGGGAAAACTGTTTGTCGTCGTGTAAAAATTCTAAAGCCAAAGTTTAATGCTGAATAACAGAGTGTGAATTTTAGCTCTGTGAAGCATTAAATGAACGTTGTAAGAAAGGAAAAACTCAGTTCGTGACATCACAGAGGCTCGAAGAACGAGACAGACAGGATATCCTATTTCATCCTGTTTCAACATTTCCTGTTTCTTCTACAGATGGCAAAGTGATCTCATTAGTGACTTAGCAAATCTTATGAGATTGCTTTCGGACTATACAACTAGCGAATATTTTTTTTGGCAGAATTTTAATTTTTGTTGCCTATATAAATGCAGCGGTTATTTAGAGACTAGCATGTATGATCATCAGACCGGTGATTCTCTATGCTTCACCCATATGGGCGAATACTACACCCACCAATATTCGTAAGATTCAGGTCTTACAGAAAAAGATTTTGAGAACTGTGGTCGATGCCCCCTGGTTTGTCACTAACAGACAACTCCATAAAGACCTGGGCATCGACCATATATATATATACACATATAAAACGCACCTCAAAAAGATTTTTTGAGACTAAGCAATAATCCCAATGAGATTATTTCTTCTCTGATTCTTTACGATCATACTGTTTTGAACAAGTACAAGAGGCCTAAAACGGTAGCGTTCTCTGAGGAGACCTATCCGTTTTAGGTTTCTTATACAATTTTACTGCTAATTTCAGCTTTTCTTATGTTTGCCCTTAGGGGCCCACCTAAGGGTAGTTTACTTAGGTATTTTGTTCTTACTCATGCCAAATAGACATATCTTTATGATGGAGATGTTTAGGGGTAAAATTATTACCCGGTACATCGAATATAATTATACGATCTCATCTAGAGACTAGCATAATGGAGTGTGAACTCGAAGAATGATCGCTAAAGAAAAATGAGTTAACTGCGGCAAATCTGTTCGTAAATCTAACATTGAATGTCACAAAGAAACTGCGTGTATTTCTGGTCTGTTTACTAAATGTGAATATTGTGACTCCAGCTTTAATAGAAATGACAGTTATTGCAGACATCTGAATGATGATCATATAAAAATAGATAGTGCTTTCAGAAAAACTTTTCGTACATACAAAATAATAATATAGATGTGCGGAAGATATAAAAAGTTTTCTGGTGAAAAATAACAATAAATGGAGACGTATTGTCGGTAAAAAACTCAGTCAACCTCTAAAAATTAGAATCATATTGCACGTAAAATTTAAAAATGCCACGAATCCAGAAAGGCAGGAAGAAAGAGTTTCAGGATATTTTTCAACAAGTAACGAAATAATCACTTTGGCTGATAATTTAAGTTTATTTCTGAAATATTCGTATGAAAAAATCGATAAAGGTACAGAGAGTTTTGTAAAATAGATAAGTTGATGGGTGTTCGACAAAATTATTTCACTGGAAATTCAAATGTCACAATATTGTTATGACAGATGAAAGTGCTACAGTGAATTTATGATAAATGTGTCGTGAACGTTCGCGTATGCTTCTGCGTGAGAATTAGTAACCAACGAATTGGAACACTGAACTTATCTGAAAAATAAGAAAGACTTGTTGTATTAGTGATATGTGAAAGAAGGCATAATTGTGAGTTTATACGCGTTAAATTGGTTAAAAAAAAGTATTTTATGTGGTGAGTGCACGGGAGGTTAATTAGTTTATTAGTGTGGATCGTGTTAGTAAACTAGTAAAGGAAAAGAAGAATTTATCGTTTTGTGTGTGATCAACGTCTGAAAAGAAATGGTTCTGAGAAAGCAGTACACTTAGCCGCAGTTTTGTAGTACTTGATGACTAAAACCTTAGAAGGAAGTCATTTAGTGCATAGTTATTTAGTTCGTTTAGCAATTAGTAAGGATATTCTCGTTAGATTGAATATTTATTTATGAATATGATTTTATTTTTCATTGAATGATATTAGCCTTGTTTTGTGATTTGGGTGTGAATAGAATTAAGATAATGGATTCTTCTGTGTTGGGTTGTTTTACCTCTGAGCGGGGGAGGCTCAGTCGGTAGCGCGCCAGGTTCGTAATCTGTAGTTCCCAGGTTCGAATCCCAGCTGGGTCAGCGTTGAGATTTATCTCCGCAAAATTCCCCGCCCTGCCCACGGTCAGTAGGGGACACCGATGGGCTTGGAAATGCCGCCGTCCGTCGGATGGGACGTTAAGCCGTGGCCCCGTGTGCGGGAGAGGCATACCCTGTGCATGTTAAAGAACACGCTGGATGGCCTTGACGGGAGGCTACCATCTGTCTCCTAACAGCTGTTCCAGTGGGTCCCCTCCCCCAACCTTCTCTGAGCCTTCAGGGTCCATGTGACCTGGCCATTTAGCCCATGGTGTGCAAAAAAGTGCCGCTCAAAGGTAAAACAACCCAACCCAACCCTCTGACCGGCACTTTTTTTGCACACTATGGGCTAAATGGCCAGGTCACATGGACGCCGAAGGCTCAGAGAAGATTGGGGGAGGGGACCCACTTTAACAGCTGTTGGGAGAGAGAAGGTAGCCTCCCGTCAAGGCCATCTAGCATGTTCTTTAACGTGCACAGTGTATGGCTCTCCTGCACACGGGGCCACGACTTAACGTCCCATCTGACGTACGGCGGCCTTTACCTAAGCCCATTGGTGTCCCCTACTGACCGTGGGCAGGGTGGGGAATTTTGCGGAGATAAATCTCAACGCTGACCCAGCTGGGACTCGAACCTGGGAACTACAGATTTCGAGCCTGGCACGCTACCGACTGAGCCACCCCCATCCCTGGATTCTTCTGAAAGTTTATCTTTGTATTGTTACAGAGTTTCGTGCCGGTTGACTTAGTTTGTATAAATAATTTCATCCATGCTTTTATAATAAATTGCATTGTTTTGTAATTAACACTGTAAAATATTTACTTGAACTCATGCTCAGTACCCATCCATTTAATTTGTAACATGTAAAACTGGGAAGTCGATGGGTGTTCGACAAATTATTTCACTGGTAATTCAAATGTCACAATGTAATGCAGCTGGAGCATCTTTCATAAATTTGCTACATTATTTAAAATTTACGAAAAGGAATAGTCACTGTTCGAAACTCTGACAATAAATGCTTTCTGTGATCAATATTATCTGCTTTGCATCCAGCTAATCAGCATCCTCATCGTGTGGAAAACTATAGACATTATGAAAATGATTTGGATACATCATCGCTGACTTATCCAGTAACCATCAATCAAATTCCAAAATTCGAGGAATTATACCTCTCTATCAACGTAATGGTTTCTAAGAAAAATGGTTTAAAAACGTTACATATTTCAAACAATCGTGCTAAAAAACCCATACAACTGTTACTTTTAAAGAAAGGTATCGATTCCCACTACTGTTGGATAAAACATTTTAGCAAAGTTACAGTATATCTTTCAAAACACAATGGTCTTTCCCTTGTCCGTACTGTCTTTACAATTTCTGCAGAGAAGATTTATTAGATAATCACATCAATGACTACAAATCAAACAAATTACAAAATATTAAATTTCCCATACAAAATACTATGAAATTCCGTGCAATCAAAAATAGTTTGAGACATCCGTACGTAATATATGCAGATTTTGAATGGTTCTCAAAATATTTCAGATGTGAAATTAACCCATGTAGGATACGAACTAAATATTTAGTGCCATCAGGGTTTGCATAAATCATAATTCTCTTTCGCTGTGGAACACCACAGCAAAACACGACAAACCCTGATTCCGCCTTCGACACTACCAGTATGGAATGCTGTGTACTATCTACTGTCAGGGGCAAGGCTATACCATATAGATACATCTCATCCCTGACGGTCCTATGGCGAGCAGTCGTATAGAAGGAAAGCTCATCAATCGGTCAAAACCTAAATTTACTCTGTTCCCCGGTTAGCCATGAACAAAGATATATAGATCCAAGTTCGCTCGGCGCCCGGGGTGGAAACTGCATAAATCATAGTTGGCCCAGATGGAAAACTAATAACAAGCAGCAAGTACAGAGGCGAAAAAGCAATAACAGCGATTTTTAAATGAAATGATCGACGCCGAAAAAAAAATGATAAACAATTTAAAGAAAATCAATATTTAGATGACTTATTTTGATAGGTGCAAAGTGTTGCCACATTTGTGAAAAAACATTTAACTGTAAAATTCAGAGGCTTCTCACAATAAATTTTCACACGAAATACCTGTATTGTTTCATAATCAAGGGATTCGATAGCCACTTTATAGTAAAATAGCTATGGAAATTTAGTAAAACGAGGAAAATTTCGGTCATATCCCAGACTACTGAAAAATACATATACATAAAATTCGGCCAAATTAAATTTATTGATTCTCAGCACTTCACTAGATTTTCTTTGTTTGAAAATTTCAAATGGGCAGGGTCTACTTTTGAAATCTTCAACACCGCAGTGAAATGAGGCCACCACGCTCCCCTTCCCTCCCACAGCTCCCACAATTGGGGAGGCAGGCGGGAACGGGGGGCGGGAAATGTGGCCCCCCACACACTACAGTATTGCTCTATGCCGGTGTCTACTCATGTGGCCAAATATGACCACTGGGGGCAGACACCTTGCAACAACAAAGTTAAAAAAACTTCAAAAACCAAAAACCAAAAATTGTGGGGGGCCATGGGAATGCAAATTGCAAGAGAACCCCATGGCTGATCCCCACAAGTGAGCACTTTTTGAAAACTTAAAATTATAATTAATCTTATGGTGTGGTGTAGAACGATAAAAAAATTGGTTACGATAGGGGGGGGGCGTTGAAATTCTGTGAAAGTGAGATTTTTGGTTATGTTCTAGAAAAGTGGAGTTTGGGAGAGAAGTAAAGTGGAGAGACAGAGAGAGGGATAAAAATGGAGGAGTTATAAAATGTAAGATGTGAGAAAGGGAGAAGAAAATTAGGGAGAAGGGGAAAAAAAATAAAAGGGGGGGAAAAGACAGCGTAGAGAGAGAAAAAGGGAAGACAGTACTACAATGAGTCAAGGAAGAGCAAAAAGGAAAAAGGAGCTTCTTAGATATGTGGTAAGCACCACAGAAGTATGTATTTAGCATGGGGGAGGACAGTTTTATCACGCTTTCTGTATACTTTGGTAATCATCTTGGTTTTTTCGAAAATGGCTGTCGTGGATGTCTCTGTACGTTCATGTTGTAGTTGGCATCTGGAGAGCCAAATTTGGTATTTAGTGATACTAATTACCAAATTAATAATATAGTGCTTCTTGGTGGGATACTGTTTGAAATCATGGAACCTCACTGCTCTTAACAATGGTGTTGCTATCTGAAGCCATTGGCCTACTTTAGTCCAGATCTTGATAGCATACCAGCAGTGGTAAACTAAATGATCAATGCTTTCTCTAGTGGGGCATCTTAGGCAATCATGAGAAGCAATGAACCCACAATGTCTTCTTCTTGAATTAGTATAGACAATATTGTGGGCTACCTTCCAGTTAAAATTTCTCATATTTTTGTCAAAGTGTGTACTGGCAATGTTGGTCCAGGCCTTAGGCCAATCAATAGATGGGTATAGTTGTTCAAAAGTGGTTGGGATAAAAGGCTGAATAGTGGCATAGAGTTGTTTTTTATTTATGGGACTGGGTATTGGACCTTTACTATGTGCGAGTGTTATTATGGAAGGTAGTAATTTATAATGTGTATTGTGTTCAGTGTTTTTGGGACCTGAATAAGTGTTGCGTGTGCAAAGATGCTTAGTATGGAAGAAAGCAAAATAGTTAAGCAGAAAAAAGGATGGGATATTGGGTGTATGTAAAATTCTCTGAATATCTTCTAAAACCAAAATTTTAGACATTGTGGCAATATTTGGGATGGCAAGTCCACCCATGTTAATTGGGTTTTGCAGAGTTTCTCGCCTGATCAACTCCGGCTTGCCATTCCAAATAAAGCCATAAATAAGTTTGTTAAGTTTTTGTATGCAAGAACTATCTGGAGGGTTCACAGTGGCAATGTATGTGATTTTGGGTATGATACAAGATTTAACAAGCTTAGCTCTGTTGTATGTTGAAATTGTGTAATCCTTCCACTTGATAACTGTGTTTTCAATGTTGTGTAAGAGGTTATTGTATGTTTGTTTGCAAAATCCAAATCTGTTGTAAAGAATACCAAGAATTTTAATGGGATTATCTGTACAGCCAATGTGTGTTAATAGTGACCTGTCCCAAGTTCCCCAACACAGGGATGCAGTTTTGTTGTTATTGAGGGACAGGCCTGTGGTTTGACTAAATAAATTGTATATATTAAATATTCGGTTGATTGAAAATTCGTTCGTGGTGTATAAAACAAGGTCATCTGCATAGGCAGAAACTTTTAATCTCTCTCTGGTTCCCGGAAGAGAGATACCAGAGATCTGTGTATCGTTTTGTATCTGTCTGCAAAAGAAATCAATAACCAAAACAAAAAGCAATGGGGACAGGGGGCATCCCTGCCTTACCCCCCTGTTCCCTGCAATTTTGTTGGAAAGATGTCCATTTATCTCAACAGTGTAATTTATGTCTGTGTATAATGTTTGTATGTTATTGATAAAATTTTGTCCAAATCCATAGATTTCTAGAGCTGTGTAAATTGCATCTTGGGAAATTGAATCAAAGGCTTTTCTCTGGTCTAAAGAAATAATTGCTGTTCTGATGTTTTTGTGGTTTATGTATTCAATGGTGTCTGTTAGTAGTCTATTATTGTTTTGTATGTGTCTATTGGGGACAGCACAAGACTGATTAGTTGAAATAATTTCTGGCATTGCCTGTGTTAGTCTGTTGGTGAAAATCTTACTGAGTATTTTGTAGTCTGTAGTTAATAGTGTTATAGGTCTCCAATTGTCTAGTAAATGTGATTGTTCTGGTTTTTTACATAGAAGAGTTACTTTACCTGTTTTCATGTCTTGTGTCATTTGTTTTTGTGTTACTATATCTCTCAAAAATTCTGTGTAAGGTGTTTCTAATATATACCAGAATGTTCTGTAGAATTCAATGGGAAAACCATCTATTCCAGGACTTTTTTTTAATTTGAAATTAAAAATAGCATTTTTGACTTCTGCTGTAGTGATTTGTGCTTCTAAAATGTCCTTTGTGTGTGGTGAAATTTTATTTGCATATCTTTCAGTTTCAAAAAGTTTATTAATGTCTGTCTGCCTGTGTTGGTATTGTTTAGTATATTCTTCATGTATGTGTTTTAAAATTGCCTTAGAGTTTTGTGTTCTTGTGCCATTAATTTCCAATTCAGTTAAGTTTGTTGTTTGTCTGGATTTGTGTTTGATTTTAGTGAGTAAACTATTGCAATCTTCCTCTTCAGCAATTTGGGCATCATGATTTTTGTCGATGATGAGTTGCCCTTTCTGCTTATACAATTGCTGAAGAGTGTGTTTAATTTTATGTATCTGTTGCTGATGATATGTTGTATCTAATCTTTGTGTTCTAAGGAAGTGTGTGCCATTTGTGGCAGCTTTCAAAAGTGCTCTAGTTTCATTGATTTGTGTTTTTAAATGTTGTGCTTTGCAAATACCTTCTGTTCTGAGGAGTCTTCTGATTTTTGTTTTTAGGTTCTGCCACCAGTTTTGATCAAAACTGGTGGTCTTTGAGACATCCTCAGTAATGCAGTCAGCAACTTTTGTCTGTATTTCCTCGTCTTCTAGGAGTGTTGTGTTCATTTTCCAAGTGCTTCTATCTCTGGCCTGTGTTTTGGGATGTAAGTCAAAATGTGCATGCACAAGGAGGTGATCACTGACCTCACAGGTGTGTGAGTTAATGTCAGTGTTGTAGCTTCTGTAGTATGTATTGACAATGTTTTTGCTGACTAAGATCTTATCAAGCCTGGATCCTGTTTTGTGTACTTTGTCAAACCTCGTGTGACCTGCAGTATCTGGGTTCATATGCCTCCAAATGTCAATGAGTTCCATGTCGTGTATAAATTTTGAAAAATGGGGTGCCTGGGAGGTAGGCGTGTAATTCTCAGCAGGAACTCTGTCCAGGTGTGGGGCAACAATACTGTTAAAATCCCCTCCAATGATGAGTCCATCATAGTTGTTATGTAAGTGTTGTCTTAAATCTTGATAAAAATTGTAGTGTGAAAATGTCTGTTTGGGTAGATATACTGTAATCAATTTAATTATGTATGTGTGATATTTAATGTCGACAGATAAAATCCTACCCTCAATGTCTGTGTTGTATCTGAGTACCTGTATGTTTCTGTTGTTGTGATTAATAATTATTCCCACTCCTCTGCTCTTATAGGTGCCATTGGAGAAGTAGGATAATTGTGGAAAAAGGTGTCTAAAATGCAGTATTCTTCTAGTATTTGGGAAATGTGTCTCTTGGAGAAACAGAATGTCACAATTGGTGTGCATAAAATGACCAATGATGACCTTCTGCTTCTCGAGTGTGAAGCCTCTCACATTGAGGGACTGACACCGCAGTGTCAGGTCCGAATACTTACAGTAATTGGCCATGGAAAAAGAAAAACAAAAGAAACAAAAACAAAAAGAAAAAACAAAAAATACTGGGAGCACCAGAAAGACATTTCAGTACCTCCAGCAATATAAGGAGATGACAGGCCAGTAAGGGTCCACCAAAAAGGAGAAAAAAGAAAGGAAAAAAAAAGAAAAAAAAGAAAAACAGAAATTTGGGCAAATGGTGGCCTGAACTGACCTGTCACACAAATTATCCAGAAAAGGTTGACATTTGCAGTAAAAGTTTTGAAAAATAAAAATTTAAAGGAAAAAACAATTAAGTAAGACTTGTGGTTATTATACAACTTTTTCCAAGATTGTCTGTAATAAATGTTTAAACAATTGACATAATAAAAAATTTTCAGTTTCTTAATAAATGCTGATGGTTTGATAATATGAGAGTCAGTTTTATTTTTTTTCCAGAAGTATTGTGAGTTATAGGAGTTCATCAATTTTTGCAGAATTCTGTTGCTGTGAGAGTTGAAAGTTTGTGGTGGAGAGGTAAAAAACATTGAAGAAATAATGTCTCTGATGAAGTGTAAGACTTCAAAGCACAGTTTGAAGATTTTGCAAGAGAAGACTTGGAGGAAAGTAGGTGAGGTATTTTTGCCAATAAAAGCAATTCCATTGATAAAGTGAAAAACTTTGAGCAATTTCAAAACAAGTAAATAGAAAATAAATAATACAAAACATAACAGCAAAATAAAAAGTAAGTAATAAATAAAAAATAAATACTTAAAGGTACGACTAATATAGCCTAAGTAAAAATAGACCAATGTATTTGTAAGTATCCGGATGTAAGAAGAACAAAAAGATGACCAATTAAAAGAGTTGCAAGGTGAATAATCAATGTGAGAGGGAGTGTAATGTAATGTTGTAATGGCAATGCCAGGTGAGATGTAAATAGTGTGTAGGGTGTGCAAAAAAAATGTGGCACCAAAAAGTGTTAAGAAAAGGGTGGCAAGTATTGTAACATAAATAAAAGTCATAAGAGGTAAAAAAACAAGCGAGGGCCAGCACAGTGGCCTTGCAAGAGGCCCCTGTGTTGGCATTCACTTTAAAAATACTGTGATAGTAATAATAACACATACTAAACAAAAAGACAACTGTCAAGAAAAATAAAATAAGATAAATACAAAAACAAATCCAAAAAGTATTAATTTGCTCCACAAGGGAGTTCCAAATATATATAAAATGATAATTACCTAAAATCCAAAAAATTTGAAAATTTTCTTTCTTATAAGAGTAGCTATAATAAACTGTTAAAATAAAAATGAGTAATAAAGTAAGAAACTTGAGGTAATAGAAGTAATCTAAATAATAAATATGTATCATGTTATAGTTATAAATAACAAGGGAACAAATAATATTCTCTTTATGGTGTTGAGTTCCCCAAAAATGGTAAAATTTAAACATTTGGTTAAGAAAGAAAAACAAAATATAAAAATAGTTGAGGGGCTGAATGTAAAATAAAAGTTCCTTATTATAGAGCAAAATCTCATCATTGTCAGGGTCGAATTTGGGGCAGTTAGCCCCCACAGTGCTACTCACATGAGTAGCAAGAGAAAAACACATGGGAAGGAAGAGGCCCAAGAAGAGCCTCAAGGAAGGATTAGTCCTCCATCCCAGCAGAAGAAGAGCCATCGGGGTCGGAGAGGTGTAAATCTTTGGCCAAATCGGCCACGTCTTGATTTTTCCTGTCCTTTGCCTCTTCAGTTAAGAAGTCCGAAAGAGTTAATTTTCTGGCTGAAAAATGCGAACAGTTTCTAGATATTAACCCTTTCGCTACCGTTCCGGCCGTACTGGCCGAATCCCTTTCGCTACCGTACCGGCCCGTCTGACGGGAGAAGGTAGGGTGAACGGGTGAACTCCTCCTCCCCTCTTTGTGCATCTCCCGCTCAGAGGGTTCAAACGACCATCAATTAACGTTTAAATGACAAACTGCCTGCATCCCTCCAGGCAACAGGGGGACTCTAAAGGCAACCAGGCACCAGGACAACTCTCCAGGCAACAGGAGTCGACTGCAGAATGTGGTGTGTTTATTTCCTTTTTGAAACTTGTATTTCAGCAAAAAGCAAAGGAAACATGGAATAATTCTTTCGGATTTGAAGGGGAGATCAAAAAGTCTTAGGACTGAATAATAAATTCATGCATTAATAGTTTCTCAACAGAAAGTAGAAACAGTTGAAATATTAAATGTTTGATCAAGAGGGAATCAAATTCACAACTCTACAATTTCTTAAAAGCGCTTTTTATACAAAAATGTGATTATTGGCAATCATATTTGAAGATCTGACTGTGGTCTGCCTAAAATACCTGCTTTTGATATTTTTAATATTTAATGAGCTATAGAATCTTTAATATTTAACATTTACTTACCTTGTTAACCAAAAATCATTCAAAATTCATATACTGTTCAATCATTAGATCTTCTACTGTGGCATATAAACTGACAGGCTCCTGTCAGACCTCTGTGGCAAGCAGCTGCTTGAGGGGGTATTTTTTTTTACAGAATGTTTCTTTTTCATTTTAATATGTTGCAATAATTTTTCAGGTTTTAATTGAGTACATTTTCCAGCTTACAAAATTATTTGGATACTGAACAATTATTTGTGAATAATTCTACATTTAAAGAGATTTGATAGAGACCTCAAGTATAACTATAGTCATATTTTGTCGATATTAATATTACTTAAGATGTTACTGATATCTGAATATGACTCCATATTCAAATAACATGAAACGTTTTTTCTGTTCAGTACCTACGTATAGATATAATGTTTAGACAACAATATTAAAGAATTTCCACATTTTATTAACAGAATGCTAACTTTTGAAGCTTTCTAACTTGAAATATTAAACTTTATGGTAAAATGCTACAACAAAACAAAAAAGAAGATCTACATTTAGTGGAGCTAATTCTTAAAATTCAATAATATTCTCTTATTATTTAAGGAGTTTCGTATGCTGGAATATTTAACAGAAAAAATGCGTAAGGAACTCATACATATATACACTGCACGATATTGAAATTGCCCTAACCAGAAGGAGTGAGGGAATATGGGTGAAATGTAGCACACACATAACAATATATATTGGCATACCATGATCTAATTTGCAACCACTTACAGTGGTTAGAAGATGAGATCATGCAACACAATGTGACTGCCTCAGTAGGGGGTTGCACGCCGTGAACGGCAATACAGGCAGCAATACTGCGTGGCATGGAGTCATACAGTCGACGGATATGGTCCTGAGGAATTGCACACCAAGCAACGTTGACTTGCTCCCATAATTCATCGAGATTTTGCGCCAGCCGCTGAGAGGTTTGCAAACGTCGTCCAATGTGGTCCCACAGATTTTCACTTGGGGATATATCTGGAGATCGTGTTGGCCACGGTAATACTTGAACATGTTGTAAACATTGTCTGGAGATCGTAGCAGTGTACACAGGCTTTGTCATGCTGGAAAATGGGCTGCTGCCTGCCTCCCACGAACGGTAACAAAACGGGCTGCTGCATGCTCCCAGGAACGATAACAAAACGGCCTGCAGAACCGTGATAACATATCGTGCAGCTGTCAGTGTTCCCGTGATGCGGATAAGAGGTGACCTGCTGTCATATCCAACAGCATCCCATGCCATTATGTCTGGCTGACGGGTGGTGTGCCAGTTACGAACAAAAGCTGGATCCATCCTCTTGCCATACATGGACCCATCGATAGTCAGCTCCCAGACAAAAATGGGATTCTTCACTAAACACAACAGTGTTCAATTCATGGCCCAGTTTGCACGACTTCGACACCAAGCCAGACGAGCGCTGCGATGGTTTACAGTCAATGGCAGTGGACGTAATGGTTGCCCAGAGCACAGGTGTGCCTCATGTAACCTTCGGTTTACCATTCAGGTGGTTGTGGGGACATCCATGGTTGCTGACACAGTCCGTCGAATATCGCCTGCAGTGCTCTGGGGTGACGAACGAGCATGTCGAACAATGTGCCTATCAAGCAGGGCAAAACGAACTCGCCTGCAGTGCTCTGGGGTGTCGAACAATGTGCCTACAAAACGGGCTGCTGCATGCTCCCAGGAACGATAACAAAACGGCCTGCAGAACCGTGATAACATATCGTGCAGCTGTCAGTGTTCCCGTGATGCGGATAAGAGGTGACCTGCTGTCATATCCAACAGCATCCCATGCCATTATGTCTGGCTGACGGGTGGTGTGCCAGTTACGAACAAAAGCTGGATCCATCCTCTTGCCATACATGGACCCATCGATAGTCAGCTCCCAGACAAAAATGGGATTCTTCACTAAACACAACAGTGTTCAATTCATGGCCCAGTTTGCACGACTTCGACACCAAGCCAGACGAGCGCTGCGATGGTTTACAGTCAATGGCAGTGGACGTAATGGTTGCCCAGAGCACAGGTCTGGTGCAATCTGGTCTTGGTGTCTGTCGGATGGTACCACTCCCTCTGTGACACATGCTAGAACTTTCATTTCGCCACTGTTGCCAACGGCATTCAACAGTTCGTGCATCCCGATGAACATGGACAGCGACACAACCTGTAGTCCATCCAGCTTCACATAGGCTTATAATTCATCTCTCTCAAACGCATCTAAATGTTAATAAACATGATGATGGCGTGTACCAGGAGGCATTTTCGGCCTTCACTGAACAATTTCTAACTGAATTTTCTAACTGAACAATTCTAAGCAGAATTCTAATCTCAACCGTTCCAGCACCGAATCTCAACCTTTCGCACAACTTCCACCTGCATAAACACAATACCATCCCTGTTTCTTCTTGCACCTTTTCTCTTGAGCCACACACGTCATTGGCTCTGGATTATCACCATTTGCACATCTCAACTGCTCACACCCACCCTTCTATTTGCATGTTTGTACATGTTCTTCTGGGTGGGGCACTTTCAATGTCGAGCAGTGTATATGCATAGGCATATCTAGAAATTAAAATAACTCCCAATCGATATATGCGATATTACAAAACGTTTTCCGACATTTGCATGTTATGCGAATGGAGAGTCACATTCAGAGATCCCTAAATGTAAAAATAATATTTTTTCTGGAAAATGTCACTAAGTATAAATTAAGGATCTCATTCAAATCTCTCTAAAGCTCAATTTTCAGCAATATTCTTTTGATATTTAAAGAGTTTTGGAGCCCAAAGCATTTAAAATCAGAGTCACCGAACATAACAATTTACTTCCAAAAGCCCATTAAAACACAAATTATATTTGTTACAACAAGCTGCTTACTGAAATAAATGCAAATTTAGATGTTGGTGTAATGATTCTTGCAGTTAATTAATTATCAGTCCAGTAATTAATATTCAGCGGATCCCCTTCCCTTGCCCCGAGAAGGTTAGAGGAGGGGACCCACTGGATAGTTCGGAGATAGGACGTAGTCTCCTATCAAGGCCATCCAGCGTGTTCTTTAACGTGCAGAGGGTATGATTACCTTCATACGAAAATTTTTAGAACGAATTTAAGAGCAGAGTTTGCTGTTAAACGTATCCAACTTAATAACTGTAAAAATTTGAGGAAAATTGTTGAAAATCGAGAATTAGAAAGATTTGAGGGAATCTTCAATTTATCTCGAGTGACGTTTTCCCGTAAAAAAAACATTTTCAAATTTAGGGAGCTCTGAATGTTACTTTCTATTCACATAATAATATGGAAGTGTCAGGAAAACGTTTTGGAGCATAGAATATTTTTATTTTAGTTACGAGGGCCGGGGGGGGGGGGGGTGCTGAGTCGGTAGCGCACCAAGTTCCTAATCGTCAGTTCCCGGTTCGAGCTCTACCTTGGTCAAGCGTTGAGATTTACAGCCTCGAAACTTTCCTCCCTTTCCTGGTCAGTAGCGGACACCGATAGTCAAAGAAAGGCAGCCGTCCGTCGGATGGGCAGCTGGGACAGCGTTGAGATTTATCTCCGCAAAATTCCCCGCCCTGCCCACGGTCAGTAGGGGACACCGATGGGCTTGGAAAGGCCGCCGTCCGTCGGATGGGACGTTAAGCCGTGGCCCCGTGTGTGGGAGAGCCATACCCTGTGCACGTTAAAGAACACGCTGGATGGCCTTGACGGGAGGCTACCATCTGTCTCCCAACAGCTGTTCCAGTGGGTCCCCTCCCCCAACCTTCTCTGAGCCTTCGGGGTCCATGTGACCTGGCCATTTAGCCCATGGTGTGCAAAAAAGTGCCGCTCAGAGGTAAAACAACCCAACCCAACCGTCGGATGGGACGTTAAGCCATGGCATCGCATGCGGGAGATCCATACCTTGTGCACGTGAAACAACACACTGGATGGTCATGACGGGAGGCTTCCACCTGCCTCCTAATAGCTGTTTAGTGCAAGCCCTTCCCCCAACCTTCCCTGAGCCTTTAGGGTCCTTGTGACCTGGCAATTTAGCTCATTGTGTGCAAAAAAGTGTCGATCAGAAATGGGTGCTCCAGTTGAGTCCCGTGATTCCAGCGACAGGCATTGCCCTTCTGATATTAGTTAGTAAAACCCAGAGGTTAAAAGCTCTCACTAGTTGGAAGAAATGGTTGGTTTGATCTTATTACAACTGAGCGCCACTTTTTTTTTGCACGCGATGGGCTAAATGGGGGGACCCATTGGAACAGCTGTTTTGGGAGACAGATGGTAGCCCCCGTCATGGCCAGCCACAGATGGGGTAGACCCCGTGATGGCCACAGATGGTAGATGCCATAAATGCCGTTAAGCTGTGATGGCCACAGATGGCCCCGTAGACCCAGCCACAGATGGTAGCCCCCGTCATGGCCAGCCACAGATCTCCCGCAGATGGGGCCACGGCTTAACGTCCTACCCGACGGATAGCTGAATTCCTTTCCAAGGCCATCGGTGTTCCCTACTGACCTTGGGCAAGGCGGGGGAATTTTGCGGAGATAAATATAAACGCTGACCCAGGTGGGAGTCGAACCTGCGAACTGCCGATTACGGCTCTCTACCCACTGAGCCAATCCCTCCCTCACATTAGTTGGAATGTCCATTCGCTTTTGAAGAAAACTAAAATCGAACAATTACGAACTGCTTTCTCTTTGAAAACTATAGAAGGATAACATATCGCCTGTGGATATTTTTTTCCAGCAGCTACTTTTCCAATCCTCACATCCATTTTTTTCCTTGTGCATTCTTATTTGCGCTCCTATTGTAACATTACATTAAACCATTTCTACTGCTTGTTTGCAGCCGCAAGTCATTGGAACACCGAAAAATTCCGTTAAGAATTGACTTAAAAATAGACTGCGCCAGAAGCGGAAATAACGTAGGTCTCTATTACGAGAAAGGAAATGAGATTGCCCTGCCCGAACTTGGCCAGCTATGGAGAAGACGGCCAGACGCAATACGGCTGAAAGTGAACCAAAGGACCAACTTATTATTGGGTGTCATCTACTTCTGAAAGGATAGTGGGTTGGAAGATACGGTTGCGGATTTTTGGTTTATTATATATATAAACCAAAAAAGCATTTGCAGCACAAGTGCTGCATTTTTGAAAGCGAACATGTGTAAGGGTAAAACGGGAACTAGGTCTTAGGATAAGAAGGGGTTTGTTTTTATTTGGGAAGTCCAGAGAAAATGAAGCAACCAATTCGGTGCAGTTTAATAAGGATATTATACTGCCCTATAAAAGAATTAAATATTAATTAAATCATTACGCAAACTTTTAAAAATGAAGATTTATTTTATTCCTTGGTTTGGAACAATATTTATTAGTTTAGTTTTTATTTATTACTGTTTTGAAATATTACATCTTCTATTTAAGTAATGAACGAATAGTGTTAAAAATCGAGATTTAAATATGCAGATTTGATCATGTTCTTTATTTTATTCTCAGTCACATTTTTTCCATTAAATACACATTTTAAAAGTTACAGAACTTCGCAGTTAGATTCCCATTGACATAACCTGGAAATTCTTTGATATACACTGCCCTGCCAAAATAATATATATATATATATGTAATAAAATATATTTTTATACATTTTTATATAATATTATTTTACTATTTTAATATATCTATAATAGAAATAAGGAGAAAATTGGGACTAGATTATTACAATAAGAATGGGAACTTATTTTTGTTGGGGGAGGGTGGGTTAATAAAAACTGAGATAATGAAATAGAAAATTCTACAATTCAGTAAAAATATTATTTAAAAAAATATTTCACAATTTTTTTTGTAGTTCTTTTAAAAAACGAGCTCATGTCATCGTTTTGTTGTTTGTTTTCTCCGTCTGTAGACATTCAACTTTTTTGTTTTAAGAGATAAATTTAAAATTCTTTTTGAATTGGATAGGTAAATCATACGATTCGCCTTTCAGAATCTTCCAAAGGTGTTAATAGTGCCCGCGAACTGTGAAAAGTTTTTGAATTTTCGTAGTTTGAATTTCTATCGTTAGAGGCCGTTAAATAGGCCGCGCGAAAGTTCCGATCATAGGTAAAACAACCCAATCGACCCTTATGTGACCTTGAACACAAAACCGTAACGGAAATTTCTTAACCGTCCTAAGTTCTACGACCATAAATAACTCGACACACCAATTCACTTACTAGCAGATAGATACATAGACAAACTCGAGGTATTCGAAGGATCAGAAATACAGTGCTGTTTCCAAGATGTAGAAACCAGCAGACATCATTTGGAATTTCAAACTCCCACGTGGATCGAAATTCGACCTCTGGTCGATTTCAACGGATTGGTGTATCCAGAATTTCGCAACTCTTCAGAGATACATATACATCGAATACCCCTGTACATGATGTTCCACGTTTCTGTTAGGTGTAGTTATTATTATTATTGCAGTTTGACTGAAATATGACCTCTAAATGGAGACGTCGGATCCAATTTTTCATAAGCTTTCTAAGATCTACGACAAGAAATATCCTCGTAGGCAGGGAAGGTACAGTCGCTCAAAAAATATCCGAACACTCTGTTTGATTACAGAATTTAGAAAGAATATCTGGCAACGAATTTTTTCGAAATTAAAAATCTGGCAACCTTCGTGTACGTACACGAAAGTTGCCAGACCACTAATTTCTAAAAAAAATTATTGCCAGATATTTTTTCTGAATTCTGTAATCAACCATAGCGTTCGGATACTTTTTTGAGCGACTGTACGTCCCTGCCTACGGGGTGTCATCAATACCCATCCAATTCAACAGGAATTTTAAATTAATCTGTTAAAACTAAAAAGATGAAAGTGTACAGACAGATAAAACAAACAAAATGATGACATTAGTTCGTTTGAAAAACGAACTACCAAAAAAAATTGCAAAAATATTTGTGAAATAATATTATTAATGAATTGTGTAGAATTTCCTTTTTCATTATCTCTAAGTTTTCATTAACCCACCCTCCCTCAATAAAAATAAGTCCGCTGAGAACCCTGTCGTCTTCTACTAAATATCGAACTCGTCTATCTGCTTTGAACTCCAAAACAATTGTCTTTATTTCGTTCAGTTTAAAAATATTAAAAAGAAATTGAACAATAACAGTTGGAAGTTTTATACAACTTTATCTTAGCCCCATATGTTATTCTGACACTAAAAATATATTAAAACAACAATTATAAAATCTCATATAGAATATCATTTTAATCTTTCCTATTCGGTGGAATGTTTTAGTAACTGGGAAACCCTACTCAAGGCTTATTCTCAGACCGCCCCGAACTAAATTCTAGGTAAGTCCTTGCCCGTAGGCATCAAATTAACTCTCTAAAAGTGGTAAATTAAAATTTAATTTTTGATCTCGAAGCCCCAACACACAAAGAATCCGAGATTTTTAAAGTTTCTGGGATCTGGGATCCGAAGTACTCCTATATACCAATATTCACATTTCTAGCACTTTTACGTCAAGCTTTGATCTCTGCTTCACCTCTCTCTAACTTTGAAGGACAGGTCGAAGATCGAATTTCGGATTTTTTCTCCCGAGAACTACGATCTGAATTACCCCTAAGTGCAGATTTTCAGAGCTTTACAACTTCTGCATGATGGTCATAATTAGCGTCATCCTTTGTCACGCACTAACTCACAATCAGCTAATTTTTAATTGTCAACTGAAATTCACGAAATAGATGTCATTAAGAAAATATATAGGTAAAAAACATATCCTATTAAAGTATTCCGATCGAGAATGATCGCTGAAAATAAGACAAAATCTAGCGAATTTCTGCGATCCTTTTCTTATTTGGAAAGAAATTCCTGTGATCCTATTAAACCAAAAAGAAAAATCCGTTTTAATGTCCCCTAAACAGCGTCATGGGCCTACTTTTCCACTGTTCAATTCTAAAAAACTGGTTTTTTGGGACCTAGAATTTCAGTTGTGAGCCAAAAAAAATAGTGCCACTCGGAGGTGTGTTGATGGTGGATATCCCGCCTGGATCGTAATCTGCAGTTCCCAAATTGGAGTCCCAGCTGGGCGAATGTTGAGACTTGTGTCCGCAAAACTTCCCACACTTCCCTCGGTCAGGAGGGGACACTGATGGGCTTGGAAAGGCAACTGTCCGTCGGATGGGACGTTAAGCCGTAGCCAAGTGAACCTGAGAGCCATAACCTGTGCACGTTAAAGAGCACGTTAGGTGAACTTTACGAAAAACGACCATCTGTCTCGTAACAACTGTCCAATGATTCCCCTCCCTCCAAACCTGCTCTGAACCCTCGGAGTCCTTGCGACCTGACCATTTGGACCATTGTGAGCAAAAAAAGTGCCGCTCAGAGATAGAACAATTCAACCCTTTCCTGTATCTACATCTGAGCCATGAAGTCCTAGTGACTTCATTTGGCCAGTGAAGGTAAAAAAAAAAATCATGCTGACAATTAATACAACCCAACCAAAAAATAATAATAAGACCTTTCATTTTGAAATCAATAGGATATGAATGATATAATAATAATTTAACAATTTGTTTCCATTTTGAAAGCTTTTAGAAAAAAATTTCGAAAAAATGTTTTTTTTATATATTATTTTTATTCCAACGTTAATCTAAATATTTCAATTGATTTCTTCAAATCATACGGAAGCCCGAATAATTCAAAAACACGGATATTCTAATTCACGCAATTGACCAACAATATCAGTGTAGAACAATGTCACGTAACAGCCAACAGAATGCGATCACACTCTGTCGTAACGCAAGAATTACAATCAGAATATCCGTTTTCAGAGTGGCGGCAATCATTCAGACTAAGATGAGACTGCGCAGTTGACGCTTTCGAAAATTCTCGTAGATCATTGGTTCACTAATAGGAAAAGCGATCGTGCCGACCTATATGACCTATGAGAATTTTCAAGACGTTAACTGAGCAATCTTCGCCCCCCCCCCTCCCACTCTAACGTGACCCGAGCCGTTGGTCTACTTTGGTTGTTTTACCTGTCAACGGCATTTTAGTTCGCGTAATGAGCTAAATGATCAGGTCAGAAGACCCAGGGCTGGATCTGGGGGGACGGTGCCTTGACGTATCCTCTGACGTGCGACCGTGCCTTGACGTGTCCTCTGACGTGCGACCGTACCTTGACGTGTCCTCTGACGTGCGACCATGCCTTGACGTGTCCTCTGACGTGCGACCGTGCCTTGACGTGTCCTCTGACGTGCGACCGTGCCTTGACGTGTCCTCTGACGTGCGACCGTGCCTTGACGTGTCCTCTGATGTGCGACCATGACCTGAAGTTCCTTCCGATGCATATTACAGGTATGTAAATAAGTACAAACTGTTTTGCCTAGGAGCTGTACCTTTTTTACATACAATGTACTTAGTGATCAGATCATAAGGACCGCAAAGGTTCAGAGAAGGTTGTATGAAGGGAAACCACCGGGTAGCTGTTAGGATACAGATGGTAGCTCCCGTCAAGGCCATCCAACATGGTCTATAACATTTGTTATGTCATTTGACGGACGGCGGCCTTTCCAAGCCGATCGTGTCCCCCTGTTGACAGAGGGCAGGGCGGGGAGTTTTGGGGAGAAAAATCTCAACACTGACCCAGGTAGGACTCGAACCTGAGACCATAAGATTATGAGCCTGGCACTTCACCGACTGAGCCACCACCAACCCAATACCTTTAACAACAAAACTCAGGTTGGTGCCCTCATAGCAGTGATGGCGATTTTATGACACGCGTGCCAAAGGTAACATGCACGATGATTTGTGTTGGCACTCCCTTGAGAGGTGAAGAGAAATAGTGAATACGGCTAGTATAGAGAATTAGAAACAATAACCACAGCAATTCAATATATGTTTATGGATTAATCATTGGTAGCAAGATGACGACTAGGTTGTTATAATTAGTTACTTATTCATTACGAATTTGAATTGTGCATCCATATGTTTAAAATATCTCGCCAAATAACTGGTTACAGATTTCTCAAAAAGCTGCATCATAAACAGACGTATTAAAGCTATCAACTGATAGCTTTAATACGTTTGTTTTTGATGCAGCTTTTAGTTTAGTTGATCATTAATTTCCTTTAAAGCACTTCTGTAGAACTTAAAATTTATTTAAGGTTCCTGTTTTTGCTTGACTTATGAAAATTCACTTCATTCTAGTAAAGGCATCGAAATGTCAGCGATGCGTTGAGCACAAGAGTTGAAAGTAGTATGTGAGTTTGTGCGTGTGTAGGAATGATTTTCATTTTCACTTGTATAATGGCGAGCCTAAAACTTAGTGTTCCGTATCCTTATATTTGAACCGTTAAAATTTCGTACTATTTGATTTGCATTGTATGATGAACTGATAGGTTTGATCCATGCATAATATAGGAGTGAAATGTCCGCACATTATTTTTTTACTCTAAACTAAAAACATCACCAATAATAAAAGTGACCATGTACAGTCGCTCAAAAAAAATATCCGAACACTATGGTTGATTACAGCATTCAGAAAAAATATCTGGCAGCGATTTTTTTAGAATAGTGATCTGGGAACCGTCGTGTCACGTGACACGACGGTTGCCAGATCACTATTCTAAAAAAATCGCTGCCAGATATTTTTCTGAATTCTGTAATCAACCATAGTGTTCGGATATTTTTTTGAGTTATTGTACGCAAATAATTCATCTGGAGAGAGAATTTAAACAGGTTAAACGAAAGAAATAAGCGGTATAGAAACCTTACCTAGTTATGTAGCTGTATTTTCAGTAGATCGAGTACTGATTAGTTAAATTTTCTCCAATTTAGAATTTTTTTTGCAGAACGAGATAACTTGCTAAACGTTTCAGTTTCAAAGACTCTTTAAATACTGAACAAAAACTTCTATAAAATCAAGATTTAAGTAGTTTATTACTGCAATTAAATTTTTAGCTAAACACATATTTTACTCTTAAAGCATGCATAATATATTAGTGAAATGTCTGCGCATTAGTTTTTTACTCTAAATTAAAAACATCACCAATAACAAAAGTGACCATGTACAGTCGCTCAAAAAAGTATCCGAACACTATGGTTGATTAGAGAATCCAGAAAAAATATCTGCAACGAGTTTTTTTAGAAATTAGTGATCTGGCAACCTTCGTGTACAGTTCACGAAGGTTGCCAGAATACTAATTTCTAAAAACTCGTTGTCAGATATTTTTTCTGAATTCTATACAAATCAGAATAATAAACATTTACTACTTATATTTGATAATATTATTTGAAATAGTGAGTTCAAAGTAATTAATTATGTATTTACGTAACCAGGCGTATTTACAAACACGTCCAGCGGATCTATTGATTCTAAATTTTCAATTAATTCTAATTCTATTTTACATTTCAATCTATTCCTTTGCCTTTTAGGCCTACGTTTCAAAACATGATTGATTAAAATTTCAACATTTTATTGTAAAATATCAGGAAAACTCCAAAAGACGTATAGGGCGATCCAAGATGTAACTCTACACACTGAGACAAGAAACACACTCAAATACAAGGGATAACACACAATAATTCGGCACTGACACAAATATCACACTGCACCACTACGGCTGAGGGTCCAACCTAGAGAAGTGGAGGGAGAATATATTCAAGTACATAATCCGACCGTTTCAGCTTTCTAAATACACAACTTTTAACACTCTACACTCTGCACACACTAAACACAATAGATGACGTAATCGAAAGAAGCAGAGTAATTAATCCGCTCTGTGATCTAATGACTGAATGTGATCTATTGCTTCTGATGAGAGTGATTGCCATTTGCTGAAATGGCTGAATGCAGACAACTATTCAACCAGTGTCTCTCGAATAACAAATCCATTCACAGACTCAAATAGGTATTTGACTCATTTCAGTTTCCTATTAATAACCTCTCACACTTTGCACTATATGCAAAACAACACACTTCCGACGCTAATCCAAACGGACAAAATAACTACTCCTTTGTGCGCTCTTATTACTGCACGTTTTCTATAAAATTTGCGGTAGGAGATTGCTGTTCGCCCAAAGGGCTGAACGCAGTCACTTATTCAACCAGTGACCCTCACCTACATATTAACAGTTTAAAATATGTATTTGTCTGCTTTCACCCTTTGATTAACAGATCTAACATTTTCCACTAGATACACAACAACACGGTTAAACGCCAATGAATAGGGATAACGTAATTATTCCGCTGTGCACTATAATAGCTGCATGCGTTCTATATCTTCTGTTGAGAGAGATTGCTGTTCGTCCAAAGGGCTGAACGCAGTCACTTATTTAACCAGAGACCCTCAGATACACATTGACAGATTAAAATACGTATTTGTCTGATTTCACATTTTGATTAACTGCTTTAACGCTTTCCACTAGGTACACAACAACACACTTAAACGCCAAAGAATAGGGAAAACTTAATTATTCCGCTGTGCGTTTTAATGGCTGCACGCGTTCTATATCTTCTGTTGAGGGTGATTGCTGTTCGTCCAAAGGGCTGAACGCTGTCACTTATTCAACCAGTAACCCCTAGGTATATATTAACAGATTAAAATACGTATTTGTCTGATTTCACACTTTGATTATCAGCTTTAACCTTTTCCACTACATACGTAACAACACACTAAAACGCCAATTAATAGGGATAACTTAATTATTCCGCTGTGCACTGTAAAGGCTGCACGCGTTCTATATATTCACTTGAAGGTGATTACTGTTCGTCCAAAGGGCTGAACGCAGTCACTTTTCCAACCAGTGACCCCCAGGTACATATTAACAGAATAAAATACGTATTTGTCTGATTTCACACTTTGATTATCAGCTTTAACCTTTTGCATTAGGTACACAACAACACACTTAAACGCCAATTAATAGGGATAACTTAATTATTCTGCTGTGCGTTATAATGGCTGCACGCGTTCTATATCTTCTGTTGAGGGTGATTGCTGTTCGTCCAAAAGAGCTGAACTCAGTCACTTATTCAAGCAGTGACCACCAGATATACGTTAACAGAATAAAATACGTATTTGTCTGATTTCACACTTTGATTAAAAGCTTTAACCTTTTCCACTAGGGACACAACAATACACTAAACCGCCAATTAATAGGGATAACTTAATTATTCCGCTGTGCGCTATAATGGCTCCACGCGTTCTATATAATCTTTTGAAGGTTAGTGCTGTTCGTCCAAAAGGCTGAACGCAGTCACTTATTCAACCAGTGACCCCCAGATATATATTAACAGAACAAAATACGTATTTGTCTGATTTAAAATTTTGATTAACAGCTTTAACTTTTTCTATTAGTTACACAACAACACACTAAACCGCCAATTAATAGGGATAACTTAATCATTCCGTTGTGCGTTATAATGGCTACACGCGTTCTATATCTTCTGTTGATGGTGATTGCTCTTCGTCCAAAGGGCTGAACGCAGTCACTTATTCAACCAGTGACACCCAGATATGTGTTAACAGATTAAAATATATATTTGTCTGATTTCACACTTTCATTAACAGCTTTAAACTTTTCCAGTAGGTACATATCAATACACTAAACCACCAATTAATAGGGATAACTTAATTATTCCCCTGTGCTTTATAATTGCTGCACGCGTTCTATATCTTCTTGATGTTGATTCTTCTATCTGTTGAGCGTGATTGCTCTTCGTCTAAAGGGCTGAACGCAGTCACTTATTCAACCAGTGATCCCCAGGTACATATTTAAAGATTAAAATAACTATTTGTCGGATTTCGCACTTTGATTAACAGTTTTAAACTTGTCCACTAGGTACATAACAACATACTAAAACGCCAATTAATAGAGTAATTTAATTATTCCGCTGTGCGATATAATGGCTGCACGCGTTCTATATCTTCTGTTGAGGGTGGTTGCTCTTCGTCCAAAAGGCTGAACGCAGTCACTTATTCAACCAGTAACCCCAGGTACATATTAACAGAATGAAATACGTATTTGTCTGATTTCACACTTTGATTAACAGCTTTAACCTTCTCCACTAGGTACATAACATCACACTAAAACGCCAATTAATAGGGATAACTTAATTATTCCGCTGTGCGCTCTAATGGCTGCACGCTTTCTACATCTTCTGTTGTGGGTGATTGCTGTTCGTCCAAAGCGCTGAACGCAGTCACCTTTTCAACCAGTGACCCCCAGGTACATATTAACAGATTAGAATACGTATTTGTCTGATTTCATTTTGATTAACAGCTTTAACCTTGTCCCCTAGGTACATAACAACACATTAAATCGCCAATTAATAGAGTAAATTAATTATTCTGCTGTGCGATATAATGGCTGCACGCGTTCTATATCTTCTGTTGAGGGTGATTGCTGTGTGTCCAAAAGGCTGAACGCAGTCACTTATTCAACCAATAACCCAGGAACACATTAACAGAATAAAATTGGTATTTGTCTGATTTCACACTTTGATTAACAGCTTTAACCTTCTCCAAAAGGTACATAACATCACACTAAAACGCCAATTAATAGAGTAACTTAATTATTCCGATTTGTGCTATAATGGCTGCACGCGTTCTGTATATTCTGTTGAGGGTGATTGCTGTTCGTCCAAAGGGCTGAACGCAGTCACTTATTCAACCAGTGACCCCCAGGTACATATTAAAAGATTAAAATAGGTATTTGTCTGATTTCACACTTTGATTAAGAGCTTTAACCTTCTCCACTAAATACATAACAACACACTAAAACGCCAATTAATTGGGATAATTTAATTATTCCGCTGTGCGCTATAATGGCTGCACGCGTTCTATATCTTCTGCTGAGGGTGATTGCTGTTCTTCCAAAAGGCTGAACGCAGTCACTTATTCAACCAGTGACCCCCAGGTACATATTAACAGATTAAAATACGAATTTGTCTGATTTCACACTATGATTATCAGCTTTAACTTTTTCCATTAGGTACACATCAACACACTTAAAGGCCAATCAATAGGGAAAAATTAATTATTCCGCTGTGCGCTGTAATGGCTGCACGCGTTCTATATTTTCTGTTGAGGGTGATTGCTGTTCGTCCAAAGGGTTGAACGCAGTCACTTATTCCACCAGTGAACCCCAGGTACATATTAACAGATTAAAATACGTATTTGTCTGATTTCACACTTTGATTAACAGTTTCAACCTTCTCCACTACGTACAAAACAAGATACTAAATCGCCAATTAATAGAGTAATTTAATTATTACGTTGTGCGCTATAATGGCTGCACGCGTTCTATATCTTCTGTTGAGGGTGATTGGTGTTCGTCGAAAGGGCTGAACGCAGTCATATATTCAACCAGTTACTCCCCAGATATATGTTAACAGATTAAAATACGTATTAATCTGATTTCCCCCTTTAATTCGGAGTCGTTCTCCGTGTATATCTTTAGAAAAAAAAGATAATGAATCGTCAGGTAGCACAGCATCTGGTTTAACAAGTTTCCTTTCGGACCAGTATTAGCGAGGGTCTATGGGTAACTGCTATTGCAATTAACATTGCTTAGATATAGATAAGGCACTCATTGTCTAAAATAAATGAGTGGAGGGTTTAGGTAGGTTAGTGTAGTCAAATGATGGCCAAAATCAGATGCCGTGACGACCGTTTCCTTTTCCCTATGATGTGACTATAGGTAGGTTAATTCGAACTAACACTCTTAATGACTATATACGTTTTAGGTCAATGTGATAAAAATATATATTCAGCTGTTACGATAACAAAATAATTGATTGCGAGTCGTTCTCGGGGATGTCACTTTAGAAATAAAAGGTAATGAATCGTTAGGTAGCACAGCATCTGGTTTAACAAGTTTCGTTTCGGACCTGTATTAGCGAGGGTCTAAGGGTAACTGCTATTGCAATTAACATTGCTTAGATATAGATAAGTCACTCATTGTCTAAAATAAATGAGTGGAGGGTTTAGGTAGGTTAGTGTAGTCAAATGATGGCCAAAATCAGATGCCGTGACGACCGTTTCCTTTTCCCTATGATGTGACTATAGGTAGGTTAATTCGAACTAACACTTTTAATGTCTATATACGTTTTAGGTGAAGGTGATAAAAATATATATTCAGCTGTTTGCGATAAAAAAAAAATTGATTCGGAGTCGTTCTGTCACTTAAGAAATAAAAGATAATGAATCGTTAGGTAGCACAGCATCTGGTTTAAAAAGTCTCGTTTCGGACCTGTATTAGCGAGGGTCTATGGGTAACTGCTATTGCAATTAACATTGTTTAGATAGGATAAGGCACTCATTGTCTAAAATAAATGAGTGTAGGGTTTAAGTAGGTTAGTGTAGTCAAATGATGGCCAAAATCAGATGCCGTGACGACCTTTTCCTTTTCCCTATGATGTGACTATAGGTAGGTTAATTCGAACTAACACTCTTAATGTCTATATACTTTTTAGGTGAAGGTGATAAAAATATATATTAAGCTGTTTGCGATAACAAAATAATTGTTTCGGAATCGTTCTCCGTGTATGCCACTTTAGAAATAAAAGATAATGAATCGTTAGGTAGCACAGCATCTGGTTTAACAAGTTTCGTTTCGGACCTGTATTAGCGAGGGTCTACGGGTAACTGCTATTGCAATTAACATTGCTTAGATATAGATAAGGCACTCATTGTCTAAAATAAATGAGTGGAGGGTTTAGGTAGGTTAGTGTAGTCAAATGATGGCCAAAATCAGATGCCGTGACGACCGTTTCCTTTTCCCTATGATGTGACTATAGGTAGGTTAAATCGAACTAACACTCTTAATGTCTATATACCTTTTAGGTGAAGGTGATAAAAATATATATTCAGCTGTTACGATAACAAAATAATTAATTGGGAGTCGTTCTCTGTGTATGTCACTTTAGAAATAAAAGATAATGAATCGTTAGGTAGCACAGCATCTGGTTTAACAAGTTTCGTTTCGGACCTGTATTAGCGAGGGTCTAAGGGTAACTGCTATTGCAATTAACATTGCTTAGATATAGATAAGTCACTCATTGTCTAAAATAAATGAGTGGAGGGTTTAGGTAGGTTAGTGTAGTCAAATGATGGCCAAAATCAGATGCCGTGACGACCGTTTCCTTTTCCCTATGATGTGACTATAGGTAGGTTAAATCGAACTAACACTCTTAATGTCTATATACGTTTTAGGTGAAGGTGATAAAAATATATATTCAGCTGTTTGCGATAACAAAATAATTGATTCGGAGACGTTCTCTCACTTTAAAAATAAAAGATAATGAATCGTTAGGTAGCACAGCATCTGGTTTAACAAGTTTCGTTTCGGACCTGTATTAGCGAGGGTCTACGGGTAACTGCTATTGCAATTAACATTGCTTAGATATAGATAAGGCACTCATTGTCTAAAATAAATGAGTGGAGGGTTTAGGTAGGTTAGTGTAGTCAAATGATGGCCAAAATCAGATGCCGTGACGACCGTTTCCTTTTCCCTATGATGTGACTATAGGTAGGTTAAATCGAACTAACACTCTTAATGTCTATATACCTTTTAGGTGAAGGTGATAAAAATATATATTCAGCTGTTACGATAACAAAATAATTAATTGGGAGTCGTTCTCTGTGTATGTCACTTTAGAAATAAAAGATAATGAATCGTTAGGTAGCACAGCATCTGGTTTAACAAGTTTCGTTTCGGACCTGTATTAGCGAGGGTCTAAGGGTAACTGCTATTGCAATTAACATTGCTTAGATATAGATAAGTCACTCATTGTCTAAAATAAATGAGTGGAGGGTTTAGGTAGGTTAGTGTAGTCAAATGATGGCCAAAATCAGATGCCGTGACGACCTTTTCCTTTTCCCTATGATGTGACTATAGGTAGGTTAATTCGAACTAACACTCTTAATGTCTATATACTTTTTAGGTGAAGGTGATAAAAATATATATTAAGCTGTTTGCGATAACAAAATAATTGTTTCGGAATCGTTCTCCGTGTATGCCACTTTAGAAATAAAAGATAATGAATCGTTAGGTAGCACAGCATCTGGTTTAACAAGTTTCCTTTCGGACCTGTATTAGCGAGGGTCTATGGGTAACTGCTATTGCAATTAACATTGTTTAGATAGGATAAGGCACTCATTGTCTAAAATAAATGAGTGTAGGGTTTAAGTAGGTTAGTGTAGTCAAATGATGGACAAAATCAGATGCCGTGACGACCTTTTCCCTATGATATGACTATACGTAGGTTAATTCGAACTAACACTCTTAATGTCTATATACCTTTTAGGTGAAGGTGATAAAAATATATATTCAGCTGTTACGATAACAAAATAATTGATTGGGAGTCGTTCTCTGTGTATGTCACTTTAGAAATAAAAGATAATGAATCGTTAGGTAGCACAGCATCTGGTTTAACAAGTTTCGTTTCGGACCTGTATTAGCAAGGGTCTAAGGGTAACTGCTATTGCAATTAACATTGCTTAGATATAGATAAGTCACTCATTGTCTAAAATAAATGAGTGGAGGGTTTAAGTAGGTTAGTGTAGTCAAATGATGGCCAAAATCAGATGCCGTGACGACCGTTTCCTTTTCTTTATGATGTGACTATAGGTAGGTTAATTGGAACTAACACTCTTAATGTCTATATACCTTTTAGGTGAAGGTGATAAAAATATATATTCAGCTGTTACGATAACAAAATAATTGATTGGGAATCGTTCTCCGTGTATGTCACTTTAGAAATAAAAGATAATGAATCGTTAGGTAGCACAGCATCTGGTTCAACAAGTTTCGTTTCGGACCTGTATTAGCGAGGGTCTATGGGTAACTGCTATTGCAATTAACATTGCTGAGATATAGATAAGGCACTCATTGTCTAAAATAAATGAGTGTAGGGTTTAAGTAGGTTAGTGTAGTCAAATGATGGTCAATATCAGATGCGGTGACCACCATTTCCTTTTCCCTATGATGTGGCTATAGGTAGGTTAATTCGAACTAACACTCTTAATGTCTATATACTTTTTAGGTGAAGGTGATAAAAATATATATTCAGCTGTTTGAGATAACAAAATAATTGATTCGGAGAATATTATATATAATATGTGTTTGCAATGAATATAAAGGTTATCTCCGATTTAAACATCAAATTATTGATGTGTAAACACGAAAATAATATATTTCAAAAACAAAACCCATATACAATGTATTCTCTTTATGTCTTTGAAGACACCACCCGTTACAAAGCAATATCACGATGAAAAGTCGTTTATCGTAGAGTAAATATTCTTTTTACACTAAAAGTACTATAACAGCTATGCATTGTCGCTTTTCATTCTTTTATGCAAGTTTTTTAATTGTAATTTCCTTGTTTGTAGTTTTCTCTATATCTATAAACCTCGCTTTCAGTTTTATTGATAACGTCTATTACGCTTCCACATCAAATCACTTAGCGTGCTTCAACATACTCCAAAGCTGAGGCATACGCGACATAATAGACTTTTCTTCGTTCCCACTGTTATCATAAAACTTTTCTCATTTTTTCTATCCAGGGATTTACGCTTAAACTGTAATAAGCAAAGTATTTCAATAGCTTTTGTTTTCATAACCATAATAATAACTAACATAGTTTAGTAAATTATAAGCATATAATTAATTTCAATGTAATTCTTCCATTTCCATATTCTTTCTGAGCATTGGAGTCTTGTGACTTGGACCTTTATTCCATCGGCAACAATGAATTCGCAATGAAGCTAGAAAATAAAGCATAGGAAGCCTTTTCTACATCTTTGAAGAGATCCTTTAGTGTCCTGATGCCAAAGAGATAATTCAACATTTCTGAATCCATCTCTCGACCTAACCCTGCGTACATTTGTTTCAACACTCAATTTCATGTGAATCTTCTGTATTTTCCACATTTGAAGCAAGCTGATACCTTAACGAACCGACACCGACAGCTTATTAAGTGTAATAGTGTTGTACAATACGATATTTTGAAATAAATGTATATTTCATTCATTAAAATGTAGCCTTTTCACTTCCTCAATGTATCTCAGGGTTGGATACATACTAGGATCTCTTCCGTTGAAGTACAGTCGCACAAAAAAATATCCGAACACTATAGTTGATTACAGAATTCAGGAAAAGTATCTGGCAACTATTTTATTTAGAAATTAGTGATCTGGCAACCTTCGTGTACAATACACGAAGGTTGTCAGATCACTAATTTCTAAAAAAATCGTTGCTACATATTTTTCCTGAATTCTGTAATCAACCATAGTGTTCGGATATTTTTTTCAGCGACTGTACAACGCATTCTTGAATTGCAGAACTATTAGCTGTCTTGAACACGGGTTTTATGATAGAAGCACAATTGTTATAATTCAATATGGGATGGCAGAGAGGATATCATAGAAGGAATTTGGGGGAGGCACAGACAAGTCTCTGTGTAGCTACAAGGTTAGGAAAAGAGCGAATTAAAATGTTTAATCAAACAAATGTACAAAAGGGGTAAAAAAAAAAGTATTACTGAATCTAAATCGCATACTGCTACAGATAAAGACAAAGAATATTAATTCAACACGGGGTGGAAGAAGGAAAAAATATTGCAAAATTGCGGACAAGAGATCAAGTATTTTAGGTATTGGAAGGGCCGAATTCTGTTTAAAAAAGGTAAATATATTTCGACAGTTTGTATAGTTATTGACCTCTCACTGATAATATTCGAAGCTAGTGCACGTTGGAAAACTTCAAAAAGTTACATCACCATGTGGGAAAACCATGCACTGTTGGGCAACCTACTTCAGGCCGCTGCCCATGCGCCCAACCATGAACGAGGAAATAATATTACCTTAACGTCACTCGGAGCTACCCATGGCCAGCGGGGGACAGCTGAGCTAAAGGATTTACATTATCGTCTGTTCTTTCGTTCCTTTCTTTGTACTTCGCTTGGTTAACCTTTCTCCTTAATATATTTTAAACTAATATAGTGTTTAGATTAAACTTTATAAGAAGTAAATAATCGTGTACTTTTTAAAAAGTAGCACTTTTACATTTAAATACATCGTGATTTTTTTAATGTACATTTGCACTTGCTACGAAAAACAGCATTAAAGCCAGTTTCCGAAATTATTAGTTTTTATACATCCGAATGAAGCATAATGCACAAAGGACTAAATGGTAAAATGTTAGTTATTGCTCAAATAATGCATTTAGGAGTGCAGTGGCTAAGAAAGTTTATTAAACTTTCTTAGCCACTGCACTCCTAAATACTGATAATTACTTACTGATAATTGCAAAACTTCAAATAATAAATTTTAATACACGAGCGACCTGCGTCTTTGAATGGCATTATGAAACAGTTCCCTTGCTAATCCCCATGCCTTCCACAAAAACTAATAAGGAGCAAAGATTACTGGAAAAGTAATAAATTTGGTACTTCGAATTAAAATGCAACTGAGGTAGAATTTCCAGTATTTAAACTTTGAACTTTTTAATACTCAAGTGCATCTTTCTCAAACAATTTGTTTTTACACATAATTTGGATTGCAACGTCTTGAAGATATTAAAAATTATGACTAAAATGGAAATTTGATTGCTTATATATAAAAGCAGTTTCGGTCATTGCTTACGAATATCAGTTCCATGTATAATGCTTGTCTGTTTGATGTTCCAAATCGAGTTATGTCCTGCCTTGTGGTAGTAAAATATTGAACTGAAGGGTTTGGGGAAACAACTGACATTGTGATCAATCAGGGTCGAGTGTAGGGGGCATGCCTCCCCCTTTAAAATGTAGTAAGTCTGATGGAAGCAAAATATTATTAAAATCGTGCATATTTCACATGTATTTCAAGAAAGTTTTTCAAATCCTCTAATCAAATGGGGATGGGAAAACTTTATATTGCAATGGAAATCAATTCTCTTGCTTGGACTCTGCCGCCCCTTTCTCCAGATCTCATCTTAGACATGAAAGTTTAATTTAATTAATTTTAATGTGATTTTTTAACAGACTGAAATTTTTCTCTAAAAAATAGGTCTTACTCATTCTGTTTAATCTTATTACAGCTATGGTCATTAATTTGCATGCAAATTTGCCGCCCCTAAAAAGTGCAACCCGTGGAACAACGCCGCCCCAGCTGACAAGCTGCAACTTCTTTGTTTTCTTTCATACGCACTTTCAAATAACATAGAGTTTTTCCCAAAACAATGAACTGTGCCTATAAATAATGTTATCATTTTGCAATGAATTGAGCTTTTCAAATGAATTGAGCTTTCAAAGATTTTTTAGGGGAAATGCTTTAGCACCCTCCCCACGAATAGGCACCCATAACAGTCTGCGGAGTGGTAACAGTGCTTGGCTACTGATCTAAGGGACCTGGGTTCGAGCCCCGGGTAAGGCATGGCTGTTTGTGTTGTTTTTCTGCTGAGGTCCTGCCATCCTCTCAGACCATCTACTATGCAATATAAACTGACAAGCTTCTGTCAGATCTCTGTGGCAAGCAGCTGCTTGAGGGGGTATTTATATATTTATTTATTTGTTTTTTATGATAAAGGCATGTTTCCTTAGGATTTTTTCAGAGCTATCATTATCCCTATCTGCAAAAAAAGGTGATCGTAGTTCTTGTGATAACTATAGGGGTATCAGCCTACTCTCTGTTCCAGGTAAAGTTTTCTGCATGATTCTATTTAATAGAACGAAGAATCTGGTTGACAGGCAATTGCATAAAGACCAATGTGGATTCAGAAGTGGTAGGGGATGTGTAGGTCAGATATTTTCACTTAGGCAGATTCTTGAGAAATGCTTAGAGTTTCAGAAACCTTTGGTTGCTAACTTTGTTGACTTCAAAAAGGCTTTCACTCTGTTGATCGTCATAATTTGTGGTTGATTGTGAGATCATATGGTAAGTTAGTTAACATAATGGGTTGGGTTGTTTTACCTCTGAGCGGCACTTTTTTGCACACCATGGGCTAAATGGCCAGGTCACATGGACCCCGAAGGCTCAGAGAAGGTTGGGGGAGGGGACCCACTGGAACAGCTGTTGGGAGACAGATGGTAGCCTCCCGTCAAGGCCATCCAGCGTGTTCTTTAACGTGCACAGGGTATGGCTCTCCCGCACACAGGGTCACGGCTTAACGTCCCATCCGACGGACGGCGGCCTTTTCAAGCCCATCGGTGTCCCCTACTGACCGTGGGCAGGGCGGGGGAAATTTTGCGGAGATAAATCTCAACGCTGACCCAGCTGGGACTCGAACCTGGGAACTACAGATTATGAGCCTGGCGCGCTACCGACTGAGCCACCCCCGCCGCCAGTTAACATAATGAAAGCTCTCTATAATAACACTGAGTCGTGTGTGAGAGTTGGTAAGGCTTGCAGCAATTGGTTTAGCATTACTTCTGGTGTTCGACAAGGGTGCATTTTGTCACCTTTTCCCTTTAGCTTGGTTATTGATTATGTTATGTGAAATTCACTGCAAGGAAAAGATTTTGGCCTTAAATGGTCTAGAGATGCGAACGTTTCTGATTTAGATTATGCTGATGATTTAGCTCTTTTGGCAAATGATGTTGATGAGATGAACTCTTTCATTCGAGCTGTTGATGAAACTGGTAGTAGAGTAGGTTTGGTTATAAACAGAGGGAAAACTAAAGTGATGAAAATTGGTCAGGCAGGCTGTGATTTAGTTATTCTGAATGGTTGCAGTCTTGAGCAGGTATCACAGTTTAATTATCTTGGGAGCTATGTAATAGATATTGGTGATGTGCGGCATGAGATAAACAGATGAATAGGGAATGTTGTCGCGACTTTTAAGAATCTATGGAGAGTGTGGAGAAATAGGCGTATACATCTAAAGACTAAAATTAGACTGTATAATAGTTTGGTTCTTTCTAGGGTTAGTTATGGTAGTGACCGTGGACGCTTTGTAAACAAAATCACAAGAAACTAGATGCTTTCGCAGTATTTTGGGCATTAGGTGGTTCAACTTTGTAACTAATGATGAGGTTAGGCAAAGGAGTTTGCAACCTCCTTTAAACAGCATATTGTGCAGCGAGAGACTCCGTTGGTTTGTCCATGTTGCCCGTATGAATAATTATAGATTGGTGAATAAGGTTATGAACAGTGTGACTAAAGGCCTCAGAAAGAGGGTGAGAGCTAGGATGCTGTGGGCAGACAATGTCAAACAGGACCTTATTAGAATTGTTGTGTTGTGGCCAGATGCAACAGCTGTAGCTCAGGACAGATATGCTTGGAGAACTAAACTGCACGTTCTGGTTGAACCTTCGTACCCCATGGCTGATTGAGGATGATGAGGATTACAGTTTGTTACATATTTGTTGAAGATGGTGCAAATGGAGAAAAAGGGTTTTACGAAAATGCAATTTCTAAATCACATAATAATGGTTCACTGAAACATACTGCATATCTTAATCTATTATAGCATGAGTAACTAATAGTCTGTTATACCTAGGGTGTCCAGATTTCACTTAATAAAAACCAGGATATTTAAGTAAGTAATAAAAGCCAGGATATTTAAGCATAATAATATCAACCAGGATATTTAAGTAAATATCCAAACATTAGAAAGCTTAAACTAGTACAGTTTAGTTATGATTCCTATTTAATTTAAATGAATTAGTGTCATTTTCTCTTGGAAGTTGTAAACGCACAGAAAAAAATTAACAAAGGCAGTTGTACAATCAGCAATAATCGTAACGTTTGGCATGGCCCCATGAAGGATTATTTTTAGGAGGTTGCTGAACCCAAATTTTTTTAGTGGGGTGTTGAATCAAAATTTTTTAGTGGGTTTCTGAACCTAAGTTCTTTTATGGGTGAGGGATGCTGAACCTAAGCTTTTTTATTGGTGAGGGATGCTGAACCTAAGTTCTTTTATGGGTGAGGGATGCTGAACCTAAGTTCTTTTATGGGTGGGGGATGCTGAACCTAAGTTCTTTTATGGGTGAGGGATGCTGAACCTAAGTTCTTTTATGGGTGGGGGATGCTGAACCTAAGTTCTTTTATGGGTGAGGGATGCTGAACCATAGTTCTTTTATGGTGAGGGATGCTGAACCTAAGTTCTTTTATGGGTGAGGGATGGTGAACCTAAGTTCTTTTATGGGTGAGGGATGCTGAACCATAGTTCTTTTATGGTGAGGGATGCTGAACCTAAGTTCTTTTATGGGTGAGGGATGCTGAACCTAAGTTCTTTTATGGGTGAGGGATGCTGAACCTAAGTTCTTTTATGGGTGAGGGATGCTAAACCCAAGTTCTTTTATGGGTGAGGGATGCTGAACCCAAGTTCTTTTATGGGTGAGGGATGCTGAACCTAAGTTCTTTTATGTGTGAGGGATGATGAACCCAAGTTCTTTTATGGGTGAGGGATGCTGAACCCAAGTTCTTTTATGGGTGAGGGATGCTGAACCTAAGTTCTTTTATGGGTGGGGGATGCTGAACCTAAGTTCTCTTATGGGTGAGGGATGCTGAACCTAAGTTCTTTTATGGGTGAGGGATGCTGAACCTAAGTTCTTTTATGAGTGAGGGATGCTGAACCTAAGTTCTTTTATGGGTGAGGGATGCTGAACCTAAGGGGTTTATGCTTAAACACGCTAGCTCCGCAGGTGGCTCAGAAAACAAATATTGTAGAAAATAACTGATATTTTATTTGCTCTCTGATTAGTTTTTGCTTCATGTTTATCTTTTCTTACCATTCAGTAGAACTGGCATTCTACTGACTGGCAAGATGTTGGTTATATCCACCGTACAGATATTTTTAAAATATCGATAGCTAAAGACCATGGGTTTGTTAATTAACAAATCAAAAATGAAAGTAAGGGAAATTTTATTTCGAGAACCTTCAGTGAATGTGAATCTTTAAAATCAATGTATAATAGTAATGGTCACCTTTCTAAACAAGGAAGCTTATGGTTTCCATGGTTAAGTGTTTGGTTTCGGTATTAGATATTATTTGTCTGTCTGAAAACAATGTGACTCTAAAATTTATGACTTTTCTTATTTCATTAGACTAAAAACACGTAAGAAAATAAATTAAAATTCATTTGTTTCCAGCTGTGAATCCAAGGGGTCCAAGGGGTGTCATCCACCAACCATTTGAGAATGCTTTTAATGGTAATTGAGCGAAGAAATATTATTATTATTATTATGAATTTCTCGTGCATTTTTTCAGTAATATTTTAAAGATCTCTGTCAAGATTGATTTTATTTATTTGAGAGATCTGTTAGCCAAATGTCTTTTCTCGATCTTAATCACACAGTAGTTAAGTACTCAATAAACCCATCAACTCGGTATCTCTTGGTTAAATAATACGTTTAATGAATAGCATTTTACGTTACCTACATACATATTTAATAAGGGCGCACTTTAATCCACTGCCCCACCAATAATATCCAGTGACACGCTCCAAGAGCGTTGACCCGACTTTATTGAAAAGTCTATCAAATGTTCTAGCTCCAAGAGCATAGTAAACCATTTTACTTCCGACTCTTTCAATGGTCAGGAAGGTGGTCTTTCAATGGTCAGGAATAACCTGGCTGCACTCCCCATTACTTTCCGCTGTAAAGCACGCAGCAAATCCCGCGTCACGGTGTTACACGATGCGCCGTCAGAGTTCCGCAGATCATCTGGGTCACACAACATTCTCGCCTAATAGAGCATACATCGGAGAGGCAACATGAAAGTACCGATGCAGAACAAAGTTTTCTAAAAAAATATTTCGAAAAGGTGTTCTGGTGATTTTTCTTTACATCTAGACGCATTCCTTTAAATTTCTATCCAGAAACGATTTGGTAGTGGTCATAGAGAAACAAATATTATCTACTGAATTATTACAAATAGTTTCAAAATAATTTTATAATAATTCTAAAGGTAGAAATTTCTTATAAAGCACTAATAAGGGAAACCCATGGAAATATTTCTTACTGTCTTGCAATTAGGTCTATTTTTACTCCTATATTTATTGTAGATTACTGTAAGAACTGGTATGGTTTAATGTAGCTCTAGAGAGTACTGATTTGCTACTTTGAATCACAAAAAAATTGCTTTACTAAGAATTTAAAGTAGACACAGATGCGTTACCTCACATGTGAAACCTTTTGAAACATCTCTAGTATCTTGGTCTTGTTAAACGAAAATTCAGAGGAAGAAATATGGGAAACCTCATTTCTGGAAAGCTTGTCCTTTGGATTTCTTTGTAGCCAAGCGGTTATCACGTTTGGCTCCTGATAGTAGTAGCATAAATGAGTGTTCTGAGCCAGTAAATGGGTCCAGAGAATTCTGTGAAAATCCATGGGAAAAGTTATGGGGGATGAGGAAAAAAGTATGTTTTTTGTGGGTTTTTGTGAAAATATGTGTGAAAATTAGAAAAAACGGGGGTATTTTTTAGCATGTGAAAAACTAATTTAAGTTTTTTTTAAAGATGAGGTTTAAATTAATTTGTGAATTAGTTTAAATGGATTAGTTTGAAATGAGGTGTGTGTATATGAGATAAAATTGATGTGGTTTGTTGAGTTATCATACACTTCAGTGGATTATTCGATTGTAAAAAGCCATGGAAATCGGTGTTGTTTTTTGTGAAAATATATGTGAAAATCAGAAAAAACCGGGATGTTTCATGTGAAAAAAAGGTAATTTAAATTTTTCGGGCAGACGAGATATTTACAAATTTTCACAAAAATGAGGTGTGTGTGTGAAAGAGATAAAAAATGATGTGGTTTGTTGAGTTATCATACACTTCACTGGATTATTCGATTGTAGAAAGCCAGGTAAATCGGAGAATTCGACAAATCGAGACAGTTTTGAGAAATTTGTTTGAAACATATGACAAAATCAACCGGTAAAATGACATTTTCGGGGGCGGGGTCTGATGAAAAGATAGACTTTGAATATCTGTGAATGTATGAAGAGAGGGTACTAGATGGAAAAAAATTTTTTTTGAAGTGAAAAGTAATTTAGGTTATTTTTTTTAAATAGTCGGAAAGAATTTGAAGTGAAAAGCGATGCCTTAACTGGCATAGTGGTTAGGCAGCTAGCGACTGTTCCAGCAAGGCAAGCTTTGTGTGTTGTGTTAACTCTAATTAAGGCAGTGGTCAGCAGTGACTTCGGTCTTAGTAGGGCATGTCCTTGTATGAGAAGGCCTGTATTAAGCTAGGAGTAGCTTCCAGGATTCTTCTCTGTCCTATATGTCGCAAATCAAAAAAAATGTAGGTTAGAATAATTTTGAACATGTATGAAGTTTGCAAAGAGAGAGAAGAGTTTTATGTTGTGCTAAACGGAAATCAGTCTCGATCTCTACAAAAGAACAACGGGGTCGAGATTTACTTTCATTGAACTAAATGGTTCGAGAAGTTGCACTTCGAACCAGTATTCATTCCGAATATCTTATTCGGTTCGATGCACGGCCCTTCTCCCTCTGTCCCCTCCTCCCCTGTGCCCTCTCTTCCTCTCTCTGTCCCCTCCTCCCCTATGCCCTCTCTTCCTCTCTCTCTCCCCTCCTCCCCTCTGCCCCCTTTTCTCTCTCTGTCCCCTCCTTCCTTCTGCCCTCTCTTCCTCTCTGTTCCCTCCTCCCCTCTGCCCTCTCTTCCTCTCTGTGTCCCCTCCTCCCCTATGTCCTCTCTTCCTCTCTCTCTCTCCCCTCTGCCCCTTTTCTCTCTCTGTCACCTCCTCCCCTCTGCCCCCTCTTCCTCTCTCTGTCCCCTCCTCCCCTCTGCCCTCTCTTCCTCTCTCTGTTCCCTCCTCCCCTCTGCCCTCTCTTCCTCTCTCTGTCCCCTCCTCCCCTCTGCCCTCTCTTCCTCTCTGTCACCTCCTCCCCTCTGCCCCCTCTTTATCTCTCTGTTCCCTCCTCCCCTCTGCCCTCTCTTCCTCCCTCTCTCCCCTCCTCCCCTCTGCCCTCTCTTCCTCTCTCTGTCCCCTCCTAACCTCTGCCCTCTCTTCCTCTCTCTGTCCCCCCTCCCTCTTCCCCCTCTTCCTCTCTCTGTTCCCTCCTCCCCTCTGCCCTCTCTTCCTCCCTCTCTCCCCTCTTCCCCTCTGCCCTCTCTTCCTCTCTCTGTCCCCTCCTAACCTCTGCCCTCTCTTCCTCTCTCTGTCCCCTCTCCCCTCTGCACTCTCTTCCTCTCTCTATCCCCTCCTAACCTCTGCCCTCTCTGTCCCCCTCCCCTCTGCCCTCTCTTCCTCCCTCTCTCCCCTCCTCCCCTCTCTTCCTCTCTCTGTCGCCTCCTAACATCTGCCCTCTCTTCCTCCCTCTGTCCCCCCTCCCCTCTGCCCTCTCTTCCACTCTCTGTCCCCTCCTAACCTCTGCCCTCTCTCTCCTCTCCTCCCCTCTGCCCCCCCTTTCTCTCTGTCTCCTCCTAACCTCTGCCTTCTCTTTCTCTCTCTGTCCCCCCTCCCCTCTGCCCTCTCTTCCTGTCTCTGTCTCCTCCTCCCCTCTGCCCTCTCTTCCTCTCTCTGTCCCCTCCTTCCCTCTGCCCCTTTTTCTCTCTTTGTCACCTCCTCCCTCTTTGTCACCTCCTCCCTCTTTGTCACCTCCTCCCCTCTGCAATCTCTTCCTCTCTCTGTCCCCTCCTCCTCTCTTCCTCTCTCTCTCTCCCCTCCTTCCTCTCTTCCTCTCTCTGTCACCTCCTCCCCTCTGCCCCCTCTTCCTCTCTCTGTCCCCTCCTCCCCTCTGCCCTCTCTTCCTCTCTCTGTCGCCTCCTCCCCTCTGCCCTCTCTTCCTCTCTCTGTCGCCTCCTCCCCTCTGCCCTCTCTTCCTGTCTCTGTCTCCTCCTCCCCTCTGCCCTCTCTTCCTCTCTCTGTCCCCTCCTCCCCTCTGCCCTCTCTTCCTGTCTCTGTCTCCACCTCCCATCTGCCCTCTCTTCCTGTCTCTGTCTCCTCCTCCCCTCTGCCCTCTCTTCCTATCTCTCTCCCCTCCTCCTCTCTGCCATCTCTTCCTCTCTCTCCTCCCCCCAGATGCCCCCAAAGAGTTCTCATGTACTCAGATCCTCCCCTCAGATCCCCCAAAGAGTACTCATGTACTCAGATCCTCCCCCCAGATCCCCAAAGAGTTCTCATGTACTCAGATCCTCCCCAAGATCCCCCAAAACGTTCTCGTGTACTCAGATCCTCCTTCCATATCCCCCCATGTAGGATCATGTACTCAGATCCTACACCGCAGATCCCAATTGTCGTATCCCCCTAGTTGTCATTATCCATCCAATTGTCGTATCTTCCAAGTTGTCGTATCCATTGTATTGCAATCCACCCAATTGTCGTATTTTCCCAGTTGTCGTATCCATTGAATTGCAATCCACCCAATTGTCGTATCTTCCCAGTTGTCGTATCCATTGAATTGCAATCCACCCAATTGTCGTATCTTCCCAGTTGTCGTATCCATTGAATTGCAATCCACCCAATTGTAGTCCACTCAATTGTCATAAAATTGTTCATATGATCAGTGCAGTTGACTCCCACTCAATTATCGTTGACCCATTTCATCACGCTATCATGCGATGGATGAACCTTTCCGCATTCATTCGAAATTTCGAACTCAATTTTCTTCTTAAAGCATAAAACATTTTTATTTTTTCAGTGTATAGACAGGTAACAAGATCCCAGAAGGCTGAGAGAATGTTGTGGAAAGAGGACTGACTGGACAGCTGTTAGCGAAGAGATGATAGTTAACAGGACCGGATCCAGAAATAATAAAGGGGGAGAGATCTTAAACACAATCAAATCGAAATAATGTAAAGGATGGGGGATGCAAGTGACTGGATTTCCAATGCATCATAACATTCTCCCTCATTTTTTGAGATCTTCCTTAAATATTTCTCGAAAAATGCATGAAATATAAATATGTTTAATAATGTTTGCCTCTGTTACCATTACTAGCATTCTGAAAGTGAGGGGGGCATGCTTCCCCCTAGATCAGGCCCTGGTGATTTAAATCCTCATGATCTTTAAGGCGCACAGGATATGGCTCTCTTGTACAGTCGCTCAAAAAAGTATCCGAACGCTACGGTTGATTGCAGAATTCAGAAAAAATATATGGCAAGGAATTATTTAGAAATTAGTGACTGGCAACCTTCGTGTCACGTGACACGAAGGTTGCCAGTCACTAATTTCTAAAAAATTCCTTGCCATATATTTTTTCTGAATTCTGCAATCAACCGTAGCGTTCGGATACTTTTTTGAGCGACTGTACACTGAGTCAAGGCTTAAAGTCTGATTTATGGACTGCGGCTTTCCCAAGCTATTATTATTCATCCCTTGGTTGCCCAGCACACTTGGTTCACGCTCGGGATTGAAATAACATTTACAGCGTTCAGGTCAGTCTCAGTGGCAATTTAAATTCTGAATTTGCTTATAACCGTGAAAAATGCAAAATATAATAGAAAAATGGGTTATGGTCGGTAAACAATTCATATCTTGAGCACGAAAGTATAGAATAATTCCCAAGTACTTCATTAAACGATTATGATATGATATATGCATATGGCCAAGTGGTTACAGTGCTTGTCTATGGATAAAAGTGACTGGGTTCAAACCACTACCGAAAATTTATTTTCCTGAGTTCTTGGCTTGCTCAGACTTCTATGGTGTATTAAATTAACTTACTATGATGTTATTATTTAACTATGATGTATTAATCCCTAAAGGCTCTTGTCGGAGTTCTGAGTCAAGGAACTGCTTAAGGTTAATTTGTTCTTTCCTTATCATTACAAGTTATGGTTTTCACAATGTTACGATAATCTATAACGCAACTCTTCATTACTCTCACACGCGAGAACTTCTCGAGTGGGAGTTATGAAATTTTAGTGTTAACAATTTTGCTTCTTTTCCCATTTATTTCAAAACCTTATGAACTTTATATGACATGTAATAGCAAATTCATTGTAAAAGTATATGTCGTTTTGTTGTTGAATAAACTGTTAATATTATTATGAAAAATTTACTGGGGGATAGAATGTCCTAAACACACCTTTGTTTTCGAATGTTTATCTGTTCTGTGGATTTCAAGCCAAGAATTAATTAAACATGTATTAATTTTAATATTCATTCTAAAGTATTTTTTAATCAGATTTCAAAATTTTATTTTCTGTTATGAATTACCTGAAAGCATTCAACTAGAAATTGTATGAGAATATGGCTTACTGATAAATTGAAAAAAACTAAATATTTGTGAATTATTTAATTATAATCTCATTTTAATTACTATTTCAGCATTTGTTACACATCTTAACGAGAATATTTGATATTTTAAATCAATATGTCACAACCCAGTTCTTCACCTTAATGATCATTTCACGTCTTTTTGGTATATGTTTTACCTATTTTCTTATTGTTTTTCCTTGTGATATGTCTGTTTGTTTATCGATTATGTGACAAACACACAAACCGACAAATGATGATACTTTGTGTGGTAAAGTGTCACAAATTTCCAGTACATATGTAAAACAAAATAATAAGCTGAGAAATACTAGTTGTGCTATGAGTCGGATTCGAACCCACATCTTTCAGTAACCGGCAAGGTATGCTAACAATTACACCATCAACTACTAACGTTTCTTCTTCAGCTAATATGATTTAGCTTTCCAGCATTTTTATTTGATTCCAATAGTGGCGCCATCTATCGGTACGTGGTAACTATGTTGTCTCTTAAAGCTGAATTTTAATATTTGTCATTCGTGACAATTTTTTTCAGCTTATTATTTCATGTGTCACTTTGTGTTCTTCTCAAGGCAATTGTTCCACCAAACGTACTACATTCTGCATTAAATGAATACTTGGGTGTCAGAAGCGTTATGCAATGCAAAAATCCCCCCCCCCCCCATTTTCTACCCATAAAAAAGGAGATTTATGCAAATCGTTCTTCCATCTTCCGAATATGAGCATCCACAGTTAGGTTGTCAAATGAAAGCTTATCTTGTGGGGAGTGTCGTAATCGTATGCCTTTGGATCCGGTTTCGCCATTTTTGTCTACATCCTCCAACTGGCCCCATTTCGAAATGAAATGCCTCCTTTTGCCTTTTCCCCTCTCTCGATCCTTTGTTTCTCCCTCCTGACCTGTTTCCATGAGAAAAAAAAGAAGAGGAGCTAGGCATACTTCTCGAAAGTTCCATAGCACCGCTCCCGCTCTCCATTTCCATCTGCATACGAATGCTGTTCTTGCCACGTGCACGGCAAGTCACGTCACTAGGTCAAGATACCAGTGTGCCTAAAAGCCTCAGAAAGAAGGGGAGACCTAGGATGCGGTGGGCAGACAATGTCAAACATTACCTTGTTAGAATTGATGTGCAGTGGCCAGATGCAGTAGATGTAGCTCAGGATAGACTTGCTTGGAGTACTAAATTGCACGGTCTGGTTGGACCTCCTTAGCCCATGGCTGCTTGAGGATGATGATGATGATGATGTACAAGTGGTAAAAGTTAATCGGTTCAATAATTCATGTCATTTGTATTTTCCTATCATTATGTCATTTGTTAAGGAAAAACCTTTCTTAAATTCATCTTTTATTACAGTTATTGCTGACATTGTTACATTAACACACTAATAGTGATAAAGATAAGATGATGTTACGATAGGTGCTAAATGGTTAGCTGACTATTTAATACCCATCGTAACACCGTCTTATCTTCATAATGCATATCTCCATTCAAGTACAGGATCCGAGATTTAAAAAAAAGTGCGGTAGTTGAAGGCAGAAAGTTTTTTAAACGCTCTGGTATCTTCGACTACGAATTTCTGACCACCATAAAGAACCTATTAACTACTTTTGAACAGTTCTCATTTGGATAAAATTGACAAAATCTTGCGACTAATATTACACAGGAAAAGCTCCTTTGCCTCCAAGTATATTGCAATACACACCACGCATTTTAGCCCACAGTTTAATACACTTCATGGATAATTTAAAACCTTCTTTGTTGTTTAAAAATAGGAATAGCCCTTCTGTAATCCGAGAACAGTTTAAGTTGCGGATACACTTGATATGCAGGTTTCTGAGTAGATTGTGATTTCTGAGATCTCGAAGTTTGTTAATGCTATGAAGAGCAAAACGAGCGTAGACCATATCTTTCTCAACACCAGAAAATACAATAATCACAACTGGAACTTATGCATATCTGATGGTACGTAGACTTTACATTTCAGGACAAACTGAACAAATGTTGTGAAAAGTCCTTTCTCAACACATTTCGAGATGTAATACACAGAAAGACAATGTCAGCTGTTCTAGTGATTACGCGCATTTCGTGAGACCAAACTTAAACATTTTCGCATGTTCTTTTTCCTATAAATGTTGGGGAAGGGCTGTTTTCTTATTTCTGTTATCTGTAATAATAATAAATACACCCTAAAGCAGCTGCTTGCCTTAGAGGTCTGACAGGAGCCTGTCAATTTATATGCCAGAGTAAAAGGTCAGAGGATGGCAGAAACTCAGCAGGAAAACGACACATCCATCCATGCCTTACCTGGTCATCGAACCCATCTCTAAGATCAGTAGCCAAGCGCGCTAACCAATCGGCCGTGAGACACACTCTACAGTTTGTGAATTTTTCACAGGACTTTCATTCGATGCACACCTTCTTTCGAGAACTCATAAAACAGGCATTCTTTCAAAGCCTCATTTAAATCTTCAGTTAATAAACGGTCTCTGTTTGTTGGATAATGCTCATCTACGGAAGAAATAACACCAAGATGATTCGCTTGTGGGTGTTGTCCAACGTCTTCCGCCATTTATCGTCCTTCAGTAGATCAATAACTATGGAAACACAACGAAAGATAAGTGTTTGTATAATAACCACCATACACGCTAGTAGGGGGAAAGTGGGGGTTCTAACTCAGAGGCGGATCCATGTTAATCCTATGGGATCCGCCTCCCGGTTCTAACTCAGAGGCGGATTAATGTTAATCCTATGAGTCCGCCTCCCTGTGTTCTAAAGCGGAGGCGGGTCTTTCCTCCACACATACAAGTCAATATTTCCCCTCAATAATTTTCTTAATTTCAAATAATTTATTTTTAAATCAGAGATTTTCTTTTTTTTTCTTTTAATTATTTTTTTTACCCAATAGTATTTTTCCTTTTTCTGCAGGACAGTCTTTTAAATCGATTTCTGCGGGATAGTATATTAATCCGAAATTATATTATTCAGTTAAATTGGAGGTAATAATATATAACAGATGGTACTGGATAACAACTCGGTCATAATTTCCAGAGAAAACTATCTTGGTATCTACCCTTATCCGAATTTTTTCTAAGTTCAGAGCCGCCATTTTGAATCCTGACGTCACACAGGCCGTGTGACTCATCTCGTAGTTAACAACTCTCATGGTCTCAGAATTCTCCATCGTAATTATGGAGTCATCCAGTGTTTAACGAACGTACCCATATTAAAAAAAAAACTCTTTTCCTGGCGAGCTTTGAACGCGTTATCTTACGGATCAGAAGCTTAATCTGCGCGCTAACGCACGCAGCTACAGCTTGCTACTTACTCGGATTGCTCAGATGTGTCTGAAGTGGGGATAAGCGTTCTTTATTAAACAATCTCGGTTGGTTCTATTTCCTTCACGAGTTTTATATTGATGTACTTTTATTAACTTTTTTTTATTTTTATTAACGTGTTTTTTTTTTTTCATTTCATTTTTATAACCAGCGTATTTTTATTTTTATTTTTAATTCGTGATTATCCTTGTAAATCAACCCCACTATATTTCTATACTTTAATGTGGTAGTTGTATACTTCATGTATTTATTCCTTATTAATTAAACATTTATCCATAACTGATACCCCCTTTATTAATATGCAATCTCTTTATTAAACACTTATAAAAAGTTCCATCCCCATCGCACGGCTAACCTCGTAATTTCCACCCTCAAAATATTTAAGTCCAACCAAACGTTCGGTGGCCACCCTTCTCAGAACGCCTGATGCAATCCTCCAAATAATTACAAAGTCCCGTATTCATATAATTCTAAGTCCTGCAGCGTGCATTTCGCAACAAACGTTCGGTACCTCACACCTACAGAGGAACACGTTTTACTGTCGGATGTTTTTACAAACTTAAAGGTCATACGTATTTAAAACAAATATTATTCCAAACGGAGGAATCACACATCTCTGTATAATAATTCGTATTTTTTAAATATCTACATATTTTAATCTTGCATACTCATGCCAGTGGTCTTATCGATTCATTGCTAGAGGGTGAGTGGAGATTGAACTCGGATGAACACTATTTGCTACTGATTAATTATTTTCTTCATTTAATGCAAGAGTTTGAGTAAATAGTCCTTTGAATCAAAAGGTGCCACTATCGTTTTTTTTTTTTATTTCCTCCTGAAAATCATTAACTTTCATACTAAACCATTTCAAAAAAAAAAATATCGTAAACGGTTTTTAACATAGTCCTGTGTAAAGTGTGGGGGGAGTCCTTACTCTTAATAATTATTATCAGCGTATATGGATATACTTTTCCCATTTTGCATCAACAGACGAAGTAATAAATTTATATCTTTCTCTCACATTTTTATTCTCAACACCTTTCATAGGAAGACATCACAGTAATCATTGCTTGAAAAAATAACTGTTTTCAAAAAGTCCCATTTATCGAGCCCATATTCTGCGGGTGGCTGATGTTTTCCCTATCATTCTGCATTTTCCCAGAACCACGATTTATTTAGAGTCGTCGGTATCATAAGCATTATTTCAACAATCTGAGAACAGTCCTACCATTTACGCAACATAAAATAAACATTTTTTTCAAATTCACTTATTCCTTCTGTATATTTCATTAGGAGTAATTTTTTATCTTCATCACATACCCTCCTGCGGACCACGTTTTATTGACGGTTGCCAATAATCTGAGAATTAAATGTAGCAGTAATGAAAATATTATACCGCAGGTTTTACACTGTTTGCTCTGTATAATAATTATCAGCGTTATTTATTTGTAAATACTTCCACACTGTGAAAACAGTCCACGCAATATTTTTTTATCCTCCTCCCAGATTTACCACGTTTCATAGACAGTAGTAAATGTTTTATGTTCCGAATAGGGCATTACACTCCTTGCTCTGAAGGAGGACTTTTTTTTTTTACTGCTTATCTCACTCATCATGAGGGACCACGTTTCATTGACGGATGACACCACGTAAGTGACCGTGAAAATGTTTGTAATATTACTCCATATTGGGAATTCCTTGCTTTTGTCGGTGGCTGAATTCACTCGTGCTGTGTTTAAAAATATTTATACCTGCCGGGCTGTATGAAATGTTTACATTGTATCTCACCTTCCTTCATGTCTCGCTAGGAACCATGTTTTAATGACAGATGGTACCGTGAAAGTAATCTAGTAATTCTATTTTTCCATAATGGAATTTACACTCTTAACTCTGTATAATGCAGATCGCAACAATATACTAGCAATATACATTATTTCTCATATCTGTGAATCAAATTCTTCGCATATGTATCTAATACAATTCTTAGCGTCGAAAAACACTCTGAATGACCTTGACAGGAGGATTTCTCTCCTAACAGCGGTCTAGTACCCTTTCTCTATCGAACTATGAACCCTTTGCTACATGTACTAGGCAATTTAATTAAATTGAATGCATAAAAGGCCCCTCAGAATTGAAAAAACCAACGAAATGGTTGGTAAAATTGCTTTGAAAAACAGTAAAATGAATGGTAGAATATTTGTAAATACGCACACATTGCAATTGTTGGTAGAAAGACACTATATGCAGTGAATTTGGAATAACAGTAAATACGCACACACTGCAGTGGATGGAAGAATATTTTCAAAATTCTTTTAAGTGGAAAGCATTCCAACATATTTTGAAGGTATTCTATCATCTCCAGTACATTTTGTTTTGATTATGCATGCTCATAGGTATCAGCTTACGTAAAGAAAACTAGCTCCAACACGAATGCGTGTTAATAGAGGACAATAGTCAAATACAATAACCTACTATAAAAAATAATACATAAGTCTCACTCGAACATACCCTCTCAACATACCTGGATTAATCCAGCGAAATGAGAAAGCTTCAGCACAACATAAAAATCCACCTAACTATGCTTTGTCATATATGTTCTGATCGGGCCTCTGTACTTATGCCGTTGTTCTCACGTAGAGCGTACAAGAAGCGACGTGTCTTTGCAAACTAAGAGCGTGAAAAAAAAATAACCATTCACTCCCGCTTCGACTCTGTTCACGTGATCTGCTGAAATGACACATCACGGAAACAAGCTGGCCAGCTTGTTGGCTACTGTCATTAAAACAAGCTGGCCAGCTTGCAGCCGTGATATGTCATTTCAGCAAATCACGTGAACACAGTCGAAGCGTGAGTGAATGGTTATTTTTTTTTTCACGCTCTTAGTTTGCAAAGACACGTCGCTTCTTCTACGCTGTACGTGAGAACAACGGCATAAGTACAGAGGCCCGATCAGAACATATATGACAAAGCATAGTTAGGTGGATTTTTATGTTGTGCTGAAGCTTTCTCATTTCACTGGATTAATCCAGGTATGTTGAGAGGGTATGTTCGAGTGAGACTTATGTATTATTTTTTATAGTAGGTTATTGTATTTGACTATTGTCCTCTATTAACACGCATTCGTGTTGGAGCTAGTTTTCTTTACGTAAGCTGATACCTATGAGCATGCATAATCAAAACAAAATGTACTGGAGATGATAGAATACCTTCAAAATATGTTGGAATGCCTTCCACTTAAAAGAATTTTGAAAATATTCTTCCATCCACTGCAGTGTGTGCGTATTTACTGTTATTCCAAATTCACTGCATATAGTGTCTTTCTACCAACAATTGCAATGTGTGCGTATTTACAAATATTCTACCATTCATTTTACTGTTTTTCAAAGCAATTTTACCAACCATTTCGTTGTTTTTTTCAATTCTGAGGGGCCTTTTATGCATTCAATTTAATTAAATTGCCTAGTACATGTAGCAAAGGGTTCATAGTTCGATAGAGAAAGGGTACTAGACCGCTGTTAGGAGAGAAATCCTCCTGTCAAGGTCATTCAGAGTGTTTTTCGACGCTAAGAATTGTATTAGATACATATGCGAAGAATTTGATTCACAGATATGAGAAATAATGTATATTGCTAGTATATTGTTGCGATCTGCATTATACAGAGTTAAGAGTGTAAATTCCATTATGGAAAAATAGAATTACTAGATTACTTTCACGGTACCATCTGTCATTAAAACATGGTTCCTAGCGAGACATGAAGGAAGGTGAGATACAATGTAAACATTTCATACAGCCCGGCAGGTATAAATATTTTTAAACACAGCACGAGTGAATTCAGCCACCGACAAAAGCAAGGAATTCCCAATATGGAGTAATATTACAAACATTTTCACGGTCACTTACGTGGTGTCATCCGTCAATGAAACGTGGTCCCTCATGATGAGTGAGATAAGCAGTAAAAAAAAAAAGTCCTCCTTCAGAGCAAGGAGTGTAATGCCCTATTCGGAACATAAAACATTTACTACTGTCTATGAAACGTGGTAAATCTGGGAGGAGGATAAAAAAATATTGCGTGGACTGTTTTCACAGTGTGGAAGTATTTACAAATAAATAACGCTGATAATTATTATACAGAGCAAACAGTGTAAAACCTGCGGTATAATATTTTCATTACTGCTACATTTAATTCTCAGATTATTGGCAACCGTCAATAAAACGTGGTCCGCAGGAGGGTATGTGATGAAGATAAAAAATTACTCCTAATGAAATATACAGAAGGAATAAGTGAATTTGAAAAAAATGTTTATTTTATGTTGCGTAAATGGTAGGACTGTTCTCAGATTGTTGAAATAATGCTTATGATACCGACGACTCTAAATAAATCGTGGTTCTGGGAAAATGCAGAATGATAGGGAAAACATCAGCCACCCGCAGAATATGGGCTCGATAAATGGGACTTTTTGAAAACAGTTAATTTTTCAAGCAATGATTACTGTGATGTCTTCCTATGAAAGGTGTTGAGAATAAAAATGTGAGAGAAAGATATAAATTTATTACTTCGTCTGTTGATGCAAAATGGGAAAAGTATATCCATATACGCTGATAATAATTATTAAGAGTAAGGACTCCCCCCACACTTTACACAGGACTATGTTAAAAACCGTTTACGATGTTTTTTTTTTTGAAATGGTTTAGTATGAAAGTTAATGATTTTCAGGAGGAAATAAAAAAAAAACGATAGTGGCACCTTTTGATTCAAAGGACTATTTACTCAAACTCTTGCATTAAATGAAGAAAATAATTAATCAGTAGCAAATAGCGTTCATCCGAGTTCAATCTCCACTCACCCTCTAGCAATGAATCGATAAGACCACTGGCATGAGTATGCAAGATTAAAATATGTAGATATTTAAAAAATACGAATTATTATACAGAGATGTGTGATTCCTCCGTTTGGAATAATATTTGTTTTAAATACGTATGACCTTTAAGTTTGTAAAAACATCCGACAGTAAAACGTGTTCCTCTGTAGGTGTGAGGTACCGAACGTTTGTTGCGAAATGCACGCTGCAGGACTTAGAATTATATGAATACGGGACTTTGTAATTATTTGGAGGATTGCATCAGGCGTTCTGAGAAGGGTGGCCACCGAACGTTTGGTTGGACTTAAATATTTTGAGGGTGGAAATTACGAGGTTAGCCGTGCGATGGGGATGGAACTTTTTATAAGTGTTTAATAAAGAGATTGCATATTAATAAAGGGGGTATCAGTTATGGATAAATGTTTAATTAATAAGGAATAAATACATGAAGTATACAACTACCACATTAAAGTATAGAAATATAGTGGGGTTGATTTACGAGGATAATCACGAATTAAAAATAAAAATAAAAATACGCTGGTTATAAAAATGAAATGAAAAAAAAAAACACGTTAATAAAAATAAAAAAAAGTTAATAAAAGTACATCAATATAAAACTCGTGAAGGAAATAGAACCAACCGAGATTGTTTAATAAAGAACGCTTATCCCCACTTCAGACACATCTGAGCAATCCGAGTAAGTAGCAAGCTGTAGCTGCGTGCGTTAGCGCGCAGATTAAGCTTCTGATCCGTAAGATAACGCGTTCAAAGCTCGCCAGGAAAAGAGTTTTTTTTTTAATATGGGTACGTTCGTTAAACACTGGATGACTCCATAATTACGATGGAGAATTCTGAGACCATGAGAGTTGTTAACTACGAGATGAGTCACACGGCCTGTGTGACGTCAGGATTCAAAATGGCGGCTCTGAACTTAGAAAAAATTCGGATAAGGGTAGATACCAAGATAGTTTTCTCTGTAAATTATGACCGAGTTGTTATCCAGTACCATCTGTTATATATTATTACCTCCAATTTAACTGAATAATATAATTTCGGATTAATATACTATCCCGCAGAAATCGATTTAAAAGACTGTCCTGCAGAAAAAGGAAAAATACTATTGGTAAAAAAAATAATTAAAAGAAAAAAAAAGAAAATCTCTGATTTAAAAATAAATTATTTGAAATTAAGTCTCAGAACGCCTGATGCAATCCTCCAAATAATTACAAAGTCCCGTATTCATATAATTCTAAGTCCTGCAACGTGCATTTCGCAACAAATGTTCGGTACCTCACACCTACAGAGGAACACGTTTTACTGTCGGATGTTTTTACAAACTTAAAGGTCATACGTATTTAAAACAAATATTATTCCAAACGGAGGAATCACACATCTCTGTATAATAATTCGTATTTTTTAAATATCTACCTATTTTAATCTTGCATACTCATGCCAGTGGTCTTATTGATTCATTGCTAGAGGGTGAGTGGAGATTGAACTCGGATGAACGCTATTTGCTATTTGCAACTTCATTTAATGCAAGAGTTTGAGTAAATAGTCCTTTGAACCAAATGGTGCCACTATCGTTTTTTTTTTATTTCCTCCTGAAAATCATTAACTTTCATACTAAACCATTTCAAAAAAAAAACATCGTAAACGGTTTTTAACATAGTCCTGTGTAAAGTGTGGGGGGGAGTCCTTACTCTTAATAATTATTATCAGCATATATGGATATACTTTTCCCATTTTGCATCAACAGACGAAGCAATAAATTTATATCTTTCTCTCACATTTTTATTCTCAACAGCTTTCATAGGAAGACATCACAGTAATCATTGCTTGAAAAAATAACTGTTTTCAAAAAGTCCCATTTATCGAGCCCATATTCTGCGGGTGGCTGATGTTTTCCCTATCATTTTGCATTTTCCCAGAACCACGATTTATTTAGAGTCGTCGGTATCATAAGCATTATTTCAACAATCTGAGAACAGTCCTACCATTTACGCAATATTAAAATAAACATTTTTTTCAAATTCACTTATTCCCTCTGTATATTTCATTAGGAGTAATTTTTTATCTTCATCACATACCCTCCTGCGGACCACGTTTTATTGACGGTTGCCAATAATCTGAGAATTAAATGTAGCAGTAATGAAAATATTATACCACAGGTTTTACACTGTTTGCTCTGTATAATAATTATCAGCGTTGTTTATTTGGAATTACTTCCCCACTCTGTGAAAACAGTCCACGCAATATATTTTTATCCTCCTCCCAGATTTACCACGTTTCATAGACAGTAATAAATGTTTTATGTTCCGAATAGGGCATTACACTCCTTGTTCTGAAGGAGGACTTTTTTTTTTTACTGCTTATCTCACTCATCATGAGGGACCACGTTTCATTGATGGATGACACCAGGTAGGTGACCGTGAAAATGTTTGTAATATTACTCCATATTGGGAATTCCTTGCTTTTGTCGGTGGCTGAATTCACTCGTGCTGTGTTTAAAAATATTTATACCTGCCGGGCTGTATGAAATGTTTACATTGTATCTCACACTTCCTTCATGTCTCGCTAGGAACCATGTTTTAATAACAGATGGTACCGTGAAAGTAACCTAGTAATTCTATTTTTCCATAATGGAATTTACACTCTTAACTCTGTATAATGCAGATCGCAACAATATACTAGCAATATACATTATTTCTCAGATCTGTGAATCACATTCTTCGCATATCTGTCTAATACAATTCTTAGCGTCGAAAAACACTCTGAATGACCTTGACAGGAGGATTTCTCTCCTAACAGCGGTCTAGTACCCTTTCTCTATCGAACTATGAACCCTTTGCTACATGTACTAGGCAATTTAATTAAATTGAATGCATAAAAGGCCCCTCAGAATTGAAAAAAACAACGAAATGGTTGTTAAAATTGCTTTGAAAAACAGTAAAATGAATGGTAGAATATTTGTAAATACGCACACATTGCAATTGTTGGTAGAAAGACACTATATGCAGTGAATTTGGAATAATAGTAAATACGCACACACTGCAGTGGATGGAAGAATATTTTCAAAATTCTTTTAAGTGGAAGGCATTCCAACATATTTTGAAGGTATTCTATCATCCCCAGTACATTTTGTTTGATTATGCATGCTCATAGGTATCAGCTTACGTAAAGAAAACTAGCTCCAACACCCAACACGAATGCGTGTTAATAGAGGACAATAGTCAAATACAATAACCTACTATAAAAATAATACATAAGTCTCACTCGAACATACCCTCTCAACATACCTGGATTAATCCAGCGAAATGAGAAAGCTTCAACACAACATAAAAATCCACCTAACTATGCTTTGACATATATGTTCTGAACGGGCCTCTGTACTTATGCCGTTGTTCTCACGTAGAGCGTACAAGAAGCGACGTGTCTTTGCAAACTAAGAGCATCAAAAAAAAAATAACCATTCACTCCCGCTTCAACTCTGTTCACGTGATCTGCTGAAATGACACATCACGGAAACAAGCTGGCCAGCTTGTTGGCTACTGTCATTAAAACAAGCTGGCCAGCTTGCAGCCGTGATGTGTCATTTCAGCAAATCACGTGAACACAGTCGAAGCGGGAGTGAATGGTTATTTTTTTTTTGACGCTCTTAGTTTGCAAAGACACGTCGCTTCTTGTACGCTCTACGTGAGAACAACGGCATAAGTACAGAGGCCCGTTCAGAACATATATGTCAAAGCATAGTTAGGTGGATTTTTATGTTGTGCTGAAGCTTTCTCATTTCGCTGGATTAATCCAGGTATGTTGAGAGGGTATGTTCGAGTGAGACTTATGTATTATTTTTATAGTAGGTTATTGTATTTGACTATTGTCCTCTATTAACACGCATTCGTGTTGGAGCTAGTTTTTCTTTACGTAAGCTGATACCTATGAGCATGCATAATCAAACAAAATGTACTGGGGATGATAGAATACCTTCAAAATATGTTGGAATGCCTTCCACTTAAAAGAATTTTGAAAATATTCTTCCATCCACTGCAGTGTGTGCGTATTTACTATTATTCCAAATTCACTGCATATAGTGTCTTTCTACCAACAATTGCAATGTGTGCGTATTTACAAATATTCTACCATTCATTTTACTGTTTTTCAAAGCAATTTTACCAACCATTTCGTTGTTTTTTTCAATTCTGAGGGGCCTTTTATGCATTCAATTTAATTAAATTGCCTAGTACATGTAGCAAAGGGTTCATAGTTCGATAGAGAAAGGGTACTAGACCGCTGTTAGGAGAGAAATCCTCCTGTCAAGGTCATTCAGAGTGTTTTTCGACGCTAAGAATTGTATTAGACAGATATGCGAAGAATGTGATTCACAGATCTGAGAAATAATGTATATTGCTAGTATATTGTTGCGATCTGCATTATACAGAGTTAAGAGTGTAAATTCCATTATGGAAAAATAGAATTACTAGGTTACTTTCACGCTACCATCTGTTATTAAAACATGGTTCCTAGCGAGACATGAAGGAAGTGTGAGATACAATGTAAACATTTCATACAGCCCGGCAGGTATAAATATTTTTAAACACAGCACGAGTGAATTCAGCCACCGACAAAAGCAAGGAATTCCCAATATGGAGTAATATTACAAACATTTTCACGGTCACCTACCTGGTGTCATCCATCAATGAAACGTGGTCCCTCATGATGAGTGAGATAAGCAGTAAAAAAAAAAAGTCCTCCTTCAGAACAAGGAGTGTAATGCCCTATTCGGAACATAAAACATTTATTACTGTCTATGAAACGTGGTAAATCTGGGAGGAGGATAAAAATATATTGCGTGGACTGTTTTCACAGAGTGGGGAAGTAATTCCAAATAAACAACGCTGATAATTATTATACAGAGCAAACAGTGTAAAACCTGTGGTATAATATTTTCATTACTGCTACATTTAATTCTCAGATTATTGGCAACCGTCAATAAAACGTGATCCGCAGGAGGGTATGTGATGAAGATAAAAAATTACTCCTAATGAAATATACAGAGGGAATAAGTGAATTTGAAAAAAATGTTTATTTTATGTTGCGTAAATGGTAGGACTGTTCTCAGATTGTTGAAATAATGCTTATGATACCGACGACTCTAAATAAATCGTGGTTCTGGGAAAATGCAAAATGATAGGGAAAATATCAGCCACCCGCAGAATATGGGCTCGATAAATGGGACTTTTTGAAAACAGTTATTTTTTCAAGCAATGATTACTGTGATGTCTTCCTATGAAAGCTGTTGAGAATAAAAATGTGAGAGAAAGATATAAATTTATTGCTTCGTCTGTTGATGCAAAATGGGAAAAGTATATCCATATATGCTGATAATAATTATTAAGAGTAAGGACTCCCCCCACACTTTACACAGGACTATGTTAAAAACCGTTTACGATGTTTTTTTTTTGAAATGGTTTAGTATAAAAGTTAATGATTTTCAGGAGGAAATAAAAAAAAAACGATAGTGGCACCATTTGGTTCAAAGGACTATTTACTCAAACTCTTGCATTAAATGAAGTTGCAAATAGCAAATAGCGTTCATCCGAGTTCAATCTCCACTCACCCTCTAGCAATGAATCAATAAGACCACTGGCATGAGTATGCAAGATTAAAATATGTAGATATTTAAAAAATACGAATTATTATACAGAGATGTGTGATTCCTCCGTTTGGAATAATATTTGTTTTAAATACGTATGACCTTTAAGCTTGTAAAAACATCCGACAGTAAAACGTGTTCCTCTGTAGGTGTGAGGTACCGAACATTTGTTGCGAAATGCACGTTGCAGGACTTAGAATTATATGAATACGGGACTTTGTAATTATTTGGAGGATTGCATCAGGCGTTCTGAGAAGGGTTGCCACCGAACGTTTGGTTGGACTTAAATATTTTGAGGGTGGAAATTACGAGGTTAGCCGTGCGATGGGGATGGAACTTTTTATAAGTGTTTAATAAAGAGATTGCATATTAATAAAGGGGTATCAGTTATGGATAAATGTTTAATTAATAAGGAATAAATGCATGAAATATACAACTACCACATTAAAGTATAGAAATATAGTGGGGTTGATTTACGAGGATAATCACGAATTAAAAATAAAAATAAAAATACGCTGGTTATAAAAATGAAATGAAAAAAAAAACACGTTAATAAAAATAAAAAAAAGTTAATAAAAGTACATTAATATAAAACTCGTGAAGGAAATAGAACCAACCGAGATTGTTTAATAAAGAACGCTTATCCCCACTTCAGACACATATAAGCAATCCGAGTAAGTAGTAAGCTGTAGCTGGGTGCGTTAGCGCGCAGATTAAGCTTCTGATCCATAAGATAACACTGGATGACTCCATAATTACGATGGAGAATTCTGAGACCATGAGAGTTGTTAACTACGAGATGAGTCACACGGCCTGCGTGACGTCAGGATTCAAAATGGCGGCTCTGAACTTAGAAAAAATTCGGATGAGGGTAGAAACCAAGATAGTTTTCTCTGGAAATTATGACCGAGTTGTTATCCAGTACCATCTGTTATATATTATTACCTCCAATTTAACTGAATAATATAATTTCGGATTAATATACTATCCCGCAGAAATCTATTTAAAAGACTGTCCTGCAGAAAAAGAAAAAGTACTATTGGGTAAAAAAAATAATTAAAAGAAAAAAAAAGAAAATCTCTGATTTAAAAATAAATTATTTGAAATTAAGAAAATTATTGAGGGGAAATATTGACTTGTATGTGTGGAGGAAAGACCCGCCTCCGCTTTAGAACACAGGGAGGCGGACTCATAGGATTAACATTATTCCGCCTCTGAGTTAGAACCGGGAGGCGGATCCCATAGGATTAACATGGATCCGCCTCTGAGTTAGAACCCCCACTTTCCCCCTACTCACGCTACTACAATAACACAGTAAAAATAGCAATAATAACAACAACACAGTAATAATAATAACAACAACAACAAAATGGAGTAGTAGTAGCCCAATCAGATATTAATCGATATTTTTTAAATGATTAACATCTACAGGTAATGGACAAATACCGAAGACCAACGTAAAATCATTAACATCGTGTTGCACTAACACTTGTTTTCTGTACAGCCTGTATACGTAGTTGCACAGAGTTTACCAGCTTCTGAAAATCAGCAGGAGGGATACAACACCGTTCGTCAATTTTCCTTTCTGAAAAAATATTTTTTTCATTTCGAAATGTTTCAAGTATATGATATTCTTCAAGAACTCTTAATTGCTATTATGCAAAATCTACTAAACTCTACAAAAACAAAGTAGAAAAAAACTTTTTTTGCAACATTTGAAATAAATTCTTAGTACAATAACTCAAAATTGATATCAACGAAAATAAGAAAGCTAAAATGTTGTTGTTTTCCCTTTTAAATTGAAAAACATTGACAATACACCACAACAGTGAACATTGTATTAAAACGTGTTTCCAGTTTCTCAAAATGAATGAAATTAAACGAAAATATATATCCTTCGAAGGAAAATATTTTGCCGGACGTAATACGCATCAGAAACGTCTAATTCCTGAAAGGTTTTCTTGGAAACGGGTATATTTACTGATCATTGTTTCTTCTTGCATGCAGAATACTTCCAAATAAATAGTTCCTAGTTGGTTTCTTCTTAGATAGTTCACTTCCTCTTATATGCAACAGCATGCTTGGTAATAATGTGGACAAAGTTATTAATATCTAAGATTAGATTAACATTCTTCACTTTAAAACCAAATCCAATTAATCAGAACGATTGGCTAGTACACTCAAGTTTTCCTTTTTGACAGAGAAAATTAGTATTTCATTCATAAATATTTCCAATGAGATTCTAAGCTTAAGAAAATAAAACCAATCCCTCATTCAACCAAACCGCACAATTCCAAATATGTCTCTTCCGAACAGGAGGTTGCAATCAAAACAAGAGAATGCTTCCATAAGTGGTAAAAGTTAATTGGTTCAAATAATTCATTCCATTTGAATATTCGTCACATTATATCATTTGTTAAGGAAAAACCTGTCACAAATTAATCTTTTATTACTCACTTGTTTCATTAACAAAAGAATACTGATAAAGATAAGAAAATATTACGATCGTTACTAAATGGTTAGCTAACCATTAAGTACCCATCGTAACACCGTCTTATCTTCATAACGCATATCTGCATTCAAGTACAAGATACGAGATTAAAAAAAAATCTGTTGTGGAATGATCCAACCCGTTTCCTCGAACGCATGGAACTTCATGTCCATCATAAAGAACCTATTAACTAATTTTGAACAGCTCGCATTTGGATAAAATTGGCATTTTCTTGCGACTAATATTCCCCATGAGAGGCCATTTTTGTATCCAAGTATATTGGAATACACACCACGCCTTTTAGCCCACAGTTTAATACACCTCACGGACAATTTAAAGTCTTCTTTGTTGGTAAAAATTGAAACAGCTCTTTCATAATGTCAGAACGTTTTACCTGCTGATACATTTGATAACCAGGATTCTGACTAAATTATAAACTCTAAACTCTAGCATCACGAACTTTGTTAAAGTTTTGAACACCTAAACGGACGTAGACCATATCTACCTCGACACCAGAAAATATAGTTTTTCACAACTTTAGCTTATGCATGTTCGATGATACGTAGGATTTGCACTTCAGGCTATTTCTTTCAGAAGCTGAACAAATGTATGAAAAGTTCTTTCTCATTTCGAGATTATAATACACTGAAAGTCAATGTCAGGTGATCTAGAGTTTACGAACAATTGGTGAGACCCAATATAAACATTTTCTCGTGTACTTTTCCGCTAAATGTTGAGGAAGTGCTGTCTGCTTATTTATCTCTTTTGTCCCTGTGTTTAGTGGATTCGTAAAAAGAGGAATTCTTTCAAGGCATCATGTAACGGTTCAGTCAATAGGAGGTCTCTGTCTGTAGGGGACAGGGTGTCTCAGTCGGTCGCGCACTACGCTCGTAATCTGCAGTTCTCTGGTTGGGGTCCCAGCTGGGCCAACATTAAGAGTTATGTACGCAAATCTCCTTGCCTCAGTTATTACATGGCACAGATGAACTTGGAAAGGCCGCCGTCCACCGGATGGGTCGTTAAGCCGTAGTCCGCACGTGTGGGAGAGCCATACCCTGTACACGTTAACGAAAATGCTGGATGGCATTGACGGGAAGCTACCATCTGTCTCCCAAAGCTGTTCCAGTGGGTCCCCTTCCCCCACCTTCTCTGAGATTTTGAGATCCTTATGGCTGGCCATTTTCTCTATTGTGTGCAAAAAAAGTGCCGTTCAGAGGTAAAGCGATCCAACTACTACAACAACGTAATAATAATAATAACTACAACAAAATGGTAGTAATAATAGTAACAGCACTATCAGATGCTTTTCGATTTTTTTTAGATTATTAACATCTACAGGTAATGGGGGAAAAAACGAAAGGGCAACGTAAAATCATTAACATCGTGTTGGACTAACACTTGTTTCCAGTACAGCCTGTATTCGTAGCTCCATAGAGTCTACGAGTGTCTGAAAATCAGCAGGAAGGATACAACACCAAAAAAGAAACATGATAAAATCCCGCTTGTTCAATGGAGCTGGAAAACTGTCTGAGATGACGTTAAAGTAGTTCTCATTGATTTTCTAGATCAGGGGTGGGCAAATAGCGGCCCGCTAAGAGTTTTTTGTGGCCCGCAAAGACAGTCAGAAAAATCCGCCTTGAACCGAGATTTCCTTCCCGTGCGCGACCGAAGTTTCGTCTCGTATTTTCCACTAGGACGGCCACATCAATACGCATGCGCAGTATAGATACGATACGCAGTGCTTTTCCGGTTGATCTTGGCAACAGTAAATATATAAATTTCCAACTTTAGTGAAACCATGAACCCTCCGAAAAAACGTAAAATCGGTGATGAATGTCGTGTGTTTAATGAAGAATGGACAAACAAATATTTCTTTGGTAATACAGGGAATAAAGCAGTGTGTTTATTGTGTCATGAAACAATAACCGTATTTAAGGAGTACAATGTGAAACGACATTACGAAACAAAACATAGCGAATTTGGCTGCAAACTTTCCAAGGAAGAACGCAAAATAAAAGCTGCGGAGTGTGTGAAAAGGCTGAAGAAGCAACACACATTATTTACAAAGCAATCAACACTTCAAAATAGCGCTACAGAAGCAAGTTTTATGGTAGCCTACAACCTTGCTAAACACAACAAGCCTTTTTCGGATGGCGAGTTTATTAAGCAGTGTATGGTAGAGTGTGCAAGCGTATTGTGTCCTGATGTTAGAAGCAAATTTGAAAGCATTTCATTGTCAAGAAGGACTATACTGTAGTGCGGTGCATTGACTCAATTAGTGACGAACTCACAGAACAGCTGAAGACTGCGAGCAAAGATTTTGTTTGGTTTTCTTTTGCACTGGATGAGAGCACAGATAACGAAGACACTGCACAATTACTCATCTTTATCCGTGGAATTAATGAAAATTTCGTTATCACAGAGGAATTACTTGGCCTAGAATCAATGAAAGATAGAATCACTGGTCAGGACTTGCTTGAGTGAGCTGTGAATTGTGTGGAGAAAAGTGGCTTGTCCTGGAACAAAATGGCAAGCATTACAACAGATGGGACCAGAGCTTTCAGTGGAAAAAATGTAGGTATGGTTAAGCTTTTAAAAAACAAGTTACAAGCACAAGACACAGACAGTGATATCTTGTCTTTTCATTGCATTTTGCATCAGGAGAGCCTTTGTAAAGCTGCACTGGACTTAAAGCATGTGGTAGATCCTATTGTTAGTGTGGTGAACACAATCAGAGCAAGGGCACTCCACCATCGACAGTTCCAATCTTTTCTTGAGGATGTGGAGGCAGAGTATGAAGACGTAATTTACCACAACAGTGTGAGGTGGTTGAGCCTGGGCAAAGTGATAAAAAGAGTCTGGGCATTGCAGAATGAAATCCTCTTATTTCTGGACACGAAGCAGATATCTCATGATTTTGTTACAAAAATAGGATGTGAGGAGTGGAGATATGAGACGATGTTTGCAGCTGATGTATTTGAGAAATTGAATGAACTGAATGTGACATTGCATGGAAAGGGGTTGTTTGCACATGAAATGTGGAAGCATGTAAAATCATTCAAAGCAAAACTAGGTCTATTTGCAAGGCAAGCAGGTGAAGGCAATTTTTGTCATTTCCCTTTATTAGGAAAACAGAAAGTGCCTGAAAGTGTTTTTGCTAAGATAAGGGATCATCTGCAGAGTTTGGAGGACGAGGTCACAAGCAGATTTCAGGACTTTAAGAAAATTGAGCCTAAATTCAATTTGCTCTCTTATCCCATCACTGCTGATATTGACACAGCACCTGAGGAGCTGCAGCTTGAACTTATTGACATGCAGTCAGCTCACACTGTGAAAGAAATGTTTAATGCTGTAACATTAGTTAACTTTTACAAATCTTTGTCTGCTGAAAAATTTCCATGTATGAAGAAATTTGCTGGAAAAATGTTCTCTATATTTGGGTCTACATATATTTGTGAGCAAGTTTTTCTTGCTTGAAGATCATCAAGAGTAAATATAGATGCTCTTTGACAGACATTAACTTGGAGGCAATGATGAGAATCTCAACAAGCAATCTCATTCCTGATTTCAAAAAAATTGTAGAAAAGTGTGATAGGGTACATTTGTCTCATTAAACTGATTCTAAAATTAAATGTGCTTGCATCTACCGATTATATGAAATTAGCACAATAAATAAATTGAATAAAACTGCCACTATTTTATTTAATTTATATTTATTGATTTTTATGGTACAATTTATACCTTTTCTGAAATGCAAAGTTAACTAATGCAATGCAATCATTTTAAAAAGTGCGGCCCTCCGCTAACCTCCGCTTCCACAAAGTGGCCCCCCGAGCCAAAACAATTGCCCACCCCTGCCCTAGAGGTATGACCCCGCTTACTGCTGCAGTACCCTGCAGGTTAGGATGGATTACAGAGAATGGTAATATGCATGCTGCTGACCACTGCAAAGCACAGATATTCGCTCCATGCACAGTCCAGCCAAGTCGCACCTCCATTGTTTCCCGCAGCTGAAGGTCACATTCTCATCAACTGGTTGCGTTCTAGTGACAATCTGAAGGATAGTTTCTAGAGATAAGATGCAGTCAGTGAAATGGCTTTTCGACTCTAAAATTTTTCACTGAGAACAAATATTTGTTTCAATTCACGAAACTGAATTCGGTTTCTTAGGAAAATAATCAGTTTATGCAATAAAATGAAAATAAAAATAAATTATCTCTCAAAACATCTCCTTCTCAGAGAAGTCTGACAGGAACCTGTCAGTATAATACGCTACAGACAAAATTTGTGAGGAAGGCGAGACCGCAGCAGAAAGACACATCTATACATAGGGTACGACTTTTTTCAGGTTAAAAATAACTCCATTAGATGAATAATTATCGGGGAAAAAATCTTCTTTTTTTTCAATTTGTGTTGAAATAAAAATAATTGAAATATTCAGATATAAGGTAATAATTTTATTATTGACATACGATAACATATGCATATCCATTGTTTCTTCGGCGAGAGGGGCGGGTATGGCCTAGTCGATAGCCCGGCAGGCTCGTAATCTGCTTCAGGGCGACTGTTTGAGGGAATATTTAATTTTTAGAAAAGAATTCATAGCGGAATATTTACCGGAAGAATGGTTTGAAAAACTTTTAAAAATTGGTGGAACTGAAAAAATACAGATATAGATGCATAATTTTAATTCCCATAAAACATATAATTTCACGTAATATAATAATAAGTGGTTTGAAAACAAATTAATTCACAGAACACTTAACTTTTATAAGTTCAATCTTTATCTGATATTATTACATAATCATCCTAAAATTTCGGGTGGGGGGAGAGGGGGGGTCTTATTTTCCTAACAGCAAATTTGGGGTTGTTAGTTCCTATACTGCACGACTGGCATGTTAGGAGCTCTGCAATAAACAAATTATTAAATGAAAAATAATTGCTTTGTAACAAGATAGTAAGAAACTTAACGTCTTTTATTCTAGATCAAAGGCTCTGAAGTGAGGCTACTGATAATTGAAATAACAAAATAAATTAATGATACTTTTTATTTATGATACAAGTTCGCCATCAAAAGAACAATTTAAAATAAGCGCATTAATAAATAAAATAAAAATAAATACCTCCTCAAGCAGATGCTTGCCACAGAGGTCTGACAGGAGCCTGTTAGTTAAATTCGCCATAATAGAGGGATCTGTGAGGATGGCGGGCCCTCAGCAGATTTTTTTCCCTACTGCACGCGGTGTTCACAAATGGTCACCCTCCCAGGTACCGAACGCGCCAAAAGCTGCTTAACTTCGACGATCGGACGGTGTTTTCAGATTCAAATTTATAGCATTTGTTATTTAATTATGAAAACATTTACTTCAATCAAAGCCGTATTATTAAGTGTATTGGCCGACACAGTACGTAACTATTTGATGAGGGGATTGAATTATAGATCAGAAGAAAAAATAGAAGCTTTAGTTATCTGAATTTCTTTTTCTATTTGAGTTTACCATACAATTTTATTCTTTTTCCTCTTAATTTTGCTGCAGCTCATTTGTTGTCGCGCTGTAATGCTACAACGAGAAAATATCTCCTGTTGACTACTACACCTATCCCTCGATTTACACTGAAGATAGGTTCCGCACAAAACCGTGTAAATCGAAATCCGTGTAATCGAAATCAAAACCGTGTAAATCGAAACTGAATTATGCACATTTTAGAGTTTTTTTCGTTTTACACGGTTTTACATAGCAAAATCCAAAACCATCCTCGATTTACACGGTTTTGTGCGGAACCTATCTTCAGTGTAAATCGACGGATAGGTGTATTCTAGATGCTGAAGTGTCGGTGGTTTGACTAAGCAAATAATGATATGAGTAGTGTGGTGCCAACCTGGGGCGCCCCCACGCACTGTGCTTCCCCCTATGACGTCACCGACCGGAAATTGACCCGTGTTGCAACTGTCCACGTTGCCTTCTCAGATTGAACTTTGACCCCTATGACGTCACCGACCGGAAATTGACCCCTGTGTCGCAACTGTCCACGTTGCCTTCTCAGATTGAACTCTGACCCCTATGTCGCAATTGACCGGAAATTGACCTGTGTTGCAATCGTCCACGTTGCCTTCTCAGATTGAACTTTGACCATTATGTCTCAACCGACCATATTTTAAGCCCTCTTCATAGACCCCCTGATCGACCTATATTTTAAGCCCCCCCCCTTCTCGAATAGTCTCGATTTTCCCCTGATTAACCCATATTTTAAGCCCACCCATCTTCATAGACCCCCTGGTTGACCCACCTATATTTTTAGCCCTCCCCTCTTTAAAGCAAATCAGTTTTCTCTATACACGTTTAATCGGTCTCATCCAGAGTCCATACTATTTTTAGTAAGTCTCCTCTATTTAAAAAAAAAATTCCTTCCGACAGAGTGATTTGAACCCTCTACCTCAGTGCCGATAGCGTCATTGCTCTCGGCTATGCCTTAGTTGGTATAGTTTAGATGTGTCTCAAACGGGTATAGTCATATAAATCAGGGTATAGTCATATAAATCAGGGTATAGCCATATAAATCACGTATCTCTTTATTAAGCTTGAGTTTTATATTTCAGATATTAACCTAGGTTTTTTATTATCCTACGTTTTTTTACAACCTTCGTATTCTTTATAACTAACTTTTTTCAGCGGATTTCTTATAATGAACTCCATGACTAGAAGAAGCACAAATCTACAGTTTTTTAAAAGACTGTCCCACAGAAAATACCAATGGGCAAAAAATTAATAAAAGGAAAAAAAAACTTAAAAACTTATTCGTCATTATGTAAAAAGGGATAATATGGTGACCTATAACTTTAGTACGTCTCCTGTATTTTAAAAAAATTTGCTTCCAACGCAGTGATTTGAACCCTCTACCCCAGTGCTGACAGCGTCATCGCGTTCGGCTATGCCTTGTTACTTGATGACGTGGCTTAGATGTGTCTCAAACGGGGTATAAATCACGTATCTCTTTATTATAGCTTGAGTTTTATATTTCAGATATTAACCTAGGTTTTTTATTATCCTACGTTTTTTCACAACCTTCGTATTCTTTATAACTAGCTTTATTTCTGTGTAACCTTCGTTTATAACCTACGTATTTCTTTTAACTCCGTGACTAGAAGGACTATTCTACAGTAAGACTGTACCTCAGAAAATGTCATTGGGTAAAAAAATTTAATAAAAGGAAAAACTTATTCCTCATTATGTATGATATGGATTGACCTGTATGGGTGTCATAAAAGTCCCGCTTTAGAATACGTGTTCGGTACCGGACCACGTTTTTATTCACGGATGTCCTGTGAAATTAAAAGATATTAAACGGTGAATCAAAATGGGACCACGATTTACTGATCCTTTGACGATCCTCTTCGATAAACTCGTTAATCATCAAAAAGTCCTCCTTTCTTAAAAACCCTACATTAATTAAAACTCTTATCAAAGTCCCCCTCATTAACAGTTCCACCCCCCTTTCAAGAACTAGCCTGCAGTAACTGTTTTCCCACAGAAAATGCCATTGGGTAAAAAAATTTAATAAAAGAAAAATCTGTTTTAAAAACTTATTCGTCATTATGTGTGATATGGTGACCGTAAATTGTTCCACACCACGGATCACGTTTTACTGACGGATGGTTAAGTCCTGCGCAATTAAAAAATTTTAACTTCCACTCTCATCTGAAATTTTTCCACTAAACTTTTTTTTGAATGGCAACGAGGGTGTTGCAATTCTTTTATCCGTATTTTGCGAGTTCGACCTTTCATCATGCATTTCGCAACAAGCAGGATGTGTTCGTGACAAGGTCACTTTCTTAACGGGTGATTGCAGACAGATCTGTTGCTATCCGCTCAACAATATTTGCATCTGCTACTGATAACACGATTTCCTTCATTAACAATAGAAACTTGGTAAATAATTCCACAGCATTCATTAAGAACACAAACTGATTTCGTGCTAAAACATAGTCTTCCAGAACTGATGAGAAGAAACACACGACATTATTCAAAAGATTCGTAAGGATGAAAACTGTAAAAGGTACGAGAACTAAGGTCAAGGTATGAAAATTCATTCAAACTGACAAGCAGGGTGTGATTCTGCATAGTTCAATGAGTCCTTTAGTAGCCGTTAGGAAGGCGAGAAGTAGGAGATTTGCAGACTGAGAAAAATAACATATCGGTGGAATATGGGATGTTCGTTTCCAAAGAGAATGAATGTTTTCATTTTACATCTTCAGTACCCTCAAAAAGTTACATTTCTACGGTCTATTATTATTTTGTACCATGGAAAACCAGTTAATCAGCCAAGAAAAATCAATAGTTGATGTATATATTAATGTTTCGCTGAATTATTTATTGGAATGAATGCAGTAACATGAATATTAATGAAACAGTGCAAAACAAATTTTTTTCAGAGTTACATTTAGTACACACAATTCTTGTTAGTTTTTTTTTCTCTGCTTTACACATGGCCGTCTTGTGTTTACTTCGACTGTCAAATGATCTCCTACCCTGAGCATGCTATTAGAAGCTTCTACGGTACCAACCGGGAAAAGCACGGGATATTTTGCTACCAATGAACTAGGAATTAACTCTTTTTTTTTCCATTACCATTGGGACTATTTTCCACATATGTAAATCCTGTATTAACTGTGAATGAGCCTGTAATAAATTGAATGCCTTAACAACTACATACATTTAGAAGAAAAATATATCTAAATTCGTAAAAATGAACAACATTTCTGTCAATGTTTTTGGACACGAGAAAGAGGTGTTCCCACTCTACATCACACCATTCAGATTTAAAGCGCACGCAAATCTCCTACTGTTATCAGATGATGAAAAGCAACATTATTGTTCCATTAATAATTGATAAGAATCTATGAAATTCAAAGTTCCAAGGGAGAATGCTGTTTTCCGTATTATTGGGAACACAATTAATCTTCTTATTTTTGATCATTCCTTGCGTAATAAGATGGCTGTCCTTTAGGTTATGAAATATAACTGGAGCATTATTAGGAGCTTGAAAATTGGGATGACACGTATTATGAGCGCCTCCTCGGAGAAGTGCTAAAACTATGTGTCAGATACTATGAAATTCATTCCTGTCATGTTTACACAACTCCTGCCTTCATACCTGAAGATGACAAATATGTACCTTTTGGGAGGCATACGAGGGGGAATTTCAGTGAATTGTTTTAGCACGGCAAGCAACAAGCATTTAGAATGAAAGACCGATTGCAAGTTTGTTTAAACTAATTCTTCAGATGCACGTTTCTCCATAGATTTGTAAAACTCATTATGTATTCTTTGCTTTCTCTCACACATCTCACAAGATAATTAAAGTTCAAACACTAATACATCTTCCCTATGTGTATCTTTCTAATAAACCATACGACCAAAGTAGATAAATCGCAAGCATCATCTGCGTCAGATCTGATTCCATATATCTGCTAATTCATTACGACGAAAATCTCACAATAGTCTGAAATGGACAGTACTTTACCTACGACACAGCATGTGACTAGGTCTTTAATCAAATTACATGCATAAAGGAAAATTAGAAAAACAACGAAATGGTTGGTATTTTCAATGAGAATCACTAAAATGTAAAGGGCGTTGGAATATCTGTAAATGCATACACATTTCAGTGGATAGGTGAATATTTTCACAATTGTTTGGAAGTGGAAGACACAATAACTGTAAAACATACAGTGACGAGAGAGAAAGTATAAAAATGCAGTGGGATGGTTGTAAAAATCGCTTCAAAACAGCAAATTACAGCGCAAATACTGTAAGATAGAAAAAACGACTATTAACAAGCGCCATCTAGTGTGTAAAATAAGTGAACCTAAGGAGTAACTGATAAAAGTCACTCTTTAGCGCAAGGAGTAATACAGGAAAATCATAAAATATTAAGGTCCCACTCTAGTAAATCACGGTCCACTGCGTACACACGGATGGATGAATATCACAAAATACTTTGCATATAGAAAACATCAGTAAAGAACCACAGAAATTTGGAAATTTAAAATCTGAAAACTCGCTGTTTATAAGAAAACAACAATATTTTCAGTATTTCCATGAAAAGTTGGGTCCCAGAATTGATCCGCTAGACCTAACTTTGCATTCTCTGACTTCAACCACCGATAAAACGTAACGAAAGCTCTCTCAGCGGTTATTCCAAAGCGCTTTCACGCGCTCTTTTCAGAGTTCCTGGTCCCTCTACTGTTTCAATAAGCGCATAAGTGTGTGAAGGTGACTATTTTTCGCTGCAAACACAAGTTTTTCGACAAAGATAGGATGTTTCATTACAATCTAACACACGCATTTTCACGTCTAAGAATCGGTTTAGTTATTTTTCCCTGCATATTCTTAGAACAAGTGGTACTATGTTCGTGTGAAAGTGGTTCTGGCAAGCACACGTTTTTTGATAATGTTATGCACCCTGTTTGGAAAGAACACTGCCTATGGAGCATTACTCCTGTAAATTCCATAAGCATAATGCTTCGCGATTCTGAGGCCCCCATAACTGATAGACAATACTTTGCATTTACAGGACCTAACGCATAAAGTCTTTCACACTTCAAACTCAATCATCACATTTCAGAAAGAAAGAGGATTGAAAATGAAAGGACAAGTGATAGAGAAGCATAAGAAAAGTGCCCTACCCAGCATTCTCACATTAAAGGAAAACGTAAGCATTCATCGCCTCAAAACAATTAAGACAGAGGACGCCATGTGCCAGCTTGAAAGGCAGCAAGAAGGTTGGTAACAATGCTTTAACCATCCATTTTTAAGTATTAGGGCGTTCATGTTACAATTTCTTACAACAACGTTCATATCTAGTGAAGATGGAACAGTAAATCAGTACATCGTGGTCCCATTGTGATTCACCGTTTAATATCTTTTAATTTCACAGGACATCCGTGAATAAAAACGTGGTCCGGTACCGAACACGTATTCTAAAGCGGGACGTTTATGACACCCAATACAGGTCAATCCATATCATACATAATGAGGAATAAGTTTTTCCTTTTATTAAATTTTTTTACCCAATGACATTTTCTGAGGTACAGTCTTACTGTAGAATAGTCCTTCTAGTCACGGAGTTAAAAGAAATACGTAGGTTATAAACGAAGGTTACACAAATATAAAGCTAGTTATAAAGAATACGAAGGTTGTGAAAAAACGTAGGATAATAAAAGACCTAGGTTAATATCTGAAATATAAAACTCAAGCTATAATAAAGAGATACGTGATTTATACCCCCGTTTGAGTCTTTTAAAACTGTAGATTTGCCACGTCATCAAGTAACAAGGCATAGCCGAGCGCGATGACGCTATCAGCATTGGGGTAGAGGGTTCAAATCACTGCGTTGGAAGCAAATTTTTTTAAAATACAGGAGACGTACTAAAGTTATAGGTCACCATATTATCCCTTTTTACATAATGACGAATAAGTTTTTAAGTTTTTTTTTCCTTTTATTAATTTTTTGCCCATTGGTATTTTCTGTGGGACAGTCTTTTAAAACTGTAGATTTGTCCTTCTTCTAGTCATGGAGTTCATTATAAGAAATACGCTGAAAAAAGTTAGTAATAAAGAATACGAAGGTTGTAAAAAAACGTAGGATAATAAAAAACCTAGGTTAATATCTGAAATATAAAACTCAAGCTTAATAAAGAGATACGTGATTTATATGGCTATACCCTGATTTATACGGCTATACCCGTTTGAGACACATCTAAACCACACCATCAAGTAACAAGGCATAGCCGAGAGCAATGACGCTATCGGCACTGAGGTAGAGGGTTCAAATCACGATGTCGGAAGGAATTTTTTTTAAATACAGGAGACGTACTAAAAATAGTATGGACGCTGGATGAGACCGATTAAACGTGTATAGAGAAACTGATTTGCTTTAAAGAGGGGAGTGCTTAAAATATAGGTGGGTCAACCAGGGGGTCTATGAAGATGGGTGGGCTTAAAATATGGGTTAATCAGAGGAAAATCGAGACTATTCGAGAAGGGGAGCTTAAAATATAGGTCGACCAGGGGGTCTATGAAGAGGGCTTAAAATATGGTCGGTTGAGACATAATATTCAAAGTTCAATCTGAGAAGGCAACGTGGACGATTGCAACACAGGTCAATTTCCGGTCGATTGCGACATAGGGGTCAGAGTTCAATCTGAGAAGGCAACGTGGACAGTTGCGACACAGGGGTCAATTTCCGGTCTGTGACGTCATAGGGGTCAAAGTTCAATCTGAGAAAGCAACGTGGACAGTTGTAACACGGGTCAATTTCCGGTCGATTGCGACATAGGAGTCAAAGTTCAATCTGAGAAGGCAACGTGGACGATTGCAACACGGGGCAATTTCCGGTCGGTGACGTCATAGGGGGGGAAAGCACAGTGCTTGGTGGTGCCCCAGGTTGGCACTACACTACTGATGTGGTTAGCAGATGGAGACATCAACAACTTTTGACTAGTTTCTTGTGTAACGAGAGAGACAGGACGTACCCAGGGGGCCCGGAATATTGTATTGTTTTGTGCGCACAAATTTGTATTGTTATCCACCCATTCTGTTTTCCATGGTCCCTGGTCTTAGGTTGGTACACGCTGACTCTCCCCCCCCCACACACACATTCTGCCATGGTTACCGGCTTTAGGCATGGGCCATGCTCTTATCCTTTTCCATCCTCTCTGCTTGTTTTAGTCATTTGCTTAATTGAATCACTTATTGAATTACTTTCCAATGTAATTCATAAGTAATGATACACAATTTCATTCTTTTCACCCTCCCAAGTTCAGGCTGTGTGGTACAGATCAACTCTCTCTCTCCACTTATATTTATCTTTGCAATCTTGGTCTTGTCTTATTCATATCTCAGACTTCTCTACCTGCTTTGAAATCCAAAACATTTGTATTTGGAACTAAAAATAGATAGAGTTACATTTGGAACACTAAGAGTAGATTAAAAAAAACTAAAAAAATTTATTAATATTTATTAGCATGTTTGTCTACTGATCAAAGAGACCTGGGTTTAGAGCCCCGGATAAGGCATGGATGTTTGTGTTGTTCTTCTGCTGAGGACCAGCCATCCTCACAAATCCCTTCTACTATGGCGTATTAAATTGAAAGATTCCTGTCAGACTTCTGTGACAAGCAGCTGTTTGACGAGGGTATATATATAATATCTACCCTGCCCTCGTGGAGAAAATATGACACTGAGGGGATTGGGAAGGCCGACGTCAGTTAAATGGGAAGTAAAATTTTAGCCTTGTGTGCAGGATAACTATAGCCTGTGCCATTAAAACAGTAAGATTGAGGCAGGCTTCCATCTTTCTCCTAACAGCTGTACAGTGGGTCTTTGCTGTAACCAGGACATTTAGCCCATCGTGCAGAAAACAGCCGCTCAGACGAAATGTGTTAACTCAAGCATCATTCCATCCTCCTCACCCCAATAGACACGAGCAACCCCGGATCTGAAAAAAAAGAGGGAAACAAGAAACACAATCGAGCCGAAAAAACGTAAGGGGGGCGGGGAGGGGGCAAGAGGCTGTATTTCCAATGCAATATATCATTTTCCCCTCGTTTTATAATTTTTTTTATATTTCTTGAAAAATCCATGAAACAAAATAAGTTTAGTAATATTTATTTCTATTACCCTTACTAGGACTCTGAACAGGAATAGGAGATGCCCCCCCCCCTCCCTAGATCTTGTCCTTGGACTCGAGTATGTAACCCTCCACCCATAAGACTTTTTTAGTCACATTACTGATGATCTGAAATGTAAAATAGAACAGACTACTTTTAATTTAATCATTTGCCGAATTGAATCACTTACTCAATTACTTAACAATGTATTCTATAAAACTTAGATACAAAATTTTATTCTTTTCACCCTCCAAAGTTTAAGTTGTGTGGTCCCAGTCAGCTCTCTCTATCCACTTATTTTTATCTTTGCAATCTTGCTCTTGAAGTCCTCTTTTCGGCATTCTTTTTTTCATACCATTTTTCCATCTCTTTCACCGTCTTCTTCCAGCGGGTTCTCATTTCCATATTAAATTTAGTCATCTTCCTTTATCCATCATATTCATAAGTCTTTCTCATTTTGATAATATTTTTTACACCTCCAATATTTTTATGTAATCTCTGATTGCTTTAGTTTCTTTATTTCTCATTTTATCTAGTCTTTGCTTCCTCGGATATCTTTTGCAATATCCACTTCAATTACTTTTATCTCAGATGCAAACCTTTCTCACAAAATCATTTTTGATTCTTATGTTAGAGTACTCTCTACAATTGTATTAAAATCTATTCTTTAAAAATCAATTCAGCACTCGTACTGCTTTCTATTTTTGGTCCTCTTATTTTAATAATCTTTCTTTAATTTTTTTTCATCATACATTCCACTGTTAATAACAGCTTTCTCTTTGTTGGGTGTTAAAAAACCGACATCAGAATCCAAAAAAATGGAAACATTGGAAACTTTTTTCTTTGAAAAATTTCTAATTATGATATCTATTTTATGTAAAAAGATATAATCCAAGTAATTACAATCTTATGCCAGTTTTTAAGTAGAAAAACAAATTTAAATAGCTTTTAAGTTGTTATTAAAAAATAATAATGAAAAAACTTTTCAAAAATTGACACATGCATGCGTTTTAAAAACTGCTTTGGGAAAGGAATTAAGAGCAAAAGTCACAGGAGTCTGATATCTCATGTTCAATGGGTTTATGTAGCTCATGACCATATGGGTTTCGAGGTGAAGGGAGGCTCAGCTTAATGAGAGTCAATTTACGGAGTGGAGGTGAGCTCTGCCTGGCTCGGCTGCGGTTAACTCCGTTCTCCCTTCGGGTGAAGGACGGGACAGGAATCGACAAACCAGGAAGAGTCCATTTCAAAACTCGGCCGGTTTGGTATTCTGAGGTACTTCGTTTTCCAAGGCCCGTGGTAGTTAAAGGGTTAAACCAATATTGTGAGAAAAATAATATTAATGAATCCAAAAAAAACTTTTGAAGAACAAAGGTAGTTTTTCTACAACTATATAGAAAATAACGCTGTTTTTTGCAAACAACACTTCCATCGAAAGAAAATTTCCCAAATGACGAACAATATGAAAGAGCAAAAACTCCGTGGGAACACTTTTCCATAAAAACTTTCGGTGAATATCATGCATTCTCACTGATGTGTCACTGCTCGGAGATATATTTGCAAATTTCAGGACTTCATGCATGAATTATTACAAACTAGACCCTTGCCATTATTTCAGCTCTGCTGTTTTGTCATTCTCTGGCTGTTTGAAAATGACTGAGATAGTTAGAACTCACCAAAAACGACGTATTTCTTTATAGAAAGAGCACTACGAAGGAGGAATATCTCTAGGTGTCAAAAAAAGTTTGCGGAGCCAATAATCCTTTACTAGAACAATTACGACAGCAACAAACCACAAAACTACATCATGCATTTGGACTCGAATAATTTATATGGTTGGGCGATGTCTCAACCTCTCCGAACAGTAATTTCAAATGGGTAAGCGACATTGACGTCCTTAGCATTCCAGACGACAATGAAAAAGTCTATTTTTACGAAATCGATTTAGAATATCCAACACGTCTGCACGATTTGCCCTTGGCTCCCGAAAAATTAAAACTCAGTGATCGTGACGTCTCATTCTTAATACCAAATCTGTTTGATAAGCAAAATTATATAGCTCACTACCGCTTACTTAAACTCTATGTCGCATTGGGACTAAGAGTGAAAAACGTTCACAGATTATTAAAATTTGATCAAAAACCGTGGCTGAAACCTTACATAGATTTTAATGCAAAAAAAAACGAATGGACGCCATTAATAGTTTTGAGAATGTCTTTTTCAAACTGATGAATAACAAACAGTACGGTAAAACTATAGAAAATAAAAGAAAAAGAATAAATTGACGCATTGTTACTAGCGAAAAGCTAAAAGAATTAATTGCAAATCCCAGATAGATTTCGTGTTTAAAATTATCAGAAAATTTCGCATTGGTTCATATAGAAAAGAAAAATATATCAGACAAACCTTATTACGTAGGTGTGACAATGTTAGAATTGAGCAAATTACACATGTATAATTTCTTCTATAACTTTCTGAAACCAAAGTTTAATGAAGAATTAATATTTACAGACACTAATTCGTTTTGTGTCGACATTCAGACAAATAACCTATATGAAAAATTAAACTTGGACTGCTTTGATTTCTCAAATTTTCCCGAAGACCACCCATTGTTCAATTCTCAAATGAAATGGTTCCAGGAATATTTAAAGACGAATTAAAAGATTTTCCGATGAAGTTCCACTTCGTCCAAAATTACATTATGGATGGCCCGATTTCCAAGAAAGCAGCGAATGGTGTTCAAAATGAATTTACTCACGAAAATTATATGCAATGTCTCTTTCAGAAAAGAATTTTAAGTACCCAACAGAATTTCGATCTGTATAGCACGATGCGGAAATTTTTGAAATTACAAAGATTGGATTGTCACATGAATATACCAAAAGAATAACTGACACAGATGGTATTAAAACGTATGACTTTGGAAATTTTTGAATTTCAAATATGTAAGGCAAGATAGATACCATTTACCAAACATTCAAGTGAAAAGCAAATGCAAGAAAAAAAAAACTGTATAAATGTGTAAAAAAATTTAAATGACCAATTAAAACATTTTAAAAAACTACTGGATCGAGACCATTATTGACTTTCTACCAAAAAACTAAAGTTCGTATATCTCAACACTTCATTCAACCAAACACAAAGTGAAATACGAAATTAGTTTGAGTTCTGTAGCTCAATTAGACGAGTAATAAATCTTTAAATTTAGAAGGGTTCAATCCCCGTTTTTCTCGGCAAGGCAATGGGATTCAGGCCTCTCGATCAGATTAACAATACTTTTCCCCAACCCTTAAAAAATCAGAACAGACCTTATCATTCGGCAAAAGAATATTTGAAAAGAGGTTCAACCAGTAAAACCCCCCAAAAAAGGGTCGAGGCCGCTTCCGAAACATTTATCGTATACTTCTCGCCGAATGTAATCGAAATACATTAGTTTAAGACCTGTAACTCAAGTGAAAAACGAGATATGAATGGCCAATGTTAATTAGTGATCAAAAGAATTCATTGATAAACTCGGCGACTGATAAAAAAAATATATCCAACATAAAATGATTTAACAAAAAACTATCTTCATAGTGACTCCATAGATGGCAGCATTTGCTGAATGATAGAAAAAATAAAATCTCTGCTAAACATAATTCTCCCCCTCCCCATTTATTTGTGTAATTAATTGAACATATTTTTTCTCCCATATCACCAGATATAACGTAATACGTATACAATGGCTATTTGAGTTTTTCTTTCCCCTCAGGGCGATTGTAGCTCAGTGGTCAAAGGTTCTACTCCGAAAGATGTCAAAATAAAAAATTATTGGCGGCCCACAAGAAACTGGCGTCTTAGACAATATTGAGAAGCAATTGCCCTGTTATGCTTAAATTTGAAATTTTTATCCTGACTGTTTCATGAATTCACCGTAATTTTATTACTTGCAATTTTTTCGAAATTGGATTCATCTCATACCCACTCATCCTCACTAGAGCAAAGAAAATCCATACATTCACAGATATCATTTCAAAAACTATCTTTCCATCATATTTTTCTCTCTGTCCCCTCACCCCCAAAAAAACGTCATTTTAGCTGTTAATTTTGAATTGTCATATTTTTCGAACTAATTTCCCAGAACTGTTTGCCTTTGTCAACCCCTCCGATTTACCTGGCTTTTACAACCAAACAATCCAGTGAAGTGTATGATAACTGCAACACTTTCTGAACGAAACCCATCATTTCACGTCTTTTACATAGACTACCTTCTTAAAATTAGTTTAAATGCTCATCTCCCCAAAAATCTTCCATAGGTTAATAACTATACTTTAACTTTGGGCCAGAACGGTCATTCATCATACTACTAGTAAATCTCCTCCCCCAACCTTCTCTTAGCTCTCGGGTTCCTTTTGACTTGGACATATAGTCTATTGTGTGCAAAAAGGTGCCACTTGGAGATAACCCAACCCGTTTCTCCCTTTCCTTTTCTGTCTCTTCCCCTTTGCTGCTAGCATACTGAGATGTCCACTTCAACCTTTTGGGCGCCGACGGTTGCAGGCGTACTTATAAAATTTACTTATTCTATTTTTAGACAATTTAGATGGAAGTAAAGGCCATGATCCAGTACTCCAAAATGTTAACTATGATCCTTTATGGAGAGTGATCGCAGACTCAGCTCAGTACTTGATCCATTATCTTCAAGTATTTTGGCCTTTAACAATGGTTGCGGTGGTCATACCCATGCCATGCCCGGATCTGGGATTTTAGTTGGGTTGTTTTACCTCTTATCAGCACTTTTTTGCACACCATGGGCTAATTGGCCATGTCATAAGGACCCCGAAGGCTCAGAGAAGGTTGGCAGAGGGGTCCCACTGCAACAGTTCTTAGGAGACAGATGGTAGCCCGGATCTGGGAAAAAAAGGAGGGAAGAAACAATCGAACAGAAATAAAAAAAATGTAAAAGTATAGCCTTTTTCCTCCATTTTACAGGTCTTTAAGAAGTTTCTTGAAAAATACAAGAAACATAAATTTAGTAATTTTTTTGTATATATAATAACTGCATTCTTAAATGAAGAGGACATGACCAGGGATTCACCCAAACGGTACTATCATATATTAAATGCAAGTTTCTGAAGTTATTAGTTTTTAGTGATACAGAGAAAAATAAATAATTAAAAAATTTTAAAAAGTCAAACCTAAAAGATCGATGATGCAAATCAGACGCTGACTTCGTATTTATTTCAAAGGAATGTAAGGCGCAGATTTTCTTACACAAGATTACCAGTGACCCATCTTCCTTTGGAGTGAATGCAAATTCAGTGACTGATTGCATCATCGATATGTTTTAGATTTATTTTCGACTTTTCAGGGGGAGTTTTTAAATTTTTTTATATTTTAGGTCTGCAGTTTTTTCATCATTTCTCTTCTACTAACATCCAAGTCCGGCAGCTGTACATATATACTCCTATAGGTGGGCAAGGGGATGGGGATTTCAGTAACGAATAGAACAACTTATTAATACTTGTCCTATAATGCATTTAGATTTTCGTTAATGTCACTATTTGAAATGTAACAAAATTTTAGAGTACAGTGTCCTCGACTTACACGGATTTACAGATACGCGGTTGCGGTATTTCGATTTAAGACCAAACGGCATCTTATCAAATGGCACTTTGAACATAATATGTAGCTGGCTGTCCTAGTAGGGCAAACGCACAGCTGATAGTGTCATCGCTATTTTGTTTCTACCTTGAGCGCAAGTTGTCTTGATAGTGAACCTACGTAGTACTTATTGTAAACAAAATACAAACTCTAAATATGTCTGATAAACGGAAAAGTAATGAGAATGCAATATAAGCATATACATAAAACAGATGAGAATGGTTTCATTTCCAAAAGCAGAACCAGTTTAGCTTTAATTATTCTTTGAAGCGTATATGCCAAAAATGCATTGTATTTAAGTGCCATTCGACTTACGCGGTTTCCAACTTGCGCGCAAACCTCCGGAACGAATTAACCGCGTAAGTCGAGGATTGGATTGTTCTACCTCTGAGCGGCACTTTTTTGTACACCATGGACTAAATGACAAGGTCAAAAGGGCCCCCGAAGGCTCAGAGAAGGTTGGGGGGAGGGGACCCACTGGCACAGCTGTTGGGAGACATAGTAGCCTCCCGTCAAGGCCATCCAGCGTGTTCTTTAGCGTGCACAGGGTATGGCTCTCCCCACACGAGGCCACAGTTTAACGTCCCATCCGACGGACGGCAACCATTCCAAGCCCGTCGGTGACCCCTACTGACCGTGGGCACGGTGGAGAGTTTTGCAGAGATAAATCTCAACGCTGACCCAGCTGGGACTCGAACCTGGGAACTGCAGATTACGAGCCTGGAGCGCTATCGACTAAGCCATCCCCGCAAGTCGAGGGCTTATTGTAATATATAAGGAGGGAACATGGTCAAAACCTGTTCAATGTTTGGTTCTCACCTCTAAATATCGAATGCACTTTTTGTTGTTGCTAATAACTGGTTTCTTCTCAATTATCAGAGTTATTACTATTATTTTTTAAAGCAAGTTTTATTTACATACAAGTTTAAGAAAAATCTTTTAGAGCCATTCGGCTTACTATGGAATCTAATAGTTCACTACTAGAGCTCTCTACATCTTTAATTTTATATACTTTTTTAATCAACTCCTTATCACAAAAAGCAGAGAGCTGATCCAATGTCACCAAATTACCGTGCACTTCAGTTTCAATTTGTTTTTGTTTACTACCATCTTCATCATTTATAATTACAGCAATCAGGGCAGTGTCTTGATCACCAACACCAAATGTTTTCAGTGATTCTGTTATATTCCTGCTTGGCGAAAGGTTATACAAGATCTCAGAAAATATATTCCTAGTTTTCATTTGTTGATGTTTTTGGTTCTGAAAACTTTTGTGAACAGCAGCTATGATTTGAAAGGAATCTAGAACAAGTGCTGATTTAACAAGGGCAACTTCGGCTTTTCCTGCAAGAACTTTTTCTTTTACTTCTTTGGTGTTCGTAACATGTTCAAAAAGCAATATGGTCACTTTATACATTGGTGATCCTGTTACTTCTGAAGCGGTGAAAAACATTCTGCATGCACCACAGACAATTTATTGCATCTTCAAATCTTCTTTAAAACTACCTGAAAGTAAAGCATTTTTATCAATTTATTATTAAAAATATAAAAACAAAATCTTTACAGAAAAATAATTAACAATAAATTATGAGTCGATAGAAAAGTATGCTAAAAATTAAACAACAAACACACACTTCAGTTACTGTTCTTTTGGTTCATCAGGGAAAAACCATAAAAATAACAAGAATTAAATTTAGTTACATTTTCTTTCTATTTCATTACTCACAAATAAACTTCAATATTATAAATAATAAGACACTTTAAAACGCTTTTCTTCATCCCTCAATTGCTTCTTTTGTCAAATTATTAAATCCCTAGAGGGGGAAAATGAATGTTTATATGCAATATCCTCTTTTGTCTTTGGTAAGTGAGAGAAGTTAGGCATATCATTTTTAAATAACTAAGTGATAGGAATATAAAATTTATATCGGCTGGGCAGTGGAAGTACAAAATAATGAAAAGAATGGCATGCTCAAACCCAATGCAAATAGATAAATTCTGGAAAAAAAAAATAGCTCATGATAAAGGCTTTCATTATTTTACAGTCAAACAATTGAGCGATTCATCCAGAATTTGTACAAAAATGTTACGACAGACGAATGTGTTACAATGAAACCATGATAGATGATGTATCATTGACGCTCGCATATGCTTCAGCGTGACAATTACGTCATTGACTTTGAAAAATAAGAATTTAAGAGAAAACGGAGAAGTTTTTTTTAGTAGTAAAAAGAATGTATTGTGTTGTTATTGGGTAGTGTTTTAGTAATTTAGATGAGAAGATTGCTTATTTATTTTTAAAATGAATGTTATTCGAGAGACCTGGCAATCAGAAAAGTTGGTCTTAGTTCCTCTTTAAGGAGAGAACATCGTCTGATACATTGCATTATTAACGTGTGAAAAATTGTTAAGGTAACCAAGGTAACACAAAGGAATTTCAATCGAAATTTGCGTTGTTCGTTAAATGTTATGAAATAAAGGGTTCTATTTTGTACTTAGAGTAAATATTGAAAGCATTGTAGTATAAACTTTAGAATATTAGTTAAACATAACAAATCATTCTTTTTTATAACTTAACTTCATATTGAAGACAAAACTTGTGTTCGATAAGATTGTTTTATAACTTTGCAAAAAATTACTTCACTTATATTTATGTTTGGTAAACATACTTTTCAACTCACGCTCAGTTTTTACTATTAAAATTCACAACAATATTTTAAACTTTGTGTTTTTTTTTATTAATTACTGAGAGAAATTAGCTCTGGAGGAAAAGTATATGCTTGCCATAAAAACCTAAATAAAAATTACTCCTCAATCATCTGACTTGCCATGGTGGTCTCAGAAATGGTTCAATATAACACACTTTAAATATCTGTATATAAGATGAAATCTTGGCAGAGAAACATCCAGGTCTTAGCAAGCTTGTTAATTACACTGAAGTGCCATTGAATTAGGGATAGACCTTATCCAAATTCAGTACCGAAAGTCCCGCATTTGCGCGCAATTTTATCAAAATAATGGAATCACCTAAGACGATTAGAGTACACACAATGCGCCAAATGCATATCACAGGAATGTCACCCACGATATGAGGGGAAATATGATGTCGACTATCGTGTAGCAGTGTCACAGGTGAAACAGCTGTTGTGGTGTAATTGTCGACAATGTCAGATCTGAGTGACCTCCAAAAAGACTTGATCATTGATGCGCATCTTGCAGGAGCTCCAGAACAGCAGAAATAATAGGTGTAACATGTAGGTAATAACTATACTGTAGATTATGACTACCTATGAAAAGGGCTGGGTTAAGGGTTGTTTAAACTCTGAGCGGCACTTTTTTGCACACCATGGGCTAAATGGCCAGGTCACATGGACCCCGAAGGCTCAGAGAAGGTTGGGGGAGGGGACCCACTGGAACAGCTGTTGGGAGACAGATGGTAGCCCCCCGTCAAGGCCATCCAGCGTGTTCTTTAACGTGCACAGGGTATGTCCCGTACACGGGGCCACGGCTTAACGTCCCATCCAACGGACGGCGACCTTTCCAAGCCAATCGGTGTCCCCTACTGACAGTGGGCAGGGCGGGGGAATTTTGCGGAGATAAATCTCAACGCTGACCCAGCTGGGACTCGAACCTGGGAACTACAGATTACGAGCCTGGCGCGCTACCGACTGAGCCACCCCCACCCCTATGAAAAGGGCATTGTCTCCAAATGTGCAAATTGTGGACGCCATACAAAGTTGACAGATACGGATAGGCGAACGTTAGCATGGATTGTACAATAGAAGACAAGACCACAGCACCGCAAATAGCAGCAGAGTTGAATACCAGTCGGAATGATCCTGTTTCCGTCATAACAGTTTGTCGGGAACTTCACTGTGCCGGTATTTATGGCCATACTGCAATCCACAAACCTCCAATTATCAACATCAATGCAACATGCCAGGTGGTGCAAAGCACATAAAAACTGGGATGCTAAAGACTGTCCACGTGTCGTCTGGTGAATCGTGCTACACATTGTTTCCCACCACTGGTAGACTGTATGTCTGGTGAAAAACTGCTTAAGTGTACCACCCAGACTGTTTGTTCTGACTGTGAAGCATGGAGGTGGATCCCTGATGCTGTCGGGTGCCACATCACAGCACTCCTTAGGGTCATTACTTATTCTGCTGGGTCGTCTCACATTCATAATGTACGAATCCATTTTCGAGGACCACCTGCACCCAATGTTTCGGGCATTGTTTCCTAATGATTGTCCCTCGTTTCAAGCGGATAATACACCCGTGCATTGCGCGAAAGGTGTCAAGTTGTGGTTTGTAGAGCATGAGGTACAGAAGCTACCCTGGCCACCTCAACACATCAATATTATTGAACGTCTATGGCAATATCTGGAGCGCAAGGTCAGATCACAATTTCCAACTCCAGCATCACTGGCACATCAATAAATTTTTTCCGCAAAATATTTATTGATTTATCAATGCCAAAAGAGCAGCAGGTAACGCTGTGATTATCATCTACGTTTAAATCACTGGCACAGTTGTGCCATATTTTACAGGAAGAATGGTCCCACATTCAATTACCATATGTGCATGACTTTGTACATCTATTTCATATCGAATTGCGTGTGTTCTGAATGTCCAAGATGAGCCTACAAACAGTAAACAGTAGGTATTTCCATTATTTTGATAAACCCCTGAAGGTATTTTATAAATTTTTTAGTTTATTTTTATAAACCAAGTTGTTATAAACAATTTGTACAAAGTGTTTTTTTTTCTCGAGAAGTTCCAGAATTTCACTATAAACTTTCCAGTATCTTTTCTATCTTAAATTTTCTTTTTTAGTTTTTTTAGTGAAGGTACTGGAATGCATTCTGCAAGTTTCAGCACCCTGTTTTTATTTATTTTTTTTTTCAATACATTATCATACCCGCAAAACTACTATCTTATAATACAGGCTGTTACATAATAATGACCATAATATCTCAAGACTCGACCCAAGAAGCTGCAGTTTCAATGCGATACCACTTCACTACCAAGGCAGGATTTATCAAATACATCCTTTAAAAAAAGCTGTCAGATAGATTTCACAACGAGTTCTACCGATTGAATGACTGGTAACCTTACAAGTCTACGTAGGATGGGTCCAACATCTTCCATAAGACTCCAGGATGAAGGAAGTCATCAAGTAAAGCAACGAGGAAGGAAAAATCGAGTAATTGGTGCTGCAATGATCATGGCGAAATCTTACATTACATTTATCATGGTAATAACATTACTGTCATGGAAAAACTTGAGAAACAAATGAATGATTCCTTTTAAGCCTCAAAAATGAGACATATATGGAAATGCCAAATAAACCTCAACTTTTTTTCTACATTTAGGTAGGTAACTTTAGCGAACATCTCCAGTGATATGGAATGACCAAGAGCACCATAAACTAAAAGCAATCTGAAAAAAATATAAATAAAAATTAAAAAAAGTATCTATCTTCTTATGGGGCCCTAAAAATAGAAAAAAAAAACTGAAGCATATTGATGGTGCAATCAGTCACTGAGTTCGTATTGACTTCAAAGGTGCCGATTTATCTGCATAATAAGATTGCTGGCACCATATCTTCCTTTGAAGTGAATACGAAATAAGGGTTGGGTTGGGTTGTTTTACCTCTGAGCGGCACTTTTTTGCACACCATGGGCTAAATGGCCAGGTCACATGGACCCCGAAGGCTCAGAGAAGGTTGGGGGAGGGGACCCACTGGAACAGCTGTTGGGAGACAGATGGTAGCCTCCCGTCAAAGCCATCCAGCATGTTCTTTAACGTGCACAGGTTATGGCTCTCCCGCACACGGGGCCACGGCTTAACGTCCCATCCGACGGACGGCGGCCTTTCCAAGCCCAGCGGTGTCCCCTACTGACCGTGGGCAGGGTGGGGAAATTTTGTGGAGATAAATCTCAACGTTGACCCAGTTGGGACTCGAACCTGGGAACTACATATTACGAGCCTGGCGCGCTACCGACTGAGCCACCCCCGCCCCTACGAAATAAGTGACTGATTGCACCATCGATGTGTTTTAGGATTATTTTCTACTTTTTAGGGCACTATACGAAGATAGGCATTTTTCCAATTTTTTAATTTATATTTTTTGTTGTCACTAAAAAATACCTACCTTCAAAAACTTTGATATACGACTCGTAAACATCGATCATTTACCACCGTTTTGCATTCAGGTTTGAGGTAGACCACGACTATGGAGACATCACAAGTTTTAATTTGAGATACGACTCGTTAAATTCGACCGCCGCGAAAATCCACCCCCCACATTTCATTATGAGGAATAGGGCGGACGAAATTCCAAATAGTGTACGACCGTCATTATACGAGCTTTCATTTGACACCTAACTCGTAACTGTAGGCCCGGGTGTTCCGGTGATATGGCAGAACGACTACTTCCCATTTTTTAGGGGGAAGGTGAGCATAGGGGGTCATATTTTATATCCTATGACACTCCCCGCTCACAAGCTTTCATTTGACATATAGCTCGTTACTTTCCGCACTCACGTTCAAGAAATATAAAGGAACAATCATTTCCACATTGTCTCCCCTTTTTTAGAAGGGAAGAAACCACGGAGAGTCAATTTTTCATAGCCAAAGACATTCCAAGCGTTACAAGTTTTCATTTAACGTATATCTTGTAACTTTCAGCATTCACGTTCTGGAGATATAGCGGAACAACTGTTTCGCATTTCCCCTTTTTTAGGGGGAAAGAAAACATGGGGGGTCAATGTTTTATACTCTACGATACTCCCCCTCCTCACAAGCTTTCATTGAACACATAGCTCGCTACTTTCCGCACTCGCATTCAGGAGATATAGGGGAACAATAATTTTCACATTGTCCCCTTTTTTAGGGGGGAGGAAAGCACGAGGGTCAATTTTTCGTAGCCTACGACATTCCCCGCGTCGGTAGCTTTCATTCGACGTACAGCTTCTTACTCTCAACCCTCGCATCGGAAGATATAGTAAAACAACTTTCACATTTCCCGTTTTTTAGGGGGGAAGGAAAAAAATTGCGGTCAATTACTTATAGCCTATAACACTCCCCGCATCACAGGCTTTCATTTGGCACATAAATCATTATTTCTCCATCGCATTCGAAAGATATGATGGAACGTTTGTCAAACCGACAAATGTCAAAGCCAAAAGCAATAAGATAGGCAAAAAACATTACTGTCCGAGGCGACAGCAAATCTTGGGCCAAAGATTAACAAAACCTTCAAAAACTTGCATCAAACCATTATCATCACTGAAAGTGCATAGTTTATGTTGCATTACTACGAATTTTAATTCGTTAAAAAACCAGATTCTGCTGCATACCGTGTGGTCTGTCCATTGACCTTGCCAAGGTGAAAAGCAAATCAAATGATGCTACTACATGAGACACACGGAAATCCAAATTATTAAATTTATCGTTTTGGGTTTCTTTGCTCGTACTTCTCGTCGTTTTGTGTTGAAGACGGCTAATAAACAAAGACGAGAACACATCTCGTTCATTTGACTGCGCAAGTTGACGATTTTTTGTGGTAGCTGATTCAAAAACAAACGAACGAGAACACAAATCGCTATTTTTTTTTGTTCAATGCAAATTCTGCAATGTTTTACAGTTTGTAATCCATTGGCATACCCATAAAGTTCCATTTGGGGTGAGGGATTTGAAAGGTTGCGACTGATTTTCGGGAGCTGCTTCAGAATATATGTTTGAAGTTTACAATCAAAATTTTTTTTTATATTCAAATTAATCTATTGTGTGTGTGTAGTGCACTCCCTATGTTAGTTATGTTAGATATTCTATGTTAGTTATGTATAGATATCCCTATGTTAGATATGTTATGTATAGATATCCTATGTTATGTATAGATATCCTATATTATGTATAGATATCCTATGTTAACTATGTTAGTTATGTTACATATCCCTATGTTAGATATTCTAGCTCGCAAGGAGGATTTACAGATTACTGGGTAAATCAAAAATTCCTAAACCTAAGAGCCAGGTACGACTACCAAATTCGATGCGGTAAATCCTAGGGTCACCAAATTCGGTATACAACTTTCTCTTATCAACAATAACAAAAAAAAATCGACATCTACACATAAAAACAGGAAAAGAACTTCTAAACTGTAGGAGCTAGGATAACCAAATTCTGGGATATATAGCTTCCTCTTATATCATAATTTAAAGAAACCCAAGGCCCCAACCCTTCTTTTCTCTGGAAAACAATTGATAAGCGAAATGCGTTATCTCAAATGAAAGCTTTTGATCTGGAGAGGAAAATGGACTACCTCAAATTATGCCCTATCCTAGCCCATTTTTTATTTGGAAACAGAGGGAAATTTAGGGGGGGGGGGGGGTCACGGAGTCGATCTTAACGTGTTATACGTCAAATGAAAGTTTGCGACATAGGGAGTGCACTACACATTTAAAGTTTAATTGAGCTAGCGACATGGGCAACGACAGATATAACTGTTCCTCAGGGCCAGATTTCGACCTTCCAAGCTATCATAAGTTTAAGAGGCTCTAAGCTACAATAAGTTTGAGGCTCCAAAATTTCGAAAGTCGAAATAAGGTATACATTTTTTATTCCGCTTGAACGGAACATTAAAAAATAACTCTGAAATTGATGTGATGAAAATATTATACTAGCATTGGTATACAATATTAACTGTGTAAAGCTCAGATGAACAGTGTTTGCACAATAGATTAATTTGAATATAAAAAAAATTTTGATTGTAAACTTCAAACTTATATTTTTGAGGTCCCTCATAATCGTGAGGCCCTAAGCTGTAGCTTAGTTAACTTATGCGTGAGTCTGGCCCTGCTGTTTCTTCATAAAGATGAGGATATTTCCTCTATATCTTATTTTAGTTTGTTGGCAAAGCAAAATTCTGATTCGGATCCTTCAACACAATTATTTCGTTCATATGCTATGTATTTTTTCATCTGTCTTACCTAATCCATGCCTTTACCCTAGGCTCGAACCCAGTTCCCTTTGATAAGTAAACAAGCACACTAACCACTTGGCAAAGTTGAGACTGAAACCTGGGAGCATCAGGTTTCCAGCTTAGCACTCTACTGAGTGCCATCACCCAACCCTAAGAGCAAGTTAAATATTTGGTAGTTGAGGAAATTCCATAAACCAAAAATGATTAAAACAGTCCTCAAGACCACTGAAACTAAATAATAAGAAAACAACAAATTTTTAAAATAAGTCCATAATGCATATAGAAAATATATACACTGAGATGGCAGTTTATCAGGTACACCAACCCTCGTCACAAAAATGGTTCATTCCAACATGTAATACATCCCATGACTCCAGTATGCAGTATAAATTAGGCAGACCAGCTCTTTGAGCATCAGTTAGAGTTGGCTTGAGTATTAGAATGGCAAAACGAGTGACCTGAGTGACTTTGAAAATCGCACGATATTTGGTGCTGGTTCTAGCATCTCTCAAAGAGCTGTCCTGCACTTTTCATGCACAACCATTTCAAGGGTTTACAGAGAATGGTGCGAAAAGTCCTTTTGGCAAATGATGTTGATGAGATGAACTCTTTCATTCAAGCTGTTAGTGAGGCTAGTAGTATAGTAGGTTGGGTTGTTTTACCTCTGAGCGGCACTTTTTTGCACACCATGGGCTAAATGGCCAGGTCACATGGACCCCGAACGCTCAGAGAAGGTTGGGGGAGGGGACCCATTGGAACAGCTGTTGGGAGACAGATGGTAGCCTCCCGTCAAGGCCATCCAGTGTGTTTTTTAACGTGCACAGGTTGTCTCTCCCGCACACAGGGCCACGGCTTAACGTCCTATCCGATGAACGACGGCCTTTCCAAGCCCAGCGGTGTCCCCTACTGACTGTGGGCAGGGCAGGGAATTTTGCGGAGATAAATCTCAATGCTGACCCAGCTGGGACTCGAATCTGGAAATTACAGATTTCGAGCCTGGCACGCTACCGACTGAGCCACCCCCGCCCCTAGTATAGTAGGTTTGATGATAAACAGATAAAACTAAAGTATGAAAATTGGTCACACAGATAATGTTTCAGTTGCTTTGAATGGCTGCAGTCTTGAGCAGATAGATGCCTCGTTTATCTCGGTAGCTAGTAGCAGATACTGGTGACATGCAGCACAAGATTAACAGACTAATAGGGATAAATAAATATCTTCTCAAGCAACTACTTGCCACAGAAGTCTGGCATATACCATAGTAGGTCTTTGAGGATAGCGAGATCTCAACAGAAAAACAACACAATCATCCATGCCTTTACCCAAGGCTCGAACCCAGTTCCCTTTGATAAGTAGACAAGCACATAACCACTTGGCATAGTTCAGACTGAAACCTGGGAGCATCAGGTTTCCAGCTTAGCACTCTACTGAGTGCCATCCCCCAACCCTAAGAGCAAGTTAAATATTTGGTAGTTGAGGAAATTCCATAAACCAAAAATGATTAAAACAATCCTCAAGACCACTGAAACTAAATAAAAAAAACAACAAATTTTTTAAATAAGTCCATAATGCATATAGAAATTATATACATTGGCGTGAACTTTTAATTTTAAGTTCACGCCAGTGTATATATGCCACGGCCCAAACTGTCGTGACTTTTAAGAATCTATGGAGAGTGTGGAGAAATAAGCGTACACCTAAAGCCTAAATTTAGACTATGTAATAGTTTGGTTCTTTCTAGAGGTAGTTAGGGTAGTGAAATTTGGACTCTTTGTAAACAAGATAACAGGAAACTTGCTGCTTTTGATTCTAGATGCTTACGCAGTATCTTGGGTATTAGGTGGTTCAACTTTATAAGTAATGATGAGGTTAGGCAAAGGAGTCAGCAACCTCCTTTAAACAGTATATTGTACAGAGAGAGAGACTGTTGGTTTTGCCATATTGCCTATATGCATAATTACAGATTAGCAAATACAGTTAGAACAGTGTGCTTAAAGGCCTCACAAAAAGGGGCAGACCTAGGATGAGATGGGCAATGTCAAACAGGACCTTGTTAGAATTGTTGTTTGGTGAACAGATGTAGCTCAGGATTAATATATTTGGAGAACTAAATTGCATAATCTGGTTCTACCTAAATAGCCCATGGCTGCTTGAGGGTGATAGGTGATCCTGTGGCAAAAACAGTCTGTGGATAAGAGAGGACAAAGAAAATTGCCGAGAATCGTGCACACAAACAGATGAGCCATAGCCAGGTATATCACAGCAGAATTAAACATTAATGTGCAGGTAATCTCTGAATGCATCACTTATCTGACCATGTCGAGTGGCAATGTTGTTAGCAAAGAACATGAAAGAGGATTTCCAGTTGGTGAGGAGCATCAACACTGGACCACTGAGAATTGGAAAAGGGTAGCCTGGTTGGATGAATCATGGTTCCTTTTGCATCATGCTGATGGATTAGGATTTGGTGCAAGCAACATGAGGCCATGGAGCCATCTTATCTGGTATCAACAATACAGGCTGCTGGTGGTATGGAGAGAAATGTTTTGCGGCACACATTAAAGCCCCCTGATACTTTTTTGATTTGTGACATATAGAACAAAGAATCCTAGAAGCTACTCCTAGCTTTCACAGACCTCATACAAGGACATGCCCTACTACAGCCAAATTCACTACTGACCCCTGCCTCAGAACTAACACAGCACACAAAGTTTGCCTTGCTGGAACAATCACTAGCTGCCTAACCACTATGCCAGTTAAGGCCGAGGACATCAAAGGCCATCTGAATGCCATGACATATTTGAACATTGTTGCTGGCCAAATGCATTCCTTCATGTCTAGTTTATCCTCACTCGGACACATTGAGCATGATAATGCACCTGCGAATATTCACAAATGGTTTCAAGAACATGCCTATGAGTTTTCCTGCACTGCCCCCAGATATAAACCTCATCAAGCATCTATGGGAAAACACTACTGTTTAAATTTGGATTTTTCTTTACAATAATTTATGGAAAAGTAATATTCCAAAATATCTAATAGTTTGATATGTAACAGATTATTATTTCCTAGTGAAGCATTAGTCAAATCAAATGGTTATCACACCAACAATGGTTCCCCATCCTCTTCTTTGCCACAACTGCCATTAAGTGAAATAATCAACACTGCTTCAACCCACTGATGCAATAAATCAACTAATTTTGCTTTAGGAAGAAACAGTAATAAAAAGCAGTTTGCAGTTGTTTTTCTGGTCTCTGAACTTATATTTTTTTTCAATGAAAATAAAATGAAATCAGTTTTTTATGACTGGAAAGTTCAAGTCTTCTAGCAGTTCTGAATCTGAATTCTCTCTACCAATCTAGTGTACACAGTAAGATATAAGAATTACAGTCCAATAAAATTTAGAACAATAATTGAATTTTTATAAGGTTTACTCGATTGTTTTGAATCTTTGGATATATCATGCTTTTACATCTGTGTGCCTTTTACATTGTTGTTTTTAATGTTGGTTGATTGTTTCACCACTAAGCAACATTTTTTGCACACTATGGACCAAGTGACCAGATTACAATAAAAAAGGTCTCAGAGCTGGGTAGGATTAAATTATTTTACATCTTATCTGTACTATTTTTGCACACAATGGACTAAAATGGCAGGTAACAAGGACTCCAAGGCTCAGCTTTAGTTAAGGGAAGGAGACCCACTGGACAACTGTTAGGTGACAGATGGAAGCTTCCTGTCAAGGCATTCCAACACATTCTTTAATGTGCACAGGGAACTCTTGCACATTAAGTTATGGCTTTCCATTCAATGGACACCTTAATGAGGTGTGATATATTGAGAAGCTACAGTATTTGGAATAGAGAAAGTAATGTTCCTGTAGTCATGATACTCTTGAAATGTTTCACTGAAAAATTTGAGTTTCACCTTGAGTAGGGCATGAATACACAACCTCTTGATAACATGCCAGGTACTCTACTATTGAGCTATCATGAGCTAGCCAAAATAAGCTTACAGTCACAATTTGTTTAAAGAATATTTAACTCTTGATAGCTCAGTAATAAAGCCCAGGCAAGTTATCAGGAGGTCATGGCTTCATATCCCACTCAAGGGAAAACTCATTTTTTTAACAAAACCTTTCATTAGTATGGTATTTGGATGTTTTAAGTATTAACTTAAAAGCAGCTATAATTTATGAGATTAATCATACAGGCATTTGGGATCCTTTCCTTAAAGCAGACTATAATGAAAAATTAAAAAAAAAATACCCCCTCCAGCAGCTGCTTGCCACAGAAGTCTGACAGGAGCCTGTCAGTTTATATGCCACAGTAGGAGATCTGAGAGGATGGCAGGACCTCAGCAGAAAAACAACACTCACACATCCATGCCTAATCCGGGGCTCGAACCCAGGTCCCTTAGATCAGTAGCCAAGCGTGCTAACCACTCGGCCACGGGACACCCAAAATAAAAATTAATCATGTACTAAACTCTAAAATATTAAAAATTCAAACCTTTTAATATGCAAGCTGTACAAAAACTAAACTAGAAATCCATACAACTCTAATCCATATCTCCAAACAACTGACTAAAATAAATAGAAAATTTTTGAGCAACCTATAATCATGCTTTCAATGTTACAAATACATTATATAAAAAATATATGTATACTTTGATCCTTATGTTCAAGATGGTTAAGTACTTTTACAATACTGAGTATATAATGCCAAAAAAACACACAAAACAAAAATTAAATATTCATAGAAAAAAATATTATAACCAGGACAGATGACATTTATATATACTATACATGTTTTACTTGCATGAGTCTTATATCTCATTTTCACCACTACTAAACAGTCTTGTCAACCACTGAGAAAATTATGCTTAAAAAAATAACACATGTAAATTATAAAAGTTATTTAGAAAAACAAAAACTAATAAATTCTTAAAAAAACATTTTAGGTGTGTTTGCTGTCACATATTTTCAGCAGTTTTACTTTGAACAGTACATAAAAACAAATTGTGTACTTCACAATATTATATACAGGGTGATTCAAAACTTATCGTTCAAATTTCGTGGGGAGGTAGGGAATACGTCAGGAAACCGATTTCAAATAGGAAAGTATGTCCGCAAACGTCATCTACATGAACAAAATGGACAGGGTAAGGTGAACACAAGGAAACAGTACAGTTAAGTGGTAACGAATGTGACTTTTATTCCAACAAGGTAAAGTACAGGTTCACAGTAGGTGCTCAAAATTGCGACCATTTACACGAACACAGGATTCACAGCGCCGTTGCATTGACCGCCGAACATTTTCAAAAACGCCTGGCATATCACGGACAATGCCCACGGTGGCCACTATTCATGCAACAAGGTCCATTTCACTGTCGACGGGGGTCTCGTACACATGGTCTTTCATGGCCCCCCACAAAAAGAAATCCATGGGCGATAAATCAGGTGACCTGGGTGGCCAAGCGATCGGTCCACCTCTATCGATCCATCGAGCTCCGAATGTTTGGTTCAGGTAATCATGCACAACAATTGTGCTATGGGCTGGAGCCCCGTCATGTTGATACCACATCTCGGCAGATATGCGCAGGAACAGCACCCAGAAAAGTCGGTAACACTGTCTCGAGAAATATTAGGTATTTCCGGCCGTCCAATCGGGGTGGTAGCAAGTAAGGTCCCAACAAACAGTCACCAATGATTCCAGCCCACACATTTACAGCAAAACGATGTTGCGCAGCGTGACTTCTCGTACCATGCGGGTTGTCGTAAGCCCACACATGTGAATTGTGTGTATTGAACACACCTTCACGAGTGAATGAAGCCAAAAGGACAGAAGCTGGAAAACTGGGGTCCATGGCACCTTTCTGCATGAACCATTGTGCAAATTCCACACACTTCGGATAATCGTCAGGATGCAGTAACTGCACCCTTTGCAGATGGTAAGGATGCACACGTTCCTCGTGCAGTATCCGCCACACTGCTGACTGAGAGACCCCAAGCTGCTGAGCAATAGCTCGTGTGCTGGTATTCGGATTATCTTCGATGGACTGTAAGACTTGTTCTGCGACGTTGACAGTCCGCGTCAGTCGTCTTCTCCCCGTATCCTGCATGTTGCTGCGCAGTGAACCATGTTCGCGCAGATTGCGATGCATACGTGCAAACATTTGATGCTGTGGTATTCTTCTGTTGGGATATCGGTCTTTGTAAACTTGCCTAGCTCGGTGGCCGCTTTCGCCAGCTGCCCCATATGCGAGATGCATATCCGCTAGCTCTTGATGCGTAAAACGATTCATCTTATCGCTAGTAAGTCAGCTCGTACAATGATGACAGCGGGAGTGGTTGGGCGAGCTGTACACTGGTTGGGTACACACAGCGCCCTCTACATACGCATGCGTACATTTGCAGACATTCTTTCCTATGTGAAATCGGTTTCCTGACGTATTCCCTACCTCCCCACGAAATTTGAACGATAAGTTTTGAATCACCCTGTATAATACTAAAAACCTTCATTACAGCAAATGACTTGCCAACTTTGTTTCAAAGCAGTTGTTTAATAAAAAATGATTTATTCCAAAATAAACTAGCTCTTGATTTACACATACATCATATAATAAGCTAGCTCTTGATGCGTAAAACGATTCATCTTATCGCTAGTAAGTCAGCTTGTACACTGATGACAGCGGGAGTGGTTGGGCGAGCTGTACACTGGTTGGGTACACACAGCGCAATCTACATACGCATGCGTACATTTGCGGACATTCTTTCCTATGTGAAATCAGTTTCCTGACATATTCCCTACCTCCCCACGAAATTTGAACGATAAGTATTGAATCACCCTGTATAATATTAAAAACCTTCATTACAGCAAATGACTTGCCAACTTTGTTTCAAAGCAGTTGTTTAATAAAAAATGATTTATTACAAAATAATTGTATATATTTTATAAATATAATATAAAATAATAAATAATTATATGATTTGTTTCTCATCATATAATAAAACAATTTCTTGATAAAAAAAAATCCCAACCACAACGTACAAAATGAAGTTCATACAATTCTTGGTTAAAAATCAGCACACATAATATATTTGGAATATGTTGTTACAGGCACACTTTTTGCAGAAAATTGAATTAGAACAGTATATCAATAATGGCTACATTGTTATACCTATAAATCAAGTGCTATCATATTTATGTTTGCATCATATTTCATGTGATGAAGTGTATATGATAATTGGAAAGCTCATTTGGATTTATTCTTTGTGTACTATTGAATAAATCTTCACGTGTGCAATAAACTGCAATTATTAAATTTAAGAGTTATATTCACCTATACAAAATGACATTAACTGTCAGAACAGTTTGAGTTGTGAATTGCACACTCAATTTTGTTTTGCCAACTACTAACAGATCTGGGTTCAAAAAACAAAAAATGGTTTGAACACTCAATTCAGTTTTGCCAATTACTGAGAAATTTGGGTTCAAGGCATGGACATCTTGTGCTGTCTTTCAGCTGAGGTCTTGCCTTCCTCCCAGACTTTCTACTATGGCATATAAAATGAAAAGCTCCTATCAGACTCTGTGGCAAGGCACTATTGTTCAGGGTCATGACACCTGACTCCAAGCACCTGCCTTCAAGGACAGTAAAAAGATAACTGCTAAAGGCTGACTAATGTGAAGGGAATAAAATCAACAAAAGAGATCTGTATCAGTGAGAGCACCTAATTATCACCATGACACAGAAACATACCTAGGATTTAGATGGGGGGTCCCCCAAGAAAAAGACTTGAATAGACTTTCCCAATTACTATATTCCACTAACCTGAAAAGGTTTTAAAATAATATTCTACACGAAATAAAATAAAGAAATTTTGTAGTTGGATATTTTTTAAATCTAATTTTAGTTTCAGGCATGTAACATATGGTTAAAATTATACAAAGACACTTATTTTGGGTTTGAAAGTAGGTAAAGAAGTTTGAGAGTTCATACAAGATGACAAGATTTCAAAGGGAAGACCTACTAACCAGGTCATGAATTCAGACCCTACCTGACACAAGATAATTTTCCTTCTATACTTATGATACATCTACAAAGTAATAGTGGCCCAACACTTGGTCAACTTGAACAATTTCTAAATTGGATTGATACTAACAAAATATTATAATTTGCATTTTTCGAATAGATAGTTTTAATTTAGATCATTAGAGCTCACTAAATATGGAAATGGTGAAACGTTTAGTGAATGTTGCAAGTGATCTGTTTATAGTAGAAATTTGGAATTTCAGTAGTAGAGTGCCAAGAGATATTCCACTGATAACAATAATCTGTCCCCCTTTCTTAGAGAGATGTGAGAAAAGCAACTTTTTAAATTTAAGAAATTAAAGTCAAATCATTTTATTGTTGTGTAATTACTATAAAATACTACTGTTTGCACACACCCTCCTCTCATCATCCATCAGTTCAAATTAAAACTTTTAAGGAGTGAAAATGTAGGAAAACAAAACCTTCGAAAACAAGAATCCCTTATGCACTAGAGTTGATAAGAGTTCTAGTTTTTATTCAGATTGGCTGGCATCTGGCCCATCTGTATGTCAGTTGTTTTGACAATTGAGATACCAGCTGCCAAACAATATTTATACCAACAAAGATTATGTATAGATTCAATTAGGAATCATAGTTTTTCAAGTCAATGAAGGAATATTTTTTGGGTCATATTAGATAGAAGGTGACCATTTTTAATATATAGTCCATCTCCATAAGAAGTTCATAATGCTGAAACAGATATGCAAGATCTTATCATCATCATCCTCAAGCAGCCATCGGCTACGGAGGTCCAACCAGACCGTGCAATTTAGTTCTCCAAGCAAGTCTATCCTGAGCTACATCTACTGCATCTGGCCACTGAACACCAATTCTAACAAGGTCCTATTTGACATTGTCTGCCCACCACATCCTAGGTCTCCCCTTCTTTCTGATGCCTTTAGGCACACTGTTCATAACCCTATTCGCCAATCTATAATTATTCATACGGGCAACATGGCCAAACCAACGGAGTCTCTCTCTGCACAATATGCTGCTTAAAGGAGGTTGCAAACTCCTTTGCCTAACCTCATCATTACTTACAAAGTTGAACCACCTAATGCCCAAGATACTGCGTAAGCATCTGGAATCAAAAGCATCTAGTTTCCTGTTATCTTGTTTACAAAGAGTCCAAGTTTCACTACCATAATTAACCCTAGAAAGAACCAAACTATTATACAGTCTAATTTTAGTAAGATCTTATAGAATACTGATAATTTTTAACATATGAACTTACTTTTTAATGCCATTTTCTCATTGTGAAATTTTACATTTGGATACTACTTATATTTTCTACATGTGCCTTGCAATATATTTTTTTCAACATGTGCCTTAAATAATGTATTTTTTTAGATCATTTTCTGCAGTGGATGAAAAACAACATAAAAACCTTATTTGGAAATAGTATACATTCAAAGTTTAGAGGACAGACCTTATTCAACACAGATACTTCCTCATGGCAATGCAGAATATTTCCCAACACACCTGATCACACAGCTCAGTGTGTTTTATTAATAACATGTTAACACTATTCCTTATAGAAATGAAATACCTTTGAAACATTAAGTACTGTTATTAAAAAAGAAATTTACAGCCACTAAGCATATTTGCCTTTTTCAAATCATAATATTTGAAGCAATATTTCAAACTCATTCTACCATAGACTACATTTGTTTTCAGGGATCATTGGTGATCCATTTTTGCAGTTAAATACTTTAGAAAAGTGATCTGAATTTGACACAGAGCCAATTACTCTAAATTTTTGTGGGCTGTGAGAGTCATTTTCAAAAATATTTTCAGCTGCCCGAGTTTTATATTTAGCACAAAATACAGAAGCAAAGCTGATAAAAAACATTTGGTCAAATGTATATTACTCCAAACCCAGATATCTTTCTTCAGTTCTATGGGTCTTTTCCCAGTTTTTATAAGCAATATATGCTTGTCTTAGGCCACTACTGTCTGCAATATTGTCTCCTAAAGTTTTATCACCATTAACTTTGAATTTAGTTTCTAGGATTTTGTAATTATTAAACTGTTCTTTAAAGCATAATGACTATTTACTTGTACTTTTCAAGAGATTATTTGACCACAAGTTGTGCAAATTGCCAAATTCATCAGGTTCATGCCCTTGATTATCAAATCCACGTGTTATTTCATGGCCTATGATTGCTCCAATTACACCAAAATTAAGATACAAAGGGCCACTGTTAAAATAAAAAGGTGGATCATGTATAGCTATGGGAAATACAATTGCATTCCAACGTAGCATATAGTATGCACCAACAGTTGTTGTTGTTGGCCTTGGTTGAAGCAAACTTTTTTTTGTCGTTAAAAAGTCAGTCCTAATCTCATTTTCAAATGAATATTTTATCATCAAGAAATTTTTTAAACTATTTGATGTCATATTTGGGAAATTTTTAAATTTTTCATCTGATTTCTCAGGGTTTTCTAAAATATTTGGATAACCAATAACTTCACTCATTGTATTCAGCTTAATAAAAACTGATATTTTAGTTACATGGTCTAACCAATCTGCTTCTTGAACCAGCAATTGTTCTCTTTGAGTAAGTTCCATTTTGCAGAAGTCTTACAATGTTTTTCAAATATTCAATATTAAGAACAACAATTTCTTCTGTTTCACTAATATAACTGTTTACTAAATGAAAAGATTTATTTGTTACAGACTGAATGAAATGCAGTCATTCTAGTTCTGGAATCTCTTTCTGCAGTTGCAAAATAGTCATTTTGCTATATGCTTTGCTAATAAAGAAATCTCTTTCGGATGAGCGGCACATTTGACAAATCATTTGTTCAATCTCACTTACATTCGGAATATCATAAAACAAATCAGATTGATTATATTGGTTGGCATTCAGAACTCTTAACAACTGCATAAATAATTTTTTATACTGATTTATCAGATACTGACTCAACAGGCAATGAGGCAGTTTATCATTGTTAGGAGTATTATCTATAATGAACTGCATGTTTTGATTCACTTTATTTTGCAAAACATCAAAAGTAGTTATCATATGTTTATCACCCAGTAGATTTCAACTTTCCATCCATTGCCACAACTAAAAGTATAAAAATCAGTGCAAGGATCCAGTCTTTGATTGATACAAAAGAATGTTTAGCTTCCACTAAACATTCTTCTGTATCACACTTTACAGTATCTACATATGTATAAGCTAGTGATGATATAAGAATTATGAATATAACGGGAACAGCAACACTTCCTACAAGAAATAATCTCTTCTTTCAATTCAACCACAACATATTCCAACCTCTGTGACAACTACAGTTTATTTGTAGATAAAGTATCGTAGGCCATAAATGATGACATAAAAAAGCTTTTTAGACTGGAATCACAGTGGTAATATTTAAAAGCCCACGACTAACAAATACATTACTTACGTAGAAAAGCAGTCAGTTTAATACTGCTTAAAACTTTAGGAAAGAAATTTCATCTTCCTACTCAAATCACGTGACGCTTTTTCCACCGGTTTATATTTCCGGTATGAAAAAGAGTTGGTTGGTTGTTTTAGCCCTGAGCGGCACTTTTTTGGACACCATGGGCTAAATGGCCAGGGAAGGGTACCCACTGGAACAGCTGTTGGGAGACAGATGGTAGCCTCCGGTCAAGGCCATACCAGCGTGATTCTTTAACGTGCACAGGGTATGTGCTCTCCCACACACGGTGCCACGGCTTCACGTTCCATCCGACGGACGGCGGCCTATTGCCAAGCCCATCGGTGTCCCCTACTGACCGTGGACAGGGCGGGGAGTTTTGCGGAGATAAATCTCAACGCTGACCCAGCTGGGATTCGAACCTGGGAATTGCAGATTACGAGCTTGGCGCGCTACCGACTGAGTCACCCCCGCCCTGTATGAAGAGAGAGTTATCATACATTCATTTACTTCTCTAATTATAAGACAAATATTGATATATGTTTTTATATTACTTCATACATTACCTGCATTAATATAAAACTCGAGAAGATAAACACAAAATTGTTGTTTCAATTTTACTGTACTCCTGATTTACACGATGTAAATATAATGACGGTTAATGGTTTAGGAAAGTCCCACTATTATACTCATTCCACAAGCCAACGGTGGTCAGCTTCTGACAAAGCACGCAACTGACTCGGTAATCATCCGTTAGCAAGAGTTGTTATCTTTTTGTCCCACCTATACTGATCCCAGTTAAAAAAAAATTATTTATGCATCTCTTGACGTTATTCAATGCACTTTCTCTCCATTGGTATCCTCTTATTCTCCCTGAGTCTCCGTAAGAATCACTATGATTTCAACCAGAACCCATTTTTTTTGTTCATGAAACAATAATTTCTTGATGCATGGTCTGGTTCAACAAAGTCTGTTAACAGGTAAAGGCTAAGCATCCGATATTCTCACAAGCAACACTTTTTGCACTATCAGTTTGTTCACCACCATACATTATTTTTTAGGGCGGGGGTGGCTCAGTCGGTAGCGCGCCAGGCTCGTAATCTGTAGTTCCCAGGTTCGAGTCCCAGCTGGGTCAGCGTTGAGATTTATCTCCGCAAAATTCCCCGCCCTGCCCACGGTCAGTAGAAGACACCGATGGGCTTGGAAAGGCCGCCGTCCGTCGGATGGGACGTTAAGCCGTGACCATGTGTGCGGGAGAGCCATACCCTATGCACGTTAAAGAACACGCTGGATGGCCTTGACGAGAAGCAACCATCTGTCTCCCAACAGCTGTTCCAGTGGGTCCCCTCCCCCAACCTTCTCTGAGCCTTCGGGGTCCATGTGACCTGGCCATTTAGCCCATGGTGTGCAAAAAAGTGCCGCTCAGAGGTAAAACAACCCAACCTATATTATTTTTATAAGAACAAATAACGCCGTTCCATTGAGGACTATCGCGACAATAAATATGATAGCGGTAAAAACTCTGGAATCTTTTTTCAATTGTAAAAATTTTTCTGTCTAATATAATTTCAATTATTGTCATTGTATTATAAAAACTTTATTGTCTATAGACTCTAGATTTATTCTTCAAGTGCCTTAGGCACAAAGAGCAGTACAGCGCAATTATATGTGTATAAGAGCAGTACAATGCAATTATATGTGGCTATTGATTTTCTACAAATCTCTTAAAGTGATTTTTACGTTTGCATCTATAAAAATAGGTAATACCAAATATTTTATAATTTCTTCTCACATGATGGCCGATTGAGTTTCTGTAATGATATTGCCGATTTGATAACAGCAAAATCTGCAAAAATTAAAAAAAATAAATATTAGACATAGCATAATATATAGTATTCAATAAGCAATTGCATTTAAAAATCAAATTATTATTATTCAAACATTTTCCTTTCTTCCTTTCTTTTTTTGCTCTGGAAATGAACAAGTTATAAAAAAATTATCAAAAGTATTGGGACACCATAGATAAATATAACTACGCAAAGATACAACCTCCAATAGGGCCCATGGTGGCCTAGGCTGAGTATGCAGCGCTCCTGTGTCCACCAGGTAGAAACTAACATAGTCGCTAATGCCCATGAGCACTTTATGGTGTTCGGCTTCCGACTCCATAGACGTAAGGTAAAGCAATCGAATCGCAGCGACTTTGCAATTTCTTTTTACAAGATAAATGTTTTCTGTCTTCAAGTTCTTCCTTAAAATAACTTGGTAAGTTATGCCACATCGGGTATTTGCATATATTTACACGTTAAAGGGAAAGAAACCTCGTTTACTGACGTTGGGAATGGATCGCGTAACTTTTAGTTAGAAGCCGATAGTTGGTTAGTGATTAAGATGTTAAAAGGGTATATTAAAATTTTATTACAGAACAAATATTCAATGCAAATATTCTCATATTTTGTTTGATAATGTAATAAGATCGATTAGACATGTAAACTGAAAAGCAACTAATTGATAGAATTATTTCTTTTCTTGTTATTTCAGCGCTTTACGGCAACTAACACACACATCATTGTTAAGCATAATGTTCGTATATGAAATGAATCCGTTCAATGTAATTACATAATCGTGCGATTAGTAATACTATCAACTGTTCCCATTCTTTTAATCCTTCACAACGAACATATTTAAAATTTAACATCAAAGATTTTCCTTGCCTAGGTAAACTTCAAAAAGTTGCAACTAAATGGCAACTGCAATGACAGGAGACGCCCTAACGCGCTTTCCCTGTCCAAAGAAAATGATGCTGACGCAGCAGGGCGGTAGCCATATTGTTGCATTCAAAACAAACCGTCTGCCGCTGCAATCAAGCCTACTTTTCAAGTGCTATACTCAGTTTTACTGTGCGCTATATACGGGAAGATTATTTTTTTACGACTAAGAGAAAGCCCATTTAAGCCATTTGGAATTTATTTTGCTTTTTTTAATGCAATGAATATTTCCATACAGAATTACTGTATAGCAGAACTATTTATGTATTTCGTTGAATACGACAATAACAAACAGTTACCAGATTTTGAAAGTTTATTTATAAAATAAAAAAATAAAGAAATACCCCCTCAAGCAGCTGCTTGCCACAGAGGTCTGACAGAAGCCTGCCAGTTTATATGCCATAGTAGAAGGTCTGAGAGGATGGCAGGACCTCAGCAGAAAAACGACACATACATCCATGCCTTATCCGGGGCTCGATGCCAGGTCCCGTAGATCAGTAGCCAAGCGTCCTAACCACTCGGCCACGGGACGGCCATACTGCACTGATAATAGCAGACTGAGTACAATCCGAAGAAAATAAAAAAAATATCTGGTGAAGAATAGAGGTTTGTAACTCGAAATAAAACCAATTTCATAGCGGCGTAATTTCAATACGAAGTTGTTTGTATCATTATATAATTATTTAAACTTTTATAAAAATGACAAACTTACCGATGAAAGGTAATTCCTGGTATCTTTTTTTGAAGGGCGATTCGTGCAGCTGTAAGTTGAACAGGCAGCAATAATACAAATGTCGAAAAAATTAAATTTTTATAGCGCAACACTTCGTTACTCACCTATACTACTGATCAATGTTTTGAATAGAACAACATGGCTGCCGCGCAGTCGCCGAAGCATCATTTTCAAGTGCTTAGGCCTCCTCCTGTTAGCTTCCTATCTCCATGGCTTATGCTACTACTATTGAGGTAATATTACTAGAGACAGGACTGGCAACGGACGCCATGAACACGTATTGAATCTTAAGCCTACTACTCAGTGAGGCAGAGAGAGAGGCGTGTTTGATTAACGTAAGCAAACATTTCATCACGCTCTTATATTTACATGAATTGTGTACTAACTACTGAAAAGTACTATGAAAGCAGCAATTCGACATTTCATAGGTTAGTAATTTACGAATATTGTGAAATGCTTTAAATTTAAATTATTAGAGAGGCCTAAAAATAAAGAAAGCATTTTAAAATACCGTTCTGTCCTAGTAAAATATCAGATGTAGTTCACGATTTTTTTTATAAATGAAACTAATAATATTTACATATGAAAAGAAGGCGATTTATAGTTCAAACAGCATGGAATTTATAGAATATTTTCGTGAATTTTGTTTCTAAAAGAAATATTGAACTTAGACATCAATTTTATGAGACTTCTGCTTTGCGTTTTTATTTTGCCAAAATAGCAAATTGTTGTTTTTTTTTCTCTCAAACGAAACGCCTGAAATAGGAATTTTATAATTTTGTATGTGATAAATGAAGCCTAAAAATTTGCTCTTCATATATGATAAAAAATATTATGAGTTGAAATGCTAAGGCTTGTCAATTGTGGTTGAAGCTCCACTGTCTCTCTCTAAAAAGTAGCTAGTACTATGTGTTCACAGCACTTTACTGTTTTAAAAATAAAGCTCCGGAAAATGGCACAGTAGGATTAATTAATGATGATGTGCCAACTTTATTCACATTTCTAACAATGCATGTATTGAGAGATACTTGTAGAAGATATGATAGAAATTGCAATGAGAACAGATATTGCCTATAAAAATGATCACACATGCTCTGAAAGAGGGAAGAGTCCTAGAAAATTTAAGAGAGAGTTGATGTCAGTGCAGAATGAAATACAGAGCATAAAGAAAATGCTATGATGAAATTATTGCCAGCTAAGAGCCAAGCAATCAGACTCTTCTATTTTAAAAGATATATTTGTTTAAGGCTCAAAAGCACATCAAGATGACATTGAGACACTAAAGCCTGTGTTTCTATATGTAACTTTAAACTGTTCAGATATTCACAGCAAAAATGCTGAAAGAAGCAAAGGCATATATTATTGCCAAGAGGTAAATAGGTTTACCATGATAGTTTCATTTTCCAAAGGCTTATTAAAAAATGAGGTTCTATTTTTTTAAAAAGGCTTATGAATTTCTAAGAGAAAAATTTCTTTCCCAATAGCTCCTCAATTTTAACTTGTACAGATCTGTAGATGGCCTTCCTGGATTTATTGAAGTTTTCTGCATGGAAAATTTTACTGATAGTAAGCAGAAGCATATGATATTCACTTTATTATTTGAGGAGAAGTCAATTAGAAAACAAATACTGTTCAATGGCAAATGCTCTTGTGGATATGTAGATTATGGTAATAAAGATAATGATAAAAATTCAGATATAGCTTCTGAAACTCTAATTTTTATGTTTGTTTCAAAGTTACATAGCTGGAAAATCCCCATAGGTTATTTTTTTAACAGTTGGTTTGTCTGGCTCAAAATATATATTTATTACAAATTCGCCAGGATCATATTAAATTTTTTTTAAGCTATAAGAGCAAAAGAAGGAAACTATAATAACCTAATGATCTTTAGTTCCAAAGTGCACTCATGCAGTTAATAATCAACAGGGTGATAATTAATCAGAAAAATGGCAATTGTTTAACTTTCAAAGAAATTAAAATCATTGGCAGCAATAATGAAATGTCCAGTGACATTTTAGGTGTTTCTCACATGTGGATAATATCAAGCAATCACAGTAAAGCAATGAAGGTCATTGTGTCTCTTTTCTCAGAAATTCAAAAATGTTATTATAAGCTGTCTTTATAGCAAAAAAATTATGAAAAATTTCTTGCATAGAACGTAAATTAGCATTAATTGACTCTCACCTAATGCAGTCTTCTGTGTCTGCACTTATTAACCCTTACAAAGACAATTTTTTTTCTTTAAGAAACAACTTTTGAGCCCTATTATGAAAACTTAATGAATGAAATAGTCCATATTACATATCAAAAGAAAAAGCATTTAATTCTGGAAAAAAATGGTAGGGAAGCATAAAAAAGCATGTTGCAGGTTCTTTCGTAGGGATTTTTGAAAACTGATTAATCAGCTTCTGTCACTTAAAAGGTTAATATTAAAATTTGAGGTTTTCTCACCTTTCTCACAGTATGTGTGTGCACTTGCAAAAATTACTCAACAGTGTCTTCCAGGAGATAACTTTATATTCTCAGCAATAACCATTTCATACCTAATTAATAAAATTCTGGTTAATGTCCTACATAGGCTTCAATGCATGTTGGTGCTCATATCACTAGATAGTCATATTTTTTTTAATAAATATTGAATTTTAATAATTTTTTATATCAATAATCATGCTTATAATATGAAAAATAAACATTACAAAAGAATATGCTAAAATTAGACTTCACCATTTAGAGACACAAATGACAGAAAAATTAAAAGGCATCATATTAGAGCAAACATCTAAATTTGCATAAAACACAGTGACAAAAATATACTTTGCAGTAGGTAGCTAGGCGTAAACTGGAAGGAGAGCTGTGTACCAGTCCCTAGTGATGATGCACAGAACCGGCCAGGTCTAGCACCTAATATCCGACCCTGCCTTCTCGTGGTGCAGGCCGTTAGTACCTTTCAAAAGAGATATTCTCTTTTGGAAGGGAACGGAAGGGGAGGGCTGCCAGTTCAGTATGGCCTACTGATCTGGTCATCTGTGGCCACTTTTTTCTTTTTTTTTCAAACCTGCTGAGGAGTGGTCAACTTCACAGAGTCCTGGTGCACAGGGTCCTGACCATTTATACCTACTAGACTGTTCACAGGGTCCTGACCATTTATACCTACTAGACTGGACTTGTTTATGGATTTGAGTTTGATTATGGATCCTGGACTTGCTGCACTGGTGGGCCACTGTTGAGGGAGAATCTGCTGCTGTGTTTTCTGTTTGCTTCTGGGTTGCCAGCCCTAAGTGAACAGAGGCATGGGATACCTTATATCAGCTGGGGGATAATCCTAATCAGAAGCCATCGCAGGTACCTGACCTTACTTAGCTAGTTGGGCATCGTCAAGCCTAAACTGGAGTAATGTGTCTCAGGCAGGCCATATGGCTCTTGAAAAAGTCCACTTGAAAAGGTGGTGCCTGAAATTAGTACCAGCATCGGTGACTTCAGCCTTTAGCGGAGGAGGAACAGATCTATGCCCCATGCCTGCGATCAGGGGGCTGTTTGCTATATTTGGCCGTACCAATCTCAATAAACCTAATTTCTTTAAAAATCCTACTAATCATTTTCTCTCTGCAGGAACATGGAACATGAGGACATTACATAGAGTTTATTCTCTTGATGTCCTCACGCAGGAATTCCAGCGCTATAACCTAGATATTCTAGGCTTGCAAGAAACCAGATAAACAGGTAAAGGTGAGATACTTAAAAATATCTTTAAATTTCTCTTTACAGGGAGGGAGGATGGACAACATCACCAAGGCGTGGGTCTGCTGCTCAGCAGACATGCTAGTGATTCTCTTCCAGAATATGAGTGCATTAATTAAAGGTTTCTTACAGCAAAATTTCAGACAAGCATTAAAGACTTAAATGTTATCTGCTGTTATGCCCCCACTGAGGATGCTGATGAGGATGAGAAAGATAGGTTTTACGGACAACTTCAGGGTATTTTGAATTCTGGCAAGAAAGGAGATATTACCTTTGTTCTAAGTGACTTCAATGCCAAAGTTGGTACTGACTGACTTTTGGGGAGAGGTGATAGGCCCTTTTGGTATTGGTAGCTGCAATGGCAATGGGCAACGTCTCCTACAGGTAAGTAATCTCAGTGGTTTTAGAATAGCTAACACACATTACAAACACTGCGACATACATAAATACACATGGGTTTCACCTGATGGGCTCCATAAGAATATGATTCATTATATATTAATCAACAGCAAATGGGCTAGTTCTGTTAGAAATACCAGGTCATATAGGGGAGCTGAAATTGGATCTGACCATTACCTTGTTAAAAGTGTCTTGCAACTTAAAAAGTGTTGTGCTAGGGTTAAAAAATTTACTTTTAATACTAAAGCTCTGAAAGACACAGTTATAGCCAAAGCTTACCATGATAGGTTACTTAGTCATTATGACAGTCATGGTTTGCTTAATACTGAAGTTCAGGAAGAATGGGGCCATTTTAAACAGGCTTTTTTGGAAACTAACAGTACTCTTTTAGGAAAAAAAGAGCAGAGGAGACAGAATTATTTAAGTGATAAGGCACTTGAGCTTATTTCAGAAATAAGGAACTGCAGGAATGTCCTTAATCAGTACCCTACTAGTCCTAATAGAAAGGATTACAGAGAGCTTAATAAACGTGTAAAGGATCAGTTAGCTACTGATAAGAATCTTTGGCTTGATAGCTTGGCTGACAAAGCTGAGGAAGCAGTTAGGCAGCACAACAGCAGAGAGCTGTACCAGATAGTTAATGTTTTATGTGGTAGAAAACGGACAGGCATACAAGGATTGCAGGATAAACAATGTAAGGTTATAGAAGGGGAGGATTCTGTCATGGCTAGGTGGGCTGAGCATTTCAGTGATGTTCTAAACAATGTGGTTAGTTCTACTCCCATTGTTTGTAATGATGATAGATGCATTGGTGGCTTTAATGTTGGCCCTATAACACAATCTAAAGTTATTTTGGCTGTTTCTAAACTTAAACTTCATAAATTCCCAGGGGTAGATGAAATTAGAGTTGAGAATGTTTCGGTTACCACTTGGATGATTGAAATTTTGAATATCTTTTATGATATAGGCATGGTTCCTAAGGATTTTATCAGAGTTATTATTATCCCTATTTTCAAAAAAGGTGATCGCGGTTCTTGGATTAACTATAGGGGTATCAGCCTACTCTCTGTTCCAGGGAAAGTTCTTTGCATGATTGTGCTTAATAGAATTAAGAATCTGGTTGACAGTCAATTGCGTGATGAGCAATGTGGATTCAGAAGTGGTAGGGGATTGTGGATCAGATATTTTCACTTAGGCAGATTCTTGAGAAATGTTTAGAGTTTCAGAAACCTTTTGTTGCTAGCTTTGTTGATTTCAAAAAGGCTTTCGACTCTGTTGATCGTCATAATTTGTGGTTGATTGTGTAATCATATGGTATACCAGACAAGTTAGTTAACATGATGAAAACTCTCTATAATAACACTGAGTCATGTGTGAGAGTTGGTAAGGCTTGTTAGCAATTGGTTTAGCATTACTTCTGGTTTTCGACAAGGGTGCATTTTGTCTCCTTTTCTCTTTAGTTTGGTTATTGATTATGTTATGCGAAATTCACTGCAAGGGAAAGATTTTGGCCTTAATTAGTCTGGAAATACGAAAATTTCTGATTTAGATTATGCTGATGATTTAGCCCATTTGGCAAATGATGTTGATGAGATGAACTCTTTCATTCGAGCTATTGATGAGACTGGTAGTAGAGTAGGTTTGGTTATAAACAGAGAGAAAACTAAAGTGATGAAAATTGGTCAGGCAGGCTGTGATTCAGTTAATCTGAATGGTTGCAGTCTTGAGCAGGTGTCTCAGTTTAATTATCTTGGGAGCTATGTAACAGATAATGGTGATTTGCGGCATGAGATTAACAAACGAATAAGGATTGCTGCCGGGACTTTTAAGAATCTATGGAGAGTGTGGAGAAATAGGCGTATACACCTAAAAACTAAAATTAGACTGTATAATAGTTTGGTTCTTTCTAGGGTTAGTTATGGTAGTGAAACTTGGACGCTGTGTAAACAAGATAACAGGAAACTAGATGCTTTTGATTCCAGATGCTTACGTAGTATCTTGGGTATTAGGTGGTTTAACTTTGTAACTAATGATGAGGTTAAGCAAAGGAATCTGCAACCTCCTTTAAACAGCATATTGTGCAGAGAGAGACTCCGCTGGTTTGGTCATGTTGCCCGTATGGATAATTATAGATTGGCGAATAGGGTTATGAAGAGTGTGCCTAGAGGCCTAAGAAGGAGGGGGAGACCTAGGATGCGGCGGGCAGACAGTGTCAAACAGGACCTTGTCAAAATTAGTGTGCAGTGGCCGGATGCAGCAGATGTAGCTCAGGACAGATATGCTTGGAGAATTAAACTGCGCGGTCTGGTTGGACCTCCGTAGCCCATGGCTGCTTGAGGATGTTGATGATGATGATGATGATGAGCTTCATGTCTTATATTCTGTGGTGTGTGTGATATGTATTTCCTACTGCCTCAGTTGAAATGAAAATAATTTACATTTTTCTTTTTTTATAGCATGAAATTTCAATTGTCATTTGTGTGTTTGTGGGAGGGGGGGGGGGCTTGCCTTTCTTTCTGTCTTAGTTGAAATGAGAGAAAGTATGAATTATTGTTTTTGATATATATAGCATGCACTTTCAATTATGTCATTTGTGTGTGTGTTACCTTGGATTTCCTTCTGCCTCAGCTGATATAAAAGTTTAGAATATTTGGTTTTATTTGCATGAAATTTCAATCATATCATTTGTGTTGGGGGAGGGGCTTTTGAAATGAGAGAAAGTGTAAATTGATGCTTTTTATATGTGTAGCATGCAATTTCAGTTATGTCATTTGTGTGTGTGTGTGTGTGTGTATCACCTTGGATTTTCTTCTGCCTCATCTGATATAAAAGTTTACAATATGTGGTTTTTGTTGCATGAAATTTCAATCATGTCATTTGTGTGGGGGGGAGGGGGCACTTGCCTTTCCTTCTGCCTTAGTTGAAATGAGAGAAAGTGTAAATTATTTTGTTTTATATATATTGCATGCAATTTCAATTATGTCATTTGTGTGTGTGTGGTAGGATTCCTTATGCCTTAGCTGATATAAAAGTTTACAATATTTGTTTTTTCATAACATCAAATTTCAATTATGCCATTTGTGTGTTTGTGTGGTAGGGGGCTTGAATTTCTTTATGCTTCAGCTGGATAACAAGCTTATAATATTTGATTTTTTTTTATAGCATGAAATTAAATTGTGTCATTTATTGGGAGGAGATTTGATTTCCTGCCTCAGCTGAATTGAAAAAAAGTTTACACTCTCTGATTATTTCTTTCAATTTTTAATAAAAATTAATGTTTTTTAATGAAAGAAGAAAATAAATGTGACTTTTCATGTTTTTTTTAAATGATGCGCGGATTTGCACTATTAGGGTCTATAAATTTTGAGGGCTTTCGCTTAAGCTGAATGATTTGATCATGAATTAAATTTTAAAATATGTTTACCATTGTTCCTATTTGAAACGGGCTCAAATTAAAGTCTGCTAAGTTTACAGTCAATTTAGTTCAGCTTAAATCATATATTAAGAACATATCGAATTTTTTTTAAATTTTCATACAAAACCCCAATTTGAAAGGGAAGCAGTTTCTAGCGTCTTCGTTTTTCATCCGATATAAATTAGTAAGTGTGTATTAATTAAATCTATTTTGCTTTAATTACTACACTGGAATAACGTCATTGAAATAAAAAACAAAAAACAGCAAAGTTCTTCCTCATTTAAATCATTTGTTAAGCATTTTTAAATAGCCTTCATCGTTGTTCGCAGCCAATTCGCAAGGCATCATGGGTATCTTGCCTCACTAAGCAGTCGGCAGACACAGCCGTCTGTGATCATGGCGGTCAATGCTACGGAATCGGAGTCCTGTCTCTAGTATTGCTACCTCAATGGCTACTACGACACAGTCAAACCACGATCTGAGCAGTACGCCCTGCTTACGAGAGGAACAACACTGTCGTTAGTATCGTATCTTTATATATTATTGTTATATTTATCTGTGGGACACTCAGTGGCGAAGCATGACATTTTGAGTAGGGGATGAAATTAACAAAAGCACTATTGCAACTAAATCTAACACAGTTCCACTAATCTCTGCTTTCGAGTCATTGAACCGAATCGCCGTTACACTACACGATGTTTCCGAATCACTGAAACGGAACACCGTTCCGCTACTAGAAAATTTCGAATCATTGAACAGGAACGGCGTTCCAGTACTAGATATTTTCGAATCATTGAACAGGAATAGCATTCCGGTACTTCATGTTTCCGAATCGTTGAGTGAAGGTAATTCTATACTTTTTAAATCAAATGTTAGTAGTTCATATACAGTCTAGTAGCGAAAGAGGGGTGGGGGTTGAGAGTGCAATCTCCCCGTCATTGAGAAAAGTTATTTTTAACAAACTGGTCATCGGCGTTCCGATGGCCAGGTGGTTAGCGTACTTGGCTACTAACCTTAGGAACCTGGGTTCAAGTCCCAGTTATAATGCATGAACAGGGCCGTCACCAGATTAGATCGCGCCCTGAGACAAACAACTAAATATCGCCCCTCAGAAGATCGGAGTTGCGCATGCGGAATTCCTACGCTCTGAAAGAGGATTGTAATGTCCACAAAATGAAATAATAATCCCTAAAATGATAAATATAACGTAAATTAAGCAAAACTGGTTAAGGAAAAGAAAAAGTGAATAGGTGGACCATCACAGGCGCTGTGAGCAGGCTACCTCTATGCTACACCCTGTTGTGAAAGAATTTGCTTTTTTTTGCTGTGGTCTCGCCTTTCTCATCAAACCTTATCTGTGACATATTGTATTCACAGGCTCCTGCCAGATTTATGAGGCAAGCGGCTTATTGAGAGGAAATTTATTCGTTCATTAACTAGTATTAACAAAAATGCTAACCAAATTTAGAAGAACACCATACTGACAAAAAGTAGAACTAACAGAGAATTAATTTGATGCTCATTTAATTTTGCCTAAATTAAATCTCATAAATTTAATACATTGAACTACCGAGCAAATGTATGCTACTGTGTTGCTAATGTTGAATAAACTTGTATTATATAAATAGTAAAAAAGCAATTATTTACATATATTCATAAAATTATATGTATTTAATATTTTACAATTGTTTCCAATTTGCTTTTTCATTCTGTAGCCGAGTGGTTAGTATGCTTGGCTATTATTGAAAGAAACTGGATTCGAAGCCTGGTTAAGACATGGATGTTTGTGTCGTTTTTCTACTGAGGACCCGCCATCCTCCTGTCTGTCCTCTGTGACAAGCAACTGCTTGAGGGGGGGAGTATTTATTCACTTTTATTTTTTAGACAGGGCCAAATTTACACTTCATGCATCTCTAGGCACACAAAGTGGTAGTTCGCCGTTATCAAATATAAAGTACCGGAACGCTATTCCTGTTCAATGATTCGAAAATATCTAGTACTGGAACGCCGTTCCTGTTCAATGATTCGAAATTTTGCCGCTTGCCTCTTTTATTTCGTATTAAAAATATTTTCTTTCTTTCACAACCTCAAAGAATGGAAATAATGTAAAAATATAAGTGAATGTAGAAATTATAATGATAACAGAGTTTTGTTAATAAATAGTGAAATTAATGTAATAAAATAATATTATGGATAACATACAACTTGTTGTATTCAATATGGAGTAATATTATACAATCAAATTATCAATTCAAATTTCAAAAATATTTCCTCGCTCTAGCAGTCTAAAAATGATTAATTATCTAAAAATCTAATTCTTAATATCTAAAAATGACTTAATTATCAAAAATATTAAGACACTTTCACATTGTGCGAAAATGTATTCGAATCTTCCTAACTTTGAATTAAGCTTTTGTAACAAAATGTTACAGAAATGGAAAATCTAAAAGTAAATCTAAAAGAAAATATACTCGTAAGAATTTACCTTAAAATTGTAATAAATCGTTTACTGAAATAAATATAATCTTAAAAGTTTGTGAAAAGTTTTTCACTTCGCATCAGTTTTGAAACAGTGTTTAGGACGAATGCAAGAGCAAAATTGGCGGTGAAATATTTCAGCAACAACTAATAATATATAAATATTTTATGAAATCGAAATTCTGATAAATTTGACTGAGATTTACCATTTATTTCTGCAACATTTTTCTGTAAAAAGAAAAGTTTATTTTCAAAGTTAGGGAACTTTGAATATGGTTTTGTTTCCACCTAACATAGAAATATCCCAATACGTTTGGAAACAGGATATATAGATCAACAATCTGAATTCTTTTAAGGTTTTTTTATTATCAGAAGAGAAAGAGTACTTTGAAGAGAGAGTACTTGATTTCCATGGATACTTGCAGGTAGTTAAAATTGAAAAGACACAATTTTATTGTAACTTAAATAAACAAATTGCAGCATTTAAAAGATGGCGCCCCGGTTATGTTGGCTCCCCTACCTAGTGTCTAACGTGCCTAATGAGAACTCCGGGCCTGGCTGCAGTCAGCTACTTTAGTAGCCTTGACAAAAATTAGTTTGAAAATTAATATATTATAAATTCTTGCTCCCAATTGACGTCACTTGGCCGAGTGGTTAACGTGCTTGGCTACTGATCAACAACACCTGGGTTAAAGCCCCTGGCAACACATAGATATTTGTGTTGTCTTTCTGCTGAGGTCCCGCTAAACTCTCCGCAAATATAACAGAAGGTTTCTGCTGAGGCAGACAACTTCTGTTTTATTTGGGGAGAGTTCACCTTTGCAAGACACAAGAAAAAATGTCACTTATAATAAAGAGAGCATATATACATCACTTTGGATGTAAAATAGGAGATCAGGATAAGCAGTGGGCCCCTCACATATGTTGTGCAACTTGCTATGTGAAATTAATTAACTGGTGGAAGGGAAAGGTAGCGCCATGTTATTTGCTGTACCCATAATATGGAGAGAACCAAAAGACCATTCCACAGATTGCTACTTCTGTATGACTAGTATCCAGGGCTTTACCAGCAGAAAATCGAAGAGAAATATCGATTATTCCAACTTATTCTCTGCAATACGACCAGTACCACATTCTAAAACTTTGCCAGTGCCACTAACTCCAGTCAGGAAACAGAAGATGAAGAAAGTACTGGTGAAGAAAGTGAAGCACGTGAATCACCTCGAGAAAGAAGTGATCCTTCCTACGAGGCTACCATGGATTCAATTCCACATTTTTTTAACGCAGGCAGATGTAACGATTTGGTTCGTGATCTAGGGCTAAGTAAACAAAATGCTGAACTGCTGGGTTCTAAGTTACAAGAATGAAATCTTCTCCAACCTAGTACAAGTATAACTTTATATAGAAATACAGAACGGAATTTTGTTGCATTCTTCTCATATGATGGCCGATTGACTCTCTGTAATGATATTGCCGGTTTGATAACAGCTATAGGTAGTAAACCAGATACTACATGCATATCGCGACTTAGGATGTAACATGTCTTTGAAAGTGCACTTCCTGCATTCACATCTGGACTACTTTCCGGAAAGCTGCAGTGACGTCTCCGATGAACACGATGAGAGCTTTCACAAAGATATTTCGACAATTGAAAAGCGATATGAAGGGAAGTGGATGCCTACAATGTCAGCTGATTTTTGTTGGAATCCCGAAAGAGACAGCACAGATAAACATAAAAGAAAAAATTATTTCCATTTGGTATTTTTGTTATTTAATTATTCTGTATTAAATTTATTTCTGTATAATATTCTGTATGAATCTATAATCATTTTAATACTAAGGAAACTAAGAATAATCTCTTTTTTCCACCTATTATTATCCATTGTAAATCTAGGAATAAAATTAAAAATTAAAAATCGTCTAACTCGAAAACTGTCCCTGATAGAAAACATCTAAGCATAGATCTGAAGTCTGCACTAAAAAACCTTTAAGAATCTCTTATTTTTTAAGGATTTATTTTAACCTTTAAAAAAACTCTTATTTAAAAAAAAAAGAATTTTTTTGTAGAACAGTGTAATCGTAAGAATTTATTTTAAAAGCTATAAGCCGTTTGCTAAAATAAATATACGGTTGAACCCATATTTAACGAATTTGAATGGACAGTCAAAAACCTTCTTTATATCCGTAAATTATTTATTAGAAATATTTATTGGAAAGTTGCCTAAAAAACAAACGCAAAAAAAAATCAGTAATAATTGTATTCATGGCTGTCTTAGAATAGGTGATTTATATTCGTTGAAACTTAAGACAAATAATTCACTTACTTTGTGAGATCGTCAACCGAGGATGTTACAGCTTTGTTGGAATTTTCTTATGCTTGTCTTACTTGTGAGAAGTTTCAACGTACATTAATCAAAATTTATCATGAATTTAAACCCAAATAATAAAGACTATACTGTGAATATAATAAGATTACTTAAAAGATAATAAAGGGTAGTTAATTAGTTTCTTTTTTTAGCAAGCCGTGCATCTAATGAACACTGCTTCACTTTTTGTGTTTTAAGCAGCGGGTCGATTAGTAGTAAATTTTTAGCTCTGGCTGATGAGAACCAATGGAAAACGGCTTCTTCAACATTCGAGTATAAAGCTGATTTAATCTTTTATCTTGAAGTTAATTTTCGCAAACTGCACCGACATTTGTTCTTGTTTACCTCGTTTTCAAAGAAAATGAGACGATAGTTTTGCTTTGTCGTCTCTTGTAGACATCGAACTTTTTGTTTACAGAGAAAAATTAAAAGTAAGTAGTGTCATCCCAGTATACGAATCCCCCTTTGCACAGTGCTTTCCCCCTATGACGTCACCGACTGGACTTTGACCCCTATGACGCAATTACCCACGTTGCCTTCTCAGATTGAACTTTGACACCTGTGTCGCAGCTGTCATGGGATACGGCACCCGGTCGCACTCCTTATTAATATTCATAATTAATATTTCATATTTGACTCCCCCATTATTAAAATTTCTTCCCCCCTTTTAACCCGTGGCGTCATCTGGTGTCTATGTTGAGTACTATTTTTAGAAAAATCCTCGTTTTTAGCCGTAACCCCTGGTTGACCTATATTTTAAACTCCCTTATCGATTTTTCTTGATTTCAGACCCCCTGGTTGATCCATCTATATTTTAAACCCCCTTCTCGATTTTTCTTGATTTCCCCTGGTTGATCCACCTATATTTTAAACCCTCTTCTCGAATAATCTCGATTTCCCCTGGTTGACATACCTATATTTACTACCTGGTTGACATACAATTCTCGATTTTTCTTGATTTCAGACCCCCCTAGTTGACCCACCTATATTTTAATCTCCCCTTCTCGAATAGTCTCGATTTTTCTTGATTTCGGACCCCTTGGTTGACTTGTATTTTAAGCCCTCTCTCTAAAGACCCCCTGGCCGACTTATATTTTAAGCCCCCTCTCGATAGACCCTCTGGTTGATCCATCGCATGGTGAATCAGTTTTTGCGCATTTAATCGGTGTCATCCTATGTTCGTACTATTTTTAGTACGTCTCCTGTATTTAAAAAAAATTGCTTCCAACGCCGTGATTTGAACCCACTACCTCGCTGTCGATAGCAGGACGTTATCGTACTCGACTATGGCTTGTACTTGATGACGTGGCTTAGATGTGTGTTGAACGGGGTATAGCCCATCATTATAAATTACGTATCTCTTTATTAAGCTTGAGTTTTATATTTCATGTATTAACTTAGTACGTTTTTACAACCTTCGTATTTATTTCTTTATAACTAGTTTTTTCTACGTATTTCTTATAATGAACCCGTGACTAGAAGAAGGACAAATCTACAGTTTTAAAAGACTGTCCCACAGAAAATACCAATGGGCAAAAAATTAATAAAAGGAAAAAATCTTAAAAACTTATTCGTCATTATGTAAAAAGGGGTAATATGATGACCTATAACTTTGGAACATCTCGTGTATTTAAAAAATCCTTTCCGGCAGCGTGATTTGATCTCTCTATCTTGGTGTCGATAGGCGGACGTTATTGCACTCGACTATGGCTTGTACTTGATGATGTGGCTTAGATGTGTGTCGAACGGGTATAACCGTATAAATTACGTATCTCTTTATTATAGCTTGAGTTTTATATTTCATGTATTAACCTAGTACGTTTTTACAACCTTTGTGTTCTTTATAACTAGCTTTTTCTACGCATTTCTTATAATGAACCCTGATAGTCCTTTCACATTCATATACGTTTTTTTATAATCACCGTGTTTTAAGTCCGTTTCACTAACACTTATTTCTTTTAACTCTGTGACTGTTGGTTGTCGCATTTTTACTAGAAGAAGGACTATCCCACAGTAACTGTTTTAAAAGACTGTCCAACAGAAAATGCCGATGGGTAAAAAATTAATAAAAGGAAAAATTCTGATTTAAAAACTTATTCGTCATTATGTAAAAAGGGGTAATATGATGACCTGTATGGGTACATAAAAGTACCGCTTTAGAACAAGTGTTCAGCACTGGATCACGTTTTGCTGACAGATGGTTAAGTCCTGCGTTATTAAAAAATATTAAATGGTGAATCACAAGGGAACAACGATTTACTGATGGATTACCTTTGACGATCCTCTTCGATAAACTCGTCAATCATCAAAAAGTCCTCCTATCTTACCCGTCAGATATCTGTGTTTCCGCGTAGTAACGCTACTCCGAAGAAAAATCAGCTAAAACAGTTTTAAAAATCGTCTCTCCCACCATTTGCATGCGAACGTATGCCTCATCACGCTGATGAAATCGGGTAAAATATAACTTTTTTTTGTACAAGGTAAAATGTTATAGAAAGTAAGAATGCTAAAAGTACGTTGCGGTTACCCTTGCGTAAAAAACTTTAGTTCCATCATGAATGCATGTTAATGGAGTAGGGGACATTAGTTTTAGTAAATACTACAACTATAAAAAATAATACATTGTCTCACTCGAGCGTACCCTCTCAACTTACCTGCACTAATCCACTGAAATTTTATTTGCAACTGGACTGATAGTCAAAATTTAGCAAATACTTCTTCGAATCCACCTAACTATGCTCTGACATATATGTTCTGATTTGGCCTGAAAATTCTGTACTTATGCCGATGTTCTCATGTAGAGCTTACAAGAAGCGACCTTCTCTCCCGTTTCGACTCTGTTACAAAAATTTCTACTCTCATTGTCATGTGATCTACTGAAACGGCAGACACACCATAGCAACAAACTGGCCAACTGGTGATGTACAAAGGTCACGGAACACTCGCCCACCCCACTAACGCTGACCTATGGGACAGCAGTGGAAACAGATAAAAGAATGCTTCGGCTTACTTTGAGAAGAACAGTCGCTCCGTGTTTTATCTTTTGGACAAAATTAAATAATTACTCGTTTCCTGCCGAAATACAGAAGGAATTCTTCTGCCGATAGAATTCTTCTGCCGAAAACGTAACGTAAGGCAGAGGGCGCCATGTGACAGCAAGAGAATACAAGCAGTAACCATAGTTTAAACACAAGTATTAAGTATTAGGTACAATGAATCTCTTTCGTTGTGATCTTATGCAACCACGGCAATTCCCGGTTCTGCTTGTACACAGTACCTGGTTATGAAAAGCCGTGCTTATCTAGAGCCAGGGGCAAGGAATACGCCCTATAGGCACACCTCAACCCCAGCTTCACATGGCAGCAGTCCTATAGAAGGAAAGCTGACCACCGGAGGAAACCTTACTTTAATCTATTCCCCGGTTTGCAAATCTACAAGGATATATAGATCGAAGTTCGATCGGCACCCGGGGTGGAGACTCTTAGTAGGACCCGGACTTTTGAGAGGGCTCTGGCTTACTAGGAGCCAATCCCGTTCTGCCGAGCCCTCGAACAGCTCACCCAGAGCTCCTGAGAGGTGAGGTCTCAGACGCTGTCACTGACCAACCAGCACGGGAACAGGTTGGCAGCATCGTCGAACTCGGTTGGCTTTGGCAATGCTCCAGCCGGCGGACCCAATCCAGCCGGCAAAGCCATCAGCCGGGTTGTCGGACCCTAGGCCCCCCCACCACGACAAGGTGGTCCCCTACTGGGGGGGGGGAGTGTTAGGTACAGTGGACCCCTGATATAACGCGCATGTCAGGTGGGAAACAACACCCGCGTTATAAGGTGAACCGCGTTATACCGAGTGGCGTGGTGGCGACACAATAAATTTACTCAGAACGATTTGAGCTACATACTGAAACATCCCATCAACTATATATATATTATGCATTTTAATAAAAAAAAATTATTTATTAAGTGTTTAATTAAAATTCACATAACATAGTTATACATCTTAATAAGTACATATATTTATTATTTTATTTACGTACATAAGGTACGCTTGAAAATGTGTAAAAACAAACACTATCTATAACTTATCGCGAACATCGCCCGCGCTATGACCGAGTGCGCGGTATAGCGAGCAGCACTATAACGAAGGTTCACTGTATTTCTTACAACAACGTTCATTTCTAGTGAAGATGGAACATTCATTTTTTGTGAAACCATGTGAATATTACATTTCAGTTGTATGTGAGATTCACTTTTCTGAACATGGTTGAAATCGCTCCAATGGAGTGAACTACAGTGAAATCCTCACACAGGACAAGGCACCCACGTTGGAAATAGGTGATAAATCTCCGAGATCAATAGTTGAAGGTTGGTTAGAAGGTTGGGGGAGGAGACTGAGGTAGAAGGGTTGGACCAGCAGTAGTGGGCAGCAGCGATGATTTGGACCAGTATTTCAAGCGATGGGTTGGACCAGTAGTGGGCATCGATGCTATTTATTGGTGAATTACCAGTACTAGCAGAGTTGTAAGAGCTGATACAAGGTGAATGCAAACCGGTTCATACATATATTGTATCTGCTTCTTCATATCTCTATTCTTTCGAACACAAATGTTAAAAGATTTTATGCAACAGTTAAAAAACAGTAAATAAGTGATTTTCTGCGCTTCGGGCATTTAACCAGCGCCATCTATCGGGTACAGGAATCCTCAAAACTAAGTAAGAATACTAGAAAAATCACTGTCCATAACATTTATATTCATGTATTTCAAACCATTTTCTTGTTACGAGGCATCTGACAGAAAACGTAAGACAGGTGTGCTCAATATTCAAACGTGTTGAAAAATACTTACTGAAATATGAGTATTCAAAATCAAGAGATGAATGGTATTATACATATTCAACGGATGTCTTTCTAAGTGTAAGTCTCTATGCATACATGAATGCGATTGACTAAGTTTTTCTTCATATTTTGTCACATACTTGTTTCATCTCTGTAATTGTATGTTTGTGTGTGCGTGCGTTGCATGTCCGTGTGTGCGTTTGCCTGTGTGCGTGTGCGTATGTTTATGTTTTCATGTCTGTTTCTGTGAATGTGAATTGTGTGTTCAAGAATAAACATGTTATCTATCTGGCAGTTGCTTGCTACAGAAGAAGCTAACAATTTAAAACGAGATGATTTCTTTCATAGCCATCACTCATATCAAATCTACAACATTATTACTCTAATATCGTACACTTTTCAGATAGTCATTTTTTACATTTCTCGATTCAGTTAAGTGGAGCAATGAAACAGCATTGCGGGAAAAATCTTTTATTCATACACTAAAAAATTACAACGAGGACCAATCAAATATAGAACAGAAATTAGTAGCACTATCAACCAGTGGTTACGGCTAAAAACGAGGGTTTTTCTAAAAATAGTACTCAACATAGACACCAGATGACGCCACGGGTTAAAAGGGGGAGGAAATTTTAATAAGGAGGAGTCAAATATGAAATATTAATTATGAATATTAATAAGGAGCGCGACCGGGTGCCATATCCCATGACAGTTGCGACATAGTCAAGGTGTCAAAGTTCGATCTGAGAAGGCAACGTGGGCAGTTGCGACACAGGGGTCAAACTCCAGGCGGTGACGTCATAGAGGGAAAGCACTGTGCAAAGGGGGATTCTTATACTGGGATGACACTACTAAAGTATTACGATATACACTTTCCGAATCTCTCTAAAGCAGGGGTGTCAAACTCAATCTTGTAAAGTGCCAATTTTTCTTTCAAAGTATATCAGCGGGCCGGATTCAATTAAACACTAATTTTATATAAAAACACTTTTATTTAAATTTAAAGTATATATGAAAATTAAAACGGCATTAAGTCATAATGGTTAAAAAACAGCGCATTATTTCGAAGATATCTTTTCATCTTTTCAGCTTGTTTTCTGTAATATGTACCTATGTGTTCAATGTATAGAAAAACTATTCATGAAATTCGAGTATTATTAATTTAGATCGCGGGCCGTATCTTTGACATGCCTGCTCTAAAGCTACAATTATGCCCTCTAGAGGTGGAAAAAGTTGAAAGTTCCAAAATTTCAAACGATTATTGCAAGCGATGTTTTTATACTAGAAATTTGAAATTTTTTTAGTAAATTGTGTAGGTCATCAACCCATTGTTAACATCATTGATCATCTCAAGGCACAGAGGGAGTGGTAAAACAAATCTTTTTAGTTTAGTAGATAATTGTTTGTTTTTAGAGGAAAATGAAAAATTCTTTTTTGGGTTAGATGGGAATTGATAAAATATTATGATTCACACTTTCTAAATCTTCCGAAAACTATAATTGCGCCCTCTAACAGTGGAAAAATTTTAAAATTCGAAAATTTAAAACAAATATTGCAAACGACATATTTAACTAGAAATTTCAAATTTGGTGGTGGAATGTGCCCACCATGATGTTTCCACTGGCAACAATGAATTGACCTCTTAAATCCAGGGAGGGTAAGAAAAGACAATTTTTTGTATTTAGTGATAAATGAAAAAATCTTTTTTAAGGTTAGATAGGAATTGATAAAATATTATGATTCGCACTTTTGGAGTCTTCCAAACACTATAAGTGCGCGCACTAACGGTGAAAAAAGATTGAAAATTTCAAAATTTCAAACGAATATTGCAACGATGTATTAATGATAGAAATATGAAATTTTGGTGGAATGAGAATGTCATAAAGTTTCCATTGGAAAGCAATGAAAATGATAGAAAAATCTTTTTTTTTAATTTGATTGGTAAAGTCGCTCAAAAAAGTATCCGAACACCATGGTTGATTACAGAATTCAGAAAAAATATCTGGCAACGATTTTTTTAGAAATTAGTGATCTGGCAACCTTCGTGTCACGTGATTACAGAATTCAGGAAAAATATCTGGAGCGTGTACAGCAACTGTACACGCTCCAGTTACCGTTCACAGCAAACTGGAGCGTGTGCAGTTACTACACACGCTCCAGTTTGCTGTGAACGGTAACTGCACACGCTCAGTATTTCCGTGAGTGAGCCCACACGATCTAGTATCAAAATAATATGACCACCTACAGTCGCTCAAAAAAGTATTCGAACACTATGGTTGATTACAGAATTCAGAAAAAATATCTGGCAACGATTTTTTAAGAAATTAGTGATCTGGCAACCTTCGTGTCACGTGATTACAGAATTCAGGGAAAATATCTGGAGCGTGTACAGCAACTGTACACGCTCCAGTTACCGTTCACAGCAAACTGGAGCGTGTGCAGTTACTGCACACGCTCCAGTTTGCTGTGAACGGTAACTGCACACGCTCAGTATTTCCGTGAGTGAGCCCACACGATCTAGTATCAAAATAATATGACCACCTACAGTCGCTCAAAAAAGTATCCGAACACTATGGTTGATTACAGAATTCAGAAAAAATATCTGGCAACCTTCGTGTCACGTGATTACAGAATTCAGGAAAAATATCTGTAGCGTGTACATCAACTGTACACACTCCAGTTATCGTTCACAGCAAACTGGAGCGTGTGCAGTTACTGCACACGCTGCAGTTTGCTGTGAACGGTAACTGCACACGCTCAGTATTTCCGTGAGTGAGTCCACACGATCTAGTATCAAAATAATATGAGCGACTGTACTTAATGAAATATTATAATTCACATTTTTCAAATATTTAGTAGTTTTAATAATATATATCTTTACAGATCACTGAAATGATGTAACGGCAGAGCTGTTATCAAGCTTTACGAATAATATGTATAGAATAGAAATTTGAAAAATTAGTGGCAGTTTTTAAGAAATATTGTACTGGCAGCAATAATCTACGCACTTTTTCTGAGAGAGCTGTGGGAAATGTAACTTTTTAGATTTCAGAATTAAAAGACGAATACTTTTACGTTGTACAATTACTAATGAAATACTATTTGCATATTTCCCATCATCCGCTAGCTCAGATTAAAACATTTAATATTTTAATAAAAATGTTCAATGAAATGAAACAGTAGATAATGATAAAGATGTAGATAAAGGAAAAACTTCTTTCTCGTTGGAAAAGCGATTCTCATATGTGCCAGAGGCGATATGCGTCCTAGTTTTAATTAATATTTTTTGTTCTTCCATTTTTCTTGTGGTGTTATTAATTTTATGTTATGTCTAGCAAAGTCATCCTCAGAAAGTGGTAAATAGCCTAAAAGCTCTCAAATAAAACAAATGATTATGCATAGATTAATTTTATTTAAAATGCAAAAAATATTCAAAAATAAAAAACATCAGACATTTCAGTAAAATAACTTTTAATTTGTCAAAAGTTCACATTATTAAGAGAATTGTTTAATAATTTAGTAGAATTAAAATATTCCGAATTTTAAATATTGCTGTTATGTATATTATCATAACAACAATAATAAGAAAAAAATTATCAAAATTAGTGGCAAGACAGAATGATTTTTATTTTGTACTGAAAGGCTACTTACCTTTTTTCACATGTCTGTTAAGTGTTAATGCAACACTTCCTACGAAGTGATAGCAGGTGTTGGCTAATGACACACTTCCGCCACCCCGTCTGCCACACAACTCCCAACTCACCACACAACCTACATGTGGTCTGAATAATCATTCAGTGAAAGTCGTCGTCATTACGTTTGTCTTCTGTTAACCATTGAGAAAGTGTTCCCCATCAAAGAACCAATTTTTGGGAAATTTGAAGTCTGTCATTTAGTGAAAGACATCATTCAAGATTAAAAGGGAACTGCTATCGACAATCAAGCAAGAAAGTCTGATGTGCACACCTTCGAGCAACGATCAGTGCTCCTGAAACAACATCGTACTTGAATCCTGTCATAAAATAATTTAATAAATCCCCTTTCCAGATATTCAACCCTTCCCCGCACAGTTAAATGATTTTCGAGGAGTAATTGTAACATATCTCTGAGTTTAAATCTGTGAAAGCTGACGGCTGTGTTTCCTCATTTTTAACCAATTCCTGCAGATGGCCGAGTAGTTAGCGCGCTTGGCTACTGATCTAAGGGACCTGGGTTCGAAACCCGGGTAAGGCATGGCTGTTTGTGTCGTTTTTCTGCTGAGGTCCTGCCATCCTCTCAGACCTTCTACTCTGGCATATAAACTGACAGGCTTCTGTCAGACCTCTGTGGCAAGCAGCTGCTTGAGGGGGTATTTATTTTATTTTTTTTTTATTTTATCATGTACCCTCTGTTTAGCTTTGCCTTTCCCTCTTTGCAGCTGCTTCGTTTCATCACATCTCCATATCCCTGAATTTTAATTACTAAAAGGATGACCTCTTCTAAATGCTACTCTGGACCAAATTATGGGCTGTGTTGTTTCTTGTTGAGAGGAAACTTAAACTGTGCATATGTTTCATGAAGATAAAAAAAAAGGAAATAGTAATAAACAAAAACTTACGAGAAGTTTTTATAAGCCCGAAAATGTATTGGATCAAGAGCCCAATTCGTCGCTGATTGTCGCTATTTATAAGTACTAATACATGTTCACAACTGCTACTTAGTAAAACTCGAAATGCATTTTTTTAGTAGCTGAAAACATCGGTTCTCGTTCGATCATCGAAGTTAAGCAGCTTTGGGCGCCGTCAGTACCTGGGAGGGTGACCACCTGGGAACACCCGCGTGCAGTTGGCAAAAAATCTGCTTCCCTCACAGATCCCTCTACTATGGCGTATTAAACTGACAGGCTCCTGTCAGAACTCTGTGGCAAGCAGCTGCTTGAGGAGATTTTTATTTTTTATTTTATTTTATCCTGAGGCCCTAAGCTGTAGCTTAGTTTATGCATAAGTCGGCTCCTGGTTAATACAGAGCCTGGAGTGTTACGCAGTTTTTGAACTATTAACGATACCTCTTAGATCGATTTACACGATAGATAAGTTATGGGAAATCACCGTGTAAATTAAAATCGTGCAAATCGAAACCAACAACTTATGGAAAAAAGGGGGAAAGGTTTCGAAAAAAATCCTTGTTATGAATAAAACCTACATTGAAAGCTTTACTTACACATATTTAACTCAAATTTCAGTTCAGCAGTATTAATGAATATTAATGTAACATTATTTTGTACTTTCTTTGCACTAATTCATATAAGCTTTGATTAATTTCTCATACATTTCTTTTTAGTCCCAAAAAATATTCATCGTTAATGTAGACCAGGGGTGGGCAAATAGCGGCCCGCTAAGAGTTTTTTGTGGCCTGCCAAGACAGTCAGAAAAATCCGCCTTGAACCGAGATTTCCTTCCCGTGCGCGACCGAAGATTCGTCTCGTATTTTCCACTAGGACGGCCACGTCAATACGCATGCGCAGTGTAGATACGAAAACAATTGCCCACCCCTGATGTAGACCAATGTTTCCCAAAGTGGGCGATACCACTCCCTTTGGGACGCTGAAACGATCCAGGGGGTCGGTAGTAACCTCGGGTGCAATTGGGGGACGGTGGAAGCATAAAGAAAGAAAGAAAGAAAGATAAGAAAATTTTGAAAAAAGGTCAAGGTGTCTTATTTACAACAACATCTTTCTTTACTATGTTGTAGGACGTAGGTAGAAATATAGATACATAAAAGAACGCAAATTTGTCACTGCATCTTTCTGTTTGTTCGCATAAAGAAGGTAGATTTCCAGGGGGGCGCTGAGTAATTTTTTTTTTTTTTTTGAAAAGGGGTCGGTAGGACAAATAAGTTTGGGAATCTCTGATGTAGACGTACGCCATCGAATATAAAGACGAAATTTGAAAGATGGATATTTATGAACTAAATATAATCATTCCTATAATTTTTACTTAGTGCTTTATTTATACTTTTTTTATACCTTTTTACTTAGTGCTTTATTTTGTAAAATACGGTTTTTACTAGTCTGAAACAGGCTCAGATGTAGAAAAAATTCGAGGGGGAGGATAGAAACGAAACTGAGCCAGAAATATGCAAACTGGCTTTTCAGTGCAGTACAACATTTCCCAATGAGTTCTACAGATCTTTAAAAAATTTCTTGAAAAATTCATGAAATATAAATAAATTTCATATTTTTTTGCCTTTACTATCCTTACTAGCATTCTGAAAGGGCCCATGCCCCCCTCTCCCCCGGATCCGACCTTGGTCTGAGAAATTCTGTCTAGAAAAGTCACGTCTGGCTGCCGATTCAAAAAAGACTTCATATTATTAAGAAATTATGAGACAGATTGCATTGCAAAGGCAAGAATATAATTTTAGCAAAAAATATAAATATAACTTGTTGCATATGCCGATTTTATTAATAAACGATTTACTATTATCTATTTATTCTTGAAACTAAATCATCTCAATAAAAACCATTTAGTTGTTTTTTATTTGGTATGAAAGTCTAATAATCTCTCTTGACGCTCTATCACTGCGAAATCATAATATTATTACGACAGATGAACGAGAAACAATGAAACCGTGATGTCCTTATTGCTCGAGTGTACTGTAGCGTGAAAAATTACGTCACAAACCACTTGAACGATAACTTGAAAAATAAAGAATAAGAGAGTTGCAATTAGGAAGAATTTGTGAAGGAAAACGTAGTTTGTCTTAGTCTGTGCACGAGTCTAAAGACTTGGGTTGTTGGGTTGTTGTACCTCTGAGCGGCACTTTTTTGCACACCATGGGCTAAATGGCCAGGTCACAAGGACTCCGACGGCTCAGAAGGACCCCGAAGGCACACAAGGACCCCGAAGGCTGGGGGAGTTGATCCGCTGGAACAGCTGTTGGGAGACAGATGGTAGCCTCCCGTCAAGGCCATCCAGCGTGTTCTTTAACGTGCACAGGGTGTGGCTCTCCCGCACACGGGACCACGGTTTAACGTCCCATCCGACGGACGGCGGCCTTTCCAAGCCCATCGGTGTCCCCTACTGACCGTGGGCAGGGCGGGGAATTTTGCAGAGATAAATCTCAACGCTGACCCAGTTGGGACTCGAACCTGGGAACTACAGATTACGAGCGTGGCGCGCTACCGACTGAGCCACCCCCGCCCCTATAGTCTAAAGAAGAAATGCTTTTATTTGGTATGTGTGTCGGAGGATAAATAAGTTTATTAGTGTGTATCTTGTTAGTGAACTTGTAAGAAAAAGGAAGAATTCATCATCTTATCTGTGGTGATCAATGTCTAAAAAAAATTGGTTCTGAGAGACCATGTATTTAGCTGTAGTTCTGAAATACTTGATGAGAGTAAAATCATAGAAGAAAATTAATTAGTATATAGTTTTGTTTACGGAATTAGTAAAGTTATTCTTAGTGGATTCCAGGTTTGTTCACAAAGATGATTGTATCACTTATTGAGTGTTGTAAAAAGCCTTATTTTATGCTTTGAGTGGAGATAGTAAGAGTTATAGAGGAAACATCTCTTTGTAGAAATAGTGATAAGGTGCTATGTTCTTCTAAAGGTTTATTTTCATACTGATGATTTGTGTTGGTTGAATATAGTTTATATAAATGTTTTTAATTCATACTTTTGTAATAAATTGCATTATTTTAAAATTATTGTTGCTACATGTTATTTTTGAACTCAGGCTCAGTTTCCAAAGTTAAATTTATAAGAATATTGTTGCAAATGTTTATAGTGACTAACCGAGTGTGAATTCAAATTAATCTAATAATGAATTAATTTAATTATATAAATAATGATATTTATATAAATAACAATTTCAACTAAACACCAATATATTCTCCAGCAGTACAAAGCAATCCTGAAAATCATAATTACCAAACTATTTGATTGCCCAAGCACATTTTAAAAACTGATCTTAACCAAAACTTGTTACCCACAAAAAAGTATATTCAGCAAAACAGATACATTGCTTTTTTATTTATAGTTTTCCTTTACTTACAAATTCACTATCGACAACTATTTATAAATCATTTTATCACCTGTGCACTCTCTAAATAAAATAATTACTTCTAGACTAACTCGCACAAAATTAAATTAATCTCTACTTTAAATTAATTCCTCCGAAAATCGATCATCAACTATCACAACAGGTTGGGGAAAAAATTAATAGTATAATTCTTTTTTTTTCTCTTTCAAAGTTAATTCTTCGTTTGATCAAGTAAATGACGTAATTAGCACTCTAGTCTATGGCACATCTCGAGTGTGAGACGATATCGTAGTGACGACATCACTATTGCACGTTTTCTTTTCGTAACATTGTCCCCCTCCTTAAGTTTTGTTCGTTCTGAACATTCCAGGAATCCAAACTCTTCTTAGATTCTTAAAAGTCCCAGCACCAATTCCTATTCTTCTGTTTATCCCATGCTGCACATCACCAGTATCTTTTACATAGCTCCCAAGATAATTAAACTGAGGCACTAGATCAAGAGTGCAACCTTTCAGATTTACTGAACGACAGAATGTCTCACCAATTTTCAACACTTCAGTTTTCTCTGTATTTATCACCAAACATACTCTATTACCAGTCTCATCAACAGCTCGAATGAAAGAGTTCATCTCATCAACATCATTTGCCAAAAGGCCTAAAACATCAGCATAATCTAAATCAGAAATTTTAGTATCTCCAGCCCATTTAAGGCCAAAATATTTCCCTTGCAGTGAATTTTGCATAACATAATCAATAACCAAACTAAAGAGAAAAGGAGACAAAATGCACCCTTGTCGAACACCAGAAGTAATGCTAAACCAATTACTACAAGCCTTACCAACTCTCACACACGACTCAGTGTTAATATAGAGAGCTTTCATTATGTTAACTAACTTCTCTGGTATACCATATGATCTCACAATCAATCACAAATTATGACGATCAACAGAGTCGAAAGCCTTTTTAAAATCAACAAAGCTAGCAACCAAAGGTTTCTGAAACTCTAAACATTTCTCAAGAAAATGCCTGAACAGAAATATCTGATCCACACATCCCTTACAACTTCTGAATCCACATTGCTCATCACATAATTGCCCTTTAACCCAGATTCTTAATTCTATTAAACACAATCATGCAAAGAACTTTCGCTGGAACAGAGAGTAGGCTGATACCCCTATAGTTATCACAAGAACTGCGATCACCTTTTTTAAAAATAGTGATAATAATAGCTCTGATAAAATCCTTAGGAACCATGCCTTTATCATAAAAGATATTCAAAATTTCAATCATCCATGTGGTAACCGAAACATTCTCAGCTCTAATTTCATCTACCCCTGGGAATTTATGTAGTTTAACTTAAAAATAGCCAGAATAACTTCATACTGTGTTACAGGGCCAACATTAAAGCAAATAATGCATCTATCATCATTACAAACAATGGGAGTAGAACTAACCACATTGTTTAGAATATCACTGAAATGCTCAGCCCACATAGCCATGACAGAATCCTCACCTTCTATAACCTTACCTTGTTTATCCTTCAATCCCTGTATACCTGTCCGTACTCTACCACACAAAAAATTAACTATCTGCTATAGCTCTCTGCTGTTGTGCTATCCAACTGCTCCCTCAGTTTTATGAGCCAAGCCATCTTCTCAGCAGCTAACCGATCCTTTACACGTTTTTTAAGCTCTCTGTAATGCTTTCTATTAGGTGTAGTAGGGTATTGATTAAGGACATTCCTACAGTTCTTTCTTTCTGAAATAAGCTCAAGTGCCTTATCACTCAAATAATTTTACCTCCTCTGCTTCTTTTTTCCTAAAAGAGTATCGTTAATTTCAACAAAAGCTTCTTTAAAACGGTCCCATTGTTCCTCAACTTCAATAGTAAATAAACCATGACTGTCACAATAACTAAATAACCGATCATGGTAAGCTTTAGCTATAACTGAGTCTTTCAAAGCTTTAGAATTAAAGGTAAATTTTTTTAACCTTAGCATAACACTTCTTAAGTTTAAGTTGCAAGACACTTTTAATAACAAGGTAATGGTCAGATTTAATTTCAGCTCTCCCAATATGACTGGTATTCCTAACAGAACTAGCCCATTTGCTGTTAATTAATATTGTTGTAAATTTTTAAATGGATGACACTGAGCGTGAGTGTAATAGTATTTAAAATACAAATTACAATACAATGCAAATTATTACAAAAATATGGATGAAATAACTTATAAACAAACTAACTGCTATCGTTCATAAATTAATAACTCTTTTTCTACAGAGCATACAAGACCAGCTCTGTCTGTTCTACTAAACTAATACCTCTTCATTTTGTTTGTCATATTTCTTGAATACCTTCACTTCAGGTGTAAACAATCCTTCGTCTTTGATTAGATCACTAGATTTATCACACTAGCAAGACAAAACAACCATCCACGCACATTCCACATAAAAATACTTCTTGTTTTTACTTATTGTGAACTGACTCAAACTATCTAAACCTATTTTTTGATCTGCACAACTTTTAACATTGCAATTATAACATTCTTTTTTTCTGGTCGGTTCTACATTCAAATCCGTTTGTTGTATAATTCTCACGCAGAAGTATATGCGAGCGTTCATGTCACGTTTTGTCATGAAGTCACTGTAGCACGTTCATCTATCGTAACACTGTTTCCTCCTTAGGTCTTGTTCGTCCCGAACAATTCTGGATTCCGAAGCTTCTTCAGTTCTTCGATGAAACGGGGCCAAACGATCCACGTGAACCACTTTGCACTCTGTAGCTGGACGTTGACGAATGCGATACACCACGTCGTTAGTCCTGTTAACTATCGTATATGGACCTTCCCAAGGTTTCTGAAGTTTTGGAGAAAGCCTCTTCTTTCTATGTGGATTGTATATCCAGACAAGATCTCCTTGATTGAAAGCAGTTCCATATATTTTACTGTCGTATCTCGTTTTGGTTCTCTCGCTTGCTAAGTTGATGTTATGCCTGACAGAGTGATGGATTTCTTCTAGTCATTGTTGTAATTCTTGTACGTATTGTGGAGTGGAAACAGGCATCGTTTCGGGTCGACCATATAAATGGTCACAGGGAAGACGTAGCTCTCTTCCAAAGAGCATCATGAAAGGTGTCTGTCCGGTTGTCTCATGCATTTCTGTTCTATATGTCAACAAAAGGAGTGGTATATGGCGATCCCAGTCACGTTGATGGTCGTTCACAAACAATGCCAGATGCTGTGCAATTGTCCTATTAAATCTTTCAACCATACCATCCTACTGAGGGTGTAGGGCAGTTGTTCTGGTTTTCTGAATGCCTAATGGTCAGAGTGGAGTTGTAAAGGTACTCCATACCTACTAATCAAGTTAACTATCATCTCTGCAACTGTTGTTGCTTCCTGGTCTTGGATGGGATAGACCTCAGGCCACTTTGTGAAATAATCCATTACCAGTAATAAATAGCGATTTCCATCATCAGTCCTAGAAAACGGACCCATTACATCAATGTCTATTCTCTCGAAAGTGGCACCAACGTTATACGTCTGCAGCTTACTCCGACTCGTAGTCTTAGGGTTTTTCTTTGCTGCACAGGTCTCACATTGCCTACACCACCTTTCAATGTCTGCCCTACTTTTCAGCCAATGAAATCGTTACCTGACTTTAGCTAATGTCTTAATTAACACCTAAAAATCCTCCAGTGGCACTATCATGCACATCTTTTATCACTAGTTCCATTCGGGAGTGAAAAAGTATAATCTGCCAACGGATGAGCCGTCCAGTGTTCAAAATTCGAAGTGACTTGGCAAATTCAGGGGAGATTTAAAAATTTGAAATTTTTGCTGTAAAGTTATGGCGAGTTGGCAAAATTCAAAGTAACTTGGTAAAATTATGGAAATTAGCAAAATTTGGAGCCATTTGGTAGGCGATTTGAGAAAATGGGCTTATGTTTGCGCAGTTCAAAAGAGTTGATAAAATTCGAAGTGACTTGGGAAATTCAGGAAATATTTAAAAATTTGGAATTTTTCTGTAAAATTATGGCGAGTTGGCAAAATTCAAAGTGACTTGGTAAAATTCAGGTGAGATGTAAAAATGTGATTTTTTTTCTGTAAAATTATGGCCAGTTGGCAAAATTCGAAGCCACTTCATAAAATACAGGTGAGTTCTGAAAATTCGGATAGGTTTTATAAAATTAAGGAGCATTCGCAAAATCTTTAGGAGTTCGCAAAATCTAAGAGAGGTGGCAAAATTCAGATGAGATGAGAAAATTTGGATTTTTTTTCTCTAAAATTATGGCAAGTCAGCAAAATCTAGGGGTGTTGGCAAATTTGAAGCTACTTGGTAAAATGCAGGAGAGTAGTGAAAATTGGGATTGGCTTTGTGAAATTAAGGAGAGTTGGTACAAATTAAAGTGACGTGGTAAAAACCTGAGAGACATAATATATGTAATAGTCATTTTCAGTTGGCAAAATTTGATTTCCGAGTTGGAACATTTTCGTTTTCTCCCCCAACCAAGCTATCTTAGACCTCACTCAAGCAACTGCTTGCCACAGAGATCTGACAGGAGCCTGTCAGTTTGTATACCAAAGTAGGTCTGTTAGGATGGCAGGACCTGAGCAGAAAAGCGAGATAAACATCCATGCTTTATCAGAGGAATCTGGCTTTTTTTATCAGAGGAATCTGGGCTTGAACCCAGATTCCTCTGATCAGTAGCTAAGTGCACTAAAGATTGATGCTGCAATCAGTCGCTGAATTCATATTCCCTTGAACAAAGATAGGGCTCCCAACAAGAATCCGACACGCCATCTTCCTTTGGAGTGAATGCTAATTCAGCGACTGATTGCATCATCGATATGTTTTAGATATATTTTCTAATTTTGAGGGTGCATATAGGAAGATAGGTATTTTTTAATTTGCACTTAGTAGTTTTTATCACTTATTTCTCTTATATTCTTCTATTGATATCTAAGGGTGACTGCTGTACATACAGTATATACTCCTACTTGGTGGATGGGAGATTTTCAATATGGAATTAACACATTAATGCATACATACAAAATCCTCATGCTGCCATGGGCTATGGAGGTCCTACCTGATTGTGAAATTTTCCTCTCCCGCCATGTCTGAGCTAAGCTGTTGCATTTGGTCACTGTAGGCCAATTCCAGCAAGGTCTAGTTTCACAGTGTCTGCCCATCGTATCCTAGGATTTCCCCTTTTTCTGAACCCTCCAGACAACTGCTCAAAATCCTATTTGTCAGTCTGCATTTATGGATACGGGCAACATGGCCAAACCAATGCGTTCTCTTTCTGCAAAATATTCTGCAAAAAGGAGGTTGCCGACTCCTTTGCCTAACCTCATCATTTACAAAGTCGAACCACCTAATGACCAAGATACTGCGTAAGCATCTAGAATTAAAGGCATGAAGTTTCTTGTTATCCTCCTTACAAAGGGCCCACATTTCGCTACCATAACCTTAGAAAGAACCAAATTATTATGCAGCCTAATTTTAGTTTTTAGGTGTATACGCCTATTTCTCCACATTCTCCATAGATTCTTAAAAATCCCAGCGGAAATCCCTATTCTTCTATTTATCTCATGCCACACATCACCAATATCTGTTACATAGTTCCCAAGATAACTGAACTGAGATACTTGCTCAATAGTACAGCCATTCAAAGCAACTGAAGCATCTTCTGCCTGACCAATTTCATCACTTTTTAGTGTTTTCTATATTTATCACCAAACCTACTCTATTACCAGTCTCATCAACAGCCCTCTTGGAAGAATTCTTCTCATCAATGTCATTAGATAGCAGGCCCAAATCATCTGCATAATCTAAATCAGAAATTTTTCTATCTCTAGACCAGGGGTCTCAACGTGGGGTATGCGGTAAAATTTTTTGGGGTACGCCGTGAGAGCTCAAAAGTCTCTAGATCTAGTAACAAAGTCGCTAAGTGGCATTATTATACTATAACTATAGTTTTATCTATCTATATAAAGGGTACGCCAGTTACATACACATTTCCAGGGGGTACATGAAGCATAAAAGGTTGAGAACCACTGCTCTAGACAATTTAAAGCCAAAATCTTTCCCTTGGAAGAATTTCGGTTAACGTAATCAATAACCAAAGAGAAAAGGAGACAAAATGCACCCTTGTCTAGCTTCACTAGCAATGCTAAACCAATTGCTACAAGCCTTACCAACTTTCACACGTGACTCAGTGTTATTATAGAGAGCTTTCATTACGCTAATTTGTCAGGTATTCCATATAATCTAACGATCAACCACAAATTATGTCGATCAACAGAATCAAAAGCCTTTTCGAAATTTACAAATCTAGCAACCCCAGTAACACCAAATTTTTAAATCATCTAAGTATAATCATTGCAAAAAAAACTTCACCTGGAACAGAAAGTAAACAAATTCCCCTATAATTATCACAAGAACTACGTAATACATCTATCATCATTACAATGGGAGTAGAAATAATCACATTGTTTACAACATCTCTGAAATGTTCAGCCCACCTAGCCATGAATCCTCACCTTCAACCACCTTGCTATATTTATCCCTCAATCCCTGTGTACCTGTCTGTTTCTTCCCACATAATACATTAACAATCTGAGTAATATCATGCCACCCCACCGTATCCCCACTAGTGCTTTCCCCCCTATGACGTCACCGACCACGCCCCTATGACGTCGCCGGCCACGCCCCCTATGACGTCACCGACCACGCCCCCTATGACGCAACATGACGTAATCATTACATAATCATTACGTAACCGACCTTTATTAATAATTCCTCCCCCTTTCACCCCCCTTTCCCCTCAGTGGCGCCATCTGTTGACAGTGAGAAGTACTATTTTCCCAAAAAAACCCTATTTTTATTCTAATTCTTCGATTTTTGATTTCCCCCTTTATAAAAAAAATTGCTCCCCCTTATGAAAAACCCCTGGCGCCATCTGGTGCCTGTGAGGAACACTAATTCTCCAAAAACCCTTATTTTAATTCTTTGATTTCCCCCTCCTATTAAAAATTACTCCCCCCTTTTAAAAATTTCTTCCCCCTTATGAAAAAACCCTGATGCCTTCTGTTGACAATGAAGAGTACTATTTTCGGAAAAACCTCCTTATTTTAACTCTAATTCCCGATTTTTCTTTATTTTGTCCCAATGGTTGACCTATATTTTAAGCCCTCCCCCTTATGAAAAACTCTCTGGTTGACCATTTTAAGGCCCCACCCCTTCACTCGGCTGATGCAAGTCTCAGAATAATTGCATGGAACGATTGACTGGTCTTAGAATAATTGTACAGAAAAGGATGATACAAAATTCCTTAGTAATTAAACACTCATCAAAATTCCCTTACCTCTATTAAAAATCATCCTACAGTTGAAACTCATTTTACTCTTACTGCTTCCATAGAAAATACCATAGGGTGAAATTAATAATGGTTTAAATTATTCGTAGGGATGGCATGTTAAATCTGCTTTTAGAACACACGTCTGCAGTGGAAAAATTTTCAATCTCCGTTAATCAACTCCCTAGTAATTAAACACTCGTCAAAATATTCCTCACCTTTATTAAAATCACTCCACGGTTAAATCAGTTTTTCTGTAGATGTGTTTCACCGGAAAAAAAAAAAAATCGTCCCTCGCTCTGTGGATTCCGTCCGACTGTCTTGGGTTCCCTGACTATACCGTGTACTTGCTGTGGCCTTGATGCGGGTCAGGCATTTCAAATATTAACCTAGCTTTTTCTATGTATTTCTTACATCAAAGCCAACACTAGCACTGAATTCTTTTGAATGTAGATCTCAAATTGTAAATCAACTCACAGAGTTGTATTTATTCCTTAGTAATTAAAACTCTTTGCTATTCATTTAGCCAGGACGACTAAACGATTCCTTTATAATTAAAATTCCCTGCTATTAAACTCCCTAGTAATTAAACACTCATCAAAATTCCCTTACCTTTATTAAATAAAACAGTTTTCTGTAGAGGCGTTTTATCGAAAAAAAAAACTTCTCTCCGGCCAACGAGAGTCGAACGCGCTACCACAGCTTCACTCTTAACAAGAACCAACCTGCAATTGGAAAGGCATTCCTGAAGTCGTACGTGGAGTCATACCCATACGTGTCAGGTAGCAACGAAACATCTCGTGACACATGATGCAATCGCCCTAGGGGTGAGTGTCCTGTGATTGTTGCTCTCTAAGGGTAAGTGACGTGTCACTCGCTGGACAGTCCACGTTATTCTGATCTTGTTGTGACACGTATTAGATAGTGGGATTTGGGGGTGTATATATACGGGGTCAAGTCAGCCCAAGGACATTCCATTGCTAGCTTCTCTACTGAGTTATCAACGCTGCTGACTATCCCAAGATGTCTACTGAGCAAGTTCCTGCTGGATCATCAACAGCTAACAGGTAAATAAAACTTTATTTAATGCTATGTTGTCCTTAAGACACAATCATTTACTGACGTACATAAAATATTATATTTGTTTCTATCCAGTAAAAGTCATTTTACTTACTTTATTCTACTTATAAATTAGTTAAATATTTAATTAGATCTTTTGCTCAGGTTAGCAAACTGTTAAATTGTTTCTCAAACTTTAGTGAAATATTTAATTAGATCTTTTGCTCAGGTTAGCAAACTGTTAAATTGTTTCTCAAACTTTAGTGAAATATTTAATTAGATCTTTTGCCCCGGTTAGCAAACTGTTAAATTGTTTCTCAAACTTTAGTGAAATATTTAATTAGATCTTTTGCCCGGGTTAGCAAACTGTTAAATTGTTTCTCAAACTTTAGTGAAATATTTAATTAGATCTTTTGCCCGGGTTAGCAAACTGTTAAATTGTTTCTCAAACTTTAATGAAATATTTAATTAGATCTTTTGCTCAGGTTAGCAAACTGTTAAATTTTTTCTCAAACTTTAGTTAAATATTTAATTAGATCTTTTGCTCGGGGTAACAAACTGATCAACATAGAGTTTTATTGTAAATCTTAATTTTCAAACTTTAGTTACTTAGATATTTTGATCACGCTAGTAAATGTGCTGCATATTCTGAGACCGTATTTATCTATCTAGGAAAACTACGGATATGGAGCATTTCGAAAAGCTCCTAAAATCCGTGAAGCTCCTTGATGAGGCGATTAAAAGACCTTCACAGTCCGAGGACAGGGCTGCGAAGCGCGTCTGCATGCAACAAAAGACAAGGCAGGATTTACGACAGAGGACTACGAGGTTGTCGCTGACCCACAGACGTAGGGCAGCCGCCGCAGCAAAAGCAGCAGTGGAGATGAGACCACCCGCTGTCGTCCGGCCTGACGCCCTCCCTTCAACGGCAACTAGGTAAATGAAATTTTATTTAACGCTGTCCTTAAGAAACTCAGCTATTTATTAACGTACATCGAGTTTTCTAACCTGTAAAGTCATTTTATTGTAAATGCTAACTTTAGTTACTTAGATTTTTTGCTCACGCTAGTAAATGTACCGCGTGCTGTCTTTTATTACAACTGTTAAAAAAGAAAAAAAATTTTTTTCTCAAACGTTAGTTAAATATTTAGTTAGGTCTTTTGCTCAAACTGTGGCGCATGCTGTCTTTTATCACAACATAACTGTTCAATATAGAGTTTTATATTTGTTTCTAACTTGTAAAGTCATTTTCAAACTTTAGTTACCTAGATTTTTTGCTCACGCTAATAAATGTACTGCGTGCTGTCTTTTATTACAGCTGTTAAATTTATTTCTCAAACGTTAGTTAAATATTTAGTTAGGTCTTTTGCTCAAGCTGTGAGGCATGCTGTCTTTTATCACAACATAACTGCTCAATATAGAGTTTTATATTTGTTTCTATCTAGTAAAGTCTAAATGATAATTTTCAAACTTTAGTTACTTAGATATTTTGATCATGCTAGTAAATGTACTGCATATTGTCTTTTCTGTTCTAAGATGAAAAACATGTAAATGTTCTGCATATTCTAAAACGGAATTATCTTTCTAGACCCATCAATGCTCCGGACCGCGCGGCCCCCGCAGCTGATGCCGTCTCAACCAATGACGCGCGTTTCAAGGACGCTGCTGTCAAGACCCCGACGCCTATCGTGGGCCATGGCGTCCCCCTCAACGAAGTAGCCGGTGATGACGTCACCTCGGGAGTCTTCAGCGGCTCTGCAGTCAGGTAGATGAAATTTCATTTGATGTTGAGCAGGTCTTAAACGGCTCAATCATTTACTAAAGCATATATAGTTTTATAGGCTGTAAAGCCATTTTACTTTCTTTATTCTACTTATAAATTAGTTAAATATTTAATTAGACCTTTTGCTCGAGCTAGCAACGGTTAAATTCTTCCACAATCGAGTGTTTACTCTCGTGGAACATTTTTTCTCAGACTTGTACCGTAGGCAAAATTATACTAGCAATGTGTGTTGTCTTTTATTACAACTGTTAAATTTTTCCACATTCGAGTGTTTACTCACGTGGAACATTTTTTTCTCAGACTTGTACCGTAGGCAAAATTATACTAGCAATGTGTGTTGTCTTTTATTACAACTGTTAAATTTTTCCACATTCGAGTGTTTACTCACGTGGAACATTTTTTTCTCAGACTTGTACTGTAGGCAAAATTTCTATATATATATATATGTGAATAAATATATGATTTTTATTGTGTAAACTATGTATAAAGAAGAATATTAGTAAACGTAATACTTTAAAAGTGTGTATCTGGGGAAAATGTGATACTTTAAAAATGTAATACTTTAAAAGTGTGTATCTGGGGAAAATGTGATACTTTAAAAGCGTGTATCTGGGGAAAATGTGATACTTTAAAAAATGTAATACTTTAAAAGTGTAATACTTTAAAAAATGTAATACTTTAAAAGTGTAATACTTTAAAAGTGTAATACTTTAAAAGTGTGTATCTGGGGAAAATGTAATACTTTAAAAACGTGTATCTGAGCAATACAGCATTATAACTTCAGTTCTAAGATAAAAAACACGTAAAGTACTGCATATTCTGAGAATAAATTATCTATCTAGGTCTGTCGAGTCCTTCAACGGTCCAGGACCATCCACTACCATCAGACCTGCTGCAGTGCCGTACTACGCTGTAACCAAAACTCGTCACTACAACTCCGCCAAGTTTCGCACACAGTTTATCTCAACAAGTGTGCGGCTTGGCGGAATGGAGGATGTACAGCCCCATAATTTCATTCCGGTCCTGCACGACTTGCACGAGCGGATGCTAGCCGATATCGTCCCCACAGGCGAATATAGCCACGTGCGGCTATGCTTACGTTCCCGGGATTTGAAAAACCCCGTCAACCTGTCCCTAATTCGGCGTAATGCCCTGACGGGTGAGAGATTCATGACTGCATTAGACAAAGTAGTGCAGTCAAATGAATCTCTCGGTCCTGGGAGTGAACTAGAATTTGACTTCGTCTGTGCGGACTTGGACAGGGTCGGCAGCGGCGGTATTGGGAGACGTGCCGGGCCGGAGAAACGCAGCCTTGTTGACGTGCAGTCGTTCGCTGCCAAGAAGGGTAGCATTTTAAGAATTGTGAATCGTGACGATATCTGTCTTGCAAGGGCTCTCGTCGTTGCACGAGAGCTCTGTTTAAAAAATAAAGGGCTGGCAAACAGCTATTCGAAAATTGCTGATTACCGTCTCTGTCTTCAGCAGACAGAGGCCCTTAATCTACACCTGGATGCTGGGGTCCCTGTTGCCCCCTGTGGACTCCCGGAAGTACAATTGTTTCAAGCGCACATGGTGCAATACCGAATTGTAGTGTATTCTGCTGACGACGCCTTCCTCCCCATCTTCATTGGTCCCGAAGGAGGGGACAACCTTTATTTATTGTTTAGTGCTGGGCATTACGATGTGATTACCAGGCCATCAGGGTTTTTCGGGGTCAGGCAATTCTGTCCGAAATGTTTAAAGGGGTCTAACAACGGGCACGTTTGCAAGGGGACCTGCAACAGGTGCCTGTCAACCGATGTGGTTCATGCAGGGGAGTTGTTGCTCTGCACAGTGTGTTGTATGTATTTGCGCGGGGCTGAATGCTTTCAGGCGCATCTGCTGAAGGCATGTCAGACACAACATCGCTGTGTTAAGTGCATCAGCTTGTATGATCCCCTGAAAAAACACGTTTGCAAGGTTGACACTTTAAAATTCGTCGAGCCCTGCAAGATTGACCCTGTCGGTCAGACTTATCTCTACTTTGATGTAGAGACTGTGCAGTGTGCCGACGGATTGCTGAAACCGATACTGTGTGTGGTCACATACCAAGTGGACGACGAGTGGGTCTATGCTTCATTCCCGGAAACGGACGCCTTTATGGATTGGATTCTAGCCAAAGAACGTCCCGGGGTTCAACGATTCAAGGATGCCACAGTCCTAGCACATAATCTCAAAGGCTTTGACGGCATGTTCATCATTAGTTACCTGTACAGAAAATTTTTAAAACCGGATCTCGTGTTCGATGGATCCAAGATTTTAGGTATATTTTTACCTGGCCTTAAAATAAGGTTTATCGACACGTTATCCTTTATTCAGGCTCCTCTTCGATCATTCACGAACACCTTCAACTTGGAGACGGTGAAAGGCTTTTTCCCCTTTAAATTTGTGAAGGAGGAAAATCTACAATATACAGGACCCATCCCTGATCGGCTTTTTTTCCAGCCGGAAGACATGGAGCCTGAAACTCTGTCAGCATTCAATGAGTGGTATGCCGCAGCAAGCCTTGAACCCTGGGATTTTCAACAGCAGCTTCTGTATTACTGCAAGGCAGATACAGAGCTGCTGCGGCGAGGCGCCCAAGCTTTCCGTGAGGAATTTTTAAATCTCACAGGTGTAGACCCATTTGCGCGTGACCTGACTATTGCCGGTGCTTGCCTTCGCATATTCCGTGGAAAGTTTTTGCAAAAGAATACCCTCGGTGTGTGTCCCGCCCAAGGGTATTCGGCGAGTAACGACCGGCAGTCCTTGAAAGCTCTCACGTGGTTAGAGTATGAGGCTTCCAAGGACAACATCGAAATTCAAACTGCGCGATCACCCGGAGGTGAGTATAAGATAGGGCAGTACAAATTGGACGGCGTGTGCCACAGTACCCGTTGTTATTACGAGTTTTTAGGTTGTTACTTTCATCACTGCTTGAAATGTTTCAAACCTGAAAAAATAGATCAGCGCACGAGAAAGCCATTTGGTCTGCTAAACACCCGGACCATGGATCGTCTTGAGACCTTGAAAGTGCTGATGAACGGGTACACATGCAAAATTATGTGGGAGCACGAATTCGACGAGTTGATGCGCAAAAACCAGTCCGTCGCATTAATTTATAAATCCGTCGAGCCTATCAGGCGTATAGGGGCCCGTGACTACCTCTACGGAGGGCGCGTGGAGGTGTTCTCCATCTTTGCATCGGTTGACTTAGGATGTAGCCTTAACTACGTTGATTACAACAGCCTGTACCCCTATGTTTGCAAGAAGGCTGCATTCGGTAAAGGTCACCCGGTTCGGATCACCTCCGATTTCGCCACGGACCTCGACCACTATTTTGGCATTGCACACGCCACACTGTTACCCCCCGACGGTTTATTCATCCCTGTACTGCCCTATAGGTGTAATGGGAAGCTGCTTTTTCCCCTTTGTAGGATCTGTGCGGATGGACAGCTGGCACCCCCTTGTCGGCACACCGTGAACCAGCGCGCATTGACAGGATCTTGGCCTACGTTCGAAATTTACGCTGCGATGCGTGCTGGCTACAGACTTCTCCAGTTCAACGATGTGTGGCACTTTAATACCATCCTGCAATATGACCCTACAACAAAAAAGGGAGGTGTCTATGCTGGGTACATAGACACTTTTCTGGGACTGAAGCAGCGCTACTCCGGGTTTCCCCCTGACGTGCAGACCGAGGAGCAAAAGGAAGCCTTCTGTGAGGCCTTCTTCCAGGCGGAGGGGGTTCGGATCCTCCCCTCGGAAGTTGAGAAAAACAACCTTAAGCGAACTCTTTCCAAGGTCTCGCTTAATTCGTCATGGGGGAAGCATGCGCAGAACATGAGTCGAACCCAGACGACCATTGTGAGTTGTCCTGTCAAGTACATGGAGCTCTTGACGGACGCATCGCTAGTCATCACTGACGTCGCTGTTATCAGTGATCAGGCCGTGCTTGTCACGCACAAGCCGGCGGAGTCTGCCACTCCAGCGAACACCCGTGGAAGCCTGATTCTCGCTGCAATGGTGACGAGTCACGCCAGACTAAAGCTGTACGAGCTTCTATCGAAATTAGATAGTCGTGCAATGTATTCTGACACGGATTCGGTGATTTATACAACGTCTCCTCGCGACACCTACACACCACCACAAAATCCCTTCCTTGGAGGTCTCGTTGACGAAATTTCTTCAAAGTATGGCCCCGGTGTACACATCACGGACTACATCAGCGCCGGGGCCAAGAGTTATGCCCTTCGGTTGAGCAACGGCGATGAAATTCTTCGCGCCAAGGGCATATCTCTCACGAAGCAAAACAGGTGTAAATATAATTTTGAACTTCTGAAATCCATGGTCCTAGGGAATTCCCCAGTCAGCGAGACCTTCGATGTCCCTTTTAATGTGGTTCGTAATAAAGTGGATGGGTCACTTACGAACAGGCCCATGGTAAAAAGGTTTAAGGCTAACCTCGATAAGCGGTATCTCAGCCCGGGTTCGACTCTCACTGTACCTTATGGTTACAATGACCTGGGCCTGGATACCCTTATCCAACTCATGGATGAGTAATTGCACCGTTTTTATTTATTATTGTACACTAATGTATTATTGTAAACTAATTTATTATTTATTTATTATTGCATCTTCATTTATTATTTCAGTGTGCATAGTATTACAACTTTATTTCGTTGCTCACCAGTGTAAATATTATTTCGTTGCTCACCAGTGTAAATATTATTTCATTACACGCTTTATTTATTTCACTGCACACTTTATTTATTTCAATGTTCCTAGTGAACCTTATTATTTCACGACACACTTTATTTATTTCAATGTTCCTAGGGGACCTTATTATTATTATTATTATTTCAGTATCTGTAGTGGATCTTGTATCCGTAGCAGACCTTTTTTTAAAACTTATTATTTCAATGTTCCTAAGGAACCTTATTATTTCAGTATCTGTAGTGGATCTTGTATCCGTAACAGACCTTTTTAAACTTATTATTTCAATGTTCCTAGTGAACCTTAGTATTTCACACGTAATGACCCAGCACTGAGGCGTCGTCAGCTTTTGAATTACTGTATTTAACTTATTGTATTTAACTTATTGTATTTAACTTATTGTATTTAAAACTACAGCGGATCTGTCATTGTTTTACTGTCCAGCATTGGATATGTCATGTAAATTATTGTCTGTGAATTGTTTCAATAAAAAAGGTTTCAAAAAATCTGCCTCTTTATTACCTAGCTGAAACACACTACGGCGAGGGGAAAGTTCAATGCTGTGCTTCACAGTGCGAGCGCGAGCAGCGCATGCTGACGCCAGCCAATAAAAACCACCGGTGCATCTAAGCTTAGAGCGCTCCGTAGAAGGACCAATGAGAAGCCTGGATGCATCGGTGCTTAGAGAACTACTCCAGCAAGACCGTGTTTGGGGGGACACTGCACGGATTTGTAAAACTAATTAACGGAATGGCATAGAAGAGTGAATGAAGCAAGAGACACAAATATCAGTTTTACTTTCTTTTATTGGATATTTTGTAATGCACATTTTAAATACATGGGTTTTTTTTAACACAAATCTTCAAGCGCACAGGGCTTGGATTTTACAGAAGGTTTCAATATGCTGACCACTCGGATAATTTTCTTTTTTTACGTCGGATGGGTACGGCAATGTCTTTTGGCGGGCGCTCTTCAGCTATAGTGCTTCTGGGGATGTTGACTTTTAGTTCATGTGGAGTGTCAAGCTGTTTTGAGAATAACAAATAATTTTTCAAAGCAGTCAGATACTTTTCGGATTTATCGTCAGCATCGTCAGACTCCAATATTTTCTTCATCTCTGAGTCCAAATCACATACTTTTTTTCTTATGTTTTTTCTCTGCACAGCTTTTACAGAAATCATTTTTTTTTAAATAGCGAAACCAACAGGGGGAGGGCAGCAGTCAGCAGGGGTATAATGAACCCTGAACCACGCTGCAGCAGATGCTTCTTGTGACGTAAAGATGCACGTTTGGACGCTAGACTCCTTATGACCGTCTTGTGCTGGCGTAAATTCTTTAATACTCTGTGGGAAACAGGTATATTTCCTTTTAAGAAATTGGAACACACTTCACATAGATCTGGGGGTCGGAGATGTGCTTCATCAGAGCTGTACGCTGCTTTCCCCCTAGCTTTGGTAAGCACTGAAGGAACGGGCCTTGAGATTTAACTTTCATTTGGAACGTAAAGTATTTCGGGTTCTTCTGATGGAAGAATCTTTGCACGGAGCCTTTCACTGTCCAACGTTCTGGGATGAAGGTCAACACACAAATAACCGCAGGTTACCTGTGTAGCCAGTCTATAGGCATCCGTCAGGAGTTTAGATTGATGGGGGTACACTTGTCTCGCCAGGTGGGTTATTTGTGATGCATCCCGACAATTGCGAAATAAAAACATGTAGTGAGCATTGAGCGATATAGTCCTCGAATGTCTTCCCTTTAAAAACAGATTTTGTAAGATCAGGACAATCGTGATATTTTTATGATGACCCCCACGAATAAACAATTGTGATATGCGCTCACTGGCTACAGACTGTTCCATCAAGTCATCCAGTACCAGAAGTGTAGGTCTGTGAGGATCAAATTCCAGATCCGTAGGTAGTCCTTCATAAAATTCCACCGTTTTCTTGAAGGGTTCAAAGGCAGGCTGCCACTCACCGTAGCAGTAAACGACACGCTGGGGTGGGGGTTCGAATACTTGAGCTGCTTCTTTGATGAGTTTCAGAGTGAAAGTCGTCTTCCCACACTGTGAAGGTGCTGCAATTATAATATTTGAAGGAGTGCGGAGAGCCATCGCACCACCATGCAGTCGTTAAAGTCTACTCGACACGTGTAATCACGATGCAGTACTGTGGGAAGAGTCGAACCACACGCTCTTTTAAACAGGAAATACAGACAGTGAGCACCGCATGTGTCTCCCAGGGGGTCCTGCAGAGGTATCGAGGGGTGTAAGACGTGACGTATGCCTAGTCGACTATAGTATTCTTGCATGGAGGCATCGGGACTCGTACCCAGGGGGTCAAAGTGATCCACTTCGACTCCTTTCTTGTAAACCGCTATCCAATGGGTTCCAGGCAGGGAGGACGGATCGGTATTGTAGATAAACAAGGCTTCTGACTGATTGATTCTGTGAGGTAGTCTGTCACGGGGGAACACTCCTAGACTTGTGGGTAACATCGAAAGGATGGATTCTAACTGATAGGAATTCATGAGCTGTAGTCAAACAGGACTTTACGATCCAATGGGATTTCCAACAAATTCTGGTACTCGGCATACAGGATCACAGTGACCGATGCGGGTAGCGGCTTGGCAAACTTTAATTCGACTCTCACACTCCCACTCTTTATTAAAGAAAATACTTGATTGCATTCACGTTGCTCGGGGGTCAATTGGAATCCGAATAATGTAAAACCTTCTCCATAGGCTTTTCGCGATAAGTTAATACCGCTATCGGATTTCCAGGCGTCCACAGCTTCCAATAATCCTTGGTAACAGCGGAGATAGCGCCCATTCGTAAAGTCGGGGGTGTAGGACTGATGATCACTGTCTATGTGAAGACTGATGTAGTTTAGGTCGAAATGTTGGAAGTTGAAGGGATTTTTTTCGTACGATCCATTCAGGCTGGTACTTTCCAGCATACCCAGTACAAGCCGTACAGGGAGCTGGCCGAGAAATAAATTGTCACGGTTCACACTCGTCAGGCCCGAAGCGATGGAAAACATACGTAAATCCGTTCTTCGCAGAGGGTACTTGGCACTCTCCGTACCCAGCAGGCGAGCGTGTGCAAGGATGACACCCGAAGTGGGTTTGACTTTACGCACGAAAAATTCAGCTTCGTGTATCTGTACTTTGTAAGAGGGGTCTGCTTCACCTGTCATGAGGCAGAATTCGGGTTTGGATCTCAGCAAACGCAGTCTCAGGTCGACTTGATTGAGTAGGTAACGATCTTGATTAAACAGGTCAGCGTGGATCCACGAGATGAGTTCGATACCTGTTGGTTTGACGTACCCCTTGCGTTGATGCCACCCCTCATTCTCCCTGCTGGTCAGTTCCATTTTACCTGGGGTGTCGAGGTACCAGAGCGAGGTGCCTAGCTGACTTCGTGTGGCATCGGCCCCGTAATTCAATAGAGTCTCTAGATACGCCCTGTAGGGGTACAGGGTGTGAGAAGCACTCACGAGATGATCGTTGAGGAAGACGTCTACCTGGCTGAAGAGGGCGTGGAAGAAATGATTGCAGGGGGCAATCACTTCCGACGGTGCTGTACCATCAGTTTTTACAATTTTCAAGACGAGACGTAGGTGACATCGAGATAGATCAATGTAATCGTCCGTCCCCTTCACGATGAATTCGAGTGGTGCATTACCTTCCAAGGAAGCCACAGGTAAATAATTGACATAACAGCCTCTTTCTAATTGTGAGACAGTGGGTGGAACCAGAAACAGATCCAGTTCTGAATTGGCACAGTCGCCAGAATCAGCGTGAATTTTCTGAATGCTCATGATGAAAACACGTCCTGCACAGTACAATGTCTCTTCACTTTATGAACCTTGGGATGCTGACGACGACGTTTTATTCCTTTCCCTCCCTGCAGCTTTGAACTGGCACGCTGCAAGAGGTCGGCACCCGCTTCACGGAGCCCCGCTTTGGCTGCAGATTTGAAGTTTTGCCCCTGGGACATCTCTGAAACGAACCGTAGCCCGCCCTTACGCAGGGTAGACAGCGCAGGTCGTACGAGAGGGCGTACGAGAGGGCTGATGAAACGTCCGATCCTAGCAAAGATGCTTCCTAGCCCGTCGCCTCTCTGATAACGAGGACCACGGAACACACCCTTCCCTGTCTGGCTCCTGTAGTAGCTCACGTAGGCGTCTGCAGAAGGGGGAACGAATTTAACCCTCATGACAGAAATGTAACTTGACTAAAACTTTACCGAATTTAAAATGCAGCGGTTCTCCGGTGTCGGTACGAAGGAAGATTCTCACACTCTCGAAACTGTTCCTTGCAAGGGGGTAGTAATCAGGCTGTTGATATACAGCAACAATGGCTTCGTTATTACTGGTTCTGACGGCAGGATTCACGACACGCAACAGTTCACCGTGAGTATCGCCTAACAACTGAGGAGCAATCAGATCTGAATACAAATAAATACCATACATTCCTCTGTTCATATCGATGGGATAGTCACCCAGGACTTTATTCAGCGGTATATCTAATTTAGCAATTCCTAGCATGTCACCTAATCCGGGGTTCGATCGAGGAAATTTAATGTAATGTGACTTGTCTGTATCCATCAACACGGTGTGATCTGCCTGCTGCTTGAAACGGTAAGCTTTTCTCAGCCTGTAGGGTAACATCTGGTTCATTGCATCGAATAACGATTCGACAGTTTCGTATCGTCCGTGGGGTACCTTTCGTTCTTGGAAACTACCTGGTGGGATCACGTAGAAATAACACTCGTCATCTATGTCGAAAGTTGGTGTATTGCAAAGTTTGCTGGCAAATCGTTGGTGGAAGGGTTTGTCAACTTCTCCCTCGCCGATACACAGAAGTTTACCGAAATTCGTTTTAGGAAACATCAGTCCGTACCCCTCACTCGGTTTGAATACCCAGTAACCACCGTTATAGGAAACTATTATTTCTTTGGGGAGCTGTGTGGTGAGGAGAGACAACAGCTCCATTCGAGTTATTTTGCCCGGTTTAAGTTTGATTTTCCTGTATTCTTCAGGGGTGGCAGGGGCGTAATATTCATATGTGTCGTTAGAACCATCCACATTGTACCAGCTCACCGGTAAGTGAACTTCTGCTAGTCCCACTTTCCATTTTCCTCTCAGTCTTAGGGGTTGTGCCAGACGGACTGTGAAATCGGTCTGCGAATTGTTCGGATAAATATTCTGACTAGCCGTGGAGGGAAGAGTCAGGTAGAAACTATCCATTTTTTAGGGATCCAGGAAGGTTTGGGATATCCGCGAAATTTGACCAGTGCCTTTTGACCTTTTCTCTCGATTATTTTCTCAACCGTGTAAAGTTCGGGTTCTGTCACTTTTTGAAGCTCCGATTTATAGAATGTGCCTTTCAACACTTCTCCCTCAGAATCCCTTACGACATACACAGGGGGGTGCCGTTGTAATACCTTGTCGACTATAAATATTTCTTCGGTCCACAAATGTGTACCCGCCTTCTTGAAGGGCGCTTTTACACTGGCTAGTCGAACTGTGTCACCTACTTTAAATGCTGGTTTTTCTTTTACTACACTCGGATTGTGATAGAGTCGAACCCACACGACGTCTTCGTTGCGTAAGGTCACGTCCTTGGGGGCCATATCGTGTGCACTATGAACGGTGGCATTGTATCCCCTTACAACACGCTGCAGCACGTCCATGTAGCGGTAGGTATTGTTGCGTGTATAATATCTCCCTAGTCTCTCGCGTAGGGTACGATTCCATCTTTCTACCAAAGCTGCTTTTTTGTCGGAGTATGTAGAAAGAACCGAATACCTTTCTTTTTCAGGAATTTCTGGAACACTCTGTTGGTAAATTCCGTACCCTGATCAGTATTTAAATTCATTGGGGATCGACCCTTGGAAAGTATTTTTTTGAAAGCTGAGACCATTTCTTTCCCCGTTTTAGCCTTCATGGCCAGCGCCCACCCGTATCTCGAGAACACATCGATGACTGTTAATATGTAGCGATACCCGTCATTGAAGCGAGTTAGATTTTTCACGACCATGAGATCGGCTTGCCATTGTTCGTCTAACCCTGTGACGTAAACTTTGTTACGAGGGAACTTTCTGCGAACAGGTTTATGTAACGTGTAGGCAGGCTGCTTTTCTAACCATTCTCGGACGAGTTTGAGTGGCAGTCCCGTATTCTGTGCCAACTTTTTTACACTACCGAATCCTCTTTCGGGGTCGAAATAATGGGACTCCAAAGTTTTGTTTTCTGCTGCACCCAGACGTCGTACCCCACCAGGTTTTGCCATTGATGTAGTGAAAGTGTAACACCTGTCACTGTAGGAACGTCACCTATAAACTGTCTGATATCCACTGTTAAGTTACACACACGAATTTTGTATTCTCCGTCTAAGGCTTTTGACTCCCCACACTGAATATTTTTACTAGGAGCTACAAGTTCTAATACAAGTAAGGCTATCGTTAACAATGTCACGATTACACTACCCACACTAGCTAATACCTTCTTTCTCCTATCCATACCAAGACTAAAATGACAAAGGATGAAAAGACAGACACATTATATAAGGTTATAATTATTTATTTAATTTATACATTTCATTTTTTGCCTCGTCGACAATAGCATTATATTTTAGATTGCAAACAAAACCAGAATCTACAAAATTCAATAGACCTCGCTTCCAGGCCGTATCCACAAATACCTGTGCTAGACCATTAATGTCCAAGTCACCAGACCACCCTACGATGGTCGGTATTTTTTCTTTGGGTTGCAGTCCATCTAACGGTATCACACGCATAAGTTCTTGCTGAAAAATATTCAGCAGCAGCGGGTAAACACAATCGGGACCGTCAAAAACAGGACTCAGTAGGAAAGGACGAATGGATTCAGAATGTTCCATAATGGCTGTACGGAGTTGGTGATCTTTGGGGGTACCGCACACATTGTGCACAATGCGCATCACCTCGTCTAAGTGAATAGCCAGCGTGAACAACTGCGAAGCGTTCAATGTTATACAGCGTCTCACCACACGGAACTGTAGAGTTCTTTGGTCTGCTGATTCTTTGATGAAGTCGACACAGCGTTCACCACCTGCAGTGCGATACATGTAGGCACGTAAACTGTGCATCACGTACCATGTCTGTTGATCGGGTCCGATTTTCACTTTGTCCTCTATGTGGGGTACCGCGGCACACAAAGCCTCCCATTCAGGTATGGAGAGGCTAACTCCTGCTGGTGTAGGGTAGATGCGTTCACCATTTTCAAATTTCTTGTAGCGGCGTACGTGCACAGAAAACTTATTTTTGAACAGTGAGGGCACGACGTACACATCTTCACCGAGACACCACGCATCTGGATTGCTAGGCTGCATCGTGAACAATGCGGCACAGAGCACTCGCTCCCTATTTAACTAGAGAGCCGCACCACCTGAGACGACCAATCAGGAACGAGCTGATAAGCAGGTGTTTGTTGAGACATGCTCTCGACGATCGATCCATCCAAAGAAAGCAACTGTTTCTGCTAAAGAGCAGTGGACGTCCTCTCCGGTGTGATATCCACATTCGAACTTGGAAACTTTGGGGAGATCACAATATTTGGGGCAGCCGTAAAGTTCGAGATTAACACTGGGAAGATTTAATTGTTCCAAGAGAATTCTTTCCACAGTACCTCCTTTGTAACCCACCACAGCAGCTTCTTCAGTACGTGCAAGTTTGTAAACATATTTCACAATGTTAGGGACGTGATCTAGCGACCACACCTTTTCTCGAGGTAGAGGATGAAAGGGTAGACCTATCACATATTTAGACACGTAGTTGGCTGTCCTTCTGTCTTTTGCTGACAAAGGTTGGTGCTGTCGAAGATTGAAACGATAGACACCACATTTCCCATTCAGAGTTGCATATCCAAGTTCACGCACTAGGAAACGACCATTTACACGGAAACCGTCGAGGTCTAGAACCATACAGATGTTTTGCATAGTTGTACTAGTTCGAGTATCTGGAGATGAAAACACTTGACGTCTTCACACTGGCAGGGTCTACAGACGTCTCTGTCGTTTACGTCTCAGAGCCTGCACAACACTCTGCGGTAGTCCCGGTCAACCATTGGGGTAAAATAAAGAAAAATCGAAGAATTAGAATAAAAATAGGGACTTTTTGGGAATTAGTGTTCCTCACAGGCACCAGATGGCGCCAGGGGTTTTTTTCATAAGGGGGAGGAATTTTTTTATAAAGGGGGAAATCAAAAATCGAAGAATTGGAATAAAAATAGGGTTTTTTTGGGAAAATAGTACTTCTCACTGTCAACAGATGGCGCCACTGAGGGGAAAGGGGGGTGAAAGGGGGAGGAATTATTAATAAAGGTCGGTTACGTAATGATTATGTAATGATAACGTCATGTTGCGTCATAGGGGGCGTGGTCGGTGACGTCATAGGGGGGGGAAGCACTAGTGGGGGTACGGTGGGGTGGCATGATACTACTAATCTGGTACAACCCCCCTGCTGTTGTGCTGTCTAACTGCTTCCTCTGCTTTTTCAGCCAAGCTATAGATTCTTATCAGCTGTTAATTGATCCTTTATAATTTCCTTATATTTCCTATATTAAGCTCTTTGTAATGCCTTCTGTTAGGACTAGTAGGGTCTTGATTCCTATTAATCCTGCACTTCCTTCTTTCAGAAATAAGTTCCATAGCCTTATCACTCAAACAATTTTGTTTCCTCTGTTCCCTTTTACCCAAAGAGTACTGTTGGTTTCAAGAAAAGCCTGTTTAAACTCATCCCATTCTTTCTCAACTTCGGCAGTATGCAAACCACGATTGTCATAATGACCAAGTAGCCTATCATGATATGTTTTGGCTATATCTGAATCTTCCAGACCTTCAGTGTTAAAAGTAATTCTCTTAATTACTTGTCCTATAATGCATTGAGAGTTTTCCTAAGTCACTATTTGAGGTGTCACATAATTTTAGAGTACAGGGTAACGAGGGAACATGGTCAAAACCTGTTCAATGTTTGTTTCTCAACCTCTAAATATCAAATGGCTTTTTTGCTGTTGTTAATAACCGGTTTCTTATCAATTACCAGAGTTATTACTATTATTTTTATAGCAAGTTTTATTTACATACGAGTTTACATCAATAAAAAATAATCGCCGATGTGTATGATTCGAACACACGCCTAGAGAGACGTGGGTTGAATCTATTTGCATTGGATTTGAACATGCCATTCTTTGCATTATTTTGTACTCCCATTGCAGAGCTGACATGCGTGATTCGAACTCACGTCTAGATACGTGGGCTCTAATCCTGCATGTCGGCGAAACTTTTTTCTACAAACCATTCATGACGCTAAAAAGTCAAGCAGGTAACTTTGTGGATAAATAAAAAAATAAATACCCCCTCAAGCAGCTGCTTGCCACAAAGGTCTGGCAGGAGCCTGTCAGTTTATATGCCACAGTAGGTCTGAGAGGATGGCAGGACCTCAGCAGAAAAACGACACATACATCCATGCCTTACCCGGGACTCGAACCCAGGTATATTATTTATTAATTAAATCATTAATAATCCTACTCAGCGCAACATAAAAAGAAATAGTTTCCGTTCCTACACCATAGATGGCGCCAAGCCTAGATGCTCAAATCACGGGGAGCGTGATACGTCATATTATTGGAAAAAGACAGAGCCAGCATTAGTTCAGTGGTCTTAGAATACTCTGGCATTTCCAGTCGCTCAAAAAAGTATCCGAACACTATGGTTGATTACAGAATTCAGAAAAAATGTCTGGCAACGATTTTTTTAGAAATTAGTGATCTGGCAACCTTCGTGTCACGTGACACGAAGGTTGCCAAATCACTAATTTAAAAAAAAAATCGTTGCCAGATATTTTTTCTGAATTCTGTAATCAACCATAGTGTTCGGATACTTTTTTGAGCGACTGTAGGTGGTCACATTATTTTGATACTAGATCGTGTGGGCTCACTCACGGAAATATTGAGCGTGTGCAGTTACCGTTCACAGCAAACTGGAGCGTGTGCAGTAACTGCACACGCTCCAGTTTGCTGTGAACGATAAATGAAGCGTGTACAGTTGCTGTACACGCTCCAAATATTTTTCCTGAATTCTGTAATCACGTGACACGAAGGCTGCCAAATCACTAATTTCTAAAAAAAATCGTTGCCAGATATTTTTTCTGACTTCTGTAATCAACCATTGTGTTCGGATACTTTTTTGAGCGACCGTATCTAGAGAGACGCGAGAGAAACTTTTTTTCCACAAAATCATTTATTAATTTTACATCTTTAAGAAAAATCTTTTACAGCCATTCGGCTTACTATGGAATCTAATAGTTCACTATTAGAGCTCTCTACATCTTTAATTTTATATACTTTTTTAATCAACTCCTTATCAGAAAAAGCAGAGAGCTGATCTAATGTCACCAAATTACCGTGCACTTCAGTTTCAATTTGTTTTTGTTTACTACCATCTTCATCATTTATAATTACAGCAATCAGGGCAGTGTCTTGATCACCAACACCAAATGTTTTCAGTGATTCTGTTATGTTCCTGCTTGGCGAAAGGTTATACAAGATCTCAGAAAATATATTCCTAGTTTTCATTTGTTGATGTTTTTGGTTCTGAAAACTTTTGTGAACAGCAGCTATGATTTGAAAGGAATCTAGAACAAGTGCTGATTTAACAAGAGCAACTTCGGCTTTTCCTGCAAGAACTTTTTCTTTTACTTCTTTGGTGTTCGTAACATGTTCAAAAAGCAATATGGTCACTTTATACATTGGTGATCCTGTTACTTCTGAAGCGGTGGAAAACATTCTGCATGCACCACAGACAATTTATTGCATCTTCAAATCTTCTTTAAAACTACCTGAAAGTAAAGCATTTTTATCAATTTATTATTAAAAATATAAAAACAAAATCTTTATAGCAAAATAATTAACAATAAATTATGAGTCGATAGAAAAGTACTATTTTGTAGGACAAAAAAAAAACTTAGGTTATGGATACACTCTTCAGGTAGTGTTCTTTTGGATCAAGGCATTTAATCACAGAAAAGCCACAATGATAACAAGAATTAAATTCAGTTACATTTTCATTCTATTTCATCATTCACAAATAAACTTCAATATTATAAATAATAAGACACTTTAATTTTAAACTTTTCAGAAATTGCTTTTTCTGTCAAATTATTAAATCTCTAAGGGGGAAAAAATGAATGCTTATAAACAATATTCTTTGTTGTCTTTGGGGGGGGGGGGGCTCAGACGGTAGCGTGCCAGGCTCGTAATCAGTAGTTCCCAGCTGGGTCAGCTTTGAAAGTTATCTCCGCAAAATTCTCCGCCCTGCCCACGGTCAGTAGGGGACACCGATGGGCTTGATAAAGGCCGCCGTCCGTCGGATGGGACATTAAGCCGTGGCTCAGTGCGCGAGAGAGCCATATCCTGTGCACGTTAAGGAACACGCTGGCTGGCCTTGAGGGAGGCTACCATCTGTGTCCCAACAGCTGTTCCAGTGGGTCCCCTCCCCCCTAACCTTCTCTGAGCCTTCGGGCTATGCAAAAAAGCCCATGGTGTGAAAAAAAGTACCGCTCAGGGGTAAAACAACCCAACTTTGTTGTCTTTGGTATAGTGAGAGACGTTAGGCATATCATTTTTAAACAACTAAGTGGTAGGAATATATATCGGCTATGCAATGGAAGTACAAAATAATGAAAAGAATGACATGCTCAAATCCAATGCAAATAGATTCATTCCGAAAAAGAGTTCATGAGAAAGGCTTTCAGTACTTTCCAATCCAACAACTAAGCGATTCATCCAGAATATACACAAAAATAAAAAAAAACTTTGCATTTTTTTGATTATGTTAATTACAAGGAGAAATTAGCTATGGAGAAAAAGTATTTCTTTGCCATAAAAACCAAAATAAAAATTCTAAACCATCTCGCTTCTCTTCGTGGCCTGAGAAATGATTCTATATAACACGCTCTAAAGATCAGTGGAAAAGATGAAACCTTGGCAGAAAGATAACATCCAGGCCTTAGCTATGCTTGCTAATTGTTCTGAAAACAGGTAGTGAAAGCCAAAAGCAAATCTAAATAAAGCTTTTATTTTAATAAACGCAGTGGTTAGCGAGCTTGGCTACTGATCTAAGGGACCTAGGTTCGAGCCTCGGATAAGGCATGAATGTATGTGTCGTTTTTCTGCTGAGGTCCTGCCATCCTCTCAGACCTTCTACTCTGGCATATAAACTGACAGGCTCCGGTCAGACCTCTGTGGCAAGCAGCTGCTTGAGGGGGTATTTATTTTTTTATTTATAATGATCAAGCAGTTAGCATATCTGACTATGCAGAAAAGGAGCCTACATTTGAACGTTGCGGAAAAAAGACGAATATTTGCCTTTCTGTCGAGGGCTTGCCTCTCTCCATTTCCGCTAGTGCAATTTGTACTTAGAACTACTCGACTTCTATAATGATGCCACCACAGGAGTTTTTTAAATTATTTTCAGTTTCCAATCTTAACAGCAAGAAATAAAGGTAAAATTGGACTTATGCATCCCACTCACAGAAAAACTAAAAATTTTCAGCTCTTTCATGAGTCCCATGTCTACAGAACATCTCCTGTGATAGTTTACTACTACACTTCAAACTTTTTTTCATTCATGGAAAAAACTATCAAGCTAATGTAGATTTCAAGTAAAAATTTAAAAAAATATATTTGGAATGATTCCATAAATGGTCATCATGTTTATAAAAATCTCCGAGAACAAAGTTCTATTTACGAATAGAAGTCTGCCTTCTTATTGCAACCTGTGTAGATCGTCTTTTGGCTAGTTTTTTTTCTAATGATACTAATTGCCTTTATTTTTTTCCATAACTTTTCTAGTACAAAATAAGACCTACAAAGCTAAAAAGTTTGTCCGCAGGAATCCAAATACAATAAACAATAAGTTATAATTTTATAAAATAAACTCAATATTACTTTTAAAAGATACCACAGAGTAAACAGTTTTTAAATATTTTCCAGAAGCCATGTCCTGAACCCCTTTTTAATGTCTCTAATAATTTTAAAATTTAATAACTCCTCAGGGATGCTGTTGAATACAGAGAGAATTTCATAATTTGTACAATTTTTTCCATAATTGTTCCTAAAATGCTGTAATTTGTATTTACCTCTAGATTTATATCTAGAATTTTTATTATAATTAATCTTGAATTTAAAAGTATTATCTAAATAATACCTAAGTATTAATTTATATAGTTGACTAATAGGTAATATATTCGTAGATCGTATAATCATATTCGATGTGCCGGGTAATAATTTTACCCCTAACCATCTCCATCATAAAGATATGTCTATTTGGCATGAGTAAGAACAAAATATATAAGTAAACCACCCTTAGGTGGGCCCCTAAGGGCAAACATAAGAAAAGCTAAAAATAACAGTAAAATTGTATAAGAAACCTAAGACGGGTAGGTCTCCTCAGACCTACCCGTCTTAGTATATGTAACTGGCATAACCCTTCTATAGATAGATAAAATTATATTTATAGTACAACAATGGGAATAAAATAAAACATATATATATACACATTAAATTTTGTATTCGACGAGAGGGCCTACATTTACGAGTTAGGTGTCAAACAAAAGCTCATATAATGACCGTCAGAAACTATTTTGACCCTACTATTCCCCCCGCCCTCATAAAAAGGGGGAGGGGGCGGATTTTCGCTGGGTTCGATTTTAACGAGTCATATCTCAAAATAAAGCTTGTGACGTCTCGAATATCATGGGCTACCTCAAACATGACTTCAAAAGGGAGGGAAAATGTGGTCAACGTTTATGAGTCATATATCAAATGAAAGGTTTTGAAGGTAGGTACTTTTAGTGACAAAAAATATAAATAAATAAAAACTTTAAAAATAACTATCTCTCTATATGGCCCTAAAAAGTAGAAAATAAACCTAAAGCAGTTTGATGGTGCAATCAGTCACTGAGTTCGTATTAGTTTCAAAGGAAGATAGGGCGCCGGCAATCTTGTTGTGTAAATAAATCGGCGCCCTATCTTCCTTTGAAGTAAATACGAACTCAGTGACTGATTGCACCATCGATTGCTTTAGGTTTATTTTCTACTTTTTAGAGCCCATATAGGAAGATAGGTATTTTTCAAAATTTTAAATTAATTTATATTTACAACTCAAGTTGTTATAAATAGTTTGTATAAAGAACTTTTTTTTTCTCGCAAAGGTTACGGAACTTCACTATAAATTTTCCACAGTATCTTTCCTGTCTTAATTTTTTTTCCTTTATAATTTTTTTTATTGAAGGTACCAGAATGCATTCTGCAAGTTTCGGTAAATCCCCTCCTCTACGCTCTTTTTTTTTCTCAATACATTATCAGATCCCCAAAACTATTACCTTATCTGTAAGCTGTGACAGAATAATGACCATACTACAGCAGGACTCGACCCAAGAAGCTGTAGTTTCAATGCGATACCACTGCACTACGACGCAGCATTTATCAAAAATATCATTTTAAAAAAAAGCTCTCAGAGAGATTTAAAAATGAGTGTGGCAAGCAGCTGCTTGAGGGTATTTATTTCATTTATTATATTTTTTCTACCGATTCAACGACTGGTAAACTTAATATAAGATAGGCCCATATCCTGATGCTCCAGGATGAAGGAAGTGATCAAGTAACGCAACGAGGGAAGGAAAAATTGCGTGATTGGTGCTGCAATGATCATGGCGACATTTTACATCATATTTATCATGGTAGTAATGTCATTGTCATGGAAGAACTTGAGGAATAAATGAACGAGTAATTTTCTTTGAGGCTTATTTTTAAGCCTGAAAAATGAAATATATAGGAAAATGCCAAATAAACCTCAACTTTTTGTACATTTAATGAGTTCATTACAAAGCAAAATCATTTAAGCAGGCAACTTTAGCGAACATCTCGAGCACTCAGGATTTAATCTTGGGGGGAGCCGAGAGGCCCGCTGGCCCGGCTCGGGCAAACGAAGTAGCGCTCGGGCGGACCGAGCGCTACTTTCTTTCGCCTTGTGTTCACAGCGACCCTAAGGGACCTGGGTTCGAGCTCTGGGTAAGGCATGGATGTGTGTGTTGTTTTTCTGCTGAGGTCCTGCCATCCTCACAGACTTTCTACTGTGGCATATAAACTGACAGGCTCCTGTCAGACTTCTGTGGCAAGCAGCTGCTTGAGGGGGTATTTATTTATTTTTATAGGGCAGGGGTCGGCAACCGGCAGCCCACTCGTACATTTTTGGCGGCCCATAAAAGGTTGACCATACTTATATAGCATGTGGCCCGTATGTTGAATTATTTGAATAATACATTTTCCCGTGGCCGAGTGGTTAGAGCGCTTGGCTACTGATCTACGGGACCTGGGTTCGAGCCCCGGGTAAGGCATGGATGTTCGTGTTGTTTTCTGCTGAGGGCCTGCCATCCTCTCAGATCTTCTACTATGGTATATAAACTGACAGGCTCCTGTCAGACCTCTGTGGCAAGCAGCTGCTTGAGGGTGTATTATATAATATGAATAATAAATTTAAAATAATTTTATACCTATGATTCGTGATATCGCCATGCAACTTGGTGCGAGTCTACCGTGTGAGTCATCGTGAGTGGGGATAACAAAGGCGACTTCACCCGACGACAACCGAGATTTTGGCGCACTTTTGCGGTCCGTCTTTTATACATGTTTGCTGCGTATACACTCAGTTGGGGGTTTTCTCATTGTCGCAGCTTAACAATAATTCAGTAACATCATTATTGTCAGATTCAAAATGGGGATCAAGAAAATGTAAAATTGCAGATGAAGGAAGAAGGTTTAATGATGAATGGAACACTTAGTACTTCTTTATTGAAAATGAGGGTAAGCCCCTTTGCCTTATTTGTCATAAAAGTGTTGCTGTTATGAAAGAATATAATATCAGACGTCATTACGAGAATGAACATGAAAGCCAATACAGGGATTTGACCTGTGAACTTAGAAAATATCAAATTAATAAATTGCAATATAATATCAGATGTCATTACGAGAATGAACATGAAAGCCAATACAAGGATTTGACCTGTGAACTTAGAAGAAATCAAATTAATAAATTGCAAGCTTCTTTGACTGTTCAGCAAAATATACTTAAGAAGCAAAGTATTCATAATGAATCGGTTGTTCGTGCTAGTTATGTCGTAGCGGAACTGGTTGCGAAAGAAAGAATGCCTTATACACAGATTCAGAATTTATTAAACGGTGTTTATTAGCTGTAATTGAACAAATATGCCCAGAAAAGAAGACGTTATTTTAAGATATTAGTTTATCTGTTCGGACTTGTACAAGGCGATAGAAGAAATTGGTACCAATTTATTCGAACAGCTTAAATTTAAAGCAAAATCATTTGATTATTTACTCTCTGACAACGGATGAAAGTACTGACGTGACAGATACTGAGCAGTTAATGATATTTATTCGGGGCATCGATAGTGACTTTAATGTTCATGAAGAATTGGCCAGTTTGTGTGCTTTAAAAGATACTACAACCGGCAATGATTTGTTCATAAAAGTAAAAGAAACTATCGATTCTTTAGAATTGGGCTGGAAAAAATTAAAAAGTGTGACCACCGATGGTGGAAGAAATATGTGTGGTTCTAAGGACCGGTGTAGTAGGTCGAATTTGTGTGGAATTACAGATTTTAGGTTATGATAACACAATGGTGTTTCATTGCATCTTTCATCAGGAAGAATTTTTGTTGCAAAATTTTATCATCAATGAAAGATGTTATGGACACCGTGATATCAACTGTCAATGACATCCGACGCAACGGTCTGAAACATCGCCAATTTCAAGAATTCTTGATAAAAATCGATTCGGAGTATATGGACGTTGTCTACTACTTAGCTGTTAAATGGTTAAGAAGAGGTGCTGTTCTAAAGAGATATTTTAATTTACGTGAGGAAATAGATATTTTCATGCAGGAACACGAAAATAATGCTCCACAAATCTCGGATAAAAAATAGATTATGTCTCTTGAATTTATGGCAGATATTACAACGTACCTTAATGAACTTAATTTGAACCTGCAGGGCCAAGGTGAATTACTAGCAGAACTGTTTTCTGACATAAAAGCTTTTGAAGTCCAACTATGTCTGTTGAAGAAACTTATGATGAAAGAAAATCTACATCATTTTATATGTTGCAAATCTGTATCTACAGTTGGATGGCAAAAGGAAACTTTTGTTGGTATGTATTAATGAAGATTTACAAACGGAATTTTCAACAAGATTTGTGGATTTTCATAAAAATAGCATGAAATTTTTGAACCCTTTTAATGTCGGCATTGATGACGTACCAAACCAACTACAGATGGAAATTTTGGAATTACAACACAATGAAACATTAAAGAACGCATTTTCGTTAGAAAATATCCAAAAATTTTATCAATGCTTACCAAAACAATTTGAAGGATGAATCAGTTTCTCAAAGATGATAGTCGCATTTGGAAGCACATACATTTGCGAACAAGCATTCTCCGCCATTAAAAAAATAAATTTTCTTCTTGACTGACTGATGAACATTTGCATGCTTCGATTCGAATTTGCACCTCAGGTTATAAAGTGGACATAGATAATTTGGCTAAGGGAAAGTTGGTAGGTTGGTTGTTTTGGGTTTAATGGCGCATTAGCATCTCAGGCTATAATGCGCCAAACAAATGTCAAAATAAATGCTAAAAGTCATAAGGCCCACAACCAAATTTAAAAATTAACTAAACACATACACAAAAAGGTAAAACAATAAAAGGAAACATAGTTAACAAGAAACAAACGTATAAATGTATAATAAATATAAAAAGAACCCAGGTGTAAGTGACCTGGGTTATACATTCGAATAAAACTATAGACGAATAAAATATCCAGTATATTTTAAAAAGTCAAAAACAGTGTTAAAACAGCAATCATCTGATAAAAGATGTCCGAGTGTAAGGGGCTCGGACGTAAAATCGTGAAAGTTAAAAAACATACGTCTTTCAAGGTTAAAACAATGACATTCAATTAAAATATGCTTCACAGTTAAAACGGTGTCACAAAACTCGCACTTAGGTACTTCGTCCGCCTTAAGAAGAAACGAGTGTGTTAAAAACGAGTGACCTAAGCGGAGCCGAGCAAGGACAACTTCCTCCTTACGATTCCTAGCTAAGGGAAAACAACCACAAAAATCACATTAAGCAAGGAGACACACATATTGTGATGCATAAACTATATTATTTTGTTTTTACGTGATAATAATTTTTCATTCAGTTTCCTTTTCATGTTAGTTTCATATCCCGTTCTTCAAATATTTCTGTCTCTTTTAAGATTGATATAATACAATTTGATAACTTAAGTATTTTTTCACTCACTATTTTCTCTTAAACGCTTGCGGCCCGATTATTAAAAACAAAAGTTGAATGTGGCCCGTAAGTCTGAAAAAGTTGCCGACCCCTGCTATAGGTATTCCCACCTTATGTGACCGCTAATTCATAAGTAATATAGAAATAGAAGACACGACACAACATAAATATAAAAAATAAATTTTAATTATGAAAAGAATTTTGGAAAATTTTCTAGTAATTTTTTTTTTCTTTTTCTTTGGGGGTACCAGGACCCCTTGCTCCCCCCCCCCCTCTGGTGCGCCACTGATCTCGAGTGATATGGAATGACCAGGAGCATCATAAACTGAAAAACATCTGCGAAAACGTCACTGCCTGAAGCGACAGGAAACCTTGAGCCAATCCGACTCCACGATGCCCAAGATCTTCAGAAACTTGTATCAGACTATTATCATCACTGAAAGTACGTAGCTAATGTTACATTACTACGAATTTAAACTCGTTAAAAAAACCATTTTCTGCTGCACATCGTGTTGTTTCTCCACGAACCCTGCCAAGGTCAAACGCAAATCAAATGATGCTGCGACATGCGCCACACGGAAATCCCAAGGGTTAAATTTCACATTTTTTTTGGTTTCTCTCCTCGTACTTTACGTTGTTTTGTGTTGAAGACGGCCAATGCAAAATCTATTAACATATTTTAGAATTCGTGATCCATTGACATACCCATAAAGTTCCATTTGGGGTGCGGGATTTGAAAGGCTGTGACTGATTTTCGGGAGCTCCTTCAGAATATGTGATATTCAAGCCCACAAGGTCGGATTTATAGGTTACTGGGTTGATCAAGAATTCCTAACCTAAGAGTCAGGTGCGACTACCAAATTCTACATTTGCTATAACTTATCATAGCTTTAGCTAGTAACGGTTTGTCCTTCAAACTTTCGTCCCCTGAAAAAAAGGTGGCGAGCTTCTCTTACATGGTAAGTCTTAGGGCCACCAAATTCGGTACACAACGTCCTATTATCAAAAAAAAATATCGACATGAGGGTTTGGCTCTCAAATCCACACATAAAAACGGGAAAAGAACTTCTAAACTGTAGGAGCTAGGATAACCATATTCTGGGATGTACCTTCCTCTTATCATAATTTAAAGAAACCCAAGGAAGGCACCCCGTCCCCTAACCATTCTTTTCTCTGGAAAGGTATTAACAATTGATAAGCGAAATGAACTGTATCACAAATGAAAGCTTTTGATGTGGGAGTCAGTCAGTAGGGCGCCAGGCTCGTAATCTGTAGTTCCCAGGTTCGAGTCCCAGGTGGGTCAGCGTTGAAATTTATCTCCGCAAAATTCCCCGCCCTGCCCACGGTCAGTAGGGGACACCGATGGGCTTAGAAAGGCCACCGTCCGTAGGATGGGACGTTAAGCCGTGGTCCCGTGTGCGGGAGAGAGCCATGCCCTGTGCACGTTAAAGAACACACTGGATGGTCTTGACGGGAGGCTACCATCTGTCTCCCAACAGCTGTTCCAGTGGGTCCCCTCCCCCAACCTTCTCCGAGCCTTTGGATATATAACCCAACCCAACTTATAAACAAAGAACAAAAAAATTTATTTCGGTAACAGAGAAAAAATGATGTACCAAAGTTCTGCCGTATAAAACTGAAGTATGCTTGTGACATAAATAAAAAATAAATAAATACCCCCTCAAGCAGCTGCTTGCCACAGAGGTCTGACAGGAGCCTGTCAGTTTATATGCCATAGGAGAAGGTCTGTGAGGACATACAAAACTGAAAACATACCAAAAAAGTACCAAGATAGATTTAATATTACAATAAAAATTAAACTAGTAATTAGTATCAACCATATATAATAGGAGAAGGTAAAATAAAAACAACAGTGTATCCAACTTAGCAAACTATCTATACAAGAGGTACTAATAGGAAAAGGAGAACTAATAGGAGAATGTAAAATATGAGAATCTAAAACAGCATTCCCTAAACATTTTTCTTCAGAGATAGAAACACTTGTGATGTACAGAGAATTTAAAAAATAGTACAGTTGCCATGGGTCTGACAGGTGCCTGCAAGAGCAATGCGTCAGAAAAAAAAAAGTCTAGGAGGAACGAAACCTCAGCAAAAAAGACAATTTTTTTGAGTAAATAAACATCCATGCTTTATCCGGGGCTCGAACTCAAATCCCTGTACCCCAATGATAAATACATGCTACTATATATATGTACATATTATATATAGCAGAAGATGAATACATATCATAATATAGTTGCTCGGCAACTCCCCCCCCCCCCAAAAAAAAAGCATTTTATTTTCCTCCCCAGAAAGTCTCCTTGCCACAATCTAATAAAAGCCTGTCAGTCGAATCAGCCACACAGACTTTAGAAGGAGGAGTTTAGTTTAGTTTAGTTTACACTTCACAAAAATTGGGAGTTCCTTGCACAGACTTTCCCATAGAATTTATGTTTTCCTTTTTTTTTTTTGAAAATTCTTGATGTTCAGTATTTTTTTTTCCTCTTAGATTTTAAGAGATTTTTTTTTGTTTCGTCTTCCTCCTAAACTTTAGGATTTAATTCTTTTGTTTATTTTGTTTTTGTTTATTTAATTTTGATTTATGTCTTTTTTTTTGGTATAAATATATATATTTTTTTATTATTATTATTTTTTTGGCTTTCTTTAATTTTTTTTTATAACCCTTTTTTTTATTATATTTTTTTTGTTATTTTGTTAATTTTTTTTCTTTCTTTTTTTTTTGTTTTTTAGAAATTTTTTTTTTATTTTTTTTTATTTTTAATTTTTTTTTTATTTTTTTATTTTTTTTTTAAGATTTTTTTTAATTATTTTTTTTTCTTATTTTTATTAATGAAAAAAAAAATTTTTTTTCTTTTTTTCTTTCTTTTTTTTATATTACGTTTTTTTTTTTTGTTGTTGTTCTGTGTTACAATTTATTCCATATCTCTGTTTCTTTGATGAATTCCAATAGGAAGGCAAATATTTTTGTTTGAATTGAGATTGTAGGGTGATTTAAAATTAAGTTCAGAGTAAATTCGTTAATATTTATGTTTCTAAGTTTTTCAAAGAATTTTTCTCGTTGTGCGTCATATTTTGCACAATTTAATATAAGGTGTGAGGAATTTTCAGTAATATTGCATTTTGTACATTTGGGTGAGGTACTTAATTTGAGTAAGAATTTTGATTTATTTAAAAGAATTGTATCTGTTCTTAGCCGAAATATGATTTTGGATTCATGTCTGGAAAATGGTAATTGTAGGAAGGTATTAATTTTGTTGGAAAGTTCAAATCTGAAATTTGGTTTGAAGATAGAGTAAAATTGAACATGTTTTTCTAAAATTTTGAATTCTAATTGTTTTATTTCTTTTTTAACATGTATATAAAAATTGTGTGTTGGCGAGATGTTATCATAATCATGTGCTGATTTTGCTATGTTATCTACATATTCATTTTCTTTAAATCCAGAGTGTCCTGGTATCCAACAAAGTTGAATATGGTTATTTTTTTCATTTAGGTTTTCATTATAAAGTTTTAGGAGTGTATGTGTGTAGTATGGATATGTGGTGTATGTGTTGTCTTGTATTAATGTGTGTATAGCACTTTTAGAATCAATGAATATAACTATTGATTGATTTGTTAAATTGTCTAATGTCCAGTTAAGTGCGGCAAATATTGCATAAATTTCAGCATGCAATATCTGAGTAAAATCAGGCAATTTGTATGCTAATGATATGTTGTGTGATGGAATATATACAGCAGCACTGGATGACCCAGAATCTTTTATGTAGGACCCATCTGTGTAGATTTCCAAACAATTGTTAAATTTTTCAGATTTAAAATTAATGAATAATTGATATAGAGCTTCATTAGAAATTTAATTTTTTGAATTTAAATGTGGAATCTCTGTATAAACTACTGGGAGTTTGTATTAGAAGGAGGAGACATCAGCAGTAAGAAACAGAATTATCCACGACTTTCACGGACTTAAACCGGTATCCCATTCTTTTGAAATTAAAACACCTTTTCGGCTACTTTCGGAACATTTAGAAAAAAATTACTTAGCATTTTCACTTTCGAAATTTGTATCTAAAACTTCAATTAATACTATTTTACTTATGTCAGTAGTTTTACTTACCTGAATTACATTAATATAGGGAAACTAAGATTGAATTGTTAATTTTTTTATGCACTCACGAATTGTTCACGACCAATGCTATCCATTATGATGCAAAGAAATTCTCGAAGCTGGTTTTGACGCGTTTTGACGCACAGGTTAAGATGTCAAGGCCAGACATTCTTCCAATCTTCACTAACAAGATGGATGCATTCAAAAAATTCGTGTACGGTGAAAGCGTGTTAGAAAGGGGTGGCTCAGTCGGTAGTGCGCCAGGCTCGTAATCTGCAGTTCCCAGGTTCGAGTCCCAACTAGGTCAGCGTTGAGATTTATCTCAAGTCGCGAAAGCAAAAATGGAAAGAGATGCGTTCTAGAATCCTAACCTGATAGACAGATTTCTAATGTCATTATGACTATGACGATACTTTGTTGATGCTTTGTGTTTTTACAGAAAAGAAACAAAGCATCAAATTTCTATCATGATAAAGGTAGAAACAAAAAACGGCTAAATGAAGTTTTAATCAGGAGCGTATCCATATTTATTTTTAAGCGGGTGCTGAACCTAGGATTTTTTAACCGAATTGTAAACCTACGAATTATTTTGAGGGGTGGTGGTGGTTGAACTTGGAATTTTTAGGGGGTACTTTTTTTTATCAATTACCTTGATAAGAACTTTGGAATGCAACATACAGTAGAGCATGGGTTCTCAACGTGGGGTACGCAGTAAAATTCTTTGGGGTACGCCGCGATAGCTCAAAACTTGCTAAGTTGGATACACTGTTGCGCAAAAATGTTATTTTTTGTGTTTATCGATATATGTAATTTATGAATACAAAATTTAATGTGTATATATATATGTTTTATTTTATTTCCATTGTTATACTATAACTATAGTTTTATCTATCTATACAAGGGGTACGCCAGTTACAAACACATTTCCAGGGGGTACGTGAAGCATAAAAGGTTGAGAACCACTGATATATATGTTTTATTTTATTCCCATTGTTATACTATAACTATAGTTTTATCTATCTATGGAAGGGATACGCCAGTTACATACAAATTTCCAGGGGGTACGTGAAGCATAAAAGGTTGAGAACCACTGATATATATGCTTTATTTTATTCCCATTGTTATACTATAACTATAGTTTTATCTATCTATGGAAGGGGTACGCCAGTTACATACACATTTCCAGGGGGATCGTGAAGCATAAAAGGTTGAGAACCACTGATATATATGTTTTATTTTATTCCCATTGTTATACTATAACTATAGTTTTATCTATCTATACAAGGGGTACGCCAGTTACATACACATTTCCAGGGGGTACGTGAAGCATAAAAGGTTGAGAACTACTGATATATATGTTTTATTTTATTCCCATTGTTATACTATAACTATAGTTTTACCTATCTATACAAGGGGTACGCCAGTTACATACACATTTCCAGGGGGTACGTGAAGCATAAAAGGTTGAGAACCACTGATATATGTTTTATTTTATTCCCATTGGTATACTATAACTATAGTTTTATCTGTCTATACAAGGGGTACGCCAGTTACATACACATTTCCAGGGGGTACGTGAAGCATAAAAGATTGAGAACCACTGATATATATGTTTTATTCCCATTGTTATACTATAACTATAGTTTTATCTATCTATACAAGGGGTACGCCAGTTACATACACATTTCCAGGGGGTACGTGAAGCATAAAATGTTGAGAACCACTGATATATATGTTTTATTTTATTCCCATTGTTATACTATAACTATAGTTTTATCTATCTATACAAGGGGTACGCCAGTTACATACACATTTCCAGGGGGTACGTGAAGCATAAAAGGTTGAGAACCACTGATATATATGTTTTATTTTATTCCCATTGTTATACTATAACTATAGTTTTATCTATCTATACAAGGGGTACGCCAGTTACATACACATTTCCAGGGGGTACGTGAAGCATAAAAGGTTGAGAACCACTGCAGTACAGGGTTGCTAACATTTACGTTGGCTTTTTTTTTTTTGCAGATCTGTGTATTAGAAGCAGTTCATGTTAAAGATTCTTGTCCTTCTCTTTTAATCACAAAAGGTAATTTCTCTTTTTAAACAAAACGCTGATTAGTATCATATTTTTAGTTTATACTTTATTGGTTTGAAACTAAATATGAGTTACCATGTACCATTTTCCGTACCCCGAAAGCCTGCAATTGCTTTAGTATCTTTTTTACTCAATTTCAGTTAACAAAGCAATTTTTTAAACCATTTAACCGCCCCTTTGAATAATTTTATCGTTTTTCATCAAGCTTTGAAAGATTTAAGGGAGATGCTCTAGTATCGTAAGCCCTCCCCCATGAATATGCGCCTGGTTTTTTTAATACATGGTAGGTATAGATAATTGTTCAGTAATGAATACTGAAAATGAGAAATTTAATGTTGTGAGAATTATTGTCCAGGAAGACCGAACCTTGGGGGAAAAATAAAGGGGGGAAGGCAAGCGATCTGAGTAAAATTGGAGAGGGGGGGGGAAACTCGGTCGAGTCAAAAAGAGATAAGGAGTAGGGGAACAGACTCGATTTCCATTGTACATTGTAGCATGACATTTCCCTCCTCCGTTGGGGCGGAGGTGGCTCAGTCGGTAGCGCGCCAGGCTCGTAAACTGTAGTTCCCAGGTTCGAGTCCCAGCTGGGTCAGCGTTGAGATTTATCTCGGCAAAAATTCCCTGCCCTGCCCACGGTCAGTAGGGGACACCGATGGGCTTGGAAAGGCCGTCGTCCGTCGGATGGGACGTTAAGCCGTGGTCCCGTGTGTGGGAGAGCCATACCCTGTGCACGTTAAAGAACACGCTGGATGGCCTTGACGGGAGGCTACCATCTGTCTCCCAACAGCTGTTCCAGTGGGTCCCCTCCCCCAACCTTCTCTGAGCCTTCGGGGTCCATGTCACCTGGCCATTTAGCCCATGGTGTGCAAAAAAGTGCTGCTCAGAGGTAAAACAACCCAACCCTCCTCCGTTTTTGGTCTTTAAACAATTTCTCGAAAATAGCATGATATATAAGTTGAAGAATTTTTCTGTTTGTATGACTCTTACTAACATCTCAAAAAAAGAGGGGAAGGCATGGCCTCCTCCAAGACCTGACCCTGCGTTTACAAGCGTTTCTTCTATTCTACACATGAAAACTTATATAATTTTTAATCAATCAGGATGAATTTATGTATGCATACGTGGTCATCAACAGTTAAATTGCTCTTTGTTATTTACAAATATATTACTTATTATAGCTGTTTAAACATACTAATTTGTATACGGAAATGGGAGAAAACTTTTTGGAAGTGCAGAAATTATGAAGAATATCAAATAGATGAGACAAGAAAAACATCCAAGGATAACCAGATTCCGATTGGTAAAGTTTATTGAAATGTCAGTAACAGTAATGTGTTCCGATTTCAGTTTACTGCAACTGAAACACTTCTTTTCGGAATGAAATTTTTATTGCTATCGGAAGAATGTTGGAGAAGTGTGACTTTTCTCGTGGCACAGCTAATTCGAAGAAGTCCGCATGTGCCGTGCTTGTGATACAGATCGTACTTTGTCAACAACATTCAACTGCACTGAAATGTGTGAACCGTTTGTTTGGCGCTCCAAATTGCTGAAACTTAATAACTCTTTTTGGAATAACAACAGCGTTATTAAAAAAAAAAATTTTCCACGTAACTTAAAAAACAGACGTAGAGTGACCGCGGTATTCCAAAAACGGATTATTTAAATCCACGTAAATGCGGATACGACAAATGTCAGAAATAACCGGGCCATTTAGAAGTCTCAAAAATTTCTTTTGGGACTCCGGGAACCTAAAAACCTAAGAGGGGGGGGGGGGGGGGGGGTCACTAAAAACCGGGGTATATCCCAGAAAACCGGAACGTATGGACATCCTATCGAAGGGTTGGGTTGCTTTACCTATGAGTGGCACATTTTTGCGTACAATGGGCTAAATGACCCAGCTACAGATGGTAGCCTGTCAAGGACATCCAGTATGTTCTCTAACGTGCACAGGATATGGCTTTCTCACACACAGGGCTATGCCGATGGGCTTGGAAAGGCCGTCGTCCGTCGGATGGGACGTTAAGACGTGGTCCCGTGTGCAGGAGAGCCATACCCTGTGCACGTTAAAGAACACGCTGGATGGCCTTGACAGGCTACCATCTGTCTATCAACAGCTGTTTCAGTGGGTCATCAAATAACCACTAATCACTATCCCCAACCTTCTCTGAGCCTTCGGGGTCCATATGACCTGGCCATTTAGTCCATGGTGTATAAAAAGTGCTGCTCAGTGGTAAAACAATCCAATCCATACAGTTATGGCATAACATCCTATCTGACGAAGTGCAGCTTTTCCAAGCCCATCTGTGTCCCCTACTGATCGAGAACAGGCAGAGTTTTGCGCAGATAAATTTCAACTCTAGCCCAGCTGGTACTGGAACCTGGGAATTGCAGATGAGCCTGGCGCACTGACAACTGAGCCACCCTTTATCTGTAGGTTATGGTTAAACATACGATCATGCCATCCCAAGATTCAAACCAGGACCACACATTTGCAGTTCAAGCGTAGCTCAGAGCAAAATAATTGATATTCGCAAGATGTACGATTCAGAAAATGCAAATTGTAATATTTCATCAATATCTTTCTACCAAAAACAAAATACACTGGTGTACAAAAGTTAAGCAACAAACACAAGAAACGCGAATTACAAACAACTCCGTCGTTGGATTTCAATGAAACGTATAGGTGAAGTCCTTGATCATATATCCGACTAATACCTGATAAACACACGAATCCACGTGAATATTTAATGAGATATTTAAATTCGAAAATTATTACCACAAAATGGCATGTCTTTTACATGCCATTTCAGTAATAACAATACGTAAATATGGTGTGTGTGATCACATCGGACAGTGATACATGCTGCACAACGACTCGTCATGTCACAAATCAGTGTCAATGAGGGTTTGAGTGAGTAATTGCCATTCATGCCTGATTGCAGATCGGAGCTCCTGGGAGGTGGATTACGACAGCGATGTGTCGTCCTAGAGTGTCCCAAGTCCCCAAGCATGTTCTATTGGAGTTGGTCAAGTGATCAGGAAGGCCAGTCCATATGGCTTATGGTATGTCTCAAGTAGGGTTACCAGATGCTAGTACTCTAAAAGGAGGACACAAAAGGTAGAAATGGAGGACTAAGGAGGACATGCTTTCAATTTGTGAAATAAAGTTTTTTCCTACTAAGGTTTATTTCAAGTACCTAATAAAAGGTCAGTCAGAAAAAGGCATAATTCTAATTATTCAGTAGACTTTAAAATATATGATTTGACGATTTTTATTCATACTTGATGAGCAATCCAGGATTATTTGGTCTTAAATGGCCTAGTGATTAGTAAATATCTGCTGTTCTAGAAGGCAAACTTTACAGTTTCCGTTATCTCTAACTGGGGTAATGGTGAGCAGTGAGTAGTTTAGTCGCACCCAGGGAATCCCCCACACAGTGCTTTCCCCCTATAACGTCACCGGCCACACCCCCTTATTAATAATTAAAAATTAATTAATCCCCTTTATTAAAAACCCGTGGCGCCCTCTAGTGTATATGATGATTACTATTTTTAAAAAAGCCCTCAATTTTAGTCGTAATTTTTCCAATTTTTGACTCCCCTCATTAAAAAACGCCCTTATCAAAATTTCCCCCAAGGTTCAAGGTGTTGTAAATATGGTGAAATTAACCTCCAGAGAAGGGTCTCCCTACACCAGTCACAACAGAAAAGTGAGAGAGCGGATGCAGAAGAATCTGCCTCTCAGCTATCTCTCTGAGGAAAAAAAAAAGGCCCTTTTCAGGACAATGTAAAAGTACTGAACATTACACCTTGCAGAGGAGGCCAATGTTCTGAAAGAAGTCAGTGACAATACGGAAGCATGCACATTGCAGCTTTGCACTGTGGTTGTTGCCAAGAAGAGAGGTGATGGAGTAGTCTGTGGTTCCTATAGCATTAAGCTCCCAGAACAAAGCATCTCTTTCGGCATTGTAGCGGGAGCAGTTGAGCAGAACATGGGATACAGTCTCAGGTGTGCTGCTAGTGGCACAGTCTGGACTGTAAACTCTGCCAAGAGTGTGTAGCGTAGAGTTGCTGTAGATGACAACAACTCAGAGATGATGAAGGAGGGTCTCCTCGCATCTGAGATTACCGAGGTTAGGAGCAGTGAGAGAAGGTTCAACCAGGTACCTGAATGAGGAACACCTGTTGTTCTTCTGCCACTGAGCAAGATGGAACTGGCTCACCAGTTGTGAGACAGAACTCTTGCAGTCACTCAGACAGAGAGGATAATTAGTTACACACCTCTGACTCTCCAGTGCGTCTTTCGCGGTGTGATCAGCGAGCTCATTTCCAGGTATCCCTACATGGGAAGGGATCCACTGGAAATGGATCGTGATTCCAGCAGAAGTGACTTTCGAGCAAGTCTCCGTGATCTTCTGGATTAGGAAGGGGTTGCAGCTCTTGCTGTCTCGCTTCTGAAGAACTTCCAAGGCTGACTTGCTGTCACAGAGGATGACAAATTTGCCACTCTCGAGGCTGAGGATGAAAAGTACAGCCTCAAGAATAGCATGAAGCTCTGCACAGGTGGAGGTTAGATGCGGGAGACGGAAACCTCTGGCAAAGCCAGTATCAGGGATGACAATGGCAGAGGCAGCACGTTGCCTCTAATGGTCCACAGATCCATCAGTGTAGACCTCAGTACATCTGTCATATCGTGCAGTGACATAGGAAGTGGAGAGAAGTCTGATGGCCAATGGATCAGAGTCGCTCTTCCGACCAAGAGAAGGGATAGTGACATTGATCATTAGATCACTGTTCCTCCAGGGTGGAAGGTCAGGGTAGAGAGTATTGCCAGCATCCAGCATCTGTCCCTGCCAGCTCGTGCATCTGGAGCTGGCAGGAAGGACTGTCATAGAAGTCCTTGGCGGACAGGGCGATGGCAGAGTGAGGCCTGTCATGCAACTTCCTAAGAAACTCATGGTTAGAGTGGAGGGAATGGAGCCTCGAGAGATGACACAGTATATCTCTCTTCCAGTGCAGGTGGAAAGGCATGTCATCAGCCTCTGCAATGACAGACACATTAGGTATGTTAGGGCAGAGGCGCAGAGATATAATATGGACAGTTGCCACTAAGGCAATAAGGATATTGCCTCTAAGGCCGAGATCATGGAGCCTGCAGAGAATATTCGAATGAGACAGAGAATCAAATGCCTTTTGGATGTCGAAGAAGACAGCAACGGTAGTCTCTCTCATGGACCGTGCCTGATCCAGCAGCAGAGATGAAGTCGATGAGATTGTCTGACATGCATCTCCCTTTGCGGAAACCCGAGAGGCTGTCTGGGGAGGAGGACATTGGACTCTAGATACCATTCCAGGCGTCCAAGGACCAGTCTCTCTAGGATCTTGCAGAGGCAAGATGATAGAGCAATGGGCCTGTAAGAGGACAGCTCCATGGTGGGTTTCCCCTGCTTCAAGATAGGCAGGACATATGTTGCCTTCCATGACTCAGGTACTGTGCAGGTGGTCCAGGAGTGATTGAAGGCTTTGAGAAGCATAAGCAGAGTCTCAGGTGACAGGTTAGCTGAGTACAGCTGACACCATCAGGGCCTGGGGCTGATGAGTGCTTCGAAGCTGCAATAGCAGAGGTGAGTTCCTGCAAGGTGAAAGGATCATTATAGCAAGACTCAGAACCAGAGCAGGGCTGCTGAGCCATATCCTGAACATTCACCGGTGGAGCAGGAAGCAAAGAGGAGAGGTGCCACAAAAAGACATTAGCAGTTGCAGCTAAGTCCCACCCATGGGCCAGGGCAAGGTTATGGAAGGGGAGGGCAGGCTGTGGCTTCCCCGTTAGGTTCCTGATAAACTTCTAGACTTTCCCAGAAGGGGTGAAGACATTAATGCTGGAGCAGAATGATCGCCATCTAAACCTTTCACGCTGGTTAAGGTACCTTCTGATTGCAGCATGTAGCCTTCGAGCATGAAGAATGTCTGGAAATCTACCAGAGTGGAGGGCGCGCCTTTCAGCTCGGCGGCGAATGGTGCGAAGCCGCTTACAGTGGATATCCAGAGGGGGAAGATGCCCGGGCGTCAAGATCGTAACAGTGCAGGCATCAGAGGCAGCAGTGAGGGCCTCTGACACAGTGCTGAGATCTGTAGCTTTGATGGCAGCGAGTCCTTCAGACGAGATCTGCTGAAAGAGCTGCCAGTCGGTAAGCTTCGACGCTCTTCTCTGGGCTGCACATCCCTTGGGAAGCAAGGAGATATGCAGCAGGAAGTGGTCACTGCCCCAGGTGTCAGGGTCAACTGACCAGCTGAGGCTTTGACCAATGCTGGAATAACAGAGGGTCAGATCAATGGAGCTGTAGGTACTCGGAGGTCTGTAGAATGTGGGCGAGCCATTATTGCCGATAAAGAGATTGTGCTGCAAGATGACATTCTCGATATCCATCCCCGCACTGATCACTGATGTCTCCACCCCAGGAAGGGCTGTGGGCATTAAGGTCCCCACAGAGAATCCAGGGCTGAGGGCACTGCGAAAGAATATCCTGTAAGGTGGATACAGGAAAGGCAGTGCAAGACCGGATATAACAGGATATCATGGCTGTTCAGCCAGATGCTGCATGCTATGAAATCACTGTTCACATCACTGAAAGTGAGATCAATAGCATGATGCGTGACGTTCTTGTGCACAAGAATTGCCGCATTGCAGGAGAGCGGATGACTCTTGCTGGTGTGCACAATATAGGGATTGAATACATAGTGATCAGAGAGGTTGGCCTCACAGAGAGAAAGATGGGAACTGGCATGATGTTGATGTAGTTCCAGACGTCAGCAGACTTGCTCCTGAAGCCTCTGCAGTTCCACTGAAGGATGGAGATGATAGTCGCTCCGTTGGCGGTGCCCATTGTCGGGTGGTACAACGAACCTTGGAGAAAAAGCTAGTCAGCACAGTGTGTCTAGCAGTCCACAAAGTGCGAAATGAGGGAGGCAAACTGATTGAGGATCGTCAAAGTTCGAGGTCGAGACTCCTCAGGTAGTGCAGAAGTTATGACCTTGATGACATCCATGAGTAGAGAGAGAATGGTGGGCAAAAGGGCTGTGTCCCTATGGTCCTTCCTGAAATCCTGATGCGTCAAGGAAGAGGAGGGTTCTTCAGATGAGGCCGATGAGCAGCCCTCTTCTCCTTGTCCTCTTTACCTGCTTGGCCAACTACTTGGCCTGAATGGGACAGGAGTTCGCTGCTGAGGTTGCAGCGGAATCCTGTACCATGGAGGATCTGCAGCACAAGGGGCCTCAGTGGCAGAGGGCATCAACAGCTTTCTCCCAACAGCTGTTCCAGTGGGTCCCCTCCCCCAACCTTCTCTGAGCTTTCTGGGTCCATGTGACCTGGCCATTTAGCCCATGGTGTGCAAAACAGTGCGTTAGGAGGTAAAACAATCCAATGCAACTTTTGATTTTTTTTCATGTATTCTCTACATGTAATAAATGAATGACTCTTTGCTTTTATAATGATGTGAGTCGCGAAATTTCAGTTTCTACTCGTATTTCTGATATTTTTCTTACCAAATATTATTAACATCTTAATTTTGTTGTAAAATTATTATAATTAATAATATAAGAATATATTGTATGATTAGCATCGTGCATTTCTGTATAATGTCTAGTGCATCACAATTTTTTTTTTTTCAATTCCCACTCGGGTGGATGCAGCCTCGAATATTTGAAACGGAACTCTAGTAACTGTAATTGTTCTTGCTAAAAGGAAACTGTTTCGTTAGTTAATGGTTTGTTAGTACTGAAAGCTAACCAAAAACTTAGAGACTCGTGATGAAATAAAATGATTTCACTTTGGAAAATGACGATGGCGCGATGGTCTTGGAGCAGATCTTGCAGTCGGGAACATCTCGGACACAGCTATCGAGGTTGAAACTTCTTAAAAGTGGAAATCGCCTTTTTAAGTTGAATAGAAGTATGGAGAGAAGAAACTCGCTCGTGTTTACGACTTAGTCCAGTTCATGGAAATTGGCAAGTGTGAAAGAAATCGCCCATCCTTCTCTTGGACTCAAATTCGGGAACTGGTTATTCGCCAGTTGCTTTATCAGTTATCCTAAGGTGGAAGCAATTCATTGCAAGGTTATGAAGGAAAGTTTTGTTTGGCTCATTATCGCCTTAGGCACTTAAGCGCCATAAAACCCCAACCAACCAACTATGAAAGAAAGCATCAATACTTGTTTCAATTTTCAGTAACGCAGACATGCACTCTGAAACTGGTAGGAACTGGGCATTTTTAATGCAACCAGTTTCATAATCATTTCCGTTAACTGGACTATGGCGTCAAAATAAGCGAGTTTCTCCTTTGTTCTATATAATGACAGTTTGGCAATCTGTAATGGTGCTTAGATTATGATTATAACAACTGTTGCATAAACAAGAGGTCCTGAGTTCGAGTCCAAGTGGCAGAATGATGGTTTTTTTTCCTCATGTGCCTATTTCCATTACCATTTTAAAGCCTGAAAAGTTCAAAGTATCTTTACAAACATTTAAGTTTTTTTTTTACAGATTCCACTTTTAATTGTTTTCAGAAAAACGAGCTATTTTCACTGTGTCGTCTGTCCTTCTGTAGACATTCAACTACACTGATGTTCAAAAGTTATGCCGGTTTTTGTATTCCTTGCTTATCTTGTGGAATAATTGGCAATAAATAACAAAAGTCATATTTTTTACATAAAAAACGCAGCTGACTCAAATCTCCACACGAAATTTGCATTAAACATAGTCGCATATCCGAAACAAGTCAATATAAAAAGCACGTTGTTTGTGCATGCCCGTTAGTTCATGTTAGAATTTTGGCATACAATATCCGAGATAGACAACTGTTAAGTTAAATCTTTTGTGAAGAAATGGGACGGCGAGCAATTGGGCGGACGGACAGCGTCAGACGGAGGTAGCTAATTGGGAATTTTAGCATTGTAAGCCGCCTTTGAAATCAATTTCAACAAGCCAAACCATTACTAGAATACCTGTTCCAAGATATTCGAGGGCCCCATTGCCAAGGGACGATTGTCACCTGCTCCTAAATGTAAGGCATGAAAGCCAGCTTGTTTTTGACCTCGCTGCATCCATGGGATGGGCTGTAGCCCTGCAAACTGTTCAGAAGGGTTTATGCAGTCATCTTTATTCAAGTCGACCAGTTGTGTGTCCCTTTGGCATCCAGCCGGTGCACAGCCCGATTGAATTGGTTTCGACAAAATCGCACTTTGACTTAATGTCAAAAGGGCAAAGTTCTGTTCACTGATAAATTCTAATTTAGTCTGCAAACCGATACCCAATGACTATTGGTCTGGAGACAGTTTGGAGCTGGATATCATCCCATTAACATCCGGGAAAGAGACAGTTTGTTGGTGGTGTCAGCAGGCATCACCCCAGTGGCCGCAAAGAGCTTTTATGTCTTTTTAGGGGGAACTGTATAGCTAAAGCTAATGTAATAGCTAAGGTATTACAGTTCCCTAGTATTACAGTTAGCTAAAGTTGAGATCCTCGAACCTTATGTTGGTTCATTTCTTGCACCAGTGAATCCTGTTTCCGTGTTAATGGATGATAATGCTCTCTCACAGAACTCGCTTGGTAGACCAATACCTTGAGACTAGGGTTACCTTGTCTCAAGGTAAGACCACTAACTAACGAAACAGTTTCCTTTTAGCAAGAACAATTACAGTCACTAGAGTTCCGGTTCAAATATTCGAGTCCGTATCCACCCAAGTGGGAATTGAAAAAAAAAATTATGATGCAGACATATATACAGAAATGCACGATGCTAATCATACAATATATTCTTATATTATTAATTATAATAATTTTACAACAAAATTAAGATGTTAATAATATTTGGTATGAAAAATATCAGAAATATGAGCAGAAACTCAAATTTCGCGAGTCACATCATTATAGAGGCAAAGAGTCATTCGAATTTTACATGTAGAGAATACATAAAAAAAAATCAAAAGTTGCATTGGATTGTTTTACCTCTTAGCGGCACTGTTTTGCACACCACGGGCTAAATGGCCAGGTCACATGGATCCAGAAGGCTCAGAGAAGGTTGGGGGAGGGGACCCACTGGAACAGCTGTTGGGAGACAGATGGTAGCCTCCCGTCAAGGCCATCCAGCGTGTGCAGGGTATGGCTCTCGCGCACACGTGACAACGGCTTAACGCCTCATCCGACGGACAGCGGCCTTTTCAAGCCCATCGTGTCCCCTACTGACTGAGGGCAGGGCGAGGAGTTTTGCGGATCAAAAGCTGCATACTTAATTTCGAATATTATACTAATTAAAAGGTCTCTAGTTATTACGGTAAAGATGAGAACAGTAAAACTTACGGAGCTGTGCACTTCTCTTTTAAGGTTTATTTTCCAATTTTTCCCACCGCTGAAGGGGGGTTGGGCTAATTCAAACTATAAAGAGATTCGGAACCATAATATTTCGTCAATTCCTGTCTAACCCAAAGATAATTTTTCGTTTCGCTATAAAAAAAAAATTCATGATTGAAAACAGCCAGACGGAAACAATCACTTGTTTTTATGGAAACGTGTTCAAAACAATAGCCTATAGAAAATATATCGCTTAATAAGATTGTTTTATATCCTATCTTGCAAATCCTCCTCACCCACCACTATCTCCACACGCCATGTTTTCTCGATAATTTTATTTTTTGTTGCTGATCTACCCTACTTAACTCCTGAATTGTAAGGGACACTGAATTTATAATAGTTAGAGGTTGTAAAGGAAAGGCGACCTTCAAATTCACGACAAACCTTTTTGTTTTGCACTTCGGAATATTAAAATTTTGAATAAAAAATTGGTGTATTTAGTTTATTTATTGATTTTGTTACTATGTCGTTGATGTGAGCATGACAGAAAGTATTAACATTGTAATATATTTTAAAACGTTGTTTTTTAAGATCTATATATGTTTTTTTTTAACCTCATAGTCCACGTACAAATCTTTGAACTCTTGTAGTGTGGTAAATTTCCAAAATTATTGTAAATAATTATATTGTATCATAAATAATATAAATGGAAATAAAAGCTACTACTACTACCTAAATAAAAAGAAAAAACGAAACAGAAGTATTCAAACAATTCGCCAATGCAACACTAGGAGATTTTTCCTCAATTAATAGAGAACATGTTTTTTCAAACAATAACGTAATTGTTACAAACGCATAACTTTTGTCGCAAATTGTCGGTCGAAATAGACGCCATCTTTCATCGTAGAGGGAGGGTTGAATGATTTAGCTCGGAGAAGCGCTTATTTTGTGGGGTAAAAAGTCAGAGTATTTAGGTCACAAAGACCCTAGGAGTTGGGGAAGGAAGCATTATGGGCAGTTGTTAGGGGTTAGTTTGCTAGGGCCACCCATTATGGCCATTTACAAAGATCATTTCTTGGCCCTGTGTGCAGAAAGCGCCATTCTTTGGAGTGAAGCTTTCTCTCACACAGGACCACGACTTAAGATCAGAGCAATAGTCAGTGGCATTTCTAAGCCAAAATATCCGTTTTTTAATCACAGGGAATTAGGTGCGGGCAAGTAGGAACACAGGAGACTCATCATCTAGGTAGGAGTTTTTTCGCTTTGTTTTCAATTTTATTTTTCATTTTCACCATCCCATGAAAATCAAAATTCCAAGGTGCTGCCCACTTTCGGACCATTCATTCCAGTGAATCAACAGCAGCGTTTCCTGGTCGCTCGCCACTAGTGTCTGAAGTAATACATTAGTGTGTTGGGTCACACCTTTGCCAAGAAGCGAAGGTGCATCAAGGGGGGGCTGCTGTCACTGGGAGCGGATGGGAGCAAGATCTAATCTTTTTGTTGTTTTCTAATCTTTTATTGTTTCCTTTTCTTTTCAATTAGATCTTGTACAAGATGCTACAAATATTTCCATTAAATGACTCTTCAGATTGGCTATTTAATGGACGTCTGTAGCTTCTTGTCCCTCTTTTTCCTTCACACTAACTGCCTATGTGTGGAGGGGTTTTCTCCTGGTTAGAGCAAAACACTCTGACATGGATGGTGCCTTGACGTGGCGTCAGAGCTTTTCACTAAACCATCTGGCAGACTTCTCTTTTCACAGCATGCTTACTAATTTAGTAAAACTTCAATCTACTGCTGATGACAATTCAACGGATATTTGTGTAACTAACATTGTAACATTAATCTCCTTAAAATTGTCAATTCAAACTAATGGGTGATTGACAAAAGTGTAAATAACAATAATGAATAATTTACAGCAACTATAAAATAGAAAAAGAAGCTTTCATTCATCTATTAAAACGAAAAATTTGTGTTTTCTCCTCCTTGGGTGCTAAGGGGGGGAAAAAACCATTGCTCTGAGTATAAACTTCGAAATTGAGACATTTTCAACTTCTTACACCATTAGAGGGCGCTATTACAAAAGAATGAGTGATTCGGGTTGGATTGTTTTACCTCTGAACGTCACTTTTTTTGTACACCATGGGCTAAATAGCCAGGTAACATGGACTCCGAAGGGTCAGAGAAGGTTGGGGGAGGGGACCCACTGGAACAGCTGTTGGGAGACAAATGGTAGCCTCCTGTCAAGGCCATCCAGCGTGTTCTTTAGCGTGCGCAAAGTATGGCTCTCCTGCACACGGGACGACGGCTTAACGCCCCATCCGTCGGACGGTCTTTTCAAGTCCATCGGTGTCCCCTTCTGACTGAGAGCAGGGCGAGGAGTTTTGCGGATCAAAAGCTGCATGATATTATTTTCAATTATTATACTAATTAAAAGGTTGAAATTATAATCAAAAATTTTTATGCTGATCCCGAATTCGTACCTAATAGTCACCTCTGACTGTCAGGTAGTATGAAACATCGACTTAAATCTTTTGTCGTTCCGCTCATGCCAAATTATAGGAACTCTGCAATTGCTATTAAGCAGGATTTGTTTCAAAAAACAAAATATGGACATTATTTGCTCTTATACTGTAGAATAGGGATGGCAAGTTTCTACGCACTTCGAGGGCCAAAGATTATTAATATGCAGAAGCTAGCGAGTTGTAAATTAGAACAATTTAACTGAGTAAAGCAGAAAATTAAACTGAGAATAAATAATTATTTAACAACTTTTTTTGCTTAAGATGACGAAAGTTCAACAAAATATCATACAAATGAGTTTTATTAAAACGAAGAGAAAATAAAAATGTGAACGAATGAAAATATTGTGGGTGGTTTTCTTTTTGCGAACTCCTGAAGATGATGTCGGTCATACAATTTATTTGTTTACAGTGAAGAAAATATAGGATTTCCTCATAAAAATATCTTTGTCAAAAAATGTAGCTTTTAGCAGTTATCGATTCGACGAGTACACATTTTCCAGTTTCTTTGCCCCGAAAAATTTCTTTCAGAATATCTTTCACACATTTTGATTGGGGCGGGAGTGGCTCATTCGGTAGCGCGCCAGGCTCGTAATCTGTAGTTCCCAAGTTGGAGTCCCAGATGGGTCAGCGTTGAGATTTATCTCCGCAAAATTCCCCGCCCTGCCCACGGTTAGTAGGGAACAACGATGGGCTTGAAAAGGCCGTCGTCCGTCGAATGGGACGTTAAGCCGTGGCCCCGTGTACGGGAGAGACATATCCTTTGCACGTTAAAGAACACGCTGGATAGCCTTGACGGGAGGCTACCATCTGTCTCCCAACAGTTGTTCCAGTAGATCCCCTCCCCCAACATTCTCTGAGCTTTCGGGGTCCATGTGACCTGGCCATTTAGCCCATGGTGTGCAAAAAAGTGCCGCTCAGAGGTAAAACAACCCAACACATTTTGATTGGCCAAACTATGACGTTTCTTATATGAAGCTTTCTTTTAGTGCAGTTTTTATTGCATCATAATTATCGTAAGAAGCTAGAAGGTTAAAGTAAAACTTTCAGTAAAACGTACCGTCAAAAGTAGTTTCTAGTACACAAAAATTACTACATTGTTTTATTTTGCACTTACTATAGGTATTTTGTTATATGCAAAAATATATTCGTTTTGTGACGAGACGATTAAACAACCTATCACAGAGACAGCAAATCAATTGATTTGATTTGCATAAGGAAACATAAATGTATTCAACGTTTTTCCTTAAGGGACTTTATATAATACAATAAGCGCTGAAATACATATATAACATTATGTAACGTATATGATTTGGGTTAGGTTGTTTTACCTCTGAGCGGCACTTTTTTTTGCACACCATGGGCTAAATGGTCAGGTCCCATGGACCCCGAAGGCTCAGAGGTTAGGGGAGGGGACCCACTGGAACAGCTGTTGGGAGACAGATGGTCAAGGCCATCCAGAGTGCAGGATGGCCAATTAAAATTTTAATTGGCCATCCAGAGCAATCCGGATGGCCAATTAAAATTAAACTTTTAAGGAATGAAAAAGTAGGTGATCGAGAAATTCTCTTTGAAAACGTGATCCCTATATGCGCAGAGGCGATATCCTAAGTTTATTGCTCTAACTTCAATAGAACTCAAAATATGAAAAAAAGAAATAAATTAATTTTTTTGATTTTTTTTCACTGTTTTTGAAAGGCCATATAACTCGATAAGTGTTTATCAGAAAAAAACATTCACATTTTTCGATCTTTACGTGGAAGATACAAGTGTATAACAAATCTCAACAAAAATTTAAGATGAAAAATGTTGGTATTTTTGCGACCTGGCCATTTAGCCCATGGTGTGCAAAAAAGTGCCGCTCAGAGGTAAAACAACCCAACCCATTTCTATCGTTCAGAATTTTTGTTTCTATCACAAAATTTTCCTCGATAGATTGTATATCAAAAATATTATATAATGGTTTGAATCCTGATTAAGCATTTGCGTTCTTGGCGTGCTGTTAGTTATGTGAACAAGTTTCTGGAACTGAAGGCCAATCCACTCGCACATATACGTATTCAGAGTTTGACGCATGCGCACTCTGAACACTGCAACTAATTTTCAAAGAAACCAATGTGCCGTTTTATCTTCTTTTTTAAAAGAAACTAGATAATGTTTTCTATTTGTCACCTTTCTGTCCGTCTGTAAACATCAAACCTTTTTTTTTAGAGATAAATGTTTTTGGTTGGATAGGTACTAATGAAATATTTCGATGCGCCCTTTCGGAATCTCAAAAGTTATAATTTCTTTCTCTAACGGTGGAAAAAGTTTCAAACTGCAACATTTCAAACAAATATTGCAAACGATATATTATAGAAATTTGAAATTTTGGTGGTGGAATGTGAAGGTCATGAAGCTTCCATTTGGCAACAATGATCCTTACCCCCAGGGGCTCAGAGAAGGCTGGGGGAGAAGATCCACTGGAACAGCTGTTGGGAGACAGATGGTAGCCTCCCATCAAAGCCATCCAGCGTGTTTTTTAACGTGCACAGGGTCACGGCTTAACGTGACCCTGGGTTAACCGTTAAGCCGCACACGGGTCCATGGCTTAACGTCCCATCCGACGGACGGCGGCCTTTCCATGTCAATCGGTGTCTCAGACTGACAATGGGCAGGGTGGGCGATAGAAATCGAAAAATACTTCGGGAAAAACAGTGAAAACGCGGGGCGATAATTTAGCATTTAATATGTTCATTTGGTATTAAATAAATATCTCCTCAAAGAGCTGCTTGCCACCGAAGTCTGACAGGAGCATGCCAGTTTAACACGACACAACAGATGATCTGTGAGGATGTCGGAATCTCAGCAGAAAGACAACACAAACATCCATGCCTTATCCGGGGCTTGATCTGAAGTCTTTTTGATCAGTAGCCAAGCGCGCTAACCGCTCGGCCATGGTATTAAGCAAGTATTTTTATTCGTTCAATTAATGTCATTTGTGTGTGTGTGTCTGTAATATCCTTAAAAAAATGCGAATTATATTTCGTGAATTGCCTGGACTATCACAGGAGCAAGTTCATCCATGCTTGCAATGTCGTTTCAACCATCTATATGGGTTGTTTTTGAAGTAAAACAACCCGTATAGATTTGGATTACTTCTGAGCGGCACTTTTTTGCACACCATGGACTAAATGGCCAGGTCACAAGGACTCCGAAGGCTGCGGGAGGGGACCCACTGGAACAACTTTGGGAGACAGATGGTAGCCTCCCGTCAAAGACATCCAGCGTGTTCTTCATGCACATGGTATGGCTCTACCGCACACGGAGCCATGGCCATTCCGATGGACGGTGGCTTTTTTGCCTACTGACCGATGGCAGGGCGAGGAGTTTTACGGAGATAAATCTCAACGCTGATCCAGCTGGGACTCGAACCTGGGAATTGCAGATTACGAGTCTGGCGCGCTACTGTCTGAGCCACCCCTGAAGAGGTCATATCAAGCGAGTAAAGCAAAGAAATATGTCCGCCCTATCCAATCTATCAGCCTGAAAACATTTCATTCAGAAATTCTTCCATCATTAGCCTCAATGTGGAGTAGTCCTGACGAAAATTTTGAAATTGAATGTGAGCTATCTGTGGAACTGCAAATAACTAAAGTTTATTCAAGTAAATTCATACAGTTTACGCTTTTTCACGGACGAGTTCAATCACCTTGTGACAAGGAAGGGGCATTCGCGGTTCCACTTAAGGCTATCCTGGTTAATCACATGCGGGTTCCCAGAACTCCAAGTTCTGTAACGATTTATTTCACCACACACGCGAAAAGCTGATTAGTCGCTGAAAATGTAATTATCCAGGAAACCGCTGTTATTGTCAATTACTTGCATTAATCGAATTTTATATGCATGCAAATTTAAACAGGTGTTGGGAATCTTCCATATAGTATATGAGAATTTGAAGTGCTCTGCTGTAAAATGGGCGGATTTTCTAGGTTGCATTGAAAAGTTCATGAAACCTTTTAATTGCATTTTACTATAGCAATTAAACTCTTCTTGTGCATGACACTGCATGTCTCCTGAAACTGTTCTAACAATCGTTTAATGGACTGTCCTTCAAGTGCTTGTGCTCCATATCCGTAGAAGTTACATATTTGCACTTTAACCTCAATGAAATTTGCCATACATGTCACACGGATGACATAATGATATCTAGTGTAAAACCAATAACTCTCTCAAGATAGTTGCCATTTGTTTAGTGTCAATGGTGACACCAGGGCCGAATCTAATGTGGGAAACACTAGATCACAAATTTGTAAAACAGAAAAACAATTTTTCGGTTTATACATTATATAAAATACCCCCTCAAGCAGCTGCTTGAAACAGGGTCTGACAGACTAAGTTTAACAAGTCATAGATAAGACCTGTGAGGAAGGAGAGATCTCAGCAGAAAGACAAGCAAAAACATCTATGCCTTACTGGGTGCTCGAACCCTGGTCCCTTTGATCAGTAGCCAAGCGTGTATGTTACTGATTACATATTTCTTTGGTGGTCCACCATTTGACTTCAGTTTCCTTTGCCTGACTGTCCTTTCATTTCAGTGTTCTATGCGGCCTTTATTCAGCTAAATTTTTTTCCCAGGACTGCACTAGATTATCTAGAGGGGGGCTGCTTTGCAATAATGGGTTAGAGCGAGATTCTCTGCAATGTGGTTTCGATTGTACGACATGGCAGTTTATTTCAAAATAGGCAAAAATTTTAAATCTTCCATTACCCCTTTAAAGAGAGTTGCACACTACAGTGGTTTTGAGTTACAGGGGAACTTCACTGCAGTGTCAGTTTGTCAAAGTCCACGATACCATTTAATATGGAAAAAGAATTTAGGTTAAAAAATAAATTACTCTCAGGCATGGATGTTGGCAGGAAATTTTTCAGAGAGTAATTTTAAATCCGGCATCTTATACGAAATCTCAAACTTGTCTACCTGCTTTGATATCCAAAAATGATTGCTTTTGCATTTTATTTTAACCCCATATTTTTATGTCCGACACTAAAAAATATTTTATGTGGAATAAGATTTTATAGCTATATTATTTAACTTTTCCTGTTCAGTGGAATATTTAGTAATTTTGAAACTTTACTACTCTTATTTTCAGTTCGAACCCGAAATTAAATTCCGAAAGAGAATCCCCCCCCAAAAAAACAACAACTAAATCCTGATATCGCGCCTACATTAAACCATAACGCAATTAAAGATCCCTGAAAACAAATTGAAAAAAGGGAAACATATTATTGAAAAGACATGTAAAAAATATTTTTACATATTAATAAATAACAATAATATGTTTCCAAAAACAAACACAATATATTCCATTAAGGAAAAATTTATATTAATTTTTCTTACATCTGATTATTATTAATATTTCGATAATTTTTCACTGGGGAGGATGGAATCCACGAGTTTTAAACTTGGACAAGTATTTTCAGACAAGCTCAGTGCAGAAAATTGCCTCAATCAAGACTGCAAATCGATGGATTTTTAAGGGTTTTTTAATAAGGTTGGGTAGGGGAGAGTTTTGATGTTGCAAATTGTGTAGTCGGTTCGTATCACACAATGCTTTCACTTGTGGCATTTAAATGGCCAGGTTAATGGTAGTGTACTTTGAGTTTCATGGATGTCTGTGATGTGAATAATTTATGGATATTTTCCATTGAAATCCATTACAGCAGTTATGCACAATAATAAGCTGGGCTTCTTATATTTTTTTCCGAATGAACGGAGATAATAAATCAATTTGGTACTTAATTAAATAATAAATGAAACAACTTTCACAAAATGAAAAACAAATTTAATTCATTTACAATAATTAAAAAAAAAATGAAAAATGAACCGTAGTGAACGGAAGGGGAGGGCTGCCAGATTAGTGTGGCCTACTGATCTGGACATCTATGGCTACTTTTTTTTTCTACCCTGCTGAGGAGTGGTCAACCACAGGGTCCTGGTGCTGACCATATATTACCTACCTGAACGGAATTATGGCTCTGAGCTTGATTATGGATCCTGATTTTGCTGCACTGGTGGGCTTTTGTGGAGGGAAATCTTCCGCTGTGTTTTCTGTTTGTTTGTGGGTTGACAGCCCCAAGTGAATAGATTCACAGGATATGTTTATCAGCTGGTGGATAATCCTGAGCAGAGGCAATCGCAGGCACCTGAACTCTTTGCTTCTATTGGCATCGTCAAATTCTACATTGGAGGAAGTCTTCCAGTGTAGACGGCTTCAGCCTTTAGTAGTGGAGGACGAGTCTTTGCCCCATGCCTGTGATTAGGGAGCTGTTTGATATTGTCGGCATTCCCTCTCTCAATAAACAGTTTCTTTAAACATCCCACTAACCATTTTCTCTCCATAGGTAGTTGGAATGTGAGGACTCTGCAAAGTGCTTATTCTCTTATGTCCTCACACAAAAATTGCGCATTATTATATCAATATTCTTGGCTTGCAAGGTCAGATTCTTAAAAATAATCTTAAATTTCTCTTTTCAGAGAGGGACAATAATAAGCATCACCAAGGCGTAGGTCTACTTCTCAGCAGATATGCCAGTGATGTTCTTCTTAGATATGAGTGCATTAATGAAAGGTTTCTTACAGCAAAATTTCAGACAAGCATTAAAGACTATAATGTTATCTGCTGTAATGCCCTAAAACTCAAAATGTCCTGAAGTTGTCCCTAAAACCTATCCTTCTCAAACCTCAGCAGCATCCTCAGTGGGGGGGGGGGGGGGGAGCACTGAGGATGCTGTTGAGGTTAAGAAGGACATACATAAGTACCCATGCTTTCACCAGATGGGCTGCATAATATGATATATATTAAGAGCAAATGGGCTAGTTCTGTTAGGAATACCAGTCATATAGGGGAACTGAATTTGGATCTGACCATTATCTTGTTAAAAGTGTCTTGCAAGTTAAACTTAAAAAGTGTTGTGCTAGGGTTAAAAAATTTGCTTTTAATACTGAAGCTCTGAAAGACCCAGTTATAGCTAAAGCTTACCATGATAGGTTACTTAGTCATTATGACAATCATGGTTTGCTTACTACTGAAGTTGAAGAAGAATGGGACCGTTTTAAACGGCTTTAAAAGGCTTTTTTGGAAACTAACAGTACTCTTTTAGTAAAAAAGGGGCAAAGGAGGCGGAATTATTTGAGTGATAAGCACTTGAGCTTATTTCAGAAAGAAAGAACTGCAAGAATGTCCTTAATCAATACCCTACTATACCTAATAGAAAGCATTATAGAGACCTTAATAAACGTGTAACCTTTGGATTGATGGCTTGGCTGACAAAGCGGAGGAACAGCACAAAAGCTGTACCAGATAGTTAATGTTTTATGTGGTAAAAAACGGACAGGATACAGAGATTCAAGAATAAGCAACATAAGGTTATAGAAGGTGAGGATTCCTTCGTGGCTAGGTGGGCTGAGCATTTCAGTGATGTTCCAAACGATGTGGTTAGTTCTACTCCCATTACTTGTAATGACGACAGATGCGTTACTGGCTTTAATGTTGGCCCTATAACGCAGTCTGAAGTTATTTTGGCTGTTTCTAAACTTAAACTACATAAATCCCCAGGGGTAGATGAAATTACTACTGAAATGCTTAGAGTTGGGAATGTTTCGGTTAACCACATGGATGACTCAAATTTTGAATATCTTTTTTGATAAAGGCATGGTTCCTAAGGACTTGACCAGAGCTATTATTATCCCCATTTTTAAAAAATGGTGATCGCAGGTTCTTGTGATAACTATAGGGGTATCAGCCTACTTTCTGTTCCAGGTAAAGTTCTTTGCATGATTGTGCTTAACAGAATTAAGAATCTGGTTGACAAGCAATTGCATGATGAGCAATGTGGATTCAGGAGTGGTAGGAATGTAGATCAGATAATTTCACTCAGGCAGGTTCTTGAGAAATGTTTAGAGTATCAGAAACATTTGGTTGCTTCATTGATTTCAAAAAGGCTTTGGACTCTGTTGATCGTCATGATTTGTGGTTGATTGCGAGATCATATGGCATACCAGACAAGTTAACATAACGAAAGCTCTCTATAATAACAGAGTCATTTGTGAGAGTTGATAAGGCTTGTAGCAATTGGTTTAGCATTGCTTCTGGTGTTCGATAAGGGTGCACTTTGTCCCCTTTTCTCTTTAGTTTGGTTATTGATTGTGTTATACGAAATTCACTGCAAGGGAAAGATTTTGGCCTTAGTCTGGAGATAGCATAATCTAAATCAGAAATTTTCCTGATGGTTTTGCCCTTTTGGCAAATGATGTTGACGAGACTGGTAGAAGAGTAGGTTTCGTAATAAAGAGAGAGAAAACTAAAGTGATGAAAATTGGTCAGGCAGGCTGTGGTTCAGTTAATCTAAATAGTTCCGCTCGTGAGCAGGTGTCACAGTAATCTTGGGAGCTATATAACATACTGGTGATGTGCGGCATGAGATTAACAGACCAATAAGGATTGCTGCTGGGACTTCAGATTCTATGGAGGGTGGAGAAATAGGCATATAGACTTAAAGACTGAAATTAGACTGTATAACAGTTTGGTTCTTTCTAGGGTTAGTTATGGTAGTGAAACGTGGACATTTTGTAAACAACAGGAAACTTTATGCTTTTGATTCTAGATGCTTACACAAAATCTTGGGCATTAGATGGTTCAACTTTGTAAGTAATGAAGAGGTTAGGCAAAGGAGTCGGCAACCTTCTCTGAGTATATATTGTGCAGACTCTGTTGGTTTGGCCATGTTGCCCATATGGTTAATTATAGATTAGCGAATTGGATTATGAACAGTGTGCCTAAAGGTCTTATAAAGAGGGAGAGTCCTAGGATGAGGTGGGCAGACAGTGTCAAACAGGACCTTGTTAGAATTGGTGTGCAGTGGCAAGATGCAGCAGATATAGTTCAGGACAGATATGCTTGGAGAAATAAATTGTATGGTCTGGTTGGACCTCCATAGCCCATGGCTGCTTGAGGATGATGAGTTTAAAGAAAAACTGCTAAAAACAGTACTGTTTCAATTTAGATTAATCTTTACAAAAATTAATGGAAAACTAATATTCCAAGTATTTCCATACAATTTAATGAAGTTTTATCAAGTTTTGCAGTAAATTAAGTTAAAAATATTATCATGAATATCAAAATTTTTGTCATTTCTGGTGTTTATATATTAATTCATATTTCAATGAAGCTCATACTATAAATAAACATTTCAACCGAAGTGATCATGCAATCGCTTAAGTAATAATTAATAAATAAGTAATAATTATATATTTAATGATTACTTATACTTACGATTAGATGCATAAATTACTTAGGTAAATAAGGCTTTTCTGAATCCACAGTGCTCATGATGCTCTGCGATATTGCATCTCACCATTACTATTACAAAAATTCCATCTTGCCAGTAACGAGTTGTACATTTTCTAATTAAAACATACACTGCTCTACCATAGTATTAGAAATTTCCATGTTATATCAATGGAAATCTAAATCCAAAGGTCTATAACTTCTAATGTATGCAATATATGGCTTCTAATAATGTATGCAATTCATGTAGAAGTTGTAATGTATGCAATTCATGTAGAAGTTGTAATGTATGCAGGTACATACTGGAAAATTTCTATTTTAATCAGTTGTTTTGAGATATTAGAGTTGTTTGGATTTACAAGTTTAGTTTTTATACAGCTGGAATTTATAAAAGGTTTGAATTTTTAATGTTTTAGAGTTTAGTACATATTTAATTTTTATTTTGGGTAAATTTTTCAATATAGTCTGCTTTAAGGAAAGAATCCTAAATGCCTGTGTGATTAATCTCATAAATTATAGCTGCTTTTAAGTTAATACTTAAAACATCCAAACACTATACTAATGAAAGGTTTCGTTAAAAAAATGAGTTTTCCTTCGAGTGGGATATGAAGCCATGACCTCCCGATTGCCTGGGCTTTATTACTGAGCTATCAAGAGCTAAATATTCTTTGAACAAATTGTGACTGTAAGCTTATTTTGGCTAGCTCATGATAGCTCAGTAGCAGAGCACCTGCATGTTATCAAGAGGTTGTGTATTCATATCCTACTCAAGGTGAAACTCAAATTTTTCAATGAAACATTTCAAGAGTATCATGACTACAGGAACATTATTTTCTCTATTCCAAATATGGTTCTATTCCAAATACGGTATAGGTTTTCCTCTTTTACATACACTGTTATTGCTTCTCAATATATCACCTCATTAAGGTGTCCATACGATGGAAAGCCATAGCCTAATGTGCAAGAGTTCCATGTGCACGTTAAAGAATATGTCAGAATGCCTTGACAGGAAGCTTCCATCTGTCACCTAACAGTTGTCCAGTGAGTCTCCTTATCCTAACTAAATCTGAGCCCTTGGGATCCTTGTGATCAGTTATTTTAGTCCACTATATGCAAAAATAGTACTGATCAGATATCAAATAATTTAACCCTACCCAGCTCTGAGCCCTTTACCATTGTAATCTGGTCACTTGGTCCATAGTGTGCAAAAAAAGGGTTGCTCAGAGGTAAAACAACCAACCAACACTACAAATAACATTGTTAAGGGCACACAGAGGCAAAGCATGATATATCCAAAAATTCAAAACAATCAAGTAAATTTTATAAAAATTCAATTATTGCTCTAAATTTGACTTTAATTCTTACATCTTGCTGTGTACACCAAATTGATAGAGGGAATTCAGATTTACAACTGCTAGAACACGAACTTTCCAGTCATAAAAATACCATCATAACCAATTCACCATTTGAACACACTTGGAGCAATGTAAATCAAGTGATGTGCATAGCATCGCTACTTGATAACAGTTATCATATTATTTAATCTCAGTTCTATTATTATATGTGATCTCTCTGATATCATATACTTAATATCATATAGTTAATGAGGAAAACCTAAAGCCATTTTTTTTATTACTTCAATGTATTTGTTTCTTTGTTAGCCTACTTCTGACAAAACCACCCATATATATGTTAGAACAAGTGGAACGTTAGGTAAAAAATTTAGTTACGACATAAGTGACACTGAAACCTACCACCTGCTGTTACATGTTATGTCACTTAGGTCGTAACTAAATTTTTTAGCTAACGTTTCACTTGTTCTAACGTATATATATATATGGGTGTTAGCCTACTTCTAACAAATCCATAGAAACAAATACATTGAAGTAACAAAAAAATGGTTTTAGGTTTTCCTATTTTACATACACTGCCCTACTAAAACATTAGTGAATTCTCATGTTAAGTTGTAATATAAGGGAAATATGTGTGATTGAAGATATTGGCCATAATCAAATCTATTTAAATCTCAGTTATTCATTAGAAGTAAATTACAATAATGTATAACTTTTAATGTATGCACATTACAATAGTAACCTAAAATCAAACTTAATTATACAAATACATTATATATAAAAATAATAAATGAGTATACTTTGATCATTATGTTCAAAATAGTTAAGTACTTTTATAACACTGAGTATATAATGACAAAAAATTGCATAACACAAAAATTAAATATTCACAGAAAAAATATAATTTGATAAAAGATAGATGACTAAAGAGTTTGTATATACTCTACATGTTTAATTGCATGAGTTTCATATCTCATTCTCACTATTAAACAGTCTTGTCAGCCATTGAGAAAATTATGCTTAAAAAATGAACACATGTAAATTATAGGATTCTAAATTTTAAATTTATAAAAATAAAAGCTAATAAATCATTAAAAAAATCACATTTTAGGTGGGTTTGTTGTGACACATTTTCAGCAATTTTAATTTGAATAGTACATAAAAACAAACTGTCTATGACAATGGTATAAGCACCAAAAAGTGCAAATTTCAGGTACATAGTTGGCATAAATGAAAACACACTTTACAATGTTATATATAATACTAAAATTTGCAAAACACATTTAATAATACTGAAAACTTTCGCTACAGCAAACAATCAGCAACTTTGTTTCAGTCGTTCTATAAAAAATTATTTACTTCACTAATTGTATGAAAAAACGTACATTATAGGAAGATTTATTTCTCATCAAATAATAAAACAATTTCTTGATTAAAAAAAAGTCCCAACCACAGCATAAAAAATTAAGTTCATACAAATCTTGATTGAAAATCAGCACACATAATAAATTTCGAATATGTTGTTACAGGCACACTTTTTGCAGAAAATAAATTAGAACAATATATCAATAATGGTCACATTATTGTACAATCATCAAGTGCTATCATACGGTATCCCTCACATAATTAAATGAGTGATAATTTTTTATAATTTAATAATTGCATAATGTAGTATATGTTCATAGGTATTTTTTATTGAAAATAATTTCTATGACCAATGTACATATAATATTTGTGACCTTTTATTTCTTGTGGTATGGTTATTGCCTGTAGCTATTTCTGTTGGCTGAGAACATCGAGTTGATGATACTGCACCTAATACATGAAATGCATCGAAAATATGTGAGAACCTAGAAGGTGATCCACTTCCTATGATGATAAGAAGGGAAGCAGCTGTCATTGCAGGCAGCCATGATGAGGCACTCTGCCTTACCGTTTTTGCTAGGAAAGGTGATGGCTCACCAGATGAAACTTTATGGCACCACTGGGTAGTGCGGAGCTGTTGCCAACAACTACCTTGAGGGCAAGTAGCACGGAGAGAAAGGTCATCAAGGGGACAAGCAAACTCGTATCAGACGTCAAAGTATTGAGTTGTGCGTTTCTCGGGAACGGAGATTCTGAAGGAAGGTCTCAGTGCAGGGTTTGATAGAATTCAACCTATAAGAATAGTCTGTGTGATTAGGAGTAACCAAAGGTCTGCATGGCCATACGGAATAAAGGTCTGTGTGACTACAGAGAATGGAAGATATCCCTAAGAAATAACAGACAACATCCTAAGGTGTCTCCCAGCATCAAAAAGGCAACACTGATGAAAAGGATATAAATAAATCTTGTAAAATTTGCAACAATTGTCTTCTGATTATTCATCGATCAAAGGTGACTATACAGCTGTGGGACATTAATTCCTCTCAAGGGTTGCATAGCATCGGGTGGAATTACTGACTGGATAAACACTCTAAGACACTGGCACTGGATTAACTAATCCACGAACCTCATTATAAAATTTAAATGTTAGCATCCTCTACCCTTACCACTGAAGGCCAGTGAAGTAAGACATCCATTGACCACTTGAGAGTGATGTGACAACATTGGTATACAATCATCAAGTGTTATCATACTTATGTTTGTATCATATTACATGCAGGGCTGGTGCAACAGTAAATATGATTACCAGGTGAACAAGATTTTGCTCCCCCCCCCCCTTCCCAAAACTTTTCATCAAAATTTGTTAGTCTATTATAATTACAATTACTGTCTTTTAGATTACAATTTTTTTCTACAGAACCTGGATTTACACCTCAAATGCCTCTAGGCAAAAAGAGCAGTAGTGCACAATTATATGTGGTATGTTTTTTTAATTTTTTTTACTTTTACATACACGAAAATAGGCAATTCCAGATATTTTGTAACAATTTTGTTGCCATGGAATTGCAAAATTAAAGTAATAATATACATAGCATAATAGATTATATTCAATATGCATTATAAAGCACAGTTTACATCACAGTCTACATCATAAAAAGCAGAGAGCGAAAACTAATAGCTATTATCTAGCAACTTGCAAGTTAACAACATTAATACCTGTTTACTGTGGCTGAGTGGTTAGCACACTTGGCTACTGATCTAAGGGACCTGGGTTCGAGCCCTGGGGTAAGGCATGGATGTGTCACTTTTCTGCTGAGGTTCTGCCATCCTCTCAGACCTATTACTATGGCATATAAACTGAGAGGCTCTTGTTAGAACTCTGTGGCAAGCAGCTGCTTGAGGGGGCATTTTCTTTTTTATTTACCAACTTTGAGGGTTATTTCGGATCTACTACCTATACATAATGTATTGTAGGGATCTTAACTAACATCTGAACTCCTGTACAGAGTCAGTAGCAACTATATGGCACTATCAAATTATATAAAACATGAAAGTTTATTAAACAGATCTATCTAATATAGCTATATATAACAAATAAAGGAGTAACTCCACTAACAAGTTCTTAGTTCTGATTGCTTGGGATCAGCTGATACAAGATTTCACAATCGATGATTGAATCACTGTTGGCAACTGGCAGTCCATTGTTGGTGCAGATCTTACTGTAGTATCTTGTCACTGCTAAGTTTTTTCGCTGCAGGCACATCTGGGTGTTTTATTCGACCACAGGACACAGTTTCTCTGCAGTTAAATTTTATCCAGTTGGATCACTTTCTTAGAAAACCTTTTTACTTTAAGTAAACTTGTAATGTTGAAAGTTATGTTGTAAATTGATTGTACATTTAACAAATTATAAATGGTAGAGAGCTGAATAAGCACACTGTTCTCCGTGCAAATGCAGTTAACATCACTGTTGTGAATTATGTTGTCAATCAACATCTTCGCTGTGTTAAGTACATGATCCAACTAGATAAAATTGGACTGCAGAGAAACTCTGTCCTGTGGTGAAATAACAATAAAATGCCCAGATGTGCCTGCAGTGAAACAATTTAGTAATGACAAGATGTTACAGTAAGATCTGCACCAGCAACAAACTGCCAGTCACCAACAGTGATTCAATCATCAACTGTGAAATCTTGTAACAGCTGATCCCAAGCAATCAGAAATAAGAACTTGTCAGAAAGAATCCTGTAATAAGGTAAACAGTTAACGTAAATGTTAGCACTATATTAGATAAATCAGTTTAATGAATTTTCATGTTCAATATAATTTGACAATGCCAAATAGTTACTACTGTACAGAAGTTCAGATGTTAGATGGAACCTCTGTGGCACCTGCAATACATTACATATAAGTAGTAGATTCAAACTAACCTTCATTATTGGTAAACAGGTATTAATGTTACTAAGCTTGCAAGTTGCTTGGAAAATAGATATTAGCTTTTTGCTCTCTGCTTTTTACGATATAGACCACGATGCAAACTGTGCTTTATAATATTTATTAAATATATATATACATTGTGAATAAGAATTATACTTTATTCAATATGCAATTACATTTAAAAATCAAAATCTTAATTTTTCAAACCTTTCCTTCTCTTTTCTTTGCTCTGAGAATGAACAAATTATTAAAAGTATTGGGGCACTTCCATGTTACACAAATGATAAACTATATTGAAAGTTTCCTAACCACGATGTAAAAGCCTTTTTCAGCAAATCATTACAGGAAATTGAAAGTATTCAATGAATCACGATTTCAAACAATATTTAACAGTGAAAAGATTTCGGCAGCTGAAATGTTAAACAACAGTGTTGCTACCCATAAGAATTTACCTTAAAGGTTATAACCAATCATTTGTTAAAATAAATATGCAATTAAACATGTTTCTAATGAATTTGAAATGATAGCCGAAACACTTTACTACATAAATTCATTATAAGAAATAGTGATTGGAAAAATAAATCGCAAATTTAACCCAAATAGACTAAATGTAAATATAATAAAACTACTTAAACACTCATAACAAAGACAAGTTACTTATTTTTTAGTAAGCCATGCATCTCTATTTTTCTTTTTTTTTTCCATTTGAAGCAGTTAACCAAAATTATGGAAAAAGAATTTGGTGGAATTCCATACACCTTGGCAACATCTTTCTTTTGGGCTTCCTTAATTTTTTATGATTTCACCTTTTTGTACCACATTAAGAATTTTACATTTTCTAGACTCTTAGTGCAAAACTCTGTAGTAAAATCAGTCAGACCGTACACTTGATGAAGAGCAAAAATCAGAAGTCACGAAAGATAACGGAACAAAATGATCTATGATTCACTGTTTTCTTTCTCTGTCACCTCTTCGATGAAATTCTTAAGTGAGTTTGTCTCTTTACCCCTAGCTTTTCACCGATCATCGAGGAAAACACAGTGACACTCTGCAGACCAACAGGTTTGATTTTTAATTTGTCCCTGGTTGGCCTTAGTTTATTCTTTCTCATGGAATGTTTGTGCTAATCCAACACCTGGGTGTTAGATCTTCAGTGACTCAGTCTTCTTGGGTCAGCAAATATGTCTCTGCATAAGGAAGGTGACCAAAACTCACAGAGGTCAGATGGCCTTGAAAGTGCATTACAGTAAAATGTAATTTCCAGGGGGGAGGGGGAGGAATTTGTCAATGTTCAATAATCAGTATACTCCAACTAAATGATCCTTAGTGAAAAAAATTTCTTTATATCATAAAAAGTTGGAGAAATATTTGTAATAAAAAGCATGTACAACATAGTTTGAATGGGAAACTATCCGAGACAACTTCCCAAAAGAAAATGGAAGCAAAATGTTTCAAGAGGAAATAGAAGCTGTGAGTTGGGTTGTTTTACCACTGAGCAGCACTTTTTTTGCACAAAATGGGCTAAATGGCCAGGTCACAAAGGACCCCAAAGACTCAGAGAAGGTTGGGAGAGGGGACCCACTGAACAGCTGTAGGGAGACAAATGGTAGCCTCCTATTAAGGACATACAGTGTGTTCTTTAAGGTGCACAGGACATGGCTCTCCAGTACATGGGGCCAAGGCTCAAAATCCCATCCAATGGACAGGGGGCTTTCTCAGCCCATCGGTGTCCCCTACTGACTGTGGGCAGGGAGTTTCAGAGAGATAAATCTCAACGCTGACCAGATGCGGCTCGAACCTACAACTGAACCCCCATAACCAACTACTTCCATTCCCCGGGTGGAAAATGTCATTTGTGGTGAGCTCAAACCAACATCACATTGTGGTGGCTCAAAGTTAATTCCCCTTCAACAAATTGAAAGGAAATGGAATTTGCTTCATTATAGCCAAAATTTCTTAATAACCAACTTTTTTATTTTGGCTTAATTTATTACCAATTACATTACAAATGGGTTTGATTATACTTTTAAAAGTTTGTGAATTAGACTTTTTAGTTTCCATACTTTTTTTCCATCAACTGTTTCTAATTTTCAATGATTTTGTAGTTTGCACCAATTTTGAGTTTGGGGAGGCTGCCCTGCTGTCAAATAATTAAATTTCAATATTGTTTAAGGAATATTGTTTAAATTTAAGATTTAAATAAATTTTAATGAGATCTGTAATTTATCTCCTATTGCATTTTTCTGCAAAAAAAAAATGCTTATTTTCAAAGTTAGACAGCTTTGAATTAAGTTTACTATTTGCAGAAATATAGAAGTATCTCAATACCATAATAAATATACAGATTACCTATAGATAAAGAATTCAATAAATACTTATGATGCAGAAAAATTATTTTTGTGAACAGTGCAGGCCTCAAACACACCACTCTCTAGATATGTGCCAGAGTAGATTAATCATTAAACCAACCACTGGCTCTGCAGAGGAATAAATTTTGAGATGATTAGTTTAGTGGTTAGAGCACTGGCATATATTTAGAGAACTGTGTGTTCGAGTCCCACATCTTTGGCAAAATAGTTTTTTCCTCATAAGTTCTATCCCAATACAATTGGGCAACATGTTTTATATCATCATGATATGCATTCTTTCAAATCTTCACTTTCGATTATTAGGAGAGAGAGTGCTTTAAAGAGAATCACTCTTTATACCATGGAAAATACTTACAAATATTTATTACTCCTTCTAAGAATTGAACCAACATAATTTTGTTGTTATTTAAACAAATCACGACATAAACGAAGGTGACCCTAGGCAAGTGATTAACATACCTTATGAGAAATCCAACCCTACTTGCCTGCTATATATATATCTTAAATGCAAATTCTAAAATGACATGGGCTCCTTTGACACCCATGTGCCATGATGCACAGGGTGACTGCCCATCCCTGAATACATGTGATGAAGTGTATGTGATCATTGGAAAGCTCATTTGGATTGCAGTTACTATTACTGAAATTTATTGTCAGTTAAACCTAATCCTTCATGGAGTACTCAATAAGTCATTCCATTTCTGCACTAAACTGCAACTATTAAATTTAAGTTATTTTCACTTATACATGTTGACATTAGTTGTCAGAACAGTTTCAATTTTGCAAACTACATAATAAATATCTAAAAATGCTATGTCCCTGAACAAATCATTTATCTCAATCTCATTTCTTTTTAGACAATATGTTTATACTCACCTGACAGAATATGAATTTTCTATCAGAAATGTGAGAAACAATGCAAAAAGAAAAATATACAGATTGGAAACTGGCTTTGCTCATCTCACAGGCCATGGATACATTTTTCAGTTTTTCAACATCCAAAATATACTGTAATATGATTAAATCACTACACAAGTCGATTAAGTGCTGGAACATTATTACACTGTATAAGTATCATAAGTATAAGGGAAAACTGTCCTGAACCAGCTGCGATCTGAACCCAAGACCTCCTGATTGTGTTAAGTGCTCTGACTGCTGAGCTACTGATCAAATTATCCTCTATTGTTCATATGACTCCTTTCCAAGAGCTGGATCTGGGGGGGAGGGGGAGCATGCCACCCTTGAGAATGCCAGTAAAGGTAATAGAGGCAAAAAAAATATGAAACAATCCAAATTTTATGGAATTTGAGAAATATTTTAAAGACCTCTAAAATGTAGGAAAAATGTTAGATGCATAAGAAATCCAGTCTCTTGCCCTCCCCTTTTAATGTTTTTTCCACTGTTGGAGTGCATCATTTGCTCTCCAACCCTCCTTTATTTTTCCCCTGGATCTAGGCTTGCTCCTTTCACCATAGTCATCCTTTAGCAGCCATCTTCTGACTGCACTTCTAGGCTCTATTGTCAGGGCACTTCCTAGTTATGTGCACAAGACCATCCCCACTCTATGGACAACCCAAACATCAAGTTTTTTTAAGTATCATAACATGCACTGTTGAGATTTATTACATGAACATGGTACAAATTATTAACTCACTATTACACTGTACAAGGCCTAAAAATTGAGAAGGGGATAAATATCACAATTGAGCCAGAAAAATGTAGTGGGAGGGGGCAAGAGAATGATTTTCAATGAACTATAGCATTTCCTCCTGCATTTTATAGGATTTTAAAAATTTTCCTGAAAAATACAGGAAATATAAAAAAAAAAGTTTATTCTTTCCCTCTATTTCGATTATTAGCATTCTGAGAGGGAGGGGAGCATGACCCATGGCCTCTTGCCCCCTCCCCCCCCCAGAAAATTGTCTTACACTAGATGGAATCCAAACCATGACCTCCAGATCCAATGGCTGTCAGGTGCTTGGAGAATCAGGTGTCATGACAATGAACAATAGTGCCCACCAACAGAGCCTTCAAATGCAGTAAAAAGCTGCTAAAGGCTATTGTCACCAGAGTACATGAACATAACCAGGATTTTTTTATTTTTTATTTTTATTTTATTTTCATTTTATTTTTTTTAGGGGGGGGGGGGTAATCCCCCAAGAAAAATACTTGAGTAAGATTTTCGTTTCTCAATTACAAAAAAACTCCACTGGACTCTGAAGGTTAAAATAATATTCTACATGGAATAAAATAAATTTCATAGTGCTCATTTTTTAAATCTACATTTAGTTTCAGGCATGTAACATGGGGCTAAATTTATAAAAAAGACACCTGTTTTGGATTTCAAATCAAGTACACAAGTTTGAGAGTTCATAAAAGTCAACAGGATTTTAAGGGGGAGCAAGGAGTCCAGACCTCCCGGGTACCTTCTTGACCAGCAGATCATGGATTCGACCCTACCTGGCACAAGATAATTTTTCTTCTATACTTATACTTTTACAGCATAATAGTGGTCCAATACTTGGACAACTTGTGAAATGACTTAATTGGATTGGTACTAACAAAAATATTAATGCAGTTTTCTGTTATTTTTCTTTCAATATCTAATGCAGTTTCAGTTATAAAAATATAATTTGCAGTTTTCAAATACTTACATAGTTTTAATTTATATCGTTAAAACTTCCTAAATATGGAAATGGCTAAATGTTTAACAAAAATATTGCAAGTCTGTTTATGATAGAAATTTGGAATTTAGCTGGTAGAGTGTCACGAGATATTCCAATGACTGTAATATTCTGCTTCCTTTTCTCAGAGGTGTGTGAGAAAAGAAATTTTTTAAATTTAAGAAATAAAACAAATCATTTTCATGTTGTATAATTAATAATAACTATTTCAATATTATTTGTACTCCCCCCACATCTTCTATTAGTTAAAATTAATACTTTTAAGGAGTGAAAAAGGAAAACAAAAACCCTTTGAAAACAAGAATCCCTTATTGCACCAGAGGTGATACAAGTTCTAGTTTTAATTCAAATTGGCTGGCTGCTGCCCATCTGTATGTCAGTTGCTTTGACAATTGAGATACCAGCTGACAAACAATATTTATATTAACAAAGATTATTCAATCAAGAATTGCAGTATTTTAAGTCAATGAGGGATTATAATTTGGGTCTGTATGATATAGTGTGACCATTTGTAATATAGAACTCAACTTAATTCTACATAAGTTCATGATGCTGAAACAGAGATGCAAGATCTTATGAACTACTGATAATTTTAACATATGAACTTACTTTTTTAGTGCCAATTTCTCATTGTAAAATTTTACATTTGGATACTATTTATAATTTCTACATGTGCCTTTTAAACCAGTTTTTGAGATCATTTTTGCAGTGAAGGAAAAACAAACTCTTATTTGGAAATAATGTACATTCAAAGTTTTTATGTCAGATCTTATTCAACACAAATACTTGTTCAAGGTAATGCAAAATATTTCCCAACACACCTGATCACACAGCTCAGTGTGTTTTATTAATAATATGTTAACACAATTCCTTTTAGAAATGAAATACCTTTGAAACATTAAGTACAGAGTACAAAAGAAATTATACAGCCAATAAGTATATTTGCATTTTTCAAATCATAGCATTTGAAGCAATATTTCAAACTCATTCTACCACAGACTACATTTGTTTTCAGGGTTCATTGGTGATCCTTTTTTACAGTTAAATACTTTAGAAAAGTGATCTGAATTTGACACAGAACCAATTACTCTATATTTTTGTGGGCTGTGAGGGTCATTTTCAAAAATATTTTCACTTGTCAGAGTTTCAAATTTAGCACAAAATACAGAAGCAAAGCTGATGAAAAACATTTGGTCAGGTGTATATTGTTCTAAACCCAAATATCTTTCTTCAGTTCCATGGGTCTTTTCCCAGTTTTTATAAGCAATATATGCTTGTCTTAGACCACCACTGTCTGCAATATTCTCTCCTAAAGTCCTATCACCATTAACTTTGAAATTATTTTCTGGGATTTTGTAATTACTAAACTGCTCTTTAAAGCATAATGACCTTTGCTTGTAGTTTTCAAGAGATGTATTTGACCACCAGTTGTGCAAATTGCCAAATTCATCACGTTCATGCCCTTGATTATCAAATCCATGTGTTATTTCATGGCCTATGATTGCTCCAATTGCACCAAAATTAAGATACCAAGGGCCACTGTTATAATAAAAAGGTGGATCATGTATAGCTATGGGAAATACAATTGTATTCCAACGTAGCATATAGTATGCACCAACAGTTGTTGTTGGCCTTGGTGGAAGCAGATTTTTTTTGTCATTAAAAAGTCTTAGTCTTAATATCTCATTTTCAACTGAATAATATTTTATCATAAAAAAATTCTCCAAACTATTTGATGTCATATTTGGGAAATTTTTAAATTTTTCATCTAATTTCTCAGGGTTTTCTAAAATATTTGGATAACCAATAACTTCACTCATTGTATTCAGCTTAAGAAAAACCGATATTTTAGTTTCATGGTCTAACCAATCTGCTTCTTGAACCAGTTTTCTAAAAGCATCCTTCATATACTGAAGAAGTTCCGAGCTATTTTTTTTAGAAAAGTACGGTTTATTCTTAACAAAGAGATAGTCTAAAAACAGACCAAGATTTTTTGATACTTTTTTGAAACACAATCTCTTTACTGCTTCTTCCATTTCTTTTGTAGTTACATCAGCACTTTCAGCATACACCTCAAAAAGACCAGGTATAGTAATATATAAATCCTGCATCACAAGCCATCCAAAGTAATTTGCAATTGTTCTCTTTGAGTAAGTTCCATTTTGCAGAAGGCTAACAATGTTTTTCAAATATTCAATATTAAGAACAACAATTTCTTCTGTTTCATTAATATAGCTGTTTACTAAATGCAAAGATTTATTTGTCACAGACTGAATGAAATGCAGCCATTCTAGTTCTGGAATCTCTTTCTGCAGTTGCAAAATAGTCATTTTGCTATAAGCTTTGCTAACAAAGAAATCTGTTGCTGATGAGCGGGAGATTCGACGAATCGTTTGCTCAATCTCCCTTACATTCCGCATATCATAAAACAAATCAAATTCATTATATGGGTCGGCACTCAGAACTCTAACAGCTGCATAAATCATTTCTTGAACTGAATTATCAGATACTGACTCAACAGGCAAAAGTGGCTGATCTAAATATATCAAATTTCTACTAGTATTTTGGTCATCAACAGAAACATACACACCTATTAAAGTATGAATACCTAATGTTTGAAGGATTTGTGCACTGGCTTTAGTCCAGTTAAATCCATCTTCATTCCAGGTTTGTCCTATGACAATTGGCCAACCACCAATTTGCTGAAATAATGACATCAGTGGTTTTAGATTAATCATAGTTCCTTTTTTTCGATTAATGCAAGACTGATATGATATTAGTGTATTTTTAACAGCATGAGGCAGTTCATCATTGACAGGAGTATTATCTATAATAAACTGCATGTCTTGATTCACTTTATGTTGCAAAACATCAAAAGACGTTATCATATATTTATCATCTGGTAGGATTCGGCTTTCCACCCATTTGCCACAACTAAAAGTATAAAAATCAGTGCAAGGATCCACAGATAAATCTACAGAGTCTTTGATTGGTACAAACCTGTATGCTTCTGCTATGCAGTCTTCTGTATCACACCTTACAGTATCTACATATGTATAAGTTAGTAATGATATAAGAATTATAAATATAATGAGAATAGCAACACCTCCTACAAGAAATAATCTCTTCTTTCGATTCAACCCCAACATATTCCAACCTCTGTGACAACTACAGTTATTTGTAGATATAGTATCACAATCCATAAATGACATAAAAAAAAAAGTTTTTTAGACTGGAATCACAGTGGTAACATTTAAAAGCCCACGACTGACAAACACTCATTACTCACGTAGCAGTCAGTTTCATACTGAATAAAACGTTAAATAACAAACGTCAGCTTCCTACTGAAATCACGTGACTTTTTTTTCTCCCGTTTATATTTCCGGTATAACAAGATAGTTATCACATATTTATTTACTTGTCTAATTATAAGACAAATATGGATATATGTTTTTATATTACTTCATACATTACCTGCATTAATATAAAGCTCGAGAAGAAGATAATCACAAAATTGTTCTTAGAATTTTACTCTTGTTTTGGTTTTACCGATGCAAATTGCACTGATGGTTAACGGTTTACATGTCCCACTACTATACTTATTCCACAAGCCAACGGTGGTCAGCTTCAGACAAAAAAAAAACGCAGCTGACTTGCTAATTGCTCGGTAATCATTCATTAACGAGAAATGTGGTCTCTGCTCAACATTCCATCACCTCCCTTCTTGGTAACCACCAAAATATGAAGCTGCAGTGAACTCGCATGCGACTGGTCACTGATTTCTTTAAGGACATTGTTCTCTTCTGCAAGGTTTAATGTCTTTTTTCTTTAACGAAACTGACATAGTTAATAGTTTCGAGAGATTGTTGAATTAGTATCTTCTGCTTCTGCTTTCTCGCCCTCTTGTTGCGACTGGTGTAGGGAGCCCCTCATTAGAGGCTAATTTCACCATGCATTTACACCTTGAACTTTGAACTTTGGTCTTTTTGTCCCACCTATGCTGACTCCAGCAAAAAATAATACCTTAATTGTGCTTCTGTTGATGTTGTTTAATGCCTTCTCTGTCCACTGATATCCTTATATTCCCCCCGAGGCTCTTTGGGAATCACCGTGATTTCATTCAAAAACTATTTTGTGCATACCAACAAGATTCTTCATGCATTAGGTTCAACAAACTGTATTAACCCAGGGCAGTAATTCCCCACACTTCAAAGAATTCTAGTTAGCTATTAATTATAATCTTGACTATAACACTGACTACATAATATACAGGATGATTCAAAACTCTGAGCTGCCCGGTGGCCGAGTGATTAGCGCGCTTGGCTACTGGTCTAAGGGACCTGGGTTGAGTCCCTGATTAAGGCATGGACGTTTGTGATGTTTTTCTGCTGAGGTCCCGCCATCTTCTCAGACCTTCTACTGTGGCGTATAAACTGACAGGCTCCTGTCAGACCTCTGTGGCAAGCAGCTGCTTGAGGGGGGGGGGGGATTTTTTTAAATTTTTTTTTCAAAACTCTTGGGCCAAACTTTAAGGGGTGATAGAACACACCTAAACAAGCACTTTTCGTCATGCATGGTAGGAACTCAAGCGGTGAAGCGCTAGAGGGCGCTTTCCAGTGAACACTTATAAGCGCTGGTTTTCGCACTCGTCATCATTTCTACCGTAGATTGCAGAACGGATGGATTGTTTCATGAATCAGGAGACCCCCCCTCCCCGATAGGGGACCACCTTGGCGTGGTGGCCCAGAAATGCGTGGTGGCCCAGAAACCCGGTCGAAGGCTGTGCCGGCCGGAGTGGCTGGACCGGTTGGACATAGCCAAGACCAACCGAGGTCAAGGATGCCGCCAACCAGTTGGAGTGCCGGTTGGGCGGTGATGGTGTCTGAGACCTCACCTATCAGGTGCTCTGGGTGAGCAGTTCGAGGGCTCTTCTGAAAAGATTCGTGCCCCAGTAGATCGAGCCCTCACCAAAGTCTGGGCCACACTAAGAGTCTCCACCCCGGATGCCGAGCGAACTTGGATCTATATATCCTAGTTCATGGCTAACCGGGGAACAGATTAAAGTTAGGTTTCTTCCGGTGGTTAGCTTTCCTTTTATAGGACTGCTGCCATGTGAGGTCGGGGTTGAGGTGCGTCTATATGGCGCATTCTTGCCCCCGGCTCTAGATAGTCATGGCTTTTCTTAACCAGGTAGTGTCGTGAGACGGAACCGGGAATTGCTGTGGTTGCATAAGATCGCAACAAAATAGAACGAATCAGGAGAAAACGGACATGTTTTTCACATATGGAGCTGTGGACAGGAATGCGAGGAAAGCCCAAAGACTGCAATCCACGGTAGAAATGACAACGAGGCGAAAACCAGCGCTTATAAGTGTTCACTGGAAAGCGCCTTCTAGCGCTTCACTGCTTGAGTTCCTACCATGCATTTTATGACGAAAAGTGCTTGTTAAGGTGTGTTCTATCACCCCTTAAAATTTGACCCAAGAGTTTTGAATCACCCTGTATAAGAATTATGTATAATCCTTAAATTATATTATTTCCTTGTTAGTTTTCAGGTAATTGTCATTGTCTTGTACACCTTGATGAAGGTAATATTATTATTTTACAAAAAAACCAGTACAAATTATGTATTTAATATTGAATTCTACAGCAGACATCTGTGGATGAGACATGTTTTTCCTAGCCGAATATTGGTACAAGAAAAGACACTGATGTTCTACGGCGTCATGGGCGCCGAGGCAACTTCGGTCTTTATATCCTTGTTTGTAGCATCCCAGGACGAAGATCATAGTTAGGTTTTGGCAAGTACTGGCAAGGGCATTTTATGGTGGTAGGAAGTGGGGGAGACTCCCTCCCCAAAGTAACTCGTAGTTGGCAGAATTCGAAGTGACTTCGTAAAATCTAGGTGAGTTGTGAAAATGTGTAATCTTTTTATGGGGGGGAGGTGGGAATTAAGGGGAGTTGTCAAAATCAAGGCAACTTGGCAAATCTACGTCAGTTAGGAAAATGGAGAGACCGCAAAATCTATAGTAGTTTGCAAAATTCGAAGCCACTTAGTGAAATACAGGTGAGTTGTCAAAACAGGGATAACTTGGCAAAATTGGGAGTGACTTGGCAAAATAGTGAGATGTAAAAATTGGGATATTTTCTGTAAGATTATTATCGAGTTGGCAAAATCTAGGAGAGTTGGCAAAACTTGGGGAGTTGGCAAAATCTACAGGCAGTTGGCAAAATTCGGAGTGACTTGGCAAAATCATGGAGAGTTAGCAAAATTCGGAGTGACTTTGGAAAATTGTGGGGAGTTGGCAAAATTCAGGTGAGATATAAAAATTGCAAACTTTTTTTATGTAAAATTATGGCGTTTTGCCAAAATCGAGGCAACTTCGCAATATCTAGGAGAGTTGGCAAAATTCAGAGTGACTTTGCGAAAATCAGGTGAGATGTAAAATTTTTTTTTTTTTTCTGCAAAATTGTGGCGAGTTGACAAAATCTAGGGCAGTTGGCAAAATTCGAATCGACTCGGTGAAATACGGGCGAGTTGTGTAAATTGGGATTGTTTTTGTGAAATTAAGGAGAGTTGACAAAACAAGAAAATTTGGCAAATTTTTGGGGAGTTTGAAAATTTTGAAGTGTTTGGAATATTCCGATGTAAAAACAGGGATTGTTTTTGCGAAGTTAAGGAGAGGTGGTAAAATCGAGGCAACTTGAAAAAATCTAGGGGAGTTGGTAAAACTGGAAACCACTTTGTAAAGTACAGGTGAGTTGTAAAAATTGAGACTAGTTTTGCGACATTAAGGAGTGTTGGAAAAATCGAGAACTTTTGGCAAAATTCGAAGCCACTTGGTAAAATACAGGGAAGTTGTGAAAATTGTGCCTTTCTTGTGCAATTAAGGAGAGTTGATAAAATTCGAAGTGACTTCGCAAATTCAAAGATGCGGAAATTGCGTTTTTTTTCTTTGCAAAATTACGGCGTTGGCAAAATCTAGGGTAGTTGGAAAAATTCGAATCCACTTGGTGAAATGTAGGTGAATTGTCAAAATTGGGATTTGTTTTGTGAAATTAATGAGAGTTGACAAAATTGAGGAAACTTTGCAAAATCTTCGGGAGTTTAAAAAATTTGAAGTTACTTGGCAAATTTAGGAGAGTATAAAGATTGGGATTGGTTTCGTGAAATTAAGGAAAGTTGGCCAAATCAACGGGAGTTGTGAAAATTCATGCTACAATTCAGGTGAGATGTGGGTAGTTGGCAAAATCAGAAGTCAAATGTCAAAATGCAGGAGAGTTGTGAAAATTGCCTCCCCCCCCCCCACGAGAGCGAAAATCCAGGTATGAAACTGACAGAGACATTATTTTTTCAGTTGGCAAAATTTGATTTTTGAGTTCTCCCCTCCCCCAACCATAGTCCTTCGCTCAGCCCCTGAACTTATCGACTGTTGTAAAAGCCTTATTTTCTCGCTGTTGGAATAGTAAAAAGATGCTTTGTTCTTCTAAAGGTTTATTTTTTTACTCAGATTTGTGTTGGTTGACTTTAGTTTATATAAATGTTTTCCTTCATACTTTTGTAATAAATTACATTATTTTAGAATTATGATTGTTAAATACTATTTTTGAACTCGTACTGTTTCCACCCATTTAATTCATAACAGTATTATACAGAATTTTCAAAATTTTTAAACCACGACCCCTAATAAAAAATACATTTTACATTGCGACCCAATGAGATCCACTCTGATATTTTCCATTCTATTAATTTAAAAACATGTTGGTCGAGACCCACTATATTGATTTCACAATCCTCTAACGGTTCGTGACCCGCAGTTTGAAAAACGTCGCTATAACAGATGAAAGCTTATTTAAAGAGTGATTCACATATTATTGCATTTTATCTCTGCTGCATTTACTGATAAAATATTATGATATCTAGCCTGTTTAAAATATTATGGTATCTAGCAAATGAGAGTTGTTTTAAAATTTTTCCTTAATTTTTTTCTGTGTCATATATATATTTGAAGTTTCTGTATTTTCTGTATTACAATTCAAATGCTCACATGCATTTTTCCATATTTATCCTACGTTTTTCGTTTTATTAATTCATTTGGGTCAGAAGTGTGTAACTAAGTGTCCCAGAAGAGTGTAACATAAAAGAAATGAATTGATAAATTAAAAAAATAGTTTCTGCAACGAAAGCAAACAAATCGATTTAACATAAGCTTACATGTCAGTGCATTACCAAAATATACGAAGGACTTTGACCAACTAATACTGTTTAAGTTGAAAATATTATAAAATTATTTTGATACAAATCCAATATTTGCGTGACACTGATGAAATGCAAACACAATTTCGACGATTGCCGTTGTGTGCATCTTCACCATCATCCTTAAAGAGTCATGGGTCACGGAGTTCTAACCAGATTGCGCAATTTAATTCTCCAAACACGTCTGTCCTGAGTTACATCTGGCCACTGTATACCAATTCTAACAAAATCTTGTTTAACATTGTTTCCCCACGCATCCATGGTCATCTTTTTGAGGCCTTAAGGCACACTATTCATAACCCTATTCACTAACCTATAGCTAATGCATACAGGCAACATGACCAAACCAACGGGGTCTTTCTCTGCACAATATATTGCTCAAAGGAGGTTGTAGACTCTTTTCCCTAACCTCATCATTACTTACAAAGTTCAACCATCTAATGCCCAAGATACTGCGCAAGCATCTAGAATAAAAAGCATCAAGTTTCTTGTTATCCTACTAACAAAGGGTCCATGTTTTGCTACCATAACTGACCTTAGAAAGAACCAATGTATTATAGAGCGTAATTTTAGCCTGTAGGTGCACATGCCTATTTCTCCGCATTCTCCATATTTTCTTAATAGTTCCAGAGACAATTATTATTCTTCTATATATCTCATGCCACACATCACTAGTGTCTGTTGCATAGCTCCGTAGATAATTAAATTGTGACACCTGCTGAAGACTGCAACAATTCAGATCAACTGAATCACAGCTTGCCTGACCAATTTTTATCACTTTAGTTTTCTCTCTGTTTATAGCCAAATCTACTCTACTACCAGTTTCATCAACAGCTCGAATGAAAGAGTTTCATCTGATCAACATTATTTGCCGAAAGCGCTGAAATCATCAGCATAATCTAAATCAGACATTTTCGTATCTCCAGAGAGTTTAAGGTCAAAATCTTTCCCTTGAGTGAATTTCGCATAACATAATCAAAACCAAACTAAAGAGAAAAATGAGACAAAATGGACCCTTGTCGAAAACCAGAAGCAATGCAAAACCAATTGCTGCAAGCCTTACCAACTCTCACACACGACTCAGTGTTATTAGAGAGCTTTCATTGTATTAACTAACCTGTCTGGTATGCCGTAAAATCTCGTGATCCACCACAAATTATGACGGTCAACAGAATCAAAAGTCATCTTTTGAAATATACACAGCTAGTAACCATAGGTTTCTGAAACTCTAAATGTATGTCAAGAATCTGCCTAAGTGTAAAAATCTCATCTACACATCCCCTACCACTTCTGAATCCACACTGCTCATCAGACAACTGCCCGTCAAACAGATTCTTAATCTATTAAGCACAATCATACAAAAACTTTACCTAGAACAAAAAGCAGGCTGATACCCCCCCCCCCCCCCTATAGTTATCACAAGAACTGCGATCATCTTTTTTAAAAATAGGGATAATAAAAACTCTGGTAAAATCCTTAAGAATAATACCTTTTTCACGAAAGACATTCAAATTTTGAGTCAGCCATGTGGTAACAGAAACATTCCAAGTTCTAAGCATTGCACTAGTAATTTCATCTACCCTGGGGGATTTATGTAGTTTAAGTTTAGAAATATCCAAAATGACTTCAGTCTGTGATATAGGACCAACATTAAAGCCACCAATGTATCTATCATCATTGCAAACAATGGGAGTAGAACTAACCACATTGTTTAGAACATCACTGAAATGCTCAGCCCACCTAGCCACGAAGGATTCCTCACCTTCTATAACCTTACCTTGCTTATTCTTGAATCTCTGTATCCTGTCCGTTTTTTATCACACAAAACATTAACTATCTGGTACAGCTGTTGTGCTGTCTAACTGCTTCCTCCGCTTTGTTAGCCAAGCCATCAATCCAAAGGTTACACGTTTATTAAGCTCTCTATAATGCTTTCTATTAGGTGTAGTAGGGTATTGATTAAGGACATTCCCGCAGTTCTTTCTTTCTGAAATAAGCTCAAGTGCCTTAGCACTCAAATAATTCTCACTTCTCTGTTCCTTTTTTCCCAAAAGAAACTACTGTTAGTTTCATGAAAAGCCTGTATAAAACGGTCCATTCTTACTCGACTTCAGTAGTAAGCAAACCATGAGTGTCATAATGGCTAAGTAACCTATCATGATGATAAGCTTTAGCTATAACTGGATCTTTCAGAGCTTCAGTATTAAAGATAACTTTTTTAATCTTAGCACACTTCTTAAGTTGCAAGACACTTTTAACAAGGATCCAATTTCAGCTCCCCTATATGACCTGCTATTCCTAATAGAACTAGGCCATTGCTGTTAATTAATATATAATAAATCATGTTCTTTCCATCCCACGGCCGAGTGGTTAGCGTGCTTGGCTACTAATCTAAGGGACCTGGGTTCGAGCCCCGGGTAAGGCATGGATGCATGTGTCGTTTTTCTGCTGAGGTACTGCCATCCTCTCAGATCTTCTACTATGGCATATAAACTGACAGGCTCCTGTCAGACCTCTGTGACAAGCAGCTGCTTGAGGGAGTATTTTTTGTTATTCTTATGTAGCCCATCAAGTGAAACCCATGTGTACTTATGTATGTCACAGTGTTTGCGATTAGTTATTCTCAAACCATTAAGTTTACTTACCTGTAGAAGACATTGCCTATTGTCATTGCAGCTACCAAAACCAAAAGGACCTATCACCCCTCCCCAAAGGTCAGAGTCAGTACCAACTTTAGCATTGAAGTCACCTAAAACAAGGGAACAAAATTCAAAATATCCTAAAGTTATACGTAAAATCTATCTTTCTCATTCTCATCGGTATCCACAGTGGGGGCATAACAACAGATAACATTCAAGTCTTCAATGCTTGTCTGAAATTTAGCTGTAAGAAACCTTTCTACCGTTTTCTCGGAGTCACTTTCATTGATGCATTCGTACCTAGAAGAGAGACACTTCTTTATGCTAGAAATTGAAAATTCTGGTCGTAGAATATGTTGATGAAGAACAGACCCAAATGGCTTCCTGACAGAACAATAATTTATATTTTATATGGTTTTTAATTAAATTACAGTTGGTTAAAAAAATTTAAAGCTAGAACTTAATTTCAAAAATTTCGATAATTTCAATATATAATAAATGAATAATTTTATTTTATATACATTGACTGATTTGCCCTCAAAACTAGGGAATGAGAAAATACAACTTTTTCAGCTTAAGGGATAAACGAGAAATAAGTTTGTGTTGTATAGAGCTGATAATACATTACTATTTACATTCTCTAATCAGCCATGAATACTAATTATTACTGTTAAAGGGTGAAATATTCGGAAAATGAAAAAGTTCATTTTCTTTTAAAAGGAGCATATTTTATTCGCCAGAGATGATGTGTTATACTTCTGGTATCACTACGTCATCGTCTGTCAGATTATAAATATTCAACTTTTTTTGTTTTTAGAGATAAACGAAAACTTCTTTCTGGGTTGGATAGGCATTGGCGAAATGTTCATTTTACGTTTTCCGAATCACTGATTGTTTGCAATAGCGCCCTCTAACGGTGTAAAAAGTTGAAAATGTCTGAATTTCGAAGTTTATACTCAGAGTAATGGTTTTTCCGCCCCTTAGGCACCCAAGGAGGAGAAAACACAAATTTTTCGTTTTAACAGATGAATGAAAGCTTCTTTTCCTATTTTCTAGTTGCTGTAAATTATTAATTATTGTTATTTACACTTTTGTCAATCACCCATTAGTTTGAATTGACAATTTTAAGGAGATTAATGTTAGTTACACAAATATCCGTTGAATTGTCATCAGCAGTAGATTGAAGGTTTACTAAATTAGTAAGCATGCTGTGAAAAGAGAAGTCTGCCAGATGGTTTAGTGAAAAGCTCTGACGCCACGTCAAGGCACCATCCATGTCAGAGTGTTTTGCTCTAACCAGGAGAAAACCCCTCCACACATAGGCAGTTAGTGTGAAGGAAAAAGAGGGACAAGAAGCTACAGACGTCCATTAAATAGCCAATCTGAAGAGTCATTTAATGGAAATATTTGTAGCATCTTGTACAAGATCTAATTGAAAAGAAAAGGAAACAATAAAAGATTAGAAAACAACAAAAAGATTAGATCTTGCTCCCATCCGCTCCCAGTGACAGCAGCCCCCCCCTTGATGCACCTTCGCTTCTTGGCAAAGGTGTGACCCAACACACTAATGTATTACTTCAGACACTAGTGGCGAGCGACCAGGGAACGCTGCTGTTGATTCACCGGAATGAATGGTCCCAAAGTGGGCAGCACCTTGGAATTTTGATTTTCATGGGATGGTGAAAATGAAAAATAAAATTGAAAACAAAGCGAAAAAACTCCTACCTAGATGATGAGTCTCCTGTGTTCCTACTTGCCCACACCTAATTCCCTGTGATTAAAAAACAGATATTTTGGCTTAGAAATGCTACTGACTATTGCTTTGATCTTAAGTCGTGGTCCTGTGTGAGAGAAAGCTTCACTCCAAAGAATGGCGCGTTCTGCACACAGGGCCAAGAAATAATCTTTGTAAATTGCCAAAATGGGTGGCTTATAGTTTCCCCTTAACAACTGCCCACAATGCTTCCTTCCCCAACTCCTACGGTCTTTGTGACTAATAAGATTAATACTCTGAAATTAAATACTCTGACCTTTTACCCCCACAAAATAAACGCTTCTCAGAGCTAAATCATTCATCCCTCCCTCTTCGATAAAAGATGCCGTCTATTTCGACCGACAATTTGCGACAAAAGTTATGCGTTTGTAACAATTCCGCTATTGTTTGAATATCCTCTAATGATTGAGAAAGAATCTCTTAGTGTAGCATTGGCGAATTGTTTGAATACTTCTGTTTCGTTTTTTCTTTTTATTTAGGTAGTAGTAGTAGCTTTTATTTTCATTTATATTATTTATGATATAATATAATTATTTACAATAATTTAGGAAATTTACCACACTACAAGAGTTCAAAAACTTGTACGTGGACTATGAGGTTAAAAAAAACATATATAGACATTAGAAAACAACATTTTAAAATATATTACAATGTTAATACTTTCTGTCATGCTCACATCAACGACATAGTAACAAAATCAATAAATAAACTAAATACACCAATTTTTTATTCAAAATTTTAATATTCCGAAGTGCAAAACAAAAAGGTTTGTCGTGAATTTGAAGGTCGCCTTTCCTTTACAGCCTCTAACTATTATAAATTCAGTGTCCCTTACAATTCAGAAGTAGGGTAGATCAGCAGCAAAAAATAAAATTATCGAGAAAACATGGCGTGTGGAGATAGTGGTGGGTGAGGAGGATTTACAAGATAGGATATAAAACAATCTTATTAAGCGATATATTTTCTATAGGCCATTGTTTTGAACACGTTTCCATAAAAACAAATGATTGTTTCGTTTTTTTTTCCGTCTGGCTGTTTACAATCATTAAATATTTTTTTATAGCGAAACGAAAAATTATCTTTAGGTTAGACAGGAATTGACGAAATATTATGATTCCGGCTTACCAAATCTCTTTATAGTTTGAATTAGCCCCCCCCCCCCAATTTAGCCCCCCTCAGCAGTGGGAAAAATTGGAAAACAAACCTTAAAACAGAAATGCACAGCTCCGTAAGTTTTACTGTTCTCATCATTACCGTAATAAGAAGAGATAATTTAATGTTGTTTCGCTCAACTTCGGGTTTTAAAGAAAAAATTAATGGTTTTAATCTGGAACCAACTGTATTGCGTTATATTCAAACACACGTCATTAGATGCATTAAAAGATTTCGAAAGTGTAATGGATATTATGTAAATTTGGATCTCGAAAGTTATAAATAAGTGTTAAAATATTTGAAACGAACTATAATAGGCAGTGCTCTGGCTCTGATACAAATTGATTAACTGTACAAATGTAATTTTACTATTATTTTAACATAGGAACACACGAAACGTATTTAGGGAATCTTTTCGTGTATAATAATCAGATTTGAATCAAGGGGATATAGTTGTAAATGAAATGTGTCACGCGCTGGTTGATACTGGAAATGATGGTCAGGTATTGAAACTTTTGCTCCTAATGTAACAAATTTTACAACGAAGAATCATTCGTCGTTTCGCTTTCTTCAGTATTCACGAATTACTTTTGAATGGATATATTGTACATCGCAATAGTGATTTAATTAGCAATTTTTTTTAAACGTAGAGACGTAATGGTAGGACTGGAGTATCCCACTTTCCTATTGAAACAAAATCTGCTTTATACCATGTGTCCCAGGAACGCATCGCTTAGCATAGGCCATACCATATTTTCTTAAAACTCCAACTATTCACCTATAATAGAATACAGTTGGAACTTTAAATTAGTTCAAACTAGATGCAAATTCTAAATACCAATTGAGAAATAAAGGACCGAAATATCGAGGTGGCAGGAATGTTTAAAATAGTTCATTTAAGAAATTCTGCCACGTTTTAAACATTACACAATTTTATTATATTTTTGTCATTTAATTTTCAAAAGACATTCAACTAGTACGATTCAAATTCAAAAATGTATTAATGAACGAAAAAGCTTTGTCGGGAACAGAGGCCTTCCTACCACTGTAATGGTAATTAACATAGGGAATGAGCATGCAGATACATTAATCTCGAAACATTAGTTTATAATCAGGGTTACTAAAGGAGCTGTCGGCGCCGCAGGAAATCCATTCAATGGCCTTTGAAAAATTCTGAAATACACATAAACAGAATTGTGTTTTCGAAAACGAACCATGAAAAGAAAATGGATGAAAATTCTAAAACATTAAATATCTATGATTTCATCATTAACTCTGGTTTTTGCATTCAAGCCATTTTGTTTTTTTTGCTGTTTACTGATGTTTACTGATAATACAAGTTTAGTCAATATTAACGACATAATGGTGCTTTTGCCCAGTGGTGCAAAGTATTACATTTAGGCGAAATCAAATGAGAATAAAATTCTTTGCCAATTCTACTTCATTTTGAAAAGGTTCCACTAAAAATTGCTAATTAAATCACTATTGCGATATGCAATATATCCATTCAAAAGTAATTCGTGAATACTGAAGAAAGCGAAACGACGAATGATTCTTCGTTGTAAAATTTGTTACATTAGGAGCAAAAGTTTCAATACCTGACCATCATTTCCAGTATCAACCAGCGCGTGACATATTTCATTTACAACTATGTCCCCTCGATTGAAATCTGATTATTCTACACAAGTCCCTATGTCAATTCTACACAATACAAATGTTTGTAATCTTTTTATTAGATGTCGTTTTTTTTATTACATTTTCTGTGACTTCCCAGTCCAAAGTGATCGGAATAGCCTTTGCTTTTCAGCATATGAGGGGGGGGGGAAGGCTTGTACTCCCCAGACTAATTTGGTTTGATTTGGTTGTTTGGGGTTTTTTGGCGCAAGAGCAGCTAAGGCTATATTGCGCCAAACAAAATGATATAAAGGGATAAAAGTTACTTAACCCACAACCAAAGTCACAAAAACAAAACAGCACAATGAAGAATAGTAAAAAAGGACGAATAAAAAGAAACAACAAGTGTAAAAATCAACAATAACTATGGGTGTATAGGACCCATATAAAAAACAATGTCATAAGGTAAAAATCAAAGACGGTTAAAAATCCTGTAAAACGTAAAAAGTCAAAAACAGTGGATAAAACAGAGTCATCGGATAAAAGATGTCCGAGTGTAAGGAGCTCAGAAGTAAAATTGTAGAAACAAAATAAAATCGACGTTCAAAGTTAAAAACTGGACAAGAGATTAAATGTGTTTAATGGTTAAAATGGTGTCACAAAACTCACACTTAGGTTCGTCGTCCGCCTAAAGAAGAAAAAAGTGCGTTAGAAACGAATGACCTAAACGGAGCCCCCAGACTAGTATTCTGTTCCCAGGATCGAGTCCCAACTGTGTCAGCGTTGAGATTTATTTCCGTGAACCCCATACCTTGCCTTTGGCGACAGAGGGGACATCTTTGGGCTTGGAAATACCGCCCTCAGCTGTATGAGGCGGTAAGTCATGACCTAAGCACCGAGTGTGATGAAAACGCTGAATGGTCTTAACGGGACATTTCCGTCTGTCTGCCAGTGACGGCTGGTGTGTTTCTAAATAGGTGTGTGTGTGTGTGGGGGGGGGGGGGGGGGGGGCGGTATATTTCGGTGTACAGAGAAATCAACTAGGCAGGGGTGGTGATGGCTCAGATGACAGTGCACTACGTCAGCGATTTTCTCCGCTAACCCCGACTCTGTCCTCGGAGGCGAATAAGTTACGTCAATTTAACCCTGAGGTGGGGGAGGGTGGGTTCCGAAAATTTTGTTTAGAGGGGGGGGGGGTATGAAAATAAGACGCGTTTCCCAATAACTAATATACTCTAACGGACAGTAAAGATTAAAATGAAATTTTATATATATTTTTTAAAAAAATACTTTTAGTTTATTAGCTTATTTTTACCAATAACAAAACCGGTTCGAATTTAAATCATTTTTATTCTTACCTTGCGTAGTTGCTGGGTGGAGATTAACAGGACCTACTGAACTTCAAGGGGAAATCTGATATTAATACTAGTGAACGTCTTCTCAAGAGAGGTAGTGAACCTGGACTGGCCCTCTTGTATAGGTATTGGGTGCTTCTACTAACTCGTTTTCTGTAGAAATAATTTCAATTGTTCTGAAAATAAACCTGTTTTAAATATAACTTGATATTTTAAGAAATCAAACACTTCTGCTGCTTTGGATTTGAGTTAGTGTAAGGGCATGAATATGATTCGTAAATGATTGCATAGTTTTACCTTTCGTTGAGTTAGTGTTATTATCCGTAGTGGAAATGGGGTGGGAAGTGATAGGATGGCGTCCCGTCTCCGAAGATAAAAAAAGCAGCTGTAGAAATAACAAAAGAAAAACATTTGAAATAAATTGGTTGTCTTGACTGGGATTCGAACCTAGGTCTCCCAGAAGCATCCGGGCATCTTAACCGCTAGACCATCACGGAACTTACCATTTCTTCAACTGACATCCAAGCCTTCCTGTTGCTTCACAAGTGGCACCACTCCTGATAACAGATGGTGCCACTTGTGAATCAAAAGGAAGGCTTATATGTCATTTAGTGGAAGAAATGGTAAGTTCCTTGATGGTCTAATGCATAGATTCCCAACGGGGGCGATACCGCCCCCCCAGTGGGCGCTGGAGCCTTCCATGGGGGCGGTAGCGGATCCAGAGGCAAATGGGGGGGCGTTGAGGCAGTCAAGAAGGGCGGTCAAATAAATAAATAAATTTAATGGAATTTTCTGTGACAACCTTTTTATCTCTTATATTCTGTGGCGTCTTCCTGGTGATTCTGGTCATCCACTACCTCATCCGTCATGTACAGCTTTTCAACTGCAGCTTGGACAATAAGTTCCCTGCTACGGCCTACTAGCGTACTGGTACGTCTGAAGTCGACTGAGATGCTCTCAAAAGTTCTCTTCAAGATCAGATTGGATATCAGCTTCAATATGCTTTCCCACTCCAAGTCGCTTTGAGTATGCTTTATGGTACGTAGTTACAATACCATCCCACGTCAGAACATAAGGTATAATATTAACATTAAACTTGTGAATTAGGCTCAACTCATTAGCCAGCAGATCATATTTCCTCTTCTTTTCAACCTCTACTGTCTGCAGGTTATCCCGAGATGTTATTCCTACTTCAATAATTGTAATCTCATTCAATACCTTAGCATGCACTACTATATCAGGCTTATTATGTTGGTCCTGATAGGCCAATATATCCTGATAGGCCAATGTGTGTCCTTCCTGATAGGCAAATCAACCTTGATGCAATAATAATATAATAATAATAAATTTATTATCTTTAATATTTTTTTATAATTATTTCTTTTTAATATAATAAAATACTTTGAAAATACCTGTTTTCATGAATAAATATTTTATCTAGCTATGTAAATTATCTTATTGTTATCGCGTTAATAAGCATTTTTAAATTAGCATTAGGTATACCCATACCTAATTTGTTTTAGTTTAGAATAGATTGACGGTGACAAGTCCTTGCAAGTTGGTAGGCAAACACGCGGTTCATGCAATTTAACATGTTTCGACAAGAATATGGGAGCTTGAAATGACTTGTTTACGGAGCAAGTGCGCCGGCATCGCAAACATACAAGTTAATGCGTGCACAAAATCAAATCTATAAAAGCGATAGCTCTAGGAATGTTTTATCATTTTTTATGTCCTTCGCCGTGACAAATAGTCGTGAGTGACAAGTGTTAGAAGTCATTATAAACATTATTTTTATAACTATCTATAAATCTGTTGAGAAGTTAATTTGTATTTGAAAATGTCTGAATCTACATCTAAAAAGAAATGCTGGCAGTACAGTATTGAGTATTTGAAATATGGATTTACGTACTCTCCTACAAACCAATCATTACCTATGTGTTTATTTGCCGAAAAGTTTTTTCAAATGAAGCTATGAAACCTTCTAGGCTACAACAGCATTTAAATAAAATGCATGCTGATAAGAAGAGCAAAGATTTATCCTATTTTCAAGAACTGGAAAAGCAATATTTAAAACAGCTAACTATGTCAAACCTTTTTGCCTCGTCTTCTAAACAAGATGACGATGGACTACGAGCCTCATATAACGTTTCATTGTTAATCGCAAAAGCAGGAAAACCACACACAATTGGCGAGGAATTAATTTTACCGGCAGTCAAAGAGATATTAAAAACTGTTCTTCATCATAAGACACCGTCAGATATCATCAAAAAAATTCCTCTCAGTAATAATTCAGTGCAAAGAAGAATAGATGAAACGGCAAAAGACGTTGAAATATCATTATGTGATTACATAAAGACTTGCAAATTTTCCATTAAACTCGATGAATCAACTCTACCAAATAACGAAGCTCTACTCTTATCATACGTACGATTTATAAAAGAAGAAAAAATTCATGAAGAGTTATTATTTGCTAAAAATTTGGAATCTGATACAAAGGGAGAATCTATATTTAATACCATGCAAAAGTTTTTTCAAGAGAAAGAAATTCCTATTTGCAATATTTTGTCTGCTGCTACTGATGGTGCTGCTCCAGCAATGATAGGGCGTCATAAGGGTTTCATAGCGCATTTGAAACAAGCAGTACCAAATGTACTCGCTGTACATTGTATTATTCATCGTCAGCATTTGGTTGCAAAAAATTTGAATGAACGTCTGCATACGTCGCTCCATTACGTTATTAAAGCAATCAATAAGATTAGAAGCAATTCATTGAATTCCTTTAAGATGCTATTTGTTAGCAACTGAGCTCTGTGACGGGATATTTCGAAACAACTTTATTTCGGACAAATTGAATTCCTTAGTAAAGTCATTACACAGCTCGATTTTTCGTAATTCTCGTTTAATATTTAAAAAGTTACAGAACATGAAATATTTAATATTCAATCAAGATCATAGACATCGAAGACAATCCAGTGAGTGACTGATTAAGCTACGAACAACAACTGAATTGGCGAGTTTTAATTGATAGTGGGTAGATCATGCTGATTGCAAAGCAGATACGAAGATTATGATACAGCCTATAGATGAGAGAACGCTGACCACTCTCAACTAATGATGGCGTATTTGAGTGAACAGTTCTTTCGATAAAATGATGAAAGCGTTATATTAGTACTGCGCCAGATTCTCACGCCTGAGTTTCACAGATTCCAGTCACAACCGTACCAACCTTAATGTTACATTAGTTTGTCCCTGATCCACCGTGAATGAGAAAGTAGACATAATTGCCTTCCGAATTTTATGTAACTGATGAAAGCGTTCTGTTAGTACTGCACCAGAATTTTACACATTTAATCTTTGAGGTTTAATCAATTAGTCCCTGGTCCTCCGTCAACGAGAGAGTATCGTAGGTTTCATTGGCCTTACGAACATTCCCTTTTGTAGCCTGACCCATGAACAAAAATAACAATACCATGTATTTGTTCGAAACATGGAAGATGGTAAGCAGTGTGCCAGATTTGTTTTGACTCAAAATACAAACGGCAAACTCAAGAGGCAAAAAATAATGTGGCAATAGATCTTTTTTTCTACTCTTCTAACCGAACAAAATATCTCATAAGTCTTTTGGCAAATGCCGCATCGAAACATTTTTTTCCATTGTTCTTTCACAAGTAAATCGTATTAATTGACAAAACATGAAAAGTAAAAAAATGTGTGGAGCTATTAGTTATAGTAGAGTCTCAGTGTACGTGAGGGCTAAGTTTCTGGCACTCCCGCTTAAATGGGAATTCACTTAAGTTGGCATCCTCTGTAGAAAATTCTAATACGTATGCTATAGTAAAACTACAAACGCTTATAATCCATGTACAGAGGTATATAAACTTTATTTATGTAAATAAAACATAGGTAAATCCTATGGCCGAGTGGTAAGCATGACCGGCTACTGATCAAAGGGACCTGGGTTCGAGCCCCGGGTAAGACATGATTACTTGTGTTGTTTTTCTGCTGAGGTCTCGCAGACCTTCTACGATGGCTCCTATCAGACTTCTGTGGCAAGCAGCTGCTTGAGGGGATATTTATTTTAATTTTTTTATTAAATCTTAAAGAATAAATTTGAAAAAATGCTGTACCTGAAAACTACACTTATTTTGCTCGTGATGCTCTTCCTCCAACTCTTCAATAGACAGGCGAGCGAAGGGGTCGACTTCGGCTTCAGTTTTGGCTGGCGTTTTGGTCGGATATTTCACGACCTTTATTCATGCAGTCAGCGAAGCAGGAGTGTACGAGGATGCTCTGTGAGGGGATGCAGTGGGAGACTGCACGAGAGCAGAAAATGGAGATGGCCTTCTTTGCAACACTTTCTTCTAGAATATGTTGCTTCTTCTTGCAGTGGAGTTCTTTCAACAACTCTTTTGTCGGAAAGAGACATATGTTCACGTCTCGAGTGAACCTTAAACACCTTTCCATCAAAGGATCGTACTCCTGCACCTTATCAGTTGGCTGTTTTACGAGTTGAAAGACTTCGCTGACCTTATGCCTGTCCGATCTCTTCTAATAATTCTTGCTAATCTTTTCCTGTTAACTCGTCGCCATTCAGAAATTCTTCTATATCGTCCTTCGCCATGTCGATGAGCTATTTACTTACCTGCCTGAGAAACAACGTTAACAATCCTTTCGCGGATTAATCGCGCATTAGCAGGTTCCCGTGCTCTCAGTTCGCCTACTTTGCGACACATCTGTATTCGATGAACCTGAACCCGTGATATCATAAGAAATAAAAATAACATGTAAAAGTAATTTTTCAGTTTGTCTGTTTAAAATTCCAAAAGAAACCATACCATTCCGGGAACTAAAACTTGAACATTATAAAGTATTTTAAAAGAACACCAAAGGAAATATCAATTACCTGACTGAAATTCAGCTTCGAATACAGGGACGTTCCCGTGGCCGAGTAGTTAATGCGCTTGGCTACTGACCTACGGGACCTGGGTTCGATCCCCGGGTAAGGCATGGCTGTTTGTGTCGTTTTTCTGCTAAAGTCCTGCCATCCTCTCAGACCTTCTACTGTGGCATATAAACTGACAGGCTCCTGTCAGACCTCTATGGCAAGCAGCTGCTTGAGGGGGTATTTATTTATTTACCCAGGAAGGGATCAGAGGTTCCGACCCCGCCTCACTAAAAAATCGATCGTTTTATGAGAAATCTTAAACCTGTCTAGCTGCTTTGAAATCCAAAGCAGTTGTCTTTGTATAATTTTATTTTAGCCTCGCAGCATGTTCCCGACGCTAAATTAGATTTAACACATAATTATAAAATTTTATTCCATATAGAAATATAGAATATCATTTTAATCTTTCCTGTCCGGTGGAATATTTTAGTAACTGGAAAACTACTCATGTTTTGTTCTCAGAACACCCCTTGCGAGGTTAAATTCTCGAACCATCCCTTAAACTAAATTCTCGGACCTCCCCCACCCTCCTCTGAACTAAATTCTGGGTACGTGTCTATTACAATACTTAAAATACTTGATGTTTATTTGCACTTACTTTTCCAATGAAAAGTCATTGCTGACATAACTAAAGTTCCATTCGACGGGAATGAATGTTCTAAGTATCGAAATGCTCATTTCCTGGAAGTTGTCTAGGGATGCTAAGCGAACATGACTCTTAGAGCAGCGCCCCCTCGATATGGTCAGATAATGCTTAGCAATGCATTTCTCAATACCTTTGTCTGTCTGTTCGAAGCTTCAAAATGGATCGCATTCTCAAAAGCCTCATTTCAGCTTTGGAGTGATTGTGACTGGCTATTGGCATATAAACTGATAGGCTACTGTCAGACCTCTGTGGCAAGCAGCTGCTTGAGGGGGTATTTATTTTCATTTATTTTATTTTATAACAAAAAGAAACACTGATGATTGGTTAAACAACACAAACATACAGTTGATGAAACAACTGTATAAACTAATGGTGCAAGAAAAAAAATTCCACTTTGATGAGTGATTTAGAACAAATTTCACAATGCTGATTACTTATTACATTTTTTTTTACATAGGATTTCACATCTCACATAAGTATGTCGGTTTCATTAAAATTTAAACAGGAAAAGAAATTAAACGTGTTTATCGGATCATCGTTTCAGTTCGTTCCATTGCACTTTAACTTCGACTGTCCTACACAAATGCTTCCTTTAAGGAAATATTTTGACTCTTAACGACAAGACTGCAACAAAACGATTAAGAAAGTTTATGCTGATGATTCCAATGTAGACTGTTACACACATTGCCTGGTCAAACTTTTATGGCCCACTACTTCGTCGTATGTATCAGGCTACAGTCCCTGAAAATGAAATTTTCTAATTCTCTGTGCATATTTCTTGTTGAGATGGGATTTTAAGTACTACTAGCGGTCATCTCTCTCGTCCTGATAAACTGTAGCATCTGTAATAACATATCCAACAAACGCCTGTCCCTGTCTGTCAGAGCCTTTTTTTATTCCCGCATTTTTTCACGATTGGCAGACGTTTCTATAGATTATTGCCATTCTCCATACACTAGGGATATGGTGCCAGTGAGTTCCATCACCTATTGAGTTCCATCACCTCTGTCACGGATCATCGGTCTCCAAAGATGAATCTCTTTTCGAAGTCAATCGACCAGCCTTTTTATCCACATCGCATTTGACTTTGCTTTTCACCATGCTTTTACGACTTTTAATGACTCCGTAGTGACGTAGAAATAAGAAATTTCCATAAAATGGCATGTTTCATGAACTTCGAGCAGGATGTACAGTTCACAATAATTTGGATAGGCAAGAGTATCATTACAAAAGCTTTTGGGTTGTTTTACTACTGAGCGGCACTTTTTTGCACACCATGGGCTAAATGGCTAGGTCACATGGACCCCGAAGGCTCAGAGAAGGTTGGGGGAAGGGACCCACTGGAACAGCTGTTGAGAAACAGATGGTAGCCTCCCGTCAAGGACCATCCAGCGTGTTCTTTAACGTGCGCAGTATATGTCTCTCCCGCACACAGGACCACGGTTTAACGTCCCATCCGACGGACGGCGGCATTTCCAAGCCCATCGGTGTCCTCTATTGACCGTGGGCAGGGCGGGGAATTTTGCGGAGATAAATCTCAACGCTGACTCAGCTGGGACTCGAACCTGAGAACTACAGATTACGAGCCTGGCGCGCCACCGACTGAGCCACCCCCTCGCCTCATTACAAAAGAGGTATAGCGAAAAGAATGTAAGTCTATAAAGAATATAAGTCTAAATCTCAGTTTTTTGTATTACGGCAGTATATATCAATTTATTCTTTAACAAGTTGTGTATATATAATATATACCTATAAAGTTTGCAATGTTTTCTAATTAAATGCTTCTTGACTTTTCAGAAGAAAGTGGCTTTCACAGGAATCACTGAAGTCCGTTGTTATGTAAGTTTATTTCGATGATTATTCTAAAATACTCTAGAAAATGATAGTGTTGCTAAAATTCTGAAGATCTTTAAGATAAGATTACTAGAGTAGAGACTTTTAGAACAGTAGGGATCTTTAAAACAGTAAATCAAGTATTCACAAATTGTGGCATGCGGTAACCCAATTTCATTTCTATTAAATTTTCTTACTTTAATATTAATAGAAATTTCATGTGTTATCCACAAAATATTCGCTATTAACGTTGAGAGTCTGCATTTTATTCACTCATTGTTTTCAAAGTAAAAGTTTGTAAACTCCTGATATTGGCATCTTAATAATTATAGGAAAAAAGATCTGTCAGCCAATGATAACGAAAAATATTTTTCTAAGAATTGAACTTTCAAAAATATAATATTGTTATTAATATAATTTTAATGTCTAAAGGTAAATGCAATAGTTTCACTTGATGTGATTAGAATAACCACTGCAATCACTTACAACTATGTTCCGTTTATAGGACGTATGGATGGCTCCAAAGAAGTCCTCTTTCCTCGAGTATAGTGAGTACCCATTTATATTGCTTTCGTTGTGATATCGTTTCGTTGCTGTTTCTGATGTTTGTGATTGTTATTTTTGTCACCGTCGTTCATATATTAATCATACATTTTCCCCACCAACTTGGCTCAGTTGATTATTCTTCCGTATTTTAAATTTACTTTGCTTTCTTTTAAATATCTTTTATAACTTCTAATAATTATTGTTGTATAATAACAAATGATTGGATTGTTTTATCTCTGAGAGGCCCACAATGGGCTAAATGAGCAGGCCACAAAGACCCGAGGGCTCGGAGTAAATTGGAGGAAAGAGACACATTGGACAGCTGTTAGTAGCCAGATGGGAGCCTCCAATCAAGGCCATCCAGCGTGCTTTTAACGTTCATAGGGTCTGGCTCTCCCGCACATGGGGCCACGGCTAACGACGGACAAACGATGCCTTTACAAGCCCAACGGCATATATAATGACCCTCCTGACCGAGGGTAGGGTGAGGAGTTTTGCAGAGATAAATCTCAAAGCTGGCTTAGACGGGACTCCATCCTGCGAACTGCACATTACGAGCCTGGAGCGCTACCGACTGAGCCATTCTTGCCCCCTAGAATAACTGTGGCTTCTAAATGTAAATATATAGTCATTAATATGAATCCTAGTGTCGTATACACAAAATTTGGGGTAGGAGGTTAAACGCAATTTTGTGCAGTAGTGAATAAATGTTCAAAATCTCAGTGTTGTTTGAAACAAAATAAGCATGATTTTCTACACTTAGGGCTATGTTTATGTATGAAATAGATATTTATGTGATGTTCTGTCGATTAATCTCTTTTGCTTTGCTGAAGTATTTGTGCATTGAGATCTTGGCTCTACCACATATTATAGAACTTAAAATTCACATATATTTTAACATTTTATTAGAAGAAAACAGACCAGGATCTACGAGGGAGGGGTATGACCTCCTTCCCCTGTAGCTTTGCCTTTGGTGGCTTCTGGATCTGTCCCTGTGTGCTCGGTACAAATTTCTAAACAAACGTGGCATGTTGCAGAAAATGGTTGGCCACCGTGGTTGCCATCATGATACTCGAGATTATCTGTTTCTGCTCATCATGCTTATTTTGTTTCAAACTACACTGAGATTTGAATTTTGTCTTCAAACAAATTTAAGTGTTTTAAAATTTCAATGGCGTATATTCTATAAAATTTAAAAGCAAAAGATATAGCTGGATACGTTTTTGCACATATAAATTTTGTGACGTCATAATTTCTCCTTTAACCGAGATCTATATCCAAAACTTGAACCCTAACTTATCTCTAATACAGACATTAAAGTTATTAGAGAGAGCAAAATTATCATCATAGTTTCCTTAAACACTGGTCAGCCGTAGCCAAAAATATTTATTAAAGAACTAATCCTGTTAACCTCTGAGGTGTCAGGTCTATCAAAAAACACGAAATTGAGCCAGAAAATTTTTATCTTTCTTGCAGCAGAAAAAAATAAATGAACTTTAAAACTTTCTCTAGATATTCAGCCATGTTATGTACTACATAAAAGGGAATTTTATTTTGAATGACAATGAATATTAAAATAAAAATTAAACCAAGTTAGGCCTAATGTTTAAGAAAAAAAAAAGGTTTAACTGGCTTTAGATACTTAACGGGTTAAAGAAATGTGATTTTTATATATTTATTAACCAATTTGTTCTGGTTTCTCGAGTACTTCAGTTTCCTAAAATATGTATATAATAAATGACACTTACAAAGTTGCAATGCATTTGGCATTTAAATCATTAGGATCAACTCTCGTGGAACTTCTCTTATAGTGGAAGAGAACGGAAAGGAGGGAACGTAATTTGAAAAATCCCATGATTCCGTACTTCAGAAACTTTCATTTAGCATTAGGCTCTGTAATAGTTTAAGCTTTTCCCGTTTCTTAATAAGTTCTTTTCCTGGTATATTGGAGACAAATCCCTACAATGTTTATGATGTAAAGTAACTAACTACACTGGCGGAAATTGAAAAAAGAACACCATAAACTATTGAAGCGTAATCTATGAGATATATTTAGTAGAAAAAACTTGTTGAGAAAGGATAGTGATCACACGTGTGAAGTGATTCAATGTTTATTATTCCTTTTCATGAGTATTACATTTTACAGAAGGCACATTTTAATAAGGTGTTGAACCTCCTCGAGCAGCAATACAAGCTTCCAATCTGGCATGCAATCTGGCGTACAAATTCTGGATATCACGCTGGGCTTTCATCACTGAAGACCACAGACTGCCATTCTTCCCTCCAGTGACCTCGTTCTTGACACCACTGCAAACGTGCTCGACAGTGACAGTGGTAACCATGCCAGCGGCACGCGTGCCCGTAGTCCTGCTTCCAAAAGACGATTGCGTATCATTCCTGTAGACACTCTTGGTAGGACAGAGGATCGAATTTGTGATGCCGTAGCCGTCCTCTCTGCCACAGCCTCCCTCCTGATGCACCGATCCTCTCGTGCGTCCATAACTCTGCATTGCCCGGACTCACATCTGCGAGGGTGCGAATGCTCGTCTGACCATCGACGCCACCATCATACCACTTCTGATACCCCTCGTTCAACGCGGTGTGCAATTTCACGAAAAGACCAACCAGCTTCCCTAAGACCCACTCTATGACCTCCCTCAAACTCCGCTAACTGAACAAACATTGCGCGTCTGCGTCGTTCAGGCACGGTAGCGTCTTCAAATAGCACTGAACAACATGACACAACACGAATAACTTCTTTCTTCACAACCTAGTCCTTAAATACGAGTTGCGTACATTTGCATGTTATCGTCCTCAGTGACGTCATTACTTCATTCAATGACTTTCAATCCTGGCCCACGGTTTCTGCTGTCCTTAATTATTAACATATTGTATTAGGACGTTCCTAAAGGAATACCTTCTGGGTGTTCTTTTTTCAATTTCCGCCGGTGTAGATACAGAATTTGGTGGTCGTTTGGGAGGAATTGCTAAACATTTACGTTGTTCTTAGTTACTATAAGAGAAAACTGTATGTGGACTTACCTTTTAGAACGAAAGAAAAAAAAGTTTAGGCAGTTAACCTACGATGAACGTCTCACTTGACAATCGTCCTCTTGCTCGTTGACCCATGTCATCTGCAATTTTTAATGACTTTTATGCAGAATGAGCTGTTTCAGACGAAAATTTTAAGAGAGCAATTGAGTTTCGCCGTAGAACACTTAACAGATCGTCCCGTTCTTATTGAATTCCTAAATTTAAAATATAGATATTTCTTATTCATATTTCGCAACCAATAAACATCGTAAAGTTGCATTTTCTTCTGTTTTTCAGATATGATTATGAGGGAAGAGCCCGACAAAAGGCAAGGGGTCAAACGGCGTAGCTGGAAACCAAAGAAAAGCTTGAAAAGCCGTTTGGCCAATTGGATAGAACACACAATCTGCAGCCTCTGCCAATGAGAATGGCAGAGGATAGCCACTACATGCAGGGATAACCACTGCAAAAGGTATTTTTAACAGTATTTGTTTTGTAGTCAAAATCGTTATTTTCCTAAATAGTGATTTAATCTTTTAAAGAGAAGTAACTGAAATTGCATATTTATCGCATAGCAATTAGATTTTACACAGGTGTTTTACATTGCATTTTTAAATTGTATACGATTTTTTTTCTTGTAATGTAATGGGTAGAATTTAATGAACTGTATTTATGTTATCGTGATTCATTCCCATACACGAGAAATCGGGATTTCCTTTTTTGTAGTCAAAGTGAAATCCTTATTTTCATAGCGCTATATTTGGCTTTACACACAGTGAAGTATTTCTTAAAACCAATACAAAAACAATCGATATTTTACATATTTGCTGAAACAAGGAAGTTTACATTTCGCCTTTTTAATAATGAGAGGTTTAAAAGCACCTAACTAGAAGAATTTTCTTCAGTTGAAATATTGCGACATCCCATAGTTGAAAGCCATTGATATAAACTGTTCAAATGCAAAAATTTTATTTCGATGAGCTGGTCTTTGGGAATTATTGATGCTCGCCAAGTCCGTCTTTGGACACCTCGCTGGTCTCCTCTCAAAATATTTGAAGGCCTGATGCAGCATTATAGAATATAGGAAAGGGTATATGAAAGTGAAACGTAATGGATACATACATATAAGGATAGGATACTTTATTCGAAATAACATTTGATGTGAGTTAAGAAAGCGGCATGCTACAGTAATCCCTCGCCAACTGTGGAGGTTACGTTCCTGAAAGTATCGCATTTGGCAACACTAAAGTGCAATAGAAAACCATGAAGAGTTAGGCGAACGACGATAAACATTCCATAAAAAGATTAAAAAGAAAAACGCAAATTTTGTTTTTCATTTATACAACGTGAAAACGCTAATAAGGTTGACCATACAATAAGTTAAACAAATAGGAATCAGTTTATACATAAAGCTGTACATACATGAAATATCGACTATCCTCCTTTGGCAGCATCTTCATTTGATACGGTGACGTTTCAGAATCTGACCTTTATCTGTCCTCTGATCTTCTTGTGTGAGGACATCAAGAGATTAATCTCTGTGCACATTCCAACTACCTACGGAGAGAAAATGGTTGGTGGTATGTTTAAAGAAATTATGTCTATTGAGAGAGGAAATGTCTACAATATCAAACAGCCCCCTAATCGCAGGAATAGGGCAAAGACCTGTTCCGCTGCTACTAAAGGCTAAAGCCATTTACAGTGGAAGACTTCCCTTAATATAGGTGTGGTGATGCCCATAGAAGCAAGGGTTCAATGGGCACGCGATCATCAAAACTCGACTTTGAATGATTGGAAGGTCGTACGTTCGATGAATTTCGTTTTCTGTTGCACCATATGGACGGCTGGTACAGTCGCTCAAAAACATAATGGTTGATTACAGAATTCAGAAAAAATATCTGGCAACGATATTTTTTTGGAAATTAGTGATCTGGCAACCTTCGTGTACTGTACACGAAGGTTGCCAGATCACTTACTTCTAAAAAAATCGTTGCCAGATATTTTTTCTGAATTTTGTAATCATAGTGTTTGAATATTTTTTTGAGCGACTGTACGTGTGCATCGTTTACCCGGGGAAGTGCACCGTGGGACGAAAACAAGCCGGTGGAGGAAGTGTAATGTTTTGGGCAATGTTCTGCTGGGAAACCCTAGGTCCAGTCATTCATGTGCAGGAAACTACGACATCTACCACCTACCTAAATGACATTGCAGCCCAGGTACATCCTATCGTGACAACAGTATACCCCATTAGTAGTGCCTTCTTTCAACAGATAATGCGCCATGCCACACTGTCCGGATTGTTTGAAAATGGTTCGTGGAACATGAGGAAGACTTCCAGGTATTGTCCCGACCTCCAAATTCCCCAGACACCAATCCAATCGAGCATCTGTGGTTTGTGTTGGATCAGCACATCCGATCTGCGGCGGCTCACCACGTAACTTACAAGAGTTAAAGGATTTGCTGGTAATGTGTTGGTATCAGATACCACAAGACACCTTTAGAAATCTTGTAGCGTCCATGCCTCGCCGGGTAAGAGCTGTTTTTGCGGCACGTGGAGGCCCATCATATTTGGCAGGTGTTCCTAATGTTTTCACTATTCGGCGTAAATAACAGGAATCTCATTCACTTTCATTTCATTTTTATATGCTTTCATTAAAATATCCAGAAGTTTTTCCAAGTTTGATTCATGCGACCAATGAGAGAACTGGGAGCCCTCTAGCTTCAATAAGCTGTGTAGTGCTCATTTCACAAAGACCAAGAGCATGGTGTCCATTAATAAACTCTTGTGTGTCTGTTGAAATGCCACAGAACATTCACAAATATTTTGTATTAAGGAGAATTAATGTTGGATTTAAATGCAGTATTTCAAATAGTACAGTTTAGTAAAACGATCACCAATATCAGTTAATTAATGAAAGACAAAGGTAAAAAGGTATTAGCAGTATTTTCAACTGAACTGTCCTGGTGGTCAACTACATAGTGTGCTCGTCTACTAATAAAAAGGAACCTCTTTTCAAGCCCCATATAAGGAATGGATATTTTCTTTCTTGTGTTGTCCTTCAGTTCATAAGTCTTCTCTATGGTTATTAATCTGCTAACCTTTTGTAGATCTTTGTGGCAAGCAGCTGATTCAGAGATAATTTATTCATTGTTCAACACTTTTCTCAATACGAATTTGCAATCTCTTTTGTACATTCAGTAAATTCAGACTTTTAATTTGATGATTGGCATACCATAAAGATTAAAAAAATTGCAACGTTAAATAAAAATAATTATACTCACTCAGGGCCGGATCAAGTGGGCGGGTGGGGAAGAACATCCCCCCCTTGTAGAATGGTAATAGAGGAAAAAATTGTTACACCTCTTTACATATATTTCAAGCATTTTGCAAATTGTTTTTAAAGAGCTCTAAAATGTAGGCGGAAATGTTATACTGCATGGAAATAATCTCTTTTTTTTTCTACAGGTGTCCCGAGTCACCAAGGCATTCCTCTCTATGAAGGAGCAGATTCACTTGCCTTTCTTGTTTCGCTGTCGGCTTAGTGTCATCAATCAATAATGACATTTAATGGAGCCAGATCCCTCTTTTTCCTTCCACACTAACTGCCTATGTGTGGAGGGGTTTTCTCCTGGGTTAGAGCAAAACACTCTGACATGGATGGTGCCAGATCCCTCTTTTCCTTCCACACTAACTGCCTATGTGTGGAGGGGTTTTCTCCTGGGTTAGAGCAAAACACTCTGACATGGATGGTGCCTTGACGTGGCGTCAGAGCTTTTCACTAAACCATCCGGCAGATAACTGTTACAGTGAGAGTTGTAATCATTAAAAATTTTACTATGAGTGAGCATATAGTCAAATGGAGACACCAACCGGCAATTCTTCCCTAAATTATAGTATGGGAGAAAAAAAAGGGACCGGAACTAAGAGGCTTTCGCCAAATTGAACAGTTCATTCCGCAAGAATCATGACCTCGCCTTGGACCGGAAGACAACTTGAATAGACGACAGCGATCAGCGGCAGCTGTTGCAGAGCATCACCTCGGTCGAAAATTTGGGCGAGACTAGTTAAGCTTAGTGTTATTGCCTGTTTTGATTTTCTCTCAGTGCTATTATGTATTATGTATTATACGAGGAGAGCAACAAAAACGCTGGATCAGACCAGCGACGATGCAAACACGTAAAAGGACACACAACCCCCGACTCTATTACCTGACACAGACATGGGGGGAAGTGAATGCTAACGGAGGGGAGGAAGATTGCCCTTGGAGTGAAGACGGGGATGATACGACTTTTGCGACGGGACTACCTGCATCGAGAGCGCAATCTCTGAGAGTGGGTACGTCTGGGGAGATGAATGCGTATCATATGAAGCAGATGGAGATGCAGCTTAGGAGGGAAGAGAGAAGATAGAATAAGGGAACAAGAAAGGAAAGATAAGAGAACAAGGGGAGATAAAATAAGAGCGCAAGAAAGGGGAGATAAACTAAGGGAAAGGGAGTAAGAAAGGCAAGATAAGATTAGGGAAGAATAATTGGACCGAGCTCATGAATTGCAGCTAGCTAAATTGAGGCTCAGGAGAGACAGCTGAGCCTTGGGCGACGATATGACAGCCTTGGCTATGGAAGGAGCCGACCCCAAAATTCGGGAATTGGATAGGCTGGGTAGGTATTCCCAGCTACTAAAGCATACATTGGGCAACGCTCCACAAGAGGTTGGCGAGATGCCTTTGTTTTTCCAGCAAGTGGAGGCAGTTTATGAGACTCATTATTTCCCTGCCTCCATAAGAGGAGAACTGTTAGCAACACTATTAGGGGAGAAATTGCGACCGGTTATCGCTTAGCTACCGCCAGCAGAGGCAGGAGATTATGAGCAGCTGAAAAAGATAATTTTACGTCAGTGTCGATTGACAGCCACAGAGTATCACCGATGTTTCGAAGAAGCAAAAAAGGTGGATAGCGAAAGCTGGGCGGAATTTTCGGCTAGAATTTCTGCTGTGCTTTCTCATTACTTGGAGAGTAGAAAAATTAAAAGATCTGGAGGAGTGTAAGAATCTCATGGTGTCTGATAAGATTAAACGGGAACTACCAGCAGCTACGAGACAATTTGTATTGCAGAGAGAAGCTGATGGAAGGATGAAGCCTCCAGAATTGGCAGATGTAGTGGAGCTGCATTTAGATAGCCGTCTGGAGTCAGGAGTTGGTGGAACCAGGTCAAACCATGAATCGAAGGTGAATGAGAGGAGATATGATCCTCCAATGAAAAGATACAGTGGGAATGGCAGTACCACTAATTATAGAGAAAATGAGAGTCCCAAAGAACGGGAACCTCTTCGAAAAAGGAATGTTTTAACTGTGGGGAATATAATCATTTTTCTCGCGAATGTCCACATAAGAAGAAAGAAACTACTACCGAGGTGCAAAGGGTAACCATCGCAGAGGGTTGTTTTACCTCTGAGCGGCACTTTTTTGCACACCATGGGCTAAATGGCCAGGTCACATGGACCCCGAAGGCTCAGAGAAGGTTGGGGGAGGGGACCCACTGGAACAGCTGTTGGGAGACAGATGGTAGCCTCCCGTCAAGGCCATCCAGCGTGTTCTTTAACGTGCACAGGGTATGGCTCTCCCGCACACGGGGCCACGGCTTAACGTCCCATTCGCCGTCCGTCGGCCTTTCCAAGCCCATCGGTGTCCCCTACTGACCGTGGGCAGGGCGGGGAATTTTGCGGAGATAAATCTCAACGCTGACCCAACTGGGACTCGAACCTGGGAACTACAGATTACGAGCCTGGGGCGCTACCGACTGAGCCACCCCCCCCCCCCTCACCATCGCAGAGGATGATGGCGATGAGGAAAGGTGAGATTTAGTTGTAGCTAGGGTCACTGCTCAGGTATTTACAGAGGTAAGAGATGGTGTAAAATGGCAAAGGGAGAAGTATCGAAAGCAGTGGGAATTTAAAATATCACGCATGAAGAAGGTTCCTTTTTGTGTGGAGGCCAAGTGATCGATGCTGTGCTGGATACGGGAGCAGAATAAATCTTATTCGTCAGCAACATGTGCCAGTATCGTATAGACCACAGAATAAGGAAGGTACAGATGAGTAGCTCCCACAGGGTCCATGGTAACCGCAAGGCGATGGCAGCGCCATCACCGGTGTATTTCCGAACTACAATGCGGTTACAATTACTTTCTCTTTCAATGTTTGCGATTATTTTGAGTTAATATGTACATAAGAGTGTGAACTAATTTGGTCTTTGGTGTATACTTTTTTAAAATATAATTTTAAGTGTTGGATATATTTCATGATTTTTTTTCGAAGTTTATATGTTTGGTCAAAAGTGGTCTAAAGGAAATTTCATTGTTGTAAATTTTTTTTTTGAGAATTTTTTAAATATTCGCGTATATTACCCAATTGTTGCAAACCTAACAGTTTCATATTTGTGTATTCTTCATTCATATATATATATGGTATTTTAGCAAAACACTAAATTTTCCGACTTTACCCTTTTGCTATAAAACATATTGCAAGATCAATTTTCCCTAGTTTTTAAATAAAAAGTATTTCAATATAAAAATTAATTTTCTCAGGAGTCGGACCAAAAGGGCATTACCCCCCCCCCCCCCACAAAAATGTTATTAAAGGTAATAGAGGCATATATTAACGTTTATATTTTACTTATTTTTCAAAATTTTAAGTGCAGTAAAACGGGGCTGGGGGGGATTTATATTGAATTGTAAGTCTAGTTTCTTGCTCCCTCTTACATTTTTATCAGCTCGACTGTTTCGTAGGCTCCTATCAACTCGTCCCCCTCCCCAGATCCAGGCTTGCATTTACCTGTAAACATTATAATTCTGTTTTAATAAGTATTATGAAGTTATTAGAGAAATTAAAATCTCAGTACTCTGAAATCGTTTTATTTAAAGCAAATGCATTTGAATTTTTCAATACTTAAATTTTGCAGAAATAAAATAGGAATTGAAATGACACTCACAATTAATAGAACTTATTTCTTACTCAAAAAACAAACAATATCCAATGTACAGAAATACAGGTACTGGACAAAAAGATGGAAACAGATCCATGTTGCAATAAATACACACTCAAGCAGCTGCTTGACACAGAGGTCTAACAGGAGCCTATCAGTTTAATACGCCATAGCAGATGGTCTGTGAGTATAGCAGGACCTCAGCAGATAAACGTCACAAATATCCATGCATTACCCAGGGTTCGAACCCAGAGCTCAATAACTTCTTTATTATGATTTTTAGTGAAAAAATGCCTAAAGATAAATTAAAGATCTCAATCTCAAACAATATCTGTTCAGTTTTCAAAGAGTAATTAACACAGGAATCTGAACAAGCTACAAAAAATTAACCTCAAAACTTAATTAAAACAGGGTTGGGTTGTCTTTGCTCTAAATAACGGGCTAAATGACCATGTTACATGGATCCCCAGACAGCTGGGTGAAGGAGACTCACTGGACAACATCAAGCATGTTCTTTGATGTGCACATAGTATGAATCTCCCATAGACAGGTCAATGGTTTAATGTTCCATTTGATGGACGGTGGCATTAAAGCAAATTAATTTATCATAGTTGATTACAGTACAGTGTATTACACCATGTGTTGATGTCTTAGCCTATTTCAATGTATTACATAAATTTTGAGGTTAATTTTTTCAGTCTTTTAAATATTCAGCATTTATCTCTCCGAATACTAAATAAATATTGATTAAAATAGAGATATGGGTTGGGTTGTTTTACCTCCTAGCGGCTATTTTTTGCACACCATGGGCTAAATGGCCAGGTCACATGGACCCCGAAGGCTCAGAGAAGGTTGGGGGAGGGGACCCACTGGAACAGCTGTTGGGAGACAGATGGTAGCCTCCCGTCAGGGCCATCCAGCGTGTTCTTTAACGTGCACAGGGTATGGCTCTCCCACACACGGGGCCACGGCTTAACGTCCCATCAGACGGACGGCGGCCTTTCCAAGCCCATCGGTGTCCCCTACTGACCGTGGGCAGGGCGGGGAATTTTTGCGGAGATAAATCTCAACGCTGACACAGCTGGGACTCGAACCTGGGAACTACAGATTATGAGCCTGGCGCGCTACCGACTGAGCCACCCCCGCTCCCAATAGAGATATGGAAAGATATCACTGCATCTATATCTTTAGACATATTTTTTGTTAAAAATCATGTAGTTATTCACTCAAAATGTGATTTTCATTGAGATAACAAGAAACTGTTTCCATTTTTCTGTCCAAAGCCTATATAATATATATTTTCTTACAAATGTGATATTAAATAAATCAATGACAACACATATATACTTTCTTATATGAGATAATAGGATATTAAATTCATGAAAATACAGTATTCAATGTAAATATAGCAAAGAAATATGGCATCCATCTATACTCCTACAAACCTTTTAGTGAATTTGTGTTATATCAATGAAAAACTTTGAATCTGTAAAACTTAAGCTTTTTTGTGGAAAAAATGTTGCATATAATAAGTCTTTTTTATATTTCTCTATAACTTAGAAATTAAATAAGAAATCAAAGATACATTCATATACATTTTCCATTATAAAATAATAATAAATACCCCCTCAAGCAGCTGCTTGCCACAGAGGTCTGACAGGAGCCTGTCAGTTTATATGCCAAAGTAGAAGATCTGAGAGGATGGCAGGACCTCAGCAGAAAAACAACACGTACATCCATGCCTTACCCGGGGCTCGAACCCAGGTCCCGTAGATCAGTAGCCAAGCGTGCTAACCACTCGGAGAAAGAAAAAAATATTTAAACATTGCAAAATAATATGTTTAGTGATAAATTATCACAGAAGCACACTATATCTATTTGCATATCATGAAATAAACAACTATAACATAAAAATAAAATTATTCAATGCAAAATTGCAACCTCTGTGGTTTAGAAAGAGTACGGTAAATAAGTCAGTTATTATGACTGATTGACATGAAGATTTGGATTGTTTTACCTATGAACAGCACCTTTATTCGACCCAATGGACTAAATGACCAGTTCACAAGGACCCAATGGCTCAGAGATTGAGGGAGGACACCCACTGGACAGCTATTAGCTTCTCATCAAGGCCATCCATGTTCCTTAAGATGCACAAGGTGTCTCTCCCACACACAGGACCAAGGCCTAACATCCCATCTGATGGATGGTGTCCTTACTAAGCCCATTAGTGTCCCCTGCTGACTGAGGGCAGACCAGGAAATTTTAGTGGATAAATAAAATATTACCAAAATTTTTTAAAATCATGTGTCATTTTAAGAATAAAGCCACAGAATGAACTAGATGCAACAGAAAAAAGATATATAAATCTTACAGTGAGAGCTCTCCTGGGAAGAGTTATTAGACACAAGAAAAAAATTATTCATTGTAAAATAAAATGCAAAAATATAATATATATTTTCTTAGAAATGTGATATGATATATAAATTAATGACACATACATTATATGCTTTCCTATACAAGATAATTGGATAGTAAATTCATGAAAAAACATTGTTTAATGCAAATATATCATCTATCTACACTCCTACCAACTTATTAGGAATTTGCATCTAATATCAATGAGAATTTTTGAAGCTCTATTACTCAGCTTTTTATGTAAAAATGCTAATAAACTAAATAATACTCCTTCAAGCAGCTGCTTGCCACCAAGGGTCTGACAGGAGCCTGTCAGTTTATATATCATAGCAGAAGGTTTGTGCAGATGGCAAGACCTCAGCAGAAAAACAACATGAACATCCATGCCTTACCGAGGGCATGGATGATGTGATCAGTAGCCAAGCACGCTAACCACTCGGACAAATTATTTTCCAACAAATCAATTACATATACATGTACCCTTTTCTTCAGAAGCGAAGACTTATCAAAGAGAGAAAACACATTTTTGAAATCATTGCACAGAAATGCACCATATCTACCTGCAAATCATAAAATAAATAAATAAAAATATGCTACTCAATGCAAAACTACACCCACTGTGGTTAGAAGAGTACAATAATTTTGAATAAGTTTCATGGAATTGTGAAAACCATTTCTTAAACTAATTTCCTTTAGGGAAGAATAGTTGTTTAAATAAGGCAAACCACAAATCAAGTTCATTTTCAACTATATTAGGAGCAAAAAAATTAAGACTGACAATAATAAGCAATCATTAAAATGATCTTTTCCTGCATATTGTAGTAGCATAATTTTAATATTAATTCATTTTCTTTCTTTAGAAAATAATTTAATAGTTAGTGATAGTTGCAATTTTCCTTTTTCATGAAAGGCATTGTACACAAAGCTTATGAACTCTACAATAACTTAGGGTCAGATCTGACCCCCCCGTTCAGGATGCTAATGAGTAAGAGGCCAAAAATTATTAAGCAATTATTTTCATGCATTTTCCAAAATGCTATATAAAGACATATAACAAAAAGATGTGGAAATGTTATACTGCATTGAAAATCCAGTCTGTTGACCCCCTCTCCCCCCCACATATTCTGTCTCAATTGTTTCTTGCTCCCACCTTTGCTTTTTTTCTAGATCCAGGTCTACTTAGGGTAATACTAAATTTTGATCATTGATGAGTAATGCCATCTTACATTATCACTAATAGAATGTATTAAGATATAATGGAAAACAAATTGAAAAATTTAAAAAAATTCCTCTTTGGCAAAGCATTTATTTTAAAATTGTCATTTCTTTTTCCTTAAGAGGCAGTGATATAAAACAGAAAATGGCAGATATCAAATCCAAAATCATTGTGGCTTAATTTTGTACAGGGCATCATTAACAGTACACCAATTAGAAATTATGCCTAATTGTGTAATGATATAATGCAAAGTTTTATAATTTAAAACTTGAGTGCAAGAAACAATGATTCTATGCAACTTGTTCATAAATTTGAATCTTATCACTATTCAACATTATATTTACTTCCAAAATACTTTACATATATATTTTACTTCTAAAATACAGAATTATGTAAATATATTTTTCAGTTTTTTGACAAATTTCTGAGATCATTTGTACTTACCCTGTATAATACTTTAGAGAAAAAATTAGGAATAACAAACCTGTTTTCTTACCTTATCAGTATACATTGGTACACAAAGGCAAGTGTCAGCTGCAGTGTCAGAAGCTACCATGATCAACCGTAAATTTTTTTTTCTGTAATAATAAAAATTTTTTATTTTACATCAGTTTCATGGAATTGGGAAAAACTATTTCTAAAACTGCTTTCCTTAGAAAACAAAACAAACATTATTCAATCACTGCAAAATAAACTAAGCACAGCAATACACCACATTTACATACAAATCATTTTCTCTGGATAGAATATTGAGAATTTCAGTTCATCACAGTTGATGAATTTTTTTTTTTTCATGTAGGGCATTCTATAGAAAGCTCATAAACTTTAGAATATATTATGGTAATATCAGATAAATTTTAAACATGGATGAGTACTACTCATCAATCATATATTTCGAAAACAAATTAAAATTTTCAATGTAAAAATCCTTTTACATCCTCCTCCTAAAGCAGCAATGGGCTATGGAGGTCCAACCAGACCGGGCAATTTAGTTCTCCAAGCATATCTGTCTGGAGCTACATCTGCTGCATCTCGCCACTGCACACCAATCCTAATAAGGTCCTGTTTGACATTGTCTGCCCACCACATCCTAGGTCTCCCCCTCTTTCTGAGGCCTTTAGGCACACTGTTCGCTAATCTATAATTATCCATACAAGCACAGGGCCAAACAAATGCAGTCTCTCTCTGCACAACATACTGGCTAGAGGAGGTTGCCGACTCCTTTGCCTAACCTCTTCATTGCTTACAAAGTTGAACCACCTAATGCCCAAGATACTGCGTAAGCATCTAGTTTTTTGCTATCTTATTTACAAAGCATCCAAGTTTCACTACCATAACTAACCCTAGAAAGAATCAAACTATTATACAGTCTAATTTTATTCTTTAGGTGTATACATTTATTTCCCCACTCTCTCCATAGATCCCCAAAAGTCCCAGAGGCAATCCCTATTTTACCTGTTAATTTCATGCCATACATCACCAAACACATTTAATTTTACTTTCAAATTTGTATTTATCCTCTTCAAAATGCTGGCCATAAAAGAGAAAAAGGAATATTTGAAACATAAAAAGCAATGCTTACATCATTTGGTACAGGTTTCATAAACATTGTCTGCCATGGATATGTTATATTTTATGTAATATATATAAAATCCTCTAATGCAGCTGCTTACCACAGAGATCTGATTGCAGTCTGCCAGTCTACACACCATAGAGGTGTGACCTCAGCAGAAAGGCAACACAATATCCATGCCTTAACCAGGAAGGGGCGGGGGTGACTCAATCAGTAGCGTGCCAGGCTCCTAATCATTAGTTCCCAGGTTCAAGCCCCAGCTGGGTCAGCATTGAGATTTATCTCTGCAAAATTCCCCGCCCTGCCCACGGTCAGTAGGCGGACACCAATGGGCTTGGAAAGGTCACTGTCTGTCAGATGGAATGTTAAGCCATGGCCCCGTGTGTGGGAGAGCCATACCCTGAACATGTTAACACACTGGATGGAAGACAGGAGGCTGTCATCTGTCTCTGGAAAAAGAAACACGCTGGATGGCCTTGGAAGGAGGCTGCCATCTGTCTCTGGAAAAAGAAACACGCTGGATGGCCTTGGCAGGAGGCTGCCATCTGTTTCCCAACAGCTGTTCCAGTGGGTCCCCTCCCCCAACCTTCTCTGAGCCTTCGGGGTCCTTGTGACCTGGCTATTTAGCCCATGGTGTGCAAAAAAAGTGATGCTCAGAGGTAAAATAACCCAACCCAAGCCTTACCCAGGGCTTGAAACCAGGTCCATTAGATCAGTAGCCAAGCACAATAACCACTCAGCTACAAGATTGCTTATACAAGTAAAAACGTAATTTTGAAATTTACAACTTAAATGAAGTGCCAGTAACAAACAATAATTATATGCTATTAGTTTCTCAGCTTTAATCCTTATCAATAGCCAATAACATGTTTTCCTAAAATAAAATAAACCTAGAAAGGGCAGGATTTATCTTTTTCAAATTAATGGTAGTAGCAAAATTCTATTTGTGAAAACAGTGCTTAGATCAGGGGAAATTCTCCTACTTAACCAAAAATTAAATAAAGCTAAGGTAGAAAAAATGTTAGGGCATAACATCTGCCATATATATAGATATCATTAAACATGATGTTAAGCAATTAAGAAATTTCATTTTGCAAAAAGCAAAATGAAACTTACATCATTCAAAAGAACCACTAAAAAGAGTACCCCATTGAAGTTCAATGTATGTTCTGTTACTCTGCACACATCTAATATTCATTTTTCTGTCAAACATTTTTCAGCACATGATCATTTTTTGTATGATAGAACCTAGGGGTACATCATCCAAAATAGCAATCATTTCTTAATGAAATATTATGTCTAAAAATATGAAAGCTGATATACCAATTGATAAGAACATAATAAAACTGAGGTAGGCAAAAGAAAAAAAATAGTTTAACCTTTCAGCATCATTTCTGTCTGAATACTCTGGACTGAAGGAACAGCATGCAATTTAATCTTCTTCAAAAAGTATCAAGTATTATCATAGATTCGAGCTTAAAATGCAAGCTGCACAATTCAACTGCACATAGTTTCTGCCAGAATCCTTCATTGTATTGCTGCATTCCCATAAATGTAATATGTAATAACGTACAAAATATAGTGAAATTATTTGGTTCTAGCAGATAAAACAAAGTCATACTTAAGGATAATAACACATTATAAATTCATTTTTACTTATTCTGGATTCAACAGCTGTACTAAATTAAGTTTTATTGCATACCACTGGACAAAACTAGTTCATATTTTTTACTGAAGAAAATGTTACCACAGCCGAATAAAAAAATACTATTAAATACTACCTTAAGTAGCTGCTTGCCACAGTCTGGCACAAGCCTATCAGTTTATATGCCATAGATAGATCTGTGAGGAGCCAAAATAATATTTATAAACACATTACATGCCACATATTATACATATATGTCATACATATTTTTGTTCTTTCATTACCATTATAAAATGTAAAAGAAAAACTATTCGAATGTCTAACAGATATCCATTGTATGATGCACAATGGTACCTTCACACTGAAAAGTGTAATGTAGATTTTACTACATATACATTACCTTTGACTTTTTTTCGGAAATTTATCAATTGCTTGTTGTAACCTGCAGCAACGAGTCATCTTTTTCTTCATCTGAAAGCACACTACACGTGCTTTCTCAACTCATAGCTCTGGCTTAGCTCCAGCTGCGACAACGGCTCGGGTTCAAATGGGCAGTTAGGCTTTCCCCGAGTGAGGGTGCCACTTTCACCCTTCGAGAGTCTCGCATCTGTTCTAATCTGTGCATATAGGCAACCAAGTGGGAAAATACTTCTCATGTCTGCCTTTGTGGATACTCGCATGGTACCCTTTATTAACATCCCTATTTGGATCCAGGGTGACCCCAATAATATGAATGCCTTTCATCCCCAGATAGTAATCATTTGTGGAATGACCGATGAATTGGTAAGTCAGATGTTGTCGACACGATACATACTGGGAGCTGCAAACAGCACAAGTGCAAGTACGGATGTGGGAGAAGAAACTAAGAAAAAAGAGTTAGCTGACGAAACCATTCAACAGGCTCTTAGTTGTGAAATCACTACTCAGTCAGAGCAAGGTTCTAGTGGATATATGGAGATGGTTCCAGAAGTGAGAGTCTGGAGAGGCGGAACTGTTCCGTCGATTGCAGGCTAATGATTCAACCTTGTAAAGTGCTCGACAGGATGCAAGGAAAGGGAAGAATTCCTGTTACTTCAAAGATGGATTGTTACTCCATTCTGATCGGATCTCCTGAGAAAAGATCCCTCTGAATGTATGACCCAAGCAATCGTGTTGGTCCACTCCAGCCTTTGGGGTGGTCATTTAAAGCTGCATAAATTACTAGAAAGATTGAAGTATTCCTTCTATTGACCGAACATCAAAGCGGATGTTTGAGAATATTGCGAACGTTGTCAGAATTGCCAACTACGGGCGGTGAGAAGAAAAATTTGAAAAGGTACCTCCTATCATGCCAGTGACCCGATCTGAGCATCCCTTCCAAGTTGTTAATATTGATATTATTGGTCTGATATTGCCAGAGTTAAGCCAGAAACATTGGCTCATACTGTGCCTAGTGGATCAGCATACCATGTGGCCTGAGACCGTTGCCTTTCAGCAGTAGCTGCTAAGGCGACTTGTGGAGCACTACTTGAAATATTTGCTAGAACCGGGGATGCAATAGAGGCAAAAAAAGGTGAAGGGAAGAGCTTGGATTTCCATTGCAATGTAATATTTTTCCCTTCGTGTTAGAAGCATTTTTTACAAATTCATGGGTTGGTTGTTTTACATCTGAGAGGCAGTTTTTTGCATATCACGGGCTAAATGGCCAGGTCACAAGGACCCCGCGGCTCAGAGAAGGTTGGGGGAGGGGACCCACTGGAACAGCTGTTTGGAGACAGATGGTAGCCTCCTGTCAAGGCCATCCAGAGTGCTCTTTAACATAGGGTATGGCTCTCCCGTACACAGGGCCACGACTTAACATCCCATCCAACGGACGGCGTCCTTTCCAAGCCCATTGGTGTCCCCTACTGACTGTGGGCAGGGTGGGGAATTTTTGCGGAGATAAATCTCAACGCTGACCCAGCTGGGACTCGAACCTGGGAACTACAGATTACGAGCCTGGCATGCTACCAACTGAGCCACACCCCGCCCCATTTAGAGGGGGGGGGGGGGCTCATGGCCACTTTCTGAATGCTAATAGTAATATAACAATACACTGAAAAATTTGTTTATAAAAGCTTAGTCTTCTAATTATTCTTATTGTCCTAGAATTTTGGGAGACAGGGTAATTTATTTCCCTAACAGCACATCTTTCTATATCATTTGCATGTTTGGAGCTCTACACAGACAAAGTATAAAAATGGAACCAATTCAGTTCTAAGAAAGAAACTTTGTTCTTCCTTGAAAAGCGTTCGACTGAAAATACGTACTAAAAAGGGGCCCAAAGGGGGAGCAGGTATCCGGACCTCGCCCCCCGAATAACAGTCATCTTATACGAAATCTCAAATTTGATTGCCTGCTATGAAACCCAAAAGAGTTGCCTTTATTTAATTTTTAACCTCGTATTTTATGTGCGACACTAAAAATAGATTTAAAGAGCACTTATTGGCCGAGTGGTTAGCGCACTTGGCTACTGATCTAAGGGAACTGGGTTCGAGCCCCAGGTAAGGCATGGATGTTCGTGTTGTTTTCTGCTGAGGTCCTGCCATCCTCTCAGATCTTCTACTGTGGCATATAAACTGACAGGCTCTTGTCAGACCTCTGTGGCAAGCAGCTGCTTGAGGGGGTATTTATTTATTATTATTTTATAGAATCTCATTCTGTATAGAATAACATTTTAGCACTTGCTGTTCGGTGGAATATTTTAATAATTTGAAAATTATACTTTGGGAATGCTTTTAAAAATCACACAAATTTTTTGAGTAATGTTAAATCACAATTATTTATAATAAATTCATTATTTATAAATTAGTTATAGTAACTAACCCATTATTTCGAAAATTATTAATGCACTCTTAAATACATTAATAAATAAAAAAATGCCCACTCGAGCAGCTTGCTTGCCACAGAGGTCTGACAGGAGCATGTCAGTTTATACGTCATAGTGTAAAGTATGTGAGGAAGGCTAGACTTTAGCAGAAAGACAATTCCTAATGCATAATAAGACTAAATGTGTATTTGCATTTTTGCAATGTTGAAAATTTGCAGCACGAGTACCGTTTGATATTAATGAAATTTAACTTAATCACTAAAACTTAATACATAAGCATCATCTATAAATAAATATATAATATAAAGCATCAATAATAGATTAATATATTAAAAAAATTAACATTACTGAACAAAAACTTCATGACTGAAAGAGAAGCCAGACAAGAAAACGATAGACATGCAGGAGATCCATTCCATCGCTAAGCTTAACTCAAATATTACGGAAGTTCCCTAATCAATGAGTGTTAGCTCTCGCACACTGAAGTTTCAAAGCTAAGTAACTGACTTCAAATGTAATTCCCATGTAAATTGATTTGTGATTAGTTATCCACAGAGGGGGATATATTGAAATTGTATACATCCATTTTGATACAATCTGCAGCCTTCAATTCTGTAAAAGAATTTGGGTGTGACCTTTGCGTGTTCTATCTGGAAATGGTACTCTGACCTGCAGGTTATAGTGTGTATGAGAGTAAAGAGTGCAAGTCAAGCACAGATTAGGAAGCAGGGATAGAGCCGAACCCTTAGTGCAGTAAAACAGCATAACTGTGAACAATTAATCCCTTTTATTATTATTCTTATGGAAAATGCTCTAAAATTTGGGAGCATTTTTTTTTAAAAAGGGACAAAACTGAATATATGCAATATTCAGATAAAATCCAGAAAAACTGAAGCAGTTGGTAGCTTTATTACATGTTCAGCTGAACATACATTACCAAATGACTTGTTTGTTTAGTTTTTCAGACAATTTTTGGTAGTGTAGTACAAGTTGTAATCTAGTTTGGTTCAGCTCTAATTAAAGGTAATGTTACTGAACAGTTAGGTGTAACTTATAGTTAAACACAATTTTAAACTTTTTTTTAATGTCAAATGTAAATCATTTTTATTGAACACTTTATAAATTTACAAATGAGAACTATTTTAAAGAAACTAAGTACACTAAATTACAAAACTTCTACAACTGGAATACAGATAGAAACTTTTATTAACATATTTTGCAGAATTTCCTCTCAAAGATAATGTCCCTTACATATAACACATATAACAATATCTCAATATATTCATGTATAAAAAAAATAAACAAATTTATTAAAGATGTTAATGAAAAAAATTATTTGTAGTTATATTGACTGTCACATGCTGATCCCCTCAACATAGTTCTTAGTGCAAATTGTGATACAATTGATGTTTTCATAAATAGAAATTTGGAAAAACAAAAAATAAACCTCCACAAAATGATGTTTACTATGCAAAAGATGGGTATAACAGAATGAGCATTTTATTTATTGTATACAATAAAAATTCTATTAATCAGAGTCTGAAGCCATCTCAGATGATGGTGGTGTGCTTTCAACTGGTTCTTCATCATCTACTTCCATCTGCAATGATAAAGTAAAATAAAGACATTTATTAAGAAGCAACACTAGTCCTGATTTCAATTATTTTTAACATAAAACAATTACTATAATATGTAACATTGCACTGAAAATACCTACTTCTGCCAGTTCCAATATTTTTATAACTGCCAATTTTATCTGCCATATAGTATCATACTTATACAGGAATTAATATTGAAAATACCTAAAATGGAACCCAGAAAAAAGCTTTTTTCACCCAATTCCATCAAAATACAGTTAATTTAAATTCCTCTTTGGTTGTTTGTTTGGGGTTTTATGGCACAAAGGCAACTAAGGCCATGATGCGCCATAATTTCCTCGTATAAAGTAGCAAATCTATACAGAAGGTTAAGCAAAAAAATATTTAATTTCTACAATTCTGCTGTTTATGCTATTTTAAAAAAACATTATATGAAGCTGGAAGATCTTATCTAGCATCAATATTTTATAAACAGTCCACTGGCGTTGGTAATGGATGCTACTCTATAATATGATGATGCAACTTGGGTCTCTCTGCCTGGGCAGAGATGCATACCAGGGCAAAGAATACCAGTAATTGAAAAAGAAACAATAAGGTTTAAATTATATAGAACTCTAAACTACTATAAATAAATTTCATATGATAGAGATCAATTACAAGAAATGAAAATATTGAGGGATTTAAAGAAAACCCCAAACATTACAACTGTTCAGGCAGATCAGATAGTACTCTTGGATAAAAGTAATTATTTTGAAAATATATATTTAACTTTAAATGAACTATAAAGGTACTAAAAAATAAAGGTACTAATTAATAGTGGAAATACCTAAAATAGAACCCAGAAAAAAGCAGTTTTTGTTAGCCATCAGAAAATCCTTTAACACTTTAATTTTTTAATTTATCCTATGAGTTAAGCAAGCCTTGAATACCCCCAATGTATCTGGCAATATCACAGCTGTTTGTGAAAATTAAATTACATAAACCAGGATATCCATTTAGACCTATAGTTAAAAGAGAAAATCTCCTACTTACAATTTCGAAAAAATTCTTTTCAATTTATTATGAATAATGAATACTCTGCAAAATCACCTTTACAGGTATTACAGTTAGTACAAAGAAAGAGGTACAACAACACATTCACTTGAAATCATATCACTGTATCCTAACACACTAGTGTTGGATGCAGCAGAACAACTCAAGTCAAAACGGCTGGAGATTGTGAGACCCAGTGCTTCACAATATTTTAGTTTGTCACGATGAACTGGACCTCACCACTAAATCAAATTGCTTTAAAGTAGTCAATCAGATATGGGCCCAGACTGAAAGTGTACCAATAGGTACACTTTCAGTCCCTATCAGGTGTCATGGCTGATGCAGTAATGTTCCAAGTTGAAACCCAAGCTTTAGAGAGGTGCAACTTTAAACCTAATTTGTATATTTGGTTCGTGAATGACATTTTAATTTTCTGGCAATATGCAAAAGAGGAATTTAATATATTATTAGCAAGTTTTAATAATATACTTCCTACAATAAAATTTAATCATGAACAAGAACAAAACAGCAAATTGCCATATCTAAATATTCGAATATGACAGCAAAATGGCTGTACCACAATTGTATACAGAAAGTCAACATATGTGCCGAACATACTACCTGCAAAATCATCCCACCCTTATAATTTAAAGGTAGTGGCCTTTAGCTCACATTTTTATCAAGCAATTAGATACTGCTGAAATTATATATAATATATATTAGTAGAAGCTGGATATGGAAAAAAACAAATAGATAAAGTATTCAGACCGGTTAACCTCAGAGCAAAATTCTCATCCCCCATACAAATAAATTCTCCTTCCTATACAAATATTAATTATACAATAACTATACCTTACATCCAAAATTTGATTCAATCTGTACAGCAAATACTTAAACCTTATAATAAAGTTCCCATTATAAATCACAAATAATATAAAACAATTATTAATAAATGACCAAGATTCAAGTATACCAATGGGAGTGCATGTAAACCATAAAACAAATTATATAGGAAAAACATACAATATGGTGGAAATATGAGTTAAAGAGCATACACAGGATTTGCATAATAATATACCAAATGCAGATGGTATTAGCCATCAACTTTTGAAATACTTTTTAGCAATTGATTTGGCACTTTCATCTTCCACATGATTCTAACTTAACTTTATCGAAAATTTATTAATATTTTACAAGAAGAAATTTGTAACACAGATATTAAATCATTACCTTCATCATGGAATTTAACATTTAAAAACTATAGACTTCAGGAAATACTGCTAGAGGGCTAATACTGTATTATACATTTTCTAAAGCATTCAGTAAGTCACTTGAAGCTGCTAGCACTTTGTCTGGTGAAATATGTTGTAGCTGCTGGTTACTTTTTTATAGGGCATGAAAGTTTTTAAAGTTAATTTAAGTAGTTTTTTAATAGGAGTGTAGAAGGATTATCTGTAGGAATTTAAGTGAGATGCTGGACAAAAACAACTATGAGCCATTTTAACAACTTGAAAGAAGTGAGAAACATGCTACTGAGTGCATCTGACTGTATCTAGAACTTGCAAATTCAACATCTGAAAAGTTAAATAACATGGACTGGTATCCATCGGTAGTTGCAGTACAAACAACAGCAGCACAGGAGCAACAAATGGCCAAAAACAAGAGTGCAAATATCTAAAACTCTTCAGGAAAGCAGAGTGTGTGCTAACAATAATCAAGATGTATTCTGACCATTGATATGTTCGCACAGAGACTGATATCACCTTCTGCATCTCTACTTAGATGGCGAGACATATGTAAGTTGCATCAGTCAAATTATAGGGTAGCGTCCATTACCAACTGCAATAGACTGTTTACAAAGTATTGTCACTAGATAAGGCCTTCCAGCTTCATATAATGTTTTTTAAAATAGCATAAACAGCAAAATTGTTAGAAATTAAATATTTCTATTTTATTAATGCCGTGATTTATAAATTTAAAAGTGTGTTAGACAACATTTTGCTCCTTTTCTCTTTAATTTAGTTACTAATTATATTATATGGAATTCACTATAATGGGAATATTTTAGGCTTAAATGGTCTAGTGATTTAAAAATTTCTGATTTAGTTTATGTGGATGATTTGGCACTATTGGCTAATAATGTTGGATTTGATTGTTGAATAACATGAATTCCTTCATTAAAGCTGTTGGTAAGACTGGTAATAGAGTAGGTATGGGGATAAACAGAGAGAAAACTAAAATGATGAAAATTGGCCAGGTAGGTTGTAATTCAGTTAATCTGAATGGTTGCACCCTTGAACAAGTGTCTCAGTATAATTATCTTGGGAACTATGTAACACATATTGATGATATGTAGCATGAGATAAACAGAAGAATAGGGATTGCTGCTGGGACTTTTAAGAATATATGGATAGTGTGAGAAAATAGGTGTATACACCTATAGTTATGGTAGTGAAATTTGTAAACAATAGGAAACTTGGTGCTTTGATTCTAGATGCTTATGCAGTATTAGGTTAGGTGCTTCAACCTTGTAAGTATTGAGGTTAGGCAAAGAAACTGACAACCTCCTTTGAGTAGCACATTGTGCAGTGAGACTCCATTGGTTTGGCCATGATGCCCATAACTATAACTATAGATTAGCAAATAGGGTTATGAACAGTATGCTCAAGGCCTCAGAAAGAGGGGATAACCTAGGATGCAGTGGGAAGACAATGTCAAACAGGACCTTGTTAGAATTAGTCTACAGTTGCCAGGTGTAGCTCAGGACAGATGCATTTGGAGAACTAAAGTGCCCAATCTGGTTGGACTTTTGTAGCCATGGATGCTTGAGGATGATAATGAGGATGATGAAATCAAAATTCACAGTAAAAAAAGAGCATTGTGTTGTTTTTACCTCTGAGTGGCACTCTTTTTGCACACAATGGGCTAAATGGCCAGGTCACATTGGAGCCCAATTGCAAGGAGACAAATAGAAGCCACCTGCCAAGGCCATTCAGGGGCCTCTTTAAAATGCGCAGGGTGTGGCTCTCCAGCACACAGGGCCATGGCTTAACATTCGATCCAACAGACAGTGGCCTTTCCAAGGCCATTGGTATCCTCTCTGACTGAAGGCAGGGGAGGTTTGTGGAGATAAATCTCAATGCTGGTGCAGGTGGGACTCAACCCGCAGAACTGCAGATTATGAGTCTGGCATGCTATTGACTGACCTTTATCATAAAAGATATTAAAAATTTCAGTCATCCAAGTGATAAACAAAACATTCCCAACTCTAAACTAATAAGGAACTAATTCCGTAGTAATTTCACCTACCCCTGGTAATTCATGTAATTTAAGTTTAGAGATAGCCAAAATAACTTCAGATTATGTTATAGGGCCAACATTAAAGCCAGTAATGCATCTATCATCATTACAAACAATGGGAGTAGAACTAACCATATTGTTTAGAACATCACTTAAATGCTCAGTGCACCTAGTCATGACAGAACCCTCACTTTCTATAACCTTACCATGTTTGTCCTTCAATCCCTGTATACCTGTCTGTTTTCTACCACACAAAATATTAACTATCTGGTACAGCTCTCTGCTGTTGTGCTGTCTAACTGCTTCCTCGGCTTTGTCAGCCAAGCCATCAAGTCAAAGATTCTTATCAGCAGCTGATTGATCCTTTACATGTTTATTAAGCTCTCTGTAATGCTTTCTATTAGGACTAGTAGGGTATTGATTAAGAACATTCCTGCAGTTCTTTCTTTCCGAAATAAGCTCAAGTGCCTTATCACTTAAATAATTCTGCCTCCTCTGCTCCTTTTTCCCTAAAAGAGTACTGTTAGTTTCCAAAAAAGCCTGTTTAAAATGGCCCCATTCTTCCTCAACTTCAGTATTAAGCAAACCATGACTGTCATAATGACTAAGTAACCTATCATGGTAAGCTTTAGCTATAACTGGGTCTTTCAGAGCTTCAGTATTAAAGGTAAATTTTTTAACCCTAGCACAACACTTTTTAAGTTTAAGTTGCAAGACACTTTTAACAAGGTAATGGTCAGATCCAATTTCAGCTCCCCTATATGCCCTGGTATTTCTAACAGAACTAGCCCATTTGCTGTTAATTAATATATAATCAATCATATTCCTATGCAGCCCATCAGGTGAAACCCATGTGTATTTATGTATGTCGCGGTGTTTGTAATATGTGTTAGTTATTCTGAAACCATTGAGTTTACTTACCTGTAGGAGACGTTGCCCATTGCCATTGCAGCTACCAATACCAAAAGGGCCTATCACCCTTTCTCAAAGGTCAGAGTCAGTACCAACTTTGGCATTGAAGTCACCTAGAACAAGGGTAATATCTCCTTTCTTGACACAATTCAAAATATCCCAAAGTTGTCCATAAAACCTATCCTTCTCATCCTCATCGACATAACAGCAGATAACATTCATCTTTAATGCTTGTTTGAAATTTAGCTGTAAGAAATATTTGATTAATGCACTCATATCCTAGAAGAGCATCACTAGCATGTCTGCTGAGAGGCAAACCTACACCTTGGATATGCTTTTTATCTTCCCTCCCTGAAAAGAGAAATTTAAGATTATTTTTAAGAATCTGACCTTTATCTATCCATCTGGTCTCTTGCAAGCTAAGAATATCTAAATTATAATGGCAGAATTCTGTGTGAGGATAAGCTCTGTGCAAAGTCCTCACATTCCAACTACCTATGGGGAGAAAATGGTTAGTAGGATGTTTAAAGAAACTATGTTTATTGTGAGAGGGAATGCTGACAATATCAAGCAGCCCCCTAACCACAGGCATGGGGCAAAGACTCATTCCCCCACTATTAAAGGTTGAAGCCGTCTACACTGGAAGACTTTTCCAATGTCGAATTTAACGATGCCCATAGAAGCAAGAGTTCAGGTGCTTATGATGACCTCTGCTTAGGATTATCTACTAGCTGATAAAACAAATCCTGTGAATCTATTCATTTGGGGCTGTCAACCCATAAACAAACAGAAAACACAGCAGATTTTTCCCTCCACAGAAGCCCACCAGTGCAGCAAATTCAGAATCCATAATCAAGCTGCGAGTCTTATTCCAGTCCTGTTAGTGTATATGGTCAGCACCAAGATCATGTGTTGTTGACCACTCCTCAGCAGGGTAGAAAAAAAAAAGGGAGCCATAGTTGTCCAGATTAGTAGGCTACACTGATAGGGCATCCCTTCCCTTCTATTCCCTTCCACAAGAGAGTATCTCTTTTGAAAGTGTTTATGTACTAGTTGAGAATGGGCTTGCACACAATTTCCTATCATGTCCCATATGTGTTAGACTGATATGTCTGGGCACCTGAATGACCACAGTAATCTGGATGTGATGCAGACATTCCATGGAAATGGTAGCAGTATGCAGTCAAGCATTATCCTGTTGTAAGATGTTTGCCAGCAAACCTAGCAAGAGCAGTAGTTAGGTTGTTTTACCTCTCTGAGTAGTACCTTTGTATTCACAGTTGGCTAAACAGCCAGGTCACAAGGGCTCCAAGAAGGTTGGGGAAGGGGACCCACTAGACAGCTGTTGAGATTAATGAAAGCTGCCCATAAAGGGCATTTGTAGTCTTTATAGTACACAGGGTGTTTGCTCTTGCACATGGGACCACAGCTTAAAGTCCCATTCAATAGGCAACAGACTTTCCAAGTCCATCAGTGTCCACTTTCTCATAGGAGCCACATGTGTTTGGAGAACTGAATTGCCCAATCTGGTTGGACCTCTGTAGCCAATGGAGGGGGAGGAAGGGGGAGGAAAGCAAAATTCACATTCATAGCAGTTAAATCTCAGTGAAAGCACAATCTAGACTCAAAACTAGGAACTTCAGATTATAAGTCTGGGGGGCTAATAATTGAGCCAACCCCCACTCCATAGATAGGTGAAGAAGTTAATGATCAGTTGTATTATTCTTCAAACATCTGTTTTACAGTTGGTGACCCTTGAAAACTTTTAAAATCTATACTGAAGATAATAAGTTCTTACTACTGAGTATTCAAAATGCAATGCATGAGGGAGTAATGAACTGTAATCAGTACTGAAAAGATTTGCATTAGCATGTATAATTATTAACATTTTTCTGCTCTATGCAAGCTACATATCAGAGATAAACAAATAATTAGTACAAGTATGACAGCTAGAGATTATATTTTGTAATTGTGCAATTTTATTGTATGCATATGCAGCACAAATTTCAGCATTGTCTGTATCAATCAATTTCAGATGAAAACCTTGAAAGATGAAAATTACGATTTGGGAGAGTGAAAAATCATAGGAAATGGGAGCAGAGCAGTTCTGCAGTTTACGGTGATCAGGTGCCATTTTTTAATGCAATGCAATAATGCGTTCATCTGATGGAACGCTGACTTCCGGACATCTAGTGGTGATGAAAATTTTAATTTTTCCAGAATTATACCAAGTTTCTTAATATTATTTTGGTAAACAAAACCCCTGCTAAATATACGATTTAAACTAATCACAAAAACATTTCAATATCACATTAGAAAGAATATTTGGCAAAAGTGGAAATATGTGTATTATATGATGAATGTAAAACATAATCACTTAAAAATAGTTTTATTGATTTAATGGCTATTTTACCCTAAATATATTATATATTGTATGTTTAGTAAGATAGTTTTATTGATTTAATGGATATTTAAAAATAAATAAATAAATAAATATCCCCTCAAGCAGCTGCTTGTCACAGAGGTCTGACAGGAGCCTGTCAGTTTATATGCCATAGTAGAAGGTCTGTGAGGATGGCAGGACCTCAGCAGAAAAACAACATGAACATCCATGCCTCTCTCTCTCGAACCCAGGTCCCTTAGATCAGTAGCCAAGCGCGCTAACCACTCGGCCATGGGACGGCAGGCTATTTTACCCTAAATATATTATATATTGTATGTTTAGTAAGATAGTTTTTTTAAGATTATTCAGCACTTAGGCCATAAGTTTGAAAGCTTTGCATATAAAATTAAAAGCAGAAATTTTACCTTTTCTTTCCTTCCTTTCTTTTTATCTTTCTTTGCATGTTTTGGTTTAAGTGGTTTATCTTCACTATCACTTGAACTCTCTGAACTGCTGATGTATTCTTTGCTTTTGAATGATCCTGGGGATTTTGCAGGAGATTTTAGTGGAGACGATTTCTTTTCTTTTTCTTTTTTTTCAGTTTTTTCAGGCTTTTCAGCAGATTGCCTGAATTAAGAAGTTAAAAAAAATATAAATAATAATACATATGAAAAAAGTTTTCACAGTTAATATTAGAGTGAGATGTAAATAGTAGCTAAGCATATATCAGAAGGTGTTGGTGTTGGATTGTTTTACCCCTGAGTGGCACTTTTTTGCACACAAAGGGCTCAGAGACAGTTGGGGGAAGGGAACACACTGGACAGTTGTTAGGAGACAGATGGTAGCCTCTCATCAAGACATCCAGCATGTTCTTCAATGTGCACAAAGTATGGCTTTCCCACACACAGGGCCATGCTTAATGTCCCATCCAAAGGAAGGCAGCCTTTCAAAGTGTCCCCTACTGATCAAGGACAGAGTGGAGAGTTTTGTGGAGATAAATCTCAAAGCTGGCCCAGGTGAAACTCAGACTTGGAAACTGCAGATTATGAGCCTGGCACACTATTGACTGAGCCAACCCCTTTACTAGAAGGTGAACTGTATATCATTCTTATTACATAATGAATAAAATTATAACTGGCCAGGGATAGCACCCAGTCTGACTTTGCCTTCTGATGGCACAAGCCATTAACACCTTTGACAAGAGAAATTCTCTCTTTTAACGGGAAATGAAAGATGGAAGGTATCTTGAGGTTTTTGCCTCTTGATCTAGTCTTCTATGGCTAATTTTTTTTACCCTGAAAGGATTAGTAATTTTACAGGGCATTGGTGTTGATCATTTAAAATCACCTAGACAATCTATTGCCTAGACAGTCTAAATGGTTATAAATGGTCAGCACCAATGCCTTGAAAAGTTGCTGCCATTAATTGTGATTAATGGATCCTGGACTAACTGCAGTGGTAGCCTCTGTTGAGGAAGAGTCTACCACTATTTTACATCCAATATGTGGGTTGCTTATTCTAAATGGAAAGATACAAAGGATGCTTTATATCAGCTGGTGGCTGATAATGATCAGAGGTAATCACAGTTACTGAACCCTTGTGCTCTGAGAGTAATACTGATTCTAAACTGCAATACTGTGTTTCAGACAGGTCAGTTCTTGAAAAGATCTGCTGTAATGACAGTATTCTATGTTCCTACCAGTATCATGGTACAGCACTGAAAGAAATGGTGGGAAACTGGCTATCTCAAAAAATAGTAAAGTGTGTTTCCATTAAACGCTGCTGTGATTGTATCATGCACTAGCTTTCTTTACTAGTGTGCAATGTTAATAAGTTTAGTGTCCTGACTGAAATCAGCCTGTTTTGTACTGAAGTTTCTTGCCTGGCTGAGTTCAGTAACATTTCTAAAATAGTGTGAATGGAATAATGGTAAATGGGAAAATGAAACAGCTGATTGCATTTTTCTCAACTTGTTTATAAAATATATTGTCCTAAAAGGTTTAAATCTTTTTTGCCTAGTACTTTTAAAAGTTTCATCCTTCAGTGTAATGAAATGTCTTTTATTTGCATTATTTGTTTGCTTTTTTTTATATAAAATTTTCTAACGAACACAAAACTGTGAAATTCAATTAGTTCTTTTATGATATCAATCATTAATTTTTTTAAAATTTAGAGTAAATATTATTCTGCTGTTTATATTTTAACTTTATATGTAATATTTAAAAAAATCAATATGTTATTTGTCACAAAAAGATAGAATCATGAAAAATAATGTCACATTTTATTCAATTTTTATGCAAGAATGTATTTTTCAGCATATTTCAAAATCAATTAAAATTTTCTTTACCAGAAGAGAATTATTTGAAATTTCACAAATAATTCTTTCTTTCTAAAGAAAATAACTGGCTCACAGAGAAATCCAAAATTGAAAAAAATATATAAAAACTTCTGGCCTGCTTGAAAATATAATTGAGTAGCTCTGATCTGTGAATTGAAAATATCTCACTTATATGCTGATGATTTAGTGCTATTGAAAAATGATCTTTATAAGATGTACACTTTCTTCAGAGATATTCATGATGTTAGTAATAGGGCAAGTTTGGTGATAATTACAGAGAAAATTGGTCAGGTGAAAGATACTTCAGTTATTAAGAACAATTGTGCACTTAAGAAAGTTCTTGAGTTTAGCTGTCTTGGGAGTTGTGTGACATATTGCAACAAGATATGAGTAAACAAGAGAATTAACATGCTGGAAATTTTAAAACTGACAAAAGAATGAAGAAAAAAGACAAATACCCATATAAAGACTAAACTTAGACTATATAATCATATGGTCTTTTCTGTAGTTTACAGTATTAGCATAATTTGAACTTTTGTAAGCAAGATAACAGAAAGTTTAATGCTTCAGATTCCAGATGCTTATGCAATATCTTAGCTGTTAGGTGATTTGGTTATACAAATAATAATGATGAATCAACCGAATTAAAGAATAACCAACAATTAACAGCATTGTGTGTCAGGAATGATCGTAACAGAATCTTGTATAGGGTTGTTTTACTTCTGAGCAACATTTTTGCAAATAATGATCTAAATGGTCAGGTCACAAGGACCCCAATGACTCAGAAAAAGTTGAGGAAGGAGACCCACTGGACAGCTGCTAGAAGACATATGGAAGCTCCTGTCAAAGCTATCCAGTGTGTTCTTTAACATGCACAGGGTATGGTTCTCATGAACAACTTAATGTATCATCCAGTAAATTGCAGCCTTCCCAAGCCTATTGGTGCCTTACATATGGAGTAACTGTGTTGGCTTGGCCATGTTGTCCAAATGCAGAACTCATAATTAATGCAGTACAGATTAATTATGATCAGTATTTCTGAAAGCTTAATGAAAAGGGGTAGATTTAGAATAAAATGGGTGGATACCATCAAACAGATAATTGAACTTGTAACGCTCCAAATAAGATGCAAAATACTTTAAAGTTGGACCTTTTTCCTGATCCAATTAGTTTTATGCTCTGGATAGCTGATACGGGCGCCAGGCAATAATTAACAAATTGCCAAAAAAAAGTAGACTAAGTTTAAAGTAGGGTTCAAAATGCCAGCGAGCGTTAATGAGTAAATACTTAGAATCAAAATTGATTGTCAAAAAGTCTAAATACCATTAATCTAAATTCGCGTTGCACAAGAGAAAAAAATTGTACAGACTCAAAAGGTTTAAAATAACAAACAGATTTATTTCCAAAATAGTTCAACTCACCAAGACATCAATGAAGAAGATACATCAAACTCAGTGCCTCTGCACTCTATGCCTACTCCCTGAGTGCCTCTGCACTCACTCTCTCTGTGACTCGCAGGTAAACCGGTTTAAAAGACAAGAGCCGGCGTGTCATGTTGCACGTCGGGAAAGACATTAACATAAAATGACGAACGACGCAAGCTATGATGCAAGAGGGGGCATGTCCTTGTGCACGCGTTTAGCGGGTGAAGTCGGAAGATCGGAGTTGCGCATGCGCAACCCCAAACTCTTGGAAATGAGCACTGTGATGCCAAAAAGGAAATAAAAAAATCCCCAAAATGATAAATATAACGTAAATTAAACAAAACTGGTTAAGGTAAAGCAAAAGTGAACGATGGGGCATCACAACCTTATTAGAATTGGTTTACAGTAGCAAATATAATAGCCGTTGATCATGATATACATGTTGGATAGAGAATTGAATTGTACAATAGTCTGATTGGATCGCTGTAGATTATGGCTTTTTTGAGAATTATATATTACATAAAAATAGAATAATGACTAGCAAAAAATTCTAAAAATGTAAAAAAAAACTTAATTACTACAAGAATTAAAAAATACATAAAAACTCATTCATACGTGTTTAAATATTTAAGTACTTACTACACACAAATGCCATTAAAGTAATATCGTTATTCCTTTTTTTAGCTTACCTTCATTTTTTTTATGGCAATATGCACAAATATACTATTTTATAAAATAAAAATATATTTTCTTTAGATTTGAATGAAATGAAATGTCATTTAAGAAGTTAATGAGCATTGTACAATTCTGTAACTCAATAGTGCAAAATAACAAATAAAAACATGAGCAAAATTAAATTACCCTCCACCACTAGCTTTATACTCTGCCATGGCTTTCTCATATTCTTTTTTGGCTTCTGATGCAGCTTCCTCCCATTTCTAAAAAAAAAAACAGGTAAATATAAATATTAATATTTTGACAATGACAATAAAAAAAAAGGCTACATTTTAACATTTTTAAAACACTTTTCTTTATTAGAAAAAAAAAATGGGCTGATTAGACCCAGTTCTGATATTTGATAAGTTTTAAAACACAAACTATTTTATGTTTCATGAATTTGCCTAAAATGACAAAATTAACAGGCCAGAACTTTTATCATAGATAAACCATGAAATTCAATGAAAAACCATTGCCCATTATGGCCTGTACTATAATGTCATATGGGGTAGGGATTGCCTCAGCTGGTAGCATGCCAGTCCCATAGTCTGATGTTCTCAGGTTCAGGTATCAACTATGCCTGAGTGGGAATTGTTCTGCTCTGAGTGAGAAAGGAGGCACTGATGGATTTGAAGCTGCTGTTCATCAGATGGAACATTAAGCCATAGCCTCATGTAAAAAACATTTTATGCACTTTTTTTTTTCATAACTCACTGCTTCAAAAAAGAGAAATCCAAACTTAAAAATGTTCTCTCTCTTATAATGGTAATTTCTGTGCTTCAAAGATGTAAGTCTATATAGGAAAAATTACCAAATCAAATCAGAGAATTGAAGAAATGATAAGAGTATGACAAAAGAGATTGAGAAATAGGAAATGACAATACTTTTGACAATTCTCTTATGTCTCTTTCTAGCTATTCAGTTGCTAAAAAAACTTACTTTAGCATGCACAAAAAGATGTAATAAGTCTGAACTTCCTATTTTGCTTCTATACGCTACAGAGATAATAATTTTGAATGCCTATTTGGATTTCAAAAATATGAGAATCACAATGCAATACTGTTTAATAAAAGTTTTAATAAAAAATTGCAGTTGGAGTTTCACAGTGCAGTAATTAAAATTAAATTAATATCTTTAATACTCTATGACACTGTTAAATATTTTAAAACCTTTCAACAAAAATTCTATGCCACCTAGTATCAAAAGTAATGAATGAGATGCTTTGATCTAAGATAAAGGTTATTACTGACTGAGTGGATACAGGTATTATTCTTACACACATGGTTCAGAGTTTAAAATACTGTCAATGGTGGCAATATCTTTAGTTTGGTCAGAGGAGAAACCAATATATGGAAAAATTATCAACACTGTAATGAACCTGAAAAATTTAGGTTTCAATTCTAGTGCACTAACTACTAGGTCATCTGCACATATGTAAAATGTGGGAGAATAAATTAACCAGCAAACAAAATATAAACTTTGCAATAGCTTAACACATTCTTTTAAATAATAAAATTTAGATTATTTGAAAATAAAAATGCAAGATATTTAATACTCTTGTGAATAGATGTTTCACATTTTAATATGCTCAAATATAGACTTTCCAGAGGAACTAAAACAAACCATTCAACTAAACTCATATTCCTTATCTAAAGAGTAAGATTAACTTTGGAAATTTGATAACTTGATTTCAAATAACAAATATATCACATAATCACAAGATTAATCAACTAAGATAATTATGCAACTTTTCCCTGATTATCTGAGGGGAAGAGAGAGAGAGAGCTGAAAATAATTTTGATTCACAACCAGATTGCAAAGATTAATCACAATAACTTTCACTTGCTGAAACTGGGTATATGCATAAGCATTTCTGATTTCTGATGTTACTTTCAAAGTAAAAGAAAACTGTTTCAAAGAGAAGAGAAAATCAGAAATGAATAACTAAATTTTAATCTTACAGTTTTATCTGTGACTTCTTTCCACATTTCTCCTGCTTTCTTTGTCAATTCTGTTATTGAAATCCCTGGGTTTTCTCTTTTAATTTGTTCCCTAACATCTGCTAAATACAGAAAGTAAGCAGATGCTGGACGTTTAGGCCTGTTTTCATCTCTTTCCTTCTTTTTTCGTTTTTTCCTCATGCCTGGTTCTTTCTAAATAAAATTGTTAAGATAAACCAAATTATATTACTGTGCAGCATACATAATATACAAGTATAATGAATAAAAAAGTTATTATAATAGATTTTTAATAAAAATTAACTGATTAGAAATCAATAAGTAAGAATAATCAGTGATTGCTAACAGTAGAATAGAATAAGAAATAATCAGTGATTACATAACAGCAAGGCCAAGTTACATACTCATTGTTCAAGCAGACTTACACTGAGATGCCAGTTTATTAGGTACACCACTCATTACATAAATGGTTCATTCCAACACGTAATGTGTCACATAACCATGGTGTGCTGTATAAATCAGGCAGACCAGCTCTTTGAGTATCAGTCAGAGTTGAAATGAACATCAGAATGGGCAAAATGAGTGTCTTTGAACATGGCATGATAGTTGGTGCTAGGCATGCTGGTTCTAGCATCTCTTAAATGGCCATCCTCCTGGGCTATTCACCTACAACTGTTTCAAGGGTTTACTGAGAATGGTGCGAAAAGCAAAAAATTACCAGTGATCCTGTGGACAAAAATAGCTTGTGTATCAGAGGGGTTAAAAAGACCAGTGAGAATCACAGAAGTAAACAGTCAGGTCACAACCAGCAAATTACAGCAGAATAAAACATTGCTGTGCAGGTTATCTCTGAACGCATCACATATCAGACCTTGTGGCAAATGGGCTACAACAGCCGCTGATCATGTCGAGTGCCAATGTTGTCAGTGAAGAACACGAAAATGTGTCTCCAGTGGGCATAGGAGCACTGACACTGGAACATTAAAGGCTGGAAAAAAGTTGCCTGGTTGGACGAATCAAGATTCATTTTGAATCAAGCTGATGAAAGGATCAGAATTTGGCACAAGCAACATGAGGCCATGGAGCCATCTTGTCTGGTGCCAATAGTACATGCTGGTGGTGGCTGTGTGATGGTATGTGGAATGTTTTCCTGGCACACATTAAGCCCTCTGATACCCATTGAAGGACATCTGAACATCATGGTGCATTTTGAACATCATTGCAAACCAAGTTCATCCCTTCATAGTTAGTTTATCCTCCCTTGGATGGACACCTTCAGCATAATAATGTGCAAGTTAACAAGGCACATATCATCATGAATGGTTCCTGGAACATGCTGACTAGTTTTTCTTGCTTCACTGGCCTGCACAGTCCCCAGATCTGAACTCTATCGAGCATCTTTGTGATGAAGTGGTAAGGGCTGTTTGCAGCGAGACTGTGCTGTTATCCAATTTGCAGCAACTGTGCGATACACTAATTTCTGCATGGTACAACATTCCTGCACAATGCATCCAGAATCTTGTAAAGTTTCACGCCTGATGAACTTGGGTGGTTCTAAAGGCCAAAGGAGGTGCAACACACTGCTAGGTAGGTATACCTAATAAACTGGCATCCCAGTGTATACAGCCTGCTTGATATGGTTGTACCAATTTTTCATCAATGAGCATTTTCTACATAATTTAAATATTATCAAATAAAATGCATTCTGAACTTGCCATTAGCAACTTGTTTGTCAATTGATTTGAATTTTTTCATATGAGCAGAGAAAATATTCAAGTTGTTTCTCCATTTTTTTTTCTTCAAACAATAATAGAGTTACACATAGACTATCTTCTTACTATTGACAATCTTAGAGTTACACATAGACTTTTAAACATCTATAAATCATTAATTGTTTTTGTGGAAAAAATTTTGCTGACATATGGGACTCGAACTTGCATCTCTCCAGAAATATGCCAGAGTATTTTGACCATTGAACTAATGCCAGCTCTGTCTTTTTCCCACTATGATACTGAAGGGCTAGGAAAGGCCGCCGTCCGTCGGATGGGACGTTAAGCCATGACCTCGTGTGCGGGAGAGCCATACCCTGTGCACGTTAAAGAACACGCTGGATAGCCTTGATGGGAGGCTACCATCTGTCTCCCAACAGCTGTTCCAGTGGGTCCCCTCCCCCAACCTTCTCTGAGCCTTCAGGGTCCATGTGACCTGGCCATTTAGCCCATGGTGTGCAAAAAAGTGCCGCTCAGAGGTGAAACAACCCAACCCAAAATGCAAAATGACAACTACAATGTAACAGAAGGCCAAATGTGATATATGCAATACTGAACAGTGCTATTCATGTACTGCTAAATTTGTCATTGGGCAACTACTACTAGTGATTAAGAGCTTCTCTAATAACAACTCTAGCATTTAGTGTGGTTTCAATTAATTATATGAACAAAGGATGTGTGAAAGTCACAGAAACAATCCAATCCCACTGTGACTTTCACTCTACCTGTGATTTTTGGCATTTCTATGATCTCGGGTGGCAATTACTTATTTTTAGTGTGCTGAGTTCACATTTTTTCCACAAACTTTTTATTGATTTATAGACATTTAAAAGTCAACAGATTTGGTTGGTTGGTTGCTTGGGGTTTTTTGGCGCAAGAGCAACAGGGCTATATTGCGCCAAACAAAAAGATATAAAGTGATAAAAGTCATTTAACCCACAACCAAAGTTAAAAACACACACAAACATAACCATCACAAGAAAGATAAGTAAAAATGGCAAAAAGTAAAAACAAGTGTAAAAAACGACAATTAAAAGGGGTGTATAGGACCCAGTAAAAAACAGAATCAAGTGTAAAATCAAGTTAACAAAGTAAAAAAGGTTCATAAATGCGTAAAATACCCAGTAAAACATAAAAAACCAAAGACAGGGGTTAAAAGAGAGTCATCAGATAAAAGCTGTCCGAGTGTAAGTGGCTCGGATGTAAAATCGTGAAAGTTAAAATAGAGTCGACATTCAAAGTTAAAAGCGGGACATGAAAGTAAAATATGTTTGATCGTTAAAATGGTGTCACAAAACTCGCACTTAGGTTCAGCGTCCGCCTTGAGAAGAAATGAATGAGTTATAAACGAATGACCTAAGCGGAGCCGAGCAAGTACAACTTCCTCCTTGCGATTCCTGCGAAAAACAAGACTGCCACGGTTTGACAATGGACTTGATCTCGAAGAGCTTGTTAGCAACCTGATCAGACCAAGATCTCTGCCACTGTGCCCGGAGCTCGATGGTGAAAAGTCAACAGATAACTCTGAGATTGTCAATTAATGTTTAAATCCTTAATAATGCTAAATAGTGTGATGTGACTTCATTATTTATTTCCATCTTACTCAGAGCACTAAAAGGAAATAGTTGCCACCCAATATCCAAAAATTAATGGCGCCAAATGTAGAGGCCGAAAATCAAGTGAAGAGTAAGTCATACTTAGCGGAAAAAAGACAGAGCTGGCATTAGTTCAACAGCTACAATAATCTGGCATGTTTCTGGAGATATGTGGGTTTGAGTCCCACATGTTGACAAAATTTTTTCCACAAAAACATTTTCATTTTCTTATTGTTTCTGCATCTTTTCAGTTTTAAACTTTTATTTATCTTCTATACTGTTTTATATATTAGATTACAGGTTTATAAAATGATATTCCTTCAACCCAGAAAACACAGCAGCTGCAACTTAAATCAGAAATAGATGTAAAATAAAATGAAGCCTCTGAGTAACAAACAAACCATTTGAAGTGGCATCTGTGTACAGAAGCTGGTATTCGTAAAAACAGTTACATGCACATGGATCAAGTATGATTTTATTTTTAACCCTTCCTAGTTGCTATTTATTCACTCTAATCAGGCAAAAAAAAAAGTAACTTAACTTTAGAATTATTTGCCAAATAACTAATAAAATGAATTATGGCATGTTATATGCCAAATTAATCAGCATTTAAGTCTGGATTTTCTGAAAAAATATTTAACAAAAAAGATGACTAATTTTATTTTAATAGGACTTTTTTTTTTAGAATCATGTAGAAAAAAAAATGCATCTGGCAACACAAATAAAAATTTATTTAAAAAACACTAATGGTAGCTAGGCATAAACTGGAAGGAGAGCTGTGTACCAATCCCCAGTGATGATGCACAGAACCAGCCAGGCATAACACCTAATGTCCGACCCCGTCTTCTCATGGTGCAGGCGGTTAGTACCTTTCAAAAGAGATATTCTCTTTTGGAAGGAAAGGAAGGGGAGGGCTGCCAGTTCAGTATGGCCTACTGATCTGGTCATCTATGGCCACTTTTTTCTTTTTCTTCAACCCTGCTGAGGAGTGGTCAACTTCCACAGGGTCCTGGTGCTGACCATTTATACCGACTGGATTTGTTTATGGATTTGAGCTTGATTACGGATCCTGAATTTGCTGCACGGGTGGGCCTCTGTTGAGGGAGAATCTGCCGCTGTGTTTTCTGTTTGCTTTTTGGGTTGCCAGCCCTAAGTGAACGGAGGCATGGGACACCTTATATCAGCTGGTGGATAATCCTAATCAGAGGCCATCACAGGTACCTGAACCACACTTAGATAGTTGGACATTGTCAAGCCTAAATTAGAGTAATGTGTCTCAGGCAGGCCATATGGCTCTTGGAAAAATCCACTTGAAAAGGTAGTGCCCGAAGTTCCTACCAGCATTGGTGACTTCAGCCTTTAGTGGAGGGGGAACAGGTCTTTGCCCCATGCCTGCGATCAGGGGGCTGTTTGATATTGTTGGCCCTACCAATCTCAATAAACCTAGTTTCTTTAAAAATCCCACTAATCATTTTCTCTCTGCAGGAACATGGAACGTGAGGACATTACATAGAGATTATTCTCTTGATGTCCTCATGAAGGAATTCCAGCACTATAACCTAGATATTCTAGGCTTGCAAAAGACCAGATGGACAGGTAAATGTGAGATACTTAAAAATAACTTTAAATTTCTCTTTACAGGGAGGGAAGATGGAAAGTATCACCAAGGCGTGGGACTGCCTCTCAGCAGACATGCTAGTGATGCTCTTCTAGGATATGAGTGCATTAATGAAAGGTTTCTTACAGCAAAATTTCAAACAAGCATTAAAGACTTGAATGTTATCTGCTGTTATGTCCGAGGATGAGGATGAGGATGAGAAGGATAGGTTTTACGGACAACTTCAGGATATTTTGAATTCTGTCAAGAAAGAAGATATTATCCTTGTTCTAGGTGACTTCAATGCCAAAGTTGGTACTGACTCTGATCTTTGGGGAGGGGTGATAGGCCCTTTTGGTATTGGTAGCTGCAATGGGCAACATCTCCTACAGGTAAGTAAACTCAATGGTTTCAAAATAACTAACACTTATTACAAACACTGCGACATACATAAGTACACATGGGTTTCACCTGATGGGCTGCATAAGAATATGATTGATTATATATTAGTTAACAGCAAATGGGCTAGTTCTGTTAGGAATACCAGGACATATAGGGGAGCTGAAATTGGATCTGACCATTACCTTGTCAAAAGTATCTTGCAACTTAAACTTAAAAAGTGTTGTGCTCAGGTTAAAAAATTTACCTTTAATACTGAAGTTCTGAAAGACCCAGTTATGCTGATCCAGCTGACAAAAAATGCTTATCCAGCTGACAAAGCTGAGGAAGCAGCTAGGCAGCACAACAGCAGATAGCTGTACCAGATAGTTAATGTTTTATGTGGTAGAAAATGGACAGGCATACAGCGATTGAAGGATAAACAAGGTAAAGTTATAGAAGGTGAGGATTCTATCATGGCTAGGTGGGCTGAGAATTTCAGTGATGTTTTAAACAATGTGGCTAGTTCTACACCCATTGTTTATAATGATGATACATGCATTACTGGCTTTAATGTTGGTCCTATAACACAATCTGAAGTTATTTTGGCTGTTTCTAAACTTAAACTACATAAATCCCCAGGGGTAGATGAATTTACTACAGAAATGCTTAGACCTGGGAATGTTTCAGTTACCACTTGGATGACTGAAATTCTGAATATCTTTTATGATAAAGGGATGGTTCCTAAGGATTTTACCATAGTTATTGTTATTCCTATTTTTAAAAAAGTGATCGCAGTTCTTGTGATAACTGTAGGGGTATCAGCCTACTCTCTGTTCCAGGTAAAGTTCTTTCCATGATTATGCTTAATAGAATTAAGAATCTGGTTCACATGCAATTGCGTGATGAGCAATGTGGATTCAGAAGTGGTAGGGGATGGGTGGATCAGATTTTTTCACTTAGGCAGATTCTTGAGAAATGTTTAGAGTTTCAGAAACCTTTGGTTGCTAGCTTTGTTGATTTCAAAAAGGCTTTCGACTCTGTTGATCGTCATAATTTGTGGTTGATTTTGAGATCATATTGTATACCAGACAAGTTAGTTAACATAATGAAAGCTCTCTATAATAACACTGAGTCGTGTGTGAGAGTTGGTAAGGCTTGTAGCAACTGGATTAGCATTACTTCTGGTGTTCGACAAGGGTGCATTTTGCCTCCTTTTCTCTTTAGTTTTGTTATTGATTATGTTATGCGGAATTCACTTCAAGGGAAAGATTTTGGCCTTAAATGGGCTGGAGATACGAAAATTTCTGATTTAGATTATGCTGATGATTTAGCCGTTTTGGCAAATGATGTTGATGAGATGAACTTTTTCATTCGAGCTGTTGATGAAACTGGTAGTAGAGTAGGTTTGGTGATAAACAGAGAGAAAACTAAAGTAATGAAAATTGATCAGGCAGGCTGTGATTCAGTTAATCTGAATGGTTGCAGTCTTGAGCAGGTGTCACAGTTTAATTACCTTGGGAGCTATGTAACAGATACTGGTGATGTGTGGCATGAGATTAACAGACAAATAGGGATTGCTGCCGGGACTTTTAAGAATCTATGGAGAGTTTGGAGAAATAGGTGTATACACCTAAAGACTAAAATTCGACTGTATAATAGTTTGGTTCTTTCTAGGGTTAGTTATGGTAGTGAAACTTGGACACTTTGCAAACAAGATAACAGGAAACTAGATGCGCTTGATTCTAGATGTTTGCGCAGTATCTTTGGCATTAGGTGATTCAACTTTGTAAGTTGGGTTGTTTTACCTCTGAGTGGCACTTTTTTGCACACCATGGGCTAAATGGCCAGGTCACATGGACCCCGAAGGCTCAGAGAAGGTTGGGGGAGGGGACCCACTGGAATAGCTGTTGGGAGACAGATGGTAGCCTCCCGTCAAGGCCATCCAGCGTGTTCTTTAACGTGCACAGGGTATGGCTCTCCCGCACACGGGGCCACGGCTTAACGTCCCATCCGACGGATGGCAGCCTTTCCAAGCCCATCGGTGTCCCCTACTGACCATGGGCAAGGCGGAGAATTTTGCGGAGATAAATCTCAACGCTGACCCAGCTGGGACTCGAACCTGGGAACTACAGATTACGAGCTTGGCACGCTACCGACTGAGCCACCCCGCCCCCTTCAACTTTGTAAGTAATGATGAGATTAGGCAAAGGAGTCAGAAACTTCCTTTGAGTGGCATATTTTGTAAGAGAGAGACTCCGCTGGTTTCTCCTTGTTGCCCGTAAGGACAATTATAGATTGGCGAATAGGTTTATGAACAGTGGCCTAAAGGGCTGAGAAAGAAGGGGAGACCTAGGATGCGGTGGGCAGATAATGTCAGACAGGACCTTGTTAAAATTGGTATGCAGTGGCCAGATGCAGCAGATGTAGCCATGGTCTGGTTGGATCTCTGTAGCCCATGACTGCTTGAGGATGATGATGATGATGAATAGAAAGAAATTATTATAATGCCCATGAATAGAAAGGCTTTTATTTCTGAAAAAAAAAAAAAAAAAAAAAAAAAAAAAATTCTTGTTTAAAGGAAATATTTTTTCCATTTTGTAATTTTTTTTTCTCCATACTATGCTTTGAGAAAAGTCCAGGCTTGTTGCAAAATCGAATAAACAAGTCAAATTCAGAATATTTTTAATAAATAATTAATCAATAGAAATAGGTCATGTTATATACCAAATTAAAGAGAATTTAAATCTGAATTTTATTGAAGTAAAAAATAAGAACAATATAGTAACATACTAATTTTAATAACACTTTTTACAGTGGTATACTAAAAAAATAGGTACATATTTCATAATTACTTCAAAAATCTTCCATTTTTAAAAATAGTTTTTTGTTAATTTTTAGGGGATTTTCGAAAATTTAAGGAAAAATATGTTGATAATAGTTTAGATCAAACTTGTGAGCTGAAATTAAGTGATTGCTTTAATAAGAGAAATGTTAACAAACAAATAAGTAATACCATATAGCGCTTTTAAAATATGGCAATCAGGTGGCTTTATCAAATTATTTATATTGTAGTTTAATAAAAACACGCATCAAATGAAGAAACAAAATATTATTTTTCAAGCTTGAGTTACATATTTTTGAAAGATATATGTAAGAAAATTTTCAAACATTAATAAAAAAAAAATTGAAGTTTCATGTGTTGTACAAAAAAAGTCTATTGACGTTCTTGACCTGGGAAGGGTAAATGGCATTTTCAATGTTTTGGCATCTTGAACTCAATAGCAAATCATTTTTTTTTTAGAACAGTTTTGAACTACAGTTTTAAAAGAAAATGTTCAGAAAATTTACCTGAAGTGCAAAGCAATTGGACTTGATTCTCAAACACACAAATTAAGGATGACAGCGTGGTGACTCAGAAGCCATTCATGGGCACTGAGAAATGAGAACAGGAGGCAAACAGACCATATTAAACAGTAGTTGGGTTGTTTTACCTCTGAGTGGTGTCTTTTTGCAGATAATAACTTAAATGAACAAATCATAAGGACCACAAGGGCTCAAAGATGGTTGGAGAAGGGGATCCACTGGACAGTTGTTAGGAAAAAGAAGGGAACCTCCCATCAAGGCCATCATGTTCTTTAACATGTACACATATAACATGGTATGACCTTCCTGCACATGGGGCCATGGCCTAACATCCCATCTATGGATGGTGGCTTTTCAAAGCCCACTGATATCCCATTTCTCACTAAGTCAGGGTGGTGAGGAGGGGGGTTCGCAGTAATAAATATCAACACTGATAACAGTTGGGACTCAAACCATGGAACTGTAGATAATGAGCCTTGCATGCTACTAACTGAACTGCCTCTTGTCCCTCACCATGGCATATGGAGTCTGCTTTTAACATTTCAAAAACACTCATATTTTTTTAATGAAAATAAAAAAAAAAAGTAGGAAATTTTTTAACTGTAAAAAATGCACTAATTGTGTAGAAAGGGCCAATTTTGTCTCAGTGTATCTAGCTGATCCTTATATTAGTTTATTATGAAGAAATTAAATATCACAAGTAAGCACGTAAAATTGCTAGGAACTTTAAATCTTGTTCTAAAGGCATTTCTCATGGTATAGGTGCTTGAACTGCATCCTTTACTGTTTTATATGTTTTATTCTATATTATACTAATAATTTCTGGAAATTATTACAGATAGTTAAAGTAAGGAAAGGAGAAATTACAATGAATATTATTATTTTTTTTTATGTTTCTACGATTGATAAGATTGACCAAATTTGTGCCCTAAAGAAATTTTTGATTGTAAATTTAATAAAAAAATTTTGGTTGAATATTAATGTAATCACACATTGAAGAGCCAAAACATTATGACCAGCACGTCTTTATGCAAATCAAAGCAACTTCAGGTAAACGACAAGTGTGAAGGTCATAAAATGGTATAAATAACACCTCTGTTAATCAATGTTATTCTTGATTTTCAGATGGTAAAGGTGGCGGACCTAAGTGAGTTTGACAAAGACAAATTTTAATGGCCAGATGACTGGGTCAGAGCATTTCTGAGATGGCAGGCTTGTGGGGTGCTCATGGTCAGCCATGGTTAGTACCTTCAAAAAGGTGGTCCAAAGAGGGAAAAAACACGAACTGCCGGCAAGGTGTGGGCCAACCACAGCTCAATGATGCTAGAGATGAGCAAAGGTTATCCTGTATGGTAGGAGCCAACAGAAGGGATATTGTAGTGCAACTTACCTGTAATTTGAATGCTGGTGATGGGAGTAATGTGTCACAACACACAGTACATCGAACCTTGCTGAAAATGGGGCTGCATAGCCGCAGGCTACTCCGAGTGCCCATGCTAACCTCAGTTCACCGTCAAAAGCATACAATGGACATATGAGCATCGAAACTGGACCTTGAATGATTGGAAGAAGGTTGTCTGGTCCGATGAATCTCATTTCCTGTTGCACCAGGTGGATGGTGGGATACATGCGTCTCATTTACCTGGGGAAGTGTTAGCACCAGGATGCAATGTGATATGAAAACAAGCCAGTGGAGGAAGTGTAATGTTTTGCGCAATGTTCTGCTGGGAAACCCTGGGTCCAGTCATTCATGTGCAGGAAACTATGATGTCTACCACCTACTTAAACATCATTGCAGACCACATACATCTTTTCACAGCAAAGGTATTCCCCTCTAGTAGTGCCTTCTTTCAACAGGATAATGCACCATGCCACACTGCCCTGATTGTTTGAGACTGATTCACGGAACATGAAGAAGACTTTCAGGTGTTGCTCTGGCCTCCAAATTCCCCAGACATCAATCCAATCAAGCATCTGTGGTTTGTATTGTACAGCATATCCAATCTGCACCAGCTCAACCACGTAACTTATAAAGAGTTAAAGGATCTGCTGGTAATGTGCTGGTACCACATACCACAAGACACCTTTAGAAATCTTGTAGCATCCATGCCTCATCGGGTAAGAGCTGTTTTGGTAGCATGTGGTCGACCAACATCATATTAGGCAGGTGGTCATAATGTTTTGGCTCTTTGGTGTATATATAAAGACTAAAATTTACGTATATATATATATACCCAACCTTTGTGCAATGTTTGACACTTACACCTTTATCTTTTCTAGATAATGAGGGGGGGAAAAGAAACATTTCCATTACTGGTAAACATTAACTTTAGTGGACCACATATTGCACAGCAGTAGACAATGTGCTTTATTATAGCTCATTAAAAGAAGTGATCCTGAAACCAAGCAATCCTAATTGCCATTAAAGTTTGGTTATGTTGTTTTACTTCTAAACAGGGCTTTTGTGCTACAATGGGCAAAATAGGAAGGTCACAAGGGACAAAAGAATGTTGGGGAAAGGGATTCATTAGATAGAATTTAGGAGACAGATGGAAGCCTCCTGTCAAGGCCATCCAGCACATTGGGACATGGCTTAGCATCCCATCCAAAAGGCAGTGGCCAATCAGTTCAGTATCCTACAACTACAATGATACTGTCAATGCAATAATAGCTATAGAAATTTGCATACTTTGGTCTGCACACAAAACATAAATAGCAGCAATTTTTAGTATTATTTTTGAAGTAAAAAAAAATATCAGTATAAATATATGTAAAGCAGAAAATTTATTCCTTTTTTTAAAAATTGTACCCATGGATTAAGAAAGGTTAAAATCAACTATGTTTTGCCCAACTGATATCCATAACTTTAAAATAAATATAAATTAAACGAAAGAAGAAGATAATCTGGATAGCAAAATAACATGTACTTGAAATTTTTTTTGCCTCACTGATTTTATCTTAATTTTAATTAATTATCCCACTTTTGCTGTGCAACAGTGGCTCTTTGCATATCAATTAATGCCTTATATCGTAAAAATGGAACATAGGTGGAGAAAAGTTTTTTGTGTATCATATGATATCAATCTGTAATCTCATTGGGCAGATAAAGTTTGAAAGCTATTTAAACTAGTGGTTCTCAATATTATTCACCTAAGAGCCTGGCAAATTACTCAAGAAATATGCCAAAAAACGAGGGTCTATGGGAACCTATGTTACGCAGTAAATGATAGATATGTCAATGGATTCACAATAAAATGTTGAGATTATGAAATGAGTCAGTGGACAGCTTGAAATAGTCTGGGAAGTGAAAGAGTAGCCCAAGTGCATTTATAACTGCTCTGCTGGATCAATTGCCTCATATCAAATAAGAAAATTAGATAGGTAATAACTATAATTTACATTTTAAACAACAAAAGAGAAACTTTTGTCTTAAAATTTATATTTTTTTTATTGTACACTGAGGGGTTTTTTTCATATGCCAACAAACACCAACAGTGAATCAAAAATACAAAAATGAGGGAAAGAAATGATTCATTATCTAGACACCAATAAAAAGCTCATTAACCCTTTCAGGGTTTTCATCGATTATACACCTTGACAGGATTTGAAACGATAGGCCAGAAATGGTTATATCTGTTTTTAGGACAACACATAAAACTTCAATTATTTTAAAAACAGAAACTGCTGTTTAAGAATTTTTTTTACATATATCTTATAAAAATCATAATTCAAGCTTGAAATATAATACTTTTTTTCATTTAATGAATATTTTATTATGATAATAAACAATTTATTAAAGTGATTTTTAGATGCAATATACAGCAATATATCTTAAAATCTGCATGAAATGGGCAAAAGTATTATTTCAGAAGTTTGTGTTATCTACTTATATGATAGGTAAATAAAAAAATTTCATTTCATTTGTTGTGCTAACTGATTCATAGCTCATTGCTCATCAATGCTATGCTTCCGATCTGCAGAAATTTCATACGCCCGGACCTGGAAGATTTAATGAATGTTTTCCCCCTGAACAAACTTATATTAATAATTAAATATCACTGTGAAAATACATAAAATATTCATAATTTAAATATGAGATTGAATGAATTTGGAAAATTTAAGATTATACCAATAGAAAAAAATATGGCAAGAAATGAAAAGGTCTGAAATCACGCATATGTTCAATCAAATCCCGAAAAAGTATATTGGTTTGAAAAGGTTCTCTACTTTAAAAATCAAATTGAAATCCTTGTTGTTTTATTCTGATCTGCAACTTCAAAATATTATATATATATGTAATTTATATATATATATTAAATATTATAATATATATTATTAATATTTTAAATAGCAAATTATATTATCACAAAATACCTAAATAATAAACTATGCTTATCATTCAAATGTTACATGTAAAGCTATATTCATGTTCTTGCTATGATACACTTCATGATATACTGATTTTCATCTTTGGTACTTAGCATCTACCGCATTTTCTAATTGCATCTTCTGTAGATAAACTATTAATTTTGTGGATTTATTATCTCTCACCAAAACTGTAAGTTTAATTATTATTATTTTTTTTATATTCACAGGTAAAGATCTGATGTTGATTCAATTAAAAATCAAAGAAAACACTCCTAAATATCAAACTCAAAGTTAGAGGTAAAACTGTCTTGAACTGAGTGGTATATGAATTAATGACATCCTGATACCATATCAGGCACTCTGACCACTAAGTTACCAGCCATCAATCAAGATAATTTTCCCTCTTTGTGTTTGCTGTTCAAGAGTGCTTTCAATGACTTTCAATCCTTTCTGTATCATGCAACAATTTATTATTTTATTTTCTCATTTTAAATTCTATTCTGTCAAGTATTTTTGCCTTTCATATTAAATATTCCTTAAAATATTAAGTCACTCAATACATAAAATTCAGTCATAAAACACATTTATTTGATAATGCTTGTGAAAACTAATTTAAAATTTATTAATTAAAAAGCATCATAACCTGTGATATTTCCTTTTACATTGCTAGAAAATAAGCTCTGAAAACAACATATTAATTTCTGAATATATTTCAGTAATTAAATTTAATTATTGTGAGATTATTTAAAATAGCAAATCATACAGAAAGAACTTACCACAGTCTTGGCACTTTTTGACTTCTTTGGCTCTTTCACTTTTTTTTCTTTAATTACTGTATCATCATCTCCAGAATCTCCAGATCCCTTGCCTTCCCCTTCTTCATCACTATCAGAACTTGTTGGTGGATTACTGTCATATCTGTTTCATTAAATAAAACACTTTTAGCTTATTTCAGAGGGCAAAAATAATAAAAAAATATGCAATTTAAAGACTAAATTGGTAATATTCTGGACACTTTTTAATATATCATTTTGTAATAACTTCTTTGTGGAGTAGAATATTCAGGATCTAGTAAACCCAGGTACAATAAGTAATATGTCCCCATTCCAGCTTCTAACACATTAACAACAGTACAAATAATGGCAGTGATCTTTTGAAATAACATGTACTTGAGAAATCTTACTTACACTTTTAAATGGAATATTAGTGAAAAAAAATGTAATTCATATACTTATATAAATCTTGTGTACTATGTTTGTAACTATACAGAAAAAAAAGTGTCACTTAGAAGTAAAACAACCCAGCCAATTTTGCTTCTTGATTAACAAGCTATACAATTATTGCAATGCATTTCCTCTTGTTGAACACTTTAATCTAGCATGTTCTTAAGTTTGTCATAATTGATGTGAAAAGTATTTGAACATAATTATCACTCATTAATTGCACATTATGGCATCATAATTTATATTAATCTGTCAATCATTGGGGTGAAGGCTGGCTCAGTCAGTAACATACTAGGATAATCAGCAAATCCCAGGTTTAAATCCTGATTGCATCTGAGTTGAGACCATTTTGACCATCTGAGTTGAGACTATTTTTTGCCCTCAGTGAGAAAGGGGACACTGATGGACTTGAAAATACTGCTCTCCATCAGATGGGATGTTAAGCCATGGGTCTAAGTGCAAGAGAGTCATACCCTCTACAAATTAAAGAACATGCTGATGGTTTTAATGCCCCTGTCTCTTAACAACTATTCAATGGGTACCCTTTCCCCAATACAGATGCAACCACTTCAGGTTTCACCTGTGAGTCTGAGTTTATACCATTTCCAGGCTCTGTCATGAATTTTCAGGTTCTTATACAGAGTTACCTACCACCCCTCCAATTTTTACCCAAAGTGTTGGGTTTTGGAAAATCATTTCCAATTTTCTGGTGGAATTACTGATTCTCCTGTCAGTTATGCTGTATTACACAGTTATGTTAATTACATCCTTACACCCCCCTCCACTAGTCTTCCATTTAAAAGTGTAAGTAGGATTTCTGAAGTACATAGCAATTAAAAAGAAACCAATGAAACTTATAAATAAAATCTTCCCAATGAACACATGTAATACAGTTGAATCCGGTTATTATGATCACTTTGGGACTTGCACTTTTTGGTAACAATAACTTGCTGATAACATTAAACAGAGGATAAAAAATGTTTCATTATTGAACTCAATTTATTACAAACAATTTTGACATTTATACAATTTATATTTATCACAAACAGTACACTTAATACAACATTACATTTACACATTTAAATACACTACATTTCTTATAAACAACTTTTTTTGGAAACAACATAAAATTTATTTGTAAAACTTATCAAGTGTTGTCTGTCATTTATTTGTGTCTATTAGTTCCTGAATATAATTCTCATACTCATAATGCTTTTGGAAGTTTGTTGCTCTATATTGCACACCACAACAAAGAATTCATAGAGCTTCTTGCATCTGGGCATTAGTTGGAGGAGCTTCTAAAATTTCTTCTTCTATAAATGGGTTAGGTCCATTTTCTCCTGATAATTTGGAGTTATCATCGGCAACAGCTTGACATATTTCTGATACAGTCATTGTAGCCACCCTTCAATATTGCTATCAACATCCAACCAATTTTCAAATTCTTCTTTAGATATACTGCCTGGGATTTGATCGAAATTTTCGGCTGTAAGATGATCAGATTCTTCAAAAGCAGGAGTTTCAGCATTTATTGTAGAAAATCCACCTTATAGGAAGCAGTTTTCGATAGTTTCCTTTGAGACTTGCTTCCAAGACATTGCTAGCAAATGCAATGCATCAAGAAGGGAAATCTTTTTTGCAACTGCACTTGCATCAGATTGATCTTGAATTTCATCAAGTTCAGCGATAATTTGTGCATGAATTTGCCTGTGGTAATAAGTTTTAAAAGCTCATATGATGCCTTGGCCACATGGCTGAAATGATGTAGTGTTCAAAGGTAAGATCACTTTGATGTTCTTTAATGACAAAATGTTTTTGTGTGCCATGCAGTTGTCTACTAACAAGACGATTTTTCGTTTTAATTCAAGATCCCATTTAATTAACCAATTGTTTAAAATGGCATTTGTCATCCAAGCATTTGCACTAGAAAAGTAATCAACAGGAAAACTTTTTGACACCTTTGAAACACCAAGGATTTTTACTTTTTCCAATCACCATAAGGTCTCGCTCCTCACCTTTCATATTAGCACAACAAAGAACTGTCACTTGCTCTTTTGAAAATTTAAATCCCTTAGCAGTTTCATTTTTAAACAAATAAGTATGCTCAGGCATTGCAAAAAAATAGAGTTCAGTTTCATCTGCATTATAAATATCCTGGGGTGAATATTCAGCAATAATCTTTGGCCCCTCTGTCTTTTTATCCACTCATTAGCTGCTAACAAATCGGCACTTTTTCTTCACCATGAAGACATTTATACACAATATTCTCTCGCTTTTTCCACCTGATGAACCATCTATCAGTTGCAACGAAATATTCTTTGCCCATAGTTTTTGCAAGTTCTGCTTTTTGATGCATAAAAAGTCCATTAACCGAAGCATTCTTTTCATGAACATTACTAAACCAAATTTTTAATGCTGACTCAACTTGACTATCCTTCCCAGATCATTCTCTCTTCCAATCCATGTCCTCATTAGAAAGTGCAGAAATTTCTATGTCTGATCTGTTTCTTAAGATCTTACACAAGAGTGGTTGTGAAATTTTTAGATGCACAGCAGCACTAAGTTGACTCATTTTGGGCAACTTATCATTAGCACTCTAAAATTTTTTGTTTTTCTTGAAGAGACAAATCTCTATGCTTTTGTTTTGTTTCTGCCATGATCCAAAGGGTTCTTTTATAGAACACTTTATAAAATCTTCTTAACTCAACATGCTTTGAAAAGATATAGAAGGACACTTCAGGTAAAAGTAAATTTTAAACAAAAGATCTGTTTACGCAATTTTCTAAGAATTCTTGTCATGGACCTATTTAAAAGATAAAGGGTATGCTTCATTAAAAATAAGTTTAGAACAAAAGATCTATTTACGAATTTTCTAAGAATTCTTGTCATTTGCCCGCAAGTGTAATTTACAACAATTGATAACAATAGCCAAAGTTTGATTATAATAGGTGGCTTATTTTTAAATAATTTTATATAGTGTTTTGGGACTGACTGATTATGATAATAATAACTGATTGATAACATTATCTGTGATTATAATAACCAGATTCAACTGTATATAGCTTGAGATAATTTTCTTCACAAAAGGTAAAGCATGGAATGATAAAAATTGAATGAGAGTAGCTGGTAAAGGCTGAACATTGAACTAAATTGAATTTTGCTATGAGTGGTCAGAAATTTATTGACTTAATATAGCTTAAGGGTCAGTCTGTGAAGATAGATTAAGCAGGAAAAAATGCTCTGCAATAATTTTAAGTTGAATTACAAACCACATAGCTTAGGTTTAATCAAGTTACAAAGTTTGTAATTCTATGGGGTAATGGTCCAAGAACCCCAAGATTGAGAAAGGGTGGGCACTGGTAGGTTGGGTTGTTTTACCTCTGAGCGGCACTTTTTTGCACACCATGGGCTAAATGGCCAAGTCACATGGACCCCGAAGGCTCAGAGAAGGTTGGGGGAGGGGACCCACTGGAACAGCTGTTGGGAAACAGATGGTAGCCTCCCGTCAAGGTCATCCAGCGTGTTCTTTAACGTGCACAGGGTATGGCTCTCCCGCACACGCGGCCATGGCTTAACGTCCCATCTGACGGACGGCGGCCATGGCTTAACGTCCCATCTGACGGACGGCGGACATGGCTTAATGTCCCATCTGACGGATGGCGGCCTTTCTAAGCCCATCGGTGTCCCCTACTGACCGTGGGCAGGGCGGGAAATTTTGCAGAGATAAATCTCAACGTTTACCCAGCTGGGACTCAAACCTGGGAACTACAGATTACGAGCCTGGCGCGCTACCGACTGAGCCACCCCTGCCCCAGGCACTGGTAGGAGATAGATGGAAGCCTCTTATCAAGACCATCCAAAATGTTCTTTAACAAGCAGAGGACATGGCTCTCCTTCACACAGGGCCAAGACTTTACGTCCCATCCAATGGATAGTGGGCTTTCCAAGCCCATAAGTGTCTCCTTTCAGACTGAGAGAAGGGTTGGGGTTTATTAGAGATAAATCTTAACACTGGTACAGATGTAACTGGAAAGTGGTAACTACAGATTACAAGCTTGGCATTCTACTGGCTGAGCCAGCCTCTGCATCCATCAAAATTGTCAATTTTATTATTGCAACTGTTCTGTTGTGGAAAATCTACTTTAAAGTAATTGAATAATTTAGATAGTTACAAACATATGAATGGATGTTTATTTTTTATTTAAAAATGAGCATTTCCATTAATAATCCTTTTCGAGATTTGATATTCTTATAGGCACATCTAACCTACTGAAATATCTCTGGGGTAAGAGCAACAGGTTTCAAATATCTCCAGGTTGCTTGATTTGAAAAGGTGGCAATCCCCCAATACTCTCTGAGCCATTGAGGTTATTGTGACCTGGCCACCATGTGCTAAAATGCCACTCAGAGGTCTCTAATCTAATCCAATATTTTAATTACCCGTGATTCAAATATGACTCACTCCACAATTCAAATGATACAAAATAAAATGTTATTTTCCCTGGAAAATAAGGGTAAGAACTTAGAACAACAATTAAAAAACTATTTGTTCAGTATAAATATATGTATGCAAATTTGGTTAGCAATGTTAAATTTTTAAAATTTATTATTATACACTTCAATATTTTAGTCTAGCATTCCAAGGTTCAAAAACTCCCATGGTTCAGAAAATTTCTTTGAAAGAGTAATCGAGAAAAACTCCAATGATTTATTAATTTTGTCAAAACAGCAATTAAAAAACTATTTGTTCAGTATAAATATATGTATGCAAATTTGGTTAGCAATGTTAAATTTTTAAAATTTATTATTATACACTTCAATATTTTAGTCTAGCATTCCAAGGTTCAAAAACTCCCATGGTTCAGAAAATTTCTTTGAAAGAGTAATCGAGAAAAACTCCAATGATTTATTAGTTTTGTCAAAACAGCATATTCAACTTGGTAGAGCTCTGAGTTTTTGCATTTGGTTGCATGCTTGTTTACAGCATTCAATATCAGTGACAAGCTTTGTTAGTGCAAATACTTTTATATATTAATAACAACTTACTTTTTCTATAATTTAATTACTTACATGTATATATATAACAAAATAATTCATATTCTGTAAATTTTATGTCATCAAGTAAGATTTTGGCAATAAATTAAACATTTTTATTTATAATAGATAAAATTTGTTATTATTACATAAATGCAAAAATAAATTTTTCTAACAACCACAGATGGAAAACGTGCTGCATCTTGTTATTATACAGCAATTACAAATTTATACTACAATACAAAAATATTTCTGATGCATTCATTTATCACACTAGGTACCAATAATGTATGGCTAATTTAAAACAACTCATTCATGGGTTGTTTTACCTCTGACACACTTTTTAGAACAAAATGGACTAAACTGCCAGGTCACAAGGACCCCAAGGGCTCAGAGAAGGTTTGTGGAAGGAGATCAACTGGACAGCTATTAGGAAACAGATGAAAGCCTCTCATCAAGGAAATACAAGAGTGTTCTTTAATGTAAATTAATATCTTTAATATTCTATGACACTGTTAAATGCTTTGAAGCACTTCAACAAAATTATATGCATCTAGTATCAAAAGTAATGAATGAGATTTTACGTACTGTAGAGCCTGTAAAGGTGAGAAGGGGGAGAAACTTCATATATGAAAGTTGATAGTGAGTAACAAGTTCATTTTATAGAGTCCTTGTCAGCAAGTAATGAGTCACAGCAGGTTCCAATTGAGAAGGTGATGTAGCATGCTGATGAGTTGGTTGTTTAAAATGCAATTTTCTTCCTAAGTTTCGTGACTGCAGTGTTTCATGACAGTAGTGCCAATAATAACTAATGACACTTATGGTAGCACTGAGTGTTTATAAACATTAAAATCCATGAGTTATGTTTCATGCACTAACTGTGGGAGCATCAGCAGGTGGCAAGTGAACAGATTAAGGCATTGCACTAGGAGCAGTTGTTTGTTGAGCATGGAGGAGGGGTGGGGTGCAGTAAATTGCAATTCCAGTGGCTTAGCTCGAGGTTTGGAGTGGCCAGCAGATGTACAGGTGGCACAATCCATTCTATGTGAAGGAGGTGAATAAGAGAGTGTGGAGATCTGGTAACTCTCCAAGATTTGAGAAAAGTTTCATTTTGTGAACAAACTAAAAATCTGCATTATTGTCTGTTACATTGGGATTATAATGAGTGTGATAATTTTATTAACTTTATAACCCCCATAAACTTTCGCATGGGATTTATAATAAATGTATTAATGAGAACATTAATATTGGTTATCATATAAGGAGGGAATTGCATTAGGAGGTGTGTGTGGGGGAGAGGGGAGCAGTTATTTATTATTCTCTAATTGCCAATTCCTATCATGAATTTGTGATAATTTAAGTTTTTGAAAGGGGTCTGGAAAGTTGAAATGATGTTCAGAGGCGAGTATGGAGAGGAGAGTTTAGGGGAACATATGTCGGCGGAAAATTTTTTTCCGCTGAATATTTATTGATTTATCAATGCCAAATGAGCAACAGGTAACGCTGTGATTATCATCTATGTTTATCTCTGAGTGGTAGGTGATGTCCCCTAAGCTGATGTCTGTGTTGCAGAATTCAGTTTGGATATTACTACACTTTTGTGGAGCGAAAATTGGTGGGTAGACTGTTTTCAGTGATTATTTGAGATAGTGCACCAGCAAAGTTTTATTAAAAAATTAAATTACAAGTTTTTAAAGTTTATATTCAGCAGTTTTAAAAGATTTACCCCCCTCCCCAGTAACTTGGCTGTGCCATTCTGATGATATTTACGTTCTTTTTTTTTTGCTTCAGTGCATGAACTTTTCGGCACTTAGCCAAATCCCCAAAATTCAACACCCAAAGAAAAAAAAATCATAATCTTTAGTAAAAAAAACCAGCCAAGAGTGTTTTTTTCATTTCATAAACAGGGCAGAAAATCCCAGTAAGGTGAGCAATCAAAGTCACCTTGTACAATGCTAGCCCTCATTTTAAATATACCACATTGCAAATAATCATTAAAAGAAATAAATATTATACTATTCGGGAAGAAATTTACTTTCGATTAATATACACTGAAGAACCAAAACATTATGACCAGTGCATTCTTTATGCAAATCGAAGCAACTGCAGGTAAACAATAGCATGTGCGAAGATCATTAAACAGTATAAATAATCATAACACCTGATACTGAGCTCTGCTGTCAGTGTTATTATTGTTCTTCAGATGGGAAAGGCAGCAGACTTAAGTGAGTTTGACAAAGGCCAAATTGTAATGGCCAGACAACTGGGTCAGAGCATTTCCAAGACTGCAGGATTGTGGGTGTCATGGTCAGCTGTGGTTAGTACCTTCAAAAAGTGGTCTGAGGAGGTAAAAAACACGAACTGCCGGCAAGGTGTGGGCCAACCACAGCTCACTGATGCTAGAGGTGAGTGAAGGCTATCCTGTATGATAGGAGCCAACAGAAGGGATACTGTGGCGCAACTTGCCCATAATTTGAATGCTGGTGACGGGAATAATGTATCACAATACACAGTACATCGAACCCTGCTGAAAATGGGGATCTGTAGCTGTAGGCCACTCTGAGTGCCCATGCCTACATCAGTCCACTGTCAAAAGTGCCTATAATGGGCACGTAAGCATCGAAACCGGACCTTGAATGATTGGAAAAGGGTTATCTGGTTTGATTATCTCATTTCCTGTTGTTGCCTGGGGAAGTGTCGGCACCAGGATGCACCATGGGACGAAAACAAGCCAGTGGAGGAAGTGTAATGCTTTGGGCAATGTTCTGCTTTGAAACCCTGGGTCCAATCATTCATGTGCAGGAAACTATGATGTCTATCACCTACCAAAACATCATTGTAGACCAGGTACATCCTTTCATGGTAACAGTATAACCCTCTAGTAGTGCCTTCTTTCAGCAAGATAATGTGCCATGCTACACTCTGGATTTTCAAGAATGATTTGCAGAACATGAGGAAGACTTCCAGGTATTACCCTACCCTCCAAATTCCCCAGACATCAATCCAATCAAGCATCTGTGATTTGTGTTGGAACAGAATATGTGATCTGTGACGGCTCAGCCACACAACTTACAAAAGTTAAAGGATCAGCTGGTAACATGTTGGAACCAGATACCACAAGACACCTTTAGAAATCCTGTAGCGTCCATGCCTCGTCGGGTAAGAGTTTTTTTGGCAGCAAGTGGAGGATCAACATATTAGGCAGGTGGTCATAATGTTTTGGCTCTTCGGTGTATAATTTAAGTTTTTATTCATCACGTTTTTGAACATTAAGCCTTAAACTTATAGTCTGATTTATTTTTTCACTATCTCACTGTGAAAGTGTCATTAAAATTAATATATTTGTAAATTGTTAAATTTTTTTATTTTCATAAGATTTGAAGTTAAATTTTGTTTAATTTGGTATATAACAACGTATTCAATAAAGTTTTCAACACAGCAATATTTCAAATTAGTTTAATTAACACATTTATGCTGTAATTTAATGATATTGAGAAGCTATATTCTCTACAGTTCTTCTATATATAATGCTTAATGCAATACATACATTGCATTAAGCAATGGTAGAAAACTTATTGAGTTTTCTACAAGTTACACTCATCTCTTAAACCAAAGAGCCTGTAGCATGTTAAGTAAATTAAGATAATTTATCTTATCAGTGGCATTATAGTTACCACTTGTACCTTCTTAACTTATACTACCAATAAATATAAGTATTACTACATAGTTATTACAATAGTTGATATTGTATTATCTTTTGCCACTTCGGCATTTACTTTTAACTCATATGTGAGCTTAAAACATACCCAATTCCTCCAAAGTTCAAGACTTCCAGAATGATAGATGATACTTTTTAGAATTATATATTACAGGTAATGGAGATGGTGTCCATTATTATTTGTGTAACATGAAGTCACAGATGACAGATGTCTATTTGCTGCCGATGGCACTGGAATCACATCAAGCTGCCAGTGCCATTGGCAGCAAATCAACATCACCAAATTAATTACAAGAAATCAGACATAAACACTTATGTAATCAGAGCATAGATATTGCACAGAAAAAATAGATGTAAATAAAGAAAGAGAATATATCTATAAAATCAGCATCAAAGCTGGATATACAATTAACTTTATAAATAGAAAACATATATCAATGAAATATAAATTAAATCATCATTCACAAACCAACACCAGCACAAAATATCGAAAAATAGCAATACACAAGTAGCTTCCCATACTCTAAAAAAATATAGCCAAACATGATTTAAAATTACTATACACTATAAACAACAATATAAAACAATTAATATGCAATGATAGAGATAAAAGAAAACCTGCCAACAGAATATAAAAAATTAAAGTGTATGATCCTCATAATAAATTACATGGGAAAAATAATTATATAGGCAAAACCTACAGAACAGTAGAACAGTGATTGGCAGAACTTAAAAAGGATATAGAAAAAGAAACAACATCTTTAGCACAAGTAATAATAGAAAAAAAATTAGAAAAAGAAATATCGACAACATTATTAGCTGCACCACCCACAAAATATCAACTGAACGTACCGAAAACATTCACATCAATATGCAAAAAGTTGCAATACAGAAATGACACTCCTACCAGCTGCATGGAATCTTCTGCTCAAAGAACATTACCATAACAGCAACTAACACTGCTAGAGGAAGAGATCTATAAATACATCACTCGCAACAACATACACAGGCAGAAGAAGCATTGCACATGCAACGTGAAACATGTAGCCATTTGATTTTTAGCATTTAGTAGTTATTTGAATGTTTTATTAGTTCATAATTAGACAAATTTTAGTAGAATGTTAAAACATTAAAGGGCTTAATATACACTAGTTGAGATGTTTAAAGCATAAAAAAAGGACTGGCAACCAGACTCCACTATCAAATACTTCAGAGTATGTGCCAGCCACGAAAGAAGGATGTGAACCACTGTAGTGCTGCATGCCCCCCCCCCCCCCCCCTCAAAGGAAGGAATGATTACATCAAGCTGCCAGTGCCATTGGCAGCAAATAGACATTTGTCATCTGTGACTATGTTGCACAAACAATAATGGACACCATATCCATTACCTGTGATCTACAATTCTAAGCAGTATCATCTATCACTCTGGAAGTCTTGAACTTTGGAGGACTTGGATATGTTTTAAGCCCACATATGAGTTAAAAGTAAATGCCAAAATGGCAAAAGATAATGTAATATCAACTATTGTAATAACTATCCAGTAATACTTGGATTCTGAATTTGCTGCACTGGTGAGCTTCTTGTGGAGAGAAAATCTTCCACTGTGTTTTCTGTTTGTTTGTGAGTTGACAACCCCAAGTGAATAGATTCACAGGATATGTTTTATCAGCTGGTGGAAAATCCTGAGCAGAGGTCATCACAGGCACTTGAACTCTTTGCTTCTACTGGCATCGTCAAATTCTACATTGGAGGAAGTCTTCCAGTATAGATGGCTTCAGCCTTTAGTGGTGGGGGAACAGGTCTTTGCCCCATACCTGCAATTATGGGGCTATTTGATGTTGTTGGCATTACCTCTCTCAATAAACATAGTTTCTTTAAACATTCCACTAACCATTTTCTCTCCATAGGTAGTTCGAATGTGAGGACTTTGCACAGAGCTTATTCTTTTGATGTCCTCACATAAGAATTCCACCATTATAATTTAGATATTCTTGGCTTGCAAGAGACCAGATGGGCAGATAAAGGTCAGATTCTTAAAAATAATCTTAAATTTCTCTTTTCAGGGAGGGAAGACAATAAGCATCACCAAGGCGTGGGTCTGCTTTTCAGCAGACATGCCAGTGATGCTCTTCTAGGATATGAGTGCATTAATGAAAGGTTTCTTACAGCAAAATTTCAGACAAGCATTATAGACTTGAATGCTATCTGCTGTAATGCCTGCACTGAAGATGCCAATGAAGATGAGAAGGATAGGTTTTATAGACAAATAAGGTCAAAATAAGGCAGACTTCAGGATATTTTGAATTCTGTCAAGGAGATATTACCCTTATTCTAGGTGACTTCAATGCCAAAGTTGGTACTGACTCTTACCTCTGGGGAGGGATAATAGGCCCTTTTGATATTGATAGCTGCAATGGCAATGGGCAACGTCTCCTACAGGCAAGTAAACTCAATGATTTCAGAATAACTAATACTTATTACAAACACCGCAACATATATAAGTACACATGGGTTTCATCAGATGGGCTGCATAAGAATATGATTGATTACACTGTTCTAAAAGCGAAAATTTTCTTTGGTTAACTGACGTGTTCCTAAAGTATTTTGGTGTGGGAAATCGAAATCCGAGATCAGAATTGGTCTATCAGGGTTATTCTGATCTAGAGTTATAGAAATATAACACATCAATTTCATACATATTACTTGGGGAATGACAAAACAGGAAATGTTACATCAAAATAGTTGGCAACACTGACTTGTTTGCAATAGTTTATACTCGCATGTTGGTTACATAGTTTGGATAATGTTGTTAGATAATGGCTGTTAGATATGTTTTTTAGATAATGGTTACATAGTTTAGATAATTACTAGTCTGCCTCTGTAAAGTTTATTTTAAAAATGTATAAGTGACAAGATATTTGTGGAATTAACATCAGTTTTTTCAAACTGTATTCTAGGGTATGTAAAGATATTTTATGACAATATTTGTGTAATCAACGTGATAGGTATGTGAATACTTCTGTTATTTTTTTCTTTTGTATTCTAGAAAATGTCAAAATAAGGCAGACAACTTATGTTATATTTGCAGAAAGTTCACCTTTGCAAGACACAAGAAAAAAATGTCACCTATAATAAAGAGAGCATACAAACATTATTTTGGATGTAAAATAGAAGATCAGGATAAGCAGCAGGCCCTTCACATATGTTGTGCAACTTGCTATGTGAAATTAATAAACTGGTGGAAGGGTAAAGGTAGTGCCATGTTATTTGCTGTACTCATGATGAGAACCAAAAGACCATTCCACAGATTGCTACTTCTGTATGCTTAGTTTCCAGGGCTTTACAAGAAGAAAATCAAAGAGACATATCGATTATTCCAACTTATCCTCTGCAATACGGCCAGTACCACATTCTAAAACTTTGCCAGTGCCACTAACTCCAAGTCACGAAACAGAAGATGAAGAAAGTACTGGTGAAGAGAGTGAGGCACCTGAATCACCTCCAGAAAGAAGTGATCCTTCCTATGAGGCTACCGTGGATTCAACTCCACATTTTTTAATGCAGGCAGATCTGAATGATTTGGTTCGTGATCTGGGGCTAAGTAAACAAAATGCTGAACTGCAGGGCTCTAGGTTTCAAGAATGGAATCTTCTCCAACCTAGTACAGGTATAACTTTATATAGAAATAGAGAATGGAATTTTGTTGCATTCTTCTAACATGATGGCCGATTGACTTTCTGTAATGATATTGCCGGTTTCATGACAGCTTTAGGCTTTATTCATGACCCTAAAAAATGGAGGCTCTTCATAGATGCATGCAAAACTAGCTTGAAGGCAGTTTTACTATATAATGGTAATTTAATGCCTTCTGTTCCAGCTGCCAATGCTAGTATGGCAAAAGAATCATATGAGATTCTAGATATAATGCTTAAATCCATTAAATATATGAATTTCAATTGGAAAATATGTGGGGATTTAAAAATAATTGCCATAATATTGGGAATGCAACAAGGGAACACAAAATTTCCTTTTTTCTTTTGTGAATGGGACAGTTGTGACACAGCATCCCATTACTTGAAGAAAACTTGGCCAATACGTAATTGGAAAGTGGGAGCAAAAGATTTACAGAAGCAAAGATTTATAGCTTATGAGGACATGATCCTTCCTCCCCTTCATATAAAACTGGGACTTATGAAGCAATTTGTAAAGGCAGTGGATAAATATAGTAGAGGATTTGCCTACCTAACAACAAAATTCCCGTCTTTCAGAAGCAAAGACAAAAGAGGACGTGTTTGTTGGCCCTCAAAAATAAGACAGTTGAAGAAAGATGTGAAATTTGACAAATCTCTAACAGAGAAATAAAACTTGCTTGGACACGTTTTAAGAAAGTTGCAGACAATTTTCTTGGAAAAAAGAGGTCTAAAGATTATAAAGAAATAGTAAACCAGATGCTACATGCATAAATGGATTTATAACGTAATATGTCTTTGAAAGTGCACTTCCTGCATTCACATCTGGACTACTTTCTAGAAAGCTGCAGTGACATCTCCAATGAACACAGTGAGAGGTTTCACAAAGATATTTCAACAATTGAAAAGCGATATGAAGGGAAGTGGATACCTACAATGTTAGTTGGTTTTTGTTGGAATCTCAAAAGAGACAGCACAGATAAACATAAAAGAAAATAATGATTTACATTTGGTATTTTTTGTTATTTATTCTGTATAATATTCTGTAAAATTTTCTGTATGAATCTATAATCATTTCAATATTAAGGAAGCTAAGAATAATCTCTTTTTTTCCCAATTATTATTCATTGTAAATCTAGGAATAAAATGACAAATTAAATATCGTCTAACTTGAAAACTATCCTTGATAGGAAACATCAAAGCCCAGATCTGAAGTCTGCACTAAAAAACCTTTATGAATCACACAACACTTAGAAAAAAAAATTTTTTTTGTTATATATTAATATATTAATTAACAGTAAATGGGCTAGTTCTGTTACGAATACCTAGTCATATAGGGGAGCTGAAATTGGAACTGACCATCACCTTGTTAAAATTGTTTTGCAACTTAAACTTGTTGTGCTAGGGTTAAAAAATTTACCTTTAATTCTGAAGCTCTGAAATACCCAGTTAAAGCTAAAGCTTACCATGATAGGTTACTTAGTCATTATGACAGTCATGGTTTACTTACTACTGAAATTGAGGAAGAATGGGACCATTTTAAACAGGTTTGTTTGGAAACTAACAGTACTCTTTTAGGAAAAAAAAAGGAGCAGAGGAGGCAGAATTATTTGGGTGACAAGGCATTTGAGCTTATTTCAGAAGAAAGAACTGCAGAAATGTCCTTAATCAATACCCTACTAGTCCTAATAGAAAGCATTACAGAGAGCTTAATAAACGTGTAAAGGATCAGTTACTGCTGATAAGAATCCTTGGATTGATGGTTTGGCTGACAAAGCAGAGAAAGCAGTTAGACAACACAATAGCAGAGAGCTGTACCAGATAGTTAATGTTTTGTGTGGTAGCAAATGGACAGGTATACAGGGATTGAAGGATAAACAGGGTAAGGTTATAGAAGGTGAGGATTCTGTCATGACCAGGTGGGCTGAGTATTTCAGTGATGTTCTAAACAATGTCGTTGATTCTACTCCCATTGTTTGTAATGATGATAGATGCATTATTGGCTTTAATAAGCATTACTAGCCCTATAACACAATCTGAAGTTCTTTTAGCTATTTCTAAACTTAAACTACATAAATCCCCAGGAGTAGATGAAATTACTACTGAAATGCTTAGAGCTGAGAATGTTCCAATTACCAAAAGGATGACTGAAATTTTGAATATCTGTTATGATAAAGGCATGGTTCCTAAGGATTTTACCAGAGCTATTATTATCCCTATTTTCAAAAAAGATGATCGCAGTTCTTGTGATAACTATAGGGGTATCAGCCTCAAAGAAGCCTATACATACTGTCATACCTCAAAGAAATAATATATATTTTTGAACTTGCTGAACATGGCAGATATACATCACACAGCATAAGCAAAGTTCATAAATGAATCAAATGCAAACAATCCCTAATATACAATAAGTATATTCTGCTAAAGAAACCATGAAAACTTTCCATCATAAAATCCCCATTAAAATGTCCTACACAATATCACGACATGTTCAAAATGAGGGCTGGAGGAGTATAGTATATCCAACTTAAAGACCCCAGAGGTAAAATCTTCCCTAAAAAGAAATACATAGGGAAAGCCTCCTGCTCATTTAATGCCTGACTTAAATAGTATAAATATGACATCTTAAATAAATTACAAAAAACTGCACTATCTCAAGTAATCACCGAAAACAATTTACCCACCAATTTTCACTCAGCAAAAAGCATAATATCCTGCCTACCAAATTTCAACTTGCCATCACAGAAATATCCTTATTAACATAAAATAAACTGAACTCTGCAATACAGATACTGTCCCACTTCCTCCAGCATGGCATTTGATCTTTAGGGGATATCAGCTATCCCACAGAAATGCAATGCTCCCCTAAGTACACCTTCCCATACTCACCTCTGGTCACCGTTTCAACTTTCAATCAGGTATATATCTCCAGACCCATTTCAAAAACTTAAACTATCACAAATTCATATTGGAAATGGCGATTAGAGGATAATACCCCCCCCCCCCCCATACACCTCCTAATGCAATTCCCTACCTAATGATAACCAATATTAATGCCCTCTTTAACATATTTATTATAAATCCCATGCAAAAGTTTATGGGGGTTATAAAATTAATAAAATTATTACACTCGTTATAATCTCAATGCAACAGACAATAATGCAAACTTTTAGTTTATCCACAAAACCAAGCTTTTTTCAAATCTCAGAGTTACCATAAATTGGCACCCTCTTATTCACCATATGCAGATTGCATTATGGCCACCCACTCTGAATCTCAGAGCTGTGCCACTGGAATTGCAATTTATTGCATCCCACTCCTCCTCCATGTTCAGCAAAGAACTGCTCCTAGCGCAATGCCTTAAGGTGATCATTCATGTATCAGAGTAAGGGAGTGAAATGCATGTTATAGATTTTAACATTTTTAAGAACTCTATGCTACCATATGTATTATTGATGCTACTGCAGTCACAAAACTTCAATCAGAAGAAAATTTCATTGTAAGCAACCAACTCATCAGCATACTGCATCACCTTCTCCATTTCGAACCTGTTGTGATTCATTACTTGCCGGCAAGGACTCTACAAAATGAACTTGTCATTTGCTATCAACTTACATCTATGAAGTTCTCACTTCTAACCTCTACAGTATGCAAAATCTCATTCATTACTTTTGATTATAAGCATAAAATTTTGTTGAAATGCTTTAAAACATTTAACAGTGTCATAGAGTATTAAAGATATTAATTTAATTTTAATTACTACACTGTGAAGCTCTACTGTAATTTTTGTTCTTTAATGTGCACAGGGTCTCCTGCACACAGGGCCACAGGTTTATGCCTACTATGTTCATGTCTGAATGGAAAATAACATACAATGATCCAGTGTTAGAAGTCAGGAATATTTCATTATAACCAATGCAAAACTTATATTTGAACATTTGTCATTCCTAACTTGCAATCTTTTTGATAGTTTGCACAGCTAAAAACTGCGCAATATTTTCCTTATTAAATAAATACTTAATGTTTAAAAGATCAGGGAAAAATTAATCATGACCTATAAAAAATAACAACAATAAAATATTTTTACTCTTTGCACTGCAAGATGTAAGTCTCATCAAACTCTGCAAATGTAACAGTTCACGATATTTATGTACTAAGCAATGAAAGGCCCTTCCTTTAATTTTCTAATAGCTCAATGATCTCGGTCTATGTTTGCTGCCATCACAGCATTGCCATTTCTTCACAATACCTTTCAGGTTTCCAGTGGTCTCCATTGCACCTTGATGACATTGAACAAGGACTCTCAACTCCTCCAACTTAATCACTACTAGATCATTATTCACCTTCATCATATAATTTTTTTTATTATTTATCATATCAAGCATTATTTTTAACACTTAAAAACACCTTTTTCATGTTTTTTTCTGTGTAGTGTAAGCTGAAATATACAGGTGCAATAAACATTACATGCTCTCCAATGCCGTAGAGTTTGCATTGTTGTTGGTCCTCGACACTTTTTCCCACATATCTTTAGTCTTGCAGATTTCCTACTAATGATAATTTTCAGGAATGCAAAAAATCCAACAATTGGCAAAGATCTATTGTATTAATTTAATTTATATATTAATGATAATTATTTAATTAAGAATGACTATTTTTTTTATAAATTCCAATAATAATATATTATGCATTTACTTGTAGCTCAATTTTGTAAAGTGAACTGGGGCAAAAGAGAAAAAGTATGGATAATACAAGTAAATATGGTACATAATATTAAAATTTGCTTTATCCAAAGTGTTAACTTACTCTTCAGCTACTTCACTTCCACTTTCCTCTGGAGCAAATGATTCATCTGTTGATTCATCTTCTGAAGATCCACCACCTTCTTCACGTTGCCGGCCTTCAGCTTTCACTCTCTGGAGATATGCATCTGGTTCTTCCTCCACATCAGAGTCAACCAGTTCATCCTCATTATAAACAGGCTTTTCTTTTGTTGTCTATGGAGAAAGTGTATCACATTTGGTCATTTATTATAGTGTTATGGTATCCATATAGCTTTATTAATAAACAAAAGGCGATTTTAATTAAGAAATAGTCATACACTCAAATTTTAAAATACAGATAAGCTGACTTCTGAAATATCCTTACTTTAATTTAACCCTGCTACAAGGTTCAGGTATTTTTTTTTTACCCAAATCACTTTTATTTTAACTGCAAGTTTTTAAATATTACAAATACACTCTTCTCACTTCTTGACTTTAATTTACTATCATTTAACAATATAGTTATAAAATATTTATTTTTTTCTGCTTGCTAGCTATGCTTCAGTAAAAAAAACTAATGTGAGTTGAAATATGATTAAAACACTCTTGAAGAAAAATTATCTTCAGCTGAGTGATATACAACCCCTTACCTCCTGATAAAAAGTCACGTGCTCTGACTTACTGAGCTACAGAAGCTGATCAGGATTTTCCTAGTGATGATATGAATCTTCTGCCAGCAGTACCCAATCACACGTACATCTTTGTAGGGATTTCAACAGCATCACAAAGATGCTGTTAAAGTCCCTGTTTTTATGTGTTGGAATGTGAAAGTATATGGTAATAAATTATAAGTAAATATCTGCCTTTGATTCACTTGAAATAAGATAAAAATACATTTCAATACTATACTGAAAGTTAGAGGAAAAATCATCAACTGAAATGAACATCAGGATATCTTTATAATTACCACCATTCCATTATCGTAATATACTTTCATCATGTATAAACATGATACTGTGGAAGTGGAAGTCCCTGCCTTTATGTAATACATGCTATTGTGTACTGCTGCCAGAAGGTCATGTCATTGCTAGAGAAAATTATGATTGGTAGCTCAGTAGTCAGAACACCTTGCATGCTATCAGAAGTTCATGGGTTCATATTCCATCTGGCTGAAAACAATTTTCTAACTTTAAATTTGATGTTCATCATATTTCAATTGAATCAACATTAGATCTGTACATAATATGAATCATTTGAGTCCATTTCAACCAGTGATTCTCAAGTTTTTATTTGAACACATGCAGCAAACTAAAAATTTAAGTTGGCAACACTACGGTAGACTCACGCATGTGCAGTTTGCCTTCGGTAATAGTCATTTGCAAATGCAGAGCTATTCTATTCCATTCTGGCATGTATTGAGGTTAGTACATAAGCTGTACATGTTATAGAGTGTTTTGTGCTAATTTTCATTTTAACATTAATATTTAATATGGATAAGAATTTAACTAAAAGGGAAAAAGTTATATGAAGAATCAGTGCAGAAATGAAATGGTCTATAAATTTCATTTTATCTGCAATATCAATGGGCAACATCTCCTACAGGTAAGTAAACTCAATGGTTTCAGAATAACTAACACTTATTACAAACACCGCAACATACATAAGTACACATGGGTTTCACCTGATGGGCTGCATAAGAATATGATTGATTATATATTAATTAACAGCAAATGGGCTAGTTCTGTTTGGAATACCGGGCATACAGAGGAGCTGAAATTGGATCTGACCATTACCTTGTTAAAAGTGTGTTGCAACTTAAACTTAAAAAGTGTTGTGCTAGGGTTAAAAAATTTACCTTTAATACTGAAGTTCTGATAGATCCAGTTATAGCTAAAGCTTACCATGATAAATTACTTAGTCATTATGACAGTCATGGTTTGCTTACTACTGAAGTTGAGGAAGAATGGGATATTTTAAACAGGCTTTTTTGGACACTAACAGTACTCTTTTAGGAAAAAAGGAGCAGAAGAGACAGAATTATCTGAGTGATAAGGCACTTGAGCTTATTTCGGAAAGAAAGAACTGTAGGAATGTCCTTAATCAATACCCTACTAGTCCTAATAGAAAGCATTACAGAGAGCTTAATAAACATGTAGAGGCTCAGTCAGCTGCTGATAAGAATCTTTGGCTTGATGGCTTGGCTGACAAAGCTGAGGAAGCAGTTAGATAGCACAACAGCAGAGAGCTGTACCAGATAGTTAATATTTTGTGTGGTAGAAAATGGACAGGCATACAGGGATTGAAGGATAAACAAGGCAGGGTTACAGAAGGTGAGGATTCTGTCATGGTTAGGTGGGCTGAGCATTTCAGTGATACTCTAAACAATGTGGTTAGTTCTATTCCCATTGTTTGCAATGATGATAGATGCATTGGTGGCTTTAATGTTGGCCCTATAACACAATCTGAAGTTATTTTGGATGTTTCTAAACTTAAACTACATAAATCCCCAGGGGTAGATGAAATTACTACAGAAATGCTTAGAGCTGGGAATGTTTCAGTTACCACTTGGATGACTGAAATTCTGAATATCTTTTATGATAAAGGCATGGTTCCTAAGGATTTCACCATAGTTATTGTTATTCCTATTTTTAAAAAAGTGATCGCAGTTCTTGTGATAACTATAGGGGTATCAGCCTACTCTCTGTTCCAGGTAAAGTTCTTTCCATGATTGTGCTTAATAGAATTAAGAATCTGGTTCACATGCAATTGCGTGATGAGCAATGTGAATTCAGAAGTGGTAGGGGATGCGTGGATCAGATTTTTTCACTTAGGCAGATTCTTGAGAAATGTTTAGAGTTTCAGAAACCTTTGGTTGCTGGCTTTGTTGATTTCAAAAAGGCTTTCGACTCTGTTGATCATCATAATTTGTGGTTGATTGCGAGATCATATGGTACACCTGACAAGTTAGTTAACATAATGAAAGCTCTCTATAATAACACTGAGTCGTGTGTGAGAGTTGGTAAGGCTTGTAGCAATTGATTTAGCATTACTTCTGGTGTTCGAAAAGGGTGCATTTTGTCTCCTTTATTCTTTAGCTTGGTTATTGATTATGTTATGCAAAATTCACCTCAAGGGAAAGATTTTGGTCTTAAATGGGCTGGAGATATGGAACTTTCTGATTTAGATTATGCTGATGATTTAGCCGTTTTGGCAAATGATGTCGATGAGATGAACTTTTTCATTCGAGCTGTTGATGAAACTGGTAGTAGTGTAGATTTGGTTATAAACAGAGAGAAAACTAAAGTAATGAAAATTGGTCAGGCAGGCTGTGATTCAGTTAATCTGAATGGTTGCAGTCTTGAACAGGTGTCACAGTTTAATTATCTTGGGAGCTATGTAACAGATACTGGTGATGTGCGGCATGAGATTAACAGACGAATAGGGATTGCTGCTGGGACTTTTAAGAATCTATGGAGAGTGTGGAGAAATAGGCGTATACACCTAAAGACTAAAATTAATAATATATATAGTATAATAGTTTGGTTCTTTCTAGAATTAGTTATGGTAGTGAAACTTGGACACTTTGTAAATAAGATAACATGAAACTAGATGCTTTTGATTCTAGATGCTTCCACAGTATCTTGAGCATTAGGTGGTTCAACTTTGTAACTAATGATGAGGTTAGGCAAAGGAGTCGGCAACTTCCTTTAACCCTTCCAGGGCCCAGGCTGAAAAACAGGTTTCTATCCAGGGGCCAAGCTATTTTCTGCCTATGCTCAGCCAAAAAAAAAAACTTTAACTTTAGAACTTTTTTGCCAAATAACTAATGAAAGGAATTATGGTATGTTGTATGCCAAATTAATCAGCATTTAATTCTGGATTTTCTGAAAATCAAGTATTTAACAAAAAAGATGATATGTTTTATTTTAATAGGAATTTTTTTAGAGTCATGTAGTAAAAAAATGAATCTGGCAACACAAATAAAAACTTATAAAAAAAAACTAATAGACAAAAATGATTACAATGCACATGAATAGAATGACTATGTATTTCTGAAAAACAAAAAAAAATATTTTTTTTGATTTTAAGGAAACCTTTTTCTTGTTTCGTAATTTTTTTCTTGGTATCATACTTTGAGAAAATTCCAGGTTTTGAGTCAATTGTGCCGAGTCAAATAAACAAGTAAACTTTAGAATTTAAAAAAAACAACAACCAATCAATGGAAATAGGTCATGTTATATATGAAATTAAACAGAATTTAATTACGAATTTTATGAAAATAAATAATATAAATAAATTTGCAAGCATATTGATTTTAATAAGCCTTTTTCAATGTGATATGGTGAAAAAATGATCACACTATACAATTAAGGCTTCGTTTTGGAAAACCTGCTGAATAAAAATAGTTGAATTATATATTTTTTGAAAGGAAATTTCCTCCCGAATAATATAATATTCAACCTGAAATATGATTTTTATTTCTTTTAATGATTCTTTTCAGTATCGTACATTTTAAACACGATCAGCATTACACAAAGTGACTTCGACTTCTCACATTCACGGGATTTTCTGAACTGGTTATGAAATATAAAAAACTTCCTAGGCTGTTTTTTTTTACTAAATATTATGAATTTTTTCTTTGGGTGTTGAATTTTGGCAATCTTGGCTAAGTGCAGAAAGGTTTGTTCACCAAGGACCAGCCCTTCCCGAAATTGCCCTCCCAAATGATGGACGATTTCCATAGCAAGGAAGTCTATTTGCTTCCGTATCCAAGACATTCATTTTCAGAAACTGGTACAAGCTCAAAGTTTTTTTACTAAAAAAAAACATGAAATAATAAAACAAAAATTACATACAACCTAATGGAATGTTAAATTAAATATCTGCAACAACTTTTAACCAGCCTCCGATCTAGCGTATCTCGGAAAGATCATAAAATCAGCCGATCGTAAGATCGCTAACTAACGGAAGTAAATTTGCTTTCGTATCCAAAAACTCATTTATTTTCAGAAAATGAAAATATTTATTAATTTTTATTTTATTACTTATTATTATTCACTGAAATAGTAATAAATAATAAATTTTATTTATTACTATTTACTGAAATAGTAATAAATAATAAAATAAAAATTAACATATAGCCTAACATGACGTTAAAATATCCACAGCAACAAGTTGTAGGCCAGCCATACGATATAACATAACTATGAAAAAAAATCAATACTTATCGATCGGCCAAAAGATCGCTAATTTCCAAAACTAAATCTACTGAAATGGAAACTAAGGTTTAAATATAAAAAAAATAACTGGACAAAGAGTATCCAATATGCTGAACCAAAACTTTAAACAACACATAGCACAAACAATGGAGATTGCATCAGCCATCTGTGTCTTGTTTGCCTCAGTGAGGCCTAACTAATTAAATGCAGGTGCAACCAGAATTTCTAAGAAGGACGTGTTTACGTTTAGTTTCGATTTGAAGGTGGGAAAGATGCATAGAATGCTGGGAAAAATGATAAAAATAACATGGGAATACTGACTAGGTTTTTGACAGAAAAGAAAAGGTGGTACATATTTTGCAATTACTTCCAAAATCTACAGTTTTTTTGTTAATTTTTAGGAGATTTTTCGAAAATTTAGGGAAAAATTTGTTGATAATAGCTCAAATCAAACTTGTGAGCTTAAATCAGAAAGTTGCTTCAGCAAATAGGAACATTAACAATCAAATCGGCAATACCGTTTAGTGCTTCTAAAAAATGGCAATCAGATGGCTTAATAAAATTATTTATATTGTAGTTTAATAAATATGCATGAAATTAAAAAACAAAATATTATTTTTGAAGCCTGAATTATATATTTTTATAAAATATACATATATATATATAAATTACAACAGCAATTTTTATTTTTCAAAAATCGATATATTTTTGTTGTACTAAGACCGTATGCATATGTCATTGACACTCGCACTTCACATTCTCTGTACGTGTACATATGTGTTAGACCCTGGAAGGGTTAAACAGCATATTGTGCAGAGAGAGACTCCATTGGTTTGGCCATGTTGCCCATATGGATAATTATAGATTGGCGAATAGGGTTATGAACAGTGTGCCTAAAGGCTTCAGAAAGAGGGGGAGACCAAGGATGCAGTGGGCAGACAATGTCAAACAGGACCTTATTCAAATTGGTGTGCAGTGACCAAGATGCAGCAGATGTAACTCAGGACAGACTTGCTTGGCGAACTAAATTGCACGGTCTGGTTAGACCTCTGTAGCCCATGGCTGCTTGAGGAGGATGATGATGGTCATATTATTCTGATACAACTGTGTACATATGTGCATAAAAATGCTTTAAGCTCCCAATTGCAAACCTTTATATAAATGCTAAGAATTTGCTTCAAATATACATTCATAATCCTGAGTAACCACAAGATTTGGAGGTTCATCAACCAGACTGTGTAATTTAGTTCAACAAATACATCAGCTCTTGAGGTTTCTAAATAATTTATTTTAAAATACTAAAGCCATATAACATATAATTTTAGAGCATATATTTCTTAATATTTAAAATTTAATGCCTTACCAGTCCAGATGTGCCTCTGTTCTTTATTCTTAATTTCTTTGAATTAACAAAATCAAATAACTTCCCATATTCTTCTCTGTAAGATAAATAGTTCAAAATTTAAATTGCAATTAAAAATAAACAAAAAAAATTGTTTTTTTAAATATAAAAGATATTAGAATAAGGAGTTAACTGGCATAGTGGTTAGGGAGCTAGCTACTATTCCAACAAGGTGAACTTTGTGTTAGCTCTAACTAAAGCAGTGGTCAGCAGTGACTTCGGTCTTAGTGGGACATGTCCTTGTATGAACCTTTTTACAGGCTTTCTCATACAATAATCGCTAGGAGTAGCTTCTAGGATTCTTCTCTGTCCTAAATGTTGCAAACAAGAAAAAATATTAAATCTTAAGTAAGGATATGGGCATTTGTTTAGTCTCTGGGTTGTTTTATCTCTAAGCAATACTTTTTTTGCACATGATAAGCTAAATGCCAGGTCACAAGACCTCAAGGGCTCAGAGAAGGTTAAGGGAATGGGATCCACTGGACAGTTATTAGGAGTCATGGTAGCCACCCATCAAGACTATCTTGAGTTTTCTTTAACATGCACAGGGTATGGCTCTCCTGTACAATGAGACAAAGTGCAAGGGGCCAAAGTCCCAATTGACAAATGCCAGTCTTTCTGAGCCCAACAGTGTCCCCTTTATCACCAAGGGCAGGGTGGGTGTTAGGAAAGATACTGTTTTGCAGCACAATGAATTAATTAGTCAGACCATAACATAAGGAGTACAAGCTTAAAGTTTCCTGTGTGATTTTTATCTAATTGCTGATGACAAATATGGAACATTTTCTTAAAGAAATAATAAGGTAATAACATAAACAATGAACTTGTTCATGAAAAAGAAAGCTGCAATTAAGTGTCAAGATTAATAAAACTGATGAAGCTACAGAATTGTGCAAGGAATAAATTCTGAAATAATTTACATACTTTATATGGATGAGTAAAATTACACAGCATTTATTAAATTTTTTAAATCACTATTATGCTGTATATGTGACCCTTTGACTTGGGAATAGAGGAAAAATTGTTTTGAGCTGGGTGAGATCTGCACACATGACCTCCTGATATGTCAGGTGCTCTGACCACTGAGCAGGATCTCTATTGCTGATGTTAATCCCCATAAGCATAGGAACAGCCACTAGTGGCTGCCTTTTAACTGGTTGTGAAGGCTCTATTATTGCAGCTTTTCCCAGGTACAGGTACAAGACCAGCCACACTCCATGGGTGACCTGACTGGCATTTTTTTTTAGCAAATCTCATTTTTCATGCACAGTTCATACATATTACCTTTAAATAATTTTATATCAAGAATCCTACAAAGGTTTGCTACGTTTCTTAACTACTCCTTTGCTGCAAAAGTATCCTGCTGATGTGGACAGATGTGGAAAATTTTCTTGAGTCAGGATACACACAAACTCACAACCTTCTGATTATTTGGATACTATCCGGTGCAAGACAATTTTTCATCTACACTAACATCAACAGATATTTATATGGTATAAGAGTGGTTAAAAAACTTAGCAAACCTATCTAGTGCTGCAGATATAAAAATTATTAAAAGATTGGGTTGTTTTACCTCTGAACAGCACTTTCTGGCACACAATGGGCTAATGGACAGATCACAAGAACCCCCAAGGCTCAGAGAATGTTAGAGGAGACCCACTGGAGACTTAAGAGATAGATGGTAGCCTCTCATCAAGGTCATCCAGCATGTTCTTTAGCATGCACAAGGTGACACGGCTTAACATCCCATCCAACAGATGACGGCCTTTCCAAGCCCATCAATGTTACCTGCTGACCAAGGGCAGGATGGTGAGTTTTGAGGAGATAAATCTCAATACTGGCTCAGCTGGGACTTGAACCTGGGAAGTGCAGATTATGAGCCTAGTGCACTACTGTGAGCTGCTCCTGCCCCTACACTAGAAGGTAATTAATAAGGCATTACACAGTATGCTCCATTCCAGAAGTACCATCAGAGACAGAAGATGTCACTGAAATATCCTTCACATTTCTACTTTTCATATTAGCTCTGAAGATCACATTCAATTTCAGATTATGATAGCAGAGAAGCCAACCTTGCACAATGAAAATTACGATTTAGGAAGAAATAAAAATCAGAGGAAATTGGAGCAATTATGAAAACTAATATATTTCTGTATTTTGTAGAATTTATGTAATATATCAATTATTAATCAATTCATATGGGTTGTTAGTTATTAACAATTTAAATAAATTTACATAAGTCTCGGCACCTTGTGAGGCTCAATCAGTCCTAGGTGAAAAATATTAGTCTTCACATTCAAACAATCTGAATTTAGCGATGATCATTTTATGGTACCCATTAACTGATTACAAATTAAATTTCCTATTTTATAATAACAAAAAGCATAAATCAGTTTAGTCACATTTTTGCAGTGCAGAAAATCTAAGGCATGTGTACTTTTTGATATTAACAAAATTTAACTTAATAAATTTTTAATTAATTAAGCTAATAAATCAATAATATGTAATAGGCATCATTCAAATGATTAACAATACATCAATTGATATATTGCAAAAGTTAACATTACAATACAGAGAGAATAGCTACATTACTGTGTCCCTTTCTCCAGTGCTTGGATTGTCAGCAGTGGCAAGCTTTGCATGCAGCAAAAGGAAATGGCAGCCACCTCTCATACATTTTTGATAATAATGAAAGTTAGCTTAATTGCTAATAATTAATAATCAATAAGCAGGCATCATACCCCTGATCAATATATTGTAAAAGTTAGATTACAACACAAAGAGCATAACAGCAAATGTTTTTACACCCTTTCCTATGTTGTTGTTTTTTTTTTTTTGAGAAAGCACTTTAATCACCAGCAGTGGCAGCTTGTCATGCGGCACAGGCTGCAGCCATGTCACTGCATCTATACATTTTTGAAAGTAATGAAAGTTAACCTAATAGTTAATAATTAATAACTAACAAGCAATGTGTAAAATATAATTCACTGATTAATAATAGACTAATAGCCTCTGAGCAGCATTTTCATTCAGCATATCATAGCAGTAGGGAACATAAAGTGCATAACTGATTATAATTAACAGTATACAGAATAAAGCAAAATGTCACACATATAACCTAGTTCCATTTATAAGTCCTTATTTTTTTCAGTCCCTTAAGTGTTGCAGACTTGGCCTCTTTTTAGAAAGTGAACATCAAATTTTTGCTGATAGCAATTTCCCACAGTTACTTTTTGACGCCAAGAGGGCTTCAATAGTTATGTTTAACATCAATTCCTGAAAGTCACTCGTTCACACAATCAAAATAACCAACATAAATTTAGCTAATCGAGCATAATTGAAGTTGCCAGTTGAAAAATAAAATTTGTTTTGGTCCAACTGCATGCATACTTCCTCACTCCAGGTGAATTCAGAAACATCATTTTTGTTGGAGTACAACATCTCCTTATCAACTTCCAATCATCTTAGCAAGCTATTTACCATGATGTTTCTGAATTGTAGATGGACAAGATCTCAGCATTGATTTGCTGATTATCATCACATTTTAAAAAACTGATCCAACTTATGTAGATTCTTAGCCTCAGTGTAATTTAAAATGTGTTTTGTCATTTTGCTATGTAGTAAAATATCTATTTGGCCTCCATGCTAATATCACATTACAGAATTAGCAAAAAGCAAAAGTTTGCCCTTTATGATTTCACAAATTCATATTCCTGGGAATATTTTCCATATATTTCTGATTGTGAGAACATTTAGGAGTCACAGTAAAAATCTGAACAAAAAACTAGTAATGAAATTGTTTACAGGTAAAGAAAATTACAAAGAAGGTAAGAACAGAGAGAGTACAGTTACAGTGCTGAAACCAACTAAAGAGAGGAGCTTTGATCACCCAATAAAAAGGTCAGAGCAGTAGTCCAGCTATCAACTTGCTTCAACTCTGGTGAAAGAAAAGTTTTAATCCCTTTCAACTCATTAGCTAAATCAGATAACAATAGAGTATAGATTTCTTGATTGATGTATAGGTGAGTCCCACAAGCAAGCAAGATCAGGAAGTGGTGACACAGTTACACCTTTAGTGCAGTAAAAGAGAGCTAAATTGCAAACAATTCTTCCCTTTCATTAGCATTCTTCTTTTGGGAAAGGGGGAAAATTACTGTAATTTGGGATCAGTGAGGGGTTGGGTTGTTTTACCTTTGAGTGGCACTTTTTTTGCACACCATGGGCTAAATGGCCAGGTCACATAGACCCGAAAGCTCAGAGAAGGTTGGAGGAGGGTTGGGTTGTTTTACCTCTGAGCGGCACTTTTTTTGCACACCATGGGCTAAATGGCCAGGTCACATGGACCCCGAAGATTCAGAGAAGTTTGGGGGAGGGGACCCACTGGAACAGCTGTTGGGAGACAGATGGTAGCCTCCCGTCAAGGCCATCCAGCGTGTTCTTTAACGTGCACAGGGTATGGCTCTCCCGCACACGGGGCCACGGCTTAACGTCCCATCCGATGGACAGCGGTCTTTCCAAGCCCATCGGTGTCCCCTACTGACCATGGGCAGGGTGGGGAATTTTGCGGAGATAAATCTCAACACTGACCCAGCTGGGACTCGAACCTGGGAACTACAGATTACGAGCCTGGCACGCTACCGACTGAGCCACCTCCGCCCTCAGTGAGGGGAGGATATCGAGAGTGTCATCTTGCAGCACAATCTCTTTATCACCAACGATGGCCCGCCCACATTCTGCAGCCTCTGAATACCTACAGCTCCACTGACCTGACCTTGTTCTTCCAGCATTGGTCAAAGCCTCAGCTGGTTGGTTGACCCTGACACCTGAGGCAGTGACCACTTCCCGTTTCACATCTCCTTGGTTCCCAAGGGACATGCAACTCCAAGAAGAATGCCAAAGCTTCTGACTGGCAGCTCTTTCAGCAGATCTCGTCTGAAGTACTCGCCACCATTGATGCTACAGATCTCAGTACAGTGTCAGAGGTCCTCACTGATGCCTGCACTGTTATGATCTCGACACCCAGGAACTCACCTCTTTCCTTCCTGCCCCACAGGTGACTGATCAGAATACAACTCAGCAGCCCTGCTCTAGGACTGAGCCTTGCTATAAAGATCCTTTCCCCTTGCAGGAACTAACCTCTGCAATTGGGGCTTCGAAGCACTCATCAGCTCCAGGCCCTGATGGTGTCAGCTAACCTGTCACCTGAGGCTCTGCTTGTGCTTCTTAAAGCCTTCAATCACTCCTGGACCACCTGCACAGTACCTGATTCATGGAAAGCAACACACATTGTGCCTATCTTGAAGCAGGGAAAACCCACCACTGAGCTGTCCTCTTACAGGCTCATTGCTCTATCATCTTACTTTTGCAAGATCTTAGAGAGACTGGTCCTTGGACACCTAGAATAGTATCTAGAGTCCCCTCCCTGATAATGCCTTCTAAAGCCCCCCCCCCCCCTGATAGCTTCTCGGGTTTCCACAAAGGGAGGTGCACTTCTGATAATCTTATCGACTTTACCTCTGCTGCTGATCAGGCGTTGTCTGAGGGACAGACTACAGTCGCTGTCTTCTTCGGCATTTAGAAGGTATTCGACTTCCCTGTCCTCCTCGGATATTCTCTGCAGGCTCAATGATCTCTGCCTCAGAGGCAATATCATCCACTGGATTTCAGCTTACCTCTCTGCAGGATGGTTCATGCGATGCTGGGCAACATACTCAGTGCCTCCCACACTATCAATCAAGGAGTATCTCAAGGGAGTGTCCTCAGCCTGATGTTACCGAACATCTTGCTGTCAGGCCTACCCTCTCGACTTGAGAATAGAGTGGGTATTTCCACTCCTATGCAGATGATATCTGCGTCTGGTTTCCTAGCCAGGAGGGGTCCTATGCTCAGCTCAAATCAAACAAGCTGTGTCCATGATCATCATGTTCTTCGACAACCTAAGCCTCATTCTTTCCTCCGATAAGACTGTAGCTATGGTTACCACAAAGAGATGTCTTCCTCCCACCTTCCCTGGTCTCATGCTTAGGCCAGAACACATCATGGTCATCAAACAGCATAAGTTCCTTGGTGTGGTCCTGGACAACAGACAGGCCTGTGGACCTCACACATCCAGCATCTTAAGACAGTTGCCACAGTGCAGAGAAATATACTGTCTTTTCTTGCTGGTACCCACTGGGGTAGTTCCTGCAAGACCCTCCTGGTCTTGTACTGGCACTTGATCCTCTCCCGCATCAACTACAGTGGTCACCTTCTGAGCAATGCCTCTGCTTCACCACTGAGAAAGTTGGCCACTAAACACACTATATCTCTGTGCCTCTGTCTTGGACTCTGCCCTAACACACCAAATGCATCTGTCATTGCAGAGGCTGATGACATGCCTTTCTGCCAGCACCAGAAGAGAGATATACTGTGTCATCTCTCAAGGCTCCATTACCTCCACTTTAACCATGAGCTTCTCAGGAAGTTGCAGACAGGCCAGACTCTGCCATTGTCATGTCTGCCACTGACTTCTACGACCGAGTCGTCCCTGTCAGCTCCACTGCTGGCAATTAGCTCTTCCCTGACCTTCCACCCTGGAGAAACAATGATCTTATGATCAATGTCACTGTTCCTTCTCTAGGTTGAAAGAGCGACTCAGATCCAGTGGCCGTCAGACTTCTCTCCACCTCCTATGTCACTGCATGATATGAGAGATGTTCTGAGGTCTACACTGACGAATCTGTGGACTGGGAGAGGATGCATGCTTCCTCTGCCTTTGCCATCTCCGATACAGGCATTGCCAGAGGTTTCTGTCTCGCACATCTTGTTTCCTCCACCTGTGCAGAACTTCATGCTATCCTTGAAGCTGTACTCTTCACCCTTAGCCTCGAGAGTGGCAACTTTGTCATCCTCTGTGACTCGAAATCAGCCTTGGAAGCTCTCCAGAAGCAAGATAGCAAGAGCTGCAACCCCTACCTCATCCAGATGGTCATAAAGACTTGCTCCAAGGTCACTTCTGCTGGAATCACGGTTCATTTCCAGTGGATCCCTTCCCATGTAGGGATACCTGGCAATGAGCTCACTGAGAGTCAGAAGTGTGTAACTAATTACCCTCGCTCTCTCAGTGACTGCAAGAGTTCTGTCTCACAACTGATGAGCCAGTATCATCTTTCCCAGTGGCAAAAGGACAACTGTTCCTCATTCAGGCACCTGGTTGACCCTTCTCTCACTGCTCCTAACCTTGGTAATCTCCGCAGATCTGAGGAGACCCTCCTTCATTGTCTCCGAGTTAGAGTCATCTACAGCAACTCTATGCTTCACATTCTCGGCAGAGCTAACAGTCCAAACTGTGCCACTTGCAGCACACCTGAGACTGTATCCCATGTTCTGCTCAACTGCTCCAACTACAATGCCAAAAGAGAAGCTTTGTTCTGGGAATTTCATGCTATCGGAACACCAACTACTCCATTACCTCCCTTTTTGGTAATCACCACAATGTGAAGCTGCAGTGAACGTGCTTCTGATGGTCACTGATATCTTTCAGAACATTGGCCTCTTCTGCAAGGTCTAATGTTTTCTTTTTTTCCTGATTAGCACTCTTATTAGCTCCGAGAGAAAGCTGAGAGGCAGTTTCTTCTGCATCCACTATTTCGCCCTTCTGTTGTGACTGATGTAGGGAGCCCCTTATTGGAGGCTAATTTCACCATAACTTACAACACCTTGAACCTTGATTTTGGGAGCAGATTTTCATAATGGTAAAACTAAAAAAGTCCTAAAAATTGGATTTTCAATGACCAATTTGGATTTTCAGATTTAAAACAAAAAAAAGTTGGCAGCTCTGTGATAGCTTTTTACATATTTGTTATTTTAGTTTCCCTGCAGTCCTATAATAGCAGGTCCTAAGTGATTGCCCAAATGGTAAAAACAGTGTGTTATATCCAAAATCATTGATGTGAACTTGAATCTGAAAGTTTTTTTTTTCCTTTTTTGTTTGTTTGTATGAAGATATATGTTCACTGATATATCAGATCAGACATTTAGCATTTTATATGTCAGTTTTCACAAGTGTGTTTACAGTTAAATCTAGATCACTCCTTTCTTGTTTTTTTTTAAAACCTAAAAGCTGTCGAATTTTTGACTACTGATGTGGTTCTAAAAGCAACTGTCAATTTTATTGACATTTGCACAAGGCTTATTTTCCTTTAGAAAGAAGTTTCTGTCATTAACAACAGATAGCAACATTGACTAGAGTGATGTTTGAAATCCAAACATTCATCTAACAGTTGTTTAAAATAAATATATAAATAATATTCAATATTATGCTCTATTGAATGTTTTTTCCCCCCACTAAATATCTGCTGTTTTATAGTATTTATGCTTCTGCTTCTAGGGCTAGTCAACTTATTTACTGGTTGTTGCACAAGCTTGGCTTATTTCAAAATTTATATTTTCAAAAATATTTATTTAAATATGAATACCTGGGTAATGAACAGTAGCATCACTATTTTAAGAACTTTTTCTTCAAAACTGCAACATTAAAATTAACCCACAAACTTCTAAAATCACTTATTTAGTAGTTTTGATAAAACAGTTTACATATTCTAACTTTTGAGAAAAATTTATGCCAGCGATGTATTTACAACATTTCCCAGCTTCCTAAATTTGCAAACACTGAACAACTATGGTTGAAAATCAAGATTTTGGGAGTGTTTACTTAAATTTATTCCAATAACCATTTTCCATGTGATGCTTAAAGATTGTATCTGACTTCATATATTTTACACAAAAGCTAAATTTTTACAACAGCAATTAAAAAAGGCTACTTACTTTTCTATACTACTGAAAGTATGAGCTCCTCCATTTTTGGTTTCTATTTCAAAATCAAATGATCTTGTACTGCCTCCACTTCTAGCAAAATTTACACAGGCCACCTCATCAAATCGAATGTGAACAGGAGGTTTATGAACGTATATCAGCCCTCTTTCTAGAGGGTAGAGAAGTCCATTACCTGCTCGATATGAACAAGTTATAGCTTGGGTTCCACTGTGCCTGTTGGTTATATTTTATAATCAAATTAAATTACTTAATTATTTAACAAAAGTTTATTTTACTAAATTTAATTTTTTTTAATCAACTACACATCCAGTGGCTGCACATTTCAATACATTATATTATTACATTGCTTTATCAGTAAATTATTAAAGCAAACAGAGAAAGACATTGTTTTTTCAACAATGATGTGGAATTTGAATACATAAAAATTATCTTAAATTACTTATTAGCATCAGTGGTAATACCAAAAATAATACAATTGCTGCTACCATTATTTAAACCTATTAATAGGTAAGTCACTAACTTGAAGTTATTATTAAGGATACCAAAAGTAACATATAAGAAAGTTTCTTACCAACAGCAATCATTATTTTTAATCAGTTACATAATTTTCCTCAGTAGCAAGAACAATGCACTATTATATTATCACATTTTCAATTCTATATAGATAGAAAGAGGCAAGCTTTAAATTAAGGTACTCATCAAGAGTAGCTTTAGCAGCATAACTATTTCTGAAAGTTTCTTGCTAAGTGTCACAATAACTTCAACAACAATTGGAAGGGTGCAATATTCAGAGAATATGGAGGTCAAGGTCAGACTCTCCAGTCCAATATACTTGGACTGGAGAGTTCTGCATCAATTTGCTGAATGTAGCCTTGAATTGTCATGATGCAGAATGACCCCTTTTCTGTTGGCCAATGTTAGGCATTGCTAAATGAAATCTTTGAATCATCTTGGCAGCATGATTCATGCTGTTCATGAGATAAGCTAGTTTTGATGGCCAAGGAAGTTCTAATGTACTTTAAAGCAGTGTTCATTAATCTTTGTGTCATATACTCCCTAATTCTTTCTCTTTTTTTTTGTAGTATGTACCCCCCCCCCTCCCCCTGTCCACTATTTATATTATACCTCATATTTTGTTTATAAAAAATCTGCAGTAACAACAAGCTCTTCTGCAGTCAATAAAGAATAATGGGTACCCTAGATGTTAACGAAACAAGAAAACAAATGGTCGCATATTTAAATGAAAGATTGATCTTATATTTAGTGAAATTATATCATTTGTGACAACAGGATTTTTCTAGACTCCAAATGAGAGTTCACACACATCTTCTGAGGTAAGACTACCAGATTTTGAGTATAGGAGAGAGAGAGAGTTTAAAAGGAGACTAGCAATGCAGATATCCCCCCACAAGGTAACCCAAGCATCTTTAATTGGGTTGCAATATGGTAATCATGTTAGCAATCCATTTCCTGAATATCTTCAACATAAGAGACCTAGATTGTTCCTATGAGATCAAGCATGATTATTCATAATGACAAATCTATTGTCAACAGCACCAGCTCAAGGTCTCATCTCCATAATAATTTTGATCATTCACAAATGTGTAAGTCCATAAAACCATCTAAAACTTTCACACCTCAATCTTTAGACTCCTTCCTATCATATCACAAAGCTGGATGCATTTTCCCACTACCTACTAGATCAGTCTTCTTTCAGTCATAAGGTGAATCTAGGGTTATCCATAAAGAATATGCAACTACAATCAAATCTAGTAAGTCATATGCTTTCAACTCACATTTAACTTGACTCTTCTGCTGTGTGGACTGAAGATCACATATATTGTGAGTCCATTGGCATAGAATGGATCTTATGAAAGTTTCTGAGCAACACATGCAATGCTCCAAAACATATGCTAAATTCTTCACTTTATACCATGTAACTGATAAAAAAAAAATACTAAATTTCTGCACAACTTAAGGTGCCAGGAAATTAACCTTGCCAAATAAAGTTAAATAAGGGTTTGCTAAGAATATTCATCATCATCTCAAGCAGCCATTGGTTACAGAGGTCCAACCAGACCGTGCAATTTAGTTCTCCAAACAAGTCTATCCTGAGCTACATCTACTGCATCTAGCCACTGCCCACCAATACTAACAAGGTCCTGTTTGACATTGTCTGCCCACCACATCCTAGGTCTCCCCTTCTTTCTGAGGCCTTTAGGCACACTGTTCATAACCCTATTCGCCAATCTATAATTATTCATACGGGCAACATGACCAAACCAACGGAGTCTCTCTCTGCAAAATATGCTGCTTAAAGGAGGTTGCAAACTCCTTTGCCTAACCTCATCATTAGTTACAAAGTTGAACCACCTAATGCCCAAGATACTGCGTAAGCATCTGGAATCAAAAGCATCTAGTTTCCTGTTATCATGTTTACAAAGTGTCCAAGTTTCACTACAACTAACCCTAGAAAGAACCAAACTATTATAGTCTAATTTTAGTCTTTAGGTGTATACGCCTATTTCTCCACACTCTCCATAGATTCTTAAAAGTCCCGGAAGCAATCCCTATTCGTCCGTTATCTATTACATAGCTCCCAAGATAATTAAACTGTGACACCTGCTCAAGACTGCAACCATTGAGATTAACCGAATAACAGCCTGCCTGACCAATTTTCATCAATTTAGCTTTCTCTCTGTTTATAACCAAACCTACTCTACTACCAGTCTCATCAACAGCTCGAATGAAAGAGTTCATCTCATAAACATCATTTGCCAAAAGGGCTAAATCATCAGCATAATCTAAATCAGAAATTTTCCTATCTCCAGTCCATTTAAGGCCAAAATCTTTCCCTTGAAGTGAATTTCGCATAACATAATCAATAACCAAGCTAAAGGGAAAAGGAAACAAAATGCACCCTTGTCGAACACCAGAAGTAATGCTAAACCAATTGCTACAAGCCTTACCAACTCTCACACACGACTCAGTGTTATTATAGAGAGCTTTCATTATGTTAACTAACTTGTCTGGTATACCATATGATTTCACAATCAACCACAAATTATGACGATCAACAGAGTCGAAAGCCTTTTTGAAATCAACAAAGCTAGCAACCAAAGGTTTCTGAAACTCTAAACATTTCTCAAGAATCTGCCTAAGTGAAAATATCTGATCCACACATCCCCTACCACTTCTGAATCCACATTGCTCATCACGCAATTGACTGTCAACCAGATTCTTAATTCTATTAAGCACAATCATGGAAAGAACTTTACCTGGAACAGAGAGTAGGCTGACACCCCTATAGTTATCACAAGAACTGCTATCACCTTTTTTGAAAATCAGGATAACAATAGCTCTGGTAAAATTCTTAGGAACCATGCCTTTATCATAAAAGATATTCAGAATTTCAGTCATCCAAGTGGTAACCGAAACATTCCCAGCTCTAAGCATTTCTGTAGTAATTTGATCTACCAGTGGGGATTTATGAAATTTAAGTTTAGAAACATCCAAAATAACTTCAGATTGTGTTACAGGGCCAACATTAAAGCCACCAATGCATCTATTATCATTGCAAACAATGGGAATAGAACTAACTGCATTGTTTAGAATATCACTGAAATGCTCAGCCCACCTAGCCATGACAGAATCCTCCCCTTCTATAACCTTGTTTATCCTTCAATCCCTGTATACCTGTCCGTTTTCTATCACACAAAACATTAACTATCTGGTACAGCTCTCTGCTGTTGTGCTGTCTAACTGCTTCTTCGGCTTTGCCAGCCAAACCATCAGGCCAAAGATTCTTATCAGCAGCTAACTGATCTTTTACACGTTTATTAAGTTCTCTGAAATGCTTTCTATTAGGACTAGTTGGGTATTGATTAAGGACATTCCTGCAGTTCTTTCTTTCCGAAATAAGCTCAAGTGCCTTATCACTCAGACAATTCTGTCTCTTCTGCTCCTTTTTTCCTAAAAGAGTACTGTTAGTGTCCAAAAATGCCTGTTTAAAATGATCCCATTCTTCCTCAACTTCAGTAGTAAGCATACCATGACTGTCATAATGACTAAGTAACCTATCATGGTAAGCTTTGGCTATAACTGGGTCTTTCACAGCTTCAGTATTAAAAGCAAATTTTTTAACCCTAGCACAATACTTTTTAAGTTTAAGTTGCAAGACACTTTTAACAAGATAATGATCAGATCCAATTTCAGCTCCCCTATATGACCTGGTATTCCTAACAGAACTAGCCCATTTGCTGTTAATTAATATATAATCAATCATATTCTTATGCAGCCCATCGGGTGAAACCCATGTGTACTTATGTATGTCGCGGTGTTTGTAATAAGTGTTAGTTATTCTGAATCCATTGAGTTTACTTACCTGTAGGAGATGTTGCCCATTGCCATTGCAGCTACCAATACCAAAAGGGCCTATTACTCCTCCCCAAAGGTCAGTCAGTACCAACTTTGGCATTGAAGTCACCAAGAACAAGGGTAATATCTCCTTTCTTGACAGAATTCAAACTATCCTGAAGTTGTTCATAAAACCTATCCTTCTCATCCTCATCGGCATCCTCAGTGTGGGCATAACAGCAGATAGCATTCAAGTCTTTAATGCTTGTCTGAAATTTTGCTGTAAGAAACCTTTCATTAATGCACTCATATCCTAGAAGAGCATCACTGGCATGTCTGCTGAGAAGCAGACCCACGCCTTGGTGATGCTTATTATCTTCCCTCCCTGAAAAGAGAAATTTAAGATTATTTTTAAGAATCTGACCTTTATCTGCCCATCTGGTCTCTTGCAAGCCAAGAATATCTAAATTATAATGGTGGAATTCTTATGTGAGGACATCAAGAGAAAAAGCTCTGTGCAGAGTCCTCACATTCCAACTACCTATGGAGAGAAAATGGTTAGTGGGATGTTTAAAGAAACTATGTTTATTGAGAGAGGGAATGCCGACAATCGCAGACATGGGGCAAAGAACCGTTCCCCCACCACTAAAGGCTGAAGCCATCTACACTGGAAGACTTCCTCCAATGTAGAATTTGACGATGCCAATAGAAGCAAAGAGTTCAGGTGCCTGCGATAACCTCTGCTCAGGATTATCCACCAGCTGATAAACATATCCTGTGAATCTATTCACTCGGGGCTGTCAACCCACAAACAGAAAACACAAAGGAAGATTTTCCCTCCACAGAAGCCCACCAGTGTGGCAAAATCAGGATCCATAATCAAGCTCAGAGATATATATCTGTCCAGTCCAGTGGGTTTATATGGTCAGTACCAGGACCCTGTGTGGTTGACCACTCCTCAGCAGGGTAGAAAAAAAATAAAATTAGCCGTAGTTGTCCAGATGAGTAGGCACAATAATCTGGCAGCCCTCCCCTTCCATTCACTTCCACAAGAGAGTATCTCTTTTGAAAGGTACTAACGGTCTGCACCACGAGAAGGCGGGGTCGGACATTAGATGCTAGGCCTGGCCGGTTCTATGCATCATCACAGAGGATTGGTGCAGAGCTCTCCTTCCAGTGACTACCTAGCTACCATTTACAGATCCTAAGAATATTATGCATTACTTAGTCAATAAGAAATCAATTCAAAAAGACTGTCAATTATTAAAGTTTAAATCTAATCAAAATGAATTATCCTGCTCAAGAGAAAAAATTAAAACTCACCAAGTGAAACTCCTTTTACATCAAATTATCTGAGTAACTAAAAGCTCACTCAAAACAACATCTCCACCTACATTCTCAAATCACAACTCCAAACTATAAAACAATGAAATAAGCTTGACGTATTCCAAATCAACTATTAAATCAGCACTCTAGCGTCGATTTAAATATTAGAGGAAAAATTGTCTTGAGCCGGGTGGGATATGAACCCACGACCTCCTGATAACATGTCAGGTGCTCTAAACCACTGAGCTACTGGCCGCTGATCAAGATCTCCTCTAATTAGTGCTATGAACTAATGCTACTAACTAATTAACTCTTGATCAATCACTGCTTTCCACTGTTTAGCATGTCCAACCTGTTACACATGCAAATATCATAATGATATGCAATTCCCATATTTCCAAGAATGCTGACATTGATTTCTATATATGTTACTCATAAACATGCATGCTCCTAATGCTGGATTGTTTTACCTCTGAGTGGCACTTGTTTGCACACAATGGGCTAAATGGCCAGGTCACAAGGTCCCCAAGGGCTCAGAAAAGGTTGGGGAGAGGTGACTCAGTGGACAGCATCCCTTCAAGGCCATCCAGTATGTTCAACATACACAGGATATGGCTCTCTCACACATGGGGCCATGGTTTAACATTCATAACAATGGTCTTTACAAGCCCATACTCCTAATGTATTCTCATATAAAAAAGTCAGTATGAAGAAAGAATTTGGTGGATAAGTTATTGTAACACTTCTGTTACATCTTATAAAATATTATGTTCAAAAATGTGCCAACCACCAATGCCCAATTCAGATGGGTGTCATCTACACATTATTCTGATAGCAGACATGCATGCCTGCTTCAATGATTGCTGGAACAAAACATTGCATGAATTTTAAATTGCTGGAACCAAACAGAAAGCTATACACTGTTACAGCATCCTTTGTTCATACAATTAATTGGAACCACACTAAATGCTAGAGTTGTTATTAGAGAAGCTCTTAATCACTAGTAGTAGTTGCCCAATGACAAATTCAGCAGTACATGAATAGCACTGTTCAGTATTGCATATATCACATTTGGCCTTCTATTACATAGTAGTTGTCATTTTTCATTTTGGGTTGGGTTGTTTCACCTCTGAGCGGCCCTTTTTTGCACACCATGGGCTAAATGGCCAGGTCACACGGACCCTGAAGGCTCAGAGAAGGTTGGGGGAGGGGACCCACTGGAACAGCTGTTGGGAGACAGATGGTAGCCTCCCATCAAGGCTATCCAGCGTGTTCTTTAACGTGCACAGGGTATGGCGTGTGCGGGAGCACACGGGGTCATGGCTTAACATCCCATCCGATGGACGGCGGCCTTTCCAAGCCCTTCGGTGTCCCCTACTGACCGTGGGCAGGGCGGGAATTTTTGTGGAGATAAATCTCAACGCTGACCCAGCTGGGACTCGAACCTGGGAACTACAGATTACGAGTCTGGCGTGCTACCGACTGAGCCACTTCCGCCCCATGCATTTTGGGAGTGTCACCAATCAGGGAGAGTAAAAAGTAGGTATTACAGTAGGCATTACTACTACAAACTTTTCCTCCTTTACAAAATGACTTTTCAATGAATGCATATTTACTTTTTGAAACTTCATCCTACAGACTGACATTTTACTATCTTAAAGTCTTCCATCTGTATTAATCTGGTATAAATTCTTCAGGACATCCCTAAAACACTGATATTCTTCGATATTAATAGGTTATCAGCTTTTGAAGTGATAACCTATTCAAATCAACTTGAAGTGAAAGTGAAGAAGAAATATCAGCAACCTTCACAGCATGTTTATTACATATTTGTTTTCTACACCATGAAATATGTCTCCTACCCAATTTCCATGTTGAATATATATGAGAATTTGTTACTATGCTTTTTCCAATCCATGCTTTAATTTCGATGACCAATACAGGTGTTACCTGCTACTTACAAAATATTTAATGATGTCTCATTCATAGTTTTTTTTTAGACTATACATATCTATTCTAGATATAGCTACTATATATATATGTTCTATATATAACTACTATACATATCTATTCTATATATAGCACAGAATCTATTCTGAATGATTACGAAAAATGTTGCATTCTAAAACACTTATCTGCATTACTTAGAAATGACATAGATCTTTTTTTCACAGCATTTGTAGAAAATGAACCTTACATAAATATTTGTAAAATAAGGTGATAAGCTCTTTTTCTCCTGTCACTTTTCCTCTGTTCAATTAAAATTATTACCCTTTTTCAACTATTACTTTTGAAAAAGCTCTAGATAATAAAAATCTAAACAATTTAAGTAAACCTTCATTCTACAAAATACACAACTATTTCATGAGAAGACATATATATTATATGTGTATATTACATGAGAACACATATATCCATGAAAAAAAAATAGATAAATATATCACTAGGATTTATAATAGTTTTTTGCTCTTGTTCAAGTAATATTACTTGGTGTTCTGCAAATGAAGCAAGCAGTTGCTTCTATAATACTTTGTTCTGTCCATTCAACAGATTATGGTAGTATTTTCATTAAAAACAATCTCATTTTAAATTTGTTACTCATTTCACTGAGAAATACAAAAATTTGCAAAATAAACATTTTTGATGTGTTTTATTTTCAAAGGAAATAATCTTTTTTAAAGAAAATTAATTAACTATATTTTAACTGTGGAAACTTCAGTATCACTGAAGTTTCCCCAGTAAATGAGAGTATCACTTTCATATCAACTATTCAGATTCTGGAATGTATCTAATTCAGTTACTAGCATGTAGTATAAAAATATTATAAAACTGCTGTTCTTGTAACTATACATTTGTATAGTGAACATAACTGTGATAAACTAGAATAACATTTTGCCTCTGGCGAATATGGAATGCTTTGTTAGAATAATGTTTTTCATTTTATGTCTTAAGCAACCTCTAACAATGCAATTCAAACTAATGAATGATTGGGAAAATGCAAATAGTATTATTTCATTAGCATCTAAACAACACAAAAATAACTTTTCATTTATCTCTTAAAACAAAAGAAGTTATTTTACCATCCCCCTAAGGGTAAAGATTCAAAGCACTATTACCAATGTAAACATCTTGATCATCATAATCTATCACCAAAATTAGAATTTTTAGCATAAATGGACTGTAATATTTGTTTAAATTTCAACCCTTCTCACTGTTAGAAGGTGCAATTCAACTTATGGGAGATTAAAAAAAAATGTAAATCACATTTCATCAATACCTATCCAACTCAAAAAGAGTTTTTAACTTATCTCTAAAAATAAGCAATGTCTACTGACAGACAGACAAAGAGTTGAATGTTTTGCACACAATGGGGTAAATGGCTGGTCACAAAGATCCCAAGGGTTCAAAGAAGTTTGAGGGAAGGGTTTCTGTGTTTTACCTTCCAGAGGCACTTTTTGTACACAATGGGCTAAATGGCCAGGTTACAAGGACCCCCAGCACTCAGTTTGTTGTTTAACATGCTAGGCTATGACTCTTCTTCCCAAAAGGCCATGGCTTAATGTCCCATCCAACAGATGGCAGCTTTTCCAAGCTCATCAGTGTCCTCTTTCTGACCAAGAAAAAGGTGGTGGTTAATGGAGATATAAACCCCAGTGCCTGCATAGTTGGGACTCAAACCTGGAAACTGCAGATTACAAGCCTGGCATGCTACCAACTGCTCCATCCCTTCCCCAGACAAGATAATAAATGTGAAAACATTAACCTGTTTCCTTTTTTTTTTTTCAAAATGAGCTAAAAATTCATTTTAAACAGGTGGCCTATTACAGTAAAGCTATTAAAATTCAGTAACACATCTGTCATAAAGTTGGTGTGATGTTCACCTATTTTAACTCTGAAAATAATTTTTTGGTACAAAATTTTCTAAGTGGTTTAGTCATAACGATACATATTGCATCTTGCTTCAACTATGATTTAAAAGTACATGGTTGTATAATTACTGAAATGATGTATGCAACTAATACACTATGTTGAAAAAAGTGTTCAGACACTTTCATGTTATGTGAATGGAAAGCCACTTTCAAAGCTCCCTAACATTAAAAATAAAAATTTCACACAAAAACTGTTATTGATGATAAATTGTAGATGACACTCAAATTTCTCTAAATATATTTCCCAAAATATTCATTTAATATTTAAAGAATGAATGGAAGCTGAAGCATTTACTTCAACTTTTGACACTTGTGAAAAAACACTTCAATAGATAAAATGCAACTCTTGTAACAATTTGTTCACTAACATAACTTAAATATCTGAAGTTTGTATGACAATTTTTTAAGATTTCATCAATTTGAAGGTAATGTGACAGTGTCAATTTTCAAAATCTTTGATCAATATTTAAAGAGTCATTGAAGTGGGACCATATAACAGCAGATGACACTTTCACATTGCCTCCAAATTGATGAAATCTTAAAAAATCGTCATACAAACTTCAGATATTTATGTTAGTGAACAAATTGTTACAAGAGTTGTGTTTTATCTATTGAAGTGTTTTTTCCCAAGTGTCAAAAGTTTAAGATAATGCTTCAACTTCCATTCATTCTTTAAATATTAAACGAATATTGCAGGAAATATATTTAGAGAGATTTGAGTGACATCTACAATTTATCGCCAATACCAGTTTTTTTTTCTGTAAAAGGTTTATTTTCAATGTTAGGGAGCTTTGAAAGTGGCTTTCCATTCACATAACATGGAAGTGTCTGGACACTTTTTTCAACATAGTATATATGCCATTCACATACTTACCCAACAAATGACCCGGGAACAGTAATCTTTCTTTGAACTAATGCTTTCATTACTCGACTAATAACTTCAAATGTAGGGCCAGACATTTCTTTTTGCAACTTGTCTTCATATTTTTCTGCTATATCTTTCCTAAATTGAGAGATATTATTTGAAAACATTTATCTGAAACTAATCTTTATTCAGATATCATTCATGTTACAGTCATTAGCACTAAAAGCTGACCAAAATAGTGTGTACTTGCCTAGTCTTCATTTTATAGCAGACAACAGAAGTAACATTTTCCAGTAAACAAAATTACTTGCATCATAGAAAAATTTCAATATATAAGTTCAAAAATCTAGTTTTGTGAAAGAATTATATAAATTAATAATGTATGAATTTTACTTTGTAGTGATAACTAATACTTTTTTCTGACTGATGTTAAATAAGTACCAGCTTGAAGTGTTAATGCAAAATTGAACAGATTGTTTTGTTTTCAGAGATAAGATATATACAGTAAACTCCTGGTTATCCAGCATTTATGGGGAATAGCACTGCCATTCCCCATATATGAATGAGAAGTATTTTTATAGAAACCAAATACAGTAGATAGTCTTAAATTCAAGCCTTAGTAAAAATAAAAATGTAGTTAAAAATAATGATAATAAAAATGAAGAATAATGCCCTTAATATAAATGTAAATATCTAAAATATAATTTTTTTATATGCATTTTTACAATGAATGTCTAAATCTGTACACTTAACAAAAAAAGAATCATTCATGCAATGCACTATCCAAGTTTTCAAGCTTAGGGGTATGAAGTGTTTGACACTGTTCCTCCAAGCTTTATCACTTTCAGATTTCATAAAGAACCCTTGAAATTTTCCACTTTGCACTTTAATTTTATAAATTGTTAACAAAACTACAATGAATTCCTGCGTAAGCACATTGCAATTTTCTACCTTTTGCATATTTAAATTTTTTATTTAAAGTAAAAACACTTTTCATTTTAGTCCTTGTGTGGTGTTTTTCTTTGACAGTTCTACAAACTGAGGGATGAAAAATTTCCAAAAAAAATAGAACAACATGATCACAAATTCAATTACCTGCTACTTCAATGGACATAATGGAAGTAGCATGCATAGATTGATTGGAACAATGCATGAAAGATGACTGCAGTGATAACTGAAAAAACTACCAATTGCACTAAAATTTACCACAAGTTCAAATGTTCAATTTGAAATTTATGAAAAAAAGTGTTTAATCACAAACTACACTGTTTTAAAAGTGTTATTCAAATATCCTTATTGCTCATTAGCTTATCCTCATATACATCATTGCAAAATGCAATGGGTAATAGTACTAGCTTATTATCCTAAACACATAAGGACTTCTACAGAAGAAGCATGTGCTGTCCTTTGATACTAAATAGAGTATTTTTATAAGTTCTTATGTATACTCACCTATATATTATACTGGCATGCTATACTTGCTTAGCTGTATATCCTGTGAAACTGATGTTTTGCAGTTCTGTAAACTTTGCTGGTACACTCGACACTTTTGTGGAGAAACACAGTCCCAGTTGTTTATAGTACACTTGACACTGGCTGACTTCCATGTTGTAGATGAATCATATTCTTATCGCAGGATATTACAGTTGCAAGAACCATAGATGTATTTTCCACTTTACGGATTCTTACTATTGATTTATGCCCGATGTTAACATGCAGTTTTTCCATTTAGTATCGCCAGTTGTAGACTTAATTCATGAGCATAACAGATGTTTAAAGGCATTTGAAAGTTAAAAACACATAAATATTTTAACTGCATACATTTAAACTTCCACATAAATCATACTGACAGTTAAAAAATCATCTTAGTGCAACACGTTTCAACATCCTTCAGCTTATGTCATCAACATATACGATACTGAAGCCCTCAAGGGAAGGGAATTATAATGTTATCAATGTTACACCACTGCTGATTACAGTAGCATTATTATTTTGCCTAAAAGAGATGGGACTCTTTTGTTAAATTTACTTATTGAATGACTAAGCAGTTAAATTGCTTTCATTCCAGTATGTTCTCTTTGTTTCTATAGAGACAAATACCTTATCTGTTTAGACAAGGTTAGACTCAGAAACTTTGTTTACACCAGCCTGCTTAAGTTCTGTTTACCAGTGTTGCATTTCAAAAAAATAATAAATCCCTATAACATGGATACTTGCAGTTCCAAGGAAAATAATTTAACTTAAAAGAGTGTCCAATATATGGAAGGTTACATCATTAGAATACCATTTTTGCCAATTCATGCTATATACATATCACAACATATCATCCTGATGGTGAACATGTTGTCTACCATCATGCTGACCAAGACAAAAACGAGATTCATCACTAAACACCATGGTACTCCACTCTTGTTCATTCCAGATCTGTCTGAGGCGACACCACTGAAGATGTACTTGCATGTGTGCAGATGTGAGAAGCAAACGCAGTGTTGGACGATAGGCTTACAATGAAAACTGCAAAAGCCTATTGCTTAGCATCCGCCTGGTAAGTATTTTTGCCTTACCTTTTGCTAGTCTCTTTGTCCTTACCTTTTGCTAGTCTCTTTGCAGTTGCATTTTAGTCACAAATCTGTCACGCAATGCCATGCATCACAAATAGTGGTTCTGTCACTCCATGGTCATATGTTGTCTTCCTGATCCTTGTTGGGGTGTGCAGGATCCATCCACTGGCACCATGTGTATGATGGTGCTGGGATTGCGGCCAACAAGATTGGCCACATCTCTGTGCAACAAACCAGCTTCTCAAAGTCAGATGATTCTTCCACACTCAAAGTCTGTTAATTGTTGGAACAGCTGTCAACATCTGCATAAGGGCATCTTTAGTGGTTTAGAACAATTTCCACAATGTTATGTCAACCAGGGAGCTTCGGTTGCCTTTATCTGAGTTTGACTGCTCACCACCTGTCCCTTCCGCTTCTGTCTTTGTGTTGAGTAGACATCTTTAGTGAATGCTCCCAAGGACCGGTTTTGCCGAAGGCTCCCATAGTTGCATCATGACAGCCGTAGCAGTGATGCGCGGCATCATCTCAGCCATCACTGCCATCAATCATCCCGATTTATCGTGATGAAAGTTGTGTTTTTCCGTTATTTTTTTCTGATAAATTTTTGTTTTTATCTTCGTTATTACATTATTTTCGCTCTCATATTAGTTGGGTTACCATGCATTTATCCTTTCTTTTTTAGTTTTTAGCTGTCTCATAATTATTTTCAAACTTTTCATTTTGTAAAATTCTGCAGCATTTTTTTTTTATTTCACCAGAAATTAGAGTTACGTTTATGGTGTATTGAATCCATATTTTTATGCTATTTTCTCATTATATTAATTAGCTTATCATGTATTATTCTTTTAGTTGTTAGCTATTTCTAAATTAATCAAACTTTTTACTTTGTAAATTTTTGAAATAATTTGTAACAATTGATTTTCACTTCGTTAGAGCTTAGAGCTGCATGTATGATATTCTAACTGTTGGAAATTTACTGGGATACTTAGAGTCGTCTGCTATTATGGCTAGCGACTCATCTGAGGCTTCAGAGGTTTCTGAGCTTAGCTCTCCTCTAGTATCCTCTGAGGGTTATTTAAAGGAATTTTGGAGATCCAGAAGTATTTGGAAAAGATTCTAACTTCTGAAAACAAACGGATCACTACAGTTGTTGCAAATGAAATTAGAGCACAACTAGCTCATGCAGAAAAACTGCTAACCAGACAGCAGCTGACGATCGCTGAACTGACAGGTGTAAATAAAGCTCAAGCAGCCCAAGTAATTCAAGCAACACAAGTAGTTCAAGCAGCCACCACCAACAATGTAAGCTATGCCCAAATGGCAAAGAAAAATACATCTCAGGCAGCCATCCATAAAGTTCCTCAGATGAGTAAGTCTAATACAGTGCTGTTGGTGTTCCCCTAAGAGAAATCGAAGGAATCCATAACATCATCTGAAGAAATGAAAGCTGCTTTGAAAAAGAAACTAGACCCTAAAACACTGGGAGTAGGTATCAAACAAGTAAGAAAAATCAAGAACAATGGAATTGCTATTGAGCTGAACACTGCTGCCCATGTAGATAAATTGCATGATAGCATAAGGAAGAACACCACATTGAAGCAAGTCTGTGCTGTTAGGAAGCCAGTGGCAATGAATCCTAAGGCAATCATTTATGATGTTCTCAGCGATATAGATCCTAAAGAAATTATGAATTGTGTTTATGAACAGAACTCCATAGAGGAAATAGAAAATGGCATGACATATAGGTTCAGCATCCCTTCAGGAACAAATAAACACGTTGTTTTCGAAGTGAAGCCTAGCACCTATAACTGCTTTATGTGAGAAGGTCGAGTCAACATCGGATGGACAAGGAACAAGGTGAAGGAATATTTAAGCCCTATGAAATGCTATCATTGCTACGAATATGGTCATGTCCAGAAGAATTGCCCCCTGAAGGATGAGAAAGAGATTTGTTCCACCTGTTCTGGACAGCACAGCCATCGAGAATGTCAGAACACAGAGAAAAAAATGTAGGAACTGTACTATAGACAACAGCAAATACAAGACAGGCTACAGCACTGACCATAGTGCAATGGATAAGTTCTATCCCTGCCACACAAGAGAGCTAGCATGACTAGTCGCCAGAACCAACTATGTCTAGTCCTTCTCAGCACTTTAACAGATCAACATAAATAAGTCTCGAGCAGTCACAGCCCATCTACGAGCATTAAGAGATCATGCAAATCCCGATATAGCGCCCAAATTAATATGCATACAGGAACCCTACCTAAGAGGCGGAAAACCTGCAGGTCTACCACTACAATGGAATTCAGTTTCGGAAAACAAAGGAAAAGTCTGCATCATAGCAACCACCAGCCTAATTGATATCTCAACAATACAAAAGCATCAATATTGTGGCAATAGAAGCAAGAGATGCGACAAACAGCATCATCCTCGTCTCCATATATTTTTCATCCTCTGAAAAAATAGAAGAAATTTTAGAGGAACTCGAGAATCTGATAAGAAGATTTAGAGAGAAAAAAATTCTGATAAATGGAGATTTTAATGCAAAGCATATGCTATGGGGAAACCCCAACACAGATGCAAGGGGAGGAATTATTTTAAATTCCATCGTAAGGAACAATCTTCGGTTATTAAATGACAATCATTCACCCCCCACCTTTAAAGGAGTAAACGGCAGAAGTTGGATTGATCTAACAATAGCCAGTCACAATTTGGAAAATGAAATTACCAAGTGGGAAATTTTAGATTAGGATTCCATAAGTGACGATAAATATATCGTTACAGAATTAGGCATGCAAGAAGTTACACCACCAGCCCAGAGAATAAAGTTAACTACAAGAATAGAACAGGATATGGAGAAACAAAAACTAACACTAGAGTGGGAAATAAAAGAAATTCAATCGACTGCAGAATTGGATCAATTTGTCATTGATCAAGACAAAATGAAATTGAACAGCTTCATGCAAACCTTTACAGCCATTTGCGACAAACATCTGAAAAACAAGGGAGTCGATTACAGGAAGAAAATGCCATGGTGGAACCCACAACTTACTGCAGAGAGAAATAAATTGAAAGCCACGAGAAAACAATATCAAAAGGCCAGAGATCCAGCAGAAAGGGAAATCAGTAAAAAAGAATACAGAAAACAAGCGGCGATCTATAGAAGACTTATAAATTTTAGTCTAAAAAATTCTTGGAACACCTAGTGTGATGAAGTCTCAAAAGGAAACCCCCTTTCACTTCCTTACAAAAGGGAAGATAGGAAACCAATTAAAATTATTCACCTTAATAACAGAAGATAATAGAAGAATTGAAGAATTTGAAAATATTATTCAAACAATATTAGATGAATTATTCCTGGATGACAATCCCAATGGAGACACAGATGAACAAAGGAGAACTCGAACCCGGATACAGAATGACTATCGGAACTTTCGTGATGTTTTGTTCAGTAAACAGGAAATATCCAAGGTTATCAAAAACATGCCTAAAAATAAAGCGCCTGGGATTGATCAAATAAATGTAGAAATAATACAAGCCATAAATCAGACCATTCCAGATGTATTACAAGATCTTTTGAACACCTGCCTTCGATTAGGATTCTTTCCAACACAATGGAAAACAGCAAAAGTCGTTCTGTTTAATAAACCAGGAAAAGACTCCAGCAATGCAAAAACTTTTCAGCCCATTTGTCTACTGTCAACAATAAGTAAAGTCTTGGATAAATTAATCACTAGAAGGATTTATTATCATCTCTCGAAGACAGGGACCTTCATGCAGAACAGCATGGATTCAGGTCAGATAAATCGTGTAATACAGCCCTTTCAAAAATATATCAGAAGATAGAAACGAATAAAAATAATAATTTACATACATCAATAATATCTCTGGACGTAAGTAGAGCTTTCGGTAAGGTTTGGTGGAATGCGATTTTGCTGGAATTACAGGAAAAAAATTGCCCTAAAAATATTTACAAATTAATAAAGAGCTACATCACAGACAGATACATAATTTATCAGACAAACACCTTTCAACACAGGAAACAGATCAAACAAGGATGCCCTCAGGGTTCCTGTAGTGGTCCGCTGCTTTGGAATTGAATCATGGATCAGGCTCTGTCCCTGAATTTCCCAGAGAATGTCCAGATACAAGCATATGCAGATGACCTCTTACTAATCATAGGAGGTAAGACAAGAAATGAGTTGAAACAATTAAGTATTCAAGCTATAGGAAAACTAACAGAGTGGAGCAATTCCAGTAAATTAGAATTTAGCACGAGAAGGGCCAAGCGACGACAATAGCCCGTGCGAAGCAAATGATTCGATCCCCAACCTTCAAGTTAGGAGGACACAGCATAAAACATAAAAGAGAGCTCAAAATTTTAGGAGTCACAGTTGACGACAGTCTAAAATTCTATACACATTTTCAGATAATTAGAGATAGAGTTTCAGAATTAATGTATAGTCTTCTAAAAATAGAAAGAGATTTGTATAACAAAAGAAGAAACATTTTGAAACAGATATACAAGAGAAGTTTGGAAAGAATATTACTCTATGGATATGGGATCTGGGGCTATCGATTGGAGAAAGATAAAAAGAAATTAGGAAACTGCATTCTTAGTGCCCAGTGCCAGCCAGCTCTCCTTATTAACAGAACCTACAGAACAGTCCCCACAGAAGCAGCCCTTGCCCTTGGGGGACTGATCCCTGCTAACTTAAAAGCAATGGAAGAATTTAACCTATTCAAAATTACAACACTTAAACAAAACGTCAATTTTTTTAATGAGCAATTTTTGGCAGAGAATGTGGAACAAAAGGAAGACCAATAGCTAACTCACCCAGCACACAAAACAATAATATCATATGACAAAAAATTACCCACAGGACAAGGGATAGAAATCTATACAGACCGATCGAAAGAAGAAACAAAAATCGGCGCTGCTTTCATCATTGAGTATAATAGAGTAGCAATCCATTCGAGCAAACACCAACTGACAGACAACACTTCTAACTACCAAGCAGAGGCCTATGCTATCTAAAAGGCCCTAGAATATATTTCAGAAATTAAAGGAAATCAAGACATCAACATTTACAGTGATTCTCTTTCAGCTCTTCAAGCCTTAGAGAATGGCACGGACAGAAACAAAATACTAAATGACATCAAAAGGAAATACAATTGGATCAAAAATACAAGAAACATTTCATTCCACTGGATCAAAGCTCATGTAGGTTACGTAGGAAATGAATTAGCTGATCAGAAAGCCAAAGATGCAAGCAAGATGGATAACATAACAGATTATTTACCCCTACCGCTTAGTCATATCAAGAAGAATTTCCGGAAAAAAATCTTACAAGAATGGCAAAACATGTGGAATACTAGTTAAAAGGGAAGAACGCTCTTCACCTACATAAAGCAAGTTCAAGAATCAAATCATTATTTTAATCACTTTGCTGACCAAATATTAACAGAACATGGAAAATTTCCCAAACATCTCACAAGAATTGGAAAAACAGATAACCCATTATGCAGATGCGGCAGTCAGGGACACAGTAAGCATTATCTGTTCGAATGTAACATACTGAATTTAAAAAATCAACTGAAAAACATCGATCCAGCAAATCCAGATAACTCAAGAATTACACACCAAGAAAATCTCAACATAATATCCAATGCAATGAAGACTCTCATTATAAACTTACGACTTTTATTCTACACTACCCGAAGACTAACATATCTCAGCACAAAATAAATCCAGTTCGATTGTGTGGCAGACAGGCACTTAGTATATTCTAGGTAGCAGGACAGCTCGTGGCATTCAGGTAAGTAGCCTGAAGCCAGGTCAGGACACCATAGCAGTGTCCCCGGCTTAACAAACAGGTTGAAGAACTGCATATAAACAAAAAAGAAAAAAAAAATGAAAAATGGAAAACTAAAAAAAAAAATTATTCTGCTCTCTAAATTACTAACAAAATAACAATTAAATCTGTGTTTTGCTATTAATTCTTTTCATGTTTAATTTCAAAGTGTATAAAACAAAAAACAAAAAAATAAAAATATATAAAAGCCAAAATTACAAAAATAGTGTATGTTACTTAATTTTTACTAACAAGTTACTAACTTATCATATTGTATGTTATTTCATGCTATTAATCACAAAAAAGTGTGTTTCTGTAGCGTTATTTGTTAAATAGCTAAATGCCTGTAACTGTTCAGTGTTTTTTCTCCTTCTCTCCTTTCCTTTTTCCATTTCCTTTCCCAAAAGCAAAACACAAGACACTCACTCTCGCAGCTTAGCTCCATGCAGGTCGCATTCCCTCTCTCCCCTCCCCCCATCTTCCTCACTTCCTACATTCCTCGGAATGCACTCTCAATGCAGCACGACCTCCATCTCTCCCAGCAATCTTAATCCTCTTCCCCCGAAGCTAACACACGAAGTACAGATACAGTAACCTTTGACCTTAACCAGTGCAAGTTTAAAACTCCTTTAGCTTCCCTCAATATATAATAACCTTTACTTTAAATCATAAAAACATAAATCTTCAAAACTGAAATGAATATCCCTTCTCTTTCGGCTCCAAACAGCCATTTTTCTTTAATTTTATTTTCTACCTTTACTTGGTGTAGATCCAAGTATCTGTAGATGATACTCAATGCCTTTTTTTAAATTATTTTATTCTAATACATTACCTAAATTATTCTTCTAAACCCTTCCAGTTGTCCCTGCTTCACATTTGATATTTGTTCCTTCCTTTCTGGTCCTGTCTCCCCCCCCCCAACCCCACTGCACTCCCTTCATTCTACCTTGGTCACACACAGGAGCTGGAACTTCGCCTGAGCTCATGCTAGTCACCTGGCGTCTGTCCCACAGCACAGTTCGGCGTGGTTCGCTGCAAGTCCCTACTGGGTTGGAGATTGATCTCCCCTTCGGAACGCTTGACCATACTTTTTGTTGTTGTTGTTAATAAAGAAATGTATCAATGTTGGCCAAAATAACATTCACAGAAGAATTACAAAGAAGATAGGAGTTGATAAACGACAGAAAGTCTAGATTTATTGGTGTTAGGAATATAATCCTAGAGTTTCTTTACTTTCTGGTTCAAAATAATGATTAACAGAGAAATACAGATTCGAAATCCAATGGTTTCCAAATGAAAAAAATATATAGGGTCCTACGCTTAACTGCACAAAATTATAGGAACATACTATAGAGCAATATAGTGCAATTACAATAGATAATAATGTCTACATAAAATGAAATCCTTTTTAATATATTTAAAACACATAAAAGTTGTAAAATTAATGCTGGGTGACTTTTGATCAAATTAATCCACTTGTCAAAGAATTAAAATTCAACATTAACCAAATAGAAATGAAATGCTTCTTACAAAACAAAACAAAAAAAATTAACGCATAAAATACAAAATATCATCAGAATGAATCAAGAAATCTGCTAACATCAAAATAATAAAAGCCTTCAGATTGTATGTTCCTTTCTGTTAAAATTTTGAAAAAAAAAATTATAAACAGTGTAGGTTTCATAGTGGTATATGTGTTAAATAGCTGAAAGTTTGTAACAGTTAAATTCTTTTTAGGCCCTTTCTTCTGCTTTGCCTGGACCATCTCCTTTACCAAAGTACAACCTTTACACTCCTAGCAGGCCTACCTTACATGCCTACCTCCTTTGGCATTGACACCCTCCTCACCCACTCTATTTAATCCCCTTTCCCAAAGCCTTAACAGGAAGCATTGTGATGCCCCATCATTCACTTTTGCTTTACCTTAACCAGTTTTGTTTAATTTACGTTATATTTATCATTTTGGGAATTTTTATTTCCTTTTTGGCATCACAGCACTCATTTTCAAGATGTTGTGAGTTGCGTACGTGCAACTCCGAACTTCCGACTGTAACCGCTAAAGTGCGTGCCAAGGACACGCCCCCTCTTGCGTCATAGCTTTTGTGTCGTTCGTCATAGTATGTTAATGTCTTTCCCGGCAAGCATTGCCGGCTCATTGTCAAAAACCGGTGACCTGCGAGTCACAAAAACATAAGCAGAAGCACTAAGCATAGGCACAAGTGAGTGCACGAGCACAAGGTGCATAGCACTAAGCACAGTGCGTGTAGCACAGGATTTGTATCTTCATTGATGTCTTGGTGAGTTGAATTATTTTGGAAATAAATCTGTTTTGTTATATTTAAAACCTTTTGAGTCTGTAGTTTTTTTCTCTTGAGCAACGCGAATTAAGGATTTTTGAATTATATCTAAAATTACTTGACAATCATTTTGATTCTTACTCATTAACGCTCGCTGGTATTTGAACCCTAAATCAACTTATTATCAACTTATTCTACTTTTGGCAATTTGTTAAGTATTGCCTGGCGCCCGTCTAAGCTATCCGGAGCATAAAACTTCAAGTATTTTGCATTTGTTTGGAGCGTTACAGCATGTACTGAACGGTGACTTCTGTCAGTGCCATCAAAGTTAAACCTTAGATTCTTCCACTCTTATTTAATATATTAAAAGCAAATATTCATTTCCAGCCAATCTCAAAATCTGGTCTCTATTCTCACTCTATATTAATTCCCAAATTCTATTTCCCTTTTCCCATTTTTAACATATATATATATGTATATTATTTTTCATTTTTTTCTTCTTTTTCCTTCTTCTCTCTCTGCTTCCCCTCTTTCTTTCTCCCCCCACTGCAATGAGTTCTCTACTTACATAAATACACAAACTCAGTCAGTAATTATATTTACCCTCTAAAGCCATTTCTGCTGGCCTTGACTAAATTTCTTTACCTTACATTAAGTTTCAGAACTTGGCTTCTCATTTTTACCCCTCCCTCCCCGAAACACACATTTTACATTTCATTCAGATCTTTATCTCTCTGCTGCCGTGTAAGGTGCTTTTGCCCAAACTCAAGTATAAAAAAAAATCTTTAAAAGTGAAAAGATGAAGAAAATTCTTTTATTTTCCCATATTTTTTCCCTTTTTTATTCGTAAAATTATTATCAACTAAGCTAATAATATCGATATGTTTCTGCACATTTTAAATACGGTCCTTAGGGTCGTTATGTACACAAAATCTTAAAACTATTTTTTTTAAAAATATATAGAATCAAACCTATTTTTAAAATTACAGTAACAGTGTGTGTTCCATAAACGTCTACTTGTAAATTTATTTTTTTTAGATTATCCAATGTGTTTCCATGTTTCACGTCTTTCCAAAGACCACAAGTATTTTTACAAGACAGCCACTCTATACGTAAGCTCTAGCAGGCATGCATTCAATTCCTTCCCCCCAACTTCCTACCTACCCTTGGCATGCAGTCTCCACAGTCAAGATCGGACAATGCCTGTGGGCACAAGGACGCCCGTGCAATCTCCGATATGCCACAACTTGCGGAGCGCTAACAGCATCCGTCCCTCATCTCAGTTTGGCATGGTTCGATGTTCTTGGCTGTACCAATCCCCATCAAGATGTATTTTGTGAATGCTTTCGCCACTTTACACTTTAGTATACTTTGTATCCTTCCAAAATTAAAATTAATTATATTAATAATAATAATAAATATTTCGTAAAACTTAAAAAAGTATTCTCATGATTGACATTCCAAACCATAAATACATAACAAATTCAAACACTGTCTGGACTTCAATCAAGATCTTATATCCTTTTTTTCTATCCCCCACTTTCCTTTTTTTTTCTCTCACTATTTCCATTCCCCATTTCTGCCCTCTCCCTTTACTTATTATTTTTCATCATTATTATCTTATCATATTATTCTGCCTCATTACTATTTACTCACCAATTTTTTTTTGTCACCATTTCTCTTTTCCTTTTCCCTCCTTTCTATTTTTATTATTCTCATTTTTTTTAACAGGGACAGGGGAGGCTCAGTTGGTAGTGTGCCAGGCTCGTAACCTGCAATTATCAGGTTCGGGTTCCAGCTGGGCAAGTGTAGAAATTTTTCTCTGCCACACTCCCTGTCCTGCCTACAGTGAATAGGGGTTACTGTTGGGCTTGAAAAGGCTGCTGCCCATCAGATGGGATGTTAAGCTATGGTCCCATGTGTGGGAGAGACACACCCACGCATGATAAAGAACACGCTGGATGGCCTTGATGGGAGGCTGACACCCTTTTCCCAACAGCTGTCCAGTGGGTCCCCTCACCCAACCATCCACAAAACTATGAGAGCTTCGAACTTGGACATCTGTCCCAAATAATTGATATTTAAGTAGCAAAATTCTAAAATTAAATTCTAAAATTAAAAGAGCTCGAATTTACCCCTTTAAAAAGGTAGACTTTCAGCACAATTCATGTACAGAGTTGCAGTAAAAATTAGACCATAATGCTACCTAAACATATTGGCAATAGATAATTGGCACGGTTCAAAATTCGAAAGTCTCATAATTGGAGATATGAATGAACAGACTGATTTCCATAATATCAAACTAATGTAGATGATAGGTACTCTCCCAGCTGCTCGGCAGCCTTAATGTCAGCGTTCTAATAAGAATTAACCAGCACACAAGGCTCAAAATTCGGAAGTACCAAAATCAGAGATATTAATGAACAGAAGATTTCAATAATATATAAGTAATGCAGAAGATGGACACTCTCTCTGCTGCTTCACAGCCTCAATGTCAGTGTTCTGATAGGCCTCAACCAGCACACGAAGGTGGCTTTTGGTGCCATCCATAAGATAATAGTATGTCCTGTATAGTGGAACGTCAGATGGCATCATTCATTCATATTCAAGTTCTGCACCTGTGACATCAGTTCGTGCCTGCCCAATCGTTTTGATCGTCCTGCAAACCTAATCATTTCCATGCATTTGCATACACTACCACCTCCCTAAATTTCATCACATTTGCATAACTTCTTGCAAGTTTTGCATTTTTTACCCTATAGTGTGTATATATATATATGTACATAGATCCATCAACTTATTTACAAAGTTTTGGTTTAACAGAGTAATGTAGTATTATTGTTTTGGTTTAACAGAGTTTTGAAGAAGTTTTGGTTTAACAGAGTAATGTGGTATTACAGAGTAGAGCCAAAGTAATGTAATCAATTTTCCTTCACATGATGGGTTGTTTTACCTCTGAGTGGCACTATTTTGCACAAAATGGGCTAAATGACCAGGTCACAAGGACCCTGAGGGCTCAGAGAAGGTTGCGGGAAGGGATCCAGTGGACAGCTGTTATGTGACAGAAAACAGCCTCCCATCAAGGCCACCTGGCATATTCTTTAATGACACAGGGTATGGCTCTCCCACACACCCATTATAATAATTTCATTTCTTGCAAATTACACATTTTTAGAAATCAAACTGAAAGGAATTAATTTATCACGTTTTTTGACTCCAGTTATTCTGGTATACGTTAAGTTTCAAACTTTTGATATACAAGACAGTTATATAAACATTTCAAAATGCACCAAGAAATTATTGATACTGCTGTCATCTTAAAATCCAAAGAATGAATTCCTTGCTATATCCAGATCAAAACATTGAGAATCAGTCTGAAGACTGAATTGTGATTAATCTATTATCATTCAACGCAAGAATATCTATATCATTCAACCTAAGAAGGATGTGATCTACTGCAGTGTTGCATTGGGCCTAAATGGGAGGAATGATTACAACAAGCTGCCAGTGCCAATGGCAGAAAATAGCCATCTGTCATCAGTGACTCCATGTTGCACAAACTACAAATGGACACCATCTCCATTAGCTGTGGCCTACAATTCTAAACAGTATCATCTATCACACCGGAAATCTTGAACTTTGGAGGACTTGGTATGTTTTAGTTCACAAAGGAGTTAAAAGTAAATGCTGAAGTGGGGGTAATATCAACTACTGTAACAAATGCAGAAAGACTTATATTCGTCGTTAGTATAAGTTAAGAAGATAAATGTGGGTAACTAATGTCATTGATAAGATAAATTATATTAACATGATAGAACCTCTTATGGTTTAACACTTCCAGTGTCCACATCATCTGTATAAGTTTGCAGAATCTGAAATGAGGGGCCAAGGATGTATGTATCCATTTTTAATACAACAAAAAAAAATCTATTAAAAAACATAAAAATTGCCATTGTAATTTTTTTTAATATATATCTTATAAAAAATATATAACTCAGGATTCAAAAATAATATTTTGTTTTTTAGTTTGATGCATATTTTATTAAACTACAAAATAAATAAATTTATAAAGCCATCTGATTGCCATTTCTTAGAAGTATTAAACAGTATTGCAGATATGCTGAAGCAACCTTCTGATTTCAGCTCACAAAGTTTGATTTGATTATCAACAAATTCTTTCTTAAATTTTCAAAAATCTCCTAAAAATTAACAAAAAAACTGCTATTTTTAAAAACAGCAGATTTTGGAAGTAATTAAAAAGTATGTACCACCATTTTTCCCCCCATTTCACACTCTTTTCTGTCATACTTATTTCAGTATTCCCAAAATTATTTTTTATCATTTTTCCCAGCATTCCATGGATTTTTCCCTCTCTTAAAATCGAAACTAGAAGTAAACACATCCTTCTTAGAAATTCTGGTTGCAGCTGCATTTAACTAGTTATGCTTCACCCAAGCAAACAAGAAGCAGATGGCTGACACATGCAATCTCTGTTCCGCGTGCTATAAATGTTTTTTACAGTTTTGGTCCAGCATATTGGATATCCTTTGTAAAATCAGTATTTACTTTTTTATATTTAAACCTTAGTTTTCATTTCAGTAGATTTATTTTCGGAAATTAGTGATCTTTTGGCCGATCGATAAGTATCGATTTTTTTCATATTATGCTACATCGCATGGCTATCCTACAACTTGTTGCTGTAAATATTTTAACATTGCATTAGGCTATATGTTAATTTTTATTATTTATTACTTTTCCAGTAAAACTTTGATCTGGTATCATTTTCTGAAAATAAATGAGGTCTTGGATATGGAAGCAAATTTATTTCTCTAGTTATATTTCCATAAGTTAGCAAGCAATCTTTCGGTAGGCTGATTAAAAGAAATAAAAATCATATTTCAGATTGAATATTATATTATTCGGGAGGAAATTTCCTTTTGATATATATATATATAATTTTAACTATTTTTATTCATCATGTTTTCCAAAATGAAATGTTAATTGTATAGTGCAATCTTTTTTTTCAACATATTACATTGAAAAAGGTTTATTAAAAATCAGTATGCTTGTAAATTTATTTATATTATTTATTTTCATAAAATTTGTAATTAAATTCGGTTTAATTTGGTATATGACCTATTTTCGTTGATTGGTTACTTTTTAAAAATATTCTAAAGTTGACTTGTTTATCAGATTCAGCACAATTGGCTAAAAGCATGGAATTTTCTCAAAATATGGTACCGAGAAAAAAATTACAAAACTAGAGAAATATTTGCTTGAAAACAAAAACATAATTTTTTTTATTATTCAGAAGTATAGAAGTAAACAGCCTTTCTATTCATATGCATTAAAATCATTTCTGTCTATTAATTTTTTTAAAATAAATTTTTGTGTTGCCAGATGTGTTTTTTTGCTACATGACTAAAAATGTCCTATTAAAATAAAATTTGTTGTCTTTTTTGTTAAATATTTAATTTTCAGAAAATCCAGAATTAAATGCTGATTAATTTGGCATATAACATGCCATAATTCCTTTTGTAGTTATTTGGCAAAAAAAGTTTTAAAGTAAATTTTTTTTGGGGGGGGGGCGCTGAGCATAGAGAGAAAATAGCTTGGCCTCTGGAAGGGTTAAGAGATATGTATGAGTGTAAGTTGCAAAAACTCAATGATAAGTGTTCTACTCTTGCCTAAGTGCAACGTATAGGTAAACTGTAGAGAATATAGCTGCTCAATAGAATTACTGTATATTTCCGCAGATAAGACTACCTTCAGATAAGACGAGGTATAAATTTTCATCAAAGTTTTATAGTTTTAGCATATATCTGTCCTATAAGACGACCCCAAACTATCAACAGCCTATGAATTTAGTTTCGATCGGCAATCATCATCTGGATAATAATACTGTATAGCGTATACGGAATTATGTCCTATTCGCAAACATTCGCACTGATTCGGGCAATGACCTTGACTATTCACAAAAGTGTTGTATGGGCTATTCAATTTTGTGGACATACCCTACTCTGTACTAGTAAATAATTACGGTTTGTCCGTTTTTTTCTCAGTAGCTCAATAAACATAACTTTTAATATTTATTTTGCTTTAGTATTGTTTTACTATTACAATGTAATGTATTATCATATAGCGTATTTCAATAATATGATAGATTTTTCGATAAGTTGTAGTAATTTTCAAGATCAATTGCAGTCGGTGGTTGCACGCATAAAGGAAAAGCCTCCTTTAGCATTGTTACGTTTTTGCCTATAAAAACACGTGCCGAATCACGAACTTACATGTACTTCTAACAAGTTTCGTTGTAGATTGTGTCGTGTGTTCAAACAATTTGTACTATAAGTGTAATCAGCGTAAAATTTGTAAAGTGTGGGCCTAATCATGGAACCAACGAAAAGAAGGAAATATGAAGCAAGCTTCAAGTTAAAAGTCATAAAACAGGCTAAAGAATCGAACAACTGTGCTGCAGCAAGGGCTTTCGATATAACAGAGAAGATGGTAAGAGATTGGAGAAAGAATGAAGATGCTATTAAAAAAAATGCCAATGAAAAAATGTTCTATGAGGAGAGGAATAGCTTGCTGGCCAGATTTAGAAAATAACGTTGCAGAATGGGTACAAGAACAGAGGCAGAATTGTTATGTTGTTACAAGAAATATGATTAGGGTTTATGCATTGAAGTGGGCGTGGGCCAATCCAGAACAAGGCAAAGAATTTAAAGCAACAGTAGGTTGGTGCTATCGTTTCATGAACAGAAAAAATCTGGTAATACGACAGAAAACAAAAACTGCGCAGAAATTACCACAAGATCTTGACCTAAAGTCACGAGTTTTCACAAGTTTGTTATTGGTATGAGGCAGAAGTACAACTTTCCATTATCTAATATTGGAAATATGGATGAAACACCAATTAACTTCGACATGATAAACAATAGAACTGTGGAAAAAAAAAGGCGTAAAAACTGTTAAAGTAAGAAGTACAGGCCATGAAAAGACCAGGTTTACAGTAGTATTAACATGCATGGCAGATGGAACAAAGTTAAAACCCATGGTCATTTTCAAGAGGAAAACCACTAAAATAAAATTCCCACCAGGCATTTTTGTACATTTTCATGAAAAGGGATGGATGGACGAGAATGGTGTAAAATTGTGGATGGAAAATGTGTGGCAGAGGCGACCAGATGCTCTACGAAATCAACACAGTTCGTTGGTGTGGGATATGTTTCGCAGTCACATAACGAGAACACTAAAAATCGCTTAGCACGGAACAATACTAAGATTGCTGTTATACTGGGTGGTTTAACTTCGATGCTACAACCTTTAGACGTCTCTCTGAATAAACCATTCAAAGATCACATGCATGAACAATGGAATAACTGGATGATGAGTGGCGAAAAGTCGTATACGAAAGGTGGAGCTATGCGGGCTGCGTCACTTGATGTGTTGTGTGATTTCGTGATCAAATCATGGGAAAAAGTCGAAACAGTGACCAAATCCTTCAAAAAGTGTGGGATTTCTAATTCTATTGATGGCACTGAGGACGATTTGTTAGGGATACTGATGACGAAGCGGAAATCGACTCGCTAGGTACAGAATGGGACCCATATGACGAGCTTCTCAACAACGAAAGTGAGGATGTACTTGAGGAGCTATTTGCCTTAGATGATGAATGTGACGATTTTGCAGGATTTTAAATACATTGGCGAGTGATTTGTTTATTTTATAATGGTTTCAATTTATATAAATTTCAATCTAATTTTTTTTGTATCTGTCCTATAAGACGACCCGGACTTTGGGGGCCTTTTTTATGATTCAACTATAGTCTTATCTGCGGAAATATACGGTAAATTACAACATAATCATGTTAATTAAACTGATCATTTATGAAGAGCACATGCACCTACTCCTGTGAAAGGGATTGAGGGGAATAAAAAACCATTAGTCATATGGCATAGAGCCATCTCTGGTGACACCTCCTGCACACAGTTTGCCTTGAAATTGTCATCCCAATGGTTGCACAAAGCTCTAGAGAGAGAGTGTGTTCCCTGGCTGACATTGCCCTACAATGTTGGGATGTTAGCAACCTAAAGAGTTCTGTTGGGTTGTTTTATTTCTCAGAGGCACCTTTTTTGCACTTATTGGGCTGAATAGTCAGGCCACAAGGACCTCAAGGTCTCAGAGAAGGTTGAGGAAGGAAATACACGGGGCAGCTGTTAAGACACAGATGAAAATCTCCCTTCAACGCCATCAAACGTGTTCTTAGCACGTACCGCTCTCTCTTGTACACAGCTTTACATCCCATCTGACTCACAGTAGCCAAACAAAGCCCAAAGGTATCCCCATTCTCATTGAGGGCTGAACAGAGGTTAACAGAGAAAATTCTCAACTCCAAGCTGGTTGGGATGCACTACCCTAACCCACAATACAAATAGAACATTATGTTTAATATACGAATTATATAATGCATAAAAACAATAATATAATTCAGGACAAATACACTTACTCAGATAGTTAAACAACCTGGCACTAATCTATGGCTAACATTTCATTCCTGTTGAAACTGTCTCCAAAGTCTTGAAAACACTGATTAGGGGGTATTTACAGTCTAAGTCACATCAGTCTGGGATCAGCCATACTCTAACATGAATTGCTTTCCATGTTGAAAAGTAGCCATGTGATGTCTTTGTGCCACACTGTTGTTACAAAATGCTCTACCAACAAGAACACAACTTAAGGGAGGGAAATAATTGGTGAAAAATTCAGAGTACCTTTACAGCACTCCAGATTTGCTTTTTGAGTAAAGTATGCAAATTTTGTTCAATCAGGTGATTTTAAGGAAGCATATGATCTTCATGTTTCTATTTCACCAACACAAAATGCAATGTTAATAATTTCAGTCATTTGTAAGATGTTCATCAGTTTGGGAATTTCACTTAACTTTTGGACACTAATATATTTATCTTGTGATGCAAAATTCAAATTATCATTTACCTTGCAGCCAAATAAAAGTGGTACCTATAAGCTGAGCCAAAAGCATTTTTCAACTCATCAGAAGGTCCTCACAACCCTGAGTTATAGAATGCCAGTCTTAACTGCAACTGGGATCACTTTGGCACCCAAGTTAATTTTGAAGTATTTGCAACAAAAAACTAATTTTAGAATCTTTTTTTTTTAAATAACTAATAAAAATTAGGTCCCTTTCATGTAAAAAAAGCTTTTAATTCTCAGAAAATAATAAACTTAAAATAAAAAGCAAGTGATTTTTTTTTACATATTCTTAGAGCAAAACTTTCTTTTTTCATTTTAACTCTCCAGTAAAAATGTTTTCATTTTAATTTTATCATTCTTTTCTAAACAGTTTCATAATTCTAACATAAATATTTCATAATATTATTAAATCTTTCATCTGATTTATCTTCATGTTGTACAAGCAATTTATATATATTGAATGCATTAGATTTTTAGTGATCAGTAATTTAAGCCTAATATAGTATTAAAGAAAATTCAATTTGCTTAAAAAACAAGATAGAAAAATATCAATCTTACTCAGAAAGACTAAGTTCAATAGTTGTCTCTTCTTCTTTACTAAATAGCAAGATGAGAAAATGGTATCTTGTTTGACCTTGTTTAATTGGTGGATCCAAACTGAGCTGAAAAAATAACATGAATATTAATACTAGATATTCTTTCCTGGTGAATATGCAAAGTTTCAAGACAATTTTTTTGGGTGGATTTTACACAAATATTTGAATGCTATATGCCAGCTTGTCTAATCACTGAGTCCACTAATGTTCACTAACTTTTATGCTTTAGAAATTGTTTTTATGGAACTTCATTAATTTGGACTGGGTTGTTTTCCCTCCGAATAGCATATTTTTTGCACACATTGAGCTAAATTACCAGATCACAAGGACTCCAAAGACTTAGATCTGTGTAGAGGAAAGGACCATAGCCAACTGTTAGAGTATGGTGGGAATCTTTTGTTAAGGGCATCCAGCTTGTTCTTTATTGTGCTTAGGCTATGGCTCTCCTGGACATCAGGCCACTCCTCATTATAAAGTATTGATATTTTAGTCAACAGATAGCATCATTAAGCTTATGTTACTGATAAAATCATCTTATTACCAAAAATGTATCCTGAGTATTAATATTAACATGTCATTTTAAAGATGGATAAAAACAACAAATATCTGATGTAATAAGGTGACCTAGGAATGCTCACTATAATACATATTGTCATGATTACAAGTCAAGTTGAGTAATCTCTTGATCAAAAATAAGCAACAGCTAGAACTTCATAAAAGCCAATTTTAAAGCATGAGAAAAAAAAGCAAAACTCAATAGCACAATGATTAGGATCATTGGTATTGTAATCAGTGGTATTGCAATTCAATTTTGGTTTCAAAAATTTTTAATTATTTTAAAAACTTGCAAATATAAAGATTTAGTGTTAAACATGCTACATAATGTTTACATCTCTAAGTTAAAAAAAATATTTGCCATTATATACATTGAGATGCCAGCTTATTAGGTAACCTACCGACTAGCATGTTGTGCCTCCTTTAGCCTTCAGAACAAATTGAATTCATTAGGGCATGGAACTTACAAGATGCTGGATGCATTGTGCAGGAATGTTGTACCATGCAGAAATGATTGTGTTGTGCAGTTGCTGCAAATTGGATGGCTGCACACTCTCGCTGCGAACAGCCCTTACCACCTCATCTCAAAGATGCTCGATAGGGTTTAGATCAGGGGAATGTGCAGGACAATGAAGCAAGGAAAACTCATTGGCATGTTCCTGAAACTATTTGGTAACAATAGGTACAGTGTGAGCACATGCATTATCATGCTGAATGTGTCAATCCAAGCAATGATAAACTGATGAAATTGACGGTGGAGGGAAGTCCTGCTTTAAAATCAGTGTAGAGACGAAACACGTTGCCATGCGGAGAGGTTACACCTTGTCAGATCTTAATGTTAATATCTGTAACTTTTAAAGTTCTCGGAATGGATATTTATGTTCGTGGAGCCTTTTAAAGATATTTTAACATTCTTTGAGTTGAAATTTAAATCCCTTGAGTTTTTTAAGATGTTTAAGTGTAAGAAGGGGTTCTTTTGAGCAACCTATTTTCTGCAGTATGAGTTTAAGGAATGTGCAACACAACCAGCAGTGGTTAGTGGAAAATGACTTTCTGAATAGTGTCTAGTGTAAAACACCTGGACTGGTATTTGGAACTTAAACATCAAGTGAAAAACAACAGTGCTATACACAGTTGCATCAGAATAATATGACCACCCATAGAATCATAGTGCACCCACCCAGGTGCATCACAGAATGCACATGACAAGGTTGACCACACAAAGATATAAGCGGCCAGCAGGACAGATGATCCACAGTGCGTAACATGAGCACAATGGGCAGAGGTATTGATTTAACGGACATTCAAAAAGAATGATCATCGGCTACCATGCCAAGGGTGAAGCATCTTGGAAACAGCAGACTTTGTGGGCTGTTCGTAAGGTGCTGTAGTAAGTGTTACCAAGAATGGACCGCTGGCACACTGAGTACCTCCAGACATCATAACTGTGGAGCCCCAAAGGCCATCAACCCCAGAGGAGAATGATGACTGGTAAAGGGCAATCAATGCACAACCCAGGTACGTGTCCCCAATAACAGTAGAACAAACCCTGTTATGCGTGGGTCTCTGGAGTCGATGCTGCATAAAGGCGCCCATGTTAACCAAGGTCCATCGGCAACAATGCCTGCAGTTTGCATGGGACTACTGTCATTGGACAGTGAAGGAGTGTAAAAAGACTCCCTTCTCCAACAAATCAAGGTTTCTACTCCACAGAAGTGACTGGAGTTGAAGGATATGGTGTCAGACACACGAGAACCAACACCAGGACATGCTTGCTGGTCGAGTACAGGCCAGCAGTGTGCATATCTGGGTGTTTTCCTGGTACAGTGGACCTTCATTATAGCACTGCTCGCTATACCGCACACTCGGTTATAGCGCGGGCGATGTTCGCGATAAGTTCAAACATGTTTATACAGGTCCGTGCGGCGTTAGTGAGTATCGCATTTTATTGTTACTGCGTATTGACTAATTGTGTATGTATTGAGTTCCTGCATGTATTTTGAATAGTGTTTAATTATTGCATGCATGATGAGTAAAAGAAAAGCTTACAGTGTGAAATTTATTGTGTCGTCACCGTGCCACTTGGTATAACGCGGTTCACCTTATAACACGGGTGTTGTTTCCCGCCCAACATGCGCGTTATATCGGGGGTCCACTGTATTAACTGGGACTGCTGGTACCACTGGATGGATCTCTGAATGCCAATGGCTACTTGTCCATCCTCGCTGACCACATGCATCCCTTCATGTTGTACATTTACCCTGGTTGTGATGGTGTCTACCAACAGGACAATGCACCCTGCCATGCTGCTAAGGTGGTGTGTTGGGTTGGGTTGTTTTACCTCTGAGCGGCACTTTTTTGTACACCATGGGCTAAATGGCCAGGTCACATGGACCCCGAAGGCTCAGAGAAAGTTGGGGGTAGGGGACCCACTGGAACAGCTGTTGGGAGACAGATGGTAGCCTCCAGTCAAGGCCATCCAGCGTGTTCTTTAACGTGCACAGGGTATGGCTCTCCCGCACACGGGGCCACGGCTTAACGTCCCATCCGACGGACGGCGGCCTTTCCAAGCCCATCGGTGTCCCCTACTGACCGTGGGCAGGGCGGGTAATTTTGCGGAGATAAATCTCAACGCTGACCCAGCTGGGACTCGAACCTGGGAACTACAGATTACGAGCCTGGCGCGCTACTGACTGAGCCACCCCGCCCCAAGGTGGTGTGTGACTGGTTCCAGGAACAAGACAGCGATGTCTCCGTTCTCCCTTGGCCGGCTAAATTGCCCAACTGCAATCCCAGAGAGCACTTGTGGGATCATTTGGATTGACAGGTTCAGTGTGCTGACCCACAACCACGTCATCTCTGGAAACTCCATGCTCTGCTGGAGTCCGAATGGACACGTGTGCCTCTGGCAACCTTCCAAGGCCTCATTGCGTCCATGTCATGCTGTCCGCTGCTGTCATCCAGGCCAAGGGTGGTTATTCCCATTATTAGGTAGGTGGTCATATTTTTCTGATACGACTGTGTATATTAACAATGGCTGCCAATAAGAGATCACCAGCAACCAAGATAAAATACTTGATGCAGGGCCCTTCCAAGAACAACATAAGGATAATAGCACAACTGGCTGAACCAGCACTAAGTGTTTTAAGACCCCTGAAAATTGTAATAATTTCCATCTCTTTACTTAGGAACTTTTTGTAAAGATAAAAGTGCCCTTAAGTGACAGTATACCATGGTGAAAAAATACTCATGGCTTAACTATGTGAACAGTACTGAGCACAATGCAGAATAATGTTGTTCAATAGCTTTTAATATTACAGCATAATCGTGAATTAAATACTTTTAAACAAATTGCTGTGTAGCTTAAATTTAATGTTTTTTTACATATGGCAGGTACGAATGAAGATTAGATTGTTGTTAAGGGAATAAGCAGAAGTTACGTACCCCGCTTGGTTCACCTGTATTTATATTCTGTGATAGAGCAGAATTTAATGTATTTTTCATTTTTTTCTTTAAACTTTTTAGAAGTATATTTGGAGTGATATTAACCATTTGCACTTGAGAGGCAACCCTCAGCTACCACTTGGTTTGATGCAGCAACTCAAATGGCGACTGAGAGGTGACAATTACTGGTTCATAAACAGAGATCCTTTGTACTCCAGAGGAGACTCTTAGTCGCCACTTGGTTTAATGCAACAACTTGAATGGGACTGAGAGGCAACAATAACTGTTTTATAAACATCTATCTTTCCTCTTTACATTTCAGATCTGTAAATATATTGTCTATGTGCACTTCATAGTACAGCATTGTGTTTAATTAAAATTATTATTTTAAACTTAGTCTGTTTTTAGTGGTTATAAAAATGGAGCCAAAGGACGAAATTAGTAACAGTGAAGATGAGTTTGATTTTACTTTGTTTATGTATGATTTATTTTTATGTTGTAAAAAATTTCATCAACTTTTTAGCAAAAAAACTTCTGTGTTGCTACTTCCCTAGAGCGAAAAAACCTTTGAGTGAAAAGGGTTAACAAGCTTGTGTACAGGTTAGAGTAGGCAACTTTTGGAATTGTATCAGAATACTAGTTAGGCTGATCAATGCTAGTATGCAGTTAACTGCCACAGCCATTGGTACACAATTACACTAGGTAGATTGACATTTTGTTAGGGGGAATGGAAGGAGGTACCTTTGGTTGTGATGGAAAATTGTATCGAAGTGAGAGTAGATTGTCTTATAAAATTTGCATATGCATACTTGCTACTTTATTTATATTCAGCGATATGTAAATGACATAGGAAATGTCCTTTTATTCGAAATTGCTCATCAAAATTTGTTAGGTCAAATTTTGAATCCCTTTGGGAGGGGGAGTTGTGATGGTCCACTCATTCACTTTTACTTTTTCTTAACCAGTTTTACTTTATTGATGTTATATTTATTATTTTTGGGATTACTTTGGGATTATTTTCAGTTGGACTTACCACTTTTCCCACTTCCAAGCTGCTAAAGGAGATGTGCATGTGCAACTCTGACTTTTGATTGACAGCCACTAATGCACACATAAGGATACGCCCTTTCTTGCATCTAGCTAATGCGAGTGCGTGACTGTCTGATCATGCAATTTTTTTCCCAGCATGCAACATGTCAGTTGCACGCCGTATGCATACTAAGTGACAGTAAGGTTATAAATGTCAGAAGAGATGTAGGAGTAAGAGTCAGTAGTAAGCTGTGAGAACAATGTTAACTGAGAAGTTTGTCAGTTTTGGAGCTGTTTAAATGAGCTTTTAGCTGCTTAAACTTTTGTATTCATCAGTTTATTTGGTGACTCTATAATTTTTTTGGAAATAAACTTTGTTTGTTATAAAAATATTTTGACTTTGCTATTTTTACTTTGAAGCAACAATAACTGATTTTAAGATTTAACTTTAAAAATTTGACAATCTTTTAATTTCTTACTCAATGCCTATATACTTAGCAAACCCTAATTTAAACTTTAGTTGACAAGATTAATTGCCTGGCACCCGATGCTATCCGGAAGATTAGTTTATAATAAATATTGAGATAAACTCGACGGTTCAACATCCAGTAATAAATAGGCACTTTTGACGTCGATTTCAATTTTAGAGGAAAAATTGTCTGAGCCGGGTGGGATACGAACCCAAGACCTCCTGATAACATGTCAGGTGCTCTGGACCACTGAGCTACTGACTGCCGATCAAGATCTCCTCTAATTAATGCCATGAACATTCCCTTTATGTCACACATAGGCATTATTTTAGGCAATTTTTAGCCCTAGTGGCTTTTTATTTGCCAATAGAATAATGCCTATATGTGATATAAATGGAATGTTCATGGCATTAATTAGAGGAGATCTTGATCAGCGGCCAGTAGCTCAGTGGTCTAAAGCACCTGACATGTTATCAAGAGGTTGTGGGTTCGTATCCCACCCGGCTCAGACAATTTTTCCTCTAAAATTGAAATCGACATCAAAAGTAGCTATTTATTACTGGATGTTGAACCGTTGAGTTTATCTCAATATTTATTATCATTAGCATACTTATAAGACATGCTTCCATCTATTGGCAAATAAAAAGCCGCTAGGGCTAAAAATTGCCTAAAATAACACCTATATGTGACATAAAGGGAATGTTCATGGCATTAATTAGAGGAGATCTTGATCGGTGGCCGGTAGCTCAGTGGTCCAGAGCACCTGACATGTTATCAGGAGGTCGTGGGTTCATATCCCACCCGGCTCAGACAATTTTTCCTCTAAAATTGAAATCAACATCAAAAGTGCCTATTTATTACTGGATGTTGAACCGTCAAGTTTATCTCAATATTTATTATGATTAGCACACTTGTAAGACATGCTTTCCATCTATTGGCAAATAAAAAGCCGCTACAGCTAAAAATTGCCTAATATGTGACATAAAGGAAATGTTCATGGCGTTAATTAGAGGAGATCTTGATCAGTGGCCAGTAACTCAGTGGTCCAGAGCACCTGACACGTTATCAGGAGGTTGTGGGTTCATATCCCACCTGGCTCAGACAATTTTTCCTCTAAAATTGAAATCGACGTCAAAAGTGCCTATTTATTACTGAAAATTAGCTTAATTTGGATCAATCAAAAGATCTGAAGTAAATAAGTTTAACATACTTTTGGAGCCTTACATCAGTATCAGGTGTTATTTATATGGTTTCATGACCTTCACACGTGCCATCGTTTATCTGCAGTTGCTCCGATATACATAAAGACATGCTGGTCTTAATGTTTTGGCTCTTCAGTGTATATATTAATCAAAAGAAATTTTCTTCTCAATTAATATATTTACCTGAAACATAATTTTTATTTATTTTAATGATTCTTTTCAGTATGGTATATTTCAAAACACAGGCTAGCATTATACAAGGGACTTGGATTGCTCACATTAATGTGATTTTCTATCCTATTATGAAATGGAGGAATACCTTATTTGGCTGTTTTTTTTTATTACACATTATGAATTTTTTTTGGGTGTTAAATTTTGGAGATGTTGGCTACATGCCGAAAAGTTAGTACACCAAAGCAAAAAAAAAAGTCCATCTATATCAGACATCACAGAGTGGTCAGAGCCATCTATATCAGACAGACAGCTGTCAGAGTGGCACAGTCAAGTTACTGAGAGGTGTGGGGGAAATCTTTCAAAAATGTTGAATATAAACTTAAAAACATCTAATTTTTTTTAAAAACGAAACTTTGCTGGAGGTGGGGGGGGGGGTTGTATTCACAAATGCATTGTGGCAGGGCAATTTTACCTATGCTAAAATTGCCCTGCCACAACTGATTCCTGTGCCAAGGAAGTCCTTTTTGCTTCCGTATCCAAAACTTTATTCATTTTCAGGAAATGATACAAAAATCAAAGCTTTTTTACTGGAAAACAAAAAAATTATAAAAGAAAAATTAATATATAAGGTAATGCAATGTTAAATAAAATACCAACAGCAACAAGTTGTAAGCTGACCATCCGGCATAGCATAACTACAAAAAATTAATAATAATCGATCAATAGACCAAAAGATCATTAATTCACAGAAAGTCTACTGAAATGAAAACTAATCTTTAAATATAAAAAGTACTAATTTTACAAAGGGAGTATATCTGATATACAGGAATAACACTGTAAACAATCCATTATGTAGCCACTTATAATACAAGAACAGAGATCACACGTGAGCTACCTGCATCCTCCTATACAGTGAGCCATAATCTAGTTGCAGCTGCAGCCAGTCTTGAAGCCTAAGGCTCTGTTTTTAGTTATAGCTTCGATTTGAGGAGCAGGAAAGATGCATAAAATGCTGGGATAAATCATATAAATGATAAAAATAATTCTAGGAATATTAAAATAAGTTTGAAGCAGAAAAGAGTGAAAAAAACACAAAAAAAACAACAAAAAAAAACAACAAAAAACAGAGGTACATATTTTGCAATTACTTCCAAAATCTTTATTTTTAAAATAGCAGTTTAATTTTTAGTAGATTTTCGAAACTTTAAGGAAAAATTTATTGATAATAGTTCAAATCAAACTTAAAAGAAACTTCAGCAAAGAGTAATGTTAACAAACAAATCAGTAATACCCTTCTAAGAATACCTTCTAAGAATAGCCCTTCTAAGAAATGGCAATCAGATGGCTTTAACAAATGAAAAAAAAAGGAAATATTTTTCAATCTAGAATTAAATATTTTTATAAGATATATAAGAAAATTTTCAAATAGTAATTTTTAAAATTTAATTATTTTTGTTGTATTAAAAATGGATATAGACATCCTCAGCCTCTCATTTTGGATTCTGTCAATGTATATGCATGAACTGGATACAGGAAAGGTTAAAGTTCTGAAAGATCTGTGCCAAATGGTACCCCACAAACTGACAGAACAGCAAAAAAGGCTAGAGTCAACTCATGCCAATGTTTGAATCTAGTGACCCCAAACAGTTAACAAATATTGCCACAGATGAGGAGACATGGTTTTATTATTATACAACTCCCAGAAAGATTGACAACTATGTTTGGGTGGCAGAAGATGAACAACATCCCCAAATCCTTCGACAAGACTTTTGCTCAAAGAATAGGATGTTCACAATTTTTTTCAATTCCCAGGGAGTGATAGCTGTGGACACCTTACTTGAAAAAATGACTCTAAATGGCCAATACTAAACCAATATTGTTTTGGCCAAAATGGTTAAGGAGATGGAGCAGCATCCAACAAGAGGCATGTCAAGGGTTCTCCTTCATGACAATGCTGGTGCTCACAAAACCTGACAAGCTACCCCATCCTGCATATTTGCCTGAACTTGCACCATGTGATTTTTGATTGTTTCCAAAAATTACAAAAAGAACTTGATGGGAAGCTTTTTTTCAAGGGTGCAAGATCTTGTAAAATGCATTTATTCAGAGTTGTGGAGTATTACCAAGTGTTCCAGAATTGGTGTAGACATCTGCAACTTTGCTAGATGCTGGGAGTACTTTGAAGGACAGTAAAAGTTTTGTTGAATGAACTTTTTTAATGCCCTTTGTATTCACAAAGACTAATGATTTGTGTCCCTCTGATCCCATCAATAAAAGAGCTCATTTAATATGGAGCAGACATTACCTCTGAAGCCCAGGACTATGGGCAAATGTGCTATTTGCAAACGAGTTCAGATTCAGTTTAAACACAGATTCTCAATATGTATTCATCTGGAGATTTACAAAGAACTCACCACAATCGCTGTAATATCAAAGGGACCATTTTGGTGGGAGTGTGATCAGGTTGCACAAGCCTCACATTTTTCAGGAAAGCACTCTGATTGCCCAGCAAAAGATAGAAAACATTCTTGCATCCTTTGTGATACTTTCCAGTAGAGTGTTCTCAGTCCTAATTTTATGTTCCCTAAAGGGCTCATGTGGTAAATTATTTAGGTGAAAGTGAATATTCATAAGATGGTGTCCAGCTAGATCTCTAGATGAATTCAGTTGAGCATATGTGGGATGTCCTGTGTAGGTGAAATGAATGAACCTTCATGATCGCAAACCTGTACTTGTTGAGGAGTGAAATTTATTACAAATGTTATCAACAATATGAGAATTTATTGCATCAGTCTCAATCACAATCTCTCTCTCTCTCATCACCAAACTCAGTCTGCCAGACAAAGTTTTTACAGCACTGAAACATTAATTGGTCTCATAGAGTCTAGTGAGATTCTGTATGAGAACTCACATATTCATATGAAAAGAACATCTTATGAATCTAAAAACTGAGCCTTCAAATGGTATATCAATCACTCAAAATAAAGAGTCCGCAATGGTTTTATCAACATTATGATCTATCACTCTTTCATATGTGGCACATATATTATGGCTACCTAGTTCATGAGCATAAGAAATGTTCCTTTTGTAAATTGCAATATTGTGTTGACTGACTTGACCATGGCCTAAGAACACAAATTGTGTGACTATGATTTACTGTGATAGTGACAATGGCAAATAATTCTGACATGGGAATCAATGACAACAAATTTTCTTCTAATGATGGAATGACATGATGATGAAAATAAGATGGATTATGATCAATCCTGATTATCAAAGTGACAGAAAATTGATCCAGGTGCAGATGAGGGCTTTTGGGCATGAAATATATATACTGTGATATTGCTAAATTGATATAAAGAGTAGGAATAATACTGTCAACATGGGTAACCAATAAACTAAGATGGAATACTACAAGCATGTAATTATAAAAGATTTCTGAGAGAATATCTGTGTGCAGACAAATATGTAGACAAGTATGCTGCTGATTCAATTGCACAAAACCAATAATAATTTAAACTACACAGCAAGTTGTTTAAACTTATTTAATCCACAATTACGCTGTTTAACCTAAAGCCCTTTTGAGCAACAAGTTCACCTTACACTTAGCACTATTTTTACATACACCAGGACTGGTATCCGGACTTCAAAAAGAAACATCAGTGCTACAACTCAATGATCATCCGAGTGAAACCAACAGTGCTTCAGACAACATCCTGAAAAAATACTGCAAGAAGGATAGCACAACTGGCTGAATCCAGCAGGACTGTTGACAGACATCTTTGAAATGGCAATGATTTTCATCTTTACTAGGGAACCTTTTAATGATAAAAAAAGTCACTTAAGTTATAACTTACCATAACTGAAACAACTCAAACCTTGACTATGTAAAAATAGTGCTAAGTGTAAGGGGAACTTGTTTCTCAAAAGGGCTTTAGGTTAAACAGCATAATCATGGATTAAATAAGGCACATAAACCAAATCTGACATGGTTTCCAACTATACTATGAGTTAGAAGCATACTTCTGTTCCTGTGTATTGATGTCCCAATGAAAAAGATGGCATTCCAGTACTACTGGAGTAAAAAAGAAAATATCCATATTTATTTTGGAAAAGAGATGGCATACAAGACATTTGGATATCTGCAGATCAGAGATGGTCAACCTAAACTTAGCAAACAGCTACAAGGAAAAAAAGCAAACTATATTCTTAACAAGTTCTTAAGAGTAGGAAAAAATTCTCTACTTAAAAACAAGCATTTGTAATGAATGGGTGAAAAAAACATTTTTAAGGAATCAAGAAAATCTCTCAAAACAAAAATATTAATTTTTAATGAGTATTATTAATTGGTAAAATCATTTAGTTAAGCACCTAAAAATGTTGGTCAAAAAATGGGAATGAGTCAGATTCAGTATACTACTGATTTCTTTCATGAGCCATGGATTGGACAGGCCTGCTCTTGATTTTACAATTTATACATAACACTAGTATTGAACCATCAGATTGCACTGGCACACTGAGCACAATTTTCAATTATATACAACAGAGAATTTCAGAAATTTATTCCCATAGGAGGCTTTCTGTCACTTGTTGAGTCACTGATGAAGTTTAGAGGCAGGTTGTTGTTATGTAATGTACAAACCAACTGAATAAGCAAGGCTTGGCATCAAATTTCATATATTATACAATGCCAAGAATGGCTACTGATAGACTTTTCAATCCCTATATTAATAGCAATTTATTGTTTAGTGAGGCAATAGTGCTAAAGCTGATGGAACCAATGTTGATAAAGGCCACATCCTTTATCTTGAAAACTGGTGTTTTTCAAAATTTTTTTACACCCTAAAATAAAATAAATGCAGTTGGCACTATACATGCCAATCATGAGAACATTCCAAAGGTACTTACTAAAACCAATCTGGAGTGAGGGAAGGTTGTCACATTGTTTAAGCACGTCAGTAAGGCAATGGGTTAACAGAAAGCCAGTCTATATGCTGTGAATTGTTCACAAAGAACTGTACTTCAATGAAACATGTTTGGTTTTTATCTGTGACCAATATTTTTTTTATGTAATGGGGGTCATGTCACAATAAATCCAAAGGCTCAGAGGTTTGAGAAGGGTCTCAGAACTCAACAGCTCTCATAAAGCATAGTGAATTATTTTTGGGCAAGATTATCTGTCTGGCACCTGAATTACAAGCTATCCAGCAGTTTAAAATAACATATTCTGGAGCACTACATGGGATGGAGGCCTTTACAAGTGGTGGAAACAGAAGGCACAGAAGCAGGAATGGAAACTGGAGCTGATGTCAAGGCTGACACTGACTGTGATTTCACCTACTCCAAGAGGTACTGAGTGGCTGGCAAGAAAGACAGTGGGTGAAACACTGATGTCTTTGCACCATTACAGATGCTGTGGGAATAATAGATTTCCAAGCAGCCACGCTGGCAAAGGAAAGTTTGTCAGGTAAAGGTAGCAATCTTTTTTTCCTCTAGATATAAGATGTTCTGTATCATTTTCATATGCTGGACCATTTCTCCTCTTTCCTCTCTGCACAGTCACAGGAATGTGCAGGATGGTCACCACTGAAATTTATGTAGTTTGCTGTCTCAGCTGGGCAGTCCAGATCAAGGTGATCCTGACTGCTGCGGTGAGCACAGGTAGGTTTACCTGACATGCTGTGTGGGTACAACCACATCTCTGGCACTGGAAACAGTGCAGTGGGATGGGAATATATGGTTGTACCTCGCAATGTAAATAACCTGATGATAATTGAGTGTAAAAATTTGTACCCTGGTGGTGGCAGATCAAAACTCAGTGGACTGTAGTTACTCCTTGGGTGGATAACTCTGAGAGGATTTCTTCTTCACAAACTTTGAGGAGGCTCCACTCGGAGATTATGCCACGAAAGAAATTCAGCAATATATGGGGCATCACAGTGATGGTCACCCCACCAATTGCTTGTTACCTTCAGGAGGAATTCTGAGTGTTTAGAGTATGCAGTCTCCACCAAGAAGTCATCAGATTTTAGGCATATGACTTATTTTGGTGGTCCCATGAGCCCTTCCAAACACTTACTGATAAAAAATAGAGACATACTCAAATACCTGATCATCCATGTGATGGATGATCAGCAATTGTTGTCATGAAGAAAACAATGACAAAGATGTAGTAGTAAAAGAAGATGGGAGCTCATGTTGAGCTTTCTTTGCAGCACAGACTGAATCTAAAGTAATTTGCAATTTCATATTTTTTAATTGTGGTTCAGCACCCATGGTCACCACCTACTAAAGGAGTCCAACAAAGTAATGGGGGTCATGCCACAATAAATCCAAAGACTCAGAGGTTTGAGAAGGGTCTAAGAACTCAACAGCTCTCATAAAGCATAGTGAATTATTTTTGGGTAAGATTATCTGTCTGGCACCTGAATTACAAGCTATCCAGCAGTTTAAAATAACATATTCTGGAGCACTACATGGGATGGAGGCCTTGTGATGGATGATCAGCAATTGTTGTCATGAAGAAAACAATGACAAAGATGTAGTAGTAAAAGAAGATGGGAGCTCATGTTGAGCTTTCTTTGCAGCACAGACTGAATCTAAAGTAATTTGCAAAAAATTACTTTAGATTCAGTCTGTGCTGCAAAGTTGGACAAAAGGAGTCCAACAAAGGGACTCCCAATTGGGAGGCAGGGAAGCATGGGCATTATACCCACATAGACAGTGAGCCAAGCCTTCACAAATAAATTAGAAAAAAAAAGAAGTGTGAGGAACTCACTTTGCAAAATGAAATAAGTAAAAAAAGGTAAAAATGTAAGAAACTGTGAGCTGGTCACACAAATTAAATATAACTGCAAAAGGAAAAAAAAATGTGGGGAAACTGTACCCCTGACATGGGCAAGGTACACACTGTACTTCATAATTGGCCCTAGCATGTCCAGCCCACCAGCCAATTATCACAGAGGGACACACTCCTCCCCTGTACTTGAAGCAGAAGCCAAAAAAGAAGTGTGTAGCAGTGGCCTTCAAAATCGCTGCCCAGCCCCATGACGAACAGGTCATGATTTTGTTAGTACTTTGTGTTAACTTATTTTTTTTATTTCCAACAATTATATGTTATTAAACACTGGATAATCAATAATACTTTAATTGGGGAGGAGGATTGAATTGTAATATCAATTTTGCATTCAAAGAGTTCATATCAGAAATACAAATATTTTATCTAAGGGTTAAATACATATGTACAAATCTGAATAATAACATTCTCAATAATAAATTCTAGTACATATAAAAGTAACATTCTTAGCTAAATGGGATAAAAACAGATAATTTTAAAAGAGAGAAAAAAATATATTAGTATCATACCACAAAAAACATTTGCCTACTGTCTTTATGAGGCAAAAGGAATAGCCGAAGTACTGTGGTCAATGGAATCTTATAATCAAATGTTTTACCATGAAGTTGAATGAATGAAGGAAATATCTTGATGTCATAACGACCCCTGTAAAGAATAATATAAGCATTTATCCATCTATTTTATCTATCTATCTAATTATTATTTTTACATGGAAAAGCACATATATAGATATAACCAAGGTAAAACTAATTATTTTAAAAGTTTAATGGGCAAAATTTAAAGTTGGATCTGTATTACTTCTGAGCAGCACTTTTTTGCCTACCATTGTCAGCAAAATGGCTAGGTCACAAAGACCCCAAGGGCTCAGAACTGGACATGGAAAGGAGATTCAGACAGCAGACAGATGGGAAGCTTCCTGCCATGGCCATGCAGCATGTTTTTACCTTTGAGTAACACTTTTTTTGCACACAATAGGCTAGATAGCCAGGTCACAAGGACCCCAAGAGCTCAGAAAAGGTTGGGGAGGAGGAGACCCATTGGGCAGCTGTTAGGAGACAGATGGTAGACTCCTGTCAAGGCCATCCAGCTTGTTCTTTAACATGCAGAGGGTATGGTTCTTCCATACATTTACATCCCATCCAATGGATGGTAGTCTTTCCAAGCCATTAGTGTTTCCTACTGACCAAGGACTCAAATGCAGGACTCAAACCTGTGAACTGCAGATTATGAGCCTGGTATGCTACTGGCTGAATCCCTCTCCCCACCCTCCTTTCAATATGCACATGGAGCTAAGATTTAATGTCCTATCCAATAAATGGTGGAGTTTCAAGGCTCATTGAGTGTCCCCTTCTCCCCCTGAGATCAGAGCATGAGTTAGCAGAGAAAATCTCAATGTAAGCAGTGGGGACTTGAAACCTAGGAACATCAGGTTATGAGCATGGCTACGTGTGGACAATTGGTAATACTTAAAAACATTATAAACAATTCCCAATTATAATAGAATGCAACAATCATGAATTGTAGTGAATTTGTTAACTACATATATATTGTACTTCTAAAATATAATTTTTGGCACAAAGTTTGAAATTAACTTTAATGCTGCAGTTTAGCTTTATATCCTGTAAAGTGCATATGCATCTAAAAATTAAATAAATTAAAGATTTAAATCTTCTTAAAGTTATAATTAAAATTTCATTATTTGACTTTTCTGCTGAAAGTATTTCAAAATCAATTTGGTCACCAAGTAGAATTCATTGTTAAAAATTCAAAATTTTAAGGGTCAAATACTAGCATGGGTAAAAATGCAGAACACCTGATTTTTTAATTACTTTTTCATTAGTGCAGAAAATGCATGTGCTAAATGAAAATTACAATTTTGTGACTGATTGTAGACTGTTGCTCATTACACAACCTTAAGCACTTTTTTATTAGTAGAGGAATATAAAGTCAAATATCATATTAAGAAGTAATCAGAATGAAATAAAAGTTTTATGTTAGAAAATATTTTAAATAAGTATATAGGATCACATATGCCCATCTGCACTTATATCACCAAGGAATTAGGGACAAAATCTAAATGTGACAAACACTGTCCACACTTATTACACTTATGCTAAATGTGCAAACCACTGTCCACACTTATAATTAAGGACAAAATCCTAAATGTGTCAAAGTCAAACCACTGTCTACACTTATGCCATTACAATGCAAATAAAAAAAAATGTCATTATGCACCCCATGTCAAGATATAAGTCAACTTTGAATTAAGTAAAAAAAAGTCTGTGTTGTGTTTCTTTTTATCCCTTGCTCAAGTGTAGATCATCAACCAAAGAGCTGAAGCAACATGAGTAACTTAGGGCCCTTTCCTTGGCTTCTTCTCAATATACTCAATAACAAGCCTATTCATCATCTTCTCACAGATAAATCTTGAAAATGTATTGAAACATCTTCAAAATGCATTTCTTTTTTACACTTCCTCTCTAAGATGAGAACTATTTTAGGGAAAACATGTTTAACCCTTTGGGGTCCTATGCCAGATTCAGTTGAACTTTGCTATTTTTCTGTTCCAGTCAACTCTAGAACTGAGTTCAACATTGAATCACGAAAGGTAAAAATTTGACTTATAGGAGTAGGAAAAAAATGAAACCAAAAGGGTTAAAATGTCACACTATGCAAAAATATAGACTAAAGAAATTTTTATTTGTAGTGTTCATGTTGCAACGAATGAAGCAATCTCTATCCTTGGGCTATTCTATTGCAGCTTATTGGGGATAAAATTTCTGTTCCAAGTTACATGGAAAAAGTTGGTGACATTATAGAATGCATCCCCCTATTTACATTAATTCTTATGATGGAAAAATGTTCAATTAATGTGGCTTTTTAATACAATTTTCTGGTCCCTATCCTTAACATATATCAGACACCCTCTGTATGTAGCTGCAACACATTTTGAATTTTGGACATCTGTTAAGGTTTTATGTATTATATATTCAGAAAAATTATAATACATAGTTATGCTTCTAAATTAATTCATTTTAAACATCTTTATCTAACGAGCTGTTTTTATAGCTTTGGTTTATGTCCCTACATATTTTATGCTGGTGTCTATGACCATCTGACTTTCAAAATCAGGAAATGAGCAACTGCATAATTTTTTATGATCAAGCTTAGCCAAGTTTCATTTTGTAACTTTCCAGGAGAGGAAATCTAAATAGCCTGAACAGAAACTTCTTTAACCCTTATAGCAAGGATTCTCAAACTTTTTAATATTGTGAGTCCCAAGAATCGTATATAAATTTATATGGCTGCTTTCCAACAATGTAGGGCCTACATATTTAAACCTAATGATTTCACTATGTTTGTGACTCCGTTCTGAGCTGCTAATGACTCCCAAGGGGGTTGTGACCCACATTTTAAGGACTCCTGCCTTACAGAATCAGGTTCCTGAAATAACTCATTCTGATGGCTAAATTAGTTTTGAAGTGTCTAAAGAAAATAATCAACTTATCCTGAAGAATAAGCAGAAATAGATCATATTATAGATAAAAAAAGAAATGCATTTAATTAAAATTACAGTAGAAATTCACAGTGCGGGAATTAAAATTAAATTGAAGTCTTTAATTCTCTATGACACTGTTAAATGATTTTAAGCACATCAACACATGTTCTATGCCCTCAACTATCAAAAGTTATTAAGGAGAGATTTACATACCATACTGCAGAGGATGGGTAGTAACAGGAACTTCCAGGATGCTTTCAAGTGACAAGTTTAATAATCTTAAATGTTCTAGCCAGCAAGTGGCCCTCAGTATATTTTGGGAAAATAATGAGGGATGCTGATGATTTATTTGCTTTGATGATGGAAATAACCAATTATACTTGAAGGCATAGAGTGCTTAAAAAACTTTAATTTCCACGATGCACTTTTCGCACTCTTACTTTGGGCACATCATTAAGTGGAAAGAGAGCAGCTTAAGATAATGCATGAGAGGCAGTTGGTTGTTGAGCAAGGGGGAGGGGTGGGATGCCATAAATTGAATTGTCAGTGGCTGAGCTCTGAGGTTCAGAGTGGTTGGCAGATGTGCAGATGGCGAGTAATGTGATCTGCATATGACGGAGGTTGGAAGAGGGTGTGGGATTATGGAACTCTCCAAGATCAGTGAGTGTCGAGGGAAGCTTCATTTTGTGAATAGATTAAAATATAATTATATTTGAGTGGGATACTTTTAAGTTTATAAATTTTGTAAACAAATTTTTTGGGTTAAAATAACTATGCTAGTGAGGGCCTGAATAATGGTTTCTTATCGATACTGATATTGGGAATTGTGTATGGGGTGTGTGTGTGGGGGGGGGGGGGATATTTTAATCGCTGATTTTTAGGATGCATTATGAAAGTATTCTAAAGGGTTTGGGGGGTACATTAATGCAGGTTACAGACGGGGATCAGTGACGAGAAAGGAGTGTTTAAGGCAGCATGGTATTTCCGAGGTATGTTACCTCCCTTAATTATCAGATACCACACTGGGGGAAGGGGGACAATGTATTGCAGAGTTCAATTAATTTTACGTCAATGAGGATATTTTTTGTGACAGCTAGTTAAATTTGGTAGGTGGGGATATTATAATTTTAGCTGAATGAAAATAGGTGGGGTAGATTATTAAACTTATCACTCGAAGGCATCCCGTAAGTTCCTGTTACTCCCCATCCTCTGTGGTACAGTACAATCTCTCCTTAATAACTTTTGATACTTGATGGCATAGAACATGTGTTGAAATGCTTAAAAACATTTAACAGTGTCATAGAGACTTCAATTTAATTTTAGTGCATTTAATTGCAAATAATATTTAAAATTCAAAGGTAAGTGAAATTTTTATGCATTATTTAAATAAAATTTTTATTAGATATTTTTTTATGCATTATTATTAAAAATTTTTTTATTAGATAGCCGTCCTGTGGTCGAGTGGTTAGCGTGCTTGGCTACTGATCTAAGGGTCCTAGGTTCGAGCCCCGGGAAAGGCATGGATGTATGCGTCGTTTTTCTGCTGAGGTCCTGCCATCCTCACAGACCTTCTACTATGGCATATAAACTAACAGACTCCTGTCAGACCTCTGTGGCAAGCAGCTGCTTGAGGAGATATTTATTTTATTTTCATTTATTTATTACATATTTTCATTTCCACTTAATTTTTTAACTATAAAAATAGTTTTTAAATATTTATCTTGTCACTTTTTCTGACTTATTTTATTATTACAATATATATAGTTCATAATATTACTATCATTACTTACATCTTTAACTTATTTAGTTTTTTGATAATTGGCACACTAAGGAAGCAGTTCTACAAAAAATTTATTTTTCTTTAAAATTAAAATAATGTAAATAAAAACCAAAAACAAATATGTGTAATTTTGGTAAAAAAACTGTCCAAAAATTACTGGCTCCGGTAATCTTGTTCTGTAATAAATTGGCACCCTATCTTCCTTTGAAGTGAATATGAACTCAGCACCATCCTATGCATTAGGTTTATTTTCTACCTTTTAGGGCTATATAGGAAGTAGGGGGGAAAGAAAGAATAATAGTCAATTTTTTATAGCTTATGACACTCCCCACATCACAAGCTTTCATTTGACACACAGCTTATATTCTACACTGGCATTCAGGAGATATAGGATAACAATCATTTTTGCATTTCTCCCCTTTTTTAAAGGGGAAGAAAAAAGAAAACATGGGGGGATCAGTTTTTTTATAATCTATGACACTCCCTGCATCACAAGCTTTCATTTGACACATAAATCTTTTAAGTTTCTCCATCACATTCGAAAGAATGGTGGAACATCAGTTTTGACAAATCCACAAACTGACAAAATAACAAATGTCAAGCGAAAAGCAAGAGGAAGATAGGTAAAAAATAAAATAATGTACCAGCCAGTCATTTTGTGGCAGTCGTAACTCACTGGGAATTGAGGTAGATGCTTCAAAATTTCCCAGTTTCTGAATGAAGAGCTCAAAAGAAGAATTTCCGGTCATAATTCTAAAACAGGGGCTTGTTACCAGCAAAATTATTTACCATGCTATTCCTATGGGAAACAGTAATCGAGGTTAAAATCATTGTTGCCATTTACTGCTCCCTAACTTTGAACATTAGGAGTCATAATATTTAAATCTGCTGCCACTGTCAGATCCCCTACATTCACAAAGGCATTATGTTACCCGTTGAAGGTAGGAAGTGATTTTTAATTTTTCAAACCAACATGGGGTTGCACAGGTCTGTGTACAAAATTTGGGACTGTTCATTCTTCAATAATACATCAGGAACCACAGGGTAACAAAATCTGTTGAAATGGAAATAAAAATTTTGTTAGTTTGCATAGAAATGAAGCCACAGAATATGAGAGCACGAGCTTACATCAGCAATGACCCAAGCAAACCAGGAAATTCTTTGCTTTTGAATTTGTCATAAAAGGTAAGAGGGGAGCAATACTCACAAAATTAGCCTGTAGTGCAGTGAAAAATGAGAATATACAGATTGAAAGTGAGACCCAGGCATGGCCGAGTGGTTAGCGCACTTGGCTACTGAGCTAAGGGACCTGGGTTCGAGCCTCGGGTAAGGCATGGATGTATGTGTCGTTTTTCTGCTGAGGTCCTGCCATCCTCACAGACCTTCTAGTATGGCATATAAACTGACAGGCTCCGTCAGACCTCTGTGGCAAGCAGCTGCTTGAGGGGGTATTTTTTTTTTTGGAAAAAAAAATTACAATACTTGGTATTAACCTATAAATTACCACTTTGAAGTCGATTTAAATTTTAGAGGAAAAATTGTCTTGCAACGGGTGGGATATGAACCCACGACCTCCTGATAACATGTCAGGTGCTCTGGACCACTGAGCTACTGGTCGCCGAACAAGACCGCCTCTAATTGATGATACAAACCATTTCAACCTACTTCCTATGTAGGGAGTGTTCAGGCAAATTTCACCACATGCGGCAGATACATGCCATATAGATGGAAAGTATTTCCTTACAAGTAATACAGTTCATGAATAATAAATAAACTCGACATACTTGGTATTAACCTATAAATTTGCAATAACTTACCTAGGTGTAAGACACTGTAGTTCTTTGAATGTAGCAATAGCATCACCAGTTGCTTGAATAATGCTTGCTTTGGCTAAAACATTGTCCACAAAAGCCTGTAAAATAAATAAGTATATAACACATAAATTGTTTTAAACTGAAATATATTTATATATATACAATAAAAATAATAAAATCTTGGTTTCTTGTTCCATTTAACTTCCAAAAGTTTAGCAGTCCCAGCCAGTGCATTTAAAAACTTTTAAAAGATTTATCATCATTTGAGTAATTATATGTTCCACTTAGATGACCACAGCAGCAAAAGAAGTTATATATGCAGCAATGATCAGAGGTAAAAAAAAACCTACTTTAATCATATGAAACTTTTGAAAAAAAATTAGCAACATTTTGCAGGAAATGGGAGCCTAACACCTAATCAAACATTACATAATTATCTGCTGCAACAGAGTACTTTCTGTGAAGTATTGGGTTGACGAAAACGTAATGGGAAAAAAACATGAACCACCTGCTTGCCATTGTCAAGAAATGTGCAGTGGTCTTGTAAACAACATAAAAGAAGAGCATAAGTAGTTCTGCTATCTAATGATATTCTGTACCTACATTTAGTCTGTACAAGTGGCACAGGCATTTAGCAATGGCAACACAAGATGTGTATATTCGTTTCATCATGGTTCATCATAGTGTACAAATTCAGAAGAGGTGTCAGAATCCAAGAGTGTTTGAGCAAACTGTGCAAAGTTTATGGGGACAAAGTCATCTCTAAAAACACCTGTTACTGGCGGTATAACAATTTTCAGTGAGATGACTTTCAGTTCAGAACAAAACTTGAAGTGGTCAGCAGGTGGAGTTGAACGATGACTATTTAAAGTTACTGCTGAATGAAAATCCAAGTTGGACATCCAGGGAATTGGCACAGCTACTGAACACCAATCTGTCATTTGACATCTGCAAAACCTGGGTCATGTGTCAAAACTGGATACCTGAATTCCACATCAATTGTCACAGCAGAACATAGTGGCTCACTATATTGCATGTGCTTCATTGCTTGCTCAGCAAAAGGGTGATGGTTTTCTTGACAGAATGATTAAAGGGGATGAAAAGTGGTTCATTTAGGATAATGTTGTCCATAAAAGATCATGATGTCAAGCAGGAGAATCATCTCAGGCTATAGTAAAACCGGAACTGCATTCTCAGAAGGTGGTGCTTGGATGTTGGTGGGATTGCAGGAACATCATCCACTGGGAGCTTTTAAAACCAATACAAAACCATCAACTCAGATTCTACTGCGAGCAGCACTGATGGCCAAATGCCCAGGATTGGTAAGCATAAAAGGTGTTGTATTCCACCAAGACAACACAAGACCCCATGTTGCATTACGAACACAGCAGAAGCTGTAGCAATTAGGCTGGAAATAATAATACATTCTCCATATTCGCTGAACCTGGTTCCTCAGGTTTCCATCTGTTCCAATCCCTGAACAATTTCATTTCCAATAGGATGTTTTGGAATGATGAAGGGAAAGAGTGTATTGCCAACTTCGTTGCTACAAAGGACAAGAGTTTCTATATGAATGGCATCTACAAACTCATAGATTGTTGGAACATGGTCATACCCATGGTAATTACTTTCTCAATTAAATAAGACATTGGTTAATTATGGGAACAATTGTTCTTGAAAGTCACTGTTTTCCCATTACTTTTGCACCAAGCCTATAATATTAACCTCATAAAAATTATTTCTTTTATTTAGTACTTTTTAAAATTAAATCTATATAACACTGTATGCAATTAAAATACAGCATATATGAAGCAGTATAAACCAACATGAATAGTAAGAGTAAAATATTTGCATTTAAGGTAACAAGATATTTCAAAATGGGTGCTGATGGCATTTAAGACTTGAGTCTTTCTTTCAGGTACAGAATTATCTCCTTTGCCTAGAATGCACTTTTCTATATTTCTATAGAATATTATTGCTAATAGGAAATATGCTGACAGTATATGCTCCTTTTAGGTAAGATAAACACTGTGCAAGGCGAGATGTTACACATCAGTTATTTTATGTCAGTACCTCAAAAAGGGTCGTAACTATGGTGTTATGCAGTGAAAGTGCACGAAACAATTTTTAAGTTGAAGGTAAGTATGACAAGCAAGGCAAATTGTTATGTATTTGATGTTACTCTACAGTTCAATGATTGTTTTTTAAATACATGGATATCACTACCAAGAGGTCAGTAGCATTGATGTCATAAGTCCAATGTGTGAATTGTACAAAATGGTCTGCCTAACCTGACCAAAATACCTTACCAAGGTTGATTTACCTGACCTATTTCAATGCCAAGGTCTGCTCATCTGACCTATTACCTTACCGATTTCTTTACTTGAGTTACCAATTATATATGAGACTAGCATACTATCTACACTGCTGGCCATTAAAAGTGCAACACCAGGAAAGACAAGAGATATCAAAGCCATATTTAATGAATACATAGCTTACGTTACAAGGATCAAATGATTACAAATACAACTCGGTTAGACTTGTGGAATACAAAGAAATCAGTATCTTGTGTAGCCACCATGAGTGCAATAACTGCTGTTACACGGTCTGGCATTGAGAGGATGAGACGTTGGATGTGTGTTTGGGGAATGTCAATCCATGCGGTTTCGATATGTAGCCAAAGTTCATCTGTTGTAGCAGCTGCTGGTGTGCTAGTCATCGTGAGATCATGGACCAAACATGCTGAATTGGGGACAGATCCGGTAAACACACAGGTCAAGGCAGAAGTGTTACATGGTGGCTATTCAGGAATTGTTGGACGATGCATGCAACATGTGGTCGGGATTTGTCCTGTTGATAAATGGAACCAGAGAAATAAGGTACGATGAGATTGTTGTCCTGTTGAATAAGGCACGAAATAAGAAAACAGTGTTAAGAATGCTCCCCTGAAAATAAGGTACGACCACAGGCTCCAACACCTCAGTGATGTAATGCTGGCTGTTCGAAGTACCGGTAATGCGAATGAGGCACATGAGTGGAGCCCAATGGCACCCCATACCATAACACCAGGGGCCAGATCATGCATGTCTCACTGACATCATGCATGGCACTACATCATGCATGTCTCACTGAGCCTATCACTGCAGTACTGCCAGATACAGATTCATCCATCACGGTGCTGCATAGTGAAGTTTGATTTGCTTGAAAAGACGATGCGATGCCATTCGCATAACCTGTGTTGTAGAGTTAATGGTAGCCAAAGCAATGGCTGCTTAGCAAAGATGCCGCAGACAACACTGAACCATACATGCGAACACTGATTGATGTGCAACACATCCCAACTGTTGAGCTAATGTGTTTGATGTGGCTGTACAATCATTCAAAGCCATGTGCACGAGATGTCTGTCCTCTCGTTGTTTGTGTGACAGGGCTGTTGAGATCCCTCACATCGGAGTTCATTCTTCCTCTACCCACTGATGCCATATTTTCATCACTGTGGCAGCATTCTATCCAACATGAGCACCGATGTCTTGGTACGATAATCTGCCTTCCTGTATTCCCACAATTCTCCCTCAATCAAAGTTGGAAACCTGGTCATATGGATGCCGTGTTCTTTTGACGGGGCATACTTTATCCTTTAGTGCACAAGAACTGCAAGCAAACACAATTCCAGTACTTTACATTGGCTTTTTGTAATTTCCTCTTATACCACTTCCAGGGGGCATTACTGTCACACATGATGTGCGTATGTGCTGTGCTTTGAATCATTTACATGTTCTCCCATGGGCTACCCATCTTGCATATTTTGGAACAATCTGATGAGTTCTTCCTGGTGTTGCACTTTTAATGGCCAGCAGTGTAGCTATTGGAGCTTTACAGACATCAGGCAATGTAAAAGGTAATAATACTTTTTTCATTTATCGTTTAGCGAAATTTTGATATTATAACATATTATAATACTTGGTTATAAGAATGTATTAAGGATTACCATTGTTTATTGGATGTCTATGCTCTGCTGCAGTCCAACGCATTTCATGACCAAGAGTTTGGTCACATCTTCACCCCTTTTGAGATACTGATATAAAATTACTGATATGTAACATCTCGCCTTGCATGGAGTTTACCTTACCTAAAAGGAGCATGTACTGTCAACATATTTCCTATTAGAAATTGTATTCTATAAGAAATATTAAAAAAAGCATATTCTAGACAAAGGAGATAATTCTGTACCTGAAAGAAAGACTTACATGTACTTATTTTGAAATATCTTGTTACCTTAAATGCAAATACTTTACTGTTACTATTTATGTTGGACTACCTAATTTCTGCTGTGTTTTAATTATATACAGTGTTATAGAGATTTTATTAAATTATGATACATACACTGTGGGTTTAATGTATTGTCTTTTATTCAGTTAATCTTTGGTTGTAAAATGTTACTACAATAAACTTTTAAGTGACTTATCACCATTTGAGTAATTAATTATATGTTCCACTTAGATGGTAAACAGTCTCTTAAAGTTATATAACCAGTGGTAGTATAATGTACCCAACAATTCACTTGCTGGAAGACACATCAGGTACTTTTGTATCTCAAACTTTTATTATGAAGTCATTTGGTATTAAATATATGAACTAGAATTGAAAATGCCAGTGCTGTTTCAACAAATTTGAGAGTTAAAAATCTGTATGATCCATTTTCACTCTGCAAATTATTTTTGTTTGAGTATTAAATTTGTAAGTTTGCAGTGTATAAAAATGCTTCAAAGATTTTTATAGAAATTAATCAGAAAGAAGTATCAACTGAACATCATTTGCTGCTATGTGAGCTAAAGTACATTATGCACATTACATATAAAAATAACTTTACTTCATAATTATAAACATCCTTGTTTGTTGCAGTTAAATGCAATATTTTCAACCAAAATCAAAAATAAAAATACAGAAACTAACAAAGAAAATACTTGTCAAATCTGAATACAGTCATACCCTGGTTCACATTGCCCCCAACTTTGATTCGCTGTAATGTCACCAATACATCATAACCATACCCCACTGCAATTATTTTCCCATGATGCAATTCAGATATCAACTTCTGCAACAAAACTGGTGCCAAATAAGTTGCAACTTGTCCAGTAGTACGAATGCTTATTATGTATGTGCACTAACATTGGTTACTTATGTACAGGGTGTTTTTATAATCTAAAAAATGTTCATGGAGATACATCTGAACAATGCCTGTATAACAATAAGGTTCTTCATCTTATTGAAAGAAATCAGTGTTAAGAATGCTATCTTGAAGAAACTGGGGCTCTAAAATTATTGCAGAATATTAAGGTAAACATGCCCTCTCACCACAGCTTCTAAAAATAAAAATGGCCATAAATCTCTAATTCTGTCATACTAAATCAAACACTGATCTTAGAAGAATCTCTCTCCCATTCGTAGAACTCAGATGGCTTTTCACTAGCTGAGATCTGACAATTGTGTTGATCAACCGCCATCAATAATAAAATAAAAAATAAATACCCCCTCAAGTAGCTGCTTGCCACAGAGGTCTGACAGGAGTCTGTCAGTTTATATGCATAGTAGAAGGTCAGCCTGCAAAAATATATAAGTTCTACACATGTATTTAGCTACGTATCATTATATCATTTATGACAAATTGCACTTATTTCAATGAAATAGATACCAACTCCATAAACACCCTGTATATAATTCATTAATATACATGTGTCACACTTCAGCTATCTAGTTATTTTATCCAATACAGGCAGCAAAGACTCATGAAATGACCACTCCAAGCAGCCCATCTAAATCCACCAAAAGAGCCCTTAAAAATAGAACTAAAATGATGGAATTCATCATATTATTTCAATGACCGCTTGCAGAAGCAAAAGTATACTTTTGGTATTAATAAAAAAATATTATAAACAAATATGCACTTCTTTAAGGAAGGCATTGTTTAGTTACATGTTTAAAACGTTTTAATGCATGCTTACTTTCAAAATCTTAATTTAGTTATATATTCTAAATGTTCTACATATTTTAAAATATTTGCTTTCAATTTTTATTACTGTAATTAAAATTATGCTGTAGGCATAGATACCAATTCTCTTTAAAGATATATTTTAAACTTCCATGGTTCAAATTTTGGCTTCTCAGGAATATCTCCCATTTATAACATTGTTCTTATGAAACTACTGCACCCTGTAATACTGTTTTGCCTAATGCATTTTCTTGGAACCAATTAATGATGTTAAGAGGATATGACTGTTTTTATAAATTGACTTCCAAATTATGCCTTACCAAGAGCATAAATTCCAGATTATTCAGCAAAAGGGTTATTGTTGCTGCTCACAAGCTACTCAGTTATCTAAACAGTTTTTAGGTACAAATAAATAAAAAAATAAATATCCCCTCAAGCAGCTGCTTGCCACAGAGGTCTGACAGGAGCCTGTCAGTTTATATGCCATAGTAGAAGGTCTGTGAGGATGGCAGGACCTCAGCAGAAAAACAACACACACATCCATGCCTTACCCGGGGCTCGAACCCAGGTCCCTTAGATCAGTAGCCAAGCGTGCTAACTACTCGGCCATGGGAGGCATTCAGGTACAAAAGGTGGAAAAAAATGCAACCAGAAAAGTATAAAAATAATACATAATAGTCTACTCTCTTTAACCCTTCCAGTGTACACATCGTCTGTACACGTTTGGAGAATCCGTAAAAATATGCGGAGGACGTATACACACGTTTTTAGTACAACAAAAAAATATAAATTTTTTTAAAATAAAAATTGCCGTTGTAATTTTTTTTATATATATCTTATAAAAATATATAATTTAGGCTTCAAAAATAATATTTTGCTTTTTAATTTGATCATATTTTACTAAACTACAATTTAAATAATTTTATAAAACCATCTGATTGCCGTTTTTTAGAAGCACTAAACGGCATTGCCGATTTGCTTGTTAGCGTTCCTATTTGCTGAAGCAACCTTCTGATTTAAGCTCACAAGTTTGATTTGAACTATTATCAACAAATTTTTCCCTAAATTTTCGAAAAAATTTTCTAAAAATTAACAAAAAAATGCTATTTTTAAAAATGATAGATTTTGGAAGTAATTACAAAATATGCACTGCCATTTTATTTTTCCGTTTCACTCTTCTCAGTCAAAAACCTAGTCAGCATTCCCAAGTTATTTTTATCATTTTTCCCAGCATTCTATGCATCTTTCCTGCCTTCAAATCAAAACTAAAAGTAAACACGTCCTTCTTAGAAATTCTGGTTGCACCTGCATTTAATTAGTTATGCTTCAGTGAGGCAAACAAGACACAGATGGCTGATGCAATCTCTGTTGCTTGTGCTATGTGTTGTTTACAGTTTTGGTCCAGCATATTGGATACTCTTTGTCAAGTTAGTATTTTTTTTATATTTAAACTTTAGTTAGTTTTCATTTCAGTATATTTATTTTTGAAATTTGGCAATCTTTCGGCCGATCAATAAGTATCGATTTTTTTCATAGTTAAGTTATATCGTATAGCTGCCTACAACTTGTGATAACATCGCATTAGGCTACATGTCAATTTTTAATTTATTATTTATTACTTTTCCAGTAAAACTTTGAACTAGTATCATTTTCTGAAAATAAATGAGTCTTTGGATACGAAAGCAAATTCATTTCTATAGATTTACTTCCGTTAGTTAGCGATCTTACGATCGGCTGATTTATAAATTTTTCCGAGTTATGCTAGATCGGAGGCCAGTTAAAAGTTGTTGCAGATATTTCATTTAACATTCCATTAAATTATATGTAATTTTCATTTTATAATTTCTTGTTTTTTAGTGAAAAGTGGTTTTTTAGTGAGTTTGTACCGTTTTCTGAAATTGAATGTCTTGTATACGAAAGCAAAATAGATTTCCGTTGCTACAGAAATCGGCCACCATTTGGGAGGGCAATTTCGGGAAGGGCTGGTCCTTGTTGCACAAACTTTTCTGCACTTAGCCAAGATCGCCAAACTTCAACACCCAAAGAAAAAATTCATATTTAGTAAAAAAAAAAGCAACCAAGGAAGTTTTTTTCTATTTCATAAGCAGTTCAGAAAATTCTGTAAATGTGAGAAGGCCAAATCACATTGTATAAACACTGGCCGTGTTTAAAATATGTGATACTAAAAACAATCATTAAAAGAAATAAAAATCATATTTCTGGTCGAATATTATATTATTTGGGAGGAAATTTCCTTTCGAGAAATATAGAATTTAATTATTTTTATTCAGCAGGTTTTCCAAAATGAAGCCTTAATTGTATAGTGCAATCATTTTTTTACCATATCAATTGAAAAAGGCTTATTAAAATCAATATGCTTGCAAATTTGTTAATATTATTTATTTTAATAAAATTCGTAATTAAATTCTATTTAATTTGGTATATAACATCACCTATTTTCGTTGATTGGTTATTTTTTTTAAAAATATTCTAAAGTTGACTTGTTTATTTTACTCAGCACAGTTGTCTCAAAGCCTGGAATTTCTCAAAGTATGGTACTGAGAAAAAAATTACAAAATGAAAAAAATATTTACTTAAAGCCAAAAAAGTAATTTTTTTGTTATTCAGAAATATATAGTCATTCTATTCATGTGCTTTGCAATCATTTCTGTCTATTAGTTTTTAAAAAAAATAAATTTTTGTGTTGCCAGATGCATTTTTTTTTACTATACGACTCTAAAAAAGTCCTATTAAAACATATCGTCTTTTTTGTTAAATACTTGATTTTCAGAAAATCTAGAATTAAATGCTGATTAATTTGGTATGCAACATGCCATAATTCCTTTCATTAGTTATTTGGCAAAAAAATTCTAAAGTCAAAGTTTTTTCGGCTCAGCATAGGCAGAAAATTGCTTGGCCCCTGGATAGAAACCTGTTTTTCAGGCTGGACATTGGAAGGGTTAATCACATGCATCAAATTAAAATGCAGGAAAAAACTGACACCAGGGATGAAGATTTAGGAAGTTCTGATCTGCATAAACAATTCCAAATAAGTACTGTGGCAATAATGATTCTTCAGCAGGAGAAATGCATCCTTTTATACTTAGGATTAAACAAACTCTTTGAAATATATTTGAGCAATCAGAGTAAACTGATATTCTTAATCTTTAGAGTTCAAAGCAAATGGCTTTGTTTTAAAAGAAATGAATCATACTTAGCAAAATGTATGAAAGCATGGTTAACTGAATATGACAAGTTTTTGAGTACTTATATTTAAAAATTTTCATAATATTCAAACTCTATAAAAGTGCAGCTGAAAATTGCACACCCTTTTTAAATCCATTTAGATTTCTTCCAAAAATAATATTCCTGCATTTCAAATAAAAAAATGATAATCAATAAACATATTTAACAAACTAAAATATAAAATTTAATACCTGAACAGGATCTACATCTAAAGAAGCATCTGTTGGTATATGAAAACGCAACTCCATAAGTGAGACAGCTGCTTCATCATTCTGATGAAATTCTAGGGTGACTTCACTCTTTGCATTGGTACAATGTGACACATTGCCAAGTGGTATTTCGAAAGCTGTACTTTTGTCAACATCAAAAGCTAAAATTGAACCTACAGCAAGAAGAAATGGGAATACTCAAATGTTAATTGAAAACAAATATGCACAAAAATATCATAATTCATGTTCTTTAAAACTGTGTTTGGGTAATAATTGTATGCTCAAAAAACAATATACTACAACATAAACTTTGATGATTCAGATACTTTTGGTTAACATGTTTTATTTGAAACATTTAAGTATATATCACATATTTGTGCTGCTATCTAGATTATGCACCTAACACTACTCAAATATTAAAGTTTGCTATAAAAACAACAAAATTATCAGAACATTTTTTTTCTTCTTCTAAAAGCTTAATTTTAATAAAATTTGTTTCAAATATTTTATTTCCAATGTTTTCATTACCAAAGCAACAGGAGCAATTGCACAAGATATATTTTTTAAAATTACATGTTTCAAATGATAAAAATTATTTTTCCTACTGACTTAGGTTTATTTGTGTAGATTACATGAAGATATTTCTTCTGTGAAGATTGCTTGCATTTTGTATAATCTAATTATTTACACAACAAAATACAACCATGCCTGAGAGTTATCTATCAGGTTCCCAAAAATGCTTTACTTTTTGCTGTTTTCAAATCTGAATGAAACACGATTTTAACCCTTTGCACTCGAAGGTTTTTTTCGCTACAGGGAAGTAGCAAAGCGAAGGTTTTTTGCTAAAAAGTTGGTGAAATTTTTTACAACATAAAAATAAATCACACATAAAAGTAAAATCAAACTCATCTTCACTGCTACTAATTTCATCATTTGACTACATTTTTATAAACTGACTAAGTTTAACCCTTTAAGATTCTTGGGCATTAAATCTTTAGCATCAAATCTTTAGTCAGGGTAGAGGGTAGAAAAGACAAAGAAATAGCACTATTTGGACTAGTCCATTTCAAATTTTGGCCATTTTGGGTGTTAAAGGGTTAAAAAATAATTTTAATTAAACACAATGCTGTACTATGAAGTGTACAGAGAAAATAGATTTACACATCTAAAATCTAAAATGTAATGAGGAAAGATATCTGTTTATAAAACACTTATTGTCGCCTCTTGAGTGTAAAGAATCTCTGTTTATAAACCAGTTATTGTCGCCTCTCAGTTGTCATTCGAGTTGCTGCATCAACCAAGTGGTGACTGTGAGTCGCCGCTCAAGTGCAAAGGGTTAAGTATATTTTATTTAATAAAGAAATTACCATTACAATTCATTTTAATCTGATGAGAAACAATATTGTAAAATCTTGGTCTTAGGAAGTGAAGAAAGATTCCTTTTCAATGTCAGTTTGCATTTTGAATTGCCTATTCTGCATCCATCTATTGGGAAGAAATGGTAGTCAGAAAGGGAAAGGTAGAGAAATAAGGCAGGTATGGCATGATCTCCAAATCAAAATTAGTAAAAAAAAAATCCAATCAAAAAATCAAAGTGTTGACATTTTCTTGTGCTGTTTCTGCTGTATATGGGTATGTACTGTTTTGCAGGAACACAATATATTGTGATTAATAAATGATGGTTGCTTTTCAAACAATTTCCCAGAACTGTTAAAGTTTAACCAAGTAGATGTCAGCAGTGATCATTTGGCCAGGGTTCCAAAGCTTATAATATATGATACCAGTTATTGTCCACTACATACAAACTTTTCCATGTGGGTTTGGATTTGATATGCATGTTGCACTCTCATTGGGTGATATCCATTGATATGATCATTGCTCTACATCAGAGTGCCCAAGCTTTTTCATATCATGGGCTACTTTATGGGGGGGTTTTTTTTACAGTCAACAAATCTTTAGTCAGGATTATAAGCTTGATGGGTGGATGCATGTATGGATGACAAAGACCCTTTCAAAGGGAGATGTAATGGTCAACCTTGTTGTACATAATCCACTTTTCATCACATATTAAGATTCAGTCAACGAATGATTTATTATTATAACAAGAAATCATCAATGAGTAAATCTGTAACCTGTTCTGCTTGGTGTCTGCAGCCAAATCATGTGGAACCCATTTGTTCAGCTTGCAAACCTTCCCAATGTTATGCCATATTCCAGTTTTTTCATGACATCAAGTTTCTCTCCACATCATCAAAATAAATTTACAGCACTGTATTTCAGCAATTAAAGTCACTACTTCACTGTACACAAGTCTATAACTATTACTTTGGTTGTTGAATTGCTTAATAAAGCAATACATGAAATTCAGTTGACATATTGCACAAATGTTTCTTCTATATATTTAATTAAATCCTAAGATTTTCTTGACCTTATAAATTAGACACTTGCTCTAATATAAACCACTAAATAAGTTCATCAAATTCTAAATATTGGCTAAATTGGCAATAAGCTTTTATAGTGATTGCTCAAAGTTTTGCCAAGCTGACATGTAGCTTCCTCGGAAGAATGGTAATTTAGAACCTACTTAGTTTTTATGAATCTGTGTTGGTGGATTATGCAAGTGTCAGACATTCCCATTTGTGAGAGTGAGATGAACACTAAATCTTTTCCTAAGGTCTTTTTGCCTTAGTGGGTAATGCTTTCTCTTGTCAATTTCCATTCTCCCTAGCAGTGGTGGCAGGTATATCATGCTATTAACATATATTTCTCCCTTCTGGTATATCAATAGCATTTCTTCTATGCCCAATTGTAGTTGGTAAAATGGTGAATAAATGACTGAGTCATTATCAAATCTTGATACAATGTTGGGGGTTCTCTTAATGTTTGTTAAACTGCTGGGAGATTTTTCTTTTTTGTGTAATATCACATTCATGCTCACTTGCATGATGAATCATCATGTTTTTCTTAATGTATGCTTCTGTATTTTCAATGGGTATTTCCTAAAGTCTTCCTTGTGGTTCAATTTGATCCTGATCCTGCTTCACTAAATTGAGCACTGATACTTTCAACATTATGGATACATGAATATTCATGCTTTATTATTCATTTAAACCATGGAATAACAGGAGTTGCTCTTGTATATTTGCTACACTGGATTAATTTGTGTGGATTACTTCTCTTAGAACCTATTTTCCTTTCAACTGCTTATATCAATCCAAATGGGTATAAAGTTTTTTGTGTTATTTCGTAAATGCACTGTTGACCTTTATATTATCTACATGTGTTCAATGTATATCATAAATTCTATCTAAACACTGCTGTCAAGGCAGCATTCTTCTGATGTTTTTGGTGTGCTGAAGTGTATGGAATTATTGCTGATGGTTTAATCTAAATTGGCATTTAAAATAGTACACGAAGCATGTAATTAATAAAATGGTAATGCCTTTGCTGTTCCATACTGATAGTACACTGTATTTATGGAATTATCAAGTTATTGGCAAAGCTCTTTGAATATTCCATCTTTAAATTCCATCAATATAATACGTATAAAACTTAATTCTAGTTTGAAATCTTGGAATTATAATGTTTTGATATATCATGCAGTAATGTCACTTAGCAGGCTCATCATTGGTGATCTCACAGGGGTACCTTGCTTTTCATAATAAATTATTCTACTGATTTGTAAAAAGTTGTTTTGAGTCATAAACCTTAGAGCACAAGAGGTTCTGTGACATGTTGGCTCGTTCATTACTTATCAGTTTAATCACTGACAAATTTTGAATATGCTGAAGTATAAAATTATTATTACCATTTTAGTTCCACATTTAAACCTTAAGTCATTATGCCCAAATGCTTTCTGCTAGGTCTTGAAGTTCTATCAGTGTCAGAGTAAAGTTATATCATTGAGTCATCATCAAAGACTGTGCTATACAAGTGTGCATTGAAACATGTAAATCAAGTCAGCAGCGACAGCATACCATTTCATTACAGACCATTCTATACGAGAATCAAGCAAAAAAATGTCCAAACGTCTTCGAAGTCTTCGGCCACATCAGCAGAGAGTACCATATTGTTTATTACAGACTATACTATACTAGCATCACACAAAAACATGTCAGTTGTTGGGTAGGATTATTTTACCTCTGAGCAGCACTTTTTTGCACACAATGGGTTAAATGGCCAGGTCACAAGGACCCCAAAGGCTCAGAGAAGGTTGGGGGAGAGGACCCACTGGAACAGCTGTTGGGAGACAGATGATGAGACTCCTGTCAAGGCCATTCTGTGTTTCTTTAACATCACAGTGAATGCCTTTCCTGCACACAGGGCCAACAAACATATCGTAGTGAGCAGTATACCTTTGGTTACAATAAAAGCAACACCAACAATGGTCAAAATGATCACTATTGTCCCTTCTAGGTATGGCCTTCTGTACAGACATTGCTGTCACAGCTAAAACACCAGTTTTTTGCATTTAAGTGTAACACCCTAAATGATCAATAGTCAAAGACCTGGAACTTTGTACATCAAAAATTACATAGCACCCACTTAAAATTCGCTGGAAGTAAAAAATGACTGCTGTGGCCTTTTAATATTAAACATTTTAAAATTTCACGTTTCTATATTTAATTATACACCCTATGACTAGAGGAAGTTCTACTGAATAGATTCACCACTGATAATAAGTGCAGATTCAGCCTAATTAATGCAAAAATTAACCTGACCACTTAGAACCAATATTTATTTCTTATTGATTTTTCAAGCAATCAACTGATGTTTTCAACATTTTATACTTTCTGCTTTTTGTGATTTTCCTCAATGATTATTGTGATTACAAGATATTTGGTGCTAGATTTTATCAAGATATAGTGGTTTAACCATTGCATAGATTTTGAAACTGCTTTAAGTTTTCATAGTGTAATTTTTTATCAGAGCACCATTTAATACACTTCTATCAACCTCATGTCATCTATAACTCATTTCTTTAACCTCCCAATGAATACTATAGGTTTATAACCTCCCAATGAATACTAAATTATCTTTTTTTAGCAAATTTTATTTTTTTAGTGGTAAAAAGATACTTTTATTGCACTTATACAGCCCAATTTAATAGTATGAGTGGTTAGTTTAAAACTGAAAACTTCTAGCAATAAAAGCTTGACAGCAAAAAGTTACCTTGGAATTTAGCAGTTCCCCAATTCCATCCTTTTAGGCACATGTCTTTGTTCTTCACATCGAGTTCAAAAGTGGAAGAGAAAAATTTTGCTAACTTGTCATGATCCTAGATACAAAAGCAAGGTCAATTAAAAGAAAACAATGCAATAATAAATGCAGCATATATTTTCAAGTACTAATCTACTTTACAAACTATAATTTTTTTTTAATCCAGTTAGGTTATTACAATTATTGTTGCATTTTCAGTCACTGAAAGGATAAGTTTTTGACAATGACTGAATTTGAGCCAGAATTTTTAACCTTTTTTCAGCAGAAATACAACCAAATTTTTTAACCTTATTCAGAAGTAGCTAATGAAGAGAAATAAGTCATGTTCGTGTGTCTATTACCAAAAGAAAGTTTTTTTTTCAATTCTGAATTAACAGCATTAAAAGAGAAAAAGCTTTTTAGCCCTAATTTCAAAAAATTATACACTGGCCTCTAGAACTTTAAGTACTGTGGAGTGAGATAGACAGACCCATTAGCTGAAACTCTTGCAATCACTCAACACTTGTGAGTAGTAATGTTTTACCATACAAACTTCCAGGTATGTGTTTTTTGATATATGATACCGTACATAAAATCTGTTTTCTTATTGTTAGTTTCACTGATCAAAATATTGTATTATTTAAATGCTTGAAGTCTCTTCAACTTGACACATCTTTTACTATGTGGCACTTAATAAAATTTGAAATACCACTCAATCATGATTAAATTTAATAAAAATTATGAAATGTGTATTTGATTTTTCCCTTTTTCCATGTGATCATGTGCAATTGATAATTTCATTTTTTTTTTGTATGTGATGAGACCCACAAATTTAGTGCTATCTGCAGATTATAACAGAACAAATGACCACACCAACCTGGATCCCAACAGATGCCACACCACCAAGCACCAATGCAATAGCACAGCACAGTGAGGTGGAACTGAATAAGAGTCCATTAACCAAGTGTAAAATCAAGATAAAAATATCTTAAAAAAAACTGAACTGAAAACTACTAAATTTCACTAAATTTGATTAGAAACATCAAATAAAGCAATTAGGAGGAATTTCATCAAAGTGTCTGTGTATTTAACCTAGCCTTTCAAACTAGCCACCAGAAACAAAAAAACTTTATGGACTGATGGTTTTCCTCAATAGGTCGCATAAAAAATTCTTATTACTCTAATAAACTAATTAAATTCCTACAATAAATTTTGACACTGCTTTCTCCTTTATATTTTTTGTGTATCCATCAGGATACTTCTGCATGCCACTATACTAGACCAGTTATTAACAGATGGAAGCTTACAGCAATTTTTTAAAATATATATACACTGGCAGAAATTGAAAAAAGAACACCCAGAAGGAATTCCATTAGGAATGTCATATTATATGTTAATAGTTAAAGGCAGCAGAAACTGTATCCAAGACTGAAAGTCATTGGATAAAATAATGATGTCACTGAAGATGACAACATGCAAATGTGCGGAGTGCATATTTAAGGACTAGGGTGTGAAGAAAGAAGTTAGTCATCTTCTGTCGTGTTGTTCAGTGCTCTTTGAAGAAGCTATCATGCCTGGACGAAACAAGCGCACATTTGTTCAATTAGTGGAGTTTGAGCGAGGTCATATAGTGGGCCTTCGGAAGCAGGTTGGTCTTTTCGACAAATTGTACACTGCATTGGATGAGAGGTATTGGCAGTAGTACGATGGTGGCGTCGATGGTCAGAAGAGCATTCGCACACTTGCAGACATGGTTCCAGGCAACACAGAGCTACGGATACACGAGAGCATCAACGTATTAGGATGGCAGCGGTGTAAGAGCGGAAGGCTATAGCATCAAATTCGATCCTGTTGTACCAAGGGTGTCTACAAGAACGATACGTAATAATCTTTTGGAAGCAGGACTACAGGCACATGTGCCACTGGCATGGATACCACTGTCACCTCGTCACTGTCGAGCATGTTTGCAGTGGTATCAAGAACGAGTTCATTGGAGGGAAGAATGGCAGTCTGTGGTCTTCAGTGATGAAAGCCGATTCTGCTTAGAAGCATCTGATGGTCATTTACACATCCAAAGGCGACAAGGTGAGTGGCTTCTTCCATCGTACATTTGCCAGTGACACACAGGGCTCACACCGAGCATCATGGTGTGGTTAGCGATTAGCTATCACTCTTGTACGTGTCTGGTGTTTGTACAGGGTACACTGAATAGCAATATGTACGTCGGTGACATCGTACAACTGGTCATTCTGCCATATTTGAGTGTAATCCCAAATGCGATATTCCAGCAGGACAACACCCACCCATACTGCGTCCGGGCAACTCAACATGCTCTTCAGGCAGTGTACCAAACTCCCTTGGCCAGCACACTCTCCGGACTTGTCTCCAATCGAGCATGTCTGGGACTCGATCTGACAAAAATTCTTCTGCGCACCAAGACAGGCAATGACTGTCACTGAATTATGCATCTAAGTTGAAAGTGCATGGAATGATATCCCCCCCAGAGTGATATTCATCATTTGTACTACCGATTGCATGCCAGATTGGAAACTTGTATTGTTGCTCGAAGAGGTTCAAAACCTTATTAAAATGTACCTTCTGTAAAATGTAATACTCATTAAAAGGTACAATAAATATTGAATCACTTCACACGTGTAATCACTGTCAATTCTCAACAAGTTGTTTCTACTAAATGAATCTGAGATTACACTTCAATTGTTAACGGTGTTCTTTTTTCATTTTCCACCAGTGTATATGAAAAATACACCTTTTTAAAAATATTTGTTGTATATGCCAGGCAAAAATAGGGAATTGGACAAAGTTAACAAGTGGAAATTTACTGTTGAGTAATATACTGACAACAGTACATTGTTTCCCATTATGTCAATAAAAGGCCAAATTCAAAGCTCCACAACTTTTAAAAAAATATTTTCATGAGAAAAATTCAGAAATTCACTTATTTTTTTATTTTACATGCCTAATTGCAGCAGAGATAGGTTTAACATCTAAATCACATCTATTTCAATCTTGATTCCCAATAATGCTTGTTAAATATAAAATTATCTAAGCAGATGAAACACAATCACCATGGCCAAAATCAGCATTACTGATGTGACAACTTTGCCAAGCAAAAACTACACCATGCAGCAGTATGCAGCACTTCTGCACTATGCAACAGAAGAGTGTTGCTCAGAAGTAACCAGTTTGAATGAAAAAAATAGGCTTCAAAAATACTTTCGGGTGAAATGAGCACAGCATACTAAAAAAAAATAATTGTTGTTTGGTGAGCAGCTAACAACTTTTTTAAATATTAAGTAACAAACTATGAAACAATGCAATAAAATCAATTATAAAAAATCTGTGAAGAAACAATACCAATCCACATTTTTGTCTTGATTATAAATGTTGATAATATTCAGTGCTCAGAGTGCTGAACTGCAATTTTCATGATGAATGCCACAGGGATATATGCAGTGTCAATTTCTTATTCATTATGAGAATTAACATTCAAGGAAAATATTAGTGGAAAAAGGTAAGGTCTAATCACACCAATGAAATATCATCATCATCAGTTCTCTCGTTGCTAGCACAGTACTCCTCCAACTGTCAACGAAAGCTCATGCTAAAGATGGAATTGTGGACTGGGGATTTTTCTAGTTTTTTATTTGTTAAATTGTGTATAAAAATGAATCTGTGTTTTCCTACATTTTCTTATCATGTCAGTATCATTTTAGTGATATAAGCATCAGAAATTTGTCTGAATATTAATTTTGAATAAGTTTTGATAAGTTTGATTAAGATATGAATAAGTTTTGAATAAGTTTTGATCAATTTTGAATAAGTAAAAATCTGAAAAGGTAACTTTGCAAGTTACCCTTTCAGATTATTACTTATTCAAAACCACTCTCTATTGACATAATATGCATGATACATTGGTTAATTTCGCAGTTTTTCAACTATTATGTTGACACTTTAAGTTGAAATACAAAGGAAAAAAAGCTAAGAGAACAAATGTGTAAAGAAGAAACTGTAACCTGGGAACTGCAGATTACGAGCCACCCCCACCTTGCTTGAGGCACTTGAGGGGTAATTTATATTCCATATTCTTCTACATCTAACAATTTCCATATCCACAGTACTTACACTCTCTTTGCATTTTCTCCAATGCACTGACAAAATTGCAGTTTATCTGTGATTAGCACTCTGCTGATTCAAGCAAAAAACAGCAACATTAAAAACTATTTTTTAATATAAGTCAATAGCATTTTCATTTCTATAAGGATAGTTATCACTTTATCAAGAATATATCAAAATATATGTCAATTATACTGCAAAATGCAACTAAAATTAAAGATAAGTGAGTAGTGGGAACAAAACTGACAATAAAATCTACCACAGCTTATTTTAGTATTGCAAGAAGCTGTTTATGTTCTAAAACAACAGAGAAAAAATTAAATTTAGTAGTCAAACCTACCACATTTATACATTATGTATAACACTGAAACATGCATCATGCAAAACTTCATTTCTTCACTTTTTTTCCTTGTTGCTATAAAATATACATATATCTATGTTTCTTTTCTACATTTTTTATTATTATCCATGTTTGTGTTATTTGGGGTTTGATTCCTTTGAATAATCTAGAGTTAACAGCATCTAAGTTTTTCATACAATCGTTAGAGTACTATTCTTAGCCTAATTGCATTTTCGTTGGGTCACAAGAATTATTTTCAATCATATACACTCCTTGAATTGAGTGAGGTTTAGTCTGGTGAGTAGATTATTTTGAATTATTATTATTTTAGTGTAATGTTTCTGATACTAGTAAATGACATGTTACAGCATATATCCAATGTTATAAAGAAGCATTAAAAATCATCTTGATGAAAAATAGTTTAGAATGTCAAGGTTTTCTAGGATCTCTTTATATTTCACTTTAACAAAATATGGATAGCTCATATATGTAAATAAAATAAGGATATCACTATACTACTGCTTATTATATTACCCTACAATAAAAAGAATTGCAATTAATGAAAAAATACTAAATATAGACAGTACTACAAAAAGTCATTTTTGAACTTACTGTTTCACTGAAACCTCCAAATCTAAAAAGTTGGCCATTTTTCATCATTATTCGTAAACCAAAACCAGCAGCAAATCTCTGCCATCTGATACTTTCAATATCAGAGCCTTGTATTTGATCTACTTTCCCTGTTTTACTATTCTTAAAGATAACTACTTGATTTGTCATCTTTAAACGACCAGGAGTCTGTAGGAAAACAATAATAAAGAAAATCAGTAAACAATGTAATTAACAAATTAAATTTTTTTTATTGCTTTAAAGCAAATAAACTACTATAATGAATTCAGATAATATACACTGGTGGACAAAAGCTAAGTTAAAAACATAAAAGTTGACATATTACCATAATGACTAACTAGAATTTAATGAAATTTGGTAGAGTGGTACATTGGACAATGACAAAGAACATGTGCAAAACTGAATGTTATGTGAACAGTTTTGTATGGGCTAGTGCAAAATGCAAGTACATAAGGCATGCTATAAAAGAGAGTGCAGATACGGTGCCCATCATACCTTGCAAACTCCAAAGGATGTCAGCTTGCAAGAAGTGTTGGAGAACATGCAGATAAACACCTGGGATGTTTGGAGGATTTAGAGAGATGGATAACATTTGCAGGATGTTGGTAGGACAGACCCAAGCTGCAGTAGCTAGAGTACATTATGTCTGTCATCTGTCAGATGGTCATCTCCTAGCTACAGTGGCAATATCAGGAAATGTGCCTCAAAGACCAGTTTCCGGCCAGCCAAGGGTCACAACATCCCAGGAGGACTGATATCTGGTCTGAATCCTTCCAAAGTCCCCGACGATCATAGACGTTGACAGAATCCAAAACGAAAGACAGAAGATGAACATAGATGTCTTTTGTACAACACACGAACTTCAATATTTTAAAAATAAAACAGCTGTTTGAAAATTTTTCTAGATGTATCTTTTAAAAATACGTAATTCAAGTTTGAAAAATAATATTTCCTTTTTTTCATTTGATGCATATTTTATTAAATTATAATATAAATAATTTGTTAAAGCCATCTGATTGCCATTTCTTAGAAGGACTATACAATATTGCTGATTTATCTGTTAGCATTACCCTTTGCTGAAGCAACCTCCTGAATTAAGCTCACAAGTTTGATTCTGACTATTATCAGCAAATTTCTCCTTAAAATTTCAAAAATCTGAAAATTAAAAAAAAAAATGCCATTTTTAAAAATGGAATATTTTGTAGACAGAAGCAAAAAATTTCATTAAGCGGCCGAGTGGTTAGCACGCTTGGCTACTGATCTAAGGGACCTGGGTTCAAGCCCTGGATTAGGCATGGATGTGTGTGTCATTTTTCTGCTGAGGTCCAGCCATCCTCTCAGATCTCCTACTGAGGCATATAAACTGACAGGCTCCTGTCAGACCTCTGTGGCAAGCAGCTGCTTGAGCGGGTATTTTTTTTTATCATCCTCTTAATCTTCCTGACATTTGTCTTTCTCAAAATACTCTCCCTTGAACTTCACACATTTTTGCCATTGTTGTACCCATGCATTAAAAGCAGCTTTGAAGCCATTTTTTGGAAGCATTCAAAGTGTTTGGCTCTGCAAACTTTGTTGTCGGATGCAAAATGTTTCTCTTTCAAAGCTTTCTTCAGTCGCGGAATAAGGAAAAAATAGCAGGGTGCTAAGACTGGGGAATATGAAGGATGTGACAGAACCTCAGCACCTATGGCAGTGATCACTGATCCACTAGCCACATGGGGCCTGGCATTGTTGTGATGGAGAAACCAAGTCACATCACAAAATTCTGGACGTTTTTCACGAATGACATGCTGAAGTTTGGTTCTGAGAACCTTCAAGTAGGCTTCCTTATTCATGGTTGTTCCATGAGGCACAAAGTGAGTAACATGAACACCTTCGATGTCAAAAAACACAAGAGCCATTTATTTCCCAGCTGAATGAAAAACTCGAATTTTCTTGGGTCTCGGTGAATAGGGATGCTTCCATTAACTCGACTGTTGTTTTGTTTTTGGAATCATAGTGAAAGATCCAAGTTTCATCAGAAGTCACAATTCGACTCATGAAAGTTGGACCCCCTGGATTTCAAAACGAGTAAGAATCTCCTTGCACAGCTGTACCCTTTTTTGCTTTTGTTCTGGAGTCAAACTGTGTGGAATCCATTGAACACAGATTTGTGACATTTTCAGATGGGTTTTCGCAATCACGTGAGCACTTCCATATGAAACTGACATTTTCACAGCCACTTCACGAAGTGTTATATGTCTGTCTTCATTCACGATTGCCAGGGCTGTTTCGATTTGCTCAGGAGTTATTGAGGAAGAAGGCTTGCCGAGTCTTGAGTCACAGGCACCAGATTTGAGTTCTTTGAATCGCTTATGACACAAAAATGGTAGACCTACAAATACAGTCATTACCATAGGTTTCACTCATTTCTTCAACAGTCGCAGCAGCACTTAGGCCTTGCCTAACACAATAACGAATGACATACCACTGTTTTGTCTGAATTTCTGACATTCTGAACAAACATCTACGACACGCAACTTGAATCACAGTCTTAACACAACAGCAGTCAATGCCAAATGACCTTGGCACGTGGAGACTCCTTCGCAGCAGTCACAGACAGTGCCATCGTGTTACTTTGGAAAAAGCATTATATAGGAGTACTTACGGCATCAGTCCATGAATTAAATGATCATCCCTCATAATTGCAAAGTACGTACCCTTTTCTGCCATAAACCCATTTCAATACTCCTAGAACTATTTTTATCATTTATATCAGCATTATATGACTTTCCTGCCCTTAAAAACGAAACTGTAAGCAACAAGAGCCTTCTTAGCTATTGTTATGAATCTACCTGCAGTGTAAAGCATGTCATGGCAGAGCAGGTGCAGTTCTTTGGGTGCAGTAACCTACACTGGTTTCCATAAATTAAGGAAAACCCCAAAAAATTATGATAAACAAAACACTATATGAATGATTTTAATGAAATTTTATGAAAACATGAATTACAATGCTAGTTTCAGAATGGCATAAAATATTTTATACTAGAAACATTTTTCGGCAAAAAAAAAAAACACAGGAACTTGTCCAAAAATGAAATGTCAGAATGTAATGGGCAAAGTTCTTTAATAAGGATGTGGTCACTGCTTACAGCAATGCAGGCATGACAGTGATGTTCCATGCTGTTTATGATGTTGTGAATCAGCTCAATACCCACACAACCACTATCTCCATATAATATCCATATCTAAGATGACCAGTAGATATCCATGGGTAATCTTAGATATCTTATGGATATTTTGTGGAGATTGTGGTTGTGTGGGTAGGGAGTAATGACCATTGTTCCTTTAAAGCAGTAATAAGCTTCCCCTTTGTTTCAGGTGGCGGGTTGAGGGCAGCAACATGTCTACCTAGAGAAGTGGTTCTCAATCTTTTATGCTTGATGTACCCCCTGGAAATGTGTATGAAATTGGCATACCCCTTAAATAGATAGATAAAACTATAGTTATAGTATAATAATGTCAATTTAGTGACTTTGTTACTAGATCTAGCAACTTTTGAGCTCTCACAGTGTACCCCCAAAAATTTAACCACATACCCTAGAGCACCCCACACATGCTCAATGGGATTTAGGTCGGGAGATTGAGCTGGCCACTCCATGCGCATGATGGTCTCTTGAAGGTATATTGTTCCACTAGTCGAGCTCTGAGTGGGCGAGCGCTATCATCTTATAAGATGAATGTTTCACCTATTGCACCAGTATAAGGACATACATAAGGGTCCATGATGTCATCTCTGTACCTTTGAGATTCCCACTCAACAACACATAGAAGTTTGTGCATCCACCTAAAGAAATGCCACCTCAAACACATTCTATCTCCGCCGTAACCGTCTCTTTGATGGATGTTACTAGGATGATAGCGGGTACCTAGTTCTCTCCATATCAAACAATGTCTGGAATCACTCTGCAAGCTCTACTAATAAATCAGCACTTTGAAGTCGATTCAAACATTTAGAGGAAAAATCATCTTGAGCCAGGTGGGATATGAACCCAAGACCTCCTGATAACATGTCAGGTGCTCTGGACCACTGAGCTACCTTTTGCCATCAAGATCTCCTCTAACTAATGCTATGAACATTTCTATTATGTCACATATAGGCACTATTCAGGCAATCTAGCCACAAGCAGCTTTCTATTTGCCATATAGGTGGAAAGCATGTCTTAAAGTATGCTAGTGATAAACAATGAAAATAAACTCGACATATTCAATATCTACTAATAAATCAGCACTTTGAAGTTGATTGAAATTTTAGAGGAAAATTTGTCGAGCCGGGTGGGATACAAACCCACAACCTCCTGATAACACGTCAGGTGCTCTGAATAGCCCCTATATGTGACATAATAGAAATGTTCATAGCGATAGTTAGAGGAGATTTCAATCGGTGGTCCAGAGCATCTGACATGTTATCAGGAGGTCGTGGGTTCGTATCCCACCCGGCTCAAGAGAATTTTTCCTCTAAAATTTGAATTGAAAGTGCTGATTTATTAGTAGACATTAAATATGTCAAATCTATTTCATTGTTTATTACTCTGCAAGCAATATCTGGACTCATCTGAAAGAGTATGAACATCCATTGCTCTTCTGTCCAGTTATAACATGCGTGCATGCCCAATTCAACTGTTCTCTCCTGTGACATGAGGGTATACAAATTACTGGCCTTCTAGCGTACAGACCTCCCTCATGAAGCCTTCTATGCACAGCAGATGATACAACCCTCCCAGTAGCTGCTGCAAGAGAGGATCGTAACTGAGAGAGAGTAGACATCCTGCTCCTTCGTACTGTTAATCACAGATATCAGTGCTAAGAAATTGATTCCACAGTCTATGGACCACAGAATGACTCACATTCAGCCATCGTGCCATGTCTGACTGACTTTGGCCTGCTTCAAGCTGGCCAATAGCTCTCCACTGCAGTTCATTTGGCAAATTATATCTCAAGACCATTCCTACAAAATGGCTATTTAGTATTTCTTTACTCACATTTACAACACAAAATAACGATCTACTCCAAAACATCCGTTTTTATGCCACTATCTGATTATGCAAATTGACACAACCTACACTAATTCGCATACGATATCTCACTTGGCATTACTTTACTGGTTACATGAACAAGTTTGGTGAGGATCACACAATTTTTTGATGAATTATCGCTATTTTTCTCATTTTTTCCTTAATTTATGGAAACCAGTGTAGTTATTGCTCATACGTACAATCAAGTGGCTATATAATGTATGGTTATAGCAAGCATTATTCTCTCACCCCTAGGATAATGTGATCATGCATCTAGTAAGCATTTATACTTTTCTAATTAACTTTCATTTTCATTTCTGCAGATGTATTTTATTTCTATAAATTACTGTTTTTTCTGTTGGTTGATCTATCAATCTCTTCAAGTTATGCTACATGGGATTGTCGGCTTATAAGTTGTTGTGGATAATTTATTTAACATCACATTAGGTTATATGTTAATATTTCTTTTATTATTTCTTTGTTTTCTAGTAAAAACTTTGATCTTGTATCTTTTCTTGAAAATGAATGAGGTATTGGATATGGAAGAAAAAAAAGGACTTCACAGAGAAATCAGTCCTTCTGTGGGAGGGCAATTTTGCCATATTTTTACCTTCCCCCACCCCAAGAAGATTTTTTTCTTTAAATTACATGTTTTTAAGTTTATATTCAATGATTTCTAAAAATTTACCCCCCCTCCCCCCTCAATATATTTGCTGTGCCACTTTGATGATACATACAATATATATATATTTTTTGCTTTGGTGCACTGTCTTTTTGGCATTTAGCAAAGATCAACAAAATTTTAAATGCTTAGTAAAACAAAGCAGCCAAAAAAGTGTCCCTCCATTTCATAAACCAGACAGAAAATCCAATTAATGCGAGCACTCCAGGTAACCTTGTATAACACTGGCCAATGTTTTAAAATATACCACACTAATGAAAATATTTAAAAGAAAATAAAAATCATGTTTCATGTAAATATATATTATTCAGGAAGAAATTTATATTCAATGAACAAATAACTTAACTATTTGTATTCATGATTTTTCTAAAATTATGCCTTAATTGTATAGTTCAATCTATTTTTTCACTTTATCAATGGAAAAGTCATTAAAAGCAATATGCTTTAAAATCTGCCTAAATTTTTTGTTTTTTTATAAACTTCATAATTAAATCTGTTTAATTTGGTAAATAACATAACCTATTTCAGTTGATTAGTTTTTTTTTCTAAATTCCAAAGTTGACTTGTTGATATGAGTCAGCACAGTTGGAAAAAAAGTCTCAACTTTTCTCAAAGTATGGTACTGAGAAAAAATTATGAAATGGGAATAATTTTCTTGTTTCAAGTAAATATGTTTTTTTTGTTTGACTGAGTGGTTAGCATGCTTGGCTACTGATCTAAGGGACCTGGGTTTGAGTCCCGGGTAAGGCATGGATGTGTGTGTGTTGTTTTTCTGCTGAGGTCCTGCAATCCTCACAGATCTACTATGGCATATAAACTGACAGGCTCATGTCAGACCTCTGTGGCAAGCAGCTGCTTGAGGGGGTATTTATTATAATTTTTTTATTCAGAAATAAACAGCTTTGCTATTCATGTGCATTATAATCATTTCTGTCTATTAGGGTTTTTTTAATGCATTTTTATTTGCATTGTCAGATGCATTTTTTTACTACATACCTCTTTAACCCTTCCAGTGTCCACGTCGTCTGTATATGTTCGGAGAATCCGAATTGAGAGGCCAAGAACGTATGCATCCATTTTTAGTATAACGAAAAAAAAATCGATTTTTTAAAAATATAAATTGCGTATATCTTATAAAAATATATGATTCAGGCTTCAAAAATAATATTTCGCTTCTTAACTTGATGCATATTTTATTCAAGTGCAATATAAATAATTTGATAAACCCATCTGATTGCCATTTCTTAGAAGCACTAAATGGTATTGCTGATTTGCTTAACGTTTCTATACGTTGAAGCAAATTTCTGATTTAAGCTCACAAGTTTGATTTGAACTATTATATCAAGAAATTTTTCCTTAAGTTTTCAAAAATCTCAAAAAAATTAACAACAAAACTGCTATTTTTTAAAACCAATAGATTTTGGAAGTAATTACAAAATATCTACGGCATTTTTTTTTGTTTCATACTCTTTTCTGTCATAAACCTTTTTCAGTATTCCCAAGTTATTTTTACCATTTTCCCAGAATTCTATGCATTTTTCCTGCTCTTAAAATTGAAACTGGAAGTAAACATATCCTTATTAGAAATTCTGGTTGCAGCTGCATTTAATTAGTTATGCTTCATTGAGGCAAACAAGACGTAGATGGCTGACACATGCTATCTCCGTTCTGTGTGCTCTAAGCATGGTAGCTAGGTAGTCAATGGAAGGAGAGCTATGCACCAATCCCCTGTGATGATGAATAGAACCGGCCAGGCCTAGCACCTAATGTCCAACCCCGCCTTCTCGTGGTGCAGACCTTTAGTACCTTTCAAAACACATACTCTCTCTTGTGGAAGTGAACAGAAGACGTGGGCTGCCAGATTAGTGTGGCCTACTGATCTGGACAACTATGGCTACTTTTCTTTTTTTTCTACCCTGCTGAGGAGTGGTCAACCACACAGGGTCCTGGTGCTGACCATATAAACCCACTGGCCTGGACAGATATATGGCTCTGAGCTTGATTATAGATCCTGGTTTTGCTGCACTGGTGGGTTTCTGTGGAGGGAAAATCTTCTGCTGTATTTTCTGTTTGTTTGTGGGTTGACAGCCCCAAGTGAATAAATTCACAAGATCTGTTTATCAGCTGGTGGATAATACTGAGCAGAGGTCATCACAGGCACCTGAACTCTTTGCTTCTATTGGCATCGTCAAATTCTACATTGGAGGAAGTCTTCCAGTGTAGATGGCTTCAGCCTTTAGTGGTGGGGGAATGGGTCTTTGCCCCATGTCTGTGATTAGGGGGCTGTTTGATATTGTTGGCATTCACTCTCTCAATAAACATAGTTTCTTTAAACATCCCACTAACCAGTTTCTCTCCATAGATACCTAGAATGTGACGACTCTGCACAGAGCTTTTTCTCTTGATGTTCTCACACAAGAATTCCACCATTATAATTTAGATATTCTCGGCTTGCAAGAGACCAGATGGAAAAAGGTCAGATTCTTAAAAATAATCTTAAATTTCTCTTTTCAGGGAGGAACGACAATAAGCATCACCAAGGCATGGGTCTGCTTCTCAGCAGACATGCTAGTGATGCTCTTCTAGGATATGAGTGCATTAATGAAAGGTTTCTTACAGCGAAATTTCAGACAAGCGTTAAAGACTTGAACGTTATCTGCTGTTATGCCCCCACTGAGGATATCGATGAGGATGAGAAGGATAGGTTTTATGAACAACTTCAGGATAGTTTGAATTCTGTCAAGAAAGGAGATATTACCCTTGTTCTTGGTGACTTCAATGCCAAAGTTGGTACTGACTCTGACCTTTGGGGAGGAGTAATAGGACTTTTTGGTATTGGTAGCTGCAATGGCAATGGGTAGCGTCTCCTGCAGGTAAGTAAACTCAATGGATTCAGAATAACTAACACTTATTACAAACACTGCGACATACATAAGTACACATGGGTTTCACCCGATGGGCTGCATAACAATATGATTGATTATATATTAATTAACAGCAAATGGGCTAGTTCTGTTAGGAATACCAGGTCATATAGGGGAGCTGAAATTGGATCTGACCATTACCTTGTTAAAAGTGTCTTGCAACTTAAACTTAAAAAGTGTTGTGCTAGGGTTAAAAAATTTGCTTTTAATACTGAAGCTCTGAAAGACCCGGTTATAGCTAAAGCTTACCATGATAGGTTACTTAGTCATTATGACAGTCATGGTTTGCTTACTACTGAAGTTGAGGAAGAATGGGGCCATTTTAAACAGGCTTTTTTTAGAAACTAACAGTACTCTTTTAGGAAAAAAGGAGCAGAAGAGGCAGAATTATCTGAGTGATAAGGCACTTGGGCTTATTTCGGAAAGAAAGAACTGCAGGAATGTCCTTAATCAATACCCTACTAGTCCTAATAGAAAGCATTACAGAGAACTTAATAAACGTGTAAAAGATCAGTTAGCTGCTGATAAGAATCTTTGGCGTGATGGTTTGGCTGACAAAGCCGAGGAAGCAGTTAGACAGCATAACAGCAGAGAGCTGTACCAGATAGTTAATGTTTTGTGTGGTAGAAAACGGACTGGTATACAGGGATTGAAGGATAAACAATGTAAGGTTACAGAAGGTGAGGATTCTGTCATGGCTAGGTGGGCTGAGCATTTCAGTGATATTCTAAACAATGCGGTTAGTTCTATTCCCATTGTTTGCAATGATGACAGATGCATTGGTGGCTTTAATGTTGGCCCTATAGCACAATCTAAGTTATTTTGGCTGTTTCTAAACTTAAACTTCATAAATCCCCAGGGGTAGATGAAATTACTACGGAAATGCTTAGAGCTGGGAATGTTTCAGTTACCACTTGGATGACTGAAATTTTGAATATCTTTTATGATAAAGGCATGGTTTCTAAGGATTTTACCAGAGCTATTGTTATCCCTATTTTCAAAAAAGGTGATCGCAGTTCTTGTGATAACTATAGGGGTATAAGCCTACTCTCTGTTCCAGGTAAAGTTCTTTCCATGATTGTGCTTAAAAGAATTAAGAATCTGGTTGACAGTCAATTGCGTGATGAGCAATGTGGATTCAGAAGTGGTAGGGGATGTGTGGATCAGATATTTTCACTTAGGCAGATTCTTGAGAAATGTTTAGAGTTTCAGAAACCTTTGGTTGCTAGCTTTGTTGATTTCAAAAAGGCTTTCGACTCTGTTGATCGTCATAATTTGTGGTTGATTGTGAAATCATATGGTATACCAGACAAGTTAGTTAACATAATGAAAGCTCTCATAATAACACTGAGTTGTGTGTGAGAGTTGGTAAGGCTTGTAGCAATTGGTTTAGCATTACTTCTGGTGTTCGACAAGGGTGTATTTTGTCTCCTTTTCTCTTTAGCTTGGTTATTGATTATGTTATGCGAAATTCACTTCGAGGGAAAGATTTTGGCCTTAAATGGGCTGGAGATACGAAAATTTCTGATTTATATTATGCTGATGATTTAGCCCTTTTGGCAAATGATGTTGATGAGATGAACTCTTTCATTCGAGCTGTTGATGAGACTGGTAGTAGAGTAGGTTTGGTTTTAAACAGAGAGAAAACTAAAGTGATGAAAATTGGTCAGGCAGGTTGTGATTCAGTTCATCTGAATGGTTGCAGTCTTGAGCAGGTGTCACAGTTTAATTTTCTTGGGAGCTATGTAACAGATAATGGTGATGTGCGGCATGAGATTAACAGACGAATAGGGATTGCTGCCGGGACTTTTAAGAATCTAGGGAGAGTGTGGAGAAATAGGCGTATATACCTAAAGACTAAAATTAGACTGTATAATAGTTTGGTTCTTTCTAGGGTTAGTTATGGTAGTGAAAGTTGGACACTTTGTAAACAAGATAACAGGAAACTAGATGCTTTTGATTCCAGATGCTTATGCAGTACCTTGGGCATTAGGTGGTTCAACTTTGTAACTAATGATGAGGTTAGGCAAAGGAGTTTGCAACCTCCTTTAAGCAGCATATTGTGCAGAGAGAGACTCCGTTGGTTTGGCCATGTTGTCCGTATGAATAATTATGGATTGGTGAATAGGGTTATGAACAGTGTGCCTAAAGCCTCAGAAAGAGGGGGAGACCTAGGATGCGGTGGGCAGACAATGTCAAACAGGACCTTGTTAGAATTGGTGTGCAGTGGCCAGATGCAGTAGATGTAGCTCAGTATAGACTTGCTTGGAGAACTAAATTGCACGGTCTGGTTGGACCTCTGTAGCCCATGGCAGCTTGAGGATGATGATGATTATATTGGATATCCTTTGTAAAGTAGTATTTACTTTTTTTATATTTAAACCTTAGTTTTTATTTCAGCAGATTTAGTTTCGGAAATTAGCAATCTTTTGGCTGATTGATAAGTATTGGTTTTTTTTCATAGTTATGCTACATCGTATGGCCAGACTACAACTTGTTGCTGTGAATATTTTAACATCGCTAAGACTACGGGCCATTTTTTCTTTTGTCAATATTTCTCAGGCCAAAAAAAAAAGAATAGGATCGAATAGCACCTATCCGATCCTATTCTTATATCACCAAATATCCACAGCGGAGATCAAAATGACCTTTGCTTTAGCGATTAGTTTTGTCTGGCAAAATTCCTCACCATATGCATGCATAGTGAGAGCGATTCATGAAGTCGTTAGATGTTTCTTATTACTAGAGCTTGATAAAAACATTTTTTTGATGATGCTGCCCTGCTCTTAAAAGTTTTCAGTAGTTTGACGATCGGCTTAAGAATGTTTCGTAAACTTTATAGAATGAGTAAGTTGAAGATTGTATATCAAGTAAAGTAATATAAGTTGACAGAAAATTATAAGGTGGATTACAGATATTTATTTAAAGTTTCAAGTAAAAACTTGATTTTGTTCGTGGGCCACAAAAATCCTTGTGCATGCCGCTATTTGGACAGCATCGCATTAGGCTATATGTTAATTTTTATTTTATTATTTATTACTTTTCCAGTAAAACTTTGATCTAGTATCATTTTCTGAAAATAAATGAGGTCTTGGATATGGAAGAAAATTTATTTCTCTAGATTTATTTCCATAAGTTAAGACATAAGTTCAGACAGGCTGATCTTTTGGTCGGCTGATTTATCAATCTTCTTGAGTTATGCTATATCAGAGGGCAGCTTAAAAGTTGTTGTGGATATTTTATTTAACATCCCATTAAGTTACATGTATTTTTCTTTTGTTTGTTTTTTTTTGTAAAAAAATTTTGAGCTTGTACCATTTTCTGAAAATGAATATCTTGGATATGAAAACAAAATAAGACTTCCTTGCTATGGAAATCAGCCGTCATGTGGGAAGGCAATTTCGGGAAGGCTTCCCTCTGTTAAACTAATTGTGAACATTTCACTCCCCCCCCCCCCACCTCTACAAGAATATAATGTTTTTTAAATTACAAGTTTTTGTGTTTATACTGAATGATTTTAAAGGCAACCCTCCCCCTGGCTGTGACACACAAATGATATAACGCTGTTTTTTGTTTGCTTTGGAGCACAAACCTTTCTGCACTTTTCACCAAACTTCGACACCCCCAAAAAAAAAATTATAAAGTTTAGTAAAAAAAAAGCAGCGAAGGAAGTTTTTTTTCTATTTCATAACCAGTTCAGAAAATCCTGTGAATGTCAGGTCCAAGTCACGTTGTATAACACTGGTCATGTTTAAAATATACAATACTGAAAAGAATCATTAAAAGAAGTAAAAATCATATTTCAGGTTGAATATTATATTATTCGGGAGGAAATTTCCTTTCGATAAATATGTAATTTAACTATTTTTATTCATCATGTTTTCCAAAATGAAGCCTTAATTGTGTAGTGCAATCTTTTTTTTTTTCACCATATCACATTGAGAAAAGCTTATTAAAATCAATATGCTTGCAAATTTGTTTATTATTTATTTTCATAAAATTCGTAATTAAATTCTGTTTAATTTGGTAAATAACGACTTATTTTAAAAGTTGACTTGTTTATGTGATTGTCACATAAACAAGTCAACATAACAAACAAGTCACATAAACAATCAACTTGTTCTAAAGTTGACTTGTTTATGTGACTAAGCACAATTGGCTTAATAGCCTGGAATTTTCTCAAAATATGGTACTGAGAAAAAAATTACAAAACGAGAGAAATATTTACTTAAAACCAAATTTTTTTTTTGTTATTCAGAAATATATATTCATCCTATTCATGTGCATTGTAATCATTTCTTTCTATTAGTTTTTTTAAATAAATTTTTATTTGCGTTTCCAAATGCATTTTTTCACTACAACTCTAAAAAAGTCCTATTAAATTAAAACATTGTCTTTTTTGTTAAATACTTTATTTTCTAAAAATCCAGGATTAAATGCTGTTTAGTTATTTTTTGTTTCATTAGTTTTTTTTTGGCTGAGCATAGAGAGAAAATAGTTTGGCCTCTGGATGGAAACCTGTTTTTCAAGCTGGACATTGGAAGGGTTAAAAGCCCCATTAAAGTTAGTCATCTTTTTTGTAAAATATTTTATTTACAGAAAATACAGAATTGAATGCTTATTAATTTTTCATACAACATGCCATAATTCCTTTCATTAGTTGTTTGGCAAAAAAAAGTTCTAAAGCAATTTTTTTTGACTGATTATAGTGAAAAAATAGTTTGGCCTCTGGATGTAACCTAGTTTTTCAGACAGGATCCTGGAAGGGTTAACAGTGAGAAAGCATCAGAAGATGCAGAGGTGGGACCACCTTGATGTGGTGGTGGTGGTGGGGGGGGAGGCTATGGTGCCTCTGAGAAGTACGGTTCGGATCGCTGGCACTCTGGAGCTCATGATATCTTGTGGCCCCCGGTAGAGGGGGCCTGTTTAAGGTCTGCGGACTGGTTTTAGGGGGGAGCCGGTCCAGTGGGCTTATTGACTTGTCCCCTTAGAAGATGGGGGTTGCAGCCCTGGTTGAGGGGCCGTATTGGGGGTCTGCGTACAGGGCCTGGAGAACCCTGTCCAGTGGGCTCATCGATGCGGTCTCAGTGATATCGCGGGTCGGAAGACTGTTCACTGGGGGGCTTCAGCCCGCTCACAATGGAGAGGTAGAAGTTGAAGGCTCGCGACTGGGTGTGGCTAACCTGGTCGACAGGCTTATCGATGGAACAGCCAAACTAAGAGTCCCACATTAGATCTTTAGGCAGAACATGGCTTGGTAGTGGAGGAGCTTAGGTTCCTCTGTGAAGTAGGGTCCAGGCACTGCAGTCTTATGAGCCCGGTAGGCTAATGGCTTTGTTGGGGTTGCTGGAGGGCTGCTGACTGGTTTGGGAGGCTCTGGTCAAGTGTGCTCTGATACGGCCTCGGCACTGCCATGGCTGAGATGGTGAGCGGGCTGTGGTTGCCCGGCTCGATGGAGAGGACAAAGTTGAGAGTCATGCTGAAAGGATTGGGTCCCCGATTAGGCATGGCTCATCAACGGGACAGCCTGGGAGTCTCTGCTGTGGAGGACCCAAAAAGATAGGACTTCTTCAAAAGTTTGGCTTCTAAATTCTAAAGATACCATCTGATATATTTTGGCTATATATTTCGGACAAAAATCAGCGAGTGATTTGGCATATTCCTAGACAAGCAAGTTTCTAAATTCTGAAAGATCCCACTCACTGCACCTCAATGATTATATCTTCAGACAGGCTGTTAAACAGTTGTTGTTTCTCTCTTCTACAGGTCTTCTCCCGCAGCAGGTAAGATCTATGAAGGCAAGATCAGTGACAGAAAGTACCTGGCTAGTGGATTGTGGTTTAGTGGCAACTCCCTCAAGGTGGTATGCTATTTTGAATAGCGGTACACAGGGATTGCCACACATATTATTATGTGTCTAGCTAGCCTGTGCTTCAGGCACATTGGTGTCAAGGAGAACTGTGTTCAGATTACTTTGTGAGAAGGGTCTGCATGCTAGGAGATCAACAGCTTGTCTCCCCCTCAATTCCTCTCAAACAGGAGCTCAAAGAACTTGGTGCAGACAGCCTCATACCTGGACCAACAGCAGTGGATGCATATGCTCTTCATGGATGAGTCCCATTTCAGTCTGACTATGGATTCCCTATGTGATCTGGAGAGAATGCACAACCACCCCCTGCAACATGCTGGAATCAGACCATTAAGGAGGAGCAAGTCTTCTGGTGTCAGGAGGAATAATGCTGGATTGCAGTACACCACTCCATGTGTTTGAGGGTGGCACTGTGCATATTCAAAGGTACATAGAGGATATCCTTGAGCCCTATGTAAGGTTTTCTAGGGGTGCTGAGTTCAGTACGTCCTACTGATCTGGTCATCTATGGCCATTTCTTCCTTTTTTTTTCAACCCTGCTGAGGAGTGGTCAACTTCACAGGGTCCTGGTGCTGACCATTTATACCTACTAGACTGGACTGGTTTATGGATTTGAGCTTGATTATTGATCCTGGACTTGCTGCACTGGTGGGCCTCTGTTGAGGGAGAATCTGTTGCTGTGTTTTCTGTTTGCTTCTAGGTTGCCAGCCCTAAGTGAACAGATGCATGGGATACCTTATATCAGCTGGTGGATAATCCTAATCAGAGGCCATCGCAGGTACCTGAACCTTACTTAGCTAGTTGGGCATCTTCAAGCCTAAACTGGAGTAATGTGTCTCAGGCAGGCCATATGGCTCTTGAAAAAGTCCACTTGAAAAGGTGGTGCCTGAAGTTCCTACCAGCATCGGTGACTTCAGCCTTTAGCGGAGGAAGAACAGGTCTTTGCCCCATGCCTGCGATCAGGGGGCTGTTTGATATTGTTGGCCCTACCAATCTCAATAAACCTAATTTCTTTAAAAATTCTACTAATCATTTTCTCTCTGCAGGAACGTGGAACGTGAGGACATTACATAGAGATTATTCTCTTGATGTCCTCACGCAGGAATTCCAGCGCTATAACCTAGATATTCTAGGCTTGCAAGAGACCAGATGGACAGGTAAAGGTGAGATACTTAAAAATAACTTTAAATTTCTCTTTACAGGAAGGGAGGTTGGAAAGCATCACCAAGGCATGTCTGCTGAGCATCACTAGCATGTCTGCTCAGCAGACATGCTAGTGATGCTCTTCTAGGATATGAGTGCATTAATGAAAGGTTTCTTACAGCAAAATTTCTGACAAGCATTAAAGACTTGAATGTTATCTGCTGTTATGCCCCCACTGAGGATGCTGATGAGGATGAGAAGGATAGGTTTTATGAACAACTTCAGGATATTTTGAATTCTGTCAAGAAAGGAGATATTACCCTTGTTCTAGGTGACTTCAATGCCAAAGTTGGTACTGACTCTGACCTTTGGGGAGCGGTGATAGGCCCTTTTGGTATTGGTAGCTGCAATGGCAATGGGCAACGTCTCCTACAGGTAAGTAAACTCAATGGTTTCAGAATAACTAACATATATTACAAACACCGCGACATACATAAATACACATGGGTTGCACCTGATGGGCTGCATAGAAATATGATTGATTATATATTAATTAACAGCAAGTGGGCTAGTTCTGTTAGAATTACCAGGGCATATAGGGGAGCTGAAATTGGATCTGACCATTACCTTGTTAAAAGTGTCTTGCAACTTAAACTTAAAAAGTGTTGTGCTAAATTTTAAAAATTTACCTTTAATACTGAAGCTCTGAAAGACCCAGTTATAGCTAAAGCTTACCATGATAGGTTACTTAGTCATTATGACAGTCATAGTTTGCTTACTACTGAAGTTGAGGAAGAATTGGGCCATTTTAAGCAGGCTTTTTTTGGAAACTAACAGTACTCTTTTAGGAAAAAAGGAGCAGAGGAGGCTGAATTATTTAAGTAATAAGGCACTCGAGCTTATTTCAGAAAGAAGGAACTGCAGGAATGTCATTAATCAGTACCCTACTAGTTCTAATAGAAAGGATTACAGAGAGCTTAATAAACGTGTAAAGGATCAGTTAGCTACTGATAAGAATCTTTGGCTTGATGGCTTGGCTGACAAAGCCGAGGAAGCAGTTAGACAGCACAACAGCAGAGAGCTGTACCAGATAGTTAATGTTTTGTGTGATAGAAAACAAACAGGTATACAGGGATTGAAGGATAAACAAGGTAAGGTTACAGAAGGTGAGGATTCTGTCATGGCTAGGTGGGCTGAGCATTTCAGTGATATTCTAAACAATGCGGTTAGTTCTATTTCCATTGTTTGCAATGATGATAGATGCATTGGTGGCTTTAATGTTGGCCCTATAACACAATCTGAAGTTATTTTGGCTGTTTCTGATGAACTCTTTCATTCGAGCTGTTGATGAGACTGGTAGTAGAGTTGTTTTTTTACCTCTGAGTAGTTTGGAGTTATAAACAGAGAGAAAACTAAAGTGATGAAAATTGGTCAGGCAGGCTGTGATTCAGTTAATCTGAATGGTTGCAGTCTTGAGCAGCTGTCACAGTTTAATTATCTTGGGAGCTATATAACAGATAATGGTGATGTGCGGCATGAGATTAACAGATGAATAGGGATTGCTGCCGTGACTTTTAAGAATCTAGGGAGAGTGTGGAGAAATAGGCGTATACACCTAAAGACTAAAATTAGACTGTATAATAGTTTGGTTCTTTCTAGGGTTAGTTATGGTAGTGAAACTTGGACACTTGTAAACAAGATAACAGGAAACTAGATGCTTTTGATTCTAGATGCTTACGTAGTATCTTGGGTATTAGGTGGTTTCACTTTGTAACTAATGATGAGGTTACGCAAAGGAGTCTGCAACCTCCTTTAAGCAGCATATTGTGCAGAGAGAGACTCCGCTGGTTTGGCCATGTTTCCCGTATGGATAATTATAGATTGGCGAATAGGGTTATGAACAGTATGCCTAGAGGCCTCAGAAGGAGGGGGAGACCTAGGATGCAATGGGCAGACAATGTTAAACAGGGCCTTGCTAGAATTGGTGTGCAGTGGCCGAATGCAGCAGATGTAGCTCAGGACAGATATGCTTGGAGAATTAAACTGCGCAGTCTGGTTGGACCTCCGTAGCCCATGGCTGCTTGAGGATGATGATGATGATAATGAATGCTCATCCTCATAGGGCTTGGCTGGTTTGCAATTACCTTGAGAGCGAGGATATTTATAGAGTGGACAGCCAGGTCTCTGGATCTTAACATTATTGAGCATGTCTGGAATGCTCTGGGGAGATGCATTAGTGTTCTTCAGCCTCCTCCCAGAAGCCTTCTAGAGCTGCAATCTGTGATAACAGAACAATGCATTTATTGCCATCTAACCATATCTATCAATGTCACCAGCACACATGATTGATGAGCAACATGCAGGCCAGTCACAGGCGATCACACTCCCTAATGATCAACAGAACAATGAATTTCTGCTATCATCTGTGAACAACTTCTTTTATTTGATGCACAAGCATTATTCCTGGTCATCCATTCTTATGTATCTCATGTTCTCATATGTTCTTTGTCATGGTCTGATGTACCTCTCATTTTCATACTCAAGTCATTATGTTGCTACGTAAATTTTTTATGTTGTAACTTTTGTCCACCAGTATATTAAAATTAGTACTCTCTTTTATTGATAAAATATGCACAAAAATGAATATATTATTTTGAACAGAAACCACAGTTATTATTTGAAATGCATATACACCAAAGAGCCAAAACATTATGACCAGCACATCTTTATGCAAATCGAAACAACTGCAGGTAAACAACAGCGCATGTGAAGGTCATGAAACAGTATAAATAACACCTGATACTGAGCTCTGTTATTCAGTGTTATTCTTATTCTTCATATGGGAAAGGCAGTGGACTTAAGTGAGTTTGGCAAAGGCCAAATTGTAATGGCCAGACAACTGGGTCAGAGCATTTCCGAGATGGCAAGGCTTGTGGGGTACTCACAGTCAGCCACAGTTAGTATCTTCAAAAAGTGGTCCGAGGAGGGAAAAACCACGAACCACCAGCAAGGTGTGGGCTAACCATGGCTCATCGATGCTAGAGGTGAGTGAAGGCTATCCCATACAGTATGAGTCAACAACAGAAGGGATACTGTGGTGCAATTCGTCCATAATTTGAAATGCTGGTGACAGGAATGTGTCACAACACACAGTACATCGAACCTTGCTGAAAATGGGGCTGCATAGCCGCAGGCCACTCTGAGTGCCCATGCTAACCTCGGTTCACCATCGAAAGTGCCTACAATGGGCATGTGAGCATCAGAACTGGGCCTTGAATGATTGGAAGGTCATCTGATCAGATGACCGTATAATGCTTTGGGCAATGTTCTGCTGAGAAACCTGGGTCCAGTCATTCATGTGCTTGAGTATGATTGAATGATGCCATCTGACGTTCCACTATACCGGACAGCACTACATCTTATGGATGACACCAAAAGCCACCTTTGTGTGCTGAATGAGGCCTAACAGAACACTGACATTTGGGCTGCGAAGCAGCTGAGAAGTACCTTTCATCTACATTACTATAATATTATTGAAATCTGTCAGTTCATTCATATCTGTAATTTTGGAACTTTCGAATTTTGAACTGTGCCAAGGATTTAGTGCCAATTTGGTTAGGTAGCATTATGGTCTAATCTTTTACTGCGACTCTGTACACGAATTGTGCCAAAAGTCTTCCATTTTATTAAGGGGTAAATTCGAGCTCTATTATTTTTAAAAATATGATATTTGTTACTTAAATATCAGATATTTGGGACAGATGTCCAAGTTCGAAGCTCTCATGATTATGTGGATGGTTGGGTGAGGGAACACACTGGACAGCTGTTGGGAAAAGAATGTCGGCTCCTGTCAAGGCCATCAAGCATGTTCTTTAACATGCATGCTCTCCCACACAGGACCATGGCTTAATGTCCCATCCGATGGGCGTCAGCCTTTTCAAGCCCAACAGTGACCCCTATTCAATGTGGGCAGGGCAGGGAGTTTAGCACAGGAAACTATGATGTCTACCACCTACCTAAACATCATTACAGACCAGTTACTTCTTTCATGGCAATGGTATTCCCCTCTAGTAGTGCCTCCTTTCAGCAGGATAAGGCACCATGCCACACTGCCTGGATTGTTGAGGATGGTTTGTGGAACATGAGGAAGATATCCAGATATTACCCTGGTCTCCAGATTCCCCAGACATCAATCAAGAATATGTGGTTTGTGTTGGAACAGCATATCCGATCTGCAGTGGCTCAATCACATAACTTAAAAAAGTTAAAGGATCTTCTGGTGGCGTGTTGGTACCAGATACCACAAGACACCTTTAGAAATCTTGTAGCGTCCATGCCTCACCAGGTAAGAGCTGTTTTTGGCAGTACGTGGAGGACCAACATCATATTAGGCAGGTGGTCAAAATTCTTTGGCTCTTCGGTGTATAATTATTACTGGACCATAAGATTTACTTAGCTGGCTTGAAATACAGTGATGTGTCACAGTGTTGTGACAGCTAGTAACATAAAAAAGGCAAAAAATTTGACTTTAATAGCATTAAAAGACATTTGTTTAATTTAGTTAATGATTCATATATTATTAAGCTAATTTACTTAGGTATCTAACATGCAATGGAATAATTTCGAATATAGGTAACATAAAAGTGAAATGTTTATGTAACTTATTTACCTTTTTTATATCAAAGCTGAATAATTGCAAAGATCATTTTTAAAGTAGACCTATGCACAATACAGTAAAATCTCATTTTATGTTTGTAGATCTTATATTTTACTATCCTATCATGAAAGTATGTTATACTGAAAGTACTTAATCCTACAAAAATCCCACAATTTCCTTGTGTACTAGTAATTTTAAAAAAGTTACTAAAAATATGCTAGTTACACTTTCAGTAAGAACACTTACAGAACATATTTTAATGCTGCATTACATAAAATATGATACTGCTATGATAGTGAAATCTGAGCTCTCTCTAAGCAAGATATCAGGAAAAGTGACACTTTTTGAACAAGCTTACGAAACATCTTGGTATGAAATGGATTGATTATGTAAATGAAGATGAATTAGACCAGGAATCTCCAAAGTATGGCCTGTGGGCCATATCCCTTAAAACAAACTAGAAAATTCAAATTAATGTTCTAACAAATATACTGGAATTTACCATGAAAAAAAAAACAAAAAAATAAATAAATAAATAAACACAGCTCTCATTACAACCTGAAATGCAAATGATCTTAAATAATAAAAATAAATACCCCCTCAAGCAGCTGCTTGCCACAGAGGTCTGACAGGAGCCTGTCAGTTTAAATGATCTTGCTTTGTTTTAAATATTTTTTTGTTCTAATATATAATTTTTTTCCTGAAACTATGCAATTAACATTTTTGTTTGATTTTTCTCAGTGACTTTTAATTCTGCATGTAGCATTTTACATGAAAATGTTATATACCCTTGATATAGCCATATTGTCTTGAAAAGATCTTGTTAAATAATTTTCCAGCCAGCGAACTTTTAATCTGCCCAATCTGCTGCTCACTGCAAAAATAAAAACTTGTGGCTCATTGGATTGAGTTGTTTTACCCCTGAGTAGCACTTTTTTGCGCACAATGGGCTAAATAGCCAGGTCACAAGGACCCCAAAGGCTCAGAGAAGGTTGGGGGAGGGGACCTACTAGAACAGCTGTTGGGAGACAGTAGCCTCTTGTCAAGGCCATTCAGCGTGATCTTTAACATGCACAGGGTATGGCTCTCCCGCACACAGGCCACGGCTTAACATCCCATCCGACGGACAGCGGCCTTTCCAAGCCCATTGGTGTCCCCTACTGACCATGGGCAGAGCGGGGAGTTTTGCGGAGATAAATATCAATGCTGACCCAGCTGGGACTCGAACCTGTGAACTACAAGTTACGAGCCTGGCGCGCTACCGACTGAGCCACCCCCCACTCCTTACTTGTGGCTCATAACAGAAATAATCTGTGTATAAAATGTGGCTTATTTCTTCCAATTTTTTGGCCAAACAATTTTAGGTGTATGACTAAATAATTCTGCTGATTTATAGTACTTATTAAAATACACATCTTTTTATTCAATATAATTTCTTGATTCCACAAAAATATATGTTTATTCTTTTCCAATTCATTACTCATTAGAAACAATGTATGATTTAGGTAGAGAATTTTTCCTGCAGCTCTTTGAGAATACAGTTTATTTCCTAGCGACTTTTAACTAAGTTTGGGCTGGTGTTTGAGGGACCCTCAAACACAGGTAGTAGTCAACCAATGTTGGTGATTGACTACTACTTTAGTCAACCACCAATGTGACTCACAAACGAAAAGGTTTGGAAACCACTACATCAGTTGACGGAGCCAACAACTGTATTTTGGCAGTATCTTATTTTACGAAGAGATTACTTTGGTTTGGTCAATTTGCCAGCTGTATCACACAGGATACATTAGAATCGGCCTGAAGTAGTCAAATACAAATATGCTGTTTTCAGAATAGACATATTTGGAGAATTGTACTAAGCTTTACAGTCCAACTGAACCTCACAGCCTATGGCTGTGTAGGAATTAAAATAAATAAAATGCCCCATCAAGCAGCTGTTTGCCAGAGGTCTGACAGGAGCCTGTCAGTTTATATGCCATAGCAGGTCTGTGAGGATGGCAGGACCTCCACAGAAAGAATACACAAACATCCATGCCTTTACCCAAGACTCAAACCCAGGTCATTTTGATCAGTAGCCAAGCATGCTAACCACTTGCCCAAAAGACAGCTGCATGGAGATTATGAATCATACATAAATTATATATAAATAGTATTATAATAAATACATTCTATGATAACTGTGAACAAACTCTTTCAATTGAGAGCCAAATTTTAACTCTCAAATTATTGGACTAACATTTTGTTTTAATAACAGTTTTTGTTACTCATTTTATGTATATAATTTTAAAAAGACTAAATCAAAATAAATTTTACCTTCATGTAACTAAAATTATTACAATGTAAGTGGTCCCTGTTATACATTGCTGCAATATACATTGTTTTACACTTGCATCATTGATACTGAGGACAATATAAATTTTCCTCGCACCTTTGCCATTTACATCTGTTGCTAAGTCAAAATGCCTAAATTTGCATCTTGTGGCATAGTAGCCATCTTAGTGTCATGTACCAGTGTCATCTGTGACACTTCTGGATCCCACTTTGTTCTCTCAAGTTGTAACTAGCGGTTCATGTTCTTTACTGTCATGGGCAAGATTCAAAGTTCAAGGTGTTGTAAGATCATGGTGAAATTAGCCCCCAATGAGAGGCTCCCTATACCAGTCACAACAAGCGGATGAGATAGCAGAAGCAGAAGATAGATACTGCCTCTCAGCTATCTCACAAATCTATTAACTACACTATTCTCATTAACATAGAACAGATAAAATTAGAGACCTTAGACCTTGCAGAAGAGGCCAATGTTCTCAAAGAAATCAAGAAGTAGCTGCATGCAGGTTCACTGCAGCTTCTTGTTCTGGTGAATGACAAAAAGGGAGGTGAAGGACTAATTCGTGGTTTCAATAGCATGAAGCTCCCAAAACAAAGCTTCTCTTTCAGCATTGCAGCGAGAGCAGTTCAGCAGTACATGAGATACAGTCTCAGGTGTGGTGCTTGTGCAGTTAGGACTGTAGGCTCTACTGAAAGTGTGAAGCATAGAGTTACCATAGAGGAGGTAGAGGACACCAACTCAGATACGAAGGAAGAGGGTCTCCTCAGATCTGCGGTCTCCGAGGTTAGGAGCAGTGAGAGAAGGGTCAACCAGATACCTAAAACAAGAACAACTGGAGTCCCTCTACCACTGGGCAAGACGATACTGGCTCATCAACTGTGAGATAAATGACTTGCAATTGCTGAGAGAGAGAGGGAAATTAACATATCAATGAGTCTCAAGTGCCTCTTTCGTAGTCCGATCAGCAAGCTCATAGCCAGGTATTCCCACATGAGAGGGATCCACTGGAAATGGGTTGTGATGCAGGTAGAAGTGAGCTTGGAGCATATCCCCATGATCTTCTGAATAAGAATGGGGTTACAGCTCTTGGTGTCTCACTTCTGGAGAGCTTGCAAGGTGACTTCAAGTTGCAAAGGATGCTAAAGTTGCCACTCCTGAGGGTGTGGATGAAAAGGACAGCTTTGTGGGATAGCATGGAGCTCAGCACACATGGAAGAAGTGAGATGTAGAAGACTGAAACCTCTGGCAATGTCAGTATCAGGGATGACAAATGCAGAAGCAGCATATAGTCTCTCCTGATCAACAGATCCATCTGTATAGACCTCGGTACACCTCTCATGTCATGTAGTGACATAGGAGGTGGACAGAAGTCTGATGGCCATTGGATCTGAATCACTCTTTGGACCTAGAGAAGAGATAGTGACATTGATCATAAGATCACTTTTCCTCCAGGGTGGAAAGTCAGGAAAGAGTGTATTGCGAACTGTGGAGCTAGCAGGGAGGACTCACTAGTAGAAGTCAGTGGCAGACACAGCAATGGCAGTCTGGTCTCTCTTGTAGCTTCCTGATAAATTCAAGATTAAAGTAGATTGAGTGGAGCTTCGAAAGGTAACACAATATATCTCTCTTCTGATGCAGGTGGAAAGGCACGTCATCAGCCTCTGCAATGATATGCATTAGATGTGTTAGGGCAGAGTTCAAGACAGAGGCACAGAGATGTAGTGTGGACAGTGGCCAAGTTGCTCAGCTGTGAAGCAGAAGCATTGCTCAGAAGGTGACCACTGTAGTTGACACGAGAAAGGATCAAGTGCCAGTACAAGACTAGGAGAGTCTTGCAGGAATTTCCCCAGTGGGTACCAGCAAGGAAAGACAGTACATTTCTCTGTGCTGTCTTACGAACTGTCTTAAGATGCTGGATGTGAGATCCTCAGGTCAGCCCATTCTCAAGGATGACACTGAAGAACTTGTGCTGTTTGATGACCTTGATGTAGTCAAGTTCAAAGATGAGGCCAGGGTAGGTCGGGGGAAGATGTTTCTTAGTGAAAACCATGACCACAGTATTATCAGTGGAAAGACTGAGGCCAAGGTTGTCGAAAGACTTGACAACAGTGGCCATGGCTTGTTTTATCTTGAGCTGAGCACAGGAAGGGTCCTGGCTAGGGAACCACACACAGCATAGATAGAAATTCCCACTCTATTCTTGAGTAGAGAAGGTAGGCCTGACAACAAGATGTTTAGAAGCATCAGGCTGAAGACACCCCCTAGAGGAACTCCATGATTGATGATGTGGGAAGCACTGATCATGTTGCCTAGTTTGACATGGACCGTCCTGTTGTAGAGAGATGCCATGATCCAGTTTATATTTCCTCTGAGATCAAGATCATGGAGTCTGCAAAGAATATCCGTGTGGGACAGGGAGTCCAATGCCTTCTGAATATCGAAGAAGACAGTGATGGTAATCTGTCCTTCAGATAGAGCCTGGTCTATGGCAGAGGTGAAGTCAATCAGATTATCTGATGTGCATCTCTCTTTGCAGAAACCAGACAGGCTATCGGGGAGAAGGCCCTTGAACTCCAGGTACCATTCCAGGCATCCAAGGACAAGTCTCTCTACAATCTTGCAGAGCAAGAAGATAGAGCAATTGGCCTGTAGGAAGAGAGATCAGTGGTAGGTTTTCCCTGCTTCAAGCTAAGTTCTATGTGCATAGCCTTCCAAGAATCAGGGACAGTGGAGGTGGCTTTGTTGTTGAGGCTTTAAGAAGCATAAGCAGAGCCTCAGGTGACAGGTTAGCTAATTGAGTACAGCTGATGCTGCAAAGTCCTGGGCTGAGGAGCACTTTAAGCTTCAATGGCAGAAATGAGTTCCTGCAAGATGAAAGGATCATTATAGCAAGGCTCACTCCCAGAGAAGGGTTGCTGGGACATATCCGGATCAGTCACCGATGGGGCAGGTAGGATGGAGGTGCTGCAAGAAGACATTAGCAGTGGTGCAAAGTCCTCCCCACAAGACAAGGCAAGGTTGTGGAAAGGGAAGGCAGGATGTAGTTTCCCCATCAGGTTTCTGATGCACTTCCAAACTTTCCCAGAGGAAAAATTTAATGTCTTTTCCAAGACATTAATGCTGGAGCAGAAGAATCACCACCTGAACCTTTCATGGTGGTTAAGGTACCTTCCGATGGCAGCATGTAGCCTTCTTGCATGGAGAATGTTTGGTAGATTACCAGAGCAGAGGGTGCATCTTTCAGCTCGACAGCAAATGGTGCATAGCTGCTTATAGTGAATATCAGGAGGGGGAAGATGTCCAGATGTCGAGATCATAGCAGTGCAGGCATCAGAGGCAGTGGTAAGGGCATCTGACACTGCACTGAAATCAATAGCATCGAGTCCTTCAGAGGAGATTTGCTGAAAGAGCTGCCAGTCAGTAAACTTAGAGGTTCTTCCTGCAGCTGCATGTCCTATGGGAAGCAAGGAGATGTGCAGCGGGAAGTGGTCAATGCCCCAGGTGTCAGGGCCAAATGACCAACTGAGGCTTTGAGCAATGCTAGAAGAAGAGAGAGTGTGGTCAATGGAGCTTCGTTGGTTGGTTGTTTTACCACTGAGCGACACTTTTTTTCACACCATGGGCTAAATCGCCAGGTCACAAGGACCCCAAAGGCTCAGAGAATGTTAGGGGAGGGGACCCACTGGAACAGCTGTTGGGAGACAGGTAGCCTCCCGTCAAGGCCATCCAGCATGTTCTTTAACATGCACAGGGCATGGCTCTCCAGTACATAAGACCATGGCTTAACATCCCATTAGATGGACAGCGGCCTTTCCAAACCCATCAGTGTCCCCTACTGACCATGGGCAGGGCGAGAAGTTTTGTGGAGATAAATCTCAATGCTGACCCAGCTAGGACTTGAATCTGGGAACTGCAGATTACAAGCCTGGCGTGCTACCGAGTGAGCCACCCAGCCCCAGGTCAATGGAGCTGAACATACTCAGAGGTCTGTAGAAAGTGGGCGAGCCATCATTAGCAATAAAGAGGTTATTCAGCAAGATGGCATTCTCGATGTCACCCCCCCCCCCCTCTCTGATTACTGATGTCTCTATCCCAGGATGGACTGTGGGTTAAGGTTCAAATAGAGAATCCAGGGCTGTGGGCACTGTGAGAGAATATCCTGTAAGGTGGATACAGGAAAGACAGTGGAAGGCTGGATGGATGTAACAGGATATCAGGGTGATATCGTGGCTGTTCAGCTGGATAAGGCATGCTACGACGTCACTGTTCGTATCAGTGAAAGTGAGATCAATAGCATGATGCATGACATTCTTGTGCACAAGAATTGCCATGTTAGAGGAAAGCAGATGATACTTGCTTGTGTGCACAATATAAAGCTTGAAGACAATGATGAGGCAGATTGGCCTCAGAAACAGCAAGGATGGGAATGGCATGATGGTGATTAGCTCCTAAGGTGAACCAGCAGCCTTTCTCCCAAAACCTCTATAATTCCACTGTAGAATGGTAGGAACAATAGACATTCCAGTGGCTATGTTCCTAAAAGGCTCGGAAATAAAAAGACCTAGAAGAAGCGAGTCACAACAGAATGTCTAGCAGTCCACAAAGTGAGAGATGAGGGAAGCCAGCTGGTTGAGGATCAGAAGGATTCTAAGTCAAGGACTGCAGAAATAACGACCTTGATCAAGTCCACGAGAAGTGAGAGGATGGTGGGCAGGAGAACAGTGCCCCTGTGATCCTTCCTGATGTGTTGTCAAGGAGGAGGAAGGCTTCTTCGGTTCTGGGAAACAAGCAGCCTTACTCTTCCTTGACCTTCTTGGCCAACTGCTTGACCTGAATGGGACAGGGTTGGGTTGGGTTGTTTACCTCTGAGCGGCACTTTTTTGCACACCATGGGCTAAATGGCCAGGTCACATGGACCCCGAAGGCTCAGAGAAGGTTGGGGGAGGGGACCCACTGGAACAGCTGTTGGGAGACAGATGGTAGCCTCCCGTCAAGGCCATCCAGCGTGTTCTTTAACGTGCACAGGGTATGGCTCTCTCGCACACGGGGCCACGGCTTAACGTCCCATCCGACAGACGGCGGCCTTTCCAAGCCCAGCGGTGTCCCCTACTGACCGTGGGCAGGGCGGGGAAATGAATGGGACAGGAGTATGGTGCGACAGTCATAGCAGATTCATGCACCATGGAGGTACCTGCAGTAGCTGAAGCCTCAAGAACAGGAAGACAAGGCATAACCACAGGAAGAGTATCAACAGAGGCTAGGGGAGCAGGGTAAAAAGTAGGTGCCAGGGCTTCAAGCATTAGCATCTCTGCTGATCCAACTTCCATGGCAGCAGCATGGCTGACTGAGGGGTCAGAGACCCCAGCTGCACACAGCCTTCATGGAAGTAGGAAGTGGAGGAGGCATCACCACAGAACTCTTCAGAGGGATTCTGCTGGGAGACTGGAGAGGACTGAGTGCCTTCTTCCTCTCACACGCAAGCTTCTTAGTATGGTATCCAGAGAAGGTGGGGCCCACCACAGTTAGCACAATTGGGGAGCCTGGAGTGTGCTTACACTTCTTGTGAGAATGGGGCCCACTGCAGTGCTTTGCAATGTGGGCAAAGTGCTGCCATTTCAAGCACTTCAGTGTTGCCTTGAAGTGTTCTTCCACAGGTAGTATCTAGAAGCCAAGGTCGACCTGCCAAGGCAAGGGATAAGCACCAAAGGGGAGGATGACTTTCCTCAGGTGGGCCTTGCAGACACCAGAATCAGTAGGTGAAAGCAGTATATCCATCGAACCATTGTCACTCCTTGATCACTGAGGACTTTCAAAACAGCGCCGTCAGAGAGGGAGTTGTTGACGGTTTCCACAACACCCTATGGCTGGGAATATGAGACAGGGTCTTTCATGCTGACTGATATATCCAGGATGGTCTTCGTGTTGGGTTGTTTTACCTCTGAGCGGCACTTTTTGCACACCATGGGCTAAATGGCCAGGTCACATGGACCCCGAAGTCTCAGAGAAGGTTGGGAAAGGGGACCCACTGGAACAGCTGTTGGGAGACAGATGGTAGCCTCCCGTCAAGGCCATCCAGCCTGTTCTTTAACGTGCACAGGGTATGGTTCTCCCACACACGGGGCCATGGCTTAACGTCCCATCCGACGGACGGCGGCCTTTCCAAGCCCATCGATGTCCCCTACTGACCGTGGGCAGGGCAGGGAGGATGGTCTTCGTGCAATCTCTCAACAAGGGAGAGAGAGTTGACTTTGACAAGCAAACTACTAATGTCCATATAGTACGACTCTACCAATCAACCACCTGCCTAAGATATTAACAATCTCAGCAGTGAAGTTTTGGGATCATACGAGCTCAGAGGTTTTGTGGTAGTGGAAGACACAATCAGCGGTATGGGGCTGGTTGTCTTCCTTTTGTGGGTGTCTACAGTGACACCCCCCCCCCTCAGGGTTCTGAAGCATGGGGTGGTAAGTTTCAGTGCAGCAAGTAGGGTCGATATGGGGCTGATCAACATCAGATCCATGATCCAACAGGGCACCAGGAGCAGAGCTCGCTGGTGCCCTGTTGATATCAGGGCACTCAGCAGGATGGACATTGTCAAGTGTTTTGGCACATCGGGTTCCAGACATAGCAGAACCCTTCAGCCTACATTCTCTAGCCCTGTATCAGTGGTGGATGACAGCAATGAGATAGCAGTTAATGACCCTTAATCTTCATCATCGACTGCATTACTCTCCCCCCAAATCCTTCAATCAAAATAAAGTCATTTTCTTCTTAAAGTCAGATAAAGGTTTTACAGTTAATCCCTTTAAAAATTGCTTAATTCTATGCAATTTTTTTAGACTAAACATGTATCATATGTAAGTCATGTGCAGAGTTCTGTACCTTTGCTCCAACACATACACAAAAGTTTAATAACAAACCAATAAGGCCTTTTCAGAAAATGAAATAGCTATTCCATAAAAATTCCAAATGGGACTAGGCATATATTATTGCATGTTATAAAATTATTGCATGTGACAAAACTGAAAAACTATGTTCCTTCATAAAATGTTATTCCAGTTGGCTGATGACTCCATGTAACTTACTCATTACTTATAATCTCAAACCATCTAATACACAAGATACTACTCAAACTTCTAGAATCGAAAGCATTAAGTTTCCTGTTAAGTTGCTTACAAAAGGTCCAAGTTTCCCTACCACAGCGAAGTTTAGAAAGGACCAAACTAGAAATAACCTATTTTTAGCGTTTAGATGTGTATCACTATTTTTTCACAAACTCAGAGATTCTTAAAAGTCTTAGTGGCAATGTCAATCCTTCGGTTTATCTCACGATACACATTGCCAATACCTGTTACTAACAAGGCAACTATAAAACATTGACCTATATACAATAAATAACCAGTGAATTTTATCCATATTATAAACATGCATTTTTGTTCTGTTAGTTTTTTAATAACACAAGACTATAAACAAATGGAGTATGTACAAAATAAAATCATTACAAAAAACAGAGGTTGCCTAAAAAGAACTGGCATGTGTGTGGTGGAACAAAATCACTATGAACATATAAAAAAATTGCCATATAAGAAGCAAAATAACTCAAAAATTTACGTTTTCATATTGTTGAAATCATCTATAAGTACAGAGATGCTCATGTGTTCTGCATCTATATCTGATAATCATATGAATTTCCTTAATTTTAATTATAATTTTTAACTTAGTAAATACTCATTCTGTTGATTCTCTTATGGGATTATTATTTTTTTATACTTCATTTTTTAGTATTTTGATATAAAATAATAATTGAACAGATTACAATTCTGAGAGATGACTGGAATAGTTTTGTATTTTTTATTTCTTATTCTTTATCAGCCATACTTAACATTTCTAGATATTTTCAGCATTAAGAAAAAAAATAACCTTGAAACTGTATTTAAACCTTTGAATCTATTTTGCAGTTAGTTAGTTGCAATATTTATTGTTCTACAGGTTTTTTCTTTGGCAAGTTAATTTTTTTTAATAATTCAATTTCTTTTATTTTGAATTTGGTCAGGGAGTCCCCATTTTTTTGTCTATGATATTTGCTTTATGAAGCATTAAATTCATATTTTTTAGTAACATATGAAAATTAAGTCTGCTGCTGCTTGAGTGATATCAACATCCTTTCACTTGCAAAAGTGCAGAACTCTTATAATTTATTGTTTTTGATTCTCGCAGCTTCTGATTTCCTATCTCTTTTTTAAGCTATATAAAATGAATTTTACACCTCTAATATATCAAAAAATATTCTTTTATAACAATTAATCCCTATGCAGAAGAAATGTCACAACACATATCTAGTCACATAGCATTACTACTGTTACAACTATCCTGCATGTTGCTTATGGCTTCTCATGGTATTTATAAAGCAAACACAGGGATAGAGTTACTGCTAGAAGGGATATTGATAAAAAATGATCAATCCTGCATGTTATTTTTTTTCAATGCAATATCTGATTCCCCAAATCATACTTGGGCTGTTATTACATCTGACAGATTTTTTTTGTTTTACACACAATGGGCTAAATGGCCAGGTCATAAAGACCCTGATGGCTCAGAGTAGGTTAGGAGGAGATAAATCTCAATGCTGGCCCAGTTGAGCCTCAAACTGAAAATGCAAATTACGAGCCTGGCATGCTACCAACTGAGCCATCCCTGCCCTACACACTTAAGTGTATTAATTGGTATAATTGTAATTTGATTAACCTTTGTGCTAAATGGCTTCATGAAAGTGGCATACTTTATCAGCTCAATGAGGCCACTTAACACAGAAGTTAACCACACTGCAATTTACCTAAAAATTTTTCCATAGTTTATGACAATGCAATCACATGCTTTCATTTCACATATATCCATTACATTCAGTCACATTTTGAAGATAAAGAGAATCCACTGTTTATATATTTCCTCTTTCCAAAGAAAGGATGGGGACAAATTTTCTATAGCCTATGGTACTCTCTATGCCACAAACTTTAATTTGATACATCCCGTCACCATCGGTTACAGCGCTGAGAGGATATCATGAAATTGTTTTAACAAGCCGACATATGAAAAGCAATAAGGTAGATAAAAAAAAACATCTTTTAAATTACAAAGATCAATGATGATATATTGTACACAATATCTTTTTAACAAAAGCATTTATCGATAAAACATAGGATTACCATTCCACCTTTCTCTTCTTTAGATACATCTGGGAACTCCAGAAAATCCATTTCCTCCTACTGATATAACAGAATTATAACACAAGCAGATATTAAATTATTAAAACTTCAAACCACGATAACACAAAACTCTAATTTCCCATTACGCGGTCGGCATCGTTAGGTATTGCCAAACCATTAATACTATTAATTTTTAGGGCCATTTTCTTCCTGCTTCTTAAAAGATGGAGTATTTTTTTAACATATATAAACACATTTTAAACTCGTCAATGACATATATAAGAAAATGATTTTAAACTATTTAAAATGACGACTGTTTATGTCATATGTTTGAACGCTTTCGTGCTGCTCTCTATTTGCAGCACGAAAGCGTTCAAACCGTATATTTTTTATTTAAAAGCGTATATTTTTTGCTCTATATAGACAATATGCCATATGGTTTGAACGCCTTCGTGCTGTTCTCTCCAGATATTTAATTTCACTTCCATTACCGTAGACCACTGAGTGTATGGGTAAGGCTTTGGAATCAACGTGTCCAACCATGGAGGTAGGAGGATGGGAGGCGCCCTATTGCTAAAAACTGTAACCGAACGTCGCCATATTGCTCCTACTCGTAAGAGTGTTATCACTGTGCTAACGACCACAGAATATGTTTAAAAAATAGGTACGTGCGTAGAGTACACTGAAGTGCCATTGAATTAGAGATAGCAACGTAGTAGCGTACTGGACCCCTCTCTGGCCCTGATAACGGTCGCCACATGACGAGGCAAGAACTCCACAAGCTTGCGTAAATGTTTGGTATGGCGACCCATGCATCCTCCAGAGCTGTCCACAATTATCTCAAGAGCGGCTTTAAATATGGGCTTCTAGGTGGCAAATTCATTGTTTTAAAGTCAGCAGAATGCTCCTACAACCATGCAGTAGCAAAGCTGGAACTGTGAGATGAACAGTTGCCTTGATGGTAGACGCCATCTCCATTGGGATGCATGATGGCCATAAATGGGTGCCTTGAGTCTACGTAACGGGATGTATTGAGAGTCATTGTTACACGTACCAAAGATACCACAGACATCCAACTGAAGACACCCCAGGCCATCACTGAGCCACCACCAACTTGTACTGTTCAGACCTGATATGCAGGATCCATGACTTCATGGGGTTGGCGCCATACCCTCAGTCTCCCATCGGCGTGATGAAGTTTAAATCGGGATTCATCACTCCAGGCTATCCGTTGGCAATTTTCGATGGCCCAGTTTCGATGTTCTTTACCCCAGGGATGGCGTTGAGCCCCGTGTCGTGTCGTTAGAAGTGGAACTCTCATAGTTCGGCGGCTCCCGAAGCTGACACAATGAAGTTAGCTTTGCACAATCCCTTCACTGACTTTCCGGCTGGAACCCGCGTACAGATGAGATGTGATTTCAGAAAATGTCTGGCCCCTATTGGTCCATACAATGCGGGTCAGACGGAGAAGCCCACGATAATTCAATGCTGATTTCCTTTGCAATTTTTCGGGGTGCTTGTTTATTTTGCCGGAATTTTCGTATTCCCGGAACTCTTAAAACTGTCTTACGAGAAAAATCCAAGTTCGTTGACAATTTCGGAGATCGAGTGTCCCATCCGTCAAGCACCTACGATCTGCCCTCTGTCAAATGCATCTAAATCCTGAGCCTTTCCCATTACACTTCTCACGACGAATGCTTGGGGAAGCCAAAGCTGACAGCTATATATTATCAGAGTTTCAGCCACGCATGCGCGCAAATGCGAGACTTGCGTAGTGAATTTGGATAACGTCTCCTATCCCTAATTCATTGTCACTTCAGTGTATATGGATGCCTCAATAAGCCTGCGAAAACGATAAAAGGGATAATATTTCATAGATAATAAGCAAAGATAAAGATTTGCTTTGTAAATTGAAAACTCTTGTTATTTCGACTATTTTTGACAGTAGCGTAGTTAGTACTTGAAGAAGGGGGTAGGTGAGAGTAGATAGCGAAATCTTGAAAAAGTGGGTTGCAAAAATTTCCCAGTGTTTTAAATGTGAATTTATTAAATAACTGTTTATTATAAATTCAGAGAAAGAAATAATAGATAAACAAATGGGAGAGAACGTAATACCGACATTATTCATTTCCTATACTTTTGATGTACCTTACCGAAAGGCTACAGAATTTCTGTTACGCCAGTGAGAACCTAAATTGGAAGCTCTATAACTTCTAAAATATCCATTTAATGGAAAAATGTGACTGAAGATAAATAAAATATCATAATCAAATCTATTTAAATATCGATTTTCAACAATATTCGCCTAGTATTTAAACAGTTGTGAAAGCTGGAATATTTAACAACAATCTTCCATGTTATGCCAGTGAGAACCTAACTAGAAAGCACTATAACTTCTAAAATATGAGTTTTATGGAAAAATGTTACTGAAGATAAATTAAAGATCATAATCAAATATATTTAAATATCCACTTTCAACATTAGGAACTTTTGATTGAACGATGATACAACTTTGAAATACAGTATTATGCTGGGGGGGGGGGGTTAACATATTCTATATCAGACACCATGCGTTTTTTCATTGGTATATTTCTTACAAATTTTAAATTAATTTTACATAATTAAGCTTATATAAACGATAAAGTGTCATTTGTTATATTCCAAGAATTTGTATTTTGAACTTTCTGCTAGGAAGAATTTCCTTCCCAAAATTTCGCTGAATCATGATCGGAAAAGTATCGAGATGAAGTAGGGGGGCGGCCAAAAAAAAAGAAAAAACTCAATCGACATGAAAAATATAAGGGGGGAGCAAGAAATGATTTCCAATGCAACATAACATTTTTCCCTCCGTTTTATAGGTCTTTAAAAAGTGAAACTTAAGTTTATTTTTCAATAACATGAAATACAAATGTTTAATAATTTTTTGTCCCTATTATCCTAACTTACTGCACTGAATATAAGTCTCCAATCAATTCCTATTTTATGAAAAAGATGCTGCATAGCTTTGATTTGATATGTAATTTGTTGACTAATCTTAAGCGGGGTTAAATAACTGTGTTTAAAAACAAAAGTGCATAAAAACCGAAGTCAAAAAAAGTAGTTTTTTGATAACTATAAAAAAAATGATTGACCTAAAAAAGAATCTATTTTATTTAGCAATATTTGTAGAAATAGTATGCTAATTTAATCAACGGGATTCAATCACCTTTAAATGCTGAATAAGAATATTTTTCGTACATGAAACAATTGCGATTTTATTCAGCAGTATTAGCATAAAATATTCAGATATATTGCGACTGACGTGCAGCGTGCGGATTTCTGAGTAGGAACAACATGGCTACTGCTGTTCTCCGTGGCTACACTAGCAACTTATTGTTGCGAATTGCAAAATACGGATATGCACTGGGCGTGAGTAATAATAACTATATTTTGAAGCCAATTGTAATATAATGCAAATTGTTACAAAGAAAATATGGATGAAGTTTTTCATAAACAAATCGACTACTAACATGCAAGTCATTAACATTCCTACACAGAGTACACAACACAGCTCTGTCTTTTCTACTAAACTATTACCTCTATACTGTCTGTCGTGTCTCTTGAATACAATTATATACCAGGTATAAAGAATCCTACTTCTTGTTAGATCACTAGACGTATCCTCTAGCAAAAACATAACTACCGCCTGCGCACACATCAATACAAGATACTTCTTGACTTTTATTTATCGTGCACTGACTTAGACCATCTGAACACCCTTCAGATCCCACAACTTTTTAAAACTGCACTGCTGCTATATTTTCATTCTTCTTCTTCCAGAACTGTTCTAAGTTCCAAATCGTTGGCTAATTGAATCTCAGGTAGAAGCACACACGAGGGCTACAATCACCTTAAGTTGTGAAGTCACAGTAGCGCGTTCATCTGTCGTAACACTATGCTAAGAGATAGTAAAAGCGCGCCTCTCCCTCTTCCTACCTCCATGTGTCCAACCACGGCACTGGTCCAACTCATCCAATTGCATCCATACATTGGCTGCAGCTGTCGCTTCACCTGTCACTCCCCTCCCACCCTTATTTTTATTTTTTTAAATTACAAGTCCGGTAATATAAATAGCAGAACTGAAATATCAAAATCACAAAATGCAACATCCTAACTGTTTCTTATATTAATTAAAAAATTTCCTATTCTACAAAAGTAAATTAAATGTATTTAATGAGTTTAATAATCTAGAAACCACAAAAGTAGCAATTAATGTCGGATCCTGTATTCTCGTTGTGCAGGCCGTTATTATCTTTCCAAAGAGATATTCTCTTGTGAAAGTGAACAGAAGGGGAGGGCTGCCAGATTAGTGTGGCCTACTGATCTAAACAATTATGGCTACTTTTCTTTTTTTTCCACCCTGCGGAGAGGAGTGGTCAACCACACAGGGTTCTGGTGCTGACCATATAAACCCACTGGACTGGACAGATATATGGCTCTGAGCTTGATTATGGATCCTGATTTTGCTGCACTGGTGGGCTTCTGTGGAGGGAAAATCTTCCGCTGTGTTTTCTGTTTGTTTGTGGGTTGACAGCCCCAAGTGAATAGATTCACAGGATATGTTTATCAGCTGGTGGATAATCCTGAGCAGAGGTCATCGCAGGCACCTGAACTCTTTGCTTCTATTAGCAACGTCAAATTCTACGTTGGAGGAAGTCTTCCAGTGTAGATGGCTTCAGCCTTTAGTGGTGGGGGAACGGATCTTTGCCCCATGTCTGCGATTAGGGGGCTGTTTGATATTGTCGGCATTCCCTCTCTCAATAAACATAGTTTCTTTAAACATCCCACTAACCATTTTCTCTCCATAAGATAGTTGGAATGTGAGGAATCTGCACAGAGCTTTTTCTCTTGATGTCCTCACACAAGAATTCCAACATTATAATTTAGATATTCTCGGCTTGCAAGAGACCAGATGGACAGATAAAGGTCAGAAAATAAATCTTCTTTCTTAAAAATAATCTTAAATTTCTCTTTTCAGGGAGGGACGACAATAAGCATCACCAAGGCGTGGGTCTGCTTCTCAGCAGACATGCTAGTGATGCTCTTCTAGGATATGAGTGTATTAATGAAAGGTCATTTACAGCAAAATTTCAGACAAGCATTAAAGACTTGAATGCAGGGGCGTAGCCATAGGGGGGATGGGGAGAGGCTCCCCCCAAAGTAACTCGGAGTTGGCAAAATTCGAAGCGACTTCGTAAAATCTAGGTGAGTTGTGAAAATTTGTAATTTTTTTTTTGGAAAATTAATGGGAGTTGTCAAAATCAAGGCAACTTGGCAAATCGAAAGCAGCTTGCGAAATGGAGAGACGGCAAAATTTAGAGCAGTTGGCAAAATTCGAAGCCACTTAGTAAAAACAGGTGAGTTGGAAAATCTTAGGGAGTTGGCAAAATTCGGAGTGACTTGGTAAAATCTTGGGGAGTTGGCAAAATCGGGACAACTTGGCAAAATCTTAGGGAGTTTGCAAAATTCGGAGTGACTTGGTAAAATCTTTGGGAGTTGGCAAAATTCGGAGTGACTTGGCAAAATCGTGAGCAGTTGGCAAAATTCAGGTGAGATGTAAAAATTAGGATTTTTTTCTGTAAAATTATGGCGAATTGGCAAAATGTAGGGGCAGTTGCTAAAATTTGGAGTGACTTAGCAAAATCATAGGGAGTTGGCAAAATTCAGATGAGATGTGAAAATTTGAATTTTTTTTCTGTAAAATTATGGTGAGTTGGCAAAATCTAGGGGCAGTTGGCAAATTTCGGAATGACTTGGCAAAATCGTGGAGAGTTGACAAAATTCAGGTGAGATGTAAAAATTGCAATCTTTTTTTGTAAAACTATGGCGTGTTGGCAAAACTGAGGCAGCTTCGCAATATCTAGGACAGTTGGAAAATCTTGGGGGACTTGACAAAATTCAGAGTGGCTTTACAACAATCAGGCCTGATGTAAAATTAGGATTTTTTTTTTTGTAAAATTGTGGCGAGATGGCAAAATCTAGGGCAGTTGGCAAAATTCGAATCCACTTGTTAAAATACGGGCGATTTGTGAAAATTGGGATTGTTTTTGTAAAATTAAGGAGAATTGATAAAATCGAGAAAACTTTGCAAAACCTAGGGAAGTTGGCAAAACTGGTAACCACTTGGTAAAGTACAGGTGAGTTGTAAAAATTGAGATTGGTTTTGTGAAATTAAGGAGAGTTAGAAAAACCAAGAACTTTTGGCAAAATCTAAAGGAGTTGGCAAAATTCGAAGCCACTTGGTAAAATACAGGAGAGTTGTGAAAATTGTGCCTTTCTTGTGCAATTAAGGAGAGTTGATAAAATTCGAAGTGGCTTGGCAAATTCAGGGAAAATGTAAAAATTGCGATTTTTTTCTGTAAAATTACGGCGAGTTGGCAAAATTCGAATGCACTTGGTAAAATATAGGCGAATTATGAAAATTGAGATTTGTTTTGTAAAATGAAGGAGTGTTGGATAAATTAAGGAAACAACAGAATGTAGGGCAGTTGGCAAAATTCGAATCCACTTGGAAAATACGGGTGAGTTGTGTTAATTGGGAGAGGGTTTGTGAAATTCAGGGTAGTTGACTAAAATAGAGTAAACTTGTCAAAATCTTGGGGAGTTTTTGCTACAATTCAGACGAAATGTTAATATTGGAAGTATTTCTGAGAAATTATGGCTAGTTGGCAAAATTGGAAGTCAAATGGCAAAATGTACGAGAGACTTAAAAATTGACTTCTCCCCCACGAAACGGAAATCTATGCAAGTTTTGCTCAGTTGGGATATTTTGCCAAAATTTTGCTCGAGTTGTAAAATTTTGAAAAAATTCCCCTCCAACCATAGTTCTTCGCTACCCCACTGCTTGAATGTTATCTGCTGTGTTATGCCGTTATGCCCCCACTAAGGATGCCGATGAGGATGAGGAGAAGGATAGGTTTTACAAACATCTTCAGGATATTTTGAATTCTTGTCAAGAAAGGAGATATTACCCTTGTTCTAGATGACTTCAATGTCAAAGTTCGTACTGACTCTGACCTTTCGGGAGGGGTAATAGACACTTTTGGTGTTTATAACTGCAATGGCTAAGGGCAGCCTCATCTACAGGTAATCAAATTTAAGGGTTTGAGAATAACTAAAACTTATTGCAAACACTGCGACATACATAAGTACAAAGGGGTTTCACCTGATGGGCTGCATAAGAATATGATTGATTATATATTAATTAACAGCAAATGGGCTAGTTCTGTTAGGAATACCAGGTCATATAGGGGAGCTGAAACTGGATCTGACCATTACCTTGTTAAAAGAGTCTTGCAACTTAAACTTAAAAAGTGTTGTGCTAGGGTTAAAAAATTTACCTTTAATTCCAGTTATAGCCAAAGCTTACCATGATAGGTTACTTGATTACCATGATAGGTATACATGATTATATAAAAATATATATTCCCCCACCCCCTCAAGCATGTATTTGCCACAGAGTTTATACGCTGTAGTACTTCTTTGAGGAAGGCAAGACCTCAGCAGAAAGACAACACAAATATCGTTGCCTTACCTAGGGATCGAACCCCGGTTCCTTTGACTATATATATATGTATCTAAAAATGCTTTACAGATCCAACTATATTTTATAAACAAATACAGCTCACACGTTACATTATAATTAATCAAAAAAATTTAAGGATTATACACATACCTTTCCACTTCTTTTGTAAACCTGAAAAATTATCTGTTGGGATAATGTTTTCTGTTAGCGGCGCAATAAATGCATCAATCTCTGTTCTTTCGTTTCCTTATATTAAAGATGTTTATTTTTAATTATAGAAATTTATTTAATATTTATAATATATATTTATAGCATAAATGAATGAAAATTAAATTTATGGATTTTATTGAGATCACTTTGTCTGCTTCAGGTTAAATTCAGTGTTATTTAATTCCAATCATTCATAACTGTCTATTAGAAAATAAACATTATACAAACTTCTAATATGTATTTTCTTATTCTTTTGTGAAATGCTGGAAAACAATACTTATTACAGTTTTAAAACATTTTTGAGGTAAATTCTTATGACTCATTACTGTTTTGAAATATTCCAACTTCACTATTTAAATACTGATTAAACATTGCTTAAATTCGAGATTAAAGCAGATTTCATTTTTATCGCAGATTAATCTGCAGTGAATACATATTTTACAATTTTTAGAGCTCCGAATTTATATTCCAATTGACTTTGAAATTTCTCTAAATTTTGGAAGGGCATTGTAAACTTATACATTCCCTGCATATACTTATTCCTTTCCTTGTAATCCTCTATTACAATGGTTCTCAACCTTTTATGCTTCACGTATCATCTGGAAATGTGTATGTAACTGGTGTATCCCTTGTATAGATAGATAAAACTATAGATATAGTATAACAATGGGAATAAAATATGTATTGTTACTTGATCTAGCGACTTTTGAGCTCTCAAGGCGTACCCCAAAAAATTTTACCGCGTACCCCACGTTGAGAACCCCTGCTCTATTAGATAGACGATATGTCCAGGATAAATATTAAGCATTGACTGCACAAATGTAAATAGTACTATATTCAGATACAAGAATAAGCCGCTTTATTCTGTACGACCATAAATAAAATAATCAGTTAACGTTTACGAAGTTACAAATATTATGTAACTGTGCTTGAATCAGTATTGGTTACACTTAATAAATATAAGAACAGAATAAGTTACACATCACTATTGTGCATACAACATAATTTAAGAAAACAACGAAGTAGAATTAGCAAGAAAAAGCGGTTTGAAATCACAGGACATAGCCATCTTTGATTTTTCGGTACAACCAATACTTGCACCAGATTGAATTTAATATATATAAACAGACTTTCGAAAATAATGGTCCATTGCCATCATCGAGAGGAGACTCGTTCAATATATCCGTACCAAAAATCGCAATGATTTTTATTAACTGGTTGGGATAATTACTCTACTTGTGGATACACTAACAACCAACTCTTCGGCACTCTGAACTCTAACAGCGAATGATAGTCTGTCCTCTATTGTCCTCGCAGTTCACCAACACACAACGATCTATGATGGCATTAGTTACGTGTTTGCGAGCCTTACCTTCTTTATCCGTTTAATATTCTTTGGAGGAGATGCGAAGTCAACAATCAGAAGGAGTGTTGCTTATGAACGGAGAAGTCACGTTTGCTTAGTACGTCAAAGTGACCTAGCTCTTTCTCGTAAACCCTAAAGGAGTATGGTTAGGTTCTGTGTAAGCCAATTATGTAGGCAGGGATTATGATATCCTTTCGCTTAGTTTTGAGATCTGTAATGCGATTTCTGTACGGGAAAGTTCAGATCTCCACCACATTATATGAATCCCTGCAAAAGCAAGCAAGTTTTATTAAGCTGATTGGAGAAAATCTCTAAGAAACATCGATAAAATCATTTCATAGAATGAAGTGTTGTGCGCAACTAAGACCCACAGAATGGAGCACATTCCCATAATATATATATGGGTGAATGTAAATAAACAGTTTCTCTGCTCAGTGCATTGGACATGTATTTCATCCGTCGAAGGCACAGCACGTCTGATGCACACTTAAACACGGGCGTAAAAACACGCGAATGTGTGATTTCATCCACAGTAACGGGTGACGATTAATTATTTAGAGTAATTAATTAACAGAGAAATTTAAAGGAAGTTCGGGAGAGGATCACTACTCGTCTACCACATGACAGAGGCCCTCTTTGAGGGTGTGGCCTCCGGCCATTATGTTAATTTGGCTTTGACCACATTGAATCATCAAGCCTGGAACGAGGGCCACAGAAATAAGAATTGCATGATAGATAGAAATTTTCATTCATTTTACTTCGTGGAATAGGAACAGTAGATTTTAATACAGTTTTATTATCATAATCATAATTTTATACACAAATTTTTTCGTTTTGTTAAAAGAACTGAAAATCGAAGGAAATCACCCTTGGAGTCTCATGCTGCCCTTAAAATATAAGATGGGGACCACTGATGCGGAGTATTAGTTCGAGTAATAATCATTAAAGTTGCCTGACAAACCATAATTCTAAAAGTGAAAAAAAATGAAAGGAACTTTTCTCTTATTTTTGTTTCATTTAATTGTTTGTGTTTTGTGAGACAGAACACAAACTAAATAAGTTAATAATATATTTCCTTTTGTAATTCAATCTCTCTTTCAGAAATAAGTTTACCTTTTTCAGGAATTGTTTCAGAAAGGAACCGAATTCGAGACTTAAACTAATAAAAATTACGTTTCTTTGGACATTCGTGTTCAGTGTTCTCTTCGTGTGATGTTAAATGGAACTAATTTGTACCAGGACTAGCGATAAATGTCGGAAAGCAAAATGTTGACACAACAAAAGGAGACTCATTTTCAGTGTGGATTTTATCCAAGGAAGTATTTGCAAAGTGTTTTCACTGCAGCGAAAACTTCGCGGAAAGCGGTGCATTGTTCGTTCATCATAATGCATATGATTAACATAATAAATGAGTTGATAACAAGGAATGGATAGTGAGAGGAATGAACGCATGAAAAAGCAGAAACTCGTAAAAATCTGCTTTTGAACACGCTATCTTCAGTTCAGCGAGTAATTTAAAAGTGAAATATAGTTTCGGAAGTGCCATCACATGGGTTTTAAATCCAGCTCGCTATTATTCCGAAGAGTTTTAAAAGGTACAGTTATCTTCAAATGGATCATAAAGACATTGTCGTAAAAATCGAAGCCTTGGTAATCCGATTACACTTTATAGCGAGTAAAGACTGAATTGCGAGCTTTTTTTTTTAATTTGGTGAAATATAATGGGTGACGTATCTGAAGAAGCTGGTTTTTACTGAAAAATAATGCTATTTAAAATGGAGGGAGGGGGAAAAGGAAACATACCTAATATTTACACAAAATCTGAGATCATCATGTTTCAATGTTGGTAAACATTCCTAGATAAATATATAATTTAGCTTCATTAAAAATGTAAAGAATAACACGTAGAGAATTTAAGTAATGGTAGAGAACACTTGAAATTCTAGCAATAGTTTGTTTCTGATTTTTTGCTTATAAGGTAAGAGCAATGCGATAAAAAAAAGAAGTGTAAAACAAAATGGAATATAAGGAATTGGAAGACGAAAAAAAATCACTTCAGGTAGCCTATTCGTCTTTGAAAGGAACCTCTAAATATAATATACCACAGAGAATATAATATACCATTGAAAACACACACATATAGCATTAGTAATTTGATATGACGCTTTTAATAGCTTTCCATCTTAGTAAACTGAAGTTTGCAGGTTCGGATGACAACTGTGAGAGTTCACTTCCATCACTCAGACGTGGATGTGAAAATATATATAACTGAGCTTGGAAAAGCAGACATTTATCGAATAGTATGCAAACTCCCACCATAACTTAACGATTGTACAGTAGATATGCTTCTTTAACCTTTTCCTGAGCTCTGGAGTCCATGTCACTCGGAAAATTAGACCATTGTGAAGAAAAATGTCCCATTGAAGTATTAAGCAACCTTTAACGCACCAGGTTCATACATGTTGCACATGGGCATTTTGATACTCGAAGCATGCACCATCCCCATTTGTCTATATTAGGGGTTCTCAACGTGGGGTACGCGGTAAAAGTTTTTTGGGTACTCCGTGAGAGCTCAAAAGTCACTAGATCTAATAACAAGTCCATTTCACTGATTACCCAGTTAAAATGTTTATCATTTTATAAGATTTGTTAAAATGTTTATGTAATTTTTTGTTTATCGATATATGTAATTTACGAATACAAAATTTAATGTGTATATGTATCTATATATGTTTTATTTTATTCCCATTTTTATACTATAACTATAGTTTTATCTATCTATCTATAAAAGGGGTACGCCAGTTACATACACATTTCCAGAGGGTACGTGAAGCATAAAAGGTTGAGAACCACTGCTTTAAATAGTTACATATTAAGTTTCTCCATAAATGTAAAAGTATTTCCATAGCCTTCCCCCAAGGTTAGTGTGTATATATATATGGGGTGGGGGATTTAACATTATGTTTGGGTAAATAATTTATTGTGAACTATTCCAGTTTCCTGTGGGAGTTCTCTGGCAGTGCGCGGGTGCTAATCAGTACACCACTGTTCGAAGCTTTCTATAACTTCTAAAATATGCATTTAATGGAAAAATTTGATTGAAGATAAATTAATGATCATAAACAAATCTATTTAAATCTTGATTTTTCAACGCTATTCGTTCAGTATTTAAATAGTTATGCAAGGCTAGATTTACCCCAGGAATTAATTAAGACTTATTTAATAAGCATTGTTTCAAATCATTTAATAAACTAAATATGCATTTTAGAAGTTTTCGCAACGATTATTTCAATGTTAGACAAATATGAATTAATTTATTCTTAAATATTTCAACTTCCATTATTCTAAATACTGAACAAATACAATACTGAACAAATGTTGAAAATCGAGATTCATAAGTTTCATTACGATCTTCATCTTCAGTCACATTTTTCCACTAAATGCATATTTTGAAAGTTATAGTGTTTCGAAGTTAAGATTCCCATTGACATAACACGAAAATTTTATAATATTTTGATAGCGCATTGTGTTTCATTTTATTTGCCAATGATTCTTTGTATTTATGATAAATATTTATGAATGCTTTATTTCGACAGAAAAACTTAGAAATTGATGGATACACTATAAAAATATTCGTAAATTTTTACGCAATATAAATACATTTTCAACTAGTTTTATAGAGGAAAAATTATTTTGATTTCCAAGAAGTGGGCGTTAGGAGTTAGGAGTGGGCGTTGGGGTTAAAATTTTTATTAACCGCTGAACTAGACCAAACGAAACAGAGTACAAGTAATTATATAATTACCAACGCAACACTAGGAGATTCTTGCCAAATATTTGAAGTCACTTTTAGTTTTAAACAATAACAGGATTGTTAGAATGGATTAATGTTTTTCGGTCTTTGTTGATCAGATAGCTTTAGTCTTTGGAGCTGCTGGGTTGTTTTTTTTTAAATCTGAGCATCATTTCTTTGCTCCGTAACGAGCTAAATATTTAGGTCACAAGGACCCTCATAAGTCTCAGAAAAGGTTTGGGAGTGGAATAATAGGAAGCAAATATGTTCCTCTATTAACTTTTATGCAGAGTTGTTAGGGGAAGATATTTGCCGCCCATTAATGCCATTCAAAATGCTTTCAAACGTGTACAGAATATGTGGCTTTCCTGCATTCAGGGCCACAACTTTAAGTATTCAACGAAAAGTAAATTTTTTAAAGACTTTCAGTCGCTCTTTTCTCAGATTGGGAAGGGAATAGGCAAGTAAAGACACTCTTCATCAGCAAGCTCTTCTGGGTAAGTATAGGTAAGTATATTTTATTTATTTATTTTTTAAAATTCCAAAGTGGCTAAATGGTCACAGGAACCATTCATTCCGGTGACTTAGTAGTACTTTCTGATCACCAGCCACTAGTGGTGAAAGCCCTAGTGGACAGTCGCCTGCAGATCAGGGAAGGTGCATCATAGAAGGATTCTGCCACTGGAAGGGATGGGGGCAAGGTCTAATTTTTTTCTTTTTTTTAATTAGATCTTGCACAAGATGCTGCAAAATATTCCATTAAATGTGCTCAACAGAGAATGCTGTTTGACGATTTAATGCAACTTTGTGGTTCTTGATCCCTCTTTTTCCTTCCACACTAGCTGCCTATGTGTGGAGGGGTTTTCTCCTGGTTAGAGCAAAAACTCTGACATGGATGGTGCCTTGACGTGGCGTCAGAGCTTTTCACTAAACCATCTGGCAGACCTATTTCTATGTAACAGAAAATGCTGATTGACACTTTAATGCAACTTGTAGTATCTTTATCCCTCTTTTGTCTCCCATGCTAGCTGCCCATATGGCTCAATCGGTAGCGCGCCAGGCTTGTAATCTGTAGATCCCAGGTTCTGGGCCAACGTTGAGATTTGTCTCCGCAAAACTCTCAGTCAGTAGGGGACACCGGTGGGCTTGCAGTTATTAAAATATTTTGATTAAGAACCAAAAATATACATTTTTGATGAGTGCTATGAACTGATTATTATGCATCTAAAAGTATTGGTCAAAACGTTTCTAGAAACGGATCAGAATCGTCATTTTCATTGTTTGTATTATGTGCCTAGGTTTGGTATGAAAACTATTGGGATATTCGAAAAATACGAATCGTAACATTTCATCAATATCTATCCAACTCAAAAAGAATTATCTGTAAAAACAAAGAGTTAATATCTACAAAGTGAAAACATTGGTGGCTTTTTTTTGAAAATGTGTGAGCTGTAATGAATTACGTTTCTATTCTTCCGCCAAAATCGTATTCCACTGTTGTCTGTCTTGAGACACTTTAATAAACTAACTGGTTATGGATCTGGAAGGGGAATTCAAAGAATTCTTTGCTCGTAAAAATTTATACAAAGCGTGAACAACTCATCCCATTCCGCTTGAGACGTTCTTACTTGCATCACATCAAATCTCTCATTGGTATAGTTGCAATGAAGCTTAGCAGAAACGAGTTCAGGACGGGATCAATTTTATCACCCCGAGCTCAAAGCTGTTGAATCCGAGACCGCCTGAACCATTTCTTCAATTATTGAGACCGAGTCCGTCTGAGCCTGAATAAATTTTGTCAATTATTTAGTCCTAGTCCGTCTGAGCCTGAACCTTTTCGTCAATTACTGACCCCGGAGTCCATTTCGTCAATTATTTCAGCCCGAAACCGATTTGGTGAAAACATTCTCTGACGCATCATAGGACCTATATAGAGAAATGCACGTCGCTAATCATTTATTTTATTCTTATTAATTATAATCATTTTATAATAAAATTAAAATGTTAGTGCTATTTGGAACGAAAAAATGGAAATACTAGTAGAGACTGAAAATTCGTAGGCCTCCTGCTAAACGCATAGAGCTATTCATTCAATAACGCTAGAGAATACGTAAAAAAAAATCGAAACCCACATGGGTATATATTTATTATTATATTATATATTATCATATTTCAAATTACCAGTAAATATTTCAAACTTAAATTATTCTGAGCCCAAGCCGCTCGAGCTCATCTCAGAGAGCCTAAGTTCAATATATATAGTTAGGAATCTGAAAAAAAAATTAATTATATATTTGAGCACTTGAATTTCATTTGCTCATTTATAAAAACAAATTTCACGTAAAAATTTAAAATTCAACAAAGGAATGGTATTTAGAAAAATGTTAATAATCGGTATTACATTTCTTACGATATTCAAAAGCATTCAGAGATTATTTTGTACAGTTCTTTTCGCATACGTTAGATGTCAAATTTGTGTAAAACCATTTCGAATTAGGTCAAGGCAACACACTAAATATTTCGGCTAGAAACTTCCAATGGCATTAGGAAAGACTTTTTCAGAGGGGGGAACTACAAAAGGCTTCCATTAGGGGGGGGGGCAATAACGAAATCAGTGTTTCAAGAGTGAAATATTTAAGCCGTTCACTAATGAACGCAGTTACAAATACACCAATTATGCCTACATCTTATTCCAACGCAACTACGGATACCCGAAAACGAAAAAATAGGATCGTCAATGGTTTCACCTCTGAGTTATACTTTTTTTTCTAAAATGGGCTAAATGGCCAGGTCAGAAGAACCCCGAGGGCTCAAAGACCGTTGAGGGAAGAGAATTCACTGGACAGATTGTAGCTCCCGTCAAGGCCATCCAGCATGTTTTTAAGGTGCACAGAGTCTCCCACAGACGGGGCCACGACTTTACGTCCCATCCGACGGACGGCGACTTTTCCAAGCGCATCGGTGTCCCCTACTGACTGAGAGTTTTGCGGATATAAATCTCAACGTTGACATAGGCGGGATTCGAACCTGGATCTACAGCTTACAAGCCTGGCGCTCTACCAATTGAGCCATATAGGCAGCTAGCATGGGAGACAAAAGAGGGATAAAGATACTACAAAGTTGCATTAAAGTGTCAATCAGCATTTTCTGTTACATAGAAATAGGTCTGCCAGATGGTTTAGTGAAAAGCTCTGACGCCACGTCAAGGCACCATCCATATCAGAGTTTTTGCTCTAACCAGGAGAAAACCCCTCCACACATAGGCAGCTAGTGTGGAAGGAAAAAGAGGGATCAAGAACCACAAAGTTGCATTAAATCGTCAAACAGCATTCTCTGTTGAGCACATTTAATGGAATATTTTGCAGCATCTTGTGCAAGATCTAATTAAAAAAAAGAAAAAAATTAGACCTTGCCCCCATCCCTTCCAGTGGCAAAATCCTTCTATGATGCACTTTCCCTGATCTGCAGGCGACTGTCCACTAGGGCTTTCACCACTAGTGGCTGGTGATCAGAAAGTACTGCTAAGTCACCGGAATGAATGGGTTCCGTGTGATCAACCAGTCACTTTGGAATTTTGGTTCAGCCATGAAGAAAAAATAAATAAATAAAATATACTTACCTATACTTACACATGAGTATAGGTAAGTATTTTTTATTTAAGAGCTTGCTGATGAAAAGTAGAGTGTTTTTTGCAATTCATTACTCGTTAGAATTGTATTTTTTCGTTTTTAGAGAGATAATTTTTCCTGCGGCTCTTTCAGAAAATAGTTTTTTTTCCTAGTGGCTCTTCACTAAGTTTGGATTGGACTCGATTTTTAACAGAATATCGTAAAAAATCGAGGTCACTGAACCAGTAAGGCCGCAAAGTTTGCAAAAAAATATTAAAATGAATTTCACATTTTCTATTCGTCCGACAGATGCCACTAGTTCACTTTAAAGTAGGGGTTCTCAATGTGGGTACGCGGTAAAATTTTTTGAGGTACCCCGTGAGAGCTCAAAAGTCGCTAGATATATGTTTCATATACAGGACACCAATATTCGTCATAGAAACCAACAACAAAAAAGTACCCACCAATATTCGTCATAGAATATGCGGCTGCAAATGCAGGCCGGTGTCGGTAGGGGGCGCAGACGAGTTCGCGGAGGATCTGGTAGCCCGACTGTGCATCGCAGTTACGAGCAGGTACGCGGATCACTACTCCGCCGTTGTGCCACCTGTATTAACATTGATGGGTGGACGTTTCAGCATTTGTTGTAATGATCTCCAATAAATGTCACTCTGGAAACCTCTGTGTCTGTCCTTCATTTCCGACTGCTCACTGCGTTTGCAGCCGCATATTCTATGACGAATATTGGTGGGTTCGGTGTGTACTGCCATCCCCTCACGTTTGGGACATGAATTCAGGGACACCCTGTATATATGTTTTATTTTATTCCCATTGTTATAATATAACTATAGTTTTATCTATCTATACAAGGGATACGCCAGTTACATACACATTTCCAGGGGATACGTGAAGCATAAAAGGTTGAGAACCACTGATATATATGTTTTATTTTATTCCCATTGTTACACTATAGCTATAGTTTTATCTATCTATACAAGGGGTACGCCAGTTACATACACATTTCCAGGGGGTACGTGAAGCATAAAAGGTTGAGAACCACTGATATATATGTTTTATTTTATTCCCATTGTTATACTATAACTATAGTTTTATCTATCTATACAAGGGGTACGCCAGTTACATACACATTTCCAGGGGGTACGTGAAGCATAAAAGGTTGAGAACCACTGATATGTATGTTTTATTTTATTCCCATTGTTATACTATAACTATAGTTTTATCTATCTATACAAGGGGTACGCCAGTTACATACACATTTCAAGGGGGTACGTGAAGCATAAAAGGTTGAGAACCACTGATATATATATATGTATAAAACTATAGTTATAGTATAACAATGGGAATAAATTCCCATTGTTATACTATAACTATAGTTTTATCTATCTATACAAGGGGTACGCCAGTTACATACACAATTCCAGGGGGTACGTGAAGCATAAAAGGTTGAGAACCACTGATATATATGTTTTATTTTATTCCCATTCTTATACTATAACTATAGTTTTATCTATCTATACAATAGGTACGCCAGTTACATACACATTTCCAGGGGGTAAGTGAAGCATAAAAGGTTGAGAACCACTGGTCTATATTAGAGTTTTTATGTGCTACATAGTATCATCCTTTCATGTTATTGGGTAAAGCGAATTATTTCTAATCTTGCTTTATTTTTCGCTAATTCCATTTGAACAGTAGTCTGCAATAGCTGTCAGAAGCGTTATTAAAAACAACGCATTATAGAACTTTCTTTTTTGCTCTTGACGTTAATTCTGGTAATTAAATTTGGCAAAAAGCTTCATTGGACTGCCGACTTTGATTTCTAATAATTCGCAACACTTCGGGCAAAGAATCCTACTCCTAGATTTTCCAGGACTTCCCGTACAAGGAAATGCCCTATCATTAACTATATACTGTTCAAAATATACAAAATATACTTTCAAGTGTATACAAAGCATACTGGCTATGCTAATCAAACTTGAGAGTTTGTTTCACCACTGCCTCAGTCACAACTAAAATAATGCTTGGCAGTCTATAGGAATTGGAGGCAAGGTTACCTAATTCCGTGTTATTTTTATTTTGCTTTACCTATGTTGTTTATTGTTCAAATTAAATACAACTGTTCGAGATGAAAGACTACACCATGAACCAAGAATATCCGTAAAAGTTTTTTTGACTAAACAAATGATATATTCTGACTTAAAACCTTTTTAATGCATATTCCGCGCAATGGTTTCTAAATCTTTGATAATATTTCTTATTCCGTTATAATGGTATCCTAACTCAGTGACAGGGTTCCTAACAGTGACGTAGCAAGGTGACTGGGCCTTCTCGCGATAATTATTTTTTGAGCCCCTTCCCCCTCCTTAAAAACATATTTTGGAAAAAAAATTAGGAAAACATTTTTGAATGAAATAGAAACACCTTTGTTTTATCGTTTTCTTAATTTAATTTTGCAGTGTACACATATAAATCACGAGATATCATATCAATATCATTCAGGCCAGGATCCGAAAAAATATAAAGAGGATGGAAAAAAATAGTGGGGGGGGGGGGAGTGCAAGTGATTCAACGGAGCCGAAAAAGGCAAAAAAGGGGAAGGCAAGAGACTGGCTTTACATTGAAGTATAACATTTTCCCCTCCGCTTTAGAGGTCTTTAAAATTTCTTGAAAAATATGTGAAATACGCACATACGGGTTCTGATCTAAAAAAAAGTGGGGGGAAAGCAGGAAATACAATCGAGTGAGACAAACGTAAAGAGGGAGTAGGAGGCTGGTTTTCTAATGCAGTATAAAACTTTCCCCTTGTTTTACAAGTCTTTAAAAATTTCTTGAAAAATGCATTGAAATATAAATAAGTTTAATAATTTTTTTGCATCCATTACACGTGAGTAGGTGGATAATAGGGGTTCTGGAACAGAGGCGGGTCAATGTTAATCCTATGGGACCCGCCTCCCTGTGTTCGAAAGTGAAGGCGGGTCTTTTTTTTTTGTCACCCATACAGGTCACCAATACATATTTCCCCTCAATAATTTACATAATTTCAAATAATTTATTTTTAAATCAGAGATTTTTTTTCTTTTCACCGTTTTTTCTTTTAATTATTTTTATTTTTTTTTTATTTTAACCAATAGCATTTTTTCTTTTTTATTTACTGTGGGACAGTCTTTTAAATCAGTTTCTGCGGGATAGTCCTTCTTCTAGTATAAATACGACATCCATCAGTCAGAATCCTCATTCTGTTGTCAGACGTTGACAGTAACAGTTCTCTGCTGCTGTCTCCGTGATTTTTTCGACTGTTAGAAGCCAATAGTGATAGTTCTCGACGTCCTCGTGTACTATAAATCAGTTATTTTACAAGTCACTGCTTCATAATGTATCCATGTGATATATGTGAGAAGGCTTTCCTTCATCAGACCCATCTCATTCGTCATAAGAGAAATCATGATGGAAATAACCTGTTTAAGTGCTCTCAATGTGAATCGACATTCTCAAGGAGAGATGACGTCCGACGTCACGAGTTAACCCACACCTCCAGGAAAATATACAAATGCGAAGAATGCGCAATGGGGTTTGGTAGAAAAGACAATCTTTTACGACATCAAAGAAAGCCACACATTAATAAGCGAAAACGTTCTGAAGATGAAAGGATTCCCCAGAAGAAACAAAAACCAGACCCTGAAGACACCTGTCACTTTACAGAAGAAATGAAAAGGATTCTGTCAACACATAAGCTGATGGCAACGGAAGAAACATCTGTTGACCTCACCTTTTTCCTTGAATCCTCGCGGGAGTCACTCCTAACTCATCTGAAAGAAGAATTGGCTTCGAAAAAAAAAAAATGCCCCCTCAAGCAGCTGCTTGCCACAGAGGTCTGACAGGAGCCTGTCAGTTTATATGCCACAGTAAGAGATCTTCGAAAGGTAGCATTAAATGGTATCTTGCTGTACAAGTGCGCTTCAGGCGAAAAGTTTCCCCTTCTACTTTCGAATACTGCACCCCATTTTTCCGAAGTAGATGTATAACAAGTCTTCCTACATCATTCCTAAACAGAGAACTGGATTCAGCGTGTAAGAAGATTCTCCCTTGGAACTTTGAATTTCATATATTCTTATCAATTTTTAAGTGCATCTCTTGAGAAGCTAGTCAATAACCTATCGACAGAAGAATTCCATATTTTAAAGCAACATGTTGGAACTGAACGGCTACACTTGGTTTTGAGAAAAGGAGTTTACCCCTACGATTACATTGACAGCAGCGAAAAGTTTGAAGAAACGTTATTACCTCCACGTGAAGCTTTTTACAATCAACTAACAGAAGAAGCGCTAGGGGAAGAAGACTATATCCATGCAATGAAAGTATGAACTCATTCGACATAAAAAATCTAGGCCAATATCACGACTTGTACCTGAAGACCAACGTGCTCCTCTTAGCTGATGTGTTTGAGAATTTCAGAAAACTATGTATCAGATACTATGAATCCCTGTCACGTTTAAACAGCTCCTGGACTAGCCTGGCAAGCATGTCTGAAGATGACAAATATTAAACTAGAGTTGATAACAGACCCTACAATGTACCTTTTCCTGGAAAAAGGCATACGCAGAGGAATTTCAGTGATATGCAATCGTTTTAGCACTGCAAACAACAAGTATTTAGATACCTATAATCCTCAGTTACCCTCTAAATACATTATGTACTATGATGCCAGCAATCTTTATGGATGGGCAATGTCCCAATGTCTCCCTCAAAGCGATTTTCGATGGCTTAATAAAGAAGAAATAGCAGATCTAGATATTACGACAGTTATTGATGATTCGAATAAAGGGTTCTACTATGGCATATAAACTGACAGGCTCCTGTCAGACCTCTGTGGCAAGCAGCTGCTTGAGGGGGTATTTATTATTGGAAGTTGATTTAGATTATCCAGTTTCTTTACACAACAAGCATAATGATTATCCGCTAGTCCCTGAGAAACTTCCGATTACCAGCAGCATGCTATCACCATATTGTCAAGAGGTTGCCCAAAGCCTTGGAATAAATACAAGCCAATCAGTCGTGAAATTAGCCCCAAATCTAAATTCTAAGGAAAAATATGTCCTTCATTACCGTAATATGAAACAATATTTAGCCTTCGGTATGCAGCTGAAGAAAATACATCTCGTTTTAGAATTTAATCAGTCTTGCTGGCTAAAACCATATGTAGATTAATACGGATCAGGAGAAAAAAGCTAGAAACGACTTCGAGAAGGATTTCTTCAAATTGATAAATAATGCTGTGGTTGGAAAAACGATGGAAAATTTGAGAAATCGAGTGAAAATTGAATTGACTCAGAACCCGAAGAGAGTATGTAAACTCGTAGCATCACCTGCTTTTCGCGTTTTTGACAACGAACTCTCGCATGTGTACAATCAAAGCAAACTAAATTGAAACTCAACAGGCCTATTTATGCTGGTTTCAGTATTCTAGATATTAATAAAATATCCACGCTCCCGGAGTGCATGCGTATGAGTCATACATGCTTAGGAAATCAGTTTACTAACTCTCGGTGAGAAGTCTATTTCTGTATTACACTTATAATAAAAGGTCGGTAATTCTCTTAATTTTCATGGTTTATTAAACATTACTTATAATTTCACGATGTAGAGACATTCTTCAGTATTAAGAAGTGATGAAAACATAAGATTTCCTTTCAAAGTTGTCGGTAGACGCTTGCTTGCTTAGTCATAGGTCATTACGCTACCCAGATCGAGCCACCACAAAATCAACGTTTTTTTTTAGAAGCAATCACCTCTCAAAAGTGGTAGGACTTCAATAAATACGTCGGAAGCTGTGTTTATGAGAAATTTAATAGCACGGGATGAATTTCTAATTTTTACTTTGCAGAGACGGAAACTTTCGCTATGTAGATTTTTACAGAGAAATAATCGAAATTATTGCATCAGCCATTTGACAATGAAGGAATTTATCAAGTGTTTCAGAGCAGATTTTACTGAATGTTAATAATTTTCAGTAATAACATACAGAGAAAAGGATAATTTCTCTACATTATATAATACAGAGGAGTACAGGTGAATTTTATATACTTTTCCTATTAGTAAGTAAAAAAATGGAATGTCATACTGTTATTCGAATTACAAGTTAATAATTGTTTTACTATGGAATGTTACCGTGACAAAAAAAAAGTATGATGTTTAATTAAAAATAATGGTTTTTCCTAAATCCATAGAAAATTAAGGGGATTTCATCATATAATTTAAGTGATTTAAATAAAAAAAAAGAGAAAATTCCCGAAAAAAAATGAGATTCTTTTTTAATTACAGAAAATAACGTCTTCCTTCATTAAATGCAATGAAACGAAATTAGGCGATTTCACCATTTATTTCAGTGGTTTAGTAAAAAATACATTTAATTCCCTAAAAGAAGAGATTTTTGAATTACAGAGGTGAAAATAATTTTTTCCTAAATACAATGAAATTAAGCGATTTTACCACTTATTTCAACTGTTAAGTAGAAATAAAGATAATTCCGTAAAGAAAAAAAAAACGATTTTTTAATGACTGAGATAAAAAAATATGCTTTCCTACATTAAATACAATGAAATGATAATTAAACGAAATTCACTAATTTCAGCTGTTTAATATCAAGAAATATAGGTAATTTCTTAAAAAACCTGATTTGTAATGACTGAGATAAAAATAATATCCCGACATCAGACATCTATAAGCCTTCTAAACATATACCTATCCTTGGCGTAACGGAAGATAGCGAGTTCAAATCCCCTCATGGGAACTATTTTTTTTAAATAAGATACGTATGTGAATAATAGTACATATATTAAACACTAGATGGCGCCACAGTTAGATTTACTATGGGTCTTTGCTGCAATTCGAAATGGCGGATGGAATGATAACTTAAGGCCTTTACTCACTTAAACAGACTATTTCCATCATGACGAATGAGATGGGTCTGATGAAGGAAAGCCTTCTCACATATATCACATGGATACATTATGAAGCAGTGACTTGTAAAATAACTGATTTATAGTACACGAGGACGTCGAGAACTATCACTATTGGCTTCTAACAGTCGAAAAAATCACGGAGACAGCAGCAGAGAACTGTCACTGTCAACGTCTGACAACAGAATGAGAATTCTGACTGATGGATGTCGTATTTATAGTACAAGAAGGACTATCCCGCAGAAATTGATTTAAAAGACTGTTCCGCAGTAAATAAAAAAGAAAAAATGCTATTGGTTAAAATGAAAAAAAAAAAAATAATTAAAAGAAAAAACGGTGAAAAGAAAAAAATCTCTGATTTAAAAATAAATTGTTTGAAATTATGTAAATTATTGAGGGGAAATATGTATTGGTGACCTGTATAGGTGACAAAAAAAAAGACCCGCCTTCGCTTTAGAACACAGGGAGGCGAGTCCCATAGGATTAACACTGACCCGCCTCTGTTCCAGAACCCCCATTATCCTCCTACTCACGTACTCATTCTCAAAGGGGGAAGACATGGCCATATGTCGAATACATTACTGTAGTGTGCTCCTACCTGAATCAGAGTAATTTTTCAGTTGCTCTATTAAACTTTTTTATACATCCTAAGTACACTTATTAACTTAGTGCTTTTTTTTTTTCGTTATTGGAGTAAGTACAATAATTTTAATTTTCTCAACGTAGTAAAAACTTTTGAGAGTTAAAATATTTTTATTTTTCAGACAATCTTCTAGTAATGAAAAAAGAAAACAGACACCCATTCTCATGTTATTGTAAGGTAGATTTTAACGAGAGCAAGATTACATTTGCGTTTTGAAACTAGCAGATGAGTCTGCGAATTTAGATATCGTTTAACGATACATCAGAGCATTTTATTCTGATACGTGTGAATTTTTACAGAATTGCATGGAAAATATTTGCCTTCGTATTTCAGCCAATAAGCACATTTTCCAGTTTTTCATTTAAAGAAAAGTAGATTTCCTCTTAAACAATAGTATGGTGACTTCTTTTGGCAAATATTTCTACATGGAAGATTAAGGTCACTTTACTTAACATTACGTTATTCGCATTCTCTTTTGTACAATTTATACATTCGCAAACCAAATAATGTTTGACATTTGATTTATAGTATCACAACAAATAAAGTGTGTTTCATTATATTCTACTCAAAAGCTTTTCCGAGAAATGCGGCACTACGGTGCTGGTTTTTAGAAAATTGACTAAAAGTTGTGATATATTTTGGAAAGGTTAACATCGACACTTCATTTCTTTATTCAATATATCAAAAAACATTATTCTATGGCTTTCGAGTTTAGAAAAAAAATTTCGACCCTGCCATGAAAATAGTTTCTGTTTCTCAAAAATAAATTATGTACATTTTTATTTATATCAATCAGCATTATAAATACATGATTAAAAGAGACAAAACGACAACATATTTATTGATCTCTAGCCTAACAACTATTTAAAGTTCAGTGCACATATTTTAATTAATATGTAATAATTAATTTAATTATCTATAAATTAACTCGTTTTAAAATTATTTCACGGTTTCCTGCTGCATTTTTAAATATTGCAAAAAACTTAACATCGTAGATTAAAGATTCGACGAATTGATAAATACAGCAATCACCCTTTTTGTTATTGAGAAAATGAAAACTTAGTTTAAAAATTAATTTACAATTCGAAAGCGATGTGAAGAGGCTGCAGCATAGCTTGACCAAGCTGGGCACATGGTAAGAAAAATGGAAGATAAAGATTAACTCTGACAAGAGCTCTGCGACCTTTATTGCTGGAAAGCATATTATGAATCCTACTTGCCTCCATTTACAAGATATTCCCATTGACTGGGGTCATTCAGTCAAATATCTTGGAGTTGTTATACATAAGAGGTTAAAGTGGGACTATCACATAAATAATATAATCTCCAAAGTCAATTCAATGAGGGGCCAGCTAGGCCCACTCCTTAGAAGAAATTCCACTTAAAGATTGATCATAAGCTTTTACTCTATGATATGATCATTAGACCGGTGATTCTCTATATTTCACCATATGGGCGAATTCTACACCCACCAATATTCGTACAGAACAAGATTTTGAGAACTACGGTCGATGCACCCTCCTCTGGTTTGTCACTAAAAGACAACTCCATAAAGACCTGGGCATCGACCATATATATATACACATATAAAACGCACCTCAAAAAGATTTTTTGAGACTAAGCAATAATCCCAATGAGATTATTTCTTCTCTGAATCTTTACGATCATACTGTTTTGAACAAGTACAAGAGGCCTCAAACGGTAGCGTTCTCTGAGGAGACCTACCCGTTTTAGGTTTCTTATACAATTTTACTGCTATTTTTAGCTTTTCTAATGTTGCCCTTAGGGGCCCACCTAAGGGTGGTTTACTTATACATTTTGTTCTTACTCATGCTAAATAGGCATATCTTTATAATGGAGATGATTAGGGGTAAAATTATTACCCGGTACATCGAATATGATTATACGATCTACGATTTCCATTGCAGTGTGAAATTTCTCCCTCCGTTTTAGAGGTCTTTAAAAATGCATGAAGTAAAAAAAATTAATCATTATTTTTTATCTCTTATACCCTTAATTTTGCCTCTGTTACCATTCTGAAAGGGGAGGATTGCACACTTGTTCCCTACCTCATGGGTATTAATTAGTTTTAAGAAGTTTATTATTATTATTCCATTGCAAGTCATTATACATAGGATTAATATATTTTATTTATTTTAGGTAGTTTATATTATATTTTTATTCCCATCCCCATCTCGATATTAATCCTTAAGTCCTTCATAAACGATTCCCTGGTACATTTCCAGTTGCTTAGAGTAATGTGAAAAATAATGGTAATTACGATTCTTTTTTTCAAGGCATTTTTTTATTTTATGGAATTCGAAACGAATTCATTATATTTTTACTCTTTGTGAATAAGATATTTAAATAGATATCTAAATACATTAAATATACATTAAATAGATATATTAAAAGATATATTAAAAGATATATTATTAAATAGATATTTAAATACATATCTCATTGAAATTGTAGTTCATGAATATACCGGTAACTGACTAAATTACCAAAATCTTTGGATATATTTTTGAGGTTTATCTAGCATAGTTTCAGAATCGCACATATGAGAATGACTAAAAATAATTTATGAATCTGAACTTCTAATAAACCTGTTTCTCGTTTTAAAAGTCATAACAAAGCGATAATCACTTATTTCATTTGGTCGAATAATAATTTAAATATGAAAATAATTTTGAAATAAGCACTGAGATCTACCATAACAAGCAAAGGTTTTAAAAAGAAAACTATTGAAGACATCAGAGCAGTTTTGAAGACATACAGGTGACATTGCTATTCTCGGAGCTCTCTGTATTTCAAAAAAGATGGGAAGGGGAGACGGGAAGATTTCTGCCTGAAGATCGGACACAAGGAGTGGCGTTGCGGCTGGTTCAATTAGCGGCTGCCTAGGATCGGGGAGGGGGGGGGGGAAACAAGCAGGAGAGAGTTGAGGCAGCAGTTTTGCATGACGGCCGGCAAAGATACGGACTGGCATTCAAAGGGTTAAGAATCTATGGAGAGTGTAAAGAAATAGGCGTATACACCTAAAGACTAAAATTAGACTGTAAAATTGTTTGGTTCTTTTTAGGATTAGTTTTTAGGGTGAAACTTGGACGTTTTGTAAACTAGATAACAGAGTCGTATACAGAGTCGTCGAAGATAACAGAGTCGTCGTTGGTGGTTCAACTTTGTAAGTAATGATGAGGTTAGGTAAAGGAGTCGGCAACCTCCTTTAAGCAGGTTTGGTCATGTTGCCCGTATGGATAATTATAGATTGGCGAATAGGGTTATGAACAGTGTGCTTAAAGGCCTCAGAGAGAGGGAGAGACCAAGGATCCGGTGGGCAGACAATGTCAAACAGGACCTTGTTAGAATTGATGTGCAGTGACAGATGCAGCAGATGTAGCTCAGGACAGATATGCTTGGAGAACTAAATTGCACGGTCTGGTTGGATCTCCGTAGCTCATGTCTGCTTGAGGATGATGATGATGATCTCAACTGGCTCTCGGTGGGAAAGGGGATGCCAATGGTCTTGAAAAGGCTGTCATCCATCTTATTGGACGTGGAGCCATGATTCCATGTGCAGGAAAGTCATTGGTTTGTTATACCTCAGATAAGCACCTTTTTGCATAAAATGGGCTAAATGACAGGTCACAATGACTACAAAGGCTCAGAGAGAGTTGGGAGGGAAGGGATCCCACGAAATGTATTGTATCCTCTCATCAAGGCTATTCAGTGTGTTCTTTAAGGTGCACAGTGTACTGCTCTCCTGTACCCGGGGCCATGGCTTAATGTCCCATCTGATGGATGGCAGCCTTTCCAAGTGCACTGATGTCAACTTTCTGACAAAGTGCAAGTTTGTGGTTAACAGATATAAATCCCAATGCTCGAACATTTGGGACTCGATCCAGGGAAGTATATTTTTTATGATAAATGAATATTACTTTACATTATATATTCAACTGAGAAGGCCAGTCACATAAAGCATATATGGATAATTCAGTAATCCAAAAAATAAAAGAGAGAAATTTTTTCATTTACATTTTTTTTTAATTTTAATTAAGTTTGCAAAGGAATTAAATATCATTTTCCTTAAGAGATGTTCATTATCATAACATAAAAGAAAAATTGCTAATTTTTTTGGTAAAAATAAATGTAACTAAAATCTATATCCAAATTACTTGTGGAATGAAAGTAAACTAATTAATGTTTGTTGATTAAACTATATTAGGTTCTTATTAATAACAGCTAGAAAAAATTTGGAAAAGGAAGCAATTTTTTTTATTTTATTTTTGAAGAAATGTTTTGGTGGGAAATTTGAGCCTGTTTCACCAGAAAAATTTCTCAATGTGCTGGAAGGACTGCCATCTATCAGATGGGACATTAAATCATGGTCCTGTGTGGAAAAAGAGCCACATTCTATGCACACTAAATGAAGATCTGGATGAGGTTGATGGAAAGCTTCCATCTGTCTCCTAAGAGATGTCCTTTTGGCCTAATCCAGTAATTTACCTTAACTAATCACCTTCTGTGAGCCCTTGTGACTTAACAACTTACCCCATTAGGTGCAAGGAAAGTGGCGCTCAGTGGTAAAATAAAAGAATGCAAAATCGTCTGTGAATTCGTATAAGAATGCAGTCTGTAATTCCAGAATTAAATGAAAATATCTTAAATGCAATATTATAATTTCTTACTTAAAGCAAACACATCTGCTTTAATCAAGAACCCGAACAAAAAATTTCAGTTCTCAAACCAAATTATTTACTGAGGCATTTCTAGACATACATGTCGATGAAGGAGAAAGAGACATTTTCATTCTTAAAATCCTTAATTTCGAATCGTTTCACATATCACCTTTGAATCTATATGACCCAAGAGTAGGGGCGGGGGTGGCTCAGTCGGTAGCGCGCCAGGCTCGAAATCTGTAGTTCCCAGGTTCGAGTCCCAGCTGGGTCAGCGTTGAGATTTATCTCCGCAAAATTCCCCGCCTTGCCCACGGTCAGTAGGGGACACCGATGGGCTTGGAAAGGCCGCCGTCCGTCGGATGAGACGTTAAGCCGTGGCTCCGTGTGCGGGAGAGCCCATATCCTGTGCACGTTAAAGAACATAATTGACTTGAGGCTACCATCTGTCTCCCAACAGCTGTTCCAGTGGGTCCCCTCCCCAAACCTTCTCTGAGCCTCGGGGTCCATGTGACCTGGCCATTTAGCCCATGGTGTGCAAAAAAAGTGCCGCTCAGAGGTAAAACAACCCAACCGACCCAAGAGTATTTAAACTAGTTATTAATTTTGAGGTATCATTTTCACTAGATGCTATAGGTGAAATGTTCAACAGTAGTAAATTTCGTAGCATTGGCAATCTATTAGCTTGTATATAAAGGTTTCACTGGTTTCAGATTGCTGAAATCTGTTTTTATGGGGTTTGTGTTACTGCATTTAATCTGCAGTTATCCTCTGACCTGCTAGTGTCCATTTTGGTGTTCCTAGAAAATTACGAGAAGAATAACATATCACCTCTGCCGAATATGGAATGCTTGTTCTCGTAGACAATGAAGTTCTTTATTTTACGAATTTTGCATCCTCTAACATCGGAAATTTGAAGTACTGAATGATTAGGAAAATGCAGGGTTGGGTTGTTTTACCTCTGAGCGGCACTTTTTTGCACACCATGGGCTAAATGTCCAGGTCACATGGACCCCGAAGGCTCAGAGAAGGTTGGGGGAGGGGACCCACTGGAACAGCTGTTGGAAGACAGATGGTAGCCTCCCGTCAAGACCATTCAGCGTGTTCTTTAACGTGCACAGGGTATGGCTCTCCCGCACACGGGCCACGGCTTAACGTCCCATCCGACGGACGGCGGCCTTTACCAAGCCCATCGGTGTCCCCTACTGACCGTGGGTAGGGCGGGGAATTTTGCGGAGATAAATCTCAACGCTGACCCAGCTGGGACTCGAACCTGGGAACTACAGATTACGAGCCTGGCGCGCTACCGACTGAGCCACCCCCACCCCAGGAAAATGCAGATAGTAATATTTTATAAGCTCCTATAAAAAATTTTATTTATCTCTTAAAACAAAAGTTACATTTCACCTCTCCAGAGGTTAAGGGGAAAATTGCTTATATCAGTGCATAGCCTTTGACTATCATAGCTAACAGAAATTTCGAAGTCTAGCATAAATTGATCCCTCGCGATATTAGTTTAATATTTGCCCATTTCGAAAATTTTTCCACCTACAAAGGACGCTATTGAAACTATGGGAAATTCAAAAAATGTAAATCTTATATTTCATCAATAGCTATCAAACCCGAAAAGAATTTTTTATACTGTCTGTTTCAAAAAAAAAAGATCTATTTAAACTTTGGGAACATGTTCTATTGCGTATAGTGATGAAAAAAGTTCCTTTGAACATTGGGTCAGAAATGCTTCCCTTCTGAATTTTAGCACATGTTGATGGTGCATGTAAAGAAGGTCGCCGTCCCGTGGCCGAGTGGTTAGCGCGCTTGGCTACTGATCTACGGGACCTGGGTTCGAGCCCCGGATAAGGCATGGATGTATGTGTCGTTTTTCTGCTGAGGTCCTGCCATCCTCTCAGACTTTCTACTATGGCATATAAACTGACAGGCTCCTGTCAGACCTCTGTGGCAAGCAGCTGCTTGAGGGGGTATTTATTTCTGAGCCGTCCCATGGTCGAGTGGTTAGCGCGCTTGACTACTGATCTAAGGGACCTGGGTTCGAGCCCCGGGTAAGGCATGGCTGTTCGTGTCGTTTTTCTGCTGAGGTCCTGCCATCCTCTCAGACCTTCTACTTTGGCATATAAACTGACAGGCTCCTGTCAGACCTCTGTGGCAAGCAGCTGCTTGAGGGGGTATTTGTTATTTTTTGTTATGTAAAGAAGTCTGTTAAAGGTACGACGCTAGGAAAATTTGCATCATTTACACGTCTGACAGCATAGTAGATGTAACAAATCTTGGGTGATCTCAAGCGTACGTATCCTGCCCTGTTGGATAAAGTAGAGGTGGACAAAAATGCACATCCTGCAGGCTCTCGGGATTTGAATCCTCTAGATTTCTTCTTATGGGGACATATTAAAGTTGATGTTTATGCTACTCTAGTTCCTAATACATAAGCCGTCCATCATCAATGAACACTCTTGGACTTTTCGAACGTGTCGATGAGAAGATGTTATGGGGCTTCTATTGATGCTCCATTCCGAACATTTGCTCTGAGAAGAGGCCATTCCGAACATTTGCTCTGATGCAGGCTTACATAATTGTTCTCATCGATCACTTACAGTGTACTGTAATTAATGGAATAAAAACTAATTAACTTCACAGACTTTCTTACTTGCACTCTCAAAATGTGCTATAACTCGGAAGGGCAGTGCTTCGGTTCCAATATTCACAAGAACTTTATTTCATCGCTATGCGCAGTAGAATACGTTACTAAAGCTTGACTAGACCCTTTGGAAACAACTTGTATATGTCTAAAAACAATAAGTTTAATGTACAGACAGACACAAAGTGAAAGCAATAGTTCTTTATAAAAGCGAACTAAACACATGGCTTTTAATGCAATGTTCAATGAATCGGATATAAAAGTGTTTGAAAATGTAACTGACAGGGCGGAAGATGTACATAGTGTGATCATTTAATTCGTGGACAGAAGCAAAAAGTTACATTAAAAAACATCCTCTGAATCTTCTTCGCATTTGCCTTTCTCAAAATACTCTCTCTCTCTCCCTTGAGCTTCACACATTTTTGCCCGTTGTCATCATAATCATCATCATCCTCAGGCAGCCATGGGCTATGGAGGTCCAACTAGACCGTGCAGTTTCTGGCCACTGCACACCAATTCTAATAAGGTCCTGTCTGACATTGTCTGCCCACCGCATCCTAGGTCTCCCCTTCTTTCTCAGCCCTTTAGGCCACTGTTCATAACCCTATTCGCCAATCTATAATTGTCCTTACGGGCAACAAGGAGAAATCAGCGGAGTCTCTCTCTTACACAATATGCCACTCAAAGGAAGTTTCTGACTCCTTTGCCTAACCTCATCATTACTTACAAAGTTGAACCACCTAATGCCCAAGATACTGCGCAAACATCTAGAATCAAACACATCTAGTTTCCTGTTATCTTGTTTGCAAAGTGTCCAAGTTTCACTACCATAATTAACCCTAGAAAGAACCAAACTATTATACAGTCTAATTTTAGTCTTTAGGTGTATAAGCCTATTTTTCCACACTCTCCATAGATTCTTAAAAGTCCCGGCAGAAATCCCTATTCATCTGTTAATCTCATGCCGCACATCACCATTATCTGTTACATACCTCCCGAGGTAATTAAACTGTAACACCTGATCAAGACTGCAACCATTCAGCCTGCCTGACCAATTTTCAATACTTTAGTTTTCTCTCTGTTTATCACCAAACCTACTCTACTACCAGTCTCATCAATAGCTCGAATGAAAGAGTTCATCTCATCAACATCACTTTCCAAAAGGGCTAAATCATCAGCATAATCTAAATCAGAAATTTTCGTATCTCCAGTCCATGTCAGCCCCAAAAATCTTTCCCTTGCAGTGATTTTTGCATAACATAATTAATAACCTAACTAGAGAAGAAAGGAGACAAAATGCATCCTTGTCGAACATCAAAACCAACGATAAACCAATCGATTACCAACTCTCACACACGACTCAGTGTTATGATAGACAATTTTCATTATGTTAACTAACCGTCAGGTATGCCATACGATCTCACAATCAACCACAAATTATGACGATCAACAGAGTCGGAAGCCTTTTTGAAATCTGCAAAGCTAGTAATCACAGGTTTCAGAAATTTTAAACATTTCTCAAGAGTCTGCTTAAATGAAAAAATCTGATCACCATATCCCCTGGCATTTATGAATCCACACTGTGCATCACGCAATTGTCTGTCAACCAGATTCTTAATTCTATTAAGCATAATCATAGAAAGAACTTTACCTGGAACAGAGAGTAGGCTGATATCACCCTGCTGTTAAGCTGTCTAGCTGCTTCCTCAGCTTTGTCAGCCAAGCCATTTAGTCAAAGATTCTTATCAGCTGTTAACTGATCCTTTACATGTTTATTAAGCTTTCTGTAATGCGTTCTATTAGGACTAGTAGTGTATTGATTAAGGACATTCCTGATTTTGAAATTGATTTGATTTGACTAATATCCAGATCACAAGAAGGTTGCCAGATCACTAATTTCCTGATTCACGATTTTCACCCAAAAGCATAGAGAGGAGGCCCATACACATTAAGGTTGCTTTGGGTTCCCCAAATACCGATGAATACGGAAATACAGTTTTATCCGGAACTAAAAATGAGACCTTTGTTAAAAGCGCAATACGTAAAAAAGTATCTCAGCCAAAATAATCGCCCAAACAAAATAGGCAATGGCGTTCCAACTTAATCCACATAGTTTAAGACAGGCGTGTCCAACCCGCGGCCCGCGGGTGGCATGCGGCCCTGTACAGCTAGTAAGTGGCCCACAAAATCGTAAATTTTGCGTGTTTACGACATAAGTTTTCAACATGATTATGTGATTTTCAGCGAGTTTTGTTTATCCCACTAGCTTCATGTTGCCCTTTTTTAAATTTTATAATAAAAACATAAGAAAATAAATGAAGTTTTATTATTCATATACATTAACTATATTATATATTTTATGTGCGGCCCAAAACAATTCATCTTCACTCAATGTGGCCCAGGGAAGTCAAAAGGTTGGACACGCCTGGTTTAAGACATGAGCGACACACAGTAGCTGCTTGCTACAGAAGTGTCACAGGAGCCTGTCAGTTTATAGAAGGCTGGTACACAGTGAAGATTCCTCAGATTTATTCTTCATATTTTAGTTGCAGATTTGTTCTTAAATTAACTACTCAGCGAGTGTTTGGTCTATGATGACGCTCATTCTCATATTACAACAGGACCTACTATTTTATCGTACCACAGCGCATGCGTAATCAAACCGCATCCCTCAACCCCATATTGTTTGCCTTGAGAACTAGAACAAATAACACTAGAGGCAAATGGGTAGACTGTGAGACTGCGCAGTTGACGCTTCAACGGTTCTTACCAGTTGACTGGCAGATGATGATTAATAGGTCATTGATTTATGAGAACTGCCGAAGCATCGACTGCGCAGTTTCATAGTTCCCCATTTGCTACTCAAAATTTGCCTCTGACAAACAGGGAATTCGCCGATAAATCAATTGTAGAGTACTTTGAATTGTTTCATTTTTTCACTCATTTACTTAAAACAACCCAATAGAATTTCGAGTTTTAAAAGAATGCATTTAAATCACTCTGTAGAGTTTCCATTCCCATGTGAAAGCCCGGATCTAGATAAAAAACGAGGGTGGGGGACAAGAAACACAGTTGAGACAGAAAAATATAAAGAAAGCGGGGGAGGGAGGCAAGGGACTGGATTTCCAATGCAGTATAACATTTTACCCTCCGTTTTACAATTCTTTAAAACATTTCTTGAAAAATGCGTTAAATTAAAATCAATTTCATAATTTTTTGGCCCTTTTACCCTTAATAGCATTCTGAAAAGGGGGCCATGGCCTCCTTGGCCCTCCCTCACTCGATCCGGCCCTGCCTTTTTGTAATTATCATAATGATTGGTTAGCGCGTTTGGCACTGGTTCAAGGGGCCTGGGTTTGACTCCCGATTAAGGCATCGTTGTTTGTGTTGTCTTTCTGTTGAGAAGGCGCTATCCTCATAGACTTTCTACTACTGCATATAAACTGACAGGCTCCGGTCACCCCTCTGTGGCAAGCAGCTGCTTGAGAGGAGATTTATTATTATTTATTATATAAACAAGTAAGGTCAATCAGCTGTACCACATATGCGATGCTCGTTTCAAAGTTGTGCTTTTTCTTTGAGGGGAAAAAAGGGAGAGAATGTACTCCCCTACATAAAAAGACAGAGATACTTAGAAACTTTATCCTGGTCTCTCTACAACAAGGGTTCTCAACGTGGGATACGCAGTAAAATTTTTTGTGGTACGCCGTGAGATTTTTTGTGGTACGCAGTGAGAGCTCAAAAGTCTCTAGATCTAGTAACAAAGTAAAAATAACCATTGTCATACTATAATTATAGTTTTATCTACCTATACAAAGGGTACACCAGTTACATACACTTTTCAAGGGGGTTCGTGAAGCATCAGAGGTTGAAAACCACTGCTCTACAACATACAAACACTTACAGAACGACATGTCCTCTTGTCTTAGTACTCAGGTACGTTAACCACTAGATCAGATAGGGAGAAGGTTTTGGCATCTCAGAAACACAAACCATCTTGCATCTCGTAATAAGCAAATAAAGCCAAATTTCTCTTTCTGAATAAAAATTTTTTTTTTCTGAAATTCTGAATTTTTCACTCTTGAACCTAAAACCTCAACTTGTTGTTTCGAAAGTCCTATGTCTCGAACAAGATCATTTAGTTCACTTTGCTGAATCAAATGAGGTCGTCTAACTTTTTAGGGGTGTATGTAGGATCAGGATCTGTATGTGCGTCAAAGTCTTCCTCTGATGAATGTGAATCCATCTCCTCCCAGTTGGTTGGAGATGTTGGTATAGGAAGATCTTCTCCATGAGGAACTGGCCTTATGGCTGAAGGGACATATGGATATTGTATTTTGCTTTTGTTCTTTTTTCAAAAGCCCGACACTTTAGTTAAACAAAAATAGCAATCATGTAAGTGACTAGTTGGCTCACGACAAACCGTTGGAACTGCAAAAAGCATGGATTTTATCTTACCTTTCAACCATTCATTCAGGCCAACAAAGCAAGAAATGCAACACACATGTCGAGCCCGTGTTTTGTCCTGATCTCTCCATCATAACATCCAAAATTCAAGTTATAGGCTTTCTTCGCAATCTTTGTCAAAAAATGACCATGGGATTTTAAAATATAATTTCTACATACATAACAAAACTTATCTGGCACATTAATACATCCGTGACGCTGCCTTTGTGCCATTTAAACGCCGAAATTCACTCATCAATATACAGCACGTGTTCCTGCTACAGTGAAAACAACAAGAATGGCGGTTTGAGGTTAGGTTACTAGCATGTTTTCTTTCACACGGCAATCAATGTTGCCAGCCACAAAAACTACAATATCTAATATCCTCCCAGTTGCCTGGGGGTGTTGGTATAGGAAGATCTTAATAGGAGACAAAATGACCAATAACATAAAAACGTGACGTGCTAGCCATATTTTAAGGTCAGATCTGAAATCAGCACCTGAAAAATAGTTAAAGGCAGCTACAATTGTTCATGTTATAAAAACCTTGTAAACCAGTGTAATTAAGTAACAAAACTAATTGTGCATGCAAAAATGTCAAGACACTCTTAAAGTTTCGTTTCGTGTTCAACAATCTATAATGTAGTAGCCATTGGTGCCGTGATATTCAACTTTCCCCCAGTTCCAGTGATTCATTCTTTTAAATCCTATAAATTACGATTTTTTTTTCGAAATAAACGATGATTTTTAATGCATCCCATCCTCAGAAACAGTAGTCCAGTGGTGTTAAATCAGGACTTCTCGGGCGCCACAAAATTAGTCGACTGCTACCAATCTTCAATGAAGCAAGTTGCGATGTTTGAAAATGTCTCAATCCTGAACTGTCTCTGTGTGGTCGTCATAACTATTCACGTAAAGGGACACGGAAAGGGGCTGGAAATTTGAAAGATTAATCCATGAGATTGCGCAGTTAAAATATTAACTCGATTTATTTTAACTGAAAACCTGATCTCTCCATCTGATCAGGATCTGATCCATCTCATGATCTCCATCTGATCAGGATTTTAATAATTGAGTTAAATATTAACTCAATTATTAAAAATAAATCTGTATTTGAATAAAACGTATTTCTCCTTCGTTTTACATTCGTAGTTCCTTCATTCGCGAAAGTCATCAATCGTTGCCAGATCCCTCACATTGCCAAATATATTATTATTACGTTAAGACGTCCCATTACAAGTAGGGACCAGTTTTTTTAATCCACTATGGGATCACAAGGGAGAAACCATCGAAATTTAACGACGGTACCAAATTTATAACCATTTGGCCAAATATCTCGGGAACTGCAGGGGACCAAAATCTGTCAAAATGATAATAAAATTTACGATAACTTGCATAGAAACGAAACAACGGGCAATGAGGGCGTGCGCTGACGTCTACAATGACCTGCGCAATGCCGTTGAGTTCTTTCAGTCACTAATATCCCAACGAAAAAGAAATTATACTTTTGTGCATTTTACAATATTCCGGAATAAAAAACAGCATTAGTTTAATTGTTCACCTCCATAAATCGCGAACACCGATGGGTTTGGAAAGACCGCCGTCCGTCGGATGGGACGTTAAGCCGTGCCCCGTGTGCGGGAGAGCCATACCCTGTGCACGTTAAACAACACGCTGGATGGCCTTGACGGGAGGCTACCATCTGTCTCCAAACAGCTGTTCCAGTGGGTCCCCTTCCCCAACCTTCTCTGAGCCTTCAGGGTCCATGTGACCTGGCCATTTAGCCCATGGTGTACAAAAAAAGTGCCGCTCAGAGGTAAAACAACAACAACAACAAAAAAAAAATTCACCGTTATTCGCACCATTACCCCCGATGGAGTCCAGGATATCGTTCAAAATGCCGCGAGTGCTAGATCGCTTTGGGGAAGGACAGCTCTCCCGATGATCGGAGGCTTTCTGAAGATCCATCGTTACTTTAGAAAGCAATTACCAATCAAATATGCATTTTAAGTGATCTAAAACTCTTGGATAGAATAAATGAGATGGAAATGACGATTGGCAAACAGAGTTTTCATAATACCGCATAATTGTTATAAGCCGTCTGCTTGGATTGTGACAGTAGTGTTCACTAAGTCAAGGAAAAAACAGAACTCTGTTGACTTCAAATTATTAATTGTTGGTAATTATCAACCTTTTTTGGAATGTTTACTAACTGAATTCCAGGATTTAATGAGGCAGGGGTTAGCTCAGTCTGTAATCGCGCGTAACCTGCAGTTACCAGGTTCGAGTCCCACCCGAGTCAGCATTGAATTTATCTCCGCTGTCAACTTATGTCTATTCTCTTTAATCCGACATTGAATACAGTGAATTTTTTTTAACAAATCTATTACTTCTGAAAGGAAATAATTCTAAAAAAACGAACGCACTGCAATATTTGGATGTATACTCTTTAATCCGTTTTTCAGTAAAGGGTTTGCATCTACCCTTTTTAATCCGATATTACATACGGAGGATTTTCTACTAAGTCTATTCCTTCTAAATATTTAATATATTTTAAATACCCCCTCAAGCAGCTGCTTGCCACAGAGGTCTGACAGGAGCCTGTCAGTTTATATGCCACAGTAGGAGATCTGAGAGGATGGCAGGACCTCAGCAGAAAAACGACACACACATCCATGCCTAATCTGGGGTTCGAACCCAGGTCCCTTAGATCAGTAGCCAAGCGTGCTAACCACTCGGCCACATAGCAAAAGGAAAATGAAAGAAACGCACTACTGGAAACGAAGCTGCATAAGATTATCTGCTTTTTCAGTAATACGACCAAGGGCGTAGCGAAGGGACTATGGTGTGGGGGGAGGGGGGAGAACGAAAATTTTCCAACTAGGAAATGAAATTTTGCTAACTGAAAAAATAAAAAATAAATACTTTACATAAATTTAATCATGTCTCTATCAGGGATGTAGGCAAGAATTAGTTCCAGCACGCGCGCGTGTGTAGGGAATTGTCTCAATTTTTACAACTCATCCGGATTTTATCAAGTCACTTCGAATTTTGGCCAGCTCCCTAGATTTTACCAACTCCGATTTTCTTTTGGGAAAGACTCCCCCTCCCCTCCAACACACACACACGCGCTCCCATAATAGCTACGCCCCTGAATACGACTTTCAATAAAACGAAATTTTCAAAAATCATTTTCTTCTAAAAGAAAAGTCGGAAATCAATCGAATCTATTACAGGAAATCAAAACACCCGATGCTGACAATTATTCTCGCTAATTCGATTTTCGTTTAAACGGATTTCTTATATTTCTATTCCATTCTCTTCATTCCAAGTGAAACAATCTCAAATAAAAGGAACTAAAGGAAATGGAAATGTATGACTATCAGTATAATCCGACGTTCCATAAAATAAATATTAAAAATATCATTTTTTTTAAATTAAAAAACGGAAATAAATCGAATGTATTACAGGAAATCAAATCAGACGATATTGATAATTATTCTCGCTAATCCGACTTTTGTTAAAAAGGATTTTTAAATTTCTGTTTCATTCTGTTCGTTCTAAGGGAAATGATCTGCAATAAAAATAATGGACTACAGAAAACCAAACTATATAATATTATCGTATTCTCATTAAGCCAACATTAAATAAAAGTAATTTTAAAGCTTCTTTTTCTTCTGAAAAATATTTTTTTCATCCAGAAGAAATAGACTTATGAATATACAGGGTGATTCAAAAAGATGGACACAATTACAATTAGCTATATATCCTGAACAATATGTTGTATTTGAATTCTGTAAATTACATTTGATTATACACACATTAAAGTTTATAGATGTACACAATTAAAATTGGCTATATTTCCTGAACAATATATTATATTTAAATTCTGTAAATTACATTTGATTATAAACACATTAAAGCATATAGATGTTCAATGTGCCCCCCTTCGGCTGCATGGTTTTACCCTTACACAGAGAGCCAGTTTCATCAAATTGTTTATTCCAACGACAAATGCTCTTCCTCGTTGGAGGTTCAATGTTAAACTTACGACGAAATGCACGCTGCACCGCAGTCGCAGACTCATTTTTACTGAACTCACGAATGCAAAAAATCTGGTGTTGCATAGTAGCCATCTTGCTTACAACTGATCCTGCTGTGCGGCACTATTCGAAACTTTACAACATCCTCTTTCAAATGTAATTTACATAATTCAAGTAGAACGTATAGTTCAGGAAATATAACCAATTGAAATTGTGTCCATCTTTTTGAATCACCCTGTATAATCAATTTTCATCAATGACGTATTAGAGAGAATGGGAGCCAATTTTTCTGATCGTTCCTTCCTTTAGTTTCCATTTGCTTAGCTTAGAAAGAAGAGATTTAAAGGGAAAATAATCCGTTGTAATGAAATGTCAAAATAGAGAGATGGCATTTAAATGCTTTATTCATAATAGACGTAGAGAAAAGAGCCATAATGTAGGCTCTATAGGTTTTGTTGAAATGCATTCCTTTGATTTCCGACTGTTTCATTCGGAACTCGTAAAAAATTGGTTTAATTGAAAATCGGATTAGAAAGATTACGGATAGTCTTATGAAATTTGATATTCCGTACTCCTCTTTTTTTACGAAGAGTCTTTTGGAATTTATTTTCGGAAGATTTTCTTTTTCCATTTGTTTCATTTGAAAGGAGAAAGAACAGAAATATAAAAATTCGTTCTAAATAAATGCGGATATCAAGAATAGATGTGTTACCGCTAAAGCTCGAAAGCCGTTAATGTGCACATTACCTAGCTAATCTGCAGATTAACTAATTTGCTCCGTTAACGTGCGGAATCAAGAGTTTTCCGCATTTTACCTAGGTAATGTGCACATTAACGGCTTCCGTATCGTTAAAGTTCAAAAGTTTGTTTCTCTCATTTCCTTTCCCTACTCCTTCCCCCCTCTCCCTCCACTTTTAGTTTCGTTTCGCCAGTGTCTTGTCGTCGCCGGCCATCACAGTTTCGTACAGAGTCTGTAACGAGGACTATACAAGAAATGGTCTGTATTGTTTGCTCAAAAGCAGCATCAGGTGCTCACAAGTGTAAATCGTGTGACATGTTTGTTCACGTAATTTGTGGTGAAATAGATCCTAAAGAGGAAGGATATGGTAAGAACATCTGTAAAAAGAATAGGGATCAGAAAATACAGTGTCATGAAGCCAAGAAAGGTTTAGAAAAGCAAGCAAAGAAAATGTTAGCAATTTCTAATGCAAAGCACCTAAATGTTGATGAAGGTGTCACTGTGAGAATTAAAGTACCGGAAGTAGACAGAGCAAAAACTGATGCCCGCTCGATTTTAGCTGTGGTTCTTAGTAAAACAGAGGATGGCTTTTATAAACTTGGTACTAAAACGGGTATTTTAAAACAATTGTATGCAAAATCTGAATTCAGTGTGTACAAAGAGAGATTTTTAACGAAAGAAGATGTCCCTGCTGTAGAAATATCTTTACGTCAAACAGCAATAAAACAATCCCTTGGTACTGGGCAGGGTTTCAGAAAATGTGACTGTAAATCTAAATGTACCACAAATAGGTGTGATTGTCACAAAAACCAATTGCTATGTAATTCAAAGTGTCACCAATCTTTACATTGCACTAATAAGTAAACATAATTTTATCATATGTTTTGCAAATTCATTTCCTTAATTGTAATAATATTTTAAACCGTTTGATTCTTTGTATTATAGTTTTTTAATTGATTGATGATTGATTCTGTCAACTAATTTGTTGATTGTTTGATTGTATAAACTTGATTCTTTAGATATCGAAAAATAAATAAATAACATTATGTTAATTTAAGCGTACAGAAACGTTGCTGTTGTTCCAGCAAAGATCTTATTTTCACTTTAACGAGTGCCTAGTAGGTAATGTGCAGATTATCCAGGTAATTTGCAGATTACCTAGGTAATTTGCAGATTACCTAGGTAATTTGAGAAATGAAACAATTTTCGGCACGTTAACGGATCACCCTAGTTAATCTGCACAATACCTAGATAATCTGTACAATAACTGATTTCTGCACTTTAGCGGTAACAGATGTATATATCTGCTGTTTCAATTTCCTGTGTGAGTTCGTTTGATTTCCGATTGTTTCGTTTAAAAGAAAATGATGTTTGGAAAGGATTTGATGAATTCAATGGAAAGAAGAAAAAAATTCCATTCAATATCGGTTTAGTGAACAAACTAATAGTTTTATGCAGTTTGGATTTTTGTATTGCATTGTTCGATTTCCGTTTGCTTTATTTAGAAAAAGCAGAAACACAGAAATATAAAAACCCGTTTTAACCCAAGCTGGGTTAGCTAGAATCTAATAAGCTCATCGGACAAAAAATTAGTCATCTCCCGCTGTAAGAAGTTACGTCCGTTCGACAGCAACAGAGGCAAAAAGGTGTTATTGCGTTTGGTCGAGCCAAAAGGCATAGTATACAAGAAGTTGCTGCCTTTGCAGGTGTATCAAAACGTACTGTCCATAGGGTCTTCCAGCAGCGGCGTACATCGCAGTCCACACTAATCATCGCCAGAACTGCGGCAGAAAGACTGTGCTCACCAATAGAGACCGCTGCAGTGTGTCACACACTGTTAGGGTAAACCGCTTTGCAACGAGGCAGGAATTGCTCCAGTCAGTCAGTGCAGTCTACAACAAGCTATTTCCGAACAAACACTCTGAAGGGAAGGTTTTTGCATGCCACGGATATCTGGAGCAGAATACCACGGAAGAGACCCATGTTAATAGTTCTGCACAGCTACAGTGGGCACGGCGCCACAAAGACTAGACTGTTGACTCTTGGAAGTGTCTGATCTGGTCGGATGAGTCACGTTTTTGCTTGTGCTCGAATGATGCGAGGCGACGGGTACATCGTAAGCCACATGAAGCCTTCCATGCGGCCTGTGTGTAACATTTTCTTCAAGCTGGAGGAGGCTTTGTGATGTTCTGGGGATGTTTCACGTACGAAGAAATGGGTCCTTTGGTTGCGGTGACGTCACACTTGAACCAGAAGAGCTGTATGGAGTTACTGGACGATCACATGTTTTTGTGCAGCATCTCCACAGTGAACACCAGAAGGATACCCCAGTCTTCCAAGACAACAACTGTCGTGTGCACAGGGTTCGAAGTGTGTCAGATTGGCACGACGAGCATTCTGAAGCCTTCGAACATCTCTACCGGCCCCCCAAATTCCCAGATTTGAATCCCATATAAAACTTGTGAGACTATTTGGGGCAACGAGTGAAGTGCCGTCCCAGCCATCTGGCCAAACTGCGGCATTTGCTGCTGGAAGAGTGGATGAATATTGGTATTTCACTACATCCACACACTTGGTGGCATCGCTACCAGACAGGATTTCGGCTGTTCTTCGGTCGCACGGCGGTGTTACACGTTCTTAGGTGACATTCAGCCAGGGGTGACTAATTTTTTGTCCGGTGAGATTATATACAGAAAGTTTGTGTGTCTGTCCGCTTAAGCACTCAGCCCCCAGAAGAGCCAGAGACACCAAACTTGCATGAACGTTCCCTTCACCCGACAGAAGAATATATGCTGTGTGCGAACTCGCTGGGATCAACCAAAATTGGGGTGGGTGGGTTTGAATTTCTCAACATCCCCATAGACTTAACATTAATAGCTTGAAGCTTTCAAAATAACTGTTGCCACTAATAAATTTGAAAAAAGGAATACATCAAACTAATTTCTGAGTTGGGTTGTTTTACCTCTGAGCGGCACTTTTTTGCACACAATGGGCTAAATGGCCAGGTCACATGGACCTCGAAGGCTCAGAGAAGTTTGGGGGAGGGGACCACATTGGAACAGCTGTTGGGATACAGATGGTAGCCTCCCGTCAAGGCCATCCAGTATGTTCTTTAACGTGCACAGGGTATGATTCTCCCGCACACGGAGCCACGGCTTAACGTCCCACCAGATGGACAGCGGCCTATCCAAGCCCATCGGTGTCCCCTAGTGACCGTGGGCAGGGCGGAGAGTTTTGGAGAGATAAATCTCAAAGTTACCCAGCTGAGACTCAAACCTGGGAACTACAGATTATGTGTCCGGCGCGCTACGACTGAGCACCTCCCCCACGTCCCTCGGACAGGGAGGATATCGAGTATAATATTTCTGCCAAATGGAAACTTGCGACGTGGGGAGTGCCATCTACTGAACATTTTAGAAAGTTTCAGACCCGAACAACGCCGGGTAAATCTGCTAGTAATTTAAAAATGTCGGCTGTTTCGGCAAACTGTTATTCATTACTTTGATTCTTTCGTTTCGAAGGACATAAAAAAAACTATTTTTTCTGAATGTAGTTTCAATGGGCTTACTAATAGTCTTAGGCATTTTGTTTTAGTATATTGCGTTCTTTGGTTTCCATTTGCTTCAATTAGCAGATGCAGAAAATGAATATAAAAGTACGTTGTAACCGATGTAAAAAATGTGTTTCGAGAACTGCAACTCATTACAGTGATTTCCCTTTGCTTCGTTTGGAAGAATAGAATGTTTAAAGAATTCGCTTTATTGAATGTCGGATTAGTAAGTATACTGATAGTCTTATGCGATTTGATTTTCTGTACTGCGCTCTTTCGTTTGCTTCATTCAGAAGATGCAGTAAATAAATATAAAAATCCGTTGTAACCGAAGTCGGATTAGCGAGAATCGATAAAAAAAGGTACGTTTCTGGAACTGCAATTCGTTACATTGATTTCCGATTATTTCATTTGGAAGAACAGAATATTAACAAAAATTTGCTGTGTTCAATGTCGGATTAATGAGTATACTGATTGTGTTTTGCGGTTTGTACTCCTTGTACTGCGTTCTTTGGTTTCCGTTTGCTTCATAAAGAGCATGCAGAAAATAAAATCAAAATCTGTTGTAACGAAGTCGGATTAGCGTCAATAGATGAAAAAAATTCTGCAGTTTCTATTTCAAGAGTGATGGGTTCTGCATTTCGTTACTTTGATTTCCGATCGTTTCGTTTAAACGAAAAGGACCATTACAAAATCTATTTTATCGAAAGTCGAACTAATGAAATTACAGAGGTCTTTTCTGCCGAGGTCCTGCCATCCTCTCAGATCTTCTACTGTGGCATATAAACTGACCAGAGTGGTAGAACTGACCAGGTGAGTAGAACTGACCTACTGTGGCATATAAACTGCCACAGAGGTCTGACAGGCTCCTGTCAGACCTCTGTGGCAAGCAGCTGCTTGAGGGGGTATTTATTATGTTTTATTTTATTTTTACACTGTTTGGTTTGGGGCGGGGGTGGCTCAGTCGGTAGCGCGCCAGGCTCGTAATCTGTAGTTCCTAGGTTCGAGTCCCAGCTTGGTCAGCGTTGAGATTTATCTCCGGAAAATTCTCCGCCCTGCCCACACTACTGGTCAGTAGGGGACACCGATGGGCTTGGAAAGGCCGCCGTCCGTCGGATGGGACGTTAAGCCGTGGCCCCGTGTGCGGGAAGCCTACCCTGTGCACTTTAAAGAACACGCTGGATGGCCTTGACGGGAGGCTACCATCTGTCTCACAACAGCTGTTCCAGTGGGTCCCCTCCCCCTTCTCTGAGTCTTCGGGGTCCATGTGACTTGGCCATTTAGCCCATGGTGTGCAAAAAAGTGCCGCTCAGAGGTAAAACAACCCAACTGTTTGGTTTCGTGTTGTGGGTTCCTATCTTTCCGCCTGCTTTGTTAGTAAACATAGGCCTCGAAAAAATCCGTTGTAATGAAATGTCGGATTAGAGACGGGAAACATGAACCCTTTATTGAATTGGGATTTAGCAAGGAAATATGCAAATACTAAATCTGTTGGTTTCCTATAATACGTTCGCTTGATTTAGAATTGTTTTTGTTAGGATTGTTTAATAATTTGTTTTTTTACCGTCGATTTAAAGAGAATAAATTAAATATTCGACTAAGGTGATATCTAAACAAATTCGTCTTATAGAGTTCCTGATTCAAGGGACTTCCGAGAAGTATTGAATTTGTTTGCTCTATAGCAAATATTTTAGAATTGTGTCGTACTCACAGATTACATTACGAGTCCACATGTAACTACAGCTCCTTTTGTAAGGCGCCATTCATGAGATGATCTGCTGAACGCCCCCCCCCCCCCAATCTGCCTTTGGGCAGAAGAAGCCTCGAGAATGTTCCACATTTATCTAGAACCACGCTTGGCGAAGAGAACGCTGGCCAATGAGAGGTCACACGGAACACGCGCTTTGCCTGCGCGATGCAAGCCACCAATGGGAGAGCTTCGCGTCGCGGGAGTTAACAAGGACACCACTATACACCACAACACATACTACATTCACCACAATACTGCCAAACATAATAAAATTCCACACCCATTTGGCACAAATACCATGTTACCACAGCCATTTCCAAAAGCTGGCTACTGCAAAACATCCCAATATTACTCCTTAACCTTGGAGACACCCCCTATTCCCCAACCTCGCACTCCCCCACCAATAACCTCTTTTTTCAACAAAACAATCTCCTATATAGGCTATTCTACCCAAATAACTTATTTTGGAATTTTTTTCTAAATCATCACACTCCATCCTAGCTAAGCCTTTTTGAGCTTAGATCCCCTATCCAATGTTTCACGGCAAAACACTGCGACACTTGTTATTCTACCTATACTTTCCCCTCCCAATTAAACAATTCTTAATAAATCCTCCCAATTTTTTCTACGTACATGCCCCATTCCAATATCTTCCTCCCCACCAACTTTCATCCCCCTCAGGAGGAGGTGGTTTTGAGAAGAAAATTAATTTCATCCCCCCCCCCCCAGCGGAAATTACCTTAGACTTTTAATTTCTCGCCTGTTCCACGCCCCCACCCCGCAATCTATCATCCTAACCCCCTCCGTCAAACGATGGGGCCATTCGTTTTCAGAGCCTGAACTTCAGCTCTGTTTTGCATTTTGCCACCATCCTGCCTACAATTACTACACAATTACACAGTTACACAAAATTAGCCCCCCATTAGAACTTGAAAGTATCTCACCTCCCCCTTTTCCACCCCATATTACGACGAGGCACCACCATTTTAGCACTGAATCCCAACAAGCTTCATCATCTTTAGGCGGCCTGCGAGCCATTAGCCTAATCGCTAACATGTAGGATCGCTGGCACTTCACAGTGCTGGTTCTGAGCTCTGATAATTACAGTAACCAACACCAAATTTTACTCGTGGACCAGATGATAAAGAGCCAAGCCCCTCTTTTATAAAGTGGTCCAGTGAAGAAAGAAGTTAATGTTAGACGCGTACCATCCCAGCAACTAGATGGAGGAACTGGTCCAGCAGATGTTGGCTCAGTCGGTAGCGCACTAGGCTCTTAATCTGCAGTTTCCCAGTCCAGCCAGCATTAAGATTTAACTATTCTAAGCCCTCTGCCCTTGATAAAAAAGGGGACATAGATGGACTTGGAAAGAATATCACCCATTAGATTGCACGTTAAGCCATGGCCCGTGTGTGCACGAGAGCTAAACCGTGCACATAAAAACACACGGATAGCCTTGACGGGAGGCTACCATTTGTTCAGTGGATGTTCTGTTACCTGAGCCCTTGTTACCTGACCATTTGGTCAGGTAACAAGGGCTCAGGTAACAGAATACGTCTGCTACTCTGAGCCATTATATCGATGCCGTAGCAGCGGCGGGCATTTCTGCTATATAATTCTGTATATGAATTTGATCAGTATCTTAAAATTATTGTCACTCCACATGTATTTTTTCCAAATTTTAGCTTATCAAAAGTATATTTTTTACGTGAAATAATATTGCTTTTAAAGAAACATTAATAATTAATTTAATGCATAAATTCAATACAATATATATATACTGCTTCCTACATTTTACATATAAAAAAAAACATAAAAACAGAATCAGGAAAATGCATATTTGCATCATTTTTTCAATAAAAAGCTTTTCTCTTAAAAGTATAATTTTTTTGAAAAACAATACCCTTGGTAAAAAATTTGTAAGAAGTCTTTCCTGCTTCCAGTTCGTATATAATAACGAAACAAAAGAAAGCCAGATAAAAAAAAAACTATTTATCTCACTGAGTTCTTTGTTTCTTTTTTATGCTTTAGTGCTACTTTTGGGTTCTTTTACCTTTTCTTCCTCCCTGGGTGTTTCACTAAACCAAGAAGTCATCCTTCGCATGGCATGGAGTGGATAGGTGATAGGAAGCATCTTGGAGCACGCCTTAGTTGTCTCTTCATCAACTGTTGTAGGAGTGCAAGCAACATTGTCAACTTCTGTCTGCATGCGTGGAACGAAAAGATCTGAGGTATACACTGGAGAATGGATCTGATTTTGACGCCTCGTTTCTTTACTTGGAGAAACACATGACTTTTTAGAAGTATCATTCTGCCGAATCTTTTCTTCATGAAGCAGGAATGTATCGTTTAATTTTTCTGGAATGAGACTATCTGATATTGTGACTGATGCAAGAACTGAACTTGATACATTAGATTGAGGCACAATTGACGATTTTGTATTGGTATTGTCCGCTTTGAATAGACTTCTAGATGATATCAGCTTCCCACATTTTAATTTGCGCAATATTTCACCTAAAGTTGTAGAAAAATTAGATTCCAGGTCACCTTGTATTAATTTTAGCCGGCTCTTCTCAGAAGCAGAAGCAGGCAGCAAATTCAAGAATAAAAGTAATGATACAAGATCTTTATTTACTTTAGAAGTTAACGCTGAAGCATCAGCATTTTTCAAATGCGTAGGAGTGCTTGGTCTTGGCGGAGTATATTCTGCTGGAGGAGATGAAGGAGTATCCGGTATAGGATAGTTATGGTTGCGATGACGGCGGGACTTTTTACGTTTTCCGTGTTTGCACTTGTGGGAACATTTTTGATTTAATGTTGGTTTGATGAATACTGGTTGCTTTTTACTCTTCTCGATCGTGGGTTCCATCGCTGGTCCCGATATCGAATCAGTTTCAGTTGATGGAATGGAAGTCATGGTAGCTGGAAGAGATATAACATCCAATGGTGGAGTTCCTGGTGGAAGTGGAGGCGGAGGTGGTAAAGGATATTCAAGTGGAAGTGGTGGCTGCGGAAGATTTTCAGTTGGAGGTTCTAGAACATGATCAGTTGCAGATGGCAGAATATGATCAGTTGGTGATGGAAGAGACTTATTTGAAGGATATTCATCTGGAAGTGGAGGCGGTGAAGGATATTTCTCCAATGGCAGTGGTGGATCTGGTGGAGGCAATTTCATTACAGGAAATAGTGGGTTTGTTGAAGACATTTCTGGAGGTAGCTGCGTTTTTTGTGTAGCATAGTTTTCAGGAAGTGGAGGCAAGTGCAGAGGTGGTGGTGGTACGGAAAAGTCTATGTTAGCCAGAAATGGTATGCTTTCTAAAGTTGGAAGAGGATTATTGATCGGTCCTAATTGAGATTGATGACATGTACTCTGATTAGGTGGAAAATAAGAATAACCAGGAAATTGTGGATATACGACGCTTTGAATTTGATAATGAGACACTGAATTGTTGTAAACGGCAGGAGCAGTTGCATTTATCAGCGAGTTGCATAACGGAAGTTGATTGTTGTTCTCATTAGATATCGCTGTTTGAAGATTATTCTCACTTGATCCATCGTTTATACTAACGTTCATTAAGGAAAATTGATCACAATTTTCCGTACTTTTAATTGAAACATTTACGAGCTCATCATTATCGCTTTCCTTTTCTTTTGAAGCATTTACTGATATTGTCCAATTTTTTGCTAAAGGTTTTTCCATTACAGTCGACTCAAAGGCGTGCACTAATTGCAAAGATTCATTTCTTTTATTATTCGGTTTTACCACAACTGCCCTGGAGCTTGTGAGCAAATTATTCCCTTTTTTATCAGCGCATTTTATTGGGGACGACCACTTCCTCCTAGCTTTTTTAGCTGAATTATCATGTCGCAACCGCGACCTTTTGCTTTCTCGATACCGTGTATCGACTATGACTTTGCCTCTTGATGTAACTACAGTTTCTTGATTTCCAGTCGCAGGAACTTCTTTTGGCTTGACAGTAACCGAACTATCATTAGAGTTTTCCTTTGGAGAGACATCCGGAGCGCTTAAATTCAACAGTTTTAACATATCTGGAATTTTGTGAATAACCTGTTTCAAAATTTCGATGTCAGCAATCTTAGCATCAGGTCTCTGTTGCTTTTCCAAAACCGACTCTTGATTCATAGTCGAGTTCTGTGAAGTGACATCTTGGAGCTCACCAACTATTTCTGAATTATTCGCTGCTACATTGTGAGGATTCGTTGCTTTAACAATAGCAGACACATTGTCCCCATTTGGGGAACTATTTTGTTCCACGCATTTATGAATATCGTTCGATTTTTCTTTGGATTCAAAGACAGACTCTGTATCAGCTTTCTCATGATGGTCTATTTCAACATCACTTTTCCGAGAATCAGATGTTAATCGTTTTGCTGCGCACTCCTCCACTACGCCTTTGGATGCAGATAACGGCAGTTCTGAAGGTAAATATTCTTTGTTAGTCCGAATTTTCTCTGGACCTCCTGAAATATTTTTCTCGGTAGAATCCAACTCTTCTTGCTTGGTCATATAGTTTCTCAAAGCAGTCAAAAGCTCTGCCTGATTTGAAGAGTACATTAAAAACAAGTCACTATTATTCATATTTATAAAGTCCACCAATTTATCCGAAGATAAGTTAGGTAACAACTCCTCGAGTTTTTGTAAATGTGAAGCAATATTTTCTGCTGTTTCTTTTCCATCGATGCAAGCTGTCAGAATATCTAGAAGCACAGTATTAATTGAAGTTTCTTCGCTATTCAAACGTGGGTCTGAAAAAAACTTTGCATCTTTTTTTGGTGAAAGAGGGATTACACATGGAAATGAAAACCTACCTCGTACAAGTTTACGACCGTGAAATCCAAATAATCCTAACTGTTTTGAGAAAGATATCTTTCCACAAGGTTTTTTATCATTCATTAATATTTTTATCATTTTCCATTTCCTTTCAACGACTCGAATCTTAGTACGTTTTTTTGTCTTCTTCAATTTATGTCGACTGATATGTGAACTTGTATACGGAGATAAATTATATCGTTTTCTATCAACACTTCTACGGTGAGGTTTATTTCGTCTCTCACCACACATATCGTTTTTGATTTGCAAGTTCTCACTCTGCCTAAGATTTTCCTTGTTTGTGTCTACTTCAGGAAGACTTTCAATATCAGCATCACTTGCTACTATATTATGTGGCTGTAGTTTCATTGGGTCAGTAACTAATTCAAAAGGCGTGCTTTGCTCACTTGCAATGAAGTCATTCGGATTTGACATAGATTGTCCTGAGTGCTGACTATAAGGAAGATATTTCCTAAGTCTTGGATCTCTGAAACATTCGGAAGGATTAACTAAAGAACTATTTCCTGGAAGCAACTGATTCTGTAGCATCAAATGATTTGCACTCTCAGCATAAGGAAATGCATTATAATTAAGATACTGAGACATGTAGTGCCAACCTGGAGGCACGAAGGATGGTTGTATAGATTGAAATCCTGTTCCAACATATGCATTCGCATTTGGGATGGTAACGGCAGGTTGCCACTGGTTATACTGTGCATAAAAAGTTGGCTCTCCGATTTGCTGCTGAGGTGAAAAGAAACTAGTATTAATTTGCTTCTGGTTTTCAGTTATGTTTGATTTCTGTATCTGGAGTACACTATCTCCTTTATTATTTTTCACTTCAACTTCATTTCCTTGGTCCTTTTTGTGAGTCAAGGTGAAAAGTGGACAAGAACTGCTATTACACTTGTCAATTAAAGTTAATCGTTCTCCTGCTTGCTGTTTCGACTTAGATAAGGCACCGGTTGCATATTGTTCTGTAATAATTTGTTTTTCTCGGCCATTTTTAGAAATCGAGACTCCAGCCGTCGAACGACAAGTGCTTGAAACATGATCAGAATCAGAGCGATCAGCATTCTGTTTCTCGTTCTGGGAAGCTACTTCCATTTGAACTTGAACTTCATGAGATTCTTTCTCTTCAGCTGTCACTGATGCACCAAGATTTTTTTCAGAATTCTGAGAACGAGTTACAGAAACACCAGTTTTCTCAGCGGCAGCAGAAATAACCTTTTTGTCCATAACCTTTGGCTTTACTGTAAGATTAGCTGCTTTGTCGCCAATCTGCGCTACGTCATTCTGTTTTTCCATTATTTTACTGGAAACATCTTCATCTGATGACAATGATAAATCTATGACTCCGCACGTAGTTGTTTCTTCTCTTACGCTTGCATTCTTCTGCTGGTGATCTCTGTTTTCTTTGCTCAGATCACAAATATTTTTTGCTTTATTTTCTATAACAGTCGTATTTTTAAGCGAAATAGCATTGGCATTATCATTTGCTTTCAATTCACAACTGTTAATTTCTCCACGTTTCTGCACTTCAGACAACTGATGAGAACAAGACAATTCAGTACTCTGTGTTTCATTTTCTCTAAGACTACTTTCTACGTCAGTCTCATTCGTTACCTTTGAAATAGATTTTACTTCTGTTTCAGCCTTTTGATTGCAACTAATATCAACAGAACCTTGTTCCTTGGTAGTAATCTGTTTGGCACTGTCAACTTTGGCATTTGCATCACTTCGTTTGAAAAGAGAAACGTTATCAATCACTATTTGTTTTCTGTTTCGATTGGGCACCTTTACCGTGCCACGTTGGCCTACAGAAAGTTCACGATTTAATGCTGGATGTGTTTGCACATTTACATCCTCTGCTATTTGTTCTCCCACGAAACTGATTTTGGATGGAACACTTCGATATTTTATCTCACCAGTATCATTGCCAAGATTTTTCAAGTTCTTTCTTGAAGCAAGCATCTTGTTGCACTTTCTAGCACTGGAAATGTCCACGTCTTTGCTTTGTGCATTCCCGTGCTTATTGTAACGATTTTCATTTTCATTGAATCTGGCTAAAAGTTGCTTTTTTCTTTCTTTCGCTCTTTCTTTCCGAAGCCTGACATAGAGAGGAGTTTCATTTATATTTGGTAAATCACTTTTAGATCTATTATCTACGTCTTGCGAGTTCTGATGCTTCGATTCTGGAAGAGATACGCTTATATTTTTGCTTTCATGTCCATCTCTACAAAACGTACAGGAAGATGGGTTATCTTCAGTGCTGCTGGTTCGAATAAAATTTTGCTCTTCATTAATCTCCTCTTGAATTTCAGTATCATTGACACCACTTAAATCAAAGGAACTTTTCCTGGGTCTACCTCTCTGACGTTTGGGACCATTTTCATGTTCATGCTTTCTTATATTTTCTGATGTTCCACATATGTTAATTGAGCTTAATTTTTGGACTGCGCACTTTTTGACTTTTTCATACGTATCTTCTGATTCTGGTGTCTCATTGTTGTCGTTTTCAGAGGAGAACTCTTGATTATAAACATGGGAATAGTGATACTGCTTTTTTATACTTTCAGGATCTTCCAACACAGAGTGTGCTCTTTTTTTTCTAGCTTTTGCAGTTGTCATGGAATTTATTTCTTTAGATTGTTCTGTTATGCTATTTGTATCCAGAGATGTTTCAGTTCGACGAAAACATGCTGCCAAAAAGGCTCTCTTTTCTTTACTATAGTTAGAAATTTCACACTGACAAGGAGAGTTACTTCTGCAATTGTGATTCTTTCTGGATTTGGAGAAATCTTCAATTTCAGTATCATTGACACCACTTAAATCAAAGGAACTTTTCCTGGGTCTACCTCTCTGACGTTTGGGACCATTTTCATGTTCATGCTTTCTTATATTTTCTGATGTTCCACATATGTTAATTGAGCTTAATTTTTGGACTGCGCACTTTTTGACTTTTTCATATGTATCTTCTGATTCTGGTGTCTCATTGTTGTCGTTTTCAGAAGAGAACTCTTGATTATAAACATGGGAATAGTGAGACTGCTTTTTTATACTTTCAGGATCTTCCAAAACAGAGTGTGCTCTTTTTTTTCTAGCTTTTGCAGTTGTCATGGAATTTATTTCTTTAGATCGTTCTGTTATGCTATTTGTATCCAGAGATGTTTCAGTTCGACGAAAACATGCTGACAAAAAGGCTCTCTTTTCTTTACTATAGTTAGAAATTTCACACTGACAAGGAGAGTTACTTCTGTAATTATGATTCTTTCTGGAATTGGAGAAATCTTCACCAGACTCGGGAATCATATCGTTACAGTTTTGAATTACTATAGAACACATTTTTTTACGTTCTCTAGGTCGCAACATATAACAATTCTTCTTTACAGGTCTTGTATTATTTTGAACATCCGAGTTCATGTTTCCTTGTTGCATTTCTATATTTTGTTCTTCCTTAAAATTTCCATATATTGGATTTATTTCCTCTATTGATTCAAGAGGTTTTATGAGTGTAGCTGTTTTATCGTCTCTCGCAAAGTTCCTTTCCTGGGTTTCAGCAGCAATAATCTCAGTGCCATTTTCAGTTAATCTAAGATTTTGTTTCATATCTTTATACTGATTCGGTTTAGGTAGCTTTTCTGACTGCTCCAACTCCTTCTTCGAGTCACCTTTTTTTAAAATAATTAATTCATTCACTGTTTTCTGTAAATTTAAATACAATCCAAGTGAATTTAATGGGCCAGTTTCTTCTTCACTTGAAGAATCATCTTTCCTTGTTTGCAGTGGAGAGGAATCTTCTATGGCTTTGGTTTCATCGCATTTTCCGTACTCAGACTCATTTTCTATCATCTGATTACCATCTAATCCATCATTTTGTGCTTCGTCAATTTTCTTAGTTAACTCAATATCATATTCATTGTGGCTGGATTCCTCAGGGAAATGCAACGATGAACATTCATGCGGTTTCCTTGAGAGTTTTTCTTGATTCACTTCTACATTAGGTTTCTGTTGGCTTATATGATCGGTACTTTCTAAAATCGGCTTATTATCAGTTTCGTCCCATTGCTTAAAATAAGGACAGGCCTCCGTCTGTACTTCTTTAGAGGAAACAGAATTAATTCCTATTTCGTTAGACTGAATGAGATAGGAAGAAGGGACAGGCTGCTTGGATTGAATATAATTCTGAATGTTGTCACAAATCGTATCTGAAGAAATGACCTTCTGATCTTCGGGTAAATCCGTTTCATATTTTATTTGATTTTTAATATCATTGGACAATTTCTTTGCACATTCTTTTAAACTCTTTCTTTGATCAGTGTAATAATATGTTCCGTATTTTCTGTAGTTCCGTCGTATTCGGTTCTGCCATGCAGTCCAACATCGTCTTTTATACGAAAGTCCACAACTAATGCATTTCCTGGTTTTCCTGTAAAACGAACCCTTTTTGTCAGCCTTAGTTTTATTCTTTTTGAGAATTTTGCCATTATACAAGATTTGTGATAATGATTTTGGATGACACATAGTTACTTTAGTAGTTGAGACGGAAGATAAAACTTCTTGGTGATTTGTTGATTGTTTTTCATCCACTTTTTCTCTTTCTAGAAGATTCTGATTTTGTTCAAGCAGAGAATCTGTTTGAGTATATTCATCTTCAAAGTCAAAAATCAGTGTGTCGTCACAACAAAGAAGAATCTTGGTAGCATCTTTTAAAATCCTCTTGCTCTTTTCGCTCTTGCAATACTTCTCTCTCAGTTTGATGATTTGGATAGTAAGCTTCGCCACGGATTCGGAGGATAAGCCTTCTGGAATTTGAAGGTACATTCCCTTGGTATCTTCTAATTCTCCTGAAATAAAAAAACGACCTTTAATGTACTGATTATATACTACAGTAAAAACTAGGATATCTAGAATGTGTATGGTATACATTGAAGTACCACTGAATTAGGGATAACAACCTAGTAACGTATTGGACTCCCTCTGACCCTGATAACGGCCGCCACACGACGAGGCAAGGACTCCACAAGTTTGCATAAATGTTCCACAGGTATGGAGACCCATGCGTCGTCCAGAGCTGTCCACAATTCTCTCAAGGTCGTTGCTGGTGGGACACGGGCCCGTACACTCTGCTCGATGGTATCCCAAAGATTTTCGATGGGATTTAAATCTGGGCTTCTAGGTGGCCAATTCATTATTTTAAAATCAGCAGAATGCTCCTGCAACCATGCAGTAGACAACCTGGACCTGTGAGATGAACAGTTGTCTTGCTGGTAGACGCCATCTCCATTGGGATGCATGATGGCCATAAATGGGTGTAAATGGTCAGCCATGAGTTCTACGTACCAGGATGCATTGAGAGTCGTCGATATACATTACCGAAGGTCCCACAGATATCCAACTGAAGACACCCCAGGCCATCACTGAGCCACCACCAGAAACGCAACTCAGTTTAATACATACCAAATATAATAATATAATGTGACTATTGCTAAATACGCTGCAAAGAGTAGATATTTACTTTTGTTCATATTCTTTTTTTTTCCAGTATGTACAAGTTTATATAATAGATATTAAATTTTCTGTTTAAGCTTTTCTGTAATTCGTTTAATTAACTTGCTACATATACAGGGTGTCTCAAAAATATAGGTACAAACTTTTAGGGGAGGTAGATAACATCTAAAGGAATTAGAATTGCATAGGAACCCATAACCGAAAACGTCATGGGAAAATGGTAGCAGAGGTACAAGATCTGAAAGGACACAAGACAGTGATTAATGGGAAAACATTTATTGGACATAATTATTACAAATGGCGTACTAGATGGCCTGCCCTCACTTCTGCTACCTCTTAATGACCCATAATCGCACAAATTTTGATGCGCACGCACAAACAAACGATTGCCCAGTACATGTCTCTGTGGGAAGCGTTCTTGATACATTCGTTGAGCGGCTCGTCCGTTGCCCTCAGCTATTCCATACACTAAGTGCATGTCTGCCAGCTCCCTGTTCGAATACCTTTGCATGCCCTTCGTCAGCCGACTACCGCTCGAATGAGGAAATCCGAAATTTTCCCTCTAGCGCACTGATGAACAGCGCCGCCTATTGACTTACGGTGACGTTTCCGGTTATGGGTTCCTATGCAATTCTCATTCCATTAGATGTTATCTACCTCCCCTAAAAATTCGTACCTATATTTTTGAGACATCCTGTATGTATATTTTCCATTCGTAAGTTCTCAAGCGTTTTTGTAGATTAAGTATCTTCCACCCCTCACGGACAGTTGGGAGCCTCCCAACCGTATACGCCTTGGGCCTGCAGATATCTTAATCCACACTGCAAACCGCCCACCTTAAGCTCAGAAATAGATACGTAGGCGGTTAACAGATTTGAATATTTGTTGATCTATGTAAAGTAGAGCTAACAAAAACTCACGAAAGCTTACCTGCGGAAACAACAGTTATTTTCCCTAACTATTATACCAACTGAGGCCAAAGAATTATATTATTATTATTATATTGTATCATTTGAGAAGAATCAATATAGTCAAAATATTGGACAATTGTTGGCAGGTTTGAATGCATAATGGAAAAGGACCTCACACAACGAATTTCAACCACGGTAAATTTGAAATTTACCGTGGTTGAAAAAATAAATAAATAAGGCTATCACACCATATAATAGACGAGTAGTAACAAGAACGAATCAATCCCTGATTTCAGAAATGAAAAAGATCGAGATACAGCGAAACCAGTTGGAAGAATATATGAAGCCAAGATAGGAGGTATTATCGAAATAAAGAAAATAAGGCGTTATCGAGAAAAACAATTAAAGGGAATTTTCATCCAAATTTTAAAAACGTTAAAATAATAGCAACACCAACTACCAATTATTAATTGGATATAACCGAACAATTATTGATTTACAAGAACAGAGAAAAACACATTAACGATGAAATTATAATTCCCCTACCATGGCGATTGCTAATAGATAAGAAAAAAGAAAAAAAAAAACCTTGGAACTACCGAATGGACCATCCCAGTAGCAGCAACAGCAGTCACGCAGACGGCTGCACAACTTCTACAAAGGAAAACTTCGCGGTGCTATACAATTTTATCTTCTGAAGAAGTTTTATGTTTAAACGAAACGCGTAAAGAAGCTTTTGGGTTTCTTTTTTGTGTATATTTTAATTTTTATCAGCTAAAAGTGGGTAAAAGATTTTCTTCCTCAGGCAAGTGTGTGTGTGTTTAGTTTTGCACATGGATTAAAAAGGACTACCTAGAGTTAATGCCGATAGCAAATGAAGAAAATAAATTCCAGGCACACGAACGAATTCTTCTCGGCGAGAAAAATCTTAGCAATGGTGTCTTGGCGTCTGGCTGTCTAAGCACACGTAGATGGTATGGTTTGGGTTATTTTACCTCTGAGCGGCAATTTTTTTTGCAACAATGGTTCAGGTCACAAGGACACCGAAGGCTCGGAGAACGTTGGGGAACGTGGGGAAGGGATCCACTGGAACAGCAGTTGGGAGATATATGGCAACCTCCTGTCAAGGCCATCCAGCGTGTTCTTTAACGTGCACAAAGCACTATTCTACCCACACGAGCCCACGGCTTAACGTCCCATCCGATGGACGGCGGTCTTTCCAAGCCCATCGGTGTCCTCCTACTGACCGTGGGCAGGGCGGGAGTTTTGTTGAGATAACTCTCAACGCTGGCCCAGCTGGGACTAGAATCACGTAGAAGGTATGATATACGTAGAATACCGTAAGATATGCATTTGCAAATCAAGGTTTCACGTTACAGAGTTAATAGTGCTCAAATCAATTTAGAGTTGAAGGGCGAACTCCGCGTAAAGAATATAAAATCTTAGTTGCTTATCATATATGAATAAAAAACGGCACGCCATATATTTTAAAGTGTATCGAATATGTATTCTGACTTTTTCTGATTGAAATGTAAATATAAGTCGGTACATGAAAAAAACTCAGTAAAAATTGCTTATTATTTCGAAAATCGAAACGTCCTCCTTTGACACCATTTCCAACTTTTTGTCCTTTTTTTGGAACAGTGGTATTTGGTAACTCTACTTACTACCCTGGGACACATTAACGACATCTTGAATCTTAGTAAAGCAAATAAACTACTGTTATATGTAAGTCATTAATATTGCATAACATTATTTATGCATGCCAGATATGAAATTATGCTAACATAACTACGATTTCTTCACTGGGAAGGAGGTCCACTGGACATCTGTTAGGCCATCCAGCGTGTTCTCTAACATGCACAGGGTATGACTCTTTTGCACACGGAGCCAAGCGAATACGACAAACAACGGTCATTCCAAGCGCAACGGTATCGCCTTTCTCGCTGAAGACAGAGGGGGAAGGGGGTGCCAGTTGGGATTCTGACCTGGGCTCTACAGATTACAAGCCTGGAGCGCTACTTACTAAAACAACTCCTATCCTTTTGAGAGAGAGAGTGTGTTGTAATTTTAAAAAACTGTACATTTAGTACATACCGTATTACGTTTTCCCATTTAATTTCTTAAATAATATTTTTTCCATTGGTAATCCAGATTACCAATTATTATTTGTTGCTCATATATAATGTAAAATTTTGTATTAAGTGATGAAATAAACTTGAATGAAATTAGGAATAATAAAATGACTGATATATCGAAGAAAAGAAAAACAATGATTCGAGAATTCATGTTTTTACTGATCAAAGAATAGGTAAGAAAAAAAAATAAAATTTATGAAACTTCTTAAGTTCCTGATGGATTGCATTAGTGGTTTCTTAAGTAAAATCTAGAAATATTTCTATAAAAATCCTATGTGACAAGTATATTTTCCTCAAAAAATAAAATGAGTATTTACTTTGCCTCATTTCATTACAAAATGTATGAATTCACAATAATCTGAACCTATCGATAACAATTCCAACACTTCTTCTCATGAATTAGTACGGATTAGGGAGAATGTTTGGTATTTTTGAATGATGTTTACTTATTCTTCCGAAAGAAATTTCAGTAGTGGTTATCCTTTTAATATAAACGAAATTTGTTTGTTCTGACCTGGCAGCGCAGTAGTCTTTGGAATAAAGAGGCCAGAGTTCGGGTTCAGGATAAAGTCTGAATGTCCTTCTTCCTATGTTGCCTTTATGCTGAGATCTCGCCTTCCTAACAGATCTTTTCTATGGCATATTGCACTGACAGGCTCAATCAGACTTCTGTGGGTTTACTAAAACAAGTACCGAAATATTAACACGAAGCTTTCATCTCCCTCTACCCCCGAGCAATTAATAAAATCTGCCATTAAAAATCTATTACGAGTTTAAAAAAATTACTTAACAGCAAAAAAAAGTGTAACAAAAAGTGCAAAATAAAGGGAATTACCAGTTGTATGGAGCTATTGCGCATTTTCTAGATTAATTTTATGAACTTTCATCACCCTATAACATCAAAACAGAGATTCCCAGACTGGTTTCCGAAAGGATTAAGAATTTCTTCGTGTGGATGAGTCGTTGGTTAAACGGGAATCAACCTGCGCCAGCCACACTAAATAAATAAAATAAATACCCTGTAAGGCTAGAGGCCTTTTGAGATATTTTTTTTGTTCATGATTTGTACATTATTTTGGATTTCACCAAAATAGGCATTTGCTACGGGGGAGGCCCTCTGTCCCGGCATCTGGAAAGTTAATTGAAGTAACAGTGCCCAGAGGGGACGGAGGTCACCCCACTGCTCGCGGACGCCCCAGATGGTCAGGCAGAGAGAGAAAGAGAAAGGGTTGGCAACAGCGAGGAAGAGAGCCGGTCGAGTTTCGAAAGCGGGCAGACATAAAATTGAAAAGCTGGTGAGTGCCGACTGGTATTAGCGGTACGTAGGCTCTCGGGAAAACAGCTGAATGGGGATAGTAAGCTGGTTTTGTAATTCATAGTAAATGAGTGACGAGTGTTTTTCCCCATCAGTCAATGTAGTTCATATCAATAAAGGATAGTTATTGTTTTACCAAGGACTAGGTTGAACCAATTTATTGGGAAGGAGCCTCAGTATCGAGTCCCTTCAATTGTGATAAAATCTTTGATTTTTGATCTGAAAAACTCTTTCACCCTTCGCGTATTGCGATCGAACCGAGGGGACATTCCTAAGGGGTCCCAATAGACAAACAAACGAAGAAGCAACCTCACAAAGTGGCGCAGCCGCCAGTACGCAACAGAGGTGAAAGTAGCGGCGAAGGTGACGGAAGAGTTCCGACATCCATTGTGAGCTGACCAGAACAAGGCTGATACTGCCAAGAGTGTCCTGCAGTGTGCTTCAGGCGATAGAATAGCTGTGAAGGTACCTGAAGAATCGTGCATCACGTTCGAACTGTGGAAAAAGCTGTGAAGGTGACGGAAAAGTTCAACATCCACTGGGAGCTGACCAGCGCAAGGCTGATACTACCAAGAGTGTTCCGACTGTGTGCTTCAGGTGGCAGACTGACGAGGCGGTTCGTTCCTGTCGTCACATCGGAGGTAAGTATCTTCTTACTCTAGGGGTGAGTAGTTAGATACGGCAGAGGCCTGTACGAGCTAAAATGGAGCTTAGGAGCGGTCGTGATAGGGAAAGGGATGAGTTAAGGCGAGGCTACACAGACAGGGATACCGCGCGGGGTGGTTATTCAGGGAGTGACCAGGGAAGTGAGGAGGTGACAATAGACAGAGAGTCTGATGCTGCGGAAGACATGAGAGGGTTGAGGGATTATGGCAATGACAACGATACGGATATGCTGCAGAGCGGGACCAGAAAGCAGAGAGCTAAAGAAAGGATGGGAGATGATTTTGAATTAGAAAGGATGAGGTTAGAGATGCAGCTGAGAAGGGAAGAGAGAGAGGCGGCAGAAAGGGAAAAGGAGAGAGAGGCAACATAAAGGGAAAAGGAGAGAGAGGCAGCAGAAAGAGAAAAGGAGAGATAGGCAATGGAAAGGGAAAAGGAGAGAGAGCATGAATATAGAATGCTGGAACTGCAAATGAGGAATGCAAACGAGGAGAGGGGTGATGTGCGAACGGTGGCAGTTTCTAGTAATCCAGCAGATGCGCGGCTGGCTAATTATATAAAATTATTGGGAAATATGTTAGCTGAAAGCCCTAAAAACCCAGAAGAAGTGATAAATCTCTTTGAGACAGCGGAAAGGGGTTTTAAGATATATGAAGTACCAGAGGAGTTTCAAGGCAAAGTCATCATTTCTTTTTTAGATAGTAAATATGCAAATCACGTTTTTCGAAAATTAAGTGCAGAGGATTTTGTTAATTATAAGAAAGTTAAAGAGGCTGTATTAAAAGAGTTTAAGCTCACTCCCTCTGCGTACAAGCGAAAGTTTGAAACTATCACGAAAGAACCGAATGAGTCATATAATCAATTAGCCTCAAGGCTCAGAAATAGCTGGGATTACTACGTCCGCAGTAGGAAGGTGACAAAATTTGAGGAGCTTATGGACCTGATAGTGTCGGATAAGTTACGTGATAGCCTTCCTCAAGACACGCATGCTTACGTAGTACAGAAAGAGGCGGAGTCATGGGCAAAAGCAGACGAAATAGCCACGTGGGCAGAGATACACTCAGAGTGTGTGAGAGAGAGTACAGAAAACAGACAAAAAGCTTTACTACAGTGAATGGAGGGCCACAGCGAATAGGGGATACCCGTGGTAATAATTTCCAGCGAAGGGACAGACAGTCGATTCAGGCGCAATATCTCGGATAATTATCCCAGCAATAAGGGTTCGCAAGGGTTGATAAGAAGATGCCATAAATGTAGATCTGACGAACATTTGATGAAAGATTGCCCACTGAGAACTGTGGACCGTGAGAGCCGAACTCAGGTGTACCAAGTTAGCACCTTGGATCAGAATTCTAAAGATGTTTGTGAGGCAACAATAGGAAGGGTTATGTCACATTCAAAACTCAGTCCAAGCAGACGAGTAATGGAACAGGGAAAGATGTGTATCCCAGTAGATTATAAAGAGGTTCGAATCAGAGGTGGCGACAAGACAGCGAGAGCAGTCGTGGATTCGGGGGCAGACCTGACAGTAATCAGAAAGGGGATGCTGAACGAAGAAAAGCACCCGGTAAAAGACAATCTGTTGTTGCATGGACCGTTTGGTGATGCCAAAAGGGCAGAGGTAAAAGAGCTGCCTTTAAGTTTGATTGATGGTACAGACAATAGTACTGTGAGTGGCGGAGAAATTAAAGTGCTATGCGCAGTAGTAGCAAAGCTGCGGAAGGAGGTACTTCTGAGTGTGGAAGCATATGGTAAGTTAATTAGAAAGAAGGAGAGAAGGCCTATAACTGGTAACCTCAGGAGGAAAATCTACGAGCCGTGGGCCAATAGAGGAAGTTACTATGAAAGAGGTAGAGGAATTCCAGTTAGGAAAAGGGAAATGTATGCTCCATGGAGACCGTCCAATCAACGCCGTACTATCTCCCAGCCCAAACATGTGCAGCAATCTGTCAGACTCGATGTCTACGATGAGCCAAATTGTCTAAGGGAGGGTACACTAACACCTTTTACAAATTTAAATGGTCAGGCCGACGCCAATGTCGACGACTTTCAGCCTGTAGAGGCAGAGGGTACGTACGGGAGGGTGATATCTAGGTAGTCACGAAAGGTGTGCATAGCCTTTCACATGGGATGTCACCTGTGAACATGAACACCGCCAGTACGGCATACCTTCGTCCAAGACAGTTTTTAGTGAGATAATTAATTTATAAACTGTGTACTCTCGGACACCTACTTTAGTCACCAGGTTTTTTTTTGTTTGAAGCAAAAAGAATATTTAGACTCAGTGCACCAGTATATACCTAGAAGTTCTTTTGTATTTAAGTGTAGTGTACATAGATGTGTAAAAGATGTGCCAATTCGCAGGGAATTTATAGAATTCCTAAAGCAACTTAGAACTCTGAATTTTGTGGCATTGAACTCTAAGATTAACGCGAAAATGAACTCTGATTTTCAGCATTCAACTTGACTTTTTAGTCAGCAGTTAACAGGACTAACTACTGACTTCTGGCAGGGAAGTGTCAGGCTAGAGGCCTTTTGAGATATTTTTTTTGTTCATGATTTGTACATTATTTTGGATTTCACCAAAATAGGCATTTGCTACGGGGGAGGCCCTCTGTCCCGGCCTCTGGAAAGTTAATTGAAGTAACAGTGCCCAGAGGGGACGGAGGTCACCCCACTGCTCGCGGACGCCCCAGATGGTCAGGCAGAGAGAGAAAGAGAAAGGGTTGGCAACAGCGATTATTAAGGTTATAAGCGAGGAAGAGAGCCGGTCGAGTTTCGAAAGCGGGCAGACATAAAATTGAAAAGCTGATGAGTGCCGACTGGTATTAGCGGTACGTAGGCTCTCGGGAAAACAGCTGAATGGGGATAGTAAGCTGGTTTTGTAATTCATAGTAAATGAGTGACGAATGTGTTTTTCCCCATCAGTCAATGTAGTTCATATCAATAAAGGATAGTTATTGTTTTACCAAGGACTAAGTTGAACCAATTTATTGGGAAGGAGCCTCAGTATCGAGTCCCTTCAATTGTGATAAAATCTTTGATTTTTGATCTGAAAAACTCTTTCACCCGTCGCGTATTGCGATCGAACCGAGGGGACATTCCTAAGGGGTCCCAATAGACAAACAAACGAAGAAGCAACATCACATACTCCCTCAAGCAGCTGCTTGACACAGAGGTCTACTTACGGATAAAAATGTGGGTCTTAATAGAAATTATTTTGACAGATGTACTAGTTTCGAGAAGCAGAATACAATAAAAAAATAAATGCCCTCTCAAACAGCTGCTTGCCACAGAGGTCTGACAGTTTATAACCATAGTATAGGGTCTTTGAGGATGGCAGGACCTCAGCAGAAAAACAACACAAATATCCATGCCTTACCTGGGGCTCAAATCCAGTCCCTTAGATCAGTAGCCAAGTGCACTAACCACTCAGCCACGGGATGGCTAGAATACAATAAAAGACTTTTATATATAGATATATTTCATTTAATTTTCGGACGCTTGGGTTGTTCTACTTCTGTAAGACTCTTTTTTGCACACAATGCGCTTAATGTCCAGGTCACAAAGCCCAGAGAAGGTTGGGGGAAGAATGTCAAGGATGTTCCCATTTTTGAGTTCCCCTGGTACGATACTGATTAGGCACGAGCCATGTGCTGTACACATGATCTGCCCGGGGTCTGCCGGACTGCGGAGCTCGGACGCACGCTGCAGGGACTCATGACCAGAAGGGTCTCTAATGAGATCTGCAGCAATTTTTTGCAGTAAGGGGAGAGTGAGGAGTGGATCACTTCTCTCCTAACCATTGAACTGATCTGCAGTAAAGCGAAAGCTGTGCTCTGGGAGCCAGCATAGAAGAAAGACTTTACGAAGAAGTCTTGTGAGTCAGCACTCAGGGAGTGTGGGACTAAAGTGTTGCAGTGGGGCAGTGGACTAAAGCTGGGTCTAATTCTAGTAGTTCTCTTTGTGATGTAAAGTGCTGTAGATATTATGAAATAATAAGCTGGAAAAAAAATTATTTTTGCCGTGAGTGGCATCCCACTCACGGCAAAATTATTTTTTTCTTTCAGCTTATTATTTCATGAGTTCCATGTCCTACAGAACACATCCTGTGATCCTAGAATACGGTGTGCCTTGATTCCATTCTTCTATGAACATTTAAGCACGGCTGAAATAAGGTCCAGCAAAGGCATTCATTCTGCGGACAGATACTCGCTAATAAATAAGAGAGATCTTCACAAAGGGGACCCAATGGACAGCTGTTAGGAAACAGATGGCAGCCTCCCATCAAGGCGTGTTCTTTAACATGCATAGGGTATGACTCTCCTATCCACGGGACACAACTTAACGTCCCATCAGTCGGGGTTAACGTTCCAAGGCTATCGGTGTCCCCTACTGACCGAGCGAAAAGATGGGAGTTTTGCGTTGATAAATCTCAATGCTGGCCCAGGTGGGACTAGAAAATGGGAACTGCAGATTATGAGCCTGGGCGCTACCAACTCAGCCACCCCCGCCCCTACTGGAAGGTTTACTACAAATTTGACAACCGGTTTGTAGGAAGCAAACAGCGTCGCCTTAGCATTCTCGCGCAATTTCAAGGACAAGAAAATTTGCTGGGCCCCTAGAACTGGAAATCTCTGTGGTAGGGGGAGTCTTAACACGCGTTTCTCTTTTTTCTGTCACGATGTTTTTCTTTAGTTTTTGCATATTTTCCTACTGTCTTTTCTATATTTTTTGTTCTCTATAGCTTGGGGACAACTCTTGCTCCTGCCTAAGATCGGGCCTGGAAGCAGACCAATCTTGTTTCAATAAATCTCTGTTAATTTCAGTCAATTATTAAACCGAATTGCAATTGCAATTTTTTTATTAAGGTATATTATGTATTATATAATGCAATATCTTTTTTTCTATTTTTGGATCTGTCGCAAGCAGTTGCTTGAGGGGATATTTATTTTTACTTTTGTTTTTCAACGAGAACAGCATTTCCTTTTGGTGACGTTTTCAAAATCTCTCCGTCGCACTGAGATCAACCAGGATCATATGCAAGTTTTGATAGGCCAAAATTATATATTGAAAGAACTATCTATACACATACACAGTCGTATCAGAATAATATAACCACCTACCATAGTATATGTATGGTAGGTGGTCATATTATTCTGATACGACTCTGTATATGAGATATGACACGAATTTTTTTGTATACCTGGAAATAAACAATGGCATCAGAAATTAGTTATTTACTTTCAGCGCATCGTTGAAATTGGTAAAAATGAGACACCAGATTTTCAGATACTTTGGAAACTGAGAGAGAAGTAGAACTTCAAAAAACATCTCATCGGGCAAATAACAAAAATAATATCAGTATAAAATATCTCGCTATTCTTTGCCACCATCATAAATTAAAATTTTCTGGAAAAAAATAATATGTATGAAAGGGAGTACGGATTATCACAATAAGTCCTTACGGATTATCACAATAAACCATTTTCATATTCAGGAAAACTTGGCTTACTGAACATGTTCCTTAGTACTATACAATAATCATATACGTTTGATCATTAAATCTAAAACAATGCATTGTGTTTTCATCTGCAGCTTCACCACTCACGAGATCTTGCCGCTAGACAAGGGTCATTCTATTCTTTTTGAATCAAGGGCCACATCATTACCTTTACTGCAACAGAAGAATACCATACTCTCATTTTCTCCAAATTCTTGTGGCTACTGAAACTCCTTCAATCATTTGCATTCAAGAAACTTGGCTAAAGCCTTCTCTCCGTTTCTGCCTTTCGGGATATACAATATTCCGCTCCGATCGACAAGACGGCCACGGAGGTGTTTACCTACTGCTGTACACAAAGACTTTCCATGTGAACTGTTAACTCCTAAAGCTATTCCTAATTTAAATACAGGACAACTTCAAGAAGTTTCTATTTCCCTACCTACAGGGAATTTAATTGTGGTGAACTGCTATGCACCTAAAGGAGAGGATGCTATCAAAATTCTATGTTATCTATCTACAACTTATCACAACTTGGACATTATTTTAGGAGACTTTAATGCCCATCATCCAATGTGGGGATCTGTAACTTCTTCCCGCTCAGGAGAGATGGTAACAGATTGGATACTTCAAAATAACTGGTGTTTGCTCAATGATGGATCCCTTACGTGTTTTAGTACCACAACAGGATCTGCTATCGATTTAACTTTATGCACACCAAACTGGCATAGTCCGTGCTCATGGAAACCCACTGCTCCCACCTGATGAAGCGACCATTCCCCTATTCTAATCAAATTAAAGCCTACCAGAAATAAATTCTTGCCACCTGGGGAATCTACTTACCAACGTAGTTTTACGAACTGGAAGCATTTTTCCAACATTCTTTAACAACAAGACAGCAATCTCACCGAAAATTCATACGAGGATCTAATTTCAACACTACAATCAGCTTTGCAACTTTCTACTCAAGTTCAGCAATTACGAATAACTCGATCTCCAGAGTGAAGGACGCCAGTTTGCCGCAAAGCTTTGCAGAAGAAAAAGCGAGCCTTAATACTGCAAGACGTTCTCTCAGAAGAGACAACTGGATTGCTTATAGAGAAGCAGACGAAGTTCTCCGCCGCACCATTCGCACTGAAAGATCTCATTACTGGGCAAGAATGAGTGAAAAAATTTCTTCACCATTTGATTTATATCGTATTTACAGAAATTTTCGGATAGCGATTAACCAAAAGCATACACAATGCTCAGTCTTATAAAATAATGATCTGTTCTACCCCATGCATGACACTCGAGAACAGGCAGAAATGTTTCTTAATCACTTCACAAGACTTCCTCAACAAACAGCAGGTTTAATCTCTACATCAAAGGCTAATTATTCGACTGATGTTGACCCACCATTTACCTTTGCAGAATTAAAAATAGCACTCAACCGCCAAAGAAACACTGCACGTGGAATAGACCAAGTTTTAGTAGAAATGTTAAAACATCTTCCTGAACTTTACCAGATGCAATTTCTTAAGTTGCTTAATCAGTCATGGGACATTGGAAAAATTCCACCTTCTTGAAAAACAGCTATTATCATTCCAATCCCGAAGCCGGGACTTAAGCATGACACAGTATCTGCTTTCAGGCCAATTGCTCTTTTGTCTCATGCAGCAAAGATTCTAGAACGACTTATTTGACATCGACTTGAGCAAATAGTTTTAAAGTATAAAATTTTTCCTGAAGAAGTGCATGGATTTTTACCACTGAAGAGCAAAATGCATGTTTTGGCCCCTTTACATATTTTGATTAATGAAACTTTGAAACGATGACATTTTTGTATATTATTAAAACTGGATATTTCACAAGCATGCGATTCAGTTGATTTAGAAGTTCTTCTCAGGAAACTCCAAACAATAGGTTTTCAAGGAAAAATCATTACATGGTTCAGAGCATATCTTCTTAATCGAACAATCATGGTCAGATGGAGAAATACTCAATCTTCCGTTAAATATCAACCACTTGGTTTACCTCAAGGTAGTGTTTTGTCGCCATTTTTATTCAATATCTATATACAGGATCTTCCAAGTCTCATAAAGTCACCTTGCAAAATTGCTATATACGCAGATGACATCACATTATACTGCAATGGATCTCACATTGAATATCTAATAAAAAAATGCCAACACTCTCTTAATGTCATCTCTCAATGGTCTACAGACTGGGGCCTAACATTATCAGCCACAAAGAGTTCAGCCCTTTTAATCAGCCGTCGTCGACATTTAAAACTTACGACGTTAAAGATTGGAACAGAACAGGTTCCTTGGACTAGCAACATAAAAATACTTGGTATAAATTTCCAGAGCAAAGGCTCACTGCAAACTCACTTTCAACGGCTTCGGAATACAGGCCTTCGACTATTAAACATAATTCGCAGTTTAGCTCCACCACGTACAGGTCTTCATCGCCGCCCTTTACTGCAGCTTCTCAATGCAACAATCAAAACAGCTTTTACCTATAGTGCTCCAATTTTAATATCTGCTACAACCAGTTATTGGAATTCCATCTCTCCTATACACCATGCTGCGCTTCGAGCAGCTACACCTCTTCCTTTATGCTGAAACTGGAACAGTTAGACTTCAAACGTTTGCTAAACATCTGGCCATCAAAACTTCAATAAAAGAAATGGCATCACCTATCTCTTCAATGTACAGAAACATTTGTAGAGAACCTGAATTTCTAAAATTGTATAAATGGTCAAAACAAACAACTCTTTTTCCGTCATTGACTAATCATTGGATGAAAGAAAACAATATTTCCCAACAAATAGCCATTAAACCACTCTTTGATATCACACCCTGGCTACCAAGACCTTATGAAATCATTACTGAATTTTTTGACTTTCAGCGAGAACTTGGACTTACTCTTTCTGACAAGGACCTATTATCAACATTTAATTCTGAAATTCTACCCACGTGAGCGGATGCCATCTGGATTAGTACAGACGCTTTCGAGCAGGATCCCACACGGGAATTGGAATCGCCTGCCAAAAATACATCAACTTTCCGAACGTCTTCACGACCATACATCTATTTTTTCAGCTGAGGTATTTGCCATTCATAAGGCTGCTGCAAATATAATCAAAGGTCCTGATAAATATTTAATTCTCTCTGACAGCAAATCAGCATTAATAGCTTTACAAAACGCCAAATCAAATCACCTACAGCAATACTGAATTTACATCAAACATTAATCTCTTCTGCTGCTCAGGGTTCGTCAATCACAATACTTTGGGTCCCAGGTCACCGAGGTATTCCTCTCAATGAAGCAGAGCCCCACCCCTTTTTTAAATGCCCCCCTCCCCTTTTTTTGGATTGGAGTATCTTTTTGAATTTCTTTTCAGATTAACTTAATGTGTCTGGTGTAAATTGTCACAGTTGAGTGACAGCAATCATTAGTTAGGGTGAAAATTTTTCAAATTGTTTAAATAATTTTAGTTAAAAGATGAAAGAAGAGTGTAATGCTTTTCTCCTTTTCGTTAATTCTTTTGATAGGGTTCAAAATTTCCCTTTTAAGGTGAATACTGAATTTATTTAATTCTGCATGGTTTTTAAATAGAGCGAGTGTATTTGCTTGTAGGTATTTTATTTTTACTTTGGTTGAGGGGTAGGTTAGGCGTACAAAAAGGAAGATATTGAGAGACTGAGGAGTCAGGCACTGAGATGTTGGGTTCGAGCCAGTCTGGAACGTTGCCCTTTTTTTTTTTAAATGGATATTATATTCCCTTCACCCTGTGGATATATATATATTTTTTTTACATTTTTTTTAATTTTATTATTTTTGCTTAGTATAATTTTTAGTTGCTTTTTTTATATAGTTTTTTCAGATATTATTTTGAAATTTTCCTTTGTGGTTGAGGAAGGATGTATTTCAATCCTTATGAGATTTTTTTTTTGAGAGAGAGATTGTACTAATTGTGTATTTTGTATTGATTGTTAACTCTGGTTGAGGGAGGAGCATGAGATGGGGGAGAGATGTGAAGCTGAGAGTACAGACACAGAGCTGGTGGGTTCGAGCCACCATCTGGGGTTTTTTTTTTTTTTTGGCTTGTTAGCTAGTTTTTTGTGTATATATATTTTTAGTTCTTTTTTTTTACTTCTTATATTAGCAACAGCAATGTATTTATAAATAAGCAGAAATTCAGGGGTGTAGCTACCTCAAAAAATCGGGTGTCATCACACCAGAGATTTTTTTTTTCATGTTACCGAGTTTAGAGATGTGTTACAAATTTTACATATTTATTTCAAACTTAATTCTATGGTTTACTTTTCGGTACTGTTTTATTTAAACAAATTTCTTGAAAAGATGCTTTATTTTTTGCACTGTAAACTAAATTGCACTGTCAGCTGTCCATTAGAGACGAGAAGCATTATAGATAACAGTTTTGCTAATGTGTCTGTTTGATTAGTTTCATGAATTTTTGACTATATCACAAAACAAAGAATTTTGATGATAACACACTTTGTCTGTAGATATTAAGTTCCTCATCTATCAAAAAATATCTTGGATAGATGTGATTGTACCTTTATCTATTATCTGAAATATTAGAAAATTTTAAACAAAGTCAGTACAAAGTTTTAAAAATGTCTAATCAATAGTTAAAGGTTACTTATGTGGTATAGATGAAGCCCTGAGATCTTGGGGCTTCATATCAAAACAACACACATATTGCTACAATCAGAACAGTGAATATGAATAGTATAACTGCAAATTACGGTTTTTAATAATGATGTAATGCAAACTAGGTTACAAGTGACTTCCAGCGGTTAAAATTTAAAAAGTTATAACTAAATATTATAAATCATAATTTAAAGCTAATTTGCATCACTTTCTGCACTTTGTTGTCAGAAAAGGAAACAGTTCTCCAAATAAAACAGTAGAATTAATTAATCAATAAATAGTAAATCCAGAGCTACCTGTTGACTTTGAAGTCAAAATGAAAATTCAGTACACTCATAATTGTCATAATAGTGGGTGTCATAATTTATTAACATATTTTTTTGGAGTTGACTATTGTGAAAATTCACTGGAAAGCATTTTAATGTAGGTGTGTTATACATGATTTCTCCACCAAAGTTTAAAGTGTTTTTAAAATCTACCATTTTGGCTCCTACACTATTGGCCTTATTTAGTTTTGATAGGCAATTTTTTTTATTCTTGTGGAATCAGAATTTTTTTTAACATAAAATAGTTATTTTCTGAATCTTACAAATGTGATTTTTTTGCGGTTTAAATGCTGCTATTGCATATAACTTTTATGTTTTATCCATAAAATATTTTCTACTGTTATCAGTGCAGTATAAATAAACTTTTAAAATCTTGTAATTGTTTGTTATTGTAGTATTCAACGAAATACATAAATAGTTCTGCTATACAGTAATTCTCTATGGAAATATTAATTGCATTAAAAAAAGCAATATAAATTCCAAATAGCTTAAATGGGCTTTTAGTCGTAAAAAAATAATCTTTCCGTATATAACACAGTAAAACTGAGTGTAGCACGTGAAAAGTGAGCTTGATTGCAGCGGCAGTTTGTTTTGGAAGCAACAACATGGCTACAGCCTTGCTGCGTCAGCATCATGACCTTCGACAGGGAAAGCGCGTTAGGGCGTCTCCCCTCATTCATACCTCCGTGTTTGCAGCAGAGTATTTAAATGCTATTTTAAATCTTTACTTTCATAGTTGGGGAGCAGAAAATGGCAACAATAAATTTGACAGTGGTTCTCGTTTCCCGTAGGAATCGCATGGTAAATAGTTTTGGTTCTAGCAAGTCCCCCTCTTGGACCTTCGACCTGAAATTTGGAATTGCAATTCAGACCACAACCAGAGACATTCTATAAAAATTTGGAGCGTGTACGTTGATTTCCCGATGAGTTATGGCTGCCACAGACAGACACCTTCTTTTCTTATATAGAATAGTAGATATGCAAACAATCTTACATTGACAGCCATAGAGAAGAATGGGACTCCTCAGCTCTAAGTGATATTTATCCACACATCTCTCGTTTTCCAAAGCCTTTGGATATGGATATTTCCTCCAGGACTATGGAGACTCTTATCACTAGATTAAGACTGAATGTAGCACCGTTACAAGATTTCCTGTTTCGCTGTCGGCTTAGTAATTCCAATAAGTGTCCAGCATGTGGAGAGCGTGAAAGAGTTTCACATTTCCTTCTACAGTGCCAACGAAATGACAAAAGCGTTCCTCAATGATCAATTACTTCAGATCGCATGGACTACATACGAATGCACCTTATGTGATTAGGATATTTTTTCTTTATCTTTAAAGATGTTTTATCATGGACTTAAACTTTACATCAGACAATCCCACAGATTTTAAAAATTGCATCTTTTTTCACGAAAAGTTTTGCTTTCTCAGCGATAACGGACATTATCTAATCTTCTAGAACTCATTGCACGACTCTTGTTAAAAATTGGGATCAAAAGCCAAATGTGCTAAATATCCCAAAAAACATTTTCAACAACAACAACAACTAGTTCGCAGAATTTCGCACCGGTGCAGGAAAAACAACCACTTTCACACGTACACAAACATAGTGTACTTACATACTTGTTCTAAGAATTCCACAAGGTAGAGAAATATGCATTCTCATGCAGAAAAAATGACTAAACCGATTCTTATTTAGACATGAAATGCGCATGTTCGATTTATTCACATAGTGAAACACGTATGGGAATACATATCATTGTCGAAAAACCGCTTTAACACACGTTTATACTTTACATGTTCATGCATGAAAATATTCCACACACTCCTAATTTCATCCATGTCATGACTTTTTAGTTCAAATCTTAATTGTACCCTGTCTATGAAAAATGCACCGTTCATTGACCAGGTTTGCTTTTTAGCAAAGTACATGGTCATATCACTACTATACAAAAGATCGTCCGCTGCGCCATTTTCGCGTCGAAGTCACCACCATAAAGGTACTGTCCCGCAGAAACTGTGCATTATTGGGGGTTCCATGTTATTGGATGGAAAAAATTAAAAATGATACTTAAGTGATGGAAATGATACACCCCTGAATGTCATTTGAAAATTCGTAGATGGTGTTGGGTTGGATTGTTTTACCTCTGAGCGGCATTTATTTGCACACCATGGGCTAAATTCCCAGGTCAGAGAAGGCTCAGAGAAGGTTGGGGGAGGAGACCCACTGGAAGTGCTGTTGTGAGACAGATGGTCGCTTCCCGTCAAGGCCATCCAGTGTGTTCTTTAACGTGCACAGGGTTAGTCTCTCCTGAACACGGGACACGACTTAACGTCCCATCCGGCGGATGGCGGCCTTTCCAAGTCCATCGGTATCCCCTACTGACCGTGGACAGGGCTGGGAGTTTTGCGGAGATAAATCTCAACGCTGACCAAGCTGGGACTCGAAACTGGGAACTACAGATTACGAGCCTGACGTGCTATTAACTGAGCCACCCCCTCCCCCCCGCCCCCGTGAATGGTGCATGTTAACGCTATCACCACCTAACAAATGACATGGAGATTAATGCTGCAGATTTCTTTTCGCATTACTTCTACTTCATATCACACAGGGATTGAAACTTTCACACATTTATTATTCTGCGAAACTCGTATTAAATGATTCCTTTTTTTATTTGTTTTTTCACTTTTACACTGAATTTTTTTGTTACATCGACACCGTTTTGTAAAACATACCGCAATCACATATTTCTTATGATATTAAATTAACAATTTTATGTCTGGGCTCCTTCTAACAGTGATTTTCCCTTTCTAATGTACTTTATTTCTTTTTCTGGTGGGATAAAACCATATTCTCCTGGTAACTGCAATTCTCCGCTGATCCAACCGTTCGCGATAATAGGAAAAAATTCATGAGATCTCCATTAAAATACACTTAAGTTCATGTTATGTTTGGATGTAGAATTAAAGATAGCTATTTTACACAAAGCAAGGGAAAACGCAATGGTACCCTCAACGTATGAATCGTTTTTCTACTTTTAGCATTGCTTACTTTCTATAAAACTGAACCGTGTACAAAAAACTGTCTACAGAATTATGTTTTATCCGATGAGAGACAACAAAATACCTGACCTTGCAAACAGGCATGTACTAACGACGGGTTGCAACGCGAAATAAAATTTCATCAACGTGATGAATCATTGGTCTTGCGATCACACGTTCGGCAGTAAACGGAGGAAAAGACGATTTTTAAAACTGGAACTGTGTTTATAATTGCAGATTTTTTAAAAATGATATCTTACTTCTAAATAATTAGCTGATTTTTCTTCCGAGGAAGAAATAATATTTTGTTATCTATTGTTATTGAGTAATGTTACTTCCTAGGAAAGAGTAATATTTTGCATAAGTGAATCATGTACTGAATTGGGGATATAGCGACAATAAGTATTAGGTATAATCAGACCTTCTACAATGGCATATAAACTGACAGGCTCCTGTCAGACCTCTGTGGCAAGCAGCTGCTTGAGGGGGTATTTATTTTTTTTTATAAAAAGTTGTAAACTTGAGGCCAAGTCGCGTAACCGATATATGGGAATTAAAAAAGTTAGTTTTATTGGTTATTCTTTTCTTGATGCGATAGCGATTTCTTTGAGCCGGTACTATTGAAATAAAAAATAGGAAGGTGAGTTTTATTTTCCTATCTGTGATTTTTTTTTGTGTGTTATTGCAATCCGATGTTTTTGAAATGGCTTAGTATTAAAAAGAGAAAATAAATTAATAAATTGGAAGGGGATTGAAATTTGTAAGGAAGAGGGAAATTTTTTTTCCCTCTGATTCGTGTGGTGAGATTTTTGAAACGGTTTGGTATTAATATGAAAATACGGAGAGTAATGAATTGAGACATGGCAAAAAAAAGAATTTAACGTAAAATCACTTCATCGTTCCAAAACAAGTCCTGACGTGGTAGAGGACGCACAAAGTGTGGTACACATTATGTCATAACACAAATATCTGATGGCATCATACTTCAACCAGATGGAGACTAATTTTAATGAGAGGCACAACACTTGGAGGTTTAGGAGCGCCAAGGGAAATTTCAAGATGGATTGTCTTCTGCCGTTGGGTACTTTGTTTGTTTACAAAATAACTGATCTATCATAAAAGCGGAGATGGTTTAATATGTTCTGATAAGAGGATGAAGATTATTTCCAAAATATTTTTTCCATACCCTATCTTCTGTGATGGCCTGAAACAAAGGGGTTGAAGTGGGGGGTGACAATGCGGGTTTGGCCAGAAGGGTTGTTTACTGTAAACGGGTGACGTCATCTGACGTCTTTGGACCTTGAGAAATTTCGAGATGGGTTAGAAAACAGCAGTCAAGGGTGTGAGGGTGATGAACTTTTACAAAACATGTTGTAACACATTATGTCTGATACGGAATCAAAGGGGATTGACAGTGTGATGGGTAAACGTCATCCAAGATGATCGTCGGTGGAAATTTCGAGAAGGGTTGAGCATTCAAGGTGGCCGCTCGGGGGTTGAGGGAGTGGAACTTTTGCTAAGACTTTTAATTAATGAGGGTTTTTTAATAAAGGGGGATTGGGAGGACTTTTTAATGAATAATGAGTTTATAGGTTGCCCATCGAAGATGGTCGCCAAAGGGATGAGGGGGATGCCCTGAACGTTGCCAACGAAAGTTTAGTGGACTTTGCAATTATTTTGAGGATTGCATCAGCCATTCTGAGAGGGGGTGCCCTGAACGTTGTCATCAATATTTTGAGGATTGCATCATCCGTGATAACATCTGAGACTGAACGTTGCCAACGAAAGTTTAGTTGGACTTTGCAATTATTTTGAGGATTGCATCAGCCATTCTGAGAAGGGGTGCCCTGAACTTTGTCACCATTATTTTAAGAGTGCATCATCCGTGATAACATCTGAGAGGAGGGTGGAATTATTAAGGGGTTTACAAGTCTGGACATGGCAATTGCCTCATGCATTCCAGAGTCGCGCCATTTTTTGAGACTTGAATAGAATGTGCAGCATTTTCTAGATCTTTCAAGTAGGTTCTATTACGTCATAGGTTGCCAGTTTTGCAAATTTTTGGGGGCTTTGTGGGGGAAGTGTGATGACGTCAGAAACCAAGATGGCCGTTGTGGGATTTAGAGAAATTTCGAGAAGGGTTGGCCGTTCAAGGGGGTGGAACTTTTGATAAATGTTTAATAAAATAGGCGGAACTTTTGATAAAGGTGGGCGTTTTAATGAATAAGGAGATTACAGGTTGACCATTGAAGATGCCCGCAAAAGGACGAGGAGGGCAGAACCTTTGATAAGTGATTAATAAGGGGGACACATATTAGTAAGGGTTTTTTAATGAGCGGGGTCGAACTTTTGAGAAGCATTTTAATTAAGGGTGGCGCATATTAATAAAGGGGCCATCACTTTTGATAATTGTTTAATTAATAAGGAATAAAAAATTCATTTATAAATATTCGCAAGTTAAATTATATGCAATAAAAAAATTCGTAGATTAATTTAAAAGAAATAAAAAAAATAATTTAATAAATATTCCCAAGTTAAATGTGATTTACAAAAATATAATTTATTCGTTAAATTAATTAATAAGGAATAAAAATAAATACAGGAAATAAAAAAAATTGTAAGTTAATTAATAAGAATAAAAAAAATCGTAGGTTAATTTATAAGGAATAAAAAATTCGTAGGTTAATTTATAAAAAATAAATACAGGGTATAAAAATTTCTTAATTTAATTCAAAAGGAAAAAAATTGCGAGTTAAATTATAAAGAAATAAAAAATTCCTAGGTCAATTTATAAGAAATAAAAAAATTCGTAAGTTAATTTATAAAAAATAAATACAGGAAATAAAAAAATTCGCAAGTTAGCTTATAAAGGAATAAAATATCCATAGGTTAATTTATAAAAAAATCGTAAGTTAATTAATAAAAAAATAAATATAAGAAATAAAAAATTCTCGAGTTAAATTATAAAAAAGTAAGTTAATTAATAAAAAAGTAAATACAAGAAATAAAAAATTTCCGAGTTAAATTATAAAAAAATAAAGAGACGCGCTGCTAACTTGAGGAAGCACAATCGAACCCCACTATGGGAAATAGTTTTTTTTTAATATAGTACGTGTGTTAGACACTAGATGGTGAGGCAGTTAGAATTATTTTGCGGTTTCGGAGGACTGATGAAGGTAGAATTCTAAACGGCGGCCTCGGGACTTAGAATTATTTCGGATGGACGATGACGTCATAATTCAAAATGCGGGACATAGAATTATTTGGGATGTGTGCCAGAAACCAAAATGGCGGACGTTTGGGGGGTTTTCATAAAAGGAGGACGGCACTAAGGGTTTACTGGTGAGTTATGAAATATGAATTAGTTATGAATATTAATAAGGGGGCGTGGATAGTGACGCCATATGGGGAAAGCACTGTGCATTGGAGTGGCCTATAGTGGCATACTACTTACCACCTTTCCAAATCAACGATTTAGAAACAACATTATTTAATACAGTTCCTTGAAAATGCCAAGATTGGCAAAAGCACAATCCGCAATTCCACGACTTTATGGAAAACATTAAATGATATAAAATCACGGACTATAACATACAAAACCAATGGTGAACCTAAAGGAGTGTGTGAGTATGTGTGTCGTGCACTGTGGGGGGGGGGGGGGGGATTATAAGCTTAAAACTTATCTTTACGATTTGAAAAACATATTTTGTAAGGTAGTCCCCAATATCGGAGACTCAACAAGCACTTAAATCCACCCCATTAGACTCAAACATATCCAACCCCTCTCCAAACATTAGAACTTTTTGAGTAAACCACTTTGCAAATTTACGACTTTTTTGGCACTAAAAGTCTGAAAGTTAGTAACTATAACATATGTAATAAACAAATAAAAAAAAAAACAAGGCAATATCAAAGTAAAATTCCTACACTCGTACGGGTCCGGATCTAGAATAAATAAAGGAAAAATAAGTGAAATAATATAACGTTAATATTTTTGTCTTCATTACTCTTATTAATATTCTCAAAGGGGGGGGGGGAAGGCTTCGTCTCCCTATCAGACATCGCCTGTGTAACAGAATGCCTCCAGATATATGTAGATTTATGAAAGCCAACCATGGCGTTATACATCTTGATGCCAAACACACATATGTATTTCCGTATCAATATATATATATCTTGCTACAACTGGAATCACGTTTTGTTATTGTCTTCTTCTGTTCCCCCCCCCCCCCCCCCCCCCCGATAGGGGACCGCCTTGCCGTGGTGGGGAGGCTTGTGGCCCAGAAACCAGTCGAAGACTCTGCTGACCGGTATGGGCCCCGGTTGGACAGAGCCAAGACCAACCGAAATTGAAGGCATCGTTGACTGGTTTAGTGGCCCGGTTGGATGGTGCCAAGACCTCAAAATCAGGCGCTCAGTGGAGCAGTTCAAGAGCCCTGCCGAACGGATTAGTCCCCTAATAGGCAAGGACCCTTTTCAAAGTCTGGGTCCCACTAAGAGTCTCCACCCCGGGTGCCGAGCGAACTTGGATCTACATATCCTTGTTCATGGCTAACCGGGAAACAGAGTAAATTCCAGGTTTTGACCGATGGATGAGCTTTCCTTCTATAGGACTGCTCGCCATAGGATGTCGGGGATGAGATGTATCTATATGGTGTAGCCTTGCCCCCGATAGTAGATAATCGCGGCTTCCATTCAACTTGGTAGTGTCGTGAGATGGAACCGGGGATTGCCGTGGTTGCTGTGTTGTGCAGCAATAAAGAGTACTTTTGTCTTCTTCCATTTATATACCAATTTTGAATTTTCAGAATTTATCCACTGCTTTAAAGTGGTTAAATTTCAATATATTTCTTACAATTCAATACAATTTCCCAATATATTCTTATACTGTGATATTTCTGCATAAAATGTAAAAATGCAGACAAATTAAAGATGTTAATAATAATGCACTTCCCCATACCTTAAGGTTATTACAAATTGCCAAATTTTCGAAATTACGGGAAACATACCTCCGAATATCAAGTACCACTTTTATTTATTGCTATTACAAAAGAATTACTAAATATAGATTCTTTTAGAAGACTTAAAATGGAATTAAAAAATTATTTGGTATTTTCTAGTTAGCTGAATTTGATGTGTTGTGTTTTGTGGATTTATTTGATGTACACCATTTTTGTGGTTGAATGACCTATGTTTAATATAATTTATTCATTTTCCTGCAGATAAGCTATTTAGCTTTGCGGGTCAAATTGTAAATGCATTTGTATTCTTTACTCTTATGAATAAAAATTATATTCTAAAAAAAAAAAGAAATACACTACAGCATTATATTGTATGGACGATTGTGGGTTATTGACTGACGGCTGACTAACAGGGGATCACGCTATTCTATGATACAGAAATGGTAGAGTTATGAAAATTTGCACCTAGGAGTAATCCGAGTCGTAGATCGTGGGAGAAAATCCGAAATTTGATCTCAGACATTAAGGTCAAATGGAGGTAACGTAGAGGCCAAGACTTGATCTACAAGTGCTAGAAACGTGAAAATTGATGTCTGGGTGTGTTCAGGCCGTATATGTAGGTAAAAGTTAGGAAATTTTGGATACGGAAGGTCATTGAGGCTAAAGATCATATTCATAGATCTGTTGGTGCTAGAGAGATGGAAATTGATTCCTGGAGGTATTTAGGGTCATATAATAAATAATAACACCCTCCTCAAGCAGCTGCTTGCCGCATAGGTCTGACAGGAGCCTGTCAGTGTATATGCCATAGTAGAAGGTCTGTGAGGATGGCAGGACCTCAGCAGAAAAACAACACAAACGACCATGCCTTATCCGGGGCTCGAATCTCGGAAATATGGTGAAATGTTGGTTGCAATGGGTCCTTTGAAGTCAAGGGTCAAATATAGATTCACTGGTGCTAGAGGGCTACAAATTGGTGCCTGTGGACATTTAGAGTTGTTCATCTCAGAAATTGTGTCAAATTTTCGATGTGCTGGGTCTTTCAAGGTCAAATTTCGATATACCTGTTTTGGAGTGCTGAAAATTGGTACCTGGAGGTATTTTGAGTCGTAAATCTGATATATTATGCCAAAGTTTGGATGCGATGGGTCCATTGAGGTCTAAGATGAAATTTGAATATATTAGTGTTGGAGAGCTAAAAATTGGTGAATAGGGCTATTTCAGGCAGTAGTAATTCAGAAATGAGAGGAATTGTGAGACTGGTGTGGCGTTCAAAGTCAAACAGGAGCCGGAGTGATAGGCTAGAAATCAAGAAGTGCTGAAGATACCGAATAATTTTCAATTAAAAATAGTCTTGATAACTGGAAACCTTCTTTCGTGTTGGATCCAGGCAAGGCACAACTATTGCACACATTTTCTGCATCTGATATATCTAAACCTTAAACAATCAAATCACTGATTAAATATGGCAGAAGAGGATAGGGGATTTTTTGCTTGCCTGGGACGATCAGAACCTTTAAATCATTTCTGAATTTCCATGTTTGAATCGCACTTTTCGTAAAAATTTACCCTTCTCTTATATCTAGAAATATGATAATCTGTCTCATGGTTATGCAACGGCAGTTAAAACCTAATAATATTTTATTCGAAAATGATATATGAAGCCATGGAACCTCTTTGAACATTGTTTTGCAACAGTCAAGCTAGTTCGCTATACCAATATTAACAAATTTTGGCAGGAAAATAAATTACTATTAATATATTTCTGACTTAGATGGCACCTGTTGAATCAACATTTATATTCGTGAAGTGTCTTATAACATGAAACTCTTTAAGCGAAAAATGTTAAAAGAAAAATCAATTATATGCCACAGCATATCACAGTATTAAAAATGAATAAAACATTTTCGTTACTGTTAAACTTAATCACGTTGTCAGTGTATAATTTGACTACTGATTTCGTTCAGATACGCAAAAGGAAGTTAGCAACCAATTTTAGTTTTTGATTCCTGAAAGAGCAGAGCATTTCCGTTTTAAATAATACTTGGAGATTTACAGAATAGAAACAGGCTCCATCGGTTTCAGTGTACATCGATGAAAAATTACACATAAAAATTGCACATAGTTCAGATTGCACATTACATTTTTAAGCACATAGTTCAAATTGCACATTACATTTGAATGCTTGACTAATGTTGCATTCTATGAACTAAAACGAAAATGTCATGAAAACTACTTTATATTGATTAGCAAACAATACTGAACTTTGTATACATTATTAAACAGGGTAATTTAAAAAAAATAGCAGACGAAATTATGAAGACATATTCGGAATAGTCAGGTAAGAGGAAATAAAGAATAGTTTTACTACATCTTAAACCATTTTTAAGTTATCGAAATATATAAATATATATGAGTATTTTATGAATTCTTTTATAATAAATTTTGTAAGCACAGGGCAATAAAACTTACTGTAGAAACTAAAAACAGCTAAACGCTTTTAGGCCTAATTCAGCATAGTTGAAGTATAGACATGTAGAAACAACAATCATGTCAAACAACTTTGTATCATGTCTATCTTTCTGACAAGGATTCCATAAAACACATGATTAATTGTTTAATTGTAAAAGAAAAATGTTTAGAAAACTACTGGTCACTTACTTGCTACACGAGAGCAGGAAATATTTTCACTTTTTGTAAAACTACCACCATATTGATGATGTTGATAACAAACTCACGAGCATAGTTGGTCACGAGTTGCTTGACAACAGTTTACAAATATTAAAAATGTAAGTTAATTAAAACTGGCTCTGGATTGAAAAATATGGCTAGTCGCATCGGACAGATATTTATATATATATATAATTTATACAATAATACTTTTTGTTAAATACTTACCTAAACTTAGGTATATTTACAATTGAAATGTTTCCCATCAAAAGAGTTAAAGGTGAATATTGAATTTGTCGTATTTTACACAATTTCAAATGATTTAAACTATCTGCTAGCACAATGAATGGTGCTACTACCATCTTTGTTTTAACTAATAGCCAAAGAGAAGTCAACCATATTATGCTAAAAGCGAATAGAATAAATATTTAATGGAGATACGGCCAATATGTGAATTAATGACGCAGTACGTGAAACAGTCATGGTACCTCCAAGAGGAAGAGGGGGAGGCGCCATTAATATCTCTTAGCACAGGTCGCTAGTATAGCCGCGGGGAACGGCGGTAGCCATGTTGTTCCAACTCAGAAAGCTGTGCAATGCACGTCATTTCCAATATATCCGAATGTTTTATACAAATACTGCTCAATGAAATCGCAATTGTTTCATGTACGAAAAAGATTCTTATTCATCATTAAAAGGTTTACATATATTGTTTTTGTAGTAATAGTGATTGAAACCCTTTTCTTAAATTAGCAGACTATTTCGACAATTATTGCTAAATAAAATCGATTTTCTTTTAAAGATCAATAGTTTTTGTTTTGTTTTTTTATGAAAAAACTACTTTTTCCGCTTCGGATTTGCATTCACTTTTGTTTTTAAATTCAATTTTTTAACCCCACTTAGGGTTAGTCAACAAATTACATTTCAAATGAAAGCTACGCAGCATCTTTTTCATAAAATAGGGATTGAGCGTAAAACTATAACCAATGCAGGGCAGGATCTAAGGAGTCCCCACCCCCTTTCAGAATGCTAGTAAGAGTAATAAGGACAAAAGAATATTGAACTTATTTTTATTTTATGCTATTGAAAAATAAACTTATGCTTCATTTTTTTTAAAAGACCCGTAAAACAGAGGGGAAAATGTTATATCGCATTGGAATATCAGATCGATTTAGTTTTATTTTTTTTCCCACCCACTTTACCTCGATTCTTTTCAAGATCCGCTCCTGATTCAGCGGAACTTTGCAGAGGAATTTCTCCCCAGGGAAAAGTTCAAAATGCAAATTCTTGGAATATGTCAAATGACACCTTATCTTTTATATAAGCCATATAAAACTAATTAAAGTTTATAGCAAATACACCAAATAAAAAAACGTATGGTGACTGATAGAGAATATGTTAAATCTCCCCCCCCCCCCGCATAATATTTCAAAGTTGTATCATTGTTTAATCAAAATTTATAATGTTAAAAATGAATATTAAAATAGATTTGATTATGATCTTTAATTTATCTTCAGTCACATTTTTCCATCAAAGACATATATTAGAAGTTGTAGAGCTTCGAAGTTGGGTTCTCATTGACATAACAGAAATTCTGCAGCGTTTCAGTAAGGTACATCGAAAGCATAAAAAAATAAATAAATACCCCCTCAAGCAGCTGCTTGCCACAGAGGTCTGACAGGAGCCTGTCAGTTTATATGCCACAGTAGGAGATCTGAGAGGATGGCTGGACCTCAGCAGAAAAACGACACACACATCCATGCCTAGATCCGGGACTCGAACCCAGGTCCCTTAGATCAGTAGCCAAACGTGCTAACCACTCGGCCACGGGACGGCTAGGAGTGAATAATGTGAATATTACGTTCTCTGCCGTTTCTTGATTTATTATTTCTTTCTATGAATTTATAATAAATTTTTATTTAATCAGTTTACATTTAAAGCACTGGAAAATTTCCCAACCTTCTTCGCAAGTTTTCGCAATCCAGTATCCCCTACACCCTTCCTCAAGCCCTAACTACATTACTGTCGTAAACAGTTGAAATAACAAAAAAGTCAGGTTTATTGACGCATTCATATACTACGCACTTACCCATTTTTTAAACACATTCTGTTGTTCGTTAGCACAGTGATAGCACGCTTACGAGTAGGAACAATATGGCGACGTTCGGTTATAGTTTTCAAGTGATAGGGTGCCTCTCCCTCTTCCTATATCCATGGAAACAGTGGCGTACGGCAGGATAAAAAGTCATGCACCAACTACGTATAGAGAGATAGCGTGCCTCTACTTTTTTAATCTCGTCATTTTTAGGGTAACAAAATGATATTTATTTTTTAATAAAATCACTAAAATAATTTCGATTTTTATTTTGCATTTTTATGATAGAGAAAGCGACATGTTTTACATACAGTAAAAGAGTTAAAAAATTAGGTAGCAGTACTTCACAGATCTACTTTGGCGTATAAACTGACAGGCTCTTGTCAGACCTCTGTGGCAAGTAGCTGCTTGAGGAGAGGGGAGTACATAACAACTTTTTAATTCTTTATATTGAACATGAATTTTTTTCCTTCATTTTCTCAACCATAAAGAGAAAAAGCATTGAAATAGATAAATAAATAACACAATTTTGTTATCTAACACCATAAAAGTAATGAAATAAATTAGTACTGTCTATTTATATGTAAAACATAATTTTTGAGTAATAAAAATACACTGAGTGATCACTTTATTGGGCACACCCACAGAGATCGATATATGGGGTGTTCAAAATCCAATCAGTGTTAGTCAGTAAAATGTGAATTTTTTATTTGTTATCACAACTGCATCTGTATGAGCTATATTTTCAGATGCACAATCAAGTAAGTCAGTATTTAAATTATTTTCCTGCAGATTATACAACAATTTTGTTGTTCTTTTAGAATTCTCTGTATTGATTTTAGTTTTGTACACACAAAACTAAAATTTTTTGTACACACAAACCATATCAAAGAAAAAAAAATTCAGGCCACAGATTTTCATACCAAGCACCAAAACTAAAAACATCAATTTCGTTTCATCACTTCGAGTAAATCAATGAATCAATCATGGCGCCTTGGCAAATATTAGAAATGCGGCTTTTTATATAGTTCAAATACTGATCTTTAAAAATGACTTTGTTTATAGAAGAAAACCTTTAAAAGTAATTGTATATTTATCAACCAAAAAGTTGCATGTAGGTTTAAAATGATTATTCTGACACCTATGAAACAAATCATTGCAATAAAAGTATAATATGCATTTTTTTTTTAGATACGTTTTCTGGCGGAAAAATCGCTGATGACGTCATTACGATTTGTCTCTTGAAATCAATTACGTTCAGTAGATGAAAATGATACGAGTGATATATTTGTCAGACAGGAGCTTGTTTATAATATACCCTAAAAGTCTGTAAGGCCAGATTTTGGCAGAATGATAACACCATAAAAAGAAACATCCTATCTTTATCCAAGGCTCGTAGGTTAAAATATCTTTTTTTACTAAATAACACCTCTTACTGTCATATTTAATACTAAATAATTAACAACTTTGAAGCCCATATTGAGCTTAAGGCCCAGGCCAAATGCCCCCCCCCCCCCCCTTCTGAAAGGCGCTATTACATGCACCGAGGCTGAAGGTCATGAAACGGTATAAATAACACCTGATGCTGAGCTCTGTTCGTCTGTGTTATTCTTGTTCTTCAGATGGGAAAAGCAACGGACAAACGCCAAATTGTAATAACCAGATAATTAGGTCAGAACATTTTCCGAGATGGCAAGACTTATGGGTGCTCATGATCAGCCGTGGTTAGTACCTACGAAAAGTGGTATGAGGAAGGAAAAACCAAGAACCGCCAGGTAGATGTGGGCTGACAACGGCTGATCAATGCTAGAGATGAGTGAAGGCTATCCCATACGGTACGAGTCAACAGAAGAATTGTGGTGTAACTTGCCTGTAATTTGAATGCTGGTGACAGGAATAATGTATCTCAACACACAGTATATCGAACCCTGCTGAAAATGGGGCTGTATAGCCGCAGATCACTCCGAGTGACCATGCTAACCTCAGTTCATCGTTTAAATCACCTACAATGGGCACGCAAGCATCAAAACTAGACTTTGAATGATTTGAAGGAGATTGTCTGGTCCGATGAATCTCGTTTCCTGTTGCACCATGTGGACGACTGGGTACATGTGAGTCGTTTACCTGGGGAAGTGTTGACACCAAGATGCAACATCGGATGAACACAAGCTGATGGAGGAAGTGTAATGCTTTGGGAAATGTTCTGATGGGAAACCTGAGTACAGTCATTCATGTGCAGGAAACTCTGACACTATCACCTACCTAAATATCATTGCAAACCAGGTACATCCTTTCTTGGCAACGGTATATCCCTCTAGTAGTACCTTCTTTCAGCAGGATAATGCGCCATGCCACACTGCCCGGATTGTTAGAGAATGGTTTGCGTAACATGAGGAAAACTTCGAATATTGCCCTGGCCTTCAAATTCCCGAGACATCAATCCAATCGAGCATCTGCGGTTTTTGTTGGAACAGCATATCCTATTTGCGGTGGCTCAAACACGTAACTTACAAGAGTTAAAGGATCTGCTGGTAACATGTTGGTACCAGATAGCCCACGACACCTTTAGAAATCTTGTAGTTTCCATGCCTCGCAGAATAGTTTTACTACATCTTAAACCATTTTTAAGTTATCGAAATATATAAATATATATGAGTATTTTATGAATTCTTTTATAATAAATTTTGTAAGCACAGGGCAATAAAACTTACTGTAGAAACTAAAAACAGCTAAACGCTTTTAGGCCTAATTCAGCATAGTTGAAGTATAGACATGTAGAAACAACAATCATGTCAAACAACTTTGTATCATGTCTATCTTTCTGACAAGGATTCCATAAAACACATGATTAATTGTTTAATTGTAAAAGAAAAATGTTTAGAAAACTACTGGTCACTTACTTGCTACACGAGAGCAGGAAATATTTTCACTTTTTGTAAAACTACCACCATATTGATGATGTTGATAACAAACTCACGAGCATAGTTGGTCACGAGTTGCTTGACAACAGTTTACAAATATTAAAAATGTAAGTTAATTAAAACTGGCTCTGGATTGAAAAATATGGCTAGTCGCATCGGACAGATATTTATATATATATAATTTATACAATAATACTTTTTGTTAAATACTTACCTAAACTTAGGTATATTTACAATTGAAATGTTTCCCATCAAAAGAGTTAAAGGTGAATATTGAATTTGTCGTATTTTACACAATTTCAAATGATTTAAACTATCTGCTAGCACAATGAATGGTGCTACTACCATCTTTGTTTTAACTAATAGCCAAAGAGAAGTCAACCATATTATGCTAAAAGCGAATAGAATAAATATTTAATGGAGATACGGCCAATATGTGAATTAATGACGCAGTACGTGAAACAGTCATGGTACCTCCAAGAGGAAGAGGGGGAGGCGCCATTAATATCTCTTAGCACAGGTCGCTAGTATAGCCGCGGGGAACGGCGGTAGCCATGTTGTTCCAACTCAGAAAGCTGTGCAATGCACGTCATTTCCAATATATCCGAATGTTTTATACAAATACTGCTCAATGAAATCGCAATTGTTTCATGTACGAAAAAGATTCTTATTCATCATTAAAAGGTTTACATATATTGTTTTTGTAGTAATAGTGATTGAAACCCTTTTCTTAAATTAGCAGACTATTTCGACAATTATTGCTAAATAAAATCGATTTTCTTTTAAAGATCAATAGTTTTTGTTTTGTTTTTTATGAAAAAACTACTTTTTCCGCTTCGGATTTGCATTCACTTTTGTTTTTAAATTCAATTTTTTAACCCCACTTAGGGTTAGTCAACAAATTACATTTCAAATGAAAGCTACGCAGCATCTTTTTCATAAAATAGGGATTGAGCGTAAAACTATAACCAATGCAGGGCAGGATCTAAGGAGTCCCCACCCCCTTTCAGAATGCTAGTAAGAGTAATAAGGACAAAAGAATATTGAACTTATTTTTATTTTATGCTATTGAAAAATAAACTTATGCTTCATTTTTTTTAAAAGACCCGTAAAACAGAGGGGAAAATGTTATATCGCATTGGAATATCAGATCGATTTAGTTTTATTTTTTTTCCCACCCACTTTACCTCGATTCTTTTCAAGATCCGCTCCTGATTCAGCGGAACTTTGCAGAGGAATTTCTCCCCAGGGAAAAGTTCAAAATGCAAATTCTTGGAATATGTCAAATGACACCTTATCTTTTATATAAGCCATATAAAACTAATTAAAGTTTATAGCATATACACCAAATAAAAAAACGTATGGTGACTGATAGAGAATATGTTAAATCCCCCCCCCCCGCATAATATTTCAAAGTTGTATCATTGTTTAATCAAAATTTATAATGTTAAAAATGAATATTAAAATAGATTTGATTATGATCTTTAATTTATCTTCAGTCACATTTTTCCATCAAAGACATATATTAGAAGTTGTAGAGCTTCGAAGTTGGGTTCTCATTGACATAACAGAAATTCTGCAGCGTTTCAGTAAGGTACATCGAAAGCATAAAAAAATAAATAAATACCCCCTCAAGCAGCTGCTTGCCACAGAGGTCTGACAGGAGCCTGTCAGTTTATATGCCACAGTAAGAGATCTGAGAGGATGGCTGGACCTCAGCAGAAAAACGACACACACATCCATGCCTAGATCCGGGACTCGAACCCAGGTCCCTTAGATCAGTAGCCAAACGTGCTAACCACTCGGCCACGGGACGGCTAGGAGTGAATAATGTGAATATTACGTTCTCTGCCGTTTCTTGATTTATTATTTCTTTCTATGAATTTATAATAAATTTTTATTTAATCAGTTTACATTTAAAGCACTGGAAAATTTCCCAACCTTCTTCGCAAGTTTTCGCAATCCAGTATCCCCTACACCCTTCCTCAAGCCCTAACTACATTACTGTCGTAAACAGTTGAAATAACAAAAAAGTCAGGTTTATTGACGCATTCATATACTACGCACTTACCCATTTTTTAAACACATTCTGTTGTTCGTTAGCACAGTGATAGCACGCTTACGAGTAGGAACAATATGGCGACGTTCGGTTATAGTTTTCAAGTGATAGGGTGCCTCTCCCTCTTCCTATATCCATGGAAACAGTGGCGTACGGCAGGATAAAAAGTCATGCACCAACTACGTATAGAGAGATAGCGTGCCTCTACTTTTTTAATCTCGTCATTTTTAGGGTAACAAAATGATATTTATTTTTTAATAAAATCACTAAAATAATTTCGATTTTTATTTTGCATTTTTATGATAGAGAAAGCGACATGTTTTACATACAGTAAAAGAGTTAAAAAATTAGGTAGCAGTACTTCACAGATCTACTTTGGCGTATAAACTGACAGGCTCTTGTCAGACCTCTGTGGCAAGTAGCTGCTTGAGGAGAGGGGAGTACATAACAACTTTTTAATTCTTTATATTGAACATGAATTTTTTTCCTTCATTTTCTCAACCATAAAGAGAAAAAGCATTGAAATAGATAAATAAATAACACAATTTTGTTATCTAACACCATAAAAGTAATGAAATAAATTAGTACTGTCTATTTATATGTAAAACATAATTTTTGAGTAATAAAAATACACTGAGTGATCACTTTATTGGGCACACCCACAGAGATCGATATATGGGGTGTTCAAAATCCAATCAGTGTTAGTCAGTAAAATGTGAATTTTTTATTTGTTATCACAACTGCATCTGTATGAGCTATATTTTCAGATGCACAATCAAGTAAGTCAGTATTTAAATTATTTTCCTGCAGATTATACAACAATTTTGTTGTTCTTTTAGAATTCTCTGTATTGATTTTAGTTTTGTACACACAAAACTAAAATTTTTTGTACACACAAACCATATCAAAGAAAAAAAAATTCAGGCCACAGATTTTCATACCAAGCACCAAAACTAAAAACATCAATTTCGTTTCATCACTTCGAGTAAATCAATGAATCAATCATGGCGCCTTGGCAAATATTAGAAATGCGGCTTTTTATATAGTTCAAATACTGATCTTTAAAAATGACTTTGTTTATAGAAGAAAACCTTTAAAAGTAATTGTATATTTATCAACCAAAAAGTTGCATGTAGGTTTAAAATGATTATTCTGACACCTATGAAACAAATCATTGCAATAAAAGTATAATATGCATTTTTTTTTTAGATACGTTTTCTGGCGGAAAAATCGCTGATGACGTCATTACGATTTGTCTCTTGAAATCAATTACGTTCAGTAGATGAAAATGATACGAGTGATATATTTGTCAGACAGGAGCTTGTTTATAATATACCCTAAAAGTCTGTAAGGCCAGATTTTGGCAGAATGATAACACCATAAAAAGAAACATCCTATCTTTATCCAAGGCTCGTAGGTTAAAATATCTTTTTTTACTAAATAACACCTCTTACTGTCATATTTAATACTAAATAATTAACAACTTTGAAGCCCATATTGAGCTTAAGGCCCAGGCCAAATGCCCCCCCCCCCCCTTCTGAAAGGCGCTATTACATGCACCGAGGCTGAAGGTCATGAAACGGTATAAATAACACCTGATGCTGAGCTCTGTTCGTCTGTGTTATTCTTGTTCTTCAGATGGGAAAAGCAACGGACAAACGCCAAATTGTAATAACCAGATAATTAGGTCAGAACATTTTCCGAGATGGCAAGACTTATGGGTGCTCATGATCAGCCGTGGTTAGTACCTACGAAAAGTGGTATGAGGAAGGAAAAACCAAGAACCGCCAGGTAGATGTGGGCTGACAACGGCTGATCAATGCTAGAGATGAGTGAAGGCTATCCCATACGGTACGAGTCAACAGAAGAATTGTGGTGTAACTTGCCTGTAATTTGAATGCTGGTGACAGGAATAATGTATCTCAACACACAGTATATCGAACCCTGCTGAAAATGGGGCTGTATAGCCGCAGATCACTCCGAGTGACCATGCTAACCTCAGTTCATCGTTTAAATCACCTACAATGGGCACGCAAGCATCAAAACTAGACTTTGAATGATTTGAAGGAGATTGTCTGGTCCGATGAATCTCGTTTCCTGTTGCACCATGTGGACGACTGGGTACATGTGAGTCGTTTACCTGGGGAAGTGTTGACACCAAGATGCAACATCGGATGAACACAAGCTGATGGAGGAAGTGTAATGCTTTGGGAAATGTTCTGATGGGAAACCTGAGTACAGTCATTCATGTGCAGGAAACTCTGACACTATCACCTACCTAAATATCATTGCAAACCAGGTACATCCTTTCTTGGCAACGGTATATCCCTCTAGTAGTACCTTCTTTCAGCAGGATAATGCGCCATGCCACACTGCCCGGATTGTTAGAGAATGGTTTGCGTAACATGAGGAAAACTTCGAATATTGCCCTGGCCTTCAAATTCCCGAGACATCAATCCAATCGAGCATCTGCGGTTTTTGTTGGAACAGCATATCCTATTTGCGGTGGCTCAAACACGTAACTTACAAGAGTTAAAGGATCTGCTGGTAACATGTTGGTACCAGATAGCCCACGACACCTTTAGAAATCTTGTAGTTTCCATGCCTCGCAGGGTAAGAGCTGTTCTGGCAGCAGGTGGAGGACCAACATCATATGTTTTGGCTCTTCGGTGTATATATATTGTTTCTGTAAATAAAACTCAAAGTATCAAGGCAACTAATGTGTATGTACTTAAACAGCAATATATTTTACAATTGAAAAACTTGTCTTTTAAACAAAAAGTGTTCCTAGCGGTTTCACATGCCGTTTGTCACTGTTTGTCAAAGCAGGTGTTTTGATCAGCTCCCTAACCTAGGAACTGATCATACTGGTTCTGCATCAAAATGGAAGATTATAAAATGAGGAATAATGTCATATAAAGTTTTTTTATTCTCTCCTGCTACTCCAATAAAAAAATTGTATATATGTTTTTCTACATTTTTCATAAGCTATTGACAATCGTAGATAGTTATGTGTCAAATAAAACCTTATATTGTGGTTATTACATTGGGTTGTTCAACTCTGAGAACTTTTTTTTCAAAAAATGAGCTAAATGGTCAGGTCACAAGAATCCCAAGGGCTCAGATAAGGTTGGGGGGAGGGGAGCCACTGGACAGCTGTTAGGGAGACATATAGTAGCTTCCCATCAAGGACATCCAGCATGTTTTTTAATGTGTACATGGTATGCCTCTCCCACACGTGGCTGCAGGGCTGTAAGTCCCATCTGATGGACAGTGGCCTTTCCAAGTCCATCAGTGTCACTTACTGACTGAGGGGAAGAATTTTTAAAGAGATAAGTGTTAGTGCACTTGGCTATTGATCTAAGGGACCTGGGTTCGAGCCCTGGGAAAGGCATGGATGTTCGTGTTGTTTTTCTGCTAAGGTCCTGCCATCCTCTCAGACCTTTTACTATGGCATATGAAATCTTTCCCCTTGCTCATCACTGACAGCTCCTAAGTTCTTGGGAAATAAGTCGAGATGCGGGTGCAAGAAGTGGATCTTCAAAGACATTTGACAGCCAAAATTTGTTTTTTAAAAGATCTCGAATGAGCTGATGATAGTTTTTTTGTTTGTGATTCCCCAGTAAACCCTGGACCACAGACGTGAAGGATTTCCATGCAGTGCGCTCCTTCATATTCAGTTTTTCTTCGAAGACAGTATCATTCAGTAGCTTCCTGATCTGAAGACCAACAAAGATCCCTTCTTTGAGTCTGACATCACTTAATTTCGGAAATTTTTCCTATAAGTGCAAAAACCCTTTACCAGTTTTGCACATAACCTTTATAAAATTTTTCATAAGCTCCAAATTGATGTGTAGTGGTAGGAGCAGAACATCAGAAGGGTCAACTAGAGGCTTTATACCTCACATTAATCTTTTAAGGAGTAAAACATCTCTTTTGAGCGTCTTTTGTTTTGTAGTGCTCCTTTCTGGCCTTATTGTTCCACAAACGCAGAAAACAGCAAAATTTTGTGACTTATACTATTGTCCACTTAAACTGGTCATATTTTATAGCAATGAGTATTTTTTCCATGCTTTCATACGCTTCATGCCTCATTTCATCATTCCATGCTTTGCATCATTTTTCAATTTCCTTCATTCCCACAGCGTGTGTCATTGGAATGGAAGGTTTTTGGTTTCCTTTATGCAAAAGGACAGCTTTTAAGCTGAATTTTGACGAATCTATAAATAGACGCCATTCTTTATGGTCGTGAGTTGTTTCAATTTCTTCCATCAGCCCTGAAATATTTGTGAAGAAACGAAATCCTCTTGCATCTCATAATAAGCAGATAAAGCCAAATTTCTCTTTCTGAAAAGAGAAACTCTGGTACCCTTGGCCAGAAGATTCCACTCTTGAACCTAAAACCTTTGCTTGTTGTTTGGAAAGTCCTATGTCTCGCACAAGATCATTTTGTTCATTTTGCTGAATCAGATGAGGCTCGTCTAGCTTTTTAGGGGTGTATCAGGATCTGTATGTGCCTCAGTCTTCCTCTGATGAATGTGAATCCATCTCTTCCCAGTTGGTTGGAGGTGTTGGTATAGGAAGATCTTCTTGATGAGGAACTGGCCTTATGGCTGAAGGCACATTTGCACATTGTATTTTGCTTTTGTTCTTTTTTGAAAAGCCCGATACTTTAGTTAAACAAAAATAGCAATCAAGGAAGTGACTAGTTGGCTCACGCCAAACCATTGGAACTGCAAAGGACATGGATTTTATCTCACCTTTTAACCATTCACTCAGGTCAACAAAGCACGAAATGCAGCACACATGTGGAGACCATGCTTTGTCCTGATCTCCAACATGACATCCAAAATACAAGTTATAGGCTTTCTTCGCAATCTTTGTCAAAGAATGATCCTGGGATTTTAAAATTTCATTTCCACACACACATAACAAAACTTATCTGGCACATTAACACATCTGCGATGCTGCGTTTGTGCCATTTAAACGCCTAAATTCATTCTTCAACGTACAGCACCTGTTCCTCCTACAATGAAAACTACAAGAACGGCGGTCTGAGGTTAGGTTACTGTTACATTTTTTCTCCCACTTGGCAATCGGTTTTACCAGCTACAAAAAGGAAAATATCTAGTGTCCTCCCAGTTGCCTGGAGGTGTTGGTATAGGAAGATCTTAATAGGAGTCAAAATGACCAATAACATAAAAGCGTGACGTGTTAGCCATTTTTTAAGGCCAAATCTGAAATCAGCACCTGAAAAATAGTTAAAGACAGCTACAATTGTTCATGTTATAAAAACCTTGTAAACCAGTGTTATTTGTAATAATACATACATTACTGGCTATAATGTTGGCTTTAGATCAGTCAGAAGTTACTTTGATTACTTCAAACCTAAAACTACATCACCAGGGGTGGATGGAATTACTACTGAAATGTAGAACTAGAAATATTTCTGTTGTCACATAGCTGACTTTAATTTTGAATAGCTTTTTATGATAAAAGTGCTATTCCCAAGGATTTTACTAGAGCTATTATTATTCCTAATTTCGAAAACGATGTTCACAGTTCTTTTGATAATTATAAGAGCATCATTCTACTCTTCGTTTCAGTTATGTATGGAAAGATTATTGAAAGTAAGGTTTCTGTTATGGCAAGATCGGCTGAGCATTTCAGAGCTATTCTAAATTAGTGTGCTTTATTCTGTCCATTATTTCCTTACAGAATAAATGTTTTTGAGGGACAACTTAAGGATGGACAGTGCAGGTTCAGAGCTGGTAGGCCGTTGTTAGAATTGATCTACAGTGGCCAAATAGGCAACTGAAACTCAGTATTGTAGTTGGAAAACTAAATTACATAGCACCTCTGAAGCACATGGCTGCTTGAAGATTATGTATGTAGCAGAAATCAATAGGTGTCTTGGGCACATCTTCATTCTAGACCATCACTCTGCTTCACTTTGCTTTCAACACCAGATCTAAACATTCCTCACATTTATGAGTTCTATTGTCTGAAATAGCCCTGTTCACAAATTTGTAGCTCTCCAGCACAAGCATATCGAAATTTTACCTTTGACCTCAAAGGACCCATTGTATCCAAAATTTCACAAAATTACTGAGATCTATGACTCATAATGCTTCCAGGACCAATTTTTAATCCCTGGTATGTTTGACCTTTAACCTCGAAGGATCCATCGTAATAAAATTCCACCTATTCTGATTTACGATTCAAAATATTCACAAGAACTAAATTTCAGTCCCCTAACACAGATATAAATTTGACTTTAACCTCAAAAGATCCTCTGTATCCGAAATTTCTTAATGTTTCTAACATCTACAGCCTAAAATACCCCTAGACACCAATTTTCATATTTCTAGCCCTCGTAGATCAAGGTTTGACCTCTATTTGACCTTGAAGGACAGGCCTTAAGTCAGATTTCGGGTTATCCTCAAGATCTATGACATGGATTACCCCTAGGTGAAAATTTTTCATTTCTGCTTCATGGTTAGAATAAGCGTGATCCCCATTCAATCAATCAGTCACTCACAATTGTCTATATATTATGATGATTGAAATTTAAAGTCCGCCTTTGAGAAAATTAATATTCAACACATCAATTCAAATATATACTTAATAGTTATATTAGAATAAATTCTTTTGTATATCTAGATAATGCACTTGTTTAAATGTTTACAAAATATTAGTGGCGGAGCGTGATTTTAGAAATTGGGGATACAACTTGCATTATGCTTTTTAACGTTAGTAAGCGCTCATCGGTCTTGTGGCGATTACTGACAGAATTAAGTTCTTTAAACATAATTTTTTTAATTTGTTTTTCATATATCATGGCATGGAATTGAACTGGATATTTGGAAGGTAAAATAAGCAAAGTGCTCCTTTTTTCTTTTATGTGTCTGATAACATGAAAATGTTTCCGTGCTGATTAGACAAAAGATAAATTTTGTCGAACAGAAAAATTGTCGAAGCAGCATTACCTGATTGAATTGTCGAAGCAGCACCATGATTGAAATTTAAAGTCCGCCTTTGAGAAAATTAATATTCAACACATCAGTTCAAATATATACTTAATAGTTATATTAGAATAAATTCTTTTGTATATCTAGATAATGCACTTGTTTAAATATTTACAAAATATTAGTGGCGGAGCGTGATTTTAGAAATTGGGGATACAACTTGCATTATGCTTTTTAACGTTAGTAAGCGCTCATCGGTCTTGTGGCGATTACTGACAGAATTAAGTTCTTTAAACATAATTTTTTTAATTTGTTTTTCATATATCATGGCATGGAATTGAACTGGATATTTGGAAGGTAAAATAAGCAAAGTGCTCCTTTTTTCTTTTATGTGTCTGATAACATGAAAATGTTTCCGTGCTGATTAGACAAAAGATAAATTTTGTCGAACAGAAAAATTGTCGAAGCAGCATTACCAGCCATCTTATGAGAAATCAGCTGCAGCATTTGGCACCTGTTTGATTTTTCAACTCTCACCCAGAACCTGTTTAATTTGAACATGACACTGGATATAAATTTCTTTTAGGTTTCTGAGATCTACGACCCAAAATACCCCTAGACACCAATTCTCACCTTTTTCGAACATGTAAATAGAAAAGTGACCTTTGACCTCAAAGATTCCATCAGAAGAGTCATCCTCCAGGCACCAATTTTCAGGTTCGTATAATACGAAGATTAAAATTTTGCCTCTGACCTCAATAGACCAGTCAGATCCCAACTTTCGTAACGTTTGTGATACCTACAACCAAAAACATCTCTGAGCACCAATATTCTCATTTCTTGCACGTGTACATTAATATTCGAACTCTATACGACTTTAAAAAAGACATGTCAGACATCAAATTTTGCCCGAGATCTGCGACCTGAAATTAGTAATAACTACTGGGAAAGAGTCAAGTTCCTTCTTCCCCTCCCCCCGAGTAGCTGTTGGAAACCTAGATCGAAGTCTCAAGCTGATGGCCCCTTGAAATTGTTGTAACCAACCTCTTTTGTTTCGGGGTCTGGTTGGTTCTTAACCCTTTAGTCTCGAGGTGTGACTGGTCATTAACCCTTTGAGTAACAAAATTTTAATTGACCTCATTTTTCTGTATTGTGGTTGGACGTGTCACTCATTGGTGGAGAATCTGAATGAAAAGGCGCTGAATGAAAAAGCAGGTCGAGAGCCAGAGCCATAGCTTTTGCAGACATTGTTTCGGAATCTGTGCAACGATACTGGTATGCCCAGCCCGATGAGCAATTGATCGTGATATTTCCTGACGTTCTCGAGTAATTAGTGTGTGACAGCATTATCAGCCAATTCCCCAGCCCTCCTGCAGAGAAAGTGATGCTTGTACTCACACTGAAAGCCCTAAATATGGATACACGGTGCTAAGATTGGAAAGTTCGATTTTGAAGACTTGCTGGAAACTGTCAAGGCAGCCCATGTCCTCTACCAGTGACCTCTACATCTTCATCGTCGAGTTACAGGCAGACCCTTGTTCTCACCTCCACCTGGCAGAACATCTCCTGTTCGACATTGTACTTCGTCAATTTCCACACCCAACCCCGGAGTGTCAGAACGGTTTTGCAGTTCAAGCGAGGCATTACGACTACGCCTTGCTGGATGACCTCATTGATGTGGACTTTGATGATTTTGTGGAGACTGTGATGGCTTCTGTCACCTTGTATCATCTCTCCTTTGGTTATGTGCATGTAGACTGAATCCCCGCCAGTGTGTATAAGATAGGTTTTAGTTGTTTGCCAGAGTAAAGTAGAATACAGTATATCTGCTGCATCTTAGTTTTAGACAGTTTTGCAGTGAAGGGAAAACTTCTGACCCGTGAGCTAGGTTATTCGGACTGCAGAGGCCTGACGGGCGTTTACAGATTTGATCTTTCCTTTGTGACTGACATTACGCAGAACGAATGGAAGTGTATCCAATACGTGACCAAACACGTCACAGGGCTTCCTTTTTACTCTCGTGTCGTGTTGGTGGTGCGGGAATACGACTGCCTGGACGATATTGTGCGACATATCCACGAAAAGTGCTGCAGACTTTTTGCTTTCCTTCATCGTTTACAAAGGGTGGGTTCTACGAGAAACGTCTATTGGAGAGACTGCATAGACTCACTTGATTTAGAAAAATTTGCTCACCTTCCAGACACCTAAAATACCAAGAACTGAATGTGGTTATCACAAGGGTCGTGACGCACATTGTCGAAGCCGAGATGAACGAGTATATCGAAAACACCACGTGCCCTCACAATGTACCACTCATTAATTGGACAGCCACACAATTAATTAGCGGCCTTCCCTTTGTGGGACTTGTTTGAAGATCCGGGGATCGTTGAAGATTCCCCTCTTATTAATTAAGATCGGTAACTGTTGAAGAAAACCTCCCGTGCTTTTAAATGCAGGGACTGTTCCCGAAAACATGGATGTAAGCCCGCCCCTACTTAAGCATGGAATATTTGAAAAGTTCTTTAATAAAATGTTGATTATAATGTATATTGACAAGGCTCTTTGAGAATGCTATAGTAAAGGGCTCCACCCACTTATCGGAATGCATGTCAAGTAAGGCAAGGACAAGTTTTTTTATTGAGTTTACTCCAGTCCAAATTTCGCGTGAATAACAAGTTCTATCGTGAACACAAGCCTGTAATCATTCAAGTTCTCGACGAGCAGCACTGAGCGAACTTGTTCTTGTTGCCATTCAAGCGAAGTTTAGACTGGAATAAACTTCAGTAAAACCTGTCTTTGACATGCATTCTGATAAGTGGATGGGGGCCCTTAAGCATTCTGAAATTTATTTGAATTAATTATTTCGTGTTTATTGTCTAAGGGTAATGGAGGCCAAAAATTATTAAACTGTATATATTTCACACAGTTTTCAAGAATATTTAAAAAGATTTCTAGAACGAAGGGGAAAATGTTACACTGAAACAGAAATTCAGCTTCTTCTTCCCCCCCCCCCCACATCTTTATTTGATTCTAGATCCGGGTTTGTATACTGATGTTAGACAAGACTTCATTCTGTTACCTTTTTATTTAGTTTCATGATGCTATGAAGATTATTATTATGAAGAAATCTTTGCAAAGAGGATTGTAAATGGAGGGCGAATTTTTTTTTTATTAGAATTGTTGATGAAAGCTGGTGATACAGTATCTCAGCTAAATTATTTTGGAAGTACGTGGCATTAATTGGAAATTGTGTCATAATTATTCTTCAACAGAATAGGCATTGTTGCTGGAATGTTTAAGAATATGTGGATAATGGAAAAATGGATATTACACCTAAAAACTACACACCAATTTCTCTTTAAGTTTGATATGGTAGTGAAATCTGGACACTGTAAGAAAGATAACAAGAAGTTGATGTTATGAAGGAGCAGACTGGCAAGATCAAGCTTATTTCTAAGTTGACCACTTACTTAGAAACAGGCCTTTTTTTCAATAACAATAATTCTATTTCACACAATTTCCACGAATTGGGGATAAGGCTATTTTATCAGCAAGTACGAACTAGCAATAGAAGAAGTTAATGAAATCTTGCAAAAAAATAATTTTTTTCTGACAGCCTGGGCTCCCTGCTACAGCTGTGTCCCTGAAAAGTGCTAGTCCGCTCCTGGGTTTCATTAGATAAGTGAAGAAGTTAGAGGTCATTAACAACCTTTTATGTAGGAAATTGTACTGATTTAGCCATTTGCACTCATTGAGAACTGCTAACTGGGGTGCCAGCAGTGAAGTGTTATATTTATTTATTTGAATAACATTCATATTATGTATCTCTAAATTCTTAGGTTTAAAAATCTAATTGCAAATAACCACAGTTCAAAGAACTCTCTTTCTTGCCAATCGAAAGTTAATTTTTAAAGGATATGGATTGTGAGGATACACAGCATATCATCAAACCTACTGGGGCATTTGTATGTTCGGTGAATAGAAAACCACATTTAAAGCTCCATAACTTTAAAAATACGTTTTTCACCTAAAAACAAAATGTTGCACGAGATAAATTATAGATCTCGAATTTATCCAAATCTCGATTTTAAACATTTGTTTAATATTTAGAGAATTATTGAAGCTGAAACATTTGACAGAAGACGCTATTACACTCATCCTAAACATTGCTTCAAGATTGATGGAAGCTAAAAAATTATTACATAAAATATATAATTATTTCAAATTTTGACTTTATTCAGAAAGTTCTAAAATTTTATTTTTGTAAGCGATTTGTTATAAATTTTGAAGTGAATTCTTACTAGTAGCAACACTGCTATTAAAAAACAAATATATAACATAGTGCTACACAATTATAAGGCATATAAAAATATACAACATTATTACACTGTAATCTCCTTCTTTTAGCAATTGTTGCTATCCGAGCAATTGAAAGTTTTTCAATTCAATTTTCACTGGTCATTAAAAGCAAATAGTAATAAGATTACTGCAGTGTATTATCCTTAAAATTCTCACATCCATTTCGATTACATCATTTCTTCATGATTTTAAAAATATTTTTTTCTATAAAAAATATTAATATCATACTTAAGAGTGCACTAAATATACTATGAATACTGTGTTTAGAGTTTAAGGGAAAGAGACCTAGAAATAGCTGAGTGAAAAAATGTTAATAGGTTCACCAAGGGAGCACTTCGGTCCCCACCCGGCCAAAAAAAAAACACAACTAATTACCGTATTTTATGGCATTATAAGACAGTTTGAAGCGACCAAAGGTGTAGCCATTTTCAAGATAGATATTATTAGAGCTAAATTTCATAGTGTGGGTGGCTTTGTGTAGCTCATTTCATTTCATGAAACCACTAAAATCCTTTCTTTAATAATTATATTAAAACATGAATTATTGCCATTCCAATATCTAAATAATTTATTTCTCACATATTGGCACTTTAAAATTTCAACAGTAAAGGAACAAAAAATAACTCATCCATAAGAAATAGTCATACAAAACAAAAAACGTTACACTTCATGTGAATAAGCAATATATTAAAAATTGGTACCCACCAAGATTTGCATATAAATATTTTCAAGAGTAGATGTAAATACTAAACTAATTGTAGAAGAATAACTCTAATAAAAATATACTATATAAGTTAGACAAATTTAAAGTACAACATGGAATTTTCTTTTTCTATTCACTAGGCAAAGTTAAAAAATAAAATGAATAGCATAAAAATGCATATAAATATACAAAAAAATTCAATAAAATAAATCTAAAATATAGCTACAAAATTAAACAATAGTGAACTAAATTACAATAGCACTGAATCTGTTTTATGATTTACAAAACTACAAGACAGCACTTTATAATCATAGACTTTCATGCGTATCGAAGGTTGATCTTCGTACAAATCTTTAGAGTTATACCTGACAAATGGAACCACAAGATTTGCTTACTTCTAGTTTCAAAATATAAAATCATATTTCATTCAATGATATACAGAAAATGAATGTTTTCTGATACAGCTTTCAACAAAAGAGTGCATGTGAATGGGACAGCCTATGGATTCTCTGAATATAGTGAAACATCTATCGTTCTTTTTTTTTTAAAGTTTTACAAAACTTGTAATACTTTTAATATGAATTTAAAATTATTAGTTCAAGTTTATTATGCTATTTTTAGATAGTGCTGAGTTTGGCTTCATAGTGATTCATGTTGAAAAAGTTGTTTGCAAAACTATTTTAGTTTTCACGATTATAAAATAATGTTTAAAAAAAATATAAAACATTCGGTATTAAGCCTCCCAGAAGCATATCGGGCATACTGACTGCTGGATCATCAGAAGCAGCAATTGTTTCAGCAAAGAGACATCATATGCATTCCCGCAATTTCTGCTGATTCGCCACTGGTGCCATCTATTATCAGGGCATGGAGCAGCCAAGCTACCACATTTGACAGTGGTAATATCTGTCACTCATACTCACAGAATTATATCAATAATTCAGCAATAAAGTATCACAGGAAAAAGTCCCGTATACAAGAACTACACATGCTTCTGGGAGGTGTGGATTCAAGTCCCACTCATGATAATCGATTTTTTTCAATTAATTATTTCAAGTGTTTATTGTTTAAATACTTTTTCCTGTCATACTTTATTACTGAATTATTGATATAATGCTGTGAATGACAAGTATTACCACTGTCAAATACGGCGGCTTGGCAGACCCACTCTCTGATAGTTGATGGCATCACTGGCGAATCAGCAGAAACTGCAGGAATGCATATAATGTCACTTTGTTGAAAAAATCGCAGCTTCTGATGGTTCAGTGATTAGGATGCCCGGTATGCTTTTGGAAGGTCATTAAAGTCCCACTCAGGACTACCAATTTTTTCCAACTAATTATTTCAAGTGTTTCTTCTCTACTGTATACACAGTCATATTAAAATACTATGACCACCCATGGAGTCACGGTGTACCTGCCCAGGCACACCACAGAGTGCACATGACAAGGTTGACAACATGGAGGTATAAGCAGCTGACCAGGACAAATGAGCCATAGTGTGTAACGTGAGCACAATGGGCAGAGGTATTGATTTGACGGACATTCAAAAAGAATGATCATTGGTTATCGTGCCAAGGGTGGAAGTATCTCGGAAACAGCAGACTTCATGGACTGTTCACGAGGTGCTGTGTAAAGGGTGTACCAAGAATAGACTGCTGGCACACCAAATACCTCCAGATGTAATAACTGTGGAGCCCCAAAGGCCATTGACCCCAGAGGAGAACGTTGCCTCTGTCAACTGGTAAAGGGCAATCGATGTGCAACAGTGCAGCAATTGACCACTCAAATGAACACTGGGGCACCCAGGTATATGTCCTCGATAACAGTTGAGTGAACTGTGTTATGCATGGGTCTCTGGAGTCGACACTGCTTAAAGGCGCCCATGTTAACCAACGACACTTGCAGTTCACACGGGATTACCATCATTGGACAGTGGTAGAGTGGAAAAAGGTTGCCTTCTCTGAAGAATCAAGGTTTCTACTCCACAGAAGTGACGGGTGGTGGTGGATATGCCATCAGACACATGAGAACCAACACCTGGACACGCTTGTCGGTCAAATACAGGCTGGCGGTGGCAATATGCATGTCTGGGGGATGTTTTCCTGGTATGACCTGGGACCGCTAGTACCACTGGATGGGTACCTGAATGCCAATGGCTACCTGTCCATCCTCGCTGACCACATGCATCCCTTCATGTTGGACATTTACCCTGATGGTGATGGTATCTACCAACAGAAAATGCGCCCTGCCATGTCGCTAAGGTGGTGTGTGACTGGTTCCAGGAACACGACAGCGATGTCTCGGTTCTCCCTCGGCCAGCGAAATCGCCTGCCCTCAATTCCATAAAGCACTTGTGGGACCATTTGGATCGACAGGTTCAGTGTGAGGACCCACAACGTCATCTCCAGAACCTCCGTGCTCTGCTGGAGTCTGAATGGGCACATGTGCCTCTGACGACCTTCTAGGGCCTCATTGTGTCCATGCCACGCCATCTTGCCGCTGTCATCCGGGCCAAAGGTGGGTATTCTCATTATTAGACAGGTGGTCATATTATTCTGATAGAGTGTGTACATTATTTTTTTTTCTGTGATACTTTAGACACTTTTATTTTAGTAATAATTCAGCAATAAAGATTAATTCTCAATTACTAATTTTTGGATTCAAAACTTAAATCTGTATCTAAAGTCCATAAAAATTGCATTAGAAAGAGATAAAATCAGAATTTTCTGACTCCCCCCCTCCCCCCAAAAAGTATCTGTGAAATCCTAGATATAAAATACAATAATCAAGGACACTATTTAGGGAAGACTGTGGTATCTAATACGTTTTGTTTGATTTCTAGGTTAAAGCAATCTCTCGTATATGAGTCTTCACAGTTAATATTTATAGAAATGGTTTGACAAACCAAAGCCCTAATGAAATACTAGAGTATGATCACAAAAATTCTAGCCTGAGGAAAATCATAATCTAGATTCAACAAATTTCCAAAATTCATAATAATTTGGCCACAGGAAAAATATATTAAAAACTTTATTAGAAACTTTGATAAAAAAAACAAATTTAAATTTAGTTCCTTAACAGACAATGATTCTGATTGCTGAGTTTCATTCACATTTTCAATCAGTCAGTTGAGCAGAAAGATTATGGATCATGATTATTCTCTTGAAAATAAATGTTTAATATTATCACTGAATATGTTCTGAACAGATCCTCCCTCCTGATCAAGACAATATAGATTTTACTTTATTCATAAATAAAGCCATAAGTATATATCAAATTATATCGGTTGAACACAAAATAATTCAATATTTTATAACAATTTTTGCAAATGCTAATAAGCATATATCTATTTACTCATACATACTGTTTACAGATGTTATGCATATACATTTATATACATGATCGCTTCAACTCTTTCCATTTTAAGAAAATCTCTTCTTCAGTAAGTATAAAAAGTAATAGAAAGGGATACAACCTCCCTGGTTGCCCAGTATTCAGTCGTCCTATTTGAGGGAGGGGATGTCTGATATAATTGCCCCATGTTATTGCAAAAATAAAGATAATAAAAAAAACATTAGGATATCTGAATATAAAAGGAGCATCAAATATAAAAAACATACTAATGCATTAGAAAAGAACACTTCTAGAGGGACAATTTCAGCTTAAATTTGAGGTGAAAATATTAGTGACAACAGGTGAATACCAATTAGTGGTAGCAGAACAAATTCACATATATCAAAACAGAAACCAATGTTTAAATGATAATATAGTAACACGAGCCTTTCCATGGAGACTTCTAATAGATCAGCAAAAGAAAAAAAAAACCCCACAAAAAACAATAGATAATATGCTAAGTGTGTGAAGTGAACAACTTGTGCTCACCTTGAGAGTAATATGGATCAAAGCACAGCAGCATTGCCTGAAGTGCAGCAGAGCAATTGTGAAAAATTACATCAGAGTGATAACTGACAGTGTACTGTATTCAGAAGTGGTCATTATAATTACCCACATGAGGTTGAAATAAGTTGGCCATTTTTAAAAGTATGTATGTATTTTTGAAATCCACATTTATTTTAATGTTTTACACAGTATAATAATGGTGCTTCATGAAATAATATTATCTCAGGATACTTGGTAGGTGACAAGTATCAGCAGTGAAGAAGATCAAAATGGCAGCAGAACAAACTGGTTGTATCTCTTTCTATTACTGTTATTTTTATTGAAGAAGAGACTTTCTCAAAACAGAAAGGATTAAATTGATCATGGTAATAAACTGTGTATAGGCCAATTAGCATACTTTTTAAAAATTAGAATACTATGTTTATGGGCCAAAGCAAAAATACTTTATGGTTAAAGAGGTTAAAACAACTCAGTTCACTAGATACTAGTATCATCAAAGATTAATATTAAGAAATAAAAGCATTAATGATTATGTTGTCCAATGGAAAAAGATCTCTGCTGTGTTTTAAATATGCGAAACACATATGCCAAAACACATGTCTGTTGATGAGGGAATAAGATACTGGAAAAAATTAACTGAACAAATTTTGAGAAGTAGATTAGTTTAAAAAAGAGCAACAAAAAACAACTATAACTGAGCAAAAACTAAAATAAAATTACAAATAAATTAAAGCCAAACATTTTTAGTGTAACTTTATTTAGGCAGATGATCAACAAATGCTAGAGACAGAGGACACATATGTTAATAGATATATGATATAGATAAGCTGAAACACGCCAAGGTTACACCATTTGATGAACATTATTTTGTTGCACTCATTGTGTTTCAAGCTCAACCCTATTTACTTTCCAGGTTTTGTTTACATTTCATCAAGAACTTTGTTCTTTTATCAGTGGAGCATGTGTAGATTACAATGAATAATTTTAACTCTTTTTTTTTCTGGCTTTCTACTAAAAATATGTGTTTTAAATGATCTTTTCACACTGAATTCAAATCTGTTTTAGATTTTTTTCTATTAAGTACAGATTTTGAGAAAAAACAAGATATAAAAATTAATATTTTTTTAATGAATATACAGTTAGATAAATGTACAAAATCAGTTATTGAAATTAATTTGTGATCCTTTTTTGCTTATATGATGTTTGGGAAGTTTCATTAATGACCAATAATAATCAGATAATATATTTGGGTTTCATCTTCCATGGTAGGTTTTTCAAAGGTTGAAATATCTTGATGGAAGCATTCACCATGTTTGCTACTCACAGTTCTCAAAAAAAAGGAAAGGTCCAATTTGGACTTTTTTCCTTCTCAGGAAATACTAACAATTTTAAATAGGAATGAAGGTGAATTTTTAATGACTTACACCCATTTCATGAATGTTCAATGTTTTTACAACATAATCTTATAGTTTTCTGCATTTTTTTGTTTCCCAAAAATTTGATCACAATGCCTTTGTTTTTTTTTCTTTTCTAAAATTACATTAAATACACCATCATTCATGAATTCCCAAATTTGAGGACCCATAAATATTCATTCTTTTATTTTTGCTTCACTAATTTTTGAAAATTTTTAAATTCCATTAGTTGTCTTTCTAGGAAATGTAATGATTATATTTTGAATGGATATCTCATTCACATAAAAAAACAAAAACAGTAGGGCTCTATATAACTCAGTTGCATTCTCTAAAAGAAGTTTAATAGAAATCTAATTGCAATTTTCGAGTTTTTCAATCAAATCAAAGCTAAACCTTTTCACAGTCTATACATGATAAAAGAAATTCAATAACTGATTTGGACTCAATATAAAAAAAAAACACATAAAGGCCACCTATATTTGTTCAAGAAACAAAAACGTTGCTTTGTAATGTTATCAGTTACTTTTTCAAATAATTTTTTAAAACGTTTTCAGGTGTCATTATCAGCTACTTCTGATTTTTAAAAACATTTGTTCAAATTGATATCTTGTAGGAGTATAAAGATTCACTCTCTTTTACATTTGTAAGAAAGAGAACAAAAAAAATTAGGAGTATAGTTGACTGTGTTTCCAGAATAATCTACGCAAGGATGGTACAAATTGTGTGCTCCCTTGCCATAGGGTGGGCCTCATTCCCTAAGCAGGTTATACGAACATGGGAGAAGAGTGCTTGTTTTCTGACCCATCTGACCTACAGGAAAAGGATAAAAATTCATGTGACTTCCAGAGCTACATGCCTTCAATTTTTAACTAGAATTTATCTGCTCCACACATTCATAAGGTGTGTCACTTTATAGAAACCTTACAAAAAATTTTAAGGAAACAAACACTGCACAAAGTTTGCAATTAAGCTCATCGACTAGCAAATACATTATTATATTTGAAGTAACATAGCTATGTGTACTAATGTGGTAATAGCATTTGTGTTTATGACCAATCTATCCTGAATGAAAGCATCAGGTGCTATAGTAAAGAAATGTGCAGATGATATTAATGCCTTCAAACACCAATACCGTTGAAGACACTAATCCTTCAGAAAGTAAACTCTATGATTGACTCTACTTCAACCATTGCTAGACAAGAGCAGAACCCTTGTGGTGGTGATTACACATGCTGTCAGTTTCTTTCTAGCAAGAGTCACCATCTTTTGGTGATCTTATTTGATTCTAAAAATTTCGTTAAATATTTTAAACACATCAGTGACAACAGTGTCTCTATACTTACAATCTTTTGAAAGAAGTGAATTTTATAAAAAATCCTTTTCAGTTTACATATTAATTTTAAAAATATTACAATAATGCAATGCTAAATTTTCTTTGATTAAAAGTTCAAATGTTTCTATATATTCAGTTTGTTAAAATATTCTGATATACACATGATTTTCTGTAGTTGCCTTTTCTGAGTTTTTTATATTATAGGTTCAAATGTTAATAGTTCATATCTCCTAATTCTGCTTGGAATGCACCATAAAAATATACTTGTTTTACTTCAATACCTATACCATGGGTATGGTAAATGATAATGTCCATTGATTCAAATTTTAGCAGTAACTAAAAACAGATATCCAAAACTTTTTGTTGCTTACTGCTTGAAATGCAAATGTCTTATAACAGAGGAGAATATATATATATCCTTAGAAACAGCTGGCTCATGTCTAGTAATTTACAATAAAATTGTGGCAAAAACATGATTTACAATTAGAAAATAAAAAGTTTACAAAAAGTATTGACATGTAAAATTATTTATCTTCGTAACTTAGGTGTGCTAATAATAAGTATGATTATGTGCTGAGGTTAAAAAAAAAAAGCTATTCATGAAATAGTAAGCTGAAAAAAATTGATTTTACGTGAATGGGATTCGAACCCACGTTGAGTTCGAATCCCACTCATGGCGAAACCAACTTTTTTCAGCTTACTATTTCGTGAGTTCCATGTCTACAGGACATCTCCTGTGATACTTTATTACTGAATAAAACAGTTATGCTTCTTAGAAAATTAAATTTCTTAAGTGGTACAATATTTTGAGCTATACCTCTACTTTCTCATTACTTATTTCCATATATATATATAATCCTCAAATCATTTTATTACGTAATTTTTTTAAATCATGAAAAAAAAAACTTACTGACACAATGATAAATTTTCTACACATTTTTATACAGCTACCATTAAAACCAAATATTGGTTAGTATTTTAAAATTTTATAATGGGATATTTTAACCCTTTGTATCCCTGTTAGAACAGAGTCCAACATGAAAGAAACTAAGTTTTGGTTGTTTGCTGGATTGAACCCACTAGTTCATTTATAACACCTGCACAAAGTCCAAAATCTGCATGAGACAACTATTAGGTGTATCCCATGTGCACATACTGAGTGAAGATGCTACTGGTAAAGCTTCTAACGAAATTTTACTTGATAAAGTAAAATAAATGGATTATAAAGGGTTAAAATCTTGTTTTCATATTATTTTAAACATAAAATTTCTAGTGATGCTGTTGACTAGCTTTCACAAGAGATGCAAAAATGCTTCCTTTAACTTCCATTAATTGTTGAGGATTTCCAACTTCTGCAATTCTACCAGATTCCAAAACCACAATCTTGTCAAAATCAAGAATACTTTGAACACGATGCTGGAAAAAATATTTAGATTAAATATATATTAATGATATTTCTTTAATTACCTACAAATGCATAATAAATAAAAAAAAATTAACATCATTTATTTAAAAAACATAGAAAAGGTATAATTTTTCCTGAATACATTCCTCAATTCAACAACTATATTTATCTAAAACGAATGAAATTTCATCACATCATACACTGAAGTGCCATTGAATTAGGGATAGCAACCAAGTAACGTGTTGAACCCCCTCTGGTTCTGATAACGGCCACCACATGACGAGGCAAGGCCTCCACAAGCTTGCCTAAATGTTCTACAGGTATGGCAACCCATGCATCCTCCAAAGCTGTCCTCAATTCTCTTAAGGTCATCACTGATGGAACACGGGCCTGAAAGCTCTGCTTGACAATATCTCAAAGATTTTTGATGGGATTTAAATCTTGGCTTCTAGATGGCCAATTCATTATTTCAAAGTCAGCAGAATGCTCCTGCAACCATGTAGTAGCCAACCTGGACCTGTGTGATGAACAGTTGTCTTGTTGGTAGATGCCATCTCCATTGGGATGCATGATGGCCATAAATGGGTATATATGGTCAGCTATGAGTTCTACATACTGGGATGCATTGAGAGTTGTCGGTACACATACCAAAGGTCCCACAGACATCCAATTGAAGACATCCCAGGCCATCACTGAGCCACCACCAGCTTGTACTGTTTCAACCTGACATGCAGGATCCATGGCTTCATGGGGTTGGTGCCATACCCCTAGTCTCCCATCAGCATGATGAAGTTTAAATTGGGATTCATCATTCTAGGCTATCTGTTGCTAATTTTCGATGGTCCAGTTTCGATGTTCTTTAGTCCAGGCAAGGTATTGAGCCAGTGTCATGCTGTTAGAAGTGGGACTCTCATAGGTCGGTGGCTCCCGAAGCCGAAACGATGAAGTGAGCATTGCATGGTCCATGCACTGACTTCCTGGCTGGAACCCATATTCAGATAGGAGGTGATTTCAGATAATGTCTGGCCCCTATGGATCCCATATGATGCGGGTCAGATGGCAAACCCCATGATCATTCAAGGCTGGTTGTCCTTTGCAGTTTGTCCAGGTGCTTGTTTTTTTTGCCAGAATTTTCATATTTCTGGGACACTCTTGAAACTGTCATATGAGAAAATCCAAGTTCATTGACAATTTCAGAGATCGAGTGTCCCATCTGTTGGGCATCTATGATCTGCCCTCTGTCAAATGCATCTAAATCCCACACCTTTCCCATTATACTTCTCATGATGAACACTTGGGGAAGCCAAAGCTCACAGCTATATATGACCAGAGTTTCAGCCATGCATGCATGCAAATGTAGGACTTGTGATATTGAATTTGGATAACATCTCCTATCCCTAATTCAATGGCACTTCAGTGTATTACAATGTATGATTTTGAGTCATTTATTAATAATCCAACAAGAGAATTTAATAATGAAGTTTGTTGCCTAGATCATATTTTCTGTTAAATTGAAATAGGGATATAAGACTGATACTGCGATTGCTAAAATAAAAATACCTGATCATTATCCAGCAGCTTTAAAAATCTGCAATAGCCAAATAAAAAGTAAGCAAGATCTAAATAATACAAATCTGTTTGTTTCTAGAATTAATTATAAATTATTAAACGAAAAATTAGATAAATGCTCTTGGAGAAATTTTATGATCCAAGAGGATGCCAATATTGCATATAATGAATTTATGAAAGTATTTGATCAAATAATCTGCAAATCAACTATAAAAAGTAAGAAGCAAAAACCTAAAATAACTTTAAAAATCCTTGGATTACTAGAGAGTTGGTTAATAATAGTTCAAATTAAGAGATAATTTGTAGAAGAAATATAAAAAATATCCACATAATCAGTTACATGAAGATAACTTTAAAAATACAAGAAATCACATTAATTTTGAGATTAGTCCAAAGAAAAATAATTATTTTAAATCTGAATTCCTTAAATGTTCTAATGATAGCAGAAAACAATGGAAATTTATTAACAGATTCATTGATAATTCAAGGAAAAAGAATGTTGAGCCTGCTAACCTTGATCCACCTAATAATTTTAGCAATAAAATAATTAAAAATACAGTTATAATTTTAATCTATTTTTGCCAATGTGGCAGAAAATATAAGTGCGAGAAATGAAAGAGATGCTCTGAAAAATTATGATATTACTGGAATAATAATACTATGTTTTTACTTCCCACATGTAGTACAGAAATTAAAAGTATTATATCCAGTTTGAAGTTTAATAATTCTCCTGGTTTTGATGGAATTTATGCTAATATAATTAAACAGTGTCAGGACCATATACTTGAACCACTGGTTCATATTATTAATTTATCTTTAAAATATGGTATCTTTCCCAAAAATTTGAAACACTCTGTTATAATTCCAATTTATAAAAAGAAGATAGGAATAATTTTGCAAATTACAGACCAATTTATCTTCTACCACTTTTTAGTAAAATATTTGAAAAAGTTATTAAATCTAGATTACTAAATTTTTTGAATAACATGAACTTTTTTTCTGAAAAACAATTTAGTTTTAGGGTAGGTCTTGATACTGAGAAAGCTTTGGTGAGTTTTATTAACGAAGTTGTTCATTCTATAGATAAAAGTAAATTAACACTTTCTGTGTTTCTTGATCTGAAAAAAGAATTTGATATGGTACATCACAATATCTTACTGCAAAAAATGAAATATATTGGGATTAGAGTTATTGTTTTGGATCTATTTCGAGATTATCTTTTGAAAAGGACTCAAGCTGTGAAATTGCAAAATATTATTAGTGATCCTATTTCAGTTAAAAATGGTATTCCTCAGGGATCTGTGTTAAGCCCGATATCGTTTCTTATATATATTAATGAAATTTGTAATAAAAACTAAACTGTGCTGATGATACGGTTTTAACATTTAATGCTAATACTTTTGAAGAATTACAAATTTGGTGAATTCAGAACTGGTAAAAAATTGCAAAATGGTTTTATGGTAATAAATTATCTATAAATGTGTCCAAAACTAAATACATCCTGTTCCATTTAAAAAATTCAAAAGATGCAGATTTTGATAAGTTGCTACTACAGATACATAAACAAAATTGTAAAGATAGAGAAATTTGTCCTTGTCCTGAAATTGAGAAAGTTTGTAGTTTTCGATATCTCAGTGATTTAATTGATCATAATTTAACATGGAAAATGCACATAAAATATATTACTGATAAACTAAGGTTAATGTTAAAAAAGTTTTACTGCTTGAAAAATATTATAGAAAATGATATGTGCAAAATACTTTACTTTTCATGGGTACAGTATGTTTCTCCAATATGGTATTTTAAGTTGGGGAAGTACTTATATTACAAATTTAAGAAGTATTATTTCTGTTCAAAACAGAATAATTAATGTTATAATAAAGAGTAAAGAGAGAAATTTGGCTCAACTTGAAAAATATTATAATTCAGGCATTTTCCCACTTAGACATTTATAGACTTTTAGAATGCTAAATTTTTTCTACTCTAACAGTTTATTGGCAACTATAAAAATTATATTATAATAGTAAAGTTATTGGCTTAAGATATGCAATTCCAATTGTGTAAAAAGAACTTATGCATAAACACTTCTACTTTCTTGGACTAAAGTTTTTTAATTCATTACCTTTATATATACACTGCTGGCCATTAAAAGTGCAACACCAAGGAGAACTCATCAGATTGTCCTGAAATATGCGAGATGGGTAGCCCATGGGAGAACATGTAAATGATTCAAAGTGCAGCACATACACACATTGTGTGTGACAGTAATGCCCCTGGAAGTGGAGGAGATTACAAAGAGACAGTGTAAATCCCTGGAATTGTGTTTGCTCGCAGTTCTTGTGCACTAAGGGATCAAGTATGCCCTGTTGAAGAACACAGCATCCATATGACCAAGATTATGATTTGATCAAGGGAGAATTGTGGGATTATAGGAAGGCAGATTATTGAACCAAGATATCGGTGCTCACGTTGGACGGAATGCTGCCACAGTGATGAGAATTTGTGGGTAGAGGAGGAACAAACTCACCAACATGAGGGATCTCAACAGCCCTGTCACCCAAACGAACAAGAGGACAGACATCTCATGCACATGGATTTGAATGATTGTACAGCCACATCAAACACCTTATCTAAACAGTTGGGGTATGTTGAACATAAACCAGTGTCTGCACATACAGTTTGATGTTGTCTGCAGCACTGGGGCATCTATGTTAGGTGGCCATTGCTTCGGCTACCATTGACTCTACAACACAGGTGTATGCGACTGCAATGGTGCCAAGAACATCACGCATGGATGTATGAATGGCATCGCATCGTCTTTTCAGATGAATCCCACATCAGTATGCAACACCATGATGGATGAATCTGTATCTGATGGTACCATGGTGACAGGCTCAGTGAGACATGCATGATGCAGTGCCATACAGGTTCAGCCCCTGGTGTTATGGTATGGGGTGCCATTGGACTCCACTCACGCATGCACCTCGTACGCATTATTGGTACTTTGAATAGCCAGCATTACATCACTGAGGTGTTGGAGGTTGTGGTCGTACCTTATCTTCAGGGGCTCTCTGGTGTCATTTACCAACAGGACAATGCCTGACCACATGTGGCATGCATCGTCCAACAATTCCTGGATAGCCACCATGTGACACTTCTGCCTTAGCCTGCACATTCACCGGATCTGTCCCTAATTGAACATGTCTGGTCCACGATTTCACGACGACTAGCACATCAGACACTAGCAGCTGCTACAACAGATGAACTTTGGCTATGTATTGAAACTGCATGGACTGACATTCCCCAAACACACATCCGAAGTCTCGTCCTCTCAATGTCGGGTTGTATAGCAGCAGTTATTGCCGCTCATGGTGGCTACACAAGATACTGATTTCTTTGTATTCCACAAGTCTAACCGAGTTGTTTTTGTAATCATTTGATCCTTGTAACATAAGCAATGTATTCACTAAATAAAGCTTTGATATCTCTTGTCTTTCCTGGTGTTGTACTTTTAATGGCCAGCAGTGTATGAAATGAATCAAATGTCTATCATTTTAAGTGTCTACTGAAGGATTATCTTAAAAATATTAGCAATGTTTAGCCCTTTTTGGCTATTTCACAATAATTTAAAATCATCTAATTTTTATTTTTTTGCCTTCAGAAATTAAATCTATATATATATATTCACTGTTGCTTTAAAAACTTAATAACTATTTTAACGTAGACAAGCTATTGCTCTTGGGTTATAAATATCACTCCACAAGCAATATATGAATACTTTGTTCATCTGTATAACTGTGCAAATATATCTGAATTCTTTGTTCATCTGCATAAATGTACAGACATATGAATTTTTGTTCATGTGCATAAATATACAAATATTATATAAGTATCAATAAATGTAATAATAATAATAACCCCACCAAGGGTGCCACTTTGTCATAGTGGTGAGGCTTGCATGCTCCGATGTGGTTAAGCTGGCAGTAGGACTCTTCTGGTAGCTATGCTACTGCCAGCTCATTATGCTGGCAGTAGCATAGCTACCAGAAGGGCCACCCAAGCCAGACAGGTCTTCACTGAGGAGCCAGACTAAGTGTACCCAACAACCATCAAACATGATGAGAAGAAATAAAAAGAAATCCATACCAGATCGGTTGTCGCCCGGGTCAACAAGGACCATGCCAAGTGTTGGGGCTCCTGGGCACCTGTCAATAAATGGGTTTCAGGGCTCAGCAGACCAGTTGAGAAACCAGGACAGGCTGCTGTAGTGCTACTGGAACAAAATAAACGTAAAAGTTGGACAATCGATAAAAATTGAGAAATTATGAAATGTTTCTATAAGGCAAATCTATCAACCCTTGGCTTTCAGAAAAGAATGATGCAAATTTGGAAGGAAAAACATCCAGGCAGTAATTTAACAGAACAAAGAATAATGGATCAAAGAAAATTTATCATCTGGAAAAAAGTTTTTACAGAATTGGAATTGCAAGAATTAGAGAAACTGGCAAAAGAGGAACCAACATGAGATAATGACCAAATCATGGAATGCCTCTTGACAGTTGAACTGAAAAATCCAGTTGAGGAACATGCTGCACCTGAAGAACAACCTTTGAAAGAACCTGACAATCATGAATTGACTGAGCAGCAGAATCTTCTGAAAGAGAAAATTTTAAATCATTTCAGACAAAGTGTAGCTAGAGAAAGGCTGCCTATAATCTGCCAAACCCAAAGCAAACAAGTGAGTGATCTGTTAGCAAATACAAATGAAATAATTGAAACAATTCCAACCAATACACTAAAAGAAACAAATCAGCTCATATATAGTACAACTGCTGTAATAACTGAAGAGCTTGGTTACAAGATGCCAAAAAAGAAAACTCCTGGTACCCCAAAGTGGAAAATTCGACTTGAAAAGAAAATTAACAAAATCTGTGGAGACCTTAGTAACCTGAAATTCTTGAAGGATGGGAATTTGAAAAATGAAAAAGTCAAACATGGCTTATCTATAAGATATGATTTGAAAAGGAAAACAACTGTTGAAATTATGAAAGAATTAAAACAACAGTAACAGCAACTGCAAAGAAAATTGAAAGATTTGATGGACACATAAAAAACAATTCAAAGAAAACTTGCAATTTTGAAGTAATTAAAAACTATTTTATAAATCTTTGAATGAAAATGGAGTTCAAAAGAACATTAACCCATGTAAAGAAGATACTCTAAAATTTTAGAAAAAAAATTATGAGAAAATCCAATTGAACATAATAGAAAGGCCTCTTGGATCAAAGATGTTTGCAAAGAATTGAAAGGAAAAAACATGGATGATTTAGTGTTCACAACTGAAATGGTTTCAATACATGCAAAGAATGTGAAGAACTGGAGTTCACCTGGGCCAGATGAATTGCATGGATTTTGGCTAAAGCATCTGACAAGCCTCCATCAATGTTTGGCTATACAATTTAACCAAATGCTTCAAAATTCAACTAGTGAAGAATGGTTTACGACAGGTCGCACATTTTTAATAATGAAAGATCAGGAAAAAGGCAATGAACCTAGCAACTACAGACCAATTACATGCCTCCCAACAATATTCAAGCTGTTCACAAGATTCTTGCAAGGTCAATTTATGACTACTTATGGGAAAACAACTTATTTCCATTTGAGCAGAAGGGAAACTTCAAAAAGTCAAGAGGCACAAAAGACCAGCTGCTAATTGACAAAATGGTACTGAAGAACTCTAAAAGAAGGAGAACCAACTGGAATATGGCATGGATAGATTATAAAAAAGAATTTTGCTCATTGCCTCACAGCTGGATTAACAACTGCATGAAAATTTTTGGAATCAGCAAAAACATTTGCCAATTCCTCAAAGAAAATATGCAAAAATGGAAAACATTACTGCTTGCATTTGGTGAAGAACTCGGAAAAGTTTGCATCAGAAGAGGCATTTTTAAGTGGATTCTTTGTTGTCTTTACTGTTTAACATCTCTTTAATCCCCTTGTCAATGATTTTGAATAAAACAAAAATGGGATGCAATGTTTCAGATCAACATGAAAAAAAAAACACCTGCTATACATGGATGACCTGAAACTATTTGCAAAAATCTACATTGAACTCGAATCATTACTAAATACAGTGCAGATATTTAGTGATGATATACAAATGAAATTTGGACTAGAAAAATGTGCAATATTATCTATGCACTAGGGAAAAATCCAGAACATGGATGGAATAGAACTAGAAAATGGTAATATTATGAAATCACTGTCAGAAAATGAAAATTACAAATACCTCGGAATTCTAGAATCAGATAATGTCTTGCACACAAAAGTAAAAAATCTAACTCAGAAGGAATACATCAAAAGAGTATGAAAAGTACTAAAATCCAAATTGAATGGTACGAATACAAAGTCATAAATACATGGGCAATTCCAGTCATTAGACATCCAGCTGGAATAATTGATTGGACACAAAATGAATTAGAAACATTGGTGTAGGGACTCGGCAGCTGGGAAGGAGTAAGGGCCAGGATCGGCATTTTGGTGGAGCGCCTTCTTGTCTGGAGCCGGAGTGCTAGTGGCAGATTCAGTTTAGAGAGCAAGAAGCTGGGTCTGAAAGGCGACAAGAGTCGACCTTCCACGGCAATTGTGTCTGTTCCCTATTGGCCAAGACACCCTGTAACGTTCCAAAGATTTAAATATTTTTAAAGTTTTGGACCCTTTGTCTGATCTAATATTTATTCAAGCTCCGGATGGCAAAATCAGGTGCCAGGCAATAATTAACAAATTGCCAAATAAAGTTCAATTAGGGTTCGAATACTAGCGGGTGTTACTTAGCGAGCAAGAATTCAAAAATTAAATGACTGTCAAACTAATGTAAATTATAATCAAAACAACTACGTTGTTCGAGAAAAAATAGCAAAGTTTCAAAAAAGTTTCTATAACAAACAAGTTTATTTCCAAAAAATTATTTTTAAACACTCACCAACTGCAATGAAAATGTCGTCTACATCATCACTACACCAACTAACTTCTGTGACACTACTAACTGACAACTCTCTTTCAACTAACTTTCAACTACAACTAACTTCTGTGACTAACATGTCATGGTTTTAACAAGCATACAGGCTCAGCAGCACGTGGCTGTTGCACCGGTAAAGACATTTGCATAAAATGACGAGCGCGCAAGCTATGATGCAAGAGGGGGCGTGTCCTTGTACATGTGCGCTTTAGCGGGTGACAATCGAAAGTTCGGAGTTGCGCATGCACAACTCCTATGCTCTTGGAAACGAGCGCTGTGATGCCAAAAATGAAATTAAAATCCTCAAAATGATAAATATAATGTAAATTAAGCAAAACTGGTTAAGGTAAAGTAAAAGTGAATGAGGGAGCATCACAACCCTAACGTCCCTGAAGGACATGTGACCTTGTCCGGCGGTATTATTCAAACTGAGACTTGCGTGCAGACTATGAGACAGTTCGGATGTCAGACAATTGTCTGCAGCTAGCATAGCTTTGTTCCCTATCTAGCGGTGGGACCGCTGAGGCTCATATAGCCTGTGTGTATTCGGCCATTGACTGTACCGGGTGAACAGTCACTGTATGTATATAGCTAATGTTTAAATAAATATTGTACATAGTTGAAATATCTGAGTTTGTGTACTCGGACACCTAAGTTATCATCCTGATGAGATAGTACACTTCTGCAAGTGCTCACACACACACACACATAGTTAAGAAAAAGAACCCAGCCCAGACAGGCAGAGAAGAGTGCTGTCTACATTGGTGTCAGAACTGGGGTTTATGTTGTGAGAGTTGGGTACGAGGTGGCATCCCATTAAAGGGCAGTTTAGTAAAGGTTGAGTGCTGGCAGGAAAGTAAACCATCGCTGCGAGAACTTTACACTGGGTGCGGTAAGATCTAGTCTGTAGAGCCAGTTTTTGTCTTGCTATTCTGTGCTATGAAATACAATACGCGAGGGAACGTGAAAAACGGTTCTAAGTCGCACCACGCAGGCACTGCTCGAGACAGATAACGCGAAACATGTAGGCTATTGGGTCTGATTTGTAAGGAGATGCTGTCAGCGATTATTCTCCAACTCGGGAAATGACAGAGCAGTCCGATGATGCTAGAAAGCACGAATTAGAATTGTAGAAACTCGAATTATCGCGACTTGAACTAGTTGATAGGCAAGCATAACGCGAGGCCGAAGAAAGGCAAGCACAACATGAACTGCAAATGAGGTGTCTTGAGTTTGAGACTGCAAAGGCAAGTGGCGTCGGATCTCATGGTGCATCATGTGATCATTATGATTCATCTGGGTCCATTCCCATAGCAGCACGAAAAGGAAGGAGCATGAGGAACTGAAATATTGGATTTGTGTTCTGCGTATTATGCTGGGATTGCCCCCAGAAACACTCCTCGACATTCCTTTGTATTTCAAGACGATCGAGAACGTTTTCGTTAATCAGGGTGTGTCTGAAGAGGTTAGGGGCCAGGTGTCCTCCTCATTTCTTCAGGAGAAGCTGAACGATCTTTTGGCTTCATTGCCTGATGAGGATGCTAGTGATTACAGTAAGCTCAAAGTGTACATTTTGGCGAGGTGTAAAGTCTCTGCAGTTGAATGTAAGAGGCAATTGGATGGGGCAAAGAAGCTTGCGCATGAAACGTGGAACATGTTTTCGGAAAAAATTAGGGAAATGTGAAGAAGGTATATTGAGAGCAGAAAAGTGTACATATTTGAGGAATTGGTCAACCTGCTGGTGGCAGATCGAATCAAATCAGAGGTAGCAAGTAGAACTAGCGAATACGTTGCATTACAAGAGTGCTCAGACTGGTTGCATCCGAGAGACCTCATAGACTGCATATTACATCATTTAGTGAGCAGTCGAATTAATGCACGTCCATGGGACTCTGATCGACAGGTGGCCAGGTACATTCCTACTCCCAGGCGCAAGCAAGTAGAACAAAAAGTGCACATGCAATTTGCGAAGTGAGAAGTTGCTAACACTAGCAGTGCACGTGGCTGTTTTGAGTGTGGCTCGAACCAGCATCTTCATAGAGATTGCCCTCAATGGTGGGCAAAGAGGAAATTGCCCAGTGCTGGGATTAATACAGCGCAGACTGTACAAGACAGGCCGGAAGAGGCGTTATGTGTGCGCATTTCAATGCATATGTTTGAAGCTCAGGACGAAGAGCAATTAGCAAGTTAGGCTTGCCCAGCTTCAGATGGTGGATTGTGATGTGGTCAGAATGCTTTCACAGCTGATTCTGGTGCTGAAATCTCCGTGTTTAGAACAGAAGTTGTCCTAGATAAGTTCTTCACACTGAAGGGGATGATTAAGCTGAGGTCAGCATTTGGAGATTTGGAGATTGCTGAAATGATTCATGTGCCTGTGCAGTTGGTGGGAGGGAAGCAATTTCCCCATGACTCCATGATTCAGCCAGAAATTAATTTAGTGATTGCTGTTTCACTACACCTGGCACTTCCTGCACTTCTGACGATGGATGATTTTAAAGCGCTTTCTGCCATTAATTTAAGCATTACACTCCAATGTCGAACACAGTGAGTGATTTGGTGGAGAAAGCTTTCGAAAGCGACATGCACTGTGTGATGTCACCTCCTGAGACATACGAGGAGCTCCCTGCTTCAGCTGTGGGGGTTGCTATGGCAACAGCCAGCCCAAAGCGCATGCAAAGAACCTATTGCTACTGCAGCTAGAGGTGATGATTCATTGCCTGCGAGTGTCACCTAACTACTGGAAGTCTTAGGTCTGTGGTTGAAGAAAATATCTGCGTCACAGGGCGAAGAGGAAGTATACATTGGCAGTGTTGGTGAATTAGCGCAAAGTGAGTTAACTGCGAATGAGTATGAGAGCAAACAGATTAGGTGAAATAGTTCACCAGAATTAGAGGATCGGGTCTTTTGGGCTAATTTTAAGAAGCAACAGAGGACTGACCCCAGTTTAGTGAGTCATGGAGCGACTCGAAGTTGAATTGGCAGAAATATGTTGTTTGGATGGAGTCCTGCAACAGGTGGGTCGAGTAGGAGATAGGATTTTTCATAGATATGTGGTCCCGAAGGATGATAAGATTGATGCAATGCGCAGAGAGCATTCACCGACCCCAGGAAATCATATTAGTGCTTTGGACACATTAAGAAACTACTTTCAAGAAACTTACTTTCAAGAAAGAAACTGAAGGTCTGATTTTTTCTGCACAAGAGCAGGCATTACAAACAAATGCTATGAAAGCTAGAATTCAGAAAATTACTGAAAATTCAAAATGTCAACTTTGTCAGCAAAAAGATGAAACTGTGTCTCATCTTATTTGTGAATGCAGCAAAATTACATAAACAGACTATAAGAACAGGCATGACAGAGTAGCAAAGTTGATCCACTGATCTTTATGCAAAAAATACAATTTGCTGGTACCAGGAAAATCGTGGGAACATCAGGTAGAGAAGGTGGCATATCAAGGCCAAATGCAGCAGTTTTGAAAGGGACAGTCATGTTTGAAGAAAGTCATGTTCAGGACAGTCATGTTTGAAGAAAGTTATGCTCAGGACAGTCATGTTTGAAGAAAGTTATGCTCAGGACAGTCATGTTTGAAGAACTAAATTGCATGGCATGGTTGGACCTCACAGCCATAGCTGCTTGAGGATTTTGCAGGTTGTATGTAAACAAATCAAGGCATAAGAAATGACAGTATGAAAGTATAAGATAAAAAATCTAAAAAAAGAACTTACAGCAATAGATATGACAGTACAGTGTTTACAGTGGCTGGCCACAACATTTTGCAGGATCTGATCAGTTTCGGGATCAAGAGATGAGGTAGCTTCATCCATGATTAAAACCTTAGATCTTCGGATGATGGCTCTTGCTAAGCAAAACAACTGAAAATGAGGAAGAAATATTACAAAAAAAGGAAAAAAAACAACACATGCATTAAAACTGCCCTAATAATTTTATATTTTAATGGAACTACTTGATATTATGCCAAGCCTTTGATTTTGTGTTCAGAAATTGATATTTATGTCAGCAATTCAATAAAAAAAAATAAAAAGTATCTCTTAAGTTCCTCTACTATTGTCATTGTGGAAGTCATTAAAAATAAGGATGCCATATTCATTACATAATTCTTCAACTTTTACTATGTTGTAGCACTTATGATATATTCAGTGTGGTATTGGTGGTATGTGATATGTATTATCTTCATGAAATATGGCTCCTGATGGATAATATAAGAGCAGCAGTAATGATGGATGAAGACTGACATCAGTGTTTCATCATGCTATTACAGGAACATCAATCTGCATTAGGAAGCACCTGTTTCTATAAGTGTGTTGGTTGTGTATGACATTCAGTGACATGGGGGTGATAGATATTTTTGCATTACCACTGCATTGTTGTTTCCCATTATCACACATTAAAAACAAAGATCATCACTAAAAACAGAAAATCTATTTCATTCATTTTATTACATAAGTGACCAAAAAAAAACAAACAAACCATTTTACATATGCTATCTTTCACTGTACTAATGAAGCCTTGATGTTCCATTGCAAAGTTGGAATGAGAGTCAAAACACTTTCACTACTTCAAATACAATCTAGTTTATGCTAATGCAATAAATGATGTTTATTGACACTAGGTGGCCATAAGAAGTCCTGCAACATTTCTGATTATATTACATATTATTCACATGCTCATAGCCAATTTTCTGCTGCACTGATTATTCTGCTTATTGTACAGTAAAGATCTCTTGATGCATTGAAATGCATCTGGACAGATTAATTTCTACACATTCTCTGTATTAAAATACTATGTTGCAATTATGACAAAAAAAAAAAATACAGCACCCCAATGAACAGTAATCAATAATGCCTATTATCTCAAAACTGTTTACATTGGGCTCGTTCTACATCCAGGAATGCTGGGCAAAATATCTTCAGCCATTGCCTACAAATTCATTGCAAGAACTACAGTTTAGTTACATAGAATTTTGGGAAATTTACATGTTTCATTATATAGCTCATATACAACATGAGTAGGCACATACTTCATACATTTGTATGCCAAGTTTCAGATAATTTCTTTGGTCCAAAGTTTATTGGTAAACAGTACATCTTTGCTATACGACAAGCAGAACCAATCAGTGTATAATACGATTGGCTCTAAAGACTTTTAATGATTTAACAATTTAACTGTTTGTGCAAACAATGTAAAAGTGCAGCACTGAATGTTTCTTTTAGGCATCAATATATATGATTATACTGATTTGTTGCTTAATAACTAAATATTTAATGTGTTTGGCAGCAGAACAATGGAATCTGAATTTTTATCCTGGATATGACATGGATGTTCTCTTTCTAACTTAGTTTATCTTTCTCCTAAGATTTTGATGTCTCACATATCTCCTCAATGGCCTATTATACTATGTGCTAAAATGTATTATACTAAATCAACACAGAACTGTTAGTATTCAATGTGTTTTATAGAGCTCATAGTCATTCCTGATCTATCTTAGCAAGTGACATGATAAAGAATTTTATATTACCCATAAAACATATATTAAGTGGCAGAATTTCACACACAATGAATCTTGATAATTTGACTTTAAAATGGCCTGGGACAAATAGAATTTACTTAAAAAAGTTGGCAATCTAAGAAATAAATTTTTTACTAATACTAGTCATGATTAAACACAACAGAGAAACTGCCTTGGGTCAGGTGGGAAATAAACCTATGACTTTCTTATAACATGCCAGATGTTCTATTACTGAGTTATTAATCATCAATCAAGATTTCTTCCATTAACAGCTATGAATTTTACACCATCATTAACATCATCCTCAAGCAGCCATGGGCTATGGAGGACCAACCAGACCGTGCAATTTGTTATCTAAGCAAGTCTGTCCTGAGCTACATCTACTGCATCTGGCCACTGCACACTAATTATAATAAGGTCCTGTTTCACATTGTCTGCCCACCACATCCTAGGTCAACCACTCTTTTTGAAGCCTTCAGGCACACTTTTCATAACCTTATTCACCAATCTACAATTATTCATATGGGCAATACGCCCAAACCAACAGAGTCTCTCTCTGCACAATATGCTGTTTAAAGGAGGTTGCAAACTCCTTTGCCTAACCTCATCATTAGTTACAAATTTAAACCACCTAATACCCAAGATACTAAGTAAGCATCTAAAATCAAAAGCATCTAGTTTCTTGTCATCTTGTTTACAAAGTGTCCAAGTTTCACTACCATAACTAATCCTAGAAAGAACCAAACTATTATACAGTCTAATTTTAGTCTTTAGATGTATATGCCTATTTCTCCACACACTCAATAGATTCTTAAAAGTCCCGGCAGCAATCCCTATTCATCTGTTAATCTCATGCCGCACATCACCATTATCTGTTACATAGCTCCCAAGATAATTAAACTGTGACACCTGCTCAAGACTGCAACCATTCAGATTAACTGAATCACAGCCTGCCTGACCAATTTTCATCACTTTAGTTTTCTCTCTGTTTATAACCAAACCTACTCTACTACCAGTCTCCTCAACAGCTCGAATGAAAGAGTTCATCTGATCAACATCATTTGTCAAAAGGGCTAAATCATCAGCATAATCTAAATCAGAAATTTTCGTATCTCCAGTCCATTTAAGGCCAAAATCTTTCCCTTGAAGTGAATTTCGCATAACATAATCAATAACCAAACTAAAGGGAAAAGGAGACAAAATGTACCCTTGTTGAACACCAGAAATAATGCTAAACCAATTGCTACAAGCCTTACCAACTCTCACACACACACACTCAGTGTTATGATAGAGAGCTTTTATTATGTCAACTAACTTAGCTGGTATGACATAAGATCTCACAATCAACCACAAATTATGACGATCAACAAAGTCGAAAGACTTTTTGAAATCAAGAAAGGTTTCTGAAATTCTAAACATTTCTCAAGAATCTGCCCGAGTGAAAATATCTGATCTACACATCCCCTACCACTTCTGAATCCACATTGCTCATCATGCAATTGCCTGTCAACCAGATTCTTAATTCTATTAAGCACAATCATGCAAAGAACTTTCCCTGGAACAGAGAGTAGGCTGATACCCCTATAGTTATCACAAGAACTACAATCACCTTTTTTGAAAATAGGGATAACAATAACTCTGGTAAAATCCTTAGAAACCATGCCTTTATCATAAAAGATATTCAAAATTTCAGTCATCCAAGTGTAACTGAAACATTCCCAGCTCTAAGCATTTCCGTAGCAATTTCATCTACCGCTGGGGATTTATGAAGTTTAAGTTTAGAAATTGCCAAAATAACTTCAGATTGTGTTATAGGACCAACATTAAAGCCACCAATGCATCTATCATCATTGCAAACAATAGGAGTAGAACTAACCACATTGTTTAGAACATCACTGAAATGCTCAGCCCACCTAGCCATGACAGAATCTTCACCTTCTACAACCTTACCTTGTTTATCCTTCAATCCCTGTATACCTGTTTGTTTTCTATCACACAAAACATTAACTATCTGGTACAGCTCTCTGCTGTTGTGCTGTCTAACTTAATCCTCGCCTTTGTCAGCCAAGCCATCAAGCCAAAGATTCTTATCAGTAGCTAACTGATCCTTTACACATTTATTAAACTCTCTGTAATCCTTTCTATTAAAACTAGAAGGGTACTGATTAAGGACATTCCTGCAGTTCCTTCTTTCTGAAATAAGAAGTGCCTTATCACTTAAATAATTCTGCCTCCTCTGCTCCTTTTTTCCTAAAAGAGTACTGTTAGTTTCCAAAAAAGCCTGCTTAAAATGGCCCCATTCTTCCTCAACTTCAGTAGTAAGCATACCATGACTGTCATAATGACAAAGTAACCTATCATGGTAAGCTTTGGCTATAACTGGGTCATTCAGAGCTTCAGTATTAAAAGTAAAATTTTCAATGCTAGCACAACACTTATTAAGTTTAAGTTGCATGACTCATTTAACAAGGTAATGGTCAGATCCAGTTTCAGCTCCCCTATATGACCTGGTATTCCTAACAGAACTAGCCCATTTGCTGTTAATTAACATATAATCAATCATATTCTTATGCAGCCCATCAGATGAAATCCATGTGTACTTATGTATATTGCGGTGTTTGCAATAAGTGTTAGTTATTCTGAATCCATTGAGTTTACTTGCCTGTAGAAGACATTGCTCATTGCCATTGCAGCTACCAATACCAAAAGGGCCTATTACCCCTCCCCAGAGGTCAGAGTCAGTACCAACTTTGGCATTGAAGTCACCTAGAACAAGGGTAATATCTCCTTTCTTGACAAAATTCAAAATATCCTGAAGTTGTCCGTAAAACCTATCCTTCTCATCCTCATCGGCATCCTCAGTGGGGGCATAACAGCAGATAACATTCAAGTCTTTAATGCTTGTCTGAAATTTTGCTGTAAGAAACCTTTCATTAATGCACTCATATCCTAGAAGAGTATCACTAGTGTGTCTGCTGAGAAGCAGACCACGCCTTGGTGATGCTTATTGTCGTCCCTCCCTGAAAAGAGAAATTTAAGATTATTTTTAAGAATCTGACCTTTATCTGTCCATCTGGTCTCTTGCAGGCCAAGAATATCTAAATTATAACGGTGGAATTCTTGTGTGAGGACATCAAGAGAAAAAGCTCTGTGCAGATTCCTCACATTCCAACTATCTATGGTGAAAAAATGGTTAGTGGGATGTTTAAAGAAACTACGTTTATTGAGAGAGGCAATACCAACAATATCAAACAGCCCCCTAATCGCAGACATGGGGCAAAGACCCGTTCCCCCACCACTAAAGGTTGAAGCCATCTACACTGGAAGACTTCCTCCAATGTAGAATTTGATGATGTCAATAGTAGCAAAGAGTTCAGGTGCCTGCGATGACCTCTGCTTAGGATTATCCACCAGCTGCTAAACATATCCTCTGAATCTATTCAATTGGAGCTGTCAACCCACAAACAAACAGAAAACACAGCGGAAGATTTTCCCTCCACAGAAGCCCACATGTGCAGCAAAATCAGGATCCATAATCAAGCTCAGAGCCATATATCTGTCCAGTCCAGTGGGTTTATGTGGTCAGCACCAGGACCCTGTGTGGTTGACCACTCCTCAGAAGGGTAGAAAAAAAGAGAAGTAGCCATAGATGTCCAGATCAGTAGGCCACACTAATCTGGCAGCCCTCCCTCCCCTTCTGCTCACTTCCACAAGAGAGTATCTCTTTTGAAAGGAACTAACTGTCTACACCACGAGAAGGCGGGGTCAGACATTAGGTGCTAGGCCTGGCCGGTTCTATCATTAAAAATAATTTTACTGCAATTATAAAAAATATTGCAAATAAATTTATATTGAAATCCTTGGCTTCATATCTCAGTGAGCCATACATTAGTGCCACTAAAGGTGGTATTTCATACAGTCAACTCTGCTGAATTAATTGTATGAAATGATATGGTTAATATAAAAAAAATCGCAGGCATTCCCCTATAGAAGCCATGGTTCATGTTCCATCCAAATCAAGATAATTTTGGCTCCACATTTGAGATTATTATTTACTCTACATGATCAATATCAAATAACATTCTCAATGTGAAACAACAACTTTCATACAATGTGTACATCGATTCAGTTGGTAAATTAGTAAAGTATTTTAATTTGTATTTATATTGAAAATTGAGAATTAAAAAAGGTAACATTTCAAGCAATTTTCTTTTCTCATCCCAAAAAGCTATTAAAACTACAGATGATTTTATTGTAATCTACATTCAGAAATTTTTAATTAGATACATGAAACAAAGTACAAGGTAAACAATATATTTTACTACTTTTGTAACTGCACAGCAAAAATTCCATTCCAAAGAGCAATAAATATGTTTTTATCAACAAACTAATTCTTTAATTAGTCTGAAACATTTCACTCCCATTAAAACCTGCTATTAAGAAATGAATAATATCCATTCAAAATTATCACATAAATAACACTTTCTATGCAATTTGTTTTGCGAGCTATATAAGACAGAGTTGATGGTTGATCCAAATTAAACTTTATTATCTGATTAGGATCAATAAGGCAGGTATGAAGCATGTGCCTACTCAGATAGGCACATACCTACTCATATAGAATAGCTCACCTCAAATTGTTGTTTTTGATGAATGTGACAAAGTACAGAAAAATGATCAAGCATGATGGTCACCATTGTGTGTGGTCCTCCAGATTTCTGAGCCATAATTAGCAAATTATTGATAAGATGCTTGAATTATGCCATTATAATGAAAGCAAATATGAACTATAAATAAGAGATTCATCATCAATTGTCATCTGGACAAAATAATGGATATGCTATATATCAACTATAATTTTCAAACTTAATTTCAAATGCATCTTTAGTAATTCCTTTGTGCAAGGTGTCTTATATTATGCCCAGGGATCCTTTAGGGTAAGGGGGGGGGGGAGAAGGAAGGAAGGAGGACATTTGTCCTGGGCCTCAAACTTAAGCACTTGCTAATTTTTTAGCTATGCACCAATCACCTGTGATGATGCATAGAACCGGCCAGGCGTAGCACCTATTGTCCGACCCCCGCCATCTCGTGGTGCAGACAGACCTTTCAAAAGAGATATTCTCTTGTGAAAGTGAACAGAAGGGGAGGGCTGCCAGATTAGTGTGGCCTACAGATCTAAACAACTATGGCTACTTTTCTTTTTTTTCCACCCTGCTGAGAGGAGTGGTCAACCACACAGGGTTCTGGTGCTGACCATATAAACCCACTGGACTGGGCAGATATATGGCTCTGAGCTTGATTATGGATCCTGATTTTGCTGCACTGGTGGGCTTCTGTGGAGGGAAAATCTTCCGCTGTGTTTTCTGTTTGTTTGTGGGTTGACAGCTCCAATTGAATAGATTCAGAGGATATGTTTAGCAGCTGGTGGATAATCCTAAGCAGAGGTCATCGCAGGCACCTGAACTCTTTGCTACTATTGACATCATCAAATTCTACATTGGAGGAAGTCTTCCAGTGTAGATGGCTTCAACCTTTAGTGGTGGGGGAACGGGTCTTTGCCCCATGTCTGCGATTAGGGGGCTGTTTGATATTGTTGGTATTGCCTCTCTCAATAAACGTAGTTTCTTTAAACATCCCACTAACCATTTTTTCACCATAGATAGTTGGAATGTGAGGACTCTGCACAGAGCTTTTTCTCTTGATGTCCTCACACAAGAATTCCACCATTATAATTTAGATATTCTTGGCCTGCAAGAGACCAGATGGACAGATAAAGGTCATATTCTTAAAAATAATCTTAAATTTCTCTTTTCAGGGAGGGACGACAATAAGCATCACCAAGGCGTGGGTCTGTTTCTCAGCAGACATGCTAGTGATGCTCTTCTAGGATATGAGTGCATTAATGAAAGGTTTCTTACAGCAAAATTTCAGACAAGCGTTAAAGACTTGAATGTTATCTGCTGTTATGCCCCCACTGAGGATGCTGATGAGGATGAGAAGGATAGGTTTTATGGACAACTTCAGGATATTTTGAATTCTGTCAAGAAATGAGATATTACCCTTGTTCTAGGTGACTTCAATGCCAAAGTTGGTACTGACTCTAACCTTTGGGTAGGAGTAATAGGCCCTCTTGTTATTGGTAGTTGCAATGGCAACATCTCCTACAGGTAAGTAAACTCAATGGATTCAGAATAACTAACACTTATTACAAACACCGAGACATACATAAGTACACATGGGTTTCACCCGATGGGCTACATAAGAATATGATTGATTATATATTAATTAACAGCAAATGGACTAGTTCTGTTAGGAATACCAGGTCATATAGGGGAGCTGAAATTGGATCTGACCATTACCTTGTTAAAAGTGTCTTGCAACTTAAACTTAAAAAGTGTTGTGCTAGGGTAAAAAAATTTACTTTTAATACTGGAGCTCTGAAAGACTCAGTTATAGCCAAAGCTTACCATGATAGGTTACTAAGTCATTATGACAGTTATGGTATGCTTACTACTGAAGTTGAGGAAGAATGGGATCATTTTAAAGAGGCTTTTTTGGACACTAACGGTACTCTCTTAGGAAAAAAAGAGTACTATTAGTGCTGTAAGTGGAAAAGAGTACTGTAAGTGTTACAGAAAAAAAGAGTACTGTAGCAGAGGAGGCAGAATATACAGGATATTCTGTATACAGAAGCAGAGGAGGCAGAATATACAGAATATAAAAGGAGCAGAGGAGGCAGATACCCTCTTTTAGGAAAAAAGGAGCAGAGGAGACAGAATTATCTGAATGATAAGGCACTTGAGCTTATTTCGGAAAGAAAGAACTGCAGGAATGTCCTTAGTCAATACCCCACTAGTTCTAATAGAAAGCATTACAGAGAACTTAATAAATGTGTAAAGGATCAGTTAGCTGCTGATAAGAATCTTTGGCTTGATGGCTTGGCTGACAAAGCCAAGGAAGCAGTTAGACAGCACAACAGCAGAGAGCTGTACCAGATAGTTAATGTTTTGTGTGATAGAAAACAAACAGGTATACAGGGATTAAAGGATAAACAAGGTAAGGTTGTAGAAGGTGAAGATTCTGTCATGGTAGGTAGGCTGAGCATTTCAGTGATGTTCTAAACAATGTGGTTAGTTCCACTCCCATTGTTTGTAATAATGATAGATGCATTACTGGCTTTAATGTTGGTCCTATAACACAATCTAAAGTTATTTTGGTTATTTCTAAACTTAAACTTCATAAATCCCCAGGGGTAGATGAAATTACTACAGAAAGGCTTAGACCTGGGAATGTTTCGGTTACCACTTGGATGACTGAAATTTTGAATATCTTTTATGATAAAGGCATGTTTTCTAAGAATTATACCAGAGCTATTGTTATCCCTATTTTCAAAAAAGGTGATCGCAGTTCTTGTGATAACTATAGGGGTATCAACCTACTCTCTGTTACAGGTAAAGTTCTTTCCATGATTGTGCTTAATAGAATTAAGAATCTGGTTAATGGACAATTGTGTGATGAGCTATGTTTATTCAGAAACGGTAGGGGATGTGTGGATCAGATATTTTCCCTTAGGCAGATTCTAGAGTTTCAGAAATCTTTGGTTGCTAGCTTTGTTGATTTCAAAAAGGCTTTTGACTCTGTTGATCGTCATAATTTGTGGTTGATTATGAGATCATATGGTATACCAGACAAGTTAGTTAACGTAATGAAAACTCTCTATAATAACACTGAGTCATGCGTGAGAGTTGGTAAGGCTTGTAGCAATTGGTTTAGCATTACTTCTGGTGTTCAACAAGGGTGCATTTTGTCTCCTTTTCTCTTTAGCTTGGTTATTGATTATGTTATGCAAAATTCACTTCAAGGGAAAGATTTTGGCCCTAAATGGACTGGAGAAACGACAATTTTTGATTTAGATTATGCTGATGATTTAGCCCTTTTGGCAAATGATGTTGATGAGATGAACTTTTTCATTTGAGCTGTTGATGAAACTGGTAGTAGTGTAGGTTTGGTTATAAACAGAGAGAAAACTAAAGTGATGAAAATTGGTCAGGCAGGCTGTGATTCAGTTAATCTGAATGGTTCCAGTCTTGAGCAGGTGTCACAGTTTAATTATCTTGGGAGCTATGTAACAGATAATGGTGATGTGCGGCATGAGATTAACAGACAAATAGGGATTGCTGCCGGGACTTTTAAGAATCTATGGAGAGTATGGAGAAATAGGCATATACACCTAAAGACTAAAATTAGACTGTATAATAGTTTGGTTCTTTCTAGGGTTAGTTATGGTAGTGAAACTTGGACACTTTGTAAACAAGTTAACAGAAAACTAGATGCTTGTGATTCCAGATGTTTACGCAATATCTTGGGCATTAGGTGGTTCAACTTTGTAACTAATGATGAGGTTAGGCAAAGGAGTTTGCAACCTCCTTTAAGCAGCATATTGTGCAGAGAGAGACTCCGTTAATTTGGCCATGTTGCCCATATGAATAATTATAGATTGGTGAATAGGTTTATGAACAGTGTGCCTAAAGGCCTCAGAAAGAGGGGGAGACCAAGGATGCGATGGGCAGACAATGTCAAACAGGACCTTATTATAATTAGTGTGCAGTGGCCAGATGCAGTAGATGTAGCTCAGGGCAGACTTGCTTGGAGAACTAAATTGCACAGTCTGGTTGGACCTCCGTAGCCTATGGCTGCTTGGGGATGATGATGATGATGATGAGATACAACACTAAAAGGTAAAAGAAGTGATTTAGTAAAGGACATAATTTTTTAACTGATGAGCCTCAGATAAGGTACGGATGTTTTTTGTATAGTGCTGTCTTTCTGCTGAGTTCTAGCCTTACTCACAGACTCTTCTCTAATGTATATTACACTAATAAGCTCCTTTCATATCTATGGCAAGCAGCTGCTTGAAGGTCAATTTTCCATAGAGTTCTTTGAATTAAAATTAAAAACAGTCATAAATAATATTGACAACTCATTTCTATTTTGATTAGGAGCCTCAAAATTTGGAAGTGGTCCGGGCCTTTCTGGACCTGTGAAAGCTTCTATCATGTCCCAATTAGGTAATATGCACATCATTGACTATTCATAAATGCTCTTTATGGAAAATATCAATGGAGTTTATAATGGAGAAAAAAGATGCAGGCTAGTCTTTGTCTTCATTTCAGATCATGTCTATTTTTTACTTTCTGCTGAAAATTAATTTTATAGCTGCATATTTAAAAAAATAAATATCTCTGTGCAGCTGTTTGACACAGAGGTCTGATAGGAGCCTGTTAGTTTATATGCCATAGAGAAGGTCTATGAGGAGGTAAGACCTCAGAAAAAAGACAACACAAACATCTATGCCTTACCCAGGGCTTGAACTCAGACCTCTTTGATCAGTAGCTAAGTGTGCTAACTACTTGGCCACATGATGTTCTTATTAACAAAGTATTTACAATGTAATTTTTTAAATAATAATATTGCAATTTTATACATTGTGACTTCTCTATATTAATATCATAATTCATAATATTTCTGTAAAAATTAATTTTACCTGATGTTGACCAACACTAAAATTTGATCCTTCATCTGCAACTGGAGAATCTAAGATGGCAAAATAACAGTAGGTATTGTTTATCTATAATGTGTTTTATTTTGAAATGAAAGTTATGTAATATGAATGATGTTTAAATACAGAAAAATATCTATTAAAAAGAGTCACAGCACTTATAATCATTAATTCACTTATCCAAAACTTAGTTTTTGGTTAAATATTTGCATATTAAATATATTAATAGTTTAATTAGTTACTCAGAAATAATGAATTACTAGCTGATACCTATGTAAAATGCACAATAAATAAATGAAAAACAAAAGCATCTAATTTAGCAGTAACATATAACCAATTAGCAATAAAGTTTAGACATAATTACTAAATATCTTTTGATGCAGGAGTTCTTATCCTGGGGTATGAGAAGGAAGTCCAAGGGGGTGCAAGTGGAACATTTAGATCAATATTGTTGAATCAATCTGGTTTCAAAATCAGTCAGTTAAAATTTGATTGAGCTTTTAAAACAATTATGTGCTTAAAATGTGCTTCATTATAAATATGCTAATTTTTTAAACAATTCAAACAATATCAATCCTAAAATTTTCATTTTTCAAAAATAAATTAAGATAAAAAAAATTGATAGTAGTGCAAGACCTGAAAAAAGTTAAGAACCCCTGCTTTAATGACTTATTTGCAATGCATTTACATACTTCCAAGATAAATCAGAAATTAGCTTCTATATTGGTCTTTTAATCACATCACGTTCATCTTTGATGGCCAAAAATTAAATCTTCAGTATCTGAAAGTATTTCCTTGTTTACCTGGCCTTATTATTGTCTCTATAATATTTATGTCTCTATAACAGGGACATTCAATGACCCTGTTATATGTTTGTTATATGTTGTACATTATATGTGTTTATGTTTTTTTTACCCTTCAAAATATAATGTACAGGGTGGTTATAATTAAACTGGCAGCACTCAAAGCGATGTAGAGAAGCATCTACTTGATGGATCACAGTGAAAAGTGGAGAATCTAAGATGGCAAAATAACAATAGGTATTGTTTATCTATAACGTATTTTATTTTGAAATAAAAGTTATGTAATATGAATGATGTTTAAATACAGAAAAATGTCTATTAAAAAGAATCATAGCACTTGTAATCATCAATTCAACTATCCAATACCTTAATGTATCTACTGCATGCTCTTAATAAGAACATGGGGTAGAGAATTTGAGAATAAAACAAATTAGTTAGTGTTAGTGCCACCAGGTGGCATGGGTGCACTAAAACGTGGTAGAACATGCTAATTTCTCATGACATTGAAGCCAATCAAATGTGAGAGTCACATGAGGCCCACTATAAAATGTGATTTCGTCCCTGTAATTGCTAGAAGGAACCATGGGTATCTGCAAGAAGGACCGAGCTTTGCTAGTGAAACTCTTTTATCAAAATGGCAATAATGCCGCCACTACATTATGCAAATATCATCATCTGAAAGATATAAGGAAAAGTCACTAAATGTCACACTTTGTCACTAAATGAACTGAACACTTTCAGTGACAAAGTGTGATGAAAAGTCACACTTTGTCACTAAATGAACTGAAGAATACGATACAGAAATTTGAAGAAACAGGCGAGTTGGGTGTGGCTCCGGGTAGAGGCCAGCAACCTATTGCAGAAAGCAATGTAGAAGATGTCACACTTACCATTGCAAAAATTCAGTCACAATCAGAGTTACCCCTATTTAGTGCGAAACAGGTATTCCAGCAACTGCAACTTCTGTGGTAAACAGTCTGTAAAATTATATGATCCATCTTAAAATGGTATTCTTATAAAATTCATAAGTGCAGCAGCTGCAACCATGTGACCCTGAACGGTGCACTGACTTCGCTCTGTGATTTCTGGTGAGGATGCAGCTCGATGACATGTGGCCTTCGAAAGTCTTACGGACCAATGAGGCGCATTTTTTCCTACAAGGAGCAGGGAATATGCACAACTGCCGAATATGGGGACTACACATCCTCATGCTGTGCGCGATGTGCCCCTACACTCCAACTATGTAACTGTATGGTGTGGGTTTACTACAAACTTTATAATCGGACCATTTTTCATTGAGGAGACCATGCCTCAAGGCCCCATGCATTGATTGGTGAATAAGACCATGTTACACAGATCTTCTCTGCTGTAAGATTATTCTGACTTTGAAAGAAAGAAATTGAGTAGGCTCCATAACCTTCATGCAGGATGGGGCGCCACCCCATATTGCATGTACGGCAATGAAGTTATTGCGTACCACATTTGTGAGGACAGCTAATTTCTTGAGCATTTTCCAATGCTTGGCTATCATGTTCCCTCACCTAAACCCATGTGATTTTTGGTTTTATTTAAAAAACCGAGTTTACAAAGGCAATGTTGAATTGCATGCTGAACTGAAGTCGAGAATAACACAGCATGTTGCAGCCATTCCCCGAGACATGTTTCAAGCAACTGTGGACCATGCCGTATTACGTTTCCAGCACATTCTGTATATGAATGGCTCACATAATTAAGAATCTTGATTTGTAAAATAAAGGTTATGTTTGTTCAACTTGGTATTTTTCTTATTTTAGTGCACCCACACCACCTGGTGGCACTAACACTAACTAATTTGTTTTATTTGCAAATTATCTACTCCGTGTTCTTATTAAGGTATCCACCACTTTTCACAGTGATCCGTCGAGTATATCCTTCTCTACACTGCTCTGAGTACTGTCAGTTTAATTATAACCACCCTGTATGCAGTTTAATAATAATAAATAAATACACCCTCAAGCAGCTGCTAGCCACAGAGGTCTGAAAGAAGCCTACCAGTTTATACACCATAGAAGAGATCTGTGAGGAAGATGAAACCTCAGCAGAAATTTAGGAAAATAATATAAAAATACAAAAACGTTTTTGTAGAAAATAAGCATTTAACTGGAATGACAAATTAGTAGGTGTCTAAAACAGTCAAATAAATAATAAAATAATCAAAAGAGGCCCAATTATTCCTGGGTTAAAAAAATTAAATATGTGTTTTTGATCCAATTAAATATGATCAATAATTAAATAAGGGAGAGGGGGTGAACTCTATTATAACAACTGCCTTAAAATATGCAAAATTAATTTACAATTATTAAGCCAACGGCAGTACCAAGCTGAAAACACCAGTTCTCGTCCGATCACCGAAGTTAAGCAGCTTTGGGCGTGGATGGTACATGGGAGGGTGACCACCTGGTGAACCACCACGTGCAGTTGGCAAAAATAATTTGCTGAGGACCCACCATCCTCACATATCCTTCTACTATGGCATATTAAACTGACAGGCTCCTGTCAGACCTCTGTGGCAAGCAGCTGCTTGAGGAGGTATTTATTTATTTATTATTACACCAGGAAAAATTAGTAGAAATTCTAAAAATAATGCAGGAAGAATTGCATTTAACAATGAAACAAATGAAAGATAATAAGACTCCAAGAGTGGATTACATTTAGAATGGATTCGTGAAAGAGAAGGAATTATGTTACAAAATTTTATAGTCTTAAAATCAGGTAAATTCCAGAGGACTGGAGAAAAGGAAAAATTTCTTCTCATTCATAAAAATGGAGGCAAGCTATTATGCTTTAATTACTGAACCTATGCCTTTTCATTCATTCATATAAAATATTCATAAGAATTTTACAAAATAGAACTTAGAACTTTATGAAAAATTAATAGAGAAAGAACATAATGATTTCAGAAATGAAAGCAGCACAAAAATGGAACTTTTACTTTACACAGACTAGTAGATTTAATTACGGATAAGGGAAAAAATATTTATTGATGCTTCAAAGATTTTAAACAGGCATTCAACTCAACAGGCATCACCTACTCAAAGGATTTTATCAAAAGAATAAACAGGAACACCATAAGCCTATTGATCAACATTTATAGTCATACCAAAGCAATAGGTATCCCTTATCTCACTATTTGCATTTAAATATATTATGTCAAATATAATATCAGAAACTTTATTTTTTAAATATAAATTTACAACTTAAATCAGGAACAAAAAAAACTATGCCTTATGGTTTTCTAAAAAATATTTATTTCGTAAAAATTTGGAAGAAAAAAAGAACACGTGAACCTAAATATTATTTTTAAAAACAACCAGTTCTTGTGTTTATTACCTACCCACTCACACTAGCTGTTTACTATATCATTACACATTTCAGTATTGTAAAACAGCACCAAATGAAACTCCAAAGATGTGTTGCCATTCATATTTTGTAACAGTTTTGAAAAATGTTTTGCAAATAAAATGAAACGTTTCTCCTGACAGATCATCAATACATGAATGCATGTATTGATGAAAATATTATTGAATGAAAATCATTGAATACATTAATGCTTTGATTTTTTCTCTCTATTCAAAACAAAAGAAGTGGTGGAAGCCTGTGTTAATAATAGAAATAGTGGAAGCCTGTGGTATCCCCTTCTAAAAACATGTCTTTAATGCTACATTTTTTATTTATAGAACAATTTTTGTTGTTTATTAATGATTTGTTTAAAAAAATATTAACCATATCTGTAACATATGCTATAGCTTCCCAACTAAACAGTACATGTATTGTCACATTTTGCCCAGAATTTCTGCTTTAGATAACATCTCCAATTAGAAATAATATTTTTAATTACTGTACCGGCCTGATTATAATAAACCCTTTTTAATAGGTGTCCCCCACATTTTCAGAAACCAAGAAAATGGGGAAAAAATGAGTGTTATAACATTTTCACTAAAAATATGCAAGTACCCAGAGAACCTTAGGTGCCAGGTACCAAAAAAATTTACATCCAAATGGAAATTTGAGTAATTAAGTATTTTTAATCTTGAGTGTATTTGTTAGGGTTCTAATATAAAAATCAAGTTTTAAATCAACAAAGAAAAATCCACAGTCCCCTAAATTAGCAAGAAATATAAATAATCACTTATCCCAACTTCCTTCCATAAACTACCCAAAATATTTTGCAATAATTCCAAGAAATAGCAAGCCAAAATCTTGAATTAAAAATACTTATTACTTTTTGGTCTGTAAATGTAGATAGGAAGTCACTGGAAGGAGAGCTATGCACCAATCCCCTGTGATGATGCATAGAACAGACCAGGCCTAGCACCTAATGTCCGACCCTGCCTTCTCGTGGTGCAGACCATTAGTACCTTTCATAAGAGAAACTCTCTTGTGGAAGTGAACGGAAGGGGAGGGCTGCCAGATTAGTGTGGCCTACTGATCTGGACAACTATGGCTACTTTTCTTTTTTTTTTTCTACCCTGCTGAGGAGTGGTCAACCACACAGGGTCCTGGTCTGACCATATAAACCCACTGGACTGGACAGATATATGGCTCTGAGCTTGATTATGGATCCTGATTTTGCTGCACTGGTGGGCTTCTGTGGAGGGAAAATCTTCCCTGTGTTTTTTGTTTGTTTGTGGGTTGACAGCCCCAAGTGAATAGATTCACAGGATATGTTTATCAGCTGGTGGATAATCCTGAGCAGAGGTCATCGCAGGTACCTGAACTCTTTGCTTCTATTGGCATCGTCAAATTATACATTGGAGGAAATCTTCCAGTGTAGATGGCTTCAGCCTTTAGTGGTGGGGGAACGGGTTTTTGCCCCATGTCTGCGATTAGGGGGCTGTTTGATATTGTCGGCATTCCCTCTCTCAATAAACATAGCTTCTTTAAACATCCCACTAACCATTTTCTCTCCATAGGTAGTTGGAATATGAGGAATCTGCACAGAGCATTTTCTCTTGATGTCCTCACACAAGAATTCCACCATTATAATTTAGATATTCTTGGCTTGCAAAAGACCAGATGGACAGATAAAGGTCAGATTCTTAAAAAAAATCTTAAATTTCTCTTTTCAGGGAGGGACGACAATAAGCATCACCAAGGTGTGGGTCTGCTTCTCAGCAGACATGCTAGTGATACTCTTCTAGGATATGAGTGCATTAATGAAAGGTTTCTTACAGCAAAATTTCAGACAAGCGTTAAAGACTTGAATGTTATCTGCTGTTATGCCCCCACTGAGGATATCGATGAGGATGAGAAGGATAGGTTTTATGAACAACTTCAGGATATTTTGAATTCTGTCAAGAAAGGAGATATTACCCTTGTTCTTGGTGACTTCAATGCCAAAGTTGGTACTGACTCTGACCTTTGGGGAGGAATAATAGGCCCTTTTGGTATTGGTAGCTGCAATGGCAATGGGCAACGTCTCCTACAGGTAAGCAAACTCAATGGATTCAAAATAACTAACACTTATTACAAACAATGCGACATACATAAGTACACATGGGTTTCACCCAATGGGCTGCATAAGAATATGATTGATTATAAATTAATTAACAGCAAATGGGCTAGTTCTGTTAGGAATACCAGGTCATATAGGGGAGCTGAAATTGGATCTGACCATAATCTTGTTAAAAGTGTCTTGCAACTTAAACTTAAAAAGTATTGTGCTAGGGTTAAAAAATTTGCTTTTAATACTGAAGCTCTGAAAGACCCAGTTATAGCCAAAGTTTACCATGATAGGTTACTTAGTCATTATGACAGTCATGGTATGCTTACTACTGAAGTTGAGGAAGAATGGGACCATTTTAAACAGGCTTTTTTGGACACTAACAGTACTCTTTTAGGAAAAAAAGGAGCAGAAGAGACAGAATTATCTGAGTGATAAGGCACTTGAGCTTATTTCGGAAAGAAAGAACTGCAGGAATGTCCTTAGTCAATACTCTACTAGTTACAGTTAATAAATGTGTAAAGGATCAGTTAGCTGCTGATAAGAATCTTTGGCTTGATGGCTTGGCTGACAAAGCCAAGGAAGCAGTTAGACAGCACAACAGCAGAGAGCTGTACCAGATAGTTAATGTTTTGAGTGGTAGAAAACGGACAGGTATACAGGGATTGAAGGATAAACAAGGTAAGGTTATAGAAGGGGAGGATTCTGTCATGGCTAGGTGGGCTGAGCATTTCAGTATTATTCTAAACAATGCGGTTAGCTCTATTCCCATTGTCTGCAATGATGATAGATGCATTGGTGGCTTTAAGTTGGCACTATAACATAATCTGAAGTTATTTTGGCTGTTTCTAAACTTAAACTTCATAAATCCCCAGGGGTAGATGAAATTACTACAGAAATGCTTAGAGCTGGGAATGTTTCAGTTACCACTTGGATGACTGAAATTCTGAATATCTTTTATGATAAAGGCATGGTTCCTATGGATTTTACCAGAGCTATTGTTATCCCTATTTTCTAAAAAGGTGATCGCAGTTCTTGTGATAACTATAGGGGTATCAACCTACTCTCTGTTACAGGTAAAGTTCTTTCCATGATTGTGCTTAATAGAATTAAGAATCCGGTTGATGGAATATTGTGTGATGAGCAATGTGGATTCAGAAGTGGTAGGGGATGTGTGGATCAGATATTTTCTCTTAGGCAGATTCTAGAGTTTCAGAAACCTTTGGTTGCTAGCTTTGTTGATTTCAAAAAGGCTTTCGACTCTGTTGATTGACATAATTTGTGGTTGATTGTGAGATCATATGGTATACCTGACAAGTTATTTAACATAATGAAAGCTCTCTATAATAACACTGAGTCGTGTGTGAGTGTTGGTAAGGCTTGTAGCAATTGGTTTAGCATTACTTCTGGTGTTCGACAAGAGTGTATTTTGTCTCCTTTTCTCTTTAGTTTAGTTATTGATTATGTTATGTGAAATTCACTTCAGGGGAAAGATTTTGGCCTTAAATGGACTAGAGATACGAAAATTTCTGATTTAGATTATGCTGATGATTTAGCCCTTTTGGCAAATGATGTTGATCAGATGAACTCTTTCATTCGAGCTGTTGATGAAACTGGTAGTAGAGTAGGTTTGGTTATAAACAGAGAGAAAACTAAAGTGATGAAAATTGGCCTGGCAGGCAGTTAATCTGAATCAGTTAATCTGAATGGTTGCAGTCTTGAGCAGGTGTCACAGTTTAATTATGTTGGGAGCTATGTAATAGATAACGAACGAATAGGGATTGCTTCCGGGACTTTTAAGAATCTATGGAGAGTGTGGAGAAATAGGCGCATACACCTAAAGACTAAAATTAGACTGTATAATAGTTTGGTTCTTTCAAGGGTTAGTTTTGGTAGTGAAACTTAGACGCTGTGTAAACAAGATAACAGGAAACTAGATGCTTTTGATTCCATATGCTTGCACAGTATCTTGGACATTAGGTGGTTCAACTTTGTAACTAATGATGAGGTTAGGCAAAGGAGTTTGCAACCTCCTTTAAGCAGCATATTGTGCAGAGAGAGACTCTGTGGGTTTGGCCATGCTGCCCGTATGAATAATTATAGATTGGTGAATAGGGTTATGAACAGTGTGCCTAAAGGCCTCAGAAAGAGGGGGAGACCTAGGATGCGGTGGGCAGACAATGTCAAACAGGACCTTGTTAGAATTGGTGTGCAGTGGTCAGATGCAGTAGATGTAGCTCAGGACAGACTTGCTTGGAAAACTAAATTGCACGATCTGGTTGGACCTTCGTAACCCATGGCTGCTTGATGATGATGATGATTACCTTTACAACTACAAATTTGGACTGCCCAAAAATGATTCAAATATGATAAAACTTACTCAACCTGTATTCAGTCCAAATACTGCCCTAAATATAAACAATTATTTTGATCTGAATTTTTTAAATCTTCACACTGGGTCGATACTCTAAGTTTAGGTGTTCTCAATGTGGGATATGCAGTAAAATTTTTTGGGGTACGCCGTGAGAGCTCAAAAGTCGCTAGATCTAGTAACAAAGTTGCTAAATTGGCAACACTGCTACTGATTCACAATAACTTATTTATGTGAAACTGGTTTTTCATCTTTAACTGCTTTAAAAAATAAATATAGGAACAGGTTGGATGTTGAAGATGACTTACGATTCTACCTTAACAAGATAACCCCAATTATTGATGAACTGTGCAAGCATAAACAAGCGCAACCATTTCGCTGATTACCCGGTAAAATGATTATAATTTTATAAGATTTGTTAAATTGTTTATGTAATTTTTTGTGTTTACTGATATATGTAATTTATGAATACAAAATTTAATGTATATATATATGTTTTATCTTATTCCCATTGTTATACTATAACTATAGTTTTATTTATCTATATGTGTGGTATGCTAGTTACATACACATTTCTAGGGGGTACGTAAAGCATAAAAGGTTGAAAACCACTGCTATAGAGTATCAAATTTTTGAAAAGAATTGTATCAGCACTGGTGAACAGTGTAGCACAACAAAAGAAACTTCAATCTTTTACAATATAAATATTTGTTTGAAAGTTTTATATATGTATCTATTTCACAAAATATATAACTTAAACTCAATAAACAATGTTTACCTTTTCAATTTGGTGGAAATTGTGATACATTACAAATAATTCTTGCTAGTTTTGGATCACCATTCCTTAGTACCCATATTTGGCATCATAACCAATTCTGTTTACTTCATACCAAATTCAAGAATTCCTGATTTTAGATAATGAGTTTGATCTGAACTGCTGTCAATGCCCTTTTCCATAAAGTTTTGAAATGCAGCTGCTAGAATTAATATACTTTTTTACACCATATGAATATATTATAAATAAATTAAAAAATGTAAAAAATACCTATCTTCTTATATGCACCCTAAAAAGCAGAAAATAAAACTAAAGCATATCGATGGTCACATATCGATCAGTCACTGGATTTGTATTAACTTCAAAGGAAGAACTTTCTTCCAAAACGAAAACCTTAAAGTGATATAGAGTAAATTAATTAATTTAAAATCAGCACTGTGACTTAAACCACTTTCTTTTAACTTTCATTTGATATGTGACTCATAAACATGACCACATTTCTCCTCTCCTCATTTTTTTGAGGGTGGGGGCAGAGGGGTCATGATTTGAGGTGACCCATGACATTGTAAACATCACAAGCCTTAAGTTGAGATATAACTCGCTAAGCTCCCCCCTTTCCCCATGAAATTTCCGACCCCTTTGGAGGGGAACATAATCCTAAGTAGCCTACGACGGTTCTCACATGAGCTTTCAGTTGATACCTAATTCATAATTGTGAGCCCTAATGCTTGGAAGAATTAGTAGAATGACTTTCATATTTCCCCTTTTTAAGGGGAAGAAAATAATTGGGGGGGGGGGTGAATTTTGATAACCCATAAAACTTTCCATATCAAAAGCTTCAAGCATGAAAGATATGGTGGAATAACTGTTTTGACAAACACACAAACCAACAAATGATGAGTGAAATGTAAAAGGAAGATAGATAAAAATAAGAAAGAAAGAGAGGAAAGGAGGGAGGGAGAAGATTGGAAAATTAATTAAGAAACTTTCCTCCGCAAAATCTAGTCTTTAATACTCAACCATTAGTAACTTGAGTTGCTGTAGAGGGTTTCATTTAAATTACTTATGTCTTGTTAAGAAGAAACACTTGTTGAGATGCACAGAAGAAAGTTTGGCTGTCATTACATCATCATGAAAATGATGGAGTATCTCACTGAATAATCACATAAATCAAGAGCAGCAAGTTCTTATTCAACTTAAGACGATTAACTGTGGAAGCTCTTCATCTTTTGACTCAGGTAAGCAAGACACTTTTCCTAGTTTTTTAAAGACTATGGAGGCATTCACATATTAAGAAACTTGAACTCAAAGTCAAAATTACGATATTAGATCACAAAAATTAGGCATTGCCAACTTTTTACCTAATGGCTTAACTTTGAGTTAAAGACTTAAGTTAGTCTCTTAATATGCGAATACTTCAGTCTTTAAAATAAAAAAAGTGGGAAAAGTTTCTTGTTCACCTGAGTTCAAAAGATGAATCACTTCCACAGTCAACCACCTTGAGTTGAATAACAACTTGCTGCTCCTGATGTATGCAATTACTCAGTGAGATATACCATCATATCCAAGAAGATGTAATGACAAATGAGTTCTTTTCAGTCTATCTCAATAAGTGTTTTTTCTTTACAAGACATTAATAATTCAAATGAAACCCTTCATAGCATTATTCTGCTTTGCATTTCTTTTCTCAGTGACATACTTCGAGAAATGTCAAGACTTTCTGTCAACTTTACTCAGTCAAATAAAAGAGTCAACTTTAGAAATTTTTTGCCAAGTAAACAATCAAAAGAAATAGGTCATGCTGTATACCAAAAGAAAGAGCATTTAATTGTGGTTAAGAAAGTAGCAAAAAAAAAGTTGTACAATTTTATAAGCATTTTTTAGTTTCAAAGTTTTACAGTATTTATTTTTTCATTTTAACTTCAGTAAAACTGTTCAAAAATTAATTTTGCTATCTTTTTTAATGTATTTCATTATTAAAATTAAATAATTCATAATATTTTTATCATTAGTTAAACCTTTCATTTATTTAATTTTTTCCAATTTATTTTTGTTATTTATGCAAAAACATATAATGCATATGATTGGATATTTTGCTAATCTGCAAACTTTAAGACCATGGTAGTAGTAAGATTTTAAAAATTTATTTTCTTTAACACAAGATAGTTTAAATGAAAACTTAAAAACATGTAATTAAAAAAAAAGACAAAGATCTGTGAAAAAAAAAATAAAGATATTTCAAAGCAAATAAAGTTAAGTTTTTTTTTCCTATCCTAAATCTCTTTAAACTTAAGGTACTAATTTTAAAAACTGGGTAAGTTTGCCGGAAGATTGCCTGACATAATCAGCCCAAGATACAATACATCAAGTCAAGTTCATTTTAACCATTGAAATTGCAACAGAACCATTTCAGGTCAATTTGTATCAGATACTGTTATGGAAAAGTTAAACTTCACAACAACAAAACTTAATTTAAATTAAAAACAATTTAATGCTACTTATGAAATTACAATTTAATGAAAAAAAGTACTAAAAAAAATCTTATCTTTTAAATATTGAATTTTTCATTATAATGTCCTAATCTGATATCTAATGGTTTAAGTTTTGGTCAAGTTTCAAATTAATTATTCTTCCTAATTGCAGTAAATATTTTATAAATAATATAAAAATTTTGAAAAGTAGCAATGTGTAAACAATTTACATCTCTGACATTATGCTGTACTCAGAATCAAATCCCATTTCTGAATCAAGCAACTTAAGACTAAAAACTCCAAGACTAAAAATTCATATGATTCACTATTGAAAGCAACAAAATAGTTTTGAAATCTAGAAAGTTTTCTGGATTCACTTCATTCAAAATGTCCATTGCAAGATATCATGAGCAAATTAAATATGAAAATAATAAAAAAATGCAAAAGTAATGTTTTAATATTGAAATATTTTAGAAAAGATAGCAAAATTAATTTTTGAACAATTTTACTGAAGTTAAAATAAAAAAAATACAGTAAAACTTTGGAATTAAAAAATGCTTATAAAATTGTAAAACTTTTTTTCAAGTTTTGCTATTTTCTTAATCACAATTAAATGCTCTTTATTTTGGTATATTACTGAATAATGCCAATACTTGTTGATATCCATAACAGTGAGTAGTCAATTATGCACTAAGTTTAAATTAGAAAAAACGTCCATCATTATTACTTGCTGATCATGGATTAAAAATACTATAAAATTTTTTCTTTCACAACTGATAAATTATATTGTATATCTAATAAATGATATAATATTTTATAAATATTGAAATGGTTTTAAATTGCAAAAGATATATTAAAATGAAATAAAACTATACTATACTTCTATAATAGTGGCCCAGAACCTCCAATAAAAATAATGCAACTTGACACATTTCTAACAACATAATTCAAAACACACCACTGCAAATTCTAAATGTAAACAAGTCAACTAACTTGCCGGAACTGCCAGTTATCTATAGTGCACTCCCACATTAGGTAGAACACTGGCTGCAGGAATCCTATCATTTGGGCTCTGTTAATGGGAGTTTGAAGATTGCAAAGTTTTATTACTTTCTCATGCATTAAATTGAGGAATAAATTGAAAGAATTAGCAATATTTTGAAGCTCTGAAATGTCTATTTTTTTCACACATAAATATATACAGGGTAGTTATAAAATAAGCTTCCCTATTCTGGAGTCTCTGGAGCAGTGATGAACAGAGTGACAAAAATTGACAGGTCGCTTAATGAGAACATGCAGAAGTGATTTAGTGAAGAAAAAGAAATTAGTTCCAACTGTCACCATCAGGGGAAAATGGGTACTTCAGGTATGCTAATCATGTTTATTTGCATGATAATATGTTTCTGATGCAGACAGTATATAAAAGTGGGAATGCACACACCACAAGCAATTGGCCATATGGCTCTCATGAAGAAGGAATGCACGCTGTTAATCAAGTTATCCAACCAGAATCAGAGCAATGCAAATGTTGCACTGTGAGAGTATTGGAGTCTGAAAAGTCTGTGGATAGGACCCTTGACATCAGAGGCGTTAAGGAAGATGGTGAAGAAGTTTGAGGCAATCAGTGAGTTCGAGTGGCACCAGGAAGAGTATGATTGTCCATTGCAGAAGATGTGGTGGATGAGGTGATGTAACACAGCCTGTATTAGAAGTGTTATGCCTCAATTATTCTTTCACATAACAAATGCAATTAAACTGAATACAATTTTTCCATTCACAGCATCCACCCAAGAGCCATCTGCTTTTTCTCTTCAGGAGGGGATGACAGAGCAGCTGCACTCAAGGAATGTAAAGCTGACCACTTCACACAAACAAAAAACATATTGAGATCCCACCCAAAATGCCCAGTGGCACCAAGGGTTAACAACACAGGATCCAACCACAGGCATACTAAAGTCACCACTGACATGAAGCACCACATTACTACAATAAATTACATTTTCTTGACACCACAGGACAATCATAGAGGATTTGGCAATGTCTGACTCTATGCATTAAAATACCGTTGAACACATGTAGAATGAACTCAGTTTGAAATGCTAGCTCACTGACCCCTGCTGGACATTAAACAAGTTAGCTGACATCCAATGCCACTGTTACAACCTGCAAGGATGACTCAGCCACGGAAATGTGGGAAAGTTAAGCCAGCAAAAGTGCCAACCACATTAATCAAAAGGGTTGGTTATTGCAGTATAAAACAGGAGACAGACAAAGGAACAAGGTTCAGTTGTTCAGAGTTTTAGAAGTTAAGAGAATTCAGATGGCTAGTTATGATCAGATGATTGAAGGCATAGAAGGTTCAATGGGCACACATGAAGATGACCGTATAGTTAGTAGATCACCCAGGTGGTCACATCTCAAGACCACAACTCAGTGGGAATTCTGTGGAGGCAGATAGTTGCAAGACACAATGGCTGCTGATGCTGTGAGGTATAATGCCTTCTCCAAGCCTGTGACTTAAGAGCAAAGGAGTACTTGACAGCCTGAATAGCTCAGCTGACTCTGCAAGGAAACAGCCAGGAGTAGCGGAATCCAAAGAGGAGCCACAGCCCCATCACTGATGCCATCAAAGTCTCTACATTGCATGAAAGACACCAAAATCTTCGAGGCCAGTGACCCAAGGTCTTGACATCTGCCATTGACAACCTGCCAGAATCAGAGGACTTCCCTTGCTTCTTCATTCAAACCATCCATCACCCCCTCCAGCTAAAAGTAATGACATATGCTCCAAGGACCATGATGAAACACATGAACATGGTACGACAAACCCTTTCCTCTGGTTAACAGTATATTGATGTGTGTGCCAGTTAATTACATGCAAAGTTACCTAACTGATTAGGTTCTAGCCATTAATTTCATACTACTAGAGGGAAAATAGTACCCTATTCCATTAGTCAGTGTAATGACAGCAGAATGTCCCAATTGCAATTGAAATATTAACTCTTATTGTTATGTTTGTACAGAAGCAGGTTGAGTATTGAGTTCATTCACAAAATTTATACACTTCCTCTACCAAGGGTAGGGCCTGGGTTAAAGTGACTTCGCTTCACTGACATAACTATTGTCAGTTACTGAAGGGAAGAAAACACAATGTACAAAATTTATACACTTCCTCTACCACAGGTAGGGCCTGGGTTAAAGTGACTTCTCTTCACTACAACTATTGGTACAACTATTGTCAGTTACTGAAGGAAGAAAACACAACGTGACAAAATTATGTACATGTTATTGTACTTCCAAACTCAGAGGTGACAAGACAAACAAAAGTGATAAGAGGTCAGTCAGCAGTGCCAGAGCAGTGTCATGACAGTTGGACCTTCTGTGGGCAACAGTCTGAAAAGTGCTGTGGTATGTTGAGTGAGGTACCCATACAGGATCCATTTGGTGCAGGAACTGTGATTAAATGACTTGCAACATCATACCAACTTCGCTCTCCAATTTCTATTGCAGATGGAGGTGGATGATATGTGGCCATGGGAGGTCCTGTGGACTGGCAAGGTGCACTTTACCCTCACTGGTACTATCAACACACAGAACTGTCGTGTATTACGGGGCATCACCTCTGTCTGTTGTTCATAAATGGCCTTTCCAGCCCTCGTACATAACAGTGTGGTGTGGCTCCAGTGCAGACTTCATCATTGGGTCATTTCTTCTTTGAAGAGGCTACATTTAATGGTCCAGTGTGGTGTACAATAACAGGTGCCCATTACTGTTCTCTTCTCCAGCATCACATGATTCCTGCTCTCCAGGAATGGCAGTGTCTGGACACCATGGTGTTCATGCATGATGGTGCACCCCACATGTTAGTCAAGAGGTAGAGCAGTTGCTGCATACAATATTCAATGATAAATGCTTAATTTCTTGAGACTTTCCTTAGGCCTGACCCCCAAGCTCACCAGACTTGAATCCTTGTGATTTCTGGTTATGGGGCTATCTCAAGGATAAGGTTTATCATGGCAGCATATGGTCGCTTGCTGATATGAAGGTGAGCATTATATGGGAAGTGACCAACATACATAGTGACATACTCCAAGCAACTATGGCCTATGCAATCCTTCAATTCCAGCACATCCTCTGCACTGATGGATAACATATTGAGAAGTTTCTGTAAGAGACGTGTTAAACCAATAAACATCATTTTCTCACCTGTGACTTTCAGTTTGTGTTTGCAGTGCCCATTTCCCCTTGGTAGAAATAGCTGAAACTATTTTTTTCTTCACTAAATCGTTTCAGAATGAGCTCATTAAGCTACCTACAAATTTTCACGGTGCTATCTCTGTTCATCTCTGCTCCAGAAACTCCACAATTGGGAAACTTATTTTTTAACCACTCTGTATATAAATATAAAAGTTCAAAAGTTTATATATTTTTAAAAATTGAAATTTCTTTTGTTATACTAAGTATGCAGTTTAGCCTTTATATATCACATATGCAGGTTTTGTGAACTACATTTTTCCTGTTGTGGTACCATAAGATACCTGTTGACATTTAAAAGTCTATAAAATCAATAAATGTTTCTGTGGAAAAAATTTCACCTGTATGTTGGCAAATTTTTTTCCACAAAAACATTTATTGATAAGGTTAAAGTCTCATGAGCAATAGATATTAGTGCTTAAGGGAAACTAAATTAATCTGTCTTACCCTATGTTTGATGATAGTCTGAAGCATTTAGAATATTTTAACATCATAATGTGCAAATATTAAACTAGTAATTAAACCTATCTCTGTTTGCTAGCTACTTAAGGATAATGGCTCAAAATTCAGTTATTTTTTTAACCTGAAAACAGTTTAATAAATAGTGTGGCTATTAGCCTCTATTCATTCAGTTAAGTAGATGAGATGTGCAAAGGGTTAAAATCTCAAAACAGTGAAACAACACCAATAACAACTAAGAAAGAAATTTATGAAAAGAATTCTTTTCTTAGTGCAGTGAAATCGGTCAACTTATGCAGATTGCCCATTTTACTGCACATCTATTTACATTCAACAACTTGGAGAATTAACAAGTGGATCACTAAGTAAAAAGGTATAATGATAAATGAAAAAAAATATTTGTCATATTAAATATACAGATGATATTGCAGTCATAACAGATACTATAGAAAAAATAGAAGGCATTAAATAGAAGGTACAATATGAACACAGTGCAACGGTACATTTTGCGCAACATCGTGGAGTACCAAATGACACAAAGGACCAGTAAGCTGCACCACAGTACGTGATGATTGCATATCTGTAGGAGGGTCATTCATGATCCTTTCACCACAGCAACTGTTCCGCTCTGGGTACTGTGGTCTCCATGCAAACCATTACACAGCATTTGCATGACACAGGAATGAAGACAAAGACATCTCCAGTCTGGCCTCTGCCATTGAAGAGACATTACCACTTATGCTGTCTACACTAGTGTTAAGCAAGGCAACAATGGACTATGGAATGGAGGAGAGTGTTGTTCACAGACATCCCAGTTTTGTTCCAGCATGCCAGACAGCCATTTCTCCACATGACATTGGTGAATCAATGACATGAGGAAGCCTATTCCACTCGCTGCCAAATGGCTCCTCATTGTGGTACAATGGTATGGGAGTGGCATCATATATCATCATCATCATCCTCAAGCAGCCATGGGCTATGGAGGTCCAACCAGACCGCACAGTTTAATTCTCCAAGCATATCTGTCCTGAGCTAAATCTGCTGCTTCCAGCCACTGCACACCAATTCTAACAAGGTCCTGTTTGACATTGTCTGCCCACCACATCCTAGGTCTCCCCCTCTTTCTGAGGCCTCTAGGCACACTGTTCATAACCCTATTCACCAATCTATAATTATCCATACAGGCAACATGGCCAAACCAGCGGAGTCTCTCTCTGCACAATATGCTGCTTAAAGGAGGTTGCAAACTCCTTTGCCTAACCTCATCATTAGTTACAAAGTTAAACCACCTAATACCCAAGATACTACCTAAGCATCTAGAATCAAAAGCATCTAGTTTCCTGTTATCTTGTTTACACAGCATCCAAGTTTCACTACCATAACTATCCCTAGAAAGAACCAAACTATTATACAGTCTAATTTTAGTCTTTAGGTGTATTCGCAAATTTCTCCACAATCTCCATAGATTCTTAAAAGTCCCGGCAGCAATCCCTATTCATCTGTTAATCTCATGCCGCACATCACCAGTATTTGTTACATAGCTCCCAAGATAATTAAACTGTGACACCTGCTCAAGACTGCACCATATTCAGATGAACTGAATCACAACCTGCCTGCCCAATTTTCATCACTTTATTTTCTCTCTGTTTATAACCAAACCTACTGTACTACCAGTCTCATCAACAGCTCGAATGAAAGAGTTCATCTCATCAACATCATTTGCCAAAAGGGCTAAATCATCAGCATATTCTAAATCAGAAATTTTCGTATCTCCTGCCCATTTAAGGCCAAAATCTTTCCCTTGAAGTGAATTTTGCATAACATAATCAATAACCAAGCTAAAGAGAAAAGGAGACAAAATGCACCCTTATCGAACACCACAAGTAATGCTAAACCAATTACTACAAGCCTTACCAACTCTCACACACAACTCAGTGTTATTATAGAGCGCTTTCATTACGTTAACTAACTTGTCTGTTATACCATATGATTTCACAATCAACCACAAATTATGATGATCAACAGAGTCGAAAGCCTTTTTGAAATCAACAAAGGTTTCTGAAATTCTAAACATTTCTCAAGAATTTGCCTGAGTGAAAATATTTGATCTACACATCCCCTACAACTTCTGAATCCACATTGCTCATCACGCAATTGCCTGTCAACCAGATTCTTAATTCTATTAAGCACAATCATGGAAAGAACTTTACCTGGAACAGAGAGTAGGCTGATACCCCTACAGTTATCATAAGAACTGCAATCACCTTTTTTGAAAATAGGGATAATAATAGCTCTGGTAAAATCTTTAGGAACCATGCCTTTATCATAAAAGATATTCAAAATTTCAGTCATTCAAGTGGTAACCGAAACATTCCCAACACTAAGCATTTCCGTATTAATTTCATCTACCCCTGGGGATTTATGAAGTTTAAGTTTAGAAATAGCCAAAAGAACTTCAGATTGTGTTACAGGACCAACATTAAAGCCACAAATGCAACTATCATAATTACAAACAAAGGGAGTAGAACTAACCACATTGTTTAGAACATCATTGAAATGCTCAGCCCACCTAGCCATGACAGAATCATCACCTTCTATAACCTTATCTTGTTTATCCTGCAATCCTTGTATGCCTGTCCGTTTTCTGCCACATAAAACATTAACTATCTGGTACAGCTCTCTGCTGTTGTGCTGCCTAACTGCTTCCTCAGCTTTGTCAGCTAAGCCATCAAGCCAAAGATTCTTATCGGTAGCTAACTGATCCTTTACACGTTTATTAAGCTCTCTGTAATCCTTTCTATTAGGACCAGTAGGGTACTGATTAAGGACATTCCTGCAGTTCCTTCTTTCTGAAATAAGCTTAAGTGCCTTATCACTTAAATAATTCTACCTCCTCTGCTCCTTTTTTCCTAAAAGAGCACTGTTAGTTTCCAAAAACTTTTTTTGGAAACTAACAGTGTTAGAAACTAACCTGTTTAAAATGGCCCCATTCTTCCTCAACTTCAGTATTAAGCAAACCATGACTATCATAAAGACTAAATAACCTATCATGGTAAGCTTTAGCTATAACTGGGTCTTTCAGAGCTTCAGTATTAAAGCTAAATTTTTTAAATTTAGCACAACACTTTTTAAGTTTAAGTTGCAAGACACTTTTAACTAGGTAATGATCAGATCCAATTTCAGCTCCCCTATATGCCCTGGTATTTCTAACAGAAGTAGTTCATCTGCTGTTAATTAATATATAATCAATCATATTCCTACGCAGCCCATCAGGTGAAACCCATGTGTATTTATGTATGTTGCAGTGTTTGTAATATGTGTTAGTTATTCTGAAACCATTGAGATTACTTACCTGTAGGAGACGTTGCCCATTGCCATTGCAGCTACCAATACCAAAAGGGCCTATCACCCCTCCCCAAAGGTCAGAGTCAGTATCAACTTTGGCATTGAAGTCACCTAAAACAAGGGTAATATCCCCTTTCTTGACAGAATTCAAAATATCATGAAATTGTCCGTAAAACCTATCCTTCTCATCCTCATCAGCATCCTCAGTGGGGGCATTAACAGCAGATAACATTCAAGTCTATAATGCGTGTCTGAAATTTTGCTGTAAGAAACCTTTCATTAATGCACTCATATCCTAGAAGAGCATCACTAGCATGTCTGCTGAGCAGCAGACCCACGCCTTGGTGATGCTTTCCATCCTCCCTCCCTGTAAAGAGAAATTTGAAGTTATTTTTAAATATCTCACTTTTACCTGTCCATCTGGTCTCTTGGGTGGGGGTGGCTCAGTCAGTAGCGCGCCAGGCTCATAATCTGCAGTTCCCAGGTTCGAGTCCCAGCTGGGCCAGCGTTGAGATTTATCTCCGCAAAATTCCCCGCTCTGCCCACAGTCAGTAGGGGACACCGATGGGCTTGGAAAGACTGCCGTCCGTTGGAAGGGAAGTTAAGCCGCGGCCCCGTGTGCGGGAGAGCCATACCCTGTGCACGTTAAAGAACACGCTGGATGGCCTTGACGGGAGGCTACCATCTGTCTCCCAACAGCTGTTCCAGTGGGTCCCCTCCCCCAACCTTCTCTGAGCCTTCGGGGTCCATGTGACCTGGCCATTTAGCCCATGGTGTGCAAAAAAGTGCCGCTCAGAGGTAAAACAACCCAACCAAACCCATCTGGTCTCTTGCAAGCCTATGGCAGCTGGAAACCTCTGATCTATGTTTTTGGCACGCTAATGGTGAGACATTACATCAATGATATTGCAATCCTGTGGCAAGATCCTTGCTTACCACCATGCCTGGACTGATTCTGCAGCAGGGCAATGCCATCCCACACACTGCATGTGTATCAATGGACAGTTTCCAAGGTGTGGACATTCTCCGATGGCCACCATACTCCCCAGACTTGTCGCCCATTGAGCATTTGTGAGGCCTAATGGGTCACCACCTTTGTCAGCTGCTCTGGCAGTGAATCTGGTATAGTTCTGTAGCCAATTGGATGCTGTTTGGAATGCCATATTTCAGGACACCATTAACCATCTAACTAATGAAGTGTTGAGACATCTACAGTTGAGACATCTACAGGCTTGTATAACTACCTGAGATGGGCCTACTGATGATCTATAATAAATGCACATACCTTGCATTCTTACGTTCTATTATTTGATCATTTGTACATCTACTCTCATAGTTTCTGTTCTGTCAGTTTTGGGCACATACATCACTTCCTTCGCAATGTTGTGATTTCTACTTTGAGCAGTGTAGAACCTAACATCTATTCAGGAGACATGGATACATATCCCACTTGGCTCAAATTAATTTTTGCATAAAGTTAGAAAAATGAAATTTCAGGTTAACAAAAAAAGTATTTGACCCTGCTGTTTGAAGAGTAGTTTTTTTTAAGGTTAGTACATTGAGATTTTACTGCAATGGATATCTTAGAAGATGAAAAGAATTTATCATTTAGAAAACACGATATATAAAAGCATGCTACTATTCATGACATGATTTCTGAAAATGTTTCTTCTGTTCTTCCAAAATGAATAAAAAAGTACTAAAAATAATAAATTTATTTTACATACCAAGTCCACCAGGCAGTGAAGCTACAATATCTCTTAGTTGAGCAGCTTCTAATGCATTCCACAATTCTGTATCAGTATGCTGTTTCCCAGGATCCAAATTTTCCCTTAAAATATTGAAGTGAGTAAAATCAATTTAAAAATCTTGCAAAATTACCTTTTAGTGTCAGAAAAAGGAGAAATTTAGTAATTAGATAAAAAAAATATGAAAATACCAGAATCAAAAGCATCAATATATATTTTTAAAATTAATTATAATAGCAATACTGCTGATGCATCAGGGAACATATCATGGACATACAAGGAAAACTCAGTATGTCCACAAGGAGTGTATTTGAGATAAATATATTTTAAAATCTGAGGGGAAAAACGTTGGCCCATAGCTGAATTCTATAAAAGTGTGACCTTAAGTGTATGGAAGTCAGATAAATCCATTTACTCTTAAGAATTATTATATAAACTAGAATTAGATTCTATTGGATATTTCTTTGAAAAAAAAAATATATATATATAAGTTTCAAGCCATAAATGTTCAAAAAGTAGACTGAGCTACAATTTACAATTTCTTTTATCCAGCTCAATTTAAGCCAGGCTGAAAATTAAATTAAAACTAGCTGAGACCTGCCCAATTACTATGTGGAATTTTTCTTAAACTTTACATAAAACTGTTCCAGTTTTTTTTATATAAAAATTTTAGAAATCTTTCTATGTGAAATCAAACACTTACCTAACATAATTGTGCAATTTATTTTCATGAAAAGGGAATCTGCACATCCAAACAAACATCTGCCATCCCTGTCTGAGACAATGCCCCTATTTACAAATTCTGCACTGTTATCTGGCTACAATTCAAGCACAGGCTACTATTTATGTCCTGAAATTAATGTCTTATATAGTACATACAATACAGCATTCCTGAATGAAATAACTTTTTAAAATGACTTTCAAAATCTGAAAGAAATATAAATTTAAATAAGAAAACGCTCAACAGTGATTGTTCTGGAGCTTGCTGTTGCATAGAAGTAAGTCATGATGTCAACTGCTCATTCTCTAGCATTAAAATAATGCAATACTAATTTAATTATTAAAGTCATTATTTTCCATCTTTTTTCTCATTATTACACACACTATCACTTATTGGACATTTTATTTTTTTACAGAGGATTATTTCACAAAATAATAAATAAAATAAAAAGTAAAATAAATACCCCCCTCAAGCAGTTGCTTGTCACAGAGGTCTGACAAGAGTCTGCTCTGCAATTTAAAAATTATATGCTTCCTACATTAAAATGGCATAGTGAGATGAAGACTAAGAAAGGATAAAACTATTTAGCATTTACACACACAGAGCAGTTTGTGGTGATTGCACCGTTAACAGGATATATTGTGGTCAAACGAGGAAAACTGATAAATCCAAATTTGAAAAAAAAAAGAGATATTACTCCTACTAAGTTTTTAGTTTCTACTCTTAGAAGGCAATACCTCTAAACCCTTATAGGCTTCCACTAGTAGCTATAGAACCCAAACAGAAGCAAGAAACTATTTTTATGTCCTTAAATTTTAAAATACATTTATCTTGAAAACACACTTTGTGGACTTCATGGGTTTTTCTTGTATGTTCAAGATATATTCTCTATTGAATGAAATAAAACTGAGGAAATTAACATTAAGTGATGAATTACTGTGTTGATGAAAAGCAACTGTTGACAAAATCAAGGTAAAAAGAAGATTCTCTTTGAAATGAACATGCTCTTTCAGTTCAGTGCTATTTAAAAAAAAATGAACAAAAAAAAAATGCTACTAGCATACAACATAAATTGTAAATCAAATAAGTAATGTAATTCATAAAAAGAGATTGTTGTTTTTCAACTCTGATATAAAAAGGTTGTGTAACAGGTAGCAATATTTTTTAAATAGAGAAAAACATTAATGGGCAAATAACTTTATGAAATAATAAGAGGTCCTTATTATGTTATAAATCAATAAAAGTCAAAATAGGTTAATATTTGGCAATACTAATTCAGTTTTAAAATGACTACAAAATGGAAGTATGCACCAAGTTCGAACCATGATCTGTGATATGTTTTTTAAATGCAGAAAGTATCAGATACTCAGAAATTTACACCAAGATGCAAAATATGTTTAACAAATAACAGGATTTCGTTCCTTAATGTAGAGTCTTCTGTATATTTAATAAAGGCCACAGATTTAATATGTACTGTATATGAACCCCAGTTATTTTCTTCTTTTTTTTCTCTTTTAAGGAAGAGTTAGAAGACACAAAACATCTATATATAAAATTATTCTATAATTAAAAATAAGGGCAAAATTTTATACCAGAATGCCATTCTGGTATAAACACACTGGTCCACATTTACATTCATAATTATTTACTTAATCATTGAAATAAAAAAAACTTCTGCAAGGAATATGACAAGTGTTGCATAAACTGAATGTTGAGGGTTATGGTATGGAATGCCATCAGTTACCATGACCATTCATCTTGGTAGTCATTAAGAGCAGTATGAACACTCAACAGTACATTGATACTATCCTAGGATCCTATGCACTGCAATTCCTCAATAATCTGCAGGGTACCCTTTTTTAACAGGATAATGCTTGTCCCACAGTGGCACCACATCCATTAGGCCACCCGGGCGACTACTCCCCCAAAAATAATCACAAAAAATAATAAACGAATTTCAAATTTAGCATTCACTATTTTTCATATCTAAATCAACATAATATAGTTTTTTTATTCATTTTGTAATCATTATTTGTCATGTTACTCACAGCATGTTAATCACAGCATTTACTTTGCAAATCACAGGTATGTTGGCTGCTTTCGTAGTGTTAATATGAATTTTATCATTATGGTTACCATCTGGAATTTTAGCATTATCTATTATCTACAGTACTGTGCGAATTAGTTGGGACAAGTGAAGGAATGCTAAGTCCCTTCCGCTGCAGAGTCTAAACTGCTGCAAGTCTAAACTTGTTCGTAACCTTCTGCTACAAGTCTAGAATTGTCTGTTGTGTTACTCTGCTATTATTTACACTTCCACTTTAGTTGGAATTGATATTTCATAGGTTGAGGACGTGATTATGTAAGTAGTAGTAGTAAGTAGTAGTATGTAGTTCACAATTTTCATTGGAAACTATTTTTTTAAATACATCATGGACATCATGCCTTGTAAACAAGCTAAAATAATCGCTTTAGGCGAAAACACTTCACTTACTGTTAGGCAGATAGCAAAAACAGTTGGCGTTGGGAAATCCAGCGTTTCACGGATCATGAAGCTGCATAAGAAGACAGGGTCTGTGGACACGTCCTGTAAAGGACATTGTGGAAGAAAAAGAAAAACCACCCCTAGAGATGATAGTCTAATTCGAAGAATTAGTATCATAGACCCGAAGAAGACCAGTGGAGACAACAAAAGGGAGATTGCATCTCATGGGTTTAATATAGATGCTTCCACCGTATGTCGTCGCCTTCTGGAGTGTGGCCGCCGGGCTCGACGCCCCTCCAAAAAGCAGTTTTTGACACCCGCTATGAAGCAAAAAAGGCTATCCTGGGCAAAGAAACATCAAGACTGGACTGTGGAGAATTGGGAAAAAGTGATATTTTCCAATGAAACCCACTTTGAGGTGCATGGCTACAGGTCAAATTTTGTCCGCCACTCGCCTGGGGAACCTCTTCGATCCAGCCACATCCAGCAATCCCCCAAACACCCACCCAAGGTCATGTTTTGGGGATGTTTCACAGCTTCCGGGCCACAGACGCTTCACCCCATTGAAGGAATGATGGACAGCACAAAGTACATAGGCGTTCTGGAGACGAAAATGGTCCCAACACTGCAGAAGCTGTTTCCTAACGGCGATAGGGTATTTCAAAAGGATCTGGCTCCATGCCACAATTCTAAGCTTGCTAAGAGCTTCTTTACCCAGCAACATTTGAAGGTATTGGAGTGGCCAGGAAATTCACCCGATCTAAACCCCATTGAAAATTTGTGGGCCATTATTAAAGTGCACATATCTAAGATGGATTGCGCGACGAAAACCAAAATGATAGAAAGTGTCATGAAAGTGTGGTACCACGACCCTGAAGTGAAGGAGATGTGTGGAAAGCTAGTGGCATCAATGGTTGAGAGGGTGAAAGAAGTAATTAAAGCTAAGGGGGGTCACATTCACTATTAACTATGTACACTATTAAACAAATAAATGTTTTAGTTGTGTCTTTGTTACTGCATTTTCCTATTGTCCCAACTAATTTGCACAGTACTGTAGATGACACAAATGTGCATGCACTGAAATACAATAGCACTAAACTGCAAGAGGTGGGTAACCATTTTGTAGTGGCTCATGACACTTGATTGGCTGATTCTACCAAAGCAACCAATAGTCGAAGATCTTGTTACTTAGCGAATATATTCATCTGACTGTGGCAGGCTCAAGAAACCTAAACTCTCCCAATAAGATGTTTTTGAACTGGGTTTCTAACTTTTTATTTTGTGAAGGAAGGCTACTCATGTATGAAGAGTTGAAGAATAACATTAGATATGAAAATACAAAATGTGTTGAACATTAGTCTACAAGAGAATGCTAATAATATATTTTAACATAACAATTCGTCAACAATGCATGGATCAGTCAACTAAATGCATAGATATTTTTCTTTGAACTTGCAACTTAAGGTCTCTGGTTTGATCCCAGCCACTGTCATGTTTTTTTCCCCAGTCTTTTTTTATAATTCATTTTATAACCCATCACTTTCTTTACAATTTGTTGTAAAATAAATTAATATATGCAATGAAATGTATATATATAATAAACTAATATTATAAATTTAATATAACCAAAATAGACAAGTAAATTCAATTAAAAATAATAGATATAAACTTATAATGGGGACAGAGTAAAAAAATAGTAAGCCTATATATTAGACATAATTTTCATGAAGTTTTTTAAAATACCACCAGAATGGAGAGGGGAAAAAATATAACAGATAATTATTACAGTGGAGGAGCAAAATACTGAATTGAAATAAAAAAGGACAAGAATACCTTTTGAGTTTGTTGTTTTTTCTGAAAATTTTTGTTATATAATGCATTTGGAGAATAGCTGAAAAAAATATATGCATTATGAAATGTCTTTTCAGTTCTATTTGGTTCAATTGAATATCAGGCTTCTACCCAATTTTTTTTTCTATGTCTGGGCCCTGCTTGTAGTAGTCAAAGTACTCCACCAAAACTTTTGGTCACAAGCCACCACTGTTCACGTAATCACAAATATCACAAGGGACTATATAAATGACACAGACACTCTTTTCTGGTCTGTAAGATTCCCATATTTATCCTCTATTGAACATGTCTGGGCTATGATGGAATAGCAGCTGACCATACATCCATGACCTGCCCAAACTGTGTTGTTGTTATGGGATCATCTTTTAGAAGCATGGAGGGCTATACACCAGAATGATATCAGGCATCTCTTCAAGTCAATGCTGTGATACATCACTACCTGCATCACTGCCTCATTATCAGCTGTGCATTGTTTTCTAACATTAAATACCATTCTTTTGTTCTGAAACTTGAATTAGTTCATGTCCTACTAAACACCTTCATATGTTGTGCTACATGATAGACACATCCATTTATTCCTTCTGGAGGGTGAAGGCAATTTTTCTTGAACACTTGGCCCCAAATTTGGAAATTCCCAATTCTTCTCATCATAATGCATTAAAAATTGAAGTCACTAACTATAACCAAATTTCGATTTTGAAACCAGTTTATGCTACAAAGTGTAAACTTAATTAGAGCAATTACTGTATAATTGGCGATACCACTGTTAGTACTCAAAGAATATTACATACATTTAAAAATTACTTAAAATTACTTAAATTTAGAACCAATATTTTTAAACTTTCTGACACATGAGCAAAAAAAATTCAACTTCAAATGAACTAGCTGCAGAAACCATGATGCTGCAGAAAGGTGATAAGAATCTGCTTATAATGTAAAGATCTGCATGCAGTATTAGTTTGTCTGCCAATACAATTTTCTTGTTGGAACTCTTTCAACATCATGGAACCCTGGAAATCCACGGAACACAGTTGGAGATATACACTAATGACATAAAATCCAAAACAAAATCATTATAATTTGGATGTTATTACTGATTTATTTTCTTTTTGAAACATATGGATAATTAGAGCTATGAAAAAATTAAATTCTTACCTTATACTTCCTGAAAACATTACTGACTCTTGAGGTATGATAGATAACTTGGATCTCAAATTTTCAAGGGGAACAGATGTAATATCTATACCATCTATTGTGATTTTTCCATTGGAAATAGTCACCATACGAAATAAAGCCATAACTAAAGATGATTTACCACTTCCTGTCCTGCCACAAATTCCTACCTAATGAAATAAATATAATGACAATTGTTTTTCAGTTTCTGCAATTATGATGAAATATTCTTTATGTTTTTAAAGAGTTAAAAAATTTTCTCATTAACATTCATAAACTTATGTATATATATTTTACAGAAAAATTTACAGTCTTATTTAGTAAGTATGAAAAGAATTTTGCAAAGATTTTAACAACAGACTTTTATATCTTGAGTTCAATGTACTATGTATTTTACTTATTTCTAGATAACTGAAGCTATAAAATGTTCAATAATGTTATTACTATTAAAAAAACTTTAGCACTTTCCACAGACACTTATTTTTGATGATGAGGATTGGATTTCCATTGCAGTGTAACATTTCCCACTTCATTTTAGAGGCTTTGAAAAAATTTTGTCTTCCTTACCTTTACTAGCATTCTGATGGTGGCGGTGGTGGGGGGGGGAGCATGCCTCCCCTCCCTAGATCTAGCTCTGTCCTTCATCAATTCTCTCTTTTCAACTATATATTATTTGAGCTTATCTTTAAATTAGGTAAACAAATTTTAGCCTGAAAAAGCATTATTTTGCCAAACCTATTGAAAATTTCATTCATAGGCTATATATATAATTTTTTGTCACACTGATGTATATTGACTTATTTTTAGGCAGTCATTTGTGTTAAATATATATATATTTAAATCAAACACCCTAAAAATTATTTTAAAAAAAATTAGGTGGCAAGTAACTGGACTGTACCAGAATAATGTCAAAGCATATTTTTTAATTTCATGCAAAGTATGTGAAATATTACATATAAATTTACCATTTTTTAATCTTCATACCATTCATTATTCATAAAATAACCAAAGGAAAAGAGGATACAACCCTCCCTCCCACTACAGTTCTGAGGCATTTATCTTATTGATGAGCATTTAATTTATTAACTTCTTTATGAGTTATAAGTAGGGTCTGGTGTTTTACAATTTCTGGTGCATTTTTAACACCATACTTACTGATGTTCAAACCTAAGTAATAATATCATCTCTTGAAAAGTGTACAATGGAATGACATGAAATAAAGTGTAAATATAAATGATGATGTAATTTATATTTACCATGATGATGTAATTTAGAGCTGCTATAAATGCGATATAGCTGTGGTTGCAACTCATTTCCATTCCAGTCAACCTTCAATGGAAGAGCTCATTTGATGTGGTGCAGACATCACCTTTGAAGCACATCCCATGGGCAAATGTGCTCTTCACAGACGAGTCAAAATTCCCTTGAATACTAATTCTTGAGATGTGTTCAAATGGAGAAAACAAGGAATTCACCACAACTGATGTAACATCAAGAAACTATTTTTGGTAGCAATAATGTGAAATGATTTGCTGGTTGCATAGAGCTTCACATCCTTTAGGGAGGTGTTTCAACTGCTCAACAATACATATAAAAGATTCTTGCACCATATGTGAGGCTTTTTAGGGGGTGCTCTCAGCCCTGATTTAATTAACAATGGAATTATTTAATAATTAACCATGATTTCATCTTTATGGACAACTAGCAGAAGACCCATAGTTGCTTGGGTCTTAAACTCTCAAAATTGTATAGCAGATGACAACATCCTACATTGCAAAATCTCATTTGACATAAAACTGATTATTATTGACTCCCATGAGATTCTCCCCCCCCCTCTTTTTTTTTTTGGGGGGGGGGGGGGAGGATAGGGTAGAAATAAGGTGAGATAATTCTAAGTAATCCATGACACTTCCTACATCAGTAGCTATTATCTGAATTATGTGATACATTCAGCAATCCTTTATGTATTTCCCTTGGGGAGAGAAGAGAAAGACTGGAGGGTCAAATTGTTATATGCGCTTATATAGCCATGATGAAAGGAAGCTGTAAACTTAATTCAGTGATGTTATCTCTTATCATTTAGGAAAAAATTCTTCCAGTTTTGTGTGTGTGTGTGTGAGAGAGAGAGAGAGAGGCAACTGAGGCCAAAAAGCTTGTTTCTTTGTTTAGGGGAAGATGTATACTGAATTTGGTGGTATTAACTCTTACTGCTTAGGAACAGTTCTTTTTTTTGAGTACAACAAAGGAGGAACAAATCATCGAGGTTCAAACTCTTACACTGCTCTAAGTTACAATGAGAGGAAGATGCAAAACAAATTTGGTGATCTTAGCTGTCCCATGGCCGAATGGTTAGTGTGCTTGGCTACTGATCTAAGGGACCTGGGTTCAAGCCCCGGGTAAGGCATGGATGTTTGTGGTGTTTTTCTGCTGAGGTCCTGCCATCCTCACAGACCTTCTACTATGGCATATAAACTGACAGGCTCTTGTCAGACCTCTGTGGCAAGCAGCTGCTTGAGGGGGTATTTATTATTTTATTATTTTTAGTACTTACTGTTCAGAAGCAGAGAAATTCAACCTGGTCTACACTGGTTTTGGTAGATTCCAACTGATTTGCACATAACCTATAATCTTCCCTTAGGTAAGGGAAAATTCATGTGAAGTTTGGTATTTCTATCTCTTTAGAGAGCTGAGTGCATAAATGAACAGACAGATAATTTGTGGTTATATAATTTGGGTTTATAATCCTCCAAATGGTAATATACAACTGTTTCTGGATCATATGGAATTAATTCTACAGTATATATATCTGAATCATAAATATGTCTAATTTCTGGAGGTTTCAATTCATGCCTGGAATTAACTGAACTAAGCTCCATAATTAATTTCTATGAAATGGTAAAAGTGCATGGCTTAAAAATAACAATCTCATTATCAATAAGAATCACAGAAACTTCAAGTTCCATTTTAGATCTTTGTAAAACTAACAGGACTGATCTATGCAATAACAAAGATCATTTCTGATCTACTACTACTAATTAGCATATTTCTGAACAGATTACCACCACATACAGTGAATACACATTTAAATTCAGGTGGTATTCAGATAAGAATTTAAAAAATTAAAAAATACCTATCTTCCTATATAGGGTCCTAGAAAGTAAGAAATAAACCTAAAGCATATCGATGGTGCAATCAGTCACTGAGTTTGCAACAACTTCAAAGGAAGATAGGCTGCAGACAATCTTGTTGTGTAGGAAAATCAGCACCCTATCTTTCTTTGAAGTGAATATGAACTCAGTGACTGATTGCACCATCAATATGCTGTAGGTTTATTTTCTTGTAAACCGGCACCCTATCTTCCTGTGAAGTGATTATGAACTCAGTGACTGATTGCACCATCGATATGCTTTAGGTTATTTTCTACTTTTTAGGCCATTATAGGAAGATAGGTATTTTTAAAAATTGTAATGAATTTTTTTTGTCACTAAAAACACCTACCTTTAAAAACTTTCATTTGATATATGACTCATAAACATGGACCACATTTTTCCTCCATTTTGGAGTCGTGTTTGAGGTAACCCATGATATTGGAGACATCACAAGTTTAAATTTGAGATATGACTCTTTAAAGTTGAACCATGTGAAAATCTGCCCCCCCCCCCCCCCCCCCCCCCTTTATCAGAGGGGAATAGTGTGGGCAAAATTCGAAAAAATTTATGACGGTCATTATATAAGCTTTCATTTGACACCAAATTCAAAACTGTAAGCTCTCACATTTGGAAGATATAGTAGGGCAACTTTCATATTTCCCATTTTTTAGGAGGAGAGAAAACATGGGGGGGGGGGGATCAATTTTTTATAGCCTATGACATTCCCTGCATCATAAACTTTCATTTGACACATAACTTGTTACTTTCTACACTCACATTCTGGAGATGTAGCGGAACAAGAGTTTTCATATTTCCCCTTTTTTAGGGGGGAAAAAGCACAGGGGGGGGTAAATTTTTTTATAGCCCATGACACTCCTCGCATCACAAGCTTTCATTTGACACATATATCATTAACTTTCTCCCACACATTCAAAAGACATGGTGGACTAATGTTTTGTCAAATCCACAAACTGATAAATGTCAAAATCAAAAACATATTCAAAATAAAGCAAAATTCAAAGAACATTAAAACTACTTAACTGCATATTTAGCATATTTTTCAAGAAACTTTTCAAAAAAAACCTCTAAAAATGTAGGGGGAAATTATACTGCAATGGAAATCTGGCTCTTGCCCCCTTTCCCTTACCTTTTTCTGGCTCAATTGCATTATTTGACCCCCCACCATTATTTTTTTCTAGATTTGGGCCTGGGTAGTACATATAATCTAGCAATAGTTAAAGCTAGCTAACTAAATCCCAGATCTGACAATTGACAAACAAAGTATACAGAATAAGTGTCAAGAAGGCTATCTATATAAGAATACAGTCAAACCTGTTTATAATGAATTTGAGGAGACAGTTGAAAAACTTCTTTATATCCATAATTATTATAAGAAATATTTTCTGAAAAGTTATTAGAAAACAAAATATACTATGTATTTAAGCATTCAATATTCTATGTATAAAGATCATTTACTTGTTTTTTAATAAGGCATGCATCTAATGAAAACTGATTTTCCTTTTTGCTTGAAGCAGTGGACTACTTAGTGAAAAATTTTGAGTTCTGGCTCCTATGATATGAACCATTGGAAAACAGCTTCTTCAACATCATGATAAGATGCTGATCTAATCTGTTTTCTTGAAGCAGCACCTCTTGATTTTTCAGACTTCGTTGATATTTCTTTGCCTTTTAAAATTATAGATAAAGAACTCAATGGAATTCCATATTACTTGGGAACATCAGCTTTCTTTTGGCCTTTCTAAAAATATTTTATTGTCCTTTTTATGCTAAATAGAATTTTTTTATTTTTGGAAAGTTATAATACAAAACTACATAGCAGCTCATGGTCAGACCTTTTTTTTCAATTTGTGATAAGACCAGTGGTGTGCTAGAGCCAGCTTGCATGAGCCAATTGTTAAATTTTCAAGAAATTTTCCAGCCATTTGTTAAATTGACAATGGCTAGCATCATTTGGACGATAAGCTCGAAAATATTCCATTTAATAAAAGAAATGCATTCAGCAATGCTCTTTCTAGGCATATGTTACTAGAAAATATAATTCTACACATGAATTTACCGTCTTTTATCAGACAGAAATAATGATGAAAACATTTTTAATTATTTTGACTTATTAGAACCATTTACTTGGACTTATGAAGAATTAACTTTGCCATGAGTATAGCTGGTGAAAAAAAATTGTACCGTTTAAGTCAAATATTAAAATACAAAATTGATTTGAATGATTTTTGGGATTTTATAGATAATAATGAAAAATAAAAAAATGTACCTGCAAGTATTCAAAAAGCTAAAAGAATAGTTAGCACTTTTTCAATCAGTATGCCGAAGCTGAAAGGGGTTTCAATTTAAGGAACATAATTTGTATGAGGTTGAGAAATAGGTTAACAATAGATCACATATCATATTTAATGATGATATATTTATTGGAAAAAGAGTTAGTGGATTGGGACAACTCCATTTGTCAAATTACAGTTGAATCACAACCATAAATTGGCTACAAATACATGTTGTTTGGTTGTTTGGGGTTTTATGGCACATGGGCAACAAGGCCATAATACACCAAACAAGATAAAAAAGAGAGTAAAAGATATACAAACCCACAACTAAAGTTAAAAGCAAAAAGTGTAAACATAAAAGACAAAACCAATACACATACAAAAGTACAAAAAGATAAAACGAACCCAGGTGTAAAAGACCCAGGATGATCAAGGTAAAAATGATAAAGCATAAAATCACAGTCTGCTAAAATAACCTGTATAATGTAAAAGGCAAAGACAGATGGTAAAAAAGAGTCATTGATAAAAGATGGCCAAGTGTAAGAGGCTTGGCTGTAAAATTATGAAATTTGTGTTGTTTTACCTCTGAGCACCATTTTTTACACACCATGGGCTAAAATGGCCAGGTCACATGGACCCCGAATGCTCAGAGAAGGTTGGGGGAGGAGACCCACTGGAACAGCTGTTGGGAGGTAGATGGTAGCCTCCTGTCAAGGCCATCCACTGCATTCTTTAACTTGCACAGGGTATGGCCATGGCTTAATGCCCCATCTGATGGATGGTGGCTTTCCAAGCCAATTGATGTCTCCTACTGACCATGGGCAGGGCAGGAAATTTTGTGGAGATAAATCTCAATGCTGACCCAGCTGGGACTTGAACCTGGGAATTATAGATTACGAGCTTGGCGTGCTACCAACTGAGCCACCCCCATCCCTATAAAATTATGGAAGGTAAAATATAAACGATGTTCAAGGGTAAAAGTAGGACAAGTGATTAAAATATGTTTAATGGTTAAAATGGTGTCACAAAAATCACACTTAGGTTCATCATTTGTCTGGAGAAGAAAGGAATGAGTGATAAACAAATGACCTAAGCAGAGCCGAGCAAGTACAACTTCCTCCTTGCGATTCCTGCGGTAACACGACTGCCATGGTTTGATGATAGGTTTGATCTCAAAGAGTTTGTTCCTAAGCTGTTCTGACCAAGATCTCTGCCACTGTGCCTGGAGCTCGATGGAAAAATGCTGCTGGAAGTCCAAGTATGGAATTGGCAGTGGAATCAGATAGGGGTGTGGCTGAAATGGCAGCAGCATCTGCCAAGTCATTCCCCCTGATCCCGATGTGAATGGATACCCAACAGAAGAGAATGGTGGTGGTGGCTGCCAGATACTGGAAAGAACAGGGTGAGGCCGATGTCTCACCAAGATCGAAGCCTGTAGTGAGCTAAGCGAGCCGGTGTAAAGGACACACTGACAATGGCACTTAGTTGCTATGTGGTCCAAGGCAAGGCTGATAGCATGCAACTCTGCAGTGAAGATGAAACACTGCTGTGGGATTATATCTGCAATGATTACATCATCATGAGCAGACCATGGCTGATCCCACAGATGTACCGAACTTCGAGCCATCTGTGAAGATAGGCAAGAAGTTCAGGTGCTCAGCACGATGCCTGGCAAAGAGTTGCTGATATACACAGTTGAGTGCAAAGGCCTTCCCCGTCCTGCAAAGAGAGAAATCACAGGAAGGGGAAACAGTGAGCCAAGGTGGAAGTGACTCGGCTGTCAACTGTGAGATGCTATCGAGATTGGTGTTAATGTCTCTCCGGTAACCTTGGACACGCAAACCAAAAGGATGAATGGCAGTCGGCCTATTCTGGTATAACATTTCCCACTGGGGACTGAAAATGCAGTCCCAAGTGGGATGGTCTGGCAGGGATCGCAATTTCGCTGCACACTGCAAGGGCAACTGCTGACAGCAAATAGATTAAAGATAGTTCATTAGTATCAACGTAGAGACTCTGGACATAATTGAAAAACGTCGTCGGTGAAGTGTGGAAGGCCCCTGTGCAAACACAGAAGCTACAAATACAAGAGCTCAGCAAAAGTCAATGAAAACATTTTGTGAGAATCAATTGGCTATATGGAAACTGCAATAAAAAATTAATATTTTATTTTTGTTTCAAATTTTTGTATTCCAAATTGTTGAAAATCAGTAAAACTTACAATAAACATATACACGTTTTTTTAGCGAGCCAGCTGTTAAAAATTTAACAGCACACCACTGGATAAGACCCACAAAGCTACTAACTTAGCTACAACTCATGACAGAACAAATGATCTTGCAATCTCTGAACTTGAACCGTGACCCTAGTTAACATGAGTTCTAGAACCTGTGAAAGAGAAAGTGAAAAAGAAATGTTTCATGATTCATTGTTTCCTTATCCTGCCACCTCCACAATGAAAATTTTAAGCGAATTTGTCCCTACACTCTAGCTATTCACCAAAACTCTAGGAATGCACCCAGCTGTGCATCACTCATTGGACTCACAGATTTCATTGTTTAATTAACCCTGGATCACTCAAGTCTTTTCCTTTTCTTGAAACTTTTGGGCTAATCCAGCTTCTGGGGTGTTACATAGAGCTTCAGTGATTAAGTTCAAAATCTTAAACTTTCATAGGTCAGTAAACAAGTTTCCCCATGAAGGAAGGTGACAGAACATATTCTGTTTCACAAAAAAATTGGAACCAGGTGTTCCATTTTTTTTTTGCCATGGCCTTCAGAAATGCATTACTGTAAATGGATTAACTTTCATGGGACAAAGAGGGAACTTGGACAATTTTACCTATTCTGTATGATAAAGAACATTTAAGAACAAAAAAAAAAATTCAATATATCAGTAAACAACAGAAAACTATCCTTAACAGAAATAGTACATATAGCAGCTTTAAAACTTCAATTGAAGGGGAATGGGCTTTGTTTCATTATGGCCATAATTTCATTATTACTAACTTCATTATAAATGGGTTTGATAGTATAACCTATGCCTACATGATATACATGCTGCTATATTTTATAAAAAAGGTGGAAGCAACTAACTATTTCCTATTTATTCCATTAGGGGCAGTTTTACCTATATTTTGGTACTAGTGAATGTTTTTTCTATTATGTCTTAGAACAACTAAGAAAAACCATACACTAACACCAAATTATAGGGTAAATCACCCTGGTGGGACAAATAGGAAACATATAAATGCTGTGTATCACACAGATTTTTGTTGAAATTGGCAGGCATCTTTATATATCTTAGGTACTGGTATAACAAACTAAAGCACAATGGAATATATCATGACATCTTATTTAATAAACTTCAAGTGATAACATTCTAACTAGAAAATGCTTATTTTATGTTACTATACCCTGAATGAAATAGAAATAATTATTAGAAAATAATAAAAAAATAAGACCAAGGTGGGACTTGAATGCTTTCATTATTGAAAACATTTCAGTTGTCTTTTCAGTGATGTGGTGATGTTTTAACTCTATCAGGATATGATTTTTTTTATTGATCAATTATCGCTGTTTGACTATGGAGGAAAGTCACTGAGAATTATTCAGAATCAGTTTAAAACAGTATAATTTTTCTGTGAAGATTCAAATTGATATTGAAGATTTTATTAAATAACATTTTTAGCCAAAAACAGTTCATATTTACAAAAGTAGTATGAATATTTAAGAAACATGAAATAAATTCATCGTTGTTGATATTAACATTTAATTTTTAATAGAGAAAATTCAAATAGTAGGCGTTCAAAATTATGCACATTTCTTTTAAAAGGTGCAGCCTTTTTTTATTCTGATAAACATCCAATTACATTATTCAAAACGTAATATGGTATATAGAATTAATCATTTTAGAATTGAGTTTAAATTTTCAGCCTACTGCTCTGTATTTTAATTTAATTTCTTTTCAAGATATTTACTCTCCAAAATTTATTAGCATGGACTACTATTTTAGAATATTAGCTTAAAGCATAGCATTTGGCCAGTAAGATATCAGAATTTAAAATATCAGACATAATAAAAATGACAAAGAACTAGGTCAGAGTAACTAGAATAGAGATGGTCAACCTGTGGCATGCATAACAGTTGTCAGTGGTATGCCTCTTGTTTTTTGCTCTCTCAATTCGAATTCTCTGGGTAGTTCTGTATCTGGCCCCTGGGATCCCCCCTATTTCCAACATGTGACACATTAGAGAGAAAGGTTAGCCAACCCTGGACACAAGTGATCAATAATGCTGAAAATGTTGAACACAAAAGTATTAAAAAGAATGGCAGAAACACAAACCTTTTCACCAGGTTTAAAAGTAACTGTGATATTCTTAAGAACAGGGTCACTAGTTTTGTCATATTTTAAAGTTACATTTTGGAACAAAATTTCTCCATTGCTAGGCCAGTTTCTTGAAAGTCCTATAAACCATAAAACATTATAATAAACAAAAACAATGTATAAATATTATCTAGGATTTATACAAAAATTAAAAACACACACACAAAAAAATACCAAGTTTAATCTGTTTGAAACAGTAATAACTAATTGAGTCAACATAATTAATTAATTCTGCAGCATATATATCTTTTAATTTTGGCAAGTAGCTGAAATAGTTGATACCATCATTTGAAAGTAACTGATTATGATGGAGTTCAATACAATAATCTTAAGTAATCCACAGACACAAATTTAGATTTACCATATATTTTGTAGCTAGCAAGTCTCACTCCAGCAATAGAAAGAGGTTAATGCAATTGTTCCTTTACATTGTAAAACTGGGAGAAAAAAATTAAATGTTTGAAAAAAATTAAATATCTGAATTTCATGAATGAAAAAACTCTTGCTTCTACTGGCATTGTCAAATTCTACATTGGAGGAAGTCTTCCAGTGTAGATGGCTTCAGCATTTAGTGGTGGGGGAACAGGTCTTTGCCCCATGTCTGCGATTAGGGGGCTGTTTGATATTGTCGCCATTCTCTCTCTCAATAAACATAGTTTCTTTAAACATCCTACTAACCATTTTCTCTCCATAGGTAGTTGGAATGTGAGGACTTTGCACAGAGCTTATTCTTTTGATGTCCTCACATAAGAATTCCACCATTATAATTTAGATATTCTTGGCTTGCAAGAGACCAGATGGGCAGATAAAGGTCAGATTCTTAAAAATAATCTTAAATTTCTCTTTTCAGGGAGGGACGACAACAAGCATCACCAAGGCGTGGGTGTGCTTCTCAGCAGACACGCTAGCGATGCTCTTCTAGGATATGAGTGCATTAATGAAAGGTTTCTTACAGCAAAATTTCAGACAAGCGTTAAAGACCTGAATGTTATCTGCTGTTATGCCCCCACTGAAGATGCTGATGAGGATGAGAAGGATAGGGTTTACGGACAACTTCAGGATATTTTGAATTCTGCCATGAAAGGAGATATTACCCTTAGTCACCCCTAGGAGGTGACTTCAATGCCAAAGTTGATACTGACTCTGACCTTTGGAGAGGAGTGATACCCTCTTTTGGTAGTAGCTGCAATGGCAATGGGCGTCTCTTACAGGTAAGTAAACTTAATGGTTTCAGAATAACTAACACTTATTACAAACACCACGACATACATAAGTACAAAAGGGTTTCACCTGATGGGCTGCATAAAAATATGATTGATTATATATTAATTGACAGCAAATGGGCTAGTTCTGTTAGGAATACCAGGTCATACAAGGGAGTTGGAATTGGATCTCACCATTATCTTGTTAAAAGTGTCTTAAACATGTTAAAACTTAAACTTAAAAAGTGTTGTGCTAGGTTTAAAAAATTAACCTTTAATACTGAGGCTCTGAAAGACCCATGTGTCATGTAAAATAGTTATAGCTAAAGCTTACCATGATAGGTTACTTAGTCATCATGACAGTCATGGTGTGCTTACTACTGAAGTTGAGGAAGAATGGGACCATTTTAAACAGGCTTTTTTGGAAACTAACAATACTCTTTTAGGAAAAAAGGAGCAGAGGAGGCAGAATTATTTGAGTGATAAGGCACTTGAGCTTATTTCAGAAAGAAAGAATTGCAGGAATATCCTTAATCAATACCCTACTAGTCCTAATAGAAAGCATTACAGAGAACTTAAAAAACGTGTAAAAGATCAGTTAGCTGCTGATAAGAATCTTTGGCCTGATGGTTTGGCTGACAAAACGGAGGAAGCAGTCAGACAGCACAATAGCAAAGATCTACACCAGATAGTTAATGTTTTGTGTGGTAGAAAATGGACAGGTATACAGGAATTGAAGGAAAAACAAGGTAAGGTTATAATAGAAGGTGAGGATTCTCTCATGGCTACGTCGACTGAGCATTTCAGTGATATTCTAAACAATGCGGTTAGTTCTATTCCCATTGTTTGCAATGATGATAGATGCATTGGTGGCTTTAATGTTGGCCTTATAACACAATCTGAAGTTATTTTGGCTGTTTCTAAACTTAAACTACATAAATCCCTAGGGGTAGATGAAATTACTACGGAAATGCTTAGAGCTGGGAATGTTTCGGTTACCACTTGGATGACTGAAATTCTGAATATCTTTTATGATAAAGGCATAGTCCCTATGGATTTTACCAGAGCTATTGTTATCCCTATTTTCAAAAAAGGTGATCGCAGTTCTTGTGATAACTATAGGGGTATCAGCCTACTCTCTGTTCCAGGTAAAGTTCTTTCCATGATTGTGCTTAATAGAATTAAGAATCTGGTTGACAGGCAATTGCGTGATGAGCAATGTGGATTCAGAAGTTGTAGGGGATGTGTAGATCAGATATTTTCACTCAGGCAAATTCTTGAGAAATGTTTAGAATTTCAGAAACCTTTGTTGATTTCAAAAAGGCTTTCGACTCTGTTGATCATCATAATTTGTGGTTGATTGTGTGATCATATGGTATACCTGACAAGTTAGTTAACATAATGAAAGCTCTTTATAATAACACTGAGTCGTGTGTGAGAGTTGGTAAGTCTTGTAGCAATTGGTTTAGCATTACTTGTGGTGTTCGATAAGGGTGCATTTTGTCTCCTTTTCTCTTTAGTTTGGTTATTGATTATGTTATGCGAAATTCACTTCAAGGGAAAGATTTTGGCCTTAAATGGTCTGGAGATACTAGAATTTCTGATTTAGATTATGCTGATGATTTAGCCCTTTTGGCAAATGATGTTGATGAGATGAACTCTTTCATTCAAGCTGTTGATGAGACTGGTAGTAGAGTAGGTTTGCTTATAAACAGAGAGAAAACTAAAGTGATGAAAATTGGTCAGCCAGGTTGTGATTCAGTTCATCTGAATGGTTGCAGTCTTGAGCAGGTGTCACAGTTTAATTACCTTGGGAGCTATGTAACAGATACTGGTGATGTGTGGCATGAGATTAACAGACGAATAGGGATTGCTGCCGGGACTTTTAAGAATCTATGGAGAGTGTGGAGAAATAGGCATATACACCTAAAGACTAAAATTAGACTATAATAGTTTGGTTCTTTCTAGGGTTAGCTATGGTAGTGAAACTTGGACGCTGTATAAACAAGATAACAGGAAACTAGATGCTTATCTTTATATGCAGTATCTTGGGTATTAGGTGTTTAACTTTGTAACTAATGATGAGGTTAAGCAAAGGAGTCTGCAACCTCCTTTAAGCAGCATATTGTGCAGAGAGAGACTCCGCTGGTTTGGCCATGTTGCCCGTATGGATAATTATAGATTGGCGAATAGGGTTATGAACAGTGTGCCTAGAGGCCTCAGAAGGAGGGGGAGACCTAGGATGCAGTGGGCAGACAATGTCAAACAGGACCTTGTTAGAATTGGTGTGCAGTGGCCAGATGCAGTAGATGTAGCTCAGGACAGACTTGCTTGGAGAACTAAATTGCATGGTCTAGTTGGACCTCTGTAGCCCTTGGCTGCTTGAGGATGATGATAATGATGATGATAATTTGAAATAATAGAATCTCTCAGATACACCTGGTAGTAATTTGTTAGCTAAATATAGAGGAAATATTGTCATTAGCTGGGTGGGATATGATCCCACCACCTCCTGATAACATGTCAGGAGCTCTGACCACTGAACTACCAGCGATTAAAAAATTATCCTCTATTAGTGGCTTTAAGCATTATATCATAGAATTGGTTATTGGAAATGTAGTTGACTGTAATTGAAGACTCTGAGCTAGAAGGTACTTTCCAGTTTAGTGCACATGGCCAGCCCACATCAAGTGCCAAACGGCATGATCTTTAAATTTTTTTAAGCCAGGAATGCTTACATTTGATTCTCAGCATGTGAGGCTAAACAACATTTTAAAAGTTTATGCTCACTAAATTTTGTACACTAATCATGAATATGGATAAAATTAACAGATGAGATGATTATTAGGCAGTGTAACAGAGTATATAAACGATGTTATCAATTTTGTCCAAACTATTAGGACTTCTTCAGACATACAATGATTAAAGGATTAACTTATAAAAGTAGGTAAAATTACAAAGTTCTAAGTCATGCTTCAAATTGTAGTTGTGCAGAGATGCAATGCACGAGTCATGCAGTAAATGGAACTTGGTCAATTTTGCCTATTCTGTATGATATGACTAAAGAACCTTTAAGAACAAAAAAATTTCAATATATGAATAAAGAAAAGAAAAACTATCCTTAATAGAAATAGTACATATAACATAGCTTTAAAATTTAGATTGAAGGGGAATGGGCTTTGTTTCATTATAGCCATAATTTCATTATTACCAACTTCATTATAAATGGAAATTCATTATAAATAAAACTCATTAAAATGGATTCATTATATTATGGAGGAAAAAATAAAGAATGGCATCGCATCTCTGCAAAACTACAATTTGAAACAAGACTTAGAACTTTGAAATTTTACTTACTTTTATAAGTTAATCCTCTAATCATTGTACATCTAAAGAAGTCCTAATAGTCTGGACAAAATCAATAACATCATTTATATACTCTGTTACACTGCTTAAAAATCATCTCATCTGTTAATTTTATCCATCTTCATGATTAGTGTACAAAATTCAGTAAGTATAAACTTCTAAAATGTTGTTTAACCTTCCTATTAATCCATCTACTACACTATCCACAAGACATTGTGTAACATCAATAGATGAAACAAATTATAGTGAAACAAAGGAACTATTATTATATGTTTGTCGACATTTTCACCGAGATATATTAGTATTATATCCCTACATCTATTCATTCCATGCAAGGATATTTAGAAGTTTTGATATTTACTGTACATCTAGGATAGATTTCCATGAAGAGTGAACTTCAGCTAATTTTTCCAATGTTTCATTCCCAGGTACACCAATGTGTCCTGAAAAACCATCTGTTGTATATCCAGACTCAGTGATATACAATCAATTGGTTATTTTATACTTATCACTTTATGCTAAATAGTATAATAGCTTGTGCTATACAATTCAATGTTCTGCATTACTAAAAAATTTCACAGAAAATGCAATCATCAATTTACTTAAAGAGAACTTTTGCAATACAGATAGAATTCCCCTGCCAGCAGCATGGAACATTCTCATGCAAAATTACCATATACCTACTGTAAGCCACCACCAGGGGATTACCTAATAAAAGCAGCTTGCACTTCAAATCATGCTGCCTGATGATGACATCAGCTGAAAGATATAGAAATGCGTAGCAGAAATTTTAACTTTTTATATGCTTTTAAAGTTTTCTTTAAAGTTTAAAGGCATTAGGTTAAATTGCAGCTTTGTGATATACTTTTAAATCCATTTAAAACATTAAGACTGGGCTAAAAAACTTGTGTCTTCTAGATATTTACCATCGAGTATGGAACATTGATACTCACTGGCAATCTGTTAAATGTAGTATATCCTGCAAATCAAAAGGACTGTGTTTCTCTACTAATGACATCAACAATGGAACTTAGTGTTGAGTATATCAGCCAAAGCCAAAGGACAAGAAGTTTCTATAGCAGTGAACATCTGGCTTGATGGGAGCATGCTCAGTGAGTGCACATTTAACTTCTGATGTTTGGTCCAGGACATGATGTAATAGAACATTCTCATCACAACCGATATGTGATTATTATCAAGAACTTGGGATGTCAATTTTTTATAACCTATGAAGCTCCCTGCATCAAAAGTTTTCATTTGACACATAGCTTGTTACTTTAAACACTAGCATTCTGAATCTAGTAATAAATAGGCACTTTGATGTCGATTTCAATTTTAGAGGAATACAAACCTACAACCTCCTGATAACATTTGTTATCAGGAGATTATCAGGAGGTTGTGGGTTCGTATCCCACCCGGCTCAGACAATTTTTCCTCTAAAATTGAAATCGACGTCAAAGTGCCTATTTATTACTAGATGTTGAATCGTCGAGTTTATCTGCGTTTATCTCAATATTTATTATCATTAGCATACTTGTAAGACATGCTCTCCATCTATTGGCAAATAAAAAGCCGCTAGGGCTAAAAATTGCCTAAAATAACGCCTATGAGTGACATAAAGGGAATGTTCATGGCGTTCATTGGAGGAGATCTTGATCGACGGCCAGTAGCTCAGTGGTCCAGAACCTGACATGTTATCAGGAGGTCGTGGGTTCATATTCCACCTGGCTCAGACAATTTTTCCTTTAAAATTGAAATCGATGTCAAAGTGCCTATTTATTACTAGATGTTGAACCGTCGAGTTTATCTGAGTTGATCTCAATATTTATTAGCATTCTGAAGATATAATGGAACAATATTTTTCATATTTCACCTTTTTTTAGGGAGAAGAAAACATAGGGGACAATTTTTTATAGTCTATATTTTATTCCACTTTACAAGCATTCATTTGACACATAGAACATTAAGTTTCTCCATCACATTCAAAAATTATGATGGAGTAACTGTTTGGACAAACACACAAACCAACAAATTTTGAGTGAAAAGCAATAGGAAGAGAGGTAAAAAATGTAAATTAAAAAATTAAAAAAATGCCTATCTTCCTATAAGGCTTTCCTTATATTATCGTATCGATGGTGCAATAAGTCACTGAGTTTGTATTCACTCCAAAGGAAGACAGATGCTGGCAATTTTGTTGAGTAGGTAAATGGTGCTCTATCTTCCGTTAAAGCGAATACAAACTTAGTGACTGATTGCACCATCGATATGCTTCAGGTTTATTTTCTAATTTTTAGGGCTTTATAGGAAGATAGTATTTAAATTTTTTTTTAAATATACCGTATATTTCCACAGATAAGACCTTCAGATAAGACGAGGTATAAATTTTCGTCAAAGTTTTATAGTTTTAGCATATATCTGTCCTATAAGACGACCCCAAACTATCAACGGCCTATGAATTTAGTTTAGATCGGCGATCATCATCTGGATAATAATACTGTATAGCATATACGGAATTATGTCCTATTCGCAAACATTCGCACTGATTTGGGCATTCGGGTAATGACCTTGACTATTCACAAAAGCGTCGTATGGGCTATTCTATTTTGTGGACATACCCTACTCTGTACTAGTAAATAATTAGTAGTACAGAGAAAATTTCCTCAGTAGCTCAATAAACATAACTTTTAATATTTATTTTGTTTTAGTATTGTTTTACTATTACAACGTAATGTATTATTTACTATTACAATGTAATGTATTATCATATAGCGTATTTAAATAATATGATAGATTTTTCGACAAATTGTAGTAATTTTCAAGATCAGTTGCAGTCGGTGGTGAGTGATTTGTTTTATTTTATAATGGTTTCAATTTATATAAATTTCAATCTAATTTTTTTTGTATCTGTGCTATAAGACGACCCTGATTTTGGGGGCCTTTTTTTATGATTCAACTATTGTCTTATCTGCGGAAATATACGGTAATTCTTTTTGTTGTCACTAAAAACACTTACTTTCAAAAACTTTGATATATGGCTCATAAACATTGAGCACATTTACCCCTCTTTTGGAGTTATGTTTGAGGTAGCAATATTTTAATTTTATATATAATAATTTCAAATAGAGAGACACATTGGAGATGTCACAAGCTTTAATTTGAGATATGACTCATTAAAGTTGAACCCCACAAAAATTCCCCCATTTTATCAGGGGGAATAGTGGGGGGAAAATTTAGAATAGTTTATGACCATCATTATATGAGATTTCATTTGACACCTACCTCATAACTGAAGGCCCTCGCGTTCAGAAGATATAATAGAACAACTTTCCCATTTTTAGGGGGGGGAGGAGAAAGCATGGGGATCAATTTTTTATAGCCTATGACATTCTCCATGTCACAAGCTTTTATTCAGCCCATAGTTTGTTACTTTCTACACTCGCATTCAGGAGATATAGGGGAACAATGATTTTTCACATTTCCTCCCTTTTTTAGGGGGAAGAAAGCTGGATGGTGGTGGTCAGTTTTTCATAGCCTATGACATTCTCTGTATAATTTGCCTTCTGGAGATATAGCTTAAGAATAACTTTCGCATTTCCCTTTTTTTAGAGTGCAAGTAAGCATGGGGGTAAAATTTTTTATAGCCTATGACACTCCTTGCATCATAAGCTTTCATTTGGCACATAAATCATTAAGTTTCTCCATCATGTTCGAAAGATATGGTAGAACAACCTTTTGTCAAATGCACAAACCAACCAACTGACTAACCGACCAACCAACAAATGCCAAAGCCAAAAGTAATAGGAACATAGGTTAAAATAGCAATATGTATACAAAAAACTAAAGTATTAGAAATATAAATCATATAAATATACAAAGTTTGTAATACATACTGGTGGCTGGTAATGTAATTAACAGTAAAGATTAACATAATAAATGTAAAAATATGAAACAAAATAAAATCAAATAATGAATAAAAAGTAAAAAAGGCAAAAATTTTAGTTGCTCTACCACTTGAACATGGTGATATTTTCTTTCCTATTCTTTACGGCAAAAACTGTAATTGGAGCTTAATTTAAATAGCTAAAATTATGACAATTTTGATTTTACTATGATACAAGAGATTTTTCAGCTTTTCGATTCTGGTGTTGAAATAAAACTTGACTGAACAATTAAAATGAATTGAATTTCAAGAAACACAATTAGTTTGCATGCTATATTTATGCTATATAAGTGAATCTAGTAATTTAAGCTTAATACTAATTGACACAAAAAATGTAATTATTTATATAAGATTTAAACACCATACCTAAAATTTCCTTATTGCTTCCAGTTTCTTTTGGTAATTTTGAGTATTTGTGTACTCTTTCCACTGCACTCATATACATTTCTGTACTAGCCAAGTTTCTTACAACCCAGTTCAGATATATTGGAACCTGCACAGTTTTTATTTTAATAGGTAAATAGGAAATTAAAAAAAATACAATAAACTAGTTTTATGTAAAAAGCTATATGCTTCAAATTTTGAATAGTGAAAACACTGCACTTTTTGAAACATTTTAAACCTTATTCATTACATTTTAATCATGGTAGGTGGGAGCAAAGGAGGGAAGGAATTCATGAAACATGATCTTAATTATGATGAACATATCAAAGAGAGTTAAAAAGTAAAATTATCCAGATATATATTTTTGCTCACACTTGCCAGATTCTAATGGAAAAACTTAATTAAAACATACACTTATTGAGCAAGTTTTCATTTACAACTTACTTTATCATCTGTATTAATGCAAAGCTTTGCATTCAAATTTTTTATTATAGACAAAATTGATTGATGCAGGGCAAAGAGATCAGCATTCAAAAAGCAAAGTCAAGGCATGGTCATTTACTTTTAAGGTTGTGTAGTCTTCCTGCTGAGGTCTCATCTCTCTCATAGGTCTATTTTTGTGGCATATTATATTGACAGTGTTGTGTCAAACCTCTGTGGAAAATGGCTTCATGAAAAGAAATTTATTTTTATATTCTAAGGCAGAGATATCTAAACTGACATTCTGCAATGTGATTCCTCAAGATAAAATAACTTCATAAAGTTATATGATATTCTGTATAACTCTGGGTCTAATGCCAGATTTGAAAAAGTGGCTTCAACTCTCAAGTCATTCCTTATCATAATATTTAATTCAAAAGGTCTAGTTTTCTACAATACAAAACTATGTATTTCTGTTTAACTTGAAAAATTGAAATTTATTCTTGTACACAATGCAGCCTTACATATCATTTCCTTGCATATTGTTTTATTGTTGTTTAGTCTTTTCCACAACTGTAATATGAACATGCAGTTATACTTGATGTTAATGGCTAAACAACTGAGTTTGGGTATAGTTAGGCAAAATCAAAGTGGACCATAAAAGAGGGTTTAAAAAATTGTTTTCTAAATATTTCAACTTATAATTGCAATTATCTGTTCTGTTGGTCACTTAACATGTTACACTTACAACTTTGATTAGATTATAATTTTGGCCATATTTTACCCAATTTTACCCAGGGTGTTCAATTAACACAATACAAAAATGCATTTTCTAAAAATGCTTTTAAATGCAAAAAAAGTACAAATACATACATCTAATTATAATAAATATCATGCTTTCCTTAATGATTTGCACAGTATTCTGCTCATTTATTTCCTTCCAATCGATTCTGCAGTGTAACCAGATCAGTTTTTGAAACTGCACCTTCAATATTTTCTTTTAGTTTATTAATGGTGTTAGGATGTTGTATATGCAGTTATTTAGGCATCCACCATAGAAATAATCTGGGGAAGTCAAATCAGGCAATCAGGATGACCAAAGTCCCTGTAATACGTTTTTTTGCCAAAATATTAAAGTAATATATAAGCATTATTTTTAAATAGTGGGTGGGTGGGTGGGTGGGAGAGGGGGAGGGTATTCATCAAATATGACTTTTATTTCAATGAACATAACAAATAAAGAGAATTAAAGAATAAAATTATCCAGATCTATAAAAACATATTGATCGTGCAGTATGGCATGTGGCATTTTTCTGTTGAAAGAACAGTCCCTTTTACCAATTTCAAACAAAAACTTTTTATAACAATAACTTCATATGATTCAGCATTGACAGTTTGTTCAAAAAATACTGGACTAACAATTCTGCAATGTGAAAATACATATCACATGAAAATTTTTCACAATGTAATGTACTCTCTGAATGCATGCATGACTTTGGTAAATTATATTCTGCAGTTTTGGTCATTTAAGTCTCTAGATGGAACCATACTTCATCTGTGTAGAATACATTCTTTAAAATTTGAATTTTGATGCACACAAAATAAAGCAATCAACAGCAGTATTGCAGTCAGGTGGTATGATCAGTACTATGAATTTATTCATCATTTGAATATAATACAGTCACAGATGCAGTTTTCTTGTAACATTATAGACCATACCAAGAGAAAACTGTTTTTGTTTATTCAACTTCTTAACGTTTTTGATGGAGATGGCAACATAGTTTAAAATGTCTTCCAAAGAATATTATTTAAAACTGTGCTCCTGTGATAATGTTTACTATTTCCAACATTTCCAGTTTCCCCAAATTTGTTTATTAAACATAGTATTGACTAAAAGATTCATAGCACGCTAACATCTGCGCTTGCCGCAAAATAACTATTTCACCTGATGATGCATTGGAGCAACAATGTGAAATACGTAGTGAGTATGCATTAGAATATAATATTCACACTCCTGGAAAAGTTGAGACATAAGCTGTGAATCTAAAACTGCATTGGTTGACTTGTGCACCACATTGATGTCAACTTGGCACCAGCATTCCCTCAGAGAACAAAAAAATAAAGAATATAAGTGAACACATATCTGGACTATACTACCTACCACAGGAAAATAGACTCATCTATCCATCAGACATCATCACAAAAGAAAAAAACCAAGGAAAATATCTAGATAATAACTCCATTCTAATTGTTTCAACTTTTCCACTAATTACAGTGATATAGAGAAAATTTAATAATAATTAATGGTATTGACTATTTGTTGTGCAGCTCCATCTCTGGTTTTTGAAACACATTTTGGCAGTTATTATGAGATCTTGCACGAAAATAACAGCAAAAATAAGAATATGCCATTTTACAGTGAGAACTATTATTTTACACAAAACTATCCCTTACCTTATCTAAGCACAAAATGATATATTAACAAACCTTCTTGCTTCTCACAGTATAATACATTTATTTGATTGACGACATTTTATGCAAAAAAGGAGGGATATTCTTTTCTATTTTTGAATGTCATTCGTCACAGTGAAGAGTAAAGTGTGGATTGCATTTTAAAATAACATTCATACTTCAACCTCCAGACTGTAAGCAAGGTAAAGAGTGGGCAATGAACTTACATAAGTTGGCTATCTCTGTTCTATGGTATTAATATTTAAATTTATAAAGCATGTCAAAAGTTTTCCACTGTTTGCTTACTCCAACAATCATAATCAATTCCTAATAATATTAAGGAGTATTTTAAGATATTGCAGCAATAACACACTGGTGATCAAAAGCTAAAGAGAAAACATAAAATTCTGAATGGCACTTTAATGAATGAAAATAATTAAAACAAATACACATCATATATGAAAAAAGAAGCTTTGTATACTGCTCTAAACAAATTTATATAAACTTTTACATATGTATCTCAAAAACAGATAAAAACAGTACTTGTATTTTGAAGTTGCAAAAATATGAAAATACATATAAAAATACACTCTGATTCTGTTTGCTATAGATTTCTTAGAACAGAATTTCACCATAATATAAATGGTAACACAGAAAATGAAGATTGGGTTGTTTCAACTTTGAACAGCACTTTTAAACACATAAATAATTAAACAGTTAGGTCACAAGGACCCCAAAAGTGCAGAGCTAGTAAGAGGCAAATGGAAGTCTTCTGTCAAACCTATCCAGTATGTTTCTTAACATGAATAGGATATGGTTCTCCTGAACATGGGGCCAAAGCTTAAATCCCATCTGACAAATGGAAGTCTTTCTAAGCACATCACTATTCCCTTTCTCACTGAAATCAGTGAGAAAGGGAATAGTTTTCTGAAAAAATCTAAATGCAGGCACAGTGAAGGAAATCTGTTAAAAAAAAAGATTTTCCCACTTTAATTTTTCTACCAAATTAGGTTGAGATCTATAACTTACTGCAGTAGTTTTTTCCCCTGATAAAGAGTTCATATTCAAAGTACAAAGCTTCAAATTGGCTTTCTACTAACACAATAAGCATTACTCTTAATTGCTGTTGAGCTGTGTATTATGGAGATATGAAATAATACTGTTTAATTGATTGTTGTACTTATCCAAGCCAAGGATATATGGATGTATTATAGACATATTGCTTCGATAAAGAAATTAAAACTGATTAATAGCACACTTAAAATCTTAGCTGGTTTGACAAGTAAGCTGTATACAAATATGAAACAAAATGTCCATTAAATGGGATTGTCTGTGAAGGGGAAATATTTGAGAAGGCAACATTAATTTTAACTTATGATATAAGTAAAGCTAAAACACTTTGAAAATACCACTCCAAACTGCTAAAACAATTTCATTTTTGATTGTGATCGATTTGCAGAAATCATTTTTGACAATGTAAAAAAAAAAATGGAGAAAAACAAAAATAAAAATCTTTAATGATACAATTTCTGAGAAATAATTTTTTTTATTACTCTTATATTACTAAATTCCACAGATTCAAATATAACTTACTAAAAGTGTATATGTCATGGCCATTCCTACAAAGGCTGGGGAAACTTCACCATATAGAGAAGCTAACATAGCAGACATAGTTGCAATAAAAAGAATGAATCCACCCAAATAATCCTGGAAAAAAAAATATTGAAGTTTCTCTACAAATATGTTTTATTTTTAACTATAACAATAGAATGAAACATCAAATGTTTCAAAGGCCTATGTTTTTTTTAAACTGCACATTAAAATTAAATGCCAATAATTAACAATAAAAAAGCTATATGCATTAAACCCTGGATGAATAATATTGGGTATATTATTATCTCATCAATGAACCACAAATAACATCATGTGATATCGGGTAATGTTTTGTTGGTAATGCAAATTGCATTAATACATAAGCATACATAATAATGTTCTCAAAACAACTGTAGGCTATACATTTGCAGAAAAAACATAAAGCTGTCAAAGGTCCTCAAATTGCTTGTTATTAACATTCCATTGAAAATTAAGTTCAAGATTTTGACTTCCTTTATTCAGCAAAAGGTGCATTTATTTTATCTGGGCAGAAGGTATGTTTACATTCAACACACAATATTTCCTTTTTGCAATCCTAGCTATTTGGTAAAGATAGCAACATTTTCTGAGATCCTGCAAAAAGAAGCTAGATGTCTTAGATAGTGACAACTCAAGGTATTTTGCAGCCAAAGGCACACTAGAATTTTGCTGCCTTACCATGCCAGTCCTGAAAAACTGAATTGTATCTAGTGGCAAGGGTTTTTTCCCCAACTGTGTTTAGTCCATATAAAAGTGAATTTGAACACTTTTTTGCCAAATAATAAAGAAATTGCAGCATGTTGCATGCCAAATTAATCAGCTTTAATTCTGGATTTTCTGAAAATAAAATATTTAATGAAAGATGTGACTAGTTTTGTTTTAATACAGTTTTATATAGGCCTATAGAAAACAAATACATCTGCCAATGCAAATAAAAATTTATTAACAAAAAAAAAGACCAATAGATAAAAATAGCTAAACTGTTTATGAATCAAAAGGTTACTTATTTCTAAAAAACAGAAAGAAAAATAAATTTTTACTTAAATCAATAATTTTTTTTCCCTCAAAATTTTCTTCAGTACTATACTTTGTGAAAAGTCCAGGCTTTTCACCAGCTGTGACCAGTTGAGTGTAAACAATTCAACTTTAGAATAAAAAAAACAACAAAACAAACCAATAAACAAAAATAAATAAATAGATAAAAAAATAAATAAATAAATAAATACCCCCTCAAGCAGCTGCTTGCCAAAGAGGTCTAACACAAGCCTGTCAGCTTATATGCCACAGTAGAAAGTCTGTGAGGAAAGCGAGACCTCATCAGAAAGACAACACAAATATCCATGCCATTTACTCAGGGCTTGAACCCAGGTCACTTTGATCAGTAGCCAAGCATGCTAACCATTTGGCCAAGGGATGGCTTAGGTCGTGTTATATACGAAAAGGAAAAACATTTAATTGGGTTAAGAAAATTATGAAAATGTTAAAATAAGACAGTTAAGTAAAATTTTATATGTATTTTTAAACAAAATGCAAGATTCTACTGCATTTTTTGCATTTTAAATTCAGTAAAAATTTTAAAAAATTAATTTTGCATACTTTTTATGTATTTCATTATTGTAATATATATATAATTCATAATATTTCCCTCATTACTTAAATCATTCATTTATTAATTTTTTTTCATTGGGTTGGGTTGTTTTACCTCTGAGCGGCACTTTTTTGCACACCATGGGCTAAATGGCCAGGTCACGTGGACCCCGAAGGCTCACAGAAGGTTGGGGGAGGGGACCCACTGGAACAGCTGTTGGGAGACAGATGGTAGCCTCCCGTCAAGGCCATCCAGCGTGTTCTTTAACGTGCACAGGGTATGGCTCTCCCGCACACGGGCCACGGCTTAACGTCCCATCCAACGGACGGCGGCCTTTCCAAGCCCATCGGTGTTCCCTACTGACTGTGGGCAGGGCGGGGAATTTTGCCGAGATAAATCTCAACGCTGACCCAGCTGGGACTCGAACCTGGGAACTACAGATTACGAGCCTGGCGCGCTACCGACTGAGCCACCCCCGCCCTTAATTTTTTTTTTTTTTTTTTTTTTTTTTTTCAAATTTACTTGGTCATTTATGCAAACAACATACAATGCCAATTTTTTCTGATCGGCAAACTTTAAAACAAACCTAGTCATCATCATCATCCTCAAGCAGCCATGGGCTACGGAGGTCCAACCAGACCGTGCAGTTTACTTCTCCAAGCATATCTGTCCTGAGCTACATCTGCTGCATCCGGCCACTGCACACCAATTCTAACAAGGTCCTGTTTGACATTGTCTGCCCACCGCATCCTAGGTCTCCCCCTCTTTCTGAGGCCTTTAGGCACACTGTTCATAACCCTATTCACCAATCTATAATTATTCATACGGGCAGCATGGCCAAACCCACAGAGTCTCTCTCTGCACAATATGCTGCTTAAAGGAGGTCGCAAACTCCTTTGCCTAACCTCATCATTAGTTACAAAGTTGAACCACCTAATGCCCAAGATACTGTGCAAGCATATGGAATCAAAAGCATCTAATTTCCTGTTATCTTGTTTACACAGCTTCCAAGTTTCATTACCATAACTAACCCTAGAAAGAACCAAACTATTATACAGTCTAATTTTAGTCTTTAGGTGTATATGCCTATTTCTCCACACTCTCCATAGATTCTTAAAAGTCCCGGCAGCAATCACTATTCGTCTGTTATTCTCATGCCACACATCACCAGTATCTGTTACATAGCTCCCAAGGTAATTAAACTGTGACACCTGCTCAAGACTGCAACCAATCAGATGAACTGAATCACAACCTGGCTGACCAATTTTCATCACTTTAGTTTTCTCTCTGTTTATAACCAAACCTACTCTACTACCAGTCTCATCAACAGCTCGAATGAAAGAGTTCATCTCATCAACATCATTTGCCAAAAGGGCTAAATCATCAGCATAATCTAAATCAGAAATTTTAGTATCTCCAGACCATTTAAGGCCAAAATCTTTCCCTTGAAGTGAATTTTGCATAACATAATCAATAACCAAACTAAAGAGAAAAGGAGACAAAATGCACCCTTGTCGAACACCAGAAGTAATGCTAAACCAATTGCTACAAGCCTTACCAACTCTCATACATGACTCAGTGTTATTATAGAGAGCTTTCATTATGTTAACTAACTTGTCAGGTATACCATATGATCTCACAATCAACCACAAATTATGACGATCTACAGAGTCGAAAGCCTTTTTGAAATCAACAAAGCTAGCAACCAAAGCTTTCTGAAACTCTAAACATTTCTCAAGAATCTGCCTAAGTGAAAGTATCTGATCTACACATCCCCTACCACTTCTGAATCCATATTGCTCATCACACAATTGCCTGTCAACCAGATTCTTAATTCTATTAAGCACAATCATGGAAAGAACTTTACCTGGAACAGAGAGTAGGCTGATACCCCTATAGTTATCACAAGAACTGCGATCACCTTTTTTGAAAATAGGGATAATAATAGCTCTGGTAAAATCTTTAGGAACCATGCCTTTATCATAAAAGTTATTCAAAATTTCAGTCATCCAAGTGGTAACCGAAACATTCCCAGCTCTGAGCATTTCTGTAGTAATTTCATCTACCCCTGGGGATTTATGAAGTCTAAGTTTAGAAATAGCCAAAATAACTTCAGATTGTGTTATAGGGCAAACATTAAAACCACCAATGCATCTATCATCATTGCAAACAATGGGAATAGAACTAACCGTATTGTTTAGAATAACACTGAAATGCTCAGCCCAGCTAGCCATGACAGAATCCTCCCCTTCTACAACCTTACCTTGTTTATCCTTCAATCCCTGTATACCTGTTCGTTTTCTACCACACAAAACATTAACTATCTGGTACAGCTCTCTGCTGTTGTGCTGTCTAACTGCTTCCTCGGCTTTGTCAAACAAACCATCAAGCCAAAGATTCTTATCAGCAGCTAACTGATCTTTTACACATTTATTAAGTTCTCCGTAATGCTTTCTATTAGGACTAGTAGGGTATTGATTAAGAATATTCCTGCAGTTCTTTCTTTCCGAAATAAGCTCAAGTGCCTTATCACTCAGATAATTCTGCCTCTTCTGCTCCTTTTTTTCCTAAAAGAGTACTGTCAGTGTCCAAAAAAGCCTGTTTAAAATGGCTCCATTCTTCCTCTACTTCAATAGTAAGCATACCATGACTGTCATCATGACTAAGTAACTTATCATGGTAAGCTTTAGCTATAACTGGGTCTTTCAGAGCTTCAGTATTAAAAGTAATTTTTTTAACCCTAGCACAACACTTTTTAAGTTTAAGTTGCATGACACTTTTAACACAGTAATGGTCAGATCCAATTTCAGCTCCCCTATATGCCTGGTATTCCTAACAGAACTAGCCCATTTGCTGTTAACTAATCATATTCATATTAACTGTTAACTCAATCATATTCCTATGCAGCCCATCAGGTGAAACCCATGTGTATTTATGTATGTCACGGTGTTTGTAATATGTGTTAGTTATTCTGAAACCATTGAGTTTACTTACCTGTAGGAGATGTTGCCCATTGCTATTGCAGCTACCAATACCAAAAGGCCTATTACACCTCCCCAAAGGTCAGAGTCAGTACCAACTTTGGCATTGAAGTCACCAAGAACAAGGGTAATATCTCCTTTCTTGACAGAATTCAAAATATCCTGAAGTTGTTCATAAAACCTATCCTTCTCATCCTCATCGGCATCCTCAGTGGGGGCATAACAGCAGATAACATTCAAGTCTTTAACGCTTGTCTGAAATTTTGCTGTAAGAAACCTTTCATTAATGCACTCATATCCTAGAAGAGTATCACTAGCATGTCTGCTGAGAAGCAGACCCGCACCTTGGTGATGCTTATTGTCGTCCCTCCCTGAAAAGAGAAATTTAAAGTTACTTTTAAGTATCTCACCTTTACCTGTCCATCTGGTCTCTTGCAAGCCTAGAATATCTAGGTTATAGCACTGGAATTCCTGCATGAGGACATCAAGAGAATAATATCTATGTAATGTCCTCACGTTCCACGTTCCTGCAGAGAGAAAATGATTAGTAGGATTTTTAAAGAAATTAGGTTTATTGAGATTGGTAGGGCCAAAATTGTCAAACAGTCCCCTGATCGCAGGCATGGGGCAAAGACCTGTTCCTCCTCCGCTAAAGGCTGAAGTCACCGATGCTGTTAGGAACTTCAGGCACCACCTTTTCAAGTTGACTTTTTCAAGAGCCACATGGCCTGCCTGAGACACATTACTCCAGTTTAGGCTTCGCGATGCCCAACTAGCTAAGTAAGGTTCAGGTACCTGCGATGGCCTCTGATTAGGATTATCCACCAGCTGATATAAGGTATCCCATGCCTCTGTTCACTTAGGGCTGGCAACCCAGAAGCAAACAGAAAACACAGCAGCAGATTCTCCCTCAACAGAGGCCCACCAGTGCAGCAAGTCCAGGATCCATAATCAAACTCAAATCCATAAACAAGTCCAGTCTAGTAGGTATAAATGGTCAGCACCAGTACCCTGTGAAGTTGACCACTCCTCAGCAGGTTTGAAAAAAAAAAAAAGAAAACAGTGGCCATAGATGACCAGATCAGTAGGCCATACTGAACTGGCAGCCCTCCCCTTCCGTTCCCTTCCAAAAGAGAATATCTCTTTTGAAAGATACTAACGGCCTGCACCACGAGAAGGCGGGGTTCGGTGTTACAAAAATTTATTTTGCTTTAAAAGCAAGATAATTTAAATAAAAATGGAAAAATATATAATTAAAACTGAATAAAAAGCTGTGAAGAAATTAAATAAAAAATATTTCAAACCAAATATACACTGCTGGCCATTAAAAGTGCAACACCAGGAAAGACAATAGATATCAAAGCCATATTTAGTGAATACATAGCTTATGTTACAAGGATGAAATGATTACAAATACAACTCAGTTAGACTTGTGGAATACAAAAATTGGTTGTTTATATAGGTTTTTATGGCACATTAATATCTATGGCTATAATGAGCCAAACAAATGTCTATAAAAAATGATAAAAGTCGCAGTACCCTTAACCAATGTTAAAAATAAACTACAAATGCAAAACAGTAAAATCAAACATATTCAACGAGGAAGAAAAGTATACATATGTGATAAATATAAATAAAAGTAACCCAGGTGTAAGCGACCTGGGTTAAACATATAGAATAATAAACAATGGGGTAAAACTATAACTGAGTAAAATATCCAGTAAATCGTAAAAATTGAAACACAGCATTAAAACAAGAACGATCAGATAACAAATGTCCAAGTGTAAGGGGCTCGGACATAAAATCGTGAAAGTTAAAAAACATACGCCATTCAAAGTTAAAACAAGGACATGAAATTAAAATATGTTTGACTGTTAAAATGGTGTCACAAAACTCACACTTAGGTACACTGTCCGCCCGTAGAAGAAAAGAATGAGTAATAAATGAGTGACCTAAGAGGAGCCGAGCAAGTACAACTTCCTCCTTGCGATTCCTGCGGTAACAAGACTGTCATGGTTTGATGATAGGTTTGATCTCAAAAAGCTTGTTCGTAAGCTGTTCTGACCAAGATCTCTGTCACTGTGCCTGGAGCTCGGTGGTAAAACACTGCTGGAAATCCAGATATGGAACCGGCAATGGAGAGTCGGACAGGGGCGTGGCTGACCTGGCAGCAGCATCTACCAAATTATTGCCCTGATACTGACGTGACCGGGCACCCAACAGAAGTGGATGGTGGTGGTGGCTGCCAGACGATGGAGCTGCTGGCGGATCTTAGAAAGAATAGGGTGAGGCCAATGCCTCACTGAGATCAAAGCCTATAATGAGCTAAGCGAGTCAGTGCAAAGCACACACTGACGATGATGCTTAGCCGCCACGTGGTCCAAGGCGAGGCTGATAGTGTGCAACTCTGCAGTGAAGATGGAACACTGCAGTGGGATCTGGTCTGCAATGATTACATCACAGCAGACCATGGCCGATCCCACCAATGTGCCGGACTTCGAGCCATCTGTGAAGACAGGCAAGAAGTCCGGGTACTCAGCACAATGGCTGGCAAAGAGTTGCCGGTACACACAGTCGGGTGTAAAGGCCTTCCCAGTCCTGCATAGGGAAATATTGCAGGAAGGGGAAACAGCGAGCCAAGGTGGAAGTGGCTCAGCTGTCGATTGTGCGATGCTATCGAGACTGATGTTAATGTCTCTGAGGTAGCCTCTGACTCGCAAACCAAAAGGACGTATGGCAGTCAGCTGATTTGTGTAAAGCATTTCCCACTTTGGACTGAAAACGCAGTCCCAAGTGGGATGGCCAGGCAGGGATCATAATTTAGATGCATATTGTAGAGACAACTGCTGACGGCGAATAGATAAGGAGGGTTCATCGGTCTTCACGTATAGACTCTGGACCAGTGAGGTACGGAAGGCTCCTGTGAAAACACGGAGAGCCTGATGATGGAGGGGTCCAGCACCTGGTTACCAAATCCTGGGTGGAGTCATACACCTGGGATCCGTAGTCCAGTTTCGATCATACAAGTGCATGGTAGAGGCAGAGCAAAGAACATCAGTCTGCCCCCCAAGAAAGGGAGGAGAGGACCTTGACGATGTTCAATGCCTGCGTGCACTTGGACCTGAGATGACGTATGCGTGTGGTAAAAAGGCCAATTTCCGATTGAATATGAGACTGAGAAACTTGGTCTCCGCCACAACTGGAATGATGTTACCCCCGAGCCGAAGCTCGGGATCCAGGTGAAGATTATGCTTGCAGCAAAAGTGCACACAAGTGGTCTTCTATGGGGAGAACCAAAAACCGTTTGCCATTGCCCAAACCAAAAGATTGTTCATGGCAATTTGCAGTTGTCTTTCAATGACCCTCATGCTGTACACAGAGCAAAAGATGCTAAAGTCATCAACATAGAGGGCATTGCCTACAGTCAGAGGAAGTTGCTGTGTAATGGAATATATCTTGACAGTGAAAAGCGTAACACTCAGGACGCAGCCCTGTGGCACCCCCTGTTCTTGGGGGAAAGGCTGCGACAGAGTGTCGGCGACACGAACTCGAAAACTATGAGTAGATAAAAAGTTGGCAATGAAGATTGGCATGTGACCTCGTAAGCCAAAGCTATGAAGGTCACGAAGAATGCTGAATCTCCATGCTGTGTCGTACACTTTTTTGATGTTGAAGAAAATTTACACCAGGTGCTCTTGACGTAAAAATGAATTCCTGATTGCCAATTCGAGGTGGATCAGGTGGTCTAAAGTAGACTGGTGCCCACAAAAGCCACACTGGGTGTTGGAGAGAAGGCCGTGATGTTCCAAATATCAGGCCAGCCTGGTATTTACCATTCTCTCCAACACCTTGCAGACGCAGCTCAATGCAATTGGATGATAATTTGAAGGAATCTTGGGATATTTGCCTGGCTCGGGGAATGCCAAGACGATGGCCTTCCGCCAGGAGTCCGGAAACTGCTCCTTGATGAAAATGCAGTTGAAGAGTCAGAGCAGTCGATCCTTACTCGATGGTGAGAGATGTTGGAGCATAGCATAATGGACATTGTCTGGCCTGACTGCAGATGCACGAGAAGTGTGCAGAGCAAGGCGAAGCTCCTCCGCTGTGAATGGCCTGTTGTAAGACTCCAGGCCATTAGAATGGAAGGACAGCAGAGAGGCGTTTGGCCCTACCCATCTGGGCCAGAAACGCGGGAGAGTAGGAACACATAGAAGAGATGGAGGAGAATGACTCCCCCAGAGTGTCGGCAATTGCCTGTCCATTGTACTCCAGGATCGATAATGAATGGGATATGTATTTCCCACCCATTTTCCGGACCTTATCCCACACAACCTTAGAATTGTTCGTTCAAGCAATAGAAGACGTATATTTGATCCAAGATTCCTTCTGGCTCTGGCAATGGACGAAACGAGCTTTCGCCCTGGCGCATTTGAACTTTTCGAGGTTGGAGGTGTCGGATATCTCCGAAACACCCCCCAAGCCTTGTTCTGAGCCTTACAAGCTGCGGTGTGGATTCCACCACAGTTTTGAGAACCGTGTAAACTGAGTCAAGGTCTGAGGAATAGTAGAGGCAGCTGCATGGATGATACAGTGTCATCTCTGCCACTGCTACACTGATAGGCTCCTGGCTGACAGAGTGCTTGTTGAGCTCAGACAAAAGCTCGAAGTCACTCCAGTCAGCCCAATGAAGCCTCCACTGGGAGACACGCGAAGGGCTGTAAGCCCCATGGGATATGGTGCACACCATGGGGAGGTGATCGCTTCCATGTGGATTGTCCTCAACCTCCCATGTAAAGAGTGGAAGGATCGAGGAGGAGCAGATAGTGAGATCAATGGCAGTGAATGTGCAGGTAGGAGAGTGACAGTAAGTACTGACATTGGTGTTCAACAGGGAGAGCGATGGATCCAGGAGCCACTGCTCCAGGACCCGGCCTCTCCCGTTGGTGTCAGCACTGCCCCAGACACAGAGTGGACTGTGTCTGTTGAAGTCCCCCATGATGAGGAAGGGGGACGGCAGCTGCGAGACGCTGCAGCTGCCGTCCGTTGCTGTGCCAACAGACACAGAGTGGACTGTGTCTGTTGAAGTCCCCCATGATGAGGAAGGGGGACGGCAGCTGCGAGACGAAGTCATCTAGGTCATCCCGGAAAATGATGCTCCCAGGTGGGAGATAGACAGAACAGAGAGTCAACGAAAATCCCATAAAGAGGCGGATGGCAAACCGCCTCTTAAGTGCGAGGTGAGGGGAATGACCTGGAATGGAGAATGGTTGCTCACGAGGATGGCAACACCTCCATGAGCTGGACCATCTCCATCCCGGTGCCGGCGAACAAGAGAAAAGTGCTGGATAGTGGGATCATTGGCTGTCTGCAAGAATGTCTCCTGAAGGCACACACAGATGGGTTCATGTGCCTTCAGGAGGACCTTGATGTCATCAATATTCCTCTGGAATCCACGACTGTTCCATTGAAGGAGTGTGGCCATCTCAGGTCTTGGAAGAATTGGCAGATGACTTTCGAATTATTTTAACCGTCGCCAGCGACAATTTTGGAAAAATAGGGCAGTCTGTGTCCATGTCCTTGGAGTTGTCTGAGTAACACGAATCAGAGACCGCCGAATGAGGAGGTAAAATCTACTTTTTGGGCCCCGGTGGGGGTTCCTTGGGCTTGGAAGGTCTTGCTGTCTGTGGGCAGGGTGGAGGAGGCCTTTCAGAGGTGGAAGTGGAAGGTACAGACGCAGGAATAGAAACCGGAGTCGATATCAAGATCAACATCGAACGCGGCTTCGCCTGGGTCAAGAGGTACTTGGCTGCAGGCAAGAAAGATTCAGCTGGTGGAACACTGATGTCGGTTTGCACCGCCGCAGAAGCCATCTGGACGACGGCCTTTCCGACGACCGCACTGGCATAGGAAACCTTGCCAGGTGGGGCAGGCGGTGCAGCGAGCTTTCTCACCTCTGGATAACTGATGTTATGGAGGGTCTTTAGGAGCTGTACCTCTCTCTCCTCCAGTCACTTTAGACAGTCGTGGGAGTACGCCGGATGTTCACCATGGCAGTTTTCACAGCATGCCTTTTCTGCTGTCAGGTTCAAGATGATCCTGACTGCCACAATGAGCACAGGTGGGCTTGCCCCGGCATGCAGTGCAGGCATGGTCAAATCTCTGGCATTGGAAACAATGTAGAGGGTTTGGTATAAAGGGCTGTACCTCGCAATGTAAGTACCCTGCCTTGATGGAAGTAGGCAGGTGTGGCGTGTTGAAAGTGAGGATTAGAACCCGGCTGGGTTCTAACTTTCCATTATGGCTTATTGAAACCTGGTAACTGCGATCACTCCCTGGGCTGAAAGCTCGGAGAGGATTTCCTCCTCAGAAACCTTGAGGAGGCTCCACTCAGAAATCACGCCCCAGGAGGAATTGAGCATCTTGTGTGGAGTGACTTCGACAGCCACTCCACCAATCGCTGTAACTTTCAAAAGAAGCTCCGAGTGTTTGGAGCATGCAGTTTCCACCTGCAAGTCACCAGATCTAAGGTTCTTGCCAGATTTCGGTTCTCCCACAAGACCTTGAATACCCTTATGAATAAAAAACGGGGACATGTCTCCAAGCACCTAATCACATGTAGAGTGGATGATCAGGAACCTCGGAGACGGAGACACACACTAAAGACGAAGGCAAAGACAAAGAAGATGGGGGTTCATGGCGAGCCCTCTTGGTGGCATTGATTGGTGAATTTTGAGTTGTAGAACTCATGTTTTTTTTAAAGTGATTCAGTGCCTGTTGTCCCCACCCACCATGGAGTCCAACAAGGGGACGCCCAGTTGGGCGCCAGGGCACCATACCCACACAGCCAGTGAGCCAAGCCTTCACAACGAAACAAAAAGGAAAAGAAAAAGAGAAATGGTGAGAAACTCGTCTGAGTTCCCACAAAAGAAAATAAGCGACAAATCAATAAAGTGTGATGTAAGAGCTGGCCTCACAAAAGAAAGAAAACTACAAAAGTAGTGAATGTGTGGGGAAACTTGCAAACCATTGTCTGGACGTGGACAAGGTTACTCACCGATCTGCACAGTTAACCATAGCAGGACCTGCCCACCAGCCAATTGATCCTGAGGGGGCCGCCCCAGGACCTCCCATTTACCTGAAGCAGAGGCCAAAGCAATGTATAGCAGCGGACCCTGAAGTCGCTGCCCAGCCCAGCAACAGACAAGCTCCCCAATGGCAAAATGGCCAAAGGGGACCCCACCAGTCATGAGCTGGGGAGAGAAGACGGGGACCCCTGAGCAACTGCCAGGATCCTCCTTTCCAGGGACACGGGTCTCCGCGCACAGCAAACATGCGGGCGAGCGTTTAGGACCCTGTGAAGGTAACCGAGCCAGCGGAACCTTCACAGGGTGGTCCCCTCCCCACGGACAGGCTCTCGCACTGAGGGGGTAATACAAAGAAATCAGTATATTGTGTAGCCACCATGAGCGGCAATAACTGCTGCTACACAGTCCAACATTGACAGGATGAGACATCATATGTGTGTTTGGGGATTGTCAGTGCACTGACAATCCCCAAACACACATCTGATGTCTCCTCCTCTCAATGTTGGATACGACATTAAACACGACAAATTTACACGATACATAGCCAAAGTTAATCTGTTGTAGCAGCTGCTGGTGTGCTAGTCGTTGTGAAATCATGGACCAGACATGTTCAACTGGGAACAGATTTGGTGAATGCACAGGTCAAGGCAGAAGTGTCACATGGTAGCTATCCAGGAATTGTTGGATGCATGCCACATGTGGTTGAGCATTGTTCTGTTGGTAAATGGCACTAAAGAACTCCTGAAGATAAGGTATGACCACAAGCTCCAACACCTTAGTGATGTAACGCTGGCTGTTCAAAGTACCGGTAATGTGTATAAGGTGTGAACGTGAGTGGAGTCCAGTGGCACCCCATACCATAACACCAGGGGCTGGACCTGTATGGTACTGCATCATGCATGTCTCACTGAGCCTGTCACCGCGGTACGGTCATATACAGATTCGTATATCATGGTGCTGCACACTGAAGTGGGATTCATCTGAAAAGATGATGCGATGCCATTCGCACATCCATGTGTGACGTTCTTGGAACTATTGCAGTCACATACGCTTGTGTTGTAGAGTCAATGGTAGCTGAAGCAATGGACATCTAGCAAAGATGCACCGATGCTGCAGATGACATGAAACCATACGTGCAGACACTGGTTGAGTGCAACACACCCTAACTGTTGAGCTAAGGTGTTTGATGTGGCTGTACAATCATTCAAAGCCACATGCATGAGATGTCTGTCATCTTGTTTGTGTGGCAGGGCAGTTGAGATCCTTCACATTGGTGAGTTAATTCCTTCTCTACCCACTGACACCATATTCTCATCACTGTGGCAGCATTCCGTCCAACATGAGCACCGATGTCTCGGTACGATAAACCGCCTTCATGTAATCCTACAATTTTCCCTCAATCAAAGTTGGAAACCTGATCATATGGATGTTGTTCTTCAACAGGGCATACTTGATCCTTTAGTGCACAAGAACTGCGAGCAGACACAATTCAAGTGCTTTACACCTTTGTAATCTCTTCTTATACCACTTCCAGGGGGCATTACTGTCACACATGAAGTGTGTATGTGCTGCATTTTGAATCATTTACATGTTCTCCCATGGGCTACCCATCTTGCATATTTTGAGGACAATCTGATGAGTTCTTCCTTGTGTTGCACTTTTAATGGTCAGCAGTGTAGCTTATTTTAACCACTGAAACTGGGATCAAACACTTCCAGATCAATTTGCATTAGATACAGACTGCTTTAGATTACTTGAAATTTATGATAATGGCAAAAATTTGACTTAAAAATTACAAATTCTGAATGCTAATTATCAAATTACTCCAGTTTAATCCAAAAGAGTACTAAACTAAGTCATATCCCTTAAAAATTAAATTTTTTGTTATAATGATCTAATCAGATATCTCCCAAAATAGGTACCATTTTAAGTCACATATGCCTAATGATTTAATTTTCAGTCAAGTTTCAAACAATTATTATTTCTAACTGCAGCATATATTTGAGAAGCAATATAAATAATTCTAGAAGTAGTGGAATAGATATCCCTCTTTTGAATCTGAGAAAAGCCATAATTGATTTGAATCACTATCAGAGTCAATGAAATTGTTTAGATAAAACTCACGATTTTCCAGTTCAATGTTAGCTAAAATATTCATTGCAGTATTTGGTGAACACTTATTTATCATTCAAAAACTATATTTTCATCAACAAAACAAAACACAAAAAACACTTTGGTATTTTCTGAACACAGTATAAATAGCTCTCTGTACAGCCTAACATGCACACACTGAAAACCCTTTTAAAATGAAACCTGATGTTTGCTGTTGATATCACTGCCAATCACATGATCAGAAAAATATTGATTTTTCTGTTCGTATTTCTTTCATAAAATGTATCAGATAATACATAAAAATAATTTAGAAACACTACACAAGTTTTTAATCGCAAAATGTATTAAAATGAAGCAAAAACATATTTGGCCGTATTTTAGTGCAAATCACTGAACTCCTCCAATAAAAAAAGCATTCCCTTGGCATCTAACTTCATTTTATTGAGAACACAGATGGTCAGATATTTAGTATACAACTCAATAAACTCACTGGAGTTCTCTGCCAGCTAGTGGGGGAGTGGTAAGAGTCAACTTAGCCTGCAGCAATCCCGTCTCCTCTACTGTGCTAATGGCAATTTAAGCTAGAGAAAATACTTTTTATTTTCTGACAGATCAAGTTGGGGAATAAAATAAAAAAAAACTGGCATTATTTAGGAGCTTTGAAATGTTTATTTTAAATTACATATATAAATAAAAAAGTTAGTTCAAACTTGAATATTTAAAAAAAATTAATTTTTTTTCTGGTATTAACAAGAGATTATTGGTCATGGCCATATAGGCAGGCTTTGTAAACTGGATTTTCTAGGTTGTGCAGCTTAAAGTTTAAGACAATGTTTACTAGAATTTCTCCCTATAAGGTAGAAATATTGGTAGTGAATTTGGTAAAGGTAGAAATATTGGTATCCCTATAAAATATATTTCAAATTAACATTAAATATAATTTTTTATTAGAGATTAAAAAGAAAACATAATAATGATATATTTGCATTATTATTAATAATTGCAACAAAAACAAAATTATAAAATATTCATCTGTGTTCTGCTTTGAAATGTACATATTCATTATTTTTTTCTATTTCACATGGAGAAACTTAAAAATTGTAAAATGACAAGCAAATTTATGGCATATTTTTGTATATTTGTAAACATTTATTTTACACTTTTTGCCACTTCTAAAATTTTACAGCCCAAGGTCAGTGCCTTAGTTGCTTGCTCTGAGATGGTCCTGATCTTGGATACAGTTTTACATAGTTGAAAACCTACAGTTATTCTGATACTCTGTAGCAGACAATTTGTATCCTTAGAACTTCTCACAGACAAAGTAAAATCATTTATGAGGATTCTGGTAGCAAACCTGCTGACATTATAACATTGATCTTTCAAAAAGTATGATCATACCAGAATATTCTGCATAAAATGTGCAACAGAGGAAATGATCATGACGTTTCCTCATATTCCTTTTGTTACAGATTTAATTAATTTTTTTTTTACATCCAAAAGATGTACACTATCTGGCCAAATTATTATGAACAATGCATCATGCATGAAGTACTATGAAAGATGCCAATGTATGCAAAATTTCTCACTAACGTAAGTATTCTACTCCACTACAAAGTCCTATAATTGTCTGCAAAGGCATGGTGGAAAGCAAAGTCAACATCTGTAAAGAGGCTGATCTGATTGACTTTGAAGGGAACTTATCATTGGAACACAATGGGCAGAAGAATCTGCAATGGAGGTTATGGAACTCAGTAGAAATATCCTAAGTGTATGGAGAATGGCAACAATCTCAAAAACGTCTGTCAATCACGGCAAATGTGGGAGAAAAAAGGTTCTGGCAGTCAGAAAAAAGTCAGAACTAGATCTACCTTTCGATTTCATTTTTTGCTTGGAATTGTCAGTTTGCACATTTGTCAAAACAGTTGTTCTCCTCTATTTACTGAATCAGATACTGATTGCAACAATTTATACATTGATGGAAATTTATGTGAAGTGTCATAACTCATATAACAATTTCCCCATCCTTTCTCACCAATTAAAAGAGAATATTTTTAAAATGATTGATCCAATACATCTCCACAACACAGATGTGTCTGTAATAAGGAAATAATAGTTATTCTATTATGACAGGCTATATTCTTAATACATGCTAACCACAATATTATATATATATATGTCAAATGAAAGTTTATGATGTCAAGAGCGTCCCAAAATAAACGTTTTATTCCTTTCTCCCTCTCTCCAAAAGAAAAAAAAAACAAAACAAAAAAAGGGGTAGTTTCTAGATAATTTCACCACTTTATTTCCCAAATACAAATCACGAGTTATACATAAAATTAGAGCTCGTGATGGGGAGAGTGTCATAGACTACATTTTTGTTCCCTTTTCTTATTTTTCTAAGATTGAGAGAAGTTCCTAAATGATTGTTACACTATATTTCTTAACTGAGGGTTAAGGTTGAAGGTGATTCAAATAAGTTATGCATCAAATAATCGCTTATAAAGTGCAACATGATATAGGGCATATAAAAATTTCATTTCGAAAAAAGGTGGCTGCTTTTAGTGACCCCCCCATTTATGAAAGTTGTCCTTAAAAAGCAATAAATAAAACTGTATTTCTGCATGTGCCTTAAAATATGGATAGTTAAAGCAAAATTGGCAATTATTATAACACTTATTCAATTTATATCAATTTCAAGAAAAATAGGATTCCATAACAAGTATTTTCTACATGCAAAAAAAAAGTTGTTGCTATTTTTTTCCTTTGAAATTAATATGAATCAAGTGATTTTATCTTTGGCAATTTTTTCATTCTTTTATATTTTTTCTAACATTTTTCACACTTTCATTTTTTATTTCAGATTTTTTCCATATCAGTCATCCTTAATTTTATATTACAGTGGTACAAGTTTTCATCTCAATAACACAATCACTGAAGCCATCGTGTGTTGAAGCACCTAGCTTATCAAAATCCCTATTAGAAGAAACATGGTCAGGAAATAATATTAAAGAAAGAAAAACTTTTAGATCCTGAACAAAACCCCCAAAACAAATAAAAATAAAAAGTATATTGGATGTGAAATGTGATTTAGCAAAAAGTAATACATTTCATTTAAATCATTGATTCGACAACTATTATAATGAAATTATAACTATCATAATAAAATATTATAATTAAAATGAGATAATAGTGACTCTTGGTCAGTGACTTTAATATACTTGCATGCATGCTAAAGATAGTACACAATTAAAAAGACCTTCTTACTCAGAAATTAATTAAAAATAACTACATATTCTTTGTCATTGAGCAATAAAATTTTAAAGTTTATCCTTCAAACTTTTAACATGCAAATTGTTTGAAGGATAAACTTTAAAATTTTATTGCTTAACGACTGAGAATTTAAAGTTATTTTTAATTTAAAGATAATACAAACTTTAAGAGCTAAAACACAGTAGAATTCCTCTAATCTGGCATGCATGGGACTGGCAGATGCTGATTAAGAGAATATAATAAATAATATTCACTAAAATAAGTGAACTGAAGCACATGTATGTAATGGTTACACTCTCTTAAAACTTAAACTACATAATTTTAATATTAGAAAAAAAAATGTGCAGCTTAAACACTAAATGCATTATGGGTATTTGCAATATAGTACTTCCTACAGGGAACCTAAATTTATTTGTTCCTGGGAAGCATTGGTGTAAATAAAGAAGAAAGTGGGGATGATGTAATGATTCCAATGAACAGTTAATTTATGTTATGATAAATTATGAGAATTTTTAATAATTTTGAATATGTTAGAAACATAACACTCCTACAAAAAAGGAATTGTATATTAATACCAAGGTAACAGTGAATTAGATAGCTACATTAATTCATTAAAACTATTACTCTACAAAATTATTTTAAAACAATTTAATGGAAAGAAAATATATTAGTACCAATGCAATTCCAAGCCAACAATTAGCACAGTTGACTAAAATAAATGCAGTATTGTTTACATCGATGCAGGCCATAATCATTTCAGTAAAACGTTTTTCAGCTCTGGAAGAAAAATACAATTAGGATTTAACATATATATATATTTGAAATAACACTAAAATAGTATGAATTTATGAACAATGTTATTTAATGAAATATTAGACTTTTAATACAATGTTATAGTGATGCTGTGGACAGATAGTGTGAATAATGTCAATTCTTATTAGTAGAATAAACTCTGATGTTACTTGTGGAAGTTAGCATTTATATAGTATAGACACTGCTTTTACTACTGCTTAACCCTTAGTGCCAGAAGACACTATAGTTCCCAGAACCAAATGCAGTCTCATATCTGTTGGGAACTATAATTCCCAAGATAACATGCTATAATAATTTATTTTTCCCCCCATAGAAACTGTCCATTTTCAATAATGTTTTAAATCAATCATGAAAGTTTATGAACTAAATTTTATGATTAATATAAATCTGATGATTTATATATTCAATAAAGTTGCCAAAATGAAGAAAAGAACCATTACACTGCTGTGGCAACCAGTTGTGATGGTCCACCCATTCACTTTTATTTTAACTTAACCAGTTTTGCTTTATTTATGTTATATTTATTGTTTTGGGGATTTTATTTAATTTTTTGGACTGTCTTAATTCTTGTTCCAAGCTGCAGAAGTTGCGCATGCACAACTCTGACCTTTTGATTGACAACCGCTAAAGCACGTGCAGGACACGACACCTCTTGCATCATAGCTAGCACGATTGTCATATCATGCAAATGTCTTTCTTGGCATGCAACAGCCGCATGCCGGGTTTGTACACTGCTTGTTATAACTATGTGACACTGGGTCACAGAAAGAGGTTAGAAAGAGTAAGGAGTTGAGTAGTGGAGAAGTTAGTAGAAGAGTTAGTAGAATTATTGTGAATCAGTGTAGACAGAGTTTTTGTCCGAGATGTAGTCGAGATTTAGATAGATGAGTTGCTACAACTTTTGTACTCCAACCATTGAGTTTGGTGAGTTGAATATTTTGGAAATAAACTTTATTTGTTTTAGAAACTTTTGAATCTTTGCTATTTTTTTCTCTTGAGCAACGTTAGTTGATTTTTTTTATTGTATTTAAACTTTAAACTTGACAATCATTTTTGAATTCTTACTCGATAAGTATTGCTTGATAATATACATTAACGAACCCTATTTCAACATTATTTGGCAAGTTATTATTGTCTGGTGCCTGATAGAGCTATCCAGAATTTGAATAAATTTGGATAAGACGAAAGGTCCAACTATAAAAGTTAATAACCTTTGAAGCGTTACACAGTACTGTGACTTTTTCTGCACACCTGAGTGTTTTAGTTGTTTCTTTCCTTCTTTTAATAATCCGAAACTAAACTTCCATGGAGAATGTTCTTTGAACTCGCAACATCAAATTTCTTCTTTATCTTTTGAAATTCCCTCGAAAATAACTTGTATAATGAGTTAGTAGTAAATGTGATGCCAACAGCAATAGTACACAATATAGTGACTGATAAAACTTCCAGCACTAGTGTACAAGAAAAAAATATAGAATTATATAATTATCCTTTCCATGTAAATCTGCTTATATATCTACTAATAATTTCCACTCTGTAAATTGATTCAAATATTTAGAGGAAAAATTGTCTTGAGCTGGGTGGGATACGAATCCACGACCTCCTGATAACATGTCAGGTGCTCTGGACCACTGAGCTACTGGCCGCCGATCAAGATCTCCTCTAACTGATGTTATGAACATTCTCAACCTACTTGCCTAATACGTAGGGAGTGTTCAGGCAATTCCGCCTCAAGCGGCTTTTTTTAATACCTTTTACTAGATGGAATGCATGTCTTACGAGTATGCAATCTAAAAATAATTATTTTTAAACTCAACTATTAAGTATCCACTAATAATTTCCACTCTGTAAATTGATTGAAATATTTAGAGGAAAAACTGTCTTGAGCCGGGTGGGATACGAACCCACGACCTCCTAATAACATGTCAGGTGCTCTGGACTACTGAGCTACCAGCTGCCGATCAAGGTCTCCTCTAACTGATGTTATGAACATTCTCAACCTACTTGCCTAATACGTAGGGAGTATTCAGGCAATCCCGCCTCAAGCGGCTCTTTTTTAATGGCCTTTTTAGATGGAATGCATGTCTTACGAGTATGCAATCTACAAATAATTATTATAAAACTCAACTATTAAGTATCCACTAATGAACTCAAGATCAAGATCTCCTCTAACTGATGTTATGAACATTCTCAACCTACTTTCCTAATACATTGGGAGTGTTTAGGCAATCCCGCCTCAAGCGGCTTTTTTTAATGCCTTTTACTAGATGGAATGCATGTCTTACGAGTATGCAATCTACAAATAATTATTATTAAACTCAACTATTAAGTATCCACTAATGAACTCAAGATCAAGATCTCCTCTAACTGATGTTATGAACATTCTCAACCTACTTTCCTAATACATTGGGAGTGTTCAGGCAATCCCGCCTCAAGCGACTTTTTTTAATGCCTTTTACTAGATGGAATGCATGTCTTACGAGTATGCAATCTACAAATAATTATTATTAAACTCAACTATTAAGTATCCACTAATGAACTCAAGATCTCCTCTAACTGATATTATGAACATTCTCAACCTACTTTCCTAATACATTGGGAGTATTCAGGCAATCCCGCCTCAAGCGGCTTTTTTTAATGCCTTTTACTAGATGGAATGCATGTCTTACGAGTATGCAATCTACAAAAAATTATTATTAAACTCAACTATTAAGTATCCACTAATAATTTCCACTCTGTAAACTGATTCAAATATTTAGAGGAAAAATTCTCTTGAGCTGGGTGGGATACGAACCCACGACCTCCTTATAACATGTCAGGTGCTCTGGACCACTGAGCTACTGACCGCCAATCAAGATCTCCTCTAACTGATGTTATAAACATTCTCAATCAGATCTTGATCGGCAGCCGGTAGTTCAGTGGTTCAGAGCACCTGACATGTTATCAGTAGGTCGTGGGTTCGTATCCCACCTGGCTCAAGCCAATTTTTCCTCTAAATATTTGAATCAATTTACAGAGTGGAAATTATTAGTGGATACTTAATAGTTGAGTTTAATAATAATTATTTGTAGATTGCATAGTCGTAAGACATGCATTCCATCTAAGAAAAGGCATTAAAAAAAGCCGCTTGAGGCGGGATTGCCTGAACACTCCCTACATATTAGGAAAATAGGTTGAGAATGTTCATAACATCAGTTAGAGGAGATCTTGATCGGCAGCCGGTAGCTCAGTGGTTCAGAGCACCTGACATGTTATCAGGAGGTCTTGGTTTCATATCCCACCCGGTTCAAGACAATCTTTCCTCTAAATATTTGAATAAATTTACAGAGTGGAAATTATTAGTGAATACTTAATAGTTGAGTTTAATAATTATTACTGTTTATATATTATTATGCAGAATTAAATGTTTTTTCTTTTAAAATATAACATGCCATATTCTGTTCATTAGTTATTTCAGAATGAGGTCACATGCAATGATATTATTATTTTTTTACCATATTGTTTTAAATAAGTACTACTAAATTTAACATGCTTGATGTTTTTCACAAATATTTTATTTTCTAAAAATTCACAATTAAATTCTCTTTATTTTAGTATATGATGTGACCTACTTCTGCCTATTAGTTACTTCAGTATAAGATTTTAAATTTGTTAATTTTTTTTTACTGGAAGCATTTCAAATTTAACCTGGTTACCAGAGTGAGTTCTGTTCTATAAACCCAGCATGTTAAGGGTTAATAATAAATTCTACTATACCATGAGGAAGTTCTATGCTGTTTATGCCTTCTCATAATAATAAACATTTATAAAATTAAAACTGAATAAGCTGGTTGTATTTTGATTAATTTATTGGTCTGATTATAATGACTATTAAATTTCTTCCTAAATCAGAACAGCAAATATACACAATCATATCAGAATAACATGACCACCCATGGAATCACAGTGTAAACGCCCAGGTGTGTCACAGAATGCACATGACAAAGTCGACCACACAGAGATATAAGTGGCAGGCCAGGACAGACGAGACAATGTGTAACATGAGCACAATGGGCAGAGGTATTGATTTAATGGATGTTCAAAAAGGAATGATCATCGGCTACCACACCAAGGGTAGAAGCATCTTGGAAACAGCAGACTTTGTGGCCTGTTCGGGAGGTGCTGTAGTAAGGGTGTACCAAGAATGGACTGCTGGCACACCAGACGACCTCCAGACATCATAACTGTGGAACCCCAAAGGAGAATGTCACCTCCGTTGACTGGTAAAGGGCAATCGACATGCAACAGTGCAGCAATTGACCACTCAAATGAATGCTGGGGGCACCCAGGTACGTGTCCCCGATAACAGTAGAACAAACCCTGTTATACATGGGTCTCCGTAGTCGATGTTGTGTAAAGGTGCCCATTAACCAAGGTCCATTGGCAATGACGCCTGCAATTCACACAGGACTACCGTCATTGGACAATGGAAGAGTGGAAAAAGGTTGCCTTCTCCGATGAATTGAGATTTCTACTCCACAGAAGTGACAGGCAATGGTGGATACAGCGTCAGACACATGAGAACCAACACCCAGACATGCTTGTTGGTCAAGCACAGGCCAGCAGTATGCATGTCTGGGGGATGTTTTCCTGGTATGACCTGGGACTGCTGGTACCACTGGATGGGTCCCTGAATGTCAATGGCTACCTGTCTATCTTCACATAGAGCACTTTCTTAGCATCTTTCCCATAGAGCACTTGTGGGACCATTTGGATTGACAGGTTCAGCATGTGGACCCACAACCACATCATCTCCGGAACCTCTATGCTCTGTTGGAGTCCCAATGGGCACTTGTGCCTCTGGCAACCTCCAGGGCCTCAATGCATCTATGCCATGCCATCTCACCACTATCATCTGGGCCAAGGGTGGTTATTCCCATTATTAGGTAGGTGGTCATATTATTCTGATACGACTGTTTGTGTGAAGAGGCTGGTCAAAGTTTTACCTCTGAGTGACACCTTTTTGAACATAATAGGCTAAATAGCCAGGTTACAAGGACCCCAAAGGCTCAAAAAAGGTTGGAGGTGGAGACTCATTGGATAGCTGTTAGGAGACAGATGGTAGATTCCTGTCAAGGTATACAGCTTGTTAACATACAAAGGGTATGGCTCTCTCACACAAATCTCTTAATGTCCCATCTGATGGATGGCGGTCTTTCCAAGCCCATTGGTGTCCCCTACTGACTGAGGGCAGGGCAGAGAGTTTTGCGGAGATATATCTCAATGCTACCCCAGGTGGGACTCGAACCTTTGAACTGCAGATTATGAGCCTGGTGCACTACTAACTGAGCCACCCCCATCCCTGTGAGGTTGACTAATATTCAATCATTATAGAGTATCCTCTATTGGCAATATTCTCATTCTCTTCAGATTAACTGAACAAGCTTAATTACACTACTTGTCAAAAGCAAGGATCAATAAAGTGTGAATATCACAAAATATATATGGACAAATTTAATTAAATTTCCCATGAAGATTTAGGCTAAATGTACTTACACACCAAAAAAAAAAAAAGGAATAAAGGAAATTACAAAAAAAGAGGGGGGAGGGGGAATGTTTTGAATACAAAATGTATAATTAATATGGGATGTGGCCTCCTCTAGCACTAATGCAGGTCTGACAAGGTCAATTTTTGCTTACAAAAGATAATCCAGAGAACAGAAGGGAAATAAAGTGTATTTAGCAATAAGAGCAGTCCTGAGGTCCTAGAAGGTTTGGGAAGGGGGATGAAGAGTGTCAATATGTCTTCCCAGGGTATCACATAGATGTTCTATTGGGTTGAGTCCAGAGAGAATGCAGGTCACTCTCCTCATTGATGACTTCTTCCTCAAAATATCGGTTGGTGAGTCTTACTCTGTGTGAAAAGGCAATATCACCCATTAGGAGGAAATCATCACCTACTATACCAGCATAGAGATTGACATAGAGATCAGGGATCTCATCCCAGTATCTCAGACTATTCACAGAAACTCCATGAAACAAATGAAGGCCAGTACAGCCACATAACACCAAATGCACTTCTTTCAATATTATGGGTTTGGTTGCAGGTCCCACTTTTTGCCAGATCAGTATGTGTCTGCTCTCCAATTGTAGAGTATATCTAGACTAGTTCACAAAGAAGATGATTCCATTTCTATATGATTGTGACACCATTTCAAGTGAGCCTGTCTGTGTCTGGAGGTCAAAGGGACACACACAAAAGGGTCAAAAATGACTGATGCTGAACCTTCTAGTCAGAGTTCAGACAGATACCTGTCTGAAGTTGTTGTTCTCCTGTTTAGTCAAGAATTTTCATATTACAAAAGTTTTTTTTTTCCAAATTTTGCCAGACAGGATTGGAGTACAGTATAGATAATCTCGAGGGATTGTAGCCCTAAGGAGTCCTGAACAGGTCTTCTGATAACTGTTTGGGTTGTTTGGAATTGCTTGAGATAACAGAATTATGGACACCAAGATATAAGACCACCTGTGCAATTGTTTTGACTAGCCTCCAACCTTTCATTGGCTCTCCATTGTTTTGAGTCTTCTAAAAGCTTTTTTTTTTGAGGCATCAAGAAGCACTTGGTTATTTGAGACTGACAATGAAGCATTTCAATTCGAAATTACTGAGTGTCTAATTACTGAGTGTTTTACATATTCTGTGATATTATACAGGTTACATGCTGATACTTTAAAACTACACATTATATTACTTAGGTATTCTAAAAATCTTTTAGTTAGCATTACATTTTTATTCACAACTTGGTAATCCATGCTTACTTTTAACCATCAGTGTATTTTTCAGGAGAGGGAACTCAAAATCATCTAATGCACAAAATCATGTTTTGTTTGCCTTGCAATTTCTTTTGCAACATATAGGACAGAGAAGGAGCATATATACTAAAAACACTCTTAGTTTGTATAGGCCTTCTCACGCAAGGACATGTCCTGTTAAGATCAAAGTCACTGCTGACTACCGACTCAGTTAGCGATAACACAACACACAAAGTTTGCTTGCTGGAACAGTAACTAGCTCCCTTAAACACTATACCAGTAAAGGCTTTTTGGCCAACTGCATGAAAAAATCACTATACTATCCCTGGTCTGTAAATGGTAGATAGGCATAAACTATAAAGAGAACTGTGTACCAATCTCCAGTGATGATGCACAGAACCAGCCAGGTCTAGCACCTAATGTCCGACCCCGCCTTCTCGTAGTGTAGGCCATTAGTACCTTTTGGAAGAGAACTGAAGAGGAGGGCTGCCAGTTCAGTGTGGCCTACTGATCTGGTCATCTATGGCAACTTTTTCTTTTTTCAACCCTGCTGAGGAGTGGTCAACTTCACAGAGTCCTGGTGCTGATCATTTATACCCACTAGATTGGACTGGTTTATGGATTTGAGCTTGATTATGGATCCTGGACTTGCTGCACTGGCAGGCCTCTGTTGAGGGAGAATCTGCTACTGCGTTTTCTGTTTGCTTCTGGGTTGTCAACCCTAAGTGAACAGAGGCACAGGATACCTTATATCAGCTGTGGGCATTGTCAATCCTAAACTGGAGTAATTGTCTCAGGCAAGCCATATGGTCCCTGAAAAGATGGTGCGTGAAGTTCATACCAGCATCTGTGACTTCAGCTTTAGTGGAGGAGGGACAGGTCTTTGCCAAATGCCTGCGATTAGGGGCTGTTTGATATTGTTGGCCCTACCTCTCTCAATAAACCTAGTTTCTTTAAAAATCCTACTAATCATTTCGTCTCTGCAGGTACGTGGAACATAAGGACGTTATATAGAGATTATTCACCTGACGTCCTCATGCAGGAATTCCAGCATTATAACCTAGATATTCTAGGCTTGCAAGAGACCAGATAGACAACTAAAGGTGAGATACTTAAAAATAACTTTAAAATTCTCTTTTCAGGCAGGGAGGATGGAAAGCATTTCCAAGGTGTAGGTTTGCTTCTCAGCAGACAAGCCAGTGATGCTCTTTAAGGATATGACTGCATTAATGAAAGATACTGCATAAATCTGCCAGGAGTGGATGAAATCACAACTGAAATGCTTAGAGGTGGGAACATTTATGTTGTCACATGGCTGACTGAAATTTTCAATATTTTTTTATGATAAAGATGTTGTTCCTGAGGATTTTACTAGAACAATTATTGTCCCAATTTTTTAAAAAAAGGTGATTGCAGTTCTTGTGATAATTATAGGGGAATTAGTTTACTTTATGTTCCAGGTAAAGTTCTTTGCATGATTATACTTAATAGAATTAAAAATTTGGTTGATGGACAACTGTGTTCTGAACAGTGTGGATTCAGAAATGGTAGGGGATGTATTGATCAGATATTTTCACTTAGGCAGATTCTTGAGAAATGTTTGAGTTTCAGAAACCTGTGGTTGCTAGCTTTATAGATTTCAAAAAGGCTTCTGACTCTGTTGATCGACATAATTTGTGGTTAATTGTTAGATTATATGGAATACCTGATAAGTTAGTTATGTAATAAAAGATCTCTATAATAACACTGAGTCATGTGTGAGAGTTGGTACATATTGCAGTGATTGGTTTAGCATTGCTAGTGGAGTTAGACAAGGGTGCATTTTGTCTCCTTTTCTCTTTAGTTTGGTTATTATGTTATGCGAAATTCACTGCAAAGGAAAGATTTTGGCCTTAAATGGTCTGGAGATTAATTTCTGATATAGATTATGCTGATGATTTGGCCCTGTTGGCTAATGATGTTGATGAGATGAATTCTTTCATTAGGGTTCATGAGAATGGTAATAGAGCAGGTTTGGTGATAAACAGAGAAAAAACTAAAGTGATGAAAATTGGTCAGGCAGATAGTGCTTCAGTTGCTTGAATGGCTGCACTCTTGAGCAAGTGGCTCAGTTTAATTATCTTGGGAGCTGTGTAATAGATACTGGTGATGTGCAGCATGAGATAAATAGAAGAATAGGGATTGCCACTGGGAATTTTAAGAATCTATGGAGAGTGTGGAAAAATAGGCATGTACATTTAAAGACTAAAATTAGGTGGTATAAGAGTTTGGTTCTTTCTAAGGTTAGTTATGGTAGTGAAACATGGACCTTTTGCAAGCAGGATAACAAGAAACTTGATGCCTTTGATTCTAGATGCTTACGCAGTATCTTGGGCATTAGGTGGCTTGACTTTGTAAGTAATGATAAGGTTAGAAGAAGGAGTCACAACTTCCTTTGAGCAGCATATTGTGCAGAGAGAGACTGCATTGGTTTGGCCATGTTGCACATATGCATAACTTCAGATTAGCAAACAGGATTATGAACAGTGTGCCTAAGGGTTTCAGAAAAAGGGGGAGACCTAGGATGCGATGGGCAGACAATGTCAAACAGGACCTTGCTAGAATTGGCCTAGAGTGGCCAAATGCAGCAGAAGTAGCTCAGAACAGACATGTCTGGAGAGAAAAATTACACAGTCTGGTTGGACCTCTGTATCCCATGGCTGTGTAAGGATTTTGTATGTATGTGTGTGCGTGCGTGCATATGTATATATGTATGTATGTATGTATGTATACATACATACATATACATACATATGCTCTTACATGTTCACATGAAAATCTCACTGTTTTTAGAGTTCATACAATCTGTTCCGACCTGACCTGATGAAAACTAAACAAGATTCTTCAGGTATTTTCTAGATTAAGGTTGCCTGCATCTAGAGATTTTAAGCCTCCATTCTCTGTTATTCCAGTCTTCCTCTTCCAAATTTCCTTCCTTCATGCCATTCCTTACTCCCTTCATGCAACTTCTCCTAGGCTTTCTCTCTATTTTCTCCCAGTTTCTATTTCAAAACTACATTTTGCCACTTATCTTCCTTCATTCTTCTTACATTTCAGCCTTCAAATTTTAATTCACTGTTTTCCCAACTTCCATAATTTTGCCATTTTCACTTTATCCAATCTGATTTTTTGACAGCAACTAACAAGACGAGAATTGTGCTTGATTCTAAATGCATAAAAATGCATATCCAGCTAAGAAATGCTATGCCAAAAAGAGCAAACATGAAATGTAAGACAATGTGTTCTGGTCTAGTTGATAAAGTGCTAATGATTACAAAAATGAAGATGAGATAATGCAAGAAGAAAATTTCAGCAATGATATTAAATATTACCTACTAAATTTAGGGCAGTTATAAAAGTTAAATACAAAAAAACTTCATTCTGTGGGTAAGTGGTGGGTAAGTGATGGGTAATTTTTAAAATTCAGCAACTGCAATTTATGAAGTACTTATTTTTATAAGAATAAAAAGAAATACTTTTAACAATAAATAGGTTAGGTTTTGGATTAGAAACACCAGGTCACACAGGGGATATGAGACTGGGCCTGATCATCATCTTGTTAAAAACATTTGAAAACAAAAGCTTTTTTTAATAACAAATGAACATTTTTTTAAATACCCTTAAATTTGCTCATCAATCAAGGTAATTGTCTATGCAATTATTATATCTGTCATGGCCTGCTTGATCATCTGACCTCTAATTTTTAATAATTATTTTCCAAATCATCTGATGTAGAAAACACATCTGGGACATGATGAAACAAATCCCTGAGGCATTTTCATGGATATTTTCCCGTTAGAACAGTATTATCAAAAAGTTCAATGGAGCATCATCATATAACACTTTACTGAGAAATTATATGAGGGTCAGTCAGGAAGTAAGTTTACAAGGAATATAGTTTGAAATTTTTTTATAACAATCCTTAATATAAACAATGCAGGGTATATCTACTGTCATCCCATTACTTTCCAGCATAGTCTCTGCAAAGACCAAGACACTTATCATATCGTGAGATGAGTTTTTTATTCCTTGTTGGCAAAGTCCATGTCTTTTTCATTCATCTATTTTTTTTCTGCTGTTTCCATGTTATCTTCACTTTGAAATTGCAGCCCCCAATATGCACACACTTTGTTAAACACAAAAAATTATTTTGTGGTGGAAGGGTCAGTAAAAAAGATTGTGAAAGGAGCAGACCTGCAATAGCAAGAACTACTGGTAGTAGGGCAGAGCAAATGTAATTTACAATAATTTAAGGATTATGATAAGTGAACTGCAACATGATTCTGCCACATGGAGCAGTCATCAGTAGCATCCAGGACTTAAGGGTTTAACAAACTGTATGCACTTTGGATGATACAGATTTCCGTAATGATGAATGGAAACAGCAACTAAAAGATGGCTGAGTGAAAAGGACATGCACTTCTACTAACAGGGAACAGAAAAGTTTGTCGCATATATCTCAATCTTTGTTGAAACATATCATGGGACAGATCTAGGTGGGGGACCTCTAAATCTGTCCCTGTATTGAGTGCAATGGCTAACAACTCGGCCAGCATACCTCTCGATTATTTCAATATTTATATATTTTCTAGAGCAAAAACCTACTAGTGTTTTGTTCATGCTTCCTTTCAGGTGTTGTATTTTTTTTGTCTTTTGCATGTAATTGATATTGTGCAGTACTCATCAAATAAAATAAAGTGATACCATAGAGCATATTTAATTTGAATTTTCAAACTTCAGACTTAGGAGGAAAAAGTCAGACACAAGACACCCTTGTATATATATGACCTGTCCAATCAGCAAATCTTGTTTGCACATATTTTAACTTATCTGAAAGGGAGCACTGACAGATAGCTATATTGAAATTTGTATTCTATTGTCTCACTATGCAAGTAGACTTATTCCTCAATTTCAGTTTTGCACGGTCAAATTTTTTCAATCAGTTTCGATTTACACAGTGATAGACTTGGTTTTACAAGGTCAAGAAAATGCAACCAATTTGGTTTTCCATGATTATAGACTTAGTTTTACACAGTATGGATTGAGGCTTTTTTTTTATATAGGTAGATTATTTTAATTATATTACATTAATGATATAGCATCAAAGAAGGTTATTAGGCTGCCATCACAAATTCAAAAATCAACTAAATTGTTTTAATTGAATAATTCATTTTCAAGAATAAACAGATAATAGTAAATTCCTATATCAATAAAATCATCATCATCTGTAATAAGTTACATTTAGATTCTTTTGCTAAAATTATATTCTTGCCAATGTAATGCAATCTGTCTCATAACATGTTAATGAAATGAAACCTGTTTTGAATCGACAGCAAGGTATGACTTATCTAGACTGAAAATTTCAGACTAGTAAATACTGTCTTATTTCATTTTTAGCAACAAATTTAACTTTGAAGACTATTACATAAGCAAAATACAGTTGATTTGTAAGTACACTGTTAATATCATATAAATGCAAAGTTTACAAATTAAAGTGTTGATAGAAATGCTTAATTTCTAATTTATGTTGGTTCATAAATATCCTTCTTTTAAATTTTATCTTCAAATTCGATGTTGTATATCTACATTAATGATGAGTATTTTTTGTGACCAAAAAGAAATGCACGAGAAATTAATCTAAGCTTATCTGAATTAGTTCAAATAAAGGACAAAATATGTTACATTAATGTTTATTATTACTGCTGAATTCAAATTTGAGAAAAATACATATAAATAAAACTTTTAATGTAAGTTATGGAGAGTGTGGAGAAATAGGCATACACACCTAAAGACTAAAATTAGACTGTATAATAGTTTGGTTCTTTCTAGGTTTAGTTATGGTAGTGAAACTTGAATGTTTTGTAAACAAGATAACAGGAAACTAGATGCTTTTGATTCTAGATGTTTATGCAGTATCTTGGGCATTAGGTGGTTCAACTTTGTAAGTAATGAAGAGGTTAGGCAAAGGAGTCAACAACCTCCTCTGAGCAGTATATTGGGCAGAGAGAGACTTTTGGTTTGGCCATGTTGGCCGTATGCATAATTATAGATTAGCAAATAGGGTTATGAACAATGTACCTAAAGGCTTCAGAAAAAAGGGGGAGATCTAGGATGCGGTGGGCAGACAATGTCAAACAAGACCTTGTTAGAATTGGTGTGCAGTGGCCAGATGCAGTAGATGTAGCTCAGGACAGACTTGCTTGGAGAACTAAATTGCACAGTCTGGTTGGACCTCTGTAGCCCTTGGCTGCTTGAGGATGATGATGATGATATAAGTTTTATACATAACAAGGGTTTTTTGGAACCTATTCCCCTTTTTTCCATGTTGTTGGTTTCAATTTGCATGGTTTCGATTTACACAGTGATTTCCCAAAACCTATCTACTGTACAAATCATAGGATGGGCATATTTTTGTTCATTCAATATTTCATTTTTGCCATTTTGGATATATATATATATAATATTGGCTTGGTTAACACTTATATGTTTGTATACTGTAATTTTTTTCAGTTAAAAAATCCAATGTGTTGATTAATCCACTGATGCATATATTTTTCCGTTGGTGTTGGACTCAATGTCAGTTCCTTTGCATCTTATGCAGAGGAAATTAAATTATATTTATACAATGAATTTCTATGCTTTATAGATTAGCAATTATTATTAACTGCATAATTTTGTCCTGTTTTATGTTTTGAAGCTCTTATTCTTAGAGACCTAATAGAGTACAAAAATCTATTTGAAATGCAAGACACTTTAAAAAAGACAGGAAAGATCGTCGAGTTTATCTGAGTTTATCTCAATATTTATTATCATTAGCATACTTGTAAGACATGCTTTCCATCTATTGGAAAATAAAAAGCCGTTAGGGCTAAAAATTGCCTAAAATGGCGCCTATATGTGACATAAAGGGAATGTTCATAGCGTTAATTAGAGGAGATCTTGATCGGCGGCTGGTAGCCCAGTGGTCCAGAGCACCTGACATGTTATCAGGAGGTCGTAGGTTCATATCCCACCTGGCTCAAGACAATTTTTCCTCTAAAATTGAAATCAACGTCAAAAAGTGGCAATTTATTACTGGATGTTGAACCATCGAGTTTATCTGAGTTTATCTCAATATTTATTATCTTCACCTTGAAAAGAATTCTGCATAACATAATCAATAACCAAACTAAAGAGAAAAGGAGACAAAATGCACTCTCGTTTAACTCCATTAGAAATGCTGAGCCAATCACTACAAGACTTACCAACTATCACACACAGTTAAATATTATTATAGAGAACTTTTATTGTGCTAACTTGTCAGGTATTCTATATGATCTAACAATCAACAACAAATTATAACCATCAACAGAGTCAAAAGCCTTTTTGGAATCTAAAAAGCAAGAGACCACAGGTTTCTGAAACTCTAAACATTTCTCAAGAGTGAAAATATTTGATCTATACATCCCCTACCACTTCTGAAACCACACTGTTCATCCTGCAGTTGTCCATCAACCAAATTCTTAATTCTATTAAACACAATCATGAAAAGAACTTTATCTGGAACAGAAATCCTCTACAATTATTACAAGGACTATGATCACCTTTGTAAAAATGGGAATAATAATAGCTCTACTAAAATCCTTAGGTACAACATCTTTATCATAAAAAATATTCAAAATTTCAGTCAGCCATGTGACAACACAAATGTTCCTAGCTCTAAGCATTTCAGTGGTAATTTCATCCACCCCTGGGGATTTATGCAGTTTTAACTTAGAGATAGCCAAAATGAGTTCATAATGTGACATAGGGCCAACATTAAGCCATTAACACATCTATCCTCATTACAAGGGGGTAGAAATAACCACATTGTTTAGAACATCCCTGAAATGCTCAGCACACCTAACCATGACAGAATCCTCACTTTCAACAGCCTTACCATGTTTATCCTTCAATCCCTGTATGCCAAACTGTTTCTTCCCACACAAAACATTTACGATCATTACTTATCTCTATCATTTACATTACTTTATCAGCCACGCTATCAAGCCAAAGATTCTTATCAGCTGTTAACTGTTCCTTTACACATTTATTGAGCTCATTGTAATGCTGTCTATTAGGACTAGTAGGGTTCATATTATTCCAGTACTTTGTTCTTTCAGAAATAAGTTCCCAAGCCTTATCATTCAAATAGTTTTGTTTCCTCTGTTCATTTTTTACCAAAAGAGTACTGTTGGTTTCATAGAAAAGCCTGTTTAAACTGATCCCATTCTTTCTCAACTTCAGCAGTAAGCAAACTGATATTGTCATAATGACTAATTAATCTATCATGATATATTTTGGCTATATCTAGATCTTTCAAATCATCAGTGTTAAAAATAATTCTTTTAACTTTATCACAACGTTTCTTCAGCTTCAATTGCAAGATACTTTTGACTAGGTAATGGTCAGACCCAATTTCGGCTCCTCTATACAATCTGATATTCTTAACCAAACTGGACCATTTGCTGTTAATTAAATATATAATCAATCATATTTCAATGCAACCCATCAGGTGAAACCCATGTATAGTTATAAATGTCATGGTGTTTGTATTAAGTGTTAGTTATTCTCAAACCATTAAGTTTAGTTACCTGTAAAAGACATTCCCCATTGCCATACCAAAGGGACCTATCAACCTTGCCCAAAGGTCAGAATCATTAAAACTTTAGAATTGAAGTCACCTAGAACAAGAGAAATATCTCCTTTCTTGACAGATTTCAAAATATCCTTAAGTTGTCTGTAAAACTTATCTTTGTCATTCTCATCAGGTCATCTGTGGGAGCAAATCAGCAGATAATATTCACACCTTTAATCTTAGTTTTAAATTTAACTGCAAAAACATCTTTCATTGATGCAGTCATATCAGAAGAGCATCATTGGCCTGTCTGATGAGAAGCAAACTTATGCCTTGGAGATGCTTTCCATCATCTCTCCTTGAAAAAAAGATATATCAAATTATTTTTAAGTATCTGAGCTTTTACTTGTCCATCTGGTCTCTTGCAAACCCTGAATATCTAAGCTATAATGCTGGAATTCCTGTGTGAGGACATCAAGGGAATAATCTATATGCAATGTCCTCATGTTCCATGTACTTGCAGAGAGAACATTATTAGTAGGATTTTTAAAGAAACTAGGTTTATTGAGTGAGGTAGGTACTGAAATTAAAATGCCCATGATTAGGGCCTGTAGCAGGCTCTATCATTTTAATCATTTTAATTTATGTTCTGTCAAGAAAGGGGACCCATTTCCCCACAGTTAAAGGCTGAAGCCACCCATGCTGGCAGAAACTTCAGGCACCACCTTTTCAAATGAACCTTTTCAAGAACCAGAATCAAAATAGAAACTGACCTATCTGAGAAACATTGCTCCAGGGTAGGTTGGCGATGCCCACAGAAGGGTTCAGGGTACCTGCGATGGCCTCTGATCAGGATTATCCACCAGCTGATATAAGGTATCCTGTTCTTCTGTTTACCTGGGGCTGGCAACTCATAGGCAAACAGAAAACACAGTGGAAGATTTTCCCTCAACAGAGGCTACCAGTGCAGCAAGTCCAGGATCTGTTATGAAGCTCAAGGACATAAGCCACTCCAATGGAATAAATGGTCAGCACCAGGATCCTGTGAAGTTGACAACCCCTCAGCTGAAAAAAAAAAAAAGAAAAAGAAAACATGGCCATAGATGACCAGATCAGTAGGCCATACTGATCTGGAAGCCCTCCCCTTTCTTCCATTCCCTCCCAAAAGATAATATTTCTTATGAAAGGTACTAACAGTTTGCACCACAAGAAGGTGGGGTTGGGCATTAGGTGCTAGACCTGGTAAGATTTGTGCATTATCTGCACATATATTCATATTTCAAAGCTGCCATTTACATGTTTAAATTTAAATTTTGTCACTTAGGATATTTGCTGACATACTGATCATGGGAAATATACATCCTCATTTTTATTAGACATTATATCTGAAGTATGCTTGTATAAGAGTATAAATATATAATTATATAATTTTAAAATTGTTTTAGTGGTTAGTGCGCTTGACTACTGATCTACGGGACCTGGGTTCGAGCCCCAGATAAGACATGGATGTTCGTGTTGTTTTTCTGCTGAGGTCCCGCCATCCTCACAGACCATCTACTATGGCGTATAAACTGACAGGCTCCTGTCAGACCTCTGTGGCAAGCAGCTGCTTGAGGGGGGTATTTTTTTTTTACTTTATGAATTTATCATTTACCATTTACTCCAATTTTGAATACAATAGCTATTAAGTTTACAAGTTTCTGTGTTTTGCCAAGTTGGACCCATAATCGTGTATTTCTGTCACTGTGCCATACATTACCACCCAATTTTCATGGATGTCAGTGCATAATATGAATCCCAATATATAAATATTAGTGCTCCTTCACTTCACTTGCCTATTTATACATCCTTGATCATGGAACTCTGTGAGTCCATAAATGTTTGGACTGAAACAGTCCGAATTAAAAAGAAAATCATAAGTTGTTTCACTGTTTTAAGATCAGTAAAATGATGCTTTGAATAAACCAGTAAGTCAAAAATTTTGCAAATTCATAAGTTGCAATATCAGAATATGAAATCTGACTTCATTTTTAAAAGTATTTAAAGGCAAAAGTCAATAGTTCAATAGTTAATTGGTTTTATTTGAAGTGTTAGTGAGTTTTAACTTTTAATTAATAATCTTTCCCAGATACTACAAATATCCTGATGAAACACACAAGACAGAGTTTTTTACAACTTTTCTGGGAGAGGGGACTATTTCCATCCTCTAGCAGCAAAAATCATTAGCAAGTAAATTCTTCTTGTTGAGAAATTTTGATCAGGTAAGTCATATATATATATGTATGGGGGTCTTGGTAACAGTACAACAGGACTTATATCTGCCCATGATAGTAAAAACCAACAATGGGATTTATAACAAACTATAAAAAACTTAATTTCAGTGTACTACCAATGTAAACTTTGTAATGAATCCCAATAATAATAAATAATAATAAAAAAAAAAAACGTTTTAACAAAATGTGCACTTTAAAGCTTAAAACTTTCAAAAATCAATGTAGTTCTAGAAGCTTTGGGCAAACTAGTATGTTGAGAAGATGAAATTTGTTATATTGGAATTTGATGTTTAGCAACAGTAGGAAGGAAATGTTGATACACATCAGGAGGATAATTTTTAAATTTCTTCAGAGTGTGCATCTGGTATAGAACTATGCCATAAAATATCATGAGGCATCCCACTAATGTAAGATGACCATACAGCCTGGATTTCAATCATTTGTCCTCCACAAGTATCTTGTAAGATGTCCCACATGGGAAACATGAAAACTGATCAAATAACATTCTAATTCTATCTACAGCTACTATAAACTGTGATAGGAAAAAAAACAACAACCTTAAAGTTCTTAGACCCATGACACCAAAATTTAAAACTATTCTTTTCTTCTTTCTCCTCAAAATGTTTTCCCTTTTCAACCATTCAATTTGAATCTTTCCAGTAATCACAATTTTTCATATTAAGGGCACAATGTACAGTCTACACCAGAGATGAGTTTGGGTTAAAATTTTCAAGCCCAAAATATTAAGTGCCAAGTTTATAGGCAAGTATTGAGTGCAAGCTCAACCCATTTTGCTTACCGAGTTGATTAGAGAGAAAAACCATCCTCTGACACTTCATAAAACAAATATACAGAAATGCAAACAAATCAGCACTTTAGTATTGATTTAAATCTTAGAGGAAAAATTGTCTTGAGCCGGGTGGGATACGAACCACAACCTCCTGATAACATTAGAGGAGATTTTGATCGGTGGCCGGTAGCTCAGAGGTCCAGAGCACCTGACATGTTATCAGGAGGTCGTGAGTTCGTATCCCACCCGGCTCAAAACAATTTTTCCTCTAAGATTTAAATCGATGCTAAAGTGCTGATTTGTTACTTGATTGAATACATTGAGCTTATTTCATTATTTATACAGAAATGCATTCTGCTAAACCATTTTTCACCTCTACATATTATAGGCTATTTAAAACTTTAAGTGACATTTCAATGAAAGAGTGAGACCTATAAAAGTAATCAAAGACTGAACAGTGCTTATCTTTAATTACTAAAGCCTGATTAAAATCAAAATCAAAATAAATTATTCTTTTTTTGCTTATTTTTCCCAGTTAAAAAAAATTTAAATTTAAACTATGACTGAACTTGAGCCTGAAGTCCTCTAAGATATTTCAAGCATAAACTCACCTCTAGTCCACACACTAGACATAAGATAAAAAATTTTTGACATTCAAGCAAAAAGATAATATAGAGCAGGGTGGGCCAAACTTTTGGACTCTGCAATTTACTTTTAAGATAGAAAATCATTCACAATCGACCATAGTACATAAGTCATAATAATGATTTAACACTGATTGACCAGCTAAGCATTTAGTGTTTATGAATTATAATGCCAATATTAGCAGGGTGATAAATCAAGAATTATATGATTATATTAGAATTGTACACTTTATTAAAAAATCTGTTAAATCTAGCTGTAAATTCACTCACAAACACTGATACAGTAGTAGCAGTGACCAGTGCATCCACATTAGTCTAAGCTCATAAACTACCTATGGCAGCTATGTGATCGACTGGTCGATCACATTCAATTGTTATGCTAATAAATCTAACACCAAAGTTGGCACTGTAAAATGGTGTATAGCATTTCATTTTTGCAACAAAAAGTACTAATTCGTTTTTTATATGTATCTGTATTTTTTGCAGCGCTTTCCTGAAGACTTTTTTCAAGTTTAATAGCCTTTCAGTGTCTCCACCAATTTCGATGCTCTATAGCTCAATGAATGCAAAAATAATAAATTTTACTGTATATTTCAACTAATTTATAATCCATACCTATAACTGCTCAACAAAAATATTCTGCTACTTTTACATTGGGAATGCAACAAATTTTACATTGCAATTTGAAATGTCCCATTTTATTATTCACAAAGCAAGACAATAAATTGCTCCACCTTTCAACTTTTCACTTCTGCATTTCACTTTACACTAATGTTTATCCTGAACTGAAAAGATGTTGTCCATTTACAAAACAGTATAATTATATCAGATGATAATTTCAGTCATAAAAGTTTCTAAAGCTTTTGGTACCAGTCATGAATACAACTCTTTTTAATTAGCTATATTGTGAACCTTAGGTTGTCAACTATTAGGAAAAATCAGCATTGGCATTTTGAAGTTCTGAGCACATGTAGGGATATTCACATGCAATACTTTGCATGTTTTTATTGCTTGCTTTTAATCTGTGTAGTTTAATCTTATTGCCCTAAAATCAATTGTTTAAAGAACTTTGGAGGCAGGGTGGGTGGGTGGCTCAGTCAGTAGTGTGCCGGGCTCGTAATCTGCAGTTCCCAGGTTCGAGTTCCACCTGGGAAGCATTGCGATTATCTCCGCAAAACTCCATGCCTGTCTCAGTCAGTATGGGACACCGAGGGCTTTGAAAGGCCACTGCCCATCAGATGGGACACTAAGCTGTGGCCCTATGTGTGGGAGAGTCATACCCTGTTCACATTAAAGAACAATGCTAGATGGCATTGATGGGAGGCAACCATCTGTCTCCTAACAGCTGTCTAGTGGATCCCCTTCCCCCAACCTTCGGGATCCTTGTGACCTGGTCATTTAGCCCATTGTGTGCAAAAAATTCTGTTCAGAGGTAAAACAACCCGACTTAAAGAACTTTGCGCACAAAACATTTTAGAAGATCAATAGTGGTACTAAGTAGAGAAACCCATTGCTTTAATCATGTGAGATGTACAAAATTATTTTTTCCAGGTTTATCATTTAAAAAATTAATTATTATTTAAAGCTTAACATATACTTTTTATCTACTACTGTTTATTCAGATCACAAGAAATAATGAACCACAAGAATCAATCTCAAGAATAATGTTCAGAAAATAACCATTTCTTGAATATTAGAATCTATTTGTAAATGCACATTATTATATTAATTGCAAGAAATTGTTTTAACAAATGTATAAAAGTTTAAAATAAAAAGTATAGTCTGTCATCAAGTGGACCATTTTTACTGCTTATTGTACGAGTTCAAAGCAGTCAAGTAACCAATCATTTACCATTATTAACTACTCTAGTTGTCATCAGCTACTTGACTGCTTGGAGTAATCCAATTTCCATGGTATCCATCACACTGCCTTTATGAGCTTTTCTTGTGACAGTCACACTACACATAAATGTTCAAAATCCAGCTAAAACATCTCAGAAAGAAGAATAAGCATAACTATACTGAAGTGTATAATACCTAAAAGCTCTTATAGTTGTAAGGCCTCCGACAGTCTCAGAAAAATGTGAGTAAATTGGTGATTTAGTAATACAATCTAGTCGCTGCAATTCCCTAAAAAGAAAATAATACGTATAAGAAAAGTTTTTGAATCATACACTAATCAAAAATAAATATTAATCAACTAACTTAAAATACACCAAGAATGAGTTCATATTCTACCTGGCTCGAAATAATTTCTTTTCTAAAATGAAGATATATAAACTAGCAAAAATTTTACATTTTTAGTGCCAATAACAGTAGTTGGCTATAGCTAAATCAAAAGACATTATAAACTACAGAGAAACTGACTTGCCTCATGATGTAATAAGAAACTCAAAATATTCAACATTAAGCCATCAAGCATGATTATGGCAGTAACTGCTATTGAAATTAATTATTAGTTATTCAAGAATGTGGGAAACAACTGAGAATTTTGCCCTTAAATTTTTTTACTGCAGTCTGTATCTAGGAAAAAGAATAGCATAAAATAAAAAGGATGAAAATTATTTTCTTTTTACTTTACAGTTATTACTAAACCAAGATTCCACTCTTAGAAGCAGTTCATAGCAGAAAAAATTAGTAAAAATGCACACCACTCCAGATACATAATGTAATTTTACTACAGAGAACTGGAATACAATAAGGCATTGTAACACCCAGTTCTAACTTGGACAAGAGAGCTAGCTGTTGACTGATCAAGGTTAAAAACTAACTACTGGCAGAATAGATTTCCACTCTGTAACAAGTTCATAGATATCAGGATTCTGTGTTACAATGAAGCTGATTTCTCCTAACTTTCTTTTCAGTGTCTTGGCCTTAATTGTCGTAGTGGTTATAGAGTAACTACCATTCCAGCAAGTACAGTTTGTGTGGTAAGCAAACCTGACTTTGGAGTTAATGGGTCATGTCCTATTTTTTTTAAAAAATCCATATGCTGCTGGAAAAGTTTAGGTATTTAAGGAAGTTTGCACAAGCTTGGAGTAGTTTCTAGGATCCTTCTCTGTCTTATATGTAGCAATATGGTAGATACATACAGGGATGGCGTTAGACATTTTGCTGCTCCCCAAAAACTTTGTTTAACTACCTTAGGTGAATTTACTTTCTTTTCATTATAACTAATCTTGTGTACTATGGTCACTGCCAAGCTAGCAGTATCAACACATGGCAACAATAGACTGGGAGCACGCCACACTGCTTGCATGTTCGTTCACTTTCTACAGAGCCATAGTCCATGAGGCTATTGAAATAATGACCTCGTCTGTCCCCACCTGCAACGAGATGCTGGAATTGCCCTTCACGATATGTGTAAAGATGCTCTTTGCCTAAACAGACCTAACATCACCACATAGCATCAATTCACTGAAGACGGAGCACTGTCAGTGCTCCAAAAAGCTTCTGAGTTTTCTCTTAAAAACTTTCAACATACAGATAGTTTGAAGGATAAACTTTAAAATTTTATTGCTCAATGACAAAAATTTTAAAGTTATTTTTAATGCATATGCTGTTGGGCAGGTTCCTTATATTTGGCCATATAAGCTAAAAGGAGTTTAAAAATGTTAAACAAATTAAAAAACTAAACTGATATATATAAGTTTGAAACGTCCGGCAATAAGTTGTTTTTAAAGAAACAGATGCATGCTGTGACAAGATATGGGACCAATGATTTTTACAAAGAGTATGGAAAAAAGTTGAAAACCAAGCTTTTTAACAGAGACATTTGTAAATATTCTAAAATGATTGAAAATAATTAAAGCAAACACTATTCAACGTTTTCATTCATGCATTACAATAAAGCAGAGTTATTAATACTAGTTTAATGCATTTTAATCAGTGTTAGAAAATGTTATGGTAACATAATGAAAAAACGTAATAACGAAATAATTTTTGAATAACATTAGTGGAATTTCAAAATATTTACAATGATAAAAAGTAAAAAACAATGGAAAAATATGTAACACTCCAAAGATTTAAATACTTTTAAAGTTTTGGACCCTTTGTCTGATCTAATATTTATTCAAGCTCTGGAAAGCTAAAGTTGGGTGCCAGGCAATAATTAACAAATTGCCAAATAAAGTTCAATTAGGGTTCGAATACAAGCGGGTGTACTTAGCAAGTAAGAATTCAAAAATTAAATGATTGTCAAACTAATGTAAGTTCTAACCAAAACTTATCAACTAACGTTGCTGAAGAGAAAAAATAGCAAAGATTCAAAAAAGTTTCTATAACAACAAGTTTATTTCCAAAAAATTATTTTAAACACTCACCAACGTAAATGAAAATGTCGTCTACATCATCACTATCTAACTTCTACTCTGTGACTAACACCAACTAACTTCTGTTCACAACATTAACTCACTCTGGCTACAACTCTTACTACTGACAACTACTAACTGACAACTAACAAACACCAACTCCTGTGACTACTTCCAACTGACTCTTACTATTCACTGTCAACTACTGACTTCCATGACTACATGTCACAGTTATATCAAGCGTACAGGCTCGGCAACACGTGGCTGCTACACCAGTAAAGACATTTGCATAAAATGATGAGCGCACAAGCTATGACGCAAGAGGGGGTGTGCCCTTGTACACATGTGCCCAGCAGGTGACAATCGAAAGTTCGGAGTTGCACATGTGCAACTCCTATGCTCTTGGAAACGAGCGCTGTGATGCCAAAAATGAAATAAATATCCCCAAAATGATAAATGTAACGTAAATTAAGCAAAACTGGTTAAAGTAAAGTAAAAGTGAATGAGGGGGCATCACAAATGATTTTGCTATTTCATTATTTTCACTGTTGATATATTTCAAAATTTCTTTTTATAAGATATATTTAGAAACTTTTGTGAAATAGACAGATGAACAATTTACCTTTATGATCAATGAACATAGCCCTTCAGTGACTCTGCTCAGTGAACATTCTAAAAAAATTTGGGAACTAGACCTTCCTCATAATTGGCACTCAGAGAAAAGGATTTGTGATAGCCAGATAAGAAAGGAAAGGGCAAGTCCCCATTTATGTAGAAGGAAAACCATGGAGGAAAGGGCGAGTTGCAAGGCAATTATAATAGGGTGAAAATATTGGCTTAGATGCTTAGAAATGGTACTGTGTAGGTGGGATAATTTGGGTATAGGCTAGAGAATTGGAGGAAGAGGCCATCGACTTATTGATAATAGTCAAATCTTTAGGTTTTGATCTTCCTACTATTTTCGTCGACTATGCGTTATAATGTTAATATTTTTGAAGGAAATTTCACTTTTTCCCTAATTTCCTTGAGTCATTTTAGCAACTTGTTTTAAAAATATTAATATGTTCACAAAAATCATTATAGTACTAAGAATTATGATTGCATACTTGTGCTCCAAATTAATTATTAATAATGCTCCATTTCATTCTGAACAATTCCTAGAAATTTGGTGTAAATTTCTTCATCAGGGACTTTTCCAGGAGGGTGGAGGGTTCATCCCCTGTGATGGCCCATCCATTCACTTTTGCTTTTCCTTAACCAGTTTTGCTTTATGTACATTATATTTATCATATTTATGATCGAAAACGGTTCAACAATTTCTTTGAAGACCATTTTTAACTGACTTTTCAATCATCAAAAATGGTTCAACAGATTTACGTTATATTTATCAATCAAAAGGTCAGAGTTGCACATGTGCAACTCCAACCTTTTGATTGTTAACCACTAAAGTGTGTATAGGACATGACCCCTCTTGTGTCATAGCTTGTGCGATCGTCAGTTTATCCAAATGTCTTTCCCGGCGTGCAATAGACACATGCTGGCTTTGTACATTGCTTGTTATAGTAGTGACATGAGGTCACAGAGTTAGAATGTGAGATGAAGTTAGAATGTCAGATTGAGATGTAGTTAGAATGATAGAGAGGAGTGTGTTGTGAGTAGAGTAGTGGCGTTGGGCCACAGAGAGTCTGTTAGTGGAAGTTTAGATGATGTTACTTTAGATAGATGTGAGATGCTAGTGTATTCTACCACTGAGTTTGGTGAGTTGAAATTTTTGAAAATACACTTTGTTTGTTTTAGAAATTTTGAATCTTTGCTATTTTTTTCTCTTGAGCAACGTTAGTTGATTTTTTTTTTATTGTATTTAAATTTACAATCCTCTTTTTTTTAATTCTTACTCAATAAGTAATGCTTGATAAATACTTAATGAACCCTATTTCAACTTGATTTGGCAAGCTATTATTGCCTGGCACCTGATACAGCTATCTGGAATTTGAATAAATTGGATCAGACAAAAGGTCGAACTTTAAAAAGTTAATAATCTTTGGAGCATTACACCCCCCTCTCCCACAAATCCTATCGTCTTACACTAAATTTCAAACTTGTCTATCTCTTTGAAATCCAAAACAGGTGTCTTTGTATAATATATATTTTAGCTCCATATTTTATGCCTGACAATAAAAGTAGATATAAAGCAAACAACTATAAAATTTTATTCCATATAGAATATCATTTTAACCTTTCATATCCGACAAAATATTTTTGTAATTTGGAAACCCTACTCAAGCCTTATTCGCAGACTCAACCCCCTCCCCCCTCCCGAAACTAAATCCTGATACGTTCCAGTCTTCAGTAGTTTCGATTGTATGGCTTACATATGTTATAAGAATACATACAGTGTCATCATCCTATTTAATCATAACTGGGTTTCCTAATTTAAATTTTTATTTCATTATTATTCTTAAACCACAATTTTTAGGAATCAACAGCAAAAAATAACCGCAACATTTCTATTTGCATATATGTATTTATTTCATTATTAATAATTGTCATTAATATTGATAATTTCACTTTTTCCAATTTTAAATTTTTTGACAAGTGGATTGATTGAACTGGTGCACTGAAAGACACTACTACATACTTATACACCAAAGAGCCAAAACATTATGACCAGTGCATCTTTATTCAAACTGAAGTAACTGCAGGTAAATGAAGGCGGGTGTGAAGGTCATGAAATGGTATAAATAACACCTGATACTGAGCTCTGTTAATTAGTGTTATTCTTGTTCTTCAGATGGGGAAGGCAGTGGTGAATATAGTGACATAAGTGAATTTTCAAAGACAAAATTGTAATGGCCAGACGACTGGGTCAGAGCATTTCCGACACAGCAAGGCTTGTGGGGTGCTCACAGTCAGGCATGGTTAGTACCTTCAAAAAGTGGCCCGAGGAGGAAAAAACCATTAACCGCCAGCAAAGTGTGAGCTGACCATGGCTCATCGATGCTAGAGGTGAGCAAAGGCTATCCCGTATGGTACGGGCCAACATAAGGGATACTGTGGAGCAACTCACCTGTAATTTGAATGTTGGTGATGGGAATAATGTGCCACAACTCACAGTACATCAAACCCTGCTGAAAATGGGGCTGCGTAGCCGCAAGCTGCTTCAATTGCCCATATTAACCTCGGTTCACCGTCGAAAGCACCTACAATGGGCACACGATCATCAAAACTGGACCTTGAATGATTGTAAGAAAGTTGCCTGGTCTGATGAATCTTGTTTCCTGTTGCACCACGTGGAAGGTTTACTTGGGGAATTGTTGGCACCAGAATACACTATGGGACGAAAACAAGCTGGTGAAGGAAGTGCAATGCTTTGGGCAATGTTCTGCTGGGAAACCCTGGGTCCAGTCATTCATGTGCAGGAAACTATGATGTCTACCACCTATCTAAACATCATTGCAGACCAGGTACATCCTTTCATGGCAATGGTATTTCCCTCTAGTAGTGCCTTCTTTCAGCAGGATAATGTGCCCTGCCACACTGCCAGATTGTTCGAAAATGGTTCATGGAACATGAGGAAGACTTTCAGGTATTGCTCTGGCCTCCAAATTCCCTAGACATCAATCCAATCAAGCATCTGTGGTTTGTTTTGGAATAGCACATCTAATCTGCGGCAGATCAACCACGTAACTTACAAGAGTTAAAGGATCTGCTGGTAATGTGTTGGTACTAGATACCACAAGACACCTTTAGAAATCTTGTAGCGTCAATGCCTCACTGGGTAAGACTGTTTTGGCAGCATGTGGAGGACCAACATCATATTAGGCAGGTGGTCATGTTTCATCTATAACGAAAACGATATTAAATTTTTTGGCTGCAATGAAAAACGTAACGAAACTTTTTTCATTTCATTTGCCAACACTGATTTTAATACATTTTTTTTAAATATCAATATTTTAGGTGAACAGATGCACTGAAAATGCTGGATTTAATGTGATGCCTATGAAGATTCTTTGAACACCATTTTTAACTGACTTTTCAATTTTACTTTATCACATCTCATTGTTATCACTTACGAAAAATCAAAATTATGACTGAAAACACAGTGATCATTGCAGAATAGGAATTTCATTACTTGGATACATTACACAAGAGAATCAAAAATATATTAAACCAACTGTAAAAAAATATATTAAACCACTGCTTGATTTATAATTTGTTTCAATGGGTAGCATGCATCCATCAACAGAGTTTTCAATAACAAACTATATAGTGAAGGAGGGGACTCCAGTATATGAACTCCAACATGTTGGAATGTGTATATTTAAATGAGTAGCCTACAATACATTTTATCATTTTGCTTCAAGTTTTTAATTTGCATCCATTAAAAGAAAGGTTGCAATACTTTCAAAAATGAGTCAAAATAAGAATATATAAGATGAATATATATTTCAAGGGTGGAAAAGCACCCTAACTCTGGGACAATATACAGGACTCTTCAAGCAAGAAAGCACCTTATTTAAAACCTTGGGATTATCCAAACTTTGAAGATGACCTGTTTATCATGATTATTTGACCACACTTCTATCATTTTTTGTTTTAAAATTATTTAAATTTTTTACTTGGTTTTTGTAATTTTTTTCCTTTTTCTGTTTTTTCCACTTGCAATTTTCTTGAATAAATAAAATGACATTGATTTAGTGGAAATTTTTATTTTGAAACAAAATAGTGGGAAACAAAAAATTTTAAATAACTTCAGGGTTAAGTTTTTTTTACCTCTGAGTGGCACTTTTTTTAACACAGTGGGCTAAATGGCCAGGTCGCAAGGACCCCAAAGGCTCAGAGAAGGTTGGGGAGAGGAGACCCAATTGACAGCTGTTGGGAGACAGATGGATCAAGGTCGTCCAATACCTTATTTAACATGTACAAGCTATGGCTCTCCTGCGCACAGGGCCACTGCTTAACCTACATAACTAAAGACATATATTTATGCACAATTAATGTAATAAAGATATAAATAAAAATAAATACCCTCTCAAGCATCTGATTGCTACAGAGGTCTGACAGGAGCCTGTCAGTTTACATGCCACAGTAGATCTGAGAGGATGGCGGGACCTCAGCAGAAAAACATCACAAACGTCCCTCAAACCCAGGAAATTTAGTTTGTAAGAATTGTGGATCTCAAACCTATCAAGATTAACAAACATAAAAATTTCTCCCAAAATTTACTTTTCTTTTCAGAGCAAATATTTCTATGAGTTGTAAATGTTGAAATCCCAGAAACTTCATTGCAGCCAGCAAGCCATGGTTTGGCTACCCCTGATTGCTTTTTAAACCCCTGAAAATTTCTTAGTATTTTTACTGACATCTAAATATTTTTATGGAGTTTACAGACATGCTCAATTCTAGCTCATTTTTGTGGACTGCCTAAAATAGATGTCTAGATCCTAAAGTGCAACCTAATGTAAGGAACTGACTTCAAAAATGACTTGCACCAAAATTTTACCTAAATGGTGCAATAAAATATGATTTTACAGCAGAGGTATACAAATTGTACAAAGTGAAAGCTATTCATGAGGATAAAGGAGTAAAATGAATAGATCTCCTCCTAATTCTAGGTAGAGAGCAATGCAGAAGACCATTGCTATGAACAAGTGGAATACACAAGATCCAACTTTCAATACAACAAAAGTATATCTCTTTAAATTAACATAAGCTCTTTAATGCAGAGATAATGAGTTGGCCATTTCCACCCTGCTAACTTACTAACTCTCATTCATCATTACATTCTAAACAAGTTCACAAATGTAAAAATTTTGTTAAAAATAAACTCCTTCAGGATTTTTTAATCCAATATGGTGAAGAATTAATAAATGAATATTTATGCAGCATGATTACCTTGATCCCTAGGTGGGAATAAAATTAATAAAGGATGTGAAAATAATAAACTGAAGAAACTAAACCTAAAAAAAAAACATGATCAAAAACAGGATATGTAAAAGAGATGGTGAATTCTGATATAATGTTGAATCAGAAAAATAAGAATAGAACATCAAAATGGTAAAATAGTTCTTTGAAATAGCACTCTGAATCAATTATGTTAATTTGAAGTATATGATTAAAGTTAGATCTTATAAATAATAACATAAATTTACCCCCATCTAGATTTCAATTATCCCCTCCATCTCATCAATAATTTAATTCAATTATTAATTGGTAAACAGGCATGTAAGATATGTAGCTTAAATAGTGCATATTTAAAATGTTATGGTAGGTGCAAAACATTTTCATTTAGGTTGTGTGGGAATAAGAATTGAGGAATTCAAAAATGTGCTCATTGACAGAAGAAATAAGTGTACTTGTGATAAATGTAGGAAAAAAATAAGACACTACTACAACGGCCATTTTCGAAGTTCCAAATAAGTTTAAAACAACTGATACACGAAGCATGGAACATAGCTTTTCTCTCACCATAATGACTGAAAAAATATAAACTTCTGTAGCTGTAAATGAGATCTGAAGATTAATTACATCAAATATTTAAGAGTACAAATTGACAAGAACCTTTCATGGAAGCAGTACATAGATTATATTGCTAGCAAAATTAAGAGATAATTATCTAAGTTTTGTATACTTCAATTAATTCGATACCAAAAGCCACAAAATGTTTTATTTTGCTTATATACATAATCAGCTACAATATGCAGTGATTGTGTGGAGGTGCTGCAAAAACAAATCTTAACAGATTGCTTATCTTACAAAATATCAGTCTGAATCATGTCATAAAAATCGAATTAAAACTATAATTTAAGAAACTAAAATTGCTGATTGTGCTGAAATGAAATCTATAAAATTATTGACTATATGTACAGTAATTTATACTTATTCCAAGTTTGGTTCACATACACTGAATGGACAAATTATTACATGCAGCTACCTAATAACCTGTTGCTCCACCTTTTGCATTCACAACAGCAGCCAGATGTCTTGGTAAGAACTCAATGAGGTGTCGAAAACATGGAGGTGGTATTGCTGCCCATGAAGCGAGGATCTTCTGTCACAATGCATCCACAGTTGCCGATGGAGGTTGGCGGGCTCGAACAGATCTTTCCAATTTGTCCCACAAAATCTCAATGGGGTTGAGGTCCAGCGATAGAGGCCATTCGAGTGTGGTAAATTCACTTCAATGCTCCTGGAGCCAATTAGTTGCCATTCGGGAAGTATGCGGTGGGGGTTGTTCTGTTGAAAGATGGTGTCATGGTGCAGAAAGAGAATCATTATGAATGGGTGTAGATAGTCGGTGAAGATGTTCACATACCTTGTGCTGATGAAAGAGGTCTTGATGAGTATGAGAGACCCCAAGGAGTGCATGTAAATGCACCCCAAATTGTTACACTGCCTTCACCTGCCTGTATGACCCCAACTTGGTAGGCTGGGTCCATTGCTTCATTTGGTTTATGCCACACATGCACCCTCCCATTGGCATGATAGAGTTGAAACCATGATTTGTCAGACCAGATGATGTGTTTCCAGTCCTCCACACTCCAGTTGCGATAGGCCTTGCAAACTTCAGCCTAATCTTTTGGTGCCTTGCAGCCAACAAGGGGACACAATGTGGATGTCGACTACCATAGCCAATTTTTTCCATGGTATGATAGATAGTCTTTGAACATAGGCTTGTGGACATACCCTCATTCAATTCTAACAATATCTATTCCACAATAGCCATGCGATTCCTTGTAATGATGTGGGACAGTCTGCACTCACCTCGAGAGTCAACTGCACATTTATGTCCACATTTCTCTTGCTGGTCAGAAGTTTTGCCATATTTCACATAATAAATAATGAAATAAGCGCGACATATTCAATCAAGTAACAAATCAGCACTTTAGCGTCGATTTAAATCTTAGAGGAAAAATTGTCTTGAGCCGGGTGGGATACGAACCCACGGCCTCCTGATAACATGTCAGGTGCTCTGGACCACTGAGCTACCGGAAACCGATCAAGATCTCCTCTAATTAGCACTATTAACATTCCTTTTATGTTTTATATAGGCGCTAGTAAGGCACTTTTAGCCACAAGCGGCATTTATATTTGCCAACAGTTTGTTACTTGATTGAATATGTCGTGCTTATTTCATTATTTATTATCTGCATACTTGTAATACATGGTTCCATCTATTGGCAAATATAAATGCACCTTGTGGCTAAAAGTGCCTGACTAGCGCCTATATGAAACATAAAAGGAATATTCATAGTGCTAATAAGAGGAGATCTTGATTGGCGGCCGGTAGCTCAGTGGTCCAGAGCACCTGACGTTATCAGGAGGTCGTGGGTTCATATCCCACCCAGCTCAAGACAATTTTTCCTCTAAGATTTAAATCGACGCTAAAGTGCTGATTTGTTACTTGATATTTCACATAGTCTTGGTATACAAATGTGACAGTCTGACATCGAAATCCCAACAGTTCAGTAGTTGACCGAACAACTGGCCTTCCTTGCACCTACTATCTGGCCATGGTCAAACTCGCTTACATCTCTGCCTTTACCTATGATTACTTCTCCGTGACTGGTTTCCAATGCGTAGAGACCTGTTCTATTTATACGCTTTACCAGTTTCAGTGTCTCACATGACTAGATGCAATACTTCTGCTTTGCATATTGTTATTGGGGTGTATATAACAATTTTTCCATTCAGTGTATACATTAATTAGAAATTAGCAATAAAATTGTAGATACCATATACATATAAACAACTCACATCTTTGACTTTTAATACTATAAAAAAGCAAGTCACTACTAATAATTAAATGTACAAGATAAAAAAAATTACAACATTTGAGAAGAAATAAAGAAAATAACACGAAAACCAATTCTCAAGAAGAACCTAGTTGAGTGGTCAATGAATCAAGAATAAACTATGAAAAAATAAACAACAATTAATTGAAGGAAAAACCATTAACATAAAAATTGTAAAAACCAATCTATTATTATGGGGTGGGGGTGGCTCAGTCGGTAGTGTGCCAGGCTTGTAATCTGTAGTTCCCAGGTTTGAGTCCCAGCTGGGTCAGCGTTGAGATTTATCTCCGCAAAATTCCCCGCCCTGCCCATGGTCAGTAGGGAACACCGGTGAGCTTGGAAAGGCTGCCATCCATTGGATGGGACGTTAAGCCATGGCCCTGTGTGTGGGAGAGCCACACCCTGTGCACGTTAAAGAACACGATGGATGGCCTTGACGGGAGGCTATCATCTGTCTCCCAACAGCTGTCCCAGTGGGTCTCCTCCCCCAACCTTCTCTGAGCCTTCGCGGGTCCATGTGACCTGGCCATTTAGCCCATGGTGTGCAAAAAAGTGCTGCTCAGTGAAAAACAACCCAACTCAACCAATCTATTATTGCTAATTAAAATTTGTTTCTTTACATACCATTTTGATAATACATCAGTTTTTAGATTGGGTTGTTTTACCTCTAAGTGGAACTTTTTTGCACACAATGGGCTAAATGGTAAGGTCAGAAGACCACACCAAGTTCAGATCAACACAAACAGAGCCACTACTGAAGGCTCAGAGAAGGTTGTGGGAAGAGGATACATTGGACAGTTGTTAGGAGACATGGTATCCTCCTGTCCAGGCCACCCAATGTGTTATTTAATTTGCAGAGGGTATGGCTCTCCTGCACACAGGTCACAGGCTTTCCTTCCCATCTGATGGATAATAGCTTTTCCAAGCCCAACGGTGTCCCCTATTGACTGAGGGCAGGGTGGGGGTTTGGCATAGATAAAATATTAACTCTGGCAGAGGTGGGAATTCAATCTGAGAACTGTAGATTACAATTATGGCATGCTAACGACTGAGCCAACCCCTGCGTTGGGTTGTTTTACCTCTGAGCGGCACTTTTTTGCACACCATGGGCTAAATGGCTAGGTCACATGGACCCCGAAGGCTCAGAGAAGGTTGGGGGAGGGGACCCACTGGAACAGCTGTTGGGAGACAGATGGTAGCCTCCCGTCAAGGCCATCCAGCGTGTTCTTTAACGTGCACAGGGTATGGCTCTCCCGCACACGGGGCCACGGCTTAACGTCCCATCCGATGGATGGCGGCCTTTCCAAGCCCATCGGTACCAACCTCTGCCCTTAATATATCAGCACTCATGCATTAAGCTACTTTAGCATGGTGAGCATCATATTGTAAACCTTTATGTTGTATTTACTAAATACCAAAAAACTGAAACGAAATTGAACAAAAAACTATAGATTATGATAAATATATGGTATTTTACAGCCACCTGATTAGGTGCAGTCCATGTTATGTCAATAGTGTCTTCTTAAATAAAAATTTTCATACAAAGATGTGATTAATATAATTTAAAAATCTTAATCAAATCTATTGAAATCTAAATTTCTAACAATATATGTTTAGTATTTAAAGAATTATGAAAGCTGAAACATTTAGCAAGTTAACTCATTCTGCAAAAAGCATTCAAAATTGGCAAAACTTATCTGATATGAACTGCTAAAACTACTATTACATGTTTTAGTAAAGCTTAGTAAGTATAAAGATTACTGTTTTCATTTTAACTTGTTTTCATTCTGTTTAAAGCAATTACTTAAATTGAAATTGTTCTTAAATATTTCAATCTGTGTAAATCTCCAATTATTGAATGAATATTGTTGAAAATTGAGATTTAAATAGTTTTATTGAGATCTTTAAATTATCTTCAGTTATATTTTTTTATAAAAAGCTTATTGAATATTTTATTGAGTTCTGTATCTCAGTTACTATTGGCATAACATGGAACTATGGAAAGTTATAACTATTGTTAATGGGAGTTCCGTTGCTTCATATTTTTCAGTTTTTCCCTCCTATAGCATTTCATTTATTTTATGAATAAGTTAAATAATATATAAGTATATATACTATGATTAACTTACCTTGAAGTATAACGGAAAAAATGTTGAAGAAAATAATACACTGCTGCTAATGGTAACACTACGATAAGAAAATATGGTGTTACTATAATGTCCACCAAGATTGCTGAAACACACAACAGTATAAAACGCAGAAGAATAGGAAGTGTTACAGGCAATTTCTGAAAAAAAAAAGAACAAAAATAATTTAAATGGCTTTTAGAGCAATTAGAAATTGCAAGTACTTAATAAGAATTTATATGTGAATTGAAATCTGATTTAACCATATATTATTTCTGAGGTAATATAAAAAGAAATAATAATAAAAATTAATTTACTGTTAATGTTCTTTTATTTTGATTCTGAAGTTTTCCTTCTATGTATTTCTTTAAATCTGCGTAGGACTGAATAAATCTATTATCATACAAGCATTGTGATAGATAAAAAAATAATTAGTATGGATATCCCAAAATATATGTATAACTAACCTTTGTAGGACTGGATCTGTGTGTTTGTGTATGAGAGAGAGAGGGGGGATGGGCTGGAAAGAAGGCAAAAAAAAAAGTAAAAATTTATAATATACTTATTCTGCAAAAAAAAAAAGTTTTTTCAGCAACCACTAACACAGAGGGGAAAACTACATAATAGAATGCCAATTTCACTTATTTCAGCTGCTTCCTCCCCCCCTCCCACCTAACTTTTTTCCAGATCCTTCTTGCTCCTCTGTAATGAAAGATAAGAAAGTACCTCCAATTAGTTAACTGCAATTCAGAACAGGTAACAATTATTACAATCAGGCAATGGGTAAAAATATCCCCTCAAGCAGCTGCTTGCCACAGAGGTCTGATAGGGGCCTGTCAGTTTATATGCCAAAGTAGAAGGTCTGAGGATGGCAGGACCTCAATAGAAAAACGACACATACATCCATGCCTTACCCGGGGTGCAAACCCAGGTCCCTTAGATCAGTAGCCAAGCGAGCTAACCACCCAGCCATGGGATGGCTCAGGCAATGGGTAAACCATTATTATCCTTTACACCTGTGGGTGGGGTGTGCAGTTGATAGTGCACCAAGCTAGTAATCTATTCAAGTTTATTATCAGAGAAATTCTACATTAAATTTAATCAACATACAAGCAACCCAAAAGCAAACACTTGACTAGGTTGTTGTAGTACATATTACATTTGATAGCATAGTAAGTAAATTTAAAATCAGTTTTAAGAATGAAAAAAAAAGATAATTAAATAAAAGACAATAATGATAATTAATTAAGAGATCATTAATTAGTTAACAACTACAATGATCAGTATAACAGCAACGATCTAATTAATATGCAACATTGCAAATAGGCAATATACATAATGTAGAAGAGCAGTGGCGAAGCATCCATGGAAGCAAAAGGGAAACAATTGTACCTTAAAATTCTCATAAAAAAATAAGAAATATAAATTAAATATATTTAAACATTTTGACATAAAAGTAAAATATTTACAAAGCTTATTAAACTTTACATTATTCTAACATAAAGTTTAAGCTTATATAATATTGTTCGAATTTTCCGGTTATATTACACTATATCCATAATAAGATGCAGCCATAATGATTGGGAAACCACAGTAGAAACTTCAAAATTTCAAAGAATGTTTCTGGTTGTGGTCCAGGTTGCAGTGCCAAATTTCAAGTCGAAAGTCCAAAAGGGGGGCTTGCTAGAAGCAAAAATATTTATGATGCTATTCCTATGGGAAATGATAATCACTATCAAATATATCATTGCCATTTACTTCTCTCTAACTGTGAATGTAAGAATCATAACAACATTTAAATCTGCTGCCATTTCCAGATTCCACGCATTTACAAAGATATTATTATTTTAAAGTATCCCATTGCAGCTATGGACCTGGTTTTTTTAATCCAACATGGGATCAGGCAGGGGGAAATGCCTATAAAATTTGGGACCTTGTGGTCAAGTACGTCAGGAGTCACAGAATACCACATCTGCTGAAATAAAAATCTCAATAGCTTGCAACCAAGCCATGGACTATGAGAGTGCTCACTGAGTCAGCAATGATCTTTGCAACACTGAGAAATTCTATATGCTGAAACTGTGCTAAAATATTGGGGGGGGGGGGGGGATACTCACAAAACTAACCTTTAGTGCAGTAAAAAGCAGAATAAGCAGATTAGACAGAAGCTGACAATTTTTGTGGAAATGATGTCATAGGCCAAGTAGGAAGATGATTTTTAAACCAACCACCGAAGGACAGGGGAAGCTATGCAGGAAATTTGGACTATGTGGTCAAGTATCATGGGAGCCACAGGGCAGCAAAATCTGTCGTAATGGAAATAAAAATCTTGATAGTTTAGGCAGAAACTAAGTCACAGAATATGAGAGAGAGTGCTGATATCAGCAATGACCAAGCAAATACCAAGAAATTTTCTACATTTTCAATATGCACTAAAGTGTTGGGGGAGGGGGGTATTACTTAGAACCTTTACTGCAGTGAAAATAAGAATAGATAGATAAAAAGTGACATCTGGGCAGTGCTGGGTGCCATTCAGCTAGTAATAAATAAAAGCACCAGTTTGCCAGGCTAGTTGAGCTAGGTGTGTATGAAGAACCTTGCTTCATCACTACTGCATTCGATCATCGTATCGTACAGCAGAAATTATATTTTCCATATTCAATCAACAGAAATTTCTCTCATTCGAAGAACTTTGCTGATCATTTTGTAGCACACCTTATATTTCACATCCTTCTTACTAACTACTAGAGGCTGCTGGAGACAGAATGTCCTCCTTGTGATTGGTTGCCACTATCATCAAAAATGGTGCTGATGACTCAGCAATCAGCAGTTCATCAAAGGTAAGTGTAACTATTTAAGTTACCTTTTGGAAAACAAGGTGAAATCCTCATTTCACCTTTATTTTCCTATGTCTGACTTTCACATATTCCAATTATATGCAGTATTGATCTACTGGTGGCATATGTAAGGTGTGTCCTTTCATGTTCCAATAAATGATGTCCAGCCTAATTCCTCTGCTGTACATTTGCTGAAGTGGTTCATAACTTCTTGATTACATTTTACTGTTTTCATTATTGTAATAACCAAAGATAATTATATTACTACTATAGGCATAATAGAAAACATACAAAATAATTAAAATATTTTGTGGACAAAGCAAAGTAACCTATGAGTATCAATACTACAATTTGTTGAGGCTACATTGTCAGTATAAAATATACACAGAATATAATCATATTATCAGTGTTATATAAAATATACACTGATACGACTGTGTATGAAAAATATACACAGTCTTATCAGAACTGACTTCTGCTGGCAGTTCATTGTTCAGGTTGTTGTGCTCTTGGCTGGTTTCACATATTGAGCAAGTTAACAATAATAAGCACATCCTCAAGAATTAAAAACTACTAAATCCCAACTGCATACTGAAACTTTTAAAAATCTTTAAAACTCCTCCAACACAGTTTTTCTCCAGCAATGCGTTTCACCACAACTTTTCTGTGACTTCATCAGTCTCCGTATGATGAGATGGTAAACATTTATATGGGTTTTCCCTAATGACATTCTCAGCTTCTCATGCAGCCGGTGTATGTGTTTGCTCGTGTAACAGGAGATTCCATGCCACTGGCAGGGGTGGTATATCTCTGTGTTGTGGAGCTTATGCTTATGTAAATTAATCAGAATGGATTCTGCATATTGAAGTTGATATTTGGTATGAGGTGCTATTATTGATTTATGTATTATTCATTTCTAAATTATTTTCTAATACAGTTTGTGCTAATGTTGTATTAGGTTTTTATTTTTAATGTCCTGTTGATGTTCGTACATATGTTTTGTCTATGTACAGATTTTTACCATTTAATCTATTGTGGGGGTCTGGTATTTCTATATTATATGCTCCCATGGCAAATTACCATTAATAAAAGCATTAAAAACCTTGTAATAAATGATCACGACAAATTACCCATAACTGGAGGGATATATAATATAGAAATACAGGACCCCCATAATAGACTAAATGGTAAAAATACATACATAGGCAAAACATGTGATACATACAACCAACGTATGTACGAACATCAACAGGACATTAAAAATAAAAAAACTAATACAACATTAGCACAAACTGTACGAGAAAATAATTTAGAAATAAACAATTTAATACATAAACCAATAATAGCACCTCACACCAAATATCAACTTTAATATGCAGAATACATTCTGATTAACTTACATAAGAATAAGCTTTGCAACACGGAGATACCACTCCTGCCAACAGTATCTCCGTGTTGCGCGAGCAAGCATCACTGGCTGCATGAGCAGCTGAGAACATCATTAGGGAGATACCCATATAAATGCTTACCATCTCATCATACAAAGACTGATGAAGCCACAGGAAGCATGTAGTGGTGAAACACATTGCTGGAGGAACTGTGTTGGAGGGAGTTTTAAAGTTTTTAAAATCTTTTTAGAGTTTCAAAAGTTTCAGTATGCAGTTGGGATTTAGTAGTTTTTGATTCTTGAGGATGTGCTTATCATTGTTAACTTGCTCAATGTGTGAAACCGGTCAAGAGCACAACAATCTGAACAATGAACTTGCCAACAGAAGTCAGTGCATGTCAGCAAAGGAGGTTTCCATAAAAACCTGATGACTTCAATGTTCTTCAATTAAACCAAGACTGGTAATCACATCTATGATGATGTACATTAACAACGTCAGTCCAACATCGAGTACACTGGAATAGCGAAAGCAAGAGACATAAAACCCCTCAGAATCAGGTGTCGACTGCCAGCAAGGTATACAAGCCCAGTGGATTGGTAATTATTCTTCTTTTTTACTCTTGACAGCCTTTACAAGGAAAAGGCATGTGTACAATATAATAGAATAATGTAGAAGTAATAAGCAAATTGCACTATGTGTCAAATGATGTCCTATTTCTTTATATGAGCCATTTAAACTCTCCTCAAGAGTTTTAATTTTGTAAATACAGCTAATATTGTGCATATTAAGTTTTATAATTTATAGCTGTGTGTCTGGTTAATTTAATCATTTCTTTTATTTTTAATGATTATTTAATTTTGAGTTTTTCCTAAATTTCATAAATTTCAAACTTTGAAAATTGTGAGAGGGTTTTAGAACCCTCTCACAATGGCAAAAAGTGTTCCAACGAAGTCTGCAGTGTTTGATTATTTTACAATAACCACAGATAGGAAACATTTTGAATGTCAGTGTATGATATATGATGATGGTGAAAAATTATGTTAAGCACAAATCAGTGGTTTTAGTGGCTCTACTAAAAATGCACCAACCAGAGCATCAAATTTAAAAAGAGGAGTCAGAGAGGAGTTGGAGTCGGATAGAAAAAAAATTGAGGAATCAGAGTTGGAGTTTTATGTGGCAACTCCACAACCCTGACTGTGAAAGCAAAATCCATGCATTCATGTGACATATGATTGTGTATTGCTGAAGGATGGTTCATATCATTAATAGAGGAAATCTTGATCAGGACTGGTAGCTCAGTGGTCAGAGTGCCTGACATGTTATCAGGTGGTCATGGGTTCATATTCCACCAGGCTCAAAACAGTTTTCCCTCTGAGTTTTATGTTCAAGAGTGTTTTCATCAAATTTCACTAGGTGCGTATATTATTGTTAAATTGACAAATATCTTTATAACCAAATAATGTACTGATTACTTACTACATGTACTTATTACATTATTGCATTTATAATAATGTGAAAGATAAGCTTAAGATTAAGAGTTGGGTTGGGTTGTTTTACCCCTGAGCGGCACTTTTTTGCATACCATGGGCTAAATGGCCAGGTCACATGGACCCCGAAGGCTCAGAGAAGGTTGGGGGAGGGGACCCACTGGAACAGCTGTTGGGAGACAGATGGTAACCTCCTGTCAAGGCCATCCAGTGTGTTCTTTAATGTGCACAGGGTATGGCTCTCCCGCACATGGGGCCATGGCTTAACATCCCATCTGATGGACAGCATCCTTTCCAAGCCCATCGGTGTCCCCTACTGACCGTAGGTAGGGCGGGGAATTAAGATTAAGAAAAGTTTAACAGCAGTGAAATTAATAACAGCAAGAATTAATTAATATATGCTATGGAAGCAATTAAGTATTTATCCTAAGACATACTAAAAATGGCACATCATAATTAGCTACAGCACATCTTAGATATTTGGTAAACTTAAAATGCTTATTGGTCTTTTAACATTGCACAACTTAAAACTGATATTATGGCATGGTTACTTAAAAAATATTGCTAACCTTATCAATGGTACTCATATCTGAAGAAAATCTATTCACAATACGTCCAACAGGAGTAGTATCAAAAAATCTGAAAATAATGTTAATTTTTTCATGCATTAATTCCAACTAAAAAATAAACTAGGAAAAAAACAATTATAAACTTTTTAATTGTTTAAAAATTTATTATAGTACATCGTATAGAACTGTAACAGAGTATATTATTATATTTCGTTGCATAAAACTGTGACAGAATACATTAAATTATAAGCATTACATTTAGTGATGTTTGTTATTACATGCATTTACCTAATCTTTAACATATGAAAGATATACAGCACATATCTTAAAATCTTGCTATGGATGCAACATATGCTATTAGTGTTCAGAATTAAAATATTTTTCTTTGCATATAATAAAAAAATTCTCAATTTTATTAGTTCTTTTAGAAAAAAGTAATAGTATTATGTTTAAATATACCAATACATTGAGCTCTGCTAACTCTGTTGTATATACACTGAAGTGCCATTGAATTAGGGATAGGAGACATTATCAAAATTCAGTAACGCAAATCCCACATTTGCATGCATGCGTGGCTGAACTCTGGTCATATATAGCGGTCAGCCCCCAAGCATTCATCATGAGAAGCGTAATGGGAAAGGCGTGGGATTTAGATGCATTTGACAGAGGGCAGATCGTAGGTGCCTGATGGAGGGACACTTGATCTCCAAAATTGTCACAAACTTGAATTTTCTAGTACGACAATTTCAAGAGTGTTCCAGGAATATGAAAATTCTGGCAAAACAACAATCACAGGGACAAACTGCAAAGGACATCCAGCCTTGAATGATTGTGGGCTTTGCCATCTGACCCACATTGTACGGATTGATAGGGGCCAGACATTATCTGAAGTCACATCCCATCTGAATCAGACTCCAGCCAGGAAGTCAGTGCATGGACTGTGCAAAGTTCACTTCATTGTCTTGGCTTTGGAGGCTGCTGACCTATGAGAGTCCAACTTCTAACGGCACGACACTGGGCTTAATGCCTTGCCTGGGCTAAAGAACATCGAAACTGGACCATCGAAAATTGGCAACAGATAGCCTGGAGTGATGAATCCCGATTTAAACTTCATCACACTGATGGGGGACAGAGGGTATGGCACGAACTAGTGTTGAAACTCTGTTTTTTAAAACCGGGTTTCAGCTGGCTTTTAAAATTTCCCCAAAAATCGAAAATCAAAAACAAAAGATTGGTTTTTTGGATTGATTTTTTTATTTGACTACAGTAATATTGAATTTTTTATAAATGCTTTTTATAGAAAGAGGAGAAGAAAAAAAAAATGATCACATATCAAGGTCATTCAAATAATGAACGAATGCATACATGAAATTTTTTTCCATTCCAATTTTATTTACCGTATATATATATATACACATAGAGAGAGAGAGAGAGAATAAAGGCCTATGTGAACAAGTCATCATTTTATGAAATAGTTTGCAATGGCAATAGTTTTATATTTTAAATCATCATCATCATACTCAAGCAGCCATGAGCTACAGAGGTTCAACCAGACCATGCAATTCAGTTCTCCAAGCATATCTGTTCTGAGCTACATCTGCTGCATCTGACCACTGCACACCAATTCTAACAAGGTCCTGTTTGACATTGTCTGTCCACTGCATCCTTAGGTCTCCCCCTCTTTCTGAGGCCTTTAGACACACTGTTCATAACCCTATTCGCCAAACTATAATTATCCATACGGGCAACATGGCCAAACCAACAGTCTCTCTCTGCACAATATGCTGCTTAAAGGAGGTTGCAGACTCCTTTGCCTAACTTCATCATTAGTTACAAAGTTGAACCACCCAATGCCCATGATACTGAGTAAGCATCTAGTTTCTTGTTATTCTGCTTACAAAGGGTTTTAGTCTTTAGGTGTATACACCTATTTTCCCACTCTCCATAGATTCTTAAAAGTTCCTGAGGCAATCCCTACTCATCTGTTAATCTCATGCTGCACATCACCAGTATCTGTTACATAGCTCCCAAGATAATTAAAATGTGACACCTGCTCAAGACTGCAACCATTCAGATTAACTGAATCACAGCCTGTCTTACTGTATTTTTTGAACAACTAAAAAGACTTGCTTGCTCAGAAACAATTAAACAAAGTTCGATGTCATTGAGCAACAAAATTTAGAAGTTTCATCCTTCAAACTATTTACATATTCAAAAGTTTTAATACAGAGAACTATGTTATTTTAATATTTTTTGCATTTTAAATTGAGTAAAAATTAACAAAAAATGCTATATTTTCTCATGTATTCCATTAATTTACTATACATAATTCATAACATTTCTATCAACACTTAAATCTTTCCTTTAATATTTTTAAAATTATTTAGTCATATATGCAAACAATATACAATGCTGATTTTTTCCAATTTGCAAACTCTTAGACTAAGTTAGTAGTGTTATAAAAATTTATTTCATTTCAAAAACAAGATAATTTATATAAAAATGGAAAAATATATAACTAAAACTGGATAAAGATTTGGAAGAAATTAAATAAAAATATTTCAAAGCAAATATAGCTTATTTTAACCACTGAAATTGAGATCGAACCCTACCAGATCAATTTGCATTATAAATTGACTACTACAGAAAAGTTGAACTTTATGAATATGGCAAAAACTTGACTTAAAAAAAAAAACACTCAATCAGCTGATTGCCACAGAGGTCTGACAGGATCCTGCCAGTTTATACGCCATAGTAGAAGGTCTGTAAATGGTAGCTATGTAGTCACTGGAAGGAGAGCTATGCACCAATCCCCCGTGATGATGCATAGAACTGGCCAGGCCTAGCACCTAATGTCCGACCCCGCCTTCTCGTGGTGCAGATAATTAGTACCTTTCAAAAGAGATACCTCTCTTGTGGAAGTGAATGGAAGGGGAGGGCTGCCAGATTAGTGTGGCCTACTGATCTGGGCAACTCTGGCTACTTTTCTATTTTTCTACCTTAATGAGGAGTGGTCAACCACACAGGGTCCTGCCAACAATATCAAACAGCCCCCTAATTGCAGACATGGGGCAAAGACCCGTTCCCCTGACCATATAAACCTACTGGACTGAAATATGGCTCTGAGATTGATTATGAATCCTGAATTTGATGCACTAGTGGGCTTCTGTGGAGGGAAAATCTTCCGCTGTGTTTTCTGTTTGTTTGTGGGTTGACAGAACCAAGTGAATAGATTCACAGGATATGTTGATCAGCTGGTGGATAATCCTCAGCAGAGGTCATCGCAGGCACCTGAACTCTTTGCTTCTATTGGCATCATCAAATTCTATATTAGAGGAAGTCTTCCTGTGTAGATGGCTTCAGCCTTTAGTGGTGGGGAACGGGTCTTTGCCCCATGTCTGCAATTAGGGGGCTGTTTGATATTGTTGGCATTCCCTCTCTCAATAAACATATTTTCTTTAAACATCCCACTAACCATTTTCTCTCCATAGGTAGTTGGATGTGAGGACTCTGCACAGAGCTTTTTCTCTTGATGTCCTCACACAAAAATTCCACCATTATAATTTAGTTATTCTCGGCTTGCAAGAGACCAGATGGACAGATAAAGGTCAGATTCTTAAAAATAATCTTAAATTTCTCTTTTTACGGAGGGACGACAATAAGCACCACCAAGGCGTGGGTCTGTTTCTCAGCAGACATGCTAGTGATGCTCTTCTAGGATATGAGTGCATTAATGAAAGGTTTCTTACAGCAAAATTTCAGACAAGCATTAAAGACTTGAATGTTATCTGCTGTTATGCCCCCACTGAGGATGCCGATGAGGATGAGAAGGATAGGTTTTATGAACAACTTCAGGATAGTTTGAATTCTGTCAAGAAAGGAGATATTACCCTTGTCCTTGGTGACTTCAATGCCAAAGTTGGTACTGACTCTGACCTTTGGGGAGGAGTAATAGGCCCTTTTGGTATTGGTAGCTGCAATGGCAATGGGCAACGTCTCCTACGGGTAAGTAAACTCAATGGTTTTAGAATAACTAACACTTATACAAACACTGCAACATATATAAGTAGACATGGGTTTCCCCTGATGGGCTGCATAAGAATATGATTGATTACATATTAATTAACAGCAAATGGGCTAGTTCTGTTAGGAATACCAGGGCATATAGGGGAGCTGAAATTGGATCTGACCATTACCTTGTTAAAAGTGTGTTGCAACTTAAACTTAAAAAGTGTTGTGCTAGGGTTAAACAATTTACTTTTAATACTGAAGCTCTGAAAGATCCAGTTATAGCCAAAGCTTACCATGATAGGTTACTTAGTCATTATGACAGTCATGGTTTGCTTACTACTGAAGTTGAGGAAGAGTGGGATCATTTTAAACAGGCTTTTATGGACACTAACAGTCTGAGCTTATTTCGGAAAGAAAGAACTGCAGGAATGCCCTTAATCAATACCCTACTAGTCCTAATAGAAAGCATTACAGAGACCTTAATAAACTTGTAAAGGATCAGTTAGCTGCTGATAAGAATCTTTGGCTTGATGGTTTGGCTGACAAAGCCGAGGAAGCAGTTAGACAGCACAACAGCAGAGAGCTGTACCAGATAGTTAATGTTTTGTGTGGTAGAAAAAGGACAGACATACAAGGATTGAAGGATAAACAAGGTAAGGTTATAGAAGGGGAGGATTCTGTCATGGCTCTGGTGGGCTGAGCATTTCAGTGATGTTCTAAACAATGTAGTTAGTTCTACTCCCATTGTTTGCAATGATGATAGATGCATTGGTGGCTTTAATGTTGGCCCTATAACACAATCTGAAGTTCTTTTGGCTATTTCTAAACTTAAACTTCATAAATCCCCAGGGGTAGATGAAATTACTACGGAAATGCTTAGAGCTGGGAATGTTTCCGTTACCACTTGGATGACTGAAATTTTGAATATCTTTTATGATAAAGGCATGGTTTCTAAGGATTTTACCAGAGTTATTGTTATCCCTATTTTCAAAAAAGGTGATTGTAGTTCTTGTGATAACTATAGGGGTATCAGCCTACTCTCTGTTCCAGGTAAAGTTCTTTCCATGATTGTGCTTAATAGAATTAAGAATCTGGTTGACAGTCAATTGCGTGATGAGCAATGTGGATTCAGAAGTGGTAGGGGATGTGTGGATCAGATATTTTCACTTAGGCAGATTCTTGAAAAATGTTTAGAGTTTCAGAAACCTTTGGTTGCTAGCTTTGTTGATTTCAAAATGGCTTTCGACTCTGTTGATCGTCATAATTTGTGGTTGATTGTGAAATCATATGGTATACCAGACAAGTTAGTTAACATAATGAAAGTTCTCTATAATAACACTGAGTCGTGTGTGAGAGTTGGTAAGTCTTGTAGCGATTGGTTTAGCATTACTTCTGATGTTCGACAAGGGTGCATTTGGTCTCCTTTTCTCTTAAGCTTGGTTATTGATTATGTTATACGAAATTCACTTCAAGGGAAAGATTTTGGCCTTAAATGGACTGGAGATATGAAAATTTCTGATTTAGATTATGCTGATGATTTAGCCCTTTTGGCAAATGATGTTGATCAGATGAACTCTTTCATTCGTGCTGTTGATGAGACTGGTAGTAGAGTAGGTTTGGTTATAAACAGAGAGAAAACTAAAGTGATGATAATTGGTCAAGCAGGCTGTGATTCAGTTAATCTGAATGGTTGCAGTCTTGAGCAGGTGTCACAGTTTAATTATCTTGGGAGCTATGTAACAGATAATGGTGATGTGCGGCATGAGATTAACAGACAAATAGGGATTGCTGCCAGGATTTTTAAGAATCTATGGAGAGTGTGGAGAAATAGGCGTTTACACCTAAAGACTAAAATTAGATTATATAACAGTTTGGTTCTTTCTAGTGTTAGTTATGGTACTAAAACGTGGACACTTTGTAAACAAGATAACAGTAAACTAGATGCTTTTGATTCCAGATGCTTATGCAGTATCTTGGGCATTAGGTGGTTCAACTTTGTAACTAATGATGAGGTTAGGCAAAGGAGTTGTCAACCTCCTTTAAGCAGCATATTGCGCAGAGAGAGACATGGTTGGTTTGGCCATGTTGCCCGTATGGATATTTATAGATGGTGAATAGGGTTATGAACAGTGTGCCTAAAGGTCTCAGAAAGAAGGGGAGATCTAGGATGTGGTGGGCAGACAATGTCAAACACGACCTTGTTAAAATTGGTGTGCAGTGGCCAGATGCAGTAGATGTAGCCCAGGATCGACTTGCTTGGAGAACTAAATTGCACAGTCTGGTTGGACCTCCGTAGCCCATGGCTGCTTGAGGATGATGATGATGATGAGTAGAAGGTCTGTGAAGATGGTGGAATTTCAATAAATTACAAATTCTGAATACTAGTTATTAAATTACTTCAGTTTAATCAAAAATAGTACTGAACTTAGTACTATTTTTAATTATAATGTCCTAATCCAATGTCTCTTAAAATAGCTACCATTTTGTCACATATGCCTAATGATTTAATTGTAGTCGTTTCAAATAATTATTCTTTCAAATTGCAGTATATATCTGAGAAGAAATATAAATAATTCTAGAAGTAATAAAATCGATATATCCCTTCAGAATCAGAAAAATCACAACTGATCTCAATCTCTATCAGGGTCAATGAAATATTTTACAAAAAAACTAACTATTTTCCAGTTCACCTTGATAATATAAATTTGGCAAACACTTATTTATCCTTCAAAAACTATATTTCATCAGTGAAACAAAATGCAAAAACACTGTGATACTTTTTGAATACAGTGTTTAAAACAAAATCAGATGTCTGCTGATTGCTATTACACTAATATGATGCAAAGATATGACATTGTTGATCACATGATCAAATAAATATCAATTTTTCTCTTCATATTCCTTTCATAAAAGATATCTGATAATAGATTAATATAATTTAGAATCATAAAATAGTTTTCACTTGCAAAATATACTAAAATGATGCAAAAATATATACAGCTGTATCTTACAAATCACTGAAATCCTCAAAAAAAAAGTTCCCCTGGCATTAGACTGTTTTATTTGAGAACACAGATGGTCGAATCTTTACCATAACTCATTGAACTCATTTAACTTGCTGGAGCTCTCTGTCAGCTATTGAGAGCATGGTAGGAGGGTAAACTTAATAAAAAATAAATACCCCCTCAAGCAGCTGCTTCCACAGAGGTCTGACAGGAGCATGTCAGTTTATATGCCACAGTAGAAGGTCTGAGAGGACAGCAGACCTCAGCAGAAGGAGGGTAAACTTAGCCAGTGGTAATCCTGTCTCCCACATTGTTAATGGAGGCTAATTTCACTATGATCTTACTATACCTTAAACCTAGATGGAAGTTTGAGCATGAGAAAAGGCTTTTCCTTTTCTGATACATCAAGTTGAGGAATAAATTGAAAAAACTAGCAATATTTAGGAGCTCTGAAATATCTAATTTACACACACATATATAAATAAATTTAGCACTAATGATGAAGATTACTGGCTTTTATGATGGCCCTATATACATTCTGAAGTCGCATTGGCTATCTCTAAATAAAAACTGCATAAATCTCCAGGGTGGATGAAATCACCACTGAAATGCTTAGAGCTGGGAACATTTGTGTTGTCACATGGCTGACTGAAATTTTGGATATTTTTTTTATCATAAAGGTGTTGTTCCTAAGGATTTTACTAGAGCTATCATTGTTCCAATTTTTAAAAAAGGTAATCGCAGTTCTTGTGATAATTATAGGGGAATTAGTTTACTTTCTGTTCCAGGTAAAGTTCTTTGCATGATTATACTTAATAGAATTAAGAATTTGGTTTGATGAACAACTGTGTGATGAACAGTGTGGATTCAGAAGTGGTAGGGGACGTATTGATCAAATATTTTCACTTAGGCAGATTCTTGAGAAATGTTTAGAGTTTCAGAAACCTGTGATTGCTAGCTTTATAGATTTCAAAAAGGCTTTTGACTCTGTTGATCGACCTAATTTGTGGTTGATTGTTAGATCATATGGAATACCTGATAAGCTAGTCAGTGCAATGAGAGCTCTCTATAATAACACTGAGTTGTGTATGAGAGTAGGTACGTCTTGGAGCGATTGGTTTAGCATTGATAGTGGAGTTAGATAAGGGTGCATTTTGTCTCCTTTTCTCTTTAGTTTAGTTATTGATTATGAAATGCAAAATTCTTTGCAAGGGAAAGATTTTGGCCTTCAATAATCTAGAGATTTCAAAATTTCTGATTTATATTATGCAGATGATTTAGCCCTGTTGGCTACTGATGTTGATGAGATGAATTCGTTTATTAGGGCTGTTGATGAGACTGGCAATAGAATAGGTTTGGTGATAAACAGAGAAAAAACTAAAGTGATGAAAACTGGTCAGGCAGATGGTGCTTCAGTTGCTTTGAATGGCTGTACTATTGAGCAAGTGTCCGAGTTTAATTATATTGGGAGCTATGTAACAGATACTGGTGATGTGCAGCATGAGATAAATAGAAGAATAGGGATTGCCGTTGGGACTTCTAAGAATCTATGGAGAGTATGGAAAAATATACACCATAAAAGTATACACCTAAAGACTAAACTTAGGCTGTATAATAATTTGGTTCTTTCTAAAGTTAGTTATGGTAGCGAAACATGGACCCTTTGTAAGCAGGATAACAAGAAACTTGATGCCTTTGATTCTAGATGCTTACGCAGTATCTTGGGCATTAGGTGGTTTGACTTTGTAAGTAATGATGAAGTTAGAAGAAGGAGTCACCAAACTTCTTTAAGCAGCATGTTGTGCAGAGAGAGACTGCGTTGGTTTGGCCATGTTGACCATACGTATAGCTGCAGATTGGCAAAGAGGATTATGAACAGTGTACCTAAGAGTATCAGAAAAAGGGGGAGACCTAGGATGTGAAGGGCAGACAATGTCAAACAGGATCTTGCTAAAATTGGCCTAGAGTGGCCAAATGCAGCAGCTGCTGCTCAGAACAGACATGTCTGGAGAGGAAAATTGCACAGTCTGGTTGGACCTCTGTAGCCCATGGCTGCATGAGGAGAGAGAGAGAGAGTGTGTGTGTGTCTCATGGCTGCATGAGGAGAGAGTGTGTGTGTATGTAATGATGGATATTATTGTTCATGGCTGTATATGCAGGCTTTATGAGCCTGCATATACAGCCATGAGCAGGCTTTGTAAGCCAGATTTTGAAGATCGTGGCAGTGTAAGGTTTTCAAACCTTTCTACTCCCAGCACTGTGGCATAATTGCAGTCATGTTCATACAAAATCAACCCATTTATATCAAGACTTTAGTTTTGAAAAATACACTGACAGTTTTATACCTTTTTTGTTGACATTCATTCTGAGGAGACTGCAATACTTCGACATATTCTTGCTTTTCTCAAATGAGGATTCGATTTTGTGCTGTGCTTCTGAATTGTTGATAAGGCTAATAAATTTCGATTATATAAACATTAACCTTTTAATATCATTTTTGAAGCCTTCCAATATTGAAAACTTAAAACTCCATGGAGATATTTTTTTCTTTTGACATTTTGAAACTGCAGACCTTAATGAAATGGTTGGGAAACTAACTTGAAGTGCAAGGCAACTGAAATTTAATCTCCAATGACGATGTTGAGGCTGATAGTGTGGTTATTCAGCAGTATCCATGAGCACACTACATGTCAGAGTGGGAAGCAAACATACTGTGTTTGGTAGTATATATTGCAATTATAAAAATACTGATTCAAAACTTTTTATGTTGTTTTATAAATGAAGTGAAAAAAAAATTCTACAAAAAGCACTAATTATATGAAAAGAGGCAGATTTTTGCCTTATACTGAATTTATCCTAAATTTAGCTTATTATAAAGAACTTAAATAACATATGTATGCAAGGCCTCTCAGAAGTCCAGAGAGGCCTGGCCTCTAGCCAAAATAAAAAATGTCATTATTTTTTATGAATGTTTTTAATATAAATTAACAAAATCTATATAAAAATTTAACCCCTCAAGCAGCTGCTTGCCACAGAGGTCTGACAGGAGCTTAATAGTATAATATGCCATAGAGAAGATGTGTTAGTAAGGCAACACCTCAGCAGAAAGACAACACTAGAAAAGAAACATCAATGCCTTATCTGAAGTTAATCAGTTGAAAAATCATATATTTCACTGAAAAAAATTGCACTTTCAAAAAAAAAATTAATGTGTCCAAATTTCTTTCTTTTTTTCATTTGTAACACATAGGACAGAGAAGAAATCCCATAAGCTATCCTAGCTTTTACAGGCCTTCCCATAGAAGGAAGTGCCCTACTAAGATCAGAGTTATTGCTGTCCACAATGCAGTTAAAGCTAACACACACAAAGTTTGCCTGTTGGAACAATAGCTAGTTCTCTAACCACTATGCCAGTTGAGGCCTCTGGAGCTCTCTGAAAGGTCCTGTATGCATATACGTATGCATTTCAATGGGAGTCATAAGGAGGGGACCATGCCTCCTCCAAGAAACTTAGGAGAGTTTTTTTCCCCCCAACAGGCAGTTACTTTTGCATATTTTAAGATATTAATGGCACAGAGGATTTTTGCCACCATTTACCTTTCCAGGATGCACACAAAAAACCCTGACTCCTTCAATACTCCAGAAGCTAAATGAGAAGCTGCTAAAAGGATTGCAATAATTAAATAATCAATTAGAAAACATAAGAACATCATTTCCAGATTATGGAATAAAGAAAGCTACATAAAGTTTCTAGGTTATCTCTGTCCTTTGTGAAGGAGAGAAATAGAATGCTAACATTTCAGTCATATCAGTTCCTTCTTCCCTTAAAAAAAAGACAAATATCGGATCTGCTCTTGAACCACTAGTAGTTTTAATTTAAGTTTGATTTAACTGCATCTGAGATGCTTATCAAAGCTCAGTACTCTGAGAGCACTCCAAAGTGAGAAGAGAAGCTCATCACCTGCCAATCAAATAGTTGGCTTGATGGTAGTGTGTGCAAAGTGAGTGTTGAGTCATTTAATTGACAGGTCTGTCACAATGGAGATACCTGGTTGGGGGATAGGTAAAGTACAGATTCTGTTAGATCAAGCTTAGGTTGTTGCTGTCCAACATCACCACCCACTTCTGAGATATTTGGGGGTTGTAATGATTTCTTATTAAGTGATTCATTCTGCTGAATGTCACTATTCAGACATTTTTTTATATGATAGAGTTAGTGTGTTGTATAATTAAACCACAGAATATAGATCTTCTAGATTAAATATGGTAAACAGATTACGATACTGCCCATTATCGAGTGAATTAAGAATATGATAAATGTAAAATAGAAATATAACACCTTTTAAAAAACTTAATACCACTATCCCTTCTACCAAAAAATAATTTTTTTTGAGATATGAAAAAAATCTACCTGTGAAAATTTTTTTCTAACAGATTTAGAGGGATATGTAGTAAGGCCCAAAAGTTTCCAGCCCAAACATGTTAGAACAAGAATTGACAGGTTTAACTTCGTCAACCCTCCACCCTATATTTTGTTGCACTGCAGTTAAAATTTTGCAGCTCCAGCATCAGTAGCACTCCAGCTAGCATCGCAGATAGAAGTGCTGTTGCCCAATATTTTAAAATGTTTAAACTTGAGTATCCCATGGTCATTAAATTTTTGATGAAAGAAGGCGAAAACCTGGTAGAAATTAAACGACGTTTAGATGCTGTGTATGGCGAATCTTCCCCATCATATTCGATGGTTAAAGAATGGGCTAATCAGTTTTGCTTAGAGAGAGATTCAATTGAAGATGAACCTCATCAAGGCAGACCTGCAGAAACACTCACTCTGGAAACAATTACACTTGTACAAGAAGAGGTGCTAAAGGATAGGTGACTGAAAACTAAAGAATTATCAGCAAGGTGTGGACTTTCAAAAACCACAGTGCTTTGAATTTTACACGACCATCTTGGTATGAACAAAGTGAGTGCACGATGGGTCCCAAAACTTTTGAGTGTTGTCCAAACACAATGACACGTGGAATGCTGTACTGTATTTTTAGCACTCTGTGAGGGGCAAGAGGAAAAAAAGATTTATTCAATTGTCACGGGAGATGAAACTATGTTTCTGTACCATGATCCCCTGTTTAAACAGGAATATATGGAGTGGTGGCATCCTGGATCCCCATGGCCAAAAAAAAGCAAAAGTGACTTACGAAAAAGCAAAAGTGATTTCATGTGGCTTACGATGTACCCGTTGCCTCGCATTATTCGAGTACAAACAAGAATGTAACTCATCCGACCAGATCACATGCTTCCAAGAGTTGATAGTCTAGTCTTTGTGGCGCTGTGCCCACTGTAGCCGTTTAGCCTTGTACAGAGCTGTTAACATGGGTCTCTTCAGTGGTACTCTTCCATGGCATGCAGTTCCCTTTGGAGTGTTCGTTTGGAAACAGTTTGTTGTAGGCCTGCATTGACTGACTGGAGAAATTCCTGCCCCATTGCAAAGTGGTTTGCCCTAACAGTGCATGACACACAGTGGCAGCCCCTATTGATGAGCACAGTCTTTCTGCCACAGTTCTGCTGACGATTAGCGGTGGACTGCGATGAAAGCCACTGTTGGAACACCCTTTGGACAGTATGTTTCGACACACCTGCAAAGGCAGCAACTTCTTGTACACTATGCCCTTTTGGCTTGGCCAAACACAATAACACCTTTTCGCCACTCATTCACATCTTTGACGCAACCCATGTTTCATGGAGTGTCTAACAAACACGTGGCACACAACCACTTCTTGTCACTGTATGAACCCCATAGCACACGGCACAGCTATTTGTAGGACACATTTATTACTAGTGTGGCCTCTGTTGCTGTCGAACAGAAGTAACCTCTTACTACGGGAGATGACTATTTTTTTGTCCAGTGAGCTTATCTACATTATGAAGATATTAAGTGAGTCTCAATTCTTCAATTAATAACATAAAAATTCAATGGAATAAAAGCTGACAATTTATTTCTTGCACTGGAAAGAATATTTTTTATTGCAAAAACTGTCTTGTAAAAACTAATCATTTAGATCAGTGATCATCAAACTTCTTGAGGATCTAGAACCCTTATAGCTAACATTATTTTTTTAAAAAAACTCTAAAAATACTCTCGATTAGAAGTAGTAAAAATTTGAAAAAATAATCCATAAACTTATAAATAAAATTAATTTTTTAGCAAAACAAATAAACAAAGAAAATATTTTAAAATCTAATATTAAAGGAAGACAAATTTTCAAATTTTATCATCAGCAAATCAACATGACTGATTAGTTAGCATCAGTAGTTATATTAGTAAGTTCGTTTGTATCGTAAATATATTACTTCTCTTGTATATTCCACTGTTTGATGAAAATACTTCAGTATAGCTCCCCAGAATCGAGCTAGAATTATAAAATATTAAACCTTGGCACAGTCTCCTGGACCCAGTTTGAAAACACTGATTTTGGTTATTGATAATTTCTTAATAAATAGTAACCTTTTATATTCTTTAAAAACGCATATGACCTCGGAAAAAAAAAGTAGGAAACTCCCTTTCAGCATATTTTTTTTTAATTTGCAGTACCTGGAAAGTCCTTTATACTTAAATGGCCCCTGCAGTCTTGAGACTTATGACCACCCCTGATGTATATATATGATTGGCAGGCCCTATTTCCTTGTATAAAAACACTTGTCCTAAAGGCATTTCTCTCAATATCAATGTTGGTAATAATGAACTTTTACTGCATTTTTGGGGTTCCAGATGCAGCTCTTCATTTGTTTCAATTAGTTTTTTTCAAAAACAAGCCAAAAATTGATTTTTATGTGCACCCTAACACTGATAGCAGTTTAATAGTTTGTAAATGGGTCATTCTGCTAGACTGTACAGTAGAACGAAAAGTGGATACCAAGGAATTCTCGGAATCACACATAAACTTATTTGTTTAACCATTTTGACTTGGGAACTTCTAACCTGTGTTTTGAAACTAATATCTGAATGAAAACTGTTTCAAGTCAATTTCTGTCACTGTTTTTGTGATATTAAGCACATTTTCTCTCTTCTTAGTCAGCCCTTTGTCATGAAATGTTCAAACTGACACAAATATGAGTGAGAACCAAATACTATGGGGCACTGGGAGAGATGAGTGGCCAAGTTTTGCTTATGTATGAGCATGACTGGCCCATCCTATAGGTGAACTAGGTGGGTTACCTAGGGCACCAAGTTAAATTTAAATGGAATGCCAAAATCAGTGGAAAATGATCAAGCTTAAAAAAAAAGGGCAAAATGTTTCTCAGTTTGCTGAAAAAAAAACAACCTAAGCTGATGCAGGTTCACCTAGGGTACTTGTTGCTGGAAGCAAGTCTAGGGCCACTCCTGTGTATAGCAATTGTCATAAGCATTACAATGGATTAAGAAAAATCTGAAAAAGTCACATCTCATCATTCATATTTAAATAATTCATATTTAAATTAGTACTAATTTATAAAAGTGCATTCTATAACTGTTTAAAATATAAATCATCCACTCTAAAAATTTCCAAAAGTTCCATAGGTGAATAAATCAAACTTTTGCACTGGATGGCAGGTCATGCTGGAAATTCTGTTACCAGGTCTTGCTGAAGAGTTGTTTTCTGTGGGCACATTATCCTTCATAGTTCATTCAAATATGAAAAAATAATAAGTGTAAAAGTAGAAGAGATGTGGCATACTGCACTATTTCCCCTTTTGTCACATGATCATATAACAAAGATATTTATGCAACATATACTGAATGAATAAATAAATTATTATATACACCTACTATAATATATTATAATACATTTTATATAAATATATATAATATATATCATATACATAATATATATTATAATATACTATATATACCTATATATACAATCATACATATACACACACATATATTATACATATAATATATATAATATATTATAGCAACAGGTTACTATTGCTCTGTCCTTTGCCCTCACAACAGCAGCCAGACATAATGGTAAGGACTCAATGTGGTGTTGAAAACACGGAGATGGTAGTCCTGCTCAAGAAGCGAGGATTGCCAGTTGCTAGTGGGGGTTGGCGGGCTTTAACACATCTTTCCAATTTGTCCCACAAATTCTCAATGGGGTTGAGGTCTAGTGATTGAGGGGGCCATTTGAGTGTGGTAAACTCTCCTGAATGCTTCTGGAGCCAATTGGTCACCATTCAGGAAGTATATGGCATTGTCCTGTTGAAAGATGGCATCTTGTTGAAGAAAGAGAATCGTTATAAATGGGTGTAGATGGTTTGTGAGATCGGAGGTCTAGACAGGTATGAGGGGCCCCAAGGAAGCCCATGCAAATGCACTACAAACTGTTATACTGCCTCCATCTGCTTGTATGACCCCAACTTGGCAAGCTGGGTCCATCGCTTCGTGTGGTTTACATCACACATGCACCCTCTCATCAGTAAGATAGAGTTGGAACCATGATTCATCAGACCAGATGATGTGTTCCCAGTCCTCCACACTACAGTTGAATAGGCCTTTGCAAACTACAGCCTAATCTTTTGGTGCCTTGCCATCAACAGAGAACATGATGTGAATGACAACTGCCATAGCCTATTTTTTTGATGGTATGACATTCTTTGTGCATAAGCTTGTGGACATGTCTTCATTCAATTCTGAGTTATCTGACGTGGAAATACCAACAGTTAAGCAATTGCAGTTCTGAATGGACAAATTGTTATATATACCCCAATAACAATATTCAAAGCAGAAGTATCGTGCCAAGTCACATGGGAGGCTAAAACTGCCAATGCCTATAAATAGAGCAGGTCTCTATGCATTGAAAACCAGTCACAGAAAAGTAGTCATGGGTAAAGGCAGCAACATAAGTGAGTTTGACTGTGGCCAGATATAGGTATGAGGAAGGCCAGTTGTTCAATCACTGCAATTGCTTAACTGTTGGTATTTCCGCGTCAGATAACTCAGAATTGAATGAAGACATGTCCACAAGCTTATGCACAAAGACTATCTGTCATACCATGGAAAAAATAGGCTATGGCAGTTGTCATTCACATCGTGTTCTCTGTTGATGGCAAGGCACCAAAAGATTAGGCGGTAGTTTGCAAAGGCCTATTCAACTGTAGTGTGGAGGACTGGGAACACATCATCTGGTCTGATGAATCATGGTTCCAACTCTATCTTGCTGATGAGAGGGTGCATGTGTGATGTAAACCACATGAAGCGATGGACCCAGCTTGCCAAGTTGGGGTCATACAAGCAGATGAAGGCAGTATAACAGTTTGTAGTGCATTTGCATGGGCTTCCTTGGGGCCCCTCATACCTGTCTAGACCTCTGATCTCACAAACCATCTACACCCATTTATAACGATTCTCTTTCTGCAACAAGATGCCATCTTTCAACAGGACAATGCCACATACTTCCTGAATGGTGACCAATTGGCTCCAGAAGCATTCAGGAGAGTTTACCACATTCAAATGGCCCCCTCAATCACTAGACCTCAACCCCATTGAGAATTTGTGGGACAAATTGGGAAGATGTGTTCAAGCCCGCCAACCCCCACTAGCAACTGGCAATCCTCACTTCTTGAGCAGGACTACCATCTCCGTGTTTTCAACACCACATTGAATCCTTACCATTATGTCTGGCTGCTGCTGTGAGGGCAAAAGACAGCAATAGTAACCTGTTGCTATAATATATTATATATATTATATATTTGTGTGTATATGTATGATTGTTTGAGTGTATGTTTATTTGAGTGGAGAAATTTGGTGCTCTAGAAATTCTCATATCATCAACAGTGAATTTCATCTCATGATCAGCATGAGTCACCCAGTGTTGACAGTTGCCATAATGAATTGATGTAAATCCAGAAAAAAATCAGCAAAACAATGTAGAGATGTAATCACAGCATATGTACTATTTTGGTTAGAGATTTTTGAAATATTAAAAATAGCTCATGGACTCCAGGTTGGTAATTACTGCTATAGAGTATGTCTGTGTGCTCTAAGAAGGAAGATTGCTACTCTTACCTTCCCTCTCAAAAGCCTCACTGAAAGTTGCAATCTTTTCTTAAAAATGAATATGAATTGCTACTTCTGGCACTAATTGATGGTCTCATTCTCAACTTAATGCATCAACATCAAGTCCATATTGTCATCAGAGAGAATCTATATTGTATTAGGGTATGTTTCCATTTACTCCAGATGCACCTTTTCTTTTTGCCTACTAAGAACTATTTACATTCAGATTGAAATTTGTAGTCTTTGTGCATTATTCAGTTGTGTCATCAAAATCTGCTATAGGATTTTAGAATTATTCGAGATTCTTAAATTTTGAGCACCCAGTGAAGTTGACTGAGTAGAGTCTCTTAATTTAATGGACATTTTTGGCATTAAATATTTGTAAATTTATTACATTATATATCTTGAAGTGTTGGAAAGACTATTTTTCATTTTAACAAATTCTTTATGTAAAAGTAGGTTTGTCTGTGACTCACTAGTAATAAAAGAATAAACATTTTCTGTCACATTTAATTACCTGATTTATACGAAAAATTTCACATCTACAGTCATTATAAATTCTACTTCTGTACCAAAATTATGTTAATTGTGCTATTTAAATTACAAGTCAATATATCTTGTTGTTGTTGTTGATCTATTATCTTAAGAGATATTACAATTATCCCTTTGTATTTCATAAGGAGTTCATACTGAGTTACATCAATTTACTAAAAATACTAATTTCCCCTAATACAAAATGACTTTTGATCAGTAAATTATAACTCATTCATTGTACATCTAAACCTGGAAAAATATATAAAGCAAAGTTAAATATATTAATTCAAATTCACAAATATTAATTGCATATTTAAAATAGATGCAGTAGAGCATACATTGAAAATATGCTACCATTTACTACAACAATCTACAGGTATGAAGTTTATATATTGCACATAATTTTTATAAATGATATATATACATACACAGTGATATCAGAATAATATGACCACCCACGGAATCACAGTGTAAACGCCCAGGCGTGTCACAGAGTGCACATGACAAAGTCGACCACACAGAGATATAATGACTCATCTGTGCTGGTGCCGACGCCAGGACAGATGAGTCATAGTGCACAACATGAGCACAATAGGCAGAGGTATTGATTTGATGGACATTCAAAATAGAAATAATCATTGGCAACCGTGCCAAGGGTGGAAGCATCTTGGAAACAGCAGACTTCATGGGCTGTTCGCAAGGTGCTGTAGTAAGGGTGTACCACTGGCACAATGAGTACCTCCAGATGTCATAACTGTGGAGCCCCAAAGGCCATCGACCTTAGAGGAGAAAGTTGCCTCCGTTGACTGGTAAAGGGCAATCGATGCGCAACAGTACAGCAATTGACCACTCAAATGAATGCTGGGGCACCCAGATTACGTGTCCCCAATAACAGTAGAGTGAACCCTGTTACACGAGTCTCTAGAGTCAACGTTGCTTAAAGGTGCCCATGTTAACTAACGATGCCTGCAGTTTGCATGGGACTACTGTCATCGGACAGTGAGAGAGTGGAAAAAGCTTGCCTTCTCTGATGAATCGAGGTTTTTACTTCACAGAAGTGATAGGCAGTGGCAGATACGGTATCAGACACACAAGAACCAACACCTGGACATGCTTGTTGGTCAAGTACAGGCCGGTGGAGGCAGTGTGCATGTCTGGGGAATGTTTTCCTGGTATGGCCTGGGACTGCTAGTACCATTGGATGGGTCCTTAAACACCAATGGCTACCTGTCCATCCTCGCTGACCACATTCATCCCTTCATGTTGGACATTAACCCTGGTGGTGATGGTGTCTACCAACAGGACAATGAACTGTGCCATGTCGCTAAGATGGTGCGTGACTGGTTCCAGGAACACGACAGCGATGTCTCCATTCTCCCTTGGCTTGCGAAATCACCAGAACTTAATCCCATAGAGCACTTGTAGGGCCATTTGGATCGACAGGTTCGGTGTGCAGACCCACAACCACATCATCTCCGGAACCTCTGTGCTCTGCTGAAGTCCAAATAGGCATGTGTGCCTCTGACAACCTTCCAGGGCCTCACTGCGTCCATGCCATACCGTCTTCCTGCTTCCATCATATATTGCACATAATTTTTATAAATGATATAAATACATACACAGTCATATCAGAATACCTAATAATGGGAATATTCCATCCTAATTTCTACCTAATAATGGGAATATTCCATCCGGGCCAAGGATGGCTATTCCCATTATTAGGTAGGTGGTCATATTATTCTGATATGACTGTGTATTTAATTTCATAAGGAATTTAAAATTTTATTAATCTAAATCATGGCCAAGTGGTTAGCACGCTTGGCTACTGATCTAAGGAACCTGGGTTTGAGCCCTGGGTAAGGCATGGCTGTTTTTGTCGTTTTTCTGCTGAGGGCCTGCCATCATCACAGACCTTCTACTATGGTATATAAACTGACAGGCTCCTGTCAGACCTCTGTGGCAAGCAGCTGCTTGAGAGGGTATTTATTTTTATTTTATATAAATAATATGTCATCAGAGGGGATAAATAATCTGAAAAAAAATAAATTGCAAGATTCTTACCATTAGTTTAGCATTAAAATTCAAAACAAGAATGTAAATAAATAAATAAACTAATATACAAATATTTATGAAACACTTTACCTCATAGAGCATTGCACAAGATTAGATAACATTCGGTTATGAAGAACTTTGACAGCTTTCAAAGATGTCAATTGAGCAGCAAGATTAGTAATGAAAGACAGTATGATACTGACTGCAGAAAGGACAGCATAGATAATGATATAATGGTGACTCACTGGCTCCTATGAAAGTTTAATGTTTTTAAAATCAAAAGATTAGCTCATATTTAGCAATATTACATATTTAGCTTTATACAAGTAGTTATTCAATGACAGTAACTCAAAGGCAAATGTCTTGTAAAACTTAGAATAAAGGAAGAATCAGAAAAAAAAAAGAACCGAATTTTGACAGGAGTGAGGTATGATCCCATAACTTCTTGATCACAAATCCAGGTAGCCATCTAGACTTGTCTCATTGTTCATTTTTTACCTCTTAGGTTATACAGAATTTTACAATTAATACTGTAGTCCAAAGCTTAACAAATAGTAGGCTTTATCCAGCCTCTGAAAGACATACAACAAATATTTGAATATCCTTAAGACATACAACAAATATTTGAATATAAAAACAAAAAAAATATAACATAAACTACGCAACTGTTATTTCTTGCCTTCACCATATTTGTCCTACGTACAATTTATGAACTCATTTCAGACCATAAAATGACATCTGCAATTAAATAAATTTGATTGGGTAGCCCTGTTATACTACTGATCAAAGGGATCTGGGTTCAATCTTCAGATAAGAAATGGGAGTTTCGTTCCTTGTACTGTCTTTCAACTGCAGTTTCATGTTCCCTAAGGATCTTCTCCATAATATATCATACTGACAGGCTCAGTTGGACCTCTAAGGCAAAGCAGCTGCTTGAGGAGTAGTTTATATCATTTTAGCTCTGCTTTAGACCTGTGATACCATCATCTGCCTTGGAAAATTTCTTTGCATCCTAACCAGATCACACCCACTCCTGTCATGACTAATTTTTCTGGCAAATCCTTTTTTCTCTCATGAAACTACTAAAAACAATTCATATAAGAAACTTCTGATACTTATGAATTTTTTTCCAACTTACCTGAATATTGTCTTCAGTGTAACAACCTTGCACAAAATAAATTATTACCAGTTAAAACCAAGCCATAAGTTTCACACGAAACATATGTCCATTGATAACTGTTCCTATCATCAATTTCATTCACAGCTTTACACTATTAATGTACTACTCACAACATACGTATGACTCCATTCACAAGGACAGCAGGCACCCTCAGGACTTTTGGTCACTTTCTGAGGGATTACACCCGACCCACAGCAGCTAAGAACACTATCCATTAACCCAACAGGGTTATAACCAAGTAGGACCCCATCACCAAATTTGAGACCAATCTCTCAAGTATTCACAGAATCACAAATTTCTGCCACTGATGATGTCACACCTGTCCACCCATCTACAAATTATGGCTATTATATAATACACTCTGGCCATTAAAAGTGCAACACCAGGAAGAACTCATCAGATTGTCCTGAAATATGCAAGATGGGTAACCCATGGGAGAACATGTAAATGATTCAAAGCACAGCCCGTACACACATCATGTGTGACAGTAATGACCCCTGAAAGTGGTATAAGAGGAGATTACAAAGAGCAGATGTAAAGCAGTGGAATTGTGCTTTCATGCAGTTCTTGTGCACAAAAGAATCAAGTATGCCCCATAAAAAACACGGCATCCATATGACCAGGTTTCCAACTTTGATCGAGGGAGAATTGTGGGATTACGAGAAGGCAGATTATTGCATCGAGATATCGGTGCTCATGTTGGGCGTAATGCTGCCACAGTGATGAGAATATGGTGTCAGTGGGTAGAGGAAGAAAAAATTCACCAATGTGAAGGATCTCAACGGCCTTGTAACAAAAATGAATGAGAGGACAGACATCTTGTGCGCATGGCTATGAATGATCGTACAGCCAAATCAAACACCTTAGCTCAACAGTTAGGGTGTGTTGCACATCACCAGTGTCCACATGTACATTTTGATGTCATCTGCAGAATCGGGGCATCTTTGCTAGGTGGCCATTGCTCGATGCGATAATAAATAAATTGCTCCAGCTACCACTGACTTACAACACAGGCGTATGTGACTGCAATTGTGCCAAGAATGTCGCGCATGGATGTGCGAATAGCATCGTATCATCTTTTCAGATGAATCCTGCTTCATTATGCAACACCATGATGTACGAATAAGTATATGGCCATACTGCGGTGACAAGCTCAGTGACACATGCATGATGCAGTGCCATCAGGTCCAGCCCCTGGTGTTATGGTATGGGGTGCCATTGGACTCCACTCACACACATGCCTCATACACATTACCGGTACTTTGAACAGCCAGCGTTACATCACTGAGGTGTTGGAGCCTTTGGTCGTACCTTATCTTCAGGGGCTCTCTGGTGCCATTTAGTACCAGAACAATGCCCGACCACATGTGGCATGCATCATCCAACAATTCCTGGATAGCCACCATGTGACACTTCCCCCTTGACCTGCACATTCACCCGTTCTGTCTCCAATTAAACATGTCTGGTTCATGATCTCACGACGACTAGCACACCAGACACCAGCAGCTGCTACAACAAATAAACTTTGGCTACATATCAAAACTGCATGGACTGACATTCCTCAAACACACATCTGACATCTCATCCTCTCAATGCTGTAGCAGCAGTTATTGCCACTCATAGTGGCTACACAAGATACTGATTTCTTTGTATTTCACAAGTCTAACCAAGTTATATTTGAAATCATTTGATCCTTGTAACATAAGCAATATATTAACTAAATATGGCTTTGATATCTCTTGTCTTTCCTGGTGTTGCACTTTTAATGGCCAGCAGTGTATGATATTTAAAGATATTAAAGAAGCCAATCTAATAATATTTGGAAACAGTATGTTTAAAATTGACATTTTTAATAGAAACTATGTATTTAAGAAATTATGTATATGTAGGCTAAACTAAGTTAGACTTTAAACTTTGGGATGACAAATTTTCATTCATATTTTCAGATGACAAAAACATTTTTTTTAGCTCTGCTATAGTGACTCTAGTACCATCATTTGTCATGAGAAATTTCTTTGCACCCAAACCAAACCATACCCACTTCTGTCATAGCTAATTTATCTGGACACACCTGCTTGTTTAATAGTCAGGTAGCAAGAGGTTAGCATGCTTGGCTACTGATCAAAGGGATCTGGGTTCGAGCCCCAGGTAAGGCATGGATGTTTGTGTTGTCTTTCTGCTGAGGTCCTACCATCCTAACAGATCTATTATGGCAAATTAAACTGACAGGCTCCTGTCAGACCTCTGTGGCAAGCAGCTGCTTAAGAAAGTATTTATTTATGTTTTTTATTATTTATGCTAACCTCTAGCCTATATGTGATCTAGTGGTTAGCATATCTGACTACTAAACCAGCAGGCATGTCCCTGTGTATGTGTCTGAGAAACCAGCACAAGCCAATAGAGCTTCTACTTTATCTCTGTCCACTGTGTTTTTAATAAATAAAAAAAAAATATTTGCTACAAAAAAAAGCAGTATAAATTTTGATAGCTTTTGTCTTGAGAAAAAATAAGATTAAGATAAGATTAAAAATAAAATTAGATACTTACTAAGATAAAAATGCAGTTATTAATTTTCAAAAGTGAAAATTAAAGATAAAAATATCCCTATACACAATATAATCATTTTTCCTCACATAAAATAAAGGAATGTTTTTTATGTGAATACTATGATTTGTTACCATGATTTTAAGTAATATTCAAAATTAAAAAAATATTACATTTTTTGAGAAAAGAATTACTCAAAATAATAATGACTAAATGAGCAACCTGTTGACAGCAAACTAAAACTGCTTTTATATATATATAATACATCAGTAAATCTAAATTTAAAAGGATTTAAAAATTTAAGTTCTTAGAATTTTACAATTACTGGCAATACTAACCATTTCCAAAGTCGCATTTTTGTTATTTGATACCTCTGACCATTTAGAAAGCCAGAAATCAGTACCAACTTTCATACCCTGTGTCCCAAGAATCAGAAGAATCACAAAAAGGGAAAGTGGCAAACTGCAGGCTTTCAGGTAAGTCAAATACACTTCTTTGGAAATTTGTCCTTTTTCTCTGTCTTCTTCTTTTATAAGCTTGCCTTGAGCTAATGGATCTGGATGGCTGGCATTAACAGTTACATCTATAATTGGTAGAATATATGAGAACTATAATCAGAAGAAATAACTAAAAACAAAATCATTTAATATTTTTATGATGATGTTTCAAAGACCCTATAAAGTTTGCATTCAGTTATCAGTTAATATTAACCTTTTGCAATACATCCAGTGTTTTAACCTTTTCCAGTTTATAATCTTAAAAAAAAATTCCACACAAGCAAATTATATTATCCAATACTTCGCAAGAATTCTGTTATAGTGTAAACTTTTCGCTTAATTTTTTAGTTGAATGCATATTCTCAGTAAATTTGAATGGGTCAAATCATAGCAATACTACTCAGTAGGCTTAACTATATAGTACCAAGAAAAATTTATTTTACTTCAAAAATATGATAAATAAATAACAAAATGTAAAAAAGAGTTAAAGAATTTTAAAAAATTTCAGAAAAATTACAGAGTTAACGAAGCATTGAAGCTAACACCAAAATACGTTCACATCAAATCTGCATTCCTGATAAGGAAAAGTTTCATTTAAAATATTGCAAAAATTTCACTTCACATCCTTATTTTACCCAACTACTATAATTAAAAGCAATTGAAATAATAATGAAATTATATTGTTACAATTAATTAAACTATCCTTATTGTTTACAATTAATCAAGTTCTGATGGGTACAGTTCCACGTTATGCCAATATACTCAGATACAGAATTAAGTAACTTCTTAAATAAATGTTTTAGGAAAAAATATCAGTGAAGATAATTTGAAGATCTCAATCAATTTATATCTTGTTTCTATTCAAATTCAATTTATACCCAAATTTCTCTGTCATGCAATATGTAAATGATATTACTTCTTTCAGCAAATGTTCTAAGTAATAAAATGGCTGGCAAACTCACTATTCAACTATTTGAAAAGTACTTTAAAGTATCTGAAATTTTGGCAAAATAAATAAAATATTCATATGCAAAATAAACAGCTGGCTTTCAAAATTCAATAAAACAAAGTTGCATAAGTCAGCTTTTTTTTGTAAATTTACTATTATTCAGTTTCTCTTACTACAAACAGTGAATATTTATAAATAAACATAGGTTTCATCCAATGGAGTAGAGGAATATAATAAGTTATATATTAATTAACAGCAAATGGGCTAGTAGCACTATTAGGATCACTAGGGTGTATAGGGAAGCTGAAATTAGGTCTGACAATTATCTTTTTAAAAGCATTTTACATTTGAAAATTAAAGGATGTCTATGGTTAAAAGAATTATCTTCAACACTGAAGATAGTCAAAACGTATCTAAAAAGATCTGAAAGAAAGAGTCAAAATTTACCATGATAAATTACTGTCATTATGACAACTGTGGTTTTCTTACTGCTGAAGTTGAAGAAGAATGGGATAATTTTAACTACACTATTTTTTAAATCAATCGTACTCTTCTGGATAAAAAAGGAACAAAGAAAATAGTCTTTTATCAGTGATAAAGCACTGGAGCTTATTCCTCAGAGAAAGAATTGCAGGAATAGCATGAATCAACACCCTACTAGTCCTAACAGATGGTCTGCTGAAGTATGATGTTTGTACAAATGGAGGTTTGCTGATTACTTGATATTCCAATATCTTCTATTGAACACTTTGAAGAAACAAGAATTGTATATAACAATGCTATTAAGCTCGATACTCAACATATATGCTATAGATACTGATGTCATCAATCTCTATACTCAAATAATTTTGTTTATATGCAAATATTCTTGAGAAATATTCAGTTTTAAAAACCTGTGGTTACTAGTTTTGTAGATTTTCAAAAGGCCTTTGATTCTGCTGATTGTTATAATTTATAGTTGATCATGAGATCTTATGTCATACCTAATAAATTAGTTAACAAAATGATATTGTTCTATATTAACACTGAGGCATGTTAGAATTGGTAAGGCTTATAGAGATTGGATTAGTATTATTACTGAAGTTTGAGAAGGGTGGATTTTTATTTCCTTTCTCTTTTGTTTGTTATTGATTATGTTATGAAGAATTTACTGCAGGATAGAGATGGGGTTTTAAGTGGTCTAGAATTTGAAAATTTCTGATTCAGATTATAATTTGGATTTTTGGCAAATGAGGCTGATGATATGAATTCTTTCATTAGATCTGCTCTGGCAAAGAGTAGGTTTGGTACTAAACACAGAAAACATTAAAGTGATGAAATTGTGCTTCTGTTGTTTTGAATGGTTGCACAATTGAACATGTTTCTTAGTTTAATTATCTCAGGAGTTGTACAACATGAGATAAACAGAAAAATAGAGATTGCTGATAGGAATTTTAGGAATCAGTTGAATAAAAATATGTGTATACACCTAACGGCTAAAATTAGGCTATATAATAGTTAGGTCCTTCCTAAAGTTTGCTATTGAAGTGAAACTTGAACCTTTGTAAGCAAGGTAACAGGAAACTTTATGCTTTTGATTCTAGATGTTTGCACAATATCGTGGGCATTACATAGTATGACTTTTGTTCTACACAGATTTTTCATATCAACCTAGAACAGTTTCTATGTTGCCCTTAGTTCCATTGTCTGACAGTTTGAAGACATGAGAATAATTATCTCAGTAGACAATTCTATTTGAGGTGCATTAGAATAAGGCAATGCCATTTACCTGCCATGCTGGTTCAAATTCAAAGTGAAGTCAGCATACTTGAACTAATTTGCACAAAGGAGCTCACCCTTACACTATGCAAAGCACTGAAAACCGCTGTCAACCATGATGGAAGTAATGCGTCTGACATCAAGTCTAGGGATCAAACACAATGACACAGGATGCCCCAGGGAAATCCTCTGGATTGCTGCTTGATGGTTTTTCATAAATGGACAGGAGGAGTCACATGGTTTTGAGACAATGATATTACAGCAAGAACTGATCAGATTTTCATCCCTTACCACCACCCCTTAGCAGAGAATTGTGAGGCCAATCAAGTGCTAGATGGTTTCCTTTTGTGTGCAACAGAGTGAGGAGAGGAGACAAAATGTTTCTGTAAGCACAGAAGAGAGATGCTTGATAGGATAGTAGGCCCCCTGCATTTGTTGTACTTCATGCACTTGATAAAATGATGTACTTTATTATACTTCCAATATGAAGTCTCTGCATATCTATTTAAAAATTCATGAGATGAACTGATTGTGATGTAATGTGATTTGAAACAGCACCAAGAATGTTGTAAATAAATTTGTCTTTCATTTATACCATTACCTGCCATTGTCTAAGCCTATTTCTCCTTATGTGTGAGATTGGCCTACGGCCAGATGTTTGGCAGAAGTTTAATTACTCCTAAGAGATTTTCGTCTCTTCAATAATTTTGCAACATGTAATATTATAGTTTAAGTATTTTAAAAAGTTTAACAATGCAATGTTTGAAAATGATCACGGCCAATTAATACGAAATGGAGGATTGGTGGTCATCCTACCTCATCCCCCTGCATACTTTGTACATAAGCAATGATTAGGTCATGTGAAGGAGTCAGAAACCGACTTGAGCATCATCATGTGCAAAGTGAGACTGCATTGGTTTGGTCACACTGACTGCATGCAACACTGCATTTAGTGTACAGTTATGAATAGTGTGCCTAAATGTCTGAGAAGAAAGGGGGAGACCTAGGATGCAGTGGGCAGTGTCAAACAGGACATTGCTAGAATTAGACTGCAGTGGCCTAATGCAACAACCTTTTCAGGACAGACATGCTTGGAAGACTAAATTACACAGTGTGATTGGACCTCTGTAACTCATGGCTGCTCAAGGATTATGTACATAATATTCAATATAATTGTACTTAATGTTCAATAACCTTGAAATACATACTTGTATATGCATTTCACAAGTACACTTCAACTGCAACTTCTCAGAGATATTTTACACAATGTCATAAAAATGAAATTGAAACACTAAAATTTCATTGTTATTTGTATATTTAATCCTAGAACACTAAAGTTTCACAAACTCAGAGGGCTTTTCAAAGTCTTGTTATGCATGCACTCAAAATATTTAGATAATGCCAAACAACAACTTTTGAAAAGAAAAAAAAAATACATTCAATAAAATTTTATTTGGGGCCTGTTATAATCTAGTATTTTGTTTATTTAAAAATTGGTTATGCTTCAGTGTAAGACATATACACAGTCATATTAGAATAATATGACCACCTACCTAATAATGGGAATGGGGGTGTGGTCATATTATACTGATATGACTGTTATATTTCATAATGTGAAGTGTGGTGTAAAATTTCTTCTATATACATTATAGTAGTGTTCCTGAAAGATTTCTTATATTTTGTTTCATTTTTAAAAACACTTAATTGTGCAATTCTTTGGTAAACAAAAATATACCATTTGACAAAATGAAATTCAAATTCTGTGGTTGAAAATTATGCTTTCTGGAAATAATGGTATTGTGTTTGGATGTAGTTCTGTTATTGAATCTGTTCTGTTCGAAGTCATTAAAGCAAAAAAAAAAATAAATAAATACTGCATATTTTTGTGTACCATCTGCCCCTTTTTGTGTAACATGTGCCAATAAAGGTGCCTAAAAAATGCACCCTTATTGGTTATTTTTTTAGAAAAAAGTTATTGTGTCATCATAACAGCACCACCATGTTGTTGTTGAAGTTTATTACATATATAGAGTTTACACTGACCTGGTAAATCCATTGTTATTGTGTCATCATAACAGTACCAGCATGTTGTTGTTGAAGAATATTGTATATATGTAGAGTTTATACTGATCTGGTTATGCTTTGCAGTTGAGAGGTTTTTGCCATGAAAAGTGCTACTGTTTAACTATGAGGAAAACTTATCCTTCTGTACTGATACACCTTGTAAAATCTTGTTATCTGGGTACTAAATTTGGGAATAACATATCTGCATGGTACATGAAAACGTATGGTACATTAACATCATTGTTAAGCAAAAAGCTACAGTTGTGCTTCTTTTTACAGAAACAAGTACAATCATGGCTCAGAAACGATTTTGTGCTTGTTTTCAAATATGATAAGCTCCTGCAAGAACAACAATACAGAGGGTAAAATGGTAGATTGAAGAAGCAGACTCTGTAAAATGATTAGAGAAATAGAGTAATTTCTGTCCATTACAAAACTTACTCTTCAAATTGCCAATCTAACCTCCTGTATTGTTGCTCTTGCTGGAGCCCATTGTATTCCAAAACAAGCATTAAGTCATTTCTGAGTCATGATTACACTTGTCATTTTTACACACAAAAATACACACAACTTTAACCTTCTGCTTAATATGTCCTTCAGTTGGTAACATAACTAGATCCACATAATTTATTGTACTTTTTCAGAAAGCACATTCGCAATCACAAATTTTAAGTAAATTTATCAAATGAAGCATTTTTTTCCCTATATCTATACAAAATTATTTTGACTGCCATTCTTTACTTCAATGGCACTGTGCACAATATATTTTGCTGAAAGAATTGACCATAGAAACATGTGTATGTGTGTGTGTGCAATATATAAATATCTTTTGGATAGTTTATTAATATATATGAGGTTAATTACACTACAACAATAAAAAGTACTAACTAAAGCTTTCTTCAAAGAATTAAGGTTAGAAATTTTGCATTTTGTTCCTGAAAAGATAATTTATTTTTATCATACAATATAATTTCAAAAGATCATATCTAATACTGATTGTACACTTCATATTTGGCTAAATTCCTGTTCTTTAATTTTCTACAAGTGCTACTCATTATAATTAAAAATTATGCATATAAATTACCAACATAGCTTATACAGTGGAGTTGCATCTTACACAAGGTGAGGTTAGGTTTTAATTGTTAACGCATAAGTTGAAAATCAGGTATACCCAAAATTACCCTTGAAAATCCCATAAATCACTCACAAAACACAGTACACAATTTTGTGTATACAACCCTGTAGAGTAATATGTATAAATGTATAGGGTAATGTACAATGCATAATAAAGAGTACATATGCAAAATATAATTTCACAATATTTCTAATTACATAAGAGGGAGGAAGACAGAAGAATGAAAGAATAATTAAGGAAGTTCATGAGGTTGAAGCAGTTTCTAAAACTGTTAAACCAATTAAGGTGACTTTACAACTTTTAAATTCCTTCTCATCAGAAAGCTGTCCCTCTGCATTGGTAAGCTTTCTGCCCAAAGTGTTGCCATTGAGAGTCACATGTTTATGGTTCATGCCTTCCAGCATACATTTAATGCCTTTTCAGATTTCACTAAAGTCACAAATTATTATTAAACTCAACTCATTAAGTATCCACTAATAATTTCCACTCTGTAAATTGATTCAAATATTTAGAGGAAAAATTGTCTTGAGCCAGGTGGGATACGAACCCACGACCTCCTGATAACATGTCAGATGCTCTGGACCATTGAGATACCGACCGCCAATCGAGATCTCCTCTAACTGATGTTATGAACATTTCCAACCTACCTTCCTAATATGTAGGGGGTGTTCAGGCAATCCCGCCTCAAGTGGCCTTTTAATGCCTTTTCATAGATGGAATGCATGTCTTACGAGTATGCAATCTAAAAATAATTATTATTAAACTCAACTCATTAAGTATCCACTAATAATTTCCACTCTGTAAATTGATTCAAATATTTAGAGGAAAAGTTGTCTTGAGCTGGGTGGGATACGAACTGACAACCTCCTGATAACATGTCAGGTGTGCTGGACCACTGTAGATTGCATACTTGTAAGACATGCATTCCATCTAAGAAAAGGCATTAAAAAGCCGCTTGAGGCGGAATTGCCTGAACACTCCCTACATATTAGGAAAGTAGGTTGAGAATGTTCATAACATCAGTTAGAGGAGATCTTGATCGGCGGCCGGTAGCTCAGTGGTACAGAGCACCTGACATGTTATCAGGAGGTTGTGGGTTCGTATCCCACCCGGCTCACTAAAGTCTTATCACACACTTGGCTTGGCACATTAGCAGTTACTGGAGCACTTAATGCATGGCTTGACAAATTTCTCTCTCTTGAGTCTTGATGGCAAGGATGCTAGATTCATTGCTGCCATATTTATGCACCTCTTGGAGACTGACATATCATTTCTCAATAGGCCCATCAGAGCAAGTTTGTCATCCAACATTAGAACAGATCTCTATTCCTTCAGTTGAGCATCATATGAAGTAGTCGGCTTGCATTTATGGGCCAAGTTGTACAAAAATATGTATCTTTAAACACAGAATCACACTCAGTGCAGAAAAATGCTCACACTATGAGAAGCATGCAGGAACTGAGACCAACTAAGGGAACAACTGATTTATGTCTCTCATCTTATGTTTACTGAGTGGAATGATGGGTGAAATCACCCATGATATTTAAATTGATATTTTACTTTGGCCGAGCATGTAAACTTGAATTTGTGTTTTAAATGCATATATGATGTAATTCCACTGTAATGTGTTATTTCAGTACATAACTTTCAATCATACCTGCTACATCCTCTTCGTCTTCCTCTTCTTCTTCAATGAGGTCTTCTGTACGAGCAGAGATCCTAGAATTAAGTCTAGAAGGGGGGCATTTCCATGAACGACGTACAACACTAAGAGAGCTTGTACTTGATCGGGACCTCAAACTTTCTATTGATTTCATGCTTCTTAAAAGTTTATGGCCTGTATTGGGATCATCTGGATCTGATATGGGAGGAAGAGGATCATCATGATCACCCCAATCATGACATGGAAGAGGACTTGAAGGATCATGAGACATCTGTCTGCTTAAAGATACCAATCGAGCTCGTGGACGTATATCCTGAAAAAATTATTTGTATATATCTATTAACTGCAATTACATTTAACTCGGATTTATTGCTCAAATAAATATCTAAGCAATTACAATGTGAAACATTTAACCAATGGCTATATAATATATTTGGTTTCCACTGGTTACAGAGAAAAAAATGAATTAATTTAGCAATGGGATCAAAAAAGGTAACACAAAAATTTATCACGTAAGAAAATAGGGATGAGTATATTGTTTAGTGGTCTGTTTTGTTAGCACTATAGGTGGCTATCATTTAACCAGTTGAGTTGCTGGTTACTATTTCTCCATGCCAAACAATAAGATTGCTTTGAGATGTGCACAGCACATAGCAAAAAACAGGCAAATTGTATAGTTTCATTCATTTATGAAAACACAAGAAGGCATAGAACTAAGAAAGAAGCAGTATAAACACTGAAACCAGATTAACATAGTACCATATTTATAAACATTTCCTTATTTATACAATTTTATTAGCAGCATTGTTTTATATTATAGTTTTGAAACAAAATTATACAAAGCTTATGAAGTAATACCATATACAGGTCTTGTGAAAAAGAATTGTGGGAAAATTGTTTTGTGTTGAAAAGTTCAGCAGCATATAAAATTCTCAGATTAATTGTAGAGAAAGTGACTAGAGAACAGTGATTACCAGCAATTTATTTTATGAACAGAAAGTACAAAAAAAAACAAACTTTCTAAACAATTTGAAAAAAGTACAAACCTATGAAAAAATAAATAAAATTAATGACTTACTTAAAAGATCACAATTGCTGCTTTTAGATTTACCTCTATAAAATGTATATTTGAAGATGAGCTAAGGCAACTGTAACTGTAATAAATTATTTTAGTTTCATTTTTCAAGGTTTCTCCTGCTTATTATTACTTATTATATTGCAAACAGAGATTACAATTTTCTACCTTACAAGTAAAAGTGTACTCCTAAAAGTGTCTAATATCATGCTGATCATTCAGTTATCCTTGTATTTGGTGTTTACAGTACATTTTATTGCACTTTAAAGCAGTGATCTATGGATACACTAAAATATATTTTTAAAACATTAATATATAGAGGTTTGTCAAAATAATGGAAACATATAATGTTTATGGAGAACATTTTATTAATAAGCTGTAAGCCCATCTCGAGAGTTCAGAAAAGAAGCAATTTGACATGGAATAGACTTATACAAGTCATGTACATATAGTAATGGAATGTGGTGTAATGCTCCAAAAGATTTTTAAACTTTTTCTCTTTGGACCTTTTGACTGAAAAACTCTGGATAGCATATTGGGTGCCAGGCAATATTAACTTGCCAAATAAAGTTAAATGAGGGTTAATTAGGCATACTGACATTACTAGTCACAAAGAATTCAAAAGATTGTCAATTTTTAAAGTTATATCTTAATCAAAATCAATTATCGTTGCTCAAGAGGAAAAATAGCAAAGTCAAAATATTCATATAACAAAGTTTATTGGCAAAAATTCATGACTCACCATATAAACTGATGAATACAAAATAGTCTGAGCAAATAAAAGCTCATTTAAACATCTCCAAAACTGACAAACTTTTCAGCTAACATTGTTCTCATTACTATCTTATATTGACTATCTCCACTATCATTACTGACTTCTATTAACTTCGTGATCTAATGCCACAACATGCAAGATTTAATTTGGATCATGCCATACATGCAGGTTCAACTGACACATGTGTGTTGCATGCTGGGAAAAACATTTGCATAAATTTATGATCGTGCACTACCTATGATGCAAGAGGGGGCGTGTCCTTAATGCATGCATTAGCGGTTGTCAATCAAAAGTCAGAGTTGCACATGCATAACTCCTTTAGCGGATCGGAAGAGAGAAATGTGATAAATCCAACTGAAGATAATCTCCAAAATGACAAATATAATGTAAATAAAGTAAAACTAGTTAAGGAAAAGTAAAAGTGAATGGGTAGGCCATTGAAGTGGACATTTCTTCCTGTGAAATATGGCCCAACTATGCCAGTGATGATGGAGGTGGAAAGTGTGATCTGACCTTGCATTCTAGATATTCCCACAAATGTTCATAATAATGAGGTCTGGAGATTGAGGTGACCAGGGTAACTGCCGTACCTCATCCTCATGCTCTGCAAACCACAACTTGACATGTTTTGCACAATGCACAGGTGCATTATCTGCTTGAAACCAGTGACAGTCATTAGGGAACAATGCCTGCAACAACGGGTGCAGGTGGTCGCCTAGAATGGATTTGTATGTTGCAGATATGACACGATCCTGCAGAATAATTAATGGTCCTAAGGAATGCCATGATATGGCACCCTACAGCATCAGGGATCCATGTCCATGTCTCACAGTTGGTGTGACACACTTCTGCAGATTTTTGCCAGATGTACACTCTACCAGTGGTGGGAAACAATGTATAGCACAATTCATCATACCAGTTGACACATTGCCTGCAACATTGGTTCGCAAATTGCGGATGTGACACAATCCTGCAGAATAATTAATAGCCCTAAGGAGTGCCATGATATGGTACCCCACAGCATCAGGATTCACGTCCATGTTTCACTGTCAGAACCAAACAGCCAGGATGGTATGCTTCTGCAGGTTTTCACCAGATGTACACTCTACCAGTGGTGGAAAACAATGTGTAGCACAATTCATCAGGCCAAATGAAACATTGTCAGTCTTTAGCATCCATTGACGATGGTAATCAGAGGTTTGTGGATTGCAGCTAAACCATAAATACTGGCACAATGAAGTTCCCATGAACTGTTATGATGGAAATGGGATCATTCTGACTAGTGTTCAACTCTGTTGCTATTTGCAGTGCCATAGTCTTGTGCTTCCATTGTACAATCCGTGCCAACATTCACCTCTCTCTATCTGACAACTTTGTATGGCATCCACAATTTGCATATTTGGAGACAACACCCTGTCCTTTTTCATAAGTAGTCATAATCTTCGATACAGTTCCTCGTGTTACACCTACTATTTCTGCTGTTCTGATTACTGAAGCTCCTGCAAGATGTGCACCAATGGTCATGCCTTTTGGAGGTCACTGAGCTCTGACATTGTCAATAATTACACCACAACAGCTGTTTCACTGTACCTGTGGCACTGCTATGTGATAGTCGACATTGTACTTCTTCCCTTTATATACCTCACATCGCAGGTGATGTCATCCCTGCGATATATGCATATGGCGCATTGCATGTACTCCATCGTTGTAGGTGTTTCCATTATTTTGATAAACTCCTGCATTTTATACCTTTTGATTCCATTAAAAAAGATGATGATAAATTCTAAATATAATCAATTTGTGCTTGTAATTATCAAATGGTATGATTGTATCATTTTAAGTAGTACCAATGGAAGATGCATTATGCTTAAACTATTCCTTTCCTCATTTTCGAATATAAATTATTGATTGGTTTCAAGGTTGTTGATATCATTCAAACATATAAAAATTGCAATGTTTTCTAAGCTTTTGACATATCAGTTTTTATTACTAGCAGAAATTTTGTCATCCAGCAACTTCATACATTGTTTTCAGTGAACATTTTATTAGACTTTTAATTTTAAAAACTTATTTTTTTCTTTTTCTGCTTCTAGAAACTTTTTTATTGCTCCTCAAATATATAGAGTTGTGCATGATGTTTTCTCCCGGGTGATAATTCGGGAAAGCCAACCCCATGAGTGTCGAAGCAATGGATGCATATAGGAAAATAAGGATGATCTTCCTGATAAGCCTGGTTTCAGCTTCTTGGTGGTGGATTGCAGAACTTAATAATGTTCATTTTGAAAATACTGCAGAAAATTCCAAAATTCCAATGGCAAAGTTGTAAAGAAGTGACAAAAATGCAAAAATATGTCTTTGACACCAGTAAAATAATTTTAATAACAGATGAGAACAGCAGTGAAAAACCATTCGAAACTAACTGCTGCTGATGCTTCAACAGCTTGGTGTATGATAAGTGGTGTTACATGTCTACTAGAAAAAGTTATTCAGTGTCTGAAGGGCATTGGGTACTACTCTCACTGTATGTAACAATATGCATGACTACACTGGCTATTCGGGTGATGCAAATGTACAGACTGAACAGCAGCATGCATTGTGGAGTTGGCTATAAAATCCATTACCACAATTCTGGCCTAATCATCAGTGGTTGAAAAATCATACATTGTTCAACTGGGAATAAACATCATTCCTGCATACTGACATGATGAGGATTGCAAGATGGTGATTTCATATGGGAAGTGTCGATGGAATGCCCATACTGCTGCATAACTATTTGCTATGAGATAGCCACAGGCTCATTATCCTAAACATCAGATGATTTGTGATGTGTATATAAATTCAGGCCATTACATGACCGAGTGGTTAGCATGCTTGGCTACTGATCTAAGGGACCTGGGTTCGAGTCCCAGGTCAGGCATGGATGTATGTGTCGTTTTTCTGCTGAGGTCCTGTCATCCTCACAGACCTTCTACTGTGGCATACAAACTGACAGGCTCCTGTCAGACCTCTGTGGCAAGCAGCTGCTTGAGGGGGTATTTATATTTATATATATATTATATTTATATAAATTCAAAATGGTATTTAAACATTCTACTAATCATTTTCTTTCTACAGCTACATGGAATCTGAGGATATTGCATTGAGATTATTCTCTTGGCATCCTCACAAAGGAATTCTGGTATAATAAATCTAAATATTTAGGCCTTGCAAGAAACCAGCTGGACAGTTAAAGGTCACATGCTTAAAAATAATTTTAAATTTCTTCCTTTAGGGAGGGAGAATGTAAAGCATCTCCAAGGCATAGGTTTGCTTCTCAGCAGACACACCAGTGATGTTCTTCTAGAATATGACTGCATTAATGAAAGATTTCCTACAGATAAATTTAAAACTAAGATTAAAGACTTGAATGTTATCTGTTGTTATGCCCCCACAGAGGACTCTGTTGAGGACAAGAATGATAGGTTTTACAGACAACTTCAGGATATGTTGAATTCTGTCAAGAAAGGAGATATTTCTTATGTGCCAAGTGACATCAATGTTAAAATTGGTACTGACTCTGACCTATAGACAGGGATGATAGGTCCTTTTGCTTTGGTAGTTGCAACAGCAATGAGGAATGTCTCCTATAGGTAAGTAAATTTAATAGTTTGAGAACTATAGTCCACTTACCACAAGCAATGGGACATTGATAAAATACATATGGGTTTCACCAGATAGACTGCATAAGAATGTGATCAATTAAATATATATTGATTAACAGCAAATGCACTAGTTCAGTTAGGAATACCATATCATATAGGTGAGCTGAAATTGGATCTGACTATTACCTGGTAAAAATTATGTCATTATTGAATGCTGCTATTTGTGGTGGTAGTATTTGTATCACATTGAATATTATATCTATACAATCCCCCATTAAAACAGTTTTCAATATAATGTTGATTATATTCAGATTTTATCATCACTCTTTTTGAAATAGTGATATTTGCGGTTTATTTAGTCATTATGACAATCACGGTTTGATTACTGCTAAATTTGAGAAAGAATGGGATCAGTTTAAACAGGCTTTTCTTGAAACTAACAATATTCTTCTGGGTGAAAAACAGCAAAGGAGACAAAGTCATTTGTATGATAAGCCTTTGGAGCTTATTTCTGAAAAAAGTAAGTACAAGAATAACTCAAATCAACAAGAAGGGGGGGAGGGTTAGTGGAGATCAATCTTAACTACTAGACCTAACAGACAAAGAGCTTAATGAAGGCGTAAAGGATCAGCTAACAGCTGATAAGAATTATTGCTTGATAGCTTGGCTGACAAAGTAGAGGAAGCAGCTAGACGGTACAACAACAGAAAGTTATACTTGATAGTTAATCTTTTGTGTGGGAAGAAACAAGCAGGCACACAAAAATTGAGGGATAAACATGGTAAGGTTATTGAAGGTGAGGATTCTGTTATGGTTAGATGGGCTGAGAATTTCAGATATGTTTTAAATAATAAAGTTCTGGATTAAGATTGATCCGGAATGCGTGTGTGAAATATCTTACTATGAAGTAAAAGTATCTACTTTCTTGTGTTTGTGGTGTGTAAGATGACTTCTGTTAATTGTTCATAACACCAAACTGCTGCAGAGCTGCCAGAAACCAGGAGAAGATGGCTAACAACAGTAATATCTATAAGCCATCTGTGCCATAGACTGGAAAGAAGGCCCCTAACTATGGTGGCAAAAATGCAAATAGAAGTGTCCCACAGCAGGTTTTCAACAGAATGGGAGGATATTGAACCTTATATTATATTTAGAGAACCCTGTGATATAAGTTTAATATTACTACAAATTCTAATCCCATTGTTTGCAATGAGAATAGATCCATTACTGGTTTCAATGTTGGATCTATATTAGTCTGAAATTACTTTGGTTATCTCTAAATTATAACTACATACATCCCTAGAGGAATATGAAAATTACTACTGAAATGCTTAGAGTTGGGAATGTTCCTGTTGCCATAAGGCTGACTGAAATTTTTAATATATTTAAGATAAAGGTGTTGTTTCTAAGGACTTTACAAGAGCCATTATTATCACAATTTTTAGAATGTGGTGATCAAGAGATTGACATTGACAGCAATTTGCCCCCTTACCCTCCATGAGGGTGGGGAAAATATAACTATTTCCTTTTAAGTCATAAAGGAATATTTATTTTTTGGTTCAATAAGTACTTATAAATTACTATTTGCATTTTCTGAACTATCTATTTAGTTTGAATTTTCATCATTAGAAGATGCCAAAGTTGGAAAATGACAAATTTCATTCTTTTTGAAAACTAGCATTCTATATTTTCTGGAGGCAATTTGTCTTTCTATATTTTACAATGAACTAATAAATGATACTTTTGCATACTATAAAAAAAATAAATATATGGCTGCTTGCCAAAGAGATCTGACTATGGTTTGATCATAATCACTATGTAGCAACCATTCTTTCAGCTCCTGCAGTGCAATTAGGTCTGTAGCATAAAAAAAAGCATGTCAATAAAGCATTATACTGTATTTTTCCTTTGCAAAGGTGACCCTAGAAATCTGAGACAATGGGGAAGGTTGGGGGCAGCTTAAGGGTAATACAGGTCCAAAATTATTAAACTTGTGCATATTTCAAGCATTTTTCATGAAATTTTTAAAAAACTTCTAAAACGAAGGTGCAAATGTTACATTGTAATGGAAATCCAATCCCCTCTCCCTCCTTGCCTCCTCTGGTCACTAAAGTATGGACTCGAAATGCAGGATGTTCAAAAAATAATGGTGGGGTTTCGAGCACCAATAAGTAGGAAAATAATATACCTATTCAAGAAAATAATATTTAATTAAAAGCATACCTCAAATAGTTTTTAACATAATTAGTGAATTTCCACACATGCAATGTTCATGACCCTGCATATGTCCAATCAGTATTCCACTTCTTGCCATACACACTGCAGCATATCTCATCATTTGCTTAGTTGATTTTCTTATACTGGTTTTCAAATGATTCAAGTCTTGAATTTCGTTTCATTTAAATATAATTCTTTACAAAGTCCCATAAGGAAAAATCGAGAGTGTCAAATAAGGCCTCCTTGGTGACCATGGAATTATATGATCACATGATACTACATTGGGGACTACGGAATGTAATGGTAGCACGTTGAGTTCTCTGGTGGCTGCTGGTGAAACTGTTTTAATGGGGGATTGTATAGATATAATATTCAATGTGATACTTTTTTCACATTTGGGAACAGTGCTTTCTGAAACCCCACCATCATTTGTAAGGCACCCTGTATGTTACAAATACTACCATCATTTGTTGGATACTCTGATGTTACATATATTACAATTAAGGTTAGTAATATTGCTTGAATAATTTACTCTGTGAGCTTATTAAGGATGATGTTGTTGTAATGTTGCACATCAATTTTCAGGCTTCAATTAACATTTTTCTTACTCAAGACACACACTCTTTTACCCCTCTCACATGGTGGGCCAAGACAGACCAATATGTACAATTGTACACTTTACCCATTATAACACAATTCTTATAGAAAGGATAAAACAACTTCATAGTGAAACAAACTCAAGTATAACACTGACTACAAGTTTGTTATAAATGCCTTTACAACTAATTCTGAAAAAGCTTACTTTACAGTCATATATATATATATAGTTTTTCTGTGTGTATAATTTTGATAACCATATTTTTAAAGCATTGAAAGAGTTGAGAAGAACAAGGTTTAGGTCTTCTAACTTTATACTAAATATCAATGAATTTTTATTTACCACATTTACCTGAGTACAAGACAGACAATTCCAAGAACAGCAAGTTCCAGATAAAAAGATTTACAAGTTTTAATTGCAGTTTACATTTCTTGAGTCTTTTTTGCACACAATGGGCTAAATGGCGAGGCCACATGAACCCTAAGGGCTCAGAGAAGGTTGGGGAAGGGGACCCACTGGACAGCTGTTAGTAGACAGATGGTAGCCTCTCATCAATGCCATCCAGCATGTTCTTTGATGTTCCCAGGGTATGGCTCTGCTGTATATGGGGTAATGGCTTTACATCCCATCTGACAGACAGCGGCCTTTCCAAGCCCATTGGTATCTCCTACTGACCAAGGGCAGGGTTGTGGTGGGGGAGGGGGGGAGGGTTAGCGGAGATCAATCTCAATGCTGGCACAGGTGGGACTTGAACCTGAGAACTGCAGATTATGACATGGTGAGTTACTGAGACACCCCCTGCACACAATGGGCTAAATGGCCAGGTCACAGGGGCTCAGAGAAGGTTGGGGAAGGGGACTCATTAGATAGCTGTTAGAAGACAGATGACAGCCTCCTTCAAGGTCATACAGCATGTTCTTTAATATGGACAGGGTATGGTTCTCCTGCACATGGGGTCATGGCTTAACTTCCCTACAATGGGCAGTGGCCCTTGCAAGGCCATCGGTGTCCCCTTTTTGACCAAGGGAAGGGATGGATTAATAGAGATAAATCTCAACACTGGCAGAGTTGGGATTCGAATCTGAGAACTGTAGATTACAAGTTTAGCATTCACCAAATGAGCCACCCCTCATCATTTTGCAATTTATACATGTGAATTTATATCAGTGAAGTGATGCATAGCATTACTTCACTTATATAAATATAAATGTATAAATTACCTTACATGTATTAAATTAATACTTCACATGTATTAAATTACTATTCACATGTATTAAATTACTACTTCAGTGAAGTGATGGATAGCGTCACTTCACTGAAGATGGAGCTGTCATTGCTTCGAAAAGCTTCTGAGTTTTCTTCTAAAAACTTTCAATATACAAATAGTTTGAAGGATAAACTTTAAAATCTTATTACTCAATGACAGAGAATTTTTAAGTTATTTTTAATTAATTTTTGAGCAAGAAGATCCTTTTAATTATGTACTTAAAGCGGTTAATAAAAACACAAAACTATAATCTACTGCTTTTGTATTTTATGCAGAATTATTTTGTAGACAATATAAAAAACTGTTTTCCCAACTTTTTTAAATATTAAATAAGCTATGTCCACCCATGAATGTATGCAAAATGTATAACACTGTTCCGTGCACAACAAACAAAACCATGAAAGAAGTTGTTTTAAATTTCACCCACAACTTTTATTTATTAAAACTATAGTCTTCTCAGTGTTTTTTTCACCTGTAAATATAATATTCTTTCAAAGTTTTGAATAAAAAACTTTGGAAAACATAAATTTGCCTAACATTCAAACAATTACAGTAATTTTAAATTGTGCAGATTAATATTTTGGTGCCATATACATATTATACTTAATAGTAGATAAATCCAATGAAATGTCAATGGATGTTTAACATTTTGTTTGGCATCTTCAATAATCTGATCTTTAGTATGCAGGAACAATAGGAAAATTTCAACTAATTCCACTTACCTGTGTTGAGGCAGTGCGGTATAAAGTTTGCTTTGATAACAATCGAGCAAGTTTGTGACGTTCCCTGTAAGTTCCATCTTCTGAAACATACTTTTTTTCTTTAGCATATTTATGCTTAGTTTTTTTTAAACTAAAATTCAGTTCTTGAAGAGCATCAGCAACTTCCTTTGCAGTACCCTGTTGCTTGATAGTGCAATTTTCCATAACAATTACCTACAATGCAAAAATATTAAGTTCATTTTAGTTCTTGATGAAGAATCTAATAAAACCATCCTTAAACCTACTAATAGGTGCACTCATTTTATTCACATTAATGTGTGTAAAAAAAGCAATATTGCTTTTTTTTTTTGAAAGAATATACCAATATAATACTATAAACTTTACATTTTGGAAAAAATATTTAAAAAAACTTTTTTTTCTAGTGGGTCAATTTACTAGGTAATCACTTAATTGGTATAAAAATATTAGGAATAACTAGTTAAGCACATGGTTATTATTATGAGAATTTATAGTCATTTTAGCTAGGTTTAAGCTGAGTTCACTTAATATACCTCATTGGACAAAAAAGTCTTAAATGGTAGCTAGGCATAAACTGGAAGGAGAGCTGTGTACCAATCCCTAGTGATGATGCACAGAACCGGCCAGGTCTAGCACCTAATGTCCGACCCTGCCTTCTAGTGGTGCAGGCCGTTAGTACCTTTCAAAAGAGATATTCTCTTTTGGAAGGGAATGGAAGGGGAGGGCTGCCAGTTCAGTATGGCCTACTGATCTGGTAATCTATGGCCACTTTTTTCTTTTTTTTTTCAACCCTGCCGAGGAGTGGTCAACTTTACAGGGTCCTGGTGCTGACCATTTATACCTACCAGACTGGACTTGTTTATGGATTTGAGCTTGATTATTGGTTCTGGACTTGCTGCACTGGTGGGCCTCTGTTGAGGGAGAATCTGCCGCTGTGTTTTCTGTTTGCTTCTGGGTCGCCAGCTCTAAGTGAACAGAGGCATGGGATACCTTATATCAGCTGGTGGATTATCCTAATCAGAGGCGGACATCATCATGCCTAAACTGGAGTAATGTGTCTCAGGCAGGCCATATGGCTCTTGAAAAAGTCCACTTGAAAAGGTGGTGCCTGAAGTTCCTACCAGCATCGGTGACTTCAGCCTTTAGCGGAGGAGGAACAGGTCTTTGCCCCATGCCTGCGATCAAGGGGCTGTTTGATATTGTTGGCCCTACCTATCTCAATAAACCTAGTTTCTTTAAAAATCCAACTAATCATTTTCTCTCTGCAGGAACATGGAATGTGAGGACATTATGTAGAAATTATTCTCTTGATGTCCTCACGCAGGAATTCCAGCGCTATAACCTAGATATTCTAGGCTTGCAAGAGACTAGATGGACAGGTAAAGATGAGATACTTAAAAATAACTTTAAATTTCTCTTTACAGGGAGGGAGGGTGGACAGCATCACCAAGGTGTGGGTCTGCTACTCAACAGACACACTAGTGATGCTCTTCTAGGATATGAGTGCATTAATGAAAAGTTTCTTCTAGCAAAATTTCAGACAAGCATTAAAGACTTGAATGTTATATGCTGTTATGTCCCCACTGAGGATGCCAACGAGGATGGGACGGATAGGTTTTACAGACATCTTCAGGATATTTCGAATTCTGTCAAGAAAGGACATATTTCCCTTGTTCTAGGTGACTTCAATGCCAAAGTTGGTACTGACTCTGATCTTTGGGGAGGGGTGATAGGCCCTTTTGGTATTGGTAGCTGCAATGGGCAACATCTCCTACAGGTAAGTAAACTCAATGGTTTCAGAATAACTAACACTAATTACAACACCTCAGCATACATAAGTATACATGGGTTTCACCCGATGGGCTGAATAAGAATATGATTGATTATATATTAATTAACAGCAAAAGGGCTAGTTCTGTTAGGAATACCAGGTCATATAGGGGAGATGAAATTGGATCTGACCATTACCTTGTTAAAAGTGTCTTGCAACTTAAACTTAAAAAGTGTTGTGCTAAAGTTAAAAAATTTACCTTTAATACTGAAGCTCTGAAAGATCCAGTTATAGCTAAAGCTTACCATGATAGATTACTTAGTCATTATGACAGTCATGGTTTACTTACTACTGAAGTTAAGGAAGAATGGGACCATTTTAAAAAGGCTTTTTTGGACACTAACAGTATTCTTTTAGGAAAAAAGGAGTAGAGGAGGCAGAATTATTTGAGTCATAAGGCACTTGAGCTTATTTCAGAAAGAAAGAACTGCAGGAATATCTTTAATCAACACCCTACTAGTCCTAATAAAAAGCATTACAGACAGCTTAATAAATGTGTAAAGGATCAGTTAGCTGCTGATAAGAATCTTTGGCTTGGTGGCTTGGCTGACAAAGCCGAGGAAGCAGTTAGACAGCAGAACAGCAGAGAGCTTTACCAGATAGTTAATGTTTTGTGTGGTAGAAAACGGACAGGTATACAGGGATTGAAGGATAAACAAGATAAGGAATTGAAGGATAAACAAGGTAAACAAGGAAAGTGAGGATTCTGTCATGGCTAGGTGGGCTGAGCATTTCAGTGATGTTCTAAACAATGTAGTTAGTTCTACTCCCATTGTTTGTACTGATGATACATGCATTACTGGCTTTAATGTTGGCCCTATAACACAATCTGAAGGTATTTTGGCTATTTCTAAACTTAAACTTCATAAATCCGCAGGGGTAGATGAAATTAATACGGAAATGCTTAGTGCTGGAAATGTTTCAGTTACCACTGGAATGACTGAAATTTTGAATATCTTTTATGATAAAGGCATGGTTCCTAAAGATTTTACCAGAGCTATTATTATCCCTATTTTCAAAAAAGGTGATCGCAGTTCTTATGATAACTATAGGGGTATCAGCCTACTGTCTGTTCCAGGTAAAGTTCTTTCCATGATTGTGCTTAATAGAATTAAGAATCTGGTTCACAGTCAATTGAGTGATGAGCAATGTGGATTCACAAGTGGTAGGGGATGTGTGGATCAGATATTTTCACTTAGGCAGATTCTTGAGAAATGTTTAGAGTTTCAGAAACCTTTGGTTGCTAGCTTTGTTGATTTCAAAAAGGCTTTCGACTCTGTTGATCGACATAATTTGTGGTTGATTGTGTGATCATATGGTATACCAGACAAGTTAGTTAACATAATGAAAGCCTCTATAATAACACTGAGTCGCGTGTGAGAGTTGGTAAGGCTTGTAGCAATTGGATTAGCATTACCTCAGGTGTTCGACAAGGGTGCATTTTGTCTCCTTTTCTCTTTATTTTGGTTATTGATAATGTTATGTGAAATTCACTTCAAGGGAAAGATTTTGGCCTTAAATGGTCTGGAGATACGAACATTTCTGATTTAGCCCTTTTCGCAAATGATGTTGATGAGATGAACTCTTTCATTCGAGCTGTTGATGAAACTGGTAGTAGAGTAGGTTTGGTTATAAACAGAGAGAAAACTAAAGTGATGAAAATTGGTCAGGCAGGCTGTGATTCAGTTAATCTGAATGGTTGCAGTCTTGAGCAGGTGTCACAGTTTAATTATCTCGGGAGCTATGTAACAGATAATGGTGATGTGCGGCATGAGATTAACAGATGAATAGGGATTGCTGCCGGGACTTTTAAGAATCTATGGAGAGTGTGGAGAAATAGGCGTATACACCTAAAGACTTAAATTAGGCTGTATAATAGTTTGGTTCTTTCTAGGGTTAGTTATGGTAGTGAAACTTGGACGTTGCGTAAACAAGATAACAGGAAACTAGATGCTTTTGATTCTAGAATGCTTACATAGTATCTTGGGTATTAGGTGGTTTAACTTTGTAACTAATGATGAGGTTAGGCAAAGGAGTCTGCAACTGCCTTTAAGCAGCATATTGTGCAGAGAGAGACGCCGCTGGTTTGGCCATGTTGCCTGTATGGATAATTATAGATTGACGAATAGGGTTATGAACAGTGTGCCTAGAGGCCTCAGAAGGAGGGGAGACCTAGGATGTGGTGGGCAGACAATGTCAAACAGGACCTTGTTAGAATTGGTGTGCAGTGGTCGGATGCAGCAGATGTAGCTCAGGACAGATATGCTTGGAGAATTAAACTGCATGGTCTGGTTGTACCTCCGTTGCCAATGGCTGCTTGAGGAGGAGGAGGAGGAGGAAGAGGATGGACAAAAAATTAGTTGTTCACAGTTCAAAAGTCAACTGCTGCCTTAAGAGGGTTATGTCTGTTCGACAGCAACAGAGGGTGCACCAGTAATAAATGCGTCCTACAAATAGCTGTGCCATGTGCTACAGGGTTCATACAGTGACAAGAAGTGGTTCTGTGCCATGTATGTATTAGTCACTCTGTGAAACATGGGTCGTGCCAAAGATTTGAATGAGTGGCAAAAATGTGTTATTGCATTTGGATGACCCAAAGGGCATAGTATACCCTATAAAACCTAAAATAACCCCTATAAAAGCTAACCAAAAGGGCATAGTATCGTGTGCTGCTTTCGCAGGTGTGTCAAAACATACTATCCAAAGGGTGTTCCAGCTGTGGTGTACATCGCAGTCCACTACTAATTGTCAGCAGAACTGTGGCAGAAAGACTGTGCCAATAGGGACTGCCGCAATGTGTCATGCACTGTTAGGGCAAACCGCTTTGCAACAAGGCAGGAATTGCTGCAGTCAGTCAATGCAGGCGTACAACAAGCTGTTTCTGAATGAACACTCTGAAGGGAACTGCATGCCATGGATATCTGGAGCACAGTACTGCGGAAGAGACCCATGTTAACAGCTCTGCACAAGGCTGCATGCCTACAGTGGGTGCAGCATCACAAAGACTAGACTGTCGACTCTTGGAAGCATGTGATCTGGTTGGAAGAGTCATGTTTATGCTTGTACTCGAATGATGCGAGGCAATGGGTACATCGTAAGCCACATGAAGCCTTCCATGTGGATTGTGTGCAAGGTTCTGTTCAAGCTGGAGGAGGATCTGTGATGTTCTGGGGGTGTTTCACATACGAGAAAATGGTTTGGTTGTGGTGACATCACACTTGAACCAGAAGGGCTATACTGAGCTACTGGATCACTGCATGTTGCCTTTTGGGCAGCATCTCCACAGTGAACACCAGAAGGATACCCCAGTCTTCCAAGACGACAATTGTCGCATGCACAGGGCTCGAAGTGTGTCAGATTGAAACGACGAGCATTCTGAAGCCTTTGAACATCTCGACTGGCCTGCCAAATCCCCAGATTTGAATCCCATAGAAAATTTGTGGGACTATTTGGTGCAACGAGTGAAGTGCTGTCCCAGCCATCCGGCCAATCTGGCTGAACTGTGGCATTTGCTGCTGAAAAAGTGGATGAATATTGATGTGAACTACATCTGCACACTAGAGGCATGAAGCCTTCCATGTGGACTGTGTGCAAGGTATTTTATTAATAACAGTTTTGCCAGACAGTTTTTCATGCCAGACAGGATTTTGCCTGTTTTTCGGTCGCATGGAGGGTTACATGCTGTTAGGTGACATTCAGCCAGGGGTGACTAATTTTTTGTTCGGTGAGCTTATATAAACTATATAAACTGAATACCAGTTCAAAACCACCCAAAAATATAATACCTATGTGTATTCACTTGGTGGTCCTAACAAATATTCTTTGTGAGCCTTAAATTGCATTTTCTGGCCTAGGCTAAAGAGTACTAGTTAATTACCTTGCAAAAAGCTGCTGCAGTTCAATAATTAATTAATTATTAATTAAATAATCAAAAAATTAAAACTGTTATTAATAAAATATATTATGACCTATTTCTGTTAAAAAATAAGCAATAATCTAGTAGGATTACTGCTTGATATTTTGAATACTCTGTCATCAAAATAGCATAACTATCATAAAATCTTCTAGGCTGTTACTTTATCTAAAGATAACTGATGAGTTTTAATAGAACTAAATAACTGCATATAAAATCGCAAATTTGAATTATGATAACAAGAAATCCCCAAGTTATGAATGAGTTGCATTTCAAATTTTTATTCATAAGCTGTTTGATGCAATGCTATAAATAGGAGTTAGGTTTCCAACCACCACAAGCTGGCTTATTTAACCTATATTTAAGCATAATGTTGATTTGCATTAAATATTATAACAAAATAATCATATGATATCAGTAAAAAAAGTGAAACGAGCAAATCAAAATAGAATAACAAACACTGGCTCATTTACTAAATGCTGAATGGGCTGTAGAGATTTTGAATCTTGTTCACTGTCTTCAATTACTTCCAAAGCTGTAGAGGCTAAACACACTGGTTCATTTTCATCACTTTCATCGGCTGAGTGGGATGGTTGTGGTTGATTTACAAATATTTTTTGAAAAATTTTGTTAGGGAACTTTGTGCAACAGTCTTTTTTCTTTCAATGAAATAGTTCTTTATAACACGTGAGCTCATGTAGACAGCTCTTGAGACATTAGAAAATTTCTCATAGTTGAGGATCTTGTTTCTCAATCAGTGCACAACTCCATTCAGTCATCCTAAAGGCCTCTGTCAATTGTTTGGTTGTGAATCATCTTGGTTGAAGTGTCTCAGTTACAGGGCAGAAATTTTGTGAATAAACTAGTGATCATAGCTTGTAAAAGGTGACTGAGGATGGTAAGACCTATTTTTCTACAAAACAATCAACAATTACTTTTAAAAATTACCTTAACCTTAAGTGAAATTAATAATTAGTAGCTAAGAGAAAACTAGAGAATGGAACCACAGAGTCCAATTTTACTGTAGGCAGAAAAACAGCTCTTGCTCGGTCACTACCTCTGCAGTTTTTGCAGCTGCCAATTCAGTAAAATTCCCCTTTTTTACACTGGTATCTTCACCAACACTAATTCCTCTTATCAGCCATGTTGAAGCTTTCCTGTTTTGTTTTTTCTCATAAAAACACAAGTATCTTTACCAATTCCACTTATCAGCTACATTTAAGGTTTTTTTTTTCCTCATAAAATAAGACACAGAGTGCATACTGCTCTCAGTTGGACTGAGACACACAGCACTCTGAGAAAGCATGGCTGGAGTATGTGTTGAATGAACCTTATTGTGCAATTTACCCCCGAGTAATTACAAGTGTCGGCTTCTATGAGAGAGTATATAGAGTCATGACCCAAGTGCTCACTGTCTTTGGAGCTTAGAATACCATTTCAAACTTGCGATCATTTTGATATATCTATGATTTTATGTGTGGTTCATAAGTACATATGTTTGTAAATCAGAGGTTTGTAACTCAGGGAACCCCTGTATTTACATCAACTGTAAACAAGTAGGCAAGTCGAATTTCATGAAAAATTGGCAAAACATTTATTGGTATATTGCTTTCTGTAGTGTAACTATTTATTACTACTTAAAAATGTACTGTGTGACATTCATTTAGCCCTTAAACCATATAAGAAGTGTATTATCCTATTAAGGAGACACTCTTAAGCTTTGTTTTTCTCTCCTGTAAAACTTATTTTTTTCTCTACTTTCCTAATTCATGGTTAGTGTAGTCAAAATAAAAAATAAATAAATAAGATTCTACTAGTGAAATATATTCAAGTATACAGAAAGACCCCATGCACAGTTGGCAAATTATAGCTCATTTTCTATTACATTACTAAAAATCCATAATTGCATAATTTCCTATGTGACAAATACAACTGCAGTGGCACTACATCTGTTAGGCTATTATGGCACAGTGTTTCAAAATGAAAGAAATTAGGACAAAAGTAAGTATGAAACTATTTTATGAATCACACAAATTATAAGACACACCAAAACTAAATGTTATGCATCTGAAACTACTTAAATGTAAAAAAAAAAGCTATTACATTTACTTAAATACGATTATGATGATCATCATATCATCATAGGAGTCACTTGATTCCCATTAGCACAATCCTTCGGACATTGCCACAGGATTTGATCACACAGACGACCACATTCGGAATCTACTTGAAACCTACTTTCTCTACTAAATCTGAGGATTGAAAAAAATGTAATTTTTTTCGTTTAAAACTGGCATTTTTAAGATTAATTTTAACATTTTTATTTCAAAATTTATGAAACTGTTCTTAACGATTTTGAAAGCATTTTTATGTTCTTTATGATGGCATAAAATAAAAAAAAAGATACATATATTTGAAGAGAAATGCTTTTGGCATATTTTTGTGATATAGTAAAAAAAAGATAACCTCACATGGAAAGTGAAAAAAGAAAAAAAGTTTTGTCAGTAATCATGCTAAATTTTTATTAGGATACTCTAAAATTTTAAATCTACAAAAAATCATCTAAGAGTGGCATGAGTGGGAGCCAACAAGATCGGTCACAACAAGGCATTATATATACTGCTCACAAAAATTAGGGGATATTTCAAAATGAATATGAAGCGAAGAAATATTCCCTAATTTTTGTGAGCAGTGTATATATAATATACCCCCTCAAGCAGCTGCTTGCCGCAGAGGTCTGACAGGAGCCTGTCAGTTTATATGCCATAGTAGAAGGTCTGAGAGGATGGCAGGACCTCAGCAGAAAAACGACACATACATCCATGCCTTACCCAGGGCTCAAACCCAGGTCCCTTATATCAGTAGCCAAGCGTGCTAACCACTTGGCCACAAGAAAAAAAAGAGAAGGCTATTCAACAGACTGCAGGCAGCTTCTTTTCTCCTCTACACCACTCTAGCAAGCTGTTTAGGTAGCGAAGCTGTCATTTTTATTAGAGCAACCACATAAACTCTCCAGTGGGATGTAAATGTTTGATGCCAAAGCATGCAAATGTTTATTTTTATTAACATTAATTATTTAATGTTATTTTTCACATAAATTTCTGTATTTTACATTTTAAATATGTACTATTAGTATTTTCAGTTCAATTGATATTAGTTTTCACTAATATTAATATTATTACTGCTTAAAATATTTACCTATGCGGTGTAGAATTTGGTTGGCTAATGAGTTTAAATAAGGAACAATATAGTGCCACAAACTTATCTTGGGTATTTCAGTTATTTCTTATGGGAAATACTAGCATATTAATTTGTGTTTTCATGGTTTATGTTGATTTTCAGGAACCTATGCTCAACACAAAATGGTGCTTTGGTATATTACAAAGAAAGTCTCAGATCACAATGAACAATATATGAAATATTGGAAGTGACGTTACTGATAGAGATAGGAGTCATTTAGTTTCAGCAACTATGCAAATGTCAAAAAAATATACCAACTCACTTCTCAAATTTGAACATGAAATCTGGAAGTTTACATATGCTTACGTAAGGTTATGAAAGTACCTTCATAATTTTACATAAGTATTATTCATCATTGCTTCAGCTCAATTGATAAAAGACTGACACACAAACAGGGAATCCTATTTTCAAATCTGGGAGGTGCACTATTTTTTTTTACACTTTCAATTTTCAAAACTAAATACAGGGGTTTATCAAAATAATGGAAACACCAACGGTGACTGGAATACATGCAATGCACCATATGCATATCACAGGGATGACATCATCCATAAGTACAATGTTGGCTACACATAGCAGTGCCACAGGTACACAGTGAAACAGCTGTTGTGGTGTAATTGTTGACAATGTCAGAGCTCAGTGACCTCCAAAAGGCATGATCATTGGTGCACATCTTGCAGGAGCTTCAGTAATCAGAACAGCAGAAATAGTAGGTGTAACACGAGGAACTGTATCGAAGATTATGACTACTTATGAAAAAGGACAGGGTGTTGTCTCCAAATATGCAAATTGTGGATGCCATACAAAGTTGTCAGATAGAGAGAGGTGAATGTTGGCACGGATTGTACAATGGAAGCACAAGACTATGGCACTGCAAATAGCAACAGAGTTGAACACTAGTCAGAATGATCCCATTTCCATCATAACAGTTCATGGGAACTTCATTGTGCCAGTATTTATGGTTTAGCTGCAATCCACAAACCTCTGATTACCATCGTCAATGGATACTAAAGACTGACAATGTTTCATTTGGCCTGATGAATTGTGCTACATATTGTTTTCCACCACTGGTAGAGTGTACATCTGGTGAAAACCTGCAGAAGCACACCACCCTGGCTGTTTGGTTCTGACAGTGAAACATGGACGTGGATCCCTGATGTTGTGGGGTACCATATCATGGCACTCCTTAGGGCCTTAATTATTCTGCAGGATTGTGTCCCATCCACAACTTACGAACCAATGTTGCAGGCATTATTCCCTAATGACTGTCCCTGGTTTTAAGTGGATAATGTATCCATGCATTGTGCGAAACATGTCAAGTTGTGGTTTACATAGCATGTGGATGAGGAACATCAGCTACCCTGGCCACCTCAATCTCCAGATCTAAATATTATTGAACATTTGTGGGAGTATCTGGAGTGCAAGGTCATATCAAGCTTGCCACCTCCAGCATCACTGGCAAAGTTGGGCCATATTTTATATGGTATAGAATGGTCCCACATTCCATTACCATATGTGCATGACTTGTATAAGTCTATTCCATAATAATGATGGTTATGTTGATGGGCTATTCTTAAAATACACAAATTTTGAGTTCATGTATTTTGCTTAAAGCTGTAATTTCAATATTCCCACCATGGATTTTCAATTGCATCTGTTCTGAATGCTCGAGGTGAGCCTACAGCTTATAAAAAAAATGTTCTCCACATACAGTATGTGTTTCCATTATTTTGATAAAATCCATGTATGTCTTATGATTATAACTAATGCGAGTTTCAATGCTTCATATTAAATGGGTGCTACCCAAAGCTGATAAGGTTATTAACTCTGACTGTTCTGATTCTATTAGCATGAGAGTAATCCATTCTGTATTATTAAATACTAAGTTCACCAGTGATTTAATTTTCTTCCTACTTCGAATGTTTTGGAATTAATTGTCACTAGAAGTCTTCTGACTTTTCATTTCTTAATTTACAATACTTCTGAAAAAGGTTACCAAAATTTTTAATAAAAAAAAAAAGTTATTTTTGATTAGAGGAAATTTACATTTTTTTTTACTTCAAGAAGTATATACTTCAGTTTTAGCTTTAAATCTTACTATATTTTCATTATTAAAATTGCTTTGCTACTTTAAGATTAATATAGTCATTGTTTATTATAAACATGTGATTTTGAAATGGAATAATCTTATATATAAAAGGATAGCGTCTGAAAATATTCAACCCATAAACCTATTACCTGCAAGATGATAGTAGTAGTCTGTAAATGTGATTGCATTAAATATCTTTTACATTCATTCCTTTGCATTTGCCAGGTTAGGCTTGGCTTGTGCTAAATAGTAGTAAAATGTGCAATGAAAAATTGTTCAGTGTAGATAGTGCCATTGCCAAAGCATAAATGTTTAATTCTTTTTCTTTCCTCTGAGAAATAATAAATTTTGCCATAATTTATTCAGGCATGAAGCAGTGCATTAGGTACAGTGGAAATGGGACTTATTTAAGCATTTTTATCGATGGATAGTGAAAGAGGAGTATGTCACCTGAAATACAGTGGAATCCATGGTGGGTTGGGTTGTTTAACCTCTGAGCGGCACTTTTTTGCACACCATGGGCTAAATGGCCAGGTGACATGGACCCCGAAGCCTCAGAGAAGGTTGGGGGAGGGGACACACTTTATACAGTTGTTGGGAGACAGATGGTAGCCTCCTGTCAAGGCCATCCAACATGTTCTTTAACGTGCACAGGGTATGTCTCTCCCGCACATGGGGCCACGGCTTAAAGTCCCATCTGACGGATGGCGGCCTTTCCAAGCTCATCAGTGTCCTCTACTGACCGTGGGCAGGACTGGGAATTTTGTGGAGATAAATCCATGGTGGGAATATTGAAATTACAGCTTTAAGCAAAAAACATTAACTCAAAATTTGTATTTTAAGAATAGCCCATCAACATAACCATCATTATTAGAAATATATAAATATCATTATCATCTTCAAGCAGCTATGAACTACAGAGGTCCAACCAGATTGTACAATTTAGTTCTCCAAGCATATCTATCATTAGCTACATCTGCTGCATGTCACTGTACACCAATTCCAATAGTCTTGAATGACATTGTTTTCCCACTGCATCCTAGGTCTCCCGCTCTTTCTGATGCATTTTGGCACACTTTTCATAACCCTATTCACTAATCTATAATTATGCATATGGGCAACATGACCAAAACAATGGTGTCTCTCTCTCTCTCTGCACAATATGCTGTTTAAAGGAGTTTAGCATTTGCTTTGCCTAATCTCATCATTATTTACAAAGTTGAACCACCTAATGGCAAAAATACTGCACAAGCATCTAGAATCAAAAGCATCGAGTTTCATTATTATCTTTTTTACAAAGGGTTCAAGTTACACTACCATAACTAACTCTAGAAAGAACCAAACTATTATAAGTCTAATTTTAGTCTTTAGGTGTATATGCTAATTTCTCTACTCTCCATATATTCTTAAAAGTCTCGGAAGCAATCCCTATTGTCTGTTAATCTCATGCAGCACATCACCAGTATCTGTTACATGCTCCAGAGTTAATTAAACTGAGACACCTGCTCAAGAGTGGAACTATTCAGATTAACTAAATCACAGCCTGTGACCAATTTTCATCACTTTAGTTTTATCGTTGTTTATATTAAAATCTACTCTACTACCAGTTTCATCAACAGCTCGAATGAAAGAGTTCATCTCATCAACATCATTTCCCAAAAGGGTTAAATCATCAGCATAATCTAAATCAGAAATTTTTGTATCTCCAGTCCATTTATGACCAAAATCTTTCCCTTGAAGTGAATTTTGCATAACATAATCAATAATCAAGCTAAAGAGAAAAGGAGACAAAATGTACCCTTGTCAAACACCAGAAGTAATGCTAAACCAATTGCTACAAGCCTTACCAACTCTCACACATGACTCAGTGTTATTTTAGAGAGCTTTCATTATGTTAACTAACTTCTGATCTCACAATCAACCACAACTGATCTCCCAAACTATGTCGATCCACAAATTATGTCGATCAACAGAGTCAAAAGCCTTTTTGAAATCAACAAAGCTAGCAACCAAAGGTTTCTGAAACTCTCAACATTTCTCAAAAATCTGCCTAAGTGAAAATATCTGATACACATATCCCCTACCACTTCTGAATCTACATTGCTCATCACGCAATTGACTGTCAACCAGATTCTTAATTCTATTAAGCACAATCATGGAAAGAACTTTACCTGGAACAGAGAGTAGGCTGATACCCCTATACTTATCACAAGAACTGCGATCACCTGTTTAAAATGATCCCATTCTTCCTCAACTTCAGTAGTAAGCAAACCACGACTGTCATAATGACTAAGTAACCTATCATGGTAAGCTTTAGCTATAACTGGGTCTTTCAGAGCTTCAGTATTAAAAGTAAATTTTTTAACCCTAGCACAACACTTTTTAAGTTTAATTTGCAAGACACTTTTAACAAGGTAATGGTCAGATCCAATTTCAGCTCCCCTATATGACCTGGTATTCCTAACAGAACTAGCCCATTTACTGTTAATTAATATATAATCAATCATATTCTTATGCAGCCCATCAGGTGAAACCTATGTGTACTTATGTATGCTGTGGTGTTTGTAATAAGTGTTAGTTATTCTAAATCCATTGAGTTCACTTATCTGTAGGAGACGTTGTCCATTGCCATTGCAGCTACCAATACCAAAAGGGTCTATTATTCCTCCCAAAAGGACAGAGTCAGTACCAACTTTGGCATTGAAGTCATTGAAGGTTCTTTCTTGACAGAATTCAAAATATCCTGAAGATGTTCCTAAAACCTATCCTTCTCATCCTCATCGGCATCCTCAGTGGGGGCATAACAGCAGATAACATTCGTCTTTAATGCTTGTCTGAAATTTTGCTGTAAGAAACCTTTCATTAATGCACTCATATCCTAGAAGAGTATCACTAGCGTGTCTGCTGAGAGGCAGACCCACGCCTTGGTGATGCTTATTGTCGTCCCTCCCTGAAAAGAGAAATTTAAGATTATTTTTAACAATCTGACCTTTATCTGTACATCTGGTCTCTTGCAAGCCAATAAATATAATAATATCTAAATTTTAATGGTGGAATTCTTGTGTGAGGACATCAAAAGAATAATCTCTGTGCAGAGTCCTAACATTCCAACTGTTTATGGTGAGAAAATGGTTAGTGGCTTGTAAATGGTAGCTAGGCGTAAACTGGAAGGAGAGCTGTGTACCAATCCCCAGTGATGATGCACAGAACCGGCCAGGTCTAGCACCTAATGTCCGACCCCGCCTTCTCGTGGTGCAGGCCGTTAGTACCTTTCAAAAGAGATATTCTCTTTTGGAAGGGAACGGAAGGGGAGGGCTGCCAGTTCAGTATGGCCTACTGATCTGGTCATCTATGGCCACTTTTTTCTTTTTTCTAAACCCTGCTGAGGAGTGGTCAACTTCACAGAGTCCTGGTGCTGACCATTTATACCTACTAGACTGGACTTGTTTATGGATTTGAGCTTGATTATGGATCCTGGACTTGCTGCACTGGTGGGCCTCTGTTGAGGGAGAGTCTGCCGCTATGTTTTCTGTTTGCTTCTGGGTTGCCAGCTCTAAGTGAACAGAGGCATGGGATACCTTATATCAGCTGGTGGATAATCCTAATCAGAGGCCATCGCAGGTACCTGAACCTTACTTTGCTAGTTGGGCATCGTCAAGCCTAAACTGGAGTAATGTGTCTCAGGCAGGCCATATGGTTCTTGAAAAAGTCCACTTGAAAAGGTGGTGCCTGAAGTTCCTACCAGCATCGGTGACTTCAGCCTTTAGCGGAGGAGGAACAGGTCTTTGCCCCATGCCTGCGATCAGGGGGCTGTTTGATATTGTTGGCCCTACCAATCTCAATAAACCTAATTTCTTTAAAAATCCTACTAATCATTTTCTCTCTGCAGGAACGTGGAACGTGAGGACATTACATAGAGATTATTCTCTTGATGTCCTCATGCAGGAATTCCAGCGCTATAACCTAGATATTCTAGGCTTGCAAGAGACCAGATGGACAGGTAAAGGTGAGATACTTAAAAATAACTTTAAATTTCTCTTTACAGGGAGGGAGGATGGAAAGCATCACCAAGGCGTGGGTCTGCTGCTCAGCAGACATGCTAGTGATGCTCTTCTAGGATATGAGTGCATTAATGAAAGGTTTCTTACAGCAAAATTTCAGACAAGCATTAAAGACTTGAATGTTATCTGCTGTTATGCCTCCACTGAGGATTCTGATGAGGATGAGAAGGATAGGTTTTACAGACAACTTCAGGATATTTTGAATTCTGTCAAGAAAGGAGATATTACCCTTGTTCTTGGTGACTTCAATGCCAAAGTTGGTACCGACTCTGACCTTTGGGGAGGAGTAATAGGCCCTTTTGGTATTGGTAGCTGCAATGGCAATGGGCAACGTCTCCTACAGGTAAGTAAACTAAATGGTTTCAGAATAACTAACACATATTACAAACACCGCGACATACATAAACACACATGGGTTTCACCTGATGGGCTGCATAAGAATATGATTGATTATATATTAATTAACAGCAAATGGGCTAGTTCTGTTAGAAATACCAGGGCATATAGGGGAGCTGAAATTGGATCTGACCATTACCTTGTTAAAAGTGTCTTGCAACTTAAACTTAAAAAGTGTTGTGCTAGGGTTAAAAAATTTACCTTTAATACTGAAGCTCTGAAAGACCCAGTTATAGCTAAAGCTTACCATGATAGGTTACTTAGTCATTATGACAGTCATGGTTTGCTTAATACTGATGTTGAGGAAGAATGGGGCCATTTTAAACAGGCTTTTTTGGAAACTAACAGTATTCTTTTAGGGAAAAAGGAGCAGAGGAGGCAGAATTATTTAAGTGATAAGGCACTTGAGCTTATTTCAGAAAGAAGGAACTGCAGGAATGTCCTTAATCAGTACCCTACTAGTCCTAATAGAAAGCATTACAAAGAACTTAATAAACGTGTAAAGGGTCAGTTAGCTACTGATAAGAATCTTTGGCTTGATGGCCTTGCTGACAAAGCTGAGGAAGCAGTTAGACAGCACAACAGCAGAGAGCTGTACCAGATAGTTAATGTTTTGTGTGGTAGAAAACGAACAGGTATACAGGGATTGAAGGATAAACAAGGCAAGGTTATAGAAGGTGAGGATTCTGTCATGGCTAGGTGGGCTGAGCATTTCAGTGATGTTCTAAACAATGTGGTTAGTTCTACTCCCATTGTTTGCAATGATGATAGATGCATTGTTGGCTTTAATGTTGGCCCTATAACACAATCTGAAGTTAGTTTGGCTATTTCTAAACTTAAACTTCATAAATCCCCAGGGGTGGATGAAATTACTACGGAAATGCTTAGAGCTGGGAATGTTTCAGTTACCATTTGGATGACTGAAATTTTGAATAACTTTTATGATAAAGGCATGGTTCCTAAAGATTTTACCAGAGCTATTATTATCCCTATTTTCAAAAAAGGTGATCGCAGTTCTTGTGATAACTATAGGGGTATCAGCCTACTCTCCGTTCCAGGTAAAGTTCTTTCCATGATTGTGCTTAATAGAATTAAGAATCTGGTTGACAGGCAATTGCGTGATGAGCAATGTGGATTCAGAAGTGGTAGGGGATGTGTAGATCAGATATTTTCACTTAGGCAGATTCTTGAGAAATGTTTAGAGTTTCAGAAACCTTTAGTTGCTAGCTTTGTTGATTTCAGAAAGGCTTTCGACTCTGTTGATCGTCATAATTTGTGGTTGATTGTGAGATCATATGGTATACCGGACAAGTTAGTTAACATAATGAAAGCTCTCTATAATAACACTGAGTCATGTGTGAGGGTTGGTAAGTCTTGTAGCAATTGGTTTAGCATTACTTCTGGTGTTCGACAAGGGTGCATTTTGTCTCCTTTTCTCTTTAGTTTGGTTGTTGATTATGTTATGCGAAATTCACTTCAAGGGAAAGCTTTTGGCCTTAAATGGGCTGGAGATACGAAAATTTCTGATTTAGATTATGCTGATGATTTAGCCCTTTTGGCAAATGATGTTGATGAGATGAACTCTTTCATTCAAACTGTTGATGAGACTGGTAGTACAGTAGGTTTGGTTATAAACAGAGAGAAAACTAAAGTGATGAAAATTGGTCAGGCAGGTTGTGATTCAGTTAATCTGAATGGTTGCAGTCTTGAGCAGGTGTCACAGTTTAATTATCTTGGGAGCTATGTAACAGATAATGGTGATGTGCGGCATGAGATTAACAGACGAATAGGGATTGCTGCAGGGACTTTTAAGAACCTATGGAGAGTGTGGAGAAATAGGCGTATACACCTAAAGACTAAAATTAGACTGTATAATAGTTTGGTTCTTTCTAGGGTTAGTTATGGTAGTGAAACTTGGACGCTGTGTAAGCAAGATAACAGGAAACTAGATGCTTTTGATTCTAGATGCTTACGCAGTATCTTGGGTATTAGGTGGTTTAACTTTGTAACTAATGATGAGGCTAGGCAAAGGAGTCTGCAACCTCCTTTAAGCAGCATATTGTGCAGAGAGAGACTCCGCTGGTTTGGCCATGTTGCCCGTATGGATAATTATAGATTGGCGAATAGGGTTATGAACAGTGTGCCTAGAGGCCTCAGAAGGAGGGGGAGACCTAGGATGCGGTGGGCAGACAATGTCAAACAGGACCTTGTTAGAATTGGTGTACAGTGGCCGGATGCAGCTGATGTAGCTCAGGACAGATATGCTTGGAGAATTAAACTGCACAGTCTGGTTGGACCTCCGTAGCCCATGGCTGCTTGAGGATGATGATGATGATGATGATGGAATGTTTAAAGAAACTATGTTTATTGAGTGAGGGAATGCCAACAATATCAGACAGCCCCCTAATCGCAGGCATAGGGCAAAGACCTGTTCCGCCACTACTAAAGGCTGAAGCCATCTGCACTGGAAGACTTCCTCTAAATGTAGGTTTGATGATGCCCATAGAAGCAAGAGTTCAGGTACCTGCGATGACCTCAGATCAGGATTATCCACCAGCTGATAAAACATATCCTGTGAATCTATTCACTTGGGGCTGTCAACCCACAAGCAAACAGAAAACACAGCGGCAGATTTTCCCTCAACAGAGCCCACCAGTGCAGCAAGTGCAGGATCCATAATCAAGCTCAGAGTACTTATTCCATTCCAGTTGGTGTATATGGTTAGCACCAAGCCACTGTGTGGTTGACCACTCCTCAGCAGGGTAGAAAGAAAAGTAGGCATAGACGTCAAGATCAGTAGACCACACTGATCTGGATGCCCTCCCCTTCCACAAGAGAGTATCTCTTTTGAAAGGTACTAACAGTCAGTACCATGAGAAGGAAGGATTGGACATTAGGTGTTGGGCCTGGTCGGTTCTGTGCATCATCACAGGGGATCGGTGCATAGTTCTCCTTCTAGTAACTACCTAGTTACCATTTACAGACCATGACAGATAAAGAAACATAAATATCTTGACCAGACAAAAAATCTTAGTCCATGAAATAAAGATGTATTTCAGCTAATCTTATATCATAATATGCTATCTCTGTCAATATGTAACAAAGTTGGTTGCCAGAGAAGAACAACTGACTATAAGTTGAAATGCAGGGAGACCCTTATTGGAGGCTAATTTCACCATGAACTTGCAACACCTTGAACCTTGTATTTTACTAGATTATTTGAAAATTAGTTTTCATTGAATGACAACTTGACTGCACCATCACAGAAAACAGTTCATACATTATGTTCTAATCGAGTGAATTACAGTAGTGTGCTGTGATATATTTTCTGTGATTTACTTTTAAGTAAATTGTTTTGTGTTAAATTTTAAATTCTATTTTCTGTGATGTATAAAAGATTAACTTTTGATAGTTTTATGCAATGTTCAAATTTTTAAAGCATTGTTTTACCCACTGCACTGGAAGGAGCCTGATGAGTCACTTGTCTGGAAGGAGAGATTGAAGAGAGCCAAGAACACTTGGCATGGTTAGCAGCCTAGGCCACAGAGGCAGAGTCTTCAAGGCATCAGTTTTACTTTCATTTTCATTTGGTGACTTTCAATCATAAATATTGTCTGAATACATTTACAAAAAGTAATATTTTCCTGATATCTTTAATTAACTATTTTTAGTATTAATATTTATTGGTTCATAAATATATATCACAACTTTTAAATAAAGATTTTTACCATAATTTTCATATAAAGCATTATTGTAGCAGTAGTGTAAAACCTATTGCCGTCCCATGGCCGAGTGGTTAGCGTGCTTGGCTACTGATCTAAGGGACCTGGGTTCGAGCCCCGGGTAAGGCATGGATGTATGTATCGTTTTTCTGCTGGGAGCCTGCCATCCTCTCAGACCTTCTACTATGGCATATAAACTGACAGGCTCCTGTCAGACCTCTGTGGCAAGTAGCTGCTTCAGGGGGTATTTTTTTTTATTTTTTTAATATTTTGATATAGAGGCAGTTTTGATTCTTTGATTTCAACTTTGATGCTTTAAATTTATATGTTGTAAAATATTTATATTATTTTTTCAGTTATTTAGTTTTTTTTTTGATTTAGATTTATAAATTGAAAACAAATTGTTTTGTAGCAGTAAGTTGCTAAGCTCAGTTGTGATGATTGGTAAAATTGTGATGCATAATGTCAGGCCCTCACTACAGTTGAGTTCAATGACTGACATACACTGCCTAACAGAAACTAAGACAATCTAGTAAATTGTTCTAATAAATGATATATTGATATTTCAAGCAAAAAGTCCTGAGTTTGATCCACAAAATTATCAAACATTGTACCTCAAGCTTATCTCAGCATGAAAATGTTGAAACAGGTTGCATGGAAACCATATTATAAACTGGAGATTGACTACTCAGATACAACAAAGTGAGACCATTAAGAGAGTAGCTTATTGGATATTCCCTGAAGTGTATTTCTGGTCCAAACCTCATAACACAAGGTTGCACTAAATATATACACCAAAGAACCAAAACATTATGACCAAGTGCGTCTTTATGCAAATTGAAACAACTGTAGACAAACGACAGCGCATATGAAGGTCATGAAACGGTATAAACAACACCCGACAATGAGCTCTGTTAATCAGTGTTATTCTTGTTCTACAGATGGGAAAGGCAGCGGACTTAAGTGAGTTTGACAATAGCCAAATTGTAATGGACACACAACTGAGTCAGAGCATTTCCAAGATGGCAAGGTTTGTGGTATGCTCACAGTTAGCTGTGGTTAGTACCTTCAAAAAGTGGTCTGAGGAGGGAAAAACCACAAAGTGCCAGCAAGGTGTGGTCTGAGGAGGGAAAAACCACAAAGTGCCAGCAAGGTGTGGGCTGACCACTGCTCATCGATGCTAGAGGTGAGCGAAGGCTATCCTCTATGGTACGAGCAAACTGAAGGGATACTGTAGCATAACTTGCCCGTAATTTGAATGCTGGTGATGAGAATAATGTCACAACACACAGTACATCGGATCCTGCTGAAAATGGAGCTGTGTAGCCACAGGCCACTCCAAGTGCCCATGCTAATCTCAATTCACCGTCAAAAGTGCTTACAATGGTCACGCGAGTATCAAAACTGGACCTTGAAAGATTGGAAGAAGGTCATCTGGTCTGATGAATCTCATTTCCTGTTTCACCATGTGGACAGCCAGGTACGTTTGTGTCATTTATCTGGGAAAGTGTTGGCACCAGGATGCACCATGGGATGAAAACAAGTCAGTGGAGGAAGTATAATGCTTTGGGCAATATTCTGCTGAGAAATCCTGGGTCCAGTCATTCATGTGCAGGAAACTATGATGTCTACCAGTTACCTAAATATCATTGCAGACCAAGTACATCCTTTCATGGCAACAGTTTATCCTTCTAGTAGTGCCTTCTTTCAGCAGGATAATGCGCAATGCCACACTGCCGGATTGTTCGAAAATGGTTCACGGAACATGAGGAAGACTTCCAGGTTTTGCACTGGCTTCCAAATTCTCCAGATGTCAATCCAATCGAGCATCTGTGGTTTGTGTTGGAACAGCATATCTGATCTGTGGCGGCTCAACCATTTAACTTACAAGAGTTAAAGGCACATAATGTGCTGGTAATGTGTTGGTACCAGATACCACAAGATACCTTTAGAAATCTTGTAGAGTCCATGGCTCTCCGGAAAAGAACTGTTTTGACGGCATGTGGAGGATCAACATCATATTAGGCAGGTAGTCATGTTTCGGCTCTTCATTGTAATATTATAAACTCAGGGAAAGATTTAAGTAATAATACAAATAACTATAAATAAATAAATTAATTAATTAACTCTCAAGCAGCTGCTTGCCACAGAGGTCTGACAGGAGCCTATCAGTTTATATGCAATAGTAGATGGTCTGTGAGGATGGCAGGATCTCAGCAGAAAAACAACATAAACAGCCATGCCTTACCCAGGGCTTGAACTCAGATCCCTTAGATCAATAGCCAAGTGAGCTAACCACTCAGCCATAGAACATATACTAGTACTTAAATCTTATATAAACAATTAATATAAAACAAAATATTATAAAATGTATTGAAACAGTTTAGAAAAAAATTAATTTAAAGATATTTTTACCGAAGTTAAAACGAATAATATATGGTAAAAGTTTGATTTCATTAGAAGTAAATGCATAAATAATTTTGCTTGCTTTTTTATTTCTTGTTATTTCTATTATTTCATTGCTCAAAATTATGTGCTCTTTCTTTTCAATGCAAAACTTGACTCATTTCTGTTTGCTGGTTACTTCTCTTGTTAGTTCCTACTAAGGTTTTAGAATTGCAATATTTTTCTGCTGAAAAACATCTGAAATTAATTTGGTTTCAAGGAAAAGTTCATTGTTAAAAACTTGCCACCTTGCTTGGACAACCAATAGGCATAAAAGTATTTCAGTATCATCTTGGAACATTGCCTTTATATTCAGCATTCAGCATTGTTTGAAAACAAACTACTAATAAACATATATTTTATTCTGTTTTCATCAGTCAGTGAATAGTAAGTCATTTAGCTAATGACACAGATTGTAATAATGTTAAATATAAAATGCAAAAAAAAAAATTTCAAGCTCAAAAAACAGCTCATAATCTGAAATATGCATTTTAAAGCTTGTATTCTGAAAATATTTTGCATTATAAAAATAAAAATTATAAGAGATTTCTGAAAATTTATTTATTAAATTGAAGTTAATTTCCTTAGTGTATCAAAAAATTTCACTTCTATCAATCAAAATTACTAATAAATCAAAATAATCAATAATAGAAATAAAGATATTAAACTTACTGCCATAAAATTGAAAAAAAAAAGAGGACCAAGGATCACTTAGATTTTAGCTTTTAACTTTGAGCAATTTTTTGTACCTTGAGTCATACTCAAGATAACTGCTAAGTGGCAATTACTCTTTTAAATGAAAATAAGAAGCAATTCAATTTGCTTTGTATTATTAAAACAATCATATCTAATTATAAACAGTAGAACATCTGGGCAATTACTTGTAGAAGGATTACTTTTGTTGTATGGTTACAGTATTTAAAGTATAATGAACCATTCTTATTTTGACTGATTCATAAATGTAAATTAAATAATTGCAATTTCTAAACAAATACACAATTAGCAGTTTCTTTTACCTTGGTAGCTGTAGAAAGAAATTCCATTTTATGTGTTACTAAAACAACTGTTCGATGTCTTCTTAAAAGCAAAGTCTTGATTCCATGCTCAAAAACATATGCTCCAACATGGGCATCTAATGCTGACAGAGGGTCATCCTGCAGATAATAACTAATTAAATATAAATAAAACTTTTTAATAGAATAATATAAGAAAAATTTGAGAACTTCAAAAAATTAAAAAACAAACAAAATGCCACAATCTTTGGAAATTAGGAAATTCTTTCCTATTCCTCTCTTACTTAACAAATATTAATTCTCTGTCAGTGGTTCTCAACCTTTTATGCTTCATGTACCCCCTGGAAATGTGTATGTTACTGGCATACCTCTTGTATAGATAAATAAAACTATAGTTATAGTATATCAATGGCTATTTTTACTTTTTACTAGATCTAGCGAACTTTTGAGCTCTCACGGCATACCCCAAAATATTTTGCCGCATATCCAATGTTGAGAACTCCTACTCTAAGTAAATTTGACAGTAACTGAGTTAGCAACAATTTCTTTTCATGAAATAATTAATATAACTTACATAAAAAACATTGGAAATAAATTTAAACTAGTGGAGACAATGAAAAATTGAAGTTCTGCTTAGGTTATCTAATTTTTGTCAAGGTCCTATTGGACATTGTATATACAATTAAGATTTTGCAATGCCATACATCTTTGGATGTTCAGCAAATGCTAAACAAAGATAAATGTAATATTTATGACTATCTGAAATATCAATTGTGCATACAATGTGAAACAGAGCTGAATTACATAAAATATCTGAATTCCAGCAGGTATGCAAGAGATGCTCTAACATGATAATTTCAGAGTGCATTAGTAGTGTAAAAACCATCAATAATGAAGCTCTCAATCAAAAACTGTTACACTATAGTTGGAAAGCAAATAGACTCAATTATAATTTTTAAACCTAATGGTAAGAACTGGTTATTTCTAATCATGGTTAGTAATTAAATTTTAGAAATGCAAAAGTTTTTTCAATTTAGTTTGGCAGTTTTCTGCACCTGAATCTTAGATGTTATTTTCGTTTGATTACTGGGTAATGGTAACAAAAGTTGCTTTTGGCATCTTACAGTGAACAAAAAGTAACACTTCAACCATTTCCAGCCAAATTTGCATATTTACATTATCTTCTTGAAAAATTCAACTATAGCTGCTCATAGATAATGCTTTGAAGATGAAAAGAAAACAAAAACAATTTATTTTCTAAGTGAGATATGAATCTATGACTTCAACATGCTAAGTGCCTTTACATACTGAGTACCAGCTGCAAATGAGGACTCTGCTAACAGTAGCTATGAAATAAGAAGGCAGAGGTCTCACTAAAAGTTTTGTATCTATAATGCTGGATTAGCATGGTTAGCTTAGGTATATGAAAATAACACTCTTCTTTATGACACTGGATATGCCCTTTGTCAGCCAAGAAGTAGTCCCTATTGATCAGCATAGTTGGTGAATGGTAGTTTAGTAATAAGATCATTTAACATGTTACTGCAAAGTTATGGGCTTGCAAAAAAAGTTTTTGGCTAACTTTCAAATTATTTCCATGATTTTATATAAATTGTTAAACTATTACAGTTATTGTTATTGAAGTCATTCTCAGAGAAAAATTCATCAGATTGTCTTGAAACATGCAAGATTGTTTCAGGAAGAATTCATCAGATTGTCCTAAGACATGCAAGATGGGTAGCCCATGGGAGAACATGAAAATCAGGCATGTCCAACCTTTTGACTTCCCTGGGCCACATTGAGTGAAGATGAATTGTTTTGGGCTGCACATAAAATATATAATATAGTTAATGTATACGAATAATAAAACTTCATTTATTTTCTTATGTTTTCTATTATAAAATTAAAAAAAGGGTAACATAAAATTAGTGGGATATCAAAAACTAGCTGAAAATCACATAATCACGTTGAAAGCTTATGTCGTAAACACGTAACTTTACGATTTTGAGGGCCGCATGCAGCCCACGGGTTGGACACACCTGATGTAAATGATTCAAAGCGCAGCACATACGCACATCATGTGTGACAGTAATGTCCCCTGGAAGTGGTATAAGAGGAGATTACAAAGAGCTGGTGTAAAGTACTGGAATTGTGTTTGCTCGCAGTTCTTGTGCACTAAAGGATCAAGTATGCCCCGTTGAAGAACACGGCATCCATATGACCAGCTTTCCGACTTTGATTGAGGGAAAATTGTAGGATTAATATGAAGGTGGATTATCGTACTGAGATATCGGTGCTCATGTTGGATGGAATGCTCCCACAGTGATGAGAATATGGTGTCAGTGGGTAGAGGAATGAACTCACCAATGTGAGGGATCTCAACAGCCGTGTGTGTTGCAGGATGTGTTGCACATCAGCAGTGTCTGCAAGTACAGTTTAACATCATCTGCAGCATCGAGGCATCTTTGCTAGGAGGCCATTGCTTCGGCTACCATTGACTCTAAAACACAGGCTTATGCGACTGTAATAGTGCCAAGAATATTGCTCATGGGTGTGCAAATGGCATCACATCATCTTTTCAGACAAATTCCACTTCAGTATGCAGTACCATGATGGACGAATCCGTATTTGGTGGTACCACTCAGTGAAACATGCATGATGCAGCACCATACAGGTCCGCCCCTGGTGTTATGGTATGGGGTGCCATTGGACTCCACTCATGCATGCACCTCGTATGCATTACCGATACTTTGAACAGCCAGCATTACATCACTGTCTATCTTCAGGTGCTCTCTGGTGCCATTTACCAACAAGACAATGCCCGACCACATGTGGCACACATCATCCAACAATTCCTGGATAGCCACCGTGTGACACTTCTGCCTTGGCTTGTGATTTCACCAGATCTGTCTGCAACTGAACATGTCTGGTCCATGATCTCACAACAACTAGCACACCATCAGCTGCTACAACAGATGAACTTTGGTTATGTATCAAAAGTGCATGGACTGACATTCCCCAAACACACATCCAACATCTCATCCTCTCAATGCCACACCATGTAACAGCAGTTATTGCCACTCACGGTGGCTACACAAGATACTGATTTCTTTGTATTCCACAAGTCTAACCGAGTTATATTTGTAATCATTTAATCCCTGTAACATAAGCTATGTATTCACTAAATATGGCTTTGATATCTCTTGTCTTTCCTGGTGTTGCACTTTTAATGGCCAGCAGTATACTTTAGAAAGTTTCATACCCAAGCAATGTCATGGGTTGGGTTGGGTTGTTTTACCTCTGAGCGGCACTTTTTTGCACACCATGGGCTAAATGGCCAGGTCACATGGACCCCGAAGGCTCAGAGAAGGTTGGGGGAGGGGACCCACTGGAACAGCTGTTGGGAGACAGATGGTAGCCTCCCGTCAAGGCCATCCAGCGTGTTCTTTAACGTACACAGGGTATGGCTCTCCCACACACGGGGCCACGGCTTAACGTCCCATCCGACGGACGGCGGCCTTTTCAAGCCCATCGGTGTCCCCTACTGACCGTGGGCAGGGTGGGGAATTTTGCGGAGATAAATCTCAACGCTGACCCAGCTGGGACTCGAACCTGGGAACTACAGATTACGAGCCTGGCGCGCTACCGACTGAGCCACCCCCGCCCCAGCAGCAATGTCATGTAAATTTCCTTGTGTATTATACATTTGAGAGAGTTTGTCTGATCAAGAATTCCTCTTAAACAGTAAGAGTTAGGATCTTCAAATTCAGTATACAACTGCTTCTGATTGCAACTTAATGCAAGGTAAGGATTTGGACCCCCAATCTTTCTCCTCCTCCTCTGAAAAAAAAAAAGGAGGAATTATTTTATAGAGTAAGAGTTACAATCACTGAATTTGGTATAAAGCTTCTCTTGTTGTATGTTACAAAATGCAAGAGTTTGACTCCAACCTTTTCTCCCCTCCCCCTCATGAAAACAGGCAAAATCTTTTTCTCTAGCTATATGAGCCTGCAAGGCTCTTTGCTGCAAGTACAATTTGTCTCCATTCTCCTCTATCCATGGCCTTCTCCTTCCAGTTCGAGAACTGCAATTCATCCAAGTCCCTTTGTATGCAGTCTTCCATTTCAAGGAGGGGGGGGGGGGGGGGTCATTTGGTCTTTTTCCACTTTGGAAGGGAGATATAAGTTTTCTTTGGTTCTCTCGCTTCATCCATCCTTTGAATGTGTATCATCCATCATAACCGTTTCGTTTTAATCTCCCTGGTTAGAGCAGAAGAGACATATTTTTCCTACAATTCTAGATTATGTCATCTTTGCCACAATCCATTAGAGTTGTCAAGGATTGGTCCATATATTTTTCTTAGGACTTTATTTTCAAGCCACTGTAATTTATATTCATCAACTCTTGTAGCACTTCAGGTTTCAGAGCTATACATAACAACTGGGCATAAGAGTGTCATATATTTTTTCTTTGCTCTATGTAATAATATTTTTAAAGACAGTAGAGGTTGGAGTACATGAAAGGTTTGATTTCCTGCTTTTATTCTAGCAAAAATTTCATCTTGTATAAGATTTTTATCAGTGATCTGGGTTCAAGGTACTTGAAATGTGCAACTTGATTAAAATAGAGGTGAAATGTAGCTGGGATGTGCTCATGATCTTTCCTTGCCATTTTAAGGTATTCAGTTTTGGCTTGATTTATTTATAGTCACACTTTTTTTTGCCAAGTTTTTTAATTTTCTGATACTGTCTTTGACATTTTCATCATTCGGTCCAGGTCATCAGATCATCTGCATAACCAAGAATTTTAATCCAGCTCTATATTCTCCTTCCATTGTGACTCTCAAAATTTCCCCCAAAATCAAATTAAAAAGAATAGGTGATAAATCATCTTCCTGTCTTAGTCTTATGGTGATGTTAAAGGGTCCTGATTTTAATCCATTGGCCAGCATAATACCTCTAATTTTATTAATGCACATATTAATCATATTTATTAACTTTTGTGGCATGTCAAATTCCTTTAATACATTAAGAAGGCTTGTTCTATGAATACTATCATAAGTATTCAACTATGAATACTATCATAAGGATTCAACAATACTTTATTACACCTTTTTGTGACTCAAAGAGCTTACTCTTTGAGTCACAAAAAGGTGCAATAAAGTATTGTTGAATCTTCAAAGTCAGATAATAGATATCGAAAGTTTGATATCATATAGCTAGAGAAGAAGATTTCCCCTGTTTTCATGAGGGGGAGGGGAGAAAAGGTTGGAGTCAAACCGTTGCATTTCGTAACATACAACAAGAGAAGCTTTATACCAAATTACACACATTATTGTCTAGTCTCAGATTTTGAATTGCTGTTCAAATTCATTTTCAAGTCCTCTTCATTCTGAAAAATTTCCAGGTTAAATTGGGGTTGTGAATTACATTTTGCAATCCAAGGAATATATTCATACATTCAAATGTTTCCCTAGGAGTATCACAGTTCAGCAGATCATTAAAATGTTTCCTCCATCTTTCAATCATCCCATCCTCACATGTTACAATTTGACCATGGATATTATTTAACTACTGCAGTCTCAGTGACCTGACTTTGTCATTTTTAATTCCTCTGTAGAACTCCTTTGTCATCTGCAGCCTATGAGACCTTTGAATATCTTCAAAATGATTATTTAAAAATTTTCTTTTCTTCTCAGATGATTTTAGTAGATTCTCTGCATATATTTTTATATCTCTGGTATGAATCTGTATTGTTTTGCTGCAACCAATTTTCTCTTGCTAGTTTATTTTTTATTTTTGCTCTATGGCTTAGTTGCATATGTTATTAAACCATTTATTCTTTCCTGCACCATTTTATATCTAATGATTTTCTCCACTAACATTTTAATGCTATTCTGAATATCTATCCATAGGTTCTCTACATTATTGTCTAGTCTCAGATTTTGAATTGCTGTTCAAATTCATTTTCAAGTCCTCTTCATTCTGAAAATTTCCCAGGTTAAATTGGGGTTGTGAATTACATTTTGCAAAATATTTGCTCTTTAGTGTAATATTAAGAGGAGAGCCTACCAAACAAAAAATTCTTAAATAGTAGGAGTTAACATATCCAAATTTAGTACAGAGATTCTTCTCATCATGACTTAAAGCTATGTTTGATCCCAACCTTTCTTCCCCCCACAAAAAGAGGAAATATTTAAACTGTTACTGAGCATGAGTTACATCGCAATTGGAAGCTTCCAATGTAGGGAATATCATGTGCTATCTTAAAGTAGTCTACTTCTTCCCAAAAATTAATTAGTCCTTGCCCCCCCCCCAAAAAAAAAAGAAAGAGAGGGATAAAATAAAAATAAAAATAAATACCCCCCTCAAGCAGCTGCTTGCCACAGAGGTCTGACAGGAGCCTGTCAGTTTATATGCCATAATAGAAGGTATGAGAGGATGGCAGGCCCTCAGCAGAGGTCCTTTATAGATCAGTAGCCAAGCGCACTAACCACTTGGCCATGGTACGGCAGAGGGAGACAAAGGAAAATTTCATGAGGGTTGACTCAACCCTTCCAAGGTCCTCGATGATCATAGATATTGATAGAATCTGAAATAAGAGACTGCAGACAAATATAGATGTCTTTTGTACAACACATAAAATTTTGATCTTTTAAAAATGAAATTGCTTTTTGAAAATTTCCTTAGATATATCTTTTAAGAATACATAATTCAAGTTCGAAAAATAATATTTTATTTTTTAATTTGATGCATATTTTATTCAACTACAATATAAATAATTTGTTACAGCCATTGCCATTTCTTAGAAGTGCTAAACAATATTGCTGATTTGTTTCTTAAAATTCCTCTTTGCTAAAACAACTTTCTGATTTAAACTAACAAGTTTGATTTGTACTATTATCAACAAATTTTTCCTTAAAGTTTCGAAAATCTCCTAAAAATTAACCAAAAAGCTGATGTTTTTAAAAATGGAAGAATTTGGAATAACGAAGTACGTACTGCTATATTTCCCCCCCCCCCCCCCCCCCCCCCCCCGTTTTACAAAGGGGAAATATCTGCTATAAACCTATTTCAATATTCCCAGAATTATTTTTATCATTTATATCATTTATCCCAGAATTCTATGCATCTTTCCCACTCTTAAAATTGAAACTATATTGAGCCTTCTTAGCCAGAGCAATCAAGCCCAGAGTTGTTGTGAAACTACCTGCAGTGTGAAGTATGTCACAGCAGACCAGGTGCAGTAACCTAGTTATTGCTCACACGTGCAGTCAAGTGGCTATATAGTGGATGATTCCAGAAAGAGTCCCTAGGATATTACCATGCATCTAGTTAGCATTTATACTTTTATAATTAAAACCTTCATTTTCACCTCTGTAGATTTATTTTATTTCCGTAAATTATTGATTTTTCCGTCAGCTGATCTATTGATCTTTTGGAGTTATGCTACATCGGATGGCCGGCTTACAAGTTATGTGAATATTTTAACATTGCATTAGGTTATATGTTAATATTTCTTCATTTTCTAAGAAAAAAACTTTGATCTTATATCGTTTCCTAAAAACATATGAGATATTGGATATGGAAGCAAATACAGCTTCCTTGGTGTGGAAATCAGTCGTCCTGTGGGAGGGCAATTTCGGCAAGGGTTTTTATCCCCTTCCCCAGCAGATTTTTTCTTTTTAACTATAAATTTTTTTATTTATATTCAATGGTATTTCAAAATTTACCCTCTCCCCTCAATATATTTGCTGTGCCACTCTGATTATACAGACTATTTTTTTTTGCTTTGGTGCACTGGCTTTTTGGCACTTAGCAAAGATTACCAAAAATTAACACCCAAAGAAAAATTTCATAATGTTCAGTCAAAAAAAAAGCAGCCAAGAAAGTGTTCATTCGTTTCATCAACCAGACATAATATCCCATTAATGCAAGCACTCCAAGTAACCGTGCATAATTCTGGCCAAAATTTTAAAATATACCACGCCGAAAAGAATTATTACATACATAAATACAAAATTCTCATGCAGCCATGGGCTACAGAGGTCCAACCAGACTGTGCAATTTTCCTCTCCAGACATGTCTGTTCTGAGCTACAGCTGCTGCATTTGGCCACTCTAGGCCAATTATAGCAAGATCCTGTTTGACATTGTCTGCCCATCGCATCCTAGGTGTCTCACTTTTTCTGAAACCCTTAGACACATTGTTCATAATTCTGTTTGCCAATCTGCAGCTATGCATATGGGCAACATGGCCAAAGCAACTCAGTCTCAATCATTAAAATAAAATTAAAAAAAAATTTTACTAAACATTATGAATTCTTTTCTTTGAGTGTTAAATTTTGATGATCTTAGCTAAGTTTTATATACATATATATATTCATCTAAAGTAAATTTTCGAAATTTAAAATTCCGAATAATGTAAATTTACTTGAAACATGATTTTTTTTCCAAATAATATAAATTTACTTGAAACATGTTTTTTTTTTATCTTTTCTTTATCATTAAATGAAATAAAAATCATATTTCAAGTAAATTTATATTATTCAGGGGAAAAATTTACTTTTGATGAATATATATATATAATTTAACTATTTTTATTCATCAGGTTTTCCAAAATTAAGCCTTAATTGCATAATCCAATCCATATTTTTACTTTATCACTGTAAAAAAAAGTCTTATTAACCCATTTCTTCCCAAGTGTTGCGTACACACTGGGAAGAAATGGGTTAAAAGTAATATGCTTTAAAATTTGCTTAGATTTCATTTTCATAAAATTTGCAATTAAATTCTGTTTTAAATTGCTACATGACCTATGTTAGTAGATTAGTTATTTTTAAAAATATTAGAAAAGTTGACTTGTTGATATGACTCACACAGTTGGCAAAAAGCCTGGACTTTTCTCAAAGTATGGTACCAAGAAAAAAATTACTAAACGGGAGTAATTTTCTTGCTTCAAATAAATAATTTTCTTTTGTTATTCAGAAATAAATAGTCTTTCTATTCATGTGCAACATGATCATTTCTGTCTATAGTTGCTTTATTTTAAAATTTTATTTGCATTGCCAGATGCATTTTTTTACTACATGCCTAAGTAAAAGCCCAATTAAAATAAAACTAATATTTTTCTGCAAAATATTTTATTTCTAGAAAATCCAGAATTGAATGCTGATATATTTGGCATATAACATGTCATAATTCCTTTCATTAGTTGTTTGGCAAAAAAAGTTCTAAAGTATTTTTTTTGGCCGATCATAGAGAAAAAATAGTTGGGCCTCTGGATAACTGGTTTTTAGGTGGAATCCTGAAAGGGTTAATGAGTTGCATTATGAAATGAAAGCTTGTGATTTGGGAGGTGCCATCTGCTATATACCTTAAAGAGTTTAAGACCTGAGCAAGTCTGTGTAAATCTGTTATATAACTTGTTTAAATTGCAACTGCAAATTATTATATATTTAAAATAATGTTAAACATTGTTAAAGTATTACAAGTTTATTTTGTATGCACTTGCTGGCTATTTTATCATGAACAAAGCCCTATTATGTCAATAAGGAGTCAGATCAGAATTTAGCAAATTGAAAAAAGTTTTTTATGAATGTGACTGAAGATAAATTTAAGATTAACTCTAAGTCTTCATTTTAAACAATATTTATTTAGCACTTAAAGAGTTATGAAAGTTGAAGTATTCAACAATTTTAGTTAGTTCAGCAAAAATCATTCAAAATTGGTAAAAACTGAATTAATCACTTTTGTTTTAACCTGTATGAATGACTTTTCTGAAAAATAAAAAAAAATTAACTGGTATTGCTGCTGTTAAACTTTACAGCTTCCACTAACTCTGTAAATACTAAACGATTGCAGATTTCATTGAGATCTTTATCTTCAGTCATATTTAAGCAAAAAATGATTATTTAAGAAGTTACCAAGCTTTGAATCTGACTCTCGATTGTCATACCATAGTCATGTTCCTAAAAAAGTGGCTACTAAGTATCACAATAAGAAAACATTTTTTACATTTGGTCAACAAATACAAACGTTTTTGAAAAAAGGAGGGCACATTGGTTGGTAATTCAGGCATTTACAGAAAGAGTGGGCTTAGCCTTGGCAGACTTTCAAGGCTAAGTCCATAACTTATTAATAACTCTTATTTTTGACTCAAGAATCCAAGAGGCAAGGTATTGTTCTCTATCAACCCTTCCAGAGTACCCATCAATTATACACATTGACATCAGAAATGAGGGGCTCAAGAATTCTGCCTGTTTTAGTACACCTAAAAACTTTGCTATTTAAAAATTGAAATTGCCATTTGAAAATCTTCTTACATATAAAAAAAAATATGCAATTCAAGCTCGAAAAATAATACTTTTTTTTTTCATTTGATGAATATTTTATTAAGCTGTGATCTAAACGATTTGTTAAAGCCATCTGATCTGCAGTTGATTTAGTTGTTTTCCTTTTTTCTACATTGAAACAACCTCCCAATTTAAGTTCACAAGTTGATAATTATTATCAACAAATTTTTTCTTTAAGTTTCGAAATTCTACCAAAAATTAATCAAAAGTACATTTTTTTTAAAATAGGAAGATTTTGGAAGTAATTACACATACTTCTGGTTTTTTTTTAAATTTTACTCTCTCTTTTCTGTCTTAAATTTACTTCAATGTTCCTAAAATTATTTTAATCATTTATCCCAGCATTCCATGCATTGCTCCAATGCCTCAAATTGAAACTATAACCAGAGCTTGCTGTTTAAACCTGAGGCATAATCTAGGTCACTGCTGAGCAAGATGCAGATGCCACTAATTACTTACTTGTGCAAGTGAGTCGTGTTTGGTGGCTTATGTTGTTGTTTATTTACAGAGGATATATTAGATATCATCTCCATTCATTCAGTAAGTATTTTACTTATACTTTTGTGATTAAGTCTTCATTTTCATTTCTGTAGATTTATTTTCATTTTATTTCCATAGATTACTGATTTATCAATCAATTATTATCAATCTTTCAGAGTTTTGCTACATCTTTAGCTATGACAGTGGTTGGCTTACAACTTGTTGCTGTGGATATAATTTTTTAACATTGCATTAGGCTATACAATGATATTTCTTTTATCATTTCTTTGTTTTTAAGTCAAAAAAATTTTTCATCTCTTATCATTTCCTGAAAATGAATGAGGTGTTGGATATGGAAGTAAAAAAGATTTCCTTGGCAGGGAACTCAGTCCTGTGGGAAATCCAATTTCAGTAAGAGTGTTTACCCCCTCCCCCTGAATGTTATTTTCTTTAAATTATAAATCGTTAAATTTATATCCAACAGTTTTAAAAGAGTTAACTCCCTCCCCCCATCCCTCCCCCCCCCCCCCCCCCAAAAAAAAAAAAAAAAAAATATATATATACTGTGACTCTCCCAGGCTGAGGATACTGACAATTTTTAGCTTTGGTGTTCCAACTTTTCAGCACTTAGCTGAGATCCCTAAAATTCAACACCCAAAGGAAAATGCATAACGTTTAATATAAAAAACAGCCAAGAAAGTGTTACTCCATTTCATAAACAAGACAGATTCCTGGGAATGTGAGCAAACCAAGTCACCTTGTATAATGCTGGCCAATTTTTTCAAATACACCATAATGAAAAAAATTGTTAAAAAAATAAAAATCATGTTTCAGTTAAATATTATATTATAAAAATAAATAAATACCTCCTGAGGCAGCTGCTTGGCCACAGAGGTCTGACAGGAGCCTTTCAGTTTAATATACCGTAGAGATCTGTGAAGAAGGTGAGACCTTAGCAGAAACACAACACAAACATCCATGCCTTACCCGGGGCTCGATCCCAGGTCCTTTGATCAGTAGCCAAGCACACTAACCATTCATCCACAAGCCAGCTTATTATATTATTCAGGAAGAAATTTCGTTTCGGTTAATATACAATTTAACTAGTTTTATTTGTCATGTTTTTCAAACTAAAGCTTTGTCAGATATAATTTTTCACTATATCATTGTGAAAAAGTCTTATTAAAAATTAATATATTTGTAAATTTGTTTAAATTTTTTTCATAAAATTCACAGTTAAATTCTGTTTAATTTGATGTAACATGACCGATTTCTGCTGGTTAGTGTGCTTGGCTACTGATCAAAGGACCTGGGATCGAGGACAAAGGACCTGGATTTGTTAAAAAATTCAAAAGTTGACTTGTTTGATTCAGTATACTTGACAAAAAGCATGGACTTTCTCATAGTATTGAGAAACGAATTAAAAAAGAGAGTAATTTTCTTGTTTCAACTAATAATTTCTTTCTTTTACTCAGAAATAAATAGTCTTTCTATTCATATGCATTATAATTATTTCTGGCTATTATTTTTTTAATAAATTTTTTTATTGCCAGATGTTTTTTAGTACGACTCCAAAAAAGCTCCAATAAAACAAAACCAGTTACTTTCTTTTTGGCAAATATTTTATTTTCAGACAACCCAGAATTAAATGCTGATTAATTTTGTATATAACATGCCATAATTCCTTCATAGTTATTTGGCAAAAAAGTTCTAAAGTTAAATTCTTTTTTGGCTGAGTATAGTAAAAAAATAGCTGGGCCTCTGGATATAAACCAGTTTTTCAGGCTGGACACCAGAAAAATTAAAGAATTCTTTCTAAGTCATTTAAAACTCCCCTAAAACTGCAAATGTAATAAAAACATTTCTCTTTAAACAGTAATAATCAGGTTGAATGTTTTCCTTAAAAAGTAAAAATAACTTAATATTTTGGAGAAAAAACATCACCACATACCAATATAACAAGGCGAGATAGGGAATAAAATGCTCGGGCAAGAGCAATTCTTTGTTTTTGTCCTCCACTAAGATTTACTCCTCTTTCCCCTATCTCTGTTGAATCTCGAGCAGGAAGTAGAGCAATGTCTGGATGCAAAGCACATGCTTGAACAACCTGATTATATCTTGCAAAAAAACAATAAAAAATACTGTTTAATAACCTATAACATACAATTTAGTAGCATATAGACAAAATAAAATCTTCATTAATATTATATGTAAAAAAAGAATATTTCTTTTTAGTTTGGAATAAAATTTTACTTCAATCATAAAATACTAGTTTTGCTTCAAAACTAAAGAAGTGAAAATGAATTTATGTGAATTTATTAAAAAAATTAATACTATATGAACATGAAAAAAAAAATGCAAAAGACAGATATTAATACATTCATAAAAGTATGTACAGTAAAAGTGAAAATTCTGGACAGCTCAGGACTGATAAGTGTACATAATATCAAATATCTGTTAAGATGACCCTCAATTTAACTAACAGGAAGATAGTTGAATATTAACATTTTATATTTAATGAAGTGCAAAACACTATCCACAGATGTATGTATATATATATGAATATTTATCAAATTCTATTTCTATTTGTCCTCATTACCAAGAATAGTTTTTAACTTTCAAACTGTTGAGGGATCATCTTGATGAACATTGGGTATATGAGCTAGGTATATCTAAAATATATAAATGTCAGTTAAACATATCACAACTTATAAATAAATATAGACATCATCCTCATCATCATCCTCAAGCAGCCATGGGCCATGGAGGTCCAACCAGACCATGCAATTTAGTTCTCCTAGCAAGTCTGTCCTGAGCTACATCTACTGCATCTGACCACTGCACACCAATACTAATAAGGTCCTATTTGACATTGTCTGCCCATCACATCCTAGGTCTTCCCCTCTTTCTGCGGACTTTAGGCACACTGTTCATAACCCTATTCACCAATCTATAATTATTCATACAGGCAATATGGCCAAACCAACGGAGTCTCTCTCTGCACAATATGCTGCTTAAAGGAGGTTGCAAACTCCTTTGCCTAACCTCATCATTAGTTACAAAGTTGAACCACCTAATGCCCAAGATACTGCATAAGCATCTGGAATCAAAAGCATCTAGTTTCCTATTATCTTGTTGACAAAGTGTCCAAGTTTCTCAATCATAACTAACCCTAGAAAGAACCAAACTATTATACAGTCTAATTTTAGCCTTTAGGTCTATATGCCTATTTCTCCACACTCTCCATAGAGTCTTAAAAGTCCTGGCAGCAATCCCTATTTGTCTGTTAATCTCATGCCGCACATCACCATTATCTGTTACATAGCCCCAAGATAATTAAACTGTGACACCTGCTGAAAACTGCAACCATTCATATTAACTGAATCACAGCCTGCCTGACCAATTTTCATCACTTTAGTTTTCTCTCTGTTTATAACCAAACCTACTCTACTACCAGTTTCATCAACAGCTCGAATGAAAGAGTTCATCTCATCAACATCATTTGCCAAAAGGGTTAAATCATCAGCATAATCTAAATCAGAAATTTTTGTATCTCCAGTCCATTTATGACCAAAATCTTTCCCTTGAAGTGAATTTTGCATAACATAATCAATAATCAAGCTAAAGAGAAAAGGAGACAAAATGTACCCTTGTCAAACACCAGAAGTAATGCTAAACCAATTGCTACAAGCCTTACCAATTCTCACACATGACTCAGTGTTATTATAGAGAGTTTTCATTATGTTAACTAACTTGTCAGGTATACCATATGATCTCACAATCAACCACAAATTATGTCGATCAACAGAGTCGAAATCCTTTTTGAAATCAACAAAGCTAGGAACCAAAGGTTTCTGAAACTCTCAACATTTCTCAAGAATCTGCCTAAGTGAAAATATCTGATACACATATCCCCTACCACTTCTGAATCCACATTGCTCATCACGCAATTGACTGTCAACCAGATTCTTAATTCTATTAAGCACAATCATGGAAAGAACTTTACCTGGAACAGAGAGTAGGCTGATACCCCTATACTTATCACAAGAACTGCGATCACCTGTTTAAAATGATCCCATTCTTCCTCAACTTCAGTAATAAGCAAACCACGACTGTCATAATGACTAAGTAACCTATCATGGTAAGCTTTAGCTATAACTGGGTCTTTCAGAGCTTCAGTATTAAAAGTAAATTTTTTAACCCTAGCACAACACTTTTTAAGTTTAATTTGCAAGACACTTTTAACAAGGTAATGGTCAGATCCAATTTCAGCTCCCCTATATGACCTGATATTCCTAACAGAACTAGCCCATTTGCTGTTAATTAATATATAATCAATCATATTCTTATGCAGCCCGTCGGGTGAAACCTATGTGAACTTATGTATGCTGTGGTGTTTGTAATAAGTGTTAGTTATTCTAAATCCATTGAGTTTACTTACCTGTAGGAGACGTTGCCCACTGCCATTGCAGCTACCAACACCAAAAGGGTCTATTATTCCTCCCAAAAGGTCAGAGTCAGTACCAACTTTGGCACTGAAGTCATTGAAGGTCCTTTCTTGAAGAATTCAAAATATCCTGAAGATGTTCCTAAAACCTATCCTTCTCATCCTCATCGGCATCCTCAGTGGGGGCATAACAGCAGATAACATTCAAGTCTTTAATGCTTGTCTGAAATTTTGCTGTAAGAAACCTTTCATTAATGCACTCATATCCTAGAAGAGTATCACCAGCGTGTCTGCTGAGAAGCAGACCCACACCTTGGTGATGCTTATTGTCGTCCCTCCCTGAAAAGAGAAATTTAAGATTATTTTTAAGAATATGACCTTTATCTGTCCATCTGGTCTCTTGCAGGCCAAGAATATCTAAATTATAATGGTGGAATTCTTGTGTGAGGTCATCAAGAGAAAAAGCTCTGTGCAGAGTCCTCACATTCCAATTACCTATGGAGAGAAAATGGTTAGTGGGATGTTTAAAGAAACTATGTTTATTGAGAGAGGGAATGCCGACAATATCAAACAGCCCCCTAATCACAGACATGGGGCAAAGACCCGTTCCCCCACCACTAAAGGCTGAAGCCATCTACACTGGAAGACTTCCTCCAATGTAGAATTTGACAATGCCAATAGAAGCAAAGAGTTCAGGTGCCTGCGATGACCTCTGCTCAGGATTATCCACCAGCTGATAAACATATCCTGTGAATCTATTCACTTGGGGCTGTCAACCCACAAACAAACAGAAAACACAGCTTAAGATTTTCCCTCCACAGAAGTCCACTAGTGCATCAAATTCAGGATTCATAATCAATCTCAGAGCCATATTTCAGTCCAGTAGGTTTATATGGTCAGGACCAGGACCCTGTGTGGTTGACCACTCCTCATTAAGGTAGAAAAATAGAAAAGTAGCCAGAGTTGTCCAGATCAGTAGGCCACACTAATCTGGCAGCCCTCCCCTTCCATTCATTTCCACAACAGAGTATCTCTTTTGAAAGGTACTAACGGTCTTGCACCACGAGAAGGCGGGGTTGGACATTAGGTGCTAGGCCTGGCTGGTTCTATGCATCATCACAGAGGATTGGTGCTTAGCTCTCCTTCTAGTGACTACTTAGCTACCATTTAGAGACAAATCAATATAGACAATAGAACAATAATCTAAAAATAAAAATTATCATCAGCACCTACTGAAAAAACATCAACACCCTATGAAAAAACAAATATATATATATATGAATAAATTAAAAATTTATTTGCCTTTGTGAATAATATACATGAGGAACTTTGAGAATAATGGGAAAAATTAATTTTGAGATCCAGAAAAAAAAAGAACTATTTATAATTATGCAAAATTTATGAGTTATAAGAAACTCTTAGAGAGATCATAAAAGAAATATAACAATATAAACTGTATAATGACCTGTTATATTAGCTTACGGTAGGAAATGAAGCCTATGGCACTCAAGCTTCATCCAGCCCATGCAGCAAGTTTGTCTATCCTACCAAATGAATGTAGATGGGCATTAATATTTTTGTGTTTGGGAATTGGTGCTCAATTTAAAACGGTTTATTATTATAAATTGTAGGAACACTTCTGAATTCAACCTGCACAGTGAAGACACAAGTGGCAGTTTTAAAGGCTCATGACAACTGTTTCTAAAATGCAAGCTGTATTGGATATTATATCCATCAAACATTTCCTAGAACAAAGGACTTAACCATGATTGCTACAATTTCTGTACAGTGTTTTTTTGACAGTATCATTTGAAAGAGCCAAATTTTTGTTTATAGAAAAATAAATGATTCTTTTTTTAAATGTGCTTTATTTATGACAGCATGTACATTGTAATGTAGAAACCATTCCAAAAGTTGCAAAATTCTCAGAAAGCAGTAAAAAGGAACACAAAGGAAAAGAATTATGATTTCTTTTTATCATGACTTTGTCATGATAAACACATCAATGAATGACACCTGGGAAACATATCAAAACAGTTCTTGTGGTTCCTGTGAAATGTAGTTTCCTGTGAAAAATTGTAACAATAGTTCTTGTTGCATGTCAGGGACAGTTATTGCCAATGATATTGTGCATAGTTTCCATTATATCTACAGATGACACCAATTTCCAGTCCATTACTGTATACTAAATACAGGTCTATACATTCCAAATATTGCAAGATCACAGGCACCTCTTCCTGTGTTTAAAAATTTTTAAAAACAAATATTGTAATGTACACTGGTCTGAAGGGGTTAAAGATTTTTTTACACTTTATTTTGATATTTAACCCTTACATTGTCAGGTTTCTAAAACTGAACTCGGTGTGGTGGCTGGATTTATTTTAAAGTGTTTTCAGAAAATAAAATAAACAACTTTAGAACCTCAACCTAAAGTAAATAATGAATGGAAATATGTCATGTTATACACCAAAAGAAAGAGCATTTAATTGTGCTTAAGAAAAGGAAAATATTCAAAGAAAAAAATGGTAAGTTACATTTTTTTAAACATTTTTTAAAATGTTGCAAAATTTTACTGTATTTTTTCCACTTTATCTTTAGTAAAATTTCCAACCTGTTTTTTCTATATTATTTTATTATTCTAATATAAACGGTTCATAATATTACGATTATTGCTTAAATCTTTCATTTATTTTGCCTTTTCTAAATTATTTAGTCATTTATGCATATAATGCATAATGCATATTCTTACACTTTTGACAATCAACAAACTCTAAACCTAAGTAAAGCAGTGTCATAAAAGTAATTTTGCTTTAAAAAATAGATAATTTAAATAAGAAATGAAAAATATATGAGAAAAAGTGATAAAGGAACTATAAAAAAAATAAAAAAAAATATTTCAAAGCATTTAAAGTTTAATCGATGCACTGAATTTGAGAACAAGTCGCTTTATTATGAAGCTGCATAACTGCTGCAAAAAAGTTTAATTCTAAAATTCCTTCTGAAATTTTGGTAAAAATAGCAATTTCCTGACCTTAATTTGTTTATATGCTTTAAATATAATTAAAAAATACAGATAAATAAAGTGCTACTGTTTAAAAATTGTGCTCTGAACAATCCTAATGCTTGGTCTGATTGCCACCATTATAGATCGATAACAGTTTCACTTTCGATCATTTCTAATTAATTATTGTTTACAATCACAGTATCAATTTGAGAAGCAATAAAAAATAATTTTAGAAGTATTAAAGTAAATAAAAAAGTCTTTAAAATAGGTCTGTTAAAATATTGATCGAAAGCCAATGTGGGTAATACCCAGATGACACAATTTCCGGTCGTAAAAAAAATCAATATCCTTACGTTAAAAGTTTAAAAAGCATTACAACTCTAATATAACTATAAATGGCACAAAATACCCAGAAATGAAACCAATCAATAATCTAAGTATGGGACAGCAGAATTAAAGGCATAAACTAAATCAGAGCTACTTGATGTTGTTTACGGTGACTGAGCATGCTCATATGTCCAGTGTAGACTCAAATAGATTTGTTTTTAAACTTCATCATAATTTATTTAAGGAGATTCAACAGGTAAATATATATGTCATAGATTTAAACATTATTTCTGATGTTTAATTAGAAACAGTTGAAAAAAAATCAGATTTCTATCGAAAAAAAATTTTTTTTTCATAACCTTGTACTACGGAAGTGAAACTTTGTTCTCTAATCACTAGAATGGGAAAGATGAAAGCGATTCTTCAGACTGTGACACAGTAAGTGTTCAGCTGCAGTATGACTTCAGCATATTATAGAGTTTAGATATAATGCCCAATAAACACTGATGGCTCAAACTGAACAGCATAAAAGTGTTAAACTGAACAACCTAAAAGGTATGTAAACCACTAATCAGCTAAAAAATAGCATTTCTTATATAATTTGATAAATAAATAGGCAAATAAACACTTTTTTTAATGAAAGATATTCTTAGAACATGAAAAATATTTATCTTAGAATACCTTTCATGTTTTACAAAAGAAGTTTTAGAACTCTTTTAATAAAACACGAATAAATACTGTACAATAAGTCTGGTTGTCTAATTCTGCCACTATTTACCAGTACACCGCATTGAGTATTAAATTTGTTGTATACCTTAATCTGACTATGACAATTCTATATCACTCACCCAATTTAGGGTGCAGACATTTAATATGCTATCACAAATCTCAGATATTGATATACTTTCTTTATACAATACCATAACCTTAGCATTACCAACTAAATACCTTCTTTAACCTATCTTAAATAGTACTAGTTAGCAAATACAAAAGATAATATTACTGTACACTTGAAAAAGACTGGAACAACTGCATCCTTTGATGTTAATCTGTTAGTCTCGACAACATTGTCGCGATGCGACTAAAAGCTTAATGGTTGCGCGTTGCCCGCCCCAGCTCCCCAGAATACTTTAGTGTTCATGAGGCACTAGAGCTGGCAACCTCATCTAACTATTTTGATGTGATGAATCGCACATGGCAACAAACCAAGGGAGTCCCAATGGAATCGCTGCTTTCGGGACTAATGGCGGATGTCGTCATGCACCATGTTGAACAATCAGCTTTGGCACGGTATGATCTATTAACCGCTTTATATCTGCGATATGTTGATGATATTTTGATCTTTTGGCCCCACTCACTTGAAAGTTTTAAACAGTTAGTTGAGATATTCAATTCCATAATTCCCTCAATAAAGTTTACCCATGAGCAAGAAGTAAATAAACAATTACCGTTTTTGGATATTATGATAACAAGAAAAGCAACGTACTGTGAAACAACAGTGTATAGGAAAAAAACCCATATACCAAATTACATTCCATTTAAATCAGCACACCTGATGAGATATAAAAAAGCTTCAATTCTTGCACATTATATTAGGGTGCATAGATACTGTTCGGAGCAAAAGACATTTGAACAAGAAATTGAATACATCACACAAACAACAGAGGAAGCAGGGTACCCAAAGAAATTATTAGATAAATGGCAGAAAGATGCAAAATTTATAGTAATTAATGAAACCCAAATAGGAGGAGCACAACCACAGCAAACAGCGAAATATACACATAGCTTTCCTTATATTAAACATGTAACGGATACGATGCGAAATATTTTAAATAATTATGATTTTACATTAACGGTTAAAACAACAACAACAACAATTAAAAATTTAGTAATTAATGACAGAGATAGGAAATTTCCTACAGGGGGGGGGGGGATATATCAAGTTAACATCACGGATCCAGAAGGAAAATTAAAAGGAAAAAATAAGTATATAGGGAAGATATACAGAGAATATGAAGTAAGAATTAATGAACATAAAACAGATATTCAAAAAGAACAACGTAATACAGCTTTGGCACAGACGATAATAGAAAATAACATTAAAATGGGAAAAATTAACTACAAAGCAATAGCTGCCCCACAAAATAAGTTTCAATTAGCGTACGCAGAAAAATTATACATTCATAATAATTATAATTCTGTAATAATGACATCACCCCGATACCATCTGCATGGAACCTTCTGTTACATCAGAAGAAAAGTGCAGAAACGCTTGTGCATAAGGACGTAAGTAATGACGCAACGGAAGACACGCATATAAAGTAACATACCACAGTATGGGATCAGAGCTTGAGGAAGCTGCCACATGGGAGGTGTGCGAAACGCGTCACTCTGTATGAGAAGGGGGAGTGTGAGTATAACTCCTAGTTGTGGAGTTGAAGTAGGCCAAATACGTTAGTTTTGCAATTGTTTTTAAAGTTTTAATGGCCGTTGTAGGAAGTTGTAAGTCTGCTTATGATAGTGCCACGGCAACCAGGGCAGGGCAGTGAGTACGGAAAACAGGGAAAAATGTGATACCAGCATGTACAGCAGTTTATTGATAATCCACTACAAAGAGAGCAGATAATAGCAAAATGATTGTATGATTATGGCGACGGACATTAACAACTTATGTCCGATCAATCCCATGTTAGGGGATAGTGGAAATCTGCTATATGAATATTTATTGTCACTGTTGTTGAAAGTACAGGACTGATAATATAAATTAAGATCTACAGTGGAAATCTGATGTATGTTTATCCATCATTGCTGATATCTCTGATGAAAACAGGACTGGTAGCACGTGTTAGAAACCATGACAACGTTGTCGAGACTAACATCAAAGGATGCAGTTATTCCAGCCTTTTTCAAGTGTGCAGTAATATTATCTTTTGCATTTGCTAACTAGTACTATTTAAGATAGGTTAAAGAAGGTATTTAGTTGGTAATGCTAAGGTTATGGTATTGTATAAAGAAAGTATATCAATATCTGAGATTTGTAATAGCATATTAAATGTTTGCACCCTAAATTGGATGAGTGACATAGAATTGTCATAGTCAGATTAAGGTATACAACAAATGTAATACTCAATGCGGTGTACTGGTAAATAGTGGCAGAATTAGACACCGAGACTTATTGTGCAGTATTTATTCGTGTTTTATTAAAAGAGCTTCTATTAAGAGTCCTCGTACTATTTAGAAGTTTTAGAAAATCCAAATATCTACATATTTTTACAATATTTAATCCTCATTCCTTCTTTGCTTGTTTTTGGTACAAAATATTTATAAGGGAGAAAACTTTAGATGCCATTAACTTTAAACGAAATGTCCTTGAAAGACATGATTCAGAAGTTCTGAATATTAGTAACTGAAGAATACTGATTATTTTTCATACTTCATAAAATATGCATTGAAAAACAAAACAAATACTAAAATGTAACGTACCTTCTACCATCATAAGGTTGACCAAAAAGTATATTCTCTTTCAGGGTGGCATTTATAAGCCAAGGTTTCTGAGGTACATAGGCCACTAAAGGAGTACTATAAAGAAAAATAGTCTGTTACTTCCTAAAATTAAATACAAAAAATTACAGTTAAAATGAAGTTCCAATCCTGATTAATGAAACTTTAATTTATGACTATTATTATGGCAACTGTATAAATTCACCCTTTCAAAATGTTTTAAGAATAACCAATTGTTGAACACTGGAACAATCAGTGCAGCCAATGATGACTTGATTTTTTTTTTATTCAAATAAACCACTGCTACATTAGTAGTTCATAAAGATGCACAAAAAATAAACTATTGAAATATAAATAAACAACACATTCCATGTAAATTTTTTTAAAGACATTTAGAAAAGGTATATTTTATAGTTATCATGCCAATGAATATAGTAATATTAGAAAATAAATATTTTCTAATATTACTATATTACTATATTACTATAATTGTGCCACACATTTTGCTGTGATATAAAAGCTGTAGGGTAGGATAGAGCATTTTGGACATAGTGAAAATAAGACTGCTATTGCACGTCACTGTTGTACATCCCTAATGGAATATTTCAGTTGATAGATGAATGCTAAAAGAGTAAATTATACATATTTAATTTCGAGCAGAAAAACGACAACTGCTGCAAGGTATATATGATTCATACATCCTGGCAATGTAACAAAATAATATACTAAATAAACTTTGCAGTCAAAGGAATTGTTTTCATGACTTATAAGCAGTAGTTCTCAACCTTCTTGGCTGAGGTACCACCTGGAGGGGTGGCCAGGTCCTCAGGTATCCCTAAGATTATTGTAAGCATGGAACACTAAGAAAGGGGTGCTTTTTGGTTTTTTGCATGTAATTACTGTATTACAGTGTAACTGAAAAATAAACACTTCATTTAAAAATTTTAGTTAAAAAAAAAGATCTAAGTATTATCAAGACTCAAAATTAAAAAATACAAAAAATAGACTTACTCACTGAATCTAATGAGAGATATAAATAACTTACAACCACAGCTTAATTGTATTAATATAATAACCCACAATTTCTAGCTGTATTACATATAAAATACTCTTGAGATGGTCATTTCTAACCTTTACTACAATCTGGGCATATTGCCTCTTGTGCGATGTCCCGATTTCAGGTTTACTACCTCTAAATACTTTATATCATCTTTTACATTCGAAAGGCAACCAAGTACAAGAAAGTATGATATTATCAGTTCTGTCACTAGTTTATGGCTGGCACAGACAATAGCTACTTGTTGCTGATGTTCTTCTTATGTTATGGTACTTCTGTTTCTCCATTATGAAGTTGACGCAGTTTGCGACATCACTGTAGCTATGTTTACCAGTCCGAGTTTCTTTTTTCCATGCACACATTATCCGTTGTTCTTCAGTATATCTTCTGCTGACTGTAGAAATCTTACAATCGGGTAGGTTGCAGTTCTTTATCATGATAAAGTGTGACACAAGTGACAAAACTGGTAATCAGGGCCGTAGCAAAAAACTATGGTTGAGGGGGGGGGGGGGGGGAAGTAAATTTTCCAACTCAGATATCAAATTTTGCCAACTGAGAAATTAAGACCTTTACATAAATTATGTCTCTGTCAGAGTCAAACCCAGAATTTTGCTCTGTGGGAGGGGGGAGGGGGGAGGGCAGTTTCCCATATAACTTTACCAACCTCACCATAATTTATACAAAATAATTTCCTAATTTTTAAATCTCACCTAAATTTTCCAACTCACTATGAATTTTGGCAACTACACTAGAATTTTCCAACTTGCCATAATTTTACAAAAGAAAAAAAAAATTACATTTATTCAGAATTTTTCCAACTTCCTTGATTTTGGTACGTTGTCTCGATTTTACCAACGTGGTTAATTTCATAAAACCAATCCCAATTTTCACAACTCTCCTGCTTTTACCAAGTGGCTTTGAATTTTGCCAAGTTGTCTCGATTTTGCCAACTATCCTTAATTTCACAAAACTAATCCCAATTTTCACAACATGCCTGTGTTTAATCAAGTGGTTTCAAATTTTGTCAACTACCCTAGATTTTACCAATTTGCCATGATTTTACAGAAAAAATCCCAATTTTTACATCACCCCTGAATTTGCTAAGTCACTTTGAATTTTCCCAACTCTCCTTAACTGCACAAAAAAACTCCAATTTTCACAACTTGCCTGTATTTTATCAAATGACTTCGAATTTTGCAAACTCCCTTAGATTTTGTCAACTTACCATAATTTTACAGAAAAATCCCAATTTTTATACCTCACCTGAATTTTACCAATGACTTCAAATTTTGCCAACTACCCTAGATTTTGCTAAGTTGAATTTGCCAGTTGAATTGCAAGCTGATTTTGCCAACTATCCTTAATTTCACAAAACCAACCCCAATTTTCACAACTCACCAGTGTTTTACCAAGTTGTTCAAATTTTGCTAACTGCCCTAGATTTTGCCAACTCACCATAATTTTACAGAAGAATCCCAAATTTATATCTCACCTGAATTTTAACAAGTCATTTTGAATTTTGTAAATTTCCAAGGTTTTCCCAAGTTGTCCCAATTTTGTCAACTTTCCCCAAGATTTTGCTAATGCCCCTTAATTTTACAAAAAAAAAAAAAAAAAAAATTAACAGAATTCACCTTGATTTTACAAAGTCGCTTCAAATTTTGCCAACTCCAATCGACTTTGAAGGGAGAGCCTCCCCCCATAGCTATGCTCCTGCTAGTAATATCATACTTTCTTGTACTTGGTCGCCTTTTGAATGTAAAAGATGATATAGAGTATTTAGAGGATTAAACCTGAATATGGGACAATGCACAAGGGGAAATATGCCCAGATTGTAGTAAAGGTTAGAAACGAACACCTCAAGAATATTTTAGATGTAATACAGCTAGAAATCATGGGAAATTAAATTAATCCAATGAAAGACCTGCTTTGACAGATTTTTTGTGATTTTGTTGAAATTACGTATCAAAGCGATGATTGACAGTGAATATCTGCTGAAGCAATTTTGAATGCAATGCTCAGGGTACCCCTTGGTATCTTTCAAGATATCCCCAGGGAACGGATACCCCAGTTCAGAACCACTGACTTATAGTAATGAGATGTCAGAAGGCTTTGGACTACATTTCATGGTGATAGAATGATTTTGATCTAGCTATTTCTATAACCATGGCTGTGGAACAGAAGCCAAGTAAAGCTGGATGTTTTCTTCTAATGTAAGTTACTTTTATGCTTAAGTTTCACCTTTCTCATAGATCATCACCTATCCTTTTCAATCCGAGTCTATGGGAGAGTCAGAGGTTCCACAAAGAACTCTGTTCATGGCATGAAGAATGGGTGTCATGGCTCTCCTCTCCAGCCAATGATTTCAAAATTATATAAATTAAAAAAAAATATTTTTCAATATTTCAAATACATTAGTTTCCATAAATTAAGGAAAAATGAGAAAAATCAAAATAATTCCCCCAAAAAATTGTGTGATCCTCGCCAAATTTGTTCATGTAACCAGTAAAGTAATGCCAAGTGAGCATATCACATGCAAATTAGTCTAGGTTGTATCAATTTGTTACAACCTAGACTAATTTGCTATCATGCTGAAAGCAATATGTTAAATTACAATAAGGGTATGCAAGAAGTTATGCAAATGTAACAAAATTTAGGGAGGCAGTAGTATATTGTAATACATGGAAATCATTAGGTTTGCAGGATGATCAAAATGATTGGACAGGTGCAATCAGATAGCGGCATAAAAATGGGTGTTTCGGAGTGGATTGTTATTTTGTGTTGGAAAGGTGAGTAAAGAAATTCGAATTAGCCATTTTGTAGGAATAACCTCGAGACATCGTTTGCCAAATGAACTATGGTGGAGAGCTATTGGCCAGCTCGAAGCAGGCTAAAGTCAGTCAGATGTGGCTGAATGTGAGTCCTTCTGTGGTCCATAGACTGTGGAATCAATTTCTTAGTATGGATTCTGCATCTCGGAGGCTTAGCTGAGGAAGGGCTAGAGTTCTGACTGCTGTATAAGACTGATATCTGTGATTAACAGCATGAAGGAGCAGGACATCTACTCCCTCTCAGCTACGATCCTCTATTGCAGCAGCCATGGAAGGGTTGTGTCAGCTTCAACTATGCATAGAAGGCTTCATGAGAAAGGTCTCTACACTAGAAGGCCAGTAATTTGTATACACCTCATGTCACGTCACAGGAGAGAGCGGTTGAATTGGGCAAGCACGCATGTTAATTGGACAGAAGAACAATGGAGGTCTGTACTCTTTACAGACCTCCATTGTTCCTCCTCTGCAAGCAATATGTCCTCATATTGCTTGCAGAGTGATTCCGAACATTATTTGATATGGAGAGAATGAGGTACCCACTATTATCCCACTAACATCAGTCAAAGAGACAGTTAAGGTGGAGGTAGCATGTGTGTTTGGCATTTCCTTAGGTGGACACACAGACCTATGTGTTGATTGGGACCTCAATGCTCAAAGCTATAGAGATGACATCCTGGATCCTTATGTACATCCTTATGCTGGTGCAATAGGTGAAATATTCATCTTACAAGACGATAACGCTCATCCACATAGAGTTCGACTAGTGGAACAATACTTTCAAGAGGAGACCATTATGCACAGAGAGTGGCCAGCTTGATCTCCTGACCTAAATCCGACTGAGCATGTGTGGGATGCTCTAGGGAGATGTGTTGCTGCCCTCAACCTGCCACCTGAAACAAAGAGGGAGCTTATTACTGTTTTAAAGGAACAATGGTCGTTACTCCCTACTGAGTTGATTGACATCATAAACAGCATGGAACATTGCTGTCGTGCCTGATTTGCTGTAATGGGTGACCACACTCCTTATTAAAGAACTTTGCCCATTGCATTTTGACACCTCATTTTTGGACAAGTTCCTGTGTTATTTTTTGACAAAAATATTTCTAGTGTAAAATATTTTATGCCATTCTGAAACTTACATTGCAATTCATGTTTCCATCAAATTTCATTAAATTCATTCATATAGTTTTTGTTCATCATAATTTTTCTGAGTTTTCCTTAACTTATAGAAACTAGTGTAAAAGTTAAATACACTGCAGGAAATAAAAAAATGCAATACTTGCAAGAAATTATGCAAATGTAACGAAATTTAGGGAGGCAATAGTATATGGAAATGCATGGAAATGATTAGGTTTGCACGATGATCGAAATGATTGGACAGGTCCAAGCTGACATCACAGTGTGGAGCAGTCAAACACAGATAAAGGCAACCAAAGCTCCCTGGTTGACAAAACTGTGTGGAATTGTTTTAAATCGCTAAAGATGCTCTTACACAGACGTCAACAGCTGTTTCAACAGTAAAAGACTTTGAGTATGGAAGAATCATTGGTCTTACAGAAGCTGGTTTGTCATACAGAGATGTGGCCAACCTTGCTGGTTGGAATCCCAGCACCATCATACACAAATGGCACCAGTAGGTTCAAGGAGGATCCAGTACACGCTGACAAAGATCAGGAAGATGATGTATGATCACGGAGCGACACGACCGCCATTTGCAATGCATGGCATTGCATGACAGATTCGCGACTACAACACAAAACAGGTAACACATCGAATACCTACCAGGCAGATGGTAAACAACAGGCTTTTACAGTTTTCATTGTGAGCCTATCATCCAGCACTGTGTTTGCCCCTCACTTCTGCCCACATGTAAGCACGTCTTCAGTGGTGTTGCCTCAGACAGAACTGGAAAGCAAGAGTGGAGTAACGTGATGTTTAGTGATGATTCTCATTTTTGTCTTGGTCAGCATGACAGTAGACAATGTGTTCGCTGTCATCCAGTGGAAAGGAATGCCATCCAGTGCATGCAACATTGTCACATAGCTCCAGCACCTGGTGTCTTGGTGTGGGGTGCCATTAGTCAGACATCTCAGTCAGAACTGGTCATCATAAGGGGATCTCTAACTGCCCAATGATATACGTTACCAATAATTTACAGCCAGTGGCTGTCCCATTTGTTCAGCAGCATGGAACTTTTTACCAGCAAGATAATGCCCATCCCCACACAGCCCACATTAGTCTGCAGTATCTACATGAGCAAAACGTTCAGGTACTATCATGGCCAACAAGCTCAGCAGACCTTTCAACTACTGAACATGTCTGGGACATGATGGGTCGACAGCTCCAACAACATCCAAGAGGTGCGCCAACTACTGTCACTAAAATGGAACAGCAACTTCGCACTATTTGGTGTTTTATCCCTCAGGAGGACATTATAGAGCTATACGATAGCCTTCCCCACTGTGTTCATGAATGCATTACTACATGGGGCGGTTCAACATCATACTAATTATACCACTAAACGTGGCATTAAAAAGTCACCCAGGTAACACTGTGATTGTCACCTATGCTTAATTATACCACTTTACCACATAGGTGTAGTGGTAATATTCCATGTTTTTTTTTGTAATGTATTCAATCACATATCTCAGTGTATACTAACAGCTGCCTGCATCTCAATAAAATTACATTAATCCTTCAGGTGTTCCATTTTTTTCCCCTGTAGTGTATATTCTTCTATTATGTCATTGGTGCCTAAAAGTTAAGATGCAACCCATATTATGTCAATGGGAAACTAACTTTGAAGTTCTACAATGGGGGTTTCCTAATCCAGTTTCTGATGGAAAGCTCTTGGCCCAGACAGGTAGCCTATAGGTAATATTATTGTTTGGATCGAAATCAAATATAATATTGACAGGTAGCCTGTAGAATTTATTAATGGGCTGAATGAAAGAAAATATGAATTTTAGATCATGAAGCAAATAGGAATTAAGATTTTGGGTCACAACCAAAAACGTTTGGGAAACACTGTTCTATGACTTAAAATAAACTTTTAATGGAAAAGTACCCAATATACCTGCATTACTTGGGTCTTTAACTTAATTAGATTAAACTCTCTAAAATATATAGTAGATGGCATTCCCTACATCTCATGCTTTCTTTTGACATACAACTCATTATGACTGACTCTGCAAATTTTTCTCCCCACATTTTTTTTTTGGTGGTGGTGGGGGGGAGGGCATAATTTGTGGATAGTAAAATGATCTACTTCAAATTATGATGTATATTATGAGGTTTGGTTCAAACTTCAGGTAAGAGGTAGTGAAGAGGAAAGAATAGCATTGATTGGGTGAGTTCATTTAAAATCTCATCCAATTTGGGCCAGTATGGTAGTAAAAGGGTTAAGATAAATAGTAGTGGTTAATGTTTCATATTTATTGTAAGTTGCTTTTATTCCCCTTGCTCGTTTTCCTCTTGCTTGCTGTATTTTGGTAGCCTATGATTTGATTATATAGGGAAAAGAATAAAACCATACTTTTTACGTATAGTAAGTACTCAGTAGTTTTTATTTTTCTGGTACAATGTAGTTCCAGCCCTCAATCATTCACAGTTTGCAGAGATTAACTTCCCTCTCCCAGTGGCATGGTATGATTGAAGAATTTATTCAGTCATAATTGACTGCAATTCGAAATGTCTAACACCCTACAATATAAAATTAGCTGCAAAGCTTGTCAAATAAATCACCTTGTGTTCTGCTTTTTAAACATCTGCAATTGCAGTTGAATTGCAGTGGCATTTTCAATTGAGTCTTAAAGCTAATTGCACAAAACATTCTTTTTTGCAAGCCTGTTAGGCAGAATGCTGTTTTTGATTTGTAATAGAGCTAAGTCAGATAACATGAATGGTCATAGTGGTTTTAAATCCATATGGTGTGTTAAAGTATCTCTTTGTTCTTGTCACTTTCCCAACTGTTTTGCTTCATCACAGCACAATTGTCCTGTATACAAATCAATGTTTTATTCTGGTTTGATCATTACGTAGTAGCAGCAGTAAAATCTTTCCCCATCTTTAGTAGGCTCTATGGCAACAATGCACAGATTTCACAGACTGAACTTTACGTGCCATGAGTGAGAGGAAAATGATGATATGGTTTTTGTTACTGAACAAAAGCACTATTTGCTTCATGATCCAAAATTCATATTTTCTTTCATTTTGTTTACTACTGCTACTATGTAAAGATCAAGAAGACCATATCATAGCAGGATTTCCAACCCTTCCTTCAAGACCTTCACCATTAAATTATTTTATTAGTCAAATTGTTTAATGAACTTGTAATGCACTTATTTTTGTAATAAATAAGCATGTTCTTGTCCTATGTCTGTACTTGTGTGCTATGAACCTTCTCCAACTTTTCCCCCAAGACCAGGAATTGAACCTCCTATTACCTAGGATCCTTAGTTCCTAAGTCACAGTCTTTATTCCTCTTTATATGGAAGATATTCAAAAAATTCTTGACATGTGTCTGTAAATTTGCATTCATTACTCTGATGAAAGCTTGTCTAAATTTGTCATTACTTGTCAAAAACAAAGACCATATCATCATTTCTCTCTCACTCATTGCACATAAAGTTCAGTCTGCGAAATCTGTGCATTGTTGCCATAGAGCCTACTAAAGATGGGGAAAGATTTTACATTTTCACACGGATATACTCGGGGAAGACATAAAAAAAACATGCTGATTTATCACAAATATATGGGGATTATGCCTATTCATATGACACTGTTATGGGATGGATGTACAAATTCTGAGGACAGAAGAGCTTTGAAGACTTCCCTCATGCAGGAAGACAGAAAGAAGGAGGCAGTGAACGAGAAAACCATTGCTGCTGTTCGTGAACTCATTAGGGAAAACCCACACATCACCATTCAGTTAATAAGTTTAGATGTCAGTGCATCGATTGACAGCTTGAAAACAATTATTCATTGACATTTAAAGTTCTCAAAGATCTGTGCCAAATGGGTGCCCCACAAACTGACAGAACAGCAAAAATAGACTGGAGTTGACTCATGTAAGGAGATGCTGGCAATGTTTGAACCTAGTGGCCCCACACAGTTAACAGACATTGTTACACAGGTAATGAGACATGGTTTTGTTACTATACAGCTCCCAGAAAGATCGACAACTATGTTTGTGTTGCGGAAGATGAATCATGTCCCCAAATCACTGACAAGTCTTTCACTCAATGAAGAGGATGTTCACGATTTTTTTCAATTCCTAAGGAGTGGTAGCCTTGGACACCTTACCTGAAAAAATCACTATAAACAACATTGTTTTTGCCCAAAATAGTTAAGGAGATGAAGGAGCAGTGTCAAACAACAGGCATGTTAAAGGTTCTCCTTCTTCATGATAATGTCAGTGCTCACAAAACCTAACAAGTTATGGTCTGTCTGGAGCAGGAAAAAAATCAAACACTATCCCATCCTGCATATCCACCTGATCTTGCAACATACAATTTTTAGTTGTTTCCAAAAATTAAAAAGGAAATTGCTGGGAAGCCTTTTTCAAGGGTGCAAAACCTTGCAAAATGCATTCATTCAGAGTTGCAAAGTATTCTCTGACAGGAATAACCATCAAGGGTTCCAGAATTGGTGTAAATGTTTGTAATTTTGCATAGATGCTGGAAGGGAGTACTTTGAAAGACAGCAAAAGTGTTGTTGAGGTAAGTGCAATGGTTTTTGCTTTGCAGATGCATGCCAAGAATGTTTTGAATGCCCCTTGTATACATTTTTCGGCTATCCTGTTATTTAAAAAAATTGTGGTACTACTTCTTTAGTCTTGAGTCAAATCACCAAAAATGTAAAGTGACCAGAAATTAAAAACAAAGCTAAATAAAATGATTTATGTAAAACTAGAAATATTCTGAACAATTTATATTAGAAAAATGAAATAATTTAGGAAAGGTGGAAAAATTAATTTTCTTCCAAAAATTTTATTAAAGTTCAACTGAAAAAACACAGCAAAATTTTGCAATTTTTGGAATGTGTGAAAAAAATTTCATTTACTTTTTTTTCAAATTTTTGCATTTTATTTATCATAACTAAAATTCTTTCCTTTGGTTATAACACAACCTATTTCAGTTAGTTACTTCAGGAATCAATTTGGCCATCAGAGTGAGTTCAATATGAGAAATCCAACATTGTATCGGTTAGGATCCAGGATATACACTTCTATCCTACCTATCACACCTATATCAGTGATTCTCAATCTTTTTTTGCTCACAGCACACTATTTTTTGCCATGAATAATCACACCACATTAAAAATTTAAGTTGGCAACTCTACAGGGGTCTCATACACTTTTCGGCACTAACAAACATAAAGAACAAGAAAGGAGATAGATTTATCTCAGTTCAAAAGGAAATGTGGTTATGTTTATTTTCTATTCGCATGTAAACAGAGCTTGTATGTAAGGAAAGATAACCCATGTTTCTTATTAGGCCTAATTACTCAAATCTTTCATTGTAAGCAATATTAATTCTTTGCTTAAACTATTGAAAGCAAATGTTTTATATATTGAACCTTTTCTCTCATTTAGTTTATTTAAAAACTTTTAAAAATTAGTATTAAACAAAATGGTTTATAAATTTCCTTTAATTTTGCAACAACATATCATCTGAAATTTCATGACACATCCTTTGAGAACCACTGTTCCACAATGTACACAGTCATTCGTACATAGTCTTTGTGATATACCACATTGCAACCCAAGTTAATGCCAGACTGACTGGAATGGAAATGAGTCATGACTATAGCCAAATGCTCTTTTATATTAACCCTAATTTGAATTCTTGTGGTCATAATGGTTTAATGTGCATACAGTTTCTTCTTTTTCCACATTGCAAATTTTAGAAGCACACCACATTTCGTGTCATATACTTTTCAAGATATGACATTATCCTTCAATTTTGACCACTAGTGTATTTACCAGGCTAAAATTTAGTCTAGTTAAAAATAAATTATCCTTTATTAATCTGAAAAATTCAATGGTAAACATACCTATTCCAATGAACAGATCCATTAAGTATATGCAGTTCACCAAGTAGTGTTGATAATAAGGATGATTTCCCACTACCAACAGCACCAACCACAACAGTTAACTTTCCTGAAATTTTCCACATCACATTAGTGTACATGATATTTAACATTTTAAGATAAGTGCATTAGCCATGGTAACTTTTAAAATTTAAATAATTAAAAATTTTTTTAATAAAAATAGCTTATTTTATACAATATTTTTATATTTTTATAATACTAATAATAGTACAATTACATTACAAAAGAGATGTTCAAGCAATCAGAAAATGCAAAAAGTCAGCCATACTAACCAGGGATAAAAATGAGTTTTCAAAATTAGGTGAACGCTCCAGAATCAGTTGAAAAGAGACCCCATAGTTGACATGGCAACATTATGCAATACACAAAAAATCTATTTAAAAGCCCAGGAATTAGAGAAAATATTATAAAGGAATGAACATACATATGATGAATCTATTTCCTGTCATTAAGTATACAGGAGAAAAAAAAAGATTTCTTTCCAGATTTTGGGATGCTTATTCTATATGTATACACTGAAGAACCAAAACTTTATGACCACCTGCCTAATATAATGTTGGCCCCCACGTGCTGCCAAGACAGCTCTTACCCAGAGAGGCATGGATGCTACAAGATTTCTAAAGGTGTTTTGTGGTATCTGGTACCAACACGTTACCAGCAGATCCTTTAATTCTTATAAGTTACAATGTTGAGCTGCCACAGATCGGACATGCTGTTCCAACACAAACTACAGATGCTCAATTTGGATTGATGTCTGGGGAATTTGGAGGTCAGGCAACTGCAGGTAAAAATTTGGAGGTCAGGCAACTGACTGGAAGTCATACTCATGTTCCGCAAACCATTCTCAAACAATCAGGGCAGTGTGGCATGGTGCATTATCCTGCTGAAAGAAGGCACTACTAGAAGGATAAACTGTTGCCATGAAAGGATGTACTTGGTCTGCAATGATGTTTAGGTAACTGGTAGACATCATAGTTTCCTGCACATGAATGACTGGATCCAGGATTTCTCAGCAGAATATTGCCCAAAGCATTATACTTCCTCCACTGACTTGTTTTCATCCTATGGTGCATCCTGGTGCCAACACTTCCCTAGGTAAACAATGCACACATACCTGGCCATCCATATGATGCAACAGGAAACAAGATTAATTGGACCAGATAATCTTCTTCCAATCATTCAAGTTCCAGTTGTGATGTTCACGTGCGCATTATAGGCACTTTCAACAGTGAACCGGGGTTAGCATGGGCACTTGGAGTGGCCTGCAACCCCATTTTCAGCAGGGTTCACTGTGTGTTTTGACACATTACTCCCATCACCAGCATTCAAATTATGGGCAAGTTGTGCCACAGTATCCCTTCTGTTGGCTCGTACCATACGGGATAGCCTTCGCTCACTCTAGCATCAAGAGCCTGGTCGGCCCCACACCTTGCTGGCAGTTCATGGTTTTTTCACTCCTTGAACCACTTTTCGAAGGTACTGACCACGACTGACCATGAGCACCCCACAAGCCTTGCCACCTCAGAAATGCTCTGACCCAGTCGTCTGGCCATTACAATTTAGCCTTTGTCAAACTCACTTAAGTACCAACAAATTATCACTTTGAAGTCGATTAAAATTTTTTTTTAGAGGAAAAATTGTCTTGAGGAAAATTTCTCTAAAAATTTCGAATCGACTTCAAAGTGGTAATTTGTTGGTAGATACCAAATATGTCGAGTTCATTTTATTATTTAATCAACAGTATACTTGTAAGAAATACTTTCCATCTATATGGCATTTGTCTGCTGCATGTGGTGAAATTGCAGGAAGTCCCTACATATGATGTAATGTAGGTTGAAAATGTTCATATCATCAATTAGAGGAAATCTTGATTGGCGGCTGGTAGCTCAGTGGTCCAGAGCACCTGACATGTCATCAGGAGGTCGTGGGTTTGTATCCCACCTGGCTCAAGACAATTTTTCCTCTAAAAAATTTGAATTGACTTCAAAGTGGTAATTTGTTAGTAGATAACAAATATGTCGAGTTTATTTCATTATTTAATCAAATTCTTAGTCTGCTACCTTTCCCATCTAAAGTACAAGAATAACTGAGTAACAGAGCTCAGTATCAGGTATCATTTACACCATTTCATGGCCTTCACATGTGCCATCATTTACCTGCAGTTGCTTTGATTTGCATAAAGATGTGTGGGTCATAATGTTTTGGCTCTTCGGTGTATATCTTATGTATGACATGTAACTCTTCATATTATTAATATTAGTAATTGCCCACTTGAGTTGTGCTTGTTTGTGGTCAAATAATAACTTTAACAAAATATATTTTTATGATATCCATGAAATTTTTACTAAAACTAATCAATTTAAGTACTACACAATAAAGAAAAATTTCATAAGAGTAATAATTGCATAAAATCATTGAACAAAATTGAAGTAGATTAAACTCTTTTACAATTCATTTTCTTATCTTGATTTTCTAACTGTTTGATACTGCTTTAAATAAGTTATTTCATCATATACAATGTAAAAATGCACCTCTTTTCAGGTGTCTGTACTAATAATATATTACAAGAAAAAAATTCAAATTTTGTTTATTCCCTCACATGTTATTAAATTATTAGGACTTGAAACACATAATTTTCATATTTCCAAAAACTCAACTACCTAAAACAATTTACATTGCTGCCTCATTTTTCTTTTTTAAAATACACCAATTATAAACTTTGCATAATTTTTAAAGATTTAATATATTTACTATATACATTTGATCCCAAGACAATATCCCATGAAATAGGGATAATATAAGACAATATCCAATGAAAAGTTAGCTGAAAAAATTGAGTTTTGCTCTGAGTGAGATAGAAACCTATGATCTCCAGATAGCAGGTCAACTGCCATGACTGCTGTGCTATCAAAAGCATAATCACTTTCTAGCTAAACTGAACTATAAACATTCCCAACTGTAGTCAGTCATGGCATGTTCTATGATCATAAAGGGACTATCCACAATATATAGTTATAATAATTATTGTTATAGTCAAACATGCAGAAACAGCATTATCAAGCAAGATTCAATAGTAGAGAACTATAAGAAATGTTCTGCAATTATAGTACACTTCAAAAGTTGGCTGAAAAATATTGAATTTTGTTGCGAGTGGGACACCACAACCCCCTGATAACATGCCAGGTACTCTTACTGCTGAGCTATTGCAAACACAGTAGACTTTAGAGCTAACATGGACTATAAACATTCCCAACTGCAGTTGCTCATGGCACCATCTATTATGATCAGAAAGGGACAGCCTAGATATCCATGTTGATATTATAATGATACTGTTAATCAAACCATGTTAGCTGGAAAGTTGCCTATGCTTGCAATAGCCCGGCAGTCAGGCATGCTATCAGGAGGTTATGGGTTTATATACCTTTCACAGCAAAATTCAATATTTTTCAGCTTTCTATGGTTACAGGACATTTCCTGAGGTTGTTCTCTATGCTGAATTTTGAATTTAGAATTATGTTCCTGTGTTGAATCTTGCACTGATAATATTGTTTCTGCATGCTTGACTATAAAAATAATTATTTGACATCAATGTGAAGAGCTAACTTTCTCTTCTCAATCGACAGATGATGCCACAAGTGAACCATGGGTGTCAATGCAAGGGAAGTTGAGCCCCCTCCCTGGAAAAATTGATGGAAAATTAATTAATGATGAATAACATAGGTGTACATAAAATTAATGTTGAGGCAATCTTGAAATATTTAACTTTTTCTTTAGTTTTTGGAAGCATATCAGTTATTTTTATTAACCCTTCAGAGCTCACACTGGGTCTGACAGACCCATGTCATTTTTATACTTGCTTTTCTCGGTGAAGAATTTTGCAACAACAATGCAATTTCCAATATCTTCTCAAAATTCTATTTTCTAGTCAAATTAGTATTGAAAACAGGCATTTTCCTGCAGACTAAGATCATACAAGGTAAAAGTTAAAACTAGGTCTCAGAGACCCAGTGCGAGCATTGATGCTACATTTTTTAAGAGCATAAAAACTATTTTATTGTTCTACTATTGACTATTTTATTGTTTAACATTAGTCATAAATCATATTAATCTTTTTCCAGATTATATTAGCATATTCTAATTAAAAATTCCAGTATTCCTAATCATAAATCCATCCAATGAAAGAGACACTGAACAATTCAGACATATGTTAGAAACCCTAGAATTTGAATCAGATGAATCTTTTGAGAAAGAAGAGCTCGAAGAAGACTGCTTAGAGAGCAGGCTAGAAGAAACAGAAACTGAACAGGAAATTTCTAGTGATGAAGAAGTAGAACAAATAGAAATAGATTCTTACTTTGTTGTGAAAGATGGACTCACCAAATGGAAAAAGATCAAACCAAATTCATCTCTGAGAACTCGATCACATAATATGGTAACACAACTGTCTGCTGTGAAAGCAGAAGCCAAGGCTAGCAAAAGTCCAATAGAATGCTGGAGCCATTTCATCACTGAGGAGATTCTCACAATAATAGTTGAGAACACCAACAAATACATTGAGGATGTAAAAAGCCATTTTGGAAGGGAAAGAGATGCAAAATGTACCTCAAAAGAAGAAATGAAGGCTTCGATAGGGCTTTTGTATTTTTCATGGGAATTGAGTTTTATATAATTTTTTAATGTAAAATGCTATGGTTTAACCTTTTGTTTTCGTTTTTCATGATTTAGCAAGTTAATAAATGTTTTATAAACAAATAATTAATGAACTCAACTCATTTTGGGTATTCCAATAAATAACCACTCTATTAAGTTGCTTCAAATATTTAGAGGAAAATTGTCTTGAGCCGGGTGGGATACGAACCCACGACCTCCTGATAACATGTCAGGTGCTCTGGACCACTGAGCTACCAGTCGCCGATCAAGATCTCCTCTAATTGATGATATGAACTTTCCTCAACCTACTTTACTTAATATGTAGGAAGTGTTCAGGCAATTAAGTTGCTTCAAATATTTAGAGGAAAAATTGCCTTGAATTAAGTAGGGAGGTCTTGAATTAAGTAGGCCTTAATATGTAGGGAGCCTGAACACTCCCTACATATTAAGTAAGGTAGGTTGAAGAAAGTTCATATCATCAATTAGAGAGATCTTGATCGGCGACCGGTAGCTCAGTGGTCCAGAGCACCTGACATGTTATCAGGAGGTCGTGGGTTCGTATCCCACCCGGCTCAAGACAACTTTTCCTCTAAATATTTGAAGCAACTTAATAGAGTGGTTATTTATTGGATGTTTTATGAAGCATTGTAAATTCATTTTCAAACTTAGGACCTTATTTAATTAAAAAAATATATACTGGGTCTATGAGATCCAAGGTGAGCATTCTTGTCTGAAAAGAAGTGCGAGCTCTGAAGGGTTAATAAGGAAAAACATTATTTTACATGTATTTTCAATAATAAGTTCCCCATTTTTTACATTTTGATTTCAGGTATCCTTACTTATGTTATATGCATGATTATTGCATCTGCAACTTCACTTGTAAATGAATGGCTCAATCTAATATTTCTGTCTTGAAACACTGTTTTTTTATGCTCCTCTCCCACCCACTCCTAAAAAAATACTGCAAATGTCACAGAGTGCTGTTGGTTGGGAATATTTATAGTCCATATTAGCTGGAAATTGACTATGCTTGCATTAACTCAGCAGTCAGAACACCTGATGTGATATTGCACATGGGGCTATGGCTTAACATCCCATATGACAAATGGCAGCCTTTCCAAGCCCATCGGTGACCCTTACTAACCATGAGCAGGGCAGGGAGTTTTGTGGCATAAGGGAGGCACTATGTCATCACATCAGAGAGTGCTGTGAAATGTAGTTGTGATGTGCTGCCTTGGTGCTATAAACAAATTTTACAAATGAAGAGAAAAAAAAAAGCAAAGGAATCAATCCTGGATTCCTTTTTCAGATGACAGCCATGTTCAGGGCATAAATATGATTAAGCAGTGAGTTCTGGGAGATTTCATGGTGCTACTTTTTGAATTAAGTAAAATGTTCACTTATAAATGTAAATATAAATTATAAATATAAATGTAAAACCGTGTAAAAATTAAAACTAATTTTTATTTTTACACAGTTTTACTGTATTTTTTTTACATTTTATGAATTACAATTATTTACTTGGATGCCTTGAGATTGGAGCTCATAACCAAGGTCAGGGAAAGGTCTCATTGAAATACATCCAAATGTGGATTTCACTGAGAAAGGATTTGCGAGAAATACATCCACTACATCAAGTGCAGGCTACTTGTGTGTACATATATATATACACACATACCTCGATTTATAAATATTTGGTTCAGAAATTTCTTTGCTGGCGGCACATAAAGTTCTCTGTCATAAAACCTGGGCATTGTTGCTATGGAGTCTATTAAAGATTTTACAGTTTCACAAGGATGCAGCTTGAGGACAACATGAAAAAAAAACATGCTGATTTATCGTAAATATATGGGGATCATGCCTGTTTATATGGTACTGTTATGGGATAGATGCACAAATTCAGAGGACAGCAGACCTTCAAAAACCTCCCTCAAGCAGGAAGACTGCAGGAGGCATAAAGTTCACCTGCAATTTTTTATGCCTCCTTCAGTCTTCCTGATGGTATAATGTAAACATGCAAAAATATTAGAAATAATTATCCCAACTCAATTGCAAAATTAAGTTTTAATTATTAATTTCATCCTGTATATTACCATAAATGTAATTTTTTTATTATGAATGTTTTCAAACTCACTACAATTTATTTTGCTTGAAAAGGCACTATATTAATTAAATTTTAATTATTTGTATACACTGCCTACACAAAAAATAAGAAAATTTACATGTTATGATAGTAGAAAGCCAAATTCAATTTTCCATAACTTCTAAAATAAACTTTTTGTGAAAAAAATGTGACAGAAGATAAATTAAAGATCTACATCAAGTCTATCCAAATCTTGAATCCAAGCATTTGTTCAGTATTTAACAAATTATAAAAGCTGGAATATTTAACACCAACAATGCATCTTCAGAAACTATAAAAATTATATACAAAAATTATATAAAAATTATATACAAACTACTAAAATATATTTGAAGTGATTAGCTGAAAAAAATTGGTTGCCCTGAGTGAGATTTGAATCCATGTCTCCCAGAAGCATGCCAGATGTCATAATTGCTAGATCATCAGAGACTAACCATTTTCTTCAACAATGTGACATATAAACATTTCTGCATTTTGTTGATTTGCCACTGGCACCTTTTGTTGGTGGCAAATCAACAAAATGTGAGAATGCTTATATATCACATTCTTGAAAAGAATTAGTCTCTGGTTGTCTAGCAGTTTTGATGCCTAGCATGCTCCTGGGAGACATGGTTTCGAATCCTATGTCAACTAATTTTTTTTGCTAATTATTTCAAATGTTTCTTGTCTATAGGACATTTTTCTGTGATACTTTATTACTACATTAAAATATATGCTTATTAAATGATTTAGCATAGTTATTATTTACTTATTAATGAGATTTTTAAGATTCATTTATGAATATATCTCAAAAATTGCTACTGTTAAATATTCATATGCACATAACTCTTAAAATCATGAATGAATATTGATGAAAATCAAGGTTTAATAAATTTGATTGAGATTGTTTTTTAATTTATCTTCAGTCAAATTTTTCTATAAAATGTAAATTTAGAAGTTATGGAACATCAAATTTTGCTTTCCACTGGCATGACATACAAATTTTAAAATATATTGTCTAGGTCAAAACTGCTAGATGACCAGAGACTATAATTATCTGTATCCACAGATAATTTATATCTGTGGGTGCCTCAAGGACCAGATTCAATAACAGCTTGAGAACTCTTTGTGGGCCTGATAATAGCAAGTCAGAGGCAACATGCAGCCTGAGAGCCATACATAGTACATATCTGATTTATACCATTAAAACTCATGAAATGTTCTCCCATTTTGAAAATACAAGTTGATTACATTAATCCATACCTTACTTGTGGTGTACAATTCTACAAGTTCCATCTTGGGCTTTGACACATTGAAACTGTTGTGGCTCTAGTCACAAATGTTCTCAATAAAAGTTTTTGGACATACTGGTACTACCATCATCAGATTATAAAATGGTTGTAGTCAACCTGCATTTATGAAATGGGAGATTACATTTCAGTTTCAATATTTATGATTAACTACTTTATCTTGTAAAACAAAAAATTATTACTTTAAGTTGAAAATTTTAAGAATTTAAATTTCAAAATTTATCACATTTTATAAAAGTCTAATTTCATCTGCTTGACAATGTCTTCAAATTCATGAGCCTAATTCTTTTATAGTAGTCCCCTATTATAAAATCATTTTCTCCCATATTCAGGAAGTCCTCAGCAAAAAGGCAATACAACTCTTCATGTAGGAGAGAAGTCTTCATCAAAAGGATAATACAAACCTCCATGTAAGAGTAGAGCCCACAACAGAAAACACAATCCTGAAGGCTATATTTTTATATGCTACAGAGAAGATAGAGAAACCTAAGTTACTTCTATCTTATATATGCTTTATCATATAAAGACAATTTCCAACTGAGGCACAATGCTATTTCTCTGAACACTGCCTCAGAACCAACACATAACAAAGAAGAGTATGTCAGCTGAGCAACAGCTACTTCTCTAACCACTATCCCAGTTAATTCTTATTTTGCTCCTCCTCACTACACTAACCATTCAATACTTTCAAATGTGTTTCTAAATAATGAATATTAAACACCTTTTTTTGCTTTAAAAACATTTGAATAATAGTGAGAGTTACAAGCACTACTAAATCTATGGAATAAAAAGAGATATTTTTTTCTCAAATTTTTTAAAATTTGTTATATTTTTTAATTCTAAAATTACTTTTTAGATTATTATATTTGATATAATATGAAAAAATAAATTTTTGAATATCCTGAAGAGTGCAAAAACACTAACCAGTCTAGTTATTCAGTCCAATTTATAACCAAAGAATTTGAGAAAACATGCACTAACAAATTTATTTGATAAATATACATAGCCTAAACTTAAGCCACATCATCCTTACAATGTCTATTTATACAAACTAAAGAAAAATTAATATGTATAACTCACCTGCAGGGATATGAGTATTAATATCACGCAGGCTGGGAGTATTGTATTCTGAGTCATAGGTAAAATGCCCATCTTTAATAGAAACCAGTGTATGGTCTTCTGGAACTGAGTGGTTATACAGATCAGGAAGAAAGACATCTGATTCTTCAGAACCAAACATATTGCATCCTTTGTTGTCTAATGTATTTTCTTTCACATGAAGCTGCAAAAAATGGGCAATTTAGTTTCATTTTATATCATTATCCCATGAAATATAAATAATCTACAGAATATATTACACTATAATTTAACCTTCCACTATTATATATCTCCCTGTCTTGTAATTGCCATAGGACAGAAAAGGGCACCTGTGGCTCTTATATTATTGTTATTTTTTGGTATACAATGTGGCTCTTTTGATTTCTTGTGAAACTTCGATTTTGTAAATTTACTCTTAGATCTGTAATGATAACAGCATGTTGAGTGTCTCCAGACATTTAGATGCTTAAAATCCTTTAAGTAAAGGCAGAGGGTGAGATTACTATTTTTCACTTGGATTAGATTCAAAAATTTATACCAGATAAAGGTAAAAAATCCTGTGGCTCTTTAAAAATATTTTTTTTAAATAGCTCCTTGCCACGTTTCAGTTCCCAACCCTACCATAAGAAGTCATAAGCAACGTTTGCTTGAGAGAGTTCCCACATTAGTTAAAGCAGTTTGGTTTAACTAATAAAGGTTTTTTCAGGCATTAATAACACACAGTGTTAAATATATTACCTAAACTCATAGTTTTAGGCTGATATTTCAATGCGAGTCCAATGAATTTGACCTAGGAATTTAGAAAGATTAGCCTTCTGGTTTCCTCAAAGTTCCAGTGTCACTAATCAAATACACCATGTATTTTTGGTCAGTCTTCACATTAAAAAACATTATATAACTAGAAGAACACATATTGCCTCTGGTGAATATGAGAATCTCATTTTTTAAAAGAATGAATTATTTTGTTTACCTATTTTTACACTCTTTAAAAGTTTTAATTCAAACTAATGGATGATTGGGAAAATGAAAATAGTAATATATAACATAAAGAGCATTTGTCTTTTATTCCTTCGACGAAAAAAGTTACTTTTCTCACCTCTCAGAAAAGAGTGCAGACTGTTGCTCTCAATGGAATATCTCTTCACTCTACCACTGAAATTTCAAAGTTCTACAATAAATAAATCACTTTGAACAATCATTAAAAGTTTTGCCTTTTCCATATTTAGTGGGTCTCTAACAATGTAAATTAAAACCATTCAAGGATTTCAAAAATGTGATTTATAATATTTCTTTAGTATGAATCCAATTAAAAAATAATTTTCCAGTTATCTCTTAAAATGAAAGAGTTGCATTTCCTACCCCTTGGGCATAAGGAGCAATCTAATGTTGAAAGTGCAAACTTTGTGACTTTCACATTCTAGCATAAAAATTTCCAATTTCTAGCAAAAATACATCACTTGCAATATTAAATTTTTTTAAAAATTAAAAAACTTTCTGCCATTAGAGGGCACAATTTGAAGTTTTGGGATATTTGGAGAGTGCAAATCATAATATTTCATCAATACCTATACAACACATTTTTTTTTTCATTTATCTGTAAAAACAATTATCTCTTAAAACAAAAAAGTTACATTTTTCCACCCACCCTGGAGGTAAGGGGTCAACTCTTGGTTCACAATGCAAACCTTTGGTTGACTAAAGCACCTTTGCAATGATCTTCACAACATTCCACCACTAAAATTTCAAATTTACAACATAAATATTGGAGTGTCTGGAAAAAAAAACTGCATTTTTGCATTATGTTCTTTTGTGTCACAAATTTGCATAGTTTCAATGGGATAAATTGTCAATGTTACAGATTGCATAAAAGCTGGGGAACTGGTTCATGCATGGTACACTCGTTTTGAAATATGCAATTGAACATTTATCAGATTGTACAAAATGCCCACAAAGTTTGGAACATTGGTTCTGTTGTACCATTACTAGAAGCAAAGGTTTAAAGTGGCTGAAGCAGTCTGAAATAAATGTGAAAGTTTTAGTCACTTGGACAGCAGAAATTTAGTTTAAGAAGTTTTCAGCTGGCAACATGAGCTTGGAGAGGAAGAAGGGTTCATTATTCCTCTGTGGTTGATTTGGAAGACCTGATCACAGCTGTTAAAGCAAATCAAAAGACCAGTACCTGTAAATTGTTAGCTGAACTAGGAGTTTCTAAATCACCATCACTGATCACCCGCATAAGCTCATAAAGATCTACAGATGATGGTGTGAGGTGCAGAATGAATTGGTCCCAGCTCAGTCTCAATGATGTGTCAAGGTCTACAAGGAACTGTCCAAGAATCTGTATGACACTTGGTTCATCAAGCAGATAGTTACTGTGGATGAGAAATGGATCTACCTGCATAATCCATACTTCTCCAATCAGTGGATGGACCAGGTGAACCAGCTTTACCTGTCCCCAAATGCAGTCATTTTGAAAAAAAGGGTCATGCTATGTGTATGGTGGAATTTCGAGGGTGTGATCCACTTTGAGCTCATTTCAGATGGCTCAGCTATCAACACTGAACTATATTCTGTACAGTCAGATTGGATGTACAAGAAACTGAAGCAACAGTGCCCTGCTTTAGTCATCCAAAAGTTGGAGCTCCTTCAACAGGACAATGCTTCTCCCAACAAGACAATACCAAACCAGATACTGCCATTCGAACTCAGGTAAAGTTTCACGAACTTGATGGAATCGAGTTCCTGTCTTAACCAGTATACAGCCCCAACCCTGCCCCTTCTGATTATCACCTGTTTCAGACAATGGCATATTTTCTCCATGGTAGGCACTTCACTGATTAGGATGAGGTCAAATGCAGGTGTCAAGAGTTCTTTGTCTCCAAGCTGAAGGCATGGTACCATGCCAAGACTGAATATCTTCCAGAAAGATGGGTACAAACTCTTGAACATGATGGTGCACACTCTGAAATATAAATATTGATTGTTACAAGGTTCTGAGTAAGTATATTTCTGTATCAGAATTGCAATTCTTTCCGGACACCCCAATATATCATTTGCAATACTTGTTTAAAATTTTGAAGCTTTCAAAATTTCACAATGTTAGAGGATGCTTTTGGGAGATTCGAAAAGTACAAATTGTAAAATTTCATCAATACCTACCCAATACAAAAAGAATTCTTAAATTATTTCTTAAAAGCAAAAATTAACACTTAATGCAAAAAATTGCACCCCCCCCCCCCCCCTCCTCCACAACACACACACACAGATCTAAGAGCTCAACTCATTGTTGCCAAAGGAAACTTTGCAACTTTTACATTCCACCACCAAAATTTCGAATTTTTATCATAAATACATTTGTAATGTTTATTTAAAATTTTCAGCTTTTTCCACATTAGAGAGTGCAATTGATAGCTTTTGCAAGATGCAGAAAGTGAGATTCATATTTCATCCATAGTTATTCAACAAGAAAGGAACTTTTAATTTATCTCTAAAAACAAAAAAAGTTCAATATCTACAGACAGACACATGACAAAATTAACACATTTTCTCATTTCTTTTTTTTAAAAAACAAGATAAAAAGGATTGGTCAGAGAATCAACATCCTACCACTAATACTTTCCAAGATCTTATACCAGAAAAGAAAATAAGTCACTGATTTTCAGGGACTTCCTTAGAAAATATGTTATTGAAATCCAAAAGGGAGGAAGATAATCCCCTCCCAGCCTTGGGTACACTCCTGTATATCTACATGCACATAAAGTCAAGAACATTTGTAATAGATACTTTCTATATTGCATTTTTATTACCCTTTTATTATATATTTATTTCTATCTTTTTTATTACATTATTTTTTATTTCTACATCATTATAAAATAACAGAAGGTAGTCTGATTTGAAAAAAAAAATCTTCATTTAAATTTAATGCAGCATAACTGAACAATAACAAACATATGATGGTAATTTTTTAGATTTTTGTTTTGTCAAAGTATTTAAAATTAAATTTATCAGATTTTTTAATAAATATGGAGGGCATCAAAAGGGTCTTGACATGTGTCTGTAGATTTCACTTGTTCCTCCAAAGTTAATGAACTATGACTTGTTTGAAAGCTTGTCTAATTTGTCATTAGCTATTAAAAACAAACGCCATATCATCATTTCTCTCTTCACTGGTGGTGTATAAAGTTCCATCTGCGAAAACTATGCATCATTGCTGCTATGGGGGTCTACTAAAAAATTTTATATTTTCACAAAGACGTAGCTTGGGGACAACATGAAAAAAAAATCATGCTGATTTATCACAAGTATATGGGGATTGTGCCTGTTCATATGGTACTATTACAGGATATTTACACAAATTCGGAGAAGGATAGCAGACGTTCAAAAATGCAGCAAAAAAAGCAAGAAAACTGAAGAAGGTCGTGAATGAGAGAACTGCTTCTGTTTGTGAACTCATTAAGGAAAATCCACACAACACCATTCAGGGAATAATTCTAGATGTCTTTGTATCAATTGGCAATGTGGAAACAATTATTCATCAACATTTAAAGTTGCGAAAGATCTGTGCCAAATGAGTACCCACAAACTGACAGAGCAGCAAAAAAGGGTTAGAGTCAGTTCATACAAGAAGATGCTGGCAATGTTTAAACCTAGCAATCCCAAATGATTAACAGACTCACAGGCAATGAGACATGGTTTTATAACTTTACAACTCCCAGAAAGATCAACAACTATGTTTGGGTTGCAGAAGATGAACCCAACTATATTTCAGTTATGTACTCAAATCCTCCAATAAGACTTTCACTCAAGGAAGAGGATGTTCACAATTGTTTTCAATTTCCAAGGAGTGGTAGCAGTGGACACCTTACCTGAAAAAAATAACTATAAATGACCAATACTACACCAACATTGTTTTGTCCAAATTGGTTAAGGAGATGAAGGAACAGTGTCCAACAACAGGATTGTCAAGAGTTATTCCTTCTTCATGATAATGCCAGTGCTCACAAAACCTGACAAGTTATGGTCTGTCTGAAGCAGGAAAAAACCAAACTACCCCATCCTGTATATTCATCTGATATTGAATCATGCATTTCTAATTGTTTCTAAAAATTGAAAAGGAACTTGCTGGGAAGCCTTTTTTCAGGGGTGCAAGACCTTGCAAAATGCATTCATTCAGAGTTGCAGAGTATTCCGCAACAGGAGTATTCCCAATCATTCCAGAAGTGGCATAGAGATCTGAAACTTTGCATAGATGCTGGAGGGAAGTACTTTGAAGGACAGCAAAAGTTTTGTTCTGCAGATACACATCAAGAACGTTTTGAATGCCCCTCATATAAACAATTATTTATGCTTATTATTAATAAATGTTTGCACACAAGTTATTTTATATCAGTTCTCTTAATGGCTATCTGTGAAATTGAAGAATATTTGGTTCCTCAAGAGATTTTCTTGATAATTTCCAGCTCCTTGGTAAAACTTTGAACCTATTTTTTTTGCTATTTTTATGTCTAATGGGCCTCCCAGTGGTGAGTGGTTAGCAGACTTGGTTACTGATCAAAGTGATCAAAGGGATCTGGGTTCAAGTCCCATGTTTTTGTTTATCAAGATTATTAATTTTTGGGTATTTTTCTTGGTTTATTTATTTATTTTTGCTTGCAACACAGATGTGATTGGAAGCCTACAAACCTTAGTTACATGTTAGATGAGGCCTAATGATTGAGGTGTTCAATCTACAAAATCTTTTATGTTCTTGAACAAGTATTTAAGAAATTCTTAGTTCTGTTCAATTCTTTAAGTCAAAAGATGTGTCTAAGTTTTTATATATTTAGTTGTGCTATTTGTGATCTATTTCTTCTGTTGATCATATAGTGATCACAGATAAAATCAATGATTATTTACTGATCAAAATCAACTTATTAATATCCAAAATTACCTGTACCTTGGCTTCACTGTAACCACTGCTGGAATAAATTATTACACTGCTCGACATTGAAAGTGCCCCACCCAGAAGGACATGTTGTATAAGCATGCAAATAGAAGGGTGGATGTGCGCAGTTGAGATATGCAAATGATGATAATCCAGAGCCAATGACATGTGTGGCTCAAGAGATAAAAGGTGCAAGAAGGAACAGGGATGGTATTGTGTTTATGCAGGTGGAAGTCATGCGAATGGTTGAGATTGGGTGGTTCCGCTTGGAAATTGTTCAGCAAAGGCCAAAAATGCCTGGTACATGCCATCAGCAGGTTTATCGCCATTTGAATGCTTTTGAGAGAGGAAGAATTATAGGCCTATGTGAAGCTGGAAGGACTACACATCATGTCGCTGCCCATGTTCATCAAGATGCATGAACTGTTGGATGCTGTTGGCAACAGTGATGAAACGAAGGTTCTAGCGTATGTCGCAGAAGGAGTGGTACCATCCAACAGATGTCAGTACAGCTTGATAGGTGCATTGTTCGACATGCTCGTTCGTCACCAACAGAGCACTGCAAGCGATTCGAAGGGCTGTGTCAGCAACCAAAGACATCCCCATAATGACCCGAGTGGTAAACCAAAGGTTGTATGAGACACCCCTGTGCTCTAGGCAACCGTTAGGTCGACTGCCATTGACTGCAAACCATCATAGTGCTTGTTTGGCTTGGTGCCAAAGTTGTGCAAACTGAGGTCACGAATGGAACACTGTTGTGTTTAGCGGTGAACCCCATTTCTGTCTGGGTGTTGATGATCTATGGGTCCGTGTATGGTGACAACCTGGTGAGAGGACGGATCCAGCTTTTGTTCGCAACCTGCACACCGCCCGTCAGCCAGGCATAATGGTATGGGGTGCTATTGGATATGACAGCAGGTCAACTCATGTCCGCATCACGGGAACACTGACAGCTGCACACTACATTAGCACGGTTCTGCAGCCCATTTTGTTACTGTTCCTAGGAGGCATGCAGCAGCCCATTTTCCAGCATGACAATGCCCATGTACACACTGCTAGGGTCTCCAGACAATGCTTGCAACATGTTCAAGTATTTCCATGGCCAGCACAATCTTCAGATTTATCCCCAATAGAAAATCTGTGGGACCACATTGGACGACGTGTGCAATCCTCTCACCGGCTGGTGCAGAATCTTGATGAATTATGGGAGTAAAAACTGCTTGGTGTGAAATTTCTCAGGTCCATATCCATCGACTGTGTATAACTATAACTCCATGTCATACCATATTGTGCTGCCTGTATTGCTGTTCATGTCAGTGCAACCACCTACTGAGGCAGTCACATTGTGCTGCATTATCTCATCTTCTAACTGCTGTAGGTGCCTGCAAATAAAATCATGGAATGCCAATATGTATTGTTATGTGTGTGCTACATTTCACCCCTATCACCTCACTCCTTCTGGGTTGGACAATTTCAATGTCATGCAGTGTATTATGTCCTAACTGTAACATCTGTGTAGAGAGCATAAGTGACAGTTATTGAAAAAAATCCAGAGCACAAATGATGCAGGCTTTGTTAATCTGTGGAATTATATAGCAGTTTATTACAACAATGAAAAAAATTGCTTTTCATTTACCTCTGCTGAAATAGTATTCTTTGATTCTTCTGATAATGGGGGTTACAGCCTTATCAACCGAAAAAGTACAATATAGTAATATAAAATTCAGGTTCCATTCCAACAAAAAGGCTTTTGGCACCTTTTAAAGTTTAAAGTAAAAATAATGACAATTGCACTTTTGTCTACATCTTCATTTGAACATTTTATTTGAATGTCTGGGTGATATCTGAAACTTCACACAGAAAGAACTTTTTGTCTCAATACAATGGAGTTCCTGTGGTGTTGGAGTTAAATTTCCTTTAAGTACTTAATTTAGGATGCCTACTCTTTGTGAATAAGGTATTATTGTCAAGTATGCAAACTGGTTGCAGCAATATTGACACTAAAAAAATTGTTTTACCCTTAAAGTTCTTAGTAATAAAAAGAATAATTCTTAAAATTTATTACTTTAAAATTTTCTGAACAGAATCTTAGCATTTTACAATACAGTGAGAATCTATTTTCAAAATATCTTTTTGAACCTCACAAAATTATACTCTTTCATTTACCATAATACTGTTACTTTCTGGATAAAAAGAACAAACGTTTTATGTCAAATTGCACTTAAAAATAAAAATCATCTTAAATATAATAAATCTTATTTACCAGAACACTGCCACTTTCTGGCTGAAATTCCACTGTTGCATCTGGTAAATCAGAATCATCTCTCCAAGGAAGGCTAACATCAACTTCAGGGAGACTTAAGAAATTTACTAGACGTTTTGTGCTAACCTAGAAAACAATAAGACCAATTCATTCCACAGATAGAAATGAAATACCTTGAATTGTAAAAAGAAATTTAGATTTTTTACAGTAATCACTGTCAAAATTGTTCAGATAACAAAGAAATAACAGAAATTTTTTCTTTGTCCCTCAAACTATTCTAAAACTATTTCTAACGAAATCAGAAAAATTAATCAATTGATTTAAGCAATGTTATCTTTCAAAAAATGCTTAATACTTAAATAATTAAGCAGAATAGCACACAGTTTTAATTATAGGAAATTAGAGAATTTGGTTTCATTTAGATAAATTATACTACTACTAATTATCACATGGCTATGAAATATATATTTATGTAAATTGCTTATGAAATGTTCTAAAAATATCCAAAAATTCTTGATACATTTTTATCATATTAGGGGAAAAAATGAAAACACAATAGAACATCACCTAAAGTTTCACCTAATATCTACTCTGTTGTCAATATAGTTTAAAATGCATTGCATCACTGTAGCTTAGTAATATGTAAAATAATGGTGAAATCTAAAAACACACGTTATATTGAACAAACAGTATTCACTCTTCAAAATGCACAGCTGCAAATATCCAAATGTCAGAATAAAGCAAAGACCAGAATTACTTCCCAGTTGTTCTTAGCCTATGTAATTAATGTGTGATGAAGCAACTCTTTGCTCATAAATTTGAAATAGTAACTGTGAAATTAATGAACTAAAAGTAGAAACATATTTAGAACAGTGTTACATATTTAGAACAAATATCCATACAATTTCACACATACATAAACAAAAAAAAAATCAGATGCCACAATGTAATTTGAAGATGACATGAATTGGTCTAGTCTTGCTTAAAATTCTGCATTTTAAGGTTTTAAAAGGATTTAAAAAAAAAATAGAAAAAAAAGTTGCAGTTAGCTTGGCATTTTTTGAAACCTTAACTTTCTTTTAGAGTTCATCTAAGAATATTATGCTTTCACATCTGTGTTTTAGGCAGTCAACTAGTTTAAGCTCACATAACCCTGCACTAGACAGTCTCATGTATATTTTCTAGCTCAACTCTACACAAGTTAATATCCACCTTTTAACAATTTCCTTAATACAATATCATCCACAATGTAAGGTCACCAACATACGATGACCATAAAGATGGTTAATAAGTGGCCAAAGAAATCATTTACAAACAGTAAGATGTGAGTCATTAATAGATATAACAATCAACAGTACAAATATAAATTAAGATTAAACAGTTATAAAAAACTATAAAGTTAATCAAGTTACCTACCACTGCATTGATAACCATTGGAATAACAAAAGGTATGATATATAATGGAACAGTCAGTTGATTAAACAAAGCCAATCCTGTAAACACTTCAGATGGAGTTAATGGTTTCCCTTCAATCTCTGAATAGATAGCAAATGTCTGAAATGCAAATTTCTTTTCAACAACGAAAACTTAACACAAAATATATAACCAGTTACTGAAATAAACATATCTAAAATTAACATTCTGTGTCACAAATACTCATGGCAATATGAAAAATACAGGTGTATCCCAGTTTATGAACTGGATGGAATTTTTAAAAACTAGTACTTGAAGCATTTTTCTCCCAAATGGAATAAGTAATCTAAGAGATACAATCATGGGTTGTTCATGGGTTTTTCTCCTAAATGGAGTAAATAATCTAAGGAATGCATTCATGGGTTATCATTGTTTTCTCCCAACAAGCAGTAGATTACATCTGGTGACTATCCAGTAGAGTAATTCAAATACAGTAGTTTTTATAAAAAAAACTATATGAAATACAGTAATATTTTCTGTAAATTTGCATGAGTACACATATATAATACAGCAGGGGTATGCAATCAGTAAATTGGGTTTAGTATAATTTTATTGGATTATATACACTGGTTTCCATAAATTAAGGAAAACTCAGAAAATTATGATAAACAAAAAAACTATATGAATGATTTTAATGAAATGTGATGAAAACACGAATTACAATGCTAGTTTCAGAATGGCATAAAATATTTTACACTAGAAACATTTTTCCTCAAAAAATAACACTTACAGAAACTTGTCCAAAAATGAGGTGTCAGAATGCAATGGGCAAAGTTCTCTAATAAGAAGTGTGGTCACTCCTTATAGTAATGCAGGCATGACAGTGATGTTCCATGCTGTTTATGATGTGAATCAGCTCAGTAGGCAGTAATGACTATTATTTCTTTAAAGCAGTAATAAGCTCCCCCTTTGTTTCAGGTGGCAGGTTGAGGGCAGCAACACGTCTCCCGAGAGCATTGCACACATGTTCAATCGGATTTAGGTCGAGAGATCGAGCTGGCCACTCCATGCGCATGATGGTCTCCTCTTGAAGGTATTGTTCCCCTAATCGAGCTCTGTGTGAATGAGTGTTATCGTCTTGCAAGATGAATGTTTCACCTATTGCACCAGCATAAGGATGTACATAAGGGTCCAGGATGTCATCTCTATAGCTTTGAGCATTGAGGTTCCCACTCATCAACACATAGATCTCTGTGAGTCCACCAAAGGAAATGCCACCCCAAACACATAAGCAACCTCTGCCATAACTGTCTCTTTGACGGATGTTACTGGGATGATAGCAGGTACCTCATTCTCCTTATATCAAACAATGTCTGGAATCACTCTGCAAGCAATATCTGGACTCATCTGTGAAGAGTATGTACCTCCATTGCTCTTCTGTCGAGTTAACATGCATGCATGTCCAATTCAACTGCTCTCTCCTGTGACGTGACATGAGGTGTATACAAATTACTGGCCTTCTAGTGTAGAGACCATTCTCATGAAGCCTTCTATGCATAGTTGAAGCTGACACGACCCTCCCATGGCTGCTGCAATAGAGGATCATAGCTGAGAGGGAGTAGATGTCCTGCTCCTTCATGCTGTTAATCATAGATATCAGTCTTATACAGCAGTCAGAACTCTAGCCTTCCTCAGCTAAGCCTCCGAGATGCAGAATCCATACTAAGAAATTGATTCCACAGTCTATGGACCACAGAAGGACTCACATTCAGCCACATCTGACTGACTTTAGCCTGCTTCAAGCTGGCCAATAGCTCTCCACCATAGTTCATTGGCAAATGACGTCTTGAGGTTATTCCTACAAAATGGCTATTTTGAATTTCTTTACTCACATTTCCAACACAAAATAACAATCCACTCCGAAACACCCATTTTTATGCGCTATCCAATTATGCAAATTGATGCAAACCTAGACTAATTTGCATATGATATGCTCACTCGGTATTACTTTACTGGTTACATGAACAAGATTGGTGAGGATCGCATTATTTTCTCATTTTTCTTTAATTTATGGAAACCAGTGCATGTAGTTCTTGAGTGAAAAATTACGTTTCATATGACGGAAACAAGGAACCATGCTTGCATTGCATTATAAGTGGAATCACATTCTATCAGATCTTGTTTTAACGGTATTTACCTGTACTCCCTCAATCAGCTGCTTGCTACAGAGGTCTACCAGGAGCTTGTCAGAATAGAATAGTAGTAAGGTATAGTAGAATAGTCTGCACCAAAGTAGAAGGCCTGTGAAGGTGGCGGGACCTCAGCAGAAAGTCAACACAAACATCCATATTTTTGTTATCGGGGTTTGAACCCAGGTCCCTTCGATCAGTAGCCAAACATGCTACCATAGGCCACAGTAATAGTTATTTTATGGGTCACAAAAATGATAATGCTTATTTATTCACAATAAAAATATTGAGGATTAATGCTGATGCAAACAAAGTCAATGGTATTTCACCATTGTGAGAACCATTAATGGGTAACATGCCATTAACAGTTCAACCAGTATTGCAGCTGTTGTTAATAAGTACAACCATTCCTTAATTTACGACAAATAGGTTCTGGAAAATCACCACGTAAATCAAAGCCAATGCAAATTGAGACCAACAACTTAAGGAGAAAAAGGGAGATAGGTTAAAAAAAAATTCTTGTAATCGAAAAAAAAACTATATTGAAATTTTTATTTGTACATATTTATCACAAATGTAAGTTCAGTAGAGATAAACATCAAAATAACATTGTTCTGTACTTTATTTTTATTAATTCAGATAAGTTTAGATTAATTTCTCATACATTTCTTTTTGGTCAAGAAAAACACTTATCATTAATGTAAATGTATACACTATAAAATTTGTAGATGAAATTTGAATAAAGGATATTTGTGAGCTGAATATAAATTAGAAATTAAGGATCTGTACAACTTTGCAAAATTATTGGGATGATGCAAAAGTAATGGGAAAAAACATTACTTTTGCATCAGCCCAATAATTTTGGTGCAGTGGTCATGAAAATGAATAATTTTGAATACTGAATAATAATTTTGGTGCAGTGGTCATGAAAATGAATAATTTTGAATATTGAATAATTTTGGTGCAGTGGTCATGAAAACAAGGTAAAAGACAGTGCATGCATAGCTCCAGTATCAAATGACATTCTGTACCTACATTTATTCCATATAAGTGGCAATAGGCATTTCACACTGGCAATGCAAGATGTATGTAATCATTCCATCATGTTGTACAAATTCAGAAATGGTGATGGTGTCCAAGAGTGTTTGTGTAAATTGGCAAGCTTATGGGGACAAATTTATTTCTAAAAGCATCTGTTACCAGAGGTACAACAAGTTCCAGTCAGGCAACTTTCAGCTTGGAAATGAATCTTGAAGCAAGGAAAGTTCATGTCAGACATCCAGGGAATTGGCACAGCTATTTAACACCAATCAGGTTCTGTTGTTCAACATCTGCAAAAACTGAGTTATGTGCCAAAACTGGATCTCACATCAGTTGTCACAGCAGAATATAGTGGCTTGCTATACTGCATGTGTTCTATTGCTTGTTCAGCAAATGGCCAATGTTTTTCTTGACAGAATGATTGAAAAGTGGACAGTTTATGATAATGTCCATAAAATGTCATGGTGTCAAACGGAAAAATTGTCCCATGCTATGGCAAAACCAAACTGCATTCTTGAAAGGTGATGCTCACTTGTTGATGGGATTCCACTATGAGCATTTAAACCAATCCCAAACAATCAACTCGGATGTCTACAATGAGCAGTTGGGTCATTTAAGTGCTGCACTGAAGGCTAAACATCCAGTATTGGTAAACAGAAAAGGTGTCATGTTCCACCAGAACAATACAAGATCCCATGTTGCATTATAGACACAGCAGAAACTGCAGCAATTGGGCTGGGAAATAATGATGCATCAATAATAGAATTTCTCAGATATGCACTTGGTAGTAATTTGTTAGAATAATAATAGAGGAAAAATTGTCATCAACCTGGTGGGAGCTGAACCCACGATCTCGTGATGTCAGGTGCTCTGACCACTGAGCTACTGGCTGCTGAACAATCATCTTCTATTAGTGGTCATAAAATTTATACCATAAACTAGTCATTGGAAATGTAGTTGACTGAATTGAAGACTCTGGTCCAGTGGGCGCCTTCCAGTTTAGTGCACACAGTCAAGTACACATCAAGCTTCAAATGGCATGGTATTTTTATTTTTTAAGCAAACACGCTGAAAATCGAGTGTAAGCATTGTCGTTACAATAATAGAATTTCTCAGATATACACCTGGTAGTAATTTGTTAGAATAATACAGGGGAAAAATTGCCATTAGCCAGGTGGGATCTGAACCCACAATCTCCTGATAACATGTCAGATGCTCTGACCGCTGAGCTACAGGCCACTGAACAATCATCCTCTATTAGTGGCTTTAAGCATTATAAAATAGAATAGTCATTGGAAATGCAGTTGACTATAATTGAAGACTCTGGTCCAGATGGCACTTTCCAGTTTAGTGCACACAGCCAGCCCACATCAAGCATCAAACAGTGTGGTATTTTTATTTTTTAAGCCAACATGTCAAGAATTGAGCGTAAGCATTGTTGTTACAAAAATAGAATTTCTCAGGTATACACCTGGTAGTAATATGTTAGAATAATTTAGAGGAAAAATTATCATTAGCCAGGTAGGATATGAACCTACAATCTCCTGATAACATGTTAGGTGCTCTGACTGCTGAACCATCATCCTCTATTAGTGGCTTAAAGATACCACCACCAACCATATTTGCTGGACCTGGCTCCCTTAGATTTCCATCTGTCCTGATCTCTGAAGAATTTTATTTCTTATAGGAAGTTTCAGAATGATGACAAGGTGAAAGAGTGCACTGATGACTCCACTGCCATAAAGGACAAGGGTTTCTACAGGAATGGTATCTCCAAACTTGGAGATCAGTGGAACATGGTTATATCTGCTAATGATATTTACATTCTTGATTGAATAACACATTGGTTAATCACGGAAAGATTATTCTTGCATGTCTCGCATTTTCCTAATACTTTTGCACCAACCCTATAGTATTTATATACAACCTATGTTAGCAAGTTCCGAGACTGATGTTATAAACTAGAGTACACTGTACTTACACTCTGGTGCTAAAGATCTCCTTTGAAATAATTTCCTCCTGCATCAATACACCAGCCTCACCCAGTCTATCTAATCCCCATTCTTAAAAGCCCAAACAGAAAAGGCTTTCAGTACAGTTGTACTTAGCACTGACCTCTGTCAGCATCATCTGACCTGCTATCAATTAAGATACACCTGCTCAACTCCCATTACCTCACCTCAGCTTCTTTCACTCTTATTTAACAACCTAAAAGAAAATATATGTCCTAAATTCAATTCTAACAGGAACCTCTCTCTAATGGTATTAATAGTCTCCTGCCTAACTTCTTGCCTCTGTTCTTACTTTATGTTTATTTCCAAACTCTATTTCTCTTTTTCCACTTTTAACATTTTCTTTTCTCTCCCCCCTCACTCTAATGGGTTCTCTACTCACTCAAATTCCCAAACTTATTAAATAAGTATATTTATTCTCTAAAGAATTTTCTGCTGGCCTTGACTGGACTTCCTTTCCTTACATTAAGTTTCAGAACTCATCTTCACACTTTTTCTCTCCCATTCGCCCTTCCTTTTATTCCTATTCCATTCAGATCTTTCTCTCTCTGTTGCCACGTCAGGTGCTTTCACCCAAACTCATTTATCCTCAAGATTGACAATAAAAAAGAGAAAAAATTCTTTTATTTTTCCACATTTTTCTTTATTTGTAAAATTGTTACTAACAAAGTTACTAATATCGATATTGTCCTGTACATTGTAATTATGGTCCTTAGGGTTTATATGTAAATAAAATCATAAAAATATCTAAAAATAAAAGAACAAAATCTATTTTTAAAATTACGAAAACTATGTATGTCCCATAATTGTTTACTTGTAATGTAACTTTATGTTTTTGATTATTCAATGTGTCTCTATGTTCACTTCTTCCCTAAGATCCCAAAGTACTTTTATATGACAGCCGCTTTCTATGCTAAAGCACTAGCAGGTTCGCATTCCACCCCCCCCCCCCTCCACCTACCCTTGGCATGCAGCTCAATGCAGTCTTCACAATCAAGGTCAGATGATTCCTGTTGGGGGTTGTCTCGACCTATGATGTCCTCCATGTGCCTTTTCCTCCCCACTTTTTTTGACCCAAACCACTCGTGGAATTTTTGGTTTGCTGGAACTTGCAGGACAACAGGCAGCCGTCCTCCATCTCAGTTTGCTGCGGTTCAGTGTTCAGAGCCACAACAATCCACGTGCAGAAAAATTTTGTGAGCACTTTCTCATCCCCCCCTACATTTTACTATACTTCCTTTCCCTCCAGAACTACAATTAATAATATTAATAAAAAATAATAAATATTTTTTTTAAATTTAAACATATTAAAGTAAAGTAATTTAATTCTCTACGACACTGTTAAATGTTTTTAAGCACTTCAACACATGGACTATGCTATCAAGTATCAATAATTATTATAGAGAGATTTACTTACCATGCCATAGAGGATGGGACAGGAGCTTCAGGAGCTTCTTGGAATGCTTTCGCTGAGAAATTAAAAAATTCGACGTTCTTGCCAGCAAGTGACATCTCAGTGGAGATTAAGATAATGATGACTGCTGCCAATGGTCCACCCACATCGGCGAATGACATAACCATTTATACCTTTTGATAGCATAGGGTGCCCAAAAAAGTTTTAGATCCATGACGCGCATTTCACGCCATTCTTATTGGCACTTCATTAGGTGGGAAGTGAGGGACTTAATGCAGGAGAGGCAGATGATTGGTGAGCGCAGGGGGAGGGGTGGGGTGCCACAAATTGACATGTCAGTGGTTCAGCTCCGAGGATCGTAGTGGTCAGCAGAAGTGCAGGTGGCGGTAATGTGATCTGCATGTAACGGAGGATTGGGAGAGTGTGGGATTATGGGAAAACGCCAAGATATGTGTATGTCAAGGGAAGCATCACTGTTTCTGGGTAGTAATTCATCTTTATAATGAGTGGTGATATTTCTAATTAATCATCTTTATAATTGTTTTAGTGAATTAATAAATTTGGTAAATTGAAAATTGGGGTTAAGATAATTGTGTTATTGAGGGTCTGAATAATGGCTTTCTTATTGGTATTACTATAGGGAGTTTTCATGTGTGTGTGTTTGGGGGGGGGGAGTACATTGATCACCGATTTTAGGAGGTATTATGGAGGTGTTCTAAAGGGTTAGGTGGGTGTGTATTATTGCAGGTGGTAACGGGGAGAGGAGAGTGTTTAGGGGTGCGTGGAATTTCCAAGGTGTATGTTATATCCTCTAAGTATCAGACGCCACGCTGGGGGGAGGGAGACAATATCTGTGTTGCAGAGTTCGGTCAGTTTTACGTTAATGAGGATATTTTCTGTGATGGCTAGTTGGAATTTGGTAGGTGGGAATACTATAATTTTAGCGGAGTGAAAATCAGTGGGCAGATTGTTTTCAGTGATTGCTTGAGATAGTGCGGTTTTTTTGTAGTTCATTTAAGATATCGTATTTGTGCTCTTTAAGTTGGGTGTTAAATGGGTGTGAAGTTTTACCGATGTATTTGTCTTTGGGGAAGATTTTACCTGTGGGGTCATTGAGTTGAATGTAGTAAACTCCTCCAGAGCTGGGTATATGGTTGCGATCGTTTTGAAGGAGTTTGGATATAGTGTGAGACATTTTAATTGGGACTTTATAATGGAAAGATTTTAGGTTACTTTTAACAGAGTATGTGCATAGTCCATGTGTTGAAGTGCTTAAAAACGTTTAACAGTGTCATAGAGAATTAAATTACTTTACTTTAATTACCGCACTATGTATCTCTACTGTAATTTTTGTTTAAACATATTTTCATGACTGGCAATTAACCACTTGAAACATAAACAAATTCAAACAATGTCTGGACTTAATCAAGATTTCATATCTATTTTTTCTATCCCCCATCATTCCTATTTCATTTCTCTCTATTCCAGCCCCCAATTTTTTCTCCTTTTACTTAATATCTTATTATTTTATTTTGTCTTCTTTCCATTTTCTTCACCTATTTTTTTCTTCTTCTTTCCTTCTTCTCTTTACTTTTATTATTCTCTCCTAATTTCTTTCCCTATTATTCTCAATTTTTTTTATTATTATTATTATTACGGGGTAGGGGAGGATCAGTCGGTAGCGTGCCAGGCTTGTAATCTGTAACTAGTTGTCTACCAGCAAGAAAACTGCTCATCTCACAGGTCCAGGTTGTCTACTGCATGGTTGCAGGAGCATTCTGCTGACTTTGAAATAATGAATTGGCCACCTAGATGCCCAGATTTAAATCCCATCGAAAATCTTTGGGATACTGTCGAGCAGAGTGTTTGGGCCTGTGTCCCATCAGCGACGACCTTGAGAGAATTGTGGAAGCTCTGGAGGATGTATGGGTCTCACCATACCTGTGGAACATTTACGCAAGCTTGTGAAGTCCTTGCCTCATCGTGCGGCAGCTGTTATCAGGGCCAGAAGGGGTCTAACACGTTACTAGGTTGAAATCCCTAATTCAATGGCACTTCAGTGTATTTCAAGTAATTATTGTTATTTAACCAAAAGATTGCTTCTGCAGATTTAATGCTTATGAACTGATGTTGTAGCCTCATCTTTTAAATCAGTTGTAAGTGATTTTAAAGATCAATAATAAGTTATAAGCTTAGAACAGGCAGTTTAAGTAACTTAATCTTCAAAGTTAAAATTAAAACTTGAATTTGATCATTTTTTTCACTAATAAAAATAAATACCCCCTCAAGCAGCTGCTTGCCACAGAGGTCTGACAGGAGCCTGTCAGTTTATATGCCACAGTAGAAGATCTGAGAGGATGGCAGGACCTCAGCAGAAAACAACACGAACATCCATGCCTTACCCAGGGCTCGAACCCAGATCCCATAGATCAATAGCCAAGCACGCTAACCACTCGGATACAGTTTTCAATTAGTTATATAAAAAATACCAATCCCCCCAGTGATGATACACAGAACTGGTCAGACCTAGCACCTAACTTCTGACCTTGTCTCCTTGGGTGCAGACCATTAGTACCTTTTAAAAGAGATATTTTTCTTCTGAAAGGGCCTTTCTATCTTTCATGGCCTACTTCTGGAAGGGAATCAGTGCGGCCTACTGATCTGGTCATCTATGGCCACTTTTTCTCTTTTCTGCTTTGCTGAGGCATGGTTATATTTATAGGGTCCTGGTGCTGACCTTTATAGGGTCCTGGTGCTCTAACTTTATAGGGTCCTGGTGCTGACCATTTATACCCATTGGACTAGAATGGTTTATGGCTTTGAGCTTAATTATGGATCCTGGATTTGTTGCACTGGTAAACCTCTTTTGAAGGAAAAATCTGCAGCTGTGTTTTCTGTTTGCCTATATGTTGCCAGCCCTAAATGAATACACAAGATACTTTATATCAGCTGGTGAATAATCTGGATCAGAGGCCATCACAGGAACCTGAATCTTTACTTTAGCTAGTTGGGCATTGTCAATCCTATCCTGTAGTAATATGTCTCAGGCAATCAGTTTCTATCTAGATTCTGGTTCTTGAAAAGGTTCACTTCAAAAGGTGGTGCCTGAAGTTCCTACCAGCATGGGTGGCTTCAGGTCTTTGCCACATTCCTAGAATTAGGGGGCTGTTCAATATTATTAACCCTACCTCTCTTAATTAGCCTAGTTTCTTTAAATGCACTACTAATCCTTTTCTCTTTGCAGGTAAGTGGAATGTGAAAATGTTGCATAGAGATTATTCTCTTGACATCCTCACACAGGGATTCCAGCATTATAATCCTGATATTCTAGGCTACCAAGAGACCAGATAGACAGGTAAAGGTGAGACATTTAAAAATAAATTTAAATTTCCCTTTTCAGGGAGTGATGATGGAAAGCATCTCTCCAAGGTGAGGTTTGCTTCTCAACAGACATGCCCATGATGTTTTTCTAGGATATGATTGCACTAATTAAAGATTTCTTACAGCTAAATTTAAACCAAGATTAAAGACTTGAATAACATCTGTTGTTATGCTCTCACAGAGGACTCTGATGATAATCAGAAAGATAGGTTTTACAGACAACTTTATATTTATTTTATTTTAGGTTATTCTGAATTCTTTCAAGAAAGGAAATATTTCTCTTGTGCAAGGTGACTTCAATGCTAAAGTTGGTACTGACTCTAACCTTTGGACAATGGTGTTAGGTCCCTTTGGCATTGGCAGTTCCAATGACAATAGAGAACACATCCTATAGATAAACTTAAATGTTTGAGAATAACTAACAAGAACTACAAACAGTGGGACATTTATAAATACATATGGGGTTCACTTAATAGGGTGCATAGGAATATGATCGATTATACATTCATTAACAGCAAATGGGAGCTAGTTCAGTTAGGAACACCAGATCATATAGGTGAGCTGAAATTAGGTCTGACCATTACCTGGTCAAAAATGTCTTAAAGCTGAACCTTGAGAAAAGTTGTGCTAAGGTTATGAGAATTATCTTTAACACTGGTGCTCTGAAAGATCCAGATAAATCCAAAGCATACCATGATAGGTTACTCTGTCATTATGACAATCATCATTTGTTAACTATCAAAGTTGAGAAAGAATGGGATCAGTTTGAACAGACTTTTTCTGAAACTAAGAGTACTCTTTTGGGTAAAACAGAACAGAGGAAACAAAATTATTTGAGTGATAAAACTATGGAACTTATTTCTGAAAGAAGGAAGTGCATGATTAATATGAATCAATACCCTACTAGTTCTAATAGAAGGCATTACAACGAGCTTAATAAAAGTGTAAAGTATCAGTTAACAGCTTATCAGCTGTTAACTGATACTTTACACTTAAGTACTGGTATTCTCACACTTTAAGAATCTTTGGCCTGATAACTTGGCTGCAAAAGCAGAGGAAGCAGCTAGACAGCACAATAGCAGGGAGTTGTACCAGATAGTAAATCTTTTTTGTGGGAAGAAACAGGTAGAAGATACAAGGATTGAGGAATAAACATGATAAAGTCACTGAAGTTGAGGATTCTGTCATGGCTAGGTTGGCTGAGCATTTCAGAGATGCCCTAAACAATATGATTATTTCTACCCCCTTTGTACGAAGATAGATGCATTAATGGCTTTAATGTTGGCTCTATATTACATTTTGAAGTCACTTTGGCTATTTCTAAGTTAAAACTGAATAAATTCCGAGGGATGGATGAAATTACCACTGAAATGCTTAGAGCTGGGAACATTTGTGTTGTCACAATGTCTGTTCCACAGCACAGTGGTTAGGGCACTTCGTTACTGATCAAAGAGAACTGGGTTTGAGCCCCGTGCATTTTTGTTTTTTTTTTGCCTGGGGCATGAACCCAATTCTCTTTGTTTTTCTGCTGAGGTCTGACCTTCCTAACAGATCTTCTCTAAGGTATATCATACTGACAAGCTCCTGTCAGACTTCTGTGACACACAGCTGCTTGAGGGAATATTTATTATTTTTTATTTCAATGGCTGATTGAAATTTTGAATTTCTTTTCATGATAAAAGTGTTATTCCTATGGATTTTACTAGAGCTATTATTATTCTCATTTTAAAAAGGTGATCATAGTTCATGTGTTAATTATAGGGGAATTAGTTTAGTTTCTGTTCCAGGTAAAGTTATTTGCACGATTGCACTTAAAAGAGTTAAGAATTCAGTTGATGGCAACTGCAGGATGAACCATGTGGATTCAAAAGTGGTAGGGGATGTACATATCAAATATTTTCACTTAGACAGATTCATGAGAAACATTAGTTTCAGAAACCTATGGTCACTTGCTTTATAGATTTCAAAAAGGCTTTCGGCTCTGTTAATGGTTATAACTTGTGGCTGATTGTAAGATCACATGGAAGAGCTGACAAGTTGGTTAGCATAATGAAAGCTCTCTATAATAATACTAAATATTGTCTCAGAGTTGATAAGGCTTATAGCGATTGGTTTACCATTGCTAGTGGAGTTAGACAAGGATGCATTTTGTTATCTTTTCTTTTCAGTTTTGGCTATTGGCTATGTTATGCCTAATTCTTTGCAAATGGGAAAATTTTGGTCTCAAATGGTCTAGAGATTTCAAATTTTCTTATTTAGATTATGTGGATGATTTGGCCATATTAGCTAATGATGTTGATGAGATGAATTCTTTCATTATGGCTGTTTATGAAACTGGTAATAGAGTAGGTTTGGAAATAAACAAGGATAAAACTAAAATGATGAAAATTGTTCCAGCAGATGGTGTTCCAGTTGCTTTGAATGGCTGCACCCTTAAGCAAGTGTATCAATTTAACCTTTTGATGGTGGCTCGGTTTCTCAGAGCTCTCTCTGCTATAGCAGCACATTTCCTGCCAGATTCTTGCAGGAGGAGTATGCAGAGGTGAGTCACTTCTAGCTTCCAGTGACCTTCTCTATCCTTAGTTAATCATTTTAACTGTTCCCACCTTCATTGTTCTGGACATTTGATCCCAGCTACTGAGCAGGCATGAAATGTGCCAGGACAGGTGCTATCCCAGCCACTGTGAAAAGATTAATTAGCTTGAAGCATGTAACAGATACTGGTGATGTCTGGGATGAGATAAATAGAAGAATAGGGATTGCTGCTATGACTTTTAAGAAGCCATGGAGAGTTAAAAAATAGGATATATGCCTAAAATTAGGTTATATAATAGTTGGTTCTTTTCAAGATTAGGTATGGTAGCAAAACATGAACCTTTTGTACGCAGGATAACAAGAAAATTGATGCCTTTGATTCTAGATGCTTACACAGTAGCCTGGGCATTAGGTGGTTTAACTTTGTAAGTAACGATGAGGTTTGAAGAAGGAGTCAGCAACCTCCTTCAAGCAGCATTTTGTGCAGAGCAAGACTGTGTTGGTTTGGCCATGTTGCTGTATGCATAGCTACAGATTGGCAAACAGGATTATGAACAAGAACAAGCAAACAGGATTATGAACAAAGGCTTCAGGAAAAGAGGAAGACCTAGGATGCAATGGGCAAACCATGTCGAACAGAACCTTGCTAGAATTGGCCTACAGTAGCCAAATGTAGCAGCTGTAGCTCAGGACAGACAGGTCTGGAGAACAAAACTACATAGTCTGATAGGACCTCTGTAGCCATGGCTGCATGAGGATTTTGCATGTATATATATGTATGTAAGTACTTCCAGAATCCTCCAATTTAAAAAATAGCAGCTTCTGGTTAATTTTTGGAAGAATTTCAAAACTTTCAGAAAAAAATTATTGCAATATTTTAGATGAAACTAATAGCTTAAATTAGGAAAATAATTAAATTTCTCTTTTCAGGGAGGGACAATGGAAAGCATCTCCAAAGTGTAGGTTTGCTTCTCAGCAGACATGCCAGTGATGCTCTTCTAGGATATGACTGAATTAATGAAATACTTCTTACAGATAAATTTAAAACAAATATTAAAGACTTGAATGCCATCTGTTGTTATGTTCCCACAGAAGACTCTAATGAGAATGAGAAAGATAGGTTCAGGATATGACAACTTCAGGATATTTTGAATTCAGTCATGAAAGGAGATATTTCTCTTGTGCAAGGTAACTTCAATGCTAAAGCTGGTCTGACTCTGACATTTGGACAGGAGTGTTAGGTCCCTTTGGCATTGGTAGTTCCAATGGCAATGGGGAACATCTCCTACAGCTAAATAAACTTAATTGCTTGTGAATAAAGAACACATATTACAAACACCAGGACATTTATAAATACACATGGTTGCACAGGAATATGATAGATTATATTTTAATTAACAGCAAATGGGCTAGTTTGGTTAGGAATACCAGATCATATAGGGGAGCTGAAATTGGCTCTGACCATTACCTGGTCAAAAGTGTCTTGCAACTGAAGTTTAAAAATGTTGTGCTAAAGTTAGGAGAATTACTTTCAACACTGATGGTCTGATAGATCCAGATATAGCCAAAGCATACCATGATAGATTAATTAGTCATTATTGGTTTGCTTACTGCTGAAGTTGAGAAAGAATGGGATCAGTTTAAATAAGCTTTTCTTGAAACCAACAATACTCTTTTGGTAAAAAGGAACAGAGGAAATAAAACTATTTGAGTGATAAGGCTCTGAAACTTATTTCTGAAAGAAGGAAGTACAGGACAAATATGAATTAACACCCTACTACTCCTAATAGACAGCATTACATTGAGATTAATAAATGTCTAAAGGAACAGTTAGCTGATAAGAATCTTTGGCTTGATAACTTGGTTGACAAAGCAGAGGAAGGAGCAAGACAGCACAACAATAGGGAATTGTTTTCCAGATAATTAATGTTTTGTGTGGGAACAAACACAGGTACAGAGGGATTGAGGGAAAAACAAGGTTGAAAGTGAGGATCTTGTGACGGCTAGGTGGGCTGAACATTTCAGAGATGTTATAAAGAACGTGATTATTTCTACTCCCATTGTTTGTAATGAGGATAGATGCATTACTGGTTTTAATGATGTCCCTATATCACATTCTGAAGTTGCTTTGGCTATCTCTAAATTAAAACTGCCTAAATCTCCTGGGGCAGATGAAATTACCACCGAAATGCTTAGAGCTGAAAACTCTTGTGTTGTCACATGGCTGACTGAAATTTTGAATTTTTTTATGATAAAGATGTTGTTCCTAAGGATTTTACTACAGCTATTATTATCCCTATTTTTAAAAAAGTGATCATAATTTATAATCATGTATATAATTATCACAAGGTGACTTGTGATAATTATAGGGGAATTAGTTCAGTTTCTGTTCTAGTAAAGTTCTTTGCATGATTATACTTAATGGAATTAAGAATTCGGTTGATGGACAATTGCATGATGAACAGTGTGAATTCAGAAGTGGTAGGGGATGTATAAATCAAATATTTTCACTTAGGCAGATTCTTGAGAACTACAGTATTTAGAGTTTCAGAAACCTATGGTTACTAGCTTTATAGATTTAAAAAAAAAAAGCTTTTGACTCTGTCAATTGATATAAATTGTGGTTGATCATTAGATCATATGGAATACCAACCAGTTAGCATAATGAAAGCTATCTATAATAACACGGAATCACATGTGAGAGTTGGTAAGGCTTCTAGTGATTGGTTCAGCATTGCTAATGGAGTTAAACAAGGGTGCATTTTGTCTCCTTTTCTCTTTAGTTTGGTTATTGATTATGCTATGTTAATTCTATGCAAGGGAAAGATTTTGGCCTTAAATGGTCTAGAGATTTCAAAATTTCTGATTTAAATTATGCAGATGATTTGGCCTTGTTGTTTAATGATGTTGATGAGATGAATTCTTTCATTAAGGCTGTTGATGAGTGGTAATAGAGTAGGTATGGCAATAAACAAAGATAAAACTGAAATAATGAAAATTGGTTAAGTAGATGGTATTTCAATTGCTTTGAATGGTTGCACTCCTGAGCAAACATCTCGGTTTAATTAGCTTGGGAGCTATGTAACAGATACTGGTGATGTGTGGCATGAGATAAATAGAATAGGGATTGCTGCTGGGACTTTTAAGAAGCTATGGAGAGTGTGGAAAAATAGACGTATATGCCTAAAGATTAAAATTAGGCTGTATATTAGTTTGGTGCTTTTTAAGATTAAGTGTCATAGTGAAATGTAGACACTTTATAAGCTGAATAACAGGAAATTTAATGCCTTTGTTTCTAGATGAAAGTCTAGATGCTTACGCAGTACCTTGGGTATTAGGTGGTTTGACTTGTAAGTAATAATGATGGTAGGCAAAGGAGTCAGCAATCTCCTTTGAGCAGTATATTGACTGCATTGGTTTGGCCATATTTGTTCCCTGTATGCATAGCTGCATATTGCAGAATAGGATTATGAATAGTATGCCTAAAGGTCTAATGAAAAGGAGAAGACCTAGGATATGATGGGCAGACAATGTCAAACAGAACCTTGTTAGAAGCGGACTACAGTGAACAAATGCAGCAGCTGCAGTTCAGGAGAAACATGTCTGGAGAACAATATTATCATCTGATAGGACCTACGTAGCTCATGGCCACATGAGGATTTTGTTTGTTTGTGTGTATAGGAATGTAAAAATGACTTGTTTTCGTCTCTCCTTTTATAGCATTCTTCTTGCATTTTGTGTTGAAAATATTTTGATATTTCTAACATGAAAGTCTTCCAAAAAAAAAAAAAGATAATAAAAATAAATAATCATCAAAACTTATGTTCTCTTGTTTGAATAATACAAAATAAATCTACTTCATGATTAGTCTCTTAATTCACTTCCCTAAAGTCTGAGCTTACCTTTACAACTTCCTAGTCCAGCATATTAATGCTAATTTTTGTATTCTGTAGCCTTTATTCTTTACATTATTACTTCTCAAATGGATATTACCTTCTAGGTATTTTGTGTGACTTGACTACACTTTTATATCCTTCCTACATTGTTTCCCTGATCCTTTTTAAATGTTATCCAAAATCATTCAACATATTTTTTGCTTTCTTCTTTCTTGTGTTATTGTAAAACTTTTTTTGCAATAGGTAACATTCTTTAATAATTACTTTCTCTACATAACTACTTTAATTTCATATTTATGGATGTTGCTGAAAGATTATATATTTTTCTCTTTGACAATTACTTATCCAGGCTTTTAGAACTGATGAGACGACAATCTCTATTTGGAATGCACCTTTCACAAGTCTCACTTTAAGGATAAGTTTGTTGTCCATGAAAAAGCTGATATTTAGCTTTTATGCTTTCATTATATCGTTACTACAATTCAATATTATTTAACCCGATACCCAAAATCCTATCAGAAGTAACTAGTTTTTATTGCTTAACATAAGACAATAAGTGCGGCTAACTAGCCTGCAAAATCTACTGTAACTACCTGAAAATAGAGCAACCTAACTGCTGAGGTCCCACCATCCTCACAGACTTTTTACTACGGTGTATAAACTGACAGGTTCCTGTGAGACCTCTGTGGCAAGCAGCTCCTTGAGAGGATATTTATTATTTATTTAATTATTTTATTAGAGTATAAAATGATCCAAATTCTTTGTGTTATGAAGAGATATTTATGAATTGGCAATTTAGCATTAATAAAACAATTATTACTTAAATGAAAATGAAAATATCATTTCTAAATACAATAATTACATATGGACCATTATGAAAAGTATGTCTTAATTAAATGCTCTAATTGTAGTAAATATAGTAATATTTACTAACTGTAGTAAATATAGTAATATTTATTAAATGTGCTAATCACCACTAGACTTCTTCAGGTTCAGAAGATATATTATCCTAGTCTCCAATAACATTTTATCTTTTTACCATGCAATACTTATACTTTTACTTAAAATTTTAGAATCTTTTCACAATACAGAATGTATTAACACCCAGAAATAGAATCTGTCAATTGACGAATTGCATATTTCCTTAGTTTTTTGCCTGTTATAAGCAGTTAATAACTAACTAGTAAAATTCAAAGTTAAATGATTTAAATCAATCTTTAAAAAAATATTTACATCTAAAGTTTAAAACAGTGATAGCATTTTACCTTGAATGATGAACCAACTTATAATAGTGATTACAATATTTGGAACATATAATAATTGGGAAGATATGATCCTGTTAAATAATGGACAATTTAATTTCATTAGCTTTGCATTTTTTTAAAAGTATTTTCCTCACAAATTGATTTTAAGTTGTTTTCTATGTGGCTATCTATTAATATATATATACACTATGTTGAAAAAAGTATCCAGACACTTCCATGTTATGTGAATGGAAAACCACTTTCAAAGCTCCCTAAACATTGAAAATAAACCTTTTATGCAAAAACTGCTATTGACAATAAATTGTAGATGTCACCCTAATCTCTCTAAATATATTTCTCACAATATTCGTTTAATATTTAAAGAATGAATGGAAGCTGAAGCATTTATCTTCAATTTTTGACACTTGTGAAAAAACACTTCAATAGATAAAACAACTCTTGTAACAATTTGTTCACTAACGTAAATTAAATATCTGAAGTTTGTATGACGATTTTTTTAAGATTTCAAGTTGGAGGCAATGTGACAGTGTCATCTGCTGTTAAATGGTCCTGCTTCAATGACTCTTTAAATATTGATCGAAGATAGTTGAAAATTGACACTGTCACATTGCCTCTAAAGTGATGAAATCTTAAAAAATCATCATACAAACTTCGGATATTTAATTTATGTTAGTGAACAAATTGTTACAAGCGTTGTGTTTTATCCATTGGAATATTTTTTCACAAGTGTCAAAAGTTGAAGATAAATGCTTCAGCTTTCATTCATTCTTTAAATATTAAACGAATATTGCAGGAAATATATTTAGAGAGATTTAAGTGACATCTACAATTTATCACCAAAACAGTTTTTGCATAAAAGGTTTATTTTCAATGTTAAGGAGTTTTGAAAGTGGCTTTCCATTCACATAACATGTAAGTGCCCTGACACTTTTTTTAACATAGTGTATATGAAATGAAATAACACAATGAGATATATTCACTTTATTCTATTTTAACGAACTTAATTTCTTTAACCAACTTTGTATTTTTACATAAGGAAAAAATATGTATAAATAAAATCTTACCACAAGTGTTACAACAATAGATGAAGCTTGAGTAATAAATGCTGCAAAAGATATTTATAATAATTTTGTTATTATATTACTATTGCATTTTCAGTTACATATGAATTTTCATTCTTTCAAATTTGTTATAATGATCTGTTTTTATTCATTTAAATCATCTGTTAAAATTCACATAAATATTGGCATCGATTTCATTTTGAAACATTCTGTTGCAAGAATTGTTAAAATGGCATCTGCCTTGTACTCTCTTACAAAAAAAAAAATAAGAATTAAGCATTATTAAAAAAATTACTAGTTCCAAAACAATATTATTGATGTAATATTAGTATAGTAGTAAGTTCTAATCTGACATGCAATATCACAAGAAATATCCAAACATTTTTCTGCTTAGTGCTGAGCAATTTAATATGCTGTTCAAAAGGCAATATGTTTTTTAACCATTACACAGATCACAGAATATTACATATTTAGACATAAAAGTCTAAATTTGTGCTAATATATATAAAGACACTCAATACAAATTATATGTTATTCCGAAAAACCTTCACAGAATCATTTAAAATGAAAATTTGAATAATGCAGAGTCTTTCTGCTTTTAAAATGAGGCCATTGTTTAAAACAGGTACTTGAATAATTTACATGGAGATAAAAATAGTAATGTTTTGGTTATTTGCAGAACTATTTACTATTAGGTACTTAAATAATTACATGGAGATAAAAAAAGTAATGTTTTGGTTATTTGCAGAACTATTTACTATTAATTAATTAATAATTTTTAATAAGAACTTTAAAATTATTGTAAAATTAAAATATCACTAATAATCATCCTTCTGGTAAGAAACTTCAATTATCAGTCCATTCAGCATATGAAGTGTTAAAAATTGTTTATTGTAACCATGTAGTTATGCAGTTATGCCTCCATTATAACAAGATAGATGATTCATTTATGCCAGCTGGCTAAGAAAGAATTTGAATACATTCATTATGCACAGATACTTCAGACTGCTCACATTCCATACATTTTAGTCCTCTTATAAGATATTTTAAATTCTTCTTTTCAGAAGAATTGTTGTGATGACATTTTGCAAGTCACATAATGTACAAAACATATTGCAGGTACATGAAGCATACATATTGCATACATGAAGAAATAGGTAAGCTGGATTCATAGTACTCTGTGCTAAATACTGAATCACTGTTCATTGTATATTTGTTTTAACCATAACTTGATATTTCTTGTATTATAAGTGACAAAGTCAAGGGAGGGAGTAATGCATGCTAATTACACATTAATTTAAAGTCATTATTTTAATGATGATTACATACAATTTCCAAAAATTCTCTTAACATCTGTACTTTGGTAGATGGTGTGAAAATTATGTATGTCTGATCAAATAAAAACTTTACTAACTCTTCAATGGTCCATTTTATCAGTTTTGTACTTGGTTTTCATTGCATACACCCAGTTTATACTCATAAATTCTTTGATTTAAAGTTCTCAATGCATATCCTACATATAGAGTAGGTATATGTGCTTGTGAGAGATTATTAATAGTATTCCATATATACCACATCTGTCCATAATATGCTATCATGTTAATTTTTTCTATTTGTAAAATATTAAGATTAATAAATAGTAAACCAGAGTTACCTGTTGGCTTTGGAGTCAATAACCGAATTAATAGTTTTGTGGAAAAAATGAATTTTGCCAACGTGTGGGATTCAAATCCATGTCTCTCCAGATTCATGCACGAGTATTCTAAGGCCACTAAACTAACTCTGGCGCCTTCTTTTTTCTATTAATGTGACCTATTAATCTCCTGTCATTGTTGTTGCTGGCGCTATCTATGATTGGGGAAGGCTACTTTACTTTTTGAGCAGGAATTAGTTGGGTGGTTTTAGAACACTCTGGCATGAATCTGGAGAGATGTGGATTCGAATCCTGCACATCAGCAAAACTCATTTTTTCTACAAAACTATTTATTGGCTTATTGACTTTAAAGTTAACAGGTAACTCTGTGGATTTACTATTTACAGTTAATTCATTAATAATGCTTTAGTGTGACTGACGTACTCATTTATTTACATCTTACAAAATGCAACACTAAAAACTAAAGTTGCCTTACCCAATGATAGATGGCACCAGCAGCAATACGACGGGATACTGATAGGCCACATTAGTGGAAAAAAGATGGAGCTGACATTAATTTAGTGGTCTTACAACACTCTGGCATGAATCTGGAGAGATGTGGGTTCTAATCTTGCATATCGGCAAAATTATTTATTAAGATTGTAGTAATTGAAGCTCACCCCCCCCCCCCACTTCTGTTCTTATTAAATGTGTCAGCACTTACTGAAGTTGAATATTTATTTTTTCCTATACATCTACTTTTAAATTAATATTTACTAATTTATTCTTACTCTTTTAATAATTCATTGATCAGCCTACATGAACTGCTTCACAACCTATACAAAATATAATCTATTTCAGTTTTAAGAAGGTAAAATTTGGTTGTTTATATGACTACTCAAAAGTAGGCAGATCTAAATGCTACTAACTTACATGTCTGTTAGACACAATGAACCAGCTGGAATGAGAATACTTATAGGTAGATTTCATCAAAATATGAGTTTCTAAGACACATTGTGGAACATCTTTTTTAGCAAGTGCAGAAACAATATCTCATTCTGAAGCTAAATTATTAAATATCTCTTCCTTAAAGTTGAAAGCATTTACTTAAACTTCAAAAGATCCATTAAACAATTCTGTAGTGGAATTCCAGTTCATGAGTATGTTATGCACATAATGTAGTCATATTATACTGCATCACATTTCTAACTGAACACTAAATCTTCAAGAGAGTTTATTATTCTGCCAAAGGCCAGAATGGAAAGGTCTCATAAGAATTCTTGTTAATTGTTTATACATAAGCCTTGCTGAAAATGGAATAATTACTATCAAATGTTAATTTAATAATTTTACTGATCTCAGAAGTTTGCAACTTTGATATGGATTTCTCACTTCCCAATTTATAAGCTCCAATTCTAAGTCTAGAGGATTTATTCAGATACTATAAATTAATCTCATAAAGAATTTAGCTCCTATTGATATCTGAAGGTCTTTGGTATAGCCAAGGACCTACTGCATATTATGCGTGAAAAATGAATTTTAGAAACTGTAGAAAATATTGAAAATACGTATTAGAATGTTATATTTAGAAATGAACTGATACAAACAATAATTCTCTTTGTGCATTATTTTATAAAGAAGGGAAAAAAATTCGAATTTGTGCAGTAAAGAAGCTTGGCAATTATTTCTGGTCTGATTAAGTAGAATTTTTTTTTTATTTCATTAACTTTTCATTTTTAATACTGGAATGATGTCATAGTTGTGCATTTTAAATTTAAATCATGCAGAGCCTTTCTGCTTTTAAAATGAGGCCATTGTTTAAAATAGGTACTTGAATAATTTACATGGAGAAAAAAATAGTAATGTTTTGGTTATTTTAAATTTCTTCAATGCTTTATTGCATTTTGGTACATATTTCTGGAAATGGAATTAACTCGATAAATTCCACCAACACAAACATGTACAGGTTGAGTGCATATATTTAATAATTTACTATTTAATGCTGTAAATCTTGTATTTATTTCCCCACACAGATCACATAATACCCTGAATTAGGTACCAGAGTCAACTTGCTTTGAAGTTCAGCATATATTGTTTTATACATGCATATAAATTATGTTTATAGTTCAAAAAGACTAAAATTGAAGGCATTTGTTCCTAAAGGAATTGGGAAAACAATAAAAATGATCCAAGAATCTAGGTTACAAGGAGATGTTCCCCAAACAATAAAAAATCAAGCTACAGCTGGTTGGGCCCTTGTTAATGCAGAATATGAAGGTATAAGAAATATGGACTGAAAATCTCAAGATATTCATTTTATATTTGCATATTTATAGCATATTAAATATATATTATACTTATATATTTATTATATAAATGTAACAGGACTAGAAAAAAAATCTGTTCATTATAGATGAGATCTGTAATAAGAGAACCAGATTTCTGAAGCATTATTTTTGTGAAATTTAAAAAACATTTCTTGAAATGCAACTACATTAAGGATGAGCTACTACATGCAATTATTTTCATTTGCAACACTTAGGATAGAGAAGAATCCCAGAAACTGATCCTAGCTTTCAGGTCTTCTTAACAAGGACATCGCTACTAAAAGTGAAATCAGGTTTAACTGACCACTGTCCCAGTTAGAACAAACACAAACACACAAAGTATAGCTTCTGGAACCGCTAACCACTATGCCAATTAAGGTGATTAATTCTGTGACTGATTATTTATAAGCTGTTAAATTATGAAGGAAAGAATTAAGACCAATGCCTCTAAGCTCAAAGGTACTGGTATTTACATTAATGATAATTATTGTTCTCACACAAAGTCAGCTAGATTCAAGCTGAGGACATTTGGTAAGTCACTACGTGAGAAAGGTGCAGGATATGTTTGTCTCAGTTACAAATAAACTTATTTATTATTGTAGATGGTAAGGCTTATGTTTACAGCTTTGAGGAGGAAAAGGTTATGAAGGTTTTGAGTGATATACATGATGTTTTTTTTTTTACCTAAGTGTTAGCAATGTAAGGGTTCCAGAATTTCACTGAATGTGTCACGTGGTTACTGCTATTTTATTTGGTGTGGGTTCAGTTCCTTCTGGGAGGTGCTTGCAAAATTTGTTATCCTTTAAATTTTTATATTCCAAATTATATTGCTGGTATTTTAAATAAAAGTCACTTATCTATTTCTGGCATTTTATTCATAACACTGTCTCATGGAAACATGGCATTGAACTCATTTTGTTTTATCAACTTTTTTTAGCAACTTTAACTCAATCTAGAGTGAGGCTATCAGTGACAAGTGGTGACTGAGTAGAGGATTTTTTTTTTGGGGGGGGGGGGATGATTCTGGGAAATTGCATAATGCTAAGTTAATTAGTAAAAGTAAACTTTGGATTATTGTTAATGCAGACTATATTGATACTAAAATGAGCTGATTTTAATCCGCTATTTCCCTCATGGTTGTAAATTCAATGATGACTTTAGTTCTTTTTTTAATTTAATTTGTGACTATTGTGCTTACTATGACAGTACTATCTTAGGTGGTGATTTTAATGCTTGTATGGGTGGTGAAGATTGTTCTTTATTTACAGTAGACTATGATAGTGTTTTAGATGTAGGTATTATTTTTTATAGGTCTAAAGATAAGATGAAAAATCTAAGGGAGAATCTCTTGTACAAGTTTTGTCTTGATAATGATTTCATTTGTTTAAATGGAACTTTACCTGATGATTGTGAAGGAAACTTTACATTTTTTTCCAACAATCGGGCAAGTATTTTAGATTTTATTTTTGTTTTAAGGTCAGTTTATATTTTGTTCGTTACTGATATCAATATTTTACTGGAACTAGATTCAGACCATTCGCCTATTTGTTGCTACTTCTGGATCTCTCACTTATTCTGGTTATGTTGCTCATGTTGATAGTTATTGGAATAGTCATTAAATAACCTTTTTGGAAAACTGAAGCTGGACCAGACTTTGTCAAGTTTTTAGATATTACTGTTGCCTCTTCACTAGCTGAAAGTACTCTTTCTCCACAGAATCTACAATAATATTTTTCTTTGGCAGCTGTCTGTCAGATTTCATTCGCAAGAGTGGAGTTGATTCTTCTAAATCACTTGTGAAAAATTCTTTGAATTCTGATCAATGGTTTAAAAATGAATGTTTAAAAATGAAACAATAAAAGAAATCTGCGGAGATCACTTAAAAAGGGTTATCAAAAAATTACAGTGACTCTAATTTTAACATATACATTGCTTTGGGAAAAAAATTATAGATTTTTTTGCAGAATAAGAAAGTGGGTATTTTTTGAGAAAATTAGTATTATGTTTTTAAACTGTAGGGACTAAATATTTCTGGTCTGTTGTTAGAAAGTTTAGGAGAAAGCCCTTTTTAATATTAATATTTCACTGAATTTTTGAAATATTTATCTGTGGTTTTTAAACTATAATTCTGGATGTGTTTAATAATATATTTAAAACAGCTTCTATCCTGCTAACTGGATTGAAATTTTGATTTTACTCTTTACTAAAAGGGTGGCCCTCTGTTATCTGCTAATTATAGGCCTATCTCACTTATATTTATACTTGGTAAGCTGTTTACATCGATATAAAACAGTAGATTGTATTGTTGGCTTGAAAATAATAATGTTTCATTGCAAGAACAGGCAGGTTTCTGACCGGGTTACAGCTGCATTGATCAGGCTTTTGTTCATTTAGCTATTATTCAGGAGAAATTGCATAAGAAAAAAGGTAAACTTTTGCATTATTTGTCGACTTCAAGAGTGCTTTCGACAGTATTAATCATGAGTTATTGTGGTCTGTTTTAAGAAAATCTGGTATGAGTTTTAATTTTGTGAAACTAATTAAGGATATGTATGATAAGGCTAAAGCTAAAGTGGGGGACAGGATATATGATAATTTCAGTATTGATATTGGAGTAGAGGTACACAGTGCATTAATTAAAGTAAAGTAATTTAATTCTCTATGACACTGTTAAATATTTTTAAGCACTTCGACCCCTCCCCCACTCTCACCAACCAACTGCCACTCCTGCATTAAGTTCCTCACTTCCCACCTGATGAAGCGACAATAGGAATGGTGTGAAACGTTTGTCGTGGATCTAAAACTTTTTTTAAGCACTCTATGCTTTCAAAAGTATAAATGGTTATTTCATTCACCAATGCAGGTACACCATTGGCAGCCATGATCATTACTTTAATCTCCACTGAGGCGTCACTTGCCGGCAAGAACGTCGAATTTTAAATTTCTCACCAAAAGCATTCCAAGAAGCTCCTGTTACTTCCCATCCTCTATGGCATGGTACATAAATCTCTCTTTAATAATTATTTATACTTGATAGCATAGTCCATGTGTCAAGGTGCTTAGAAACATTTAACAGTGTCATAGAGAATTAAATTACTTTACATTGATATTGATGTATTGCAGGGTGAGGTTCTCAGTCTTGTTCTGTTTTCTTTGTTTCTTAACAGCCTTATTAACCAAATAAATAACTCTGGTTTACCTGCTATTCAGTTAAATTCAGATGTGTCTATGCATACTTTACTATATGCTGATGACATAGTGATTTTGCTGATTCTCTTATTAGTTTGCAGAAAAAAAACATTTGGAAAGATTTTGTTCTGATTTTCAGCTGAGTGTGGATAAAACCAAGATTGTTGTTTTTAGGAAGGCTGGCAAACTTTCAAAACACGATGATTGGCATTTTGGTTTGCATTGTCTTTTTGTTATTTCAAGTTATATTTATTTGGGTATACCTTTTTCCCATTCCAATACTTTTATTTCAGCTAAAAATTATTTTCTCTCAGAAGATACAGCTGATTTGACTGCATCATGGTCAGTGTATACCAGAGTTAAATTCCGCATTTACTTGTATTATATTGTTTAACTCAATAGTACTTTGAATTTTGTCTTATGGCTCACTGGTGTGGTCAATTACTTATCTTGTTGAACTAGAGAAATGCTTCTGTATTTTGTGCAGAAGTTATTGATAGTCTCGTGCAGTGTCCCCAATTATATGTTGAGATTGGGGTTGGGCTACTCAAGAATATCTTTGGTTTTCATTAAACTAATCTTAAAATGCTAGATAAAACTTTTGGAGATGAATGATAACAGATTTCCTAAGCTATGTTACTTTCAGCTTTATTCAAGGTCTTTCTTTTCCAAAGATTCTAGATTTAATTAGGCAGTTGTAGTTAAAGAACTATCAGAAAATAGTGGTTTCAATTTTATTTGGATTTCTCAGGACCCAAACATGACTAGATGATATCTGTCTTTTATCTTGAATGTATTTCATGATTGTGGAATTCAGAACTATCTTTCCTAAATGGAAAATAGCTGTTTCTTCTCTTTGTATAAATATATTAAAAGTGATTCTTTTATTGAAAATTATCTCGATTCAGCAATTGGAATATATGTGAAATGATTATTAATACATATCGATTTTAATCAAAATAGAATATTTGTACATAGTAAGGTATTTACAATTTTTTTTTACTTTATCTGTAGCTTTTGTAACACTAACAAACTGGGAATCTGAGAGCATGTTATTGTTAACTATCTGTTTTTATAACGTTTATAGAAATTGAACTATTTTCTATAAACATTATAAAATTGGACAGTCAAAAATTTTAAATCGATTTATAATGTTTATAGAATCTTGTCCTTCATTATAAGTTTTTTTTTAAAATATTTTTTATGTTTAGGAAAAAAAGTTTATCTTTCTATTTTTTACTTCTTGTTTAAAATTAAAACAATTTATATTGGATGAAATGTCAGAATAATCTTGTTTTACTGTAATTTACTATTTATTTATATTTATTAATTTGACATTTCTTATCTCAGAATTGTGTCTGAGTTGCTTTTTAGTGTTGCAACAGCCACTATTTTCTGATAGGTCATGGCCTGATATACAAATAAACATTCTATTCTATTCATTTCGAATTTGCAATACTTAACATTGTGGTTTAATCAAACAGTTTTTACACAATGCTACAAATATATGATATACAATTCATTTTATGGATTTTAGAAGACTTAAAAGTAATTTAAATATAGCTTACCATACTAAGAGAAACTCGATCCTTTACATTTCAGATGCATGGCAAAAAGAAAGTATGTTAACAGAAGCACAAATTTATAATTCTTATTAAATTGAAATATCAAAAACACTGAATGTCTATTCTTTACAGATGAGCATTTACTGTTAGTGAAATGTTCTTCCTGCAGAATGAGCATAATGTTAAATAATCACAGATTAATTATAGATCAAGCAAAACCACTGGACAGCTACCAGTGACAAACAAAAATCTATGAAGGACATTCAGTGTGTTCTTTAAAATAAAGGAAACGATTCTCTTATATAGGAGCTACTGATATCCAACTGACTGCATGCTGCCTTTCAAGGCCAACATTTTCCCTACAATTGTAGAGTATGAATAAGAAGATAAAATCTCAATGCTAGCAAAGTTTGGCATCAGACTTTACACAGTATGAAATGCATTATTTGTGTCATTAGAGTGTGTGTCATCGATACTATTAAGCAAATTTACATCTAAATGTAGAAATGTAAAATAAAATGACAAAAATCTTAGAATAGCAATTTTTATTAAACATTTGCTAGAGTAATGGAGCTGTACAGATATTTGTGAAGATATATGGATTGCTTAAAATGCACCTGATTTATGCTTTATTTTATTAAATTCATTAGTTACTGGTACAGAAGGTATTCAAAAAGTCCTTGACACATGTTTGTAGATTTGCACTTGTTCCTCCAAAGTTAAAGAGCTATGATTTGTTCAAAAGGTTGTCTAAACTTGTCATTACATGTTAAAAACAAAGGCTGTATCATCATTTCTCTCTTTGCTGGCAGCTCATAAAGTTCAGTCTGTGAAATTGTGAGTTGTTGCTATGGAGTCTACTAAAGACGGGGGAACTAAAGACAGGAAAAGATTTTACATTATGCAGCTTGAATGCATATATGCAGCGAAGAATGGTAGAGCTTCGAAGACCTCCCTCTGTGATGGTTCACCCATTCACTTTTCCTTTTCCTTAACCAGCTTTACTTTATTTACATTATAATTATTATTTTGGGTATTTATATTAAAGTTGATCTATCATTCTCCCCATTTCTGTTCCGTTAGAGGAGTTGTGCATGCGCAACTCCACATTTTGCTTGACAGCCCCTAATACGCCTGGAAGGACATGTGTGCATATGTGTACAGATGATGACATAGCACAGATGTATAGCAAGTGATGTTAGGTCATGGAGGAAGTGTGAGCATGAAGTTAGTAGGATATGTATATTAGTTGGTGATGTGAAGTGGGAGAAGGAAGTTAGTTGTGTGAGTTGCTCAATAAGGAGCAAGTTTAATATTTATAAAGAGTTGCTTTTTGGTGCAACGTATTTTTGTTCAAGACTTTGAAATAAATATTATTTATTTTATGAAACTGAATTGACTTTTTTTATTTTTTTTTTCTTGAGCAGAGTTTGGTTAGTATTTGATTAAAGTTAAATTGTTTAGTGAAATCATCGATTTAAGTTCTTTTCACACTTAATGGATTTAAAAAGAACCATTATTTAATTTATTGGCAAGATTAATTGCCTGGCGCCGAATTTAATTACACTATATGATGCATAGAACTGACCAGGCCTAGCACCTAATGTCCAACCCTGCCTTCTCAAGGTGCAAGACATTTATATCTTTTAAAAGAGATACTCTCTTGTGGAAGAGAACAGAAGAGGAGGGCTGCCAGAATAGTGTGGCCTGGACAACTATTGCTACTTTTCATTTTTTCTACCCTGCTGAGGAGTAGTCAACCACACAGGGTCCTGGTGCTGACCATATAAACCTAATGGACTGGAAACAAGGCTCTGAGCCTGATTATGGATCCTGAATTTGCTGCACTGGTGGACTTCTGTGGAGGTAAAATCTTCTGCTGTGTTTTTTGATTTGTTTGTGGGTTGACAGCCCCAAGTGAATAGATTCACAGGATATGTTTTATCAGCTGGTGGATAATCCTGAGCAGAGGTCATTGCAGGCACCTGAACTCTTGCTTCTAAGGGCAATGTCAAATTCTACATTGGAGAAAGTCTTCCAGTGTAGATGGCTTCAGCCTTTGGTAGTGGGGGAAAGGGTTTTGCCCCATCCCTGCAATTAGGGGCAGTTTGAGATTGTTGGCATTCCCTCTCTCAATAAACATAGCTTCTTTAAACATCCCACTTACCATTTTATCTCCATAGATAGCTGGAATGTGAGGACTCTGCACAGAGCTTATTCTATTAGTATCCTCACACACGAATTCCGCTGTTATAATTTAGGTATTCTTGGCTTGCAAGAGATCAGATGGACAGATAAAGGTCAGATTCTTAAAAAATAATCTTAACTTTCGCTTTTCAGTGAGAGAAGATAATAAGCTGACTGACTTTTGGGGAGAGGTGATAGACCCTTTTGGTATCAGTAGCTGCAATGGCAATTGGCAACGTCTCCTACAGGTAAGTAATGGTTTTAGAATAACTAACACTTATACAAACACTGCAACATATATAAGTAGACATGGGTTTCCCCTGATGGGCTGCATTAGAATATGATTGATTATATATTAATTAACAGCAAATGGACTAGTTCTGTTAGGAATACCAGGTCATATAGGGGAGCTGAAATCGGATCTGACCATTACCTTGTTAAAATTGTCTTGCAACTTAAACTTAAAAAGTGTTGTGCTAGGGTTAAAAAATTTACTTTTAATACTGAAGCTCTGAAAGACCCAGTTATAGCCAAAGCTTACCATGATAGGTTACTTAGTCATTATCACAGTCATGGTATGCTTACTACTGAAGTTGAGGAAGAATAGGGTTATTTTAAACAGGCTTTTTTGGACACTAACAGTACTCTTTTAGGAAAAAAGAAGAAGAGGAGGCAGAATTATTTGAGTGATAAAGCACTTGAGCATATTTCAGAAAGAAAGAACTTCAGGAATATCCTTAATCAATACCTTACTAGTCCTAATAAAAAGCATTACAAAGAGTTTAATAAACGTGTAAAGGATCAATTAGGTGCCAATAACAATCTTTGGTTTGATGGCTTGGCTGACAAAGCTGAGTAAGCAATAAGACAGCACAATGGCAGAGAGCTGTACCAGATAGTTAATGTTTTGTGTGGTAGAAAAAGACAGGTATACAAGGATTGAAGTATAAACAAGGTAAGGTTATAGGTGAGGATTCTGTCATAGCTAGGTGTGCTGCACATTTCCGTAATGTTGTACACAAAATGGTTAGTTCTAACATTGTTTGCAATGATGATAGATGCATTACTGGCTTTAATGTTGGCTTTAAAACACAGTCTGAAGTTATTTTGGCTATTTCTAAACTTCAACTACACACATTGGCCACTAAATTAGAACCTTTATGCAGATATATGTAAACATCACTTGCGCAGCGTACAGTACTGTGCGAATTAGTTGGGACAAGCGAAGCTTGGAGAACCTCTTCGATCCGGCCACATCCAGCAATCCCCCAAACACCCACCCAAGGTCATATTTTGGGGATGTTTCACAGCTTCCGGGCCACAGACGCTTCACCCCATTGAAGGAATGGAGGTGAAAATGGTCCCAACACTGCAGAAGCTGTTTCCTAACGGCGATGGGGGTATTTCAACAGGATCTGGCTCCATGCCACAATTCTAAGCTTGCTAAGAGCTTCTTTACCCAGCAACATTTGAAGGTATTGGAGTGGCCAGGAAATTCACCCAATTTAAACCCCATTGAAAATTTTTGGGACATTATTGAAGTGCGCATATCTAAGATGGATTGCATGATGAAAACCAAAATGATAGAAAGTGTCATGAAAGTGTGGTACCACGACCCGGAATGAAGGAGATATATGAAAGCTAGTGGCATCAATGGTTGAGAGGGTGAAAGAAGTAATTAAAGCTAAGGGGGTTCACATTCACTATTAACTACACTATTAAACAAATAAATATTTTAGTTGCATCTTTTTTAGGGTAGTGGTAGGGTGTCCTCCAAGGATTATCTTAACATTGTTGCCAATCAAGTTCAACCTGCAATGTTGACTTTTTATTCAGCAGGTGACACTTGTTTCATGGACAACAATGTTACTGTCTGTCACACAAGATGTGTTCAGCAGTGATTCAGCGAGCATGACAGCAACTTCCACCATCTTCCCTGGCCACCACAAAGCCCGGATCTGAACCCATTGAGAATGCATGGGATACGTTAGAAAAACAGATCCTAGAGCAAAGTCCTCTTCCATCAAATCTGAGCCAGTTAAAGGACAGTCTGGTGAATGCCTAGTATGCTGGAGATGTAAAGGCACACTCTATAGCATGCTGGAGATGTAAACACCTTGTGGAATCTATGCCAAATTGCACATGTGCTGTAATTTGGGCCAAAGGAGGTCCAACTCGGTATTGAATAAAGTTTCTAATTCAGTGGTCGGTGTGTGTGTGTGTACATAAATCCACATGGGTAGATGAAATTACTACAGAAATGTTTAGAGCTGGGAATGTTCAGTTACCACATGGATGAGTGATTTTTTGAATATCTTTTATGATAAAGGCATGGTTCGTAAGGATTTTACCAGAGCTATTATTTATCCCTATTTTTAAAAAAAGGTGATCACAATTCTTGTGATAACCTTTAGGGTATCAGTCTTATATACAGCCTATACGGGTATCAGCCTACTTTCTGTTGCAGGTAAAGTTCTTTGAATGATTGTGCTTAATAGAATTAAGTATCTGGTAGGCATGCAATTCAGAAACCTTTGGTTACTAGCTTCGTTGATTTCAAAAAGGCTTTTGACTCTGTCGATCATCATAATTGGTGGTTGATAGTGAAATCATATAGCATACTAGACACATTATTTAACATAATGAAAGCTCTTTATAATAACACTGATTTGTATGTGAGAGTTGGTAAGGGTTATAGCAATTGGTTTAGCATTGCTTCTGGTGTTTGACAAGGGTTAATTTTGTCTCCTTATCTCTTTAGTTTGGTCATTGATTATGTTATGTGAAATTCACTACATGGGAAAGATTTTGACCTTAAATGATCTGGAGATACAAAAATTTCTGATTTAGATTATGCTGATGATTTAGCCCTTTTGGCAAATGATGCTGATGATATGAACTCTTTCATTCGAGCTGTTGATGAGACTGATAGTAGAGTAGGTTTGGTTATATGTAAACAGAGAGAAAACTAAATTGGTCAGGCAGGCTGTAGTTCAGTTAATCTGAATAGTTCCACTCTTGAGCAGGTGTCTGTTTAATTATCTTGGGAGATACGTAACAGATACTGGTGATGTGCGGTATGAGATTAACAGACGAATAGGGATTGCTGCCGGGATTTTTAAGAATCTATGGAAAGTGTGGATAAATAAGTGAATACAACTAAAGACTAAAACACAATAACAGGAAACTTGATGCTTTTGATTCTAGATGCTTATGCAGTATTTTGGGCATTAGGTGGTTCAACTTTATAAGTAACGATGAGGTAAGTTAAAGGAGTTGGCAACCTCCTTTAAGCAGCACATTGTGCAGAGAGAAATTCCGTTGGTTTGGCCATGTTGCCCATATGGATAATTATAGATGAGCGAATAGGATTATGAACAGTATGCCTAAAGGTCTCAGAGAGAGGGGGAGTTGTTGTTGTTGTTGGGTTACCTCTGAGTGGCACTTTTTTGCACACCATGGGCTAAATGGCCAGGTCACAAGGACCCCGAAGGCTCAGAGAAAATTGGGGAAAGGGACCTACTGGAACAGCTGTTGGGAGACAGATCGTAGCCTCCCGTCAAGGACATCCAGCATGTTCTTTAATGTGCACAGGGTATGGCTCTCCCACACACAGGGCCACAGCTTAACATCCCATCTGATGGACAGCGGCCTTTCCAAGCCCATCAGTGTCCCCTACTGACTGTAGGCAGGGTGGGGAATTTTGCAGAGATAAATCTCAATGCTGACCCAGCTGGGACTCGAGCCTGGCATGCTACCGGCTGAGCCACCCCCACCCCCAAAAGAGGGAGAGACCTAGGATGTGGTGGGAAGACAATGTCAAACAGGACCTTGTTAGAATTAGTGTGAAGTGGTCAGATGCAGCAGATATAGATCAGGACAGATATATTTGGAGAACTAAATTGCATGGTCTGGTTCGACCTCTGTAGCCCATGGTTGCTTGAGGATGATAATCCAGCAAAGTAAAGTCCATAGAAGAGAAAGTGACAACTTAAATTAAACATACTTTGGAGCATTACTCCTCGTGCAGGAAGACTGAAGCAGGCCATGAATGAGAGGACCATCACTGCTGTTCATGAACTCATTAAGGAAAACCCATACATCACTGTCAGGTAATAAGTTTAGATATCAGCATAATGATTGGCAGTATGGAAATAATTATTCATCAACATTTAAAATTCCAAAAAAAAAAAAAAAAAAAATGGGTAGCTTGCAAATAGATAGAACAGCAAAAAAGGCTAGAGTCGAATTGTGCAAGGAGATGCTGACAATGTTTGAACCTAATGGTGCCAAACAGTTAACAGATATTGTCACAGGTGATGAGACATGGTTTTATTATTATACAACTCACAGAAAGATCGATAACTATGTTTGGGTTGAGGAAGATGAACCATGTCCCCAAATCCTCAAACAGACTTACACTCAAGGAAGAGGATGTTCACTCTTTTTACAATTCCCAAGAAGTGGTAGCCATGGACACCTTACCTGAAAAAAAATCGACTATAAACGGGCAATACTACAACAACATTGTTTTGCTCAAAATAGTTCAGGAGATGAATGAGCAGCTTTCAACAACAGGCATATCAAGGTTTCTCCTTCTTCATGACAATGCTCACAAAACCTGGCAAGTTATGGCTTATCTGGAGCAGGAAAAAATAAAACAGCTATCCCATCCTGCATATTCACCCAATCTTGCACCATGCAATTTTTGGTTGTTTCCAAAAATTAAAAAACAACTTGCTGGGAAGCCTTTTCCAAGAGTGCAAGACCTTGCAAAATGGGTTCATTCCGAGTTGCAGAATATTCCCCAACAAGAGTAACACCAAGTATCCCAGAATTGGCATAGACGTCTGCAACTTTGCATGAGGGCTATGTCTTGCTGGAGGGGAGTACTTTGAAGGACAGTAAAAGTTTTGTTTAGGTAAGTGCAATGGTTTTTGCTCTGCAGATGCATATCAAGAACATTTTAAACGCCCCTCATACAGTTGGTTCTCATGCTAAACATTTAGTACAAAATGCAGCACATTTAATGTAGATCACTATTCCATGAGTCTTCTACAGCTGGATATAACAGCTCTTATATACTTTGGAACACTGTCAATGAACCTATTTACTTTATTTATTGATTGGATGACCAGATCCTTCAAAGATTCCCAATTTTTGGAGAAATCTCTTAAGTATAATGAGATTAGGTTGAGAGGAATAGCAAATTGTTTCACAAACCATGACTCTGGTATCTTGCCCAGTTAGATAATTTCAAACAAAAGGCTCATAAGCAGCCATCACTTAAAAGAATTACTAATTTCTACTGTACCTAGCATTTATGAGTGTGAAACAGAAAGGTACACTAGCATTATTATAACTCCTAAACTGAAAAGTATTTATTCTCAGAAAAGTCACATAAATCTCTAAAACAGTTAGAATTTTGCATCTGTAAACATAAATATTTGAAATCATTGAGTTGGCATTTAAATATCTCCAAATAAAGCATATAATTTTATTCCTTATATTAAAAATTCTTATGGTACTCCTGTACATGTGAGCGAATGTACAATTGTCCATTTTATATATGCAACCATATTGGCAGAGTTGTTAAAATCTACATATTATAAATATATTCTAAATTATATCTATAAATTAAAAAGTCTCACAAAATGTTATTCTACCTTTTTTTAGAAGTAAAAAATAAAAATTGAAATGAATCACTCAGAAAACATTTTTTCCAAAACTTAATTTTCCTGGAAGGAATAATAAGTTTTAGGGGTAATATATAGTATTATATCCGAAAAAATATGGTTTATGACCTGTGTATCATTTTCCTGGCTGGGGAAAGAATTTAAAAACAAATCTTTTGTCCTCTTTTTATTTTCTTTCACCTGCTCTAATGTATAATTTCATTTTGATTTTAAAAATTCTTAATAATAATAGTAAGTTATGAGTTTCAAAGGCATGTAATTTCCCTCTTTGAAAATTAACCATATATATCTTCAGTATATACCTTCATATATAGACCTTCAGAGGGGTACATATCAGGGAGGATACAATTTTCCAATAAGCAATATACTTTACAAACAGTGGCTTTAAATTACTCTTTACATCACAGTTATGCTATAACTTTTATAATTAAACTGAGGTGAATACCAATATATTAATAAGGTGAGAGTATTCATAAAAATATATGGTTATGCTACAGATAAGTTATATGATTATAATGGGTAGAACTGACAAGCCTATATGATGACCATCAGCTCAAATGGGAGAAATATATATGAAGACTATTATTAATAACTGAATATATATGAAGACTAATATTAATCCAGCCTTCTCTTCCAGCCTTCCAGGAAGTCCTACAATCATAAGACACAAGCTGAAAATGCTTTTTACAGTGGCTTAATGCTGTTTTACATTCAAAATCATTGCTGGAGTATTATGTTTTGATTTCAAGTGCAAATTCAAGCTATAATGACAAATGCAATCCACTGATTTTTTTTCCATAACATCATTTTTCAAGATTATTTTTCTTCCTGAATATCCTTAGATTAATATTACATATGCATATATATGGAATAGAACCAACCATTTCAAATCTGAACACATAAATGAGCCCTTTTACTAGCTATCATAAAAATAACAGTGCAAACTGTGACTGAAGCATTGAAAAACTGGCATTAGCAAACTAAATTTACTTGAATCAAATTCGTAATAAATAGGCACTTTAGCGTCGATGTGGTCCAGAGCACTTGTGCTCTGGACCACATCGACGCTAGGAGGACGTGGACATCGACGCATGGAGGTTGTGGGTTCGTATCCCACCCGGGTCAAGACAATTTTTCCTCTAAAATTAAAATCGACGCTAAAGTGCCTATTTATTACGAATTTGATTTGAAATATGTCGAGTTACTTCATTAATTATTTATATCTGCATACTTATCGTACATGCTTCCATCTGTTGGGTAATATAAATGCCACTTGTGGTTAGAAATATTGCCTGCACAGCGCTTATATGAAACATAAAAGGAATGTTCATAGCGCTAGTTAGAAGAGATCTTGATCGGCGGCCGGTAGCTCAGTGGTCCAGAGCACCTGACATGTTATCAGGAGGTCATGGGTTCGTATCCACCCGGCTCAAGACAATTTTTCCTCTAAAATTAAAATCGACGCTAAAGTGCCTATTTATTACGAATTTGTTTCGAAATATGTCGAGTTACTTCATTAATTATTTATATCTGCATACTTATCGTACATGCTTCCATCTGTTGGGTAATATAAATGCCGCTTGTGGCTAGAAATATTGCCTGCACAGTGCTTATATGAAACATAAAAGGAATGTTCATAGCGCTAGTTAGAGGAGATCTTGATCGGCGGCCGGTAGCTCAGTGGTCCAGAGCACCTGACATGTTATATCAGGAGGTCTTGGGTTCATAGCCCACCCAGCTCAAGACAATTTTTCCTCTAAAATTAAAATCGACGCTAAAGTGCCTATTTATTATGAATTTGATTCGAAATATGTCGAGTTACTTCATTAATTATTTATAAATTTACTTGAAATTTTATGTGTATATTTAGTTCTTAATAATTGCAATAATACAGTAGTAAAGCATCACAGATATCCTGTAGACATGCACCTCATGAAACAGCTGGAAAAAAAAATTTCAGTTACTATTTCATGACTGCACTAAAATACTTCAGAAAAATTAATATTTTATGTAGTATATAATGTTGAAGACAAAAATCGATATAAATCATTTTTAATATGAAATTAAAACAACTCACTATTCAATGCTACATATAAAGCATCACTTTGCAGTATTTTCAGTTCTTTTTCCCGTATCTGTTGGACCAAATTTGCATACATAGATTCCCAACCATACAGTTTTAAGAGCTTGATACCTTGAAGAAGTTCTGTTGTTCTCTTCAGACGTTCATCTGACACTTTCTAAATAAAGTTAGTTAGTAGTTATTTAATTACTTAACACACTAATATTTTTTCAAAGTATCAATTAAAATAAGTCTATTTTTTAATTTCAAATAGGAACAGGATTACCCCGAGATAAATTGGAATAATATTCATTAGAAAAGAAAGAAGAAGAAAAATTTAAATTATTCAGCAAATGGTTAAGAACAATGAATAAATATTACTCATTTATTCTGCTAACAATATTTCAATGCCCACAAAACTAAAACAAATATAAAAAATTTTAACAAATACAAAATTTCATATTCTTTTAAAAAAGAATTGTTTATAAAAATTAAAAAAAATCAGAATTTTGGTTTCATTTTGAAAGGACTAATCAGTTAATCTGTGAGTGTGTAAATCAAATCATTGTTCACGATTAGAGAATTTTAATGCTTCCTGTTTAAGTACTGTTTACTATGCTGAATAAAATAGAAACAATCACAGTTTAATACCTTTTAAGGCTTGTTATTTCCTTGTTTTTTTTATCAGCATGAACTATATGCTTGTATTTCTAAAAAATGTGAGTGGTATATTCCAGTTAAAAAAAAAAGACTGCAATAGAACTTTACATATAAAATCTTTAAACAACTAAAGATTGCAGTAGTCCAATAAAACTAAAAAATTTTGTTTCATGCTTACCCTGAGTAATATGTCCCCCATTAGACAACTGAAAACCAATTTTAGTAAGGTTATGTTTGATATTATCAGTCTACATCTTTTTAATTTATAATCAGATCTGCAAAACTACTACATTATCTGCAGATTATAGCAGAACAAACAACCGTGGCATCCCAGAACTCGAACTCAGACCCCAGGAGTTGCAGTGTCACTGAAAATCAATGTGGTACCACTATGCTACAGAGGTGGCTTTTCAATCTTTCTTGACCTGTCCTTCTACCTCATGACTTTGAAAACACTATTCATAATTGAATTCACTATCATTTTTCATATGGAATAACCAATACAGGCTCACTCTACAGAAGACGTTGCTATGCAATGGAAGATTCCTTTGTCTAACATCATCATTATCCACAAAATAACATACCAAATACTCCATGTACTATATAAACACCTAAAGCCAAAAGCACCGAGCCTCTTGTTATCCTGCCTTCAAAGAGTACAAATTTCACTACCCTTACAAAATTTTGAAAGGACCAGACAGTTATAAAGCCTAAATCTTTATATATTATATATATATTCACCTACTTTCTCATATTCCCCCATAGGTACTTACTTAAAAACAGGATTCATATGCTTTGAAAAAATGAAAGCTTTTTCAGCATTTTAACAAAATATTTCAGGACCAGAAGAAAATCACTCTTCCTAATGTTAAAATATCAGAGAAATAAACTTTAAATTAACAACAACTATTTCAATTCACTTGATTCCAATACTTTTAATTCTTTTATACTCCTAGTTAAAGGCATTAAATTATCTATACTCCTGGCACCAATCAGTATAGATTTTTATTAATCTTTTTATATGACACCATGCATGAATTCATAATAAACAAACAGATAGTAAGTGAACTGATTTAATAACTGAGGCAATTAATTTACATCAATAACATGAAATTTTAAGTATTAGTTACTTGAAATACCAAAAAGCCAAACTAACTATGACTAATTAGTTTTGATAATCATCAGATACCAAATAATTAACAAATGCCACATTTGAAAACCAAATCATAATACAATTCACAGGAAATATTCTTACCAATCACCATTTTCTACTGTCTACGAAAAATATATACAGGAAGTCACACTTCCTATAATAATTAAAGATGCACTGTTGTTCATAAGAACTTCTATTATGCAAACATCGACAATTTAAGTTGTCACTGCGTACATCATAAAAAAAAACCTTTTCACCACTACTCCAACTCTCTTACTGAATTCTATTTTTAAATTGTGTTCCATTCTCTACATGATGTAATCCAACTACGTGCTATATCTCGTGTATCACATAGTAAAACAGTCATGCTTTTATTGTTGTAATGCATATTTCACTTCAGTATTAATAATTTGCGGTTCTATTGTGAATTTTTGAGGTTTCACAAGTCATTATGAATAGCTCTTAACTACACAAAAAATATCTTTCCAGATGCATTCTAAAGAACAAAAAGTTTTTGTCTATACTGGTGCTCAAAATTAAAGGCTGCTATTATATTTTAAAAATGTAATCACTGGAAGGATAGTTATGTACCAGTCCCCTATGATGATACATAGAACCAGCCAGGCCTAGCACATAATGTCCGACCCTGCCTTCTCATGGTGCAGGCCATCAGTACCTTCAAAAGAGATACTGTCTTGTGGAAGGGAACAGAAGGGAGGGCTGCCAGATTAGTGTGGCCTACAGATATAGACAACTATGGCTACTTTTCGTTTTTTCCTACCCTGCTGAGGAGTGGTCAACCACACAGGGTCCTAATGCTGATCATATAAACTTACCAGACGACTGAAATAAGGCTCTGAGCTTGGCTATGGATCCTGAATTTGCTGCACTGGTGGGCTTCTATGGAGGAAAAATCTTCCGCTGTGTTTTCTGTTTGTTTGTGGGTTGACAGCCCCAAGTGAATAGATTCACAGGATATGTTTTATCAGCTGGTGGATAATCCTGAGCAGAGGTCATTGCAGTCACCTGAACTCTTGCTTCTAAGGGCATCGTCAAATTCTACATTGGAGGAAATCTTCCAGTGTAGATGGCTTCAGCCTCTAGTAGTGGGGGAAAGGGTATTTGCCACATGCCTGCAATTAGGGGCTGTTTGATATTGTCGACATTCCCTCTCTCAATAAACAGTTTCTTTAAACAACCCACTAACCATTTTCTCTCCATATGTAGTTGGAATGTGAGGACTCTGCACAGAGCTTTTTCTCTTGATGTCCTCACACATGAATTCCATCATTATAATTCAGATATTCTTGGCTTGCAAGAGACCAGATGGACAGATAAAGGTCATATTCTTAAAAATAACCTTAAATATCTCTTTTCTGGGAGGGAAGACAATAAACATCACCAAGGCATGGGTCTGCTTCTCAGCAGACACGCTGGTGATACTCTTCTAGGATATGAGTGCATTAATGAAAGGTTTCTTACAGCAAAATTTCAGACAAGCGTTAAAGACTTGAATGTTATCTGCTGTTATGCCCCCACTGAGGATGCCGATGAGGATGAGAAGGATAGGTTTTACTGACAACTTCAGGATATTTTAAATTCTGCCATGAAAGGAGATATTACCCTTGTTCTAGGTGACTTCAATGCCAAAGTTGGTACTGACTCTGACCTTTGGAGAGGAGTGATACCCTCTTTTGGTATTGGTAGCTGCAATGGCAATGGGCAACGTCTCCTACAGGTAAGTAAACTCAATGGTTTCAGAATAACTAACACTTATTACAAACACTGTGACATACACAAGCACACATGGGGTTCACCTGATGGGCTGCATAAGAATATGATTGATTATATATTAATTAAAGCAAATGGGCTAGTTCTGTTAGGAATACCAGGTCATATAGGGGAGCTGAAATTGGATCTGACTATTATCTTGTTAAAAGTATCTTGCAACTTAAACTTAAAAAGTGTTGTGCTAGGGTTAAAAAATTTACCTTTAATACTGAAGCTCTGAAAGACCAAGTTATAGCTAAAGCTTACTATGATAGGTTACTTAGTCATTATGACAGTCATAGTTTGCTTACTATTGTAGTAGAAGAAGAATGGGACCATTTTAAACATGATTTTTTTAAACTAACAGTACTCTTTTAGGAAAAAAAAGAGCAGTGGAGGCAAAATTATTTGAGTGATAAGGCACTTGAGCTTATTTCAGAAAGAAAGAACTTTTAATCAATACCCTACTTGTCCTAATAAAAAGAATTATAGAGAGTTTAATAAACATTTAAAGAATCAATTAGGTGCCGATAACAATCTTTGGCTTGATGGCTTGGCTGACAAAGCTGAGGAAGCAGTTAGACAGCACAACAGCATAGAGCTGTACCAGATAGTTAATTTTTTGAGTGGTAGAAAACGGACAGGTATACAGGGATTGGAGAATAAACAAGTAAGGTAAACAAGTAAGAATGTGAGGAATCTGTCATGGCTAGGTGGGCTGAGCATTTCAGTGATGTTCTAAACAATGTGGTTAGTTCTACTCCCATTGTTTGTAATGATGACATGCATTACTGGCTTAATGTTGGCCCTATAACACAATCTGAAGTTATTTTGGCTATTTCTAAACTTAAACTTCATAAATCCCCAGGGTAGATGAAATTACTACGGAAATGCTTAGAGCTGGGAATGTTTCGTTTACCGCTTGGATGACTGAAATTTTGAATATCTTTTATGATAAAAGCATGGTTCCTAAGGATTTTACCAGAGCTATTATTATTCCTACTTTTAAAAAAGGTGATCGCAGTTCTTGTGATAACTATAGGGGTATCAGCCTACTCTCTGTTCCACGGAAAGCTCTTTCCATGATTGTGCTTAATAGAATTAAGAATCTGGTTGACGGACAATTGTGTGATGAGCAAGTGGATTCAGAAGCTGTAGGAGATGTGTAGATAAGATATTTTCACTCAGGCAGATTCTTAAGAAGTGTTTAGAGTTTCAGAAACCTTTGGTTGCTAAGTTTGCTGATTTTAAAAAGGATTTTGACTCTGTTGATCATCATAATTTGTGATTGATTGTGAGATCGTATGGCATACCAGACAAGTTAATTAACATAATGAAAACTCTCTATAATAACACTGAGTCATGTGTGAGAGTTGGGAAGTCTTGTAACAATTGGTTTAGCATTGTCCCCATTTTGTCCCCTTTTCGCTTTAGTTTGGTTATTGATTATGTTATGCGAAATTCTTTGCAAGGGAAAGAGTTTGGCATTAAATGGTCTAAAGATTTCAAAATTTCTGATTTAGATTATGCAGATGATTTGGCCTTGTTAGCTAATGATGTTGATCAGATGAATTCTTTTACTAGGGATGTTGATGAGACTGGTAATAGAGTTGGTTTGGTGATAAACAGATAAAACTCAAATGATGAAAATTGGTCAGGCAGTTGGTACATCAGTCACTCTGAATGGTTGTACCCTTGAGTAAGTGTCTCAGTTTAATTATCTTGGGAGTTATGTAACAGATACTGGTGATGTGCGGCATGAGATTAACAGGCGAATAGGGATTGCCGCTGGGACTTTTAGGAAACTATGGAGAGTGTGGAGAAATAGGCATATACACCTAAAGAACTGTACAATAGTTTGGTTCTTTCTAGGGTTAGTTATGGTAGTGAAACTTGGACGCTTTGTAAACAAGATAATAGTAAACTTGATGCTTGTGATTCCAGATGCTTATGCAGTATCTTGGGTATTAGGTGGTTCAACTTTGTAAGTAATGAAGAGGTTAGGCAAAGGAGTTGGCAACCTCCTCTGAGCAGTATATTGTGCAGAGAGAGACTCTGTTGGTTTGGGCATGTTCCCCATGTGGATAATTATAGATTAGTGAATAGGGTTATGAACAGTGTACCTAAAGGCCACAGAAAGAGAGGGAGACCTAAGATGCAGTGGGCAGACAATGTCAAACAGGACCTTGTTAGAACTGAGCTACAGTGACCAGGTGCAGCAGATGTAGCTCAGGACAGTTATGTTTGGAGAACTAAATTGCACAATTTGGTTGGACCTTCATAACCCATGGCTACTAGAGGATGATGATGAATCCTGATAGAAGTCAGGCTTCAATATTTCTCTAAAAATAGAAAGCAAACCTTATCTTTGAGTATTTATCATTCCTAACTTGTAATCTTTTTCATGGTTTGTGCAACAAAAATTGCCCTTGAATAACCATTATTAAATAAGTATATGATCTTCCTACCACCAGTGGAATTTAATCATAGCCTAGGGTGTATTTTTTATGGGAAAAATAACAACCATGGAATTTTTTGCTCTTTGTTATGCAGACTTTATGTCTTACTATATTTCTTTTAATGTAATGGCTCTTAACATTTACATGGTAAGCAATATCAAAAAAACCTTCTTATAGTTCAAGGGTATCAGTTTGCTATCACCATGATCTTCCTCCTTACAGCCCTACTCCTTGCAGGTTCTGATAGATCTCCATGACTCCTTGATACCCTGAATTAACACCCTTGTCCTGATAACTCTCTGTAACATGAACAGAAGCACCAGCATATAAAATTAATTTCAATTTAAACACTACATAAATGTATACAAACCTCAAGCAGCCAGGGGCTATGGAGTCCCAACCACTGTGTAATTTACTCCTCTACATATCTATCCTTTACTATAGCTATTGCATTAGGCCACTGCAGGCCAATTCTAATAAGGTCCTGTTTAACATTGTCTGCAAACTGCATTCATAGATCTTTTTTTTTTGAAGCCTTTAGGCACACTTGATAACTCTATTCACTATATGCATAAAATAGTCAAACCAATGAAGTCTTTACCTATATAAGTTGTTGTTCAAAGATGGTTACTGATTCCTTCAACAAACTTCATCATTATGCAACAATAAAATCATCTAATATACCCAAGATACTGAAAAAGCATCTATAACACCGAACAATAAATTTTGACCATTGGTGTGTTTTGAAAGTGCAAACAGACGACGTTCTTATGTAAATCAAGGTGCTGAATATGAAAAGAGCAACAAAAATGTTTGACTGGCTATGACTTTTAAGAAACAGTCACTTACCTATATTATGTCATTCACTGAGAGTTGCACATCGGTCCACAGCAACTGCCACCTCTTTGCTTGCCACTTATATATCAAATCTTCAGAATTTCACATCATATTTCAGCAGTAATCTGCTAACATTGATGGGCTCACCTTCCTCGATATATCTTTTCCATTGTAGGAATTTCCTGATAAAAACATTCCCAGTGCTCATCATTCGCAGCGCCACAGTTTTCCAGAAAGGAATCCAAATGAGAACTTACGAAATGTACGTTCAAAGACATACTACATCCCAGTTTGTGATATGAGGACAGCAGTTCTTCCACAAGGTCCTTGTAATTTTCTGCGTTTTTATTCTCTAAGAAGACTGTTGCCACCTGTCAGAATGCATGCCATACTCTCTGTTCATTACTAGTGATGATATAATCAAATACCTCATCATGTAGTAATGAGTGAATATCTGGACCAGTAAAAACACCCTCTTTTATCTTTCCATCACTAAGTCTTGGAAATTTCTGTCAAAGGTACAGAAAGGCAGTTTGTGTTGGAACCATAGACTTGACAAAATTCTTCATTAGGCCCAATTTTATATGTAAAGGTGGCAACAAAATCTTCATCGATTGTGCCAGTGGATGATGCTGTATATTCTTCTTCCCTAGCTCAAGTGATTACTGAGAAGGCCAAATCCTCTTCATGTAATGAGATGCTTTGTCTCTGCTATTCCATTTGCAAAGGAAGCAACAGAACTTTGTATATCCAAGCTGTAGTACATGCAAAAGTGCAATGACTTTTAAGTCTGCATAAATATGCACCTGTATTTCTTATAATTGAGTATTTTTTTATTTTAAGAAGTTACTTTCTTACACATTGGATGGAAATAACCTAGAAGCTATATTAGGCTTGTCCTGGTTTCTCATACCAATACTTACATAAGGACATGCCCTGCTGGTCCTAGTAGTCAGGTATGCTAACCAATAGACCAAGCAGGGCTAATAGTTAGCATATTCCCATAAGTTTCCTTCATATTAACAGCATGGACTATTGGAACAGAAGGCAACATGATCCCATTGTGTAGAAGACTGGTTTTCATATTTAATTTCGAGGAATCTATAAATAACCTCCATTCTTCCGGAGTATGTGTCATGTGGAGGAATGTTAATAAACCATCAACATCTTTGCAAGCAACCAGGTTATCTACCATAGTAAAGAACAATACTAGATATTTTTGATGGTCACGATAGGACCTTACTTTCACATTTCTATCAAGCAGATTCTACTAATGCAGTCTGGATCCTAGGATTTCTGCCTTGTTCTTTCACAGCTCCAGATCCAAGCCAGATCATTCTACTCATTCTGCATAATCTTGTGTGGTGAATTCAATGTTGTGGGTGTGAAGTTGGGATCTACAGATGGTATATACTGTGTTCCTGTTTCTTTCTTCTCTTCTTCTTCCTCCTCTGCCTCCACATCATACTGTTTTGGTGGCTCGGGGATGGGCAGTTTTTCCCCATGTGCACACTGGGCAGATGGTATGTTGGGGTAATTTATTGTCTGCTTTTTCATTTTAGTAATAGCACTTCCAGCAGAGGTGTCATACAAAAGTAACAGTCACTCATGTGGTTGAACAGTTCCCACCACATCATACAAATGGCAAATGGCATCGACCACCTCTTGCCATTTAGTCATCTGTGAATATGTGTTGTACAACTATTACACACTATTGAAGAGCCAAGCTCCACTATTAATCTACAATCATACACTCGAAGTAAAAGTGGTAGACCTTTTTGATGACAGGCATTATTTCATGCTTCTGTGAAGCAAAAGTAACTTTGATACAAATGTAACAAAAATGGTCTACATTGTTCACACAAGAATGAGACATCGCTCACATACAGCACCCACATACAATCATGAACAGATAATAACTGAGGAAGGGTAACTCCCAAATGATGCAATAGCTCCCAGGTATTGCATTGTTCTGAAAGATGCCATAGCTCCCAGATATTGTGTCACCTCGGCACTTCATACAGCATGTAAGACTCAAATCAGTATACACTGTATATGGATGCAGCCTACTTTATTTTCAAAACATGAGTCAATCACCAAATTTTAATGTCATAATCATGTTTAGCACCTCGAAATTAGTAAAAAACAGATGTTTTCATTTTCGAAACATTTTCAGTGTTGTACAGTGTAATCAAAAGTATTATTATCCTATTATCTTGTTTGCAAAGGATCCAAGTTTCACTAACATAGCAAACTATTATATAGCTTAATTTTAGACTTTGGTGTATTTGCCTAATTTTTTTACAATCTCAAAAGAGTCTTAAAAGTTCCAGCAACAATACATCTGTTTATTTCATGTCACACACTACCATAAGTATACGTTATACAACTGCCAAGAGCATGAGGTAATGTTGAATTACTTTAACATTCTTTCAATAAACGTGACTTGTGAGTAGCAGAGTTTATTATTTAAATATATTTTCAATTCAATTTTATGCAGAAATACTCTTTCAAAGAATGATTTTTAAAAAAAAAACACCTCCTCAAGCAGCTGTTTGCCACAGAGGTCTGACAGGAGCCTGTCAGTTTAATGTGCCATAGTGGAAGGGATCTGTGAGGATGGCAGGTCCTTAGCAGATTTTTTGCCAACTGCACGCAGTGTTCCCAGGTGTTTTATCCTCCCAGGGAATGATTTTAAGGAATTTAAATTATTCTTCAGCACACAAATTACACTGTTGTTTCAAAAACATACTTTTTTTTTGGGGGGGGGGGATGCAAGATACATTGACTAAGTATATTTTACTAGCAGAATTGCCCAGTATTGCTCGAGTTAGAGAAGCAAATTTCCAGGCATATTCCAAATGGACACTCATTTTTGTGCATCTGGAGTGATGTCACTAGTGGTGGAAGTTTTCAGTTCCCTGTAATTTGGCAGATATTTGGCTGATCGATCCCAAATTGGGTGTGGTGGTCCCACTTAAGTCTTTCTGTGTAGGCTGGTTCCTAGTTGCAGTGGGTCAGGATTAAACCCACCACGTGTCTGAAATCTCTGGGAGTGCTGCTGTCACCTCCTTATGAAAGAAGAGTTATGAATAAAGTAGTACATTATTGATAGGGAAAGTTATCAATGGACAAACATTTCATGGCTAACTTTTGGTTGAGGGCCAAATTTTATGGGGTTGAAACACTTACAGCGCTTCAAACTCTGATTGAAAATTTTATCTTAGTAACCAAGATAAAAAAAATAGATAAACAAAGCCCTGGATGTCAGAGGAAATAATCAATTCAATAAATTACAGAAGTAAATTATATAAACAATATAAGTTAAATAAAATAAATCAGGATGAAATGGAATATTTTAAAATATATTGAAATATGTTATCTAATTTAATTAGTGTCAAAAAATAATTTTTACAAGACTGAATTTTTAAATAATGGGAATAATATGAAAAAGAATTAGGATACAATATATAAGATGTGTGGTGAGAGCATTTATCCAAACATTATTAAAGATCAAAACAGGGAATATTCATACCACAACAACCTGTGGAATTTGTTAACAAGTTCAACAGTCATTTCACTGGAGTTATTGATTCACTTTTATTAGAACAAGCTTCTCACAGCATTACTACAAATGATGAATTCTGTAATCTGGCTTCCTTACAGTTTAGTAAATCCTTTTTTATGACTTATATATCAGATGTCGATATCTCTAAAGCAATTGCTCAAATAAAAAACTAGCGATACTACAGATACAGATTCCATCCCATCCTATATTATAATAAATATTTACCATGAGATTAAAGATATTTTAGTTCAGGGGTGTCCAACACGCAGCCCAAGCTAGTAATGCAGCCCACAAAATCGCAAAGTTTACGTGTTTACGACATAAATGTTCAACATGTTTATGTAATTTTCAGCGAGTTTTTGATATCCCACTAGTTTTATGTTCCCTTTTTTTAATTTTATAATAAAAGACATAAGAAAATAAATGAAGTTTTATTATTCATATACATTAACTATATTATATATTTTACGTGCGGCCCAAAACAATTCATCTTCACTCAATGAGGCCCAGGGAAGTCAAATCTTCACTCAATGTGGCCCAGGGAAGTCAAAAGGTTGGACACGCCTGTTTTAGTTCATTTAGTGACTCTCAATACAATCAGGTATCTTTCCAGATGCTTTAAAAACAGCAGTTGTTATTCCAATACACAAACACGGTGACATTGCAACTGCTCATAAATCATTCTATAAGAGATGTTTACAATCAGGTGTTCATGTGTTTGCATAATCAGATATTGGACCAAGATCCTGCTGAAAATAAATATGGATGAATCAAGGTTCCTTTTGAATCATGCTGATGGATCAGAATTTGGCACAAGCAACATGAAGCCATCTGATCTGGTTTCAACAGTACAGGCCGGTAGTGGTGATGTGATGGCATCAGAAATGTTTTCTTGGCACACATTAGCCCCCCCCCCCCCCCCCCCCCCCCCGATACCCAATGAAAGACATCTGAGCATCATGGCATATTTGAACATCATTGCTGACCAAGTTCATCCCTTCATGGCTAATTTATTTTCGCTAAGATGGACATGTTCAGCATGATAATGTACCTGCTCACAAAATCGTCACTGAATGTTTCCAGGAACATGCCTATAAGTTTTTCTTGTTTCATTGACCTGCACAGTCCCCAGATATAAACCCTAAGAGGGTTTATATCTGGGGACTGTGCAGGTCAATGAAGTCAGGGCCTCTTAGGTCAAGAAGAAGGTCAAGCAAGCAGGTCAAGAAGAAGGGCCTCTTAGGGTTTATACCCAGATATAAACCCTAAGAGGGTTTATATCTGGGGACTGTGCAGGTCAATGCATCAGCATCTTTTGATGCTGATGCCGCATTACTAGCTGGCCGCATTACTAGCTGTCCAGAATGATTTTTCCAAGATGCTGTGCAGGTCAATGCACAGCATCTTTTGGATGATGTGGAAAAGTTAGCAGTGAGACTGTGCTGCCATCCAACTTGCAGCAACTGCCTGACACAATCATTTCTGCATGGGACAATGTTCCTGCACAACACATTCAGCATTTTATAAGTTCCATGCCGCGAGGAATTCAGGCTGTTCTCAAACTGGCATCTCAGTGTAAATAAATGATTGTGAGTGATTGGTTGGCAAGGGATTACGCTAATCCTAACTATGATGCAGAAATGGTAGAGCTCTGAAAATTTGCACCTAGGGTAATTTGGGTCCTAGATTTTGGGAAAAATCTGAAATTTGACCTCCAATGTGTCCTTCAAGGTCAAATAGAGGTTAAACCTTGATCTACCAGTGGTACAAATGTCAAAATTGGTGTCTGAGGGTATTTTGGGTTATAGATCACAGAAATATTATGAAATTTCTGATCCAAGGGGTTCTGCGAGGTCAAAGGTAAAATTTAAATCTTATCTGTGCTAGAGAGCTAAAAATTGGTCCCTGGAGGTATTTTGGGTTGTAGATCTCAGAAATGTTGTGAAATTTTGAATGTGATAGTTCCTTCAAGGTCAAATATATATCTGCCAGTGTTAAGAGGATTACAAATTGGGGCTTAAGGGTATTTTGAATCTTAGATCTCAGAAATTATGTGAAATTTTGGATGAAATATGTCCTTTAAAATCAAAGATCAAATTCTGATATAACATTACTAGAAAGTTAAAAGTTGGATAGGGCTGTTTCAAGAAGTAGAATTCATAAATGTTAAGGATGTTCAGATCCGGTGTGGCATTCATGGTCAAATGAAGGGAGGAGTGATGACTAAAATCAAGAGGTGCCTTTTGTACCTTTTCAGCTATAGTAATAAATATTTCCTGTATTTGTACGTTATTTTGTGTAATTAAAATGAACATTGAGTTTTTAGAGTTTGGGAAATTATGCATTAATGTTTCAGACAATAGCTACCAATAAAACCACAGTGGCAGCTAATTTTTATGTTTGCTTAAAGAACAAAATGGTGCTCCAATCAGTATCATTTATTGTCTGTTGGTGAGAATTTGAGTACAGCTATCTAATTAGAATGTCTGTGAGTGTGATAGAAATTTTAAAGTGAATTTGCCGTTCAGGAAATAAATGGGAATATTGAGTTAAGTAATAGATGAGATAGTTAAATTAGGCATCTAAAGCTAGATTTACATATTTTTATATATATGTAATAAGATGGACCTAAAGTCCAATGTGTGTATGCATTTCATCAGTATCACGCAAATGTTGTGCATATTTATAACAAGTAAATTTTTTTTTTAACTTAAATAATACTAGTTGGTCAGATTCCTTTGTATATTTTTGTACAAAGGATGCAACTAACATGTAGGCTTATGTTAAATCAATTTGTTTGATTTTACTGTTTTTGTTGTTTCACTGAATGGTGAATCACCAGGGACAGGACTTCTATGCTGATGGAATGGATAAGCTCATTGCACATAGCAACAAGTGTTTGAATATTTGTGCTGATTATGTTGAAATATAGTGTATTGGTTGAGGTTTCACTTTGTATGATTGGTGGCGTAGATTAAAGATATTGGGTATGACATATCGACCTTGTAACTTTACATTCTGATCCACCCACATAGCTTTGCAGACACCAAGGGGTTGGGAACCACTGCTCTAGATCCTTCTTTCCTATGGTGTATTATATGGACAGACTCCACTCAGACTTCAGTGGCAAAGTGAGCTAGTTGCCTGAGTAGAAATTTTTCATTGAATAAACAGAACAATGAGACAAACTGATAGAACACATCAAGATATTAATCAAAGATCTCCAATTCCTGATGAACAGGGGAGAAAGCAGATAGTCTAGGTTCTAAAATGACTATTATTTAAAAACATTCTCAGTTTGCTGATGGATTTTATGCAAAATATTATTAGGCCCATGAAATTCTATGAGAATAAAATATTTAAATTAAGCATATATATTTTATATTAAAAACGAAACAAAAAAGTCATTTGAAAACCAGAGCAATGCTGGAGAAATTTTCTAGATATATAATACATCGAATATTTATGATATATACAATTCCAAATTTAAAGGCAAAGTATATAAACTTCAGTTAGAAATTTATGGCTTTCTTCTTGTACTTCTTGTGTGAGAAACATTTGGTTTGAACATAGATTTTATGTAAAATGTTATCAGATGCAGTTCTCATATTCTGAACTGAAAGCATTTTTCAATACTTGGCTATGAAGAAAAGGGATCTAGGTTTGAATCTGAGACAAGGAATGGGCAACTACTTTTGATTGTCTTTCTGCTGAGGTCTCATATTCCCCACAAATCTATATCAATCAATTTACTGATAAGCTCTTAACTTTCTGACAAGCAATTGCTTAAAGGTAAATTTATTACAATAATAATTAGCAACATAAATAATAATAATAATAATGAAACTTACCAAAGCCTTTTTTTGTATACGAGACAACTGTGTGCATATACGATACTGAACTGGTGCAAGCACATAAATAGTAGCAGCCCCAATAAGGGCACTATAGCCTAATTGCATATAGAGTAAAATTAACAGCATCACAATCTGAGAAGAAAAAAAAATGCATGATTTACTTAAGGTGCACATAACTACTGAAAAGTTTATTTCTCATGACAGAAGCAATATCAACTGAAATTATACAGAGGGTTAAAAATTATCTCACCCATACTAATTGAAAATAACAATTGCAAAAGCTCAAACAAGCATAATAGAACAAATAATGTAGGAAAATGCAATGGTTTCAACCAGCTGTGTTTAGCATTTTTAATATCTATATAATAAAAGTTGAGTTTTATTTCAAAATGAGAAAAAGATGAAAAAATTGTCATTAGCCAGATGGGATCTGAACCCACGATCCCCTGATAACTTGTCAGGTGCTCTGACCACTGAGCTACTAGCCACCAAAAAATCATCCTCTATTTTAAGCATTATACCATAGAGGTCGTGGGTTCAGAGCCTACTGGCTTAACGACAATTTTTCCTCTATATTTATTCGACATATTACCAACAGGTGCAAACTATGATTTCCTATTATTTCAAAAAGAAAATGATATTTGTTTTACTGTTCCTGCCTCTGATTTGTTATCATCAGTCTCATCTATGGTGATTTACAATGACAAATATCATCATATCGATAAGATAATTACTGAAGATTTTAATGTGCTTTGGCATTTATAGAACAAATTTGATGAAAAGTGCAAGTATATGAATGGTATTGACTTAATATGTCAGAAACTGATAAATAATTTTTTTGCTAAACTTCATGGGGTGGGTGTCTGAGTGGTTAGTGCACTTGGCTATTAATCAAAGGGACCAGAGTTCAAGCCCCGGGTAAGGCATAGATGTTTGTGTTGTCTTTCTGCTGAGGTCTTGCCTTCTTCACAGAACTTCTACTATGGTGTATACACTGACAGGGCCTTGTCAGACCTCTGTGACAAGTAGTTGCTTGAGGTTATTTTTTATTTTTTAGCAATACACTACATTTTTTTTTCAGCCAGAAGAAATCATGTTTCTTGTTGCTGAAATCAAATCAATTGGTAATTCTACAGGAAATTCACAAGTATTGTGGGAAGCTTTACAGGGAGTTCATTAAACACAATAAATATTATGGATTTTTTTCTTCCTAATTAAAATTTTTCAGAATTAACCTATCAGACAGAATCACTTGTTGAATTTTTTAAGGCTATATTAATTTATTTATTTCAAAATTATCTTGATTCTGGAGCAAAATAAATTTTTATTAGTTTTTACTTAGCTAAGCCTAATTTCAAATCATTAACTCCAGAATTTTTAATGAAATTGCTTTTCATAACAGCTGAGATTCCCATTTCCACAGAAACACTTGTTTTGCTAGCAATTAAACTTGTGTGCCAATGAAATAACTTGTTCACAAATCTCAAAACTATATATTAACATTTATCTTTCAATTGTTCTGAATTGTTACACATCAGATACAATGAGCCATATGCATTTATAATTATGATGAATTATTTATTATATGACACAACAGTACATTCAGAAATATTATGAGTATGAATCCTTCCAGAGTCCTCATTAGACCCTGGAAAGTCTGATCAATATTGCTGAAAATCAAATTTACATCTGATTATACAATTGCTTATGCACATTGACAGAATATGAAATGAGAGGTAAAAAATGGCTATACTGGTTTTTAGTACATGAAACTTTGATGTTTTAAAAATAGAAATTGTGATTTGAAAATTTTCTTCCATATATCTTATAACTACATGTAAGAAATTGCTATTCTTCAAAATTTAAGATTAAAAAATTGCATTTTCAAGCTTGAAAAATAATACCCATTTTTTCATCTGATGCATATTTTAATAAGTTATGATATAAATTGTTAAATAATCTGATCACCATTTTTCTACATAAAGCAACTTCCTAATTTAGTTATTAATTTCATCTAAAATATTGCACAAATTTTTTCTTAAAGTTTTCAAATTCTTCCAAAAATTACCCAGAAGCTGCTATTTTTTAAATTGGAGGATTCTGAAAGTATACATACACCCACCCATCCACACACACACATACATACAAAATCCTCATGCAGCCATGGGCTGCAGAGATCCTACTAGACTGTGTAATTTTGTTCTCTAACCTGTCTGTCCTGAGCTACAGCTGCTGCCTTTAGCCAATGTAGGCCAATTATAGCAAGGTCCTGTTTGGCATTGTTTGCCCATCGCATCCTAGGTCTTCCTCTTTTCCTGAAGCCTTTGGGCACACTGTTCATAATCCTATTTGCCAATCTGCAGCTATGCATACAGCAACATGGCCAAACCAATGCAGTCTCTCTCTGCACAAAATGCTAATTGAAGGAGGTTGCTGACTCCTTCTAACCTCATCATTAGTTACAAATCAAACCACCTAATGAACAAGCTACTGCATAAGTATCTAGAATCAAAGGCATCAAGTTTCCTGTTATCCTGCTTACAAAGGGTCTGTGTTTTGCTAACATCATCATCATCATCATCCTCAAGCAGCCATGGGCTATGGAGGTCCAACCAGACCGTGCAATTTAGTTCTCCAAGCAAGTCTATACTGAGCTACATCTACTGCATCTGGCCACTGCACACCAATTCTAACAAGGTCCTGTTTGACATTGTCTGCCCACCGCATCCTAGGTCTCCCCTTCTTTCTGAGGCCTTTAGGTGCACTGTTCATAACCCTATTCACCAATCTATAATTATTCATACGGGCAACATGGCCAAACCAACGGAGTCTCTCTCTGCACAATATGCTGCTTAAAGGAGGTTGCAAACTCCTTTGCCTAATCTCATCATTAGTTACAAAGTTGAACCACCTAATGCCCAAGATACTGCGTAAGCATCTGGAACCAAAGGCATCTCGTTTCCTGTTATCTTGTTTACAAAGTGTCCAAGTTTCACTACCATAACTAACCCTAGAAAGAACCAAACTATTATACAGTCTAATTTTAGTCTTTAGGTGTATACGCCTATTTCTCCACACTCTCCATAGGTTCTTAAAAGTCCCGGCAGCAATCCCTATTCGTCTGTTAATCTCATGCCGTACATCACCATTATCTGCTACATAGCTCCCAAGATAATTAAACTGTGACACCTGCTCGTCTTGAGCAATTCATCAGTTGCAACCATTCAGATTAACTGAATCACAGCCTGCCTGACCAATTTTCATCACTTTAGTTTTCTCTCTGTTTATAACCAAACCTACTCTACTACCAGTCTCATCAACAGCTCGAATGAAAGAGTTCATCTCATCAACATCATTTGCCAAAAGGGCTAAATCATCAGCATAATCTAAATCAGAAATTTTCGTATCTCCAGCCCATTTAAGGCCAAAATCTTTCCCTAGAAGTGAATTTCGCATAACATAATCAATAACCAAGCTAAAGAGAAAAGGAGACAAAATGCACCCTTGTCGAACACCAGAAGTAATGCTAAACCAATTGCTACAAGCCTTACCAACTCTCACACACGACTCAGTGTTATTATAGAGAGCTTTCATTATGTTAACTAACTTGTCTGGTATACCATATGATCTCACAATCAACCACAAATTATGACGATCAACAGAGTCGAAAGCCTTTTTGAAATCAACAAAGCTAGCAACCAAAGGTTTCTGAAACTCTAAACATTTCTCAAGAATCTGCCTAAGTGAAAATATCTGATCCACACATCCCCTACCACTTCTGAATCCAAATTGCTCCTCACGCAATTGACTGTCAACCAAATTCTTAATTCTATTAAGCACAATCATGGAAAGAACTTTACCTGGAACAGAGAGTAGGCTGATACCCCTATAGTTATCACAAGAACTGCGATCACCTTTTTTGAAAATAGGGATAACAATAGCTCTGGTAAAATCCTTAGGAACCATGCCTTTATCATAAAAGATATTCAGAATTTCAGTCAACCAAGTGGTAACCGAAACATTCCCAGCTCTAAGCATTTCCGTAGTAATTTCATCTACCCCTGGGGATTTATGAAGTTTAAGTTTAGAAACAGCCAAAAGAACTTCAGATTGTGTTATAGGGCCAACATTAAAGCCACCAATGCATCTATCATCATTGCAAACAATGGGAGTAGAACTAACTACATTGTTTAGAACATCACTGAAATGCTCAGCCCACCTAGCCATGACAGAATCCTCCCCTTCTATAACCTTACCTTGTTTATCCTTCAATCCTTGTATGCCTGTCCGTTTTCTACCACACAAAACATTAACTATCTGGTACAGCTCTCTGCTGTTGTGCTGTCTAACTGCTTCCTTGGCTTTGTCAGCCAAACCATCAAGCCAAAGATTTTTATCAGCAGCTAACTGATCCTTTACAAGTTTATTAAGGTCTCTGTAATGCTTTCTATTAGGACTAGTAGGGTATTGATTAAGGGCATTCCTGCAGTTCTTTCTTTCCGAAATAAGCTCAAGTGCCTTATCACTCAGATAATTTTGCCTCTTCTGCTCCTTTTTTCCTAAAAGAGTACTGTTAGTGTCCAAAAACGCCTGTTTAAAATGATCCCATTCTTCCTCAACTTCAGTAGTAAGCAAACCATGACTGTCATAATGACTAAGTAACCTATCATGGTAAGCTTTGGCTATAACTGGATCTTTCAGAGCTTCAGTATTAAAAGTAAATTTTTTAACCCTAGCACAACACTTTTTAAGTTTAAGTTGCAACACACTTTTAACAAGGTAATGGTCAGATCCAATTTCAGCTCCCCTATATGCCCTGGTATTCCTAACAGAACTAGCCCATTTGCTGTTAATTAATATGTAATCAATCATATTCTTATGCAGCCCATCAGGTGAAACCCATGTGTACTTATGTATGTCGCGGTGTTTGTAATAAGTGTTAGTTATTCTGAATTCATTGAGTTTACTTACCTGTAGGAGACGTTGCCCATTGCCATTGCAGCTACCAATACCAAAAGGGCCTATTACTCCTCCCCAAAGGTCAGAGTCAGTACCAACTTTGGCATTGAAGTCACCAAGAACAAAGGTAATATCTCCTTTCTTGACAGAATTCAAAATATCCTGAAGTTGTTCATAAAACCTATCCTTCTCATCCTCATCGGCATCCTCAGTGGGGGCATAACAGCAGATAACATTCAAGTCTTTAATGCTTGTCTGAAATTTTGCTGTAAGAAACCTTTCATTAATGCACTCATATCCTAGAAGAGCATCACTAGCGTGTCTGCTGAGAAGCAGACCCACGCCTTGGTGATGCTTATTGTCGTCCCTCCCTGAAAAGAGAAATTTAAGATTGTTTTTAAGAATCTGACCTTTATCTGTCCATCTGGTCTCTTGCAAGCCGAGAATATCTAAATTATAACGGTGGAATTCTTGTGTGAGGACATCAAGAGAAAAAGCTCTGTGCAGAGTCCTCACATTCCAACTACCTAAGGAGAGAAAATGGTTAGTGGGATGTTTAAAGAAACTATGTTTATTGAGAGAGGGAATGCCGACAATATCAAACAGCCCCCTAATTGCAGACATGGGGCAAAGACCCGTTCCCCCACTACTAAAGGCTGAAGCCATCTACACTGGAAAACTTCCTCCAATGTAGAATTTGACGATGCCAATAGAAGCAAAGAGTTCAGGTGCCTGCGATGACTTCTGCTCAGGATTATCCACCAGCTGATAAACATATCCTGTGAATCTGTTCACTTGGGGCTGTCAACCCACAAACAAACAGAAAACACAGCGGAAGATTTTCCCTCCACAGAAGCCTACCAGTGCAGCAAAATCAGGATCCATAATCAAGCTCAGAGCCATATATCTGTCCAGTCCAGTAGGTTTATATGGTCAGCACCAGGACCCTGTGTGGTTGACCACTCCTCAGCAGGGTAGAAAAAAAAGAAAAGTAGCCATAGTTGCCCAGATCAGTAGGCCACACTAATCTGGCAGCCCTCCCCTTCCGTTCACTTCCACAAGAGAGTATCTCTTTTGAAAGTTACTAACGGTCCGCACCACGAGAAGGCGGGGTCGGACATTAGGTGCTAAGCCTGGCCGGTTCTATGCATCATCACAGGGGATTGGTGCATAGCTCTCCTTCCAGTGACTACCTAGCTACCATTTACAGACTTACAGACATACCCAATCTTAAAAAGAACCAAATTTATACAGCCTAATTTTAGCCTTTAAGTGTACACCCTATTTTTCCACACTCACCATAGATTCTTAAAGGTCCCAGCAGCAATCCTTATTCCTTTAGTTATCTCATGCCACACGTCACCAGTATCATCTGTTAAACAGCTCCTGAGATAATTAAACTGACACTTGCTCAAGAGCACAACCATTCAAAGCAACTGAAGCACCATCTGCTTGACCAATTTTCATCACTTTAGTTTTCTTCCTGTTTATCACCAAACCTACTCTATTCAAAACCATTCTCATCAACAGCCCTACTGAAAGGATTTATCTCATAATAATCATTAGCCAACAAAGCCAAATCATCTGCATAATTTAAATTAATAAAAATTTTGAAATATCTAGACCATTTCAGGCCAAAATTTTCCATTTGCATAGACTTCCACATAACATAATCAATAACCAAACTGAAGGGAAAAGAAGACAAAATGCACCCTTGTCTAATTCCACTAGCAATGATAAACTAATCGCCTCATGCCTTACCAACTGTTACTCATGACTCAGTGTTATTATAGAGAGCTTTTATTATGCTAACTAGTCACGTATACCATATGATCTAATTATCAACCACAAATTATATCAATTAACAGAGACAAAAACTTTTTTTGTTTGAAATCTATAAAGCTAGTAGCCACAAGTTTCTGAAACTCTCAACATTTCTTAAGAATCTGCCTGAGTGAAAATATTTGATCTTTACATCCCTACCACCCTGAATATGCACTGTTCATCATGCAGTTGTCAACCAACCAAAGTCTTAATTCTATTATGTATAATCATGCATTTACAGAAAATGGGTTTGTACAATATATGGTAGCCAGGTAGTCACCGGAAGGAGAGCTATGCACTAATCCCCTGTGATGATGCATATAACTGGCCAGGCCTAGCACATAATGTCCGATCCCGCCTTCTTGTGGGGCAGGCCTTTAGTACCTTTCAAAAGAGATACTTTCCTGTGGAAGTCAATGGAAGGAGAGGGCTGCCAGATTAGTGTGGCCTACTGATCTGGATAACTATGGGTACTTTTTGTTTTTTCCTACCCTGCTGAGGAATGGTCAACCACACAGGGTCCTAGTGCTGATCATATAAACTTACCAGACTGGACTGAAATAAGGCTCTGAGCTTGACTATGGATCCTGAATTTGCTACACTGGTGGGCTTCTATGGAGGAAAAATCTTTCGCTGAGTTTTCTGTTTGTTAGTGGGTTGACAGTCCCAAGTGAATAGATCCACAGGATGTTTCATCAGTTGGTGGATAATTCTGAACAGAGGTTATTGCAGGCACCTGAACTCTTACTTCTATGGGCATTGTCAAATTATACATTGGAGGAAGTTTTCCAGAGTAGATGGCTTCAGCCTTTAGTAGTGGGGGAAAGGGTATTTGAGTGTTATCTGCTGTTATGCCACTACTGAGGATGCCGATGAGGTGAGAAGAATGTGTTTCATGGACTACTTCAGGATATTTTGAATTCAGTCAAAAAAGGAGATATTATTCTTGTTCTAGGTGACTTCAATTCCAAAATTCGTACTGACTCTGACTTTGGGGAGGGGTGATAGGCCCTTTTGGTATTGGTAGCTGCAATGGTAATGGGCAACGTCCCCTACAGGCAAGTAATGGTTTTAGAATAACTAACACTTATTATAAACACCATGACATACATAAATACACATGGGTTTCACCAGATGGGCTGCATAAGAATATAACTGATTATACACTGGTTTCCATAAAGTAAGGAATATCCCTCGGTTAAGTCAAAGGGAAGCTAACGTCAAAGCTCTACAACTTCTAAAATAAGCTTTTTTTGTTTTCAAAAATGTGATTGCAGATAAAGGTCTCTATCAAATAAATCAATATCTCGATTTTCAATAATATCCACTAGATATTTAATGAGTTATGGAAGTTTGAATATTTAACAACAGCAATGCCAGTCTTAAGAAACTTATACAAAACTGAATAATAGTGAAAGAATTATTTACATAAAGTCCTAAAATACAACTTATTTTATTAAACACATTGATACAATACTTTTTACTAAGATTTAATTAACTTCTGAAGTCAATTTCTGTGGTAGGCATTGTTATCACTAAATATTCAAACTTCCATAACTCATTAAATACTGAATGAATATTGTTGAAAATCGAGAAATTGATTTATTTGATTAAGATCTTTATCTGCAATCACATTTTTCAAAACAAAAAAATTATTTTAGAAGTTATAGAGCTTTGATGTTATCTTCCCATTGACTTTAACATAGGAATTTTCCTTAATTTATGGAAATCAGTGTATATTAATTAACAACAAATGGGCTAGTCCTGTTAGGAATACCAGATCATATAGGAGAGCTGAAACTGGATATGACCATTACCTTGTTAAAAGTATCTTGCAATTTAAGTGTTATACTTTTAACAACTTAAGTTGCAACAACCTTAAACTTAAGTGTTGTGCTAAAGTTAAAAAATTTCCTTCAATTCTGAAGCTCTGAAAGACCCAGTTATAACTAAAGCTTACCATGACAGGTTACTTAGTCATTATAACAGTCACGGTTTGCTTACTACTGAAGTTGAGGAAGAATGGGACTGTTTTAAACAGGATTTTCTTGAAACTAACAATACTCTTTTAGGAAAAAAAGAGCAGAGGAGGCAAAATAATTTGAGTGATAAGACATCTGAGCTTATATCAAAAAGAAAGAACTGCAGGAATGTCTTTAATCAATACCCTACTAGTTCTAATATAAAGCATTACGGAGAGCTTAATAAACATGTAAAGGATCAGTTAGCTGTTGATAAGAATCTTTGGCTTGATGGCTTGGCTGACAAAGCCAAGGAAGCAGTTAGACAGGCACAACAGCAGAGAGCTGTACCAGATAGTTAATCTTTTGTGTGGTAGAAAATGGACAGGTATACAGAGATTGAAGGATAAACTAGGACACATATCACCTCTGGCACATATGAGAATCTTGATTTCAAAGAGAAAGAAGTTTGTCCTTTACCTACTGTTACATTCGTTAAAAGTTTTAATTTGAGTTAGCGGATGATGGGAAATCTGCAAATAGTATATCATTAGTAATTATACAACATAAACGTATTCGTCTTTTAATTCAAAAATATAAGAAGTTGTATTTCTCACACCTCTCTCAGAAAAGTGGGTAGATTATTGCTGCCAGTGGAATATCTCTTAAAAACTACCACTAATTTTTTAAATTTCTATTCTATACATATTATTTGTGAAACTCGATAACAGCTCTGCCATCTCATCATTTTAGTATATGTAAAGATATATATATATTAAAACTACTATTTGAAAAATGCAAATTATAATATTTCATTAGTACCAATCAAATTAAAAAAAGAGTTTTCTGATTATCATTTTCATTGTTCCTGATGCAAACTTCATTATGGTCACATTCCACCACCAAAATTTCATATTTCTATCATTAACACATTGCAATATTGGTTTGAAATTTTACAATTTTCAATCTTTTTCACGGTTAGAGGGTGCAAGTATAGTGTTCGAAAGATTCTGAAAGTGTGAATCATAATATTTTATCAATTTCTATCAAACCCTAGAAAGATTTTATCTTTTATCTCTAAATACAAACAATTATCTGTTAACACAAAAAATTACCTCCCCCCACACACCTTGTGTCTTAGAGGTCAATTCACTGTTGCCAATAGAAACATAATGCAATTCACATTACACCACCAAAATTTAAAATTTCTAGCTTAACTATGCTGTTTGCAATATTTGTTTGATATTTTGGAATTTGACAATTTTTACACTGTTAGAGGGGGACAATTATGTTTTGGAAAGATTTTAAAAGTGTGAATCATAATATTTTATCAATTTCTATCTAACCCAAAAAAGAATTTTTGATTTATCTCTAAAAACAAACACTTATCTGCTAAAACTAAAAAGGTGTGTTTTCCCATCCCCTCTGGGTCTAAGGGGTCAACTCATTGTTGCAATGGGCACTTCATGACCTTCACCTTCCACTATCAAAATTTCAAATTTCTAGCATAAATAAATCGTTTGCAATATTTGTTTTAAATTTCTGAATTTTCAACATTTCCACCGCTAGAGGGCATAATTATAGCTATAAAGAGATTTGAAAAATGCATATTATGTTTCATCAAATACAAAAAAAATTAATTTATCTCTGTACACAAAAAAGTTCAATGTCTACAGACAGACAAAAGACAAAGCGAAACTATTATCTCGCTTCCTTTGAAAACACCTAGACTAAAATTAGACTGTACAATAGTGAATGGTTAGCATGCTTGGCTACTGATCTACAGGACCTAGGTTCATGCCCCAGGTAAGGAATGGATATTCGTGTTGTTTTCCTGTTGAGGTCCTGTCATCCTCACAGACCTACTATGGCATATGAACTTAGGCTCCTGTCAGACCTATGTGGCAGGCAACTGCTTGAGGGGTTATTTGATTTTTGCTGTCCCATGGCTGAGTGGTTTGAGCTGTCCCATGGCCGCATGATCAGCACGCTTGGCTGCTGATCTAAGGGACCTGGGTTCGGGCATGGATGTATGTGTCGTTTTTCTGCTGAGGTCCTGCCATCCTCTCAGATCTACTGTGGCATATAAACTGACAGGCTCCTGTCAGACCTCTGTGGCAAGCAGCTGCTTGAGTGGGTATTTATTTTATTTTTTTTTTATGGCTGAGTGGTTAGTACATTTGGCTACTCATCTAAGGGCCTACTCATCTAAGGGCAAGCATCTAAAGGCATGGACATTTGTGATGTTTTTCTGCTGAGGTCCTGCAATCCTCTCAGACCTTCTACTGTGGGATATAAACTGACAGGCTACTGTCAGACCTCTATGACAAGCAGCTGTTTAAGGGGGTATTTTTTTTTTATAGTTTGGTTCTTTCTAGGGTTAGCTATTGTAGTGAAGCATGGACACTTTGTAAATAAGATAATAGAAAACTTGATGCTCTTGATTCAAGATGCTTACACAGTATCTTGGGCATTAGTTGGTTCAAGTTTGTAAGTAATAATGAGGTTAAGCACAGTAGTCAGCAGCCATCTTTAAGTAGCATATTGTGCAGAGAGAAACACTGTTGGTTTGTCCATATTGCCTGTATGGGAATAATTAAAGATTAGCGAATAGGGTTATGAACAGTGTATCTAAAGACCTCAGAAAGAGGGGGAGACCTAGTATGCAGTGGGCAGACAGTGTCAAACAGGACTTTGTTAGAATTGGTGTGCAGTGGCCAGAAGCAGAAGATGCAGCTCAGGGCAGATATGTTTAGAGAACTAGTTTGCACGGCCTGGTTGTACTTCCATAGCCCATGACTGCTTGAAGATGATGATAATCATGCAAAGAACTTTACCTGGAACAGAAACTAAACAAATTCCCCTATAATTATCACAAGAACTATGAACACCTTTTTTTTTAAAATAGGAATAATAGATCTAGTAAAATACTTAGAAACAACACCTTTATCATAAAAACTATTCAAAATTTCTGTCAACCATGTGACAACACAATTATTTCCAATTTCAGTGGTGATTTCATCCACCCAGGGGATTCTAGGGTTAGCTATTGTAGTGGAATAGCTGGAACTGCTGCCTGCAGTTTTAATTTAGAAATAGCCAAAGCAACTTCAGAATGTGATATATATTATAGGGCCAATATTAAAGCAAGTAATGCATCTATCCTCATTACAAACAATGGGAGTAAAAATAACCACACTGTTCAGAAAATCTCTGAAATGCTCAGCCCACCTAGCCAACACAAGATCCTCACCTTCAACCACCTTACCTTGTTTATCCCTCAGTCTCTGTGTACCTGTCTGTTTCTTCCCATAAAAAGCATTAACTATCTGGTAAACAACCCCCTGCTGTTGTGCTAACTGCTTCCTCTGCTTTGTCAGCCAAGCTATCAAGCCAAAGGTTCTTATCAGTTGTCAACTGTTCCTTTACACATTTATTAAGCTCACTGTAATGCTGTCACTTAGGACTAGTAGGGTGTTGCTTCATATTATTCCTGTACTTCATTCTTTCAGAAATAAGTTCCAAAGCCTTATCATTCAAATAATTTTGTTTTCTCCGTTTCCTTTTACCCAAAAGAGTGCTGCTGGTTTCAAGAAAAACGTATTAAACTGATCCCATTCTTTCTCAACTTCAGCAGTAAGGAAACCAATAATGACTAATTAACCTATCATGGTATGTTTTGGCTTTATCTGGATCTTTCAGATCATCAGTGTTAAAAGTAATTCTCTTAACTTTAGCACAACATTTATTAAAACTTCAGTTGCAAGATACTTTTGACCAGGCCAATTTCAGAGCCAATTTCAGCTTCCCTATATGATCTGGTATTACTAACTGAACAGCCCATTTGCTGTTAAATAAATATAATCTATCATATTCCTGTGCAACCCATCAGGTGAAACCCATTTGCATTTATAAATGTCCTAGTTTTTGAAATATGTGTTTGTTATTTGCAAACTGTTAAGTTTAGTTACTTGTAGACTTCTCCATTGCCATTGGTACTACCATAGCCAAAGAGCCCTAACACTCCTGCCCATAGGTCAGAGTAGTACCAACTTTAGCATTGAAGTCACTTAGCACAAGAGAAATATCTCCTTTCTTGACAGAATTTAGAATATCCTGAAGTTGCCTGTAAAACCAATCCTTTTTGTTCTCCTCAGAATCCTCTATGGGGCCATAACAGATGACATTCAAGTCTTTAATTTTTGTTTCAAATTTAGCTGCAAGAAATCTTTCATTAATGCAGTCATATCCTAGAAGAGCATCACTGGCAAGTCTGCTGAGAAGCAAACCTACATCTTAGAGATGCTTTCCATCATACCTCCATGAAAAGAGAATTTTAAAATTATTTTTAAGCATCTGGCCTTTTCCTGTCCATCTAGTCTCTTGCAAGTCCAGAATAACTAGGTTACAATGTTGGAAATTCCTGTATGAGGATGTCAACAGAATAATCTCTATGCAAGGTCCTCATATACAATGCACCTGCAGAGAGAAAATGATTAGTAGGATTTTTAAAGGAACTAGGTTTATTGAGAGAGGTAGGTCCAAGAATATCAAATAGCCCCTTAATCGCATGCATGATGCAATGACCCATTTCCCCACTCTTAAAGGCTGAAGCCACCCATGCTGATAGGAATTTCAAGCACTACCTTTTTCAGAACCAGAATCTAGATAGAAACTGACCTGCCTGAGACACATTACTACAGTGTATGTTTGACAATGTCCAACTAGCTCAGTGAGGGTTGAGGTACCTGTGATGGCCATTGATTAGTATTATCCATCAGCTAATATAAGGTATCCTGTGCTTCTGTTCACTTAGAGCTGGCAACCCACAGGCAAAGAGAGAAAACACAGTGGCAGATTTTCCCTTAATAAGAGATCCACCAGTGCAACATGTCCTGGATTTATAATCAAGCTCAAAGTCGAGGGGGTATAAATGGCCATCATAAGGACTGTATGAAGTTGACCACTCCTCATCAGGGCAGGAAAAAGAAAAAGTGGCCATAAATTACCAGATCAGTAGGCCACCCTGATGAACAGAAGGAGAGGTCCTTCTATTCCCTTCCAAAAGAGAAATCTCTTTTGAAAGCTATTAATGGTGTGAGCACAAGAAGGCAGGGTCAGGCATTAGGTGCTAGGCCTGGCCAGTTCTATGCATCATCACTGGGGATTGGTACACAGCTCTCCTTCCAGTTTATGCCTAGCTATGATTTTCAGACCTGGAAGTAGTCACAAAATGCATAAGTTTTTTTTATCTGTTTTACTCTCTCTTCTGCTTTAAACCTATTTAATTTTCCTAGAATTAATTTTATCATTCATCCCAGCATTCAACATATGGTTTCTACTATTACAACAATGTAACCAAAACCATCACTTGTTTGTGCAATTATGCTGCATAAATTTGGTCACAGCCAGGCAAGATGCATGTGGTCAATTTTGGCATACAGCATCATCCTGATTTACTCAACATTGCATATTTTTTCAGTTAGTATTTTATTTATACTTTTATAATTAAACCTTTGTTTTTATTTTCATAGAATTATTTTCATTTTATTTTCGTAGATTTATATGTCATTACTAATCTTCCAGCATTATGCTACATCACTTGTTATGATGACAGCTGGCTTACAACTTGCTGCTGCAGTTTTTCTTTTCAAGGTCATATTAGATTATATGCTAATATTTTTTTATTATTTCTTCATTTTCCAGTCAAAAAAACTTTATCTTTTATCATTACTTGAGAACGAATTAGGTCTTGGATATGCAAGCAAAAAAGTGTTCCTTGGCACAGAAATCAGTCCTATGATTGTTAAGGCAATTTTGTCACCCGCATTTTAACCCCCTCTCCCCATTTTCCAATGCTAAGGGTTGTTTTAACTCCCCAACTTCGTAAAATTGTACTTTAAAGAAAATATTACTTTATATTGAATGGTTTTTAAAAATATATATTTTTTAACAATGTTTTATAAAGTGAAATACACAAATGTGAAAATGATTTACAAATAAATGAAATAAAATATTGGAAGCCATAAGAAATTCCTGAGCCTGATGTATATTTAAGCCAAAGACAAAAACATATAAATGACATTCCATGCTACCAATATTTGTGAATAAGTATATATGCAATGGTTATTCTGTTTTTATACTGCCGATTACCCATTTTAATGCATGACCACTTTTAATGTGACTGTGATAAAGAAAGAAAAACTATTAGATCATGTAATATACCCAATGGCTGCCAGACACTAAGAACTTGAATGTCAAAGATGGATTTATTACAATTTGCAAAAAAATAAGATTTCAAAATGAAATACCACCTAACATGAGAATGCTATCCAAGGTCCATGGTTAAATAAGTCACAAACAAATAAGTTTGTTAATATAAAATAGCTATTTATTAAACATCAAATGAAAAAGCACTAATCTAATTTTTAATTCTATGATATAACTATCTATTTAAAAAAGACTGCTTAACAAGGGCAGTTCTACTATTCTAATACTCACTAGCTAACAATTCATGATAAAACAATATTAACAACAGGTGAGACTCTACTGCTACAATTAATGTAGAAACAGAACTAATTCAAAGCTTAGTGCATCAGCTTTTGAAAATGCTATTTGGCATCACTAACATTTACATACTCCCATGTGCTTTATATTAGTTTGTGTCAAGTGAATTAGTTCTTACATCAATCATTGGTTATATCAAATATAAACTGGTGAAGTTGGCAGTTATATGAGAAGAGTATATGGTTAGAAGAAATTAAATGGCAATGGAATATGAATGAAAACATTAAATTTAGTTATTTGGTTAGTTAACTGAAAAAAAAAATAATGCAGTTCTCACATTTCTTCTCCTTAGATTGAGACAAAATGCCTTAGCAAAATTTTGTCAAATATCTAGAGAGGGGAATGTGAGAACAGATTATTATTATTTTACAGTTAACTAACAAGTTAACTCTATTTTCATTCATGCACTCTTTGAGGTTTAGTTCATTCAACTGTAGCTCTTCTCACATAACTAACTACCAACCTCGCCAGCTAATGTTTGATGTAGCCAATGACTGACATAAGAGCAACAAACACATATACAATAAATACCAAAATAGAGCATATGGGAATATGTAAATCAGGGTGAATGAAGGAAGTGTGGTGCCACTCCACAAGGAAGCTTTTCTTGACAGTCATTGGTTAGGCATTTTGACATCACAGTGAGGAGATGATGTAAAAGTCTTATAAGAAGCATATGGTAAGATAGATTTCTGTTGACAGAAAAAGTGTAAAATTACAATTTCAGTTTCTTTTAACTGTCTGAGTAGCCACTTTATTAGATACAGTTCCATGTTATGTAAATAGTAATTGAGATACAGAACTCTGGAACATCTTAAACAATCATTTTTTTGAAAATGTGTGATTGAAAACAATTTAAAGATTGGAAATCTATTTCAACCTAAATTTTTAACAATATTCATTTTCTATTTAGAGTTAAGGAAATTGGAATACTTAGCAAGAATAATTCCACTTTAAGCAATTGCTCTCAAAAGTTGGGGCAGGGATGGCTCAGTCGGTAGCGCACCAGGTTCGTAATCTGCAGTTCCCAGGTTCGAGTCCCAGCTGGGTCAGTGTTCAGATTTGTCTCCGCAAAATTCTCCACCCTGTCCACAGTCAGTAGGGGACACCAATGGACTTGGAAAGGCCACCGTCCATCAGATGAGACATTAAGCTGTGGCCCCATGTGCAGGAGAGCCATACCCTGAGCATGTTAAAGAACACGCTGGATGGCCTTAATGGGAAGCTACCATCTGTCCATCTGGAAGATATTTCAGCTTCCATAACTCACATTTTGATAACTCTTGAAATACTGAACGCATATTATTGGAAGTCGAGTTTTAAACATTTTGATTATGTTCCTAAAATTATTTTCACTCATATATTTTCATAAAAATATTATTTAAGGAGTTAATAAGCTCTAAATCTGCATTACTATTATTTTAATGTGGAACTGTACCTAACAAAATGGCCCTAATAAACCGCTTTGACAAGGCAGCATCGTGCTGCATGTCAGTTAAACAGAAGGTCTAGAACTAGTAAGCTCCATTCTTAGTCTTCCGCAACACAAACATTATGGGTAAAAGAGGTAATTGTGATAAAAATACTTCCAAGACTAAAAAACAGAAAAAAGCTATAACACTGGAGGAAAAATTAGAAGTTTTAAAGGTATGAACGTAATGAGCGCACAGTCGACATAGTCAGAGCTACAGGAATTTCAGAATCAACTTTAAGAACAATAAAAAATCAAGCAGAGAAAATAAAAGAAAGTTGCAAAAGTGTGACGAGAATGTCGACAACTAAGATAACACAGATAAGGACACCAATTATTGAGAAATTGGAAAGGATGTTGGCCCAATGGATTGAACATGAAAATCAATGTGCTGTTCCATTATCCACCTTGATTATTCAGGCTAAAGCGAAAAGTTTGTTTGATGATTTGAATGTTATAGATCCTGATCGTAAAGTGCAATCTTTTTCTGCAAGTGATAGGTGGTTTGAACATTTCAAGGTGTGACATGGATTCCATAATCTCAAGCTGACTGGCGAGGCTGCGGGAGCTGATGTTGTTGCTGCTGAGAACTTTCCAGCAAACTTTATAAGTTTATTTCAGGAATATGGTTATTTGCCTCAGCAAGTGTTCGATCTCGATGAAATGGGGTTGGTCTGGAAGCATATGCCTAGTAGAACATATATATCGGTGCAAGAAAAGAGGGCCCCAGGTTTCAAAGTTTCCAAGGACAGTCTCACTTTACTGTTAGGAGGAAATGCATCTGGTGATCATAAAACTAAACCACTGATGGTTTATCACTCCGAAAACCCTTGCGCACTCAAGGGCTACTCAAAGGAGGATTTGCCTGTTGTATGGCAGTCAAATAAAAGAGCATGGATTACCGGAGCTGTGTTTGAGTCCTACTTTTGCATTGAATTGTGTCGTGAATTGAAGGCTTATTGTGGCAGGATAAATGTACCCTTCAAAATTCTTCTGCTTCTGGACAATACACCAGGACATCCTCCAAGCATCATTGAAATTGATGAGAATATCAAAGTTATTTTTCTGCCACCAAACACAACATATCTCATTCAACCTATGGATCAGGATGTTATTGCAACTTTCAAGAGTTATCTCCACAGAACATTTTTGCAGCTAGTTCAAGCTACCAACAGTGAAGATAAGATTTCAGTGAAAGAATTTTGGAAGAAATATGACATAAAAATGGCAATTGATAACATTGGAGAGGCATGGGCAGAAGTTAAGCAGTCTTGCATAAAGAGAGTTTGTAAGAAAATTTTGCCTGGAGTTTCTGATTCTAATTTTGATCCTGAAGGTGAGCTTGCCAACTCAAGACATGACATAGTTAAAATGGCAAAATTTGTTGGATTTGAGGATGTAGATGAGACAAATGTGGATGAACTGCTTGAGTCCCACACATCAGAGCTAACTAATGAAGAACTTTTGGAAATGGAAAACAACATGAATGATGAAAGTCAGGAGCCCTCTATTGCTTCGCCCATCAAACAGCTTTCAACAAAACAAATGACCGAATTTTTTAAACACATTGACAGTGCCATCAGAATAATTGAAGAAAATGATCCTAATGAGACTAGAAGCGCTAAAGTTGCGAGAGAAATTCAGAATTCTTTGGTTTACTACAAAGAACATTATAGAGAGAAGACGAATGCTGCCCATCAGCTGAGTCTTGACTGTTTCATTAAAAAAGTTGAAGATCATCAGCCTATCATCCCAGGGACTTCAAGAGAGCAACAGAGTGATGATCCAGACTCACCAGACCAGTTCATTCATCATCCAATTGAAGACTGTCAGAAGTATGTATGCTTAGGTGTTTAAGACATTGTATTAATTAAATTCATTCATTCATTCATCCAGCAATTCATTCATTAAAATGTGTGTTTTGTATATAAGTTTAAATAATTCATTCATTAAAATTTTTTTTGCTCACAGGTGTAAAGTTTTCTTTTTTTTATCCTTCTGCAGAAATCCCTATCTCTCACCCATGCTACATCCAACTCACTTTATGCCATTATTTCATAGAACCAATTAATTGCATAGTGTGAGGGACACCTGTATAATTTTGCACTGCCATGAGTAGTGGTTTAAATTTTACCCTTTCCAAAAAAGGATTTAATGTGACCTGGCGTAAATACAGTCTTAAATTTACTAGGAAAATTTTTTCTTGAATTATCTAACAAAAAGACTGCTTTTTTTCTTATTTTGATTAATTCTGAAATTTTTATTTATGTTTATTCCACTTTCACTTTGATCAAAATCTTGTTTGCAATGCAAAGATTTTCCCCTCTGGTTTATTTAGTTTTTAATAGCAATTTGAAACTGTTGCTATAATTTTCTAATGCATAGACTATGATGCACTGATATAAGTCTTTATTCTCATGAAGCAGTACAGTATAAGCCAAAGTATTTAAATTATCAATTACCCGAGATAACACTAATTTTTTACTGGGTACACTGTCATAGTTTTCAGAGCTATCAGTTTCTTATTCCAACAATCATTTCATTGTTTCCCAAGATAACAATCGTTTAGTCAGAGTAGAATCAGTCATCATAACAAGACTGAATGTTTTATGTGACATTTTTTTTTTAATCTGGAATGGCATTATCATTTAGTTCACGTTTCACAGGTAATCCTAAGAGTTTGCTTCATAAATCTTACAGGCAATTCATCTTAACAGGCATCTGCAAAATGTTTACCATATATCTTAACATATGCACATCGAATTTATCGTCAAACCAACACTGCAACACCCACTTTGTACTAATTTTTGCTTATAACAGAAATGTATATGAAACATTACTTTTCTTATTCTTTGATGGATTACTCATGTAGTTTGCACTATTGCACAGTTTCACATGATAAAAAAAAATACCTGAGAGACTTCAGAGAGAGAGAGATTCACCAAGTGAGGAACTAACATGAAAGAATGGACGATTGTGTAAATACTTTTAGCTGAACTATCTCTGTTGTGACGTCATGGACCACACCCTCTCAACAACACTCAAATGACCTCGGTGAAACATAGCCTTGTGGGGACACCTTATATATACTCACCTTGTACGTAAATGACTTTAGTGGCATCAAGTAGCTGTTTTCAAAAGCTCAAACACTAAGCTCCAAGTTAGCTAATTCTGTTTTCATGCAGTTTGTAGCAGTTGGCTTTCACCTGTAGCTCATATTGTATAAGGAATTACAACTTTTTATGTCGATTCAAATTTTTAGAGGAAAAATTGTCTTCAGCTGGGTGGGATACAAATCCACGACCTCCTGATAATATGTCAAGTGCTCTGGACCACTGAGCTACCAGCCACCAATCCAGATCTTCTCTAATTGATGATATGAACATTTCTACCTAGAGTACATATTCTATTATGTTCCATGTAGGTGCTGTTTGGGCAATCTAGCCACAAGCGGCATAAAAATGCCATATAGATGGAAAGTATATTTTACAAGTATACAATTGATTAAATATTGAATACACTCAATATTTAAAAATATTTTGAAAAATTAGAGATCTTGATTGGCGGTAGGTAGCTCAGTGGTCCAGAGCACCTGACATGTTATCAGGAGGTCATGGGTTCATATCCACCCGACTCAAGACAATTTTTCCTCTAAAAATTTGAATTGACTTAAAGAGTGGTAATTCCTTAGTATATACCAAATAAGTCGAGTTTATTCAATATTTAATCAATTGCATACTTGTAAAATATACTTTCCATCTATATGGCATTTACATGCCGCTTGTGGCTAGATTGCCCGAAGAGCACATACATGTGACATAATGGAATATGTACTGTAGGTAGAAATGCTCATATCATCAATTAGAGGAGATCTTGATCAGTGGTCGGCAGCTCAGTGGTCCAGAGCACCTCACATGTTATCAGGAAGTCATGGGTTCATATCCCACCCGGCTCGACAATTTTTCCTCTAAAAATTTGAATCGACTTAAAAAGTGGTAATTCCTTAGTGTATAACAAATAAGTTGAGTTTATTCAATATTTAATCAATTGTATACTTGTAAAATATACTTTCGATCTATATGAAATTTATATGCCACTTGTGGCTAGATTGCCTGAACAGCGCCTATATGTGACATAATGGAATATGTACTGTACGTAGAAATGTTCATATCATCAATTAGAGGTGATCTGGATCGACAGCCAGTAACTCAATGGTCCAGAGCACCTGACATGTTATCAGGAGATTGAGGGTTCGTATTCCACCCAACTCAATACAATTTTTCGTCTAAAAATTTGAATCGACTTAAAAAGTGGCAAATCCTTAGTGCAGTGGTTCTCAACCTTTTATGCTTCACAGATCCCATGGAAATGTGTATGTAACTAGTGTACCCCTTCTATAGATAGATAAAACTATATTTATAGTATAACAATGGGAATAAAATAAAACATATACATATAACACATATATAGCGATTTTTGAGCTCTCAGAGCATACCCCAAAAAATTTTACCATGTACCCCATGTTGAGAACTCTACCTTATTGTATAGCAAATAAGCCACGTTTACTCAATATTTAACCCTTCCCATGTACAGCCTGAAAAACAGGTTTCCATCCAGGGGCCAAGCTATTTTCTGTCCTATGCTCAGCCAAAAAAAAAACTTTAACTTTAGAAATTTTTTTGCCAATAACTAATGAAAGAAATTATGGATGCAGTATGCCAAATTAATCAGCATTTAATTCTGGATTTCCTGAAAATAAAGTATTTAACAAAAAAAGACAATGTGTTTTATTTTAATAGGAATTTTTTAGAATCATGTAGTAAAAAAAATGCATCTGACAATGCAAATAAAAATTTATTAAAAAAAAATAAATAGACAGAAATTATTACAAATGCACATGAATAGAATGGCTATATATTTCTGAATAACAAGAAAATTTTTTTTTGGTTTTAAGTAAATATTTCTACTGTTTTATAATTTTTTTTCTCGGTACCATACTTTGAGAAAATTCCAGGCTTTTAGCCAATTGTGCTGAGTCAAATAAACAAGTCAGCTCTAGAATTAAAAAAATAACCAATCAAAGAACATAGGTCATGTTATATATCAAATTAAACAGAATTTAATTACGAATTTTGTGAAAATCAGTAATATAAACAAATTTGCAAGCATATTGATTTTAATAAACCTTTTTCAATGTGATATGGTGAAAAAAAAAAGACTTCATTTTGGAAAACCTGATGAATAAAAATAATTAAATTATATTTTATCGAAAGGAAATTTCCTCCTGAATAATATAATATTCAACCTGAAATATGATTTTCATTTCTTTTAATGATTCTTTTCAGTATCGTATATTTTAAACACGGCCAGTGTTATACAACGTGACTTGGCCTTCTTACATTCACAGGATTTTCTAAACTGGTTATGAAATAGAAAAAAAAACTACCTTGGCTGCTTTTTTGTACTAAACATTATGGATTTTTTCTTTAGGTGTTGAAATTTGGCGATCTTGGCTAAGTGCAGAAAGGTTTGTGCACCAAGGACCAGCCCTTCCTGAAATTGCCCTCCCAAATGATAGGCAATTTTCGTAAGAAGGAAGTCTATTTTGCTTCCATACCCAAGACATTCAATTTCAGAAAACCGTACAACCTCAAAGTTTTTTTATTAAAAAAAAAACAAGAAATAATAAAAGAAAAATTACATATAACCTAATGGGATGTTAAATAAAATATCTGCAACAACTTTTAAGCTGGCCTCTAATCTAGCATAACTTGGAAAGATCGCTAAATCAGCTGATTGAAGATCACTAGCTAACGGAAGTAAATATACAGAAATGAATTTGCTTTCATATCCAAGACCTCATTTATTTTCAGAAAATAATACTATATCAATGTTTTACTGGAAAAGTAATAAATAATGAAAATAAAAATTAACCTATAGCCTAATGTGATGTTAAAATATCCACAGCAACAAGTTGTAGGCTGGCCATACGATATAACATAACTTTGAAAAAATCAATACTTATCAATCAGCCAAAAGATCGCTAATTTCTGAAAATAAATCTACTGAAATGAAAACTAACTAAGGTTTAAATATTAAAAAAATACTAACTTTACAAAGAGTATCCAATATGCTGGATCAAAACTGTAAAAAACAGTTATAGCACATGAAATGGAAATAGTATGTGTCAGCCATCTGCGTCTTGTTTTGACTCAGTGAAGCATAACTTATTAAATGCAAGTGCAACCAGAATTTCTTAGAAGGATGTGTTTACTTTCAGTTTCGATTTGAAGGTGGGAAAGATGCATAGAATGCTGGGAAAAATGGTAAAAATAACTTGGGAATACTGAAATAAGTTTATGACAGAAAAGAGTGTGAAAAAGAAAAAAAAATGATTGTACATATATTGTAATTACTTCCAAAATATATTGCTCACAAAAATTAGGGGATATTTCAAAATGAATATGAAGCGATAATATATCCCCTAATTTTTGTGAGCAGTATATATTGTTTTTAAAAATAGCATTTTTTTGTTAGCTTTTAGGTGATTTTCGAAAATTTAAGGAAATATTTGTTGATAATAGTTCAAATCAAACTTGTGAGCTTAAATCAGAAGGTTGCTGCAGCAAATAGGAATGTTCGCAAATCAGCAATATCACTAGTGCTTCTAAGAAATTGCATTCAGATGGCTTATAAAATTATTTATATTGTAGTTTAATAAAATATGCATCAAATTAAAAAACAAAATATTATTTTTGAAGCTTGAATTATATATTTTTATAAGATATATACAGGGTGATTCAAAACTTATCGTTCATATTTCGTGGGGAGGTAGGGAATACGTCAGGAAATCGATTTCACATAGGAAAGTATGTCCGCAAATGTCATCTACATGAACAAAATGGACAAGTAAAGTGAACACAAGGTATCGGTCTTTGTAAACTTGCCTAGCTCGGCGGCCGCTTTCGCCAGCTGCCCCATATGTGAGATGCATATCCGCTATGGTAATATCTTGATGCGTAAAACGATTCATCTTATCACTAGTAAGTCAGCTCGTACACTGATGACAGTGGGAGTGGTCGGGCGAGCTGTACACTGGTTGGGTACACACAGCGCCCTCTACATACGCATGCGTACATTTGCGGACATACTTTCCTATGTGAAATCGGTTTCCTAACGTATTCCCTACCTCCCCACGAAATTTGTACGATAAGTTTTGAATCACCCTGTATATATAAATTACAAAGGCAATTTTTATTTTTTTAAAATCAATATATTTTTGTTGTACTAAAAACATATACATACATTATTGGTACCTCAATTCAGATTCTCCGTACGTATACAGAAGGCTTGGACACTGGAAGTGTTAATCATATTGTCATATCATGAATTATCAGCTAGTATCAGCTCAGTAGAACTGCCCTTGTTGAGCAGTCTTGAACTATAGATATATCATAGAATTAAAAGTTAGATTAGTACTTTTACATTTGGTTTTTAATAAACAGCTATTTTATCTTATATACTTACTTGTTTGAGACTTATTTAGACATGGACTTTGACCACAACACTCGAGTTAGGTGGTATTACATTTTGGAAACTTTGTTTTTTGCCCAGAAAGTATTGCCTTTGAGCAGTCTTCTGTCATGGGTACTAAAATACTGAATTAACTAGTATTTGGACAACAGCCACACACAAACACACACTATTCTCGAAGTAGCTTAACTAATACAACAATGTAAATATAAACTTACACACTATAAACTATGTAGTCCTTTTGACTTACTAAACATAATGATAGCTTATTGAATTACTTGCAAGGAGGAACAACTATGCAATAATTATATCTAAAATATAACTACAAACTAAAAATAAAAAAAATAAAATAAATATCCTCTCAAGCAGCTGCTTGCCACAGAGGTCTGACAGGAGCCTGTCAGTTTATATGCCATAGTAGAAGCTCTGTGAGGATGGCACGACCTCAGCAGAAAAATGACATGTACATCAATGCCTTACCCAGGGCTCGAACCCAGGTCCCTCAGATCAGTAGCCAAGCACGCTAACCACTTGGCTTGCAAAAAATTAAAAAGCCAGACTTTGACAAATGCAGCAAAGCTAATAAAATTTACAAAAAATACAAAAAAAAAAAAACCCCAACCATCCCTGTAAGGGAAGTCACACATATGCTCTGTAACATCCAATGAGAGCCTGACAGTCAGAAACTTAAGTGTCAAATTGAATTTATTATAAGTTGCAAAAGGGTAAAAAAACAACCAAGATTCCAAAATGTAATACCAACAAACATGAGCATGCTATCCATGGTCAGTGGTTAAATAATGACAAACAAGTATGTATGTTAAGATAAAATAGTTATTCATTAAAAGTCAAATGAAAAACCACTATTCTAACTTTTAATTCTCTGTTATAACTAGACATAGCAAACGACTGCTCAACAAGGGCAGTTCTATTATTTTAATATTCACTAGCTAAAAATTCATGATATGACATATGAACTACAAGTGAGAGGCCAATTGCTACAATTCACATGGAAACAGAACTGACTTGAAGCTTAGTGCTGAGCTTTTGAAAACAGTTACTTGATGTCACTAACATCATTTACATACTTATGCATGCTCTATCTTAGTGTGTGTCAAGTGAATGAACTCTCATGTTAATCATAAGCTGGCAATGCTGGTGGTTAAATGAAACCAAACAACAACAAAAGTATGAATGAAAATAAAGAGTTAACTGGTTAGTTAACTGAAAAATAATAAAAATATGGTTCTGACAATCACTTTTATACATCACCTAAACAAAAATATGAATTACCATGTTATACCAAGGGAAAGTAAATTGAAAATTAAATATCTTGGAGAATAAATTTTTATAGGAATGAAGCCATTAACCCTTTCACTACTTATTGGCCCAAAATGGCCGATATTTTAAATGGACTCATACAATCAATGTTAATTCCTCCTCTTCACTACTCCTCCTACAGTGTGGGCTGTTTTGGGCCAGTATGGTAGAGAAAGGCTTAACCTTTCCAGTGTACATGTCATCTATATATGTTCGGAGAATCTGAACTGAGAGGCCAAGGACGTATGTATCCGTTTTTAGTACAACAAAAAAATATCGATTTAAAAAAAATAAAAATTGTCATTGTAATTTTTATATAATAAAAATATATAATTCAGTCTTCAAAAATAATATTTTGTTTTTTAATTTGATTATTTTATTAAACTACAAAATAAATAATTTTATAAAGCCATCTGAATGCCATTTCTTAGAAGCACTAATGATATTGCCGATTTGCTAACATTCCTATTTGCTGCAGCAACCTTCTGATTTAAGCTCACAAGTTTGATTTGAACTATTATCAACAAATATTTCCTTAAATTTTCGAAAATCAACTAAAAGCTGACAAAAAAAACTGTTATTTTTAAAAACAATATATTTTGGAAGTAATTACAATATATGTACAATAATTTTTTTTCCGTTTCACACTCTTTTCTGTCATAAACTTATTTCAGTATTCCCAAGTTATTTTTACCATTTTTCCCAGCATTCTATGCATCTTTCCCACCTTCAAATCGAAACTGAAAGTAAACACATCCTTCTAAGAAATTCTGGTTGCACTTGTGTCCCAGCTGGGTCAGCGTTGAGATCTATCTCCGCAAAATTCCCTGCCCTGCCCACGGTCAGTAGGGGACACTGATGGGCTTAGAAAGGCCGCCGTCCGTCGGATGGGACGTTAAGCCGTGGATCCGTGTGCAGGAGAGCCATACCCTGTGCACGTTAAAGAATACACTGGATGGCCTTGACGGGAGGCTACCATCTGTCTCCCAACAGCTGTTCCAGTGGGTCCCCTCCCCCAACCTTCTCTGAGCCTTTGGGGTCCAAGTGACCTGGTCATTTAGCCCATGGTGTGCAAAAAAGTGCTGCTCAGAGGTAACACAACCCAACCCAACCTGGTTGCACTTGCATTTAATAAGTTATGCTTCACTGAGTCAAACAAGACACAGATGGCTGACACATACTATTTCCATTTCATGTGCTATAACTGTTTTTTACAGTTTTGGTCCAGCATATTGGATACTCTTTGTACAGTTAGCATTTTTTTAATATTTAAACCTTAGTTAGTTTTCATTTCAGTAGATTTATTTTCGAAAATTAGCGATCTTTTGGCTGATCGATAAGTATTGATTTTTTCAAAGTTATGTTATATCGTATGGCCGGCCTACAACTTGTTGCTGTGGATATTTTAACATCACATTAGGCTATATGTTAATTTTTATTTTCATTATTTATTACTTTTTCAGTAAAACATTGATATAGTATTATTTTCTGAAAATAAATGAGGTCTTGGATATGAAAGCAAATTCATTTCTGTATATTTACTTCCATTAGCTAGCGATCTTCAATTGGCTGATTTAGCGATCTTTCCAAGTTATGCTAGATTGGAGGCCAGCTTAAAAGTTGTTGCAGATATTTTACTTAACATCCCATTAAGTTATATGTAATTTTTCTTTTATTATTTCTTGTTTTTTTTTTAATAAAAAAACTTTGAGCATGTACAGTTTTCTGAAAATGAATGTCTTGGATACGGAAGCAAAACAGACTTTGTTGCTATGGAAAGCAGTCGTCGTGTAGGAGGGCAATTTCGGGAAGGTGCCCCCTCTGCTAAACTCACCATGAAAGTTTCAACCCCCCCCCTCCTCATCTAGAAATATATATATATATTTTTTTAATTATCAGTTTTTATGTTTATATTGAATGATTTTAAAGGCAACAACCCCCTCCCCCCCTTCAGTATCTTGGCTGTGCCACACAGACGATATAATGCTGGGTTTCATTTGCTTTGGTGCACAAACCTTTCTGCACTTAGCAAGATCACCAAATTTCAACACCTAAAGAAAAACTTTGCAATGTTCAGCAAAAAAAGTTGCCAAGGAAGTTTTTTTTGCTTTGGTGCACAAACCTTTCTGCACTTAGCAAGATCACCAAATTTCAACACCCAAAGAAAAACTTTGCAATGTTCAGCAAAAAAAGTAGCCAAGGAAGTTTTTTTCTATATCATTACCAGTTCAGAAAATCCTGTGTTGATTTCTAGATTGAAAATCCTGTGATCCAAGTCACTTTGTATAACACTGGCCGTGTTTAAAACTTACAATACTGAAAAGAATCATTAAAAGAAATAAAAATCATATTTCTGGTTGAATATTATATTATTTGGGAAGAAATTTCCTTTCAATAAATATATAATTTAACCATTTTTATTCATCAGGTTTTCCAAAATGAAGCCTTATTTGTATAGTGTGATTTTTTTTTCACCATATCACATTAATAAAGGCTTATTAAAATCAGTATACTGGCAAATTTCTTTATATTATTGATTTTCATAAAATTCGTAATTAAATTCTGTTTAATTTGATATATAACATGATCTATGCTCTTTGATTGGTTATTTTTTTAATTCTAGAGCTGACTTGTTTATTTGACTCAGCATAATTGGCTAAAAGCTTGGAATTTTCTCAAAGTATGATACAAAGAAAAAAAATTACAAAACAATAAAAATATTTACTTAAAACCAAAAAATTTCTTGTTATTCAGAAATATATAGGGGTGCATCATTCAAAAATATATTCATGTGCATTGTAATAATTTCTGTCTATTAGTTTTTTTTTAAATAATTTTTTTGCATTGTCAGATGCATTTTCTTTACCAGATGATTCTAAAAAATTCCTATTAAAATAAAACACATTGTTTTTTTTTGTTAAATACTTTATTTTCAGGAAATCCAGAATTAAATGCTGATTAATTTGGCATACAGCATGCTATAATGACTTTCATTAGTTATTTAGCAAAAAAAGTTCTAAGGTTAAAGTTTTTTTTTTTTGGCTGAGCATAGACAGAAAATAGTTTGTTCTCTGGATGGAAACCTGTTTTTCAGGCTGGACACTGGAAGGGTTAAAGACCTAAATCAAGTATATCTAACCCTGAATTTCAGCAATATTCATTCAATACTTAAAAAGGTGGAATATTTTTACAGCATTGCCATTTCTCCTTAAAGTGTTTTTGAAACCTAAATTTAAAAAATTACACTGTTGGTCATTAAAAGTGCAACACCACAGGAAGAATTCATCAGATTGTCCCGAAATATGAAAGATGGATAGCCCATGGGAGAACATGTAAATGATTCAAAGTGCAGTACATATGCACATCATGTGTGACAGTAATGTCCCCTGGAAGTGGTATAAGAGGAGATTACAAAGAGCTGGTGTAAAGCACTGAAATTGTGTTTGTTTGCAGTTCTTGTGTACTAAAGGATCAAGTATGCCCCATTGAAGAACACGGCATCCATACAACCAAGTTTCTGACTTTGATTGAGGGAGAATTGTGGGATTAGAAGAAGGTGGATTATCATACCAAGACATCGGTGCTCGTGTTGGACAGAATGCTGCCACAGTGATGAGAATATGGGTCAGTGGGTAGAGGAGGAACAAACTCACTGACTTGAGGGATCTCAACGGCCCTGTCACACAAACAAACAAGAGGACAGACATTTCATGTGCATGGCTATGAATGATTGTACAGCCACATCAAACACCTTAGCTCAACAGTTAGGGTGTGTTGTACATCAACTGGTGTCCGCACATGCAATTCGATGTTGTCTGCAGCATCAGGGCATCTTTGCTAAAGCAGCCATTGCTTTGGATACCATTGACTGTACAACACAGGTGTATGCGATTGCAATGGTGCCAAGAATGTCGTTCAGGGATTTGCAAATGGCATCACATTGTCTTTTCAGACAAATCAAGCTTCAGTATGCAGCACCATGATGGACAAATCCGTATCTGGTGACACCACAGCGATAGGCTCAGTGAGACATGCATGATGTAGTGCCATGCAGGTCTGACCCCTGGTGTTATGGTATGGGGTGCCATTGGACTCCACTCACGCATGCACCTTGTACACATTACCGGTACTTTGAACAGCCAGTGTTACATCACTGAGATGTTGTAGCCTGTGGTTGTACCTTATCTTCAGGGGCTCTCTGGTGCCATTTACCACCAGAACAATGCCCGACCACATGTGGCATGCATCGTTCAACAATTCCTGGATAGCCACCATGTGATACTTCCCCCTTGGCCTGCACATTCACCGGATCTGTCTCCAATTAAACATGTCTGGTTCATGATCTCACAACGACTAGCACACCAGACACCAGCAGCTTCTACTCACAGCAGCACACCAGACACCAGCAGCTTCCAGCAGCCAAACACCAGCAGCTCTCAATGCTGCAGCAGCGGTTATTGCCACTCATAGTGGCTACACAAGATACTGATTTCTTTGTATTCCACAAGTCTAACCAAGTTGTATTTCTAATCATTTGATCCTTGTAACATAAGCTATGTATTTACTAAATATGGCTTTGATATCTCTTGTCTTTCCTGGTGTTGCACTTTTAATGGCCAGTAGTGTATTAGACGATCTTCTAAATACACAATTTTTATAAAAAGTTTCATAAAATGATTTTTACTTGCATTTGATTCATCATCATCATCATCCTCAAGCAGCCATGGGCTACGGAGGTCCAACCAGACCGTGCAATTTAGTTCTCCAAGCAAGTCTATCCTGAGCTACATTTACTGCATCTGGCCACTGCACACCAATTCTAACAAGGCCCTGTTTGACATTGTCTGCCCACTGCATCTTAGGATCTTAGGTCTCCCCTTCTTTCTGAGGCCTTTAGGCACACTGTTCATAACCCTATTCGCCAATCTATAATTATTCATACGGGCAACATGGCCAAACCAATACAGTCTCTCTCTGCACAATATGCTGCTTAAAGGAGGTTGCAAACTCCTTTGCCTAACCTCATCATTAGTTACAAAGTTGAACCACCTAATGCCCAAGATACTGCATAAGCATCTGGAATCAAAAGCATCTAGTTTCCTGTTATCTTGTTTACAAAGTGTCCAAGTTTCACTACCATAACTAACCCTAGAAAGAACCAAACTATTATACAGTCTAATTTTAGTCTTTAGGTGTATACACCTATTTCTCCACACTCTCCATAGATTCTTAAAAGTCCCGGCAGCAATCCCTATTTGTCTGTTAATCTCATGCCACACATCACCATTATCTGTTACATAGCTCCCAAGATAATTAAACTGTGACACCTGCTCAAGACTGCAACCATTCAGATTAACTGAATCACAGCCTGTCTGACCAATTTTCATCACTTTAGTTTTTTCTCTGTTTATAACCAAACCTACTCTACTACCAGTCTCATCAACAGCTCGAATGAAAGAGTTCATCTCATCAACATCATTTGCCAAAAGGGCTAAATAATCAGAATAATCTAAATCAGAAATTTTCGTATCTCCAGTCCATTTAAGGCCAAAATCTTCCCTTGAAGTGAATTTTGCATAACATAATCAATAACCAAGCTAAAGAGAAAAGGAGACAAAATGCACCCTTGTTGAACATCAGAAGTAATGCTAAACCAATTGCTACAAGCCTTACCAACTCTCACACATGACTCAGTGTTATTATAGAGAGCTTTCATTATGTTAACTAACTTGTCTGGTATACCATATGATCTCACAATCAACCACAAATTATGACGATCAACGGAGTCAAAAGCCTTTTTGAAATCAACGAAAAGCTAGCAACCAAAGGTTTCTGAAACTCTAAACATTTCTCAAGAATCTGCCTAAGTGAAAATATCTGATCGACACATCCCCTACCACTTCTGAATCCACATTGCTCATCACGCAATTGTCCATCAACCAGATTCTTAATTCTATTAAGCACAATCATGGAAAGAACTTTACCTGGAACAAAGAGTAGCTGATACCCCTATAGTTATCACAAGAACTGAGATCACCTTTTTTGAAAATAGGGATAACAATAGCTCTGGTAAAATCCTTAGGAACCATGCCTTTATCATAAAAGATATTCAGAATTTCAGTCATCCAAGTGGTAACCGAAACATTCCCAGCTCTAAGCATTTCCGTAGTAATTTCATCTACCCCTAGGGATTTAGGTAGTTTAAGTTTAGAAACAGCCAAAATAACTTCAGATTGTGTTATAGGGCCAACATTAAAACCACCAATGCATCTATCATCATTGCAAACAATGGGAGTAGAACTAACTACATTGTTTAGAACATCACTGAAATGCTCAGCCCACTAGCCATGACAGAATCCTCCCCTTCTATAACCTTACCTTATTTATCCTTCAATTCTTGTATGCCTGTCCGTTTTCTACCACACAAAACATTAACTGTCTGGTCTAACTGCTTCCTCAGCTTTGTCAGCCAAACCATTAAGCCAAGATTCTTATCAGCAGATAACTGATCTTTTACATGTTTATTAAGTTCTTTGTAATGCTTCATATTAGGACTAGTAGGATATTGATTAAGGACATTCCTGCAGTTCTTTTTTTCCGAAATAAGCTCAAGTGCCTTATCACTCAGATAATTCTGCCACTTCTGCTCCTTTTTTCCTAAAAGAGTACAGTTAGTGTCCAAAAACGCCTGTTTAAAATAACCCCATTCTTCCTCAACTTCAGTAGTAAGCATACCATGACTGTAATAATGACTAAGTAACCTATCATGGTAAGCTTTGGCTATAACTGGATCTTTCAGAGCTTCAGTATTAAAAGTAAATTTTTTAACCTTAGCACAACACTTTTTAAGTTTAAGTTGCAAGACACTTTTAACAAGGTAATGGTCAGATCCAATTTCAGTTCCCCTATATGTCCTGATATTCCTAACAGAACTAGCCCATTTGCTGTTAATTAATTTATAATCAATCATATTCTTATGCAGCCCATCAGGTGAAACCCATGTGTACTTATGTATGTTACGGTTTGTAATAAGTGTTAGCTATTCTGAATCTATTGAGTTTACTTACCTGTAGGAGACGTTGCCCATTGCCATTGCAGCTACCTATACCAAAAGGGCCTATTACTCCTCCCCAAAGGTCAGAGTCAGTACCAACTTTGGCATTGAAGTCACCAAGAACAAGGGTAATATCTCCTTTCTTGACAGAATTCAAAATATCTTGAAGTTGTTCATAAAACCTATCCTTCTTATCCTCATCGGCATCCTCAGTGGGGGCATAACAGCAGATAACATTCAGGTCTTTAACGCTTGTCTGAAATTTTGCTGTAAGAAACCTTTCATTAATGCACTCATATCCTAGAAGAGCATCACTAGCGTGTCTGCTGAGAAGCAGACCCATGCCTTGGTGATGTTTATTGTCATGCCTCCCTGAAAAGAGAAATTTAAGATTATTTTTAAGAATCTGACCTTTATCTGTCCATCTGGTCTCTTGCAAGCCAAGAATATCTGAATTATAATGGTGGAATTCATGTGTGAGGACATCAAGAGAAAAAGCTCTGTGCAGAGTCCTCACATTCCAACTACCTATGGAGAGAAAATGGTTAGTGGGTTGTTTAAAGAAACTATGTTTATTGAGAGAGGGAATGTCGACAATATCAAACAGCCCCTAATTGCAGGCATGTGGCAAATACCCTTTCCCCCACTACTAAAGGCTGAAGCCATCTATACTGGAAGATTTCCTCCAATGTAGAATTTGACGATGCCAATAGAAGCAAAGAGTTCAGGTGCCTGCGATGACCTCTGCTCAGGATTATCCACCAGCTGATAAACATATCCTGTGAATCTATTCACTTGGGTTGTCAACCCACAAACAAACAAAAAACACAGCGGAAGGTTTTTAGGATGTATGTAGCCTTCGTCTAATTCCCTAAAAAGTTTTTTGTTCAAGGTATTGAATTGCTAATTTTGCTTCCCATTAACCAAATATGGGAATTCCCCCCCCCCTTTTTTTTTGTTGTACAGGGAGTATGTACATAATATAGATGAGATAGAAGATTTCATTCTGTTGAACTCACAAACTTCTTAGCAAACCTTTCACTTCTTCATCATGGGAATTGGCCATAATATATCCTTAAAAGATCTAACATTACTGTATGGAAGGGGGCAGGGGTGGTTCAGCTGGTAGTGCACCAGGCTCATAATCTGCAGTTCCCAGTTGGGTCAGTATTGAGATTTATCTCTGCAAAACTCCTTGCCCTGCCAGTAGGGGACACTGATGAATTTGGAAAGGCTGTCATCCATTGGATGGAATGTTAAGCCATGGTCCCATGTGCAGGAGAGCCATACCCTGTGCATGTTAAAGGACATGCTAGATGGATTTGGTGGGATATTATCATGTCTCTTAACAGCTGTCCAATGGGTTCCCTCCCCCCAACTTTCTCCGAGTCCTTGGGGTCCTTGTGACCTGGCCATTTGCCCATCATGTACAAAAAAGTACCACTCACAGGTAAAACAACCAAACCCAACTCTGTGTGGAAGTTTTTCATCTAAAGCAAACTTCTTTTCCTAGATGCTGCAATATCTTTACCAGTAGCTCAAAAACTAAGTGTTTCACACACCTTAAATTACTATTAAATTTGTTCAAATATGTTTCATTTTAAAATGACTAATATTAAACTATATAAAATTATGTATTTGAGCCAAGTATTTTAAAAAATTTCTGAAAATGAATAGATTTGATCATGAAAATATGCATGTTCTTTCTTTTCCCAGAGTTTTCCCCTACTTTAGAGTTGCCTGCATCCAGACATCTCTCTCTACTTTTTTCTATCCATGCAATATTTTTCTCATAGAAAATGTTTTCCATGATTTCCTCTGCACTATCTCTCTATTTTTTCTTTGGCCTCCCCTTCTTACAGATATTTAAATTTTGTTTCCTATCTCCCATGGCCGAGTGGTTAGCACGCTTGGCTACTGATCTAAGGGACCTGGGTTCGAGCCCTGGGTAAGGCATGGTTGTGTGTGTTGTTTTTCTGCTGAGGTCCTGCCATCCTCAAAGACCTTCTACTATGGCATATAAACTGACAGGCTCCTGTCAGACCTCTGTGGCAAGCAGCTGCTTGAGGGGGTATTTATTTTTTTTAGATGAAGTCAACATTTCTCTTAAAAAGGAAAAAAGATAGACTCCACTTTTAAGTTGTTGAAGAAGTAGCTGTGAGACTGATTATAACAAGAAAAATTTGATTGAGCTTGTTACATAAGTAAATTAATTTAAAAAATAAATACCCCCTCAAGCAGCTGCTTGCCAGAGGTGTGATAGGAGTCTGTCAGTTTTTAATGCCAAAGTATAAGGTCTGAGAGGATGGCAGGACCTCAGCAGAAAAAAGACACATACATCCATGCATTACCCGGGGCTCGAACCCAGGTCCCTTAGATCAATAGTCAAGCATGCTAACCACCCGGCCACGGGACAGATAGGTAAATTAATTGAGATCATAATTCCATTGTCCATTGCACTAATACATTGAAAAATGAGAGGGAAAAGAGTTAACCTTTCTATCAACTCAATAACTGTATTTAAAAGAAAACTTGTGGCTGTAATTTTTTTTCCCCCTACAAAACCTTTTTTTTACCTTTTTTTTTGTTCAAACAAATGCCTTTTAAATATTTCTATGTTTTTTTTTTTAATTTTTTATCATTTTAAAATAATATTTTGTAACTGTTTATAGTAAACGAAATTGAAACTAAAATAATATAAATACAATATTTATACTATTATATTATTAATATTCATATTTAAAAAGCTGGTACAGATGTCCAATCATATTAAAACTTTTACAGTTTTTTGCATGTATAAAATACAAAATAAAGCATAAATCCGATTAGAATAATAGTTTTGAGCAAGGTCTAAAATAAATTCATTTGATACATAAAAATCACAGCCTAAACCTCCTACATTTTAATGGAATTCTTGGTGTCTCCTTTGAATAAACACATGAAAAAAAATACAAATTTTGCTTCTGAAAATGGATTTATATTTATGAACTCTCCATGAATTTTAAGCTGATGGCAAAATTATATTACAGCTTTTTACTTATAAGAATCAAAACATCTTACCTTAAATGGAACTGCCCAGATATAATGGCCCATTGAAAATAACATCATCATGTTAAATGCATCAACAGACATATGATTCACTAAGGCTCCTGTATCCATTCCTGTAGCAGTGCTCATGCGAAGTGATTTTTTGTAAACTAGACACTAAATTGAAATTTACAGACCAATTAGAGTTGAATTTAATAAAACCTGTTCATATATTACTATATTTATATTTTATTCATTAAACAATTGACATGTATTGCAGTTCTTTAAATAATAACAGTGTAAACATACAGAAGATTAAATAGAAATTCACCCACATATAATTATCTGTGATTTAGACTAATTGTGCAGTCATTATAAGCATTTAGGTCTGCATCTCACTGAGTTACTAAATGTTGGATATTGGATAGACGCAACAGTTGGTCTGCTCATGCAGAGTCATCATAAACATATAGGCATGCCTATCACTGAACATCAAATGCTAGATACCTTCCTCATAGCACTTCTCTAGCTATTGGTTACACTAATTATGTACAGTCTGGTATGCTTCAGCATCTTCTTAGAATCAGCTTCCCTAGAGCACCTTTTTCAGAGACCTAAAAATATGGAATTTACATGGAGAGAGATCTATACTCTGTTTTACCTGAGACTTGATGTAAATAAACAGTTTTTTGCTTATTGGCTAAAGACCTTGTCACTACTTATAAGTATTATAAGGGTACTTCTCTGCATAAAAAATTAAATTTAGACGTTTCTGATATATTAATTTCAACAAAGCAATAGTCAAGAAAAATAATTTTAATCTACTTATTTGGTTGTTAGATAATGCAATGCAACTTTATTAGCACTTAATACTAATAATCAAGATATTTATGAATATGAAAAACAAATACTAAACCAAAACCACTAATTCACAAAGAAGATGGCATCAATGACATATTTGTGAGCACAGTCAAAATGGGACAGACAAGGAAAATAGCTTACAAGAAAAAGCTTAAAGTTTAAAATCAAATATTCAGATGTCATGTAGAAAAGCAATAAAAGGAACTGAATCGAATTTCTGAAAGTATAATAAAAAATAAATAATAAATACCCCCTCAAGCAGCTGCTTGCCACAGAAGTCTGACAGGAGCCTGTCAATTTATATGCCATAGTAGAAGGTCTGAGAGGATGGCAGGACCTCAGCAGAAAAACGACACATACATCCATGCCTTACCCGGGGCATACATGTCTATAAAAGCAAATTTGAATATGGCAGGTCAGTAATGGCAAGTAATTAATTGCCTTGACAGCTATCAGGAAAATGGTTCAAGAATTCATCAAAAATGAACTGTTGAATTTAAACAAAGTATTAATATCGATAAACTCAGATCTTGATTTGCTAAATTTCAGTCTAACATTTTACAAATATGGCTTTAAATTTTCCACTCACAAACATGAAGCTGCTTTAACTGAATGAGATAATATAAAAATATAGCAATGAAATTAATTATGGCAAATTAAAGCATATCATTGATCTCATTTGTCGTCGTCGTCGTCGTCGTCGTCGTCGTCGTCGTCGTCATCATCATCATCATCATCATCATCATCATCAAGCAGCCATGGGCTATGGAGGTCCAACCAGACCATGCAATTTAGTTCTCCAAGCAAGTCTATCCTGAGCTACATCTACTACATCTGGCCACTGCACACCAATTCTAACAAGGTCCTGTTTGACATTGTCTGCCCACCGCATCCTAGGTCTCCCCTTCTTTCTGAGGCCTTTAGGCACACTGTTCATAACCCTATTCGCCAATCTATAATCATTCATACGGGCAACATGGCCAAACCAACGGAGTCTCTCTCTGCACAATATGTTGCTTAAAGGAGGTTGCAAACTCCTTTGCCTAACCTCATCATTAGTTACAAAGTTGAACCACCTAATGCCCAAGATACTGCATAAGTATCTGGAATCAAAAGCATCTAGTTTACAAAGTGTCCAAGTTTCACTACCATAACTAACCCTAGAAAGAACCAAACTATTATACAGTCTAATTTTAGTCTTTAGGTGTATACGCCTATTTCTCCATACTCTCCCTAGATTCTTAAAATTTTAAATTTTCTAAAATATACTTACCATTTGCTAATGTTGCTTTGTGCTATGTGGATTTTGATTATGAACCATTTTTTTTTTTGCAATATCAAAAATTTGCAATATGTGGGGCTGCTTTAATTTTGAATTTATTGGTTTTTGGAAATATACTTGTTGACTTACAAAGCAATAATAGTGATGCTACCATATGCAATATATTAGAGGCCAGTGATTTCTGACCAATCGTGAAATAAAAAAGCATTTTCATTTTAAAACTAAATTTCAAATGTTTAAAACTAAGTTCAAATGTTTCTATTTATAATATTTGTATTATTTCCTATTTTTTCATAAACATTTATATAACTGAACACTGTCAATTATTTGGCATTGGAGATAGAGTTGTAGTACTGTGTTTATATCCACATGTTTAACATGTGCTTAAAAATGGGGCCTCAAAAGTAACCAATAACAGTTATTTCTGCACTAAATGATAATAGGAAAGGCTTGCTTGTATTGTATGGTTTGTTTATGTTGTCTCAACTTAGGTGGAATGGAGTATATATACCTTCCATCACACTCCATGTATAACATAGGCTTGACAGTATTTATTTTATGTGGATGCATGTTATCATGAAAGAGGATGATTCTATGGGTAGATTTTGCTGTATATTTATTCTTAATGACTGTACACTCTTTTACTATTGTTTTGCAAACAGAAATGTCCATTTACAGCCTGTATGGCGAGACAAATCTCCAATAAAAATTCATATAACAGTTTTTGTCTGGCTTATGGTTCTCTGTACCCAAAATTGTATCACTGCACATTGATCTCATTTATAGAAATCTAAAATCTTTATGCCATGGTTAAAAAATTCTACGTCATGTAGCTGATCAGGTATCTTCAGCATGTCACCTGACTCACAGGTTTACTGCTCTACACTGGTAAAGGCTTCATACCATGGGATGATGCAATTACTTGTAAATAATGAGGTGTAGAAGCTTATGTTAAACATCCTTCACATAATTACTTGACTTTGCTTAATGAATTATGCATTCAAAGACTTGAAAAATAAACATAATTTATATAGCTTTCTGGGTTTTACCTTGAACTAGTACCAAGTGTCAAATGTTACTGTTTAATAGATATATTCACTTTATATTTCATATAAAGAATTGATAGGAGAGAAATTTAAAATAAGTTATTAATAACCTACATAAAGTCTATTAAAACATATATAAATATTTTATGTTTGCGTACTAATAATCCATAGCTTAAAGCATATCTGCAGACCACACAGCTAGACAATGAGTATAGCTCATTGGGTGTTTCGTATTCATTATTTCCCTTTGCAGTTTCACATATATCCGGTAGTTGGGATCAGCATTTGAACATACCAGGAAATTATTTTATAACAGTTATAGCTTTATCTTTATCTGTATTATTTTTTTTTACCTGCTTGAGAAAGAACAGGCATTTAATTACTTAATGGATTAAGCAGATAAAAGGTGAATTTTTGTCACTTGATCTACACAGGAACTTTTTTTATTTTATTTCATTTTTGAATACCTAATATACTTTTACATGATTTAATTTACACAACAAAAAAAAAGAACTGAAGAATTTTATAACTACTATTAACAAATCTCTCAGATTTAAAATATACTTACCATTTGCTAATGTTGCTTTGTGCTATGTGGATTTTGATTCTGAACCATTTTTTTTTTGCAATATGTGGGGCTGCTTTAATTTTGAATAGTCTTGAACAAAAAAAAAGAGAACCTGGGACAAATCCAGAGCTGCATTGGGATAATACAGTGATGCATCATTAATTTAATTTTACCTCTGTCTAAACTGCATGGGCACTTCCTGCAGCATTTGCAGGTTATTCACAGTATGCATTAATTGCTATTTGCAGTTATAATTCATCCTAATATATAATTATGGTATTCCCAAAGCATCCAGCACATGAAGGAGCATAAGATGCAAGTTCTATAAACATAACTATAGATAGTGAAAAGATCAGAGAATTGGGAGAAAGCTATAGCATTGGCATTGGATATCAAAAAAAATATATAGAGTAATTTTTAAATGTACAAATGTCAGAATTAGGCATCAGGTGCAAAGGTTCTGGAATGCATTCCCATTCTCTCATTGAAACAAAGTTTTATTTATATAATAATAAAAACGTATTTTTTTAACATTTACTAACTTTTAAAGCTATTACATTAAAAAATAATATTTTGCCATGTATCAGCAAGTCAATTTCTCCACAAGCATACAGGTCAATTATGGTTAACCAATTAATCTTTCCTATTCACTGACACATATGCATATATGAATTCCTCCTCTCAAATTCTTTTCTGTGTAAGGAACTGATTTTACTCTTAACAACTTTCTCTTTATTTTACAAACCTTTGAGGAAATGTTTTAAGGCTAACATCAATTGCCCCTTCTTCCTCTCCTCCTTACTTCAGGACTGGTGTAGGAAGCCTCACTTAGGAGGTTAATTTCATTATTGCTCCAATTTTACCTGAAGCTGGGAGATGGATGGGTGGTTTTTTTACACTTGCCAAATTAATACTTTTACACTTGCCAAATTAATACTTAATATATGCCTTTAAATGGCCAGTATGAAACACTGCTTTAATGCTATGCTTTGTAGACTAACAAAATTTATACGGTTGACAAAGGCATTCTTAGATCCAGTGCTTGACATTGAAAAAAGAGAAATAAATCACTTCAGAAAACTGTATGTTAATTTAAATGTAGTAAGTATATATGTGTAATATACATGTGTGCATTTTTCATGTGTGTAATAAATATTAATATATATTTAATGAAGTAGGCTATTCAAATGAAGTGGCTAATTTTTCCAAGAACTACTTTCATAAATTTTAGGAATTGTCCAGCATCAGTTAACATTAATTTCAGTTAAAACATAAGCAGAAATTATGGCAGGACATATTAGCATTTAAATTAAAAATTAATACCCTTTTGCATCTGCAAAACACAATAACAAATGATTTTATATATACCTGCAATGCTGTCCTCAAATGAATTCCTTCTGCAATAGCCAGATGGTTAAAATTATTTGAGAAGGTGCTCTGAAGAAATGTAGATATAAGAACTATAAAAGCCATAACAAATCCATTCTGAAGAAACTCCCATGTAGTAGGGTAAAATGGCTGACAAAATATAAAATTTTATATTATTATAAACACTTATGAGCATATAAAATTTAAAAATTGAACAAGTACTAAGCAACAAATTGATTTTGGATTCAGAATTATTGAATAACTCTTCTTTTGTTAGCAGAATTTGGTTTGTTATGGGAAGAGAAATAAACATCATATGAATAATCATGAATATCATATGAATAATTCACCAGAAATGGAATTTTTTAAACATTGCGATTCTCAAATCAAATATGGTGCATGAAATATTATGTTACATTTTACTTTCATGTATTCATACTCAACTATAGACTATCTAAACTGGGCAAAAACTATATGAACATCATAACTCACCATAAAGGAGGATAGTGGTGGCCTTTAAGAGAAAAAAAATGCATATAAATTTCATTAAAGACCTGTGGCATCCAGAATTAAATAACAGTGACCACTGCAAGATGAAACAAGCTAATGTATGGTTCACATAATATAAAACCTTAGGTAGGTCATGTCTCTAAGTGTTATTTTTCTTTAATATACTTGCTTAACAATATGTGGTTTCTATATTGCTGTAAACCAATTGACAAAACACAGACCAAAAAATATTTATACCTCTACTAACAGTAGGCTTTAATCGCATGATAGTGTTGAACAGTGGCAAATATGTTTCAAACAAGACTTAGGCATTGCTTGATTGACTGCTATTTTTAAAAACTGGTCTCTTAGGCAGATTCTTACCCTTAGTGAAATATAAAATAAGTTTAGACACTTGCAATGAAGTAGAAAGCTAATTAAAAAGTTAGGGAGTCACCTAAATGCCTTAACTAGTTTCAACTATAGTGGGAAAAAATTTTTAATCCTTTATTTCCCCTATCATGTGTATAAGCTGAGCTTAAAATTTCTAATTAGATAAATATCACCAATAACACTAATATATATATATAAATAAAAAATAAATACCCCTTCAAGAGCTGCTTGCCACAGAGGTCTGATAGGAGCATCAGTTTATATGTCATAGGAGAAGGTCTGTGAGGATGGCAGGACCTCAGCATAAAAACAATACGAACATCCATACCTTACCTGGGGTCTCGAATCCAGGTAGGTCCTTTAGATCAGTAGCCAAGCACACTAACCACTCAGCCATGGGATAGTTATATATACACCGAAGAGCCAAAACATTATGACCACCTGTCTAATATGATGTTAGTCCACCACATGCTGCCAAAACAGCTCTTACCCGGCGAGGCATGGATGCTACTAGATTTCTAAAGATGTCTTGCGGTATCTGGTACCAACACATTACTAGCAGATCCTTTAACTCTTGTAAATTGTGTGGTTGACCTGCCGCAGATTGGATATGTTGTTCCAACACAAACCATAGATGCTCAACTGGATTGATGTCTGGGGAATTTGGAGGCCAGGGCAATACCTGGAAGTCTTTCTCCTGTTCCACAAACCATTCTCGAACAATCCGGGCAGTGTGGCATGGCACATTATCCTGCTGAAAGAAGGGACTACTACAGGGGAATACTGTTACCATGAAAGGATGCACCTGGTCTGTAATGATGTTTAGGTAGGAGGTAGAAGTCATAGTTTTCTGCACATGAATGGCTGGACCCAGGATTTCCCAGCAGAACATTTCCCAAAGCATTACACTTCCTCCACCAGTTTGTTTTCATCCAATAGAGCATCCTGGTGCCAACACTTCCCCAGGTAAACCTTCCACATGGTGCAACAAGAAATGAGATTCATTAGACCAGACGACATTCTTCCAATCATTCAAAGTCCAGTTTTGATGCTCGTGTGCCAATTGCAGGTGCTTTCGACACTAAACTGTGGTTAGCATGGGCACTAGGAGCAGCCTGAGGCTACGCAGCCCCATTTTCAGCCGGGTTCAATGTACTGTGTGTTATGACATATTACTCCCATTTTCAGCTGGGTTCAATGTACTGTGTGTTATGACATATTACTCCCATCTTCAGCATTCAAATTATTGGTGAGTTGTGCCACAGTATCCCTTCTGTTGTTATGGGATATCATCCCATATGATATGACCTCTAGCATCGATGAGCCCCCCATATCATATCACCTCTAACATTGATGAGCTGTGATCAGCTTACACCTTGCCAGCAATTCGTGGTTTTTCCATCTTCAGACCACTTTTTGAAGATACTAACCATGACTGAACATGAGCACCCCACAAGCCTTGCCACCTCGGAAATGATCTGACCCAGTCGTCTGGCCATTACAATTTGGACTTTTTCAAACTCACTTAAGTCTGCTGCCTTTCCCATTTGAAGAACAAGAATAACACTGATTAACAGAGCTCAGTTTCAGGTGTTATTTGTACCATTTCATGACCTTCACATAGGCTGTCGTTTACCTGCAGTTTCTTCGATCTGCATAAAGAAGCACTAGTCATAATGTTTTGGCTCTTCGGTGCATATGTACAAGCATTTAAAAAAAATTGTAGGTTGATATATGAGATGTTATCACAAATCCTGAAGCAATAAAGATATAAAAAGATATGTGATAATATACACAAAGTAATTAAATTTGAATGAAGCAAAGTTCTATTTATTTCAATAACATGATAGTTAAATTTACAGTTCATATAAATGGAGCATGAAAAGGATAATACTTGATAACTTCAAGGAACACACAAATTCACATTATAGCAACATTAATAAACATGCACAAAACAGGGATATATGAATTTTATCTTTTTAAACTAAACTGTGAATATTTTTCTTGTTATTTCCATCTATATGAATTGTGATTAAGTATCATGATAAATGAAACTTTACTTTAATTCACTTTGATTTAGTGACTTTGCACACATTATCACACATCTGTTAACACCTTTATCACTCCAGGATTTTTCATAATCTCAAATCTACATTTTTCTAAAATGCTTGGATATATCAGTGTTATTGGTGATATTTATCAAATTCACTAATAATTTACACTCTGTAAATTGATTCAAATATTTAGAGGAAAAATTGTCTTCAGCCGGGTGGGATATGAACCCACAAGATCGTGGGTTCATATTCCCACAAATAATTTAGAGTGGAATTATTAGTGGATACTTAATGAGTTGAGTTTAATAATAATTATTTATCAAATTATTTATACACCGAGATTATTTCCTCTTAAAATCTCTAGCTTTAAAATGAGCAAAAACTGCATGACCCACAGATAAACCAACCCAGGTAGCATTAGACATACACATCTCATTCCTATTGCAATGCCAAGCATTATACAAAGTTTAGGGAAGTTTCTTAATGTTGAGCATGACCTAATTATCAATCAGACAGGGGCTCTAAGTAATATGATTTGAGATTAGTTGTTCAGAACAAAGAGAGTGGGGGAAAGATTCAAGTAATATACACTCATTTAGATACAAACAATGCCTGTAACACTGTAAATGAATTTAGATGTGACCTTTGTCTGGTGTTTTCTCTGGGAACAGTCAGCTGAAGTCTTATAGACTTCCTCTGCCTTGCAGGGTATAAGTATAGGTGAGCCTAAGTCATGCACAGGTTAGGAAGCAGGGATAGAGGCACACCTCTATCCCTGCATGCGATTATAGTTAGTGTATTGCGATTTAGTGAAATTAAAGAGATAAAAATGGAAATAATTCTTCCCTTTTATTATTAATTCCTTTTGAAAAAGGGGCAAAATACTGTGAAATTTGGGAACAAATTTTCTTAAGAAAAAAACTGAAAAAGATAAAAGTCAGATAAAAATCTTTAAAAATCAGAGCACTTGGCAGCTTTACATGTGTATGCTACATCCTTTGCATTATTGCGATCATTTTTATATAATCATGGGAAAGATCTACTGAAGATAATATTAGTTAATGACACAAATCTAAAAGCTATATCCAGATTATGAATAATTTTCATATGCCTTGCCAATCATATATACTGAGTTTGAAACCTTAATAGTATATCTAGTTAAGATTTTAACTAGTATTTCTCAAAAAAGTGTTCCATGAAAGCCTACATATTTTATATTTCAGATATGTATACAAAGACTTATTCATTGCCAGGAGGTAAATTCTAATGCTGGCTATTTTTAAATATTTCAGAAAGTTTTAATGGTAATAGCACATTTGTGGTTATTACATAACCAAATAAAATTTTATTGCTGTTTTGAAAGAATTATGTCAGTCAGTATAGAAATACTGGCTATCTCATGCTGATTATAAGAGGTAATTGGTTGTTTATGATAAAATACTTTCTGGAGCATCGAATTTATCCACTCATATATTTAGATTCAATTACAAAATAGCAAGTAAATGAACAACAGATAAAAAACTACAGATATAATATATTCTTGGGACTTTTAGGTATTCCTCCTTGAATGGATCTACACTGAGATGCCAGTTTATTAGATACACCACCCCTCATCACATAAATGGTTCACTCCAACATGTAACATGTCAAAAAAAAAAGCTACATATGTATCAGTGTGCTGATTTATACCACACACTGCAGTCGGGTGACTGCAGTGGGTGGCACAAATCAGGCAGGCCAGCTCTTAAGCACCAGTTAGAGTTAGATTGGGCAAAACAATTATGGCTGTTTGGGAGATTCTAGAACCAGCACGCTTAACACCAACTATCATGACATGTTCAAAGCCACTCAGGTCACTTTGAACATGTCATGATAGTTGGTATTAAGCGTGCTGGTTCTAGAATCTACCAAACAGCCATTCTCCTGGGCTTTTCACACACAACCATTTCAAGGGTTTACTGAGAATTGTGTGAAAAGCAAAAGAGCTACCAGTGATTGGCGATCCTGTGGAAAAAAAAACAGCTTGTGGATCAGAAGGGTCAAAGGAGACTGGCAAGAATCATGCATGTGAACAGACTGATGACAGCCAGGCAAATCATAGCATAATTAAACATTGGTGTGCAGAAGATCATCTCCGAATGCACCACATATTGGACCTCATCACAAATGGACTACAAAAGCCGCTAACCATTTCGAGTGCCAATCCTGTCAGTGAAGAACACGATAGTGCATCTCCAGTGGGCACAGGAACATTGACACTGGGCCGTTGAGGACTGGAAAAAGGTAGCCTAGTCAGATGAATCAAGGTTCCTTTTGTATCGTACTGATGAATCAGAATTTGGTGCAAGCAACATAAGGTCATAGGAGTCATCTTGTCTGGTATCAACCATACAGGCTGGTGGTGGTGGTGGTGTGGGGAATGTTTTCCTGGCACACATTAGGGCCCCTGATACACACAGAAGAACATCTAAATGCCATGGTATATTCAAACATTGTTGCTGACCAAATTCATCCCTTCATGGCAACAGTATATCCTCACTCAGATGGACATGTTCAGCATTATAATGCACCTGCTCACAAGGCACGTATCGTCATCAAATGGTTTCAGGAGCGCACCAAGTTTTCCTTGCTTCATTGGCCTGCACAGTCCCAGGATCTAAACCCTATCAAGCATCTTTGGGATGAGAAGATAAGGGCTGTTATAGTGAGGCTGTGCTGCTGTCCAATTTGCAGCAAATGCACAATATAATCATTTCCACATGGTACAACATTCCTGCACAACACATCCAGCATCTTGTAAGTTATATGCTCCAATGAATTTGGGATGCTCTGAAGGCCAAAGGAGGCACAACATGCTACTAGTAGGTGTACCTAATAAACTCATATCTCAGTGTATATTTTAATTAAAATGCATCAGATAATGATGGAATGAAAGTCTGCAGAAAGAGTTAAACCTCATAGGGAGGCCTGCAGAAAGAATGAGATTTAGTATCTTTGGTAGTGGTCTGTAGTGCAAAAATTGGTTGGGAACCACTGGTCTAGGCTAAGGAGCTTGAGAGTACCTGCTACACAATATGAGCACTGAAATTATCATACACAAAAAATTATCAGATATCCATTTCACATTGAGAGAATTGGCATCAAGATTATAATCCACTGCTCACAATCACTTTGATAAAGTGAGGAATCAAATATTTCTCTCCACATTCAATGAGAAATTCATCTAAAGCATCAGTGATGGCTGTGATACTCAAGAAACACATATTGTATTTAGGTGTGCTTACAACTGTTATTTTGCAGAAGCAATGGAAAAAAAACAGATAATAAAGCAATATGTACCTAAGAAATTTTAATTTACATTGTGTTAAATAACAACCAACACCAGCACAAAAACAAGCTGCTGAAAACGAATATACTTCTAGTATATCTCCAATCCCATAGAGAACCAAAATACTTAGGAACATCATGAGACCATATAGTTTTAAAGTTCCAGTAAAAGCAGCAATATATTCAATATGGCAAAAAAAGACATGAGACCCTAAAAAGGAAACTGGTGGTGTTTACAAGATCCCAGTTACTCTACCTAATGATAATGAACCCACCCATATTAAGGTAAAACCAGACATTCTGCAGCCATAAGAATAAAAGAACACCAAAAGGATATTCAGCAACAAAGCACATTGCCTAACCTGAATGGTGCAGCAAAAACAAGCTGTCCCTAACTTCAAAAATACAAGAATTCTAGTCACTCAGCCTGAAAACACAAGAAACTCTAATGATGGAATTGTCTGTCATGCACAACTACCAATTGAAAATCAAGGCAGTTATAATACCAAACAACATGGCTTTCATGTTACAATTCATTTCATTATATGATGCCACTCATCAAAGATTATGGTTGAATAGTAATAATTTCTGACAAGTATAAAATGTGAATATTGATTGTTTGAAAGGTCAAAAATTTATTATAGTAAACAAAGCTTAGTTACTAAATTGAAATTCACTAAATATGGGAAAATAATACATTATATTTACGGGGTTTTGTTGGGATCAGAAAAGATATTCATGAAATGTGTGAACACTAAATTGGAATTTCACTGTTACAGTAGTTTAATATTTCTAGAAAATATACAACAAAACCATATTACCTCTTCAAGTGTTCCATGTGGCAAACTACCATCTTTAACAGAATTTATATAAGCTAAAATAATGCTTATAGATAATGGACCAATCAATCCTACAATGTCCCCCATGATTTTCATAATGCCTCCAACAGCTAATGTCTTCCAAAATGTTCTTAAATAACATTTCCAGAGTGATAGCATCTTTCCTTTTTTCTCTGAAGCATTCTGCAATATGATTATTATTTACGTGAGATAGAAATGGTTCAACAAAAATATACAAACTGCTAATCTCAGTTTAAATTATGAACATCCACATATTATCAATGGAAATACATTGCCTATTGATCAGTTATTAAATTATCATTGCATTCAGAAGCAAAAGCATATAGCTTTTCAGCAGATTATTATACTGGCATCTAAAAATTAAGCATAATATACAAACTCTGGAAGATCTGAAAATATACCGATGAAATGCTATGAGAATTGGACTGATAATGCATTATTATATGATGAAATAAACAATAAGACATAGAGCAAACCAAATGCATGATTTCCATGGTTTATACAAATGAATGCAAGAGTTCCATAGTTAACAGATCTGTTTCAGCAGAATGGAGAGGTTAATACAGAGTATAATGAGCCCTAACAGCTACACAAGCATCACAACCATTTCTCATATTATTTACCAAGCTGGTTATAAGGTCTAATGGCAATACATCCCACTTTTCATGGAGACAGATCAGAGCTCTTCAAGAAGCTTTTTCAAGATGGAGGGTTTTTCAAGGGGGTTGATGGCCTTCAATGTGCCTCTCTGGTGCATCCCACACATGCTCTATAGCAGGCGTGTCCAACCCGTGACCCTGGACAGCTAGTAATGCGACCCACAAAATCATAAAGTTTACATGTTTACGACATAAGCTTTCAACATTGATTATGTGATTTTCAGCGAATTTTTGATATCCCACTAGTTTTATGTTGCCTTTTTTAAATTTTATAATAAAAAACATAAGAAAATAAATGAAGTTTTATTATTCATATACATTAACTATATTATATATTTTATGTGCGGCCCAAAACAATTCATCTTCACTCAATGTGGCCCAGGGAAGTCAAAAGGTGGACACGTCTGCTATATAGGGTTCAGGTCTGGAAAATATACAGGTTACTCCATTTGCTGAGTATCTTCACTTTTGAGGAATTCACAACTATCTGGGCCTAGAAGGGAGGGCATTATCATCTATCAAAATAATCTGGAGGCCAAGAGCACCCCTGAAAAGCCTCATACATAGGGCTGAAGGATATTGTCCCTGTACATCTGACCAGGTAGAGTGCTTCTGGCAAAGATGTGTAGTGGTCTGTGTCCATATGATATGCCACCCAAGATCATTAAACTACCAGCAGCAAAGTGGTGGTGTTCTCTGATGTTATAGGGTTGGTAATGAGTTTCTTATGCTCTTTACATCAAAATATGTCAAAAAACTGTCCAAAGACTCAATTACAATTTTTCAGTGAAGTGCTCCATTTATTTGGAGTCCAGCCACAACGCTGTCTACACTGTTAGTCAGAATTCCTCCTGTGAGAGAAATTCAGGGGAATACAAACTGTCAGTTCTCTGGCATAAAGACCTCTGTGGTGAAGTCTTCTGCAAACAATTTCCCTCGAAACTGTCCTCCCAATGGCAGCAAAAGCTCCAGAGAGAGTTGCTTGACTATCATCATCATGTGATGTTGGGCTGCTAGCATAAAGTAGCAGTCATTTTGCACTGCTATCATTCTTGGGCAACTTTGCACTTGTGCACTTGTCTAATGATAACATCTCCAAAATTGTGAAAATACTGATTGGGGGGTCAACTGGGCCAGAATTGAGATTTATCTCCACAAAACTCCCTGCCTATGATCAGTAGGGGACACCGATAGGCTTGGAAAGGCCACCATCCATCGAATGGGATGTTAAGCCATGGCCCAGTGTGCAGGAGAGCCATACCTGTGCACGTTAAAGAATAGGCTGGATGGCATTGACAGGAGACTATCATCTGTCTCCCAACAGCTGTTCTAGTGAGTTCCCTCCCCCAACTTTCACTAAGCACTTGGGGTCCTTGTGACCTGGCCATTTAGCCCATTGTGTGCAAAAAAAGTGCTGTCAGAGGCAAAACAACCCAACTGATTGGGGAATTTTACAGTCCTAGCCACATTGCTCTGGGATCAGCTAGACTCTAACATACTGATTGCACTACCAATTTAAAGCCTCCATATGTCATGCTATACTTTTGCTATAAAACACTCTACCAACATGAATACAATATTTGCCCAACCGTAAATGAGTGGTACAGAATCAGAGCCCACTTTTAGAGCACCCTGGATTCGCTTTTCAAGTTATGCATGCAAAATTCATCTGGTCAGGTGATTTCTGGTGGGCATATGACCTTGTATATGCCCACCAGTAGTTCATTGACCTAAAAAATGTAAATGTCAGTCATTTATGAGATATTTAACAGTTTGTGGATTATGCTTAATGTTTGGATACCAGTGTCTATATACAAATAACAATGACAACAACTTGAGATATAAGCTTGGATCCTGACAGCTGCGTGTGATCACCATGAGCAAAAGAAATTAATCTGAAAATAATCACTTGCTACCAATATTAGTACCACATCTCACTGGAATCAGAAACTCCCTACACTGAGTACTATGGCAATTTTTTATTTACTTCTTTAGCTCTGATAAGAAATTGTAGTTTGAGTATTCACTAAAAAATATGAAGAATTTAAATTCATATTTAAGAATTATCAAGATAATATCTAGAGTGTTCAAGGTCCTGATGACTTATATGATAAAGAATGGTTATATAATCAATAAATAACCAAAGTGTTACAAATATTATCATGTTGTTAGCTAACAGCTACAAGTGTATATAGAACTAATGTTTGGAAGTTATTAATGCAACAGCATCTTCTGCTAATATATTCAATAAATAATTTATTCTATCATTTAAAATCAACCCAAAAAAATCAAATAAAATTCTATAGGTAAATGGCAGAGTGGCGATTCAAATATGCAATCTATGCTTAATTTTTGCTAAGGCTAAGTCATGTATCTTTCACTTATACTAATTAATAAGTGACTACTCCAAGTTAATATCTTGAATAAGCAATGTTTCAAAGTTGCATGCATTAAAAAAGTACTCTAATACATGTGCATTAGGGCTTCAATTCAACAAGTGTGAAATGGTTCAGAAATGTGTCTACAAATTCACTAGAAGCACAATTATTGCTACATTCATGAGTGATAGCAACTGAAAAAAAAAGAAGAAAAATAAAACAAAATTAGTTTAGTGTTAGTCAAAATAAAGTTATCATCATTATGACTGGTAAATTAAAAATCTGCTTGAAGGATAACTATTTGTTTTTGTTTCTGGTATTAAATTAAATAAATCCCACAGAAATCTGAGATATTCATGATATATATAAAAAAAAGTAATAAAACAAAATTACAAATTTTTAAATCTGGCTGTTGAAAGTGAAACTGGCTGTTCAAAATGCCCGTTTTAAAGGCATATGGGCATGACCATTGAAAATGAAAAGCTGTTATAAATCTGTTTGATAGAAATAACAATTGCTCTGAAAGTGCATAATAACCAAACTAATGAATGTGTATCTTAGTATGAAAAGATAAATGTTTTAAACAATTTTACTATTGTTTCCTTTACTGGTATTATTTAAATATGTGTTCTAGGCCAAACAGGACTTCAATTAAACCCGAGTTTGAGGGGTTAATGACATTAAGAAGTATTTGTTGTTAGTTTGCCTAAAATATTTTACTTCTGAACAGCCTTATTTTTGCTATACAGAAAAATAATGTATTTAAAAAGAGAGGCAACAAGAATCCTGTGATTTAAGACAGGGTTGGGAAAGGTTACCAATTCAAGAACTATTATGCAGATGGAAGCCACTTGTCAATACAATCTAGTATGTCATTTTCCTTTTTGGCATCTGATGCTTTTTTTTTCTAAGTTCAGTTTGGTCTAACTGTACATTAATCTAGAGGTTACATTGTCTTAATATTTCATGCAGTCATTAACAGAAAACTGAAGTAATATTTTCAAACTTTGGTATTTCACATTTAATACCTATTCAAGATATAAAAATATCTTTAAGTTTTAATTTTTTTGGTGCACAAAAATTGTAACTCCTACAGTAAAAACTTCAATTCCCCTCTCCTCCTCATGTAAAAATTGCACCCCATACAAAAATATAAAGTAGTGTACATTATCCATCCTTAATTTTGTATTTTATAACCTTCTTAGAGGAAACTTCCTTATAACATCATTAAAAAAAATTCTAACACCATTATGTTACATACATCCTCAAGCAGCCATGGGCTATGCATGTCCAACCAGACTGTGCAATCTAGTTCTCCAAACATGTCTGCCTTGAGCTACAGCAGCTGCATCTGACCACTGTATGCCAATTCTAAAAAAGATCCTGTTTGACACTTGTCTGTCTTCTGCATTCTAGGTCACCCCCTCTTTCTAAGGCCTTCAGGCACACTGTTCATTAACCCTATTTTCTAATCTACAGTTATGCATACACAGGTAACATAATTGTATGCATAACAATATGTAAAACCAATGTAGTCTCTCTCTGCACAATATATTGCTCAAAGGACATTGCCAGCTCCTTTGTCTAATTTCATCATTACTTACAAAGTCAAACCACCTAATGCCCAATATACTAAATAAGCACCTAGAGTCAAAAGCATCAAATTTTCTATTATCTTGTTTACAAAGTGTCCAAGTTTCACTATCATAACTAACCGTAGAAAGAACCAAACTATTAAAGTCTAATTTTAGTATTTAGGCATATATGCCTATTTCTCCCCACTCTTCATATATTCTTAAATGTCTCAGCAGCAATCCCTAATTGTCTGTTCATCTCATGCTGCACATCACCAGTATCTGTTACATAGCTCCCAAGATGATTAAACTGAGACCTTGCTCAAAAGTACACCCATTCAAAGTAACTGAAACATCATCTGCCTGACCAATTTTCATCACTTAGTTTTTTCTCTGTTTATAACCAAAACTACTCTACTACCAGTCTCATCAACATCATTTGTCAAAAGGGCTAAATCATCAACATAATCTAAATCAGAACTTTACAGATCTCCATACCATTTAAGGACAAAATCTTTCCCTTGCAATGAATTTCGCATAATTAATAATCAAACAAAGGAGAAAAAATTCACCTTTGTCAAACACCAAGATGAAATGATAAACTAACTGCTACAAGCCTTATCAACTTTAACAAATGGCTGTGTTATTATAGAGAGCTTTTATTATGCAAACTTGTCTGGTATACCATGCAATCTCACTATCAGTCACAAATTATGATGATCAACACAGTCAAGAGCCTTTTTGAAATCTACAAAGCTAGTTACCAAAGCTTTCTGAAACACTAAACATTTCTCAAGAAACTGTATATGAAAAAATCTGATCAATACATCCCTTATCACTTCTGAATCCACACTGCTCATCATATTATGCTAAGAGATGAATATTTCCTGGAATATATATGCACTAGCAGTAGTTACCTGGCCTCATGTTGAGCTTCCAACATGTAAATGAATTGACAATAGTTGTCTTTAAGATGTTTCCCCTTATGTTTGCCAGCTTGACAAAACATAGTAACTGCACTAATGCATTAATGGATGATTAATGCAACTGCATTAATGGAGATTTAAATGTTTTAATTTAATGTTTTTAGAAACAGCAGGTTAATGAACTAACATTGAGTACACAAGGTATTTAACCACTGCTACACTGCATAAATATCCTCTTGAAACGTGTATAGAGGAAATATTGTCTTGATAAGGGTATAATCCAAACTCTTGACCTCTTGATGGCATATCAGGTGCTTTGATCACTGAGCTACTGGTCAATGATAATGATCTCCTCTATTGTTGATGTTAATTCCAATCACTATAGGGCAAGCAACTGTCCTTTGGTTGCATGCAAAGGCTTTATTTTGTAGGTCTTCCTAGACATGGGCCCAAGACCAGCCACAGTCTGTGAGCACCCTAACTGGCAATTTTTGGGAGGATGTTTTGGAGCAAATCTCATTTTACATGCACTGTTGATATATATTTAGTTACCTTTTATCTACAGAGCTTCACTGATTTACGAAATATTTAACCATTATTAAGATGTATAAGTAGGTTGATATGGGTATATTTGACATGAGGAACAATTGCCTTGAGCTGAGTGGGATCACTATAACCATTATTATGTTGCATCCCTTGTCAACAGCATATTTAATAGGTGTTTAAAGTGGCAACTTTGTAAATCAACAAAGTGCTGTGGATTAAATAACTAATATCAAGTATGCTATGTATATTTTCAACATGCCCATAAGTTAACCAATTTTTAAAAGTATTTGAAGCTCAGCACCAACATTACCAGTATAGAATGGCCTTTGCTACATCAATACGAGCTTGGAAATTACTAAATCTGGAGGCTGTATTCATTTGCGATACAACTTACCAAATAATGCCAATTGAATCTCCTGTTAAATATGGGACTGTTCATTTGTAGCCAAAAATATTTTGCTGGATATATGGACACATATTTACATTTAAATAGTCTAGAGATTTGAAACTATATGTTGGATACATATTTACACATATATGGTCTAGAGATTTGGAAATTCCTGGCTAAATAGTTGAATTTCTGAAAAATATACTAATTCATTAACGAGATATTACATTCATTGTGAGACTCTTTGATTGTCTTTTAGCTTATATTACAACTTGATTTATAGAATGTATATAGAAGAATTTATTATTAACACTACACTGTGATTAAACTATTTTATTAACTTGGTGTAAATGTTTGTTGTTGAAAAACATGTATTAGAAAAACTTCTAAATTTTTCTGCAATGTTTAGTTCAATGTCTTTTAAAAATATCTTAAGTTTCAAACCAGTTAAGAAATCCCAATATTTGCTATAGAACAAAAGGCTGAACCTTGAACAAGTAAAAAAAAAAGAGTTTTCCAAGTTCTAGAATTTTTTAAATTCAGCAGTTTGATTTTATAAGTTAAGATTATATTCACTAGAGAAATTATAAGTGATCTCTAGGAAACGTATAGTGCAAAGACAGATTATACTGGCTTCATTCTATTGTAACACATGAAAAATAATCCACTTTTATTAAGGACTGCAAAGATTTTCCAGAACATCTGATGAAATGGAATTTATGTATGAGAAAATTTATAAAATCAGTCCAATAAAATTAATTTACAACAGTAAAATGCAGCAATGTTTGATTAAGAGAGGTGAATGAGAAACAAACAGTATAATCTGACTAACATCCAAAATCTTTATCATTGGTGAATCACATATACTTCTCTACAATTCATTATAAACTTTTATGACTGAATAAGGCATTTTCCACAGGAAGAAACCTGGGTAAAAATTTTATGTATTGATAAGCTCATGCATCATATTAGCTTATTCAAGGTGATGGAATAGATATTTGCATTGTATTCAAAAATCAAAGTTTTGAGTTGTTGAAAGCTAATAGACATAATGCCAGTATTAATAAATGTCTGATGTAGAAAAAAAAAACTACAAAGATAATATGGTATACCTTTTCTTTTGTGAAAACTTCATTAAATCTTCTGAACTGATAATCAGCCATCTCTTCCTGTAATGAAACAAGCCAATTATTATATAATAAATGACAGTCTCTGGAGAAAACTATTTATAGAATCAAGAAAATGATTAGGTTTTAGCTGCATTTTAAGATTTTAACAAATAACATGGTAATAAAAAAATATATATAGCAATCAATTGTATAAACTAAAAATTAAAAAACAAAACAAAGCCCATTAAATTTAAAATTGGTCACAAAAAATAGTCCCCAATATCTAAAAGAATATGAACGATTTTAATATATAAATTTCATTTTCACTACAATATTTACAAATTTTTTGATAATTTCTAATTGCTTTTAACATTTCCAATATTTTTGAAGTTTCCTCTGCAAGAAGTCCCATCTGGCAACAATCACAGAAAGCAGCAGTTGCAGCAAAATAGTAGATGATATAAAAAAAAGTATTCCCTTTTGGCAATGCATCAATAAACTTAAAGGCAAACAAGGGTGGATCATTTAATTAATGGACTATCATCACCAGAAATTAGCAGCTTTTTGTACACGAGTGTGATGTGGCAACACAGCATCTCTTAAAGGGCATGAAGCAGTGTGTGCAAGTGAAACATGTTGCAATATGGCTGCAAGTAATAACAGAACAGTACACAGTCAGTCTCTGTTGTTTACTGAACATTATGAATTTTTTTCTTTGGATGTTAAGGTTTGGTGATCTTGGTTAAGTACTGAAAGATTTGTATACAAAAGGTAAAAAGTAAACATCTATATCATCAGAGTGGCACAGCATACTGAGGGGAAGGGGAGGGGTAAAATCTTTTAAAAGCATTGAATAAAACTTAAAAGGTTATAATTTTTTTCAAATCTGCTGGGGTAAAAAACCTTGCAGAAATTGCCCTCCCACAGGAGGACTGATTTCCATGCCAATGAAGTCCCTTTTGCTTCTGTATCCGAAACCTCATTCATTTTCAGGAAACAATACAAGATCAAAGTTTTTTACTGGAAATAGAAGTAATAATAAAAAAATTAATATATAACCTAATGAGATAGTTAATAAAATATCCACAACTTATAAGCAGACTATCTAATGTTGCATAACTCTGAAAGATCAATAATAATCTAACGATCTGACAGGCTCCTGTCAGACCTCTGTGGCAAGCAGCTGCTTGAGGGGGTATATTTTTAGATCAGCAGACTGAAAGATTGATAATTTGCAGAAATAAAATATACCGTATATTTCCGCAGATAAGACGACCTTCAGATAAGATGAGGTATAAATTTTCATCAAAATTTTATAGTTTTAGCATATATCTGTCCTATAAGATGACCCCAAACTATCAACGGCCTATGAATTTAGTTTAGATCAGCGATCATAATCTGGATAATAATACTGTATAGCGTATACGGAATTATGTCCTATTCGCAAACATTAACACTGATTTGGGCATTCGGGTAATGACCTTGACTATTCACAAAAGCGTCGTATGGGACCCATATGACGAGCTTCTCAACAACGAAAGTGAGGATGTACTTGAGAAGCTATTTGCCTTAGATGATGAATGTGAGGATTTTGCAGGATTTTAAATACATTGATGAGTGATTTGTTTTAATTTATAATGGTTTCAATTTATATAAATTTCAATCTAATTTTTTTGTATCTGTCCTATAAGACGACCCAGATTTTGGAGGCCTTTTTTTATGATTCAACTATCGTCTTATCTGCAGAAATATACGGTATCTACAGAAATGAAAATGAAAGTTTAAATGCTAACTGGATGCAAGGTAATGTTATCCAATGTGTGAGAATAACACTTGCTTTAAACAATTCACTATGTAGCCACTTGCCTGCATGTGTGACCTGCTCTGCTGTGACACTGCAGGCAGTCTTCACAACTAGCTCTGGCTAAGAATGCTCTTATTACTTATAATTTCAACTTGAGGAGCAGGAAAAACACATAGAATGCTGGGATACATGATATAAATGATAAAAATAATTCTAAGAATATTAAAATAGGTTTAACACATAAAAGAGCATAAAACAGAAAACAACAACAGAGGTACATACTTTGCAATTACTTCCAAAATCTTCTATTTTTAGAAATAGATTTTTTTTGTTAATTTTCAGATTTTCAAAACTTCAAGGAAACATTTGTTGATAATAGTTCAAATTAAACTTGTGAGCTTAAATCAGGAAGTTGCTTCAGTATAGAGTAAAGTTAACAAACAAATTGGCAATACTGTACAGTGCTTCTAAGAAATTGCAATCAGATGGCTTTAACAAATTATTTATATTGCAGTTAAAAAAATATGCATCAAATGAAAAAAGAAAATATTATTTTCAAGCCTGAATTACCTATTTTTATAAGATACATTTAAGTAAATTTTCAAATGGCAATTTCTATTTTTTTTAAATTGAAGTTTTTTATTGTACTAAAAATGAAAATAGACAACTTGGCCTCTAATTTTGAATTCTATCAATGTCTATATTTATGAGGGACTCTGGAAGGGTTAAATATTGTATGGTTACTTGCTTAGCTTTTAACAGCTTCAGGTTTTGATAGTGGTTGCTATATTTTTCACTTTAAATGGGCTGTCTTTCTCTGGTACACTCACCATAGTTGTCAAAGATGTTTATACTTGGCTGCTGATGTGTTACTTTTTTGGCAGTTCACCAGTCCAATAGCAGTGATGAATGGTGGTAACTGTCACTGTCTGCTGATGCAATGTTTGTTGTTCTGTTTATCATATGGAGCTGGTGGTTGTTACTCTTTGTCAATTGCATTTCATCTCGCTATGAATTCTGCTGTAATGATATTTTTCTCAAACTATCAACAGGTTGACATTAGATGTAAATAGAGCATCTATTGCTGATCTGCATATTTGGCATTTATGTGTGAATATTATGCATCTCATCAGTCTGTTTTGCTGACATCAATTCCTTGAGAGTTGGAGGTTCATTTAGTGCAGTCCCTCTAGGGGTACTCTCGGGTTAACCTGGAAATTGTGTAATATTAAGTTAATGAAGCATTGAATTCACATGATGAATTCCATCACTCTTCACTAAAGTTTACAGGCTCTTTTGAAGGATTTAGAGGGGTTGCTTGGAGTAGTCATTTCAGGAGCTTTTGCTGCTTCTGTCTAAAATAGTGATATAGCTGAAGGGTGACACACAGACAGGAGGAGTGACATTAGTGAATTATATATATATAGATAACCAAAGTTATGGGTTCGAGCCCTGGGTAAGGCATGAACATTTGTGATGTTTTTCTGCTGAAGTCTCGCCATCCTCTCAGATCTTCTACTGTGCCATAAAAACTGACAGACTCCTGTCAGATCTCTGTGGCAAGCAGCTGATTGAAAGGTATTTATAATGTACATAGTGTTAGGTCTGTAAATGGTAGCTAGGTAGTCACTGGAAGGAGAGTTATGCACCAATTCCCTGTGATGATGCATAGAACCAGTCAGGCCTAGCACCTAATGTCTGACCCCGCCTTCTCGTGGTGCAGACTGTTAGTACCTTTCAAAAGAGATACTCTCTTGTGGAAGTGAACGGAAGGGGTGGGCTGCCAGATTAGTGTGGCCTACTGATCTGGACAATTATGGCTACTTTTCTTTTTGTTTTTCTACCCTGCTGAGGAGTGGTCAACCACACAGAGTCCTGGTGCTGACCATATAAACCCACTGATATATGGCTCTGAGCTTGATTATGGATCTGATTTTGCTGCACTGGTGGGCTTCTGTGGAGGGAAAATCTTCCACTGTGTTTTCTGTTTGTTTGTGGGTTGACAGCCCCAAGTGAATAGATTCACAGGATATGTTTATCAGCTGGTGGATAATCCTGAGCAGAGGTTATCGCAGGCACCTGAACTCTTTGCTTCTATTGGCATCGTTAAATTCTACATTGGAGGAAGTCTTCCAGTGTAGATGGCTTCAGCCTTTAGTGGTGGAGGAACGGGTCTTTGCCCCATGTCTGCGATTAGGGGGCTGTTTGATATTGTCGCCATTTCCTCTCTCAATAAACATAGTTTCTTTAAACATCCCACTAACCATATTCTCCAAATAGGTAATTGGAATGTGAGAACTCTGCACAGAGCTTTTTCTCTTGATGTCCTCCACAAGAATTCCACCATAATAATTTAGATATTCTCAGCTTGCAAGAGACCAGATGGACAGATAAAGGTTAAATTTCTCTTTTCAGGGAGGGACGACAATAAGCATCATCAAGGCGTGGGTCTGCTTCTCAGTAGACACGCTAGTGATGCTCTTCTAGGATATGAGTGCATTAATGAAAAGTTTCTTACAGCAAAATTTCAGAAAAGCATTAAAGACTTGAATGTTATCTGCTGTTATGCCCCCACTGAGGATGCCGATGAGGATGAGAAGGATAGGTTTTATGGACAACTTCAGGATATTTTGAATTCTGTCAAGAAAGGAGATATTACCCTTGTTCTTGGTGACTTCAATGCCAAAGTTGGTACTGACTCTGACCTTTGGGGAGGAGTAATAGGCCCTTTTGGTATTGGTAGCTGCAATGGCAATGGGCAACGTCTCCTACAGGTAAGTAAACTCAATGGATTCAGAATAACTAACACTTATTACAAACACCATGACATACATAAGTACACATGGATTTCACCCGATGGGCTGCATAAGAATATGATTGATTATGTATTAATTAACAACAAATGGGCTAGTTCTGTTACGAATACCAAGGTATATAGAGGAGCTGAAATTGGATCTGACCATTACCTTGTTAAAAGTATCTTGCAACTTAAACTTAAAAAGTGTTATGCTAGGGTTAAAAATTTTACTTTTAATACTGAAGCTCTGAAAGACACAGTTATAGCAGAAGCTTACCATGATAGGTTACTTAGCCATTATGACAGTCATGGTATACTTACTATTGAAGTTGAGGAAGAATGGGATCATTTTAAACAGGCTTTTTTTGGACACTAACAGTACTCTTTTAGGAAAAAAGGAGCAGAGGAGACAGAATTATTTAACTGATAAGGCACTTGAGCTTATTTCAGAAAGAAAGAACTGCAGGAATGTCCATAATCAATACCCTACTAGTCCTAATAGAAAGCATTACAGAGAACTTAATAAACGTGTAAAGGATCAGTTAGCTGCTGAAAAGAATCTTTGGCTTGATTGCTTGGCTGACCAAGTCAAGGAAGCAGTTAGACAGCACAACAGCAGAGAGCTGTACCAGATAGTTAATGTTTTGTGTGGTAGAAAATGAACAGGTATACAGGGATTGAAGGATAAACAAGGTAAGGTTATAGAAGGTGAGGATTCTGTCATGGCCAGGTGGGCTGAGCATTTCAGTGATATTCTAAACAATGCAATTAGTTCTATTCCCATTGTTTGCAATGATGATAGATGCATTGGTGGCTTTAAGTTGGCCCTATAACATAATCTGAAGTTATTTTGGCTGTTTCTAAACTTAAACTACATAAATCTCAAGGGGTAGATGAAATTACTACAGAAATGATTAGAGCTGGGAATGTTTCGGTTACCACTTGGATGACTGATATTCTAAATATCTTTTATGATAAAGGCATGGTTCCTAAGGATTTTACCAGAGCTATTGTTATCCCTATTTTCAAAAAAGGTGATCACAGTTCTTGTGTTAACTATAGGGGTATCAGCCTACTCTCTGTTCCAGGTAAAGTTCTTTCCATGATTGTGCTTAATAGAATTAAGAATCTGGTTGACAGTCAATTGTGTGATGAGCAATGTGGATTCAGAAGTGGTAGGGGATGTGTGGATCAGATATTTTCACTTAGGCAGATTCTTGAGAAATGTTTAGAGTTTCAGAAACCTTTGGTTGCTAGCTTTGTTGATTTCAAAAAGGCTTTTGACTCTGTTGATCGTCATAATTTGTGGTTGATTTTGAAATTATATGGTATACCAGACAAGTTAGTTAACATAATGAAAGCTCTCTATAATAACACTGAGTCATGTGTGAGAGTTGGTAAGACTTGTAGCAATTGGTTTAGCATTACTTCTGGTGTTCGACAAGGGTGCATTTTGTCTCCTTTTCTCTTTAGCTTGGTTATTGATTATGTTATGCGAAATTCACTTCAAGGGAAAGATTTTGGCCTTAAATGGACTGGAGATAGGAAAATTTCTGATTTAGATTATGCTGATGATTTAGCCCTTTTGGCAAATGATGTTGATGAGATGAACTCTTTCATTCGAGCTGTTGATGAGACTGGTAGTAGAGTAGGTTTGGTTATAAACAGAAAGAAAACTAAAGTGATGAAAATTGGTCAGGCAGGTTGTGATTCAGTTAATCTGAATGGTTGCAGTCTTGCGCAGGTGTCACAGTTTAATTATCTTGGGAGCAGATAATGGTGATGTGCGGCATGAGATTAACAGACGAATAGGGATTGCTGCCGGGACTTTTAAGAATCTATGGAGAGTGTGGAGAAATAGGCGTATACATCTAAAGACTAAAATTAGACTGTATAATAGTTTGGTTCTTTCTAGGGTTAGTTATGGTAGTGAAACTTGGACACTTTGTAAACAAGATAACAGGAAACTAGATGCTTTTGATTCTAGATGCTTACACAGTATCTTGGGCATTAGGTGGTTCAACTTTGTAACTAATGATGAGGTTAGGCAAAGGAGTTTGCAACCTCCTTTAAGCAGCATATTGTGCAGAGAGAGACTCCGTTGGTTTGGCCATTTTGCCGTATGAATAATTATAGATTGGCGAATAGGGTTATGAACAGTGTGCCTAAAGGCCTCAGAAAGAAGGGGAGACCTAGGATGCGGTGGGCAGACAATGTCAAACAGGACCTTGTTAGATTTGGTGTGCAGTGGCCAGATGCAGCAGATGTAGCTCAGGACAGACTTGCTTGGAGAACTAAATTGCACAGTCTGGTTGGACCTCCGTAGCCCATGGTTGCTTGAGGATGATGATGATGATGACATAGTGTAAATGGTTAAAAATTAGTAAAATACACCAATATTTATGCACACGTGCAGTAAGCATTCATGCTATTGCCATGTTTGGCAGCAGTTCAGATTGCCACTCGCTGATGATCTGATGTTTAAAACTGGTTGTAAAATTTCAGTTTTATTTATAAAGCTAAATAGTGGCATTTGTTGACATGGAGATGAACTTCATTAGAAAAAGTGTAAAATAGTTCTTAGCACAAAGAATGGATGGCTGAATAATACAAGCACTAATCAGGAATATCACTGCAACTAAGCTGTAAGTTATAATCTACCTTAAGATAACAATCACAATGAAAGTTAATAAAATATAATTTTATGCTATTAACTCAAAATAATAAAGTGCTTAGTTTTTACCTCTGGAAGTACACCTAAATCATTAAGCTCCAAAGGTCGTTGATAGCCTAATTTCAGCAATGGAATTAACCAAGCAAATGTTGATCTGGAAAATAGTGTAACATACGGATGCAAGTACTGAATATTTGACAGATCGTATACAAATTCAGGCTCTTCTCTGTAGGTCTTTTTACATAAGTACTTCTGGGGGGGAAAAGAAAATTAGCCAATTATACTATATTTGCAATAAGAAATAAACAATGCAAGGAAAAAAAAACAGTATTTGTAAATTATTTCTTAAAAAATTCCTGCCACATTAAACATTAAATTAATTCCTGCCATTTTATTCCTGCCACATTAAACAATTTAGATCATAATGAAAGAACTTATTTATTCTAATTAACAAAATTTATCATTTCTTGTGTGTTAGAAAAAAAGAGTATTCAAAAATTCTAAAAAGTTAAAAGCATGCAAAAAGCATTCAAAAATTATATCAGTAGTTTTTTTTAATGAAATGCTTTTCAAATTAAAATTACAAATGATTATTAAGACTAATAACAAGTTACAAATGATTCAAATATTTTCTTTCTTTTTTTTTATTCATTTTGCATTATTGAAAACAGTGGTGCTAGGAATATTTTGCTACTAATATTAATTTAATTAAATTCTAACTTTGCATATTTTATATTAACAGATATCTGATACTATTATGCCTGAAAGAGAACTTTTTATCACACTTACAATAATAGCATTACTAATGATAAGTTAAATAGTTTTCTTTATGCACTAATGTGAATAATATAATACAGAGGCAGATTCATAAATATTTCTTAGGAAGAATACAATTTTGATGTTCCTGTGCTAACACACAAGAAATGATAAATTTTGTTAGAATAGGTTCAATTCTGAGATTGTTTTACCTCTAAGTGGCACTTTTATGCAAATGATCTGAAAGATTCAGAGCTGGGTGGGGAAGGATTCCACTTGGCAGCTTTCAGGAGACAGATGGAGTCTCCTGTCAAGGTCATCTACTATGTTCTTTAGTATGCATAGGATGTGATTCTCCTGCAGAAGGGTTCACAGCTTAATGCCCTATCTGATATAAAGTGGGCTTTTCCAAACCACCATCCATCAGATGAGACATTACACTCAGAATGTTTTCTTTTTCAACATGAATAGATTGTGGTTGATTAAGAAAATCTCAATGAGATTCAAACCTAGGAACATCAGATTACATGCATGTCATGCTATTGATAGGATAACCCCTGCCTTGTTAACAGAGTTCTACATGCAAACTAAACGTTCTTATTATTTATTTGCAATACTGCTTATATGATACAGTACCTACAATATAAATACTACTTTTAGTTTAAAGAAGGGTATAAATTTATAATAATATGCAGGTATAATCACATCTTATACCCTAAATTAGATTACATCTTTTGCAATAGCAGATATCCTTTCATTTTTGCAGTTAAAGCTTTATATGTACTACTATATCTCTACATTTTATTTTTCAATAATCTTTTAGTTCTAGAGATCACTATAAAACAGAGTCCTAAGCACATACATTGTATCATCTGTGGCAGCATTTATCTCTGCTAAACCCATACCCTACCCTTGGTCAGAAAGGGGACACCAATGGGCTTGGAAAGGCTGTCGTCCATAGAATGGGATATTAAGTAATGGCCCCATATGCTATGCGTATTAAAGAACATGCTTGACAGCCTTGACAGAAGATTACCACCTATCTCCTAAAAGCTGTCCAGTGGGTCCCCCTTCCCCAAGCTTCTCTGAGCCTTTGGAGTCATTGAAACCTGTCCATTTAGCCCATTGTGCTGCTAAGGTAAAACAACCCAACCCAACACATATTGTATAATTATGTAAAAATAAACCCCTGCTATAAGGAAAAATTAAAGAAAACAAAGGCAAACATACCTGCAAAATCAGAAGTGTTATTTCTACTCCAGTCAAAAGAGAATATACTATTGTTGATGCCCATGTTACTTGCAACCTTAAGTGATGGATTGTTAAACCTAATCCATAAAGACTTATTACTTTAGCTACTTTTATACAAGTAGCAAGTGGCCAGTACAAAAACAATGTGAACAATAATTGGGGTTGATTCCATTTTTCAACATGATGATAGAACACAGTTGCAATCATTGTGCCAAGAAGAGTAATAAAAGGAGATATGACAATATGTAGTTTCACCAAGCTGTCCTCATTCGACTGATTTACCATTATACCTTCACCACACTCCAAGAGATTAATACAAATGAGGCAGATCATCAATACCCACCTCGAACTATGTTCATGATATCGCACTAGAGGTGACTTTATTCTAACAGACTGAATACATTTATACCAAACTACTGATAGTATAATCATAACTATAACCGTCACATTTAAAAGCGTATTCGTCAAATCAACCAAACATTCCTTGTGAGACAGGTCACTTGATACAGACCAATTACTATAAATAAGACCATTACAAAACATCATTACAGTGGGTGACTGAACACAAAACACACCAATCAAGAAGCTTAATAATTAATACAAAACAAACACCGTACTAAGTACAAACAAATAGTTTACTATGCATATAAAATATCAATTCATTACGGACTTTACTATGGTTAAAGAGTTTAAATAAAAAACTCAGCAATAATCATCAATAAAAGACGCCAAACAAGCAGACCACCTACACTTAATATTACGGTTACAGGTTTATATGAAGAATACAAACAGAAAAAAGTAGGATGTACAAAATAAATTGGTCAGAAATCAATAGCTGAAAGCGAAATATTATGTATTAATTAGATCAAGAATGGTGACCAGACGTTCCGGGGTCTGGAACAAATTTTCGGTACATCTATATGACACAGTTTTTGTGACGATATACAATCGCCTCTCCATTTACTTTGATTTTTGAACTAGCATTTGGAATAATCCTATCACTGTATTTACTCCCTTGCTTTATCAATTTACTTCGACATTATTCAGAATAACGTCATTTACGCTAAACACCAAACGGTTGGTGCGCAGTGCCATTGCAAATAGTGTTCAGCGAGGTACGAACATGCCGCAAGGACCGCACATGCGATCCTCGAATTAGCCGTGCACCAGAAAAGTCGCGCCTCTTCAACACCCTTACGGCTTTGGTTAGGTTATCAGGTTGTTTTACCTCTGAACGGCTCTTTTTTACGCACACGATGAGCTAAATAGCCAGGTTACAAGGACCCCAAGAGCTCAGAGATAGTTGGGTGGAGCAGACCCACAGAACAGCTGTTACCGTATTTCCCCAAAAATAAGTCCGGGTCTTATATTAATTTTTGCTCTAAAAGACGCATTAGGGCTTATTTTCAGAGGATGTCTTATTCATTAATGTACAAACATCTACATTTATTCATGTACAAAAATTTACATTTTTTCATGTACAAAAATCTACATTTATTCATGTACAAAAATCCCCATTTATTCATGTGCAAAAATCTACATTTATTAAATTACAGTCATGTCATCTTCTTCTGGAGCATCATCATAACTCTTCAAACCCCGAATTCCGGCCTGAATTTCTTGCGACTCCATTTCCTGTAGAACCATCGGCCCCAATATCTCATGTCCAGCAATAGAGCTCTCCTTAAATGAGCACTTCTTGTCAATACAGCCTGCTCGTAATGCAATGGGAACACAGCACCTCTCGTCCAAAGGCGCCTGCTTGGGTATTCACAAATACTTAATTATAATTTATATTATCATTTACTTTAAGTATTAATGTCAATAATATTTTTATTTATATTTAATTATATATTAATATTATTATTTTATAATTCAATACGTCCGTCGTGTGTTGTAACGGACGTACTAAATGCGTCCGTCTGGCTGACGATCTCAACTGGGGCTTATTTTTGGGGTAGGGCTTATATTACGAGCATCCTGAAAAATCATGCTAGGGCTTATTTTCCGGTTAGGTCTTTTTTTCGGGGAAATACGGTAGAAGACAGATGATAGCTTCCCCCCCCCCCCCCCGTCAAGACTACCCAGCATGTTCTCTAACGTGCACATAGGGCAGAGAATATATAAGGAGAAGAATGAAAGCTCCCATAACCCCAATGTAAGACAACCTCGATTGCAGCGCTCGATTAATCCAGATACACGTTTGCATTTTTAGTTGTTTTTTCGCAAAATTAAATTAATGATTTGGGCTAATAATTTTTATTACTACGTTTTTTCTTTTATTTTTAAGCCTTAAGAACTCTGATAGAGTTAAGTGTTACAAGTGTACTCATATTGAGCTAGAGAAAAAAGGTTGAAGAATCCTTTGTAATTTTCGAAATATAATCCCCTGTTTGGAGGTGTACGTTACATTGGTCAATGCGGTCGTTTTCAATTCTCCAATGAGCTTTAGGATTAGCACAAATAATAAAAAAAATAAATACCCCCTCAAGCAGCTGCTTGCCACAGAGATCTGACAGGAGCCTGTCAGTTTATATGCCACAGTAGAAGATCTGAGAGGATGGCAGGACCTCAGCAGAAAACAACACGAACATCTATGCCTTACCCGGAGCTCGAACCCAGGTCCCGTAGATCAGTAGCCAAGCGCGTTAACCACTCGGCCACGGGACGGCACAGCTAATGTTAAAATCGTTCAACATTTTAAAGGATGTATATATATACTTAACACATTTTGTGAAGAATCGAGATTTCCCACTAAACGCTGATGAATTTTGTGACATTTGTTGTACTATAATAATCAAGGGTTAAAATTCACAATTAAAAATAAACTCCTACTCAGAATACGGAATATCAAACTGTATCAGAATACATACTGTATTGTAACAGAATATTGAATGTTTCATCGATCATTCTTAAATAATTTTGAAAGTCATTGTAATTATTCTTCTGAAGTTCTTTTAACAAATTCATGTGGCCAAACATTACTTTGTTCAATACATTTCTTTCATCATCATCATCATCATCATCCTCAAGCAGCCATGGGCTACGGAGGTCCAACCAGACCGTGCACAGGGCCGTGCCGTGCTATGATACAGAGAGGCGGCTGCATCAGGCGGCACCGTAAGGGGGCGGCATAAGCAGCGAAATCAAAATACAATTTGAACCATTCAATAATTAATAATCTTTACGCAACGCTTTTCTATATTGGTCTATGTTATTCCGATATTGATGTATACGATTTATGATTTATCGTACGCCTCTGCCTAAGCGCTTTCGGTATCCTTTGATCTCGGTTTCTGGTGCAGGTGCATCGTTGGCGAGCGCTCGCCGAAAGACTGTTGATCTGATAGCACGAAGCTAAGGTTTTTGTTTGTAACATACCGCTCGGCCGCTCCTAAAAGCTGAGGCGGCAATTATCACAAAAGACAATTGCACGTGTTACGTGTTGATAGTTCTGATTTGAGCTTACAATTATTGACAATATTTGATTTTAATGTTAGTTTGTCATGAGAAGTGGCAAGGGCTGTGCTGTATTTAAATCAGTAAATCGATATATAATATATCTGTATCAGTATAATATTTGTGCATTTATACTAATTCAGTTTTTGTGTTTAAAAAGTAGATCAGGTAAGAGAATTATTGTTTTTTACAGCAATTGTAGTTACTTATTATGTTTCACAATTAACTCTAAAACCATTGAGTGCTACTAGGTGGTCAAGCACAGTAGATGCGTTAAAGCCTTTACGATTTCAACTTTGCGAAATCTATGATGCATTATTCCAAATAATAGAAGACATCAACAGAGATCAGAAACTAAAGTTAAAGCAAGAGGGTTAGCAAAAAATATTAAAAATTACAAGTTTATATGCGGTGTAATTCTTTGGTATGATATTTTATTTGAAATAAATTCAGTCTCGAAGCTATTGCAATCTGTAACTATAAATTTGTCAGATTGTGTAAGGATGTTATCAGAAACCATACAAAAAGTGAAAAGTTATAGACAATCTGGATATGATCAGATGAAAATTGCTGCTAATGAGATTGCAGAGAATCTTGAATGCAGTGCAGAATTTCCTGCCGAAACTGAAGTTAGAGCCAGAAGGAACAAGCATCAATTTGGCTATGAAGAAGCTGTCGATCTACCCTTACCCTTTCAGGACCATAAGGTTTTTAAGAGTAAATATTAATATGTAACTGTTTATTTTAGTTTGTTTAGACGTAAAATAAATAAAAATCATAAGAAAAATACATAACAATGTGTAGTTTTTTTGGAATTTTATGGGAAATATTTTTCCCAATGGACTATAAAGGTAACACAAATTATAGATAGGCTTATTATGCAATGTCTTTTATTTATTGGTTTATTAGAACAAAATGTTAACTAAAATAATACAAAATTATGAAATAAAATTACTATACAAAATGATGTGATAATTATGATATTCTGCGAAGCAATTTCTTTTGGTAGTGAGGCAAAGATGGACATTGCACATAGTACATATATTATGCGTCCTGACAATTTTTTTTTTTTTTTTCTAAACGTTCCCGTTTACGTAATTGCGTTCGGCATACGTTGTATTTTGACATTCTGTATAAAAAATGCAGATTAGGTTATAATTAAATACGACAATCACCAATTTTAAAATGGGAAAAATGTTTCCCTTAGTCGTGAAAGGGTTAACAGAGGAGAATAAATTTGTAATAAACTTTTTCAATTATATTCTGGACATTAGCCTTAATTCTCTGAATGAACGATTCACGCTTCTGGAAACCCATAGCAAAAATTTTCAGTTTTTATATGACATTTTAAAACTAAATGATATAGATGACAAAATGCTAGAAAATTATTGTACCAGTCTCCAGTCAATACTTTCGGTCGAAAATGAATCAGATATAAATGCAAATGATCTTCAAGAAGAATTACGTGATGTATCCCGAATGCTACCATATTCTATGAAACCTTTGGATGTTTTAAATTATTTGTGCCAAAATAACTTAATTACTTTGTATCCGAATACTGTTGTAGCTCTGAGAATTTTATTAACACTCCCTGTCTCTGTAGCTAGTGGGGAAAGAAGTTATTCCAAATTAAAATTAATAAAACACTACTTAAAAAGTTCAATAAGCCAAACAAAACTTAGAAATCTGTCATTAATTTCTATTGAATCTACATTGGCTGCCACTCTAGACTAGACATCCCTAATTAACGAATTTGCTAAAGTTAGAAGGGTAAAACTCTAGTAGATTGTTGTAGTTGATATCATTTTTTAAAGTAGTTTATATTTTCAAATTAAAAATAGTATTCGTACATTTTGTGCAGTTTTTTTTTAAATCACAATCGAAGGTTATTTTAAAGAAAAAACCTTTAAGGGGCGGCATTTCGAAGACTTGCATCACAATGAGAAAATCTACCGCACGGCCCTGACCGTGCAGTTTAATTCTCCAAGCATATCTCTCCTGAGCTACATCTGCTGCATCCGGCCACTGCACACCAATTCTAACAAGGTCCTGTTTGACATTGTCCGCCCACCACATCCTAGGCCTCCCCCTCCTTCTGAGGCCTCTAGGCACATTATTCATAACCTTGTTCGCTAATCTATAATTACCCATACGGGCAACATGGCCAAACCAACGGAGTCTCTCTCTGCACAATATGCTGCTTAAAGGAGGTTGCAGACTCCTTTGCCTAACCTCATCATTAGTTACAAAGTTAAACCACCTAATACCCAAGATACTGCAGGAGCATCTAGAATCAAAAGCATCTAGTTTCCTGTTATCATGTTTATATAGCGTCCAAGTTTCACTACCATAACTAACCCTAGAAAGAACCAAACTATTATACAGTCTAATTTTAGTCTTTAGGTGTATACGCCTATTTCTCCACACTCTCAATAGATTCTTAAAAGTCCCGGCAGCAATATCTATTCGTCTGTTAATCTCATGCCGCACATCACCAGTATCAGTTGCATAGCTCCCAAGGTAATTAAACTGTGACACCTGCTCAAGACTGCAACCATTCACTGCAACCATTCAGTTGAATCACAACCTGCCTGACCATTTTTCATTACTTTAGTTTTCTCTCTGTTTATAACCAAACCTACTCTACTACCAGTCTCATCAACAGCTCGAATGAAAGAGTTCATCCCATCAACATCATTTGCCAAAAGGGTTAAATCATCAGCATAATCTAAATCAGAAATTTTCGTATCTCCAGCCCAATTAAGGCCAAATCTTTCCCTTGAAGTGAATTTTGCATAACATAATCAACAACCAAACTAAAGAGAAAAGGAGACAAAATGCACCCTTGTAGAACCCAGAAGTAATGCTAAACCAATTGCTACAAGCTCTCACACATGACTCAGTGTTAATATAGAGAGCTTTCATTATGTTAACTAACTTGTCTGGTATACCATATGATCTCGCAATCAACCACAAATTATGACGATCAACAGAGTCGAAAGCCTTTTTGAAATCAACAAAGCTAGCAACCAAAGGTTTCTGAAACTCTAAACATTTCTCAAGAATCTGCCTAAGTGAAAATGTCTGATCCACACATCCCCTACTACTTCTGAATCCACATTGCTCATCACGCAATTGCCTGTCAACCAGATTCTTAATTCTATTAAGCACAATCATGAAAAGAACTTTACCTGGAACAGAGAGTAGGCTGATACCCCTATAGTTATCACAAGAACTGCGATCACCTTTTTTGAAAATAAGGATAATAATAGCTCTGGTAAAATCTTTAGGAACCATGCCTTTATCATAAGAGTTATTGAAAATTTCAATCATCCAAGTGGTAACCGAAACATTCCCAGCTCTAAGCATTTCTGTAGTAATTTCATCTACCCCTGGGGATTTATGAAGTTTAAGTTTAGAGATAGTCAAAATAACTTCAGATTTTGTTATAGGGCCAACATTAAAGCTGCCAATGCATCTATCATCATTACAAACAATGGGAGTAGAACTAACCACATTGTTTAGAACATCACTGAAATGCTCAGCCCACCTAGCCATGACAGAATCCTCACCTTCTATAACCTTACCTTGTTTATCCTTCAATCGCTGTATACCTGTCCGTTTTCTACCACATAAAACATTAACTATCTGGTACAGCTCTCTGCTGTTGTGCTGCCTAACTGCCTCCTCAGCTTTGTCAGCCAAACCATCAGCCAAAGATTCTTATTAGTAGCTAACTGATCCTTTACACGTTTATTAAGCTCTCTGTAATCCTTTCTATTAGGACTAGTAGGGTACTGATTAAGGACATTCCTGCAGTTCCTTCTTTCTGAAATAAGCTCAAGTGCCTTATCACTTAAATAATTCTGTCTCCTCTGCTCCTTTTTTCCAAAAAGAGTACTGTTAGTTTCTAAAAAAGCCTGTTTAAAATGGTCCCATTCTTCCTCAACTTCAGTATTAAGCACACCATGACTATCATAATGACTAAGTAACCTATCATGGTAAGCTTTAGCTATAACTGGGTCTTTCAGAGCTTCGGTATTAAAGGTAAATTTTTTAACCCTAGCACAACACTTTTTAAGTTTAGGTTGCAAGACACTTTTAACAAGGTAATGGTCAGATCCAATTTCAGCTCCCCTATATGCCCTGGTATTCCTAACAGAACTAGCCCATTTGTTGTTAATTAATATATAATCAATCGTATTCCTATGCAGCCCATCAGGTGAAAACCATGTGTATTTATGTATGTCACGGTGTTTGTAATATGTGTTAGTTATTCTGAAACCATTGAGTTTACTTACCTGTAGGAGACGTTGCCCATTGCCATTGCAGCTACCAATACCAAAAGGGCCTATTACTCCTCCCCAAAGGTCAGAGTCAGTACCAACTTTGGCATTGAAGTCACCTAGAACAAGGGTAATATCTCCTTTCTTGACAGAATTCAAAATATCCTGAAGTTGTCCGTAAAACCTATCCTTCTCATCCTCATCGGCATCCTCAGTGGGGGCATAACAGCAGATAACATTCAAGTCTTTAATGCTTGTCTGAAATTTTGCTGTAAGAAACCTTTCATTAATGCACTCATATCTTAGAAGAGCATCACTAGCGTGTCTGCTGAGAAGCAGACCCACGCCTTGGTGATGCTTATTGTCGTCCCTCCCTGTAAAGAGAAATTTAAAGTTATTTTTAAGTATCTCACCTTTACCTGTCCATCTGGTCTCTTGCAAGCCTAGAATTACCCAATTTTTATTCTCTCTGCTGTTCCCTCTTTCTGCATTACATTAATTAGTAATGTCCTAGCAAGAGCCTTTCTAGAGTATTAGTAATTTAGCTAATAGAAATGGCATCTCACAGTAAAATGTTACTACACAGTGAAATGTGAAATGCAGCTGTCCACCAGGAGATGCGGGAATGGCGGAAAGACTGTCCGTGTGGAGGCAAATCAATTATTGTTCACAAGCTATGTCAGCAAATAGAGCGAGGTTGGGGATTAGCAGTGTGGCATGAAGGAAAACGTGTATGTGTGAAGCGGACTACGAAGCTTTCTCTTTTGTCATCGCTCTTCCCACATCCACTCCCTGTCTGATAATTTGCTAGTAACAAAGCAGAAAAGAACTTATTGAGGAGAATGCCCCCTATCGACTTCTCAAACTGTCGACAAAATATTGCTCAAACAACTTTCATTCGAACAAATTTTCATTTTGAAGAAATTTCCGTCGAACACGTTTCTGTCAAAGAAATTTCCGTTTCACACAAATTTCCATCGAACAACTTTTCATCGAACAACAAATTTACGTTTCTAAGAAATTACGCCAAACCAAATTAAATATCTTTTGGGAGGGAAAATATTGTTTCAACTTCAGATGTCAAAAATTTAATTTTTCCTCAGATTTTCATTATGATTATTAACAGTTGAAATAAGATAAATTGTAATATATTGATATCTGGCGTTTTAATTCTGTCTAATTTAATTTTAAAAGGAAGATGGAAAAAATTGCTCAGAATTATCTAATTCAAATTCTGTAGTAATTCGATATGAGAACTTTATGATTTAATCATGAAATCATTAATATCGAAATACACTCAAAGGGCCACTTTAATGTAATAGTTCCATATTTCTTCGATAGTAACTCATATACAGAACTCAGTAACTTCTAAATAAGCCTTTGGTGAAAAAATGCGACCAAAGAAAATTTAAATCTCAATTTGCAGCACTATTCTTTCAGCATTTAGGGTGTTATGGGAGTTTAAATATTTGGTAAATTAGCTCGTTCTGCAAGAAATAATTGAAAATTGGCGAAAATTATATAATTGTTACAAATTTTCCGTAACTCTACAAATAGCGAAACGAATATTGTTAAAAATTGAGAATAAAACAAATTTGTTTGAAATCTTTAAAATTTTCATTCACATTTTTTTCCCTAAAAAAGCATATTTCAAAAGTTACTCTGCTCTATCTGTTATTCTTGATATAAAATGGAACTGTATTTCATAAAGTGGTCTCTGAGTGTATAAATATCCATGACAAAAAATAATTTCCTCATAGCTACATAGACCTCAAACAGTTAAACAAAATAAAAATTGTAATATTTCACTTTTTCTGTCAACGGGAAAATATGTTACCCACGTTTGTTATGAGATTTGTTTACTATCAGTCTCCCCGCTACGATGTCAAAACCCCTAACTAATGAACATCAAGAAACGCTCCATCACGTATTGGCACCACCTTACCTACATTCAGCCGTCCCGTGGCAGAGTGGTTAGCACGCTTGGCTACTTATCTACGGGACCTGGGTTCGAGCCCCGGGTAAGGCATGGATGTTCGTGTTGTTTTCTGCTGAGGTCCTGCCATCCTCTCAGATCCTCTACTGTGGCATATACACTGACAGGCTCCTGTCAGACCTCTGTGGCAAGCAGCTGCTTGAGGGGATATTTATTTTATTTATACCTACATTCACCCTGGGGCAACGTTTCTGCAATGTATTAAAATGTTAATTTAAGCATCGAATTTAAAAATTAAGCAAAATAAAAACGAAAATTCACATGAATATTTATCTTTTTAACTATTTTGCCCATTTCATTTCCATTCAGTACGTATTCAATGAGGCAATACACTGGAATCTTCCTTGTGTTGCCTTCAGGAATCTTTCTGAATGGGCCTGCTGAGAATCTGTCCAGCAGGGGTATGGTATAATTTCCCACGAGGACATGAAATGTTTTTGCTGACAAAAAATGAGTTTCTCCCTGAGTGGGAAGATGTTATTCATCTATTGGTGCTTCTTTTCTATTACAATAGTTTGATGGTTGAAACCGTCAGTGCACATGATTTGGGCAAAGCCCAAAGGCCTCTCAATCAATTTCCTATACTCGTCATTATTTCACTGATTACACTAATCATTCTTTTCTCTTCATATGCGGAAACAGTTGTTTTCTTTTGAAACGAATATATTAATAAAACAATAATTTACTAGGCTATGCATTTTCTGGGTTGATAAGAATTTTATTTTATGGTAATAAAGAAAATCAAAATTTTCAAGAACGAATTCAAGCAGCTTCATGCCAACAATATTTTCCTGTTATGAATTCTTGAAGTTAATGGATGTAGAAGAACCCAAAACTTCCTTAAGGGCTACAAGGATGGGGTCCACCACTCACATGAATAATTGGCCTCTGTAGTACTTTGCCCATTTAATTTCTATTTTGTAAGTTGCTACTACTGTAATATTTGCATTGTAAGGAAACTACTGCGATTTGCATTTAAGAATTTGATAACAATACAAATTAGTTCCTTCCATTTTCCTTCCATTAGTAGTATATGAACTAATTTGCATTATATAGTATGATAAATGCAGTAGCATTCGTAAGTACACCTAGTTCTCGTAGTTACACGATAGGTGGTTCCTGAAAATGGCCGCATAAGTAGAAATCGTACCGAAGCAGAGATCTTTACCATGTACATATTTCAATGTAGAATATAAGCGTAATTTGAAGTATTTTGAAGTAATTTCTTAATATTATAAATATTTGAGTTGAATACCTTTAAACGGCAGAAATAAAATTAAACATCCTGACTTAGGACTAGAATAATATTATAAATTAAGAACATAAGGTCTTACCGGATATCATAAGGTGTTACCGGATGTTTTTTCTAAAGTAAAAAGAAGTACAAATGTAGTGCAATAAAATGAAAGAATACATTATTAGAATTGGAATAATTGTGGGTCATTTAATAGCATAGTATATGCATCTGGAAAAGGAGAACTAGGTGCTCAATCTTTTTCTTTAGAGGAAATAGCAAAGTTATAATATTAATGAAGTAAGTTCATCATGAAGTTCATCCTTGTCAACATAGGGCAGAAGCACCGACATCTCTTCCGGCAATGATTCTGAAACAAATATGGAGGCAATGGATTTTGAGACAGCTGCAGATGAAAAGAAGTCTACGGATTTTGAAGACATTATTAAAATTCCAGACATTAAGTCTGGAATTTAAACGGCAGAAATAAAATTAAACATCCTGACTTAGGACTAGAATAATATTATAAATTAAGAACATAAGGTCTTAATCTTTTTCTCAATTCCAGACATTCAATAATTCCAGACATTAAGTCTGGAATTTTGAAGACATTTTGAAGGCTAATGTCTTCAAAATCCGTAGACACAGTGATCCAAACATGAAGTTTGGAAAGCCTTCATGTTTTGGATCACTGTGAAATTATCAAACAGTATGAAAAACTAGTTAATTTCTTCAACAAAGATCTCAACAGTGAGGAACTAACTTTCAATTTTCCTTCAAGTTATATTGAAAATTGAATATGAAATCATTGAAGAAATCAAATCACGTTGGTGAAGATGTAGTAGAAAAAGAAGAATGCCTCAATGTTTAGAAATTATATAATCATAGGGAAAAAAAGTTTTAATTTTTCCAACCATTGAACTTGCATATATGTTTTCATTTGTACGATGTTTACAAATGCGAGCAGTTAACACTCGTTCTCAAAACTTTAGATTTATAAAATAATGAACCGAGAAATCATAGGACACAACCATCATTAAATGATTTAAGTTACACTGCGCTCCAGAGAAATAATGGAGCGGTAAATCTGAAGATCAAAGAAAGCAATCAACCAGTGAGAAGAGGCCACACCCACATGAATTCTTGCAAGAATAACTCGCAATGTAATTCCACCATAGCAAATAATTGCACTCCTTGCGAGAAATAATTACTTTTTCTAACGTACTCTTACATTATTAGCGTATATGGAAGTGAGCAATTAAATATGATCTTTTTAATTTCTGAATATTCGAAAGTACAAAATGGAGCATAATATGTTTTATACTAATGTATTAGCGACTAGAAGAATTGCCCGGTGTTGCTCAGGTCATTGCTCACGTCATCGCGCACTCTCATAGACTGTGGCTTCGTTTCTACAAAAATAATCGAAAGTAGTAGTAAATGATCACAGGATAAGTCCTGTAGACATGGAACTCATGAAATGATGTGCTGAAAAAAATTTGGTTTTGCCATGAGTGGGATTCGAACCCAAGTCTCCAGGAGACATGCCTGTTATGCTAGACCACTACACCATCACTAAGCTGAGAAAAGGTTAGCCATTGATGGTGTAGTGGTCTAGCATAACAGGCATGTTTCCAGGAGACGTGGGTTCGAATCCCACTCATGGCAAAACCTTTTTTTTTCAGCTTATCATAATCGAAAGTGTTTCCCTGTTTCAACAGATTTTGGTCCCCTGTAATTCCCGCAATACTTAACCGAATGGTCCTAGATTTGTTACATGCGTTCCCCTTTGTGTTCCAATGTTGGGTGAAAAAATCTGACTCCTACCTACAATTGGATGCCATTCTCGATTAGAATATGCGAATGAGCAGAAGCTACAAATGAAGAAAGAAGTAGAATGACGTTTTATAAAAAAATAGCCATTTCTAACCACCTATTCAACATTTCAAGCTTATATTTCGCCTTGTATGTCTCATGCTATTCTTAATCTACTGCAAAATTTTCAGGTTTTGCATTCAATTCTATTCAACATTTTAAGCTTATATTTCACCTTGTATGTCTCATGCTATTCTTAATCTTCTGCAAAATTTTCAGGTTCCTAGTCGCTATCTGTGAGGAGTTTCGGCAACTACAGATAATTTATTAAAGATGTAAAACATGCGCCCTTACTGTCAGTCAGCATAAGTGACTATTGTGTTTCCCTGCGTTTCAGAGGTTTTAAAAGAAATCTCGAAAAATGTGTGAAATATGCACAAATTTAATAATTTTTGGCTTCCATTACCTTTACTAGCATTCTCAAAGGGGAGGGTAGTCCACCCGCCTCAAGATTTATTTTCGAGATGTAATTTATATTTTAAATATAATTTTATACCGTAATTTACAGTAGAAAATCGAAAATGTAATTTTCATTTATTGATGTATTATGAATAAATATTTATTACACTAAACATCTGCTACCATTAGTTACATTTCATATCACAGCACTTCATAGTTACAAACATTTATATGCCATTATGCTGTAAGTCAACATGGTGTATAAGAAAGCATGTCTTGAGACAGGTGGGATCTGAACTCACAACCTCCTGACGACATGTCAGGTGTTCTAATTGCTGCTCAATATTTTTCTTTTTGGGAAATAGCAAAGTTATGTTATTAATGAGGGAAGTTCATAATGAAATTCATCCTTATCAACAGAGGGTAGAAACACCGACACTCTCTTCTGGCAATGATTCTGAAGCAAATAAAGGAATGGTGTACCACCAAGCTGCAACTTGAGGTCCAGGTGTAGATTACATTTGCACCAAAAGTGCATGCAAGCGTCTTCTGTGGGGAGATCAGAAACCCATTGGCTGTCACCCAAGCCAAAAGATTGTTGAGGGCAGTTTGAAGTTGTTGTTCAATGAACCTCATGCTGGACGATGAGCAAAAGATGCTAAAGTCATCAACGTAGAGGTCACTGTCTACAGTCGGAGGAAGTTGTGTAACTGGATTTATCTTCACAACCAACAGCATAACACTCAGGCGCAGACTTATGGCACCCCTATTCTTGGGGGAATGTCTATGACAGAGTGTTGCCAACACGAACTCGAAAAGTATGATGATAAAAAGTTTGCGATATGACCTCTCAAGCTGAAGCTATGGAGGTCAAGAAGTATGCCGAATCTCCACGCTGTGTCGTACGCTTTTCCGATTTTGAAGAAAACTGACACCAGGTACTCTCTTGGTAAAAACGAATTCTTGATCGCCGATTCGATTGGTGTATAGTTTTTCCAACTGACTTTGAGAAGGCCAAGATGATGGCCTTCTGCCAGGAGTCCGGAACTGCTCCTCGATGAAAATGAGGTTGAAGATTTAGAGCAGCTGATCCTTACTCGATGGTGAGAGATGTTGGAGCATCATATATGGACATTGTCTGGCCCGACAGCAGATGCACAAGGGGAGTGCAGAGCAAGGCAAAACTCCTCCACTGTGAATACCTGTTGTAAGCTTCCAGGACATTCGAGTGGAATGACAGCAGAGAGCATTTGGCCCTTTCTTCAGGGCCAGAAACTCGGGGGAGTATGAAAATATAGAAAAGATGGAGGAGAAGGATTCTCCTAGAGTGTCGGCAATTGCTTGCGGATCAACAATTGCCTCTCCATTGTGCTCCAGGATCGATAATGAGTGGAACGTGCATTTCCCATTCATCTTCTAGACTTTATTCCAGACGACCTTAGAAATGTTCATGCGTGTAATAGAAGACGTGTATTTGATTCGAGATTTCTCCTGGCTCTAGCGCCAAATGAAACGAGGTATCACCATAGTGCGTTTGAAAGTTTCAAGTTTGGGGAATGTTGAATGTCTCTGAAACACCCCCAAACATTGTTCTGAGCCTTATGAGTGCAGTGCAGTCAGGATTCCTCCACGGTTTTGGAAACAGTGGAAACCGAGTCTAGGTCTGAGATACAGTCAAAGCAGCTGTGTGGACGATGTAGTGCGTCATCTCTGCCACTGCAACATTGATTGGCTCCTGGCTGACCGAGTGTTCATCAAGCTGAGAAAGGAGCTTGCAGTCACCCCAGTCAGCCTGATCAAGTCTTCACCGTGAGATGCATGAAGGGCTGCAAGACACCCCCCCCCCCATGGAAGATGGTGCACATCACAGGGAGGTGATCCCTTCTGCTGCATGGATTGTCCTAGACCTCTCATGTAAGGAGAGGAAGGATCAAGGAGGAACATATGGTGAGATCAATGACAGTGAATGAGCGGTCAGGGAGTGGAAGTAGGTGCTGACACCAATGCTCAACAGAGAGAACAATTGATCTCTATGTTGCGATCTTTTGCAACCACGGCAATTACCGGTTCCGCCTGACAGCACTACCTGGTTTAAGAAAAGCCATGACTATCTAGAGCCGGGGGCAAGGAATACGCCCTATAGGCGAACCTCGACCCCGGCCTCACATGGCAGCAGTCCTATAGAAGGAAAGCTAACCACCGGAAGAAACCTAACTTTAATCTATTCCCCGGTTTGCAAATGTGCAAGGATATAAAGATCCAAGCTCGATCGGCACCCGGGGTGGAGACTCTTAGTAGGACCCAGACTTTATGGACAGCTCGTGCCTACTAGGCAGGAGGAACCTTTCGACCGAGCCGTCGAACTGACCACCCAAGGTCCCTGAAAGTGAGGTCTCCGACGCCGTCACCACCCGACCGGCAGCGTCTTCAACCTCGGTTGGCCTTGGCCATGTCCAACCGGCGCCCAACCCGGTCGGCACAGCCTTCAGCCGGGTTGCTGGGCCCTAGGCCCCCCCACCATGACAAGGTGGTCCCCTATCGGGGGGGAACAGAGAGAACAATGGAACCAGGAGCCATTGCTACAGGGCCCCACCTTCATATTGGTATCAGCACTGTCCCAAAGTGAACTGTATCCATTGAGATCGCCCATGATGAGGAAGGAGGATGGCAGCTGCGAGACAAGATCATCAAGTTCTTACCGGAAGATGATACTTCCAGGTGATAGGTAGACAGAGCAGATAGTCAATGAAAATTCCACGAAGATGGAATCCAAGAGATTTCACAAAGATGGAATTCCAAAGAAATTGATGGTTAGTGCCTCTAAGTTGGTTGTGAGGGGTACAACCTGGAATTGAGAATGGTCACTAACAAGGATGGTGACACCCCCGCGAGCTGGACCATCTCCTTCCAAGTCCCAGCGAATGAGAGAGAAGTGCCAGATATTGGGATCATTGGCTGTCTGCAAGTACGTCTACTGCAGACACATGCAGATGGGACCATGTACCCTTAGGAGGGCCTTGATGTCGTCACTATTTCTCTGGACTACACAAAAAAAAATACAAGGTAAATGTGTGGCCATCTAAGGTCTTTGGAGAATGGATGGACGACTTTCAATTTATTTTAACTGTCACCAGCGACAGTTTTTGAAAAATAGAGAGATCCATGTCGATGTCCTCGGAGTTGTCAAAAGGACACAGGTCAGAGACCATTGAATGAGGAGGGTTAAAATTTTCTGCTTAGGCCCCGGTGGGGGCCCCTTGGGTTTGGAAGGTCTGGCTGTCTGCGGTTGGGAAGCATTGGTGGAAGTCGAAGTTACCACAGCAGGGATGGAAACCAGAACTGATGTCGAGATTGACATCACCTTCAGTTTCGCCTCTATCAAGAGGTACTCTGCAGCAGGTGAGAAAGATTCAGAAGGTGAAATGCTGATATTAGTTTGTACCGCCACAGAAGCCATCACAATGATGGTCTTTTCAATGACCACACTGTCATAGCAGACCTGGCCAGGTGGGGTAGGCAGTGCAACAAGCTTTCTCACCTTTGGACAAGTGATGTTATTAAGTGTCTTTAGATGCTGTACCTCTTACTCCTCCAGCCACTTGGGACAGTCGCGGGAATAGGCCGGATGTTCGTCACTACAATTTATGCAGCTTGCCTTTTCTGCTGTGCAGTCAGGATTGAGGTGATCCACTGCCCCAATGAATACAGGTGAATTTACCCGTGGCAAGCTGTGAGGGCATGGCCATACCTCTGGCATTGAAAACAAAGCAGAGGGTGTAGTACATACAGCTGTACCTCATAGTGTAAGTACCCTGCCTTGATCCCAGCGAATGTAGGCAGGTGTGGCATGTTGAAAGTCAAAATTCGTAGCCTGGTGGATATTAGTTTCTCCCCACGGTGTTGCAAAACCTGGCCTATTGCCATCACTCTCTGAGATGAAAGCTCCGAGAGGATGTCCTCCTCAGAAACCTTGAGGAGGCCCCACTTGGAGATCTCATCCCTAGAGGAATTAAGTGTCTTGTGTGGAGTGACAGTGACTGCCAACCCCACCAATAGCTGTTGCATTCAAGAGTAGCTCAGAATATTTTGAGCACGCAGTTTCCACCTGCAAGTCACCAGATCTTAGGCACTTAACAGATTTCAGTGCTTCTGCAAGATCTTCCAATTCTTTTTTTAAAAAAATAGGAACATGTCCCCAATTACCAAATCACCCATTGGATGGATGATCAAGAACCTTGGGATCAAAGGGACAGACATGAGTGACGATAGCGAAAATGACATACACAAAGAAGATGGGGACTCATGGTGAACCATCTTGACGGTATTGGCCGATGAATTACTTTTAATGGAATTCATGGTTGGTTTTATGGTTTTCAGTGCCTGCTGTCCCACTCACCCTCGTGTAGATGGAGCATGAGATTTTTCCCCAGGGAGGAGGGCGGGCCCTTTGGGCACCTACCACACCCCACAACAGTGGGCTTGTGCCCACCCACCACGGAGTCCAACAAGGGGAAGCCCAATCGGACACCAGGGCTGTCTGGGCACCATACCTGCACTGCCAGTGAATACAGCCCTCACAACTAAATAAGAAGGAAAAAGAAAAGAGAAACGTGAGACTCTCATTCGAGTCTTACAAAAGAAAATAAGCTAAAAAACAAAAAGGTATGAGAACCGAACTGGCCTCAAAAAAAGAAAGAAAACTACAAAATTAATAAATGTATGAGGAAACTCGCAAACCATTGTCCAGATGTGGGCAAGGCACTCACCTACTACATAGTTGGTTCTAGCAGGTCCACCACCAGCCAATTGATCCTGGGGGGGGGGGGGGGGGGGGCACCCCAGGACCTCCCGTTTACCTGAAGCAGAGGCCAAAGCAGTGCATTGCAGTAGCTTCGGAATATGCTGCCCAGCCCCACAACATACAGGCTCTCCCAATGGCAAGATGGGCCAAAGGGAACTCTGTTAGTCATGAGCTGAGGAGAACAGTTGGGGACCCCTGAGCAACTACCAGGATCTTCCTTTCCATAGACACGGGTATCCACATGGGACAAACACATGGTCCGAGCATTCAGCACCCTATGAAGGCAATCGATCCAGCAGAACCTTCACAGGGTAATTTCCTTACTGCATACAGGAGCTCGCACCGAGGGGCATAATGATGACTCTCTGTAATGACTGTGAGTCGTGTGTGAGAATTCGTAGCGATTTATTTTAGTACTGGTACTGGAATTCGACAAGCTGCATTTTGTCTCCCTTTTAGTTTTGTATCGATTATTTATGCAGAATAGAGAGGGAAGATTAGGGTTTTAAACGAGATAAAGATTTTAAAATTTCTTTTGAGACTATGCTAATGGTTTAGCAATTTTAGCAAATGAGGAGATCAACTGAGATGATTATAGCAAAATGTGTAATGATTATAGCAAAATGATAATTTTAGCAAATGAGGAGATCAATGAGGAGATTTATTAGAGCTACTGATGAAACAGGTAATAAAGTAGGTTTGGTAATAGAGAATTAAAACGATGAAAACTGGACAAGCAGATTGTGCTTCAGTTCTTTTGAATGGCTGGGCTCTTGAATAGATCTCTCAGTTGAAGTGTCTGAGGTGTTTTCGAGAAGATTCTGGTGATGTCTGACATAAGATATAGAGAGTCGACATTACTGCAGTGGCTTTAAAGAATCAATGTAAATTGTGTAAAAATGGGCGTATTACCTAAAATATAAAATTAAGTTATAAAATGGTTTGGCTCTTTCCAAAATATTCTATGGTACTGAAACTGAGATCTTCTATAAGCAAGATACGAAAAAACTTGATACTTTTGATTCTAGACGCTTACGCAGTATTTTGTGTTGGGTTTTTTCACCTCTGAACGGTACGTTTTGCACATATTGAGCTAAATGGCCAGGTCACAATGATTCGAATGGCTCAGAGAAGGTTGGGGACAGGGGACCCACTGAACATCTGTTAGAACACAGATGGCATCCTCCCATCAAATCCATACAGCGTGTTTTTTAACGTGCACAGGGTATGGGTCTCCTGCTCACAGGGCCACAGATTTACATCCATCCAATGGTATCCCCTACTGACCGAGGGCATGGGGGATTTAGTGGAGATAATTCTCAATGTTGACACAGTTGAGACTCGAACCTGGTAACTGCTATTACGAGCTTGACGATCTACCGCATCACACACACACACAGAGGGTACTTTGGACATTAGATAGTACGACTATGTAAGTAATGATGAGTTTAGACACGAGTCAATAATCACCTCTGAGCAGCTTCTTCTGCAGAAGAAGAGTGCCAAATTTGTTGATCTGCTGAACTGTGAGGAGCTATGTTTATAGCAGGCAGAACTACAGATTATCCAATCGACTTATGAACAGTGCGCCTAAAGGACTCAGAAAAAGGGGAAACTTAGCATGAGGTGAACAGATAATGCCAAACCGACTGGTTAGACCTTTGTCTATGTCCTTCAAGGAATGAATGACTTCAATCAATCACTTCTATCAATAAAATGACTTTATTGAAATTTGCAGAAATACATAAGTAGCACAATAATACATATTAAAATCAAAAATCCGTAAGGAGTAGTAAATAAGAAATTATGAAAAGAGCAGAAAAATTATTAATATGTGCAAAAGTACATTCTGATTACAAAAATAAAAGCACAACACCTAATATACCTAATGTAATAAATGGTTTAAAAACAGTTAAATTCATATTCCTATCTACCATCATCATAATCATTAATATAATTCCTTTCTTTAATCTTCTAATTTTTTACCGTTCTACAATTTATCCGAATGTCATGGTGATCAACCAGGGATTAGTACAATTTTCAAAAAGTTGAGAAATCTTGTAAATTTTACTTTATCACTTTTGATATTATTTTGACATAACAAAAATATATGTTTGGTGATGAATTTGAAGTTACATGTTGAAAATCAAAAGATCGCTTGTGGCGCCCTCAGTGGGGATTGGATTGTGATTTTAACTTTGAGCTGCATTTTTTTAGCATAATGGGTTAAATGCCAAGTCACAAGGTCTCCAAGGGCTCAGAGAAGTATGGGGGAGGGAATCCATTGGATAGTTGCTAGCAGACAGATGAAAGGCCATTCATCAGCAAAGGCCATCCAGCATGTCCCTTAATGCGCACAGGGAATGGGTCTACTGCATATGGGGCCACGGATTTAACACATTTAATTCGATGGAGTCCATTCACCTCGCTACGTAAAATTCAAATTTCCATTCTCCTTATGACCCCAAATGATAGATGTACAGTCGCTCAAAAAAATATCCGAACACTACAGTTAATTACAGAATTCAGAAAAAATATCTGGCAACTTTTTTTTTTAGAAATTAGTGATCTGGCACCCTTCGTGTCACGTGACACGAAGGTTGCCAGATCAGTAATTTCTAAAAAAAGTTGCCAGATATTTTTTCTAAATTCTGTAATTAACTGTAGTGTTCGGATATTTTTTTGAGCGACTGTACCTAAAGGCTAACTTTCTGGGATTTTTGTTTTTGGACTAAGATCCTTTCGCTATCCATCAAAAAACTTGCATGATCCAAGTTTTGGCTGCGAGTCAGGATTTGGGAATCGCCACTAAAAGAAAAATGTTCTCGCAAATTGGCAAAAGAAAAGATTGCGCTGAAAATTATTTTAATATGCTCAGAAAGCAAAATGACAAAGGAAATTAATGTAAAATATATCCATTTCTGTATTGGCTTTGCAGCTTACATATTCAATTGAATATCTTTATGAGTAATCTAAATTTAATAATTAAACCATTAAATAAGTGAGGGGAAAAGAAATCGTTACTTTCCTTGGGTGGATGGTTTTTCCTTAGGTGGTTTCTATCTATGGAAGGCAGAAAGTGAACATCGGAACAATACTTTACATTTCATGACTCGTGTTCTACAAAATTTTAACTCCTTTCGGGGTGTAAAATTGTTTTGAGAGTTTAGTTTTTACATCTCTGGACTAAAAGATGAATTTTTGATACCAAGAGGCCAAAGAATGAAGGCATTTTTTTCCAATCCCCAGTAACGCAATTTGATGCTTTTAATAAAAAACACTTCCTGGCCAAATTATTATGAACACTGCATCGGGAACGAAATACCACGAAACAGGCAAAGGTATGCAAAATTTCTTACTTACGTTAATATTCTACAACATTACGAAGCCCAGTAAAAGCCGTAGAGGCATGGGGGAAGCCAAAGAAGTTTCCTTTAATTTTCAGCATTAATTGTGAAAACTTATCAGCGTAAAATCATTTTGCAAAGGTTTTTATGGGATATAAAGCACGGCTTGACTAAAAATCCCATCAGCTCTTACAACAAGAAGAAGGAAACCAAAGGCATGTGCGACATGGGTAAGAAGGCTGATCTGATTGACTTCGAAAACGGGCTAATTGTTGAAGGGCGATGGACAGAAGCATCCGTAACGGAGGTGATGGAGCTCAGCGAAAAAATCACGGGGCACAATATCCCATGTGTATGGAAAATGGCAACGTTCTCAAAAAAACGTTCGCCAATCGTGGCAAATGTGGGAGAAAAAAATATCCAGACGGACAGACAGGCATTTGTTGGTCGAACTGTATGGCAAAACAGAGTTTCTTCAGTTCATCAGCTGAAAGTGGTGACGACTCCAAAACCCATTTCGACGTGAAGTATAGGAGCAGAGAATTGAAAACTTTGAGAATTGTAGCATAATGCGAAAACAACAGGATTCGAAGGCTCCGATGGGGTATGCAGTGGCCAACCTGGTCAGTGGGACTGGGAACTTATCGTATGGTCAAACGAATCGCGTTATACACTGTTTTCGACAGATGGCCGACATAGAGTGTAGCGACAATCCCATGAAGCAAAAGACTTATCATGTGTAGCTGCAACTGTTCAAGTTGCTGGAGGATTCGGTTGGGCTGTTTTACCTCTGAATTGCACCTTTTTGCACACAATGGGCTAAATGGTCAGGTCACAATGACCCCGAGGGCTAAGAGAATGTTGAGGAGAGGCGCCCACTGGACAGCTGTTAGGAGACAGATGGTAGCCTCCCTCAAGGCTATTGAGCATATTCTTTAAAGTAAACAGGGTATGGCTTTCCGGAACATGGCACCATGGTTTAACGTCCCATTCGATGGATGGCAGCCTTTCCAATCGACTGAACACATTGGTATCCTCTACTGACACCAATCGACTACTTCATCGGTGTCCTCCATATCGGTTACTCGACTGACTGAGGGCAGGGTGAGGAGTTTTTGAGGGAATAAATCTCAACACTGATCCAGATGGGAATCGAACCTGGAAACTGCACATTACAAACCTGGAGCACTACCGACCGAGCCACTCCCACTTCAGGTGCTGGAGGCAATGTGATGGTGTGGGTAACATTTTCTTGGTACGATTGGGTCCACCGTCTCTACGATAAGTATCTTGGACCATTGGTGCTGTCAAATTATAACATGAAAATGCACTGATTCATCGCTCTCCAGTCCTACAGGAGTGATTTGAGGAATATAAAAAGGACCTTTGTTACCTTCCCTGGCCTGCAAATATCGCCTGATTCTAATCCAATTGAAACCACGTGGGGCAATTTGGAATGCATAGACCTCTGCCCTTTTTCATTTCGAGATGCTCATGCCATTTTCTGCAAGAGTGGTTCAAAATACCTCCGCCTGCATTTCGAGGGTATGGGAAAAGCATGCCACGTTGAGTCCGGGCTGATTTAAAAAAAAGGAAAAATAAATTTTAAAAAAAGTTGGGTGGGGGGGAGGGCAAGAGACTGAATTTCCATTACAGTATAACATTTCCCCCTCCATTTTAGAGATCTTTAAATAAATTATTAAAAATGTGCGAAATGTATAAAAGTTTAATTTTTTTTTGCCTTTTATATATATATAAAGGGGGGGGGGCAAATAATATTTCCTTGGGTATGCAAGTAAACTGACCTGGCTCACAGTTTACTTGTTTACCGAAAACGATAATTGGGGTGAGCATGCCCTCCCCCCCAGATCTGGCCTTATAGGTGTTCATAATAATTTGACCAGGCAGTGTATGTCGCTTTACATTTTATTTTAATTAAACTAAGAATCAGGAACTTTTGCAGTCCTTGAACTTCTTATTGTCCAATATTTTCACCTTCTTCAAAGGCGAAATTTTAAACTCTAAATAATAATAATTTCTCAAGAATAAGGAAAAGAACAGCTGAAGTGTAGTTACCTTGGTGTCATTTTTATGTATGTAAAAATGACAGTTTCAGAATAAATCAGCAGTTTTGAAAAAGAAAAAAAAACATATACGGTATTTTGGAAAATCATGTCTAGTTTATATTCCATATACAAATGTTTACTACTATAAGATCATTAAATAGATAATAATGTAGGTTGAATTTCAAATTGGTACTCGTATTTCCTTCAACGCAACTCCCATTTACATTGACACATAACTGCCTGAGTTCGTACAAAGATGGCCATCATTTTGAAATTACAGGCGAAAATCACTTCGAGTACCTATTTTAATTTTTTGATGCTTTTCGATTTTTTTAAAGTTTGAACACGTTTTTCTCTTGAATCCAAAACCGCAGTTTTCGCAATTCTACTAATCATTATTCTAAGTAAATTAGGAACATTGTTTTTGAAAGAAACAAAGTATTTAATACAATCAAAGCGATAATCATTTCATCACTTGGAACCTTATCGACATAAAAAAAATAAAATACTTTCAGCATTACATTGCTTAACACCTGAGTGCTACGAAAAGTAAATATATGTAACATCACAGTGCAAGAATACAACTAAATCTACTTCAAGAGTTTCAGTACTTCCGGGAGCTTTTCGGAAAATCTTCATAATGGTTAAATGAAGTGGATATTATGATATGGCCGGGATAACAAAAAGAAAAAAGATCGTAGGGCGGAAAGGAGACCAATTATTAACAAAATAACCTCCTCCTCTTATTTCTGTTTCTTTTTGAAAGTAAAAATATCTATCGCAATGAAAAAGGAAAAAAGTTTTTCATTAATATTTTTCCAGTTTTTCTTTATTTCTTTGCATGGTTTGAAATTTTGGGAAAGAGACGAAATCCACTTGGTCTTTGTTAGATCGGTCCTTTACAATAAAGGAATTGGTAGCAATGCTGATGATTGAGCTGTCAGTTTACTGTAACGGAAAAAGAAATAAAGTTATGCATATTTATCGAATAAGTTGTAATCAATATTAAAAGTGTCGTTCAAATGAAAAGGGGACACCCCTACATCTGGGTAATAGACTGAGTGATCTTTATTCCTCACACAGGGAAATGGGTGTACATAGAGGAATTCATCAATACCAGAATCAGTGGTGAGCGCAGTAGACCCCCTCTTTACGATTGGTTCAGCATATGATTAAATTACTTTACGATGGACTCTCCAGAATAAAATTAGGTTCACTGTATGATAAAAATGCACTTTTGCGGTTGTTGGAAAAAATTGTAACACATAAATATCATTATATTTACGGTAGGAGGCGTAAGCAGTGGTAGGTCTTGCTGGTCTTCATGAGCAATGCGATCGCGGGTGATAAAATAGCAACAGAAGCAAGAAGGGGAAGCAATCACCTTCTCTTGAGAACCTCCAAAGAAAATATATAAAAGCGCCAAAACCAAGCGACTTTGGACAATTTTTTAAGCAGAAGTAGCAAAAGGCAGCGATCGGAAAGATCCTGCAGCAAAAGACAAGATCCTGAAAGTTATCCTGACTTCTTGATGGAAGATTTTCATTCTATGTAGTATGTAACCTCCTCTTCACAAACTCCATCACCACAGCACTATTGATTTTAAGAAGCAGCCTTTCCAGTCTAAGTTAAATGTTAATTTATTGTTGTTTGTTAAACGTTTATGTCATGCATTTATCATTTCAAACAACATTTTGGTAAAAAAAAAAGTAAAATCTGACTCGATCAGCATTTTTCCCCCCTTCAAGTTTTTATCATGAAAATCATTATCACCTTTTTGAGAGGGAAAAAACTTAGTTAAGTGACGAAAATTTCAAATTCAGAGGACTTAGAACGAATTGACAAAACCAATGTGTATTCTAGGTTTCTCATTACGAGCTTTACACAATACGATGACATCTCTTAATATCATAAAATGAGGGTTCACTGTATTGGCTTAAACGTAATAGACGTTGTGTGGATTTCAGATAAACCTTTCTTGGAAGCATCCAAAGTTGAACAATGTACTGTATGCTGACGTTTCAATTTGACTGTCAGGGTCCGCTGTTGATTGAGTTTGTGGATCGGAGTGACACCATCAACTTACGATATCGGTATCGATCAACTTACACATACGATATCGGTATCGATCAACTTACACATACGATATCGGTATATTATGGGGATTTGAAGGCAGGGAATGAAATCGAAATACCCAGGACTTTTGAATAAGAAGGTTGTTTCCTTGCAGGTCAACATCCTTCCCGTATCCCCCTCCCCCCAAATAACAGTAACAAATTTTAAACAGTTATGATTGGGAATGCCTGAAAATCCTCTCTAAAGTCTTGGCAACTCCTCGATTAGATTTTCCCAATTCTGGATCTCTAAAAAATGTCATGAAAAGAAGGAAGTTGGAATCGGACGAAGAGGTGCAGTGCATCGTAACGTATTACCTCATGCAACGGCCAAAATAGCTTTAGGAAAGAGGATATCATGTTGTTAATTTCACGTTGGAACAAAAGTCTTAATAGGCATGGCAAATTTTAATAGATCAATAAATGAGTTACGATTCATTTCGGACTTGTACACTTTTTCACTTGAACGACCCTCTTGTTACAAATACCTCAGTGAGATAAGAAAAGAAAAAGCAGTAGTGAATGAAAAAAAAGTAGAAAAAAACAGAGTATTGAAGGTTATCGTTCTTACAGCCTTCACATTTATACAATAAAATAAATGAGTAAATAAACAGGTAAATTCTAAAAAGTTTCATAAGACGAAGAGTTTTTTTGCAAAAGTCTCACAGATGTTTTCTAGTAGAGATTACCATAGACAGTAAAGATGATACATTCAGATGATTAATCAGCCCAAGTTAATAAAGAAGAAACGAAAGGTGAAAAAGTTTAATCAAATACTAATTGTTCAACGAATTCAGTCCTATCTGAAAATACAGATTAAAGTACAAAAAAAGTTTCGAAACATCACCTACACTAAATACCTAACTATCCGTTTTCGGTTAAAGACACTTGAACTAACTGTTGTAATGAAAAATAGCTTTTATAAAAGTTGGACTTTGTCGATTTGGTCACAAAGTTTATTTTATTCTCATATGATTAATAAAAAAAAACACAAATAGAACCACAAATATATAAAAGAAATTTCTCGTGTTTTCCCTCCGAAAAGCCGTAGAAATCTTTATGTGAAAAACTGCAACATCTGACATTTTTTTTGTTCAACGGGCAATATGGCTGGTGCCACGAGACCCTAGGAAAGAAGCCCCAGAACAATAGAGTTTGAAAAGGAGACCCACTATTATGGATAGATATAATTTTTGCCAAAAATGCTGACTGGTGATTAGATAATGCTCGGTGGTAGGCTAAGTACAAGCATACCCCGTTTAACTTAGGGATGCATTCGTGGAAATGGGAGCGCTAACTGAATCAGAGCTATACGAGGTCGTATAGCAAAGTCCCTATGGAGAGAGTTTCTAAAATCTTAAATTATTTCTTATGATCAATATATTAGGGGTTTATTGGGTTACTTAAACAATAATACAGATGACAAATATGATTTAATAAATACTTTCTGTGTTGTCAAATGAATAATAACGATAAAAAATTTAATAAAGTGTATTGTACTTCTCAGTGCATCGTGTTGCCTCTAATATGATGAACTTGACACTGTTGGGAGACAAGGTGGAAATTACTGGCGAGAAGATAGGCCAGGATTTCTTCTTCCGCGTCATTTTCAATGAAGAGATCCTTATCCATAGCCAAAACTATTCACCAAAACACGAAATAATAGCAGAGAGACCAAGGGGAGTTGGGTTGGGTTGTTTTACCTGTGAGCGGCACTTTTTTGCATACCATGGGCTAAATGGCCAGGTCACATGAACCCCGAAGGCTCAGAGAAGGTTGAGAGAAGGGACCCACTGGAACAACTGTTGGGAGACAGATGGTAGCCTCCCGTCAAGGCCATCCAGTGTATTCTTTAACGTGCACAGGGTATGGCTCTCCCGCACACGGAGCCACAGCTTAATGTTCCATCCGACGGACGGTGGCCTTTCCAAGATCATTGGTGTCTCCTACAATGAGAGTTCTGGAATTTTGCGGTGATAAATCTCAACAATGACCAGCTGGAACTCGAACCTGGGAACTACAGGTTATGAGCCTGGCGCGGTACCGACTGAGCCACCCCCGCCCCACCAAGGGGAGTAAATAAAGATTGGCTAGCACCACTCAAACTGAGGAAAGTGCAATATGAAGCGCCAGCTCTCATTGGCTGACAGTGTACGATGGATCTACTCTACTGGTTGACCGGCTATGAGAAAAATATATATTAACTATGCTGTTCAGTATTGTAATGAATTTACATATATATATATTTAAATATAAAAATATTTCGGAGCCGAAAAGCATTATAACCAATCAGCGCTAAACGAAGTATGACTTACCTGTATAGGCAATTTTATTCTTGACATTGTAATGTAGCTGTCTTGCAGCACTTGAATAAAATCCCTAAAACTCTGAACAACTGATCATCCTTTAGTAAAATAACGGCCATGGTCAAACAGAGAAGTTTGAAAGGATTTAGGTCTTTAATATTGTAGAGTTAAAAAATAAATTTTACTTTTATAAAAAGGAAACATCCCTTAAAATTTCAATCCTCTTCTACCTTAAAATTGAAAATCCTTAGTAGTAGTAGAGTAAATGAGAGTTCTAGAACAATGTTAAAGTATAGGGAATCCCATGTTAACCTAAGGAACACTTTTGGGGAGATGAGAGTTGACGTGGTTTTTGGGGGAGACGTTCTATGTGAAAGACAGGATCCGAGGGGGTTTTGTTGGGAAAATGTTGCAGTTATCATCACTGAATTATTGGGCTGTTGGGGTGTAAATATCTGGTAAATGGGAGAAATTGAGAAAAGCAGGAAAGTTTGGGAAATTAGTTTAAAAAATATGACAGTTCAAAATCTACAGGTAAAATGAGGTTTTCGGGGGCTGCGGGAGAAAAATATGATGGAAAGATAGATTTTGGAGTGGTATCTGTGAATTTGTTGATTTCTTACATTCTAGTGAGGATGAGGACTAATTACACTTTTCAATTTAATTAGACATTAGTAGGAAAAGCCCCCTGTTGTTGGTTAAGAGGGTCCCTTGCAGCATAGGTTGTTGCTTCAGTCCCAGTGTACATTGTAGAATGGGTCACCGACTTCAGGTCTATGAGCCTGGCGCGGAGGTCAGCAGGATTATCTTGAACATGTGGGGTCCTTTACGTCAGGATTGTCGACTTTAAAACATCCAACGTATTCTTTAAAGTGCACTCCCCCCCACTCCGACTGATAATTACAGAGAGCTATACACTTATCTAATATTCAGTGTGATTCAACTACATGTCGATCAACAGGGAAAAAAAAGTTTTTTGAAATCAACCCAACCATAATATCCATTAAATATCCATAAGATATCCAATATGACTAATGAATATCCATTCGCCATCTTAGACATCTTGTGGATATTTTGTGGTTATTGTGTGGTGAAAAAATTTTTTTAACAATTTATCTGGGTGAAAATATCCTCTTACGACTTCTGAATTTTCACAATGTCATGACAATCTAAGCGTTGTCTACTATACTAACCGTGGAGAGGTTAGTACAGTAGAGATACTAACCTCTCCACGGTTAGTATCTCTACTATACTAACCGTGGAGAGGAGGAGTATTCTGAAGATAAAAGTTGATCCAGCTGGAACTCAAACGTAGCATGCTACTGTACAGAAAGATATTTTTCAACTTTTTTTACGTTGATTTGATCGGGAAGGTTCACTAACAACCCTTGTTTTTAAATACAAACAAAAATTACTGCCTGATAGCATTCTTCAAGACCATGTTGTCTAAACGGAATCACTCCAATCCGAACTCTTGTACTACAAAATTTGTACCCCCCCCCCCCACCTCCCAAATCTGTCACTACCGTGAGCCACACACACCAGTTCTTGAGAACATGCATCGCATGTGATTAAATATGACGTAGCGAATGTATTTTGAGAGACTTCTTGTTCACGCTAACGGAAATGCTATCTTCGTTGGCTGTGAGCAATGTTCACTCGGTTCAAAAGGAGATAAAGATATGAAACAAATATCAGGATGTACTCTGTTCGCAACGCAACTTCATTCTCTTAGACAGATTCTAGAAAAAAAAACAATACCCAGAAAATATCCACAAGATATCTAAGATGGCGAATGGATATTCATTAGTCGCAGTGGATATCTTGTGGATATTTAATGGATATTGCGGTTGGGTTGATTTAAAAAAAATATTATTGGATAAAGTTTTGGGGGAAATTTTGTTTTTTGGCAGAAAGTCTATTACTAGTGGTAAGTCTATTATTAAACTGTTTTATTTGGTCATTTAATTTTTTTTACACATTCCTTACAGTTATTTTTTTCAGTTATTCTGAACTGTTTTATAAATGGTATCATCTATCTTGTCATACATATCTGAAATTCGAAAATTTCCAAAGGCATACGTTTTAATACCATCTGTATCAACTATTCTTTTGGTATATTCATGAGACAATCCAATCTTTGTAATTTCAAATATTTCCATATCATGTTGTAGAGATCGAAATTCTATTTGTTTGGTACTTAAAATTCTTTTCTGAAAGAGACAGTGACGATATTTATCGTGAGTAAATTCATTTTTAAAACCATTCACTGATTTCTTTGAAATCAGGCCATCTACAGAGTATAATTTTGAACGTAGTGCAACGACCTCCTTAATTGGAAACCTTTTAATTCATCTTTAAATTTTCCTGGAACCATTTTATTTGAGGTATTGAATAATGAGTGGTCTTCGGGAAAATTTGAGAAATCAAAGCAATCAGAGGTTAATTTTTCGTAGATGTTATTTGTCTTAATATCTACGCAAAACGAATCAGTGTCTGTAAATATTAATTCTGCATTAAACTTTGGTTTCAGAAAATTATAGAAAAAGTTATACATGTGTAATTTGCTCAATTCTAAAATCGTCACACCTGCATAATAAGGTTTGTCTAATGTAATATTCTTCTTTTCCATATGAACAAATACGAAATTTTCTGATAATTTAACACAAGAAATGTATCTGGGGTTTGCCATTAATTCTTTTAACTTCTTTTCAGTAGTAACAATGAGCTAATTTATTCTTTTTCTTTTGTTTTCTATCGTTTAACCATATATTGCATTATTCATCAGTTTAAAAAAGTCCTTCTCAAAATTATTGGTGGCGTCCACTCGTTTTGTTTTATTAAAATCTATGTAAGGTTTCAACCACGGTTGTTGATCAAATTCTAATATTCTGCGAACGTTTTTCATTCTTAGTCCCAGTTCTACATAGAGTTTAAGTAACCGGTAGTGAACTATATAATTTTGCTCATCAAACAGATTTGGTATTAGGAATGAGATGTTGCGATCACTGAGTTTTAATTTTTCAGGAGCCAAGGGGAAATCATTGTGTAAATCGTGCAGACGTGTTGGATATTCTAAATCAACTTCGCAAAAATAGCCTTTTTCATTGTCGTCTGGAGCACTAAGGACGTCAATGTCACTTACCCATTTGAAATTAACGATTGGGAGAGGTTGAGACATTGCCCACCCATATAAGTTATTCGCGTCGAAATACATGATGTAGTTTTGTGGTTTGCTACTGTCGTATTGTTCTAGTAAAGGATTATTGGATCGCGCAAACCTTTTAGACACTAGAGATATTCCTCCTCGTAATGCTCTTTCTATAAAGAAAAACATGTCGTTTTTTATAAGTTCTAGCTCTACCTCAGTCATTTTCAAACAGGCAGAGAATGACAGAGCAGCACAGCTGAAGTAATGGCAAGGGTCGAGTTTGTAATAATTCATGCAAGAAGTCCTGAAATTTTCAAAAATATCTCCGAGCAGTAATACACCAGTGAGCATGTATAGATCGTGATATTCACCGAAAGTTTTTATGGAAAAGTGCTCCCAAAGATTTTTTGCTCTTTCGTATTGTTCGTTATTTAGGAATTTTTTTTCGATGGAAGCGCTGTTTGCAAAAACTGAGCGCTATTTTCCAAATAGTCGTAGGAAAAACTACCATTGTTCTTCAAAAGTTGCTTTTGGAATTCATTCAAATTATTTTCTTCACAATATTGATTTAATATGAGGAAACTATTCGCATATTTTGCCAGAAAATCCAGTGAAGTGCTGAGAAACGTGTACGAATTAATAAATTTAATTAGGCCGAATTTTATGCATAATTATTTTTCAGGATCCGTGGTATGACCGAAATTTTCCTCGTTTTACCAAAATTCCACAATTCTTTAACTATGAAGTGGCCATCGAATCCCTTGAGGTTACGAAACAATACAGGTATATCTTCCGAAAATTTGTATTGCAGATTACATTTGCTGTGAGAAGCACCTCTGAATTTTCCCGTTAAATGATCGTGGTCTCTCACCTTATCGGTTTCCAGTGTTTTCCCACAAATGTGGCAACACTTTGCATCATTAAAACTCTGCTAATTAAAATAAGTCATCTTAATATTGTTTTTCTTTAAAGTTTTTATCATGTTTTCGGCGTCGATCATTCCATTTAAAAATTGCTCTATTGCGTTTTCTCCTCTGTACTTCGTGGTTGTTATTAGTTTTCCATCTGCGCCAGCTATGATATATGCAAACCCCGATGGTACTAAATATTTAGTTCGTATCCTACATGGGTTAATTTCGCATCTGTCTTGTACTTGGCGATTCTCACTCTCGCCGATTTTAAATTTGGTTTCGTAAGAGATTTAATTTTTTTACCAAACAAAGAATTGAAATGCCAAACAAAGCAGTTTATTTGAAGATGTAAGTAAATAGAGTTTTATTTCTTCTGGTGGCGATAAACCGATAAACTTTGTTTGGTAAAAAAATTAAAAATTTTTTTAACAAACAAAGAATTAAATGAATTGAAAAGATTTAAATGCACGATATTTTTGTTTTTCTCTAAACTTGCCTCTACTGTAGTCATTTTTATTGATCTGTGATAAGAATTATTGTAATTCTTAACAAATTTCGGAAGAACATCGATCCATTTCCTCGTATTATTGGCAGTGAAATATTTCCACATTTTTTTCTTTAGAGTCCTATTGAAACTTCCAACTATCTGCGCTTTGGTTACATTTGCGGTGGCGAACCATTTCACGCCGCATTGGCTAAACAGTGCTTCTGTTTCTCTATTAATAAACTCAGTTCCCGTATCTGTTTGCAACTTGGATGGTTTACGCTGTTGAAATATTTTGACGAACGCTTTTGTAATCTCGCTAATAGTTTTCTTTTTAACAGGCACTGCCCAAGCGAATTTACTGAAAATGTCAATCACTGTTAAAATGTAATTCGTGTTGTTATTATGTAATTTAACTTTTGCAGATCTTGCCATCCTCTCAGATCTCCTACTGTGGCATATAAACTGACAGGCTCCTGTCAGACCTCTGTGGCAAGCAGCTGCTTGAGGGGGTATTTATTTTTTATTTTATATCGATTAAATCGCTCTGCCACTGGTCATCCACATCAGAGACGTAAACCCGTAAACCCGTCTTGTTTTGAATTTTGTGTAGATGGGTTTATGTAAAGTGTACACATCTTGTTGTTCGAGAAACTTCTTTACCTCTTTTTCTTTCAATCCAGTTTTGCGCATTAGGTCTTTTATACCGAAAAATCCCTTTAATGAATCATAGTAAACGGAAGAAAGCATCTTATTTCTTGTGTCCTAAGCCGAACCGTTTCTTTGTTTTAATGATAGGTTTGATTATCGTTCTTGAAATTCTTTCCCCTAAAGTTGGATTCTAAATTTCATCCAAATTATTTAATAATTCTTGATCGGCTTCGTGTCTCTTTTTTGTTTCTGTAGATTTTGCTGTAAGAAATGTCGTGCTTTTTGCAGGTTTTGTCCACACGGTTAATACCAGGATCTCCTCGGATTAACCTTTTCACCAGTTTCATAAAAGGTCCACAATACTGGTAACCTGGAATGTGCATTTCGGATGGATTAAACTTTTCTTGAATCCAACTTACTATATCTCCATCTTTTACAAATTTTCCTTTCTGTTTCACAAATTTAGACTTGACTTCATTTTTCCACACGTTCGGCATCTACCTCTCATCATTACTCTTTTATTCTTTGATGTGACATATTCGACGTTATCCGTTAAAGTTTTCGTTTTATACTTTACACAATACATGCTTAATTTTTATATATAAAATTTAAGTTCGTGATGCTTATAAAATAAAGTAAAATAATCACAGTTATCTGACTAGTTTAACGGCTGGACAAAAACAAAAATTGAAGAGTGCATTTGTAAATAAGAATCCTGTAACTTTAAGTATTGATCCATAGAAGAAAGGTAATGACACTTTGAAACTGATAAAGAGACAAATCATTGAACTGAAAAAATCTAAAACACCAGTTCGACTTCGTTTCAGATCCACCTAGCTGTAAAACACAACTAGGTGGATTTCTGCCGTTCTTAATACCTGCACTCGTAACATTGGGAAAAGCAGCTGCAATTGGAGCTGCGGGATATGCTAGTACTAAGTTTGCACAAAAAGTTCTAGGAAAAGGATTATACATTCCTGGAAAGCAAGGAGCAGCTGGCTTACCTAAAAATAAAAGAAAAAGAAAAGGTTTGTTCATTCCAGGAAAACAAATAGCTCAGGGATTTAAAAAAAAAAGAGCCATTAAGTAACTTAGATATCGAAAAATAATGAAAAACGAAAAAGGATTCCGTGGTGTATACTCTATCGATTCTTTGCCAACAAAAATATTCAAGAACGAAAATGGTATAGTGAACTTTGACGTTTCCCGTGGTTCAGGAACTCATTGGGTAGGTTATTTCAATGATGCGAAGTTACCTTACGTCGAGTACTTCGATCCATTCGGTTTATCGCCACCAGAAGAAATAAAACACTATTTACTTACATCTTCAAAGCCGATCGTGCATAACTCTTCGCAAAGCAAGCAAATTACTCTGTAAAATGCGGTTACTGTTGCATCTATTACATTAAACGAATGAATAATAATATAAGCCCATATGATGTATTGTATCAGTTTGAACAAACTCCTAATGATCGGAACGAATTGTTGGTAACAACTAGCATATGAGTACCACATAATACTGCACTACATTAATAAAGATGGTACTTATAACTATCAATTCCTCTCTATTAGGCATACAATCCCGAAAATTTGGAAATTAATTATGAAACGCCGATCACACTCAATGATGAATACGAGATAGCACTGATCGGTAGCAATATGTGGTATTCCTGGTACAACATCAGTGATAAATATAACAATAACACTCTGAAATACTTCAATGGAAGCCAATGGAATAAAATAATTTTCCCGAATGGAATGTACGATATAGACGGATTTAATGATGTTTTGAAAAATGTCTTTGGAGATCCTAGCCCTATAATACTAGAAAGCAACCTCCCCACATTAAGATTTCGAGTTTATTTTAAGAGTTAGTTTAAGAGTTTAGTTAATTTTAAGAGAGCTCAATATTAATATCGAAAACAGAGAATTGGAAGATATTGAATTGTCAGGAGTGACGACGAAAATTCACAATTTAATTGATTTTACCGAAGACTTTTCACACAGTGTTGCCACAAGTATGATGTGGTTCAAAGATACGGCAGACAGTTCGAAAATGAATAAGTATTTGTACGACGGAGGCGAAGATAAATTGGACACGAATAATAAGATAAAGGATTTTGCACAAGCGTTGGAGAAAAATCCTGAATTTAATCAAGGATTCTCGAACAGATATGAAATTACAAAAAATAGTCAAAATGTAAGTTTATTCTTACCATTGAATCGGCTGTTTGGATTCTGCCGAGACGTGGATAAAGTGTTTCGCGATGTAAAACATACCATAAAACTGGAAAAAAGGGACGACAAAGACATTATTCAGAGAGTTGCGGCTACGTTGTATAAATTTGAAATATCTCACGTATCTTGGTTTATTCCAAAAGTGAAACCATCACTACAAGTACTTGCAAAACTAGAATCTCAGTTAGCAAGCGGCAATCCACATGAAATCTTTCGGGAATCATGCAAACTGTACAAATCTGATACTCGAATTGACTCTCATGTCAGTTGGAGGGTTACTACAACTCAAAATAAACCCGTCCATATTTATGTCGTCTTGCAAAAGTCTAACCGATTAAATAATCAAACCAGAAACTATATAGTATTTGATCACATATTATTAAAACGGATTCAGATCAGAGTGTATAGCAAACAGTTTCCCGATTTCTCGTCTTGTATAAGTCAGTTACCAAGATTTTATGAAACTGTATCCGAAAATTGCATTTCCGTTAGCGTCAACAAGAAGTCTCTCAAAATACATTCGCTACATCATATTTAATCACATGCGATGCATGTTCTCAAGAACTGGTGTGTGTGGCTCACGGTAGTGACAGATTTGGGAGGTGGGGGGGTACAAATTTTGTAGCACAAGAGTTCAGATTGGAGTGATTCCGTTTAGACAACATGGTCTTGAAGAATGCTATCAGGCAGTAATTTTTGCTTGTATTTAAAAATAAAGGGTTGTTAGGTGAACCTTCCCGATCAAATCAGTGTAAAAAAAGTTGAAATATATCTTTCTGTATGGTAGCATGCTAGGTTTGAGTTCCAGCTGGATCAACTTTTATCTTAAAAAAACTCCTCCTCTCCACGGTTAGTATAGTAGAGAACGCTTAGATTGTCATGACATTGTGAAAATTCAGAAATCGTAAGAGGATATTTTCACCCAGAAAAATTGTTAAAAAAATTTTTTTTCATCACACAATATCCACAAAATATCCACCAGATGTCTAAGATGTCGAATGGATATTCATTAGTCGTATTGGATGATCTTATGGATATTTAATGGATATTATGGTTGGGTTGATTTCAAAAAAGTTTTTTTTCCCCTGTTGATCAACATGTAGTTGAATCATACTGAATACTAGATAAGTGTATAAAAAAAAATAACCCCTCAAGCATTGCCACAGAGGTCTGACAGGAGCCTGTCAGTTTATATGCCACAGTAGGAGATCTGAGAGGATGGCAGGACCTCAGCAGAAAAACGACACATACATCCATGCCTAATCCGGGGCTCGAACCCAGGTCCCTTATATCAGTAGCCAAGCATGCTAACCACTCGGCCACGGGATGGCTATTAAGTGTATAGCTCTCTATAATTATCAGTTGGAGAGGGGGGAACGCACTTTAAAGAATACGTTGGATGTTTTGAAGTCGACAATCCTGACGTAAAGGACTCCTCGTGTTCAAGATAATCCTGCTGACCTCATGCCTGAAGTCGGTGACCCATTCTACAATGTACACTGGGACTGAAGCAACAACCTATGCTGCAAGGGACCCTCTTAACCAACAACAGGGGGCTTTTCCTACTAATGTCTAATTAAATTGAAAAGTGTAATTAGTCCTCATCCTCACTAGAATGTAAGAAATCCACACATTCACAGATACCACTCCAAAATCTATCTTTCCATCATATTTTTCTCCCGCAGCCCCCGAAAACCTCATTTTACCTGTTGATTTTGAACTGTCATATTTTTTAAACTAATTTCCCAAATTTTCTTGCTTTTCTCAATTTCTCCCATTTACCAGATATTTACACCCCAACAGCCCAATAATTCAGTGATGATAACTGCAACATTTTCCCAACAAAACCCCCTCGGGTCCTGTCTTTCACATAGAACGTCTCCCCCAAAAACCACGTCAACGCTCATCTCCCCAAAAGTGTCCCATAGTTTATTATGGGATTTCCTATACTTTAACATTGTTCCAGAACTCTCATTTACTCTACTACTACTTTCCTTCTCTGATCTCAATTTCTGATAGACTTTATTTAGAAATCATCAACATCATGAGGGTGAAATCAAATATTAGTCAACTCTTCCGTTGAATCACCGATATTCGTCGCTCAGCATATTCATCAGCTAATTCTAGGAATTTTGTTCCTTTATGGTGCAGTTTAATGGAAAGAAAAACAAAGATTTTTCTTCATTTTTCAGATAAAATTTAAGACTACCTTATACATAAGAGTGAATGAAAACATATTATAGTGAATTAAAGTAGAAATAGTGAATTGAAGTTAATTGGTGTAAAGTAAACGTTCTATAAAATAGAGATGATGTCTGGCTCAAATCTTGGTGCTCTAGCTCTACCCCGCTCGAAATTAATGAGCCTAAATCATTTCGATTACTATTGTGCCTGAAGCACTTCAATCACTATTGAGCTTAAATCATTTCGATCAGTATTGAGTCTGAATCATTTCGATCATTATTGAGTCTGAATCATTTCGCTCACTATTGAGCCTGAATCATTTCGATCACTATTGAACCTGAATCATTTCGATCACTATTGAGCCTGAATCATTTCGATCACTATTGAACCTGAATCATTTCGATCACTATTGAGCCTGAATCATTTCGATCACTCGCCCGTTAGGACAAAAAACTCTAATACTTGGTAAAACATGTATATACAGAAATTCTTGTCTTTAAACCATTTTTTAATATTTCGCATTATAGAGTATTAAAAACTGCAATAAAATGATTACAATTATTTGAAAGAGGAAGTAAAAATCTTAATTTTAGTCCGAACCAAAATTACTGGAACTAAATCGTAGAAAGAGAACCTCAATAGAGACGGAAAAAAGTATGAGGGGGGCAAGAGATTGGTTCCATTTCAGAATAATATATCCCCCTCTGTTTTAGATATTTTAAAAATTCTCAAAGGGGGCGGGGGTCATGGCATCCTTCCCCCTCCCCCCTCAGTTCTGGCCTTGATAGTCCTCATTGCCAGTGGCGTGGTTACGGGGGGGGGGGGGGGGGACAGAGCAGTTGCTCACCCTGAATGCATTCTCCAGAAGTAGAGCCTTTCAACATTTTTTAAGGTAAAACTTAATAACTGTAAAAATATTTTTCTCTTTTTTTTATTTTAAATACAAAATAACACGCATATTTATTATAAAATTGTATTTTTTCTGTGTTTTGATTTTAAATACAAAATAAATATGTATAATGAATTTAAAATTGTTCAATTTATTATATTTATATTAATTATTTTACTTGATATGTGGGGTGGCGCCTTTTTCCATTGACATGCTCGCTCCCCCTGATGGTAAAAAACTGGCTATGCTACTGCCATTGTGGACTCTCGTTATACGTGGGAGTTGCATTCTTAATAATTACAATGTATATCCGTGCAAAACGGGAGACTTTTAATATGGAAAAATAAGGGCTGCATTTTGGAACGCACAACTATTAGACGTTTGATGATTAATCATTAACCCTTTGGCTTTAATGTCTCTGAGACGACAGAGAAAATGAAGCCCATTCATACATAAACGTCTCTCAGATGTTCGAGCAGTTGTAGTCATTTTTTCGAAAATTCTTCCCTCTCTCAATAGATGGCGTGAGATGTCAGATATCGTTCTGCAGATAACAGGAATCATTTCAGGGCGTTTACAGGGATTGTTTTTACAATCGGTTGCAATTATCAGTTGCAGTTGCGATATTAAAATCAACAAAATCAAGAATGTCTTCAGAAAGACTATAGTGGGCCATTTTACGAAATTTATAACTCCAACCTCCAAAAAAAATCGTTCCAAGACTGTAGTGTGCCAAGCGAGAAATAAAACAACAGCTCAAATGTGAGAAATGTTCTGCTGCCTTCCTCTCTATCTGAGTGTTTCAAGGCACTCGACAGCGAAAAGCTTTTAAATACCACAAGAAACTTCTCATCATTTGCAATTTTCATCATTGCAAGTAGGGAATTCAACAATTTTCATGATATTTTTAATTCAATAGTACAGCTCTGATGGATAAAATTTTATATTATAAAAATTAGGTGAAACTGAATATTTAAAAAGAAGGTGAAATTGCATAATATAAAAGTTTGGTGAAATTTAATTATTAATTTATATAATAAGAATTTGGAGAATATTTATAGTATTTAGAATAATATTCATATTATAAGAATATTATATATATTAGGCGAAATTCTATTACTCCTAATCTTATTTTATAAAACAGTAATTATAGGCATGCTTAGTATAAAAATATTCGTAAGCCAATGGGTTAATACACCTACATTTTATACATTTTAACTCTAAAGGGCAATAAATAATTATACAATCATATCGCAAATAAATCCATCAAAATAATGTTATAATTTGATAATTAATCAAACATATTTCTTTCACACACCATTCATTCAATGTGAAGTGAGTTCATTGCAGGCATTGTTAAAATCTTATCAGCAGCTATTTTGATGTTAAATTTGTGACATAATTCCTTGATCTGAGTTTTATCATCTTCATCAGATTCCTCGAGAAGCACAAAGAAAGCTCCACAGCAGAGGTTCCCAAACTTATTTGTCCTACCGCCCCCTTTTCAAAAAAAAAAAATTACTCAGCGCCCCCCTTGAAATCTACCTTCTTTAAGCGAACAAACAGAAAGATGCAGTGACAAATTTGCGTTCTTTTATGTCTCTATATTTCTACGTACATCCTACAACATAGTAAAGAAAGATATTGTTGTAAATAAGACACCTTGAAGCTTGAAATTATAAAATTATTTATTAAAATCAACCATAGTAACATTCGCATTGCACACAGAAAATAAAGATAACGAAGGATAATTTTATGTGTTATTTGGAAAATAAATAATCGCTAGGACTTTAACTTCACCGCCTCCCAATTGCACCCGAGGCTACTACCCACCCCCTGGATAGTTCCAGCGCCCACCAGGGGGCGGTAACGCCCACTTTGGGAAACATTTCTCTACAGCATTGTTAAATGGTTGAAGAAATTAAAATCTACTTTATTATCTTGATCCACGGCCTGGAGGAGAAAAGCAGTGTTGGGGGGGGGGGACACAACACTCGGATATTTTCAGTGAGAAAGTAGCATTTGGTTAATGACCAGAAATTTTATCCAATATAACGAGAATTTTGAAGTAAATCTCCTTTTTTCTTTTCACAAATGATCATTTTGAAATCTAAAATTGTCATTTGAAGTCCATATTGAATTCTAACATGTAATGTAAAAATTTGGAAGGAGAGATAAAAGTACAAAATCAGAAAAAAAACCATAATTTTTGTCATTTGAAAACTACGTATACTTTGCTGCCTTATTTTGTAGTAATATTTTAAAATTTTTTTTTTAAATTTTTATTGTTGTAAAATACGCTTTAACATATTTTTAATTATATTTATTTTAAGGTTGGATCTTTGGCTTAAAAAAGGGACATTAGAGGACTGGCTTTCTTAAACCGCAGCTGGAATTACGTCCAAAGATGCTGAAAAGGATCAAACTGACGTATCAGTTGAGTACTGTGACTCGTGGAAGGGAGGAATCTGCTTCAAAAGAATTACACGAAACTGTAAGAAACCAAAATATGACGAAAGTTATCTTCCTCTTGGCTTTGCACACGTTATTAAATAAATTTATTGTGTCATACAAAAGAACATTTTCAAATAGAACTGTGCCCCTTGGACGAGTGGTTAGCGCAATAGAACTGTGTCCCGTGGCCGAGTGGTTAGCGCAATAGAACTGTGTCCCGTGGCCAAGTGGTTAGCGCGCTTGGCTACTGATCTAAGGGACCTGGCTTCGTACCCAGGATAAAGCATGGATGCTTGTGTTATTTTCCTGCTGAGGTCACGCCATCCTCAGCCAGACTATGGCAAATATAAACTGACTGGCTCCTATCATACCTCTGTAGTACGCAGGTGCTTGAGAGGTATTTTTTTACTACGATGCCCGCGAAGAAGAGACGTCATTTATAGTGATAGAAGTGAACAAATTGAAAGAAAAAGAATTTTCAGATTAAAGAAAAAGGAAATTAACATTTTAAACGTAGACGGAATCAGCTCTTTGAAAGCGAAAACTTAATTGTTACAGCTTTTCAAACTAGAAATGAAAAACTACTGAGGCATTTTACATGGTAAATTATCGTATTGCGATAGCCGGGGAAGCGTTCACCTTAGTTGAGACATAAAGTCCTGGGCTTGGGGGGCTTGGGTTGGGTTGTTTTACCTCTGAGCGGCACTTTTTTCGCATACCATGGGCTAAACGGCCAGGTCACATGGACCCCGAAGGCTCAGAGAAGGTTGGGGGAGGGGACCCACTGGAACAGCTGTTGGGAGACAGATGGTAGCCTCCCGTCAAGGCCATCCAGCATGTTCTTTAACGTGCACAGGGAATGGCTCTCTCCCGCACACAGAGCCACGGCTTAACGTCCCATCCGACGGACGGCGTCCTTTCCAAGCCCATCGGTGTCCCCTATTGACCGTGGGCAGGGCGGGGAATTTTGCGGAGATAAATCTCAACGCTGACCCAACTGGGACTCGAACCTGGGAACTACAGATTACGAGCCTGGCGCGCTACCGACTGAGCCATCCCCGCCCCGCAATGATAGGTAAAACTGCTGGAGACGTAGCACAAAGCAAAGCTTTGGACCCAAAGGGGTACCAGTAGCCATTGTATTCTTCACCACCACGGGCTGGGAGTGAAAGAGATGCCAATATCACTCAAGAATATGCTTTGATGAAGCTATAAAATCATTAATTTCATTAAATCTCGACCCCTGAGTACACGGCTTTTTAATGTTCTGTGTGACGAATGGTAGCTAGGTAGTCACTGGAAGGAGAGCTATGCACCAATCCCCTGTGATGATGCATAGAACCGGCCAGGCCTAGCACCTAATGTCCGACCCCGCCTTCTCGTGGTGCAGACCGTTAGTGCCTTTCAAAAGAGATACTCTCTTGTGGAAGTGAACGGAAGGGGAGGGCTGCCAGATTAGTGTGGCCTACCGATCTGGACAACTATGGCTACTTTTCTTTTTTTTCTACCCTGCTGAGGAGTGGTCAACCACACAGGGTCCTGGTGCTGACCATATAAACCCACTGGACTGGACAGATATATGGCTCTGAGCTTGATTATGGATCCTGATTTTGCTGCACTGGTGGGCTTCTATGGAGGGAAAATCTTCCGCTGTGTTTTCTGTTTGTTTGTGGGTTGACAGCCCCAAGTGAATAGATTCACAGGATATGTTTATCAGCTGGTGGATAATCCTCAGCAGGGGTCATCGGAGGCACTTGAACTCTTTGCTTCTATTGGCATCGTCAAATTCTACATTGGAGGAAGACTTCCAGTGTAGATGGCTTCAGCCTTTAGTGGTGGGGGAACGGGTCTTTGCCCCATGTCTGCGATTAGGGGGCTGTTTGATATTGTCGGCATTCCTTCTCTCAATAAACATAGTTTCTTTAAACATCCTACTAACCATTTTCTCTCCATAGGTAGTTGGAATGTGAGGACTCTGCACAGAGCTTTTTCTCTTGATGTCCTCAGACAAGAATTCCACCATTATAATTTAGATATTCTCGGCTTGCAAGAGACCAGATGGACAGATAAAGGTCAGATTCTTAAAAATAATCTTAAATTTCCCTTTTTAGGGAGGGACGACAACAAGCATCACCAAGGCGTGGGTCTGCTTCTCAGCAGACATGACATTCTTCTCAGAGTGATGCTCTTCTAGGATATGAGTGCATTAATGAAAGGTTTCTTACAGCAAAATTTCAGACAAGCGCTAAAGACTTGAATGTTATCTGCTGTTATGCCCCCACTGAGGATGCCGATTAGGATGAGAAGGATAGGTTTTATGGACAACTTCAGGATATTTTGAATTCTGTCAAGAAAGGAGATATTACCCTTGTTCTTGGTGACTTCAATGCCAAAGTTGGTACTGACTCTGACCTTTGGGGAGGAGTAATAGGCCCTTTTGGTATTGGTAGCTGCAATGGCAATGGGCAACGTCTCCTACAGGTAAGTAAACTCAATGGATTCAAAATAACTAACACTTATTACAAACACCGCGACATTCATAAGTACACATGGGTTTCACCCTATGGGCTGCATAAGAATATGATTGATTATATATTAATTAACAGCAAATGGGCTAGTTCTGTTAGGAATACCAGGTCATATAGGGGAGCTGAAATTGGATCTGACCATTATCTTGTTAAAAGTGTCTTGCAACTTAAACTTAAAAAGTGTTGTGCTAGGGTTAAAAAATTTGCTTTTAATACTGAAGCTCTGAAAGACCCAGTTATAGCCAAAGCTTACCATGATAGGTTACTTAGTCATTATGATAGTCATGGTATGCTTACTACTGAAGTTCAGGAAGAATGGGATCATTTTAAACAGGCTTTTTTGGACACTAACAGTACTCTTTTAGGAAAAAAGGAGCAGAAGAGACAGAATTATCTGAGTGATAAGGCACTTGAGCTTATTTCAGAAAGAAAGAACTGCAGGAATGTTCTTAATCAATAACATACTAGTCCTAATGGAAAGCATTACAGAGAACTTAATAAACATGTAAAAGATCAGTTAGCTGCTGATAAGAATCTTTGGCATGATGGTTTGGTTGACAAAGCCGAGGAAGCAGTTAGACAGCACAACAGCAGAGAGCTGTACCAGATAGTTAATGTTTTGTGTGGTAGAAAACGGACAGGTATACAGGGATTGAAGGATAAACAAGGTAAGGTTATACAAGGTGAGGATTCTGTCACGGCTAGGTGGGCTGAGCATTTCAGTGATGTTCTAAACAATGTGGTTAGTTCTATTCCCATTCTTTGCAATGATGATAAATGCATTGATGGCTTTAATGTTGGCCCTATAACACAATCTGAAGTTATTTTGGCAGTTTCTAAACTTAAACTTCATAAATCCCCAGGGATAGATGAAATTACTACTGAAATGCTTAGAGCTGGGAATGTTTCGGTTACCACTTGGATGACTGAAATTCTGAATATCTTTTATGATAAAGGCATGGTTCCTAAGGATTTTACCAGAGCTATTGTTATCCCTATTTTCAAAAAAGGTGATCGCAGTTCTTGTGATAACTATAGGGGTATCAGCCTACTCTCTGTTCCAGGTAAAGTTCTTTCCATGATTGTGCTTAATAGAATTAAGAATCTGGTTGACAGTCAATTGCGTGATGAGCAATGTGGATTCAGAAGTGGTAGGGGATGTGTGGATCAGAATTTTCACTTAGACAAATTCTTGAGAAATGTTTAGAATTTCAGAAACCTTTGGTTGCTAGCTTTGTTGATTTCAAAAAGGCTTTCGACTCTGTTGATCGTCATAATTTGTGGTTGATTGTGAAATCATATGGTATACCAGACAAGTTAGTTAACATAATGAAAGCTCTGTATAATAACACTGAGTCGTGTGTGAGAGTTGGTAAGGCTTGTAGCAATTGATTTAGCATTACTTCTGGTGTTCGACAAGGGTGCATTTTGTCTCCTTTTCTCTTTAGCTTGGTTATTGATTATGCTATGCGAAATTCACTTCAAGGGAAAGATTTTGGCCTTAAATGGACTGGAGATAGGAAAATTTCTGATTTAGATTATGCTGATGATTTAGCCCCTTTGGCAAATGATGTTGATGAGATGAACTCTTTCATTCGAGCTGTTGATGAGACTGGTAGTAGAGTAGGTTTGGTTATAAACAGAGAGAAAACTAAAGTGATTAAAATTGGTCAGGCAGGCTGTGATTCAGTTAATCTGAATGGTTGCAGTTTTGAGCAGGTGTCACAGTTTAATTATCTTGGGAGCTATGTAACAGATAATGGTGATGTGCGGCATGAGATTAACAGACGAATAGGGATTGCTGCCGGGACTTTTAAGAATCTATGGAGAGTGTAGAGAAATAGGCGTATACACCTAAAGACTAAAATTAGACTGTAATAATTTGGTTCTTTCTAGGGTTAGTTATGGTAGTGAAACTTGGACACTTTGTAAACGAAACTTGATGCTTTTGATTCCAGATGCTTACGTAGTATCTTGGGCATTAGGTGGTTCAACTTTGTAACTAATGATGAGGTTAGGCAAAGGAGTCGGCAATCTCTTTTAAGCAGCATATTGTGCAGAGAGAGACTCCGCTGGTTTGGCCATGTTGCCCGTATGGATAATTATAGATTGGCGAATAGGGTTATGAACAGTGTGCCTAAAGGCCTCAGAACAAGGGGGAGACCTAGGATGCGGTGGGCAGACAATGTCAAACAGGACCTTGTTAGAATTTGTGTTCAGTGGCCTGATGCAGTAGATGTAGCTCAGGATAGACTTGCTTGGAAAACCAAATTGCACGGTCTGGTTGGACCTCCGTAGCCCATGGCTGCTTGAGGATGATGATGATGATGATGATGATGATGATGATGATGATGATGTTACACACCGAAGTGCGATGGCTGTATCGAGGAAAGATCTTGGCAGATTGCTTGAGCTGCGAGCTTAACGAGACGCTTTGTTCATGGAACAAAGTTTACTTGAAAAGAATTACGGTTTTATTTGAAAGAATGGCTAATAGAAAAACTATGATTATTCAACTTGAATATTTGGCAGACATTTTCATAAAAATGAACGAAGTGGGTTTGTCCCTCCAAGGAAAGCAAATAACAGTCTTTATTGTCAATGGTAAAATTCGAGATTTTAAGCGAAAATTAGAATTTTGGATAATTTGTTTCCCACACCGTGATGTTTTGATGAATAAAAGTTGCCAAATTTTGAAAGATGTGCATAACTCGATGAAGCCAAATTTTCCGAATGACAGAGACATAAAGTTAAAATCATTCATGGGTAAAAGATTCATTCAACAGTGCGGAAGAGACCAATTGATTTTAATGTAACGGAGTACGAAAAGTTCATGTGGTTTCAGATTCCATATTGCAATAAACCTTTAAGGAACTACCACTTTGGGGCGGGGGTGACTCAGTCGGTAGCGCGCTCAGGCTCGTAATCTGCAGTTCCCAGGTTCGAGTCCCAGTTGGGTCAGCGTTGAGATTTATCTCCGCAAAATTCTCCGCCCTGCCCACGGTCAGTAGGGAACACCGATGGGCTTGGAAAGGCAGCCGTCCGTCGAATGGGACGTTAAGCCGTGTCTCTGTGTGTGGGAGAGCCACACCCTGTGCACGTTAAAGAACACGTTGGATGGCCTTGACGGGAGGCTACCATCTGTCTCCCAACAGCTGTTCCAGTGGGTCTCCTCCCCCAACCTTCTCTGAGACTTCGGGGTCCATGTGACCTGGCCATTTAGCCCATGGTACGCGAAAAAAGTGCCGCTCAGGGGTAAAACTACCACTTCCGGAATGAATATTGAAAACTACTGAGGATGAAATGAACTGTGAACTTCCGGAGTTTTGGTGCAGTCTCAAAGACGAATATCCGCAATAATCGGAAAAAACAATTAAACTACTCCTCCCTTTTCCAACTGCATATCTTTGTGAGGCTGGATTTTCTTCATATGTTTTAACCACAACAAAATATTGCACCAGACTGAATGCAGAAGGAGACATGTGAAACCAGACATTAAAGAGCTTCTAAAAAATGTAAACAATGCCACTCTTCTCACTAAATATTTTTTTCCCACAATAAACAATTACAATGTTCCAAGAAGTGTATTTTTGTTTTCCATATATGTAATAATAACGAATAAATAAAGTAAATATTATATATTATATATATATAAACAAATATATGGAAGCGACGTGGGACAGGGGCTCTGCATAATTGTTCATCATTGAAAATGGCTCCAAGTACTAAAAGTTTTAAAAACGCTCCTATGACTGTGAATGATTGACTGACAGCTGACTGACAGGGGATGATTCTAACTTTGATGCAGAAATAGTAGAGCTCGGAAAATTTGCACCTATGGGTAATCCGGGTCATAGATCTCTGGAAAAATGCAAATTTTGACCACCGATTCAGTTCCTTCAAAGTCAAATAAAGGTCACGTAAAGGTCGAATCTTGATCTACAAGTGCTAGGAACTTGAAAATTGATGTCTGGGGGTGTTTCTTGTTGCAGATTTCAGAAACATTACGAAATTTCGGTTAGAGGGTGGGGTGGGGCTTCCTTCTAGGTCAAAGTTCAAATTTAGATCTACCAGTACTAGAGAGCTAAAAATTGGTTCCTGGAGGAGATTTTGAATTGTAGATCTCAGAAACGTTGTGAAATTTCGGAATAAAGGTTTTAGAGGTCAAAAGTCAAAAGTCTGGAAGTATTTTGAGTTGTAGATCTCAGAAATTTTGTCAAATTTTGGATGCAAAGGGTAATTCGAAGTCAAAAGTAATATTTCGATATACCGGTGCTGGAGAATTAAAAACTAGTGAAGAGGGCTATTTCAGGGAGTACAATTCAGAAATAAGAGGAATTTTTCAGATCCGGTGTTGCGTTCAAGGTCAAATAGATGTCGGAGTGACAGGCTAGAAATCAAGATCGGCCAATTGATTTCTGGTATATTTATATATATAATGACGGTGATATGTGAAAATTTTACCTGTGTGTGGGAAAATGTCATTTGGCCCCCTATGGCCGGGGCCACATTAGCCATAGCCTACTTACGGTTCTGAACGAAAGCGTGGATATCGAGAGTCTACTGTATTCTTGTTTGAATTCAGTCTTTCCAATGCCATCATCAGGGCATCAAGCAACTTGGTATTTTACCGATCCTTTAAAATTATTATCTTTAATGTTACGTTCTAGCAGGGAATAATTTTTTATCGTTATTATGCACTTGGGACTAAGAACGGAGAGCGAAATTGGAGCAAGGGAAATGTGTATGAAATAAAAATTAAAAGTTTCCGTGTTTCTTGGCGATGATTGTCATTTGCTAGATACAAGATAAAACAATTAGGAAACATATTAAACATTAAAATTAACAATTGCTAAGAAATACATACGTAAGTGTTGGGCTTAGCATCTTGAATATTTCGATTTTTTCCGTAGGCGTAGGAGGTGTATGAACTTGGTCAAGGATTTTCCCATATACTAAATAATAGCAAATAAAAATAATAGTGAATTTGATGTTAAGGCAAAAATGTAAATATTCATAGATCAAAAGTAAATTCAGTGTGAATAGAAAACAAGAAAACCTTTTCCGATTTCATTTTATATGTTTAAATAAATGAGGCATATATTTGTCCAACGTGGAAAAAATCCATTATGCATCAAAAAATATTTTTTTTGTGGAAAAAATTAATTTCGCCAATGATTGGGACTCGAACCCCCACCTCAGTTACCACCCCAGTTACCTGCCAGTTGGTCTAACCGTTAAACTATCACCAGTTCCGTCAATGGGTCAATAATTGTACTTTCAAATTTTTCTGCTCTTGTCGCTCATAGCGCCATCTATTAATGGTAAAGGCGATTTCTCAATATTGCTCACTATAGATGTAAATAAGGAAGTCACTCACACTAAAGCGTTATTAATACAGAAATCAATCAACAGTACGAATTTTATTGTTCCCACAAAAATATTTATTGAATTCTATGTCAACAGGTAATCTGGGCGTTTATTATTGATTGAGTCTTGATTATACGTTGTCTTGAATATAAACGTTATTGATTATGGATTTTACGCTGAGTTGAATATAAATATCAATCCTACATCCACTACGGAAAATAAAAAATAAACTTTTTGCCCACAAGCATTCATAGCATGGCATAAAGCGAACCACAATAACATGAAGACTGCTGTGGCTCTCACATGTACTGGCCATTTTATAACTTCAAAGGAAATTGTGGATTGGATGTACACCAATTACTTTATTAAATACGAGACTTCTGATAAGCAAGCAACGCTCAACTGTGTCTGTGAGCTCTTGCTCTCAGCTCAGTGACTGCTCTGATTTTGACTCACTGAAACTGAGATTTTGTCCCTATGAAATTTCTCTTCTTTTTTTCTAAGTTAGGTCTTCAATTACCTAAACTATAACTCTTAAACGTAAAGCATCTTTACATGGTAATGCAGTCAAGATATCACAAAGATTATGACTTTGGCTGAAAAGACAGTCATTTGTAAAAACTAATTTTTTCAGTTGAACTCGATTTTATTCTTATTTTTATTGCTTTACTGCAACATTTATTGCACAATAGATTAATTTTAATTTGAGATTTTCCTGTTTCTTAAATCTTGAATTTATTTACAAGCATTACTTTCATGCTTTTGCTACGAAAAAACATTTACTTTGGTTTTTGTATGTTGTATTCGTTGGGTTTGTCTCCCCCTTCTCATTGTTTGACAAAGATATTGGAATTGCCGGTTACGGTTTTGCCAAACGTGACCTTTGCAAGGAAAACACTCCTCGCGATCAGCAAGGCTTTTTCCACTAAAAATATCCAAAATAAAAAATAAAAAAAAATCTTACAACTAATACTTGATATTTCCATTTTATATTATTATTACACATAATAATTTCATATTATTGTTTTGCACCTTCAACATTGTAAGGAAAAGTACAATAACATTGCACAGGAATTCAATGCATAATTTACTATAAATCGTATGCTAAAATACCTTTAAAGTCGGGAATAAACCACTTTTAACTCAAAGAAAAAACGTACTTTTTAGTAACACCGTACAGCATGATCATTAACTACTTACTTCAGGTATACAGGGTTCAAAGGAAAGTCCTAAAACAACCAAATAACTTTTAATGAAGGGTCTTAGAGGTGCAAATGTTAGGTCTACCTATAGGAAATTGTCTATGACCAATCGAACGACGGCGACTGTAGTTCATCTAGCCGTAAATTTAAGACGTTAACAAACCTAACTTGGCAAGAAAGAGAGATAGAGAATAATCGTAAATTACAAAGTTGTAGAGCATCTTCTAGTTAGTTGGAAAGAACATACGATACGCAAGAAATGAGTAGATGGAAGACTATAAACGGCGATCCTTCGAAATCGGACAATCGATGATTAGCCACCGTAAAATATTGTGCAACCCCACAGAAAGATTCCCAAACATATGCACATGATGGTGGCCATGTAGTACATACCGAACTAGATAAAAAACGGGAGTGGAATATAGCGCTTGTAGATGAGTAGGTATACCGGTTGAAGACCCAGATGGTGGGATGCTCCAACAATCAGTACTGTGAGTCAGTGCTGCAGCATTGCGAGGTCAATGAAGGGGGGCTGCACATCGGTATGCCACATGTTTTCTGATTGGTCCACATCCAACTCTATCGAACATTTATCGTGCTGATCGATGGCTCAGCGAGACCAGCATCATAACCGGCTCATCCGCAATCGGGCAGACTGATAGGGGTGGGTATCCGAATGCATCCAGTGGACATTCTGGGATGTGTCCTCGCCCATATACGCATCACTAACACAGCAGTCAATGAGGCCAGAGTCTTAACATCACCACATATATGTACATAGCATATCCTATGGTGCACACCAGTACTATCCCGTACTGACGGACAATTTGATGCCAGGAGACCATCAGAGTCTTTCAGATTTCTGCAATTTGGTACTAAATTCGTTAGAGGCTAGCCCATTTTTTTTTATCCAAGATCTTTTGGACAGATGAAGCACAATTCATAAGGCCAGAATGGTTAATAGGAAGAATGCCCATTACTGGGCTCTTAACAACTGATCTGTCGGACGAGCATCAAGGCATGAAGAATGCTGGCCAACTAACATCTGCTGTGGTATTTGGAACAACACACTAGTTGAACCGGTATTTTATTAGGGAACAATTAACAAGTCAGAGGTACCATCAAAGGTACCAACATTAACAAGTCAAAGGTACCAGGTCATCAGTTATTTTCCGTACGTGGTCACTCCACAGGACCACATTGCCTGAAATTAAATACCAAGTGCACACCACAGAACCTGCAAGTCCACAAGATCTATGACATGGGATGGTCGATGCCTGTGCTAGAGTGACACCTGGAATGCTGGTTGCTGTCAGGCAAGCAATTCTTTCTTCATTCAGATGTGCATTGTAGCTAATGGTGGACACATCGAAGAGTTTCTACGTCAGACTCGTTCACCTGTGTGTTTTGTCTAAAACCAGTGCTGTCCAACTTCTCTAAGACCATGCGCCATTTTTTCTTTTGCCAATATTTCGCGGGCCTAAAGAAGAATAGGGTAAGACAGGTAATTGAAAAGTCAATTCATGACACCTCAAAAAATTATTTTATTTATACGAAAAATAATAAGTAATAATAAACCTCAAAAACCTCAAAAATTATTTTATTTATACGAAAAATAATAAGTAATAATAAACCTCAAAAACCTCAAAAAATTATTTTATTTACACGAAAAATAATAAGTAAAAATAAATCTCAAAAACCTCAAAAATTTATTTTACTTATACGAAAAATAAGTAATAATAAACCTCAAAAACCTTAAAAAATTATTTTATTTAAACGAAAAATAATAAGTAATAATAAACCTCAGAAAATTATTTTATTTATACCAAAAATAATAGTAACAATAAACCAATATAAATTTTCTAAACCTTATCAAATATTTAATAAATTTAATGGGAGCATTGTGGCCGTAGTTTTTGGGCAATAAGAATAGAATGAGTAAATAATAATTGCAATAATAATTGCAAATAGAATGAGTAAGTTGAAGATTGCATATTAAGTAAAGTAATATAAGTTGACTAAAAATTGTAAGGTGGATTACAGATATTTATTTCGAATTTCAAGTAAAAGCTTGATTTTGGCTGAACCATTTGTGAATTGGAATACAATCATCCTCCAATCATTTATCTGTGTAATAAATGGTTTCGTCATTATTCTCTCTCTCTTTCTGTGTATGTGTCATGTTTTTCTCGGTCTGCAAGTTGTCACAACATTTTTTGGTGTCAAGCTTCGAGGATCCGATTTTGGAGGATCGGCATTTCGAAACAGAATCAAAATAGATCGGGTTTACGAAAACAGAAATCGGTTGCAAATGGTTCAAAAAAATATTTAATGAGTCTCAAACAAAGTTGTTGGTAAATTCAGTTGCTCACAGAGTAAGAAATTGAAACATACTCATTTCTGCTACAATATTTTCATTTTCTTCTTATGGGCAAGATCCCTTTCAAATCCGTGCAAAGCGAGGTAGTTCCCTGAAACACGAACCATTTTAAAGGGGAGACCGTGTAAAGCGAAGAACAGGGGGGTACATGGTGATTTTTATTTTCTTGAAAAAATGTTTTTTAAAATACATAATTTCTTTAAAAGGGATTATCTGGCAACCCTATCTCTGGTGTAAGGGATGCACAACAGAAAGCAAATTTCATAAGATGAATTAGATTCGTTTTTCCGTAGGTCCTGGAGCAATTGTTTATTAGCTATTTACTACTCCAAAATAGATCTAAGAGGTGAGTTTGGAAATATTAAAATTTTGACGAATAACATTATGCTCATAAATTTACAAAAAAAAAATGTATATATAATAGAGGTAGAAAAAAGGACAGAGGGTTAAAATTGCGTACTGGTTGATGATGTGGAATCTAATATATTTACCGATTCAGGTATTGGCTGAAAAAGTAAAAGTCCTGGGCGTACAAGAAAACTTTAATTAGGGTGGCCATATAGCAAATGCAGGAAAAAATGGTATTTTTAACACCAAAAAAAAAAACTTTTTTTTATTTTCTTGCTGAAAAGAAAAAACTTACCAGGAATTATTAGTCATTAAAAACTAGTATTGTATAAATTCGATCATTATCAGAGAGAATTAATTTTTCTAAGAGTGGTATCTTTTTTACAGCGCTTAACTGTGGTACTCTTCTTTGGAAGATTATTTCATATCAATCCATCAGAAGAGCCACTCTGAACAATTAGGAATGAATGCCATTTGAATTTAACGATTCATGCATTATGTTTAATTATTAATATTCATCGAATAATTTTCAATTTTTATAATTTTTAACTATTTCTAGAATCAAAAAATATGACCATATGTTCGATTGTTAAATATTGTTATAATTTTTTAATAGGAAATCTTTAGCGTAAGTTCAAAAGAATGTTACTAGCAACAAAAATTCATAAATGGATTAATTTATTGCAAAACTATAAATAAAAACACAAATACAAAATGAGTTCAACCACCACAAATCCTTATCTTCATCAATATGAACCTAAACCATCAAAAGAATATTTCATATGATCTACCAATACTACAAATAGTCATATTTACAATTCTTATAGTCTCCACTCAAAGCATAAAGCGAAACTTTTCACAACATTCAATAAATGATACAATCACCTTTGCGAATAAGCCGGTAAATTATCAATATTAACCTTACCAATTCTTTTACAGATTAAGGTGACCACGCATCAAACGATTAATTCTTCCAACAGAGAAGGTGAAGACAGTTCTGATTGTTCGACTAGCATATTGCCTCCTCGGTTTAATCTTCATGCATCTTGAACAACTTTCCTAAGATTAACCTAATATTAATTCACTAAGCGAAAAACGAATTTACTCATTCAACCACTATCAAAAACTTTTTTCCCTCTCTTTTAATCATTGTTAAATATTCAAGCTCTTGTCTGTTCCAATCAGCTACTGACGGAATTCTCACGCTGAAGCACACGCGAGCGTCAATGATGCATCAGTCGTGGTTTAATTGCAACACGTTCATCTGTCGTAACAATACTTTTAGAAATAAAAAAATGTTAGTAGTTAAAAAGAACAGAATATTTCGTCTGTGAAAAAAAACTGTAAAAGAGATCCGATTAAAAAAAAAATTGAGAGCATGTTCTCTTTAAAAGACAATTTCTGGCAACCGCACCTTTGGTGGAAGTGATGCAAAACAGCAAGATATTATATTAAGATGGATTTGATTTGTTTATCTCCAAGTCCTGGAGCAATTGCTTATTAGCTATTCACTACTCCAAAACACATCTTAATGGCGAGATCGGAAATATTAAAAAATTAACGAATAAATATTATGTCTATAATTACTATGGAAATGCTTAGAGCTGGGAATGTTTTGGTTACCATTTGGATGACTGAAATTTTGAATATCTTTTATGATAAAGGCATGGTTCCTAAGGATTTTACCAGAGCTATTGTTATCCCTATTTTCAAAAAAGGTGATCGCAGTTCTTGTGATAACTATAGGGGTATCAGCCTACTCTCTGTTCCAGGAAAAGTTCTTTACATGATTGTGCTTAATAGAATTAAGAATCTGGTTGACAGGCAATTGCGTGATGAGCAATGTGGATTCAGAAGTGGTAGGGGATGCGTGGATCAGATATTTTCACTTAGGCAGATTCTTGAGAAATGTTTAGAGTTTCAGAAACCTTTGATTGCTTCATTGATTTCAAAAAGGCTTTGGACTCTGTTGATCGTCATGATTTGTGGTTGATTGTGATATCATGTGGTATACAAGACAAGTTAGTTAACATAATGAAAGCTCTCTATAATAACATTGAGTCGTGTGTGACAGTTGGCAAGCCTTGTAGCAATTGGTTTAGCATTACTTCTGGTGTTCGACAAGGGTGCATTTTGTCTCCTTTTCCCTTTAGTTTGGTTATTGATTATGTCATGCGAAATTCACTTCAAGGGAAAAATTTTGGCCTTAAATGGGCTGGAGATACGAAAATTTCTGATTTAGATTATGCTGCTGATTTAGCCCTTTTGGCAATTGATGTTGATGAGATGAACTCTTTCATTCAGCTGTTGATGAGACTGGTAGTAGAGTAAGTTTGGTTATAAACAAAGAGAAAACTAAAGTGATGAAAATTGGTCAGGCAAGCTGTGATTCAGTTAATCTGAATGGTTGCAGTCTTGAACAGTGTCACAGTTTAATTATCTTGGGAGCTATTTAACAGATACTGGTAATGTGGGCATGAGATTAACAGACGAATAGGGATTGCTGCTGGAACTTTTACGAATCTATGGAGAGTGTGGAGAAATAGGCGTATACCTAAAGACCAAAATTAGACTGTATAATAGTTTGGTTCTTTCTAGGGGTTATTTATGGTAGTGAAACTTGGACATTTTGCAAACAAGATAACAGAAAACTAGATGCTTTTGATTCCAGATGCTTAAGCAGTATCTTGGGCATTAGGTGGTTCAACTTTGTAACTAATGATGAGGTTAGGTAAAGGAGTCGGCAACCTCCTTTAAGCAGCATATTGTGCAGAGAGAGACTTCGTTGGTTTGGCCATGTTGCCCGTATGGATAATTATAGATTGGCGAATAGGGTTATGAACAGTGTGCCTAAAGGCCTCAGAAAGAGGGGAAGACCTAGGATGCGGTGGGCAGACAATGTCAAACAGGACCTTATTAGAATTATTTTGCAGTGGCCAGATGCAGCAGACGTAGCTCAGGACAGACTTGCTTGGAGAACTAAATTGCACGGCCTGGTTGGACCTCCGTAGTCCATGGCTGCTTGATGATGATGATGATGATAAATTTACAAAAATCGTGTATAAACAAAAAATAATTTATTTTCGTCAATGCACTTTTTTTTTGCATTTAATTTAATATTCAGTATAACCATGGGGGCGCGGGTTGCTCAGTCGGTAGCGCGCCAGGCTCGTAATCTGTAGTTCCCAGGTTCGAGTCCCAGCTGGGTCAACGTTGAGATTTATCTCCGCAAAATTTCCCCCGACCTGCCCACGATCAGCAGGGGACACCGATGGGCTTGAAAAGGCCGCCGTCCGTCGGATGGTACGTTAAACCGTGGCTCCGTGTGCGGGAGAGCCATACCCTGTGCACGTTAAAGAACACGCTGGATGACCTTGACGGGAGGCTACCATCTGTATCCCAACAGCTGTTCCAGTGGGTCCCCTCCCCCAACCTTCTCTGAGCCTTCGGGGTCCATGTGACCTGGCCATTTAGTCCATGGTGTGCAAAAAAGTGCCGCTCAGAGGTAAAACAATCCAATCCAATCAGTATAACCATGTCGGCGTTTAACCAGTTGAGCCTTGGCTCAACTGTTTCTGCTAGTGATCCACACCTCAGTCCATAGCGTGTCAGATCGTAATCTGCAGTTCCCAGTTTCGAGTCCCAACTGTGCCTGCATTGAGATTTTTCTTCGCTAATTTCCGTTCTGCCCTACAGTGAGAGAGAGGATACCGTTGGACTTCGAAAGGCCGATGTCCGTCAGATGGGAAGTTAAGTCATGGTTCTGGGTGCAGCAGTTCAAATACTTTGTACACGTGGAAGAAGACACTGGATGGCCTTGGTGGGAGACTTCTATCTCTCCTAACAACTGTCTAGTGCAGTGCTGTCCAACTTCTTTAAGACCGCGGGACATTTTTTCCTTTGCCAATATTTCGCGGGCCAGAAAACAGAATAGGATAGAATAGGTTATTGAAAGTCAGTTCATGTCACCTCAAAAAATTATTTTATTTATACGAAAAATAATAAGTAATAATAAACCTCAAAAACCTCAAAAACTATTTTATTTATACGAAAAATAATAAACAAAAATAAACCTCAAAAACCTCAAAAAATTATTTTATTTTCACGAAAAATAATAAGTAATAATAAACCTCAAAAACCTCAAAAAAACTATTTTATTTATTCGAAAAATAATAAGTAATAAGAACTTCAAAAACAGAAAAAAATTTTATTTATACGAAAAATAATAAGTAATAATAAACCTCAAAAATTATGTTGTTTATACGAAAAATAATAAGTAATAATAAACGTTGAAAACCCCAAAAATTATTTTATTTATACGAAAAATGATAAGTAATTATAAATCTCAAAAACCTCAAAAATTATTTTATTTATGCGAAAAATAATAAATAATAATAAACGTCAAAAACCCTAAAAAATTATTTTATTTATACGAAAAACAATAAATAATAATAAACCTCAAAAACCTCAAAAATTATTTTATTTATACGAAAAATAATAAGTAATAATAAACCTCAAAATCTTCAAAAAATAATTTTATTTATATGAAAAATTATAAATAATAATAAACCAATATAAATTTTCTAACCCTTATCAAATATTTAATAAATTTAATGGGAGCATTGTGGCCGTAGTTGTTGGGCAATAATTTGTTTTACGTCCATATCGATATTTGTTGTTGCGAGCCGAAGTATATGTTCAAGTGTAGAGTCTTTCAAACAGTTTCTGTATCTTGATTTTATATGTTTCATATCAGAAAATGCGCGCTCGCAGATAATGTACTTCCGAAAGTAGAAATTATTTAGAGTCCAAAATCTTTCATTTTTGGATATTTTTCTGTAGGCAAAAGTTTGAACAATTCTATTCCAGTTTCTCTGTTAGATGCAGTAATTGGGTCGGCCTGAAGGTGACATAATTCCTTTTGATATTTAGGATCTACGGTGCTAATGTCAATATTTAATGGATTACTGAATAAATTTAAACTTTGCTTAAGGTCATCAAATTGAGAAAGTCTTATATTAAAATCTTCAATTAGGATATCTAATTGAGGAACAAATTGTTAAAAATTAACTGTTTTACTAAGTTGCTTCATTTCTTCGTAGAACTCTTTACAAGTTTCAAAATGAATTAAATTGTTTTCCTGCAAATTTGACTTCAAGGAATTGTAGTTTTTATCTAAACCCAGTAACATGATTATATAGACAGCACACGTTTGATATTTTCCTTGTAAGGATTTATTCAAGACATTTAAATAATCTGTAATGTCTGTTAGGAAAGCAAGTGAACATAGAAAATTTTCATCAACAAAACTAGGTATTAAATCTTCATCGGTGCCACTTCTGTGAGAAAAAGATGAATTTCTTTTCGAAGTGTAAAAAATCTCTTGAGGCATTTTTTCGGCATTTAACTAGCGAATATTACTATGTAAAAGCAGATCGCCATACTCAGCATGCAGTTCGTCCAAAAAGGCTTTAAATTTTCTGTGTGTAAGAGAACGATTTCCGCCACGAATTAAATTGGCAATTTTGACCACCTTTTCCATTACGTCGTTTAGTCTCAGCGAAATGTCACACAATGTCTCCTGGTGCACAATACAGTGCAACATTCGACAATGCATGCCATATGCATGCGCAGTGAGAGCGATTTGTGCTGTCGTTAGATGCTTCTTATCACTGCAGCTTCATAAAAACATTTGTTTGATGACACCGCAACGCTCTTAAAAGGTTTCAGAAGTTTGCCGATCGGCTTAAAAATGTTTTGTAAACTTTATAGAATAAGTGAGTTGAAGATTGCATATCAAGTAAAGTAATATAATTTGACAAAAAATTTTAAGGTGGATTACAGATATTTATTCAAAATTTCAACTGAAAACTTGATTTTGTTCGCGGGCCACAAAAATCCTTGTGCGGGCCGCTAGTTGGACAGCGCTGGACTCTAGTGGATCCCTTACCTCGATATTCTCTGAGCTATTGGGGTTCATATGACATGCCATTGAGCCCATTGTGCATTGCTCAGAAGTAAAATAAATCTAATTAATCTACACCATGAGAAAACTGGTTTCTGAATTTCTGAAGGGATAAATCCAACTATATACATCGAAGAGCCAAAACATTATGACCATCTGTCAAATATGATTTTGGTCCTCCACGTGTCACCAAAACAGCTGTTACCCGGCAAGGCATGGATGCTACAAGATTTCTAAAGGTGTCTTGTGGTATCCGGTACTAACATGTTACCAGCACATCCTTTAGCTTTTGCAAGTTACGTTGTTGAGCTGCCGCAGATTGGATATGCTGTTCCACCACAAACCCCAGATACTCGATTGAATTGACATCTGGGGAATTTGGAGGCCAGGGAAATACCTGGAAGTCTTCCTCATGTTCCGCGAACGATTCTCGAACAATCCGGCAGTGTAGCCTGGCGCATTATCCTGCTGAAAGAAGGCACTACTAGAGGGATATACCGTTGCCATGAAAGGATGCACCTGGTCTGCAATGTTTAGGTAGGTGGTAGACGTCATAGTTTCCTGCACATGAATGACTGGACCTAGAGTTTCCCAGAAGAACATTGTCCAAACCATTACAATTCTCCACTGGCTTGTTTTCGACCCACAGTGCATCCTGGTGCCAACACTTCCCCAGGTAGATGATGCACACGTACCTGGTCATCCACGTGGTGCACCAGGAAACGAGATTCATCTGACCAGACGACCTTCTTCCAATTATTCAACGTCCAGTTTTAATACTTGCGTGCCCATTGTAGGTGCTTTCAACGGTGAACCGAGGTTATCATGGGCACTCGGAATGGCCTGTGACTACGCAGCCCCATTTTCAGCAGGGTTCGATGTACTGTGTGTTGTGACATATTATTCCCGTCACCAGCATTCAAATTACGGGCGAGTTGCGCCACACTATCCCTTCTGTTGGCTTGTACCTTCAGCTTTCCTTCTATAGGACTGCTGCCATGTGTGGCTGGGGTTGAGGTGCGCCTATAGGGCGTATTCCTTGCCCCCGGCTCTAGATAAGCACGGTTATTCATAACCAGGTAGTGCTGTACAAGCGGAACCGGGAATTGCCGTGGTTGCATAAGATCGCAACAAAAGAGATTCATTGTTGGCTTGTACCATACGGGATAGCCTTCACTCACCTCTAGCATCGATGAGTTGTGGTCAGCTCACACCTTGCTGGTAGTTTGTGGTTTTTCCGTCCTTGGCCCACTTTTGAAGGTACTAACCACGTGTGACCGTGAGCAGTCCACAAGCCTTGCCGTCTCGGAAATGCTCTGACCCAGTCGTCTGGCCATTACAATTTGGCCTTTGTCAAACTCACTTAAGTCTGCTGCCTTTCCTATCTGAAGAGCAAAAATAACATTGATTAAGAGAGTTCAATATCAGGTGTTATTTATACCGTTTCATGATCTAAACAATGCACCATCGTTTACCTGCAGTTGCTTCGATTTGCATAAAGACGCGCTGGTCATAATGTTTTGGAACTTCGGTGTAACTAATTGCATTTCAGTGATTTATATGAAACTTATTTGATATATGTCTTTTTTACATAAATTAAATATTCGAACTCTTTTTAACCTTTTGACAATATATTTAAAAAAAGAATGTCATTCGAATTCAGTGATTACAATTCCGTGCAGTCTTTAAGGATTCTTCTCAATGGTTAAAGTTTCGTTGAGTTAGTTTTTAGTTATTTTGATAGTGCTTAACTTTTCCCAAAATATTAACACTTTTTTTTTCATGGGTGGCTTCAGCCTTTAGTAGTAGGAGAACCTCAACCCTCACTTAACTAGTTGGGCATCGCCAATCCTAAACTGCAGTAATGTGTCTCAGGCAGGTCATATGGCTCTTGAAAAGTATCGATTTTTCGCTTGAAGTTCCTACCAGCTTCAGCTTTTCGCGGAGAGGGAACAGGTATTTGCCCCATTTCTGTGATCAGATGGCTCTTTGATATTGTTATCCCTACCTCTCTCAATAAACCTAGTTTCTTTAAAAATCCTACTAATCATTTTCTCTCTGCAGGTACGTGGAACGTGAGAACGTTACATAGAGATTATTCTCTTGATGTTCAAACGCAGGAATTTCAGCTTTATAACCTAGAAATTCTAGGCTTGCAAAAAACCAGAAAAGTGAGATACTTAAAAATAACTTTAAATTTCTCTTTTCAGGGAGAGAGGATGGAAAGCATCTACAACGTATAGGTTTGCTTCTCAGCAGATACGCCAGTGATGCTCTTCTGAGATATGACTGTATTAATGAAAGATTTCTTACAGCAAAATTTAAAACAAAAATTAAAATTTGAATGTCATCTGTTGTTATGCCCCCACAGAGAACTCTGATGAGAATGAGAAGGATACGTTTTACAGCCAGCTTCATGATATTTTGAATTCTGTGAAGAAAGGAGTTATTTCTCTTGTGCTAGATGATTGCAATGCTTAAGTTGGTACTGACTCTAATCTGTGGGTAGGAGTTTTAGGTCCCTTTGGCTTTGATAGTTCCAATGGCAATGGGGAACGTCTACTACAGGTAAGTAAACTTAATGGTTTGTCTGATTAGTTGCACAGGAATATGATAGATTATACTATATAACAGCAAATGGGCTAGTTCAGTTAGGAATACCAGATCATACAGGGGAGCCGAAACTGGGTTTGACCATTACCTGGTCAAAAGTGTCTTGCAGCTGAAGCTTAACAAATGTGTTAAAATTAAGAAAATTACCTTCAATACTGAAGGTCTGAAAGATCAAGATATAACCAAAGCATACCATGATGGGCTATTTGGTCATTATGACAATTGTGGTTTGCTTACGGCGGATTTGGGTTGGGTTGTTTTACCTCTGAGCGGCACTTTTTTGCACACCATGGGCTAAATGGCCAGGTCACATGGACCCCGAAGGCTCAGAGAAGGTTGGAGGAGGGGACTCATTGGAACAGCTGTTGGGAGACAGATGGTAGCCTCCCGTAAAGGCCACCAAGCGTGTTCTTTAACGTGCACAGGGTATGGCTCTCCCGCACACGGGGCCACGGCTTAACGTCCCATCCGACGGACGGCGGAATTTCCAAGCCCATCGGTGTCCCCTACTGACCGTGGGCAGGGCGGGAAATTTTGCGGAGATAAATCTCAACGCTGACCCAGCTGGGACTCGAACCTGGGAACTACAGATTACGAGCCTGGCGCGCTACCAACTGAGACACCCCCGCCCTGCTTACGGCGGAAGTTGAGAAAGGATGGGATCAGTATAAACAGGCTTTTCTTGAAAAACAGTAGTCTTTTGGGTAAAAGGAAAAGAGGAAACAAAATTATTCGAGTAATAACGCCATGGAATTTATTTCTGAAAGAAGTAAGCGCAGAATTAATATGACTGAACATCCTATTAATCCTAACAGAAGGCATTACAACGAACTTAATAAACGTGTAAAGGATCAGTTAACAGTGGATAAGAATCTTTGGCTTGATAGCGTGGCTGACAAAGCAGAGGAAGCAGTTAGACAGCACAACAGCAGGGGGTTGTACTAGATTGTTAATGTTTTGTGTGGGAAGAAACAGACAGGTACACAGGGATTGAGATTGTACACAACAGCAGGAGGTTGTACTAGATTGTTAATGTTTTGTGTGGGAAGAAACAGACAGGTACACAGGGATTGAGGGATAAACATGGCAAAGGCGGTTGAAGGTGAGGATTCTCTGATGGCTAGTTGGGCTGAACATTTCAGAGATATTCTAAAATAATTGATTATTTCTACTCCCATTGTTTGTAATAAGGATAGATGCATTACTGGCTTTAATGGTGGCCCTGTATCTCATTCTGAAATCACTTTGGCTATCTCTAAATTAAAACTGCATAAATTCCCAGGGGTGGATGAAATCACCATATTAAATTATCATATGGCTGATGGAAATTTTGAATATTTTTTATGATAAAGATGTTGTTCTTAAGTATTTTTACTAGAGTTATTATTGTCCGTTTTTTAAAAATAGTGATCGCAGTTCTTGTGATAATTATAGTGAAATTAGTTTACTTTCTATTCCAGGTAAAGTTCTTTGCATGATTATACCTAATAGAATTAAGTATTTGTTTGATGGATAATTGCCTGATGAACAGTGTGGATTCAGGAAGTGGTAGGAGATGCACTGATCAAATATTTTCACTTGGGCAGATTCTTAAGAAATGTTTAGAGTTTCAGAAACCTGTGGTTGCTAGTTTTACAGATTTCAAAAATGCTTTTGACTCTCTTGATCGACATAATTTGTGGTTGATTGTTAGATCATATGGAATACCTGATAAGTTAGTTATGTAATGAAAGCTCTCTATAATAACAATAAATAGAGAGAAAATTAAAGTGATGAAAATTGGTCAAACAGATGGTGCTTCAGTTGCTTTGAATGGCTGCACTGTTGAGCAAGTATCTCAGTTTAATTATCTTGGGAGTTATGTAACAGATACTGGTGATGTGCGACATGAAATAAATAAAAGAATAAGGATTGCCTCTGGGACTTTTAAGAATCTATGAAGTGTGTAGAAAAATAGGTGTGTACACCTAAAGACTAAAATTAGGCTGTTTAATAGTTTGGTTCTTTCTAAGGTTAATTATGGTAGCGAAACATGAACCCTTTGTAAGTAAGATAACAAGAAACTAGATGCCTTTGATTCTAGATGCTTACGCAGTATCTTGGGCATTAGGTGGTTTAACTTTGTAAGTAATGATGAAGTTAGAAGAGGAGTCATCAACCTCCTTTGAGCAGCATATTGTGCAGAGAGAAACTGCATTGGTTTGGCCATGTTGCCCGTATGCATAGCTGCAGATTGACAAAGAGGATTATGAACAATATGCTTAAGGACTTCAGAAAAAGTGGGAAACCTAGGAAGCGATGGGCAGACAATGTCAAACAGGACCTTGCTAGAATTAGTCTGCAGTGGCCAAATGCAGCAGCAATAGCTCAGAAGAGATACGCCTGGAGAGGAAAATTATAGTCTGGTTGGACCACCATAGCCTATGCCTGCAATGAGGATTTTGTATATATGTATATGTCGCAGGGAGATGATAAAAATAGTGATTTGATCAAATTCCTAAGGTATATGATCAATTCACGGAAGATGTTAAAATAGCAACTCTGTGGGGTGATTTCCCTGAAGAAAGTAAGTGATTTGATCAAATCCCTTAACTGCTTTAGTGAAAAGATGAAATAAACAAGTCAGGACTCGCACAGCTCTATGTTTCGCTTGTAACTGTTTTAGTGGAAAGATGAATAAACAAGTCAGGACTCGCACAGCTCTATGTTTCGCTTGTTACCACTCCCCTTTACCTCACCGCTCCCCTCTGGCGTCCGTGCCGGCCAGCGCCCAAACATTACGCGAGGAAGGTTGCGCGCATTTTTATTATTGTTTTCTATATTTCGAGTTTTATCAAGTACCTACCGTAGAAAAATGAGTTCAGATATAGAAAAAAATAAAACTCTGACCGAATTTGTATCTGAAGAACAGTTTAATGAAACTATCAGGACGTTTTTTAACAAGCGGCATGAAAAAGAAAAACCTTTGTGGACTCGCGAAAGGATAGAAGAAGCTGTCACAATCATTGAACAATTTAAATTAGCACCACTACTTAAACTGCAACGAACACATAAACAGTACTATTATGGAAAAAATACGATGTTATGGAAGTAGGTACTAAAAAAACTTTGATTTTGAAGAGAAAGTCTGAATTCGATCCAGTTGTGAAAATAGTACCAACAGAAAATTTTTACCACATACTTCGGAAAACCCATCAGTCAACTGGCCAGGAAGAGATAGGAACAGGGATAGGATAGAACAACAGGAGGAAGAGATAAAATGCTGTATAGTTTGAAATCGAAATGCCTAATACCTACTTCATTTGTACTGGAGTTTTTAAAGCTGTGCACGGTATGTCAGTCTAAAAATAAATTTCCAAACAAAGGAATCATTGTTTGCCCAATTGTATCTAGCGACTTCAATCATCGCGGTCAAGTCGATTTAATTGACTTACAGTCGACCCCAGATAGAAATTACAAATGGCTATTAAACTACCAGGACCACGCGACGAAATTCAGCTTTCTTCGACCGTTGACTACAAAAAGAGCTGCTGAAGTAACAATGGAGTTTTTAAAAATATTTTTGGAAGTAGGTTGTCCTCATATACTACAAAGCGACAACGGCCGTGAGTTTACGGCTGTTGTCATACAAGAATTAACAAGCCTGTGGCCAATGTGCAAAATTGTAAATGGTAGGCCTAGACATCCAGCTAGTCAAGGATCTGTTGAGCGATCAAATCAAGATGGTGAAGCTATGTTACGTGCTTGGCTAATTGACAATGACACAAAAAATTGGGCTATAGGTTGTTACTTTGTTCAATTTCAAAAGAATTCCTCTTTTCATCGAACCATTAAACGATCACCTTACAAGCTTTATTTGGAACAGAAACAGGACTCCAATCTAGTCATATTTCGAAAGAGTTGCTTGAAAAACTTGTTACTGAAGAGGACTTGGATCTACTTCTTAATCAGCAGGACCATGACATTATTTTAACACCAGAAGACTTACCAGTAGCTTCCTTAGAGAACAACAACAACGCTTCAACTTCAAAAGATCCACCATCTGAATTAATTGATTACAATGCTTCAACTTCAAATGATCTATTAATAGTTAAATCAACCAACAATAACACTTCAATGTCACACGATCTACCGGCAGCTGATTTACTCACCAAAAAGGCTATAAATTTAGAGGATCTACCAGAAATTGAATCAATTTCTTTATCGACAATAAGACAACTCGAACCAGTTAACAACTCTACTTCAACTCCTGCTTCAACATTTAAAACATCTGTAGTGTTGCTTACATCAGAAGGGGAAGCAGCCGTCAGCGACAGTAAAGCATGTTGTGATGTTTGTGGAATGGAATCTACTGGAGCCCAATTATGTGACATTTGTAAAAATCCGGTGCACTTAATATGTGGGAATACAGTAGGAGAAGAAGGATATGGATCGAAAATTCTATGCTATTTATGCCAAAAAGAAGAGAGCATTAAAGATCAAAGGGAAAATGCTGCAAAACACCTGAAAAGATCAGCTGAAAAAATGAAAGAAGTTTCTTTGAAGAAATTTAAAGACGTGTTAGTGAATTACACAGTTTTGGTGTATGTACCTAAGGTAGATAGAGGCCCATTAGATGGAAATAACATCGTGGGGATCGTATTAGATATAAAAAATAATTTATACCAAATTGGTATCTCAGTTGGAATTATAAAAGATTGGCTATCTAGAAACGCTCTTCAAATAGCTACTACAACATTTACCGAAACAGTTCCACAGATTAACCTAAGTCTGCGTGAGATTGCAGGAAAATTATCCGTATTTGGAGGTCAAGGATTTAAGAAGTGTTCCTGTGAGCAATCCAAATTACAATCTAAAACAAAAAGATGTGCCTGTAAAAAAAAGTAACGTACTTTGTAACTCGAGATGCCACAAATCAACAACGTGTTTTAATAAAAATGAATAAACATTATTATTTATTAATTACATTCACGAAAGATGTTTAAAATTTCACTAAAAATATCCTTTTTGTTTTTAAAAATATCAGTTTAAGTACCTATTTCTTTTGTTAATTAGTTTCGAATAAATAATTTGTGTTTCAATGACTATTGTTGTATTAACTATTCTACATTTAATAATGCATGGTTTACTAAATAAATACTTTTAATATCTAAAAAATATTATTTCATCTTTTCACTAAAACAGTTAAGAGATTTGATCAAATCACTTACTTTCTTCAGGGAAATCACCCCACAGAGTTGTTATTTTAACATCTTCCGTGAATTGATCGTATACCTTAGGGATTTGATCAAATCCCTATTTTTATCATCTCCCTGCGACATATATAATCTTTAGAAGTAAAAATTTCCATCAGTAATAAAGAAAAAGAGAATAAAAGAAAATATTTCCTCTCAAAAAGAAACTGGAGAAAAATATATCTGACCACTTTACTATCACAACATTTATAGCAATTATTATTTTTAATTGATACAACTGTTATCAGTGGCCTACCCAAGGAGGTGGTGTGAGGAGGTTGTTACTAGATCACTGCGTGGAAAACGAAAATGCTATCCTTCATTAGAATTGGATTGTTGGGAGGGGTATGGACTAGTTAATCTGTTTACGGCAAAGAGATATGAAAGATTTAATTGCTTATTCTTCTATTGCTCATATGGATATAATTCTAAATTCGATAATTGATTGCGAAAGCATCCGCAAGGGCTTATCCTCACTCGCAATCACATCCGAAAATTTTTATCCCCATATATTGGTTCCTTAAAAACCATCGAAGCTTGTTTACCCGATATATGTCTGAGAGTAAAAGAGTCTAGTCAGGGCTAGAGTTGTGGGGGATAAGGGTCCATGCCCCCCTTTTGAGAATTTTAATAGCGGAAACGGAGGTGGGAAAATATAAAAACATATATATATATATAATGGGTATTTTCCAAGTAAATTTTAAAATACCACTAAAACGAAGGGGAAATTTTATACCTGAAAGGTATTCTGCTTCGATTATTCGTTGGCAAATAGTTATTATATATCATCATCATCAAAATCATCCTCAAGCAGCCATGGGCTACGGAGGTCCAACCAGACCGTGCAGTTTAATTCTCCAAGCATATCTGTCCTGAGCTACATCTGCTGCATCCGGCCACTGCACACCAATTCTAACAAGGTCCTGTTTGACATTGTCTGCCCACCGCATCTTAGGTCTCCCCCTCCTTCTGAGGCCTCTAGGCACACTGTTCATAACTTTATTCGCCAATCTATAATTATTCATACGGGCAACATGGCCAAACCAGTGGAGTCTCTCTCTGTACAATATGCTGCTTAAAGGAGGTTGCAAACTCCTTTGCCTAACCTCATCATTAGTTACAAAGTGAAACCACCTAATACCCAAGATACTGCGTAAGCATCTAGAATCAAAAGCATCTGGTTTCCTGTTATCTTGTTTACATAGCGTCCAAGTTTCACTACCATAACTAACCCTAGAAAGAACCAAACTATTATACAGTCTAATTTTAGTCTTTAGGTGTATATGCCTATTTCTCCACACTCTCAATAGATTCTTAAAAGTCCCGGCAGCAATACCTATTCGTCTGTTAATCTAATGCCGCACATCACCATTATCAGTTACATAGCTCCCAAGATAATTAAACTGTGATACCTGCTCAAGATTGCAACCATTCAGATTAACTGAATCACAACCTTCCTGACCAATTTTAATCACTTTAGTTTTCTCTCTGTTTATAACCAAACCTACTCTACTACCAGTCTCATCAAGAGCGCGAATGAAAGAGTTCATCTCATCAACATCATTTGCCAAAAGGACTAAATCATCAGTATAATCTAAATCAGAAAGTTTCTTATCTCCAGTCCATTTAAGGCCAAAATCTTTCCCTTGAAGTGAATTTCGCATAACATAATCAATAACCAAACTAAAGAGAAAACGAGACAAAATGCACCCTTGTCGAACACCAGAAATAATGCTAAACCAATTGCTACAAGCCTTACCAACTCTCACACACGACTCAGTGTTATTATAGAGAACTTTCATTATGTTAACTAACTTGTACGTACACTTATGTAGAGGCCACTTCCTACTTTGATCTTCGAAGATATTTCAAAATCTCCAGGAAATCGGACGATTGAATCAACTCATCGTGTGACAATTTGTTATAATACACAGATACCTCACGTGCTGAATTTCTGTTTAGCGAAAACCACTTTTAGTGGTTTCTTATCGTCTCCGCGATTTTATCCGCTATACGCTATCCGCGTTGACATCAACTTTTTACCTGCGGTTTTATCCGCTATTCGCGATAACATTTTTTTTTATCCGTGAAGCACTTTTAAATGCTGGTCCGCATAAGCTGTGGGCTCAAGCTCTGGGCTCTAGTTATAACCCCATTGAGGCTTTGAATAACATATATTTCCGAAGGCAGTCCCTGAACCCTCAGCCCCCATTAGAACCTTCTAGGTACGCAACTGAATAATTTAATTTAATAATTATAAGAAACTGCATGGAATTTAAACTGTAAGCATTCCCAACATTTTACAGAGTTTCATAATATAAACAACTGAAATACTTACTCTCAGTGAAATCTTGGGCAGTGTATTGATACTCACATCTTAAATCTCCCAACTGAAAGAATAAAGAAATTATTATATATTGAAAATATTTTACATCTAAGAAATATAAAACTAAATTAAATACGGCAACGCAAACTGTGGCGGCTAAAATACTGTTCACCAACAGAATAGAACTTGAACTTCAGCAATTAAAAACGTAAAGAACTATTTCAAGTACTTTTTTTAGATAAAATCTAACTACCATAATACGTGTTCCTGCATTTCAAAATAGCAACAGAAACTACATTAGAGATGAAAAATATTCGTGTTACAAACAATTCTTATACGCAAGCCCTTATCTATAAAAAAATAGAGTGGGGGGGGGGGGCAAGAGAGTGAATTCCCATTGCAGTATAACATTTCCTCTTTCGTTTTAGAGGTCTTTAAAAAATTTCTTTTAAAATGCATGAAATTTAAATAAGCTGAGTTATTTTTTGCCCCTATTACTCTTACTAGCATTCTGAAGGACGGGTGGGGGAATGGTCTCCCCTCTCTTACGTAGTAAGGTCCAAATGTTTCCGGCCCGAACATGTTAGAACAGGAATTGACAAGTCTAACTCCTTCAATCTTCCACCCTATGTTTCGTTACACTGCAGTTAAAACTTTGCAGCTCTAGCATCAGTAGCGTTGTTGTTGGGTTGTTTTACCTCTGAGCGGCACTTTTTTGCACACCATGGGCTAAATGGCCAGGTCAGATGGACCCCGAAGGCTCAGAGAAGGTTGGGGGAGGGGACCCAGTAGAACAGCTGTTGGGAGACAAATGGTAGCCTCCCGTCAAGGCCATCCAGTGTGTTCTTTAACGTGCACAGGGTACGGCTCTCCCGCACACGGGGCCACGGCTTAACTTCCCATCCGACGGACGGCGGCCTTTCCAAGCCCATCGGTGTCCCCTACTGACCGTGGGCAGGGCGGGGAATTTTGCGGAGATAAATCTCAACGCTGACCCAGCTGGGACTCGAACCTGGGAATTACAGATTACGAGCCTGGCGCGCTACCGACTTAGCTACCCCCGCCCCTAGCATCAGTAGCACTCCAGCCAGCGTCGCAGATAGAAGTACTGTTGCCCAATATTTTAAAATGTTTAAACTTTGAGTATCGTGCGGTCATTAAATTTTTGACGAAAGAAGGCGAACGCCCGGCAGAAATTAAACGACGTTTAGATTTAATTTTTTTAATTTTAAAAATGTTTTTTAATTTTTATTATTTTTGTTATTTTTTAAAATTTTATTATTGTTTTAAAAAAATTAAAAAAAATTTTTAATTTGAAACAATTTAATTTTAAAACAGGGGATTCTACTAGTCGACTTTAAGGAACGAACTACTACAGTTACTGGTGAATATTATGCGTCATTAACGTACAAATTCAATGGGGCGGGTGTGGCTCAGTCGGTAGCGCTCCAGGCTTGTAATCTGTAGTTCCCAGGTTCGAGTCCCAGCTGGGTCAGCGTTGATATTTATTTCCGCAAAATTCACCGCCCTGCCCACGGTCAGTAGGGGACACCGATGGGCTTGGAAAGGCTGCCGTCCGTCGGATGGGACGTTAAGCCGTGGCCCCGTGTGCGGGAGAGCCATACCCTGTGCACGTTAAAGAACACGCTGGATGGCCTTGACGGGAGGCTACCATCTGTCTCCCAACAGCTGTTCCAGTGGGTCCCCTCCCCCAACCTTCTCTGAGCGTTCGGGGTCCATGTGACCTGGCCATTTATCCCATGGTGTGCAAAAAAGTGCCGCTCAGAGGTAAAACAATCCAATCGTACAAATTCAAAGATACCATCAAAGAGAAACGCTGAGGAAAGCTGTCCCCAGGGAGTGAGGTTATTGCACGACAATGCGCCAGTGCACACTTCAGTTGCTGCGAAGGCTGCTATTCAGCAATGTGCTTTCCAGGAATTAAATCACCCACCATACAGCCACGACCAAGCCCCTAGCGACTATTTTTTGTTTTCAAAATTCAAGTTGGATCTGCGTGGGAAAAAATTTACAAGTGATGAAGAAGTCATTTCTGCAGTTTTAGACGACTTTAAGGACAAAAATTAAGAATATTTTTTCAGTGATATAGAAAAGTTAATTAGCCATTCTAAAAAATGTATTGAAATAAAGGGTGATTATATTGAAAAATAAAAAAATATTGTTTGATTCTATTACCACTTTAATACACTTGGGCCGGAAACTTTTGGACATTACTACGTAGATCCATCTCTGCTTTTACTTTTATATTAAGGAATTAGTCCGTGAACAATATTTCCGGCCCAGCCAGGGACTGCAGATAAAGATATTAAAGTGTTGTTTAAAGTTCCAGAAAGTCATTCCCGAACCTCTTATGAGATAAAGAGAGATTGTCTATGAGCACCTGCTTTCATACTAATCACTTCAATCTTAATATTCTACTTGGACATTCATTCAAATTTAAGAAACGTGAGAACTAGAGATCTGTCATCAGACTTCTGGGGCAGGGGTGGCTCGATCGATAGCTCGCCAGGATCGTAATCTACAGTTTCCAGTAGTTTCCAGGTTCGACTCCTAGCTGAGTCAGGGTTGAGATTTATTTGCACAAAACTCCCCGACTTGCCACACGATCAGTAGGGAACACAGATGGGCTTGGAAAGGCCACCGTTCGTCAAATGAGACGTTAAGCTGTGGTTCCATGTGCGGCGTGTCCACCCTGTGCAGGTGAAAGAGTACTACCCGGTGCAAAACTATAGTACCCTGTGCATGTTAAGGTAAAGACAGATAGTAGCCTCCTGTCTTCTAACAGCTGTCCAGTGGGTCTTCTCCCCCAAACTTCTCTGAGTCCTTGGGGTCCTTTTGGCTTTTCCATTTTGTCCATTGTGCGCAAAAAAGTACTTCTCATAGGTAAAACAACCCAAAGCATTAAATTTCTGATTGACTCTAACTTTTTCCAGAGAATCTAAGATGAAGTTTCCCTTTCAGTAGAAAACCAAACAAAAAGGAAGAAAGGCAGCCTGCTCGAATTTCGAAATGTGTGGAAAAGTTGTTCTGTTTATCAGTATCCGCGTGTGTTGGTTAACGGTTGTTAAGTTAACTCGTGTGTGTTGGCTTGACGGTTGTTAAGTTAACAACCGTCGAGATTACCCAAATGCTTGAGATCTGATGATGTTTGCGAGTAAAAGAACTTAGTCCAATGGTTTATTAATGACTGATAATTAACTGAAAAATTAAGGTGCAAAAAAAAGACTCTCAGAAAAATATGAATATGCCTTACTAAATATCGGAGAAAATTGTACCAGATTGTAATTTTGCAAACACTTCTTACTGAATTTTTCTCTTTTAAATGAAATTATAAGCGATTATGGGATGGCATCCCTTTTTATTACCCAGTAAATCCCTTCTGCATTTCCCTCTGTAAATTTTGTGATATCCACAACTGAAACTTTCACTTATTTAATTCAAGTTTTCTACACAACACTCGAGTAATTTCTTCAACTCATATTCTGCTTTGTCAGCAAAAAAACGATGACTTCTTTCACACAAAATAAGTATTGTTTTTAATTCTGTGGCTGGGGGGGAGCGGTGGGGTTACTCAGTCGGTAGCGCGCCAGGCTCGTAATCTGCAGTTCCCAGGTTCGAGTACCAGCTGGGTCAGCGTTGAGATTTATCTCCGTAAAACTTCCCGCCCTGTCCACGGTCAATAGGGGACACCGATGGGCTTGGAAAGGCCGCCGTCCGTCGGATGGGACGCTAAGCCGCGCCCCCCATGTGTGGGCTAGCCATACCCCGCACACGTTAAAGAACACGCTGGATGGCCTTGACGGGAGGCTACCATCTGTCTCCCAACAGCTGTTACAGTGGGTCCCCTCCCCCCAACCTTCTCTGAATCTTCGGGGTCCTTGAGACCTGGTCATTTAGCCCATGGTGTGCAAAAAAGTGTCGCTCAGAGGTAAAACAACCCAACCCAAATAATTCGTGGCTTTATCCCAATGCATTTTTTTCCCTTTCAAAGTGAATATCATTAAATTTTCAAACCAATTTACTTTTGCGTAATCTGAAGTGTGTTTTTCGCTCACGTCAGCCATCAGTAATGCAGTAATATTTGTCCATGGTCCTAGAGATTTTATCCTCCATCGGCGGTAATATCATTATTTTACCCTCAGTTTTATACCTGTCCGCTTTAAAATTAATTTTTTTTCAGAGTGGTTTTTAATGCAGATATCCGTAATAAATCGGCGTCTATATGCATCGGCGCAGGGTTCTTGTTCCATTGCAGTTTCGTCCTTTTTCGTATTAATTCCACCGCACATTGATGTCTTAAAATTATGCTAATAATATGCTTGATTTTCATCTTAACTGGCCGAGGTAATAAAACTTTGTGCATCGAATTGCGTTAATTTGCAAACTAATTAAACTGCTGTAGACTCCTTAACAATGACATTTATTATAAATTCCGTTGGTGGTCCGTATGCCAACATGACCCACAAAGCTGTGAGAAAAATGGTATAGTGTTCTAAATAACATAAAGCGACAGAGATTTTCTAGGTTTTAACAATAAAGAAATCAAGATATATTTGCATTCCTTCATAATGGTAAACACATAGATGTAGTATAAAGGGGAACTGCAGAGTGCACTGGCACTTTGCACTCTTTAAAAGATTTAGTTCGAATTAATGGATTACTGGAAATAAAAAAAAAATAATAAATACCCCCTCAAGCAGCTGCTTGCCACAGAGGTCTGACAGGAGCCTGTCAGTTTATATGCCACAGTAGAAGATCTGAGAGGATGGCAAGACCTCAGCAGAAAAAGAAGTAGCATAAATGAGAGTTCTGGCACAGTAAATGGGGCCACAGAATTCTATAAAAATCCATGTGACAAGTTATGGGGGATGAGGTAAAAAGTATGTTTCTTGTGGTTTTTTGTGAAAATATGTGTGAAAATTAGAAAAAACTGGGGTGTTTTTTAGCATGTGAAAACCTAATTTAGTTTTTCTTTTAAAGATGAGGTTTAAACTAATTTGTGAATTAGTTTAAATGGATTAGTTTGAAATCAGCTGTGTGTATATGAGATAAAAAATGATGTGGTTTGTTGAGTTATCGTACACTTACTGAATTATTCGGTTGTAAAAGCCATGTAAATCGGTGTTTCTTGTGTTGTTTTCTGAAAATATGTGTGAAAATCAGAAAAAAACGGGGGTTTCATGTGAAAAAAAAGTAATTTAAATTTTTTGGGCATACGAGATTTAAACTAATTTGTTTCACTAATTTTCAGAAAAAATGAAGTGTGTGTGAAAGAGATAAAAAACGATGAGGTTTGTTGAGTTATCACACACTTTACTGGATTATCTGGTTGTAAAAAGCCAGGTAAATCGGAGAATTAGACAAAGTAAGACAGTTTTGAGAAATTTATTTGAAACATATGACAAAATCAACAGGTAAAATGACGTTTTCGGGGGGTCTGATGAAAAAATAGACTTTGAATATCTGGGAATATATGAAGAGAGGTTACTAGATTAAAAAAAAAATTTTGGAAGTGAAAAGTGATTTAGGTTAATTTTTTAAACAATTAGAAAGAATTTAAAGTGAAAAATGATGTAGGTTAGAATAATTTTGAGAATGTAGGAAGTTTGTAAAGAGAGAGAAGAGTTTTATGTTATTGTGCCAAACGGAAATCAATCTCAAAAGAACAACAGGCTCGAGATTTAATTTCATTGAACTAAATCTCTTATTCACTGAACCTTAGAATTAAAATGAAGCTGAAAAATACTGGTTTGGGAACATACATATTTTTTTAAAACGTGCAAATAGATGTAGATTTCGAAATGATTGTATATAAATATTTTTTTTTATCCAACAACTAAAAGTTTTCCCTCTAGTGGTTGTAAAGCTTCTTTTCGTTCTGTGACAATTATGTAATATACGTGATATAATTCATTTGGTGGTCTATTTAATTTAAACCGTATTTCGATGCCAGCAGTTGCTGATAATTCATATAGACGTGATTCGTATTTGCTGACATCAAAATGGAATATCGGATACAGTTACATAAAATCTTGGTAACTGACTTGTGTACCCAAATCGATATCCATATTTTTTGCAGCTAAAAAGTTGTTGTAAACTCGCGCATAGTCTAAAGTGTTGGGTTCAAAGTTGCACTCGAATTCTTGTTCGGAATACTTTTTACTATTCACTCTGATCTGAATCCGTTCTAGTAACATGTTATCAAACACCATACTGTTTCTGGTTTGATTATTTAATCGGTTAGACTTTTGTAAGATGACATAAAGATGGACCGGTTTATTTTGAGGTGTAGTAACCCTCCAACTGACATGAGAGTCAATTCGAGTATCAGATTTGTACAGTTTGCACGATTCCCAAAAGATTTCATGTGGATTGCCGCTTGCTAACTGAGATTCTAGTTTTGCAAGTACTTGTAGTGATGGTTCCACTTTTGGAATAAACCAAGATACGTGAGATATTTCAAATTTATACAACGTAGCCGCAACTCTCTGAATAATGCTTTGTCGTCACTTTTTTCTAGTTTTATGGTATGTTTTACACAGCGAAACACTTTATCCACGGCTCGGCAGAATCCAAACAGTCGATTCAGTGGTAAGAATAAACTTACATTTTGACTATTCTTTGTAATTTCATATCTGTCCGAGAATCCTTGATTGAATTCAGGATTTTTCTTCAACGCTTGTGCAAAAATCTTTATCTTATTATTCGTGTTCAGTTTATCTTCGCCTCCGTCGAACAAATACTTATTCATTTTCGAACTGTCTGCGTTATCTTTGAACCACATCGTACTTGTGGCAGCACTGTGTGAAAAGTCTTCGGTAAAATCAATTAAATTGTGAATTTTGGTCGTCACTACTGGCAATTCAATATCTTCCAATTCTCTGTTTTCGATATTAATATTGAGCTCTCTTAAAAATGTTGTTCCCATTATTGATCATTGTAACTACATCATTGCCGCCGATATCAGATCCATCTAATTTCAGTATTTTGCCTCTGACGTGTCTATAACTGTTGTGCGGATGTAGCGAAATGTCCATATCTTTGGTAAATATTTCGTATTTTTCGAGATTTTTAACATTAACATTGGTTTCCCGATATTCTAAGTATTCATATTTTGTCGTGGAATTATCGATAGCTTCAACGTTTATCCTATACTTACTTTATGATTTTTAGGCCATTTCCGTATATTAACTGATTAAGAATATTTCTGCTCTTAGGGGATATTTTCTCGTTTTTTCGAACGATAGGCGACGGATTTGTATAAAATATTTTAATTTGCTTTCTCAGTATCTTCATCTTTATTTGGGTCTGATGTGTAACATATAAGTCACGTTTTCCTTGTTCAAGTCAATTGCTTTATTGTTCTGATCGGTTACTTTCATTCTAACGTTGTAAATGTAATCAGTTTTATTCAGCGGTAAATATATGGCGAAGAATGGATGTGTGTCGATTAAACTGCCAGGCGGTGTTTGAGGCACGAAACTGTACAACACGTCGCTCTTCTGGTTATTGAGATTGGAAGATTCGACAATAGAACAGTGAATCAGAATGCGATCGACCCCTCTTGTTATGTTGGGTGGGAACTTTCCTTCGATTTTTGCTGCATCGATAATTTTTGATTCGAACCCTAGTATTTCTTGCAACTTTCCTTCAGAAAAATCTATTTTATATCCTCTTGCCAAACGAATAACAAATCTTAATGTGGGGAGGTTGCTTTCTAGTATTATAGGGCTAGGATCCGAAAAGACATTTTTTGAAACATCATGAAATCCGTCTATATCGTACATTCTATTCGGGTAAAGTATTTTATTCCATTGCCTTCCATTGAAGTATTTCAGAGTGTTATTGTTACATTTATCACTGATGTTGTACCAGGAATACCACATATTACTACCGATCAGTGCTATCTCGTATTCACCATTGAGTGTGATCGGCGTTTCATAATTAATTTCCAAATCTTCGGGGTTGTATGGCATAATACTAGAGGAATTGATAGTTATAAGTACCATCTTTATTAATATAGTGTAGTACTATATAGTACTTATATGCTGTTTGTTACCAACAATTCATTCCTATTGTTAGGAGTTTGTTCAAACTGATACAATACATCATATGGGCTTATGTTTTTATTCCTTCGTTTAATATAATAGATGCAAAAGTAACCGCATTTAACAGAGTGATTTCCTGGAATTTGCGAAGAGTTATGCACGATCGGCTTTGAAGATGTAAGTAAATAGTGTTTTATTTCTTCTGGTGGCGATAAACCGAATGGATCAAAGTATTCAACGAAAGGTAACTTCGCATCATTGAAATAATCTACCCAATGAGTTTCTGAACCACGGGAAACGTCGAAGTTCACTATACCATTTTCGTTCTTGAATAATTTTGTTGGCAAAGAATCGATAGAGTATACAGCACGGAATCCTTTTTCGTTTTTTATTATATTTTCGATATCTAAGTTACTTAATGGCTCTTTTTTTTTTAAATCCCTGAGCTATTTGTTTTCCTGGAATGAACAAACCTTTTCTTTTTCTTTTATTTTTAGATAATCCAGCTGCTCTTTGCTTTCCAGGAATATATAATCCTTTTCCTAGAACTTTTTGTGCAAGCTTAGTACCAGCATATCCCGCAGCTCCAACTGCAGCTGCTTTTCCCAATGCTATGAGTGCAGGTATTAAGAACGGTAGAAATCAACCTAGCTGTTTTTTACTGAAACGAAGTCGAACTGACGTTTTAGATTTTTGTAGTTTAATGATTTGTCTCTTTGTCAGTTTCAAAGTATCGTTACCTTTATTCTGCGGATCAATACTTAAAATTAAAGGATTCTTATTTACAAATGCACTCTTCAATTTCTGCTTTTGTCCAGGCGTTAAACTAGTCAGATAACTGTGATACATTATACTTTATTTTTATAAGTATAACGCACTTATATTTTATATATAAAAATTAAGCATGTATTGTGTAAAGTGTAAAACGAAAACTTTAACGGATAACGTCGAATATGTCACATCAAAGAATAAAAGAGTAATGATGAGAGGTAGATGTCGAACGTGTGGAAAAACGAGGTATAAATTTGTGAAGCAGAAAGGAAAATTTGTAAAAGATGATGATATAGTAAGTTGGATTCAAGAAAAGTTTAATCCACCCGAAATGCACATTCCAGGTTACCAGTATTGTGGACCTTTTATGAAACTGGAGAAAAGGTTAATGCGAGGAGATCCTGGTATTAACCGTGTGGACAAAGCCTGCAAAATGCACGACATTTCTTACAGCAAATCTACAGGCACTAAAAAGAGACACGAAGCCGACCAAGAATTATTAAATGATTTGGATGAAATTCAGAATCCAACTTTAGGAGAAAGAAATTCAAGAACGATAATCAAATCTATCATTAAAACAAAGAAACGGTTCGGCTTAGGATACAAGAAATAAGATGCTTTCTTCCGTTTACTATGATTCATTAAAGGGATTTTCCGGTATAAAAGATCTAATGCGCAAAACTGGATTGATGGAAAAAGCAGTAAAAAGATTTCTCCAACAACAAGATGTGTACACGTTACACAAACCCATTTTTAAAAAATTCGAAACCAGACGTGTTTATGTCTCGAATGTAGACGACCAGTGGCAGAGTGATTTAATCGATATGCAAAAATTTAAATTTCACAATTACCACACGAGTTACATTTTAACCGTGATTAACATTTTCAGCAAATTCGACTGGCCAATACCTATTAAACAGAAAACGGGTAATGAGATTACCAAAGCATTTGTCGAAATTTTTAAACAACGTAAGCCATCCAAGTTACAAACGGATAAGGGAACTGAGTTTATCAATAAAGAAACTAAAGCATTGTTTAACCCACTAGCTGTCCATTGGTTTGCCAATGAAAATGAGACTAAATCTCAAATTGTGGAACGATTTAATAGGACTCTAAAGGCAAAAATGTGGAAATATTTCACTGCCAATAACACTAGAAAATGGATCGATGTTCTACCAAAACTCGTTAAGAATTACAATACTTCTTATCACAAATCAATAAGAATGACCCTAAAAGAGGCAAGCTTGCAGAACAATAAAGTTATTGTGTATTTTAATCTGTTTGGTAAAAGAATTAAATCTATTACAACACCAAAATTTCAAATTGGCGACAGAGTGCGAATCGCCAAGTACAAGACACCGTTTAAGAAAGTTTATCTGCCCAATTTTACAGAAGAGATTTTTGAAATTGCTGAAGTTCTTAATACAGATCCCATAACCTATAAGATCAGGGATCTGAAAGGAGAACCAATCATTGGTAGTTTTTACACCCAAGAAATGGTGAAATACGAAAAGCTAGATGACATTTATAAAGTTGAAACCATTCTGAAAACTAGAGTGAAGAATAATAAAAAAAGAGTATTATGTTAAATGGTTTAGTTATGATAATATATTTAATTCCTGGGTCAAAGAACATGATCTTTTTAAATAAAGCAAATTTTAGATTCATAATTTTGACTTTGAAGAAGATGAGATATTCTTGAACAGAAACGTATTAGCACCTCTCTGGCCTTTTAGACTTTTAATCTCTGGTCCATCGGGCTCAGGGAAGACGAACCTTTTGTTGAACTTAATATTTAAACATCTCTACTATAATAAAATCTTTTTATATGCCAAAGATTTAGCCGAGCCGAAATATCGGTTTATGCAAGAAATATTCGACGATTTGCACGAAATTTCGGAGAAAATATTTGGCGAAAAAATCTCAATTGCAACCTTCTCTGTCAGTAAAGAAGATATCGTCAAGGTCAACGAACTGGATCTCGACATCCAAAATTTAATTGTTTTCGACGATTCCGTAACGGAAAAAGATCAAAAATTCATCGAAGAATCATTCGTCAGAGGAAGGAAAAAGAACATATCATTGATTTACCTGACACAGAGTTATTTTTCGACTCCAAAAGACATTCGACTACAGTGTAATTATTTTATATTCTTTAATATGCTGAACAAGAGAGAAATGTTGCCGATACAAATGGATCATGCAACAGAAATCAAGAAAGATATTTTTATGCAGTTTTATGCATATGCAGTTTCAAAACCAAACGATTTCTTATTAATCGATAAAAAAACCAAGCACATGCCTCTCAAGTACAGAAAAAACTTTGGTAAATAAAGATGAATTACTTGACAAAGTTTGGCGTCATCAGCTCTGAGACCGGTTCCGAAAGATGACCAGCGGAAATTCCAGGTGTCGGTTTTAAATTGACACACGATGAGGACTACGACATGAATAATAAAAAATTGAGAAATGTAGCCAGTCCCGAAGAGGGTTCGGACTCTGTGACAAAACAATATCTGCAACAAGAGTCTATAACACTGAATCACACGGGAAATTATGACGCAAATACTAAAAGATTATCCATAAGGCACGTTAGGCACGTGCCTAGAGGCCCCAGTCTCAGAGGGCCCCATCTCAAGAACCTTTGGTTGGGTGTTTTAAAAGAAGCCTATTAAGCTTATAATTTATAAAATAAAATACTTAATTTAAATGCAAAATCATTTTTATATGTTTTACTGATTTTAGAAATAAGCATTTCAATCAACAATTATGTGTACTATTAGCACAGTATAACTAGTAATACACCACCTACACCACCCCAACTCGGCGAATGTTTACTGGCAATCCTTCGGAGAGCGGACAGAAACTTCAAAAACATATTGCAGAGCACTTGATCGCTCGCACTCCCGGCGTTATACCGCGCTGTTCGCAACACTCGCATAATAGTTAAAACTTATAAAAAATTTCTAATATCTTCCAAAATGTCATTGATTTAATTCTTTAATTTGAAATAACTTGATTTAATTTTTGTTTTGATCGTAGATACCGCAATGAAAAGGCAATATCGCAGTGGAACAGAAGAAAGAAAATTGCACGCAAAACAGGTTAAAGAATCTGCTAAAGGACAAACATCTGCATTAGAATTTTTAGAGTCACAGAAACAAAAAGATTCCTCGTCAGCTTCACATAATGTTCGAAAGGATTCCATGTTATCACCAACCGAACATGAAATTGCCAAAATCGAAAGTGATTCATTCGAACCATCACCAGTATATAATAATTCGGATAATGATAAACAAGAACCAACGGCATCTTGCAACAAGTGTGACCTAATTAGCAATGATCCAGCTGAATGGTGTAATTCTGAAGAACTAAGACAGTATTTTATCAAAAAAAGACATTTTGCACAGAATATTGATTTTGAAGATAAAGAAATGATAAATCTACATTACAAATCAGCGGAGCAACTCAAAGATTCGTTTCAAAATCGATGTTTAAACGCAAAATGTTAAACGGTGAAGAAGTAGATCGCTTTTGGTTAATATTTTCACCGAAAACACGTAAGTTATACTGCGGACCCTGCAAATTATTTTTATTAGAAGGATTTCAAGATCAGTTTATCACAGTCTTCAATGACTGGAAAAATGCCGAATCCAGGCTCTTATCACATGAAAATAGTGCTTCACATTGAAAGTCCTGTTTTAGTTGGTTTGCTAGATCAAAGAAACAGTGTTTGGAAACCAATTTCTCTAAAATGTATGAAAATGAATGTGAGTACTGGAAAAAAAGTTTTACAAAGAATTATTGATGTCATAAGTTTTTTGTGTCAACGCGGGCTTCCATTAAGAGGTAAAGATGAAATATTTGGATCAGTACATTATGGGAATTATTTAGGTGTATTGGAGCTTTTGGCTAAATATGACGCGTTTCTAGCAAATCATATTGAGAAATTTAAAAATATCGGGCGTGGCAAAACATCTTACTTGTCTTCAACAATTTGCGATGAATTTATTCAACTGCTAGGAGACCATGTAACTAATTTAATTTTAAAACAAGTAAAAAAATCAAAATATTTTGGAATTATAGTTGACTCTACTGATATGACACATGTCGATCAACTTACAGTTATAATTAAATATGTAAACTCTCAAACTTTTGAAGTGTCAGAACGATTTTTAATAATTTTGCCTTTAAAAAGTCACAAAGGAAATGATTTAGTTCAAGAAATTGTGCAATATTTAAGTGAGTGCGATCTAAACATCAAAAATTGCCGCTCTCAAAGTTATGATAATGCGGCCAATATGTCTGGAAAATATCAGGGTGTCCAAAGTAGAATCAAGGAAATTAATAAATTTTCAAAGTTTGTACCATGGATTGCTCATTCCCTGAATCTTGTTGGACAGACAGCAGCCAGTGTTTGTATAGAGGCGATATCATTTTTTGGGGTTGTACAAAAATTATATAATTTTTTGTCTGGTTCGACATATAGGTGGAATTTGATGAAAGAAGAGATATCCAAGAAACAATCATCGAATTTAAAAGTTAATGAGAGACTATTTGTGTTGAAGTCTCTCTCTGACACAAGATGGTCAGCTAGATATGATGCTTTAAAATCATTAAAAATAAACTACATGGAAATTATGTCAACTTTAAAAATCTTATCTCAGGATTCTGACCAAAGTTATGACACGCGAAATGAACGGACAAATATCTTGAGTAAACTATGTAAACTAGGGACATGTATTCTCAGTTTGTTTTAGTATGATGTTTTAGAAAGGATAAATAAAGTAAACTTGACATTTCAAACGAAGGGCTTATTTTAAAACTAGTTGTAGCTCAAATACAATCTTTGACAGGATATCTGAAAATAATTCGCCAAAATTTTGACTATTATGAAGAAGAAACAAAAAGTATTTAAAAAACATGTTCATCCGAATTTGAGTTAATCATATGTTATAAAAGCGATAAAACACGTCAAATTAAAAGAAAATTATCCGATGGTGAATCCGGTTGTACGGAAATTTTTTCTTCAAAACAAAAATTTAAAGCAGAAGTTTTTTTAGTAATTTGTGACAGCCTAATTGCTGAAATGGAAAGAAGATCTCGTTGTTATAAAGAATTACATTTATATTTTTCATTTATTTTCGATTATGAAATAACAGATTTAAATGGAAAAATATGTGCACCTCAAAGACTTGTGAAAAAATATCCGCTGGATCTGGAAAATGAATTAGAAAACGAAATTATGCAGTGTCATGAGCATATAAAAATAATCCTCCAAAACACAAATACTGGCACAGGAGAAGATCTTTTAAGTACTATTAAAGAAGTTTTAAAATCCAACTGCTATCCAAATGTTGCTATAGCATTTAGATTGTATTTAACTTTAACTTGTGGAGTTTGTGAAGGAGAACGACCATTTTCCAAATTATCATTAATAAAAAATCAAAAGAGAAGCGTCATGTCCCAAAATCGCCTAAATGCCTTGAGTTTGTTATGCATAGAGCACGAATTTGTTAAAGACATAGATTTCAAAGAAATAATCCGCAAATTTGCTGCTTCAAAAGTGTGCAAAGTTAAAATATAGTTTTATATATGTATTGTGTATATTTGCAAAACTATGTTTTTTTTATCACAAATAAAATTGTGTTTGTTTCATTAATATATTTTTTTTTAATTTACAAAGTCATCTTCCCTCTTTTGCCTGTGCCTAGGGCCCCAAATGATCTTAATCCGCCACTGAACGTAGGCAGACCTATAGAAAATGGAGATGTCGCTACCATTCAATACGTTAATAATGCTTCTTTAATATTTCGGAACAATCGGAACGATGCGCAAAACAAACAAATAATCAATGTTACTGAACCGGATGCAGATTCTGGAGTAGTTACAAAACGATATCTGGAAAAAAGAGCACTTTGCAATGACGATGATAATTACGATGCAAGCAATAAACGCATTAAAAATCTTGCAGAACCGATCGATTCATCCAATGCCACTACGAAACACTACGTCGACAACTTGACCACTGTTCAAAACAGTCCAATGAATACATTGGTTAGAAATAAAAGTGGGCTTTACGTTCCACGAAGCATTGCATTCGGCGGGCATAGTTTCAATGCAGAAAAAAAACAAATACTTGATAATGCCGATCCCGAGTCTGATTCTGCTGCTGTAACTAAAGGATATTTGGAAAAAATCGCATTAACTGGCGAGGATGTCTTCAATGCGAACAATAAGAGAATAGGAAATCTCGGGGAACCGAGGCACAACAGAAATGCGACAACAAAAAGTTACGTTGATGGCTTGACAAAGTTAGATCCTAACCCATCCAATGCTCTATTGAGAAATGAAAATGGACTTTTTGCATCAAGTGGGAGCAGTTTCAATGGCGATGCAAAGGGGAAACGAATTACGAATGTTGGCACCCCAATTGTAAACAATGATGCTGCTACAAAACTATACGTTGATAAAAATACTGTAATTTGCCTTACCTATGGTGATAAAAAAGTGAAAAAGACATATTGCAGTCTCATCCAATTATACAGATAAACACAAAATTCGACCTACTAACGCCACCTGTTTTCAAAGATAATTATTATCTATGCATTTCTAATGGATATATAAGCAAGGTAATCTGCTGCACAACAAATCCCCCTTTTAGTATAAATTATAGTATTAACTTGGACGATCAAAAATTCATTGAAGTAGTAAGACCACAACGTCAGCAGTTTTTTTTTGTTACTCCAGTAAACAAGAAATTTGACAGGGGCAGCAAGATTAGTGTTTCACTTGCTAGACACTATCCAGATCCAACAGAAAGAAGAAAAGTACCTGGAGGTCTTGTTTCAGAATTTCATCACTGGGTATATGTCTTTATTGTATATGAATAAAGATGAAAGATCTTAAGCAATTACACAGTATTATAAAGGAAATCTTGAAATCGCAAGCTACTACAAAATCGAAAATTGAAAACACTATTTTGGGAGAGGAACGAGTTAAGGAAACGCTCGAAGAATTTCACAAGCCAATGGTCGAATGGTTAAAAGGTCTGGAAACTGTGCGTAAAGAAACCATGAAAAACATACAAGATGTAGTGAAAACGTTAGAGCCAGAAGAGCTCACTGAGATGCCAGAAAAAACGTTCGTTTATAATCCAGATTCCAACTTGCAAGATGAAATATTAAACCAATATAAACTAAAACTTCCGAGTGATATCTTACAGGCGAGAAACCCCATTCCTGAGTTGAAAGAAATGATTTACCAAACAATCGGGCATCTTCAGAAACTGGGGGGCAATAAGGCTACAGAAACCAAACGCTATGGTAGAACTACTGAGAAATATCGAATTATCGATAATCATATTGAGGCACTTAGAAAATATTTAATGTCGATTAAAATAATGCTCACTGTAATAGAAATCAACAGTTTGGTTCTGGACTATATAAGAGTTTCGACGACATATGCGAAAAATTATCAATCTTGGTTGCCAGTAAACGAGCTGGAAACACCAGTACAGAAGTAGTAAATGAAATTGTCGAAATTTTGGATATTTTGCTAAAAAATGATATTATTGACAAAAAGGAACGTAAGATTATGTTCAATAACATCGGTATTGTTTAGAAATTTATTCTTGGACACACATTACAGTCATGTCTATTTCAACTTCCGATTACGCAAAATATTCGATGTTTTGCATTATCGGACCATGATTTTTAGCTACTGTATATAATAAAGAGGGAATAACTGCTAACTCAAAGATGAGCGCAACTATTCAATGTACCAAATGTGGGGTATTTATTCGCAAATCCAATATGTACCATCATATGAAAACTGCATGCACTTCTCGCACATTTGAAAAATGAGAATTTTGCAATTCCAGCTTTAACAGAAAAGACAATTACAATCATCATCTGAATCAATATCATATAAATAAAAGCAGTGCGTTTGGTAAAACGTTTCGCATATATAAAATTGATAACATAAATGTCAGGGAAGACATAAAAAGTTTGCTGGAGAAAAACAACAATAAATGGAAATATATAATTAAGAAAAACTCAGTCAGCCTCTAAAAGTTAGATTCATATTACAAATAAAATTTAAAAAGCAAACGGATCCTAAAGGACAAAAAGAAATATGTGCACATTTTTCGACATGTAACGAAATAATCAGTTTGCCTACCTATCTCAATGAATTACTAAAAAATACTTATGAGAAAATTGATAACGACTTTGAAAATTTCATACAAAAGGGAAGTGGATGGGTGTTTGACAAAATAATTTCTATAGAAATTCAAATGTCTCGGTATAATGCATTTGGACATCTGCTTTCGTAAATTTACCAGAACATTTGAAATCTACGAAAGGTATAGTGAAAGTTAAAAACTACGACAACAAATGTTTCTTGTGGTCAATATTATCAGCTCTACATCCTGCTAAAGACTATCCGCAACGTGTGGAAAAATATAAAATATTTGAAAACGTCTTAGACACATCTTCATTGACTCACCCAGTAACCCTTGATCAAATCCCGAAGTTCGAGGTGTTAAATAATATTTCTATAAATGTTTTCAATTCTAAGAAAGATGGTTTGCATACGTTATATATTTCACAGAATCCTGTTAAAGAACCTATACAACTTTTACTTTTAAAAGACGGCAATAATTCTCACTATTGTTGGATTAAAAATATTAGTATGGTTACAGCATACCTTTCAAGATATAATGGTAAATCCTATCCCTGCCCATACTGTCTCCATAATTTCACTCGCGACGATTTATTAAAGAATCACTTAGATAATTGCAAATCAAATACTTTTCAAACTATCTAGTTTCCCGAAGTGAATAGTACGAAATTCCATACAATTAAAAACGGTTTGAACCACCCATATTTGATTTATGCAGAATTCGAATGCTTTTTGAAATGTAGAAGAATTGAGAATAATCCATGTAGGGTGCGAACTAAGTATTTAGAACCCTTCAGGATTTGCATATATTATAGTTGACCCGGAAGGTAAACTGATCAAAACCAGAATGTACAGAGGGAAAAATGTAACAGAACAATTTTTGAATGAAATGATCGAAGCCGAAACTTTGATCAATGATTTGAAGAAAAGAAATGTTAAGATGACTGATTTTGATTGGCAAATTTTTACTGGAGCAAAATATTGTAATATTTGTGGGAAAATTCTAGGAACTGATAGAGTAAGGGACCACGATCACTTAACTGGAAAATACAGAGGTGCTGTTCACAACAAATGTAATCTTCAATACAAATTCTCACTTGAAATACCAGTGTTGTTTCATAATTTCAAAGGATTTGATGGTCACTTTATAGTAAAAGATTTGTGGAAATTTAAAGATAAGAAGAAAATTTCTTGTATTCCATAAATTTCAGAAAAATATATATGCATTATATTCGGTCAAATTAAATTTATTGATTCATTCATGCTCCTCAGCTCTTCACTGGATTCACTGTCGAAAAATGTGGAAAATTTCTACATCCTAAGTCAATACTGTAGACAACATAATCTGAATGATTCACAGAAAGAACTTTTGAAAAGCAAAGGAAGTTTTCCATATGAGTACTTGCAACAGAGTGCTCAGTTTTTGCAAACGTCACTTCCATCCAAAGAAAATTTCCAAAACAATAAACAATACGAAAGAGCTCAAATTTTGTGGAAAGCCTTTTCTATTGCTACCTTCGGGGAATATCACGATCTGTATATGATCACTGATGTATTACTGCTAGGAGATATATTTGAAAACTACAGAAATTCGTGTATGAATAACTACCAACTCGATCCTTGTCATTATTTGAGCTCTCCTGGCTTATCCTATGCTGCCTGTTTAAAAATGACAGAAATTGAGCTGGAACTTATAAAAGGTGATATGTATTTTTTCATAGAAAGAGCTCTGCGAAGAGGAATATCTTTAGTGTTTAAGAGGTTTGCAAAGGCCAACAATCCTTTAGTAGATCCATATGAGAGAAGCAAACCACAAAACTATATCATGTACTTTGATACAAACAATTTATACGGCTGGGCAATGTCTCAACCTCTTCCAACTGGTAATTTCAAATGGGTAAATGATATTGACCTGTTTAATATTCCAGACGACAGCAAAAAGGGTTATTTCTTCGAAGTTGATCTAGAATATCCCGCAAATCTACACGATTTACACAATGATTTCCCCTTGGCTCCTGAAAAATTGAAACTTTCTAATAGTAGTGTCTCATTCTTGATTCCAAATCTGTTCGACAAGCAAAATTATGTTGTTCATTATAGGTTACTTAAACTCTATGTGGAACTGGGACTGAGGGTGAAACAGGTGCATAGAATCTTGAAATTTGATCAAAAACCATGGCTGAAACCTTAGATAGATTTTAATACAACAAAACGAATTAATGTCACAAATAATCTTGAAAAAGACTTTTTCAAACTGATGAACAATGCTATATATGGCAAATGTTTGGAAAATAAGAGAAAGAGAATAAAATGCCACATTGTGAATATTGAAGAAAAGCTTAAAAAATTAATTGCAAATCCTAGGTACGTTTCTTGTGTTAAACTTGCAGAAAATTTCGTAATTCTTCATATGAAAAAGAAAAATATTATATTAGATAAACCATATTACATTGGTGTAACGATTTTGGAGTTGAGTAAATTACACATGAATAATTTCTTCTACAATTTTCTGAAACCAAAATTTAATGCAGAATTGTTATTTACCGATACTGATTCCTTCTGTGTCGATATCCAGACAGATCACATATATGAGAAATTTAACTCAGACTACTTTGATTTCTCAAATTACCCCACAAACCATGCATTATACAATGAATCAAATAAAATGGTTCCAGGAAAATTTAAAGACGAATTAAAAGGTCTTTTAATTAAAGAGGTTGTTGCGTTACATCCAAAATTTCATTTTATAGATTCTCCAATTCCTAAAAAAGCGGCCAATGGAGTTACAAATGAATTTAGTCACGAAGATTATCGGGAATGTCTATTTGATGAAAAAATAGTATATACGCAACAAACGGAATTTCGATCGGAACAACATGATATACATGTATACCAAATAAAAAAAATGCTTTATCCCAAGAATACACAAAACGACATATCAATGGAATTCAAACTTAAGCTTTTAGAAATTATAGAATCTCAGTTATGTATGGTAAAGCAGGCAATATAATTGCAAAAAAAAATATAATTGCAAAAAAGAAAATTAGAAAACAAATGCAAAAAAAAAAAAATTAAGTACTAATAAAACATTTTGAAAACTGTACCAATTTGTATTTCTTTAGAAATGCTAATAATCAGTGTTTATTATCTCTCTCAATTAGAAGAGGAGACATAGGGATTCAAATTTAAGTGGTCTCGACTCAATGTCTGTGAAATCCTATGGTCTGAAACCCTTTGAAATATAATTAAGAATAATAAACTGTTTAGAACAACTTTGTACAAGCGACAAAGGATTAAATATCCCAACAGTTTATCTAGCTAAAGTCAAATATACCTTTTTTTATTGGGTCAATACTAATTTTTTTTGCCAGATTAGAGAACTTGATAAACCATAACTATCAATGTTAAAACCAAGCTTCTAGCTCGATTAGAACAAAAGTTATTTTAACACAAAATCTAAAAGTATCGAACCTGAAAACTTTAAATAATCGGTCGAGAATGCTTCCAATATATTTAACGTATATATTTGCCGAATGGAACACAATGATATTAGTTTGAGTTCTGTAGCTCTATTAGAAGCAGAGTTATGAAACTGCAAAGTTAAGAGGGGTTCGACCCACTTTGTAAGATAGAAAACGGTTTCAGACCGATTATTCTTTCGTCAGATTATAGAACTTGATAAACTCCATCTATTAAAATTGAAACCAAGATCCTAGTACAATTAGAATGGACGTTATAATTCGACAAATTCTTAAAGTGTCGAACCCAGAAAACAAAAACTAAGAGGTCGAGACTGCTTCCAATACGTTAAACGTATAGTGCATCCCGAATGTAATCTAAACACATTAGTTCGAGATGTGTGGCTCAATTAGAAGCAGAGTTATAAGGATGCATATTTAAGAGGGTTCGATCCAGTTTCTAGGCTAGGAAATGGATCCGACACCGTTTGAACCGTTAGTTGAACTAACGAAATCAGTTCCAGTACTAGAACCAGATGTTGATGAAAAAACCGAAAATGTTTCAAAATCTTAGATGAGAATCAGCAATTTGTGGTATCCAAAAGTTTTGAACCCAGAAGACCTTATTTAACGGGATCGAGACCAATACTCACATGTTCACCAATCCAATAATATTAATTTCAAGTCTGTAGCTTGATTACAAGACATGAGATCATAAATTTAAAAGGGTTCGACCCACTTTCTCAGCTACGTAAGGGGTCCAAACCCGATTCTCGTCAGTTTGGAAAATAGTGTCTGATTGCTATTACTGAAGAAAACTAGAATTAGCTGTGTAGCTCGATTAGAAGAAAAGTTATTGTAACATAAAATCTAAAAGTTCTGAACCTGCAAAACTTAAAATAATGGGTCGAGACCGCTTCCAATACATTTAACGTATAGTATTTGCCGAATGGAACACAATGATATTGTTTTGAGTTCTGTAGCTCTATTAGAAGAGAGTTATGAATTCGCAAAGTTAAGAGGGGTTCGATCCACTTTATCGGCTAGAAAACGGTTTCAGACCAATTATTCTTTCGTCGGATTATAGAACTAGGTAAACCCCAACTATTAAAGCTGAAACCAAGATCCTAACACAATTAGAATGGACGTTATAATTCGATAAAATCTTATAAAGTGTCGAACCCAGAAAATAAAAATTAAGAGGTCGAGACTGCTTCAAAAACGTATAATGCTTCCCGAATGTAATCTAAAGACATTAGTTTCATATGTGTGGCTCAATCAGAAGCAGGTTATAAGGATGCAAAATTAAGAGGGTTCGACCCAGTTTCTAGGCTAGGAAACGGGTCCGACACCGTTTCCAATTGAATTAACTAAATGAGTTCCAGTACTAGAACGTGATGTTGATGAAAAAATCGCAAACATTCTGAGATCTTAAATGAGAATCAGCAATGTGTAGTATGCAAAAGGTTTCGAACCCAGAAAACCTTAAGTAACGGGGTCGAGACCAATACCCACATGTTTAAAATGTAGTATACCCCGAATGAAATCCAATAATATTAGTTTCAAATCTGTAGCTTGATTACAAGACAAGTTAAGAGATCATAAATTTAAGAGGGTTCGACCCACTTTCTCGGCTAGGTAAGGGGTCCGAACCCGATTCTGATCAGTTCAGAAAATAGTGTCTGCTTAGTATTATTGAACAACACCAGAATGAGCTCTGTAGCACAATTAGATCAAAAGTTATTTCTACTTTTGTAGATTGCAAAGAATTAACCCTCCCTCCACCTCGCCTTCCTCCTCCTCCCCTCTCCCATAGAATCAATGTTATTTAAAATACTAATCAATATTACAAAGTAATTTAATCGCACTGGTTTAAGTTTTTTGCAGCTAGATATCCAAAACACTGCTACAAAAACTTATTATTTTAGATATGAGGTAAAGTTCATAATACTATTTTATTTATAATTTTGTTTCTTTACCCACCGCTAGAATATGAGTTGCTGCCGAGTATGGGATGTAAGACAATTAGCTTTAAATGTTAGTATTGCTTCCCTTGATATTGAATGAGACTGCTCATCTACATAAAGCCTTTTAGACTCTAGTACATGAGACCTCTTTGCGGGGGGGGGGGGGGATCTGAGGGGGTGGTGTTAGTTGGTTCCGTGGACAGCTAGCAGCATAGCATCTGCAGTATGATTGCAGTAACCTTGGGTATCGCTCGGCCCTTGGAGGGGGGTCTAATTGCAGTAACCTTGAGTATCGCTCGGCCCTTGGGGGGGGGGGGTCTAGCATCGGTCATAATCACGGACTCCGGTTCCAGTTTTGTCTTGTATACAGATGGAACAGGAGGAATTTTTTTGCGTTCGATCGAGGCACAGAGAGAGGAAGAGAGAGCAGAAGGGAGGAGGGGACAGAGAGAGAGGAAGAGAGGAGACAGAGAGAGGAAGAGAGAGCAGAGGGGAGGAAGGGACAGAGAGAGAGAGAGAGGAAGAGAGAGCAGAGAGGAGGAGGGGACAGAGAGAAAGGAAGATAGCAACATGGTCTCTGCAGTTGATTGCAGTAACCATGGGATCGCTTGACCCGTGGGAGGTCTAGCAGCGGTCATAATTACGGACTCCAGTTCCAGTTGTGTCTTGTATACAGCTGAAACTGGAGGAATGTTTTTGCGCTCGATCGAGGCACAGAGAGAGGAAGAGAGAGCAGAGAGGAGGAGGAGACAGAGAGAGAGGACAGAGGGGAGGACGGGACAGAGAGAGGGGGCAGAGGGGAGGACGGGACAGAGAGAGGAGGAGAGAGCAGAGGGGAGGAGGGGACAGACAGAGAGGTCAGAGGGGAGGAGGGGACAGAGAGAGGAGAGAGAGCAGAGGGGAAGAGGAGACAGAGAGAGGAGAGAGAGCAGAGGGGAGGAGAGGACAGAGAGAGAGGAAGAGAGAGCAGAGGGGAGGAGGGGACAGAGAGAGAGGAAGAGAGAGCAGAGGGGAGGAGGGGACAGAGAGAGAGGAAGAGAGAGCAGAGGGGAGGAGGGGACAGAGAGAGAGGAAGATAGCAACATGGTCTCTGCAGTTGATTGCAGTAACCATGGGATCGCTCGGCCCGTGGGGGCTCTAGTAGCGGTCATAATCACGGACTCCGGTTCCAGTTGTGTCTTGTATACAGCTGGAACTGGAGGAATTTTTTTTGCGCTCGATCGAGGAAAACAGAGGAAGAGAGGGTACAGAAGGAGAGCAGAGAGGAGGAAGGGACAGAGATAGAGGAGGAGAGAGCAGAGGGGAGGAGGGGACAGAGAGAGAGGAGAAGAGAGCAGAGGTGAGGAGGGGACAGAGATAGAGGAAGAGGGAGGAGGGGAGAGAGAGGAGGACCGTCCATCGAACTAAACAACTTCCCGAACCATAAGAGATTTAGTTCAATGAAATTAAATCTCGAGCCTGTTGTCCTTTTGAGGAGATCGAGACTGATTTCCGTTTAGCACGATAACATAAAACTCTTCTTTCTCTTTACAAACTTCATACATTCTCAAAATTATTCTAATCTACATCATTTTTCACTTCAAATTCTTTCTAATTGTTTAAAAAAATTAATCTAAATCACTTTTCACTTCCAAAATCTTTTTTTTCATCTAGTACCCTCTCTTCATACATTCACAGATATTCAAAGTCTATTTTTTCATCAGAACCCCCGAAAACGTCATTTTACCTGTTGATTTTGTCATATGTTTCAAACAAATTTCTCAAAACTGTCTGACTTTGTCAAATTCTCCGATTCACCTGGCTTTTTACAACCAAATTATCCAGTGGGGTGTATGATAACTCAACAAATCACATCTTTTTTATCTCTTTCACACACACCTCATTTTCTCTGAAATTTAGTTAAACAAATTAGTTTAAATCTCGTATGCCCAAAATATTTAAATTACTTTTTTTTTTCACATGAAACACCCGGTTTTTTTCTGATTTTCACACATATTTTCAGAAAACAACACAAGAAACACCAATTTAAATGGCTTTTACAACCGAATAATCCAGTACGTGTACGATAATTCAACCAACCACATCATTTTTATCTCATATACACACACTTCATTTCAAACTAATCCATTTAAACTAATTCACAAATTAGTTTAAACCTCATCTTTAAAAAAAACTTAAATTAGTTTTTCACACGCTAAAAAACACCCCGGTTTTTTCTAATTTTCACACATATTTTCACAAAAAACCACAAGAAACATACTTTTTACCTCATCCCCCATAACTTTTCCCATGGATTTTTATAGAATTCTGTGGCCCCATTTACTGTGCCAGAACTCTCATTTCTGTGGCCCCATTTACTGTCCCAGAACTCTCATTTATGCTACTACTACTTGGAAATTTTCAAATAATAGTATTATGTTAGTACTTACAAAACGTAAAAAAGTATTTGTTTTTTATTCTGTAAATTTAATCCTTCTGATTTTTATCGTCTGATTTTTTATCCGTCTGACGGGCAGATTGTTGCTGTCAGTGGATCTCTCTTCTGAATTATCTCTTGACACTTTATGGTGCAGGGATGGCTCAGTTGGTAGTGCGCCAAGCTCGCAATCTGCAGTTCCCAAGTTTGAGTCCAAGCTGAGTCAGCGTTGAAAATTATCTCTGCAAAACTTCCCGCCCTGCCCACTGTCAGTAGAAGACACCGATGGACTTGGAAAGGCCGCTGTCCGTCGGATGGGGCGTTAAGCCGTGGACCCGTGTGAGGGAGTGTCATACCCTGTACACGTTAAAGAACACGCTGGATGGCCTTGGCGGGAGACTATCATCTGTCTCCTAACAGTTGTCTAGTTGTTCCCCCCCCAACCTTATCTGAGACTTTAGGGTCCTTGTGACCTGGCCATTTAGCCCATTGTGTGTAAAAAAAGTGTCCCTCAGAGGTAAAACAACCCAACCCTTGACACTCTACAACCGAAATTTCTACCGTAAACAGATCATTTGCAACTTTCGTTAAAAGTGTCGCTTTTTTTTAAATTCAGTTCCCTCTAACGATGCAAATTAAAACTGCATAACGAATTTTAAAATGCGAATATTTCATTAGTACCAATCCAACTGAAAAATAACCTTCCAATATTTCTTAAAACAATTGCGTTCCCCACATCTGTGTGCAAGGGGCCAACTTACAGTTGCAAATGAAAACTACATGACCTTCACATTCTACAATCAAAATTTCACATTTCTAGCTTAAATGCATCGTTTGCAATATCTGTTTAAAAGTTTACAATTTCAAATTTTTTTCTCTGTTAGAGGGCGAACTTTAATTTTTTGCGATTCGTAAAATGCGGTCGTAATACATTTTCAATATCTATCCAACTCAAAAAAATTTTTATCTCTAAAAGCAAACAATTATTTCTCAAAACAAAAAAGTTGCCTTTCCCTCTGTGAGGTAAGTGATCAATTCGTTTGCAGTATTCAACTTTTTTCCACCATTAGGGGGCGCAGTTTAAACTTTTAGGAGATTCGAAAAATGCGATTCTAAAATTCTAATCACTACCTAAACTAACAAAATAATTTTTGATTTATCTCTAGAAATAAAATGTTGGATATCTACAGACGGAATGGAAAAACAGACAGGCGACAAAATGAAAACATTTTCTTGCCTTTTTTTTGGAAAACGAGAAAAGCGCCTTTTTAGATCTAACTTTCACTTTAAACGATCGAATTTAAAAGCATTAAAATTTCAATTTTAAGAAAAGCAAATAATGCTTTCCTTCCCGATGATCGATGCCTAGTGCGCTTCACTAATGATATATATAAAAAAAAATCCAACCAAAAGATTGCTTTCAAACGTTAAAAATTATGTGAAATATTCTGGTGGGAAACGTAGAAAAGCCTTACTATATTCCAATTTCAGTAAAATGGTATAAATTTAAAACAAACAAACAACAACACCTATTTGCTTTTCTGTAGTTGTAAATATAGTTTTCAGTTTATTTATGCAGTTTAAGGCATTCTAGAAACTCAGATTTTGCATTCTGTTTTAATGCAGTGTAAAAGCACATTTTGGAGTTAAACATGTGAACAAACAACGCAAGCTTAAGTGAAAAAAAAACGCGAGAATTCAACCCTATTCAAGGGATTTTGGTTTTATAGGGCTTAGATTGTTTTCTGCAATTTAAAAAAGTTTACAAGACGAACTCAAAAAAGAAAGACAAAATGAACTCAGAAAGAAAAGTTTTGATCTCGTATATTTAAAACTTTATGGCAATAAAAGTGTTTGGCTATTCTGGATTTTCTACCTATACAGGGTGAATCTGAAAAAGTGGGCAAAACTTTACGGGGTGGTAGAACGCAGCTATACGAGCAATATTCGTCATAGAAAGTATGGGCGGAACGCAAACGGCGAGCCGCTAGGTGGCGTTGGAAATGGTATAAAAGGGTCGGTCCTCGCACCCAACGATCCAACGGCATTTCTACCGTGGCATTCACCCCAACGGCATTCACCCCAACGGCATTTCTACCGTGGATTGCCGAGAGGATGGCTGGTTATACTAACCACGAAATGGCGGATATGCACTTTGTGTACGGTGCGGCGGACGGGAATGCAAGTGAGGCACAGAGTATCTCCTCTCCTTCTTGTGTTCATTCTTTAAATGTGACAGTGGAAAACTACCTTTTAACTTCTCACCGCTTGCGTTCCGACCATACATTCTATGACGAATATTGCTCGTATAGATGCGTTCTACCACCCTGTAAAGTTTTGCCCACTTTTTCAGATTCACCCTGTATAGTGCAAGAATGGTTCTTTATAAAAAAAATGTGTATATATTTCCAAAGTTGGTTTACGTAAGACTGCTACAATAAAAATTAACACAGTATAAAATGGCTTGGCGTTTGTTAAAAATGTCGTGAAATCTCAGTTAATGACCAAATATAAAAAAATTCAGCCTTCTATAGGTTTTGATTCCTGATATTAATTTTTTTCCTTGGACATCGTTTATAAAAAATACAGCGAGATTCACAAAAGGTGAGAGTTGGGTTGGGTTGTTTTACCTCTGAGTGGCATTTTTTGCACACCATGGGCTAAATGGCCAGGTCACATGGACCCCGAAGGCTCAGAGAAAGTTGGGGGAGGGAACCCACTGGAACAGCTGTTGGGAGACAGATGGTAGCCTCCCGTCAAGGCCATCCAGCGTGTTCTTTAACGTGCACAAGGTATGTCTCTCCCGCACACGGGGCCACGGCCTAACGTCCCATCCGACGGACGGCGGCCTTTCCAAGCCCATCGGTGTCCCCTACTGACCGTGGGCAGGGCGGGGAATTTTGCGGAGATAAATCTCAACGCTGGCCCAGCTGGGACTCGAACCTGGGAAGTACGGATTACGAGCCTGGCGCGACAAAAGGTGAGAAATATTTCCTATAATAACATAAATTCCAATCAGAGTTTAGAAAACAAAATTTATCCTATTTTTGCAAAGAAAAAACAGAAAAAAAATAAATCTATCGAAAGATATCAGAAAGTCAACTATTTACCTTTATTCTGCTTGTGGTTGCCTGATTATACCAGTATAATTGCTACACAATACAATCATTATGCAGATTCTCCTGTATAATGTTGAATGACTGTCGGTTCACGATGTGGGAATAAAACACATCCTAAACTAAAATCATCACCTCCTCGGATTGATATCTAACTCTGCTGGCAGAATTAACAGCCACTGCAACTGAAATTTCAAATGTCTTATGGGTTAATGACTCACCCCCACGCCGTCTTCCACACCTCTCAACCTACCCCACAGTCTCTCATGCGCCATAAATAATCCTTCACTGAAAATCATTGTCATTATGTCTGTCATCTGCTACCTGTTGAGCAAATGTCCCCATCAAGGAATTTCCATCAATTTCTGGAAACTGAAGGCTACCATTTAGTGAGATCACCTTGTTATTCAAGATTAAAGGGGACAGCTATCGATTGTGGACACCTTCTGGCAACAATCAATGTGCTTCAGACATCAACATGGTTGCATCCGGTCACAAAACCATCTGCTAAGTCCATTCTCCATGTATCCAGCTATTCTCCACGTGTTTAAAAGATTTCCGAGAGGTAATTGTAAAACATCTGGGATTTGAAATCTGAAAGTTAACAGCTCAGTTCGTTCATTTTCAACCTACTTCTGGTTGCTGTATTTTCTCTTCTGTAGTTTGCAGCTGCTTTATGGCCATCACATTTCAATATCCCCGAACTACTAAGAGAGTTCTTCTGAATGCTACTTGGAAGGAAACTCTAGTCCAAAAGTGATAATATTTACTTTTTTCGAAAGTAATATTTACTTTCAAGAACAATGACATTGCATTGTTCTTGAAAGAAAAGTTAAAATACGCTTTTGTTTTATCAAGATAAAATTATAAAAAGAAACAGTGTCGTATTAATAAGCAAAAAACTTACGAGAAGTTTTTATAAGATGGAAATTATGTAACACCAAGCGGCCCAAATTTGATCGTCCCACCGGGAAAATGCCCGGTGTCCCGGCCGCCCAATCCGCCCCTGTATACGTATTACTCTATTATATAAAAACTATTGCGGATTTATCAGAAATAATAGCCAATTTTGCATTTTCATTGTCATATTCGTGTTCAGCACCTTGAAATCTTTAAGAAATGGACATTTTTATCTCAGAGGCACGACTTTTATGAAAATTTGTTGCCCAGTTTTTTCTATATATCAAAAAAGTAAATATTATCACTTTGGAACAAATAGCGAACCTTGGCTATAAGTTCCAGAATCGAAATTGGAAAATGAATAAATAAAATGAGGAAAGTTTGTAATAAAAAAAAACCTGACCGCCCAAGTGGCCTAGTGGTTAGCGCGCTTGTCCAGTAATCAAAGGGACCTGAGGTCGAGCCCGGGCAAGATATGGGTGTTTCTTTTTTTTATTGTGTTATCTTTTTGTTGAGCTCTCACCTTCTCGATGGCATACTACACTGTCAGATCTCTGTGGCAAGCAGCTACTTGAGGGGAAAATTATTTCTTATCCAATCTTCGCGGGCAACAATCTAATATTTAGTCATTCTCTAACAAAATGTAATCGTCACGGATGGGAGGACGGACGATTCTTAACGACGTGATCTAATTAAAAATTCATGAAATAAGTAATATACAAAAAAAAGCACTAAGAAACAAGCTTATATACTATGCTTTGGAGTTTTAGCTTTCGCAAAAAATCAATATTGAAGTTTTTGTTGATTTAAATTTGATTCTCAATGCTCATCAAACAGAGAATTAAGCATAGCCGATCGCAATTCATTCTTGATTCTTGCCATTTTCAAAAATGTCCGTTCCACCTTGCAGTTAGTTGGGTTACTCTAGAGCGGCAGTTTTTTTCACACAAGAGGCTAAATGGCCAGATCACAAGGACCCCGAAGGCTCTGAGAAGGTTGGGGTAGGAGGGAACCTACTGGACAGCGGTTTAGAGACAGATGGTTGCCTCCCACCAAGGCCATACCAGCGTGCTCTTTAACATGCACAGGGTATGCCTCTCTCACACACGGATCCACAGCTTGGCCTTCTTTCCCAAGCCCATCGACGTCCCCTACTGACCGAAAGCAGGGTGATAGTTTTGCGGAGATAAATGGTCAGGTCGGACTCGAACCAGGGAACTGCAAATTAGGAACCTGGTGCGCTACTTACTGACCCCCCCCCCCCATCCATCTGTCTAGGAGTAATTCGAGTCATAGGTCTCAGAAAAACTACAAAATTTGAGATCCAAAGTGTCTTTAGTGTCATATAGAAACCAAATTTCGATTTAGCCATGATCGACAAGCGCTGGAAATGTAAAAATTGGTATCTCGTGATAATTCGAGTCGTAGATGTCAGAAAAATTGCAAAATTTAAATCGGACGTATCCTTCAAAATCGCAGAGTTAATATAAGTATGATCTAAATGTTCTAGAACGGTGGAAATTGCTGTCTATGCATAATCTATAATGTAATCCCACCAAAAAATAACGATGGAATGAATTTTATATATTATTTGGAATTAAAATAAAGTGGTACAATGGTCGATAAATCAAAAGGCGGATGTGGATATCTGGTATTAACTACATATTAGTTTATATTGACATATACGTAGGTGAATTGAATATTTATATCAGGATGAAATCACATACCGGGAAAACAGGGAGAAAAATCCTTTTCTGGGAGATTCACGTCCTCTGTGTATTGTCTATAATGGTAGTGGTCGATACTGATCGCCCCCTCGCCCCCCCCCGACTCCTAAATACAAGAATAGAAAATAAACGGAAAGAACTAATATGAAGTAAATAAAGGTTTCAAACTTTCGGTGATAAGCAATGCTGTTGAAAAAATATCTAATTTGTTTTGTTAAAAGTAAATAATATCGAGCTCTCTGAACCAGTGACTGATGCAGTAATATGGTGGCACTTATAAGTTGCAATATTCGGTGCAATTTCGTTATGCTTTGTACTCATTATTACAGGCAGCGAAGCAAAATAAAGTTGTTTTTTCATAACAGAACACTAGAATCCCATGCCGTGCGTGAAGGACACGAAATATGATTCATATTAGAGAAGAGCATGTACACACAGAAAGGGGTTTGAGCGGTTTAGCGTTATGGGCGTCTCCAAACATTTTGGCGTCTTCAAAAAGTTTGGAGTACACCAGTACCAAAAAATAAAGTGGCCTCACAGCAAACTGAAGAGAATCGAACAATAAGCTCCAGAATAAAAAAATTCCCATCCCGTGTTCAAATCTCAGAGGCGGATTGCGGTTTTAATTTCCCACCTACTTGTCGAGTTGTTGCCAAAGCTCAGTTTCACATCTGGCGAGAACGTGCTGTTTGGTGTGAGGTGGGTGTGATGGCGTCACACTGCGAAGGCGGTTGCAAGTGACGCAAAGGCATTCGGTTTCGCGGTCAGCCGCGCTTCAAGGGAAACGGATGTAGAACTCCAGAGAACATAGACAATGAAATCTTGAAGGTTTTACGAAAACGTCATCATTATAATGAGCGTCTCAGTAGATACAATACTGATTATAACATTAGGAACTCTATCGCAAGAAATTAAATCACATACCCTGCGTGGCTAAATTATCAGGAACAATGAATGAATCGTGAGCGAAGTACATCTGCCAACCCTGTATTACAGTTATTATGTCGATAGCGTGCCAGGCTCGTAATCTGTAGTTCCCAGGTTTGAGTCCCAGCTGGGTCAGCGTTGAGATTTATCTCCCAAATTTCCCGCCCTGCCCACGGTCAGTATGGGACACGATGGGCTTGGAAAGGCCGTCGTCCGTTGGATGGGACGTTAAGTCGTGGCCCCGTGTGCGGGAGAGCCATACCCTGTGCAAGTTAAAGAACACTCTGGATGGCCTTGACGGGACGCTACCAACTATCTCCTAACAGTTGTTCCAGTGGGTCTCTCCCCCAACCTTCTCTGAGCCTTCGGGGTCCTTGGGACCTGGCCATTTAGCCCATGGTGTGCAAAAAAGTGCCGCTCAGAGGTAAAACAATCCAACCCAGTTATTATGTGATACTAACTCCACGCCTTTATAAGAAGGAAAGTCTAATCAGAGAGTATTGACATTTTAGACAAATAATTACTTTTGTTACTTGATTATTTAATTAAATACACTCATTCCCCGATTTGCACGGTAGATAGGTTCAGGGAAATCATTGTGAAAATCGAAACCAACAACTTGTGGAAAAAAGGGGGATAGGTTCAAAAACATGAATAAAACATACATTGAAAGTTTTATTTATATGTATGTCTCAAATGTCAGTTCAGCAGTAATAATAAACATTAACGCAGCATTATTTTGTACCTTGTACTAATTTAGATAAACTCAGATTAGTTGTACATTCATTTCCGTTTGTCGGGAAAAATAGTCATCGTTAATTTAGATGTACACTATCGAATTTGAAGACGAAATTTGAAAGAAGGATATTTATGAATTGAATATAAATTAGAAATTAAGCTTTTGTACCAACACTTAGTGCTTTATTTTGCAAAATTAGTGTTTATATGATGATTTTACGAAACATTATACTTACGACTCAGCTGTATTTAGCCTATATAATAGTGTAGAAACTTGTTGTTAAAAATGATATAAAACTCGGTTTTTACTAGTCTCAAAAATCCAGTCAAGAAAAGTCAGATCTCGCTGCCAATTCAAACAGGCTTCATTTCATTAAGATGTTGCGAGACAGATTTGCATTGCAATGGCAAGAATATAATTTTAGCGAAAGAATTAAATATGACTTTTACAGATGACGATTTTATTAATATAGGAATTTACTCATCTCTTTATTCTGGAAAATAAATTTTCTGAATTAAAACCAGTTAGTCGATTTTTACTCTGGGATGAATATCTAATAATCTCCTTTGGCGCTATATCATTACTGCTTCATAATATGTATTATATTACATTCATAAAAAAGATCTCCATCTTTATCGTGAAAAAACGAGTCTATAATCGGGAAAAACGAAACTGGTTGCATTTTCTTGACCATGTAAAACCGAAACCGAACGATTATAGAAAATGCAACCAGTTTCATTTTACCGATTACAGACTCGTTTTTACACGATAAGGATGGAGATCTTTTTTATGAATGTAATATAATACATATTATGAAGCAGTAATGATATAGCGCCAAAGGAGATTATTAGATATTCATCCCAAAGTAAAAATCAACCAAATGGTTTTAATTCATACAATTTATTTTCCAGAATAAAGAGATAAGAGTAAATTCCTATATTAATAAAATCGTCATCTGTAAAAGTCATATTTATATTCTTTCGCTAAAATTATATTCTTGCCATTGCAATGCAAATCTGTCTCGCAACATCTTAATGAAATGAAGCCTGTTTGAATCGGCAGCGAGATCTGACTTTTCGTGACTGGATTTTTGAGACTAGTAAAAACCGTGTTTTATATCATTTTTAACAAGTTTCTACATTATTATATGTGACGCGTCTCAGTAGTTTCTACACTAACTAGTTTCTACACTGTTATATGTGAGCGTCTCAGTAGATACAACACTGATTATAACATTAGGAACTCTATCGCAAGAACGCAAGTCGTAAATATAATGTTTCGTAAAATCATCCTCTATACACAGGGCCGTCGCCAGATTAGATCGCGCCCTGAGACAAACAATTAAATACCTCAAAAAGTTGGAGTTGGAACGAGGATTACAATGTGCACAAAACGAAATAATAATCCCCATAAGGATAAACATAAGGTAAATGAAGCAAAACTGGTTAAGGAAAAGTGAATGGATGGACCATCAGAGGCGCCGTGAGGCAGGTTGCCTCTATGCTACACCCTGTCGACGGTATTGTATAGACATATTTAGACGACTGTGAGTGGCTGACAGGGGATCCCGCTAATTCTAACTTTGATGCAGAATTGGTAGATATTGATTTTTACCAAAAAAAATCACCAAGTGTTGGTACAAATCCTTAATTTCAGTTACATTCAGTCCGTAATGATCTTTCTTTCAAATTCGAAGTGTGCGTCTACATTCACCATGAGTATTTTTCATGAGCAAAAAGCAGCATGAGCAATGTATGTTATATTCATAACAAGGATTCTTTTCGGAACCTATCTCCCTTTAGCCATAAGTTGTTGGTTTCGATTTGCACGGTTTTGATTCACACTGGATTTTCCTGTAGCATGTCTGCAGTGTAAATCGAGTGATGGTGTATTTGTTTTATGAGCAGCAAGTTCGTTTGCAATGAGTCGCAAGTTCTTTTAGAATGAGCTTCAAGTTCTTTTGCAATGAGCTGCAAGTTCTTTTTACAATGAGTCGCAAGTTCTTTTTACAATGAGCCGCAATTTCGTTTGCAATGAGTCGCAAGTACTTTTGCAATGAGCCATAAGTTCTTTTGCAATGAACCATAAGTTCTCTTGCAACGAGCCGCAAGTTCTTTTTACAATGAACCTCAAATTCTTTTTGCAATGAGTTGCAAGTTCTTTTGCAATGAGCCGCAAGTTCGTTTGCAATCAGTCGCAAGTACTTTTGCAATCAGTCGCAAGTACTTTTACAATGAACCTCAAATTCTTTTTGCAATGAGTCGCAAGTTCTTTTGCAATGAGCCGCAAGTTCGTTTGCAATCAGTCGCAAGTACTTTTACAATGAACCTCAAATTCTTTTTGCAATGAGCCGCAAGTTCGTTTGCAATCAGTCGCAAGTACTTTTGCAATGAGTCGCAAGATCTTTTGCAATGAGCCGCAAGTTCGTTTGCAATGAGCCGCAAGTTCGTTTGCAATGAGCCGCAAGTTCGTTTGCAATCAGTCGCAAGTACTTTTGCAATGAGTCGCAAGTTCGTTTGCAATGAGTCGCAAGTACTTTTACAATGAACCTCAAATTCTTTTTGCAATGAGCCGCAAGTTCGTTTGCAATCAGTCGCAAGTACTTTTGCAATGAGCCGCAAGATCTTTTGCAATGAGCCGCAAGTTCGTTTGCAATCAGTCGCAAGTACTTTTGCAATGAGTCGCAAGTTCTTTTGCAATAAGCCACATGTTTCGCCATTCTTTTCTAATGATAATCTATTACCAAGCACCACGTGATATCGGACTCTGATCGTGTGCTCTCCTTTTTTGGTTTCATCAACGAAATCATTTCATTCAGGTTTTACGTCGACAAATTAGCCGTGGTGGCGTCGTAACAGTAATTAGCAGAACACAATTGACAGCATTATTACGAAAGCGCTTGCCATTGCTTTTGCCCTCATTCAAAATCAGAGGCGAGTTTCGAACCTTTTAATGTCCGTGACCAGTCCGACTTACAGAAAATGCTTTTGATTGCGTTAAGTCACACACCGATTGCTGCTTTTAAATAGAGCGATGCTATATTTTACAAAAAAATAATACTTCGTCACTACTCATTGTTAATCTTTAGAAGAATTTTTTCTTCTCGAGTAATGTTGTTAGAAATCCATCTAAATTTCGCCAGCAAGGATTGGTTCAGTCGATAGCGCGTCAGGCTCGTAATCTGCAGTTCTTAGGTTCGAATCCCAACTATGCCAGAATTGAGATTTATCTCCGCTAAAACTAAGGGACCTGGGTTCGAGACCCGGATAAGGCATGGTTGTATGTGTTGTTTTTCTGCTGAGGTCCTGCCATCCTCACAGACCTTCTACTATGGCATATAAACTGACAGGCTCCTGTCAGACCTCTGTGGCAAGCAGCTGCTTGAGGGGGTATTTTTTTTTAACCCAAACTCCTCTGTTACTCCTAAACTGTAATTCCCAACTGCCCTCGATCAGTAGGGGGGACACTGATAGGCTTGGAAAGACCGCCGTCCATCAGATGGCTCCGTATGCGGTAGGACCATCCCCTCTGCACGTTAATTGGATGTCCTTGATGGGAAGTTACTATCAGTCTCCTAACAGCTGTCCAGTAAGTCTGCTCCCCCCCAAAACCTTCTCTGAGCCCTCGGGGTCCTTGTCACCTGCCCAATTTAGACCATTGTGTACCAAAAATATCTCTCACAGATAACCTATCTAAATTTTGCAGATAGTAGAGAATCAACTTTTTTGGGAGATTGAACATGTTTTACATTTGGGAAACAACAAGGGGGAAACTTTGGCAAATAATTGCAAAATTTGAAATGGTTATTTTGAAGCAAAGTTCGGATCCTGGCTGGGAGATAACACAGACGACATCGGACTGCCGAGGGCGCACTCAAAATTTAGATTTGTTATTTTTCTTGTAATTGCGAAAGCAAAATAAGTACACATAATATCACATAAATAATTTTAACCCTTCAACAAGTCTTAAAAAAAATACCCCCTCAAGCAGCTGCTTGCCACAGAGGTCTGACAGGAGCCTGTCAGTTTATATGCCATAGTAGAAAGTCTGAGAGGATGGCAGGACCTCAGCAGAAAAACAACACGAACATCCATGCCTTCACCCGGGGCTCGAACCCAGGTCCCGGTAGATCCAGGTAGATCATTAGCCAAGCACGCTAACCACTCGGCCAGTCTTAACTTCGAAATAAGTCTTTTTTGTTTTAGATATTTCACCTCTTTTAGAATAAATTGCCCTCATCGTCTATAAAGATGTTGCTCAAGAATTTTCAGTTTCTACGAATTATTTTTAGTATACTTTGTTTCAAATGACATTAAAATTTTAATTTGGCCTTAACATAATTTTAATTACTTTAAAGCTTGTAAGAGCATAAAAGTGAAGAATTTAAAAATGGTTTAGCTGCATATATTTCTGTAAATAGATTTTTACGACGTGTCAAAGAAACTTATTTTTCCTTAAAGGGCTCGGACTCAGTAATTATCGAAATGGTTCGGGTGGAAAAGTTGAGCCCGAAATCATCTCTAGTTTATTTAGATCGTTTTCCCTGCTATTGTTGTTAAAAGGAAAGACCAGAAGGAAGTGAAGTCATTCGTATTGGAGAAGGAATTTATTATTAACATTAAATAAAGGCAAGTCCCAGATCTACCGCAGCATATCGCTGCACACCATCTATGGCAGTGTCTCGCAAACTGTGTGCCGCGAGAGGTTCCAAACACCAAGCGAGAGATTTTCAAATTGACACTAGATATTCCAAAGATTTCACTTTGACTTTACTTCTGTTATCGACGTGCTTTAATATCGACGTGCTTTAATAAAAATCTTTCAGGTTTTATCATGGGATCTCGTAAGTATTTATCAAGCATTTTCCAAATTTTGGTGTTAATTTGTGATTATTTCAAGCCATAGAATGGACAAATATTTAAAACAAACACCGAGTTATGATTAATTATATTTATTATTATATTTATTTTAAATAAAATGCATTTAACGAAACTTCAATTTTCCTCTTTTTACGTAACCATCAAAAATTCTTTTTTAGGTGTGCCGCGGAAAAAAAATTAGATTCAGTGTGCCGAAGAGTAAAAAAGTTTGCGAGACACTGATCTATGGGGAGAATGCCATGAACACCACTACCTACGCCGGGGCAAGACAGTGCCACAAGGACATAGCTCATCCACGGTTACCTACAGCGAACAATCCTATAGAAGGAAGGTTCATCCATCGGTCAAAACCTAAATTTAATCTGTTCCCCGGTTAGCCACAAAAATGGATACATAGATCCAAGTTAATTCGGCTCCCGGGGTGGAGACTCTTCGTTTGGCTTTTCCATCGGTAAGCCCGTCAACCGAGGATCTTTTCCAGTCGCAAGCCTTCAACTTCGACTTCTCCATCAGTGCCACGCACCCGCTGCCCCCCAGAAGCAGTCTGTACCCCAACTTCACTGAGGCTGCACCGATGAGCCCATTGGACCGGGTTCCCCATGTCCAGTCCGCAGTACTCTCAGCCAGAGCCCCGACGGAGGGACTGTAACCTAAAGTTTCCCTGAGCAAGCGAATAAGCCCACTAGACTGGCCCACCCAAAACCAGTCTGCAGACCCTCACAAGCCCTGCCACCAAAGGCCACATCCCATCGTGCAAATGAGGAAACAACGGGCCGTGACCCTACTTCACAGATTTCCACACAATGGGCTAAATGGCGAGGTCACAAGGACTCCGAGGAGACCCACAGGACGGATCGTAATCTGCAGTTCCCAGGTTCGAGTCTCGCCTGGGCCAGCGTTTAGGTTCATCTCCGCAAAACTCCCCACCCTGCCCGCGACGAATAAAGGACACCGATGGTCTTGGAAAAGTGCCGTCCATCGGATGGGAAGTTAAGTCATGATCCTATGTGCGGGAGAGATACCTGTGCACGTTAAAGAACACGATGGATGACCTTGACGGGAGGCTACCATCTCTCTCCCAACAGCTGTTCCAGTGGGTCCCTTCCCCCAACCTTCTCTGAGCCTTCGGGGTTCTTGTGACTTGGCCATTTAGCCCATTGTGCGCAAAAAAGTGCCGCTCAGAGGTAAAACAACCCAACCCAACTACAATTTCGATTCGCCCACCATTTATCTTGTGTGTAGAACTCGACTGGATTGCGATCCAAAAGAATGAAGTTCCGCGCTATATAATTCGGTATTTCAAATGTGAGAAATGTGTTGCCAGTAGAAATTCATCATCAGCAAGTGGAAGGTTTTGGTGAAAATGGTGGGGCCCAGCGAAAGGTGGGAGGAATTTGTAGTGGAAGAATCAGTTGGGGAATTGGGAAAGGAACAGTAGACCTACAACAACAATACACTGGTGGAAAACCTACTGATTGCCATCTTGTCTAGTGGTAAAGTAACTCTTGGAGGCCACAGATTTCGAAGTGATGATGTGGAAACAGCAGTGACACATTGGCTGAGGGAAAACGACAAGGACTTCTATCGACAAGGAATAAAAAAAAAACCCATCTCACGACAAGTGTCTCAGTCTTTATAGAGACTATATCGGAAAGTAATGGGATCACAGCAGATTTGCCTTACATTTTTCATATTGACCACCAGTATTCTAATAAAACACCTCTAATTATAGAGGGCGGGGGTGGCTCAGTCAATAGCGCGACAGGATCATAATCTGCAGTTCCCAGGTTCGAGTCCCACAGGATTGGGTTGTTTTACCTCTGAGCGGCACTTTTTTGCACACAATGGGCTAAATGGCCAGGTCAAATGGACCCCGAAGGCTCAGAGAAGGTTGGGGGAGGGGACCCACTGGAACAGCTGTTGGGAGACAGATGGTAGCCTCCCGTCAAGGCCATCCAGCGTGTTCTTTAACGTGTACAGGGTATGGCTCTCCCGCACACGGAGCCACGGCTTAACGTCCCATCCGACGGACGGCGGCCTTTCCAAGCCCATCGGTGTCCCCTACTGACCGTGGGCAGGGCGAGGAATTTTGCGGAGATAAATCTCAACGCTGACCCAGCTGGGACTCGAACCTGGGAACTACAGATTACGAGCCTGACGCGCTATCGACTGAGCCATCCCCGCCCCGAGTCCCACAGGACCCAGCCTTGAGATCTATCCCGTAAAGATCTAGATCAGTATTCCCCCCTAGTCTAGATCTGTAGGGGACACCGAAGGGCTTGAAAAGGTTCCCATCCATCTGTTGAATGGAATATTAAGCCCTTGGCCCATGTGCAGGAAAGCCATACCCTGTGCATGTTAAAGAACAAGCTGGATGGCTACCATCTGTCTCCCAACATCTGTTCCAGTGGGTCCTATCCCCCAGCCTTCTCTGAGCCCTCGGGGTCATTGTGACCTGGTCATTTAGCCAGTCACAAAAGTGCCGGTTCAGAGGTAGAACAATACGATGTGATAAGTGCCTCAATCTTTTCTGAGACTGCATGGAAAAGTAGTGATGACAGTAAATTTTCCCTGCATTGTTTATATTAGAAAAGTAGTGATGACAGTAAATTTTCTCTGCATTGTTTATATTAGAAAAGTAGTGATGACAGTAAATTTTCTCTGCATTGTTTATATTAGAAAAGTAGTGATGACAGTAAATTTTCCCTGCATTGTTTATATTAGAAAAGTAGTGATGACAGTAAATTTTCTCTGCATTGTTTATATTAGAAAAGTAGTGATGACAGTAAATTTTCCCTGCATTGTTTATATTAGAAAAGTAGTGATGACAGTAAATTTTCTCTGCATGGTTTATATTAGAAAAGTAGTGATGACAGTAAATTTTCTCTGCATTGTTTATATTAGGCATTGTGCAAAGAAACCTCGAGCTCTATCCTTTGTAAATTTACTTTCTTATCGACACTCGTATATTTCGTTTTAAAATAAAGTGACCAAAACAGATAAAAAAAAGAAGTTAATTTTCTTTATCCTGGAAACCAACAGACAGCATGAATCGGAAATGTATATCTTCACTAAGGTCATCATTAAGTGATGGAGGGCAGGGTTGGGTTGTTTTACCTCTGAACTGCAGTTTTTTGCACACAATGGGCTAAATGACCAGGTCACATCGACCCCGAAAGTTCAAAGAAGGTTGAAGGAGGGGACCCACTGGAACAGCTGTTGGGAGACAGATGGTAGCTTCCCGTCAAGACCATCCAGCGTGTTCTTTAACCTGCAGAGAGTATGGCTCTCCCGCAAACGTGCCACGGCTTAACGTCCCATCCGACGGACAGCGGCCTTTGCCAAGCCCATCGGTGTCCCCTACTGACCGTGGGCAGGGCGGGAAATTTTGCGGAGATAAATTTCAACGCTGACCCAGCTGGCACTCAAACCTGGGAACTGCAGATTATGAGCCTGACGCGCTACCGACTGAGCCACCTGGGAGGGGAGGACGCGAAGAAAACATTTTTCGTGCTCGTAAAACGCTTCACTTTCTTCGACCTTTTTCCTTTCCTGTTGAGTCAAAAACCTCTTGATATTTGAATAAGAGGAAAATAGTTAAAAATTAATAGCTCTAAATGGTAATTTCATCAAGTATAACTGGGATCACAATTGTGCATTGCAGATGAGTTTGGCTCAAAATAATTTAAATTTCAAATAATTCTTATAAGTGTGGAAAAATAAGTAAAATCATAAATATATTTATATATTTTGAATATACTTTCAGCCTTTTAATCAGTTAGGTAATTAAAAATGAGCATCATGCGACTTTCAGTTATCACTTTTCTCTACCTTGAATAAATGAAAAGCTCTTTGCCTTTATAATGATGTTGCTCACAAACTTTCAGTTATTTACTAGTATTTGTAATAGTATTCGTTCCAAACACCATCAACATTTTAATTTTGTGATAAAATTATTTTAATTAATAATATAAGAATAAAATAAATGATCAATGATATGCATTTCTGTGTGTACACTTAGATGTCAGTTTATTAGGTAAACCTCAGAACATCCCAAATTCGTCGGGGCATGGAACTTACTAGATGCTGGATGCATTGTGCAGGTAGGTTGTACAGTCGCTCAAAAAAGTATCCGAACGCTATGGTTGATTACAGAATTCAGAAAAAATATCTGGCAACGATTTTTTTTAGAAATTAGTAATCTGCCAACCTTCGTGTCACGTGACACAAAGAGCAGCGCGGGGATTTTTGCGGAGATAAATCTCGACAACATCGGCACTCAACATGGTTGGCGGCTGTTGTAGTCCATTCGCGACAAGGCCCGATACGTGGTGCATTCGTGTCACGTGGCACGAAGGTTGCCAGATTACTAATTTCTAAAAAAAATCTTTGCCAGATATTTTTTCTGAATTCTGTAATCAGTCATAGTGTTCGGATACTTTTTTGAGCGACTGTAGGTGGTCATATTATTTTGATACTAGATCGTGTGGGCTTACTCACGGAAATATTGAGCGTGTGCAGTTACCGTTCACAGCAAACTGGAGCGTGTGCAGTTACCGTTCACAGCAAACTGGAGCGTGTGCAGTAACCGCACACACTCCAGTTTGCTGTGAACGGTAACTGGGGCGTGTACAGTTGCTGTACACGCTCCAGATATTTTTCCTGAATTCTGTAATCACGTGACACGAAGGTTGCCAGACCACTAATTTCTGAAAAAATCATTGCCAGATATTTTTTCTGAATTCTGTAATCAGCCATAGTGTTCGGATACTTTTTTGAGCAACTGTAGATGGTCATATTATTTTGATACTAGATCGTGTGGGCTCACTCACGGAAATATTGAGCGTGTGCAGTTACTGTTCACAGCAAACTGGAGAGTGTGCAGTAACTGCACCCGCTCCAGTTTGCTGTGAACGGTAACTGGAGCGTGTACAGTTGCTGTACACGCTCCAGATATTTTTCTTGAACCATAGTGTTTGGATACCTTTTTGAGCGCCTGTACCATACGGAAATGACTGTGTAGTGCATTTGTTGCAATCTGTACGGTGGCACAACGCTGCGAACAGTCCTTACCACCTCATCCGAAAGGTTCTCGATAGAGTTTAGATCTGAGGATTGTGCAGGCCAATGAAGCAAGGAAAAGTAGCTGGCATGTTCCTGGAACCATTCGCTGACGATACCTGGCGTTGTGAACAGGTGCATTATCATGCTGAACGTGTGTATTCAAGCGAGGATAAACTGTAGTCATGAAGGGATGAACATGGTTATCAACCATGTTCAAATATGCCATGATGTTCAGATGCCTTTTGATAGGTATCAGGGGGCTTAATATGTGTCAGGTAAACATTCCCCACATCATTACACTGCCATCATCGTCCTGTACTGTTGGCACCAGAAAAGATGGCTCCATGGTCTCATGCTGCTTGCGCCAAATTCTGATCCTTCCATCAGCATGATGCAAAAGGAAACTTGATTCGTCCGATCGGGCTACCTTTTCCAGTCCTCAAAGGTCCATTGTCAATGCTCATGCACCCACTGGTGACGTGCTTTCGTGTTCTTCGCTGACAACATCGGTTGGTTGGTTGGTGGTTTTACCTCTGAGCGGCACTTTTCGGCACACAATGGGCTAAATGGCCAGGTCACGAGGACCCCGATGGCTCAGAGAAAGTTGGGGGAGGGGACCCACTGGAACAGCTATTGGGAGACAGATGGTAGCCTCCCGTCAAGGCGTGTTCTTTAACGTGCATAAATATGGCTCTCCCTCTCACAGAGCCACGGCTTAACGTCCCATCCGACGGACGGTGGCCTTTTCAAGCCCATCGGTGTCCCCTACTGACCGTGGGCAGGGCGGGGATTTTTGCGGAGATAAATCTCGACAACATCGGCACTCAACATGGTTGGCGGCTGTTGTAGTCCATTCGTGACAAGGCCCGATACGTGGTGCATTCGGAAATGGCCTTCTGTACACCAAAGTTTAATACTCCTGTGATTTGCCTGGTATTGGTACCGTCGCTCAAAAAAGTATCCGAACACTACGGTTGATTACAGAATTCAGAAAAAATATCTGGCAACGATTTTTTTTAGAAATTAGTGAGCTGGCAACCTTCGTGTCACGTGACACGAAGTTTTCCAGGTCACTAATTTCTAAAAAAATCGTTGCCAGATATTTTTTCTGAATTCTGTAATCAACCGTAGTGTTCGGATACTTTTTTGAGCGACAGTACGCCTGTTCCCTTGCACGATTCTCGCCAATCTCCTTTAATCCCTCCGATCCACAAGCTGTTTCCGTCCACAGGATTGTAGTCACGTGACGCATTACGTGTTGGAATGAACCATTTATGTGACAAGGGGTGGTGTACATAATAAACGCATCTCAGTGTATGTCTCATGCCTTAGGAAATATTTTTCTCCAAATTAGGCTCAGACTGAAAGATGACTCCATGGCCTCATGCTGCTTGAGCCGAAATGGTCGAAACGGTTCGGGCGGCTCGAAATTTTGCCGCCGGACTCATCTCTATTGGACAGCATTGTTTTGTGATGATTGCAACTTTCTTACTATATCGGGGGTAATCAGCGGGATAAAAAGGAAAATTGCCATATCGGGAGTAATCAGCGGGATAAAAAGGAAAATTACCATATCGGGAGTAATCAGCGGGATAAAAAGGAAAATTACCATATCGGGGGTAATCAGTGGGATAAAAAAGGAAAAATCGCCATATCGGGAGTAGTCAGCGGGATTAAAAAAAAAAATTACTATATCGGGAGTAATCAGCGGGATAAAAAAAAAGTAAATTACTATATCGCGAGTAATCAGCGGGATAAAAAAAGAAAATTACTATATCGGGAGTAATCAGCAGGATAAAAAAAAGAAAAAAATTACTATATCGGGAGTAATCAGCGGGATAAAAAAATTACTATATCGGGGGTAATCAGCGGAATAAAAATGGAAATTACCATATCGGGAGTAATCAGCGGGATAAAAAGGAAAATTACCATATCGGGGGTAATCAGCGGGATAAAAAGGAAAATTACCATATCGGGGGTAATCAGCGGGATAAAAAGGAAAATTACCATATCGGGGGTAATCAGCGGGATAAAAAAGAAAATTACTATATCATGAGTAATCAGCGGGATATTTAGTAATAGTAGCTCAGAGGGAAAAGAAGAATTAAATGAAAAAAAGAACAGGAAGTGTTATTCTATCAGAAGGTCATTGGTTCTGCTTTGGCTCCCACTCTAACAAAGATTCAATTTTATCAGCTAATTCTCATTCTAGGTGATGCAAGAAATTTTAATGTGAGTTACTTATACGAATTCAGGCAAATTTATAGCAGACTTTTTATTCGGTATTTGCTACTTTCTTTTATTAGAAAATTAAGTGAACTCAGCCTCAAGTGAAATTAATACGAAAACAGAATTTACGCTGTAAAACTGTTTTACGCTTAGTTATACAATTCGGGTAATAATTGAAATTTTTACAAGATGATTCCACTTTTTATTATTATTATTCTTACTGAAACATAAATTTTACATCTCGGTCAAAAACTGATAAAATTTTTTTATTTTTATGATTTATAAAAGTATAAGATACTTACTGCTTTTATGAATGAGAAGAAGAATTCCAAACAATCTCTTGAATCCTCTGCGGAAAAGAAATAATATTTCCATGAATCTTACAAGAAATAAATCGTGATTTTTATGAAACTGAAGAGAAATAATTATTCATAAATTTTGCATTTTACGTAATGGTTAGTAATTGGTCTTTGAATTTCAGCGAGACTTGTATAACACAAGAATCTAGTTATAGTGCAGATCAGGGATTCTCAACGTGGGGTACGCCGTGAGAGCTCAAAGGTCGCTAGATCTAGTAACAATGTCGCTAAGTTGACATTATTATACTATAACTACAGTTTTATCTATCTGTATAAGGGACAGTTACATACACATTTCTAGGGGGTACGTGAAGCATAAAAGATTGAGAACCACTGGTGTAGATAATATGTAATACTAGAAGTGCTATTATCCCTTTTCTTAAAAAGAAAGGAGATGGCGTTTTCCAGGGACGTACCCAAGTGGGGTGGGGAGCAGGGTGTCCAGACCCCCACCCCCTCGGTAATTCGGTCGTCTTGTAGGAAATCTGAAACTTATCTACCTGCTTTGAAAGCAAAAAACAAATGCCTTCGTATATAGCATAATTTTATTCATCCCCATAGGATATGTTCGACACTAAAAATAGATTCAAAAAAACAAGTATAAAATTTTATTCCATACAGAACATCACTTTAACCTTTCTGTCCAGTGGAATATTTTATTAATTGAGAAACCCTACACAAATTTTATTCTCAGACATCCTCCACCCCTCGAAACTGAATTCTCGAACCCTCCCCGAAACTAAATTTTCGCTCCCCCCCCCCCCAAGCAAAATTTTGAGTACTGCCTGGAAGTTCCTTAATAATTGAAGGAATTTTAGACTATTTCTCTGTTCCAGGTAAAGTTTTGTGTATTATTTTTCTTAATAGAACGGCGCATTTGGTTACGAGAAAATTTCGAGATAAATAGTGCAGAGGTGGAAATAGGTTTTCAGAACCTGTTGAAAAGAAACTCCGTAACTGACATGGCGACGTCAAATACACATTAAAAAAACATATAAAAAATCTGTTTAACAGCCCATGAATTACGACCAAAATATTATAAAGGAGTGGCTAGATACATTCAATGGATATATATATATCCTGTCGTTAAAGATATCGGAGCATAAAAAAAATCTGAAAGTAGGGGAACGGTGCCCTCTCCCAATTTCCAACCTTGGAACAGTGTGAGTTCAAAAGTGGCAAAACAAAAGTGTCACCTCTGAACGAAACTTTTGTTTTCCACACAATGAAGTAAATGAGCACGTGACGAGGACTCCAAACGCTCAGAGAATGTTGCAGAAGGGGATCCACTGGACAGCTGTTAAGAGAAAGATGGAAGTCTCGTGTCAAGGCCATCTAGCATGTTTTCAACGTGCACAGGGTATCCTCTCCTGCAAGGCCATCTAGCATGTTTTCAACGTGCACAGGGTATCCTCTCCTGCACACGGAGCCATCTAATGCTATCTGTTAAGACTACTAGAGTGTTGATTAAAGTTATTCCTGGAATTCTTTCTTTCAGAAGTAAGCTCCATAGCCTTATCATTCAAATGACGCTGTCTGCTATGCTCCTTTTTAACCAAAGAGTTGGTTTCAATAAAAGCCTGTTTAAAATGATTCCATTCTTCCTTAACTTCAGTAGTAAGCGAACCACGATTGTCATAACGATAAACTAATAATATAGCAAACTTTATCTATATGTCTTTTTTTTACTAAATATTATAGCAAACTTTATCTATATGTCTTTTTTTTTTCATTTGAAACATATAGGAAGAGGAGAGCTCCTAGTTTGCAAAGGCCTTCTCAAACAAGGATATGCTCTGCTAGTACCGAAGTGATTGCTGACCATTACTTAAAGTGAGAGCTAACACAACGACACACAGAGTCTGTCTGCTGTAAGAGTAGCTAGCTTACCTAACCACTATGTCAGTAGAGATCTTTCAGAGCTTTAGTGTTAAAGGTGGTTCTCTTAACCCTAGCAAAATATTTCTTAAGTTTCAAGATACTTTCCCTCTTCTTGTTTTTTTTTGCATTTAGTCCTGCTTAGAGCAGTGTCCGCATTTTTTTTTTGCATCTCGCTCTCCACTCTTGGCGAGTCCGATGCAAGGTGATGCGATTTGGAATACCTCACCCGATATGTCGCACAGTCTGACGTTGAGGACTCTGAAGACTGAAGGGGGACCCACTGGAACAGCTGTTGGGAGGCAGATGTTAACTTTCCCGTCAAGGCCATCCAGTGTGTTCTTTAACGTGCACATGGTATGACTCTCCTGCACACGAGCCACGACTTAACGTCCCATCCGACGGACGGCGGCCTTTCTAAGTTCATCGGTGTCCCGTACTGACCGTGGGCAGGGCGGGGAGCTTTTGCAGAGATAAGTCTCAACACTGACCCAGCCAGGACTCGAACCTGGGAACTGCAGATTATGAGCCTGGCACGCTACCACTGAGCCACCCCCTCTCCAGTTGCAAGACACTTTCAATAAGGCAATTTTCAGACTCAATTTCATTTCCCCTTTGGGTGGATAGATATTTTATATTCACTACTCTCAATATCAATATAACTCAACACAAAAATCCGAAGCAAAGAACATGATTTTATATAAAATTCTTTTGGTTCAAGAGTACAAACTAAACTCATTAACATAAATTATAAAATATATACGCATATATAAGCAGTAAATAAATTTGAATACTCCACTTGAGTCTAAGCTCGCATGTGAATTTGTATCATTAGCTACAACAGTGTTAAAACAAATTTAACACATAAATTACAATTTTCTTTTACAGATACTTTTCTACGTCATCAGAATCTAATAATTTTTTAACCTTTTGAAAGCGTAAATGTTCCTGTCATTTTTAATGTTAGCCGGAAGAGCATTAAAAGATTTTGATACCAAATAAATATAATAAATAAATAATTCCTCAAGCAGTTGCTTGCCACAGAGGTCTATCAGGAGTCTCTCAGTTTATACGCCATAGTAGAAAGTCTGTGAGGATGGAAGGACCTCAGAGGAAAGATACACAAACATCGATGCCTTACCCGGGGCTCGAACCCAGGTTCCTTTGAGCAGTAGCGAAGCATGCTAAAGACTAGCCCTTTGGTAACAGATTTTTCGGTATAAGGCATTGCTAATATAATAATAATAATAATTTATTTCATGCAGGGGAGTTACAGTAAAACCAAGGTATAGGTAATTTTGGATATTAATATAAAACGTTCAAGTGGCATGTACAGCTGACGATAACCGTATATATATTTGGAAATTATCTTACATTAGAATCATCCCATTTTTGTATGTTGTTTACTAATAGGTGATAAATATATAATTTCCTAATTGATAAGATATTTAATGTTTTATAATAAATTTTATACCGTTAAATTTCTTATTTTTTTAGCATGTATCATAATACATAATTTTGAGAACATTAAAACTGCAGACTACGAGCCTGGAGTGCTACCGATTAAGCCATTCCAGCCCGAATCTTCTATGGAGGATAGCAACAGATAACTTTCAAGTCTGGATCTCAGTTTTAAATTTATCGTCCATTAATGCACTCATATCCTAGAAGAGCATGACAAGTGAGTCTGCTGAGAAGCAAACCTACGCCTTGGAGATGCTTTCCATCCTCCCTCCCTCCCTGAAAAGAGAATTTTGAGATTAATTTTAAGTGGTCTCTTATTAATTAATGTGGTCTCTTTTGCAAACCCAGAATATTCAGGTTATAATACAGAAATTCGTGTGTGAGGAAGTCAAGAGAATAATCTCTATGAACGCCCTCACGTTCTACGACCTGCGGAGAGAAAATGATTAGCAGGATTTTTAAAGAAACTAGGTATTTGAGAGTGTTGCTTTACCTCTGAGAGGCACTTTTTGCACACAATAGGCTAAATGGCGAAGTTACAAGGACCCTGAAAGCTCAGAGAAGGTTGGGGGAGGAGACCCACTGAAACAATTATTGGTACGCAGATGGTAACCTCGGATCAAGGCCATTCATTAAGTGTGTTCTTTATCGTGCACAGGGTATGGTTCTCCCACACAAGAGGCCGTGATTTAATGTCCCATCCGATGGAGTGGTAGGTTGAACAATCTCAAACGGCCAACTAATCGTAGCCATGGGACAAAAACCATTCTCCCACCACTAAAGGTCTAAGCCACTGATGCTGGTAGGAATTTCACTGGCATCATACAAATGGACCTTTTTAAAAACGAAAATGAAAATAGAAACTGACCCGTCTGAGACACATTACTCCAGGATAGGTTAGCAATGCCCATAGAAGTAAAGGTTCAAGTACCTGTTCTAGTGCCTCTTGATTTACCAGCTAATATAAGGTATCCTGTTCCTTTGTTCCCTTAGGACGGGAAACCCACAAGCAAACAGAGACCACAGTAGAGAAATTTCCCTCAACGGATGATCACCAGTGCATCAAGTCTAGGATCAGAAATCAAGCTCAAAACCATATATCAGTCTGGTGGGTATGAATGGTCAGCACCAGAACCCTGTGAAGTTTACCACTCCTCAGCAGAGCATAAAAAAAGAAAAAGGTGGCCTTAGATGACGAGATTAGTATGCCACACTGATCTGGCAGCCCTCCTCTTCAGTTTCCTTCCAAAAGAGAATATCTCTTTTAAAAGATACTAATAGCTTGCACCAATAGAAGGCGGGGTCAGACATTAGGTGTTTGGTCTGGCTGGTTCTGTGCATCATCACCGGGGATTGGTACACTCAGAGCCACCGCAAGTACTTGTGCCATGTTTGCATGGCACACCAGCAGCCGTTTTTAAGGGTGGCCACAGGATGCAATCTGCCTTTTCAAACTTTAATGCAAATTATTAATAAAAATTTACTTATTTTTTTTCTTGATTAGAATGATAAAGTAATCGTGAACCGATGTAATAGCCAAGGGCATTCGAATCAGTTACTTGGGTCGGCAAAATTTCGGTTCTCGAAGAATTTGCCTCGAAGCATCTGTCAACAGAAGTCACCCTCCTCGTTAACAATCACCTCTCAAGGAGGTAAGATGAGTGGTTCTCAGGGGTGAGCTGAATTTTCCAGTGCTTGGCGCTAACGCCTTTCATGCAGAAGAACGACAATTATAATAGGGTGAAACTGAGCCAAACAGAGAGGTTTATCGTGCATCAAATGGATTGCTACTTCCAATGTGCAACCGCTTAAACACTTGGAAAAAGTTCTCTGTGGACCAGAGGTTTTCAAACTGAGGAAGTGAAGACATTACAAGGGAGACGCGAGATATGTAATTTTTTGTCTTTATTTTTAATTAGAAATTGAAATATTGTCCGTAAAAGAGTTGGCTGATGATGAAGGAGAGGTGAAAAGACGAGAGAGATTGTCAAAAAGATAAGGGGGGGGGGGGTGATTCCGCAACGTTTCGGAAACCCTAGCTGTAAACGGTTTTATGCCATTCTGTCAATAATGGTTTTATTCCGTGACAATGACAATTACCCAAATCTTTTCAAAAGAGATGTTTCCTCTGGTTTAGGCTCCAGCGGTATACTTTAAATCTTGAATGGCTGAATAATTCTACTAATAAAAAAATGAAAGAATTTCAAAAATACCGATCTTCCTATGTGCACCCTAAAAAAATAAATATACCTGAAGCATATCAATGGTGCAATCAGTCATTGAATTCGTATTCACTTCAAAGGAAGATAGGGCGCCGGCAATCTTGTTGAGTAGATAAATCAGCACCCTATCTTCCTTTAAAATGAATACGAATTTAGTGATAATATGTTTAGGCTCATTTTCCACATTTTAGGAAGCATATAGGGAGACAGGTAATTTTAAATTTTTAAATTAAATTTTTTTTTGTCCCTAAAAGCATCTACCTTCAAATACTTTTGATATATAACTCATTAACGTAGACCATATTTTTTCCTCCCCCTTTTTTTGGAGTCGTGTTTGAAGTGGCTCGTGACATTGGAGACGTCACAAGCGTTAATTTCAGATATAACTCGTTAATGTCGACCCCCACTCCACTCCCCGAAATTTACGGCCATTTCTGGGGGAAGGTAGAATGGGGGGTCTTTCCCAAACATCTACCTTCTGGAGAATGGTAGAATAAGGGTGGAATGGGGATTCAAAGCAGTCTACGACGGTCTTCATATGAGCTTTCATTTGACATATAACTCAAAACTGTAGACGTTCTTGTTCGGAACACATAGCAGAAGAACGACTTTCCCATTTCACATGTTTAGGAGGAAGAAAGCAACGGGGATTAGATTGTTATTGCCCACAACATTACCTACGTCACAAGCTTTTATGTGACATACAACTTGTTACGTTCGGCCCTCGCGTTCGAAAGATGGAGTAGAATAATTCCTTCACATCTTTCCCCTTATTTTTCGAGGAAAAAAAATCATGGGGGGAGAGCTTATAACCTGTAACGTTTACCATGTCACAAGCTTCCATTTGGCGCATAGCTTATTATTTTCGGCTTTTTATTTTTATAAAAATGGAAATAAAAATATATTATCAAATTATAGGCCAATATTTATCATTTCAATTTTTGGAAATATTTCCGAAAAGCTAGTTAAGAAAAGAATTAATTGTTTTTTATTTAAAAATAATATTTTTTCGAATAGGCAGTTTGGCTTCAGAGAGGGTAAAAGTACGGAGGATGCCACAATTGATTTCACTAAGTACATATATGCCTCCTTAGATAATAACCATCAAACTTTATCTATATTTTTGGTCATACAAAAAGCATTCGACACCATCTCCCATAATGCATTATTTAATACGATGGAACATGCCAGCATTAGAGGAATTGTCCTAACATGATTTAAAAGTTATCTAAAGAACAGGATACAAGTTTTTAAATGGTATTATTACTTCTGAGTTAGAAGTAAAATACGGCGTGCCACAGGGTTCTGTACTGGGGTCAATTTTATTTTTGATACATATTAATGATTTTTGTCGGATGCACATAACAGGAAGAATTACCAATTTTGCTGATAATATTGCTATCACTTTTCGAGCTAAAATATAATAGAATTTAAAACATTAATCAACAGTGAATTGAAAATTAATAGTACCGTTCACTTCCACAAGGGAGTATCTCTTTTGAAAGGTACTAACGGTCTGCACCACGAGAAGGCGGGGTCGGATATTAGGTGCTAGGCCTGGCCGGTTCCATGCATCAGCACAGGGGATTGGTGCATAGCTCTCATTCCAGTGACTACCTAGCTACCATTTACGGACCTTTTTTTATCACTTATTATTATTATTAAGCTATATTTAGTATGATTTTTCACCATTTATAACTTTTTTGTTGTATAAGTAAATATTATTTTCATTTTCATTATTTATAATGAATAAAAGAGGTAGCTCGCCGGGTTCATAATATGCAGTTCCCAGGTTCGAGTTCCAGCTGCGCCAGGGTTGAGATTTTTTTGCAAAATACTCCGCCCTGCTCGCTGTCAGTAGGGACACCGATGGGCTTGGAAAGTCCGCCATCCCTCAGATAGGACGTTAAGCTGAGTTCAGGAGAACCATACCCTATGCACGTTAAAGAACTCGCTAGATGGCGTTGATGGCAGGCTACCATCGTTCTACTAACAGCTGTCCAGTGGGGACCTTCAACCTCTCCGAGCCCTTGGGGTCAATGTGACCTGGTTATTTAGCCCATTGTGTGAAAATAAATTACCGCTTAGAGGTAAAACAAACCAACCCTTGAAAAGAAATTTATATGAACAATATTTTTGATGGGCTAAAATATCTCAGAGTTTTATATTAAAAATAAAATAATTTAATCCTCATAATTTCTAAGAATGCATCAATAATTTTTAGATGAATTAGTTAATATAATCATTTCAATAATATTTATAATATTGAATTAATTAGTTATTTATTACAATTAATCGTGATTCAAACGTTATTTCTTAAAGAATGTTTATGCCATTTTGAAAGCATAGCAAGGCTCATTTTAAAGAGTTTGCCTTTTTTGAACTGCACACCGTCTTGTATAATAAGCCTTGCAGTGACCCTGGATACGCAACTCTCTTGCCAATGTGTGCCTAGCAACCATTCACAGACCTTACGCGGTAGAGACATTCAAAAAAGAAGGTACTGATCAAAAAACCTTAATTACACTCTACTTAAATTTAATCAGATCAAAAATGGAATATGGCTTAGACCTTATAGACAAACCTAATTTAACTAACTTAAAGAAATTAAATGTTATTCAAAACAAATGTTTAAAAATTGCTTTAGGCTTACCAAAATTTTGTCCAACATTAGCTCTTCTGGCTGAAACAGCCATTCCTCCATTTGAAATTAGGCATTCAATTTTAATCTTAAAATATTACACAAGACTCCACTATAAACTACCAGACCACCCATTTTATCTAAACTTTAAAAGACTCATATTCTATAAAAAAATCGAAGAAAATGAATTATTAAAAGAATTCTTTAATAAACTAACTAAAGATGAACTGCGAGGAGACATTACTGAATCTGTAGCAGTATGGTGTTACAAACTCCCAGTAGTTTATACAGAGATTCCACATTTAAATTCAAAAAATGAAATTTCTAATGAAGCTCTATATCAATTATTCATTAATTTTAAATCTGAAAAATTTAACAATTGTTTGGAAATCTACACAGATGGGTCCTACATAAAAGATTCTGGGTCATCCAGTGCTGCTGTATATATTCCATCACACAACATATCATTAGCATACAAATTGCCTGATTTTACTCAGATATTGCATGCTGAAATTTATGCAATATTTGCCGCACTTAACTGGACATTAGACAATTTAACAAATCAATCAATAGTTATATTCATTGATTCTAAAAGTGCTATACACACATTAATACAAGACAACACATACACCACATATCCATACTACACACATACACTCCTAAAACTTTATAATGAAAACCTAAATGAAAAAAATAACCATATTCAACTTTGTTGGATACCAGGACACTCTGGATTTAAAGAAAATGAATATGTAGATAACATAGCAAAATCAGCACATGATTATGATAACATCTCGCCAACACACAATTTTTATATACATGTTAAAAAAGAAATAAAACAATTAGAATTCAAAATTTTAGAAAAACATGTTCAATTTCACTCTATCTTCAAACCAAATTTCAGATTTGAACTTTCCAACAAAATTAATACCTTCCTACAATTACCATTTTCCAGACATGAATCCAAAATCATATTTCGGCTAAGAACAGATACAATTCTTTTAAATAAATCAAAATTCTTACTCAAATTAAGTACCTCACCCAAATGTACAAAATGCAATATTACTGAAAATTCCTCACACCTTATATTAAATTGTGCAAAATATGACTCACAACGAGAAAAATTCTTTGAAAAACTTAGAAACATAAATATTAACGAATTTACTCTGAACTTAATTTTAAATCACCCTACAATCTCAATTCAAACAAAAATATTTGCCTTCCTATTGGAATTCATCAAAGAAACAGAGATATGGAATAAATTGTAACACAGAACAACAACAAAAAAAAAAACGTAATATAAAAAAAAAGAAAGAAAAAAAGAAAAAAAATTTTTTTTTTCATTAATAAAAATAAGAAAAAAAAATAATTAAAAAAAAATCTTAAAAAAAAAATAAAAAAATAAAAAAAAAATTAAAAAGAAAAAAAAAATAAAAAAAAAAAATTTCTAAAAAACAAAAAAAAAGAAAGAAAAAAAAATTAACAAAATAACAAAAAAAATATAATAAAAAAAGGGTTATAAAAAAAAATTAAAGAAAGCCAAAAAAAATAATAATAAAAAAATATATATATTTATACCAAAAAAAAAGACATAAATCAAAATTAAATAAACAAAAACAAAATAAACAAAAGAATTAAATCCTAAAGTTTAGGAGGAAGACGAAACAAAAAAAAAATCTCTTAAAATCTAAGAGGAAAAAAAAATACTGAACATCAAGAATTTTCAAAAAAAAAAAAGGAAAACATAAATTCTATGGGAAAGTCTGTGCAAGGAACTCCCAATTTTTGTGAAGTGTAAACTAAACTAAACTAAACTAAGAACAAGTATGCATTAATGAAGAGCCATGTCCTTGAAATCGAAATTTCATTCAAAAATAACGTGTCTGGTATCAAAATGAAAGAGAAACGCATTTCATTTTAAACCTTACATTTATAAAAAAATTTAAAATTTTTTTCCCCAATTTTTGTACAAGAAATTTATATTTATTACTTCAGTATTGTTTCATTTCTTTGAACCTATTGATTCATAATCTGTTCATTACTTTGGACCTGTTGGTTCGCCATTTGGAGTTGTTCATCTACTAATTATTCTTTCAGCCTATCGGAGAAAATGTAATTACACGTGTTGTTAAACAATTTAGTCATGTCACTCATTTCAATTCCTTAAAAAAATTAAATATTCTCCTTTTTTTGGAGTTGGTCACAAGATCCCATCCACCGATAATTGCACTCGCACTCTTCTAATAATGCCTTTTGAGCGGTGATTCTCAATGTTATAGATCTCAAACACGGAGACACACGGCAGACGGTCAGCATATAATTCCATGTCCCCGAAGTAACTACTATTTACAATATTAGAGCAATATTTTCGTTACAAATATATTAATTTTTTTTTGTTCGCATAATTCCTTATGTTGAACATAATGAAGATTCTTAACTTATTTACAAATTACCGCTTAAATACAGGCCCGGATCTTTAAACAAATAGAGCGTGGAGGGGGGGGGGGGACAAGAGGTTGGATTTCCATTGTAGTGTAAAAGAGTTTAAAAAAGTTCAGAAAAAATGCGTGAAATCTATGTACAGTAGCTCAAAAAAGTATCCGAACACTATGGTTGATTACAGAATTCAGAAAAAATATCTGGCAACAATTTTTTTTAGAAATTAGTAATCTGGTTGCCAAATCACTAATTTCTAAAAAAAATAGTTGCCAGATATGTTTTCTGAATTCTGTAATCAACCATAGTGTTCGGATACTTTTTTGAGCGATTGTACATATCTGATCGCAAGATGATTTTAAGAATTCTTTTTTAATTTTGAAGTGATTATGTACAATGGTGGTAGCTATCCATTTCCTGGCTAAGGCTTACGGTAAAGATGATGTCATTGCTGCCATCTCGATAAATGGAGTATAATATGCTTTTCTTTTTGAATAAATGTGTTTTTTTCTTGGTATTTTATTATACTTATGAATTTTCCAAATAAGTTGGCGGTTCGGTAGGATCGATTTTAAGTCCCGTCGGTTGAGAAACACTACTCTAGAGGTTATGTTTAATTTCTTTGAATTTCAGTTTTATGTTTAAAAGAGGTTTATTTTCATAACAAAATAAATATTCGACCCAAAAAGAAATGAGTGTAAGATAACGTCTTACATTTCGTGTTTGCCCAAGGACCATAAATATTTTCCCAATGGAATTGCCACAATTGGACTCATATTGAAAATAAAATCGCTTAAATCACACCTTACTTAAGTATTTTTTTTAACAAAAGCGCTGTTTCTTCCTTACTATTTTTTACATTCAAAAAATGATGCTAAGTAACAAAACATTGTTATAACTAGAGCTAACCTAAACCTTTTTATTAATTGTCTGACATGTCGATTAAAGAATTTAGGTCATCGTGTCTCTCTGGGTTATCTGATTAGTTCTACATTACACGCGACTTAATTTATCTGTTTCGTTGCTAATTACGTATATATGTAGGTGTTTTAATTCAGGGTTACCTATTATATTTTTAAAATCTTATTTATTTCTATATTTTTATTACTTTTATTGACGTGTTTTACTTCTGTTTTCATGTCTATTGTAATTAAATTTTGATCTGTTTGTGGGCACTAAGATCAATCAAATAACTCGTTAGTTTTTGTAACGCCATTTTCTCCAGGGAAAGGGCCTAAGAGCGTGGGCGCGGAGTCGTTCCTGATTGCCCCATTGCGCTGAAATTAACTTCCCACAGCAGCGGATCAATGACAGGCATGCAAACAAGCGCATTACCAACCTCAAAAAATGAGGACAAGTTGATTCATCTGTCCGATTGTGGTTACGCCCTGAATGCCAGTTGCTAGTACAGCAGAGAAAGATTCTCTTCTCAGAGGAAAACGAACAAGCTGAGTTTAGTTCATAATATTTAGTTTGAACGGTAATAGTAAATCGTGGTATTTAAAAAGTCATTGTCAAGTAAAACAAATGAGTAAGAATTAGAGATGAGAGTTCGGTCTCGGGCTCAAAATAGCACAAATGACTTCGAACTCGGCGATCAGAATAATTTTATTTTCAAATATTTCTTGTCACTGGGAAAAAATAGCTAAATATATGTATGTAATTTTTTATTATAATTTCAAACTTTTAATCAATCTTCAGTAATTAAAAAGAAGTATCATGCGACATTTGTTTTTTTTTAATGTAATCTCTATTTTTAATAAATTAATAACTCGTTTCTTTTACAATGATGTTAACCTCAGATTTTCAGTTTCTGCTAGTATTTCTAATATATTTTGTTCCAAACTGCACTAAAACTTTTATTTTGTCATAAAATTATTATAATTAAAAATATCAAAATATTATATTTGCGACAAGCACTTCAGTATATATATATAGATGTCTTATGATGCATCAGAGAAAGTTTTTCTCCAAATTGGGCTCAGGCGGACTCGGGCTCAATAATTTCGGATTCCTGTGAAAAGGAATTGAAAAATTGAGCCCGAACTACTCTTCAGTAAGAATATAATTTCAGTACTTTAATGTTATTTGCTACAAGTTAATGCGGACTGTAATGTTATTTGTTACACGTTAATGTGTACTGTAGTTTTATTTGTTACATGTTAATGCGAACTGTGATGTTATTTGTTGAAAATTAATGCGGACTGTAATGTTATTTGCTACAAGTTAATGTGTACTATGATGTTATTTGCTACATGTTAATGTGTACTGTAATGTTATTTGTTGCATCTTAAAATGTACTGTAATGTTATTTGTCACATGTTAATATGTACTGTAATGTTATTTATTACCTGTTAAGTGCACTGTTATTTGTTGCATGTTAATGTGTATTGTTATTTGTTATATGTTAATGTGTACCCCTATTTGTTACATGTTAATATGTACTGTTATTTATTGCATGTTAATGTGTACTGTTATTTGTTGCATGTTAATGTGTACTGTTTTTTGTTGCATGTTAATGTGTACTGTAATATTTGTACACATGAACTGACAGTACAGAACTGTTGCAACATCAGTTGTGCACTCTCAAAGTTCTAACACTGCTAACGCTGCACGCGATTTTCTGGCCTTCGGTTATCCGTCGCTTCTTGTTAACCGAGCCACTAAAATAGTTTCTGTTAACTGTACACGTTATTTTCACATAAAGTACATAATTTTGACCGTTCTGGTGGCTGAATGGTTAGCATGCTTGACTACTGATCAAAGGGATCTGGATTTGAGCCACAAATATATTTCTTTTTCTTTTTGTGTTCTGCTGACTTCTTACCTTTTTCACAATTTATCTTTATTGCCTATTATACTGGAAACCTCTTCTCAGATCCCTGTGGCTAGTAGCTGCTTGAAGGGTGATTGGCTTTGAAATATTTACACAATTTTGAACTAAAATGCTCAAAGACGTTACTTTTACATAAGTATATTTTTCTCTATAAAATAAAATTCTTGTGTTTGATTCAACCCAGTATCAAGAAAAAAAAAAGAAAAAATAGGGGGAGAGGAGGAAATGACGCAATAGAGCAGTAAAAAAGTAAAATGGGGAACCAAGGAACTGGATATCCATTGCATTATAGTACTTGCTATTCGTTTTAGTGGTCTTTAAAAACTTCTTGAAAGTTGGGTCAAATATGCACAAGCTTAAAACGTTCTTCTCTTCATTACCTTTAACAGCATTCTCAAACGGAGGGTGGGGAGTGAGAATGGCCCCTTTTGCCTCCCCCTAGGTCCGACCATGATTTTATATTTCTTTCTATTTAATGCCGAAAGGATTGAAAAAACAGATCGATGTATGCAATTAATAACGACTGCTGTGTTTTCTTTTTTAACTAAGCAGATATTTCTGAAAATGTATAAGATAATATATTATTAATAAATAACAATTATTAAATAGCATATATTAAACATACCTTCGCAACCATAGTTTTTGTTTCTTCAAAAGTACTTTCATTAAGGTACATGATACTAGGAAACATGCAACAGTCCTTTGTAAGGAACGGAAGCATAAAACTTCTTCAAAAAAAAGTGAAAGAAAGAAATTGAATTTATTGCTGTAAAGAGATTCCAAAGCAAAACACGAAACTAATATTTTGGCTCGAATTAACGATTAACGGCTTCGGCAGAGCGCAGAAATATTTTTAAGACGAAACATACCATTGGAGGCCCATGGGGGAAGGGAAGGGGGAGAGTAGGACCCTCCCTCTCCTCGCGCTATGGATTTTTTTGACAAATTATTCAATTTTAATCTGTCGCAATTAAATTATCCCTGAAGCCAGTGACGGATTACAGCAGAGACGCATGAACATGAAGAAACTCGATTTTTTTAAGAGTATTTTATCGAATAAAATATTGCGCAATTATTATAATGTACTATTTAAGAACACATCTCCCGTTTTTATTTAGGTTAGTATCAAATATGATGAGATTTTTGTTAAGTACATTCAAATTAACAGTTACAGGAGTTATTTTCGTTTATAATTACGTTTTTGTTTACTTTTTAGTATGCACAAGTTTATATAATACATACGAAACTTTTTATTCATGTATTTCTGTAATTCAATTCATTCAATATGCAGCATTAATTTTTTTTCTATTGCAAAACGTTTTGCATAGTAAGCACACACACACATACACACCCCTCACAAACATACACACTTTAGGACTTTCAGGGGCCTTTGGAATCCTTTGCTCGTGTGTCCTTCCAATACATTAATTGTCCATTGCCTCAAGCAGCTGCTTGTCAGAAACCTCAGCAGAAGAACAACAAAAAATATTCAGGCCTTATCTTCTGCACTTTTCCTCTCCCTTTGATCTGCAGCTAAGGAACTGAACGTTATACGATTATTTTCATTCAGCTCCGAAGAGAATATTGCTGAGGAGTTGTTAAAGAGGAGGCCTGGCCAACCTGTGGCACGTCTCCCGTTTTTTCACTCTTTCCAATTCGATTCGCCTGGGAGCTTCTCGGTCCTCCCCTGAGTGATATACGACACATTTACAATACATGAAAGACTGCAGTAAAAGATTGACCACCAATGGCAGATTATCGCACAGGAGCCTGATGCCTCTACACTCAATTATTTGCAATGTTTTATTCAGTAAAATATTTCACAATAAATATAATCTGCTACTCAGGTACTATCGCACAAAAAAAATCCGAACACTATGGTTGATTACAGAATTCAGAAAAAATATCTGGCAACGTTTTTTTTAGAATTTAGTGATCTGCCACCTGACACGAAGATTGCCACGATTACTAATTTCTAAAAAAAACTTGCCAGATATTTTTTCTGAATTCTGTAATCAACCATAGTGTTCGGATATTGTTTTGAGCGATTGTACGCATCTCGTGTTTTTGCTCAGCTAATACCAAATACAGTAAGATGATAACCCGAAATCCGGAAAGTTTGATACCCAAGACTTTTTGGATTTCGGGTCCTTATGTATAAAAAGAACATTTACCTTTAATATATAAATGATAAAAATGCAATAAATGCAAAAATATTTACACGTTTAGTAGTATAATATCATTATGACATTTCTGAAGTTAGATCATTACTCAATGTATAAGCATTATATTTAAAATAATTAAATATCGAATTTATTTTTAAAAAATTAAGAAGCGTTTAAAAAATTTCTAGTGTTTTAAAAATAGACAAAAAAACTTTTTTTCGAAAACTTTTTATATGCATTTCCTAATACACAGTTTGAAAAAAATTCCGGACTTTGGGTGTTTTGAAAATAGGAAAAAAAAAACTTCTTTTTCTCGAAAACTTTTCATATGCATTTCCTAATACAGAGTTTGAAAAAAATTCCGGATTTTGGGAAGCCATATCCGTTGCTATACAATGTGATTTCCGTTAAATACATTAAAAAACAGACATTTATTTTCGTTCATAATATTTTTTTCAACATGTGCAAATTTATACAATACATATTAAATTTTACATTTATGCATTTTTCAAATTCAATTTATTTAACCTGCTACATACATCTTTCCATTCGTAAATGATAAACATTTCCGCATAGTGGGTGCTCCCCTCCCAAATACAGAATCGGGGCCTCCCGAACCTTTTGTGCTTGCTGCCTTCACAGACATAATCTGCCTCTATTGGTACCACCGACAGACACCTACCCAGAATTTAGTTTCGGGGGTGGGGGGGTCCGAGAATAAGACTTGAGTAAAGTTTCCCAATCACTAAAATATTCCCCCGAACAGGAAAGGTTAGAATGGAATGAGATTTTTATAGTTGTTTTATTAGTCTATTTTTAATGTCGGACATAAACTATGGAGTTAAAACGAAATTAAACAAACGGAACTGTTTTGGACTTCAAAGCAGATACACAATTGTAAAATTTAATATTGGACGAGAAGATTTTCTTGGGGATTGAAACCTTCCCTCCTCCCGCCTCTGCGTACGTCCCTGACCACCGCTACAGAGAAATAATATAAAAAATTAATTAATGAGTGTTTGATACTGACTGATTTCAATTAATCGTGATCATGTTCCTTACCTATTAAACAATCTTGGATGTTAAAATTTCTATAAATGAAATTTATAAAACTGCGAAGAACATTGTTCTTCATTTTAGCTTTGGATGTCCACTATTAAATGTTAGAAATCAATGTATTCGAGGTAAAAATAATAAAATACATTTTTATCATTATAAGCCAGTACTTCTACTATACTTTTGGTGCAGTGTAAAGTTCTGCATCAGTTTCAGTTATTCCTTTTCCTCGTACTTTGCCATTTTTGGATTGTACCCAAACAAAAACAAAAATGTGGGAGGCAAACCTAAAATTCGGAAGGGTATCATAATTAAAACAGATGCTGATGGAAGAAAAAAATTCGATGTCAGTGCATTTCTGTAGCTCGTTAAAAAAACGAGCTAATGTTTTCATTTGTCGTCTGTGTCTGTAGACATTCAACATTTTTGTTTTAAGAGATAAAAATTCTTTTTGAGTTGGTTAGGTTATGATGAAATACACTGGTTTCCATAAATTAAGGAAAACTCAGAAAAATTATAATAAAAAAAAAAACTATATGAATGATTTTAATGAAATTTGATGAAAACGTGAATCACAATGCTAGTTTCAGAATGGCACAAAATATTTTACACTAGAAACATTTTTCGTCAAAAAAACAACAACAGGAACTTGTCCAAAAATGAGGTGTCAGAATGCAATGGGCAAAGTTGTTTAATAAAGAGTGTGGTCACCCTTTACAGCAATGCAGGCATGGCAGCGATATAAATAAAGCAAATAAGTTCCACCTTTGTTTCAGGTGGCGGGTTGAGTGCAGTAACACGTCTCCCTAGAGCATCTCACAGATGCTCAATCAGATTTAGGTCGGGAGATCGAGTTGGACACTCCATACACATAATGGTTTCCTCTTGGAAGATATTGTTCCACAAGTCGAGCTCTGTGTGGACGAGTGTTATCGTCTTGTAAGATGAATGTTTCAATTATTGCACCAGCGTAAGGATGTACATAAGGGTCCAGGATGTCTACCGTTGAGCACTGAGGTTCCTACTCGTCAACATACAGAGGACTGCACGTCCATCTAAGGAAATGCCACCCCAAACACATAAGCTACCTCCGCCATAACTATCTCTTTGACGGATGTTACCGGTTCATTCTGACTCCATTTTGCTCACCTCCCTCCTCCGCTTTCTTCATTCGGATCACTTTCCCCTCCCTTTATTTTTTCATTAGATCCGAGCCAGATCGCCCCCCCCCCTTCCCCGAAATCCTGCCGTCTTCTACGACATATCGAACTTGTCTATCTGTTTTGAAATAAAAAACAGATCCCTTTGTATAATTTTATTTTAATACCTTATTATACGGCTGACACTAAAATTAAATTAAAAAACATTATATATATAGAACGTTATTCCATATAGAATATAATTTTAACCTTTCCTGTCTGGTGGAGTTTATTAATTACTAGGAAACCCCACTCAAGTCTTATTCTCTTACTTCCTCCCCCCGAAACTAAATCCTGGGACTTGCTTGAGCCTGATTACGTAGAATAGGATAATAAATGGACTAAAAGGAAGTTAATACGTACAAAAAATTTCATTTTTGAGTACATTTTACCGTTCTTAACCAGGGCTTGATTACGGTCACACCAAAGGGCCAGTTGGTTACATCGAAGTGCATAACCACGGAGGCATGGGTTACGGGCATGGGTGTAACCAACACTGGGGAATATACGAGATCAGCTTCAAAGATTGATTTGTTTCAGATCTGGGCAGCATGTCATTTCATACAGAGTGACTGTAACTGGCAAAGACCACACAGTGAAAGGAATTCTTTTAATTGCCCTCTTGGGATGGACGAAAAGGCGACTTCGTGAACATCAGAAGTGGGAATGTTTTCTCTCAAACCAAAAGCTATTCTTGCTTAATTTCCCTTTTAAGTTCTGGGGAGAGGGGTGGCTCAGTCGGTAGTGCACCGGCTCGCAATCTGTAGTTCCCAGGTAGTCCAGTGTAGTTTCCAGTCCCAGCTGGGTCAGCGTTGAGATTTATCTCCGCAAAACTTCCCGCTCTGACCACGGTCAGTAGAGGACACCGAAGGACTTGGAAAGGCCACCTTCCGTCGGATGAGACGTTAAGCCGTGGACCGTGTGCACATTAAAGAACACGTCGGATGACCTTGACGGGAAGCTACCATCTGTCTCCCAATAGCTGTCCCAGTGAGTCCTCTCTTCCAACCTTCTCTGAGCCCTCGGGTCCTTGTGACCTTGCCATTTAGCCTATTATGCGCAAAAAAAAGTGCCGCTAGTGGTAAAACAACCCAACCCTTTTAAGTTGTAAACAAAAGGCGGAAGAGATAAAGGAAACATTGTCTATCTTACCATCCCCATGAACTGTGGTTATTAAAACAGCCAGGCACAAGAACACCAAATAAATGATCTTCATTTTTCCACCTCAGCAAACGAAAATGGGTTCCGAGCAATGGCGATTCTCAGATTCCGAAACCTTGTCGCAAAATGATGATCTTCGACCCTCGCCGAGGAATATCATAAAACTCCGCTGCAGGTAAGACAGACCAGCTTCATTCTCCTCGCAGGAGCGCATCCACGTGCTGCATTCAGTTGCTTCATTCCAAGCTGTGCAAATTCTACATCTCCTGAGAAAATACATTAAACGGTAAATAACGATAGCAGTGGCTGGTACACGTAATCAGAGGATACAGCGAAATGGCGTAGAATCACTGGAATCCATCTTCTGGTGAGGAACAACAAAGAATAACTAGAATATTAGAATGCCCCCTCTGGCGAATATGAAATGCTCGTTTTCAGAGAGAATTAAATTCGTCATGTATAGCAATCGCTAATGGTGGAAATACGAGCTAATGTATGACTAAAGTATGACTCGGAAAATGAAAATAGTAATATTTCATTAGTACAGTCGCTCAAAAAAGTATCCGAACACTACGGTTGATTACAGAATTCAGAAAAAATATCTGGCAACAATTTTTTTAGAAATTAGTGATCTGTCAACCTTCGTGTCATCTGGCAACCTTCGTGTCACGTGACACGAAGGTTGACAGATCACTAATTTCTAAAAAAATTGTTGCCAGATATTTTTTCTGAATTCTGTAATCAACCATAGTGTTCGGATACTTTTTTGAGCGACTGTACCTATTTAGGATGAGAGTTGGCACAGTCGGTAGCGCGCTAGGCTCGTGATCTGCAGTTCCCAGGTTCGATTCTCAACCTGTGCCACAGTTGAGCTTTATCTACACTTACTCAGCCCTCGGTGAGAAAAGAGGACGCCAATGGGACCATTAAGCCATGGTCCATGTGCAGGAGAACAATAGTCTGTGCATGTTAAGGAACACACTGGATGGCCTTGATGGGATAATTCCATCTGCCCCCTAACAACTGCTCCCCAGTGGATCCCTTTCCCAGCCTTCTCGGACACTCTTAATTAAATGCAGAACTATTCCGAGTGGCATTCGATGCAACGAAAACAATTTCGAGAGTAGGTGTTTTTAATTAAGAATTATATTATATATTACTAAGAAGAATTTCGAGGGTAATAGTTATTAATTTAAAATTATATTTTATATTATTAAGAAATTCATTATGAATTAAAAATTGCAGTAAAAACTCGATTTTTTGGATTAATCGAGGATATCGGTAGTTCGGAAAACAGATTTCAAATGGAACAGCTATCTCTATTATGCACACTGAGTCCCATAAATTAAGGGTTGGGTTGGGTTGTTTTACCTCTGAGCGGTACTTTTTTGCACACCATGGGCTAAATGGCCAGGTCACATGGACCCCGAAGGCTCAGAGAAAGTTGGGTGAGGGGACCCACTGGAACAGCTGTTGGGAGACAGATGGTAGCCTCCCGTCAAGACCATCCAGCCTGTTCTTTAACGTGCACAGGGTATGGCTCTCCCGCACACGGGGCCACGGCTTAACGTCCCATCCGACGGACGGCGGCCTTTCCAAGCCCATCGGTGTCTCTACTGACCGTGGGCAGGGCGGGGAATTTTGCGGAGACAAATCTCAACGCTGACCCAGCTGGCACTCGAACCTGGGAACTACAGATTACGAGCCTGGCGCGCTACCGACTGAGCCACCCCCGCCCCCCATAAATTAAGGAAGAAATGAGAAAAGAACATGATATCGTAAAACTCCGACGATAGAAATGCACGAAAGCCATTTATTTTGTTGTAAAATACGACGCACGATTTAGGTACGGTATGCAAATCAATAACGCTGGCAGCTGTATATGCAAATGCGGCGGGTGTTTCGAAACTGCTCTCCAGTTTTCCTGCAAAGTGCTAGGTGGGGTTTTCGAGTTGTTGTTGTTGACTATGTGTACCAGATATCATTTATCGGAAGAAACGCGGTGGATAGTTATAGGTCGGCTCGAGGCAGGCCAAAGTCAAGCAGATGTTGCCACATGGATTAATATGAGTCATTCAGTGGTATATAGATTCCGATAAGGACAGAATGCATCCAGACGATTCATTAGTGGACGACGAAGGGCAACAATCCCAAGAAAGGACCTCTATCTGGTGTTACGTGACCAGAGGAACAGGATGTCAACACCACTTCAACGGTAGTCGGACCTCACAGCAGAGAGTGGAACTTTTGTTTCAGCTACCACCGTACACCGAAGACTTCGTAAGGTGTACCTGTATGCTTGGCGGCCATTGATATTTGTGCCCCTTACCCAACTTCAGAGGACGGATCATCTAAACTAGTGCAGACATCATGTCCACTGAACCAACGAGAAATGACAATCCGTGCTCTTCAGGATGAATGGAGATTCCAAAATTCCCCCCCAAAAATCACGATGTCAGTAGATATACAGGAACACGCTATCATGCCACAAATATCTGTGAATGGAACACCTACGGTGGTGGTAGTGTCGTGGTTTTGTGGGGAGATATCTTTGATAGCGACAGAGATCTGTATGTGTTCCAATAGGCTGTGTTTCTTAGTATGAACATATGCCGGTGAAATAGGTGACACCTTCCCCCTACACGACGATAACGCCCTCCCTCACAATTGTCGACTTATCGATTTCTACCTGGGGAATAGATCATTAACTTATGGAGTGTTCAGCTCGATCTCCTGACCTTAATCCGATAGAACATGGATGGGATGCTCTCGAGAGATGGGTTGCTCAACTGCAGAGAGCCTTTTCGAGCTTTCATGTACTTTGGAGGAGCAATGGAGATTACAACCCATAGCACTGCTGGACAGTAATTATGTTTAACGATTTCCTCTCTTAGCAATTGTGAATAATGAAAAACACTAATTTGTATGAAGAATTTGCTCAATACTTATGAGTTGGCAACATGATCAAACTAACAAATTATACAGGTAGTGTCATAAATACCAGATACTCTCTTTAGTATAATTCCTTGTCCAAAAAATGTTCAACTACAGTTTTCGATGTAAGCCCTAGTTAACGAGTAAAACGGAATCATTGACGCCATTTCCGGTTCTCAAACATTGACATTTATTTATGTTTACAATGGAAAATTCATTGTTAGACGTAATGAACAGGAATAGTTGGCATACACGCACATCATATGTGTAGAAGATTATGATCAAGAAAAGACACACACAGAGAGAGACATGTAACGAGCAATACACAGGTAAAATCAAACTGCGATGAATAGTTGGTTTCACAACATGACAAATACGAAACAGTGATTCAGCATTATAGAAGTAAATGTTTCACCATCATGTTGCTGTCACGCTGAGAGCGTTGAGGGATTGCAACGTGTATACGCTGTGACATTTCGGGTTGATCGTTGTGACCTACGTGTCGAGGATTCATGAATGAATCTTCATCACGAGTGAGTGCATTCAGTTCGGCCACCTTCTTCATCACACTGCTCAGAGGAATGTGGTATATCTGCTCCATAAGGAATCAAAGGAAGAAACTCAAGGTATTTAGCAGCTCCGATGACTTGAAAGGCTATAGTTATAGGACCACTGAGCCCAATCCAGTGACCAGGAAAATTCAAATCCAGCTGTAGTGCATCTGAAGGTCAAAGGTGCAAGAGCTCTCTTTGTTTTGGAATCTAAACCATGCCTCAAGTGGCACATCGTCCTGGATTTCTGTCATAACCGTGCAAAAATAACAGGTAACTAGTGGTGTAACTAGGTAATTTGCAATCTTGGGAGAGTGACTGTTACTGTCTCGCCATAGTGCAGTGTATGTTATATGTTAGTTTTGCAGCCCCCTGAACTGAGACAGCAAACGGGAAAAAATTCCCTGAAATTGACAAAATGAAATATATATATATATTTCTAAAATTTTGCTTCTTAAAGTCTATTTCAACTCCCTCTGGATTGTGGCGCTCAGGAGAACCACCCCATTTGTCCCTTAGTTACGCCATTTCAGGTAATCACCAGTATATAAGAGAGCAGGCAGTAAATATGGGAATATAAAGGAGTCTCCATAGACATGAACCCATACGTCGATATTCCATTGAATCTGCTGCTGGTGTTCTACATGGGGTGATATCTGCTCACACTAGATGGCGAGACATACACATGATATGTCACACCTATGTATGCACCTGTGGCAAAGATTCCAACAAGGACAGAGCGCTCAACATATTGCAGTGACATTCTCCAAATAACAAGTATATTTCACAATAAGAAATTATGTTTACGAACATAGTTCATGATCATATTTTCGACGTACAAAGAGAGTAAACAGCTCTTTACACTACTCGTCATTGAAATTGCCCCACCTGCAAAGAGTGCTCGCTTTGAGCTAAAACCAAATACAGTGACCAACAGCAAGATGGACAATTAATGATTAACTTTTATGAAATCAGCAATATTTAGTTATGGAGATGCGTTCTACGTCAATAAGAAATATTGCCTTCATGAACAGCGAAGCCAAATGTCGTGGTAGCAAGCGAAAAAAAAGTCTCATCCTGGTGGAATTGAGCCAAGCTTCATGCAACTGAGTTGTTAGCTGGGCAACAATGGGAGGTGGCTGAGAGGCAGTGGTCAGTCATCACACACCAAACGTTTTCGATGGGCGACAGATGTGGGGAAGCATGTGCACATTACGTAGGTACTGCCGGGATATGAGATTCGTATGTGGATGGGCATCGTCCTGCTGAAAAATAGAATTTCAGATCGAGCATAGATGTGACAGAAGAACTGTCCCAAAATGGTTTCAGCATAACATCTAGCCATCAATAATGACCAAACATGAAGAGCAATTGTAACTGATGTCTCCCGACACCATGATTCCATCTGTTGGCTCTGCATGAGGCAGCCTGGATTACCTGTCCCTGGGGCGTCTCTTGACACGCATTCAGTCTTGTCCCCAAGCAGTTCTCTCCCTGCACCATTACAGACGCAGACGACGATGGACCGGTCTCAGAGGTAAACATGTCAATGGATGTCACGAATTCAGCCCGATTCTAGTCGCAGAGAGGGACAGAGTTACGATGCTGAAAATCTGGTGACTTCTGACAGATCTGTTTCTTGTTGCTAGTCAGCGGATCCGTCGATCCTCCGTTCCGACGTTCTTTTGATCCCACCAGGGCCTTGTCAACTTGTTCAGAAACCTGCACGTACCCATTGTTGCCAACAACGTCCAGCCGTTTATGCGCACGAACTGTTGGATCATTGTTAATATAATGAATAAATTTTTTGTTTCCATTGAAGTGAACCTCGAATTGTTGCGATGATCGAAATACAATTTGGACTAAACAAAACATCTAAAACATTTATTAAAAATTTATTTTAAAAAAATCCTTTACAATGTTTACCAATAAAAATACCGGATTTTGAAAATATGGATTCCGTACGCACATACAAGACAAAAACACGTTTTGAAAGCAAAATAACATCTGCGAGCTATGCAGAAGTAAATATGAACAAAAATATGCAAATGATGGGAAAATACAATGAAATATTGTTCTTGAAACTTCCATCGTTTTCTTGTCCTTTGCAAGGATCTTCCTCTTAGAAGAACCTAGGTGAAGTTAGCTGCAATAAAAAGAGAGAATTGTTCATGGACTGAATGAAATCATCAGCAAACTGTGTGATTAGGATTAAAAACATCAAAGGGAAAGAATAAAGGAATGATGCAAGTGGAAGAAATTAAAGCTAGCAATTGCGAGAATACACTTTTCCATCTTGCAAGACAAATCTCTTGCAGTGACAGATCTTTCAGTGACATCCGCAGAATTTTGGGCAAGGTTCAGTTGTTTCTTCAAGAGTGCATGAAATTTAAATAAGTTAAATAATTTTTTGCCAGGCCCGGCGCTGATTGTCGCTAATCTCGGCAAACTTGTTCCCCTGACAAGGATCGTGGATTGGCAGAACTTGCGAAAGGCATTAGCACGTCACGATTTTTACACACAGAATGACAGAGTAGGAGGAGGCACGGTCGGTAGTGCGACAGCACTACCGACCGTGCCTCCTCCTACTCCGTGACCGTGCCACCTCCAAGTGTCCTCCTGTCAAAGCCATCGTAGCTCTCTTGCACATGGTGCCACGGTTTAAGGTCTCATTCGATAGACGGCGGCCTTTCCGAGCCCATCGCTGTGCTCTTTCTCACTGAAGACAGCACGGGGATTAGCGGAGATAAATCTCAAACCTGGAACAGGTGGGACTCGAATCTGGGAAATGCAGATTAAGAGGGTGGCGATATCACTTGAACCAATCCCACCCCTGGTGTAAGAGAACACACTACGTGAAAGCTCTAGAATAAAAAGGGGGAGAAGATTGAATTCCTCGTTGAAATCTCCGTAATTAAGGATCAATTGGGAATATTGAGAATCCAACAGCTAATGATGGACTCAAGAGGAGGAAAAGAAAAAAAAACACCAATGAATTGTTACATTTGTAGAGAGTTCTGGAAAACGCTTTAGAATTGAAAAAAGGGCAATAAGATAGCAAAAAGGAAACGGAAAGAAAAAATGATGCCAAAAAAAATTATTTTCGAAGAACGTACCTAGATCAGGAATTTTCTTTGCTAGTGCTTCTGCAACTTCCACGTGGTCGATATCAGGCATATCAAGCTCTTCAAGGATGTCGTTGAACACTAAATGAAAAAAAGAAATGGATTGGTGGGAATTCTGGCAATAATCAGAAACAAAAATCAAATGGAGTAGAATTCCTGTTATTCGGACTGAAAACGTTGGGTTGCAACAAATTCAAAAGAGGATGTGTTTTAAATCTTACTTTGATACATCTGAGTTGGAAGGATAACTGAGAAATAAATGTTTCTTTCCGAAAGGAATTAGCATAAATTCCACAAATTTATTTCAAACAAAATACGCGCTGTATGCAGTTTGCACAATCAATGTCAGGACCGGATTCAAGAGTCATGGCACCTGCCAGATTTCTTTTACATATTTAAGGTATTTATTTCACTTCATTGAACATTTTAGGGGACATTTTTATATCAATTAGTGCAATTTTAATTATTTTTCATTTAGCAAGGTAGAGATGCCCAATTTAAACTTGTCTCCAGGTTGGGTTGTTTTACCAATGAGCGGCACTTTTTTTCACACAATGGGCTAAATGGCCAGGTCACAATGACCCACGAGTACTCAGAGAAAGTTGAGGGAAGGGGACCCACTGAAACAGCTATTAGGAGATAAATGGCAGCCTCCTGCCTGCTCACCCAGCATGTTCTTTAACTTGCACACTCTCTCCCACACAGGCAGCAACTGCTTTACGTCCGATCCGACGGACGGTGACCTATCCAAGCTCACCTGTGTCCCCTACTGGCTGAGGGAAGGTCAGGAGTTTTACAGAGATAAATCTCAACCTTCGCTCAGGTGGGACTCGAACCTAAGAACTGTAGATTACTAGCCTGGGGCGATTCCAACCGAACCAACCCCCCCCCCCACCACCACCACCACCACCAGCTTATATTGCTTTAATAAGTTAAGAGGAAACTGTAACGAACCGAATTTGGTGGTCCTAATATTTTAGTTTGATCGAAGCGCTCTCGCTGTTTTAATTATATGCGTGAGGGGGGAGGGAAGAAAGTATGCGGCTTCCCATGCTGCTTTAAGCTGTGACAAGAGGAACATCTGCATATCGAATTTGATGGTCCTTGCTCTTACAATTTAGATTTGAGTTCTTGATCACACAAACTCTCTGAAATATGTAGAAGACTAGCAGATTTATTCGGCGTTGCTAAGATTTTTAACTCAGTCAAACTCTAAAATATATGACATTCCCCATGTCGCAGGCTTTCATTTGACATACAGTTCGCTACTATCGACCATTGGGAAATTTCCCTCCCCCTTTCTTGAGTGGGGGGGAAGGGAGAAAAGGTTCTAGGATCCCTGGAGCACTTTTGGGAGAGGAAGCACAGTTTTTTGCTTTTTTACTTTTTACGGTGGGGGCACTTTTTTTTTTAAATTCTGGAGCGCTTTTTTTGGGGTGGGTGGGGGGGAGCTCATAATCTGGAAATTTCATGGTTCTAGTTTCTATAGTAAGGGGTTTTATTTGGCCGTACATATCAAACGCTTGTTTAACGTTTAGTGGCCATGTGCAATAGGCAATGCATTACACATATTAAGATTGCCTGAACATTTTTATTTCAATCCTTCACGTGAGTTCAGGGTCCTGGCACCACTGCTCCCCGTAAAATCCATGATACTCCCCACGTCAAAACTCTTCATTTCAGATATAACTCCTCACGTTCGGCAATTGTTCAGTTATTCCCTTATTTTTGGAGAGATTTTACTTTGATAAGATATATGTAGATAATAAGAGGAAGAAAGGTTGCGGGAGACTAAAACTTTATGTTGCTTTAAATTCTGATAAGACGAAGTTTTAAATCAATTTGGTGGTCTTAACTTTCACCGTTTAGAAGGAATTCTTCATCAAACGGACAGATAAACATACAGACAAACAAACTCTAGAATGCTATATAATAGATTGCGAAATAAAAAGGTCAGCTTAACGGATGATGATTGAGGTTCATATAATAGAAATTTTACTCTATTGAAATAATTTTTGAAAATTCTGAAAATTGACTTTCGTCGCAAACTAAAAATATGATTGCTGAAATACTGTAAAAATATTATCAAAATAATTATTCACCATAAAAAAAAAAGTCAAGACGAATCGACACTCTTAATTAAACCCAGAACTGTTCGGAGTGGCAGTCATTACAACGAAAACAGTTTCAAGAGTAAACGTTCTTAATTAAGAATTACATTATACTTATATTACTAAGAACAATTTCGGGAGTAGTGATTATTAATTTAGAATTATATTTTATATTATTAGGAAATGCATTATTAATTAAGAATTGCAATAAAAACTCGATTTTCCGGAATAATTGAGGATGTTTGTAGTTCGGATAATATATTTCAAATGAAACAGGTATTATGTATTATGTACTTTTATTGTGCTTAAAGAGAGAATTGGAACAAAAAACTAACTAATTTTCACAATCTTTAAATGTGAAAAATTCATGAAATTACCACCCATCGAGTGCTACAAGTGCTGTGCTGCAACCTTGAAACGCGATCTGTATTGGTGGCAACGCCGCGCGCACAGCGTCTTCAAGAAAAGCATGGGGAGAAGATATGGTCTTCCTATATTTAAAACATTGTTATGGTCGAGTGGGTTAGCGCGCTTGGCTACTGATCTAAGGGACCTGGGTTCGAGCCCCGGGTAAGGCATGGCTGTTTGTGTCGTTTTTCTGCTGAGGTCCTGCCATCCTCTCAGACCTTCTACTATGGCATATAAACTGACAGGCTCCTGTCAGACCTCTGTGGCAAGCAGCTGCTTGAGGGTTTTTTCATAACGAACTGATTTGGCAGTAATACTGTTTCTATTGTCATTGGTCTAAAATATGGAGTTTTCAGAATGAATTTTAATAGTTTGGATTTAATCATTTGATTAAATTTTTTTAATTTTCCAGACCTTTAAAATACTTTCGTCTGTTAAATATCATTGATATATTTGATTCCACCCTTCTCCAAATAAATTCCTCGCTGCCTTATTGACTGACTATGACCGATGTTTCTCAACTAAATTAGACAACTAAATTTCAGTTAATTACAAGGGATCAGTTAGCAGCTGATAAGAATCTTTGGCTTGATGGCTTGGCTGACAAAGCCGAGGAAGCTGTTAGACAGCACAACAACAGTGAGGTGTAACAGATAGTTAATGTTTTGTGTGGTAGAAAACGAACAGGTATACAGAGATTGAAGGATAAACAAGGTAAGGTTATAGAAGGCGAGGATTCTGTCATGGCTAGGTGGGCTGAGCATTTCAGTGATGTTCTAAACAATGAGGTTAGTTATACTCCTATTGTTTGCAATGATGATAGATGCATTGGTGGCTTTAATGTTGGCCCTATAACACAATCTGAAGTTATTTTGGCTGTTTCTAAACTTAAACTTCATAAATCCCCAGGGGTAGATGAAATTACTACGGAAATGCTTAGAGCTGGGAATGTTTCGGTTACCACTTGGATGACTGAAATTCTGAATATTTTTTATGATAAAGGCACGGTTCCAAAAAATTTTACCAGAGCTATTATTATCCCTATTTTCAAAAAAGGTGATCGCAGTTCTTGTGAAAACTATAGGGATATCAGCCTACTATCTGTTCCAGGGAAAGTTCTTTACATGATTGTGCTTAATAGAATTAAGAATCTGGTTGACAGGCAGTTGCGTGATGAACAATGTGGATTCAGAAGTGGTAGGGGATGTGTGGATCAGATATTTTCACTTTGGCAGATTCTTGAGAAATGTTTAGAATTTCAGAAACCTTTGGTTGCTAGCTTTGTTGATTTCAAAAAGGCTTTCGACTCTGTTGATTGTCAAAATTTGTGGTTGATAATGAGATCATGTGGTATACCAAACAAGTTAGTTAACATAATGAAAGCTCTCTATAATAACACTGAGTCATGTGTGAGAGTTGGTAAGGCTTGTAGCAATTGGTTTAGCATTACTTCTGGTGTTCGACAAGGGTGCATTTTGTCTCCTTTTCTCTTTAGGTTGGTTATTGATTATGTTATGCGAAATTCACTTCAAGGGAAAGATTTTGGCCTTAAATGGGCTGGAGATACGAAAATTTCTGATTAGATTATGCAGATGATTTGTCCTTGTTGGCTAATGATGTTGATGAGATGAATTATTTTATTAGGGCTGTTGATCAGATATTTTCACTTAGGATGAGGGGTACTGGTAATAGAGTTGGCTTGGTGATAAACAGAAAAACTAAAGTGATGAAAATTGATCAGGCAGTTGGTGCTTCAATCGCTCTGAATGGTTGCGCCCTTGAGCAAGTGTCTCAGTTTAATTATCTTGGGAGTTATGTAACAGATACTGGTGATGTGCGGCATGAGATTAACAAGCGAATAGGGATTGCCTCTGGGACTTTTAGGAATCTATGAAGAGTGTGGAGAAATAGGCGTATACACCTAAAGACTAAAATTAGACTGTATAATAGTTTGGTTCTTTCTAGGGTTAGTTATGGTAGTGAAACGTGGACGCTTTGTGAACAGGATAACAGGAAACATGATGCTTTTGCTTCCAGATGCTTACGCTGTATCTTGGGTATTAGGTGGTTTAACTTTGTAACTAATGATGAGGTTAGGCAAAGGAGTCTGCAACCTCCTTTAAGCAGCATATTGTGCAGAGAGAGACTCCGCTGGTTTGGCCATGTTGCCGGTATGGATAATTATAGATTAGCAAACAGGGTTATGAACAGCGTGCCTAAAGGCGACAGAAAGAGGGGGAGATCTAGGATGCGGTGGGTAGATAATTTCAAACAGGACCTTGTTAGAATTGGTATGCAGTGGAGAGATGCAGCAGATATAGCTCAGGACAGATATGCTAAGAGAACTAAATTGCGTGGTCTGGTTGGACCTCCGTAGCCCATGGCTGCTTCATGATGATGATGATGATGATGATGATGATGATGATGATGTCATCCCTGTCAGATACATTATTAAAGATGCAAATACTATAAATAGCTGTGCTAACCGATGCACCGTCAACTGAAGTCGAACATTCTTCATGTTTTAGTTTAGTTCACTATGATGCTCCACCGCAGCTAATACATCATCTACAGTTTTTGAAATTGCCGTTCCTTCTAATTGTACCATACACATGTAAGGATTTACCGTTGGATTCTACAATTTCTATAGCTGCGCATGGAAGGGCAATCACCCTCCCTTAAACAAAGGAAGGGTGGTGAAGGCCGTGACATTAAAGAATTTGGACTTGCCGTCATTTAGCAAGAAGAGAAATGCCATCTGGGGATCTCCCTTTTCAAACAAAAAACTCCCTTTTCAAACAAAGTGACATTTCTGGATGACGTTGCTGACCACTGAAATGTACTCTTGCCGTCGGTGCGCACGATTCATATGATAACAACCCGCCCCAGGAAGGTCACGCTCAACTCGCCTTTATCTGCTCAGGTGGGTTTGGTCATTTCAAGGGTGAAGAGGTTGTAGGGTTCATGCTGCCCTGTGGGTGAAAGTTCGGTGATGCCAATGGTCGACACTCATTTTTGACCCACCCAGGCTCCACAACAGCTATTTTGTTACCAGAAGCGAACTTGGATATCTACCGCCCCATTCTTCAGATCTGCCATTATTTCGGTCAGCTTTACAGTAGCTGTGGTTAACTTATTGGCAAATCTGCCGCACATTGGCGTAGCGCTGGCCCTGGACCTTTAGGCTAACTTCTTCTGATATGACTGAGATATTTGCACTTAGAGAAAAGAAACGGGTCAGATCAGGCAAGGCCACCTTGATACACCAGGCCTGGAGCGAAAGGAGGGAAGAAAGGAGGGAAAGTTATTTTGCATAAATAATATAAATAGTTTAATTTGCTGAAAATTTAAGTGAAAGTTTTTTACTTTTAAAACCAGTTAAAATATTGTAATTCACTCATTACAATTTTATTTAAAAATTCTCAAATATTTTAAAATTAATTGCCAAATTTTTTAAAAACAACTAAATTTCAGTTGAATTTTTAGAAATAGATATATTATTGAAACTGATATATATTGAAAAATTAGGTCTTCTGTTACTACAGTGTCTTGGCCTGGTGCATCTAGGTGGCCTTGGCCCAGGCCTAAGACAAGAATAGAACACACGCATTTAGAGTATTTTGGGGATTGGAACTTCTGCAACTGTTAAAATTCCCTGACATAATTCTGAAGTTGAGTTAAATTTTTTGTTATTTTTCTTATTTGAGATAGCTTTCTACAAACGGAAATTTTTGATGGAGGAAGAAATTATGAACATTTTTAAACCATTGATAGTTCAGAAAATGAAGTCAACGAATTCCTATTATCTGAAGAAGAGAACTGGATTTCGATCGCAATCGAAAGATTTTTTTTTAACCATGCAAAATGATTTTAGTGACATTTTATTGTCCAACCAAATCGGCAATGAATCATTGAACTGGATTGCTCATGAAAATGGGGGTGGGTGTGGCTCAGTCGGTAGCGCGCCAGACTCGTAATCTGTAGTTCCCAGGTTCGAGTCCCAGCTGGGTCAGCGTTGAGATTTATCTCCGCAAAATTCCCCGCCCTGCCCACGGTCAGTAGGGGACACCGATGGTCTTGGAAAGGCCGCCGTCCGCCGGATGGGACGTTAAGCCGTGGCCCCGTGTGCGGGAGAGCCATACCCTGTGCACGTTAAAGAACACGCTGGATGGCCTTGACGGGAGGCTACCATCTGTCTCCCAACAGCTGTTCCAGTGGGTCCCCTCCCCCAACCTTCTCTGAGCCTTCGGGGTCCATGTGACCTGGCCATTTAGCCCATGGTGTGCAAAAAAGTGCCGCTCAGAGGTAAAACAACCCAACCCAACCCGCTCATGAAAATAGAAGTGGACCAATTCGTAATCTTTCGGTAGGATCGGAACCCTTTTCAATTTTAAAATTACTGTTGAGTGACAATATGCTTGAATTGATTATAAACCATACGAACCGCTATGTTGACCATCTAAAGCACTCACTCAATCTGCAGCTCATGAAACACAGACAAAAACACCAAATCGAGTGAATTTCTTCCAATTATTTCACCAAACATTTTAGGTGCACAGACAAATGATTTCGCCAATTCCTAATACTAATTAAAATTGCCTATTTTTATTTCTAATCAAGATATTTCCTTGATTCCTTTAGAAATCTTTGAAAATTTTTTTAAATCCTTTGAAATGTATGTTTTCGCTTTCAAGTTGATAATTTTCCGTTGCTGCCTTTTCAGAAGATAGTTTATTTCTTTTCAGTGCCTCTTCAGTAAGTTTGGGTTTGACGGTCCTGATCGAAAGGGAAGCAAAATGGATAAGAATCTAAATTGGAACCCTATCGATAATATTAATGAAATATGGGACTTCTCTATGATTCTTTAATTTTGAGAATTTCAAAACTCCTTCCCTTAAAAGGTTATTGCTCTGATAACCCCATTTTGGGAAATAAAATGCCCAAATGCATCATGCCTCTTGAGCAATTCTTGACGATCCTAGGCTATTTTAACCTATCTGATATAAGCTTTACACACTCACGAGCGCATACATAACATTCAATAGATTCGTAAATGTTGAGATTTATCTCTGTTAAATCCCCACCCGGATCTCGGTTAGAAAGAAGTCACGATGGACTTGGAAACGCTGCCATCATCGGATGGGACATTAAGCCATGTCGCCATATGCGGGAGAGTCATACCCTGTGCATGTTAAAGAACACACTGGATGGCCTTGACGGGATGGCTAACAATTGTCCAGTGGGTCCCCTTCCCCCAATCTTATCTGAGACCATGGGTTCCTTTTGACCCGGTTATTTAGCCCATTGTGTGGAAAAACGTGCAGCTCAGAGGTAAATTAACCCAACCAAGAAGCACTTTACAGCAGTTGCGATCAACAACATCCTGATGATGCAGCTTCCAACCTCCCGAAGGCCAATTATTCGATTTCTGTTAATATCCAACAACAGTTTCTATCGATCAATAGTAATGACAAAGACTACCTGTTGACATAAATTTCAGCAATATGATTTCTTGAGTTTCTATCGGGACTAGGCTTTGACGGACAAGATGGCTTCACGGCTGACCTATATTCCACTGCAGTGAAAAAGTGGGATCATCGACCTTGCCGAAACAATTGTGTAATTTGCTCTACATCATCTGCAAGGGCCGACTTGATGTCAACGACATCGGTTTTGTTGATGTCACTTAAGAATTTTCCAATCAGTAGTAACATGACTTTATTTCTATCTATATACGATCCTACAACATTCATATAGATGTCGGAATTGCAGTGCATTTGTAAGCAATTTGACGCAAACTTGTGTGAAAAATTTCAACTACCCCTCAAAATTTTCACAACTTGTATAGTAAATAACCATGTACATTAAGTTTCCGATAAATCTTTCATTTTTTTCCTTTTTGCCCTTGACACATACTTTGTGCCAAAACAATATTTTAAAATTTCCCAAATTAATAAATTTATAATTTCTGCGAAATTTTGAACAGTTTCGAATTAATGACACATTTCGATATTTTTTAAATTTATCTTAATGGTTTTGAAAGCAAATAACTAAAATACTTACCATTCGTTTGGTTTTTCAAAGACTGAGCATCACATCTCAAAGCTGATTGCTGAAAGAATCCAGAAATTCCCATCAAGACGAATATACATTTCACCACCAAAAACATTTAACTAAATAAAATTTATTAACATTAAACATAATAGCTATTTTTGTCACCAAACTGAACTGAACATTTCAACATTTATGTATAGGTACATATATACAAAATTATCAGGTAATCATGTGCTACAAAGGTCTAACCAGATAGTGTAATTCAGTTCTCCAAACAAGTCTGTCTTGAGCAACAGATGGTGCACTTGATCACTGTAGGCTTATTTCAACTAGGACCTGTTTGATATTATCTCCCCACTGCATCCTAGGTCTCCTTCTTTTTCTGAGACCTTTAGACATACTGTTCATAACTCTATTCGCTAATCTATAGTTATGCATAGGGGTAACGTGGCCAAACCAACGGAGTCTCTCTCTCTGCATAATATGCTGCTCAAAGGATGTTGCCAATTCCTTTGCCTAACCTCATTATTACTTGCTAAGTCAAACCACCTAATACTCAAGATATTGTGTAAACATTTAGAATCAAAGGCATCGAGCTTCTTGTTATCTTGTTTACAAAGGGTCTAAGTTTCATTATCATAACTAATCCTAGAAAGAACCAAACCAGTATAATCTAATTTTAGTCTTTAGGTGTAAATGCCTATTTCTTCACACTCTCCTTAGATTCTTAGCAGTCTCAGCGGCAATCCCTATTCTGTTTTTCTCATATAGCACAACACCAGTATCTGTTATATAGCTCCCAAAATAATTAAATTGAGACTCTTGCTCAAGGGTGCAACCATTCAGATTAATCATCAGTTTATCATCAAACCTTGTCTGTTACCAGTTTCATCAATAACTCTAATGAAAGCTTTCACCTCATCAGCATCATTTGTCAAAAGGGATAAAATCATCAGCATAATCTAAATCAGAAATTTGAAATATTAGATCATTTAAAGCACAAAATTTTCCCCTTGAACTGAATTCCACATAACATAATTAATAACCAAACAAAAAGAGAAAAGGTGACAAAATGCACCCTAGCCAGACTCCAGAGCAATGCTAAACCAATCTCTATTAGCCTTACCAACTCTCATAAGTGATTCAGTATTAATATTGTAGCAGTATTTAATGCTTTTCTTGACGCGTTTGTTTTCCAAATTTTTAACTTCTCTAGTTCTAGGTGACTTCAATGCCAAAGTTGGTACTGACTCTGACCTTTGGGGAGGAGTAATAGGCCCTTTTGGTATTGGTAGCTGCAATGGCAATGGGCAACGTCTCCTACAGGTAAGTAAACTCAATGGTTTCAGAATAACTAACATTTATTACAAACACCGTGACATACATATAATACACATGGGTTTCACCTGATGGGCTGCATAAGAATATGATTGATTATATATTAATTAACAGCAAATGGGCTAGTTCTGTTAGGAATACCAGGTCATATAGGGGAGTTCAAATTGGATCTGACCATTACCTTGTTAAAAGTGTCTTGCAACTTAAACTTAAAAAGTGTTGCGCTAGGGTTAAAAATTTTACTTTTAATACTGAAGCTCTCAAAGACCCAGTTATAGCAAAAGCTTACCATGATAGGTTACTTAGCCATTATGACAGTCATGGTATGCTTACTACTGAAGTTTAGGAAGAATGGGATCATTTTAAACAGGCTTTTTTGGACACTAACAGTACTCTTTTAAGAAAAAAGGAGCAGAGGAGACAGAATTATTTAACTGATAAGGCACTTGAGCTTATTTCGGAAAGAAAGAACTGCAGGAATGTCCTTAATCAATACCCTACTAGTCCTAATAGAAAGCATTACAGAGAACTTAATAAACGTGTAAAAGATCAGTTAGCTGCTGATAAGAATCTTTGGCTTGATGGTTTGGCTGACAAAGCCGAGGAAGCAGTTAGACAGCACAACAGCAGAGAGCTGTACCAGATAGTTAATGTTTTGTGTGGTAGAAAACGAACAGGTATACAGGGATTGAAGGATAAACAAGGTAAGGTTATAGAAGGTGAAGATTCTGTCATGGCTAGGTGGGCTGAGCATTTCAATGATGTTCTAAACAATGTGGTTAGTTCTACTCCCATTGTTTATAATTATGATAGATGCATTTGTGGCTTTAATGTTGGCCCTATAACACAATCTGAAGTTATTTTGGCTATTTCTAAACTTAAACTTCATAAATCCCCAGGGGTAGATGAAATTACTGCGGAAATGCTTAGAGCTGGGAATATTTCAGTTACCACTTGGATGACTGAAATTCTGAATATCTTTTATGATAAAGCCATGGTTCCTAAGGATTTTACCAGAGTTATTATTATCCCTATTTTCAAAAAAGGTGATCGCAGTTCTTGCGATAACTATAGGGGTATCATCCTACTCTCTGTACAGGTAAAGTTCTTTCCATGATTGTGCTTAATAGAATTAAGAATCTGGTTGACAGTCAATTGCGTGATGAACAATGTGGATTCAGAAGTGGTAGGGGATGTGTGGATCAGATATTTTCACTTAGGCAGATTCTTGAGAAATGTTTAGAGTTTCAGAAACCTTTGGTTGCTAGCTTTGTTGATTTCAAAAAGGCTTTCGACTCTGTTGATTGTCAAAATTTGTGGTTGATAGTGAGATCATGTGGTATACCAAACAAGTTAGTTAACATAACGAAAGATCTCTATAATAACACTGAGTCATGTTGTGAGAGTTGGTAAGGCTTGTAGCAATTGGTTTAGCATTACTTCTGGTGTTCGACAAGGGTGCATTTTGTCTCCTTTTCTCTTTAGCTTGGTTATTGATTATGTTATGCGAAATTCACTTCAAGGGAAAGATTTTGGCCTTCAATGGGCTGGAGATACGAAAATATCTTTTTTAGATTATGCTGATGATTTAGCCCTTTTGGCAAATGATGTTGATGAGATGAACTCTTTCATTCGAGCTGTTGATGAGACTGGTAATAGAGTAGGTTTGGTTATAAACAGAGAGAAAACTAAAGTGATGAAAATTGGTCAGGCAGGCTGTGATTCAGTTCATCTGAATGGTTGCAGTCTTGAGCAGGTGTCACAGTTTAATTACCTTGGGAGCTATGTAACAGATAATGGTGATGTGCGGCATGAGATTAACAGACGAATAGGGATTTCTGCTGGGGCTTTTAAGAATCTATGGAGAGTGTGGAGAAATAGGCGTATACACCTAAAGACTAAAATTAGACTGTATAATAGTTTGGTTCTTTCAAGGGTTAGTTATGGTAATGAAACGTGGACACTTTGTAAACAAGATAACAGGAAACTAGATGCTTGTGATTCCAGATGCTTACGCAGTATCTTGGGCATTGTTTGGTTCAACTTTGTAACTAATGATGAGGTTAGGCAAAGGAGTTTGCAACCTCCTTTAAGCAGCATATTGTGTAGAGAGAGACTCCGTTGGTTTGGCCATGTTGCCCGTATGAATAATTATAGATTGGCGAATAGGGTTATGAACAGTGTGCCTAAAGGCCTCAGAAAAAGGGGAGACCGAGGATGCGGTGGGCAGACAATGTCAAACAGGACCTTGTTAGAATTGGTGTGCAGTGGCCAGATGCAGTAGATGTAGCTCAGGACAGAATTGCTTGGAGAACTAAATTGCACCGTCTGGTTGACCTCCGTAGTCCATGGCTGCTTGAGGATGATGATGATGATGATGCAAGATCGGGTGAATATGCAGGATGGGATAGCTGTTTGATTTTTTTCGAGCTCCAGATAGTCCGTAATTTGTTGGGTTTTTGTGAGCACTGGCATTGTCATGAAGGAGAACCCCTGACACGCATGATATTGGACACTGTTCATTCATCACCTTACCCATTTTGGGAAAACAATTAGCATAGTATTAGCCATTTATAGTCATTTTTTCTGGTAAGGTGTCTACGGCTACAACTCCTTGAGAATTAAAAAAAAATTGTGAGTATCCTCTTCTTTGAACGAAGGTCTTGTCGGAGGATTTGGGGACACAGTTCATCTTCTTTAACCCATAATTATCGATCTGTATGGGTGTTGTATAGTAATAAAACCACATCTCATCACCTGTGACAATATCTGTTAACCGTTTGGAGCCACTACCTTTTTTGCTGTTCTGTCAGTTGCGAAGTACCCATTTGGCTCAGATCTTTCGAAACTTTAAATGTTGATGAATAATTCTCTCCACATTGCCAATCGATACGCTGTCTTTAAGGCCCGGATCCAGAAAAAAATGTAGGGGACTGAGGCCAAGATATGCAATCGAGCCAGAAAATGTAAAGTGGGGGGGAGGTGAGCCAGGAGACTGGATTTCCAATTCAACATAATATTTCGCCTCCGTTTTGCACAATTCTTTAAAACATTTCTTGAAAAATGCATTAAATTTAAATCAATATCCTAATTTTTTGGCTCTTTTACCCTTACTTGCATTCTGAAAGGGCGGAGGAGGATGGCCCCTTTGCCGCCTTGGACGGCCCTGTTGACATCTAAACATCTTACCTGAATGTGAATTGTGGGCTTTCCTTAATGAATGAGTTCACGAACAGCAGCGGTGGTTCTCTCTTTCACGGCCTCATTCGATCTTCTTGCACGAGGAAGGTCTTCGAAGCTCTACCGTCCTCTGAAATTGGGCATTGTAGACAGGCTTCTTCTCGACCTGTGTGGGCTGGGCTGTTTTTCAACCGACAGCGTGTGTAGAAGGGTACCTATCTCTATCTTGTCAGGATGTTGCTACTATAGAGGTGGCCGATAAACACAAATTCAGGTACTCTCCTATGCACACTTGATTTTCACAATATCCACAATATATACAACAAATTAATGACTTCCCACCCGGTACAGTCACTCGCTATGCTAAGAGCAGGATGTAAGGAGCCTCAGCTCTCCCACCGCTAGATTAAAGAGCAAAATGGTTAAATCAGGCCTCAGATAGTCCACCTGACTGCTCTCGTTGTTGGCGCGCAATTCTTTCAGTTCCAAAATTTCGCTAGTTCGAAAGAACCGCCTGATGTGGTTGTGGATGGCCGCCAGATGTGGTTCTTCAGGACGTTAGGGTCACTTGACCAATGGGACATGGACATGATTCCTTGAACCAAATCTACCCTCATTCCCATGTAAGGAGGTCTGAAGCTTTAACCAAGAGCACTTGTTGCATTTCTTCACCCAGTTCCCCAAACTGGGTCTACTGCTGGCACTCTATTGCTAGGCAGAAAGGCTATCTCCATTTCCACCTTAGCTGACCCAGTTCCTATACGCATTCCATCCCATAGCAGTGCTATATGAACAGGCATGATCCCCGTACACTTGTGATAAATCAGCATGAATTTGTTTCACGTCGTCCTCAACCTGCCATCTTGTGAAAATGTAAAATCTCCCACCCCCCTGTCTTTACTAGGCTCCATAACAACAACGCACAGTTTTTGCAGACCGAACTTTATGCGCAGCCAACAAAGAGAGAAATGATGATACTGCCTTTTTTTAGCATGCAATGACAATTTTAGACAAGCTTTCAAATAAGTCGTAGCTCGTTAACTTCGGAGGAACGAGTGGAAATCTACATACACCTGTCAAGATATTTTTTGAACGCCCTCCGTAAAATCAAAGGCATCAAGTTTCCTGTTATCATTTTGTTTACAATTTTTTTGTTTATTTACAAAAGGTCCACATTTCACTACCTATAATTATACTAAATTATTCTATAGCCTAATTTTAGCCTTTAGGTGATATGCTTATTTTTTTCCACTCTTTATAGATTTTTAGAAGTCTTAGCAGCAATCCCTATTCTAAAAATATTAGGAAATATTATTTTTCGCGGCTTAATCCATGCTCTTTGAAGCATTCTGTCGTGATGATGGAAATGCTGTTACTAAGTCACAAAACATAAAATTTATTCCAACAAGATGGGTTGGGGAGCCCCCATATTGATTTCGTCTTGTGAAGAACACTCTAAATAGAGAATTTCCTGAGTGTTGAATTGGTCTAGGTGGGCCAATCACTTAGCCCCCGCGGTTGTCAGATTTAATCCCTGTGGAATATTTTCTTTGGTGCTATGTAAAATATATGGTACTTCGGATATCAACCCGTGGGTGGATTCTTTGGAGTTGTAATTTGGAATTCTGTTACTAATCTTCATAAACCTGCGAAACAGGATTTCAAATGTCCTATCCATGGTCACACGAAAAATGCTTCAATGAACATGGATTGATATTAATTATCGATTGGCGATTGCCTCATTGTTAACGAATTGTGCTCACGTGGAAGTCGTTGTTTGAACAACATCCCATCTACTTTGAAATTGCAATCACTATAAAGATATGGTCATTTCTTCACGATTAATTACCGTTTAATTTTTGACATAATTTTTGACATAATTTTGTGTGCACCCTATTATGTTCTCATATGGGAAACATTTTTCGAAAATTTATTTCAACAGTTGTTTAGATCAATAAAAAGTAGTTTTAATGTTAATGTTCCCGTATCGCTATATGGGGACTGAGAGGGTTAAAACTGGAACTACCTTCCCATCGATTTCCATACTATAGAGAAAACGCTGCTCCGAATATTGAGGTCACATGTTATGGAATTTGCTTATAAAATTACCCAAACAATGTATGTAGGTTACCGAAGCAAATTAAAGTTAGCCTCCCCAATCTACTACTACTGCATTTTAATCTGTTTACATACGATTAATGAAGGTATACTTTAAAAAGAGTTTCTGAAAGCATCTGAAGGTGTATCGGTGACAGTTCTCTTAAGACACACCCTCGACGTAAAATATATCGCTTGAAATATTTATGATAACCGCGCCTAACAAACGACCTAAAATACTATTGACTTATCTCACACCCTGGCCTATTATGGCTCTAACTTCAATTACTATGCAAGATATAAATTTACTTTGAGGAAAAACACAGCTAAGTACTTGCACATTGTTCCAACATTAGTAAAGTGTGGTGGTGATGGTGGTGCATGTCCTATTTCAGGTGAATTATATTAACAAATTGAAAATATAAAAAACAAATTACCCTTCAAGCAGCTACTTACCACAGAGGTCTGATAAGAGCCTGTTAGTATCATATGAAAGAGAGAAAAACCTGTGAGGAAGGCATCACCTCAGCAGGACAACACAAGAAAGAAAACATTCATGCCCTTAACCCGATGCTCGGACCCGAGTTCATTTGATCAGCAAGCCAGGCACGCTAACCATTCGGCCACTGGGCTGTAAAGCCGAATAAATTAGTATCATTTGTTTGCATTAAAATGGCGACTTTTGCAGTAGAGAATACATAGCAAAATAGAAAGAGAGTAGTTCTTTATAGTGGTTTTATAAAATACTGGTAATTCCAAAAACAATATTTATTAATGGAAAATATTAACAAATATTATAGAGTGTATTGGCATACTATTATAAATCATTATTATTTTTTATTTCAGATGCATGGGCATCGGCAGAAGGGGACAAGAGCAGCTGTTGTCCACCCCTTGAAAAAATAATTTATATTGAATGATACAGGTATACCAAAAATTGATGTCGTATTATCTTTACAAAATGAAAGCTTTAATTTTTACGTTTCCTTTTGTTTTCAGAATCGTATCATTTATTCTTATTTATTAATATGAAAAAAATATTTTTCGGGTGTATTCTCAATAATTTTTTTTTTTTTCTTTTTCGTTTGTTTTCGGGCACACTTAGTTGCATTAGGTTACAGGGCCAGATCTAGTGGGGGATGGGGGTAGCAAGATCTCCTTACCCTCTGTACCCACCCTCCTAGTAAGAGTTGGGTTGTTTTACCTCTGAGCGGCACTTTTTTGCACACCATGGGCTAAATGGCCAGGTCACATGGACCCCGAAGGCTCAGAGAAGGTTGGGGGAGACGACCCACTGGAACAGCTGTTGGGAGATAGATGGTAGCCTCCCGTCAAGGCCATCCAGCGTGTTCTTTAACGTGCACAGGGTATGGCTCTCCCGCACACGGGGCCACGGCTTAACGTCCCATCCGACGGACGGCGGCCTTTCCAAGCCAATCGGTGTCCCCTACTGACCGTGGGCGGGGGCGGGGATTTTGCGGAGATGAATCTCAAAGCTGACCCAGCTGGGACTCGAACCTGGGAACTACAGATTACGAGCCTGGCACGCTACCGACTGAGCCACCCCCGCCCCACCTAGTAAGAGTAATGGAGTACCAGTAAGAGTAGTAGGAGTATTAGCAGATCCTAGTAAGAGTAATGGAGGAAACAAATTATTGATCTTATGTATATATACATACTATGCATTTTGCAAGAAATATTTTAAAGACCTGTAAAATGGAGAGGATAATGTTATGCTGCAATGTAATTCCAATCCATTCTTGTCCCCCCCCCCCTCCAAAAAAAAAATTCCTGCCGATGCCCATGTCCAAATGCTTACTCGTTTCAACTTCCTGCGGCTCGTCGAAAACTTCACTTTTGTTCTTTTTCTTTTAACAAAGCAACCAACAAATTGGTTTCCCCCATCCTTTCTTTGATGTCATTCAGGCGATGCCAATACAGGGACGAATTTCACATAAGACACATTAGACACTTGACTAAGAGCACCAAAATTATAGTCTTACATCTTATTTACTAAAATTGAAAATTATGCATCCTTTTCAAGTTTTAGAATTGTGAACACCAATTGCGAGTGTTCATGTTTCAAGCCCAGTTAAATGATTTCGCTCTCTCTTGACAATCGAAAGTGATTTTTGGATTTGAGAATCTTTGCTCATTCGTAAAAGAAGGAACCAGGTAAAGAGATATTTAGCTTTCAAAATCAGCAATGAAGTTTATTTATACACAGTAGAAAATTGTTTATTCGGATTCCCGTTTATTCGGACTGTAAGGCACATTTTGAAAATGGCTCATCGTGCAGTTTTTTATTAATTTTGTGAGTAATTTTTCACTTTATTTGCATAATTACCTAAAATTTAATTAGGTAAATGTTTTATTGTAATACTTCCGTTAATACACAATAAATGTTTTTTAAACTTAATGCACACATTTCGTTTAAAGTTGATCATCCAGATTTTCGGTTATCCCAACTACCTAATCCCCATTTAATCTGGATAATGGAATTTTTACTGCATTGAATCTTAAAACTTATAAAATATTAATTTATTAATTCAATGTTGTAGAATTTGGAACAAAAATGTCGCTGAAGTTTCATTAAAATTCCTATACCCACTTCGATTACATTTTTTTCTCTATTTTTTATTGCAAAATAAATTAAATAAACTTATTTTTCTTATAGAAAATAATAAAAAATGACGACGTACAAGGAGGTCGCTGCTGCTGCGTATGTTTATGTGTGCTTGCAATATGAATCGTGCTCTGTCAGAATGTGGTTGAGTTGAATCACCCCTTGCAAGACATTAACCCCCGTGTGTCAACCAGGCTATAGGACAGACATTCTGTCATAACCGTAAATGTTACGCTTTAACCTTACGCTTTAATAAAAAGAAGCAACTTCTTTTTTATGCACACTACTCAGACAGAAAATCAGAGAATTTCTATTTTATGTCATTAGTAAGCCAAATCCGATGCTCCATAACAGGCACGTACCCAGGATTTATTTTCTGGGGGGGGGGGGGGTCTGAGAATAAGACTTGGGAATAATTTTATTGGATTTATTATTCTCAAGTCTCTCAGATTTTTATTGATGAGAATAAAATGGAGAATTTCAGATTTTTATTGATGAGAATAAAATGGAGTAGGTTTTACCAATTAATAAAATATTCCTCCGGACACGAAAAGTTAAAATAATATTCTATATGGAATAAAATTTTAATAATTATTTTTTAAATTTATTTTCAATGTTGGACATATACTACTATAACGCTAAAATAAAATTATACTACACAGATGGATTTCAAAGTAGGTAGACAAGCTTGAGATTCCGCATAATACAACCGGAATTATCGGGGGGGGGGGGGGGTGTTTCCCCCGGGTACGTCACTGCTCCATAACGCCTAAAATATGTTTTATATGATGAAATGTTTCTGAAGATAACTTAAAGATTTAAATCGAATTTTCTGTCACGGTTTTCAACGATATTTAATACAGTTATGGCAATAATGCCATTCATAAGATTTTTACCTCAAAGTTAACATAAATTTATGTAACGTGTAATTTCGAACTATTTAATAAAATGGATGCAAGTTTCAGTAAATGAAATTTGTGTAAATAATTCTTCTAAAATTCAGTAATTCTGTGTAAGTTTCTTAGGACTGGCATTGCTGCTGTTAAACATTCTTGAATCCATAACTCTAAATTACGGATTCTCAACGTGGGGTACGTTGTAAAATATTTTGGGGTATGCCGTGAGAGAGCTCAAAAGTCGCTGGATATATGCTATATATATATATGTTTTATTTTATTCCCATTGTTATACTATAACTATAGTTTTATCTATCTATACAAGGGGTACGCCAGTTACATACACATTTCCAGGGGCTACGTGAAGCATAAAAGGTTGAGAACCACTGCTCTAAATAATGACTGAATATTTTACAAATTCGTGATTCTTGATGTAAATCTTTAATTCGTTTTTAATTGCATTTTCCATGAAAACTTAATTTTAGAAGCATCGCATCTGACTTTCCACTGGCATGACATGGAATTTCTCGAGTTTTCTATCCAGGCAGTATACTATGAGGTGGTCCATAAATTAAGTAACGCATCGAGAAGGGGGGAGGGGAAGATGATTCGTTACATCGCAATACATTGGAGGGGGGGGGGGCTTCAGAGGCGCTGTTAGATAATGCTAAAATGTTATACTTATTTCAGCAAAAGATTTTTTTTTCTGTTTTCTGATGTCAAAGAATAGCTGGTATTTTACCACTTATAGGTACTATTGCCTTAACCATTACTTCATACGTTCATTACCATACAAAAAAATTCAGATCTTTCCAAAAAGAAAACGTAATTGAGAGGGGGAGGTCCAGTCAAGCGTTACGTAACAATACTTAAGAATGAGGAGGTATTAAAATTTAACTAAAACAGCATTACGTAATTTATGGAGGACTCTTCTCTAATGCTTTGATTGTAGCACAGTTATTTTAATATCAATCGAATGGCTACTGGAAGTGCAAACATGAATTCTGTATATCCTTCTTTTGGTGCTATGAATAATAATTTCAGTTAAAGCTTAAAACCTTTAAAATATTGCCAGTGGCTGAGTAATAGCTTGGCTGCGTATCAAAGGAACCTGAGTTCGAATCCGGAATAAGACATAGATGTTTTCTTTCTGCCTATATCTTGTATGTCTGTCCTTCTAATGAAGTATCGCTTTCTCTCTCAATGCTACGAAGCTCCTATCATACCTCCGTGACAATTAGGCTGCGTGAGGAATATAACACTTTGTCATCATTAATGAGGCATGAGCAATATATCCAGCATCAGAAAAGTAGAAACAATAATATAATAATAATAATAATAATAATAATAATTAATTACTTACTTTTTCCATTAAACGAATTAACAGTTTCAGTGCGGTTTCATGGTCCATTAAATCTGTGAAAATGAAAACACCATATCGATGATTTACTGGAAGTTCAATACTATATTTTAAAATTTAAAGACAAAAACCGGACATTAGACCGTTCAGACCATCACTTCTGCACTCCGTGGCCTATTCCGAATGTAATGGACTCGAGTTCAAGGATAACTCTTCTGTCTCTGGGCATTTCTTCTATCTCACACATTCCCGAAACACAGTACTAGACTGGTTCCATAAATTAAGAAACATCTTGAAAACGCGGTGAATCTGCTGCATGCGAATCAGAAGATAGCTCTATATAAACAATGTGCGTAAAAATAAGCGTTGAGAAATGGAATAACGCTTTCAATTCCCAAAAATATATGTGAAAACAGATATATGGTAAAAAGGCGAAGGTCAACTGAGATAACCCAAGAGCTTTAATATGGAGTGTGATCACCTCTTACCGGTATGGAGGACTTACTCTTGGTGTTATCCTTAATGATAGTGAAGAGGCTGCAGAAGTTCCACGGAATTGGGGGAAAACTATTTTAAGCGTTTAGTACGAATAAATAGCGTTCAACTAAATAAGTATTAAAATAACGCAAAAAAAGAAATCGAAATCGAGTTTATTTTTCGCAGTAATTTTTTTATATTTGCATTCTTGAAAACTGTTCCAGTCCATCCCTAGTGCTAGAGGCCTCCAACGGATGTGAGGTATCCATTTGCAAAGATATTTCAATAGACAGTTGTATAGACAAGGCAGCTTAACGTTGACCGAATAGATAAGAGTATAAGGATAGTCACAGTCCAGAGCATCGGATCAATTGTTGATGTGTAAACTGGTTCTGTATCTTGAAAATGCAGCGTCATAGCAAGTTGTCACTTGTCATGTTCGTGACTCATTTAAACCTTGTAACTTGTGAATCACCCCTTTGTCTTCAGTCAGTATGAATTAGCACACGTCTTGAACAGAAAGTGCTTTATGTGTTTTGACACATTTTAAAATGGTTGATTTTACTGAGCAGCGAATTTGCATCAAATTTTGTTTCAAATTACAGAAAAGTGCAACACAAATCCATGAAATGTTAAAAAAGTATTTCCAAAAAAAAAGAAAAAAAAAAACTATAAAAGAATGCTTCCAGAAGTTGCAGAAGCGTTATAATGGGTGTGTACAATGTCAAAGAGACCATTTTGAAAGAGATCCATCTGAATAGTCGGTAAGATTCATTATTTCCCAAATATTAGTTCAGTTCCCAAACATTTTGATCACATCATGTACACAGTTACATTGTCATCATCAGGGAGTAAATGTTCTACTCTCGACACCCAAACCTTCAGTAACTGACTGCATGAAGATGTGTTGAAGTCTCGTTGACACTCAGATTTCCTGCACTCCGACGAGATAATCGTAGAGCTCTGCATTCTTGAGCATGGCTCCTCGGCTCTGGAGGAATCGTTATAAGTAAAGGTAAGCAATGAGTACAAGTTCTGTTTAGTGCCTGATGGTGTCTACTCTTCCTTTCCTCTCTACAATATGAAGGGGTTGCACCCATATAGTGGAAGTTCTGTGACGGTGTGAAGAGTGATAAGTCGAACTCCTGAAATGATCTTGGATTTATCCAGTGTGTTAGCCAGAGGCACCAAATTATTCTTTATATGGTATGTCTGTTAGAAGTCATTTTTGTTGTTGTTGTTTATCTCTGAAAGGAACGTTTTTTCAGACATTGGGTTAAATGAGAAGGTTACAAGGACCCCAAGGTTCAGAGAAGGTTGGGAAAGGGAATTCCATAGACAACATTTAAGAAACAAATGGAAGCCTCTCATAAAGGCTATCCAGCTCGTTCTTCAGCTTGCACAGCTCATGGTTCTCTTGTACACGGGATCCATAATTTAATCCATTACTATTCGACGAATAGTGACTTTACAAAATCCATCATTTCCCCCCTTTCTCACTGAAGCAGAAAAAGAAATAGCAAAGAAATTCTGAATGCAGCCAGAGTTGGGATTCGAACCTTGGAACATCAGGTTACAAGCCAACCCCTCTAGGCTATTTTGGTCAACTGATCCTAGAGTCCGATTTATGCAGTATAATGCAAGCTCACGCAGTGTTAGACTGGCATAAAATGCTTTGGAAGATACAATGAATCTCTTGTTGCGATCTTATGCAACCACGGCAATTCCCGGTTCCGCTTGTACAGCACTACCTGGTTATGAAGAGCCGTGCTTATCTAGAGCCGGGGGCAAGGAATACGCCCTATAGGCGCACCTCAACCCCAGCCTCACATGGCAGCAGTCCTATAGAAGGAAAGCTGACCACCAGAAGAATAACGCACATGTCGGGCGGGAAACAACACCCGCGTTATAAGGTGAACCGCGTTATACCGAGCGGCGCGGTGGCAGCACAATAAATTTCACACTGTAAGCTTTTCTTTTACTCATCATGCATACAATAATTAAACACTATTCAAAATACATGCAGGAACTCAATACATACACAATTACTCAATACGCAGTAACAATAAAATGCGATACTCACTAATGCCGCACGCACCTGTATAAACATGTTTGAACTTATCGCGAACATCGCCCGCGCTATAACCGAGTGCGCGGTATAGCGAGCAGCGCTATAACGAAGGTCCACTGTATTTGGATTTGGCACGGTTGCCGTATCTGAACCCCATGGAACACGTGTGAGCTATGATGCCAGATGTTGCACATCCCGCCATCCTTCAGCTGTCCTCAACTGATTGTAGCCCTTCAAGTGATGTACACATCTGCTACCTCAGCGGAAGATTCATTGTAAGCGTGACTGAGGTGTGAAGATATCAGTCGTGAGGAACACATTGCATAGCCAGAGAGACCACGTACTCAAAATCAGGTTTCAAAGAATCATTTTTCCATTCCGTAGCCATTTTTGTAACATATTCGTCCATAACCACCATGGCACTCAAGCAATGTCTCTTACATACAACATGTATCTACTTTTCTGTTTCACTGTTAAAAGCAATTTCTCAGTGTTATCGTTGTTTTTCTGCTGAGGTCCTGCCATTCTCTCAGATCTTCTACTGTGACATATAAACTGACAGGCTCCTGTCAGACCTCTGTGGCAAGCAGCTGCTTGAGGGGATATTTATTTTTTATTTATCGTATTTCATGCATTTCTGTGCTCATTTATACAATGCCCGAACCAAGTTTGGATCAAAAAATATCGGGGGAGGGGACAAGAAACACAATCGAGCCGGAAAAATGTAGGGGGGGCGCAAGAGACTGGATTTCCAATCAGCACTACATTTACTCCTCGGTTTTATAGGTATTTAAATAATTCTTTCAAAATGCATGAAAAATAAATAAATTTAATAATTTTTTGCCTCTACTTCTCTTTACCTCCCGTGACCGAGTGGTTAAAGCGCTTGGCTACTGATCTAAGGGACCTGGGTTCGAGCCCCGGGCAAGGCATGGACGTTTGTGTTGTTTTTCTGCTGAGGTCCTGCCATCCTCACAGACCTACTATGGCATATAAACTGACAGGCTACTGTCGGACCTCTGTGGCAAGCAGCTGCTTGAGGGGGTATTTATTTTTATTTTTAATTTATATCTCTTTACCAGCATTTTGAAAAGGGGGGGGGGACAGGGCATTGCCCTTTAGACACTGCTCTGATCCGCAGATATTGTTCAAAAGTGTATTTTGAAGTAAAAATAATAATACATTTAAAAATACCTATCTTCCTATATGCTTCTCCTGCACAATAGAAAATAAACCTGAAAGATTTCGATGGTGCAATCAGTCTCTGAATTCGTATTCAGTTCAAAGGAATATAGAGTGCCTGCAATCTTGCTGTGTAGGTAAATCGGCGCCCTATCTTCCTTTGAAGTGAATACGAATTCAGTGGCTGATTACACCATCGGTATGCTTTAGGTTTATTTTCAACTTTTGTAGAGCGCATATAGAAAGATGCGTGTTTTTTTAATTTATTGATATTTTTTTGGTCACTAAAAACACCAACCTTCATGAATGTTGACCACATTTTTCTTTCCCCTTTATTTGGAGTCGTGATTTAGGTAGTCCATGACATTGGAAACGTCACGAGCTTTGAGATATAACTCGTTAAGGTCGACCCCCAAAATATCCGTCCCCTTTTGGAGGGAGGAGAGAATAGTGGTGGGCATTATTCGAAGTAGTCTACAATTATCCTCATATAGGCTTACATTCTACACCTTACCTAACTCGTAATTGTAGGCCCTCGCATTCGGAAGATATAGTAGAAAAATGACTTTCACATTTCCTCTTTTTTTGGGAGAAAGAAATCAACGGGGTATATTTTTATTTCCCACAGCATTCATCGCGTCCCAAGCGTTCATTTGACATACAACTTGTTATGTTCGGCCTTCGCGTTTCAAAGATACTGCTCAGTGATGGCGAACCTATGACACCCGAGTCAAAGGTGGCACGCAAGACGATGATTTTTTTTTGGCACGCCACTGGGATGTGAAAAGAAACACGTGTCAACGGCTAGTGTATAGACTTAGAAACAATGGCCCTAGCAATTCAATGCATAGAGTATTTATGGGGGAATCATTGGTAGAAAGATGACGAGTAATTAGTTACTTATTCGTTATGAATTTCAATAGTGTGCCCATATGTTTATTTTCCGGAGCGAGTGCATTATCCCCCCCCCCTCCACCCGCCAAATATTTTTCAACATCCTAACCTAGTTATGCCCATTTACATAAGGATCGATTCTGAATGATTCACCGATAATTTAGGTGAAATATCACTTAAGATAATTGAGCTCATTCTTTCTTATATATGTATGTTTCATATAATACTCGTTATTACATATAATTTACTGTAACACTAAAATTTTGAGCCATTGCAATATTTTACTATCATTATTATCTTATGTGAATAACAGAAAATTAGAGTTTTTCAGCTGTACTTAAGAGAATAATATTCGGTGGATATGAAAAATGGTAATAACTAAAATTTGCAGTGGCATTTTCTTAATATAATTCCCTAATGTTTCAAAGATCAATATTCTTGACTGGTAAAAAAAATAATAACGTAATTGTAAAGTTTTTATCAGTCAGATAGACGTTTACCCCAGGTCCGAGTCCTTGTGTTACCGCCCCAGGCCAAAAATATACACGCAAATAGAGGAGTCATCGCTGTTCTTTATTTTCCCTCTTCATTTTCACCTGTATTTATTTCAATAATCCACTTCGAAGAAGTTTGGTCCATTGCGCAAAAGTTTCAAGCCAACGGCAAAAGTACATTCAAAAGGCTTCATTGATATTTTCAGTTCCTTTGTTGAAAGAGCAAACTTCACGGATATATGAAAGAAAGATTCCCGCAAAAATGCACCTGCTTAAAATGTTTGCCGCTTGAGAAGGGGAAGTTGTTTATATACATAGATAAATATTTGTTAGTCTTTTCATTAAAATATATTGTAAAATACGGTGTTGAAGCTGAGAAACGAAGGAAATACATCTCTCAATAGTAAATACATAGATTACCTGTTATCATAGAATTCAGGAAGTAATTTTTAGCTCAAAAAATGAGTTTCGCCGTGAGTGGGGCTCGAACCCATGTCTCATATGACATGTAAATGAGTGATGTGGTTTCGAGTCTCACTCACTGCGAAATTCATTTCTTCACCTAAATTATTTTTCTTGGGTTCATTTCTTTTTATCTCGTTTTCAAAAGTAACCCGTACGTCATAGAACGTTAATATTTTCGTTTTTTTTTGAGCTAAATTAAAATTTTTTTGGGTTAGATAGGTACTGATAAACTATTACGATTTGCCCTTTCAGAATCACCGAAAGGTTCAAATTGCGCTCTCTAACGGTGGAAATATCTGAAATTTTAAAGCGAATATTGCTAGCAATCTACTCTGTTTATGATAGAAATTTGAATTTTTATGGTGGAATGCGAAGGTCACGAGGTTTACATTAAGAATGAGTTTCCCCCTTACACCCAAGGGCGTGGAAAACACAACTGATATAAATACGAAAGAGCAGCACATTGTTTTGTTTTAAGAGATAACTAGAAAATTCCTTTTCGGTATAGGTATTAACAAGATATTATAATTTCCATTTCTGAAAATTTCAGGTAGTTTTATTTTACATCTTTAGAAAGTACTAGATACGAAATATGCGAAACTTTTAATGATTATTACAAGAGATCTGTTTATCATCAAAATTCTGCCCATTTTCTCAGAGGGGTATGAGAAAACACCTTTTACATTTTAAGAAAAGAAAATGGCAAATATTTTTAATATTGTATAAGTTGTAATAAAATATTTCTATTTGCATTTTCCCAATCATCCATTAATTCGAATTAAAAATTTTAAAGAATGCGAAAGTCGGTAAATAGAAAACTTTATTTTCTTCGAAAATGGAATTTACATATTCGCCAGAAGTTAGTTCTTCCAGTTAAATAATAAAAAATGGAATCGGCTTTGGACGAATTCTCCCATTTAGACGAACCGGCATTGGACGAAATGGTATTAGACCAGTTGGCATTAGACGATTAGTATACCAGATCCCAAAAGTAGACGTACTAAATCTTTTATATATCAACTGCTTATTGATTTCCTTTAACGCATTTCTTTATATCTTAAAATTACTCTCTCAGCCAATGGAAATTCGTTTCATTCTGATAATGGTGGCGTAGCGTTAGTGACGTCAACGTTTGTGCGTGTGCTTGAATGATTTTGATTTGGAATATCTTGTGAAGAATGTATGTGATTTCCGTATGAGAGAAAAATCTGTGAGGAAGGCGAGACCTCGGCAGAAAGATAAACATCCATGCCTTAGCCACATGCAAAACTTTCTAACTTTGAAAACATGGTTTACACCAAAAACAGTCACATGTGATAAATTTAAGATCTCACTCAAAACTGACTAAATCTCAATTTTCAACAATATTCTGCTGATATTTTAATCAGTTATGGAGACTGAAGTCTTTAACAGTAGCATTGCTGATCATAACAATATACCTCAAAAGTTAAATAAAATACAAATAGGAATTGTTACCACAAATACCTTATTAAAACTCAATGTAATTTTAGAAGTTTGAGAAATAATTCTTACACTTTTCGTTAATTAAAAAAAATGTTTATGATGAATCCTTCTCTGAATTTGCGCATTCATCCCGTAACAGTGCCATATGAACAGGCATGACCCCCGGTCGTCCCTAAGCTGCATTCATGTGAAAATGTAAAATCTTTCCCCATCTGTAGTAGGCCATAGCAACAACATATAGATTTCCAAACCGAACTTTACACGCCGCCAACGAAGAGAGAAATAATGATACGGTCTTTGTTTTTAACACCTGATGACAAGTTTAGACACGCTTTCAAGCAAGTCGTGACTCTTTAATTTCGAAGGAATAAATGCAAATCTACAGACACATATCAAGAACTTTTTGAACGCCCTTCGTAAAAGCAGCTTCTGCTGTTGAATCTTTACATATATAATAACTCTAAAAATTAAAAAGAGTTACAACTAAGTAATAACACCTGGCATGCTTTTGGGAGACCTGGGTTCGAATCCCAATCAGGGCAACCAATTTTTTCCAACTAATTATTTCAAGAGATACTACTCGTTTAATTTTTAGAGTTATTAAATTTGGAAACATCCAACAGTACATATATTAAATGAATATTATTTAGAATCTAGATTTTTGACAGGTTTGAGTGAGCCCGTTCATTTATGTCTATAAAACAAATAGTGACATTTTTCGTGAAAAGCTTATTTTCAAAGTCAGGAGAGCTTCGAATGTGGCTTTCCATTCACATGACTTAGAAGTGTTTGAACACTTTTAATATTCTGCATTTCTACATTATTTAACGTTAAGCTTTAAAGTAGACACGCCAACTGAAACCTACGGAAGAAGTACTAGCAAAAAAAAACTATATTCTTAGAGAGCCGCGGGGAAAATTCTTTAACTTCGAAATGAAAACATGCATTTCTAAATTAATTTGAAAAAAGAAAATACTTTTAAGGAATCAAGAAAATATCTTGATTAAAAAACAAAGTATACATTTTTAATGAGTGCTATGAATTGCAAAATCGTTTAGTCACGCACCAAAAAAATATGTTTGGTCAAAACATTTGAAGAAAAGACGCAGATTCGTTGATTATTTGTTTTGAGTCGCAGGTACTTTCTGAAATGAGATGCTTTAAAGTAACGGGCCTTTACTTTATTACTTTAGAAGCTCATATTTTTCCATTCATAAATGATAAATAAAATAACTTTTTTAAAATTAGAGCGTGTGGAATGTTTTTTCTCCCCCCAGTTGACTCCAATGACTGCTTCGTACCAAAAGTAACAATTTCTTCTCTTTGCCATCAAAGAGATATTTAAGAGGTGCTTACTTGTTAGTCGAGTTGCATCGATCGAGGTCTGAGTGGCGAAGGATGAAGCTCCTCCGTTGCATACAAATGAGAAGGAAAACTTGCCAAGGAGGTTTTCTTAGAGCACATTATGCAATCTCTTCTGGAATATTAAGGAATGACATGTGATTTACATTCAAGAATTCTTAATGAACTTGGAGGGAAATGATCTTTTCCTGAATGTTAAAACAATAAATTATGTATTTTCTTTTTTTATAAGGATCGGGGTCTTTCATTTATCGTGGCATAGTTTTGTCTTACGTTGGTTTTAATTGCCAAGTCACGCGAACTCTAATCTGAGTGGAATATCGGGAAGGAAATTGCAGAACAGCTAGGAGAGTTGAAAGCAGAAACATAATTATCAAAGGAGACTGCTACTCCAACAAATAGCAAAGCTCTTATCCGAAACAAACCGGGGCGGGGGTGGCTCAGTCAGTAGCGCGCCAGGCTCGTAATCTGTAGTTCCCAGTTCGAGTCCCAGCTGGGTCAGCGTTGAGATTTATCTCCGCAAAATTCCCCGCCCTGCCCACGGTCAGTAGGGGACACCGATGGGCTTGGAAAGGCCGCCGTCCGTCGGATGGGATATTAAGCGTGGCCCCGTGTGCAGGAGAGCCATACCCTGTGCACGTTAAAGAACACGCTGGATGGCCTTGACGGGAGGCTACCATCTGTCTCCCAACAGCTGTTCCAGTGGGTCCCCTCCCCCAACCTTCTCTGAGCCTTCGGGGTCCTTGTGACCTGGCCATTTAGCCCATGGTGTGCAAAAAAGTGCCGTTCAGAGGTAAAACAACCCACAACAACAACCCGAAACAAACCATTTCTAACGTTATGGACAATTTGGCCAATTAATGTATGTCAAATCTGATAGAAACTCAACACACCCAATTAACATGAACTCTATGAACATGATTTTTAAAAGACTTTTCGACGATCGTTCGATTTAACACGATTTCTCAGCTACTTATCTATAATAGTTTATATTATTTTACACTGGTTTCTATAAGTTAAGGAACAACCCTATGCTATGTAAATAAGACGTCGGAGCTTTATAACTTCTAAAATATATATATATATAAATTGTATATTTCTCCATTAATTGTATACCCTTCAGTTTATTCAATTATATACCTGCCATTGTTAAAAATATATTTGTGTTGAATAAAACAGGTGTTCCAAAAATTGATGGTTTTTCCTTAAAGAAAAGTAATATTAAATATTTGCATTTTTTTTTGTTTGAGAAAGCATATCATTTATTTTTTAAACATATTTTCAATAATGAGTTTCCTTATTTTTCCTTTTGTTTTCTGGCATCCTTAATTGTATTATAGCATAATATATGCATGCAAGGTTGGCTCTAGGAATAGGGGTGGGGGTGGAGTAGTAGGAATGGAGGCAAAGAAAACGTAAACATATATATATTACATGTATTTTTCAAGAAATTTGTTAAAGACTATTAAAACAGGGAAAATTTTTATACCAGAACGGCGTTTCGGTTCATTCAGGCTCGATCTTGTTCCCCAGCTTTCATCTCTGGTCACTGAGCACTTCCTTTATTATTATTTTTTCTGTATCCGGGTGTTTATGAATGTTATATTCGTAACTGGGCTCATTAATGAACGGCTCCACCTAAATATTTTAATTCCACCTAAATAAGCTCCACCTAAATATTTTCATTGACAACCTAAGCCTCACTCTTTCCACTGATAAGACTGTGGCCATGGTTCCACAAGGAGACGCCTTCCACCCACCTTCCCTGACCTCTTGCTTGGGTCAGATCACATCATGGCCGTCCATCAGCATAAGTTCCTTGGTGTGGTCCTGGACAGCAGGCTGAGCTGGGGGCCCCACATCCAGCATCTTAAGATAGTTGCCACTGTGCAGAGAAATATACTGTCTTTTCTTGCTGGTACTCACTGGGGAAGTTCCTGCAAAACCCTCCTGGTCTTGTACCGGCACTTGATCCTCTCCCGCGTCAACTACAGTGGCCACCTCCTATGCAATGCCTCTGATACACTGCTCACCAAGTTGGCTACTGTCCACACTATATCTCTGCGCCTCTGCCTCGGACTCTGCCCTAACACACTTAATGCGTCTGTCATTGCAGAGGCTGACATGACTTTCCATCTGCACTGGAAGAGAGATATACTGTGTCATCTATCGTGGCTGCATTCCCTCCAGTCTAACCATGAGCTTCTCAGGAAGTTGCATGACAGGCCTCACTCTGCCATCGCCCTGTCCGTAAAGGACTTCTACGACCGAGTCCTTCCTGCCAGCTCCAGACGCAGGAGCTGGTAGGGACAGATGCTGGATGCTGGCAATACTCTCACCTGAGGTTCCCCGACCTTCCACCCTGGAGGAACAGTGATCTTATGATCAATGTCACTATCCCTTCTCTTGGTCGAAAGAGCGACTCTGATCCATTGGTCTTCAGACTTCTCTCCACCTCCTATGTCACTGCACGATATGAGAGATGTACTGAGGTCTACACCGATGGATCTGTGGACCGGGAGAGGCAACGTTCTGCCTCTGCCTTTGCAATCCCCGATATTGGAGACGGGAGATATTGGAGTCCGGGAGACGATCATTTCCGTCTCCCGCATCTAACCTCCTCCACCTGTGCAGAGCTCCATGCTATTCTTGAGGCTGTACTTTTCATCCTCAGCCTCGAGAGTGGCATCTTTGTCATCCTCTGTGACTGCAAGTCAGCCTTGGAAACTCTCCAGAAGCGAGACAGCAAGAGCTGCAAACCTTTCCTCATCCAGAAGATCATGGAGACTTGCTTCAAGATCTATAGACCTTGATCATAAGACCGTGATCTGCCGGAATCACGGTTTATTTCCAGTAGATCCCTTCCCATGACGGATACCTGGCACTGAGCTCGCCGATCACATCGTGAAGGAGGCGCTGGAGAGTCAGAAGTGTGTAACTAATTACCCTCTCTCTCTCTCTCAGCGACTGCTGAGAGAGAGAGGGGTAATTAGTTACACACTTCTGACTCTCCAGCGTTGGACTGGAGGGAATGCAGCCAGCAGTTTTGTGTGGCCGTTTAACAATTAAACGGACCTGAGACTGTATCCCACGTTCTGCTCAACTGCTCCCGTTACAATGCTGAAAGAAAAGCTTTGTTCCGGGATCTTCATGCTATCGGAACCACTGACTACTCCATCATCTCCCTTCTTGGCAACAATCATAACGCAAAGCTGCAACGAACACGCTTCCATATGGTCACTGACTTCTTTCAGAACATTGGCCTCTTCTACAAGGCCTCATGTTCTCTATTTGTTTTTCTCCTGAATAGAACCTTTTTTTTTCTTTCTTTTTTTTATGAGAGATAGCTCAGGCGCAGTAACTTCTACATCCGCTTTCTCGCACTTCTGTTGTGACTGGTATGAGGAGCCCTTTATTTGGGGCTAATTTCACTATATTTACAACACCCTGAACCCTGAGCCATGGATATGAACGATAATTTGAGGCTTTTACTCAGAGCGCCACCTAGCGGGATTTTCTAGTATTAGGGTCCCAGCATAGGTTTCCCCACCAAGGTGCTGAGTTTCATAAATTTCTAGGGAAAGTTTTGGTGACGTCATCGACCATTCCTGCCAGAATTGTGCACTTGAATAAAGCCACTATTATAATCAAAAATGCAGTAAAAATTCCAGTATCCAATAATGAATTCGATACCAGACATCTGTGGAAGATACATATTTTTTCACCAGCTGACATTGGCACACGAAAGGAAACACTTTTTCTATCTCTGCCAAACGAAAATGTAAAGATTATTTTGATTACTTTGATTGGCAGATCACAAAAATATATCAATGACATCAAACGAGACCGTTTAGTGAGACCCTTAAGATTATTTGGTTGCAAGTGTATTGTTTAGAGTGTGGCCGTTTAACAATTAAACGGATTTGGGTTGGGTTGTTTTACCTCTGAGAGGCACTTTTTTGCACACCATGGGCTAAATGGCCAGGTCACATGGACCCCGAAGGCTCAGAGAAGGTTGGGGGAGGGGACCCACTGGAACAGCTGTTGCGAGACAGATGGTATCCTCCCGTCAAGGCCATCCAGCGTGTTCTTTAACGTGCACAGGATATGACTCTCCCGCACACGGGGTCACGGCTTAACATCCCATCCGACGGACGTCGGCCTTTCCAAGCCCATCGGTGTCCCCTACTGACCGTGGGCAGGGCGGGGAATTTTGCGGAGATAAATCTCAACGCTGACCCAGCTGGGACTCGAACCTGGGAACTACAGATTACGAGCCTGGCGCGCTACCGACTGAGCCCCCCCCGCCCCCGAATTAAACGGATCTGATCAAAAGTTATTAATTTTAATCTCATTTAAATCATCCCCATCCAGTATATTGATATAGGTAGCATCCGTTTAACGCGAATTGATATAACGTGGCTTCATTCTCTTATTTTAGTAAAATTCCTTTTAAAAAATCTTAAAATATTATACATAAGATAAATACGCGCAAATATTTGGGTATGCATCCGCTCGTTTGTTACAGCATGTAAATAAATATTATATTTACGAGAATTTGCCGTTTTCACAGATGTTACCTGTCATATTTCTGCTCAATTCGTCGAAGAAGCATCAACTACAGCTTCTTGTTTCGTCTGATTCCATTGGTAAATATCTTATCTCGTCAAGAAAACCGCAAAAATTACATAGTCTAATTAATTGCTTACATCGTTATCAACAACACTATTGAATTGTGTCAGTTATTTTTTCTAACACAGAAAGTTATATTGTTATAAATTTAAATGAATGAGCACTGAGCTTGGGTATAAGTAAGTATATTTTACAATACAAATTACAAAACAATGCAATTTATTTCAAAAGCATGGTTGAAATTACTTATAAACAAACTAAATATTATAACGTACATAAAATAATAATATTTTTCTACAGAACAGTCAAACCAGTTCTGTCTACTCAATTGATCAACGTTTACCTCTTAATTTTTTAAATCAATGTTCTTTTTTAATTGTAGCGTGTGAGATCACTGTGTGGCCGATGTTGGCCGGGAGTTGGTAAGAAGGGTGCAAGGAAAATATTCAAAATCGCCCCGAATCTCTTACAATTAAGGATGGCCTAAAATGGTCTGCAGATCTTAAAATTTCTGATTTAGAATATGCTGATTATTTAGCTCTTTTGGCAAATGATGTTCATGAGATGAACTCTTTCATTCGAGCTGTTGATGAGACTGGTAGTATAGTAGGTTTGGTTATAAACAGAGAGAAAACTAAAGTGATGAAAATTGGTCAGGCAGATGGTTTGCCACCACTAGTAATTATTTTTGAAAAAGGGTACTTTGGGAGTTCTAGTCTATTGTTACAGAGTATAATTATATATATATATATTTTTGAAAACATGAATACAATTGCACTAGGGAAATAAGGTGGTGCAATAATGTGTCCAAAATGCTTCTTTTTTGTCCCTGTACTGGATCTTTTTTGTCCCTTTGGATCTTTTGGCATCTGGATCTTTTGGTGTCCAATGGATCTTTTGAGTAGGAGGTGTCTGCAGGGAGGAGAGTCTTATTTCACATATTGAGATGGAGAGTCTGCAGGAAGTTGGAAGGTTAAAGGATTTTGCCAGTACTTTGTATGAAATGGGCCAGGGCCCTGAAATGTGATTTTGCCTTTGTATGGTGGGGTTTAGGATTGTCTGTAAGGTGAATGTGGTGACTCCAAGTGTAGCAAGTTTGTGATAGAGGGTGTGTCTTTGTGTGTTGTATATTTGACAGTGTAGTAGGTAGTGGGGGATATCCTCTATCACTTGGCAGTTTGGGCAGAGTGCAGTATGTATTTTTCTAATCATAAATAAGTCTTTGTTGATGTTCGCTCTGCCAGTTCGGAGTCTGTGTATTGCTGTTTGGGCCCTTCTGGATAGGTAGTTAAGATGTAGTGTGTTTGGAGAGGGTGCTATTTGAATAGTTAGAGGCTAGCCATCTCGGCGATTGACTGCTATTGGTTGATTGAGTCACGTGGTTTGTAGGCGCCATGTTTTGTCGTACCGTGACGAAAGCCTATGAGTAGTGTAGGGGTTCTCAACGTGGGGTACGCGGTAAAATTTTTTGGGATACGCCGTGAGAGCTCGAAAGTCGATAAGTTGGCAACAATACTACTGATTACACAACACTGTTATTGGTTTTTCATCTTTAACTGCTTTGAAAAATAAATATAGGAACAGGCTGGATGTTGAAGATGACTTGCGACTCTACCATAACCCCAACCATTGATGAACTGTGCAAGCGTAAACAAGCGCAACCATTTCACTGATTATCCAGTAAAATGTTTATAATTTTATAAGATTTGTTAAAATTGTTTATATCATTTTTTTTGTTTATCGATATATGTAATTTATGAACACAAAATTTAATGTGTGTGTGTATATATATATACGTTTTATTCTATTCCCATTGTTATACTAAAACTGTAGTTTTATCTATCTATACAAAGGGTACGATAGTTACATACACATTTCCAGGGGGTACGTGAAGCATAAAAGGTTGAGAATCACTGAGTTAGTGTATGTACCAAGTTAAAACTTCTCAATTGTTATAGTTTATATATTTCTACCATTTTTTTTATCTATAAAAGCGACATATTTTATGAATGCCTCACTGCGCTGCATTTGGGTGTAAAAATTTCACTCAAAGAAATAAAGTAATGAATATTTTTTTCGAGAAACTCCATCAGAAGATGGCAATCGACTGCAAAAATGAAACGAGCTAATGTTTCACTTTGTCGTCTGCCTATGCCAATATTTGTTCGTCTGTCTGTCCGTCTCTCTGTTAACTGTTGTTTGTCCATCTGTCTTTCCACCTGTCTATAGAACCGTCTATAGACAATTAATATTTTTTTATTTTTAGAGCTAAGTGAAATTTTTTTTTGGGTTGGATAGCTATTGAACAAATATTGCGATTCGCAATTTTGAAAATTTTCAATTGCTTTAATAGCGCCCTCTAGTGATGGGAAAAAATGAAAAAATGCTAAAATTTCAAACAAATATTACAAACTATTTATACTGGAAATCTGACATTTTGGTAGTAGAGTGTTATGGTCAGAAGGCTTACAATGGCAACAAGGCTTTGCCATCTTAACCAAAAAGGAGTGCAAAAATGAAACTATTTTTAAAGAGATAAACGAAACATATATTATATAGAATTTTTTGTTTTACAGGCACTAACAAAATATGAATGATTTAAACAATATTTGATTAATCTCAGCGTTACCTGCAGACATTTAAACGTCTATTAATCAATAAATGTTTTCTTGTGAAAAAAGTCGGCGTTAATTCAACAGGCTAGAATATTCTGGCATGTTTCTGGAGAGATGATGGTTCTAATCCCTTATGTCGGCGAAATTTTTTTTCACAAAAATATTAATATCTACGTTTTCCGAATCCCCATCAGTTGGAATTTCCAGTGTTAGAGAGTACTAAAGGCTGTAAATAAAAACTCGGAAGACGACCTCTAGCGACGGAAAAAAGCTGGAAAATACCAAATCTTTAAATAAATATTGCAAACGATCTATTTTTGCTAGAAACTTAAATTTTTGGTCATAGAGTGTAATGATCAAGTGGTTTAGACTAATAGTAATGATTCGTCCCGTTGGTAAAATGCAACTCTTCTGCTTGAAGAGATAAACGAAAAACTTTTTTTGCACATTACACTTACTAATAAAATATTAATAGTTTATTTTCTCAATTATACAATAGTTCGAATTTCCACTGTCAGAGGGTACTGAAAGTATAAAATAACTAGAAGAACGCATATCGCCTCTGGCGCATATACCACCTCAAGCAGCTGCTTGCCCCAGAGGTCTGACAGTTTATATGCCACAGTAGAAGATCTGAGAGGATGGCAGGACCTCAGCAGAAAAACAAACGAACATCCATGCCTTACCCGGGGTTCGAACCCAGGTCCCTTATCTCAGTAGCCAAGCGCGCTAACCACTCAGCCACGGGACGGCCGTGGCGCATATGGGAATCTCATTTTCAAAGAGAATGTTCTTCTTTTGCCTACTTTTTTTACTCCTTAAAAGTTTTAATAATGGATGTTCGTGTTGTTTTTCTGCAGAGGTATCGCCATCCTCATGGACCTTCTACTATGGCATATAAACTGACAGACTCCTCTCAGACCTCTGTGCAAGCAGCTGCTTGAGCGGTTATTTATTTTTTAATGTATGATGGGGGAAATGCACATAGTAGTATTTTATTAGTAATTAAAAAACATAAAAAGTATTTGTCTTTTAGTTCTTAAATTTAAAAAGTTGCTTTCCTCTCACTCCTCTCAAAATTGTGGGCAGATCATTGCTGTCAGTGGAATTTCTACCATAACAAAACTCTACACGCCGAAATTTCTACCATAAACAGATCACTTGAAGCATTCGTTAAAAGTTTTGCAGTTTCGATATTTAGTGATCTCTAATGATATAAATTAAAACTACCTTTGAAAATGCGAATTATATTTCATTAATACCAACTAAAAAAGAGATTTCCAATTATCTCTGAAACAAAACCGCCCCGTTTCCTATCTACCTTGGGCGTAGGGGTTAACTCTTTGTTGTCAGTGAATTTTCAAGACTGTCACATTCCACAACAAAAATTTCAAATTTCTACCATAATCACATCGTTTTCTATATTAGTTTTAAATTTTGGAATTTTTTTCCACCGTTAGAGGGCACAATTATAGCTTTTGGGAGATTCGGAAAATGCAAATTGTAATATTTCATCAATGCCTGTCCAACCCAAAAAGAATTTTTTGATTTATCTCTAATAAAAACATAAAATTTTCTGTTAAATAAAGTTGCATCCCCCCCCCCCCTAGTTCTAAAGGTTCAAGTGATTGTGGCCAATAGTAACTTCGTAACCTTCGCATTTCGAAACCAAAATTTCAAACTTTTAACATAACTACATCGTTTGATATTTTGGAATTTTCAACCTTTTCCACAGTTAAAGAGCGTAGTTACAACTTTCTGGAGATTTGAAAATGCAGATTACAATATTTGATTAATACCTATCCAACACAAAAAGAATTTTTTATTTATCTCTATAAACAAAAAAAGTTCGATGTCTACAGACGAACAGAGAAAACAGCGAAATTACATCTTTTTTAAAAAAAAAAAGCTCTAAAATTTCTTTTCCTTTTTAGCCGCTTTCTAAAGTACTTCCAATCGTGAGCACTGAAGTCTGTAACAAATATTATCCTACCTTTTTCCGGAATCCATAAGTATTCGCGCAATACCATTCAGCTTTGCACGCCAAACAATCCGAGCGACGATAAAACATGGCGCCCAATTTTGAGATGGCCAACCTCTACCTATATAGGACCTCTAGACGGTGATACAGTTGAAGAGACCCGGTTGTTAACAAATTTATGAAAACATTACTCGTTTTTTCACAAATATTTTAATGTGCAGTATGTTAGTTATATATATAAAACTTTTGGCTTTTAAATTTCCAGAATATATTTTCTTCACTACTTTCAAAACATTTTTAATACATGTAATTGCATGTTTTTAAATGAACCCACTTAATTTGGTTTTTTTAAGTGAAACATTTAAAAAAATCTTTATTTTTCATTGAAAAAAATTGTGATCGTTTCCAAAACTGGTGGCCCAATACTTGAAAAAAGCTATTCAAATATTTAATTACTCAACTCAATGCTATAATATTTGAGCTTAAAGACCTTAATTAAATACCAAATACGCGTATCTTACGATGATAATACAAAATTTATAGAAAGCTTATAGTAGTACACGATATATATCACGTGACCGAAGTATGCAGTATAAATCAGGCAGCCAGCTCTTCGAGCATCAGAGTTTGAATCAGCGTCAGAATAGAAAAACGAGCAACCTGAGGTGACTTTCAATGTGTCATGATAATTGTTGCTCTGCGTACCGGTTCTAGCATTGCCCAAAAGGCCGTCTTCCTAAGATTTTCACACGCAACTATTTCAATAGGGTTTAACGAGAATGGTGCGAAAAGCAAAAGACAACCAGTGATCCTGTGGATGGAAACAGCTTATGGATCAGAGGGGTCAAAGAAGACTGGCACCAGTGATCCTGTGGATAGATCAGAGGGGTCAAAGAAGACGCGAGAATCGTGCAAGCGAACAGGCGTGCCATAACCAGTCAAATTCCAGCAGAATTAAGCAAAGGTGGGCATAAGGTTATCTGCGAATGCACCACGTATCGGACCTTGTTGCGAATGGGCTGTAATAGCTGCCAACCATGTTGAGAGCCGATGATTTCAGCGAAGAACAAAAAAACGTGTCTCCGGTGGGTGCAGGAGCATCGGCATTGACTGACTGATTGTTGAGGACTGGAAAAATATAGCCTGGTCGGACGAATCAAGGTTCTTTTTGCATCATGCTGATGGATCAGAATTTGGTGCAAGCAGCATGAGACCATGGAGCCATCTTATCTGGTATCAAACAGTTCAGGCAGGTGGGCAATGTTTTCCTAGCATGCATTAGGCCCCTGATACCAATCGAAGAACATCAGAATGCCAAGGCACATTTGAACATTATTGCTGACAAAGTTCTTTCCTTCATTGCTACAGTTTATCCTCATTCGGACACATTCAGAATGATAATGCACCTGCTCATAAGGCAGTATCATCAGCGAATGGTTCCAGGAACATGCTGACGAATTTTTCATGTTTCAGTGGCCTGTACAGTCCCCACATCTAAACCCTATCGAGCATCTTTGGGATGAGGTGATAAGTGATGTTCGCAGTCAGACTATGTTGCCTTCCAAATTGCAGCAACTGAGCGACACATTCATTTCCGCATGGTACAACCTTCCTGTAAAACACATCCAACATCTTGTAAGTTCCATGCCCTGATGAATTCGGTCTGTTCTGAGGGCCAAAGGAGGCGCAACACGCTACTAAGTAGGTGTATCTAATAAACTGGCACATTAACCTAATAAAGTGTACACACACAAGAGATCATACATTTTGCACTGGGCCCATGTTAGCTCTCAATCCTCACAATTAACTTGTAGGTAATGATATTAATATTTATGGTTTTTACTCGATTATTATATCTGAAAGTAAATTTAGTGAAAAACACCAGACGCCAATACGACTGAGAGCACAATTCGTTAAGATACAAAATAGTGCTTATTTATGCAAACGCAAGCCTAAAAAAGTGCAGTAGAATAATGACTAAATCGTGTAATTATATGGGTGCCGCATATGCGAGGACAAGCTGATGGAATTAGAGAACCTGAGACCTGGACCTGATAGCCATACACAGGGAGGGGAAATCCATTTGCAAACGGCGAGTAAATTTTCTAACGCGAGCATGTTGCTTTCAAAGCTACAAAAAATTATAACAATAAAATATTTCCAGGGGAAATAACATCAATTTTTATTATTGAATGCTTTTAATTTCTTTGCATGCAATTTTGAATGAACATGGAAGCAGAAAAACGTTTTGCCCCTCCTCCAACTTTCGTGTATGGTTTTGTTCTGGCTTGTGGTAAAAACTGCTGGCGGTTAGATTTTTCCAAATTTTCCCACCCTTGGCCACATAATTCATATAATGCGTTCTCATAGTGATGAGTTTTGTGGTAATAAAGCTCACTCTCCAACAAGAACAAATCTGAACTTACGGAGATTCACCTCAACAAGGTGTCGCACACACTCATTACATTCAGATCCCTGATCCTGGATGAGCATTCCTTTCTATGAATATCTTCACTTTCAAGAATATTGTCGAACAAATGAACCTTATGGAAACAGGAATTGTCGTCCATAAAAACGAGGCCGAGAGCACCAAAAGCACAGGGTGCAAGAATTTCGTCTCTGTATCTTTGAGTAATTGGAGTACTTCCCTAAAAGATGTGAAGATTTGTGTTACCAGTCATAATACCACCACCAAAATGGTTCCTTTCTATGTTACAGCGGTTGTGACCAGTTCCTTGTTCTCTTCAGACGAACACCACACGTCGAGAATAAGCATTGATAGTGAATATGGACTCATCTGTGAACAGCACATTTGCCCATTAGCTTGATCTCCAAAGATATCTGCAGCATGTTAAATGAGCTCTTCTGTTGAAGTAGGGAGGGATCTTTGTGCTTACACTCGTTTGTACAGCCTCCTCTACATAGCATATCTTGAAGCTATCGGCACTGTAGCCGCTGTCAACTCGCGAGAAACTACTAGCTGTCTTATGCCCGTTATCTGGCTGTTAAAGACAGACAGCCATCGTTATAAAACAATTGTGGACTTGGACGATATTGTCCTGGCCTACGACTAATCTCTCCAGTTTCCTGGAATTATTTTTCAAGTCTTGAAAAGATATTTTATGATACATTTATGGCCCTGGATACCTCGATCGGAAATTGACCCTTTTTCCATCCTATTGCCTTACATATATATATAATCATCGATGTCTTTGTGATTTGGCGAAACGAAAATTGCTCCCTAAGATAACACCAGTCTGGCTAGAAAACTGCCATGCGCTTTTTGTAGAAAAATCCTGATTTGCATGTTCATGGTCGCATTGGTTAAATGTACATTCATTTTCTTCTCTAATACTACAGAATTCACCTGCACACTATATTTCATATCCTTCCCTTACATATATTCTAAATACGATATTTACAGAATAATCTTATTTCGATAATATATATAAGTTTTTAATCACCTGTGTTTCAACTTCAAGCGCTACTTTTCCATTACTTGTCTCCTTTTCTCCCCATGATGCAATTTCAGCCCCCACTTCCTGATATTTGGGAGATGTTCTAACTAAATGCACAACAGATCTAAAAGTAAGCCCTAATAAGATTCAAACGTTTTCTTCAAATCTGAATGGCTAGTAAAGGGTGAAATAAAGGAAAAAAGAAATTTACCTTCTCCTTGAATTGTCATCAAAAAGACAGCATAAAATAATGCAAGATAAAAGGAAAGCAGTTTCATATTTCCACGTATGCAATCTATCGTATGTGCCAGGCGTTGATACTCTCGTTACATATGCTATTAAAAATTCGGCTACTGAATGTCATGACCCCACAGCAGGTGTTTATAGTTCTACGTCACTGCTTTGCAGCGACCTGTACCGCGTTCTCTCAAACAGCTGTGAAATCCAGCTGTGTAAATTGCATATCGAGATGTGTCTACAGTTACGGTAGCATTTAACGATACATGCACAATGTGGATATTGCAAAACGACAAACTTACGTTAATTCCTGCTTGCAAAAAAATTATTAGATGAAAAGTAGCGGCAAGGGCAGGGTAACATAAAACCTCGCTAAAATAAATCAGCATTCACCAGTTAACACTATTTCAGAACTAAACCAAATGGATCAGGGATTTTTTTACACTTACACCTGGACACTTCGCATCTCTTGAAGTGCTCAACTATGTAATTACATACACAATTGCAATCATTTTCCCCCACTCATTTTATCTCTTTAACCGCCAGCTAATCGTTTCTTTTTTTTACATTTGACCTCTTACTCTCCCCAAAACACGAGTACAATTTAATGTGGATAGATCTTATCGAGAAATATACTAAATGAAAGCTTCTGCTGAGAGAAGTGTCATATGCTCCCTCAAATCATGTTTTCCCCATTTCTCTCTCCTAAGAGGGAGAGAAACATTTCTTCTCGATCGATCTTATCAAGTTATATGTCAAATGAAAATTTCCAACGAGAAAGGACGTAAGTAAAAAGGTTGGAAATATACGGCCCGCGGACTATTTGGTCGTGGGGGGGGGGGGGCTCATGTTTCCTGCATTTTTTTTTCACGTGAACCCTGGATCTTTGCTCTATAACGTAAAATTTCCCCACCAGTAATATTAGTAATGTATAAATTTTTATGTAGCAATATAAAATAATTCTATTTTTTCCAAAAAATTTGATATATAAAAGAACATGTTGAGAATCGTTCAAATTTGTGGGGTTAGCGCCTTTTTATGCAGGACTTTTCAATTCTACCTTTCCTTTTTTTCACATGATTCTCAGCCGGAATGATAACTGTGTTCACTAGCACCTATATTTGTGAACAAACATTTTTTCGAATTAACTTAATTAATAGTAAATTTCAATCACATATAAAGGACGAAAATTTACATTCAACAACTTTGAAGATGATTTTACTATATTGGCATAATATATTAAAAAATGTCAAGCCTTTCATTGATACTTTTATATAAAAATTTCTTTTCATTTGTGGGTATATAAGAGTTTCCGGTATTTTTGTCATTTATTCAAATATTATGTTTATCTGAGATATAAATAATCATAAAGGTAAGCATATAAATATAAATATGTTTGCAATAATGCCGGCATATAAAAAAATTAAGCATTTATTATTGTGCATATTGTACTCCATCCTAATCCCAGTGTCGTCCTCTTACAAATTCCAGTTTTAATGTTGTTCGTTAAAAAATTCCCGACCCCTGCCATAAGCTACCTCAATAATATTAAGAAATGTCAAAAGCAGTGGCTGCTCGTGAGTTTCTTAAAAGGTGGGGGCCATTATGCAATAGAGTGAAACCAACTCACAGGGACAGAGGGAGAGATGGCTGTTGGTAATGCCCCAAACTCGTAATTTGATATTCTCAGCTTCGAGTACCAACGGCGCCTGCATTGAGATTTTCTCCGCTAAGCTAGACTGTGACTTTGGTATATACAGGGTGAATCTGAAAAAGTGGGCAAAACTTTACGGGGTGGTAGAACGCAGCTATACGAGCAATATTCGTCATAGAATGTATGGTCGGAACGCAAACGGCGAGCCGCTAGGTGGCGTTGGAAATGGTATAAAAGGGTCGGTCCTCGCACCCAACGGCATAAAAATAACGTACACAAAGTGCATATCCGCCATTTCGTGGTTAGTATAACCAGCCATCCTCTCGGCAATCCACGGTAGAAATGCCGTTGGGTGCGAGGACCGACCCTTTTATACCATTTCCAACGCCACCTAGCGGCTCGCTGTTTGCGTTCCGACCATACATTCTATGACGAATATTGCTCGTATAGCTGCGTTCTACCACCCCGTAAAGTTTTGCCCACTTTTTCAGATTCACCCTGTATATTGCGAATGAACACAGTTATCATTCGACTCTGACTTGGTATCTCCGGAAACCTCGCCTCTGACCTTGGCAAGATTTATACTGTATATCATACCGTAATACAACAAAGGAAACCCAAAAACAAAACGAAAAATAAGGAAACTCATTATTGAAAATTTGTTCAAGGAAACCCCAAAAAACAAAGGAAACAAAGGAACAAAGAAACAAAGAAACAAAACAACAAAGGAAACACAAAAACAAAACGAAAAATAAGGAAACTCATTATTGAAAATTTGTTTACAAAATATAAATAAATGATATGCTTTCGCAAACAAAAAAAAAAATGCAAATTTTCAATATTATTTTTCGTTAAGGAAAAAACATCAATTTTTGATACACTTGTATTATTCAACACAAATAAAGTTATCAATTTTTTTTAGTGCGGGCAAGTCTTGCCCCATCCCATACTTTCCTACCGATCCTTTGGAGAGATGTACAAAAGCACGAGTCGTCATAATGTTAGAAATGTTTTGTTTCGGATAAGAGCTTTGCTATTTGTTGGAGTAGCAGTCTCCTTTGATAATTATGTTTCTGCTTTCAACTCTCCTAGCTGTTCTGCAATTTCCTTCCCGATATTGCACTCAGATTTAGAGTTCGCGTGACCTGGCAATTAAAACCAAAGATGCATTCCTCATGCAGTAAATTTCGAAAAACGTTAGAACTTCTGCTGTGAGAATTCAAGTTATGCTATTTCACCCAGGTCTTTATAATGTACTGTGAATTTAATAAACATTCTAACCTAAAAATGTCTTGTAGAACCTTTTTTCAGTTTGTGGTGGTCTTCGCATTATCAAAAATATAAATAACCCTCACTTATCCTTAGTTGGGAAATATCTCTACATCAAAAAAACTTTTACCAAAGAGATAGGCCAAATAAAAGTACAATAGGCAAAACAATTATTAATATCATGAGTATGTTTAATTGTATATAATAAGAAAACAGTCTGAATCACACGAACAACGTAAAATATATTTTAATGCACTTATAATTATAAGATGCTCTCACGATGTAAAACAATGATATGATGAATAAACAAATTATAAGATGCTCTCACGATGTAAACAACACCAAGGAATAAAATCACGGCTCATTTCGCACTTGTAAGCAGATAGCCATAGCCGTGCTACTTGCAGTGAGCATGGTGTCCAGCGTCTTCAATTCTGATTCAGTTGCAGAACGGATAGCAAAACACTGGAAATTACCCTTTTTATCAGGTAACCCTACACATCTAAGGAATTAAAAAAAAAACACTATTTAGTACTGTTAAATTTTATTGCTAATTTTAACCTATTTTTCAACTAATTACCACATACTTAAATCACTGTTTCAAGCTTTTCTTTTTAATATAAAATAAGCTGTACTATTGAAATGTCACGCTCAATTGCATCTATTTTGAAAACAATAACTAAGGTTGTCGTAAACCAGTGGTTTCGAACCTTTCTGAGGTTCTGTTTCTGAAGTGTTACGACTTCTATCCTTCATCCTTTCCGAAAGTAAGTCAATTCAACAAAAAATTTTGCAAAAAAATGAGTTAGGTTGTGGGTGGGACTCGAATCCACATCTCTCAGTTACATGGCGGGTATTCTCATCAGTAAACTATGAACGGCTAGTTCATTCCTCATCTAATTGTGACTTGAAATCATTCCGACCTTGTCGCTAGTGGCGACATCTATGATCGGGAAAGACAACCTTTCAATATTGCTCAGAAGTAGATATAAATTGTAAGATGGCACCATAAGTGACAAGGTTGGGAAGATTTCAAGTCGTTGAGGGATGAACTGCCATATGTAGTTTAGTGGTGAGAATACCCAGCATGTAACTAGGAAACATAGATTCGAGTCCCACTCACAACGAAACTCATTTTCTTTGACAAAATTATTTATTGAATTCTATGGAAACAGGTAATCTGTGTACTTACTATTGATTGGTTAGTCCAAATTATTTCATCGTGATAATTTCGCTTATTTGTTTAGCTATGAATAGTAGAGATATATAATATACTCATTCCTCGATTTACACAGTTCAGAAAATGCAAACAGGATGGTAGACTAGGTTTTACACGGGAATGAATTCCTTTTTTTTATGATGCATGTAGATATAATACATATGAAGTAGCAGTGGCATAGTGTCAAGGCAGAGTATTAAATTGCCATCTCAAAGTAAAAATCAACTAAATAGTTTTAGTTGATATCATTTATTTCAAGAATAAATAGATAATAGTAAATTCCTTGATTAATAAAATTGTCATGTGCAATAAGTTATTCACATTCTTTCACTAAAATTGGGATTGTCACGAGAAATTAGATTGTCACTAATTAAGATTGTCGCGAGACAAGATTACATTAAAATGCAATCTTGTCTCGCGACATCTTAATGAAATAAAACCTGTTTCGATTCAACAACAATATCTGACTTTTCTAGACTAAATCAAATTAGTAAAAACCGTGTTTTATCTACTTTTAGCAGCAAGTTTAACTTTGCAAATTATTATTATTAGCTAAATATAACTGATTCGCAAGTATACTGTTTCATAAAATATCATATAAGTTCTAATATTACAAAACAAAGCATTTAGTACAAATCCTTAATTTCTAATTCATGTTCGGTTCGTAAATTCCTTCTTTCAAATTTTATCTTCAAATTCGATTGTGTACATCTACATTAACGATGAGTGTTTTTCGTGGCCAAAAAGGAAAGTACGAGAAATTAATCTAAGCTTACCCGAATTATAGCACAAACAAATTACAAAATAACATTACATTAATGTTTATTATTACTGCTGATTCGAAATTTGAGATAAAAACTTATAAATAAAACTTTCAGTGTACGTTTTATCAATAACTAAGATTGCGTTTGGAACCTAAACCCCTTTTCGTCGACAAGTTGTTGGTCTCGATTTGCACGGTTTCGATTTACACATTGATTTCCCGGAATCTATTTACCGTGTATATCGAGGGATGGGTGCACGCTCTGGCCGGATCTAGGGAGGGCCAAGGGTAATGGATGGAGGCCAAAATTTAATAAACTTGTAAATATTTCACGCATTTTTCACGAATTATTTTAAAACACTCTAAAACGAAAGGGGAAAAATGTAACACTGCAATTAAAATTCAGTCTCTTTCTCAACCCCATATTCCTTTTTCCGGCTAGATTGGGTCGCTTGGTCACCTCTTTAATTTTTTTCTAAGGTCGGATCTATGCATATCCATGCGATTTCTTTGTGTTTAGTTTTTGTCGCTTGAGAGCAACAGAACACAGAAACCTCACTTAACCTAAAAACGTGGAATATCTCATTCATTTTCACTTCTATGTAGCATTCGAGGCAGTAGGCAGTAGGTTTACTGAATCGTTTAAGCAGATGGCCCTTAAAATGATTAAAGTCCTTTCCCCTCCCCCTACACACTCCATGCCTCCAGTATAAGTACGATTTTATGAAAGAAATTTACAGAGATATATTTTCTCGTTTATAACCATATAAACACTTTGTTTATATTGTTCAAGGGCAATCCTCCCCTTCCGTAATTTTTTTGTACCTCGTTGTCAAAGAAAAAAAAAACAAACAAACAGATAACATTTTCACTTTGTCGTCTGCATGTAAACATTTAACTTCTTTGTTTTCAGAGATGAATTAAAATTTATTTTTGGGTCAAACTAAAAGTTTATTTGCTCAATTTTGTCTATATATTAGGTAGATAAATTTAATCCTGTTAAACCAAAGGTCTATCAGCAGGTCCATATTCAATTACAAATGAGCCAAGTGAATCTTCTACTAACAGTGCAATACGATTAATAAGTAACAGATACGTTTTTAAGCAAAATTTTACATAAATTATAATAACTATCAAAATTAATTCTATTGAAGTTTACAAAATGATTCATCTTAGTTTTCATATTTTTATCTATATATTATTTTAACCATAATCAATTCTGTTTTAACTTGGGAAATTTTATTTAGCTTCAAAATTTCTCTAGGTACTTTGTTGAACACGTATGGGATTTGAAAATCTTTTGCACAGCGTCCATAATTTTTCATAACTTTGCTCTTCTTCGAATACCCAAAGTTTTACTCTTTGTTAATTTATCACATGAAATATATTTCTTATATTCAATATTAAAACAATTCTTTAACATACAATTATATTTATATATTGTTTTCAACAGATAAAACGCAAAGTGACTAAAAATATCGTTTCTATTAACAAAATTAACATCACGATGATACAGATTTCTAAGCGAACATGTATATTTTTAATCTTATTAACGGACTCAAATAGTGTTTTATAACTAAAAGAACAATATATTGGTTTACTGCCATTTGCAGTTTTTTAATGTTGTAAACAGTGAATCACAGTTTTTTACATAACAAGTCAATATTACAATTCCATTTAACATTAGAAGAAAATTTCATTTCTAGATAAATAAATTCATTAACTTCTGTATGTTACTAAAATGACACACGTGACGTAAATGACTGTTTTCCATTAGACAATTTCCAACATGTTTCTTGATTACAACATTTTAAGCTACATTTATTGAACTCAAGCACATAAATTTAGTTTTATTAATATTTACAAATAATCTGTTATATGAAAACCAAGTATCTGCTTGATTGAAACCTCTTTGTATATTATAAATTTCACATTGCAATGAGAGTTCACTAGCATTGCATCATTTCCAACAAACGAAGCTTGCATGACAACAATGATTTTCATCCTTATCCCCGGAGAATGGGAAAACGCAATTTTTTCGTTTTAAGAGATAAATAAAAAAATTCTTCTTTCGGTTGGACAGGGATTGAAAAACTCTTACGAGTTACACTTTTTAAAACTTTCAAAAGTTTTAATTGCGCTCTCTGAAGGTGGAAAAATTTGAAATTTTCAAAATCTTAAATGGATATTGAAAATGTTTTATTTGGGATAAAATTTAACATTTAGTGGAGGAGTATGACGATCAAAGGTACAATGGCAATAACAATTTACCCCTTCAACCCAAATGGGGGGTGGAAAAACGCAGCTTTTTGTCTTAGGATATTAATGAAAAATCATTTACAAGTTGAATAGGTAGTAATGAAATATGATGAATTAGGTCTGATAGTCCCTTTGTTTGTTTCACTTTAGTTGAATGGTTTGTCGAAGTTGCACAGTTCCTTGTTGAATAGTGTAGTAGATTGAATAAGAGGAAGGATAAACAATTATTTAGAAGTTCATACTTGCTTATTTTTGTACACTAATCTTGAAGATGCATAAAATTAAAAGACGAGTTGATTGTCAAATAGTGCAACATAAAAGATGTGATCGATTTCGTCGTAACTATTAGGACTTCATCAGACATGCAATGACTAGAAATTACATTATAAAAGATAGGTAAATTTCAAAGTTCTAACTTCTGCTTTATATTATAGTGTAATAAAACAATTTTTCCCAAAACAAATTTTTTAAACAATTTTTTAACAAAAATTTCTTTTCTGGATATATTAATTTATTGCACTAACTCAGTTTTCAAACCAGTTTATAGAAAACCATCATTTATCAACAACTTAATACCTTTCAACTCACCTCACAACAGATCTTCACTTATCTCTACCATGTTTTCATTATTCTATAGAGCCTATAAAGTCTGCAGCTACACGTAATTTTTGAATAAAGAATTCCTCTATATATTTCTATGTTTCTTCTTCTCTATATTCTCTATGCAAAGATGCAAGATATCCTCAGAAATTCATAAAGAGAATTCACCTCTCCACCAGAAATAAAATCAACAACTTCCATCTTCAAGACAACTCTTCTCAAGATGTAAAATATACCTCATCCATTTTATATTTTCCAACCATCAACAATACCATCAATAATATTCTGAAAAGTTATAATTATAAAGTGCCTACCAAATCTCCTACCACTGTTTTATCTCTTGTGAAACAAGACAGAGATACTTCTTCACTCACAAGTGGTGTATATCTTGTACCCATTTCTTACCCTAAATCAGACTCTTGCAATCATTCCAAACCTCTCGGCTACATAGGACAAACTAAAAAAACTCTCCAAGAAAGAAAAAAGGAACATCAAAGAAATATCAAATTAATGCAAGCTACTACAGCCCTTTCATCTACTGTTATTCTTGAAGGAGCTAAATCTCTATTCAACTAAGCTTTCATTATCAGCAGTCCTTCACCCATCTTCAAATTATCATTTACTGAAAATCTACTAATTTTGGTCAATAAAAAATATTGTTGTAATACCGACCAAGCCCAACTAAATCCTGCTTGGAAAATTCTATCACAAAATTTACAACAAAATAATATGTCTTTGCCACAGTTATTAAACAAAAATTCATCAACCAACCATAACTCCAACAATCACCAGCACCTCTCGTGACAGCTGACCGTGCATATTCTCCATGACTCGTCCTCTCATCTCTGTACAACTATAATTTGAAACAGAAGTTAGAACTTTGAATTTTACATATGTTTTATAATGTAATTTCTAATCATTGTATGTCTGATGAAATCCTAATAGGACGAAATCGATCACATCTTTTACATATTATGTTGCACTATTTGACAATCAACTCGTCTTTTAATTTTATGCATCTTCAAGATTACTGTACAAAAATAAGTAAGTATAAACTTTTAAAAAGTTTTTTAGCCTTCCTATTATTCAATCTACTACACTATTCAAGAGACTGTGCAACATCGACAAATCATTTAACTATAGTGAAACAAACAAAGGGACTATCATACCTATGTGATCAATTTTTCACTGAGATATATTTGTATTATATGAAATATGATGATTCAAAAATTTCAAATCCTCCAAAATGCTTTAATTTTATTGTTAGAGGACGCTGAAATTAAAACCTTTTGGAGATGTAAAAATTTAGAAGATTTAAAACTTGATTGAAGTTCATGCTAGAAATGTGAAATTCTGGTAGTAGAATGTTTCGCGTCCCCCTAATTTATTTTATTTTCTGATTTATTGTCATTGTATATATCTCTGTGATATGCGTATTTTCAGAAGTGTCTTGGATGGGAATGTTGCTGATTGGTTGTCATTCGTTACCTATCTATGTATTTCTCCAGATGCTTGCGGAACGGAGTCCCAGCAAATGGCACTGCCCCTCACCTGCAGCCGGAAAAACCAATCTGGTTTCACCGTACTTACGGAGAAGCCGATTTGGTTTTATGTTTTGTGTAATTTTAAATTTTTATCTAATTATTTATAATAATTATAATATTTAAATTTGGAATACTAGTGCAGTGTCTATGATAGTTTGTCTGATACAAGTGGAAGGACTGTGTACTATAGATATCCTCAGCGAGTTAAGAAGAGAAAGTGAAAGATAGAAGAGATCAGGTTTAGAATAACTCCCTTCGGCGAGGACCATCAACTAAGGAGCTGTGATGATATATTTATTACACACTACAATTTACCTATACAAGTTGATGCGTACAGTCCTTGTCCAGAGCAATAACTTCACCACCAGGGGACGCTGCAATCCAAATCATCATTCCCCTCACTTTTCTATATGCATTCCGTCGCTCCTACACGCGCGGGATCGCTTGATTCTGATTTATTCGACCGAAAAAGTGCTTTACGATCAACCATGTATGTACAGAAATTTTCCTTAAAAAACCATAGACCTGTTTCAGAAATCGGCGTTTTTGTGTTTGTAACTTAACTTCTGCACTTCCTTTTTTTTTTGTGAGGACACAACGTCTGCAGGAACTTTTATTGCAGGATAACATTCGTCCAATCTTCCTATTGCAGGATGCTGAGTAAACTATTGCATGCAAAGATGACACAATACAACACAATATTCATCAAATAAATATTCGAATATCGTAATTTTCTCTGCATTTTGCCAATCAAGAAAAATGGTTAAATATCTTAAGAACAAAAGCGTACGTCTAATATGCAATTTTTCAGTTAATTGCTTAGAAGAGTTCTGAAAGACAAACAGGACAATTTTCTCCTCAGATATTTTTATTCAATCAATAAATGAATTTATTGTTCACTTAAAAAGACAAATTAGCAACACAATTTGTGATTTCAACACAAAAACAGTGGTTTCTGAAAGGAATTGCACTAGTCAAAATAAACATTTACGTTACTACCACAATGTGAAGAAAAAAAGACCAAGAAAAAGAGGGGGCAAGTGGCATCCACAATGAGCACAGGAAGAATGCCTCGCTCATTACTACATTCTATAGTACATTCAGCTTGCTAATCACTTCACATCAAGACCATCTTTCAAAGTTAACGCATACAGTGCTCGCCTGCATGCTTCACGGCTTAACATCTAATCTGAAGGACGGTAGATTTTCCAAGCCCACTGCTGTCCCTTCTTCATCGAGGACAGGGGAGAAATTAGCAGAGATAATCTAAACTGATCAAAGTAGGGACTTGAACCTGGGAGCATTAGGTTATAAGCCCTGTGAACTACTGCCTCAGCCAACTCACTTCCCCACCCGCAACTTCTTTAAAGAGTACAGTAACTTACCTCTAAAAACCATTGCTATACTGATACCTTTATGATATTGATATTTTCACTTGATAAGCAGTTTATGAATATACAGGATCTTTCAAAAAGGACGCAACCCTAAATATAAGAGAGTAGAACTTACGTGCATGTATATTTTATGCCATAATATTAGTCATCTGTCCTGTGGCCGAGTGGTTAGCGCGCTTGGCTGCAGATTTAAGGGACCTGGGTTCAAGGCACGGACGTTTGTGTTGTTTTTCTGCTGAGGTCCTGCCATCCTCACAGACCTTCTACTACGGCATATAAACTGACAGGCTCCTGCCAGACCTCTGTGGCAAGCAGCTGCTTGGGGGGTATTTATTTTATTCTTATTTTTTATTAATATTAGTCAATTGGCATTACTTTACTCAAGGTTAACAGCCTTTAACAGTTGAAATTACCTTGTAACGCGAGTCTCACTCAAGAATTCATTCCTTTGTCGCTATGTCAGCTATGTTGTTTTCCAAAAACGAATGTGTATTTATTGTTGAGATTTATTGTGCGCACAAATCTTACAAACGTGTGAGAGAAGAGTTCGAGTTGAAGTTTCCTCAGTCTGCAGTTCCCAACATTTGATTGATAAATTTCGTGACACTGGGTCTGTATAGAATCGAAAGAGCCCAGGTACGTCATCACTGTTAACTGCCGAAGTTCTTGATGATGTGTCTCAGCGTTTAACTCGCTCACCCAGAAAATCTCTTAGAAAGTTATCTTCACAGGTCGGACTGTCACCAACTACTGTTTTCAGGGTTACAGAGAGGTTAAAATTTCATGCCTACCGCATTGGTGTCATTCATGAACTGAAAGAACCAGACCATGAAAAACGTTTACGGTACTGTCATTGGTTTCGTTCTTTTGTTGATGAAAATGGAATTCAGGTGTTGGACCGTGTATATTTCAGTGACGAGGCTTGGTTTCACTTGGATAGGTATGCGAACAGTCAAAACAGTCGAATATGGAACAATGAAAATCCTCATACTTTTCACGAACGACCATTACACGCATAGAAAATTGGTGTTTGGTGTGCAATTTCCCGTCATCGTGTGATAAGACCTTTATTTTTTGACTCAATTGTAACTGGTGAAGTTTATCGTGACCTCATCCAACATTTTATTGCACTAATGGATGTGAATGAACGAGAGAGTTGGTTTCAACAAGATGCGCGACCGCCCAATCTGCAAATGGCACAATGGTTATGTAGCAGGAATTTTTTGGTGATCATTTGATTTCAAAAAATTTGTGGCCCCCAAGATCCCCAGAATTTACTCCTCCACATTTTTTCCTTTGGGGATATCTCAAATGTGTAGTGTTTCATAACAATCTCATACACTTGAAGACTAACTTTGAAAGAGAGATTTTAAACATAAGAAAACAAACATTACGAAAGGTGGCTGCAAATGTCATGAAACGAGTACAAATCTGCATCCAGGTTGCAGGAAATCACTTTCAACATATGTTTGAAATTTGAATCTTTTCTCAAGTTTAAATAGAAAAATACAATAGAGGGTTGCATCCTTTTTGAAACACCCTGTATGTAACAGGTCTTTGACTATTTGAAGCAGACTATAATTTGTTTTTACATTGGCAAAACATTTAGGTTTGTATTTTATGTTGATTTATAGCTTTCTTGCAAGATATTTAAACTTCTTACATAAATGTGCAGTACATAATGTGAACAAATATGCAGCTTATTTAAATGTATATAAAGAAATTGCGATTTCTTAAAACCTAATTTTTTTTTACAAAAAAATTAATTGTGAAATAAATTTCGATATGTTATAAATTTGGCAAAACGTGCTTTAATTTTTCAATGCCAAAAAAATGGAAAGAAAAAATTAAAAATACACTACCTTCGGCCGTTTTCCACCCTGTTTACGATTTAATTTTGCTCCATTAGTTCAAATATCAAAACTTAATTATAATATAATTCTTCATAACTTTTTCATTTTGATGTAAAAAAAACTGTGCTATAAAGCAAATTGAATTGGTGGGAAATGATAAGCATATTAAAGATAGTGCTCGCCCTGAATGAAATTGAACAAAAAGAGGTATATTTGAAATATTTAGTGAGAAATTAACTGAAACGAATAATGTCTAATCTGGTGTGCTAACCTGCTTTAAAAATCATTTAATTTCAACGGAAATTAAATATTTGAATACCAACAAATGAAATAATTCCTCTGTAGGGAACTGAACAAATTTTTCAAATAAATGATAACAACAAGATTTAAGGCAGCAAACATCCTTAGACTTTACATTTTCTGGTTTTCTAATACGGTTTATCTGGTTTTGCTTTGAATTTCTAAAAACGTTTATTACGTACAGACACAAAAACTACACATATATGTCGATACTTACCTCTGCCATTGACCTTTGATAACGTTAGACAATTTCCGATCCTGTAATAAAAATCGGGAAATGTATTTATTTTTTGGCCTACTTAAAAACACACATTACATATTCATTACAACAATACACACCATGAAAATGAGAGTTACTGAAGGTTGTAAAGGAGAATTTGCCGCGGAAACTGGGCATCACACTCTATTGTTGCTTCTTATCTTCATCATCTTGAAATTCAGCAAGGTTGGCCTGTTGAGCTATCTGCCTAACAATCAACTTTTTGTGTTGAACGTATTCTTTTCTTCTCAATAGGTGTGAGTTTTTTTTATTGCCAGTTTATTTGATAGGGAGTAGGGTCTACGATGCTGGAAATTCGAAGTTAGGACTCCTGTCCTCTTGTAACTATTTTTCTGTCAGATGCCTTGTAGATAGCTGGCTGAAGCTGCCAAGTTTCAGTAGGTTCGAAGTATAGGAGGCCAGAAGTAGTAGAGAAAATGACAAGAAAAGAGTGCAAAGAAGTGAAAGTGTTCGTGTTGTGATAAAATTTGTGGGTGTTTAGTCCTTAAAATACTATTTGTGTGGGTTGACGAAATTGTGGCTTGTAGGTAGTGGCATGTGTTTATGATTAGTCCTTAAAAGGATTTTTTTGACGCTGTAGTCCTTATTAAAAGGACTTTTTATTTATTTATCTTTGTTGCTTTTATTTGGGGGGGGGAGGATACCCAATGGAAGTTAGAGTTGTCACGGAAAATGTAGAAGCAGGATAATTTTTTTGTGTGGAGGGTTGTCAATGTAGTCTTTTTATGAGTCATAGAATTGTCTAGAGCATAGATTCCCAACGGGGGCGATACCGCCCCCCAGTGGGCGCTGGAGCCTTCCATGGGGGCGGTAGCGGATCCAGAGGCAAATGGGGGGCGTTGAGGCAGTCAAGAGGGGCGGTCAAATAAATAAATAAATTTAATGGAATTTTCTGTGACAACTTTTTTATCTCTTCTATTCTGTGGTGTCTTCCTGGTGATTCTGGTCATCCACTACCTCATCCGTCATGTACAGCTTTTCAACTGCAGCTTGGACAATAAGTTCCCTGTGATGCCCCATCGTTCACTTTTGCTTTACCTTAACCAGTTTTGTTTAATTTACGTTATATTTATCATTTTGGGGATTTTTATTTCCTTTTCGGCATCACAGCACTCGTTTTCAAGTTTCTAGGAGTTGCGTACGCGCAACTCCGAACTTCCAACCGTAACCGTTAAAGCGCGTGCCAAGGACACGCCCCCTCTTGCGTCATAGCTTGCGTCCTTCGTCATTGTATGCAAATGTCTTTCCCGGCATGCGCCGGCCCATTGTCAAAACCGTGACCTGCGAGGCACTTGAGCACTTGAGAGGAGTAGAGCACTTGAGAGCAGAGTTGTAGAGAGAGCAGAGAGATGTAGTAAGGTGCGTAGCACCGTGCGTGTAGCACAGAATTTAGTTTCTTCATTGATGTCTTGGTGAGTTAATTAGTTTGGAAATAAATCTATTTTGTTTTGTTATAACCTTTTGAGTCTGTAGTTTTTTATCTTGAGCAACGCTAATTTAGGATCTTTTTTACATTAACTCTTATTTTGTTAAGAATCATTTTTGACTCTTACTTATGAACGCTCGCTGGCATTTGAACCCTAAATCAACTTATTCTACATTTTGGCAATTTGTTAATGATTGCCTGGCGCCCGTCTAAGCTATCCGGAGCATAAAACTTAAAGTATTTTGCATTGTTTGGAGCGTTACAGAGTCACATAAAAGAAGTGGCGCAGCGAACAGGGACTCGCCAGTATTTAACGATAGTATATATATTTGTGGATAAATTTTGTATGATTGTCAAAGATAGTAATTTTTTGAGCTCAATAGTTGTATGTACTAGTTGTAGATTTAACGGCAGCTTAAGCCGAAAATTTTTGTTGAGCAAGTAGCTTAACATTTTTGTGTATTATTCAAAGGTACTGAAGTTTCAGCGTAGATATTGCTGAATATTTAAGATAATTGTCGTATGTAATGATTAGAAGTGTCCGGACACACAAGTACGTAGGACGATAAGAAAATTTTTTTATAAGCAAATTTATATTTTTGTAAAGCTTAGTCATAGCTTTAGTATTGTTGTATAGCAGTACCTTTGAGCGCTGCTCAAGATAAAAAAGGTTTTCAAAATTTCCAAAATTCCAAATTTCGGCAGACCGCTAAACATGTCTGCTAACAATATGGCCGATTCCGCCATAATGACTCCCGACATAGAAAGAGTAAAGGGTAGATTGAAAGATGTAATGATGGAAGCAGAAGTGCTAATGAATCTGCTTGATGATAATCGGGAGAAAAGGGGAACGACAACAACCCCTAAATTTGCTGACAATGCTACGTCAGTTCACCGACGAAGAAACTTTGAACGTAAGGTTCCATTTTCTGTTCCGTCAGAAGCAAGCGATAGAACAGAGTATTTTCAACCGCCGCAACGACGATTTGCCAACCCATCCATTAACTATAGTCCTTATATTAATTGGCCTTTACCTGAGATAAGGTTCGACGGTTCGAAACGTCCGTCATCGTGGACATTTGTCAAGTCCATGGAGGAGCACTTCCGTTTACATGAAGTGCCAAGCAACAAAAAAGTTGTTTTAGCAGTATCTTGCCTAATTGGATGTGCTAAGCAATGGTGGAATAACGTAGGATGTCGTCATGGCATAGAACTTTGGGAAGAATTTAAAAACGAAATCATGGACATATATCCGGCTTATAATGATTTTACAGAACTAGCTACAGAGTTGTTTTCACGAAGACAAAGGGAAAGAGATGACATAGAAAACTTTATATGGGGTACAGTAGAATTATACCAGCTGTACGATGCTGATGCCGCTGAAATTGATATTGTAAATTGCATATTGTCTCAATTACTTTTGCCCATCCGAGAATTCCTAGAAATACGAAACGTGAATTCCGTTTCCGAGTTAGTCAAATTGGCTCGGCAATACACTGCAAGAAGAGAATCTGCAGCAAATACACATAACCAACAATGGATGCCATTCCCGCCAAAGCAGCGATATCAGGTTGAGTCGCGTAGAATGACTCCCGCACGACCGGAAGTTACACGGTCCCGACAATTTGCGCCGAACGCGCCTAGAACTATAGAATATGAACGAAGTAGAGACTTTTTGCCACGTCAAGCTTCGAACCATAACACTAGACCTAAAACTTTGGTTAAACAACCTCAATCTTTCACTTGTAATTTTTGTGGCCGACTAGGACATACTGAGAATTATTGCTATAAAAGGAAAGAAAATTCGGGAAACTTTCATCGGGATCTTTGAAGCGAGAGGCCAAAGTTCCTCAAGAAAAGCCCTCTCATGAGTTATGCCTTGCCACCATGGCTTTTCCTTTTGTTGCTGATTGTCACGAAGTAACTAAAGTAACAGATCAAAACGATACAGAAGTCGATCTTCAGTTTGCTACGGAACAAGTTTTCGATGGTACTAATGACGAATGTCAATTGACAGTGCAGCCGCGGTCCCGTGGACTTTTTGACTTACCTTGTGGTCCAGAACAGATTATTTCAGAAGCACCTATAAAATGTCCCGTTAGTGCAAATAATGAGTGTTTAAATAACGAAGTTTGTGAAGTAGAAGAATCGTATGAGGAAGCCGTTTTTGAAAAGGTTTTTAAAGTATAAGTTTTAAAAGAAAGTAATAATAATGAAAATAATTTTGAGTCTGATTTAAGTGAAGAAAAAACCAACCAAGAAGTTGTGCCGACCGCAAGTATTCCTGACAAGTCTGGAGGTCCTCAACTATTAAAGCGTCATTTGGAGGCGGACACCAATAGACCTAGAAAGTACGAGAAAAGGTTCTTCAAAAATCCGCACGGAGCAACGAAAAGCCGACGAAACGACCAGAGCCTGCAGAGCGACAACCGGCAGCGAAGCAGCGAACATCGGGAAGATGACGTCACGAGAGAGATCTACAGCGACGACTTGACTTGAACGAGATCTTCAGTAACAACTTTACGTGAAGCCACCCAACGACGACGGAAGGATGTTATCGGAAGCGGACTAGATGATTTATCGCCACGGAGTGCCAACAATGAAATTTAAGTATATTTTTCTTTCACTTGGCACTTGATTGAGTTATAAAATGTTTTTTTTCTGGAATAGATGAAGACGAAGAAGAAACCTTATTGTGAATTATATAGTTAGCGATGTTTAATTTCTTGTTGAAACTTTAGAGTTCGATATTTATTTTTGAAAAGTGAAATTTTTGTAGTTCGAGTTTATACTTGTGTGAATAGAATTGTTTTGCATTCTTGTTCATCGAGGTTCTAGTTATTGCATTTACGTGAGTTAAAATGTATTTTTGTAGATTTTTTTCAGCTGACTGATAGCTGAAAATTTTGTAAGTCGATATTGGAAAGTTTAGAAATTGTAAAATGTTTCTGGATATGAATGAGAAGAGTGAAAGAGAATTAGTGATTTAAGAATTTGTATTGTAAAATAACGTGCATTCCAAAGTGAATTTATGTAAAAAAAAAAAAAAAAAAAAAAAGGAGATTCATGTAAAAGTTATTGGATGAAATGTTATCATCGTATATTATAAATTATTTACACTCTTTTTTTCTTTATTCTTAGATACGATTTATGTATATGTGTTTAAAACTGTTCAGTGTCATCAGTGATATTTATGTGTCAATGATACGTAATTTTTGTGGATGACATTGGCAGTATTTATTGGTATATATAGATGATGACCATGATGATGACTGCAGAATTTTGTTTTTTTTTTTGTGTGTACCTTTTTGGAGCTGTCCCCAAATGGCATAGTCTGATAACAGAGTTGTTATCAGCATAACTCCTTTGGGAGGGGGACGTTAGCTCTGAAGGGGGAGGTAACTAATGATTTTTTATTTCAGCTAGATCGCGATTTCTGTGAATAGGAGAAGAATTAGCGGATGATTTACAATCCCGCTTTGTTTGTAAATTTTGAATTTTCTTAGCTTTGCGTATTTGAATGTAATTAGGAGGAGATAAAGGTGTTCGAATACCCGTTTTTTTATGTGATTTAGGAGAAGATTTAGCTTTCACGAATTTTTTATTGTGGTTAGGGGAAAAGCGGAAGTTATTACCCCGCTAACAACAAATGTAATGAATCACTTTTTCTTTTCATCTTTTTAACATTTATTAGACTTAGAAAGTTAGGAGTTGATTAACCTGTTTTTCTGTACAGTTCAAGATATGCCAATTTCGAGTTTGTATCAGAATGTGATACTAGTTAGACCGATGATGCTAGTATACAGTTAACTGTCACAGCCACTGGTAAGTAAGTACACTAGGTTAGCTGTTAAATACATATTTTTGTTAGGAGGAAAAGGGAGGAGGTACCTTTGGTTGTGATGGAAAATTGTGTCAAAGTAAGAATAGTTCATCATATCAAAATTTGCGTTAGCATACTTTTACTTATTTATGTTTAGCCATGTGTAAATGACGTAAGATGTGTCCTTTATTCAAAATTGTCGTCAAAATTTGTTAGGTCAAACTTTTTGACTCCCTTTGGAAGGGGGAGTTGTGATGCCCCATCGTTCACTTTTGCTTTACCTTAACCAGTTTTGTTTAATTTACGTTATATTTATCATTTTGGGGATTTTTATTTCCTTTTCGGCATCACAGCACTCGTTTTCAAGTTTCTAGGAGTTGCGCACGCGCAACTCCGAACTTCCGACCGTAACCGTTAAAGCGCGTGCCAAGGACACGCCCCCTCTTGCCTCATAGCTTGCGTCCTTCATCATTGTATGCAAATGTCTTTCCCGGCATGTGCCGGCCCATTGTCAAAACCGTGACCTGCGAGGCACTTGAGAGGAGTAGAGCACTTGAGAGCAGAGTTGTAGAGAGAGCAGAGAGATGTAGTAAGGTGCGTAGCACCGTGCGTGTAGCACAGAATTTAGTTTCTTCATTGATGTCTTGGTGAGTTAATTAGTTTGGAAATAAATCTATTTTGTTATAACCTTTTGAGTCTGTAGTTTTTTATCTTGAGCAACGCTAATTTAGGATCTTTTTTACATTAACTCTTATTTTGTTAAGAATCATTTTTGACTCTTACTTATGAACGCTCGCTGGCATTTGAACCCTAAATCAACTTATTCTACATTTTGGCAATTTGTTAATGATTGCCTGGCGCCCGTCTAAGCTATCCGGAGCATAAAACTTAAAGTATTTTGCATTGTTTGGAGCGTTACATCCCTGCTACCGCCTACTAGCGTACTGGTACGTCTGAAGTCGACTGAGATGCTCCCAAAAGTTCTCTTCAAGATCACAGATTGGATATAAGCTTCAATATGTTTTCCCACTCCAAGTCGCTTTGAGTATACTTTATGATACGTAGTTACAATACCATCCCACGTCAGAACATAAGGTATAATATTAACATTACATTTGTGAATTAGGCTTAACTCATTAGCCAGCAGATCATACTTCCTCTTCTTTTCAACCTCTACTGTCTGCAGGTTATCCTGAGATGTTATTCCTACTTCAATAATTGTAATCTCATTCAATACCTTAACATGCACTACTATATCAGGCTTATTATGTTGGACATGTGTGTCCGTCCTGATAGGCAAATCAACCTTGATGCAATAATAATATAATAATAATAAATTTATTATATTTAATATTTTTTTTATAATTATTTTTTAATATAATAAAATACTTTGAAAATACCTGTTTTCATGAATAAATATTTTATCTAGCTATGTAAATTATCTTATTGTTATCGCGTTAATAAGCATTTTTAAATTAGCATTAGGTTTACCTATACCTAATTTGTTTTAGTTTAGAATAGATTGACGGTGACACGTCCTTGCAAGTTGCTAGGCAAACACGCGGTTCATGCAATTTAACATGTTTCGACAAGAATGTGGGAGCTTGAAATGACTTGTTTATGGAGCAAGTGTGCTGGCATCACAAACATACAAGTTAATGCGTGCACAAAATCAAATCTATAAAAGCTATAGCTCTAGGAATGTTTTATTATTTTTATGTGCTTCGCGTGATAAATAGTCGTGAGTGATAAGTGTTAGAAGTCATTATGAACATTATTTTTATAACTATTTATAAATCTGTTGAGAAGTTAATTTGTATTTGAAAATGTCTGAATCTACATCTAAAAAGAAATGCCGGCAGTACAGTATTGAGTATTTGAAATATGGATTTACGTACTCTCCTACAAACCAATCATTACCTATGTGTTTAATTTGCCGAAAAGTTTTTTCAAATGAAGCTATGAAACCTTCTAGGCTACAAGAGCATTTAAATAAAATGCATGCTGATAAGAAGAACAAAGATTTATCCTATTTTCAAGAACAGGAAAAGCAATATTTAAAACAGCCAACTATGTCAAACCTTTTTGCGTCGTCTTCTAAACAAGATTATGATGGACTACGAGCCTCATATAACGTTTCATTGTTAATCGCAAAAGCAGGAAAGCCACACACAATTGGCGAGGAATTAATTTTGCCGGCAGTCAAAGAGATATTAAAAACTGTTCTTAATCATAAGACACCGTCGGATATCATCAAAAAAAATCCCTCTCAGTAATAATTCAGTGCAAAGAAGAATAGATGAAATGGCAAAAGACGTTGAAATATCATTATGTGATTACTTAAAGACTTGCAAATTTTCCATTCAACTCGATGAATCAACTCTACCAAATAACGAAGCTCTACTCTTATCATACGTACGATTTATAAAAGAAGAAAAAAATTCATGAAGAGTTATTATTTGCTAAAAATTTGGAATCTGATACAAAGGGAGAATCTATATTTAATACCATGCAAAAGTTTTTTCAAGAGAAAGAAATTCCTATTTGCAATATTTTGTCTGCTGCTACTGATGGTGCTCCAGCAATGACAGGGCGTCATAAGGGTTTCATAGCGCATTTGAAACAAGCAGTACCAAATGTACTCGCTGTACATTGTATTATTCATCGCCAGCATTTGATTGCAAAATATTTGAATGAACGTCTGCATACGTCGCTCCATTACGTTATTAAAGCAATCATAAGATTAGAAGCAATTCATTGAATGACCGATTATTTGGTAAACTTTGTAATGAAAATGATGAAGATTACAATCGCTTGCTGCTGCACACAGAAGTACGTTGGCTCTCTAAAGGTGTTTGTCTGAATCGATTTTTCAATCTATTTCACTCAGTACTGGACTTTCTTGAAGACAGAGACGAAAGATTGCGCGAAAACCTGATTACGTCAAAAAATGACATCGCTTATTTGACAGACCTGTTAAAAATATTTAATCAAGTTAATTTACAATTGCAAGGTGATGAGTTGAATTTAATTAAAACAAAAAACGTCATAGCTGCTTTTGCGGGAAAACTTTTTCTATTCAAACGAAATCTAGGTAGAGGTGAATACAACCACTTTCCCACATCATCAGCAGTCTCTGCAAAACCGGAAGATTTACTTACTTACTGCCAACACTTGGAAGTATCTTCATGTTGATTTTACGGAGCGTTTCCAAGATATTTTAAACATGAATATACCGAGTTGGGTTTTAGATGCTTTCGCAAACTCAGATACTGAAGAATCATCAAATTTGGAAGAGGAACTCTTAGAACTCACGACTAACGAAGTACTCAAAGTAAAATTCAAACATGGATACCAAGAGTTCTGGCTTCAAAAATCAATACCAGTTCTCTACCCTGGATTCTGGGCAATAGTACAGAAGTTTTTAATCGCATTTCCTTCGTCCTATATGGCTGAGCAGTTAATATATGTCTATATCTTCGTCCTATATGGCTGAGCAGTAATCTTCATAATCTTCTGAGCATTCAGTGCAGTAGCTAATTTACTGTCAAAGAAGAGGAACAGACTACACATCATTGAACGTGGCGATCTGCGATTGATGTTAACGAAATTGGAACCCGACATTAACAAATTGTTAACACTCCACCAGCCTCAACCATCTCATTAATTTTTTTTTTATTTATTATTCATTTTGTGTTTATCTCATTACTTTTTATTTCTTATTGATTCTGTGTTTATTTTTAAAATTTTAATAAACAATTTTATTGTACATTATAAAGCAGGAAATGTACAATTTTATTGTACATTTCCTGCTTTATGTAATGTACATAAAACAGGAAATAATTTTTATTAATTCCTGTTTTATTAATTTCTGCTTTATGATTTTTAATAGATAAATAAACAGATAAATTAGGTACAGATAATATGCAACAATATTTTAATATTTCATATAAAACTAACTATTATGGACTAGGTGGGCGTTGAAATTTTTGTTCTCTTCTAAAGGGGGCGATGGTCCAGAAAAGGTTGGGAATCACTGGTCTAGAGGTTATGTTAGATAGGAAGAGTCCACTAGAGATGTATACTTGCCTGATACTTGAGGTTTCAAATCTAACTTTTTAAATCGAAGTGCAAGCATGTAAAATGATATGGAGAGGGGTTGCTAAGCATCTATATTAGTAAAGTGGGTGATATTTCTTGTTCTTTTAGTCTTCTGTCTCGGGGTTTCAGCTAAAAATAAGCTAAATATTTTTCTAGTAGATATTTCATAAATATATAAATCCTTTTTTTTTTGAGAAGGTCGTCTTTTAAATTTCTTCAGCTAAGATTGTTTGGATAGGGTGAGTTTCGGGAGGTTATTTTATTTGTTGAGATTGAAATGAGCTACAATACAATTGCTGCTGTTGATTTGACCAAAGGTTTTAAATAGATATATTTTGCTATTTGTTGTTCTATAATGAGTAATTTAGGTAATGAAATTTTTTTACTGGATTGATATTTTATTTTTAGTTTATTTGAATGGATCTGTTTTGTTTTCATTTTCTTTTGCAATTATTTAAATAAGCTTTATCTTGAAGGAATGGGTCCGCAGTGGGAGTGTGAGGGGGGTGGGAAGTTGAAATAGCTGCATGTACTTTGTCTTCAAGGGGAAGAGAGCCCAGGCAGCTGGATCAGAGAAAGGATAGTTTGGATTAGGCTGGACTGGCATGGGTTAATCCTTTTATATGAGTGACAGTCGCAAGAGAGGAGTGGGGTGTATGTTCAAGGGAAGCAAACAAAGGTTAGGAAATGGCTGCTAATCCCTTTGTATTGGAACAAAATGCGGTGGGAAGAGGAAGATTACATCTGGGTTGTGGGGTTGTGGTGTAGGAAATGTCAGCTAAACAGGGTGAGCTAAAATAATGTAAAGGTCATGTGGGTTACAATGATGGGATGGAAGGGTTTAGAAAGTGTGATCAGTAGCTTCAAGTGACAGAAGTGAACCAGGGCAGTGGGTGAGGCAGATTAGAAGAGTAGAAAAATATTACTTCTTTCAAGAAAGAGGTAAATTTAAAATAACTCCCAACCAAAAGGAAAACTCAAATGCGATGGAAGATAGCAGCCTCTTTCAAAAAATGAAAGAAGTGTGTCCAAATGCGTTCTCTAGTAGAACTTGAAGAGGGGTGTAGAATGTTTGATACAGTGGTTTGAGAAATGTTTAAGTTAGTTAGGGTGGTGAAGAATAGTGCCCTGGCCACGGAGTACTGTGGGCATTGAAGGAGGACATGTTCTACTGTTTCCTCCTGTGTGCAGTGAGGGCAGTAACGTGTGAGTTTTTTGCGTATAGTATCGAGGACTTTATTGAATTTAGGGTGCCCAATTTTTTATCTTGTGAGTTTAACTTAAAGAGGGCATGACCAGTTTAGTGGGAGGAAATTTTTAGGTATGGGGTGTGAATATAAAGATATCCTGAAGTTATGAAAGTTATTTTCCTGTATTTGTATGTATGTGTAGAAATGGGTGTCAGTGAGTTTTAATTTATTAGTGAGTGATTGTCTGCTGTGGGGAATGCAGGATATGGAGCAGAGATTTTCAGCTTGTTTGGCTACTATGTCCGCTATCTCATTTCTATTTAAGCCACTATGACCAGGAATCCATTTGAGATGAATATGGATGTTGTGTTTTTGGATATAATTATAAATGTCGGAATGTATATTATAAACCAGTACTTTGTTGAGTACTTTTACAGGATTCTTTTTAGGTTGAGTAGGGCTGTTCTGCTATCTGTATATACACTGAAGAGCCAAAACATTATGACCAGCGAGTCTTTATGCAAATCGAAGCAACTGCAGGTAAACGATGGCGCTTGTGTAGGTCATAAAATGGTATAAATAACACCTGATACTGAGCTCTGTCAATGTGTTATTCTTGCGCTCAGATGAGAAAGGCAGCAGACTTAGTGAGTTTGACTTCACAAAGGACAAATTGTAATGGCCAGACGACTGGGTCAGAGCATTTCCGAAATGAGAAGGCTTGTGGGGTACTCATGGTTAGCAGTGGTCAGTACCATCAAAAATGTGCCGAGGAGAGAAAAAACCACGAACTGCCAGCAAAGTGTGGGCTGACCAGGACTAATCGATGCTAGTGGTGAGCGAAGGCTATCCAATATGGTACGAGCCAACAGAAGGGATACTGTGGCACAACTCACGCATAATTTGAATGCTGGTGATGGAAGTAATGTGTTACAACACACAGCAATCGAAACCTGCTGAAACTGGGGCTGTGTAGCCACAGGCCACTCCAAATGCCCATGCTAACCTCGGTTCACCAACTAAAGCACCTACAATGGGCACACAAGGATGAAATTTAGACCTTGAATGATTGGAAGAAAGGCATCTGGTATGATGAATCTCGTTTCCTGTTGCACCATGTGGATAGCTGGGTATATGTGCATCGTTCACTGGGGAAGTATTGGCACCAGGACGCACTGTGGGACGAAAGCAACCCTGTGGAGGAACTGTAATGTTTTGGACAATGTTCTGCTGGGAAACTCTGGGTCTAATCATTCATGTGCAGGAAACTATATCGTCTATCACCTACCTAAACATCACTGTAGACCAGGTAAATACTTTCGTGGCAAACCCCTCTAATAGTGCCATCTTTCAGCAGAAAAATGCGCCATGCCACACTGCCCAGATTGTTTGAGAATGGTTCGCAGAACATGAGGAAGACTTCCAGGTATTGCCCTGGCCACCAAATTCCCCAGAACGAGATGAACATCAATCCAATCGAGCATCTGTGGTTTGTGTTAGAACAGCATATTCGATCTGTGGCGGCTCAACCACGCAACTTATAAGAGTTAAAAAATCTGCTGTTAACATGTTGGTACCAGATACCACAAGACACCTTTAGAAATGTAGTGTCCATGCCTGGCTGGGTAAGAGCTGTTTTGGTGGCATGTGGAGGACAAACATCATAATAGGCAGGTGGTAATAATGTTTTGGCTCTTTGGTGTATAACTAAGTCTGTGTGTTGATTTTGTACTAGTGTATGTGTATGATCTAGTTTGATGGCCTATTGGGTAGTTGCTAGTTCGATCTCCATATTATTAAGCTTGGGGTTAAATTTGTAACCCTGTTTTTCATTTTGTGAGGGAATAAAAACACCCCCTGTAGCTCTGTTCTTGTCTATATCTAGGGCACCATCTCTGTAAATGATTAAATGTTGTTGGGAGTTTTCGTTTATGATATCTGTCATGATGAGTTTGTTAAAGTAATTGCCTGTACAATGTTTTTTGTGCAGCTGTTGATATGATGTTGTGATAGTAGGCCAGGTCCAAGTTCACATAGCGGTGGTGTGGGGAAAATTGAGTGGATTGTTAGTGAAATTTAGGGGGTCCTGAAAACTTTCGCTTTGTCTGATAGTGCAAATGATGTAAGTTTTATCCGAATTGAGTCTGAACTTTTTTTATTAATGGATGTTGGTGATGACGTGGCGATTCACAAGAAGTGCCTAAGTAAGACGTGTTGTCTTCTAATATGTAGTGGGTTGCTTCTATATGTAAAGAGAGTACATCATATGTATAGAGAGTATATATGTAAGAGAAGGCAGTAGATAGCGGGCTTAGACCAATGCGGAGTGCTTTGTTTTGTAAAATGTCCAATTCTTTTTGTTGTGTTTTGGAAGCAGTATCTATTCCTATACTGTCATAGTCAAGGCGTGACCTAAGTAATCTCCGCAGAGACAAATGCTCACAGTTTATGGCATGATAAACTGTGAGCATTTGTCTCTGCGGAGATTCTTTGATCGCAGAGATATTTTAAAAGGTTAAGTGCTTTTAGGCCATATTGTGTGAAGTTTGGTAATTTGAGGCATCCAGCCTCAATCTAAAAGTGTGAACCTAAAATTATACCGAGAAAAGTGTATGCATAGGAAATGTTTATGGGGGAGTGCTAGATGTGCAAATGAATGTCAGAGAGTGCTTTTCTTGCAAAAGGGACAGCAGTGGTTTTTTCAGAGGAAAGTTGAAGACCCCATGTCTCAAAGTATTTGTAAACTGAATTGAGTGCAGTTTGTATTCTTTCTTCAATGGTATTAAAGTGTAGTCCCTTACTCCAAAGGGTGACATCATCTGCATAGATAGTGATATTGGATATCTTTTGGCATGACAGAAAGCAGTTTGGCAAGAAAAATATTGAAGAGCATCGGGGAAAGGAAGTCACGTGTTGAACACCACTATTTGCGATATAGGTTTTGGAGAAGTGTTTATCTAATTTAATGGCAATCTGTCTATTGTAGATGAGGTTACGAATGAGAGAGGGTTTGGCCTCCAATGCTGTTATGGGCTAACTTAAAGAGAAGGCCTTTTTGCCAAACGTTATCGAAAGCCTGTTTAATGTCTAAGAATATGGCAATGATCGGGTGGCTAAATGGAAAGCCAGTTTGAATATCTGTTAAAAGATCCAAGAAACTGTCTATTGCAGATTTATGTGTTTAAAATCCTGTTCGTTGCGGGTGTTGTGTGTTATATTTTGTGAGGTGCCAGTCTAGATTTTACCATTTTCTCTGCAAGCTTTAAGATAATGTTTGAAAGTCTAATGTGCCTATATCAGGAGCACTCAGTTTTATTTTTGCCAGATTTTAGTAGTGGGACGATATAACTTTGCTTCCAAGACTCAGGGAAAGTATTTCTTATCCAATGTAAGTTTATGATGTCAAGTAGTCTATGTAGAGCTGGTGTTGGTAAGTTTTTGACTGTTTTGTTTGTGATCTGGTCAGGTCCAGTTGCAGATTTAGAGTTTGTTGACTGTATAGCTATTGCTATTTCTTGGAGAGTAATTTCAAGAGTAAAACTGCTTCATATTTGGTGGTTGGAATTTTATTTCTTTTATCCATTTGTCTTTGTATTACCTTGGGTGTTGTGAGGGGAATGTTATCTGAGGTGTTTGATTGATGAAAAAATGTGCAAATTTATCTGTCAATTCAGCCAGACTTAGACTGTGAATTAAAATAATAGCCTGCTAGGGTTTGTTGGGCTCAGCTGGTTTGCCTACGTTTTTTATGAGTCTCCAAGTTTTTATTCCTGTTTCCTGATGCATTTCATTTTTTTTTCCTAACAGAGGCTACTATTCGCTTGTAGTTGATAATATCTCTACGATTTTGTGTTCTTCTGGCTCTTTTCTCAGCCTTTCTTCTAATGGCGATGAGTTTTCTGTTGTAAATGGTATGTGTATTGGTGTAATGTGTTTGTGTGACAGTTGTTTTTGCTACCTTGAATATTTATTTCAATTGTGAGGTTAAATTCATTTAGAAAGATGGGTGTCACGGATGTCTCAGCAAAAAGTGTACGCTGCATTTTTTTTTTTCAAATTTCTTCCAGTCTATTATCTGAATCTGTTTGGTGCGTGGATGTATGGGTGTGAATCCATATATAATAACAGAGACATGGTCGCTACCCAGTTGGTCATGAAAAGTGAATCAATGGAGATAGTAGCAAGATGAGGGGAGGTAAAACTGAGATCGGGTGCTAAGGGATTTTTTTTGAATGTGATCTGCAAAATGTTGTGGATTCATCGTTTAACATTATGAGGTTGTATTTGTGGATAATATTTTCCAGTGTTTTGCCTCTGGTTATTATATGTGTGTCTCCCTCCATATAGGGTGGAGGGCATTGAAATCGCCACAAAAAATATGGGAGGACAGACATCAATCAAATGAGAGATTTCTTCTATTATATTCTGGCCAGGGTTGTAAATATTGAGTAAAGAAAAAGTGTCTGATCCAATTCGTAGGCGTAAAGTTATAGATTCCACTTTAGTGGTGTTTGTAGAGAGTAAAATCTGGACTTATTGGATGTGTTTGTTTATGAAGAAGGCTGCCTATAGATTTTATTTTTCGATATAAGTTACAAAGTTAGGTAGTTTCAAAGTAGGGATCTTGGATGAGGATGTAACCTCCTGGATGGCAAAGACTAAAATATTGAGGCAATTGACTAGTTGAAAGAGAAAAGGAATTTTCTTTTGCACGCCTCAAGCATTCCATTGCATAATGGAGTACTTTTTCCTGTTCATGTTAGTGCGGGAGGTCAAAATCAGCAGTAGCAGGTGGAAAGCAAATCAAATGCTGTTTCTTATAAATTTATGTACAGCCTCTAAAGGCTGCTAGGGCTTGAAGGTCGTTAGTAGTATCAATTACTCTTTGGAAGGGGAGAGGAAAAGTTATTTCCCCCCTTCCCCTGCGTGTTCGTTGGAAGCTTGAGGGACTGTGACTAGAGATTTTTTTTCTGCAGTGTTGTTTACTTCCCCTATTTCTACCCGTACTTCAGTGTCGGTGTCGACCTAGGGGGGCTTCATTTATAATCTTTTCCACCCCCATTTCTTTTCCCCTAAGCATCTAGCATAGAAATAGTTTGAGAGAAGTTTCGCTAAGTTTCTGTTGCTAGGTTTCCCCCCCAGTGGTGTCCTAACTTGGATTCCACTATCGGTGAAGAGTTCGACATCCTAGGATGGGGCTACGAATTTTATTGGTTGACCTCCCTTCACGAGCGCTGAAGAGAAGGATTCCCACGAACGGTTCCCATAAGTATTCTCTAAACGCGATAGCATCAGTGAAAATGTCGTAACTCATGTCAGTATTGAAAGGTAGGCTAACGGTCCAGGTTCTATCACTCTTATTGTTTCTTGAGTGACATTCTTATTCTGAGAGGGGCCCCCCATTCAAGAGCGAGGGGCTTTGAGAAGTGTTGGGAAGCATTATTTTACTTAGGAAACGTGACAATAAGTACGGATGTAACAGTCAAGGAGGTGTGACTCTGAATACTCGCTGTGGATGAATTGCTTTGAGGACGGTGCTGTTGGCAAAATAATTATAGTTGATGCATTACCTGCTACTTAGACAGGTAAGTCGAAGACTAATAATAGGGAGGTCGACAATGCCCTTCGGGATCCCTGCTACCTGTAGTAAGGATTGCGTTGTTCAAGTCGTAAACGTGGTAATAAGGGCGATAGAAGCCACGTAACAGCCAAGGAGGTGTGTCTCTGAACAGTTCCCGTCCCTGTCGTCTAGTATCTGATTGTTGACGAAAAAGTCCCGTAACTCACGTCACTTTTATTAAAGGAGAGGGAGGAAGAAAGTGTTCGTTGGAGGTCAAGTGCAGTAGATACTACAAGTGGCTGTACAATAAACCAGGACGCTGAATGACATAATGTGAGAGTGCTAAAGGAGGTGTGTCAGAAAGCTTGTTCTTTCGAGAAATAATTATAAGGGACTGTCACTTAGACAGGTATGTGCACTGATAACAATGTCCTTTTGCAATGCTTCTTAGAGTTGGGGAGACCTTCAGCAAGGACTGACCACCCACCTTCAAGGGGCGTAATGTCCACTGGGAAGGGTCATTGCTTGTTAGCGAATCTTACCCAACGGCACATTCGGTTTAACAGAAGGGATGCTACTGACAATGAATGGGAGTCTTGGGTTGGCAGTAAGAAAGCGGTAATCGTTTTGAGAAGCCCCAAGTGGAGGTCTTCCCATCAGCGCATTGCTCCATTATAAAAGTGGGGTAGGTAATGAAAAATCCATAACTCACGTCAGCATTGAAAGGTCGTGCTAAGGCGATCCGTGCCAGGTATACTCTAAACGCCTGCCTCGAGAAATGTTGTAATTCATGACAGTATACAATAGAAGCACGGGAGATGGACGCTCGAGAAATGTCGTAATTCATGTCAGTATATAATAGAAGTGCGGGGGAGGTGGCCTCTCCAGGTGTGGGATTTAAGCAGCCTTGTGATGCAACCTCCTATTCAAAGAAAAAACCAGTGCGGTCACAGGGGGAAGGAATTTAAAACACCCCATTGGAGGGAGGTGAAGGTGGGTGGACTCGCGCATGCATATGAAGCGATTTATAAACTCCTGGAAAGTGTGGAAGAAGTCATTAAGCAATGACTTAATTTTAATTTAATGTGGAACATTTAATTTAATCTGGAAGAAGTAATTAAGCAATCACAAAATTTCTCTGGGTAGGATCTCTCCTACCCAGAGAAATTGACCGCCTTAGCCAGCATTCAACGTGAGCTAGATGCTATTTTAGATAGGCTGGAACGTCCACCAAAAACTTCACACCTAGGTTTGAAGAAACGGACGAAGAGCGAGCAGGCCCCAACGTCGAAATGTGCGAGGTCAGAGGGTCCATCTACAGGGGGCCGGTCCGTCAAGCCCGCCGCACACCGACGAAGGTACCGGTGATGTACCTACCATGCCTGCGTCAAGATCACACCTTAGTCTTAAGAGATGGATGGAACAGGCGGCTCCACCGTCGAAACATCAGAGAGTGGAAACACCCTGAAGCGGGCCGCCGCCCGCTGGGGAAGGAGCGAGCGTGCCTGCACCGAGGACGCCAGCCGTTACCATGACAACGGAACAGCAGCCGAACACTTCCACCGTCGTTACCATGCCAACGGCTGCCGCTGCTGATGAGCCAGGTTATATGATCACGAAGAGCAGAAGCTATCGTTCTTCAAAATATAAGGCACAGTGCACGAGTCACACGCTTCGTTTAATTAACTTTGAATGTGTGAACCCCCTTGAATTTACTGACACTCTTCTGGAAGTTCAAAAGAACATTTTTAAAGAGCTATTGCCATAGAAGAAATACAGTCATGTCAGACTGTGCGTCCGCTCCAAATGCCTGAACTTCGCGGACTTCGGAAGTCCATTTAAATGTCTCACAACCTTTGTAGGCGGCTGAATAGCCCCCCCCCCCCTTAAAATTGGGGCAGTGGGCACTGTTGGCTCTGCAGTGCGCAAATTTATGTGGGCCACTGCAAAATTTGCGTGTGAGACGACCTCTGCAGTCTAGTGTGTGATGGCCGAATTTACAGCAGTTCTTGCAGTGTAGGGCGGGAGAAAAGTGCTCTTCGACTCTGAAAGTTGTTATCTATGTAGACCACCTTACTTAGGATATTATTTGCCAATTTAATAAATATCTCTTTAGTGGCAATAGGAATTAATTAAAAGGTGATATCATTCTTGTTGTAAATCATGACTTTATTGACCTTCACAACTTGTTGATCTTCAAAAGCATGAAGTAATTCCTCCTCTGACATTGAGATAGGAACTCCTGAAATGACGCCAAGAGGAGAATAACTGGCCATAGAGGGTTTCTGACTTTTACAGGTAAGCCTGCTAGCCGTCTTAAGTTTTTGCAAATGCTAACTGTTTTTTTTTCTACATAACTTCCAGTAATACATTTCCGTTTCTGGTAAATCTCATCTTTACTGACCTGTCACATAATTTGCCTATTTTAGTTTTAATTATATATGTACTGAAATCTGGCAAAGAGGTCGTCAAACTCTGAATGATTATGGTGACAGCTTTCTTATAATAGTCGTTGGGGTCTCTTCTAGTATCATCAGAATGTGAAGGGAAAGTGTAATTTTCACAATTCACCTAGATTTTACGAAGTCGCTTCGAATTTTGCCAACCCCGAGTTACTTTGGGGGGGAACATTCCCCCATCCCCCCCATGGCTACGCCCCTGCTGAAGATCCAAGGTGTTGGTTAGGAGTGTCCGATGTGTGTTCTTGAGAATGTGGGAGGGAGAGGTCAGAATTGATTAGAGAATCATTAGAAGGGGAGAAAGTAGATGTTGATGAAGAGAAGGTTGAAGAGCTCTGGGTCTCTAGCTGATTTAGCTATGGAGGCTTGAAGCCGAGTGAGGGCATGGGTAATAACACTTAATATTACCTGTAGGGTGCTTCAGAAAACAACAAAATCGACAAAAGCAAGACTGTTTCTATCAAGAGTAGAGAGTCCTAAAGGATTATTGTGAACACTATCACGGTAAAGCTAATTTTCAAAATTTTTTGGTACATAGAGAATACCGTTTTTTTTTAAATGGTAAAATGCGGTTTTATTGAACACTTTTTACCTTGAAATATTTATATACATTTTAACACACATTACTCTAAGACAGTGTTTCTCAATCGGAGAGAGCACGACAAAACATTGGTTTTTCAGAAATAATAAACGGCGAAAAAAAAAACAACTAAACATATTGTTTGGCAAGAATCATGTTTGATTTCATTATAAAAATTAACGTGAAGAAATGTGCATAGTAGCTTTTTTTTCCAAATTCAGAGTTCTTCACTTAAAAACTTATAGTAAGAGAGAGCTTTGGAAAGAGGATACATAGTCCTTGTCGCGAAATATTTTCGGCTAACTTGCCAGGAAGCGTGATGACTAACCTTGAAACACTGCTTTAAGAAACTATATATTATTTGCCACCAGGTGGCAATATCCTTATCTTATTATAGTACCGAGGTTGATTTACATAGTACCGAGGTTGATTTACATGGCGCTGTTTTCACCAGCCCGTAGAATATTATATTACTTTACGTCACCATCGATCATTCTCGATCAAGTGTTCCTGATGTGCAACAATTGCCCTACGGCATACCAAGGAGCGTAGCAAAGGGACTATGGGTGGGGGGGCAGACGAAAATTTTACAAAGTACTTTACACAAAAAATACAAAAAAAAAAATATTTTTACATCTCACCTGAATTTTACCAAGTTACTTCGAATTTTGCCAACTCTCCTTAATTTCACAAAATCAATCCCAATTTTCACAACTCACTTGTATTTTTACCAAGCAGTTTCGAATTTTGCCAACTGCCCAAGATTTTCTCAAGTTGTCTCAACTTTGCTAACTCGCCATAATTTTACAGAAAAAATCCAAATTTTTACATCTCACCTGAATTTTGCCAACAACCCAAGATTTTCCCAAGTTTTTTCGATTTGCCAACTTCCCTATATTTTACCAAGTTACCTCCATTTTGCCAACTCGCCATAATTTTAAAGAAAACATCCAATCTCCCCTGAATTTGCCAAGTCACTTCAAAATTTGCCAACTTCCCTCGATTTTTCTAACTCTCTTTATTTGCACAAAAACAATCCGAACACATTTCGCCTGTATTTTAACAATTGGCTTCAAAGTTTGCCAACTTCCCTAGATTTTGCGAAGTTGCCTCGATTTCGACAACTACTCTAGATTTTCCCAAATTGTTAGATTTTGCTAACTCCCTTAATTTAAAAAAAAATCCCAATTTTCACAACACGCCTATATTTTACAAAGTCGCTTCGAATTTTGCCAACTCCTATTTAATCCCCCATAGCTACGAACCTGCGCGTAGAACTGTAGTATGCTACTTCGAAGTAGTGTCATATCAAATCGGTCCCATTCCTCTTTATGATAAAAAAATAAATAAATACCCCCTCAAGTAGCTGCTTGCCACAGAGGTCTGACAGGAGCCTGTCAGTTTATATGCCACAGTAGGAGATCTGAGAGGATGGCAGGACCTCAGCAGAAAAACGACACACACATCCATGCCTAAATCCGGGGCTCGAACCCAGGTCCCTTAAATCGGTAGCTAAGCGTGCTAACCACTCGGCCACGGGACGGCTTTATGAGCTTTCCATAATTCATCAACAGTACACGGTCGACATTTAGCCAGAGCCCGTTTCAATAGTCCAAATGCACAAAAGTTCATGGGCGAAACATCCAGTGACTTCACAAGAATATTTTCGCATGTAATAGTGCGGGTTCCGGTTTCTTCTACAATCTCTTGAAGATATATGGGCATAGATGCTGAGATCTGACTCGAAGAATTATATAGATTCAAATATATGGTGTTCACGTCCGTATATCATATAAGGCAGACAATTCGTTCTCGGTATATTGGCTCGAGGACATTCATTTCATAGTAGAGGGAGTTCATTTTGGCGTTCTTTCCCACCCTAAGGATTTAAAACTTCCGGTTATAGCGGTACTCAAATGACCATGAAACCTTTGGGAAAATGTTCTTCACATTTTCTGTAGCACTTGTAATAGGCTATTTGGTCGATTGGTTGGTAAAATATTAACCAGGACTTGTTGTAGTTGTCTACGTAGACATATCCCTCTTCCAATGTGGTCACATTTTTCCACTTGCCGTCCTCCAGGTTAGAATTGTTACACCAGCGAGGAAGCAACTTGTGGACACGGGATCCTAGGTGCGCTGTAAGGGAAGACTATCTCAGATGATATTGTGGACAGTCGACTGACCTTTTTCATATTACTGCAACTACTGTAGGGGCCCATCTCATATGTGCTGCTTCACACAGACGAATTTTCGAGAAATGCTAAATCCTCTGCCTTTGCACGACAGTTTGTGATTCAGAATACTGGACGTCAGAAAGGGCAATGACCTACCCTAAACCTGTCGATTCTGGTATAACTGTGGTATATTGTATAGATCGGTGGTATATCGTATGTTTTATGCTCACGAAACGGTACGTATATAACTATTGTAATATAGTGAACAGGAGAAATTAACATCATGTAATGTAATCAATCTCCGTAGTATAGTATCAGGAACTCTAGCATAATAGTAGCCATAATACACTACAGGAAAAAAATAATTGCAAACACCTGGAAGGATTAATGCCATTTTATTGAAACGCAGGTAGCTGTTAGCATATACTGAGATGTGCGATTAATTACATTATCAAAAAAATATGGAAAATTACCACTTTACGTACCCAGTAAAGTGATATAATTAGTATGATGTTGAACAGCCCGCGCAGCAATGCATTCATGAACACGACGAGGGAGGCTATCGTACAGCTCTATAATGTCCCCCTGAAGGACCAAATAGCGCAAAGTCGCTGTTCCATTTCATTTTTTTTTTGGTCGCTGATCCAAAAACACCAAGAGGTGGTTGGCGCACCTCTTGGTGTTTTTGGATCTGTCAGCCCATCGTGTCCCAGACGTGTTCAATAGGTGACTGGTCTGGCAAGCGTTGGCCATGGTAGTATCTGAACGTTTTGCTCCTGTAGATACTGCAGACTAATGCGGGCTGTGTGAGGAAGGGTGTTATCTTGCTCGTAAAAGGTTCCGTGCTGCTGAAGAAATGGGACAACCACTGGCTGAAAAAAGTTGGTAACATAACGTTGGGCAGTTAGAGATCTTATGATGACCAGTTCTGACCGAGATGTCCGATTAATGGCACCCCACACCAAGACACATTGTGCTAGAGCTCCCTTCCTTTCTCCTGAATAACGGCGAACACGTTGTCTACATTCCGATCAAGACAAAAACAAGATTCGTCACTAAACACCAGGGCACTCCACACTTGTTCGTTCCAGTTCTGTCTGAGGCGACACCACTGAAGACGTGCTTGCATGTGGGCGATATGAGGGACAAACGAAGTGCCAGATGATAGGCTCGCAATGAAAACTGTAAAAGCCTGTTGTTTACCGTCTGCCTGATAGGTATTCGATGTGTTGTTATCTGTTGCCAGTCCCTTCGCAATTGCGTTGTAGTTGCGAATCTGTAACGCAATGCAATGCATTGCAAATAGCAGTCCTGTCGCTTTGTGGTCTCCCTGATGCTTGTTGTGTGTGCTGCATCCTTCCTGAACCCACTGGCGCCATATGTGTACGATGGTGCTGGGATTGTGGCCAACTAGATTGGCCACATCTCTATGTGATAAACCAGCTTGTCTAAGGCTTATGATTCTCCCATGCTCAAATTCTGTTAATTGCTGGAACGGCTGTCGATGTCTTAATCAGGGCAACTTTAGCAGTTTAGAACAATTTCCACAACGTTTTGTCAACCAGAGAGTTTTGATTGCCTTTATCTGTGTTTGACTGCACCTGTGACATCAGCTCGTGCCTGTCCAATCGTTTCGATCGTCCTGCAAACCTAATCATTTCCATATAATACTGCCTCCTAAATTTCGTCACATTTGCATAATTTCTTGCAAGTGTTGCATTTTTTATTTCCTGTAGTGTACCTCTAGTTGCAATAGCGTACTTAATTCTAATTCAGAAATTTCAAATTGGGGGGGGGGGGGGAGTTTGACATGCTTGAGGCTTTATTTTCGAGGACTGCCTTGGAAAACATATGATATTTACACTATCAATTTTAGAACCAGTTCATCGTGGTGCCAAATTAAGGTGATCCTTTCAATCGGCATTGTCTTGTTAGTGCATTCAATGTTGTGAACTTTCCGTTGTTCGCATTGCAACCGACTCACAATTTCTTTCCTTAGACACAGGCTACCAAGTCGTTTTATTAATATGACACTCCGTAACATCACTTTTTCAAGAAGTTTTACTATTCTCATAATATTGTACAACAGGAATTCTCCAAGTTCTCTTAGAATATATTTACGTCTATTTTCCAGAACCTCTATCATGAGCTCATCAGAAAACCCCCTTTTTCCCAATCTTCAATTTTGAAACTCCTTAGCCCGTTTCCAGGGTTTCTGCTTCATTGCTGGTTTAAAAAGCTTTGGATTTTTCCAAGGTCGGTAAGATTGCATCCTGTCCTGATAAGGCTCATATAGGGTAGCCTGCCTGATGAATTAAAATCGAAAAGCACGTTCATACATATCAATTGCAATCTTCCGAGTTTCGTTTTGCGTATGTATTTCTAACTAGACTGCTATTCATAATTTAAAGAAATTGAACAAAAAATTGTAAATATCTCAATGAATCCTTTTTGGAATTTAACGAAAGTTTCAGATGATATTTGGTGTGAAATAACCCACATTTATCAGTTATTAAATTTGCATTCCTCAATGCGAAAAACTGCCTGATATGGGCTGAGTAGTTTTACCTCTGAGCGGCACTTTTTTTAACACAATGGGCTAAATGACCAGGTCACAAGAACGACGAGGGCTCAAAGAAGGTTAGGGAAGGGAACCTACTGGACAGCTGTTATGGGACATGTGGTATCAAGGTCATCCAGTATATTGGGGTATGTCTCTCTTACACACGGGAGAGCACACGAGAGATTACACGGGAGATCTGACAGAAGGCGGCCTCTCCAAGCCCTTGGTGTCCAATACTGACTGAGGGAAGGCGGGGGAGATTTGCGAAGATAAATCTCAATGCTGGCCCAGGTGGGACTCTAAACTGGCAACTACAGACTAAGAGGGTGACTCATCTGATAGTGGGCCAGGCTCACTACCAGATGGAACCATTTAGATGGTGGTCAGAGATCGAGAGCCATCGGATGGATGGAAGCAGGACAGAAACATAGAGAGGGTGCCAGATTCATGAATGTGTCGGAAAGTGTAATTTCCAGACTCTTGAGATGTTTTTGGGACAGTAGAACATGTTCTAGAAGAACGAGACAGGATAGACCTGGAGCAACAACAATTCAAGATAATTGTTTACTGTCCCTAATTGCAAGGTGCAATAGAATGATGTTAACACGCTAACTTGCATCGAAGCTCTCAGCTGCCACAGGAAGGACATTATCCAGAGTAACTGTATCCTGACCACTTCACGAAAGAGGGTTATATGTTAAAAGAACTGTAATGTGCATACTATTAACCTCAGCTCATTAGAAGGCATGACTGGAATGGAGCACGTAGCAACTCAATTGGACCATATATCAATGGGGACAAGCTGAGGCGGATCAAGCGGGTGTCGGACCTGGCGGCCGCCAGGGGCCTCGAGCTGGAAGGGGGCCCCGCAATCGTTCGGGGCTGCAAGCTTTTCTCTAATTAAAGAAAGATGATCAATCAAATTGTTTATTAAAGTAACGCAAAAAAACAATAATGTTATCTGTCAATCAATTTTGCTTAGAAATAACAAATCGAGAACGAAAATAATTACATTATTAAATTTTGTTACATTCTTTAAATGAATATAATAAAATTTAAATCCTTTCTCCTTTCCTTTTTCATTTCTTTAGAATTTAATATGTTTTGTGTTTGACGGCCGGCCAAACACAAAATTTTGTCTTTAGCCGACAAACACAAAAGCCGTCAATGACGGCTAGGTGCTACAGTCAGTATTCTGATAGACTCCGTCACTGCAGCTTGTGATCGTGTCGCGTGTGACTTTAATCAATTTTTGTGAAAAAATTAAAGCTCATTGCTTGTTGTTCCTATTCTATATTTGTGAAAATTTTTATTGGTAATATAAAGATTCGTAATAATATTTAAATATCATTTGCGAAAGAGATAAAGTTTCAATCTAATTACAATTTACAAAAATTATCAAATATAGGAAGCTATTTTTTACGGGAATATAATTTTTAACTCTCATATTTAAACGTTCCTGCAATTAAGTTTACTTTGTTTTTGCTTGCGGATGGAAAAAAATATATTATTCTTTATAGATTTATCCGTTTGCGAAAGATATTTTGCATTCTATCAATTTTTCAAATTGAAAATTTTTTTAAATAAATAAAAATAAATTATAAAAAACAATTTGTGCTCAACTAGATGACCACCGGTCGCGGACATGAGACAGGGATGATGAGGATTGAACCGGTTACCGGAATGTCAACACTTCCTTTTACAGAGATAAAAAGAAAATTTCTACCTCGTGATTTGTCCCATTTATTTTTTTTAATAACTATTGATAACAGAGGCAGGCCTAAATTTTTTGTCCCCTGCCTGACTGAATACAAGGATCCCAAGGGAAGTGAATGGTTGAATCTAGTTTGTTGCTGGCTACCTTCACTTTACCCAATGTGGGACAATTCCCGACTAACGAACAGGTAGATTTTTCCTTTTTATCTCTGTAAAGTGCAAAGATGGTAAAAGAATCGTTGGTATGCCGCAAACGGTTTCAACCTTCATCATCTCCCGGTCGTAAGCCTGGTGACCATGTAGTTTAAGCACAGAAGTAGCTTTTACTATTATTTTTTTCGTTATTCATTTTATTTATTTTTTAATTATTAATATAAAAATAATATTTGATGAAGTATGAGCTTGATTATTTATTTGTTTCATTTTTTTACTTTATTTATTTATTTTTACTGTTTTTTTTATAACTATTGATTATTTTAAATTTTTAACGATTTCATTCCTACCTGAATAAAAATAAAATTCGCATATTTGAAAACTTAAAACATAAAAAAAAATCATAATTTCTTTTAGAGCGAACAAATGAAATCAAATCAGAGATCAGAGAAAAAATCAGAGAAAAAATCAATCCAGAGCAGAAAAAAGAAAAAATTAAAACAAATCCAAGAAATTATTGAAGACCAGAAAAATACTATGCATAGAGCCATCCCCATCTTCATCATGCAACCTTATCATCGAAAAGCTATCTACAGAAGCAGACAAAGATAAATGTGAAACCGAAACGGTGTCCAATAATAAAGAAGAAAATGTCAAAAATGAAAATACAACAGAAGAAGACGATTTTAAAAAACTCGAAGATAGTTCTAGAGAATTTACCAAATTACAGCATTGCATAAATGATGATATAGCTCTTTGGCTTACAGTGCTATCTGATGCAATGATTGATCACATACTTGTAAACAAACCAAAAAATATTCGAAAGATAGAAACTTTAAAATCGGTGCATAAGGATAGGGATCAAATGCATAACAGAGGTCTTTCACACGATCAATGTTGTCGTATAAAAACAAATGGAATTAAAGAAGAGAGAAATTGTCTTGTATTTTCAGAAACGAGCAAGTGTGTAATTACTCATCATCATCATCATCATCATCAAGCAGCCATGGGCTACGGAGGTCCAACCAGACCGTGCAATTTAGTTCTCCAAGCAAGTCTATCCTGAGCTACATCTACTGCATCTGACCACTGCACACCAATTCTAACAAGGTCTCGTTTGACATTGTCTGCCCACCGCATCCTCGGTCTCCCCTTTTTCTGAGGCCTTTAGGCACACTGTTCATAACCCTATTCGCCAATCTATAATTATTCATACGGGCAACATGGCCAAACCAACGGAGTCTCTCTCTACACAATATGCTGCTTAAAGGAGGTTACAAACTCCTTTGCCTAACCTCATCATTACTTACAAAGTTGAACCACCTAATGCCCAAGATACTGCGTAAGCATCTGGAATCAAAAGCATCTAGTTTCCTGTTATCTTGTTTACAAAGTGTCCAAGTTTCACTACCATAACTAACCCTAGAAAGAACCAAACTATTATACAGTCTAATTTTAGTCTTTAGGTGTATACGCCTATTTCTCCACACTCTCCATAGATTCTTAAAAGTCCCGTCAGCAATCCCTATTCTTCTGTTAATCTCATGCCGCACATCACCATTATCTGTTACATAGCTCCCAAGATAATTAAACTGTGACACCTGCTCAAGACTGCAACCATTCAGATTAACTGAATCACAGCCTGCCTGACCAATTTTCATCACTTTAGTTTTCTCTCTGTTTATAACCAAACCTACTCTACTACCAGTCTCATCAACAGCTCGAATGAAAGAGTTCATCTCATCAACATCATTTGCCAAAAGGGCTAAATCATCAGCATAATCTAAATCAAAAATTTTCCTATCTCCAGTCCATCCAAAATCTTTTCCTTGAAGTGAATTTCGCATAACATAATCAATAACCAAACTAAAAAGAAAAGGAGACAAAATGCACCCTTGTCGAACACCAGAAGTAATGCTAAACCAATTGCTACAAGCCTTACCAACTCTCACACATGATTCAGTGTTATTATAGAGAGCTTTCATTATGTTAACCAACTTGTCTGGTATACCACTTGATTTCACAATCAACCACAAATTATGACGATCAACAGAGTCAAAAGCCTTTTTGAAATCAACAAAGCTAGCAGCCAAAGGTTTCTGAAACTCTAAACATTTCTCAAGAATCTGCCTAAGTGAAAATATCTAATCCACACATCCCCTACCACTTCTGAATCCACATTGCTCATCACGCAATTGACTGTCAACCAGATTCTTAATTCTATTAAGCACAATCATGGAAAGAACGTTACCTGGAACAGAGAGTAGGCTAATACCCCTATAGTTATCACAAGAACTGCGATCACCTTTTTTTGAAAATAGGGATAACAATAGCTCTGGTAAAATCCTTAGGAACCATGCCTTTATCATAAAAGATATTCAGAATTTCAGTCATCCAAGTGGTAACCGAAACATTCCCAGCTCTAAGCATTTCTGTAGTAATTTCATCTACCCCTGGGGATTTATGAAGTTTAAGTTTAGAAACAGCCAAAATAATTTCAGATTGTGTTATAGGGCCAACATTAAAGCCACCAATGCATCTATCATCATTGCAAACAATGGGAATAGAATTAACCGCATTGTTTAGAATATCACTGAAATGCTCAGCCCACCTAGCCATGACAGAATCCTCACCTTCTATAACCTTACCTTGTTTATCCTTCAATCCCTGTATACCTGTCCGTTTTCTACCACACAAAATATTAATTATCTGGTACAGCTCTCTGCTGTTGTGCTGTCTAACTGCTTCCTCGGCTTTGTCAGACAAACAATCAAGCCAAAGAATCTCATCAGCAGCTAACTGATCTTTTACACGTTTATTAAGTTCTCTGTAATGCTTTCTATTAGGACTAGTAGGGTATTGATTAAGGACATTTCTGCAGTTCTTTCTTTCCGAAATAAGCTCAAGTGCCTTATCACTCAAATAATTCTGTCTCTTCTGCTCCTTTTTTCCTAAAAGAGTACTGTTAGTGTCGAAAAAAAAGCCTGTGTAAAATGATCCCATTCTTCCTCAACTTCAGTAGTAAGCATACCATGACTGTCATAATGACTAAGTAACCTATCATGGTAAGCTTTGACTATAACTGGGTCTTTCAGAGCTTCAGTATTAAAAGCAAATTTTTGAACCGTAGCACAGCACTTTTTAAGTTTAAGTTGCAAGACACTTTTGACAAGGTAATGGTCAGATCCAATTTCAGCTCCCCTATATGACCTGGTATTCCTAACAGAACTAGCACATTTGCTGTTAACTAATATATAATCAATCATATTCTTATGTAGCCCATCAGGTGGAACCCATGTGTACTATGTATGCCGTGGTGTTTGTAATAAGTGTTAGTTATTCTGAAACCATTAAGTTTACTTACCTGTTTTTTTTTACCATCACGTCTTACTACCATTGTAGCTAATAATACCAAAAGGGCCTATCACCCTTTCCAAAGGTCAGAGTCAGTACCAACTTTGGCATTGACGTCACCTAGAACAAGGGTAATATCTCCTTTCTTGACAGAATTCGAAATATCCCGAAGATGTTTGTAAAATCTATCCTTCTCATCCTCATTAGCATCCTCAGTGGGGTCATAACAGCAGATAACATTCAAGTCTTTAACGCTTGTCTGAAATTTTGCTGTAAGAAACCTTTCATTAATGCACTCATATCCTAGAAGAGCATCACTAGCGTGTCTGCTGAGAAGCAGACCCACGCCTTGGTGATGCTTATTGGCGTCCCTTCCTGAAAAGAGAAATTTAAGATTATTTATAAGAATCTGACCTTTATCTGTCCATCTGGTCTCTTGCAAACCAAGAATATCTAAGTTATAATGGTGGAATTCTTGTGTGAGGACATCAAGAGAAAAAGCCTGGGCAGAGTCCTCACATTCCAACTACCTCATCATCATCATCATCATCATCATCAAGGAGCCATGGGCTACGGAGGTCCAACCAGACCGCGCAGTTTAATTCTCCAAGCATATCTGTCCTGAGCTACATCTGCTGCATCCGGCCACTGTACATCAATTCTAACAAGGTCCTGTTTGACATTGTCTGCCCACCGCATCCTAGGTCTCCCCCTCCTTCTGAGGCCTCTAGGCACACTGTTCATAACCTTATTCGCCAATCTATAACTATCCATACGGGCAACATGGCCAAACCAGCGGAGTCTCTCTCTGCACAATATACTGCTTAAAGGAGGTTGCAGACTCCTTTGCCTAACCTCATCATTAGTTACAAAGTTAAACCACCTAATACCCAAGATACTGCGTAAGCATCTAGAATCAAAAGCATCTAGTTTCCTGTTATCTTGCTTACACAGCGTCCAGGTTTCACTACCATAACTAACCCTAGAAAGAACCAAACTATTATACAGTCTAATTTTAGTCTTTAGGTGTATACGCCTATTTCTCCACACTCTCCATAGATTCTTAAAAGTCCCGTCAGCAATCCCTATTCTTCTGTTAATCTCATGCCGCACATCACCATTATCTGTTACATAGCTCCCAAGATAATTAAACTGTGACACCTGCTCAAGACTGCAACCATTCAGATTAACTGAATCACAGCCTGCCTGACCAATTTTCATCACTTTAGTTTTCTCTCTGTTTATAACCAAACCTACTCTACTACAGTTTCATCAACAGCTCGAATGAAAGAGTTCATCTCATCAACATCATTTGCCAAATGGGCTAAATCATCAGCATAATCTAAATCGGAAATTTTCGTATCTCCAGCCCATTTAAGGCCAAAATCTTTCCCTTGAAGTGAATTTCGCATAACATTATCAACAACCAAACTAAAGAGAAAAGGAGACAAAATGCACCCTTGTCGAACACCAGAAGTAATGCTAAACCAATTGCTACAAGACTTACCAACTCTCACACATGACTCTGTGTTATTATAGAGAGCTTTCATTATGTTAACTAACTTGTCTGGTATACCATATGATCTCACAATCAACCACAAATTATGACGATCAACAGAGTCGAAAGCCTTTTTGAAATCAACAAACTAGCAACCAAAGGTTTCTGAAACTCTAAACATTTCTCAAGAATCTGCCTAAGTGGAAATATCTGATCTACACATCCCCTACCACTTCTGAATCCACATTGCTCATCACGCAATTGACTGTCAACCAGATTCTTAATTCTATTAAGCACAATCATGGAAAGAACTTTACCTGAAACGGAGAGTAGGCTGATACCCCTATAGTTATCACAAGAACTGCGATCACCTTTTTTGAAAATAGGGATAATAATAGCTCTGGTAAAATCTTTAGGAACCATGCCTTTATCATAAAAGTTATTCAAAATTTCAGTCATCCAAATGGTAACTGAAACATTCCCAGCTCTAAGCATTTCCGTAGTAATTTCATCAACCCCTGGGGATTGATGAAGTTTAAGTTTAGAAATAGCCAAACTAACTTCAGATTGTGTTAAAGGGCCAACATTAAAGCCAACAATGCATCTATCATCATTGCAAACAATGGGAGTAGAACTAACCACATTGTTTAGAACATCACTGAAATGCTCAGCCCACCTAGCCATGACAGAATCCTCACCTTCTATAACCTTGCCTTGTTTATCCTTCAATCCCTGTATACCTGTTCGTTTTCTACCACACAAAACATTAACTATCTGGTACAGCTCTCTGCTGTTGTGCTGTCTAACTGCTTCCTCAGCTTTGTCAGCAAGGCCATCAAGCCAAAGATTCTTATCAGTAGCTAACTGACCCTTCACACGTTTATTAAGTTCTTTGTAATGATTTCTATTAGGACTAGTAGGGTACTGATTAAGGACATTCCTGCAGTTCCTTCTTTCTGAAATAAGCTCAAGTGCCTTATCACTTAAATAATTCTGCCTCCTCTGCTCCTTTTTCCCTAAAAGAGTGCTGTTAGTTTCCAAAAAAGCCTGTTTAAAATGGTCCCATTCTTCCTCAACTTCAGTATTAAGCAAACCATGACTGTCATAATGACTAAGTAACCTATCATGGTAAGCTTTAGCTATAACTGGGTCTTTCAGAGCTTCAGTATTAAAGGTAAATTTTTTAACCCCAGCACAACACTTTTTAAGTTTAAGTTGCAAGACACTTTTAACAAGGTAATGGTCAGATCCAATTTCAGCTCCCCTATATGCCCTGGTATTTCTAACAGAGCTAGCCCATTTGCTGTTAATTAATATATAATCAATCATATTCTTATGCAGCCCATCAGGTGAAACCCATGTGTGTTTATGTATGTCGCGGTGTTTGTAATATGTGTTAGTTATTCTGAAACCATTTAGTTTACTTACCTGTAGGAGACGTTGCCCATTGCCATTGCAGCTACCAATACCAAAAGGGCCTATTACTCCTCCCCAAAGGTCAGAGTCGGTACCAACTTTGGCATTGAAGTCACCAAGAACAAGGGTAATATCTCCTTTCTTGACAGAATTCAAAATATCCTGAAGTTGTCTGTAAAACCTATACTTCTCATCCTCATCAGAATCCTCAGTGGGGGCATAACAGCAGATAACATTCAAGTCTTTAATGCTTGTCTGAAATTTTGCTGTAAGAAACCTTTCATTAATGCACTCATATCCTAGAAGAGCATCACTAGCATGTCTGCTGAGCAGCAGACCCACGCCTTGGTGATGCTTTCCATCCTCCCTCCCTGTAAAGAGAAATTTAAAGTTATTTTTAAGTATCTCACCTTTACCTGTCCATCTGGTCTCTTGCAAGCCTAGAATATCTAGGTTATAGCGCTGGAATTCCTGCATGAGGACATCAAGAGAATAATCTCTATGTAATGTCCTCACGTTCCACGCCACGCTCCTGCAGAGAGAAAATGATTAGTAGAATTTTTAAAGAAATTAGGTTTATTGAGATTGGTAGGGCCAACAATATCAAACAGCCCCCTGATCGCAGGCATGGGGCAAAGACCTGTTCCTCCTCCGCTAAAGGCTGAAGTCACCGATGCTGGTAGGAACTTCAGGCACCACCTTTTCAAGTGGACTTTTTCAAGAACCATATGGCCTGCCTGAGACACATTACTCCAGTTTAGGCTTGACGATGCCCAACTAGCTAAGTAAGGTTCAGGTACCTGCGATGGCCTCTGATTAGGATTATCCACCAGCTGATATAAGGTATCCCATGCCTCTGTTCACTTAGAGCTGGCAACCCAGAAGCAAACAGAATACACAGCGGCAGACTCTCCCTCAACAGAGGCCCACCAGTGCAGCAAGTATAGGATCCATAATCAAGCTCAAATCCATAAACAAGTCCAGTCTAGTAGGTATAAATGGTCAGCACCAGGACCCTGTGAAGTTGACCACTCCTCAGCAGGGTTGAAAAAAAAGAAAAAAGTGGCCATAGATGACCAGATCAGTAGGCCATACTGAACTGGCAGCCCTCCCCTTCCGTTCCCTTCCAAAAGAGAATATCTCTTTTGAAAGGTACTAACGGCCTGCACCACGAGAAGGCGGGGTCGGACATTAGGTGCTAGACCTGGCCGGTTCTGTGCATCATCACTGGGGATTGGTATACAGCTCTCCTTCCAGTTTACGCCTAGCTACCATTTACAAGCCCTCCAACTACCTATGGAGAGAAAATGGTTAGTGGGATGTTTAAAGAAACTATGGTTATTGAGAGAGGGAATGCCGAAAATATCAAACAGCCCCCTAATCGCAGACATGGGGCAAAGACCCGTTCCCCCACCACTAAAGGCTGAAGCCAACTACACTGGAAGACTTCCTCCAATGTAGAATTTGACGATGCCAATAGAAGCAAAGAGTTCAGATGCCTGCGATGACCTCTGATCAGGATTATTCACCAGCTGATAAACATATCCTGTGAATCTATTCACTTGGGGCTGTCAACCCACAAACAAACTGAAAACACAGCGGAAGATTTTCCCTCCACAGAAGTCCACCAGTGCAGCAAAATCAGGATCCATAATCAAGCTCAGAGCCATATATCTGTCCAGTCCAGTGGGTTTGTATGGTCAGCACCAGGACCCTGTGTGTTGACCACTATTCAGCAGGGAAGAAAAAGAAAGAAAAGTAGCCATAGTTGTCCAGATCAGTAGGCCACACTAATCTGGCAGCCCTTCCCTTCCGTTCACTTTCACAAGAGAGTATCTCTTTTGAAATGTACTAATGGTCTGCACCACAAGGCGGGGTCGGACATTAGGTGCTAGGCCTGGCCGGTTCTATGCATCATCACAGGGGATTGGTGCATAGCTCTCCTTCCAGTGACTACCTAGCTACCATTTACATATGACACACCACTTGATTTTATGTGGATTATTTACTTATATTATGATTATTATCATGTGGTTGGTTACCATTGCATTGTTATAATGATAGAAACTAATTATTTTCAAAAACTAGTTAAGAGGAATAATTGACAAATGTAATTTACCTTTAAATCTGAGATTTCGAACAATAATTCTGGAAAGCAGAGATTAGAGTTTTATTATTATAGACTCTCTGGAAATATATCTTTCGATCTTACTTTCGAAACCGCTGATTTAAATGAGTTATCTTTGAGATTTATTGATCCGCAGCGCAAGGATCTAAAACCTGGAAACTGACTCTGATATGAAAAACTGGATAATTATTGATATGTTACTCCCGTCTCACGTTTCATGTAGTGTAACATGGGAGAGTCCTAGATTTTTAAGCATTAGTCAATAAAAGGTGATTAGGAATTTTATCAGTTTTTTCAGTATTTTCTACCATGGAAAATTTCAATTCCTGGTAAGATTTATCTTTGGGATTTTCAGTTGGAATGCAAAATACTGTCTTTGTCTATGCTATTAGTCAAGTTACGTCGTGTCCCAAAACCTGAAAGAATTGTGACAGATAATTCCCCACTCAAAATTTACTAAATGAACATGGAAAGAACAGCATACATATATAAGCTTAAAACATACTTACCATTTCGTAGAATATACAACGAATGCTCTCCTTCTTGGAACTTTTCAATGTAAAGGTTTTAATACCTGGTTTGCCTTCAGTCAAAGAATCTAGTATACCTGTTCAATCAGGGAGAAAATCTTGTTATATTCATAAACTAAACTGAATAATAATAAAAAATAAATTGAAGATAATTTTATATCTTCTGATAGTATGCAATATCTTGATTTTGCAAAAATGCATATTTGACGTAATTGATCAAGACCGTGGTAGTACTTTGTGGATATCGCAGAGCAGTAATAGACACGGGAAGGCATATTAACCGTCAACGACTTTCCTTCCAAATGAAACCAAGTAGCTTTATAAGTGATAAACTTATAAGTTATAAATAAAGTTTATAAGCATAAAACTGATGAATGGTTAGCATGTTTGACTGCGGAGTAAAAGAGTCTGGATTCCAATATCGGATTACGAATGGATGTTTCTTTTCTCATGAATATAGTTTTTCTGCTGGGGACTGACCTTTTTCAGATACTTCTACAGGGTGCTAGTGTACCGAATGACCACTCTCAGACTTCCGTGACAAGTAGACTAACTGCAGAGTAATTAATCTATTTCTCATCATCCTTAAGTCAAATAATATATTTTACCCTTCTTTTTTCCAATTATCAGTGTAAAAAGCAAAACTATTATAGATAACTTGTATGATAAAAAAATTTAAAAATTTCACATTATATTAATAATATAAAATTCGCCGTCACTCCATAGAACAGTGGTTGACTACTTATCCGTAGCTCAGAAGGTGACCCACCAACATGATTTGGGTAACCCGTAGTTGATGAATAAATAATATCAATAAGAAATAGTATAGCGGGAATATAATTTTTAACGTAATTGATATTCCTGAAAAGAGTAATTTAAGGAACCACTGTTCTGCCACTGTTCATTTAAGGAACCATTGTTCTATGGAGTGACGGCGAATTTTATATTATTAATATAATGTGGAATTTTTTATTCAGGATTTATTTTATAATGTGGAATTTAAGGAAATCTCTTTGTCCACTAGAACTCTCCAACGTCGAGTCAGATGTCCAAGGATATTTAAAACTAGTGCAAAATGACTTGATATCTAGTGATGTTATTAGCATTGCCTTGAAGAAAGAACTGGCATACACAGTCGTATCAGAATAATATGAGCACCCACGGAATTACAGTGTACCTGTCCAGACGCGTCACAGAGTGCACATGACAAGGTCGACCACGTGGAGCTATAAGCAGCCGGCCAGGACAGATAAGCCATAGTGCGTAATGTGAGCACAATGGGCAGATGTATTGATTTAACGGACGTTCAAAAAGGAATGATCATCGGCTACCACGCCAAGGGTGGAAGCATCTCGGAAACAGTAGACTTTGTGGGCTGTTCGCAAGGTGCTACAGTAAGGGTGTACCAAGAATGGACCACTGGCACACCAAGTACCTCCATATGTCATAACTGTGGAGCCCCAAAGGCTATGACCCCAGAGGAGAACGTTGCCTCCGTCGACTGGATGCATCAACGCGCAACAGTGCAGCAACTGACCACTCAAATGAATGCTGGGGCACCTAAGTACGTGTCCCCAATAACAATAGAGCGAAACCTGTTATGCATGGGTCTCTGGAGTCGACACTGCACAAAGGCACCCCTTTTAACCAAGGTCCATTGGCAACGATGCCTGCAGTTCGCACGGGACTACCATCATTGAGCACTGAAAGAGTGGAAAAAGGTTGCCTTCTCCGACGAATCGAGGTTTCTACTCCACTGAAGTGACGGGAGGTGGCGGATATGGCGTCAGACACATGAGAACCAACCCCCGGACATGCCTATCGGTAAAGTACAGGCTAGCGGTGGCAGTGTGCATGTCTTGGGGATGTTTTCCTGGTATGACCGGGGCGAGGGTGGCTCAGTCGGTAGCGCGCCAGGCTCGTAATCTGTAGTTCCCAGGTTCGAGTCCCAGCTGGGTCAGCGTTGAGATTTATCTCAGCAAAATTCCCCGCCCTGCCCACAGTCAGTAGGGGACACCGATGGGCTTGGAAAGGCCGCCGTCCGTCGGATGGGACGTTAAGCCGTGGCCCCGTGTGCGGGAGAGCCATACCCTGTGCACGTTAAAGAACACGCTGGATGGCCTTGACGGGAGGCTACCATCTGTCTCCCAACAGCTGTTCCAGTGGGTCCCCTCCCCCAACCTTCTCTGAGCCTTCGGGGTCCATGTGACCTGGCCATTTAGCCCATGGTGTGCAAAAAAGTGCCGCTCAGAGGTAAAACAACCCAACCCAACCCTGGTATGACCTGGGGCTTCTGGTACCACTGGATGGGTCCCTGAACGCCAATGGCTACCTGTCCATCCTCGCTGACCACATGTATCCCTTCTTTTTGGACTTTTACCCTGGTGGTGATGGTGTCTACCAACAGGACAATGCACCCTGCCATGTCACTAAAGTGGTGCGTGACTGGTTCCAGGAACACGACAGCGATGTATCCGTTCTCCCTTGGCTGGCAAAATCTCCCGACCTCAATCCCATAGAGCACTTGTGGGACCATTTGGATCGACAAGTTCAGGGTGCGGACCCACAACCATGTCATCTCAGGAACCTTCGTGCTCTGCTGCAGTCCAAATGGGCACGTGTGCCTCTGGCAACCTTCCAGGGCCTCAATTCATCCATGCCAATCCGTCTCGCAGCTGTCATCCGGACCGAGGGTGGTTATTCCCATTATTAGGTAGGTGATCATATTATTCTGATAGTGCTCGACTTAGTTGCTTGCTATGGTCAAATAAATTATCAACAACTTCATGAGGAGATTTGCGTATTAGTAACAATGCTAAACACTGCCAAAGGAGCTGACATTTCAAAATAATTAATGGAACTGTTGATTTTAGTGATGGAAGAAAATTGGATTTAAAGAAAAAAAACTTTTTTGTTTACAAAGGACGGTGCTCCAGCAAAGTTAGGAAATATATTGACTTTATTAGAAAATGAGAATAGTTTCCCTATTTTACTATTTCGTCGTATAATTCATGAAGAGAGTTTGTGTACCAAAACATATCCTAAACAATTATATGAAGTTGAGTATTGTGGTGAAATTCAAAAATAAAATTGTAGCATATTCAGCTTTAACACAGGCTGTTTAAAACTTTTTTTTGGAAGAAATGAATTCAAATAGGGGACTGATGCTGCAGTCTGAAGTTCATTGGGAAAATATGGGTACAATTTAAAATAATTGATCTGTTGTATCAATAAAATTTAAATATTTTAAACTAAAAATGGAAAAAATTATCTGCAACTGGACGATCAAACCTGGTTGATAAAACTCGGGTATTTGACAACCAGATTTTGATATTACAAATCATTTTATGGTTTCAGTTTACGTCTACAAAAAAAGAGCTCATTATTTTAAAAATGTACGAAAAATGAAAAATGTTTTATAGGAAACTTATTCTATTCGAAAATGATAACTTTGGAATTTAAATACTTCCCAACAGTGAGAACAAATATACACTGCTCGACGTAGAAAATGCCACGCCAAGAAGTATTTGTCAGAGCATCATGCAAATAGGTGGGTAAGTGTCGACAGTCAAGTTATGGAAATGAGTGCAGTTGCGAACCAATCACGTGATAGGTGAGGGAGACAGAGGATAAAACAGCTCAGGGTAGCTAAGTTTGGTAGTCCTCACCTGGGCATGTGGACCACTGTACCATGAGCATCACCTGATCATGGAATTAGATTCTGCCATTAATTTGAATGGAACTACGTTGAGATTGCTCAATGTGAAGAACATCTAATATGTTTTCATGAGGTTATGAATTTTATTCCAACTTTCATTGAAACAGAATTTTTTCAGCTAATTCTTCAGTTGTTATAGGGCAACATTAACAAGTTAGTTACCACTGTTGAAGATATTAGCACTTCCAAGTCCGCAAACTAGTATTTAATAGTAAATTCGATTTCGCATTTCTGCAGCTGTGCTGAAAAAATGCAAAAGTTATAGAGTATGCATAATCTGCAGTAACCTCGCAGGTGTGGACCACTGTAATAAATACTTCCCAACAGTACTACGTCGAGCAGTGTATATTTGTTCTCACTGTTGGGAAGTATTTAAATTCCAAAGTTATCATTTTTGTTGATAATTATAGAATTTGCAACTTTGGAAAATAAATGTATATTGCAGTCTTATTTCAAAATCTACTACCATATGACATAAAAATCATTCGAAATTTACTACCTACAACATACCATATAATTCAAATAATACGTGGCCTCTGCAATATTTTGTAGTCCACATCTGCAATTGTGATGGAGTGACAGTAAACATTCGAGGGAAACCATGTTGCTCCTCCATATTCCACGAAGAACCTTTTGATGATTCTTCCATGCTCCATTTAGGAAATTTTGAGGAGATTGGTGATGATTTCTGTGTCCAATTCTATGAAGAAAATATTTATAATTATTTCATACATATATATACAGGGTGATTCAAAAGGTCTTAGACAATCTGTAATGGTAAGTGAGGAATACAAAAACAAACCATTTTTACATAGGAACATATAGCCACAAACGCCACCCGAGTGTGCCACAGGGCGTTATTTGACAGAAATTGAGTTGGGCAGCATGAATCATCATCATTCGACTCGTTGACGTTGCGGGAGTAGGATGCATCATTACAGTAACACTGAGATGGCAGATATGCACTTAGCTGATGGGGCAGCGAATGGAAACGGGCGAGCTGCGGTGTGATTGCATCGTGAACGGTTCCCAAACAGACACGTGGCAAACGCACAAATCAAATGTTTGAGCGTTTGCACCACAGATTGTGTGAAATTGAATCTTTCGAAGTAAACAGCCATTGTCGTCGGGACCGAATGACGTGCACACCTGTCATGGAATAAGCGTCTTACATGAAACTGAATGCAATCCAAGTACAAGTACACGAGATATTTTGCGTCATATTCATGTACCTCAACTTAGCGTATAGCGAGTATTACATGAGGAGTTGTTACACCCTTTTCATATGAAATGGGTCGAGTCATTGGAAGATGGAGATGACCACCCATGTCTGGAATTAGCACATTGGCTTTTGCAAAAATGTGTCGCACAGCCGGAATTTCCAGCGTTGGTTCTCTTCACCAATGAAGCTACCTTCTCACATGAGGGTGTTGTTAATGTTCATAATTTGCATGTGTGGGCATATGACAACCCATGAACTATACTCTCATGCTGCGAAACACAGGTTCATCATAAATGTTTGGGCGGGCATTGTTGGAGACTGTTTGCTTGGGCCATACCTTCTTCCATCACAATTAGAAGGGCGTAGTTTCGGATATTCCTGGAGGAGGTCTTGTCGGAACTACTGCATGATGTTCCTGTATCTGTGCGCCAACGCATGTGGTTTCAGCATGACAGGGCACCGACACATTTCACCTTGGTTATGCGCGAGTATCTAAACAGCACCTTTCCTGTGTGATGGATTGACCGGGGCAGACCTGTCACTTGGCCATCAAGATCACCTGACTTGTCCCCCATTGATTTCTTCCTCTGGGGTTACCTCAAAGGCCTTGTATACGAAGCCCCCATAGTCCCTGACGCTGACCTTGTCGCAAGAGTCGTTGAGGCAGCAGCACATATCCGTGAGAGGCCTGGAATTTTTGAACATGTTCGCCGATCCATGTGTCGATGTTGCTAGGCATGTATTGCTGCGGATGGAAAGAACCATCCGCAGCATCGCAGCAGTCGCTTGTATATGGTTTGATTGCTACTACACAGACGATCGACTCGGCGCACGCTCCTAATGGGAAAGTGACGATAATAGCAACCACGAAATCGATCGACTTCATCACTCTACACAAAACACAAATATAGTCGCGATCGAAGCAAGAGATGCTGTAACAAGTATAATCATAATCACGGTTTACTTTCCACCCTTGATGACATAAAAGAACATTTAGAAGAATTTGAAAATTTTATCACTAGATTCAGGAATAAAAAAATTATAATAAATGGAGATTTCAATGCCAAACATGCCATATGGGGCAACCCAATGACGGAACAAAAAGGAGAAATGGTATTCAATTTCATTCTCAGAAACAACTTGAGATTAATTAACAATCGACACTCGCATCCTACATTCGAAACAGTCAACGGAAAAAGCTGGATAGACTTAACAATAACCAGCGAAAGCATTAAAAATGAAATAAACAACTGGGAAGTCTTAGAAGAAAACTCACTCAGTGACCACAAATACATTGTAACAACCCTGGGAGCGAAACAGACACACCAAATAGCATCAAGATACAGACTGACAACAAAAGGAATCTCCAAGATAACAGAAGATATCACTAAACAGGAAACAGTACTGGAAAATCAAATAAAAAATATAAAGACCACTAGCGACCTCGACGACTTTCTTAATACACTTACAGACCTAATAGCCACAGCGAGCCAAAAACACTTAAAAGAAAAAGCACTGGACCCAAGAAAAAAAAGCTCACTGGTGGAATCCCCAACTAAATATTGAAAGAAAAAAATTAAATGCGATTCGACGCAGATATCAGAGAGCTGAAGACTCTGAGAGAGAAACAAGGAAAAAAGAATACAAAAAACAAGGAGCAATTTACCGAAAACTAATTAACTTCAGCTGAAAAACCAAGCAGAAGACTCACAGGAACACAGGGCGATACGGGAGGAGCTCCAAAATCATTTCCAGAGTAGGCGCGATCATGAATTCACAAAACAAGAAATCACAGACGTTATCAAGTCCATGCCAAGAAATAAAGCACCAGGATTGGACAGAATAAATATTGAAATCATACAGGCAATCAACACAAGTATACCGAATATTTTACTGTATCTATTTAATACCTGCTTGCGATTAAGTTTCTTTCCTACAGCTTGGAATCTTAAAATTAAAAAGTTATCTTATTTAATAAACCTGGAAAGGACAGTAGCAAAACAAGATCATTTAGGCCGATCTGCCTCCTATCTTCCCTAAACAAGATCCTGGACAAACTAATAACAAGAACATATTACCATCTACATAAAACGCTGTCTAAATCTCAACGCTGAACAATAAGGCTTCAGAACAGATAATCCTGTAACCTAGCTTTAAATCGATTATACCAAAAGATAAAAGAAAATAAGTAAAATCAACTACATACAGCCATAATATCATTAGACGTCAGCGGAGCCTTCGACAAAGTATGGTGGAGTGCTATTTTGCAGGAGCTCAGGAAGAAAAAATTCCCAGAAAACATACAAACTAGTAACTAGCTACTTCACTGACAGAAGAATTATATACCAAACAAATACCTTTGAATACACAAAAAACATTACACGAGGATGTCCACAAGGATCCTGCTCTGGTCCCCTATTATGGAATATTATAATGGAATAGGCATTAAATATAGAATTTCCTGAAAATATCAGAATTCAGGTATATGCCGACGATCTACTATTAATAATAGGAGGAAAAACAAGAAGAGAAATTGAAGAATTAGGTAAAAATGCGATAGAGAAATTAACTATCTGGAACGAAATGAACCAACTCAAATTCAGTACAGAAAAAAGTCAAACAATGACAGTAGCCCAGCAGAAGAGAATGGCAAGATCTCCGACATTCAAAATAAATAACAAAACCATCAAACACGTTACAGAAATCAAAATTTTAGGGGTAATAGTTGACGATCAGCTTAAATTTTACAAGCACTTTCAGGCCATCAGAGATAAAGTTTCTGACGTCATGTATGGCCTTTTGAAGATAGGAAGAGAGCTGTACGACAAGAGGAGAGATATTCTGAAACAGATTTATAAAAGGAGCTTGAAAAGGATTATTGTTTAAGGACATGGCATATGGGGAGAAAGATTAGAGGTAGACAGGAAACTGGGAAGCTGCATTCTTCGCGCTCAGCGCCAGCCATCACTCCTTATCAGCAGAGCTTACCGCACAGTGTCTACTGAAGCAGCCCTAATCATGGGAAGATTAAACCCCGCCGACCTAAAGGCGCTGGAGGAACTCAATCTCTTTAACTACACTAAAGGAAGACGCTAATTTACTAGAAAACAACTTCATAGCATAGGAAACGGAAAAACTAGAGGATCCATGGACAACTCACCCAGCACACATATAATCATCCCCTATGATAAACTCCTACAGGCTCAGGAATAGAGATATTTACAGACGGCTCAAAAGATAATAATAGAGTAGGCGCAGCATTCGTCGTCATGTAAAATGAAATAACATCACATACGGAAAAATTTAGGCTTTCTGATGACTCCACAACTATCAGGCAGAAGTTTATGCTATCTTAAAATCATTAGAATACGTTGAAAATCTAAGAGAAAAACAAGATATCAACCTGTATAGCGACTTTCTATCAGCACTACAAGCATTAGAAAACAGCAACGACAGAATATAATAATGATAAATAATATAAAATTGATAAATGATAAATAATATAAAAAGATATATCAGAATAAATAACAACAGAAATATCACTTTACACTGGATCAAGGCCCACGTGGGATATGAAGGAAACGAAACTGCACACTCCACAGCTAAAGCTGCAAGTAAACTAGAAGCTATATCGGACAATGTTCCTCTACCTCTCAGCTATTTTGAGAGGAAAATCAGGGAGGAATGGCAGAGATCATGGGATACAAGTGAGAAAGGAAGAACTCTATATGCCTACATAAGAGAAGTTAAAGAAACAGTTACTTCAACTATTACACGAATCAGATATTAACAAGACATGGTAAATTTCCAGAGTACTTTACAAGAATAGGAAAAACGGAAAACCCTCTCTGCAGATGCGGTGGACAAGGCGATAGCAAACATTACCATCTGGAATGCAACATTTTAAATTTAAAAGATATAAATCCAGCGAACCCAGACCTTACAAAAATAATCTCTACAGAAAATCAAGTCATCATATCAAGAGCCATGAAAAATCTATCCGAAAATTTCAAGACTACAGCACACCAGATGGTTTTTAAATCTAATTTCTACATATCCCAATACATCACTACGTCCGGTGGCAAAAAAAAAGGGACAGGATCATGGCAAAATGTGGCAGTGGGGCACTACCTCTATATAACTTCAAGGGACTGGAAACAGTAACAGGGCTGTTTTCCAAGTCCAAAAAAAAGTGTTCTGTACTGTCAATTGTTTTGTGTCCTCTTGTCTATGTGTACAAAATTTTCAAAATAACAAAAAAATATATGTATAACTTTTAAATTAGGTAAGGGGGAAAAGGGAGAGGGGAGAAGGGGAGTGGGGGAGGGGGCAAAAAGGGAAAAAAAAGAAAAAGAAGGGAAAAAAAGGTTTTGTACTGTCAATTGTTTTGTCCTCTCTTCTATGTGTACAAAATTCTTAAAATAACAAAAAATATATGAAAGGAAAAAAAAAAGAGTGTTCTGCACTGTCAATTGTTTTGTGATGTCCTCTTGTCTATGTGTACAAAATTCTCAAACTAACAAAATATATATATATAACTTTTAAATTAGGTAAGGGGAGGGGGGAGAAGGGAGGGAGATGGAAAGGAGAAAAGGGGGAAAAATGAATGTCAAATAATTGTAACTAACACCATAATACATTTATCCTGTCTAGAGTATTTGTTATGCGCTGATTTTACATCAGGCATAACGTTTCATTTTTCTTAAATTAATTTCTTGCTAGATTGGGATTTTTTCTTTTTTCTCACACAAAGGGGACTAACAAAGGGGAACACGTCAGGAGTGGGCGGAAATCGCAGCTGCAGCGAGGGTCACACACACACACTGGACACCCAACGCCAGATCTCATGACATTCGATAGCACACGGGCAGCGGATGGCAGGCGGAATCACATTTTTTTTCTTGCAGTGAAGGTCCGGCTGGGGGTGCTGACAGTTTTAGTGCTGGGTTCACACGAGAGGCTGTATCCACCCCCGTAGCAAATGCAGATGCTGGACTGGACAGCCTTGTCCAGTGTTGTGTAACGAACGAGGGATCCCGTTCTCCCAGGCGGCGATGTCAACCTCACAGACCCCCTGGGGAGAATTTATCACTCGTGAGTTCTTCTGCAGGTGCTGTGGATGGGTTGCACATACCCTTTTCGTGGGAAATCGAGGGAGAAAAGTCGTGGGAAACTTGTAGCAAGGGGGCAGGGAGGACTGAGTTTTTGGAGAGAGGAGTTGGACTCTAGATTTTTTGGAACAGAGCAGACCGCCCAGAGACGTGAGAGAGAGAGCAGTCGGACGGGACGGTCCCGAGCCGTACGATCGGAGATCGGAATCAGGAGATGAACTTTGAATAAACAGCCATATGCTTGGATGCGTTAGAGCAGAATCAGGAGATGAACTTTGAATAAACAGCCATATGCTTGGATGCGTTAGAGCAGAATCAGAGATGAACTTTAAATAAATAGCCATGTGCTTGGATGCGTTAGAGCAGAATCAGGAGATGAACTTTGAATAAACAACCATGTGCTTGGATGCGTTAGAGCAGAGAGAGAGAATAATTTGCCTCCGCATTTAATTAAGAGAGAGAGAGAACAATTGGCCTCCGTACGCAAATTGTACCAGTGAAGATCTCTCTCCTTTCCAACCTTCCTACGATGATACAGTAGACCGCCTCTCTTCGCCGCAGCCAAATTACCCCACAGCGGAGGTGAAGGTCAACAGAGGCCCGTCTCCCCTAGCAGCCAAATTAGCGACGGAGATGTCAGCGGCCAAAAACCCACGGCCTAACGAGATGATCCCCACCCGTGCTGGAGTGACGACGACCTGGCTATAACCGATGCAGCTGACGTTGGAGCTGAGTAATTATAACGGTACGATTGTCCATTATTTTCTTTTAGTTGCTTACCCTTCCTTTGACTAGAAGCGGCTATCTTTAATTTTAGAGTTAGCTGTAAAGGGGTTCCTCAAGCCGTTAATTCTTTAAGTTCTTTTTGGTTAAGTTCACGATAAATAGTTCATTTTTATCTAGATTAATTGTTTGCCTGTACTACTAGAGATTGTGTTTCAATAAATGTTGTTACCCTTTTATGTTGCCATAAACCTGAGTTGTGTATCATCAGTGTATTTCATTAATAAAAACGTCTTCCCCTAAGGAGACGGCCTGGGATTTTTGCGGCCCGCATTGTTTAATTAAGGTGCTATCCGTAATTGAGCAATGTGGGAAACACAACGCCACACATTTAAATTTTATATGTCTAGTTAAAAGTGAATAGTGCTTGCAACCGCGAGGTGCGCACAACATATTCATGTTAAGTAGTTTTTTTTTTACAATCACAATAACAGTGTACGTGATGTTTACTAACAAAACTTATTAATTATGTCTCTTGTCTGTAATGTGTATAAGTGGAGGAATGGATAAAAGGAATAAATAAATAAAATTGCAAAAACAGCGTATATCATGTAACCAATTTTAACTTAGTAAATAATTATATTTCTCATGCCCTATGTCCAATGCTAATTTTCAATAATATCTAAAACTGTAAACGTTATAATTAATATGTATTTTATGAATATATATTGGTATTGTGCTGTATTACTGTACTTTTCTACTTTCCTATATACTATCCTTGGGTTTCCCAAAGGATAGTATATAGGAAACTGGGAATATACACCTCTCTTCAAGACAGGCTCCCAGTCAGCTAGAGGCCCACATTCCACTACTCCCCCCCAACCCTCCACCTACCTCAGCAAGCAGCTCAATATTCTCTACACCAGTCCAGCCAGCTTGCATTCCTTTCCGCCCACAACCTCACACCCACTCTGACTTGCAACCTAAGCTGGTAGCTGCTCCTACTCGGCTCAACAAAGTTAATCCCATCCACAAGAGCTAAAACAAGACTTGCCTCTGCCCTCTGCACACAGACAAATGACTTTGACCCTGACGAACTGGATAGGACATACCTACAAACTATCGCTGCGGCTGACGTGTCTCAAGAATTATGCGCGATAGACCGGCGGCCGTCTCGCCATCCAGTTTGACGTGGCTCTGGGTTTGTCTACTGGGCCCAATATACATTTCCACGTGGACTTAGCCTCTGTGCTTCCCTGCCTTTACTCTCCCTCACAGCGCTCCCTCCTTATACCCTAATGATTTATACAAACTGAATAGTAAGTCCAATTTAGTGCAGTCATACTATATTCACTAACACTCATATGTAAAAAACACATGTTATTTATCGGATGTAATTAAATAATACTACATTAATTTAATTTAATAAATATATATATTTTTATAACATAATCTAATTTTCCATACACACAGAACCTCCCCATTACCTCTTACTTCCCTCTATTGTCTGATGTCTATCCGCGAATTAATTTGAATTGATTTGTGGTGTGGACACCATCATCTAATTTATACCATAATTCGATTTGGTCTAAATTATTTTAACAACATGCTATATTAACTTGATTTATGCCAATATATTATTCCCATACGATCTTTGACGCTATACTAAAGCCACACCCACACCACTCTAGTTATTCCATTCTCTCCCCCATTCCACCACGCATACACATACAATGACAATGAATACTACACTGCACGGGATCGCGGCAAAATGTGACAGAACGAAGATTACCAATACTTCCCTCTCTGAACCAACAACTCTGAATCCATGAATATCTATTTCTTATCTCTAAAAACACAATTGGATATTTGTTGAGGTGAATAAAATAAAACCAGTAAAATGAAATAAATTATTTTTTATCATGTTATTATGCTATTTCAAACATCTCTTTTTGTCAAACTATAGCTTTCTATTTTTGGATCATTTGCCATATATGTACACTAATAACTAAGTATGTCATAAAATAAAACCAGTAAAATGAATTAAATATATATTTCAGTTATGTTATTATGCTAAATCAAACATCTCTTTTTGTAATACTGTAGCTTTCTATTTTTGGATTATTTGCCATATATGTATACTAATAACAAGAGTGCCATAAACATTCTTATAGTGATGGCCATCAACACAAAGACTTTATAATGACCCTTTCCTGTTATTTCATATGATAAAAATTATCATATGACCCATAACAGAAAAATGTATACTCTTCCATACATTACAAGATACATGCTTCATTATTTATCTCTATAATACCCATTACCGTCCTGTATCGCCTTCCTGCCTAGGTGATCCTAAATTCAAACTACAACTCAACCCCCCTTCTTCATACATTGATTGATTACAAACTCAAACACACCAAAGAACGCCAAATTGGTATTTTCTCTGATGTTAGCTTCGCAACTATATTTTATCTAGAACTTTAGTACATATTATTCCGTATTATATATTATATATTTGTTAAACTCTATAACTATGGAAGGAGGGGGAAAGGGAAAAAAAAGAAAAAAAAATGGGAAGGGAAGGGAAAAAGAAAAAAAAAGGGGGAAGGGAAGGGAAAAAGAAAAAAAAAGGGAAAAGGGGGGAAAAGATGAAAAGAGGGGGGAAAGGGGGAAAAAGGGAAAGGAGGAAAGAAAGGAAAAAAATAAAGGATTTTTTTTTCCTTTTTTTTTTATATTTGAGTGTGACTTTATATATATCTGTACTGTATAATGTATATGCTCCCCTGCTGATTGGTTATATTGTTATAATAATATTATTATTGTACATCACTCTGAACTTTCCTACAGACTCCTAAATGATACTTCCCAATGACTAGCTTTGGCTCCATAAGAGCCATTCATCCCCCCCTCACCCCACACATACTCAGGTCTGCTGCTCACAGTGCTGAACCACTCCCACCCAGTCTAACTCTCACATACCTCACTCACAGAAGCCCAAACAGGACATACTTTTAGTATATATGCACTAAACCTTGACATTGACAGCACTTGCCAAATTTACCAGTCCTCTAATATTTTCCCTAGACCCATTCAAAATTTATCAACATCTATTATTACTGTTAACCAAGATTAAAAGTAAAAGGAAAACAAAATAAAAAAGTAAAAGGGAATCATCTAACCTACACTCATATTGGCTTATTAACACAAAAGCAATAAATCACTAGCCTTAATGTTTTTACCATTCATTGGGCTGGGTTCATTTCTATCCGTGTTAACTATAAAAAAATCCCTCTACCTTCTTAAGAATATACTACTATTTATTTTAAATAAAATTTGGCTACTAACTTAAGGGACCTGAGTTCGAGTCCCGGGTAAGGCATGGATGTATGTGTCGTTTTTCTGCTGAGGTCCTGCCATTCTCTTAGATCCTCTACTGTGGCATATAAACTGACAGGCTCCTGTCAGACCTCTGTGGCAAGCAGCTGCTTGAGGGGGTATTTATTATTTTTTTTATATGTCTGTGTTATCCATGATATGTGATATATGTATATGGTTCCTTTTTCTCATCATCTTTAGCCATCCGCCGCTTCACCCAAATGTCGATTTGTTTCCCCTCTAACTTTTAATGTTTATACCATTAATTATCTTAAATCAAATATTTATTGATGTTATCTATAATATGTGATATTTGGTTCTCTTCTCTCCAAACTCTCTTATTCAACATCCCTGTCACCGTTTCCTTCTCCCTTCCTCTGGACTCTAAGAATACACCAACATTTATTTTAAACTTTAAATTATTTCCCCCACACAAGACTCTGGTCTGCACCCCAGGTGAACGCCTATTCCCCACCCCTGTTTCCCTCTTCTATCAGTCTCCTCCTCACTAATTAAAAGCAGGATTTATATCTTGATTCTAATGTCCATAACCTATTATACATTAAGTTCACTCCATAATCCCTCACTCTTTATCTCATTCTGATCTTGTCTCTTACTAGCCGTGTCACGTGCCTCAGTGGGGATCCAGGGTTGCTTGGGTCCACACTGCTTGGCTTTCGGCCGGTCCGCTCCACTGCCTTGGTGAGTGGTGGGGATTGGGGGTTAGAATCCCGACCAGCATTACTCCTCCCAAGCCAGTTTTCTATTCCCAGAGGTCCACGGACACCCGTTGGCCTTCTCCCACCCCTTTGTTGACAGGGTCCTGTGTCGTCCAAACTGCACAGAACCTTAGTCTCCCACCCCTGTGAACGCCTTTCCTTCATACCACTTCTTTCCTATTATCTTTTACTTCCTATTCATATTGGCTTAAATAAAGTATAACATTGTATACATTTATTTAACAGGGCTTAATTTAAGTATAGCATTATATACTTCTATCAAGACTTACTTATGTACAGCTTTCTATACGCACATCTGGCTTCAAAATTCAAAATTCCATCTATGTTTTGACTCTCATATTTAGATCAAATTTATTATTGATTGGCACTCCCATTTAGACATGCGCTCAAAATTCTAAAAGACCTCCCACGCACCTCAATGATTAAAAATCCAGACTCATACTGAATTTTCAGCAACGGTCAAGCTTACATTGACAGGTCCTTTCTCTGCTGTCCAACAGCTTTCAGGTTTTATTTTCATTGAAGGTTTCTCTGGAAAGCAGATGGTGGTATATGGCATTTCCCATCGGATGTAGTGCTGTCTATGTACAGCGGAGCATCGGGTCTTGCTATACAATTTACTACAATTGTCCATCATCGCTGACCACACATCCCTTCGTTTTGGATATTTACCCTGGTGGTATGGTGTCTACCAACAGGACAGTGCACCCTGCCATGTCACTAAGGTGGTGCATGACTGGTTCCAGGAAAACGACAGCAATGTCTATGTTCTCCCTTGGCCGGCAAAATCTCCCGATCTCAATCCCATAGAGCACTTGTGGGACCATTTGGATCGACAAGTTCAGGGTGCGGACCCACAACCATGTCATCTCAGGAACCTTCGTGCTCTGCTGCAGTCCAAATGGGCACGTGTGCCTCTGGCAACCTTCCAGGACCTCAATGCATCTATGCCAATCCGTCTCGCCGCTGTCATCCGAACCAAGGGTGGTTATTCCCATTATTAGGTAGGTGGTCTTATTATTCTGATACGACTGTGTATTATTGCTTAATTATATTTATAGATGGGAGCTTATTCAGTGGGGTTGCTCATGGTGCTAAAGTCTCCCTCCCTCCCAGGCACGTATGCAGGATTTGGTTTTAGCTTAGGGGGTACAAGAATTCAGTAGATAAAATGATATTCTATATGGAAGGAGATTTTATAGTTTTTTTTGCTATTTATTTTTAGTGTGGCACAAAAAATATGGGGCTGAAATAAAAATATACAGAATAAACTGCTTTGGATTTCAAAGCAGGTACACAAGTTTGAGATTTAGTATAGAACAACAGGATTTTCGGGGTGGAGGGGGTTTCCGGACCCCTTGGAAATATCTTTGAATGCTGGAAATTGAAAGGTGATAAAACTGTTCACTTCAAATCCCAAGATAATTAAACTGTGACACCTGCTCAAGACTGCAACCATTCAAATTAACTGAATCACAGCCTGCCTGACCAATTTTCATCACTTTAGTTTTCTCTCTGTTTATAACCAAACCTACTCTACTACCAGTTTCATCAACAGCTCGAATGAAAGAGTTCATCTCATCAACATCATTTGCCAAAAGGTGCCGTCTAACTGCTTCCTTGGCTTTGTCAGCCAAGCCATCAACCCAAGATTCTTATCAGCAGCTAACTGATCCTTTACACGTTTCTTAAGCTCTTTGTAATCCTTTCTATTAGGATTAGTAGGGTATTGATTAAGGACATTCCTGCAGTTACTTCTTTCTGAAATAAGCTCAAGAGCCTTATCACTCAAATAATTCTGCCTCTTCTGCTACTTTTCCTAATAGAATACTGTAATTTCCGAAAAAGCCTGTTTAAAATGATCCCATTCTTTCTCAACTCCAGTAGTAAGCAAAGCATGACTGTCATAATGACTAAGTAACCTATCATGAAGCTTTAGCTATAACTGGGTCTTTGAGAGCTTCAGCATTAAAGGTAAATTTTTTAACCTTAGCACAGACCTTTTAAGTTTAAGTTGCAAGACACTTTTAACAAGGTAATGGTCAGATACAATTTAAACTCCCCTATATGACCTGGTATTCCTAACAGAACTAGCCCATTTGTTGTTAATTAATATATAATCAATCATATTCTTATGCAGCCCATCAGGTTAAACCCATGTGCACTTATGTATGTCGCGGTAACAGGTGTTAGTTATTCCGAAACCATTGAGTTTACTTACCTGTAGGAGACATCGCCTGTAGGAGACATTGCAACTACAAATAACAAAAAGGACTATCACCCCTCCCCAAAGGTAAGAGTCAGTACCAACTTTGGCATTGATGTCACCTAGAACAAGGGTAATATCTCCTTTCTTGACAGAATTCAAAATATCCTAAGTTGTCCGTAAAACCTATCCTTCTCATCCTCATCGGCATCCTCAGAGGGGGCATAACAGCAGATAAGATTCAAGTCTTTAATGCTTGTCTGAAATTTTGCTGTAAGAAACCTTTCATTAATGCACTCATATCCTAGAAGAGCATAACTAGCGTGTCTGCTGAGGAGCAGACCCATGCCTTGGTGATGCTTTCCATCCTCCCTCCCTGAAAAAAGAAATTTAAAGTTATTTTTAAGTATCTCACCTTTACCTGTCTATCTGGTCTCTTGCAAGCCTAGAACATCTAGATTATAGCGCTGGAATTCCAGTGTGAGGATATCAAGAGAATAATATCTATGCAATGTCCTCACGTTCCACGTTCCTGCAAAGAGAAAATGATTCGTAGGATTTTTAAAGAAACTAGGCTTAAGGGAACTAAGGTTTATTGAGATAGGTAGGGCCAACAATATCAAACAGCCCCCTGATCGCAAGCATGGGGCAAATACCTGTTCCTCCTCCACTAAAGGCTGAAGTCACCGATGCTGGCAGGAACTTCAGGTACTACCTTTTCAAATGGATTTTTTCAAGAGCCATATGGCCTGCCTGAGACACATTACTCCAACTTTTGATCCAACGTGAGTTTAGGATTGACTATGCCTAACTAGCTAAGTGAGGTTCAGGTACCTGCGATGGCCTCTGATCAGGATTATAATTGGAGCGGAGTAATGTGTCAGGATTATAATTGGATTGGAGTAATGTGTCTCAGGCAGAGCCATATGGCCTGCCTGAGACACATTACTCCAACTTTTGATCCAACGTGAGTTTAGGATTGACTATGCCTAACTAGCTAAGTGAGGTTCAGGTACCTGCGATGGCCTCTGATCAGGATTATCCACCTGATCCCATGCATCTGTTCACTTAGGGCTGGCAAACTAGAAGAAAACACAGCGGCAGATTCTCCCTCAACAGAGGCCCACCAGTGCAGCAATTGCAGGATCCATAATCAAGCTCAAATCCATAAACAAGTCCAGTCTAGTAGGTATAAATGATCAACACCAAGACCCTGTGAAGTTGACCACTCCTCAGCAGGGTTGAAAAAAAATAAAAAAGTGTCCATAGATGACCAGATCAGTAGGCCATACTGAACTGGCAGCCCTCTTCTTCCGTTCCCTTCCAAAAGAGAATATCTCTTTTGAAAGGTACTAACGGCCTGCACCACGAGAAGGCGGGGTCAGACATTAGGTGCTAGACCTGGCCGGTTCTGTGTATCATCACTGAGGATTGGTACATAACTGAAACATTTTATCTGCATTGGAATCACCCGCTTATTCGTTAAGGAAAAAAATATTTATTTGAATCCTTCTGAACGAATGAGAGACAAAATATTTTATACAGCAAAATAATGCTCAATTTAAATCAAAAAATAACATTTGGTAGATTCTTGGAAAGTTCTGTGCATGACCAGAATATATGAATAGGACGGAATTTTGCCATTCTGCAAATTTGAAGTTAAAAAAGTCTATCATGAACATTTCCGAGATCGTAACAAAAAATGCCAACACGTGAGATGATTGACGAAAGGTTTATCTTATTACTAACATTTGATATTGAAATATTTTCACTCTAGTAGTCAGCGTTTATTTTATTAGCAAAATTACTTTAAAAATTCCTATCACAATCGCATGAATTCTAAGAAGTTGTATGCCCTACTCAAAGTAAACTTTGCAGTCAAAATTAAAGTGATACAGGCGCCATATTTCTCTCATGCAACAAAACAACAACTGCCATGAGAGTTTCATTATTAGCTGTTATCCGAAATATTGAAACTTAAATTCTGGAACATTAAAATATAAGAGTTATTTCAACTAAACACAATGCTGTTTAATAATCACAAGAATCCTCCTGGGCCAATTGGTCGCCACTCAGAAAATATGCAGTGTGGTACTGTACTGTTGAAAGATGGCGTCATGGTGTTGAAAGACAATCGTCGCGAACGGGTATAGATGGTTGGCGAGGATGTTCACATACCTAGTGCCAGTGACAGAGGTCTCTATGCGTAAGAGGGGCCCCAAGGAAGCCCATGTAAACGCACCTCAAACTTACACCACTGCACCTGTCTGTATGACCCCAACTTGGCAAATTAGGTCTATCGCTTCGTGTGGTTTACACATCCATCGGCGTAAGAGAGTTGAAACCGTGATTCGTCAGACCATATAACATGTTTCCACTCCTCCCCACTCCAGTTGCGATAAGCCTTTTCAAACTGCAGCCAAATCTTTCAGTGCCTTGCAGTCAACAAGGGGACACAATGTGGACGTAGATTGCCATAGCCAATTTTTTGCATGGTATGATGGATAGTCTTTGTGCATAAGCTTGTGGGTCGTTCCCTCATTCAATTTCGATGTTATCTGCTCCATGGTAGCTGTGTGATTCCTTGTAACTATGCAGGACAGTCTGCGCTTATCTCGAGAGTCAATTGCACGTTTATGTCCACATTTTTCCCGCTAGTTGGAAGTTTTGCTGTATTCCACGTAGTCTTGGTATACATGTGCAATGGTCTAATGTGGAAGTGTCAACAGTTCATCAGTTGCAATGATTGAACAACTGGCCTTCCTTGTACCTGCTATCTGGCCACGGTCAAACTCATTTATGTTGCTGCTTTTACCCGTGACTACTTTTCTGTGACTGGTTTCCAATGCGTTATTTTTATCAGTTTCAACCTGTTCTATTTATAGACATTGCAAATTTCAGCGTCCCCACGTGACTGGATGAGATACTTCTGCTTTGTATATTGTATTGGGGTGTAAATAATAATTTTTCCATTCAGTGTATTTATTATTGATTCATTTTGCTTGGTTCTGTATATTATATTCTTGGTTGAACTTTTACCAAAGATTATTTGTTGTTTCTTTACACCATTTATTTTCATAATAAAAAATGTTCTAAATGCACAAAAAGTTAAACTTAGGAAATAAAACATTATTATCTTGGAGCGGGGGTGGCTCAGTCAGTAGCGTGCCAGGCTCGTAAACTGTAGTTTCCAGATTCAAGTCCCAGCTGGGTCAGCGTTGAGATTTATCTCCGCAAAATTCCCTACCCTGCCCACGATCAGTAGGGGAGTAGTAGCATAAATGAGAGTACTGGGCCAATGTTAAAGTTTAGGGAATCCCATGTTAACCTATGGGACACTTTTGGGGAGATGAGGGGTTAAACTAATTTTCAGAAGGTGTTGTGTGTAAATGACATGAAATGATGGGTTTTGTGGAGAAAATGTTGTAGTTATCGTACACTTCACTGGATTATTGGGCTGTTGGGTTGTAAAAGCCAGTTAAATCGGAGAAGTCGACAAAGCCAGACAGTTTTGGGAAATTAGTTTAAAACTAATTCGTGGTGTTGCGTTCTGAATTTCATCCAAATCATTTAATAATTCTTGGTTGGCTTCGTGCCTCTTTTTAGTTTCTATAGATTTGCTGTAAGAAATATCGTGCTTTTTGCAGGCTTTGTCCACACAGTTAATACCAGGATTTCCTCGCATTAAACTTTTCTCCACTTTCGTAAACAGTCCACAATACTGGTAACCTGGAATGTGCATTTCGGGTGGATTAATTAGCTATTAATTATAAATTAATATTAAACCAGAAATTAGTTTAACCCCTCATCTCCCCAAAAGTGTCCAATAGGTTAACATGGGATTCCCTATACTTTAACATTGGCCCAGAACTCTCATTTATGCTACTACTTAGGGGACATCGATGGGCTTGGAAAGGCCGCTGTCCATCGGATGGGGCGTTAAGCAGTGGCCCCATATGCGGGAGAGCCATACCCTGTGCATGTTAAAGAACACGCTGGATGGCCTTGACGGGAGGCTACAATCTGTCTCCCAACAGCTGTTCTAGTGGGTCCCCTGCCCCAACCTTCTCTGAGCCTTCGGGGTTCATGTGACCTGGCCATTTAGCCAATGCTGTGCAAAAAAGTGCCGCTCAGAGGTAAAACTACCCAACCCAACCCAATATTATCTAAACCTAAGTGCCATTGAAATACTAGCAGCGTCAAGTTATCCTAATACAAAATTATCGAAATTCAGTAATTTGAAAATAAGCTGTTTGACGGATAATTCTCCCTGGAGAATTAAATACCTAAATCCATCAATGTTAAGTCTAGGGCTATCTGAAGGTGGAATCGAAAACGTTTGAAAGATTCGCGAAATGTGAATCCTAACATCTCATTAATGCCTAACTAACATAAAAAGAAATTTCCATTTATCTCTGAAAGCAAAAAAGTTGAATCTCTGGAGACTAGCAGACATACAATCGAGAAGTGAAAACAATAGTTCGTTTTGCGTTGTTTTTATTTTAAAACAAGTTAAAATACCACGTCCATAAACAGACATATGCATCCATAACTTTATGGACACATAATATAACCACTCTGCTCAAAGACATATTGAATTAACATCATATACAAACAACTTCAGTTAGCATATTAAAGTGAACAGAAATATACAAAAATGCATTATATGGACCAGGCCCGGATACAGAAAAATATAAGGGAAGGAGAGAAGAAGAAATTCATTGTAAACTGTGTGTAGTGAAGACAGCACTCCAGTAATTTATGCATAACCCTTTCCTTCCAGAGCAGATGTTTCCGGAGCAGCTGTTATAACCCTTTCGTGATTGACCATAGTGTGTGTGTGATAGATGGGGGGAGTTTCCTCCCCCCCTTCGCTCTGGATGTTCGACTAAAATAACCATTGCGTGTGAAGAGCATCTGTATAAAAAATTATGAGTCGAAGCCCTCCCCTAGTGGATGTTGACTTTTCCCCAGGTGGGTGAGTTTCCTCCTACTTATTGAAACCATTGTGACCCGCTATTGGAATCCTGTATAAAAAATTATGAGACGAAGCCCTCCCCTAGCGGATGTTGCTAACTCGTTAATGATTTCCTCCCACGCTCCCTGACTTATTGAAAAAACCATTATGTAAAGAACATCTAGCCCAAGCAGATAATGCTTATTGAAAAAACCAATGCGTGTGAAGAACAGCTGTTGGATTTCTGTATAAAGCCCTCTCTAGCAAACTGAGTTAATGATTGTCCCTCGCTACTTGAATTTCAAATCACCATCGAAGCTTTGCTAGACAGAGTCACTTACTCACCTAATGATACCAGCTGTGTTGCTACAAAGAGATAATCAACAGCATCCGTTAGTTTTGCGTTCGTGGCTTTATTGCCAGACTCACGAAAGAGAGGAAATTTCCCCATCCTCGTAAGAACTAATAATGCCCTCCAATCATACTAGCGAAAACTGCCGCATAACCTCCCAAACTCGCTTTCATGGAAAGCATGGTTACGCTTCTGTGAAACAGTTCCTGAGTTTGCTGTCAAGTAATTTGTTGATAATAGCAGACTTTGCTCTAACCATCGATAATAATAAACTTCCTCTCCTTATGTGAGAGAAGAATTATCAATCTGAAATTAACCGTTTACATCAATTATTACCACGTTGCTGTATTTTACCTGAAAACTAAGTATTTAATATTATAACATTTCACTGAAAGAGTTCATTTGCTTACTTTCCTCCAACACGAAAGGAAGTTCGTTGACCTTTTTGTTGATACGAACTGTGAAAGGCTATTGATCTCCTTAACTGAAATATCATTATTTTTCGCATATAAACCCTCCTAAATTCAGAGTGATATACTGCGAAAATGGCTGATGAAGACCAGTTGTCAGTCGGCGAACGCTTAGTGTTGCTTGCTCGTGTTCAGGATGAATTAAATGCCATTCTCTCGTCTCCTGCTGCTACTTTGAATCCAGTGCCTTTCGAGAATGTTTGCATCGACAGAGAATACTTTGAATCCAGTGCCTTTCGAGAATGTTTGCATCGACAGAGAAGAGTCTGAAAACGACGCAGCATTGCCTCCTCCAGTTGTAACAACAGAGGAAAACGACGCATCAACTAGTGTGAAACGCTGGAAGAAAAGAAATCGCCTTGCAACTAAAAGACTTGCTGAATATCATCGCTGTATCACCGGAGGAGGACCTGAAAACAACGTCCCATCACCTCCTACACGCATAGCAGAGGAAAACGCTTCAACTAGTGCCACTTCGAGACAGGATTCCAGTCTGAATCGTTGAAAGGGGCGCAAACTTTTGGCAGCTGAAAGAATTGCCAAATACGCTGGAAACGGAGCTACCACCCGATTATCTTCTACATCGAGTCCTCTTGCAGTTCCTTCAATGTCTATGTTCGTTCCTGCTACCACCCGATCATCAAGTCCTCTTGAAGTTCCTTCAACGTCGTTCGTTCCTGCTACAACAGAGAACCCTCAAAACGCTGCATCGTCTGATATACCATCATATGTTCTTCTTTCATCTTCAAAATTTCATTCAAAAAAATATAATGCTGAATTCACCATGCATACCATCCGACTAAAAAATTTTGAATTTGTGAGCCCAATAGACTTTTCGTCAAAATTAACAGAAGTTCAGCATAATATTTTAAACGACTAAATTCCTTCAAATGATTTTTTGCACGTTAGACTCTGTGTTCGAACTAAAGCTATAAAAAATGCCATTAACCTTCCACTTGTTTGAAGAGAAGGTATTACTGTTGACAAGTTCATGGAAACAGTCGAAAACGTTTTTCAATCTAATGAATCGATGGGTACAGGTGAAACTATTTATATGGACTTTGCTGCAATCAATCTCGATCGACATGGTGTAGCAAGAACCCCAGGACCACGCAGGAGACCTATAGCTGATCTGAGTGCTACAACATATCTAAAAGTTCTATCATCACTGTTCGCAACGACGACCAGATGTGTTTAGCAAGAAGTATTGTAATCGCAAGAGCGAATTCGCTTAAAAAGCAATTAAAACTTGATCTTAAATCGTGCGACAGTATATGCAATCCACAATCACGGTTACAAAAGTCTCAAGCTAAAGAATTACATAGAAATGCAAACGTACCACAAGGGCCATGCGGCATATCTGAATTAAATGTATTCCAACGATATCTCTACCCAGATTATCGCATTATTGTGTTTTCAGCATCGGACGACTTTCAAATCATCTTTTGCGGAAAAGAAGAAGCTCCGAACACTCTATATTTACTCTTTCATAACAATCATTATGATGTTATCACGAATCCTGCTGGCTATTTTCGAGCTCGCAAATTTTGTAATACCTGATTAAAATCAATCTATCATCTTCCTCACTTTTGTTTTGATATGTGCCGAGTATGCAATACTAAGTCCTGCAGTAAACGTGGATCTAATATTTTTTGCGATTTATGCAGAAAGTACTGCAGAGGATCTTCCTGCTTTAGTGCTCACCTACTGTCAGGAGCTTGTTCATCATCACATAGATGTCTAGAATGTGGAGATGTTTACCCTACCAACAAGCCCCACGAGTGTACTAAAACTGAATTAGGATGTGTTAAGATCATTAATGAAGAAGATGTATGTCTACACCGTATCTACTTTGGCCTAGAAACTGTTGAAATGTCTGATGGACTTTTAATTCTTATACTCTGTATAGTAACTTATCAAAATTCAGAAGGTCAGTGGGAATATGAGAAGTTTGATACAGTTCCGCTTTTTATGGAATGGTTACTTTCAGAAGGAAATGGTAAGCAAAAATTTAAAAATGTTACTTTGTTAGCACATAATTCTAGAGCATTCGATTCGTATCCTACCTTAAATTTTCTTTATTCAAAGTATTTAAAACCTGAAATCATATTTAATGGTAACAAAATTTTATTGCTAAATTTGCCAGGGTTGAAAATTAGATTTATTGATTCCCTTAGTTTCATTCCTACAGCACTTAGGAATTTTCCTAAAACTTTTGGAATTACTGAGGTTAAAAAAGGATTTTTCCCTCATGCATTCTGCAAACTGGATAATCTGAATTATCATGGAGCTATACCAGAAAAAAATATTTTCATGCAGAACATATGTCTCCTTCTGAATCCATAGACTTCCACCAATGGTATGATAGTGTGTTTAATTCTCATTGGGATTTAAAATCCGAGATGGAAGCATACTGTCGTTCTGATGTACACGTTTTTTTACGGGTAGGATGCGAAAAATTTAGAGATGAATTTATGCAAATGACATCAGTTGACCCTTTCACAAAAATTACTCTCGCATCAGCCTGTTTAGCAGTTTATAGAAAAAAGTATATGCCTGCTGATACCATAGGAGTCTATCCTGCAAATGGATATTCTGCCACTGTAAGTAGACAGAGCAGAAAAGCATTAGCATGGCTAGCTTATGTTGCACAGAGAGAAAAATCTCACTCTACAGACAGCACAGCACGTTCACCTGAAGGGGAAGCAAAAGTAGGCAACTACTATCTAGATGGATTATGCAAAGATAAAAAGATAATATTATGCTATCTTGGATGTGTTTGGCACGGATGTGCATCATGCTATAATCCTTCTAAATTAACCCCTTTACAAAGTGTCCCATGGGCAAAACATATTTGCAAACATTAGACAGAGAACGAGTTATCAAACAGTTAATGCCAGACCATACAATACGCGTTATTTGGGAACACGAATTCGATCATCTCATAAAAATTAACCCTCAAGCTGCAAGGATTCATCAGAACACTGAAGAGATTAAAAAAATATCAGCCAGATCGTTTCCTTATGGCGAACGGTGTGAAACAATTTCTCTCTCATGCGACACGACAGAAGAGAACTGCACCATCCGTTACTGGGATGTTTGTTCTCTTTATCCATACACTTGTAAACGGGGTATATTTCCAGTTAGACACCCAGTCAGAATAACAGAAAATCACGATTATACTCAAGATGCATATTTCGGAATAATACACTGTACCATACTCCCACCACAAAATTGCTTTCACCCTACACTACCATATCGATGTAGACAAAAACTTATTTTTCCTCTATGTTCAACTTGTGCAGAGTTGGCACAAACAGACCCCTGCACACATTCAGAAAGTCAAAGAGCACTGACTGGATCATATGTTTCTCTAGAGTTGTATAGAGCTATGCAAGAAGGATATCGATTACTTAAATTTTACGATGTCTGGCATTATACTGAAAAAATCGTTTATAATGTACAGAACCCCGGATTGTTCGGCAAATATATCGACACATTTCTCGAAGGGAAGCAGAAATATTCAGGGTTCCCCCCAAATATAACTTCCGATGTCCAAAAAGACGAATTTTGTCAGAAATTTTTCGAAGTAGAAGGAATTAGAATAAACCCTAAGGATATACAAAAAAATGATACCAGACGTTCCACATGTAAAATATGTCTTAATTGTCTATATGGGAAAATGTGTGAAGATTTATCTAGATCATCATCAACACTCATCAATAGTCCGCTTAAATTATTAGAAATAGCAAATGTTCAATCAAAAATTCTTACTGATATTCATGCGGTAAATGACGAACAGTTATTAGTGTCATACAAACCGGCAGAGAATTTTGTTCCGACAAATGAAAGAGGAAATGTTGTAATTGCCTCGTTCATTACCGCTCAGGCCAGTTTAATTTTGTATGACTTCATATCCAAACTAGGGAAATGAGTTTTATATATGGATACAGATAGCGCAATATTTAAAACATCTCCTGACGATAACTATGAGCCAAAAAGCGGAAACGATTTAGGAGAATTTAAGGATGAAATTCTAGACCAGTGGGGACCTGATGTAAGCATAAAAAGCTTTATTTCGCTAGCTCCTAAAAATTATATTCTATATTTAACAAATAATCATGTGATTTCAAAAGCAAAAGGTTTTAAACTGAGTGTGAAAAATATAGAGAAGTATAACTCGAATCTACTAAAAAACTTAATTAGTGGTGGCCCTCCTGCAACATTCGATATACCTTTCAATGTAAAATTAAACAAGTACGATGCTACCATTAGAAATTGTCCTATAAGGAAAAAATTAACATTTAATTTTAATAAACGTGTGTTTAAACAAGGTGAAAGTATCACTTATCCGTATGGATTTAAAGAGGGAATATTATCTCTGAAAGTACCAAAAAATGATGATAAATATCCATCTATTGTACAAAATAATCTTATGTAATACAAATGATATTCTTATGCATTGCAAATGATATAACATACCTTGAACAAAATGATATTTTAATGCAAATGAATAACTTATCTCAAACAAAAATGATATTACTTATCTCAAACAAAATGATTTAACTTAGCTCATACAAAAAAGATATTCCTATGATTGTGAATATCTTATGTTATACAGATTGTAAATAAAAATTTTTAAAAACTATGGAGTGATGAATTCGCAAAACATACATAAATCTCATCAATATAAAATCCACATACCTTGATCCTCGTTAATGATGATGATGAAATGATCTGCTTCTCCTTCGTTTCGGTGGGGGAGCTCGAATCGGTGACCACTTCGGCGGGGGAGGAGCACTAATCGGCGACCACTTCGGCGGGGGAGGAGAGGCTGATTGCATGGGTGGAGATGGTCTTCGATTCGTAGATTTTCGCCGAGAAGTCCTTCTAGGAGGAGAATAAGAAGGACTTCTCGGCGAAAATCTACGAATCAGAGACCATCTAGGAGGAGAATAAGAAGGACTTCTCGGTGAAAATCTACGAATTGTAGCCTGCGAATCCTCCCCATCATCCTCCGAAGAAGTATCCCATGAAGCGCAGCCTACAGGATCACCACAAATCGTAGACATCATGTTGCTAACTGATAAAACTCGCGTTGTGAGCAAAGGAATACGACTTCGACTTCTAAAATCTGATTGGTTGTCTCAAGATAATGAGAATCTTTACATTGCACGCTAGCAACTTAGACATGTATATTGATGTTTCCTGCCAGGTGTTTCCGTAAACCCCTTAGGCATGTATATCAATGTGATCTGTAGCGGATGTTCCGTTAACGTTCTAAACACAAAAGTGTTCTTTGTCTGTAGCAGATTTTAAAAACTAAATAAAAAAACTAAATAAAAAGCATACAGTTTAATTAAAATAGTTTTTATTTTATATATCTGATTACATAACGAGAAGGATTACATATTAGAAAGATTCCCAATTCAGCTGAGTTTTAAATTCTTGGGATCCGGGAAGATTCTTCTCTTTTCTTTTAACACTATCCAATAATAAAACAACAATATGACTCTGTCCTATGGGTCTATTTTCATGAATCAGACGCCCTTTTAAAAAAATTCCACTTTGCATATTCTGGAAGCTCTTTCAGTCGTTCACGAACCTTTTGTTGAAAATATTTAGGAATCATATCGAGGATATCGTGTTCAGACAATGTCTTTTTAAATATAAATTCATCTGGTACTTCATTCTGTCGACCAAATTCCAAATATTTTCGTAAGGCTGACAAATAATCGCCAGCTTTTTTTCCTGTATTCTCGCTGGATTCCAAAGTTTTTTTCATTTTGCTATCGAGAGATGATAGTTTACACTTAATAGAAGCCTTTTCAACTGGTCTTACAGCAAATGTCATTTTGAAAATATGCTTGTTAACAGAGGGAGGGTCGCGGCTAATAGGGGGAACAAAAATCCTCACCCCTTTCGACGAATTAATTTCTTCTTACTTCTCACACTGATTTCTTTCGAAGCTAATTTTCGTATCATACATCTATGTTTTGATAACCGACACAAGGTTTCAGCTTTCAAAGGTATATTATTCTTCAAAAGATTATGACAGAGTTCACAGATGGCTAATATCTCTTTCTCTGTAGCACTTTTCAGCAAATCTGCTCTTTTCTTCGGTAATATAGAACGCAGATAACGTAAGAATGAGCCCTGATGTTTAATTCTCATCTCTTATAAATAATATTTCTGGCGCTTCAAATGGCAATATTCTTGATTGCAATCTTTCACTATCGTTTGTTGTCACTCTACAGTCGATGAACAAATAGCCACGTGGATCGAAAGTTGCTAGTTTATATGCATCTAGTAAAACTTTGGTTTCTCCCGGATACATCTGTCTTGCTAAATAAGATAATGGACCCTTTCTCTAGGATTCTTGTACGATATATTGCGAGTTGAGAGATATATTTCTTGAACACTTGCCTTGAAAAAATAAGTTCTGAGGGATTAAAACCACTGTTACATTCAAATGATGAGAACCTCGTGTAAACAGATCTTCGACTCTTTGATCATTCGCTGATTCTGCTATGAGATCATCCAGAATAAGAAGTGTATGTATTTCTGGACTAAATTGGAGAGATGGGAAACCTTTGATGAAATTCACCCTGTGTTTGAAGGGTTCAAAAGCATCTTGCCATAGAGAATAACAGTATATTATTTTAGAGGTTACAGGGTTGAACATTTTGTTTACATGACGTATCAAGTTTAAAACAAATGTAGATTTCCCACACTGTGTTGGTCCTGCCACAATAACGGTACACGGAGATTCCATTTTGCAAAAGACTATTTAATACTTGAGAGTCTGATTAAATAGTAATATCATGGATTCGTTCAAGTCCAGATTACACGAATAATAATCTGCTAATATGTCAGATAGAGTCACACCTCTAGCCCTTTGACATAAAAAATACAGACAGTGAAGCCCACAGGTGTTAGCTTTAGGATCTTGTACATAATAAGAAGGATATATAACCAGTTTCATTCCATTTTCAATATAATAAGGTTCCATATCTGTAGGAGGATGTCCTAGAGGGTCAAAATGTTCCACACTATAGTTATTCATGTAAACGGCGATCCAGTGTGTTCCTGATGAAGTAGAAACATCTGTGTTGTATATAAACATACACGGTTTCTTAGCAATATGAGGTAATCGATCTCTTGCGAACACACCTAGGAAAAAGGGAGATGTATAGGGATCCCTTTTGAGCACTCTGTTCAGCTGTAATGCGTCCATCATGCGGAATAATCAAATATTTTCTGTCTTGGGTAATTTCAAGAAGATTTTCAAACTCAGCATAGATCAAGCTCACTGCATGAGGTAAAGCGGCTCCGAATTTGAGCTCTAATCTACAATTTCCAGATTTTATCACATTAAAATAATCAAAACACTCTTTTCCTTCTGGAGAAAACTAAAATCTATACAATGTGAATCCTTTAAATAAGAAGTACGTCCAAATGGAAGATTCTTATCAGCTTTCCATATATCTAAACTTTCGAGAAGTGTCTGATAAGATCGTAGGTACTGATTGTTTCCAAAATCTGGTGTTAAAAGGCTGCGACGGGAATGAATCGGAATCCACATAGTGTTAAAAAGTTTAAGTTGTAATGCTTGAAGTTGTAAGGATTTTTAGCAAAATTTCCATTCAAACCAGCCGATTCAACAAGTCCTACCACGCATCGTTTAGGTAGTTGTCCAGAAAATAAATAATCTTTTGTTATTGCAGCAATGCGTAGCTTCGCATCTCTATTCTTCATAATGGATATTTCGGTGAAGTACTCTGTAACATTTGAGTATGAGCAATGAGTACAGAATTGTTCACCTTGACTTTTCGAATGTCAAATACTGCTTCTTCAATCTTCACCTTAAATTCGGCTCTGTCCACACTTGTCATGAGACAAAACTCGGGTTTTGTTCTTGTCATTCTGATCCTAAGGTCAACATGATTCAACAAACATTTGTCTTGAGTAAAGATGTCTCCATGTATCCATGAGATTAATTCAACAGCGTTGGATCCTGCCAATGACTTTCGTGTTTGCCATCCTGAGTTGGCATTAGTGTTAGTCTCAAAATGTCCTGCTGTATCCGGATACCATAGCGCACAAGATAATTGACTCTTCGAGGCTTCTGTTCCACAATTCAAAAGAGTCTCAAAATAACTTCTGTAGGGATACAAGGTATGACTCCCAGAAACCAAACGTTCGTTTAGGTAAATATCCGTCTGACTAAAAAGACTATGTATGAAATTATTAGAAGGGGCGACCAGATCAGCATCCGTGATTGATGCTCCTGCAACATTTGTAATTCTGGCTTTCAATCGAAGATAGCATCTTGCAAGGTCTATGTATTCGTCACTTCCCACTATACTAAATTCCAGAGGAGCATTACCATCTAATGAGGCTAAGGGTAGGTAGAATACATAATTGCTTCTTTCTGCCTGTGAACTTGTTGGAGGTATCGAAAATAAATCTAGTTCAGATAGAGCGCAGTCTTGTGACGCAGAATGAATTTCCTCACTCATTTTGTAAAGATGTCCTGTCTTCTACACGTCTTATTAGCAACTCTGACAATTCGGGTATGTTTCCTTCGTTTTATACTGCTCCCTCTCAAAGAATGGCCTGCCTCTTCTAATAAATTAGCTGCTCCTTCATAGAAGTTAGATTTTGCTGCTTCCTTTACGTCACGTCCTGCCGCAACATCCGAAGCAAACTTGATACCACTTTTAGCTGCTTGTTTACCTAATGAGATGGTCTGGTCTAATTATTGGTGATGTAAATCGTCCAATACTTTTAAAAAATGCTCCGAGCCCTTCGCCACGTTGATATCTTGGTCCTCTGAAAACTCCCACCACCCGCTTGCGATTTATAATACGCAAGATATGTGGAAAGATTAGGTTCCGTGTACTTCACTCTCATGTCTGCATCTGAAATGAAGTTTCACAAGCACTTTACCATATTTAAATGATAGTTCATCGCCACTATCTGTTCTCATGAAAATGCGTACGCTTTCGAAAACATTACGAGCTAGTGGATAATAGTCTGGTCTTTCGTAAATATTCATGATACTTTCCTCATTTCTAGTACACACAGAAGGATTGATCACTCTTAAGAGTTCCCCGTGAGCATCACCCACTAGTTGGGGTATGATGAGGTCGGAATAAATGTACAGTCCGTCTATGCCTCTTTTTAAATCCATAGCATAACGGGATGTAGATTCTTCAAACCATGTTTCATTAAGATCAAATCCTAACATCTCTCCTATCCGGGATGGTTCTTAGGAAACATGATACAACCTGATCCTCTTCCCAACTCGTAAGTCATCCCATTCGGAAATAAAAGGAATCGAAAAAAGTGTCTCACATCATTAGGTATTGCTAATTTCATTTCTTCAAAAAGACTCACTGCATTGTCATATCGTCCATGATGTATGCGTATTAGAGGCGTGGATGTCTCTACAACATCCACCGTCTCTGTATATTCTTCAATCGGAGTAGAACGTAGTACATACAAACTGTATGTGTCATCAGTCACTTGTATGCGAGGACCTGAAAAAGGAGGTATTGCTAATTTCATTAGGATACATAATTGCTTCTTTAGAGGTACAGGTATTTCAGAAGTAAAACTACCAAACGGATTACGACCTATATAATTATCTTGCAATCCAAATATGGTATTCAAAAAGTTTTTGACTCTTTTGGAAATCATATCCCAAAATTATTCGCGAATGTTGCAGTAATAGTTTTCTCATTCTCATATTTAAATAGGATATTTTCTTTGGCTTCTGCAGGTAAGTTGTCTCTCAATGCTCGATATATGTAACGACCATTATAGACTCGTTTAGGTAAGGTAACTTTCACATCATCCAAAGGAGGTAATTCTCTCACTGTTGTTCTTTCTTCTTTTCTGATTGTGTCATATTTAATTGCAAAAGTGTCGTTAGATGAATCTATATTATACCAACTGACAGGTATGTGAACCTCTTTGGTTCCGACTGTTGAACTCCAAGGACAGTTCCGAAATCCGACTTCCCACTGTCCTTGGAGTTCAACAGACTGTGCAAGTTGTGTAGTATAATTCGATTGTCTGTTGTCTGGATAAATGTTAACACTGGCTGTAAAAGGTAACGTCAAATAGAAAGCCATTTTTCAGGGATCCACGAAGAGGTGTTGTAATCTGCCAACTTTACCAACACTCTCTTTTTTCGGTCTTTAGCCAAAATTTTTTCCACAGCGTAAAGTTCTGGAGATTTAACTTTCTGTAATTCTTCGTTGTAGAAATTCCATTTTATCTTCTGCCCATCACTGTCGATCACGTCATATACAGGAGGATTTCTATGTATTACTCTACGTACTTGGAATATTTCTCTAGTCTACTGTTGAGATGTACCCTTCTTGAATGGATGCTTGAGACTGCTTAAACGTACATGATCTCCAACTTTAAAAAGAGGACTTATCTTTTTCTCAGGGCTTCCATAGAGACGATTCCAAACAATACTTTCGTTATGAATATTCACATCTTTGGGAACCATTCCGTGAGCTCAATGCTTAGACGCATTATAACTTTCCATTATACGTGGCAAAACATTGATGAAGTTGAAATGTTTATGTTTTGTGAAATATCTTCATAATTTTTCTCTCAATGTACGATTCAAACGTTCTGCTAAGGCAGCTTTCTTGTCCCCATAAGAAACAAAGAAATGAATGTTTTTATCCTTCAAATATTTTTGAAAGATTCGATTCGTGAATTCTGTGCTTTGATCTGTATTAAGAACCATGGGAATTCTGTCTTGGGAAATAATGTTTTCGAATGCATCTTTCATTGCTTTTCCTGTCTTGGTCTTCAAAGGTATTGCCCATGCATATCAAGACAAAATGTCAATAGCTATTAATATGCAGCTGTAACCTTCATTAAATCGTGAGATATTTTTCACAATCATTAAGTCTGCTTGCCATTGCTGGTCTAGCCCTGTCACGAACGTCTTGTTTCTTCGGAATTTTGTTCTTGATGGTTTGTGGAGAGTGTAAGTCTCCTCCCCCGACAACCATTCTTTGACTCTCTTTTGGGGCAGTCCAGTACTCTGGGATAATCGTGTTACTCCCCCATAACTCCCAGGGTTCTCTGGTTGGTAGTAAACTTTCTCCAACTTTGAATTCATCGACTAGTAGAAGTTTTCCTTCTTTAACCCAGAGCTCGAGTGATAACGAGTCGGGAATGTCAATGGAAAGTCGCTCTGCCGCTTCTTCACAGTTTTCTCGAAGTGTAAATGATGGGATGCTCGTAGTAAAGATCTTTTGTCTTTGTGTTCACTAGACAAAACCGATAGCTCAGAGCCGACAACATGCTTTCGAACCCAATGACTATAAGAAACTAGTTTCTCCCGCTGTTCATAAGTCAGACTAATTCTTTTCACTGTAGGTTTCAGGCGTAAAAATAATCTTATATCCACTGTTTAATTGCAGACACTTAAATAAATATTTCTTCCCAAATGTCGGGATTCGCCACAACTAGTGATTAAATAGTCTTGAGAAAACGCAATTCCTAACCATACAGCTCCCCCTATAGTCAAACACGCTATTATTATTATACCTAGTACTAGCTTACGTGACCACATCATGTGAAATGAGAACATAAGTCATTATGCAGTAGGTAATATCAAACTTTTATTTATGAAACCTTGAGTTTGAAATATACAGATTTTCCTTCACACTCTCTAACAAATTCGCATAGGAGAGAGATGCGAGGAAGATGTCACATAACAGAGTAATCCTCGGGTCCATACAGAATTCACAAAGATAGAAGCTATATCATCAATGTTTAAGGCACGAACTGCATCGTTCAAGTAGAGATTTAATCATTGTTCTTTATCTTCAGGTTCCACAGTTCTCGTACTGGGGAGTAAGTGATGCAGCAGATCTTGATGAATAATCTCCGACAAAAACTCTATCAGCTGACCTTCTCGTACAGCAGGAGGTGCGAGAAGGAATGCTAGTAACGCATCCCTCTGTTCGGCAATGGCATGAAGTAGATGAAAATTCGCATCAGATCTACGATAGAAGTCCACACTATTCGTAACATCTCCACGATGGTTACGAACTATGTCCCAGTGTGCAACTGTAAGGGTCATCACACCAGTCGCAACAGACGATTTCACCGTTTTGATGATATCCAAATGGTGGGAACCAACACTATTGGAGTAGATACATAGTTGTAGATTGTGTGTGACGAACCAAGTTTCTCTCTCTGTCGATTGGGAAGGGATAATCCTGTCAAAGACTGACAATAATTCTTGCCATTCATGTAGAGTGAGAGCGATCCCCTCTTTTGTCGGATAAAGCAAACCACCTTCAGTAAAGGACCGATAACGTCGTATATGAATCATCAGTCTATCTCTGTAAAGTCCTGGGACGATGAAGAGAGAGTTCCCCAAAGGGTAAGTGTGGGCATAATCAGGCTGCATGATGCATTAAAAGTTTCTACGGCGTTTAATGCGACTTATATTATGAGATGGTGAATGTTTTATCCTCCTCCTAGTCGACAGGAGCGATCCTGGTGGCAGATCTATGACGTCATCTTCGTATATGATAGGACCAGGTTTCCATACGTTTTTACGTCTAATTATTGGACGAAAAGGAGTGCGATTTTCTGATATAGGATGTTTCACATGGTTATTCTGTAATGTTATTTCTTCACATACATCATCTATTGTTTCATCCTTCGGTGATGTTATTTCTTCATCTTTTGATTCATCCTTCACTGATGTTATTTTCTCGTCGTGCTTCTTCATAAACAATTCAACCTTCTTTGCCGTTTGCTCTGGGAAAAACTCTTGCCAGAACATGTATTCTTCGAAAGCCTCTTGCTGATTGTGAGGACGCCCTATTAACGAATTCATTTCACTGTGAGGAAAGAGATTATCAAATGTCGCTATCTGTTTGTATGCACGATCCATTGTAGAATGATTCTATACCAATAAAATTGTTCAACCACGTGCTAAACACCGCTGCTCCGGCTTGAGAACAATGAATGTCGTGTCCTCTATGATATCCACATTCAGCTCGTGAGATTTTAGGTAAGTCTTTAAATCTCGGACAACCTCGTTACGCCAAATCAAGAGATTCTATTCCGAGCTTTTCAAGTAGCCGTTTCTCTTGTATTCCTCCTTTGTATGCGATAACACTCTTGTAACCTGATCGACACATTTCATGAATATGTCGAACAATATCATTCAGACAGTCCAGTTCGTAAACGACTTCACCCCAACGAGGGTAAAAAGAGAGACCTGTGATGTGTTTTCTTACGTAACCGATAGTCTTCCAATCAGAAGGAGAAATATCGATGATAAAAGATAGATCGAATCTGTAGGCTCCTATCAGACCGCGACAGTCTGAATATCCGAGTTCTCTCGTTAAAAATTTACCTGCTACAGTAAAACCGTCCAAATCGATGACACAGCGCACACGATTCATTTTCCGTTTATTATTCGCACATGATGGTTGCAGCCTTCGCCATCTCCACTAGCTCGTCGAAATCAAGTTTTCGAGTCCTAATATCAGATAACCATACTTCTGGGCGACTATTGCGAACATCCACGCAACGTTTTCGAGACTAGGTGAAGGTAGATGATGCAGGATGATGTCAACTAGGAGCTCTTCTAATAATCCTGGATTAACTGCTGCATACTCCTCTGGTTGCTATAATTGGTAATTAACTGCTGCATACTCCTCTGGTTGGGCATTCCAGTGAAAGGTAACTGCATCGTAAATTGCCTTGGAGAGATCCATTGCTACTGATCGAGTTTCAATGTTGAGACTTTATAGGAATGTTTCCCCCATTCATAAAGAAGGGGGAAATATTATAGTTCAATCATAGTGAAGATACAATCAATAAGCCTTTTTTATTCGTTGAAATCAAGTAGCGAGGGACAATTATCATTAATTCAGTTTGCTAGAGAGGGCTTTATACAGAATTCCAACAGTTGTTCTTCACACACATTGGTTTTTTCAATAAGCATTATCTGCTAGGGCTAGATGTTCTTTACATAATGGTTTTTTCAATAAGACAGAGCGTGGGAGGAAACTCACCCATCTGGGGAAAGGTCAACATCCGCCAGGGGAGGGCTTCGACTCATAATTTTTTATACAGATGCTCTTCACACGCAATGGTTTTTTTAGTCGAACATCCAGAGTGGAGGGGGAGGAAACTCCTCCCCATCTATCACAAACACTATGGTCAATCACGAAAGGGTTATAACAGCTGCTCCGGAAACATCTGCTCTGGAAGGAAAGGGTTATGCATAAATTACGGGAGTGCTGCCTTCACTACTACTACTGTGTTAAATATACATAACTTTAATTTTTTGCTTACATTTCCCTTACTAGCATTGTCAAGAGGGATATGTACCCTTGCCTCCCCCCCCACACTACATCCCGCCCTGATAAGATTATTTGGGCTGAAAACAGCAAAGTACAGTCGTGTACACAATGTACACATCGAAGAATACGTCAATATTTAAGCAAGAAAAATCATAATAGAAACAAACTTTGTAGTGATAAAATAGAACACTAAATGAAGCAAAAAGTGAAGTATATAATCCGGAAAGCACTTTAAACTGATTTAGAAAGACAGTTTTATAGAAATGTTAATAATAAACCAGTTACTACAGCAGTTGACCTAAGGTAGGGGTTCTCAACGTAGGGTACGTGGTAAAAATTTTTGGGGTACTCCGTGAGAGCTCAAAAGTCGCTAGTTATATGTTATATATGTTTTATTTTATTCCCATTGTTATACTATAACTATAGTTTCATCTATCTATACAAGGGTACGCCAGCTACATACGCATTTCCAGGGGGTACGTGAAGCATAAAAGGTTGAGAACCACTGACCTAAAGGAATGGTTACAAATTGAGAATCTTGTTCCGGCAATCTTTGTGTGCAGGTAATCGGCGCTCTTTCTTTGAAGTGAATACGAGCTACGTTACTGATTGTACCATCGATATGCTTTAGGTTTATTTTCTACTTTTTAGGGCCATATAGGAAGATAGGTATTCTTAAAATGTTTCAATTTATTGATTTTTTTTTGCCTCTAAACACACCTACCTTCAAAAAGTTTCATTTGATATATGACTCATAAACATCGACCACATTTTTTCTCCGTTTTGGAGTCATGTTTGAGGTAGCCCATGACATTAGAAACGTCACAAGCTTTAATTTGAGATATGACTCATTAAAGTCGAACCCGCAAAAATCCTCCGTCATATCTATATCAGGTGAGTATAGTGGTAAAACATGTTATAGTACATGTAATTGCATTTTTTTGTCGTGAGAGGGAAAAAAATATTTGAGCGATTTGTTAAACAAAATATTTTTCTTTTTATTATTCCATTTTTTTAAATCTACAATTTTACTTTAGAATAAAAAAACAAAGTCAAATTATTACATGACCAAAATATATTAACGTACATATAAGGAGTTGCAGATGAAATAATTAACTGAAAAAAAAAATTTCTTTTGTCCTGAATGGGATAACCCCCCGTCGTATTTTCTAAACTATGCTAAACAGCATAACCTACATACCACCAGAGACTGAACCTTTAACTCAACAATGTGGCATATAGAATTCCCTCATTTTGTAGATTCGCCACTGACGCCATCTGTCAGGAATCACAGGAGTTTCCTGTGATATTTTATCACTGAATTCATTATATAACGATGTGAGCGTGAGTGACAAATATTACTACCATCATATATGGCAACTTGGATTCCCGATTCCTGACATAGATGACGCCAGTGACGAATCAACAAAATGCGGGAATGCTATATGTCACATTGTTGATGCAAACGGGTAGCCTCTGGAAGTCTTGTAGTTACGCGATTTTTGGTATAGTTTTGGGAGACGTGTGTTTGAATCCCGCTTATAGCACTGTTTTTTTTTTCCAGCTAATTATTACAAATGTTTCTTATCTACAGGACAGTTTCCTGTGATACTTCGTTACTGAGTTGCAAATGTTTTGAAGCTAGTCTTATCTACGGTGGCGCGAGGAAGGGACAGTAATATTAAGTGTTTTTAATACAGATAAGAGAAATTCATGCGAGGGGGGGGGGGATCTAAACTTTTATTACCTTCAAAATTTCCTTTCTCCTTTGTTCGAATTTTTTCAAAAACATTTAATATTTCCCTCCTTAAAAGTGAGGCCCTCCTTAGTGGTGTGTTCAACGGCCATGGCTGTATTGACCATTAGTCTGGCCCTGCTGGGCTTCGAAAGGTCGCTCTGTTTCCGATGGAACATTATGTCGAGACCCGTGTGCAGGATAGCCATATCCTGTCCATATTAAAGAACAAGCTGGATAGTCTCGACGAAAGGCTTACATCTGTCTCCTAACAGCTATCCATACAGTATACAATATTACACTCCAAAGTAAATTTTAACAAACTGTTTTCTCAATCTAAGATCTAAATTTTTGCAGGATAGTATTTATATTTTCTTATTAAAACCTATTTTACCTGCTTTATTAAGAACAAATATCTATTTCATTCTTTCATCTGATGCCATTTTGCTTTCCAAATAGATAACTCATATATTTGCTGTACGTAAAGTTATCAACCACTGGCGGATTGTATTAAAATATTTGCCCGGCTATTATTCTCCCACAAGTCTTTTTCCCAAGCCAGACATAAAAACCCCGAGACGATTTCCTAAATAGGATAGCAGCCCTGTAGGCCCTTTGGGCGCTGTCTGATAGGGCAATTCGTCCGTTGCTGAAAACTTATTGTAATTTTTAATTAATAATAAATAATAAATAAATACCCCCTCAAGCAGCTGCTTGCCACAGAGGTCTGACAGCAGCCTGTCAGTTTATATGCCATAGTAGAAGGTCTGAGAGGATGGCAGGCCCTCAGCAGAAAAACGACACACACAACCATGCCTTATCCGGGGCTCGAACCCAGGTCCCTTAGATCAATTACATAAAATAAAATAATAAATTCATTAAAGAGCAAAATAAAACACAAAATCTCATTTCTTAAATCTTAATTTTCAAAGTTTGATATTACTTTCGTAGAATTTCTGGATGAAACGTGCCCAATGGGCCATTTCTGGTTACGTGTGTACTATACATTTATAATGCCCAGTTTCCCTAACTTACTAAAACTTACCTTTGAATTATTATTTAATGCTATTTGTTGTTGGGACAAAACAACTGTTCCTTGCTTGTAAGAATCTGTCTTCATAACATGAAATGTGGATTTTCCATATTCCCCAAAAGGATTTTTTTGACTGACAGGAAAATTAGAATTAGCATGTGAATCCGCTTCAGTTCTTTGCCTCTTCGGAAAAGGTGACAATTTAAACTGAGATTTTGCAACGTTATTTGCATATAGTTTCTTTTGATCACCTCCGTAAACACTGCTGTAGCCTAATTGTGGTTGTGATCTGAAAATATATGCATGAAAATAATGACAGTTTTAAATTTAGCTAATAATGAAATGAGTATAACAAAATTGGACAATAGAAAGAGAGTGAAACTTTTTAAATTAAAAATTTCATCCTCAGAATATACAATCTGTAACAATGAAATTGCAACACGCAGAAGGAATAATCTGAAGTACATGTGAATACATGCAGTACATGAAGTACATGCGGCTGAGTTGCACTGAGATATGCAAATGATTAAATATCACACCATTCCTCGGCTGCAGCGTTTGCTAATATCAGCAACAACATCTCTGCTATAACATTACACTAAGATCGGTTTCCTTGTGAGAAGAGCTTCTCGATTCGAGTTACTAGTTTTAGGAGAAATTGAAGTTTGTATGGAATGTAAAAGCAACAGATTCGCCGACTATATCAACTGAGTTAATTTGAGAGATGACGGATTATCGGCCTCCCTTCTAGAGGCTGGATGGTCGACTAGCCGTTTTCTTCATCATTTGGGACGTGACAATGCAACAGTGTATCAATTCTGGCAACAGTTTTTGGGAGAAGGTATGACCTCTTGTTGGCCAGGATCAGGAGCACACAGGATGACCATATCTTGGGACAACTGTTTGATCAGGCAACATGCTTAAAGCCACTCTATCTACCATGAGAAGAGTGATAAATGTTGCTAAGTCGACCCATCACAACTCATATCTCGAAGACTGAACAGAGGCAGTATTTCATGCATGGCATCCATTGCATTGCCGGTCCCTCACCAATGACCATCGTCGCCAGCATCTAGAGTGGTGCCATACTCGAGTGAACTGGAACACAGAATGGCGTCGTGTAATGTTCAGCGACGAATCTTGCTTTTGTTTGGATCCGATAATTGCTGGGTTCACTTATGGAGAAGTCATGGAGAACGGACTAATTCAAGAATAATTCTCTTGCTACATACAGCATGAATGCTAGGCGTCATAGTCTGGGGAGAAATCAGCTATGACAGCCCAACACCTCTGGCATTTCTCACAGGCAACTGACTGCTCTACACTATGTGGAGTATATCCTCGATACTGTTGCTACCCCTTTCATAAGAGAGGAGCACGGCAGCGTGTTTCATCAAGATAAAGTGCATCCGCATACCGCAAATATTGCTAGAAATATCTACGCACTGTCAAATCCTGGAGTGGCCGCCAATTATCTGATACTTAGGTAGCGAAAATAATTATTTATTTTTAAAAAAGCTCGAATTTACCCTTTAAATAACGGAAGACTTTTGGCACAATTCATTTACAGAGTTACAGTATAAATTTAGACAATAATGCTACCTAACCATACTGGCAGTAAATCCTTGGCACGGCTCAAAATTCGAAAAAGTTCTCGTACTCCAGATAATAATGAACTGACAGAATCAGATAACATTAGAGTAATGTAGATCATTCGACGGGTATCTTTTCCGCTGCTTCGCAGCTTTAATGTCAGTTTTCTTTTAGGCCTCATTTAGCACACAAAGAATTGTGGTGCCATCTATCAGATGTAGCACTGTCCTGTATAGTGGAACATCGGATGGCATCATTCAATCATACTCAAGCAAGATCCCAGATCTGTTACAAATAGAATATCTATAGGACAAGGTTGGACATCACCTCAGTACCACCATCATCCGCAACTAACGCAGACAACGATCGCCCTGCAAGTCCAGGTACAGAAAGCATGTGACAGTGCCACAGGAGGCTATTAGCAATCTCTAGGACTCACTGCCACCAAGTCCGGATCTAGAACAAAAACAAGAGGATGGGAGAGGGGAAGAAAGAAACAAAATCGAACCGGAAAAAGGTGAAGAGGGGGGAGAAGAGACTGGATTTCTCCCTCCGTTTTACAGGTCTTCAAAGAATTGCTTGAGAAATGCATGAAATTTAAATAAGTTTAATAATTTTTTGCCTCTATACCATTAATAACAACGAGGGCATGTCTCCCCCCACTCTTCAGATCCAACCGTGACCGCCACGATGCATTGATAACGGTGATATACCTTAAACTGATGTGTCTTATTTTTCTAGTAATAATATTGCTCACTTGTTTTGAAAACATGATAAGTTTACACACTGCTCCATATGCTAATATCAATTGAATTTTCCCATCTTTCTGGGTGTTTCAGTTTTAGTGTTACAGAGTATATTAACGATTTTGCAAAAGATCAGTACAGTCAAATTTAGTCTGCGACAATTTTAAAACATAAAGTACTCTACAAGCAAAATTTTCTCAGTATTACAATCTTTAAGTATCATGTAATTCCAATAACAATTACAGCAAATATATTTCTTTAAATATTATTTATAAAACTATTTGAACTGCGATGAATATTTTTAAGCACCTACTTACACTGGTCTCTTTCAAGGTCAATCAAATGTATATAACATGGTCAGCTAAAGAATGTTCCATATACCGTTATTTCAAACCAATAGAGGATTTCTAAAGGTTTCAATATTTTTTCAGTTTAGCAAAACAAACAGGTTTATTTCACACATTAAAACGTTACATTTGTGAATATGATTTGAAAAAAAAAACATTACAACAAAGATTTTCCAGGGAATTATGTCCTTTTCTTAACGTTTATAACAACATGTTGTACTATAAATTCCACTGCATTATTCTCTTTATTTATATTCCTAATAGCATCTTACAATATACACCGAAGAACCAAAACATTATGACTAGAGCATCTTTATGCAAATCGCAGCAACTGCAGGTAAACGACGGCGCTTGTGAAGGTCATGAAATGGTATAGATAACACCTGATACTGACCTCTGTTAATCAGTGTTAATCTTGTTCTTCAGATGGGAAAGGCAGGACTTAAGTGAATTTCTCAAAGGCCAAACTGACCCAGACGACAGGGTCAGAGCATTTCCGAGACGGCAAGGGTTGTGGAGTACTCACGGTCAGCCATGGTTAGTACCTTCAAAAAGTGATACTAGGAGGGAAAAACCACGAACCGCTGGCGAGGTGTGGGCCAACCATGGCTCATCGATGCTAGAGGTAAGCGAAGCTATCCCTCATGGTACGAGCCAACAGAAGAGATACTGTGGTGCATCTTCGAATGCTGGTGACAGGAGTAATGTGTCACAACACACAGTACATCGAATTCTGCTGAAAATGGGGCTGCGTAGCCACAGACTGCTCTGAGTGCCCATGCTAATCTCAGCTCATGGTCGAAAGCGGCTACCATAGGCACACGAGCTTCAAAACTGTATGTTGAATCGTTGGTCATTGGAAGAATGTTTTGCTATGAAACTCTGGGTCCAGTCATTCATGTGCAAGAAACTACGATGTCTACCACCTACCTAAACATCATTACAGACCAGGTACATCCTTTGATGGCAACGGTATACCACTCTAGTAGTGCCTTCTTTCAGCATGATAATGTGCCATGCCACACTGCCCAGATCGTTTGAGAATGGTTCATGGAACATGAGGAAGACTTACAGGTAGAGCCCTGGCCTCCAAATTCCCCAGACATCAATCCAATCGAGCATCTGTGGTTTGTGTTGGAACAGCATATCCGATCTGCGGCAGCTCAACACGTAACTTACAAGAGATAAAAGATTTGCTGGTACCAGATACTATAAGACATCTTTACAAATCTTCTAGCGTCCATGCCTCGCTGTGTAAGAGCTGTTTTGGTGGCATGTGGAGGACCAATATCATATTAGGCAGGTGGTCATAATGTTTTGGCTCTTCAGTGTATATTTACAAGCTACAGAGACCCTAAAAGCAAGACAGCGGTTTTCCAATCGTACTAACAAGGTTGTAGCAAAGTCTTCAGATTTTCCCAACACCTACGCAAAGGAAAGTGATAAAATGGATACATGATGACAGTCACAGCACCGTCTCCTACAAGGGTTCATATGTAACTGCCCTTTCCAAATTCATTTCCTTTGTTGAAAATACCGCCAGTGCGGTCAGATGATGTTTTTCGGAGGTGTAAAGTTCACTCGACCCAATCAGCTATGCCTACATTCCAAGTTAATGGGTTGGGTTGGATCGTTTAACTTCTAAGCAGCACTTTACTTTGTGCACAATGGACCAAATGGCCAGGTCACCATATCCTGAGGGTTCAGAGAAGGTTTGGAGGAGGGGACACACTGGACAGCTGTTGAGAGGCAGATGGTAGTCTATTCTATTTATAAGTATGGTAAAAACTGATAAAAATTCTTTGGGGAAGGGACGTGCCATGTCCCTCTAATTTATTTATTTTTATTTACTGTTGCATTTTTATTGCATTTTTGCTGCTGTAAATATTTTTATGTATTACGTGTATTATGGAAGTGCTATTGTAGGGATGCGACTCGTAGATGTTGTTTTTGGGTCTGAGCTGGCTGCCTGCACATGCCGACGAGTTCAAAAGGGCCCTTTTATGGCCTTTTTACCTCAGGCAAAAACAACAAGCCTCAGGCGCGAGTTCGGGCGCTGGATACTACGGCAGTGAGAGTAAACAACAGTCTTGAGCGTCACTGTCAAACAGGAAGGATGTTTGAACATGTGTCAAGGGACGCAGCTCTTACTCAAACAAAACCCTTAAGAACAGGGTTCGTTTCTGTGAGAATCAAGGCTCTTGGTGAATCAAATACAGTTCTGTGGAACAGAAGTGAGTTCTTAGAGAATCACGTTGTAGGCAAAGGTGGGATATCCTTTCGCTGAGTTTGAGGTCGGTAAAGCGGAGAATTTGCAAAGTGCGGTTCTCCATCTCATTACATAATTATTTGCAGCAGCAAAAGCCTACGGAGTCGAGCGCATCCCCAGCACGTAATTGTATATAAGTAAATAACTGTGCCATCCCCATACAACTCTCGTGCGTGAATTGTTGGACATATTTCTAGACAACACTTGACGCAACAAGTCTGAGGCATACGTCAGTACAGGTGTAACAACCTGCAAACCTGTTATTTCACCGGAAAAAGGGTGAAGGTAATCAAGGGACTAATTGATCGTCCTCTACTACAGAGTGGTTAATCGTTCGCCACCGACTGCCCACATTTGGCACGGCCGATAGGATTATCGGTCGTATGCCGAAGAAGATGTTCATTGTTCTAAAAGATCTCCACACCCTCCACAGATTCTTAATAGTACCGGCAGCAATCCCGATTCGTCTGTTAATCTCATGTCGCACATCACCAGTATCTGTTACATAACTCCCACGAAAATTAAACTCACACACCTGCTTAAGAATGGAACTATTCAGATTAACTGAACCACAGCCTACATGACCAATTTTCATCACTTTAGTTTTATCTCTGTTTATTACCAAATCTACTCTACTACCAGTCTCATCAACAGCTCCAATGAAAGAGTTCATCTCATGAACATCATTTGCCCTATGGCCGAATCATCAGCATAATATAATATTCATATCTCTATACAATTTAAGCCCAAAATCTTTACCCTGCTGTGAATTTCCCAAAATATAATCAATAACCAAACTAAAGAGAAAAGGAGACAAAATGCACTCTTGTCGAACACCAGAAGCAATGCTAAACCAATTGCTACAAGACTTACCAACTCTCACACACGACTCAGTGTTATTATAGAGCGCTTTCATTTTGTTAACTAACTTCTCTGGTATACCATATGATCTCACAATCAACCACAAATTATGACGATCAACAGAGTCGAAAGCCTTTTTGAAATCAACAAAGCTAGCAACCAAAGGTTTCTGAAACTCTAAATATTTCTCAAGAATCTGCCTAAGTGAAAATATCTGATTCACACATCCCCTACCACTTCTGAATCCACATTGCTCATCACGCAGTTGACTATCAACCAGATTCTTAATTCTATTAAGCGCAATCATGCAAAGAACTTTACCTGGAACAGAGAGTAGGCTGATACCCCTATAGTTATCACAAGAACTGCGATCACCTTTTTTGAAAATAGGGATAACAATAGCTCTGGTAAAATCCTTAGGAACCATGCCTTTATCATAAAAGATATTCAGAATTTCAGTCATCCAAGTGGTAACCGAAACATTCCCAGCTCTAAGCATTTCCGTAGTAATTTCATCTACACTTGGGGATTTATGTAGTTTAAGTTTAGAAATAGCCAAAATAACTTCAGATTGTGTTATAGGGCCAACATTAAAGCCATCAATGCATCTATCATCATTGCAAACAATTGGAGTAGAACAAACCACATTTTTTAGAATATCTCTGAAATGCTCAGCCCACCAAGCTATGACAGAATCCTCACCTTACATTGTTTATCCATCAATCCCTGAATATCTGTCAGTTTTTTTATCACACAAAACATTAACTATCTGGTACAATTCCCTGCTGTTGTGCTATCTAACTGCTTCCTCCGGTTTGTCAGCCAAGCCATTGATTCTTATTAACTGCTGACTCTTTGTAATGCTAACTAACTCTTTGTAATGCTTTCTATTAGTACTAGGTGGGTATTGATTAAGGACATTTCTGCAGTTCTTTCTTTCAGAAATAAGCTCAAGTGCCTTATCACTCAAATAATTTTGCCTCCTCTGCTCCCTTTTACTAAAAGAGTATTAGTAGTTTCTACAAAAGTCTTTAAAACGGTCCCATTCTTCTTCAACTTCAGTAGTAACAAACCATGACTGTTGTAATGACTAAGTAACTTATCATGGTAAGCTTTAGCTATAACTGGGTCTTTGAAAGCTTCAGTGTTAAAGGTAACTTTTTAACCTTAGTACAATAAGTTGCAAGACACTTTTAATAAGATAATAGTCAGATCCAATTTCAGCTCCTACATTTGATCTAGTATTCCTAACAGAACTAGCCCGTTTGCTGTTAATTAATATAAAATCAATCATTTCTTATGCAGCCATTCTGGTGATCATGTGTACTTATGTATGTCACGGTGTTTGTAATAAATGGTAGTTATTCTCAAACCATTAAGGTTACTTATCTGTAGGAGACGTTGTCCATTGCCATTGCAGCTACCAATACCAAAGGGACCTATCACCAGGGTGAATGAAGAAAGGGTGGTGCTACTCCGTGAAGAAGCGTTTCTTGATGGTCATTAGCTAGGCATCTTGACGTCACAGCGGATAGACGAAAGTAAGCAAAGCGTGTAAGAAGCATATGGTAAAATAGATTTCTGTTGGCAGAAAAAGTGTAAAATTATAATTTCAGTTTTTTTTAGTGTTTGAGGTCTCTCTAGTTACCAGGGAAATATTTATTGTTATAGACACACACTCAGCAGCCATTTTATTAGATACAGTTTCGTGTTATTTCAATAGTACCTGAGATACAGAACTCGGGACATCTTAAATAAACATCTTTCAAAAAGTGTGACTGAAGACAATTTTAAGATCTGAAATTTATTTCACCCTAAATAAATCATCTCTAAATTGAGAACGAATCTTTAACAACATTCGTTTTCTATTTAGAGTTAAGGAAATTGGAGTATTTAACAGCAATAATTCCAATTTAAGTAATTACTATCAAATGTTAATCATAAAATAAATAAAAATTATTAAGGAAATTCTATGGTAATTTATATCGAATAATTATAGAATTTCTATTAGATGATCTGAGAAATTATTATCATCTTGCTCTTAAATTTAAATTCGATCGAATTAAAACACAAAATCTTCATTTCAACTTATCCTTTTACCAATTACGTTAATAATCATAATGAAAATAATAAAAATATAATATTTATTGCTGGAAGTAGTGGTTTAAATTTCGTCCCTTCAAAAAATATTTAATGTGATCTGGCTTAAATAGTTTCAATTTACTAAGAAAATGTTTCTTGCAGTTATTCAATGAAAAGTCTGTTTTGTTTTCTCTGGTTTTGATTAATTCTGAATATTTTATTCTTTTGGAATCATTTTTTTTTTATTCCACTGCTATGGTTTGATCGTAATCTTGGTTGCAAATCAGAGATTTTTCCCTCGGCTTTATTCAGTTTTTTAATAGCAATTTGAAACTGCTACTGTAATTTTCTAATGCGTAGACTATGGCGCACTAATATAAGTTTTTATTCCCATGAATCAGTGCAGTATAAGCCAAGGATTTAAATTATCAGTTACCTGAGATAATCCTACTTTTTTACTGGGTACAATGTCGTAATTTTCAGAACGATCGGTTTCTTATTCCAACAATCATTTCGTTGCTTTCCTTAATAACAATTGTCTGGTGGAAGTAGAATCGGTGATCGTAACAAAAATGAATTTTTTTGTGACAGATTCTTTTTTTTTAATCTAGAATGGTATTATCATTTAGTTTAGGTTTCATAGGTAGTCCTAACAGTTCGCATCATAAATCTTACAGGCAATTGATCTTAACAGGCATCTGAAAAATGTTAACAACATATCTTAGCATGTGCGCATTGAATTTATCTTCACACTGACAATGCAGCACCCACTTCATACTAATTTCTGCTTCTAATTCGATGACACTTTGATTTCTTATTCTTCGAAGGATTACTCATGTAGTTTGCTACTTCACAGTTCAGCACGATAAAAAGAAGCAAAATTACCAGAAAGACTTTACAGAGAAATTCACTAAGTGAAGAGCAAAGAAAGACACGAAAGAATGTACGATTATGTAAGTACATTTAGCTGAGCTCTCCTCACTGTGACGTCATGAGGCACGGCCTCTCAGCGACACTCGATAGACCTTGGTAAAACATAGCCTTGTGCACCACCTTATATATACTCACCTTGCCTATCACCCTTCCCCAAAGGTCAGAATCAGTACCAACTTTGGCATTGAAATCGTCTAGAACAAGGATAATATCTCCTTTCTTGACAGAATTCAAAATATCTTGTCCGTAAAACCTATCTTTCTCATCCTCATCGGTATCCTCAGTGAAGCATAACAACAGATAACATTCAGGTCTTTAATGCTTGTTTGAAATTTTGCTGTTAGAACCTTTCATTAATGCACTCATATCCTAGAAAAGCATCACTAGCGTGTCTGCTGAGAAGCAAACCTACACTTTGAAGATGCTTTCCATCTCCCCTCCCTGAAAAGAGAAATTTGAGATTGTTTTTTAGTATCTGATATTTATCTGTCCATCTGGTCTCTTGCAATCTGAGAATATCTAGGTTATAACAGTGGAATTCGTGTATGAGGACATCAAGAGAATAATCTCTGTGCAGAGTCCTCAGATTCAAAGACCTTGTGGAGAGAAAATGATTAATGGGATGCTTAAATAAACTTTATATACTGAGGGAAGAAGTGGCGATAATATTAAACAGCACCCTAATCACAGGCATGGAACAAATACTTGTACCCCAGTACCAAAGGCCTTTTATGCTGCCAAAGACTTTCTGTAATTGGGTTTGTTTTGGTACCTGGATGCCTCTGATCAGGATTATCCACCAGCAATAAAAAGCATCTGTGGATCAATTTACTTCGGCTGTCAACTCACAAACAAACAGAAAACACAGTGGAAGATTTTTCCCTCAGTAGAAGTCCACCAGTGCAGCAAATTTACGATTCATAATCAAGCTCAGAGCCATTATTCCATTCAGGATAGTACATAGGATCAGAACCAAGACTCTGTGTTGACCACTCCTCAGTAGGGCAGAAAAAAAAAGAAGAGAAAATCGATACAAGATTAAAAATACGGACATTGGTGATACAATCAGCATAAAATTCGTCTACTGTTTCAGGAATGAAACTTGTATATTTATACTTTCCACTGGAGTTTGCAAAACGAAATTATAACCTGTCTTATATTTTCGAGTTCTAAAATTAAACTAACTATATCCAGAGCGGATAACAAAAGTTACATCCGCACCCGCATCTATAAATATTTATCAGCAGTCACCTACAAGGCTACTTAATAACCGTCGAGGTTTCACAAATGCTTTAGATCCGATGTATGTTTGCGAATAAAAGAAATCACTCTAACGGTTTACACTGAGATGATAGCTTATTAGGTACACGTTCTTGTCGCATAAATGGTTCATTTAGTCACGCGGCCGCAATGCGCAGTATAAATCTAGTAAACCAGCTCTTCGAGCATCAGTTAGTGTTGGATTGAGCGTCAGAATGAGCAAAACGAGCGACTGAGCAACTTTGAACGTGACATGATACTTGGGGTTCGGCGTGCTGGTTCTAGCATCTCCCAACGGCCGTCCTTCTGGGCTTTTCATGTACAAACATTTCAACGCTGCGAAAACCAAAAAAAAAAATATCACTGATAGGCGATCCTGTGAATGAAAGCAGCTTGTGGATCAGGAGGTTCAAAGGTACTGGCGAGAATCATGAAGCAAACAGTTATGCCACAACCAAGGCAAATTACAGCAAAATTAAACATTACTATGCAGAAGGTCATGTTCGAATGCACCAAGCATCCTACCTTCTCACGAATGGACTATAACAGACGCCGACATTCGAGTGGCGATGTTGTCAGCGAAGAACACGAAAACGTGTCTCCAGTAGGTGCAGGAATATCGACAATGGACCGTTAAGGACTGGGAAAAGGTAGCCTGGTCAGATGAATCAAGAATCTTTTTGCATCATGCTGATGGGAGGATCAGAATTTGGTGCAAGGAACAAGATGCCATAGCATAGAGTCATCCTGTCTGGTGTCAACAATACAGGCAGGTGTGACGGTGTGATGAATTTTTTCTGGCACACACTAGGCCCCCTGATACTCATGGAAGAATATCTGAATGCCACTGAGGATTTGAACATCGTTGCTGACGCAAGAACTGAAGAGGTTTATCTCTTCATGGCTACAGTTTATCTTCACTAGGATGAACCCGTTCAGCATGATTACGCATCACAAGGCATGTAGTCAGGGGCGTAGCTATCGGGAAGGCTGCCTCCCAAAGTAATCGGAGTTGACAAAATTCGTAGCGAGTTAGTAAAATCTAGGTGAGTTGAGAAAATTTGTAATCTTTTCTTCTTTTTGGTAAAATTAAAGGGGGGCTAGCAAAATCTAGACAACTTGTCAAAATCTAGGGTAGTTGTCAAAATCCAGGAAACTTGGCAAATCTAATGCAGTTGGAAAAATCGAAAGGGCAAAATCTAGAGCAGTTGGCAAAATTCGGAGCCATTTAGTAAAATACAGGTGAGTTGCAAAATCGGGACAACTTCGCAAAATCTCGGGAAGTTCGCAAAATTCAGAGTGACTTGGCAAAATCTTGGGAAGTTGGCAAATTTCAGAGTGACTTGGCAAAATCTTGGGGGAGTTGACAAAATTCGTAGTGATTTGGTAAAATCTTGTGGAGTTGGCAAAATTCGGACTTGGTGAAATCTTGGTAAGTTGACAAAATTTGGATTTACTTAGTAAAATCTTGGGAAGTTGGCAAAATTTGTAGTGATTTCGCAAAATCTTGGAGGAGTTGGCAAAATTCAGAGTGACTTGGCACTATCGTGGAGAGTTGAAAAAATTCAGGTGACATGTAAAAATTAGGATTCTTTTTCTGTAAAATTATGGCGAGTTAGCAAAATCTAGAAGAGTTGGCAAATCTTGGGGAGTTGGCAAAATTCTGATGACTTTGCAAAAATCAGGTGAGATGTAAAAATTGTTTGTTTTTTTCTCTTCTGTAAAATTATGGCGAGTTGGCAAAATCTAGGGACAGTTGGCAAAATTCGGAGAGACTGCAATAATCAAGTGAGATGTAAAAATTGGGATTTTTTTCTGTAAAATTGTGGTGAGTTGGCAAAACTTAGGGCAGTTGGCAAAATTCGAATCCACTTGGTAAAATACGAGCGAGTTGTGACAATTGGGACTGTTTCTATGAAATTTAAGATTTGACAAAATCGAGAAAACTTGGCAAAATTTTGGGGACTTGGGGATTTGAAGTGACTTGGTCAATTTATGACAGATGTAAAGATTGGGATTGGGTTCTGTAATTAAGGAAAAAAATTGGGCAAATCAAAGGGAGTTGAAAAATTCACACTGAGCGAAAATCTAGATACGACGGATACATTATTTTGTCAGTTAGCAAAATTTGATTTTCTAGTCGGAAAATTTTCAATTTCTCCCCCTCCCCAATCACAGTCCTTCGCTACGCCCCTGCATGTAGTCACTGAATGGTTCCAGGAACATTCCGAAAATTTTCTTGCTTCATTGGCTTGCGCAGTGAGACTGTCCGTCGTCCAATTTGGAACAACTGCATGACAAATCAATTCCATAGGGTACAGCATTCCTGCATAACCCATCCAGTATCGTATAAGTTCAATGCCACCTCGAATTCCGGTTGTTAAGAAAGTCAAAGAAGGTGCAACACGCTTCGAGTTAGGTATACCTAATAAACTGGCCTCCTAGTGCATTTAATGACAAATAATTACCTGAAAAAATAAACTATGATAACAAAATGAGCTTTTTCCCCCCAGAAAGTATTTGCTTATTAAATATAAGACAAAAAATTTGCCTAAATGTAATTTTGCAAATTCTTCTGGGTTAATTTTTTTTTAGATAGATAGACAAATAAACTTATTCCCAGAATCTGTAGAAACATTAACGTTTGCGTTTTTATCTTAGAATTGGAATTACAACGAAATATAATGAATTCTGCATTCCTAAGTATACAATTTTAAAGCATTATAGATCGTTTCTCTAATAAAAATCATATTTTTATTCTTAACAATATATATATAAAAAAAAATAAAAAAAATAATAAATAGCCCCTCAAGCAGCTGCTTGCCACAGAGGTCTGACAGGAGCCTATCAGTTTATATGCCACAGTAGGAGATCTGAGAGGATGGCAGGACCTCAGCAGAAAACAACACGAACATCCATGCCTTACCCGGGGCTCGAACCCAGGTCCCGTAGATCAGTAGCCAAGCGCGATAACCACTCGGCCACGGGACAGCTAAAAAAAATGTGGAACGCTTCACGATTTTGCGTGTCATCCTTCGCATCATTTTGCGTGTCATCCTTGTCACCCTTGTGCATTTCATTAGTGTATGATAATTTTACGTATATTGTTCGGTAGAAATCTGAAAAAAAATGTTGAATGTTCCATGAGAGTAAAAACTCGCTTGTGGAAAAAAATTAAGTCATTTTGCCATATTTTGCTAGCTTGAGGATAACAATCATAAAATAAATATTCACCATTTTAAAAGTCCAAAAATTACCGTTAAGAATAACTGAAAAGAAAAAACTTTGCTTCGCAGAAAATAAAAACAAATATTATATTGATTTTATACCTCAATAAATGGTCAAAATCCATTATTGAAAATCCATTATTTAATAAAATCTTTGCGACTAATGAATTTATATTACATTTTATTCTCTTTTTTTTCCTAAAACATACTCTTAATATTTTCTGTATTTAAAATCCATTTTCTTAAATCCTTAAAGAAAATGTTATCACTCCTTATTCCTTTAATGTATTCTGGTAAACGGTTAAAAAACTTTGACGCCAAAAAAAAAGGAAAGTTTTTCAACAATAGTTTTGAACGTTTTTAAATCAAGTATGAAAAGATTTTTAGATAGTCCGGTATTCCTTTCAAATGTCCGTAAGGTTTGAACATCAAAATTCTTCCTTAAATATTTCAGTATCTGAAATACATATATAATTTCCTTATTTGTACCTAATTCATTGTATACATTTGCAAAGCTTTAAAATTTTTCTCAGTTTCATCATGCATCTAATTATGTGGCTCTGTACATACTGTTATCTTTTGATTGTAGGAAATAAACTCCACCCCAAGATAATAAACCATAGAGCAAATGAGATTTAATCCAAGAAAAGTAAAAAAAAAATTAATAAAGATAAAGTTATAAAATTCACCAAAATAAATTAAAAAAAATTTAAATTTTTAGGTGTAATTATTTGTTTTAGCACTATCAGATATTTTTATTTTCCATGACATCTTTCTATCTACAAAAAATGCCCAAATATTTATAGCATTCAACACCCTCAAATTTGTCACAATTGCAATTTTCTCCAGCATAGAATTCAGAGTGAAAAATCACCTTATTACGAAAAAAAATTAACCTGATTTTCTCCTAGTCTAATATAAATATATTTCATCTTCTTAGTATTTAAAAAGAGTTTACTGACTTTTAACCACATTCTTCTTTTCATCCAGTCACTATTTATATTTTCTAAAATTTGCTTTTCATCCCTAGAATACATTAGAACAGCATCATCTGCAAATGAAATCATTCTACCATTCAAATCCAATGTAGAGAAGTTATTTATATTTTTACGACAGATGAACGAGCAACAGTGACTTCATGACTTAAAGTGACTTGAAAAGTGTGTGCTTCTACGTGAGATTCAATTTAGCCAACGAATTGGAACTTAGAATGATTCGGAAGAATAAAAAAAATAGCAGTACAGTGTGTTAAAGTTGTGAGATGTGAAAGGACATTCAGATAGTATGAGTCAGTGCACGTTAAGTGAAAATAATTAGTATATTTATTGGTATGTGCGCGGGTGTTTGTTTTCTGTTGTTAGTAATAAAAGTTTAGTGACCTAGCACAGGACGAGAGTTTGTTTACGTTTGAAGGTATTCAAGTGACATGGTAAACAAAGTGAAGAGGTAGTATTTAGTAGAACAGACAGAGCTGATATTGTATGCTCTGTACAAAAAGGTTAATGACTTATGTATGATAGTAGTTAATTTGTTTATAAAATACTTCATCCATATTTTTGTAACAATTTGCATTGTATTGTAATTGGTTTGAAAATATACTACTAATTAATACTCTTAATACTTGTAATTGTACTTGTACATGTACTAATTAATACTTGTAATTGGATTGATACTCACGCTCAGTGCTTATCCATTTTTAAATTCGCAACAATATAAAGTAAAAAAATGAAGGTCCCAAAACAGAACCCCGAGGGACACCAAACTGTATTTTTGTTTCTTCACAAATATATTTTCCAATTTTCACTTTTTGCTTCCTATTCATTAATAACTCTTAATACATAAAAACAAATTTCCCCTAACACATATGTTTTTTATTTTTTTAATAATATCTCATGATTCACAGAATCAAAACCTTTTTTCGAATCCAAAAAAATAACTGTTTCTACACTTTGATTTAAATTCCCATAGATTTGTTTGGTCATTTCTAAAATCGTACTTTGAGTATTCAAACCTTTTCGAAATCCAAATTGATGTCGGGCAAATAAATTATGCATATCCCAAAAGTTAATAAGCTTTTTTTAATAATTTTTTCAAGAATCTTGGAAAAACTGATCGAAGCGAAATTGGTCTGTAACTTTCAATTGACTTCGTGCTACCATTTTTAAACACTGAAATAATTAAAGCAATTTTTAAAATTTCAGGGAACACACCTTCTATAAAAGAAAAATTTACAAGTTTACAAAATATAGATCCTTTCCCGAAAAATATTTTTAATAGTGGTAACTAATTTCGTTCATACCAGGTGATATTTCTTCCTTCAGTTCCTTGATAGTATCAAATTTTTTTCTACTGGTAAATAAGTAAAATAATGGAATTAGCTATTTTATATTTTAAATTACTTATTATCTCTTCTATTTGAGTTTCATTATGCAGGTTTTATTGAAAATAATGACGAAATTACCCCAGTAAAATAATTGTGAAATCTATTAATAAATTCCTGCAGCTTTTCAACAAAACAGAATCAAGTGATCTTTATCCGTAAGAATTCAAGGAGGATTACCCTTTACCTTTCTTCCGTCACACATTTCATTGATAGTTTTCCGATTTTTTTTTAGTATTTATTACCATTTTTATAAAAATATTTTATAATAATCATTTTTAGCTTTCTTGATTATATTAGTTAACATATTTTTAGATCTTTTGAAATAGTCATGTTCAGTTTCATCCAATTTTTTGTTTAGATCTTTTACATAAATTTCTTTTAAAATTGATTAAATTAACAACAGCTTCTGTTATCCATGGTTTGAGTTTTTTAATTTTCTTTTTAAAGTATATAACCTTCGCATTTTTAATTAGAAAACGTTGATTCCCGCAGAAATGCATCAAATGTCAAATTTACATTTATCTGTCACGCGACATGATCGCATGATTTTCGCATGATTTCGCATTTTCGCGCAACTCGAAAATGTTATAAGAAGCTGTTGTTAATTCAATCAATTTTAAAAGAAATTTTGACAATAACTTTTTCAATTTGCTATATCGAATCTCACTAAAATTTGAAGAAAGTTTTTCTGTAGAAATGTCTCTATAAAAACCACACTATAATAATACTTCCAACAAAAAAAATCTGAGATGTCAATTTTAACAATATATGTAGTTACAGCGTCTAATCTAAAATTTCTAATGTAAAGATGATTTAGGCAAGTTTTAGTACTTTCCCTAGTAACAGAAGCATGACAGGAATGGAAACCATTTGAATTCCGCGATTATGGGAAGACATTCCTTTTTATTACCCTGCAGCTCACCTCTGCATTTCACTATGAAAACTTTGTTCATTATACAAACTTTGTAATCTCCACGACTGAATTTTCCCAGATTTAAATAAGTTTTCTGTGAAACACTGAAGTAATTTTTTTTTAACTTAAATTCTTCTTTGTCAGCAGAAAGATTGTTTCTTTCACATAGGATAGGTCTTTTAAATTTATCGCTTTATTCCAAAGCATATTTTTAGTTTTCAAAGTGAATATCGGTACGAATTCTCGAATAAAGTTTTTACCCATTATCTGAAGCAGATTTTTTTTACTCATGTCAGCCATCAATAATACAGTAATGTTTGCCATATTTATTCAATGCCATTTAAGATATATATATATATGTCGATATACAGTATATGCCATTTATGCAGTAAGTCCGAGATTTTATCAGCTATCCGCAGTAAAGTTAATCTTCTATACGAAGAGAGCTTTTAAATCCGAATAAACCGCGGATATACATGGTTCTAACTGTAACTGATCTTATATTATTTCGAATTATTACCTAAATTTTAGTTTTCATATAGAATCGTTCGAGCGCTGCTCTATGGAATTATTCTATGATTACTAGTTAACATAGTAGCCTCTATGAAAGTCGACATTCTGTGCTTACTTATTCTTTGTCTAACATAAGCCTTTGCGCAACTCGAAAACATTATAATGGTATCTGTGGGAGAAAAAACATTATAATGGTATCTGTAGGAGAAAAACACATGTTGTCAGATGTTGTCAAACATTATTGCTTAAAGTAGAATTTGCGTACGACTAATGTTGCATAACCCGTGAAGCTTCTATACTGATTTTTTTTTTCTGTTCAGTCTATTCAACAATACATACATATACATTTATATTGCATCTGTTATTACATTTGACTTAAAATTTATAAAGACTTAGAAAATTTCAAAGAGAAGCACAATATTCTAAACATTAAGTTAAGTACTCCCACTCAAGAAAGCACTCATATGTGGAATAAATATAAATGCTTCAAAACACAATATAGAATGCAACCGTAATATTTATTAAAATAACAACTGAATTTTGGATAAACTTCATTTATTGTAAAAATTCTAATATTCTACGTTTTTCCAATTTTGTCTCACGTTTTAGGACTCTAAAAGGATATAATTTATGTATTTGTATGAAGCCTAACATTTTATAATTTTTTAATGCTATTTCCCCTTTTCTTATTGAGTATACACCCAATAAGGTTGCTTTCGGTACGTTGCAATGGTTTTATGAACTTGTCATAAGTTCCACCTCGATAAAATACCATAAGTTAGATAAGAGGATCGGATTATATATTTTTTTCATACATTAGCTTTAATAGAAACAAATTCATCAATTTTCTAATATAATAAATTCATGGAATGATAACATTTATTTTCTTAATAATATGGTTAACTGTAAACTGCAAGTCATTTCAATATTGTCCTTTTTTTAATCCAAATTTTTTCTTAAAAAACAATAACTTTCAATTTTTACAATAGGTTTACATGTACAATTCACACTTGAACAGCTATTACTATGATAGAAATTTTTCACTGATAAAAATCATACTCACTAGTATTAATATTCATATTCAAATTTTTTAACGTTTAAAGCAGTTTATTATTTATAAACCAGTTTCTAATTACAGTCACCTCATAATTTCTTGCATTAAGTAATTCTTCGGCAAATGCTTTGATTTTCAGGTTGAGAGGTAAATCACAGAAATCGTTAATATACAGGGTGTCTCAAAAATATAGGTACAAACTTTTAGGGGAGGTAGATAACATCTAAAGGAATGAGAATTGCATAGGAACCCATAACAGGAAACTTCACCGTAAGTCAATAGGCGGCGCTGTTCATCAGTGCGCTAGAGAGGAAACCTGATTTAACGAGCGTTGATTTCTTTCTGTGGGGTGAATGAATACCGTGTATGAATCGCCTGTGGAGTCTGACATGTATCTCGTGGCAAGGCTCGTCTGCGCTGCTGCTACTATCAAAGAAACTCCAGGTGTGTTCGACCGTGTCCGGCAATCAATGCTCCGTCGGTGTCATGCATGCATCGCGTCTCATGGTGGAAACTTCGAGCATCTGCTGTAACATTATGAAATGTATCATCTAGTACGCCATTTGTAATAATTATGCCCAATAAATGTTTTCCCATTAATCACTGCCTTGTGTCCTTTCAGATTATGTACCTCTGCTACCACTTTCCCATGACGTTTCCGGTTATGGGTTCCTATGCCATTCTCGTTCCTTTAGATGTTATCTACCTCCCCTAAAAGTTTGTATCTATATTTTTGAGACACCCTGTATAACAAAAAGCGTATTGGACCTAACACTGATCCCTGCGCTACTTCATATCTTATGTCAGCTTATTCACTTATCAATTTTTATTTTTTGTTTTCTTCGGATTAAATATCTAGAAAACTAGGAAATAATCTTTCCTCTAAAACTCCCATTTTCAATTTTGTATAGAAAACTTTCGCGTGAAATTAAATCAAATGCCTTTCTCATATTCAAGAATAAGATTATAGTTTTAATACTATCATTAAAGTTTTTGCAAATAACTAATGTGAGTTCAAGAACTGAGAGTTTCAATACCTACGATTTTCTAAATCTAAATTGATTTACAGAAAAGAAATTATTTTATTCAAAAAATTTACCATCTGTTATTTAACAATTTTCTCAAAAATATTAGAAATGATTGAGAATAAGGATATAGGTCTGTAATTCTCTGTTAAATCTTTTTTACCTCGCTTGTAAATCGGTATCACTATTTCTGTTTCAAACATTTCCAGAAATATCCCTTCTTCTAACGAATAGTTTATTAAATAGCATGTACGTTTGATTTCCTAATAACCTTTTTTTACGATTTGAGCTCCAAAGCCATCATTCTCCACAGATTTACCATTTTGCAAGTTTTTGACATTAACAATTTGTCTTTCAAAATTATGATCGCAGAAAACTGCGTTCTGAACAAGTACTAATGAATTGACAATCAATGTTTCTGAATGCTCTCTTGCATCAAATAGCTAACGATTTTAGTGTAATATCTATTTATCCTATTTATTAGTCCGTTAGAGTTTAATACGATGGAGTATGTTTCATCGTTATGAGTAATTTCAGTAGAGAATGTTTTATTGGTGCTCCCTGTACCACATAATCCTTTAACTGTTTCTCAATTTTCCCCGGAATCACCACCATTGTTCAGAAATCTTTCCTTATAATAGGTAATTTTTGCTATTTGAAAACTGAATGATTTATTTTTATATGAATTATATCTCTCAATTTTATTCTCTCAATTTCTTCTTCTATCATCCTATTTGACTTATACGTTTTTACAAAAATACTTCCTGTTATTCAGGGAAGTAATAAGACTATTGGTAATCCATAGTTTTAATTTTCTTCGTTTTTTTCTGGAATACGGGAATCCCTCACTTAACACTGTAAACTGGTTCCAGCGAAATAGAGCGTTAAGTGAATCATCTCTAAGCGAGTACAGTATTTCCATAAAAGTACGTGATAATTCGGAAAGTTCCAATCATTGCGATAGGCTGATTCGATAGTTAAAGCATCTGGCATGCGTACATTAGTAGCGTGATTAAAAACTTTACTAATATAACCCATCTCTTCAAAATATTTAAAGTTCCTTTTTAAAAATTTTGGTGCATCCTGATCTACACTTGCGGCTTCTCCCAGGGTCGATATATTGTGGAGGTTCATCATCATCATCATCATCATCATCATTCTCCAGCAGCCATGGGCTACGGAGGTCCAACCAGACCGTGCAATTTAGTTCTCCAAGCAAGTCTATCGAGCTACATCTACTGCATCTGGCCACTGCACACCAATTCTAACAAGGTCCTGTTTGACATTGCCCACCGCATCCTAGGTCTCCCCTTTTTTCTGAGGCCCTTAGGCAGACTGTTCATAACCCTATTCGCCAATCTATAATTATTCATACGGTGAACATGGCCAAACCACAGGAGTCTCTCTCTGCACAATATGCTGCTTAAAGGAGGTTGCAGACTCCTTTGCCTAACCTCATCATTAGTTACAAAGTTAAACCACCTAATACCCAAGATACTGCGTAAGCATCTAGAATCAAAAGCATCTAGTTTCCTGTTATCTTGTTTACAAAGTGTCCAAGTTTCACTAATATAACTATCCCTAGAAAGAACCAAACTATTATACAGTCTAATTTTAGTCTTTAGGTGTATACGCCTATTTCTCCACACTCTCCATAGATTCTTAAAAGTCCCAGCAGCAATCCATATTCGTCTGTTAATCTCATGCCGCACATCACCATTATCTGTTACATAGCTCCCAAGATAATTAAACTGTGACACCTGCTCAAGACTGCAATTATTCAGATTAACTGAATCACAGCCTGCCTGACCAATTTTCATCACTTTAGTTTTCTCTCTGTTTATAACCAAACCTACTCTACTACAGTTTCATCAACAGCTCGAATGAAAGAGTTCATCTCATCAACATCATTTGCCAAAAGGGCTAAATCATCAGCATAATCTAAATCAGAAATTTTCGTATCTCCAGCCCATTTAAGGCCAAAATCTTTCCCTTGAAGTAAATTTCGCATAACATAATCAATAACCAAACTAAAGAGAAAAGGAGATAAAATGCACCCTTGTCGAACACCAGAAGTAATGCTAAACCAATTGCTACAAGCCTTACCAACTCTCACACATGACTCAGTGTTATTATAGAGAGCTTTCATTATGTTAACTAACTCGTCTGGTATACCATATGATTTCACAATCAACCACAAATTATGACGATCAACAGAGTCGAAAGCCTTTTTGAAATCTACAAAGCTAGCAACCAAAGGTTTCTGAAACTCTAAACATTTCTCAAGAATCTGCCTAACTGAAATTATCTGATCACACATCCGCTACCACTTCTGAATCCACATTACTCATCACGCAATTGACTGTCAACCAGATTCTTAATTCTATTAAGCACAATCATGGAAAGAACTTTACCTGGAACAGAGAGTAGGCTAATAACCCTATAGTTATCACAAGAACTGCGATCACCTTTTTTGAAAATAGGGATAACAATAGCTCTGGTAAAATCCTTAGCAACCATGCCTTTATCATAAATTATATTCAGAATTTCAGTCATCCAAGTGGTAACTGAAACATTCCCAGCTCTAAGCATTTCTGTAGTAATTTCATCTACCCCTGGGGATTTATGAAGTTTAAGTTTAGAAACAGCCAAAATAACTTCAGATTGTGTTATAGGGCCAACATTAAAGTCACCAATGCATCTATCATCATCGCAAACAATGGGAATAGAACTAACCGCATTGTTTAGAACATCACTGAAATGCTGAGCCCACCAGCCATGACAGAATCCTCCCCTTCTATAACCTTACCTTGTTTATCCTGCAATCCCTGTATACGTGTCCGTTTTCTACCACACAAAACATTAACTATCTGGTACAGCTCTCTCTGCTGTTGTGCTGTCTAACTGCTTCCTCGGCTTTGTCAGCCAAACCATCAAGCCAAAGATTCTTATCAGCAGCTAACTGATCTTTTACACGTTTATTACGTTCTCTGTAATGCTTTCTATTAGGACTAGTACGGTATTGATTAAGGACATTCCTGCAGTTCTTTCTTTCCGAAATAAGTTCAAATGCCTTATCACTCAGATAATTCTGTCTCTTCTGCTCCTTTTTTTCTAAAAGAGTACTGTTATTGTCCAAAAAAGCCTGTTTAAAATGATCCCATTCTTCCTAAACTTCAGTAGTAAGCATACCATGACTGTCATAATGACTAAGTAACCTATCATGGTAAGCTTTGGCTATAACTGGGTCTTTCAGAGCTTCAGTATTAAAAGCAAATTTTTTAACCCTAACACAACACTTTTTAAGTTTAAGTTGTAAGACACTTTTAACAAGGTAATGGTCAGATCCAATTTCAGCTCCCCTATATGCCCTGGTATTTCTAACAGAACTAGCCCATTTGCTGTTAATTAATATATAATCAATCATATTCCTATGCAGCCCATCAGGTGAAACCCATGTGTACTTATGTATGTCACGGTGTTTGTAATATGCGTTAGTTATTCTGAAACCATTGAGTTTACTTACCTGTAGGAGACGTTGCCCATTGCCATTGCAGCTACCAATACCAAAAGGGCCAATCACCCCTCCCCAAAGGTCAGAGTCAGTACCAACTTTGGCATTGAAGTCACCAAGAACAAGGGTAATATCTCCTTTCTTGACAGAATTCAAAATATCCTGAAGTTGTTCATAAAACCTATCCTTCTCATCCTCATCGGCATCCTCAGTGGGGGCATAACAGCAGATAACATTCAGGTCTTTAACGCTTGTCTGAAATTTTGCTGTAAGAAACCTTTCATTAATGCACTCATATCCTAGAAGAGCATCACTAGCGTGTCTGCTGAGAAGCAGACCCACGCCTTGGTGATGCTTATTGGCGTCCCTCCCTGAAAAGAGAAATTTAAGATTATTTTTAAAAATCTGACCTTTATCTGTCCATCTGGTCTCTTGCAAGCCGAGAATATCTAAATTATAATGGTGTAATTCTTGTGTGAGGACATCAAGAGAAAAAGCTCTGTGCAGAGTCCTCACATTCCAACTACCTATGGAGAGAAAATGGTTAGTAGGATGTTTAAAGAAACTATATTTATTGAGAGAGGGAATGCCGACAATATCAAACAGCCCCCTAATCGCAGATATGGGGCAAAGACCCGTTCCCCCACCACTAAAGGCTGAAGCCATCTACACTGGAAGACTTCTTCCAATGTAGAATTTGACGATGCCAATAGAAGCATAGAGTTCAGGTGCCTGCGATGACCTCTGCTCAGGATTATCCACCAGCTGATAAACATATCCTGTGAATCTATTCACTTGGGGCTGTCAACCCACAAACAAACAGAAAACACAGCGGAAGATTTTCCCTCCACAGAAGCCCACCAGTGCAGCAATATCAGGATCCATAATCAAGCTCAGAGCCATATATCTGTCCAGTCCAGTGGGTTTATATGGTCAGCACCAGGACCCTGTGTGGTTGACCACTCCTCAGCAGGGTAGAAAAAAAAGAAAAGTAGCCATAGTTGTCCAGATCAGTAGGCCACACTAATCTGGCAGCCCTCCCCTTCCGTTCACTTCCACAAGAGAGTATCTCTTTTGAAAGGTACTAACAGTCTGCACCACGAGAAGGCGGGGTCGGACATTAGGTGCTAGGCCTGGCCGGTTCTATGCATCATCACAAGGGATTGGTGCATAGCTCTCCTTCCAGTGACTACCTATCTACCATTTACAGGTTAGAGAGCGTTTAAAATCTATCCAACGACCACTTACTAGCTGTATATGTTTGCACATATTTTTCAGGCCGAGCTTTTGTTGGATCTTCATATTAGCATGCCTGGTCTCAGCTAATTTTATTTTTGCCTGCAGTGGAATAACTAACTTTCGCGCCGTTAAAACTGAGTCTTTTTTTTTATAATTGTTCGTATTGTTGAACCTGCTACTCCTAAATTATTGCACACATCGACTTGCCGATCATCAGAATCAATTCTTTTGAAAATGTCTAATTAGTTTCTAAACTCAGATTTTACCTCTCCTTCTTACCAACACTAGAAGTTAATGCTGTTGCACTCTTGTCATCATTGTCACAACTTAAAAAAACGTACGAACTACTAATTAGGTTTGAGAAAAAGGGCTAAAATAAAGTTACATGCGAAGCAATGCATTCCAGATCAGTTTTTATGAAACTAGAAGGCTTCAGTTCTGTTGCGAGATCCAAAGCTGTTGTTATTTTATTAATGTGTCGCGAGAGAGTTATTATAGCGTTATAGCTAGTTCAAATAGTATTGTCGTGAGGTATAGTTTTAATACAGTGATAGTATTATAGCGAATTAGCGCTATGTGAACCGCATTACAACGAGGGATTACTGTAATCCTAACTTTAGATTCCTCATTGCTGAAATATGTGAATAAATCGTTTAAACACTTGATGAAAATTTAAATCCTTTAAAAATTTCATTGTCCCAATTTTTTTTCAATGCAGATTTACTGTGATAAATTTGAGTTATTGGAGTTTTTTTTTTTGCAATTACCCTATATCAGTAGTAGTCGAGTATGGTGTATGGAAGTCAGGTGCCTCCCCGCACGCCCCCCCTACGCCAGCAGCCGATGTTCGAATGGGTTGACATTTATAACCGATTAAAAAATTATTTATTAGCCTTCTCATTGTTGTGGGATTTTTAGCCCTATTCATTATAATGTGCGACTGCAGATCTGATTGAAAGACCCCGGGAGAAAAAAATTTAATCCCCTCTGGCATTCGTTTGAACGGGTTGACATTTATGTCCGATTAAAAAATTATTTATTAGCCATCTCGTGGAAAGCCCTCTCTGGAGCCCGTGAGAAAAAATTAAGCCCCTCTGGCATGCGTTTGAAACAGCCGAACTGGTGACATTTATGTCCGATTAAAAATTATTTATTAGCCATCTCTGGCATTCAGCAGATCCATGATAAAAAAATTAAGCCCCTCTGGCATTCGTTTGAAACAGCCGAACGGCTGACATCGCTTTTAAATTATCCTTCTCACTTGTGAGGGAAGAATGGCATTCATAAGAATAAAGGATTGGCCATTGACTTGCTGGTGAGAAAAAAAATTAAGCCCCTCTGGCATTCGTTTGAACGGGTTGACATTTATCCCCGCTTAAAAATTGTTTATTAACCTAAAAAAATTGTATCAGAATGTATTGTTATTGCAAGAGTGAGGTCCCCCCACCCATCAGCTGACGTCGAACGGCTCACATCGCTTTTAGATTATCCTTCTCATTTGTGAGGGAAGACTGACATTCATAAGAATAAAGGATCGGACGTCGACTCGCTGGTGAGAAAAAAATTAAGTTCCTCTGGCACTCGTTTGAAACAGCCGGTTGACATTTATGCCCGCTTAAAAATTATTTATTAGCCTTCTCATTTGTGAGGGAAGACTGACATTCATAAGAATAAAGGATTGACCACCGACTGAACTCGTTGGTGAGAAAAGTTTTTTTTTTTTTAGCCGTACTCTGGCATTCATTAGAATGTGGGTCAGTAGAATATAGCACGAGGACATTGTTAAAGTCTCCCAGCATCAAATCCTTTCAGGTATGCTATGAAAAAAAAAATTACGCTTAGAGACGAAAAAAGCTATTCTATGTCACGATCGACGAAACCTGGACGCTTCAGATGATGATTCATTCTTTCGTTTAGAATTTATCCCCGCTTAAAAATTGTTTATTAACCTAAAAAAAAATTGTATCAGAATGTATTGTTATTGCAAGAGTGAGGTCCCCCCACCCATCAGCTGACGTCGAACGGCTCACATCGCTTTTAGATTATCCTTCTCATTTGTGAGGGAAGACTGACATTCATAAGAATAAAGGATCGGACGTCGACTCGCTGGGGAGAAAAGTTTTTAGCCGTACTCTAGCATTCATTAGAATGTGGGTCAGTAGAATATAACCCCCGTCGGAATCAAAGCCTCCCAGGTATGCGCGTTCAGCTCTGAAAAAATTACGCTTAGACACGAAAAAGGAATTCTAGGCCACGAACGGCGAAGATGGATGCTTCAGAAGGAATGAAAGTCTCACGGATCTAAAAAATAATAGTTTTGAATGAACCTTTTGTTAACAAGAATCTTTATGCTTCCGGGCAGTAGGCCATTCTTGATGTCTGCGCTTAGTGCCAAAGGAATTCTATACCCGATAAAAAATCTCGTGAGCTTCAGAAGGAATTTTTACGGGACGGGTGCATCAATAGGGGAGAATTATAATCCGTCTTTATGGAGCGCGGTCAGGGAAGCCGTTAAATTTTATGACCATGCGTGCTACTTTTCAGGGTAAAAAAATGAAATCTCAACCTTCACCGATGGCGAAGCCAATGGTAAAGAGTAAATATCTGATCACTGTGTGAAAGGGGTGGGTCCAAAATTTTATAGAATCCCATTGGCCAAAGGGGAATTTGCATATGTATATTGGAGCGTTTATAAACGCGAACAAAATCGTAATTTTCAAAATGGAGCAGAGTTATTCTGAAAGGTTGGAAGCTCTAGCTAATATTCAGAAAGAGTTGGATGAGTTGCTAAACACTGTGCAAAAGGACGATGCATTGCCAAGTACATCGAGCGGAAAGCGAGATCTGTCAAGTGACGACGCGAATGATGCAGTGCCAAGTGACGCAACGTCAGCGAAGCGTCGGCGGAAGTCTCTTCACACCGAGGACCCACCTGACGCTCCCGGTTTTATAGTCACTTGTTCCAATCAATTCGTCTCTCCCAAATATAAAGCAATATTTACGTCCCACACCGTGAGGTTAACAAACTTCGATCAAGTGAACCCTTTGGACTTTGGCGATGCTCTGCACACAGTTCACGAGAAAATTCTTCATGAACTAATGCCCGAAGACGAATACTCTCACGTGCGTTTATGCGTACGCTCAAGGGCAATTAATAATCCGATCAACCTACCCTTAACATCGAGAGACCACATCACTTCTGAAAAGTTTTTACAGACAGTGGAAAAAGTGATTAATTCGAACGAAGCGATTGGAACGTCAGAAGATATTTTTTTTTATTTCGCCGCTGTTAATTTAGAACGCTCTGGGGGTGCTCGCAGTGTCCCAGGACCTCGGCGAAGACATTTAGCCGATCTTAAAGCGTTTAACGAGGGAAAAAGGTCCATTATTTCCATTTACAATAACGATAATTTGTGTCTGGCCCGTAGCCTCGTCGTTGCAAGAGCGTTATGCCTGAAGAAACAAAAGAAACTGTCGGAGGGCGCCTTTAAATATATTCAGCAACGTGATTCTGTACGTCAAAGAAAGGAAGCAGAGGAGCTTCATCGCAATGCGGCAGTTCCAGAGGGCAAGTGCGGGCTGCCCGAGCTGCAACAATTTCAACAGTACCTCTATCCCGACTACAGAATCATAGTATTCAGTGCCATGGACGACTATCAAGTCATCTTTGCCGGACGCCAGGAGGCTTCTAACAACATTTTTCTCCTTATGGACGGTCTTCACTATAGCGTGATCACCAAGCCTGCAGGTTATTTTCGCTGCTACAAATTCTGTGTTCCGTGTTTAAAACGAGTGTATAATTTATCGCACATCTGCAGCAATACTTGCAGAGCCTGCCTCACCAAAGACTGTGGAAAGAACGGTTCCAAAATTTATTGTGAGACATGCAAGAACTATTTTCGTGGTCGTCAATGTCATGCCTCACATCTACTCAATGGCACCTGCAACAAACGCCACAGGTGTACAGAGTGTGGCACAGTTTATAATACAACAATGCCTCACGAATGCGAAGCAAACGAGCCGCAATTTGTGAAAACTGCCAAGGAATGCGAGGCTACAGTGTACAGATTTTATTTTGACATGGAAACGATGCAGAATGAATACGGATTGCTAGTGCCTATCCTATGCATTGTCACCTACCAAGACGGTGAAGGGCTGTGGCAATACGAAGAATTCCCCACTGTGCCCGATTTTATGGACTGGTTATTAGCCGTAGAGAACGGTAAGCAAAAATTCAGAGATGTGACCTTGTTAGCCCACAACGGTAGAAGTTTCGATTTTGTTCCCATTTTGAATTATCTCTACCAAACCCGTCTAAAGCCTGAGTTAATTTTTAACGGGAACAAAATCCTTCTTTTAAATTTACCTGGGCTTAAAATAAGATTCATAGATTCTCTTTCTTTTATTCCCTCCCCATTAAGAACCTTTCCTAAAACTTTTGGAATTACGGATGTACGGAAAGGATTTTTTCCCCATGCGTTTTGCAAACCGGAAAATCTAGATTATTCTGGACCAATTCCAAATTCACAATTTTTCCATCCCGAACGTATGACCCCGAGTGAGGCTAAAGAATTTTACCAATGGTATGAGACGGTACGGGGGACTCACTGGGACTTTAAAACCGAAATGTCTGCTTATTGCAGGGATGATTGTCGCGTTTTGCGCATTGGCTGTGAGAGTTTCCGAACCGCATTTATGGACATGACACAAGTGGACCCATTTGCAAAAATTACCCTTCCGTCTACTTGTCTGCAAGTATACAGAGAGAAATTTATGCCTGAAGGTATTATCGGGGTTTACCCCTCAGGAGGATATTCCGCCTCAAATAACAGGCAGAGTAGAAAGGCTCTCGCATGGCTGTCCTACGTAGAAGAGACCGAGCAGCTCGCTCTTCAGACTGCACGCTCTGCAGAGGGCGAGGCCAAAGTCGGGACTTATTTTTTGGACGGACTCTGTATGCAAACCCGTCAGATTTTCGAATTTTCTGGCTGCATGATACATGCCTGTCCGCTTTGTTATACGCCGACCACTTTACACCCTTTCACAGGAAAACCCATGGGTGCAACATATTTAAAAACCCTCGATAGAGAACGGGTCATTCGGCAACTATTGCCAGATCATAGGATTAGAATATTTTGGGAGCACGACTTCGACCGACTGGTGAAAGTCGATCCTCTCGCAGCGCGGATTTATCAACAAACCGAAGAGATTCAACGAATATCCGCACGCTGTCACTTATATGGAGGTAGGACGGAAACATTCGCACTTCTCTGCGATTCAAAGGTCGAGAATTGCACGATTACCTATCAAGATGTTAACTCGCTTTACCCTTTTGTGTGCAAGCATGGGAAATTTCCAGCTAAACATCCCAGAAGAATAACACAAAATTTTGATTATAGCTTAGACGCCTATTTCGGAATCATACGCTGCATAGTCCTCCCTCCCTGTAATTTGTATATTCCTGTATTGCCCTATCGTTGCAGGAAGAAGCTGATCTTTCCTCTGTGTGGCACATGTGCTGAATTAGTGCAAACTGAGCCTTGCACTCACACAGAGGCTCAGAGAGCCTTCCCTGGTTCTTACGTTTCACTCGAACTTTACAGAGCAGTTCGTGAAGGTTACAAGATTCTTAGGATATACGACGTTTGGCATTATGCAGAAACGATATCCTACTCTGCCCAGGACCCCGGCTTATTCGGGAAGTATATCGATACTTTCTTGGCGATGAAGCAGAGGTATTCTGGCTACCCACCCCACATAAAAACAGATTCCGAAAAGGCGGATTTTTGTGAAAAATTTTTCGAGGCAGAGGGGATTCGAATCAACCCTCATGAGGTAGAATTTAACAGTTCTAAACGTGCTTCTTCGAAATATATCCTTAACTCGTTGTGGGGAAAATTATCAGAAGATTTATCCAGAGCTACCTCCCTTTTAATCGATAACCCCCTAAAATTATTAGAACTCGCTAACGATAAATCGAAAATTCTCACAGATCTCCATGCGGTCAACTCCGACCAACTCCTCGTTTCCTATAAGCCTGCCAAAGAATTCGAGCCAGTAAATTCGAAAGGAAACGTCGTTGTAGCTTCTTTTGTAACAGCCCAGGCCCGATTGATATTATACGACCTACTTTCTCAATTAAAAGAACGCGCGCTTTACGCAGACACAGACTCTTGCATTTTTAAGACTTCTCCATCAGATATTTTCAAACCCGAGAGCAAACAATTCCTTGGTTCTTTCAAAGATGAAATTCTTGACCAGTGGGGTCCCAGTGTAACCATTGAACGATATGTTTCAATCGCCCCCAAAAATTATATCCTCGAGCTCTCCAATGGTGAGAATATTTCCCGTGCGAAAGGATTCAAGTTAAGTCAGGAAAATAAGGGTCGTTACACTACAACATTACTTCAGGAATTAATTCTAGGAGCCCCTTCCACAACGTTTGCAGTTCCATTTAATGTAAGAGTGGACAGATATACCTCGACCCTCACTAACTGTCCAATTCGCAAAAAACTGGCTTTTAATTTTGATAAGAGAATTTTTGAACGGGGTCAAAGTCTCACATACCCGTTTGGGTTTAACGTAAGTTCAAATTAATACTACATGTGAAATTATAAGATGAAATTAAGGTATTTATGAGTTGAAATTAACAGTTATAAGATGAAATTAAGGTATTTATGAGTTGAAATTAATACTACATGTGAAATTATGAAATTAAGGTATTTATGTAAATAAGGTATTCATGTAAATAAGTTGAAATTAACAGCTATGTAAATAAGTTAATACTACATGTGAAATTATAAGTTGTAATTAACAGCTATAAGTTGAAATTAATACTACATGTGAAATTAATACTACATGTGAAATTAACAGTTATAAGTTGAAATTAAGGTATTCATAAGATGAAATTAACAGCTATGTAAATAAGTTAATACTACATGTGAAATTATAAGATGAAATTAACAGCTATGTAAATACTACATGTGAAATTAAGGTGTTTATGAGTTGAAATTAATACTATGTGTGAAATCACCTGTACTAGCGATCATGTGAATAAACGCTTTTTTAAAAATGGTTTGAGCAGTTATGAATTAAAGAGAACTTACCCTCCTACTGTCATTCAGAAGATGCAGGAGATGACGTCGCACTTCTCACGACACCGGTTATCTTGACAAGCGGTTGTCTTGGCGACGGAGGGCGCAAAACTCTGTGGCAAGAGCACAGACAATGTGCAACCCCACACAGAGTAGCCCACGCGTCCTCCTGAAACGTAATAAGTGCTTGGTGCGTCTCGCTATTGAAAGTTACATCGACTGCCGTGTCACCGCGAAGTGAAGGTTGCCGCACCCCCGTCCTCTCGACGGTAGGGGAGCGGGGTCGAGGCTCCAAATGACACGTACAGTCGCAGAACCTGCGAAGGACTCTTGGGATGCGGTCGGGGGCTGTGGAAAACGAGAAGCTTCCGGGTTTCACCGTATACTGCATGATGTTCTCAGAGCGCGTCTCCGAGCGTGGGTTTTTATACTCGGGGTCAGCGCCCTATGAGGGTGAGTGACCTGATTTTGGGGGTGTCCTGCGATTGGAGAGGAAAAAAAAAGACTCGAGAGTAGGGAATAAAAAATTCTTTATTTTCACATTAAAAAATTTCCCAATTCATTTGTTGTTGAAATTCTTTTTGTCCTGGAACTTGGGGTTTTCCACGTTTTCTCACAGTTTCGACGAGTAGATCCGTCATGTGGGAATCTGGTATAGGTCTTCCATAATTTAAAAGTCTTCCTCTCGAATCCCAACGTACGATATCCGGTAAAGTTTTAACTTTTTCTCGAACTTTATTTTTAAAGTGACGGGGGGTCATATCAACGATATCTTTTTCTGAGAGTCCAGGAGTTAATATAATTTCGTCTGGCACTTCAGCCTTCCTTGAATATTGCAGATATTTTCTGAGAATTGTAAGATAAGCCCGTGCTTTCTCGTCCGAATTTCCGGAGGATTTCAGAACGCGTTGCATGTCGACATCGAGATCACTAACCTTGTCTTTCAGGTGACGTTTCTCGGCAGCTTTAACCGTAAGATTCATTGTTTGAATAAATTAGTAATCAGAGGAATCACGGATGACAAAAGAGGGAGGAGGAAGCCGGAACCTTTCTGGCGTAAGTAGGCACGTTTAGATTTCACGCTAATATTCTTTGAAGCTAATTTCCGTATAATACACTTGTGTTTTGACAATTTTCTCAGAACGTTTGACGACACTGGAAGATTTGCCCTCACTAAATTAAAACAAATCTCACACAAAGCGAGTATTTCGCCGTCACTTGCGTTTTTCAATAATGTTGAACGTTTTTTAGGTGGGGCATTTAACAGGTAACGTAGAAATGATCCTTGCTTTTTAATCCGCATTCCTTATAAATATTATTTCCGGGGACTCGTTAGGGAGTACCCTGCTTCTGAGCCTTTGATTATCTGGTGTTTCCACGGTGAAATCTAGGAGTAAATAGCCGTGGGGTCTCTGTGTGGCAAGCTTAAATGCATCCAATAGGATTCTCGTTTCTCCTGGAAACATTTGTCTTGCTAAATAACTAATTTGAGAAATATCTCTTGGACTTTTGAATAAGACGAGGTAGCTTGAATTGAGACTGATATTTCTCGCACATTTACCTTGGAAGAATAAATTTTGCGTGATGAGAACAACTGTCACATTCAAGTGATGAGAACCTTTCGTGAAAAGGTCAGAGACTCTCGTATCGTCTGCGGCTTGAACAAACATGTCATCCAGCACTAGTAGAGAGTGTTGTTTTGCACTTAATTGAAGTTCAGGGAAGCCGTCCACGAATTCTACTTCCTTTTTGAAAGCTTCAAACGCCGGCTGCCACATCGAATAACAGTAGATGATTCTGTCTGGTTTGGGAGAGAACACTTTATCTGCATGACGGATGAGATTCAAAACGAAAGTAGTTTTCCCACATCGACTCGGACCAGAGACGAGGATTGTACATGGCGATTGCATGACCGGAAAAGGTATATTAATAGTTGAGCAACCCGTTAAATAGTGTGATCAAGAGTTCGTTAAATCCTAGGTTGCAAGAATAACGTTCCTTCAGGAATCGTTTCAAGGACATTCCACGCGTACGTAGGAAGAGGAAATAAAGACAGTGAATCCCGCAAGTGTCGGAAACTGGTGACTGAAGCGGTAATGTTGGATATAATATGCGCTTCATTCCGATTGCTCTGTAATAATCTTCGTTTTCGGGTTCGAATCCTAACGGGTCGAAATGTTCTACCGTTCGCTTGTTCACGTAGACAGCTATCCAGTGTTCGCCTCTCGAAGTTGCTACGGCGGTATTAAAGATGAAAAGACAAGGCTTTCTCGTGATTTTCGGGAGTTGATCTTTTGCGAATACACCCAAAAACAGAGGGCTGGTAAAGGGGTCATTCTGAAGAACGTGCGTCAGTTGAAGAGTATCCATCAAGCAGAGAAATCAAATAGAATTTTCCGATGCTGATCTATTTCAAGCAGATTTTCGAATTCTGCATACAAAATCACACTCACGGCCTCTACCAGAGGAGTTCCGAATTTTATTTCTAATCGACAGTTTGCAGCTTTCACTAGATTGAAGTAATCAGAACACTGTTTCCCATCAGAACCCAATTCAAAGCCGAACAGAGTGTAGCCTTTTGGGTAGGCTGCGCGTCCAAACTGGACACCTTTGTTATCTTTCCACACGTCTAGTGATTCCAGTAGCGACTGATATGCTCGTATATACTGATTATTTGGGAAATCAGGAGTCAGAGGTTGGGACGGGAACTGTTCGGTGTCGGCATACAAAGCCATGTAATTCAGATTATAATGTTTGAAATTGTAAGGATTCCTAGAATAATCACCATTCATGGCTGCAGAGTCTACAATTCCTACGATACATCTTCGAGGCATCTGGGAGCTGAATAAATTATCCCTCGTGCTAGAAGTAATTCCGGGACTCAGGGTGAAGGATCTGACCTCTACTCGACGCATAGGATACTTAGCAGAGACCGTGTTCAGCATCTGTGCGTGGGCCAACAAAGTCGAACTGCTAATTTTGACTTTCCTGACATAAAATGCGGCTTCTTCAAATTTAATTTTGTAAGCAGGATCTGCCTCGCTGGTCATGAGACAGAATTCGGGTTTTGACCTGGTCAAACGTAATCGAAGATCGACGTGATTCAGTAGATATCTGTCTTGAAGAAATAAATCAGCATGAATCCAGCTGATTAATTCAATGCAGCGGGAGCCGGCAAGATTTTTCCTCGTCTTCCAACCAAGATTAGCTTCTCCACACTCTTCCATTTTTCCCGCGGCATCAGGATGCCACAGACCACAAGTTAATTGACTTTTTGTAGGGTCGGAACCATAGTTTAGCAAGGTTTCAAGGTAGCTTCTGTAGGGATAAAGGCTGTGACTACCGCTCACTAATTGCTCGTTCAAATACACATCGACTTGGCTAAATAAGGTGTGCAAAAAATTGTTTGCAGGGGCAACAAGTGCAGCATCCCCTATATCGTTCCCTGTAGCATCTGTTATCCTTGCCCTGATTCGTAAATGACATCTAGATAAATCGACATACTCATCTCCACCGATAACATTAAATTCCAATGGGGCATACCCTTCTAATGAAGCGAGAGGTTGGTAGGCTACGTAAGTTGCTCTTTCAGTCTGTGAGTTGGTGGGGGGTACAGCAAATAGATCGAGTTCTGACAGAGCACAATCGCCCGACAACCCGTGGATCCTTTCACTCATTTTCAAAAACGTCCCTCACCTTGCACCGTCTCTTCGACAATCTGACGATTCGCTTTGGCTTCTTACGTTTTATACCTCTCCCCCGTAGATTTTGACCTGCCTCTTCCAACAAGTCAGCTGCACCCTCCTTCAAATTCGATTTAAATGACTCTTTCAGGTCACGCCCTGATGCGACTTCCGAAGCGAATTTCATTCCTGATCTGGCAGCTTGTCTTCCTAGCGAAAACATCATGGGCTTTAAAATTGGGGACACGAAGCGTCCGATACTTCTAAATAACGATCCGAGACCACCACCTCTTTGATATCTGGGTCCTCTAAACACCCCCGATCCCGTCTGAGCCTTATAATAGCTCAGGTAGCTTGCGGGGCTAGGTTCTGTGAACTTGACTCGCATGTCGAAAGTGTAGCTTGACTAAGACTTTTCCGTACTTAAAAGACAATGGTTCACCACTGTCAGTGCGAAGAAATATTCTGACACTCTCGAACACGTTGCGAGCGAGAGGATAATAATCAGGACTTGTAAAAATTTTCACTATGGCCTCGTTATTCGTCGTTCTCGTAGAGGGGTTAATCACTCGTAACAGCTCTGCATACGTGTCGCCTAGTAAATGAGGAGCGACTAGGTCGGTATACACATAAATACCAGATATTCCTGCATTAATGTCGACGGCATACTTGGACACGTCGTTGCTATACAGATATCCAAATTTATCGAAACCTAATAATTCTCCCAAACCTTTGGAAGAAGAAGGAAACGTCAGATAATGTCCGTCATGTGAAGCAATTTTTAAGTGATTATTAGACTGTCTCTTGAAAGCGAAATTTATTCTATCCTCGCTGGGTATAGCTTGTAGCATTGCAGTAAAAATATCTTCTACATTTTCATAACGTCCAGGAGGGATGTGATGCGTGTCTTCCCGTATGATGGGATGTGGAAGTAGGTAAAAATAAAATGTTGCCACATCGGGCGTGAAGAAATCGTCGTCGTCTTCCTCCACCTTGGAAACGAAGTTTGAATAGTGAGGATTTTCCGCGTCAACGTCTCCGATGTTGAAGAAATTGTTGAAGCTCGTTGCCTCTTTTTTAAACACCACACCGTAATCCATGGACCCGACTTGGAATACCCACAAATCATCTTTTTTTATCACTTGTATGCCTTTAGGAATTTGACTCTGGATGTTTTTTATAATCCGCTCCCTCTTCATCTTCTTTCCATCGAACTGATGGTTTAGAGCAACCTTAACGGCGTTTTGAGGGATGGTGGGAAACCATCTGAATTGCGTGGAGAAGGTATTGTTCGAATCGTCGATATTATACCAACTCGTGGGGATGTGAATCTCGGCTAGTGCTACTTCCCATTCTCCATTCAGTTCGACAGGTTGGGCGAGTCTCGTGGAATAATCGCTTTGAGTGTTATGAGGGTAAATATCGCTGCTGGCCGTGGAAGGAAGGGTTAAGTAGAAAGCCATTTTCTAGGAACCCAACTGGGAGTAGGATAATCTTGCCACTTGACTAACACACCTTTTTTCCGATCTCGAGCCAAGATTTTTTCCACAGCATAGAGTTCTGGCGGGTTTATTCTCTGAAGTTCCTGACTGTAGAAAGTTCCGTGTATCTGTTTACCATCACTATCTTCCACTTCATAAACAGGAGGGGATCGTGGTACGACTCTTTTCACAAGGAATATTTCACGAGTCCACTGCTGTGATGCACCCTTCTTGAACGGTAGCTTCGGACTACTGAGCCTCACATGATCGCCCACTTTAAAATGCGTGGGCTCTCCCATCTTCGGACCTCCATATAATCTCTGCCAAACAATACTCTCATTAAAGAGATTAACGTCCTTGGGTGCAAACCCATGAGCGCGATGTCTCGAGGCGTTATACCCCTTCAATATGCGATTCAAGACATGTACGAATCGGAAGTTTTTATGTTTAGTGAAATAACGCCATAATTTTTCTCTTAGTGTTCGGTTCAGTCTCTCCACAAGGGCAGCTTTCTTGTCACTATAAGACACAAAGAAGTGGATATTTTTTTCTTTTAAGAATTTTTGAAACACTCGGTTTGTGAACTCTGTCCCTTGATCTGTATTTAGAGTCATGGGTTCACGCCCCTGAGCCAGAATCTTTTTGAAAGCAACTTTCACTGCAGTTCCCGTTTTCTTTTTCACCGGCGCTGCCCATGCATAACGGGACAAAATGTCAATAACAACTAGTATGTATCTGTAGCCGTCGTTAAATCGTGCAATATTTTTCACGAACATTAAATCTGCCTGCCACTGTTGATCCAATCCCGCTACATACGTCTTGTTCCTTCTGAACTTGCTCACTGCCGGCCTGTGTAGAGTGTATGTCTCCTGACCCGCTAACCATTCTTTGGCTGTCTTTCGATCCACTCCAGTACTCTGGGATAATCGATTCACCCCTCCAAAGCTGCCAGGGTTCTCGGGATCGTAATAAACTTTTTCCAACACGTCGTTCATCGACCAGCAATAGCTTTCCCTCTTTAATCCAAATCTCGATGGGGAGCGAATCCGGGACGTCTAGAGACGTACGGTCTGCAGCCTCTTCACAAAGCTCCTTAGATGTGTAAATGACTGGATGGTCGTAGTAAATCGCTTTTGTTTTCGCTTCTACCAGACAAAACCTGAAACTCGGAGCCCACAGCATTTTGAAGGACCCAACTTTCTAGTGAAACAAGTTTCTTCCACTGAGAAAAAGATAAGTTAATCCCTTTCACAGTCGGCTGCTTGTGTAAAAATAATCTTATGTCTACCGTTTGATTACACACGCTCAGCCAGATATTCCCGCCTAAGTGTCGCGAATCGCCACAACGTGTAGTTAAATAGTCTGGTGATAACGTAACCCCGCAAATCACAGCGACACCTATCAGCGTGCAGAGAACAGATGCTATCTTCGCGCGATTCATGATTCAAATGAGTACACAACACAGGGATTGTTAGGTAATATCAGACTTTTATTTACAAAACCAATTATCAGAAGTATACAGATTATCCTTCACTCTCTTCACCACGTCACAATATGTCAGAGAGGAAAGAAAAGCATCATCCACATAGCAAAGTAAGCCACGGGTCCAGGCAGTATCCACAAACGCGTTAGCAATAGAGTCAATATCCAGTGCATGCACTGCATCGGACAGGTACATATTAAGACAGTGTTCTTTATCTTCGGGTTCGATGACTCTCGTGTTGGGTAGTAAGGCGTACACAAGATCGCGTTCGATGATATCTGTCAATAGCTGAATCAACTGACCTTCTCCCTCTGCAGGAGGTGACAGGAGAAAAGCAAGAAGAAGGTCTCTCTGTTCAGCAATGGCCTGACGAAGGTGGAAATTAGCATCAGATCTGCGTTGGTGGTCCAGACTTTTCTTAATGTCGTCACGGCGGATGCGGACCTCGTTCCATTGGGCTAGGGTGAGAGTTATGCCACATGCGAATTCTTTTTTGGTCGATTTGATGACGTCTATGAAGCGTCTTCCATCGCTGACACAATAGGCACATAGTTGCAGATCGCGAGTCACAAACCACGTTTCTCTTTCAGTAGAATTTGCCACGTCGATTCTGTCCGATGCAGATAACAGCTCTTGCCATTCTGGGAGCGTTAGAGTGACCCCCTCTTTCGTAGGATAAAGTGTCCCTCCGTCCGAAAACCTTTGATAGCGACGGAGATGTACGTGGAGTTTCTCTCGAAAAAGTGCGGGAACGATGAAAATATCGCCCCCAAGGGGATAAGTATGTTCACTACCAGGATGCATGGTGAAAACTGAACTGTTACAAGCATTTCAGGCGTTTAATTCTAAGCTCAGCGGCGGATGGCACCCGTTTCACCCCCCTGGGAGGTGTTGTCAGCTCCTCTATCGGAGAATCTTCATACTTCAAAGGTACAGGTTTCCACTTTCTTATGAATCTCCGTTTTGGAGAGGCCTCTTCGGGTAACATGCATTGTACAGGGTTCCGTCGTTCTGGAGGATCTTCGACTAATAAAGACTTTTCATTATGTGGAGGATCTTCGCCTAATAAAGACTTTTCATTATTTGGATGATCTTCGACTAATAAAGACTTTTCATTATGTGGAGGATCTTCGGCTAATAAAGACTTTTCATTATTTGGATGATCTTCGACTAATAAAGACTTTTCATTATGTGGAGGATCTTCGGCTAATAAAGACTTTTCATTATGTGGATGATCTTCGTCTAACCAATGTCCGAAAAAATATTCTTCATAAAAACTCCAAGAACAAACCGCTAATTGATTGTGCGGTTCACCGATTAATGAGTGATACATTTTTCTCTATATAGTCGTTCAACCATGTACTAAACGATGCAACTTCGGCTTGAGAACAATGTATCTCTTTCCCCGTGTGATAACCACATTCAGTTCCTGGTATTTTTGTTAAATCTTTAAAGCGTGGACATCCAAACTTCTCTAGATCCAGAGATTCTATGCAGAGTCTCTCTAATAAACGTTTTTCGTGGAATCCTCCCTTGTAGGCGACGGTAGATGTAAAAGGCTTACGACACTTTTCATGGATATGGCGAACGATATCGTCTAAACAATCATATTCCCAAACCACTTCACCGGTTCGAGGGTAAAAAGGAAGTCCTGTTATGTGCTTGGTCACGTAACGAATGCTTTTCCAGTCGTGGGGAGAAATGTCCGTGACGAAGGAGAGGTCGAATCTGTAAACGCCTATAAGACCTCTACAGTCCGAATAACCAAGCTCACGTGTTAGAAATTTCCCGTTTACTGTGAAGCCGTCTAAATCTATAACGCAGCATACATGGTTCATAATAAAAGCCCTTCACCCGGTCGTTTTTATAGAGTACTGGCAGTTTCTGCTAAATCGTCCAGTAGGGCAGATGTTGAAGCGAAGATCCCACAATTTCCATGTTCGGGAGACGTCGAAGAGAAGGTGTTCTAGCAGACCTGGGTATATGCGATGGCACGGGTTCGTCACCTGTCAGCAGATCGATGCCTAAGTCGTCTGGCCGATGGCATATGACACTTTCGCTATTTCCACCAATTCGTTAAAATCTATTGTCTCCAGTCCATCAAGCACGGGAAAACCGTATTTGTAGGCCTCCAAGGTGAAAGCATACGCCACTTTCTCGGGGGTCGGCTCTGGTAATTGCTCTGCAATAATGCCAACAAGTAATTGTTCTAAAAGACCAGGAAAGATTTTCACTAATGGTTCGGAAGGCTGTGCACACCAAAAACGAAACACAGAATCCAAAATAGCGTCTGCGAAAGTCATGACTGCTGATCCAACTTGATGTCCGAGCTTTTTTATACAATACTCTACCAATAAAGTTGCAGAACGCTATAAAAAACGCCAGCCAATCATAGCACTCTCATGATAACAAAACATTCTGATAAAAACTTTTCTCACAGGTCCACATTCTAATGAATAGGGCGGGAAGGTTAATAAATAATTTTTAAGCGGGGATAAATGTCAACCCGTTCAAACGAATGCCAGAGGGGCTTAATTTTTTTCTCACCAGCGAGTCGACGGCCAATCCTTTATTCTTATGAATGCCATTCTTCCCTCACAAATGAGAAGGATAATTTAAAAGCGATGTCAGCCGTTCGGCTGTTTCAAACGAATGCCAGAGGGGCTTAATTTTTTTATCATGGATCTGCTGAATGCCAGAGATGGCTAATAAATAATTTTTAATCGGACATAAATGTCACCAGTTCGGCTGTTTCAAACGCATGCCAGAGGGGCTTAATTTTTTCTCACGGGCTCCAGAGAGGGCTTTCCACGAGATGGCTAATAAATAATTTTTTAATCGGACATAAATGTCAACCCGTTCAAACGAATGCCAGAGGGGATTAAATTTTTTTCTCCCGGGGTCTTTCAATCAGATCTGCAGTCGCACATTATAATGAATAGGGCTAAAAATCCCACAACAATGAGAAGGCTAATAAATAATTTTTTAATCGGTTATAAATGTCAACCCATTCGAACATCGGCTGCTGGCGTAGGGGGGGCGTGCGGGGAGGCACCTGACTTCCATACACCATACTCGACTACTTATATCTATAGTAAGGTCTCAAAAAAAAGTGGTCAGTAGTACTAATTTAACAATATAAGTTTTTAAACAGCTAATACAGTAGGCTCTTGATTTACGCCGATTTGAATATCAGCCGGTTTGATAATTTTCTAGTATTATCCTGTTTCTCTAAATATTTTGGGAAATTTAATTTTTATAAATTAGTTTTTGCAAAAACAGGATCAATTTTTTGACAAAACTCTGATTGGAATTTATGCTATCGTACATTTTTTATAAAGAAAAATTCCTTTCTTGCACCATATTATTATAGTGTTATTATAGTTACGTTATAAATTATGTGGCAATACTTGTGTGGTTACAAGGTGGTTTGTTTACTGGAAGAAGAGGAATCTCCAGTGCAGAGCTTCAAACAGATCAGGTAGTGTGATTTTGTATGTGAGAGCTGATAACTTTCATTTTCAAAGTGAAGAATTTGACCTGCTTGGTGCTGAGTGTGTTCAATTGTTTGACTCAGTTTTAAATACTTCTATTATTCTTATCTATAGATCTCATACTGTTAATATTGATATTTTTAACAGAGAATTAGACATTTAAGAACTATAACTTCTAAAACATATTCTTGGTAGGGGAATTAAACATTGATTTAATGGAAGTTTCTGGGTTTATATCTGATTATATAAGTAGTTTAACTGGCTTTCGTTTGGAACAGTGTGTAGATACACCCACTAGAGCAACACAAGTTAGTTCAAGCTGTATTGATCATGTTTTTGTTATAAATGCTTCTGGGTTTGTTTATGAAGTGGCTATTTATCAATAACCTCTAACAGATCATTTTTCTATAATATGTAAGGCTAATTTAAAATTAGAAAGGGGTAACAAAGGAGTAATTATGCAATGAGATCAATTGATTACATAAAATTTGAAGAACGTATTAAGAACTTAAATTTCAATAATATTGTTGAAATTGATGGGGATTTTAACACTATGTATGCTAACAGTTTCTCTAAAGTAACACAAAAAATAAGGTATGTAAGAAGGAGTAATAAGCAAATTTTTAAAGATAAGCAACCATGGATGACAGATTAACTAATTTTTTATATAAATGATAAAGAAAAGTTTTATAAGCAATTTAAGAAATATCCTGGAATAACTCAGTTTGAATTGCACTATAGAAATTATGCTAAATTTGTAACAAATAGAATTAAAGAGGTTTGAAATAATTTTTTTTCTCATAAATTTCATAATTGTGGAAATGACAAAAAGAAGTAGTGGAAATTCATAAATAATATACTTGGTCTGAAACAGAAAACAAAAGTTTTACCTGAAAGGAAAACTTCTACCTTGGTTAATGAAATGAATTCTGGTTTCACTTTTTTGGAGGATAATACAGGTCAACAAATGAAAAATTTCAATATATTTCCCAATCAATTACCTTTCAGACAATTAAAAATTCTGTCTTTTCCTATGATGCTACTGACAATGAGCTAACTAATATAATAAATAATTTAGATAACAACAAAACAGTGGGCCATGATGGGATAACTGTTAAAATGCTAAAAATTTTCTGTAAATATCATATTCACATTTTGACTCATCTAACAAATATCTCAAATAGGTTCTTTTATGATGATCTAAAAAAAGCTTTAGTTCACCCTATTTATAAGTCAGGACACAGAAATCAGATAAACAATTATAAACCAATATCTGTGCTTCCAATATTTTCAAAAAAGTGATTGAAAAAATTGTTAAAAAGATAATTATTGGCTTCTTTGAAAAGCAAAAATTTAGCACTAGTGAGTTTTAGTACCTAGGTTTTTTCCGGTACAACACTTCAAGTGGCTCCTCATTTAGCTTCGGTTGGACGGAACTGATAATAATAATAATTTATTCCATGCAGGGGGTTAAACAGTAAAGTCAAGGTACAGGTAATTTTGGATATTAGTTTAAATATTTAAGTGGCTTGATTCCCCAGTACATTTGAGAAATTAAAAAGAAATATTGAGGATAGTACAAAAATACAAACATATTTACAGGAATTGCATAATTATTTGATACATATAAAAAAAAATGACAAATTGCACAGACGAAGACAAATATAATAATATGAAATATGATAAAAACATAGTTAACTCAGGGGGAAGAAAAATAAAGTTTAAGACAACAGAGAGTAATATTAAATAAATGAACAGGGGAAAAATAAAAAGGATTGCGAATAATCCAGACAGAGGGCAAAGATGGGGAGTGCAAATAGGGGTGAGGAGATATTGTTGGTCAAACGTTTCAATATTTTAATAGGAGTGGAATAATATAGTTTTTGAATTTTGTTTTAGAATTTAAAAAAGTGATATCGCTCGGTAGAGAGTTCCAAGTTGAGGTTGCTTCAAAGGCAAAAGAAATTTCACCATACTTAGCTTTGAAATTTTTGGGAGTAGAAAACATTTTATTATCAGAGCAAAGATGTGACGATGTCGTAATCGAATATAGGGTGTAAGAATCGAATGAAGGGGATGAGACTTGTTATAAATAGTGTCGCGAATAAGGGCAATAAACCGTAGCTTTCTTTTAGATTCAAGAGTGGGAATTTGGTAATTGGAATGAATATCAATAAGTGTTGGAGATTCTTCGTTTGTTAAAATAGATTTTGCTGATGATTTTGGGAGCTACATTTTTAACTTTTTCTAAATTATAAGTTATTTTTATTAATACCAAAAAGATTAGAAGCACAGTCATCTAAACTATACTTAAAGTAGAGCGAAGGGAAGTTGAAAAAAGTTTTCGTATTTTAAACTTTAATTATTTTACTGAAAATGATTTTTTCATATATTTTTCCCAGTTCTAGATGAGTTTTCATTCCGGGATAAACTAAACCACGTAAACTGAATAATACCAAAATTTGGGAAAACGATTCAGAGCTTTGGATACATTTCATTAACTAGAAATTATGGGAAAAAATGGAAAACTATAAACTTGTTGGTCTGTATAAACATTGACTCCAAATAATTCCATTTTTTTTTCTTAAAGTCGTAAAAATTCTTTCATTTAAGCGAGTTTAAATTTTTTTCTTAAGGTAAATTAAGTATGCAAACACATACTTAAAGTGTGAACCTCATTCGGTTTTTTTACCTCTAAGCGGCACTATTTTGCACTCAATGAGCTAATAAACTGTAAGGTCATAAGAACTCCGAGAGCTCATAGAAAGTTGGCGGGAGGGATTCCACTAGACAGCTGTTAGAAGACAGGTGGAAGCATCTCATCAAGCCATCCACCGTGTTCTTCAACGTGCCCAGGGTATGGCTATCCTTCAAATGAGACCACGGCTTAACGTCCCATCCGACGGATGGTTAATTTTCCAAGCCCATCAGAGTCCCTTACTGATAGGGGCAGGGTGGAAAATTTTGCGGATATAAACCTAAACATTGGCCCAGTCAGGACTTGAACCTGGGAACTGCAGTCAGTAGGGCTAGAGTAGGCCTGGGAGAACTTTCTAGCTGAACAGCAGCCTAGAAAATTGAAACGGAATTGCGGCCGCCAAAAAATATATAATCAATAATGTATAACCAACGCCGTCCCGTGGCCGAGTGGTTAGCGCACTTGGCTGCTGATCTAAGGGACCTGGGTTCGAGCTCCGGAGTTAAGGCATGGATGTTCGTGTCGATTTTTCTGCTGAGGTCCTGCCATCCTCACAGACCTTCTACTCTGGCATATAAACTGACAGGCTCCTGTCAGACCTCTGTGGCAAGCAGCTGCTTGAGGGGGTATTTATTTTTTATTTATTATTTTTATAACCAACGGAAAAATAATCGAAAGTGAAACGTAAACGATAAAATTATGTTAATTATTTTAATGAGAATTCGCTTCGCCGAAGTTATGTTTCTTGTCCTCAATACCTTCTTTTGCTTTTTCACAAATTTATTTGTCATTAGTATCTCGTGGGTCGCACAAAACGAAGTGGTGCGCCACAGTTTGCCCAGCAGTGGACTAGAGGGTCGTCCATACATTGCGAAACATCTCGAGGAGAGGAGAAAGCTAATGATTGCAGTACATCGCGTACATGAGGTAGAATAGTGTCGAAGTGGTACAAAGGGCGTTCAAAAAATTCTTGAAATGCATCTGTAAAACAAAAACCATTGTACTTATCCCAACAAAACTTTTACTGTCCTTCAAAGTACTCCCCTCCAACATCTAAGCAAAGATGCAGACGTCGAAGCCAATTATTATTTATTATTATTATTATTATTATAAAGAAGGCCGGAAGATGCTATAACAGCACACTGTTACAGGACAATGGAAAGTACATCAAAATTTGAAACATCTGAGAAATGGTGATAAGTCAAATCTCTTCAGTCTAAAAGTAAAAACATCAATACTTGTAGAAATAACCATCTCGCTGGGAAGGGAGTTCCATGCTCTTCCAACACTGCACACAAAGGAATGGTACTTAAGAGTTCTTTCGAGCAAAATGCACATCGATCATAGGAGAATGACCTCTTGTTCTTCTGTTATAACACAAATCTGTATATAACAACAAAGTTGAATATTAGAGTACCTGCGTTAGAGTGAGTTATTCCATGAATAAGTTTATAATACGTTTTTAAGACAAGCATTAGTCTTCTCCACTCCATAGAATGCAACGACAGCCTTTCGACCTTCAATAGAATGCAACGACAGCCTTTCGACCTTTCTTCATATGGCATATTGTAAAACCCAGGAAGTCTTTTTAGAAACCATCTCTGGGTGTATTCAAGATTTTTGATGTCTGATATTAGATGAGATGTCCATACAAGTGAAGAGCATTCTAGTGAGGGTCAGATGAAAGTCACAAATGTGCGAATTAGGGAATCAATGTCACATTTACCATAACATTTCAAAATTAAGAAAACGATGGATTAGGATTTTTAACAATGTTATTATAGTGGTCACCAAAAGTTAACTGTGATGAGAATAGCACTCCTAAGTTTTTCTGTGTCTGTACATTTGAAATTGGATTATTTTGTGAAGTTGTATTTATAATGAGAATTCTTGCCTCCAAGATAGAGAACACTTGATTTGTCTTTTGATATAGGTTGTTCGTACTTTAAGCTCCATTGGTAAATGGCGTCACAAGCAGTTTGCAATGAACCACATTCTTCTTCATTGCTGGAGGTACAAAAGAAATTAATGTCATCTGCGTATGCTATACATTGGATAGGACGAAGAATACTGGAATTTCAGAGGTGAAGATTATGAAGAACAATGCGCCTAGAACGGATCCTTGTATGACTCCACTGTCGACGGTTCTGATGGAGGATAAACTTCCCGACTCGAACTTGATGTGTTCGATGAGAAATCAGGTTGGAAACAAGCCTCACAATCAGACTAGGTATACCAAGGCTGAACAATTTTTGGATCAAAAGGGATCTTTTTATTTATCGAAGGACTTTTCAAAGTCCAGGAAAATGACGTTAACGGGGATATTAGTATGTAAAAGTGAGGTCCATGAATGCAAACACTATATTGCAAAAGTATCCGGACGCTTTCATGTTCAGTGAACGAATAGCCATATACAAATCTACCTAACTTTGAAAATAAGCTTTTTACGAAAAAAAGTCACTAGACATAAATTGAAGATCTCGGTCAGAGCTCTCTCTCTCTAAATCTTTATTTTCTATAATATTAATCTAATATTTAAAGAGTTATGAAAGCTGAAACATTTAAGTGAAACTTTTGATAGTTTTGAAAATTTACTTCAAAAAGTTAAATCACAGCTGTTATAACAAGTTGTTCGCATGCCATAAAATGCGATATTTGAATTTTGTGTAAGGATTTTTGAAGTTTTCATCAATTTGGGGAGAAATGTTTTGGAAGTGTGGAGTGTGATAACATCTGCTGTTAAATATTATAGCTTCCATAACTCTTTAAATATTATAGAAAACAAAGATTTAGAGAGATCTGACCGAGATCTTCAATTTATGTCTAGTGACTTTTTTCCGTAAAAAGCTTATTTTGAAAGTTAGGCAGATTTGAATGTGGCTCTTCGTTCACTTAACATGAAAGTGTCCGGACATATTTTTGCAATATAATGTATTATCGAGTAGCTGAATCGTTGTAGAACGGTTAGGCAAGAATCCGAACTGTTCATTAGGTATAATGTTTCGCGATTGTAAGAAGGGTAACAGCTTATATAATATGCATCTTTCCATAAGCTTAGGTTTTATATCGGTGAGTGAAATGGGGCGATAGTTGCGAGGATTTGATGCTTCACCAATTTCCTTAAAAACAGGCACAACTATTGCATGACGCCAATACTGTGGGGGTATTGCCACTACTTAAACAAATATTGAAGAATGTACTATTTGTTGCCAGATGTTCGGCAACCACGGCAATCCCCGGTTCCGTCTTACGACAGTACCAAGTTAACGGAAAACCGTGACTATCTAGAGTCGGGGGCAAGAATGCACCATATAGATGCACCTCACCCCGACCTCACACACTGAAAATTTACCGCTGATGGAACTAATGAGGTTCTTGAAAAATATTGGTAGCAGCCCATCAGGTCTTGGGGCAAAAGTACACCGCTGGCCATTAAAAGAGCAACACCAGGAAGAACTCACCAGATTGTCCCGAAATATGCAAGATGGGTAGCCCATGGGAGAACGTTAAATGATTCAGAGCGCAGCACATACGCACATCATGTGTGACATACGCACATCATGTGTGCCCCCTGGAAGGTTTCTGAGATTACAAAGAGTCTGTGTAAAACACTGGAATTGTGTTTTCTCGCAGTTCTTGCGCACTAAAGGGTCAAGTATGCCCAGTCGAAGAACGTAGCATCCATACGACCAGGTTTCCAACTTTGATCGTGGGAGAATTGTGGGATTATGGGAAAGCAGATTATCGTACCGAGACATCGGTGCTCGTGTTGGATGGAACTCAGTGATGAGAATATGGCGTCAGTGGATAGAGGAGGAACGAACTCACCGACGTGAGGGATCTCAATGGCTGTCACACAAACGAACGAGAGGGCAGACACCTCGTACGCATGACTTTGAATGATCATACGGCCATATCAAACACCTTAGCTCATAGGGTGTGTTACACATCAACCAGTGTCTGCACGTATGGTTCGATGTTGTCTGCAGCGTCAAGGGTTCTTTGGGTTTTCTAGGCGGCCATTGCTTCAGCTACAATTGACTCTACTACATAGGCGTATGCGACTGCAATAGTGCCAAGAATGTCGTGCAAGGATGTGCAAATGCCATCGCATTGTCTTTTCAGATGAATCCCGCTTCAGTATGCATCACCATGATGGACGAATCCATATCTGGCAGTACCATGGCCACAGGCTCAGTGAGACATGCGTGATGCAGCACCATACAGATACGGCCCCTGGTGTTATGGTATGGGGTGCAATTGGACTCCACTCATGCACACGCCTCATACGCATTACCGGTACTTTCAACAGCCAGCGTTACATCACTGAGGTGTTGGAGTCTGTGGTCTTACCTTATCTTCCCAGGCTCTCTGGTGCCATTTACCAACAGGTAAGGCAAGTTCATATTTCTTTCCAATTCCAATGCCCAATCACATGTGGCATGCATCGTCTCACAATTCCTGGATAGCCACCATGTGTCATTCTGCCTTGGCCTTCACGTTCACCAGATCTGTCCTCAATTGAACATGTCTGGGCCATGATCTCATGACGACTAACACACCAGACACCAGCAGTTGGTACAACAGATGAACTTTGGCTATGTATCGAAACTGCATGAACTGACATTCCGCAAACACACATCCGACGTCTCATCCTCTCAATGCTGGCATCTGTACGGCGGTTATTGCCGCTCATGGTGGCTACACAAGATACTGATTTCTTTATATTCCACAAGTCTAACCGAGTTGTATTTGTTATCATTTGATCCTTGTAACATAAGCTATGTATTCACTAAATATGGCTTTGATATCTCTTGTCTTTCATGGTATTGCACCTTTAATGGTCAGCAGTGTAGTAGGAGTTTGATTAATGGCTTTTCTAATATTTTGCACATCAAACAGTCCATCAAAATGTAAGTCAAGGGTAGATTCTTCAACAGTTATATTGCTTGCTGTGCAATCTGGGACATAAGCTAGATTCAAAATATCAGCTAAAAAGGATGCTTTGTCAGAGTCCATAGTAACCATGATGCTTTCAAATTTCAATAATGGGGAATGCTACACGACCTTTTCATGCATTATGGAATGTCGAGGAAGAAAGCATTTCGATTGTTAGCATTACATAAATATTTCAGTTTTTTTAGATTCGTTATCTTCTTCAGCCTTAGTATACTTCGTTGAAGCAATATTAAATTCTTTTCTGTTTTCGTCAGAGTGATTATTTCGATACTTTCTCCATGATTTAAGCTTGCAGTTTGCGATTTTCTTTAACTTGGTATTTTTATTCGTTTCCTTTGCACTAACAGATATTATCGCTAAGCATTTTTCTGTAGAAAAGGTTAATGCCGAATACACCTCATGAAAATTGCTGGTATTATTACTATTGCGCGCATCTAAGTGCGAAAACTTATCAATGATTTTGTTGGTCATAAAGCCATAATTAACGTTATGATAATCATGAAGTTTGTTTGCAAGATTGTTGCGTGTTGAAATTAAGATTAAATGAAAACGGCTAGAGTCGGTTCGTGCAAGAAGATGCTGTCAATGTTTGAATCTAGTGGTTCCAAACTGTTAACAGACATTGTCACGGGTGATAAGACGTTTTATTAATGTACAACTCCCAGAAAGATCGACAGCTATGTTTGGGTTATGGAAGATGAACCGCGTCCCCAAATCCTCCGACAAGACTTCTGGAAAATCATTAAGCGGAAAAGAGTTTCGGTTTAATGATTTTGAAACACAAGTACCGGAACAGTGATTATATACATAAGTACGGGAACTGCGTTCTAATTTACCAATGCTTTGGTAACTGCTTCGCCTATTCAAAAAGTCACTCTTTGCCACTGCTGTTTACGCATTTTGTATTATTATTTGCAGGACTGAAAATTTTATATTTTAAGTTTTTGAACTTAATCTGCAGCGAAAGCATGCTTCTCTGCAAATAAAAGGGATCTGGGTTCGAGCACCTGATAAGGTATGGATGTTTTTATTTTTCATGTGTGGTGGGCGATTAATGAGTCAACAGTGTTGCTCTGAAATGTTTCCAAGTCTAGATTATTAATAAATAAGTACGGATCTAAAAAAAATAGAGGAATTTAAGTTAGTAGATCAATCCACAACAAGTAGAGTATATATATATTAAATATGTTAAAAAAATTTTCCACCTTGTTCCGGTTGCAAGCATTCTCAAAGTGGGGCATCGCTTTCTTGCCACCTTCTCTAGATTCTGTTCTTATAATCTATAATAAAGAACAGTTATATGCTGCGTAAATCTTTGCTGATTACTTAAAGTGAAATAGGGTATAAATGGCAGTTATCCTTGATCTACAATGTATTACGATATTTTCCTATTTCTTCAATTAGGAAATATGAACTTGCCTTTTAATAATTTGCTGTCCTTTCTTCCCTCGACAAGATACTTCTGAAATTCCAAACGATGAGTTCCACTTGCCATTTGTACTAGACGAGCTAGTTTTCAATTCGCTGTCTGTGAAAATAAAAGGATAATTATTCGGATAGAGAAATATATTAATTCAAATATTATTAATCCACTTTGAAATGCAATTTTAAGAGGTTAAATGAGTTTTCTTAAGAATTTCTTGTTTTTTCTGACTAACGACATAAATTTTATGTCTGAAAGCTGTCTGATAGTGCTCAGAGTGGAGTTATCCCGAGTAGCAGTGTACTTTCAACTGCTAAATGGCCAGGTCAAAAGGCACAAATCACAGTGTCACCACCTGGTAAAAAGGAGATCATTTGACTCTTCTAAAACGTGGTAGGTAAATTTTTATAATAAAAAAAAAACATGAAGGGTAAGCTTCAATTTTAATTTCCACTAGTGTTTAAGATTAAAGGAATATGGACAAAAGTATACATAATTCAAATTCGTTTTAAGAAAATGCAATATCTTATGGAAAAGATATTGCGACACAATTGAGTAATCAAAGTAGGATACTGGCGAAATCGTGTAATATGGATTAGTGCCAATTATGAAAGCATACAATCCTATAATACTGATGAAATTAGGGATGGGAAACGTTTATAAGAATGATCATGCAGTATATCTTACTAACACATATGATCACCACTGACAGCCATAAAACCTAGGTAAAAGCATCCTAATACTATTGAGGGGCTTTTCTTTCGTGAAAATAAAATACACTCCTCCGCAAGAGCAGATTTGGGTTCATGAAGGGTTCTTGGAAGGGTTAGTGCCCTATGGCTCAATAGGATTCAGGTCCGTGGAGTAGCTGGTCACTGACAAAATGAATGAAAAATAAATCGTCGACCATAACTGCATTTTTACTTACTTCCAGAGGTGTTTCCTCACTAAATTATTTTGTCGAAAGAAATTATACCTTTTACCCTTCGCTTAACGGTCGTTTTCAAAATATTCTGAAATGCATGTATATTCATTATACTTTTTCCCACAGTTTCAGTTATTAAAATTCTTCAAAAAGAATCCCCTCCACCTTCCCACGCAATATATTTAGCTTCACATAAGTTGGTGTTTTTTACACCATTTTGTTTCCCATAAGAGTTATGCAGTGTAAACAGGTATATGCATTTATCGTAGATGGTAATTTCTAAAGATTCTAAGGTTTCAATCATACTATGCATTCTGTAAACTGGCAGTCGGTTCGTGCAAGAAGATGCTGTTCTGTGTTCCATCAGAAATAATAACGATGAATGATGAATCCATAAATTCTGCTGTTAATGATTTACTTACCAAATATTCGGAATTATCAAAAGAAAGCATTGCAGTTATAAAAATTAAGTTTGGAGCTGAAATGAAGTTGTGGAAAGCGAAATGGAGCAATATAAAATTAGAAGTACCACAAGATGGCCTCACAGCTTTAAAAAATTGTGATTCACAGATTCATCCTAATGTGTGTGAGTACTTGGAATTTTTATGTACCTTACCAGTCAGCGTTGCCTCTTCAGAAAGAAGTTTTTCAGCACTAAGAAGACTTAAATCCTGGATTAGATCTAGAATAGGAGAAGATCGGTTACTTGGCTTGGTTTATTATATACTCATCGAGACCTTAAAATACCTGAAGAAAATATAATAGACCTCTTTTCTAATATGGGTCTTAAGCGCAATATGGAATTTGTCATTTAATTGCGAATTTTAAAACTGTTATTTTAAACAATGTATTTTAATAGCAAGAACATTTAAGGTAACTAAAAATTTGCTATTTCGGAACGTTGTAGCAGTATTTCTTTAAGCTGACTAAAGATTTGTTATTCATGTTGTGTTATAAAACCAAAAAAAGTTTTTATGGTGACTATAAATTTGGTATTATTCTATCAAACCATGGACTGAGAACAAAATGCGTTCTAGAGAGCTTGCGTATTTTTACTATTAATCTTACATACTTTTTAGAAATATTACCTATTATTTTTCCGTTGAAATAAAATGTTGTTAGCTATTCATTCCTTTTTAAAGGTAAGCTGGTGCTCTTCTAAACAAAGAACAGAGATAACCTAAAAACTTTTATCAAGCTTGTCCTAATTTCTCATATAAACAATTACACAAGGTCATGCCTGCTGGGCTAGTTTAAACCAGGTAGGGCTTATTTAGAAATGCAATAAAACCTCACTACTGCGGGTCCTCTATAATTCGAATTAGCAATACTATTTTCTGCAATCAAAGTTTTATCTCTTTTTAAGTATATGACTAATTTCTCAGCTTCTACTGATTCAATAACAACATTTTTTTTTCTGTGCTACATGAAACCTAGTAAACCAAAATTATATCAATGATAAATATAAAACATCAATGTAACATCTTTTTAAAAAATTTATTAGCTCTATCCTTTCCACCAATTTTTTTTTTCTGTTGAGACATGAAAATTTCTATATGCGAGAAACTTTTTCCAAAAAAATTTAAAGGGACATATTAAACAAGCAAAATGTGTGGAAATTATAAATTTTTTAAAAGATTCCATTCCAATGACAGCTGATGATATTGTTTTGTTATACAAAAGTAACACCTATGAGCAATTATACCAAATGGCAAACAGAGATATTCATCGTCTCTATCAATAGCTAATGTTGAATAAATTAAGTTTAAACAAGGCTAAAACATGTTATATAAAGTTCCAGTTGAAGGCATCAACTGATGGTAGCAGTTACTGGAGTGGTTTCTCATCACAAAGACTGTTACAACATCCTAAATTGCAGTTGCGAACGTCTTACGAAGGTTGATCAAATTAAATACCTAGGAGTGATTATTGATAAAAGCCTTTCATGGAAGTTTCACACTGACTATACTCTGGATAAGATAAAACCATTCATAGCAAAATTTTATACACTAAGATTCCTACTCGATAAAACAAGTTTAAAAGGTTATATTCTGCTTGTGTATATAGTCAGCTACAATATGCAATAAAAGTCTGGGGAAGAGCTGCAAAAACAAATTTAAACAGGCTGTTGATTCTGCAAAAATTTATAGTTAGAATCATTGACCATAAAGGTCGCTTCTCTGAATCTCGCCCTATATTTTAAAAATTGTGTTACTGACTGTGTCTCAACTTTACATTTTAAAAGTTTTTGAATATGTCCATTTCAATTTAGATCTATTTCAGGTTCGACAGACATATATACCACTTAGAGACTCATCATTTAAATTGCTGGGGCGGGGGTGGCTCAGTCGGTAGCGCACCAGGCTTGTAATCTGTAGTTCCCAGGTTCGAGTCCCAGCTGGGTCAGCGTTGAGATTTATCGACGCAAAATTCGCCGCCCTGCCCACGGTCAGTAGGGGACACCGATGGGCTTGGAAAGGACGCCGTCCGTCGGATGGGATGTTAAGCCGTGGCTCCGTGTGTGGGAGAGACATACCCTGTGTATGTTAAAGAACACGCTGGATGGCCTTGACGGGAGGCTACCATCTGTCTCCCAACAGCTGTTCCAGTGGGTCCCCTCCCCAACCTTCTCTGAGCCTTCGGGGTCCATGTGACCTGGCCATTTAGCCCATGGTGTGCAAAAAAGTGCTGCTCAGAGGTAAAACAACCCAACCCAAAGAAGTCAAGAAAAAATGGCGAAAAAAACCAAACGTAACTTCACACTCTCGTCGAATCACACACATAACACGTGATTCCACATTACCCACCCAAAAGAAACAAATCAGAGCCATAGGCCACCAACAACCAACAATTACGTCATACTTTACAAATCGACATCATACTTTACACTTCGACGTCACACGCCACTTGTGCAACGCCATCTATCGGCTGAGATCCGCAATCACTATACGGACAAAGACGAGAATTTTTAAGAGTAATATTTAGAATTTTAGATTCTACTCAAATATAAATATATTACTGAGGTTGTTTTTACGTTTAAGAACATTCAAGTCTAATATGCATTGTGGGTACGGAAAAGCTGTTATTGGTTCCTGTCAACTCCATGACTTAAAGGTAATAAAATGCTGCGGCATTCAGCACGGAATGGTAACAGCGTTTAACAATCCTTCATCCTTTCCTGGACCACTTTGTAAAAAGGGGCCTCAGCCCCTTTATCATGTCAGTCCAATCGCAAAATTCAATTTTGGGCGCTGTAAGCAACGACTGGCGGGACCAGGACCGTAAAGTGCTGGTTATCCCTCATTTCGGCGATTAGGCTTAATGTCTCGCAGGCCGCCTAGATTCGTTGAAAAATGGAAAAAAAAAAATCAAAGGGAAGCTGCTACATCGTAAAAAGTGTTATAGAGTGATGTGGAGTAGTTAAAATATCTTCCATGATGAAGGGTGAAATGTATAATGATTTTTGTGGAACATGCTGCGAGTTGGTGTAAATAAGGTAGATTTTAGCGCTTGTGTTGCGTTACACAACGTAGCGTAACTACCTAGGAAATGGGATGGACTGTAAAGGTATGGGATTGAGATAGTTATAAATTTTTTAATGGTGTGGAAATTTGTGCCCTGGGGGGCTAAGATAGAACTTTTATATTCTTTAAATCCTCTTGCATTGGAGGGAGTTAATTGTAGAAATGGAATTTTTAGAGGTGAGGGGGAGAGGGCCCTTTAATTAACTCCACTTAAAAATTTTAAAATGTGCCACTAATTTAATGGGGATGTGAATTGGGGTATATGGGGGTAAGGAGATGGTTACTAGCCAGTTAGATTAGCAATAATAATGAAGTGGAATGCAGTGAAGTAGATTCGAAGGGGTCCAGTGCAAACTGTATTCCTTGTGAATTAAAGGATATTTGATACCATAATTTTTTCCCCTTATAGTGAGGGGTGTTTATGACCAATTGATGTATTCAGAGTGGTGAAGTGGAGGTTGTGGGTTGACAGAGGTAATAAAAATTTGAATTAATCGATAGGTTAGAGCATTTTAATACAGAATAATCATGATACCAATAATTTGCAGCATTAAAACAATCTACCCTATCGGTTAATTCAAATTTTTATTACTTGAAGTATATTTTCTTCGGTTTAAAAAAATATACTTGCTTAAGCGTTCCCTAAGTTTTACTAGTTCAGTTAAAATACTTAGGAATAATGTGCTTTTGAATGGTAAAATCATGGCATAATTGCTTCTATGTTTAAAAATCATTGAAAAGCGAAAAGTCCATAGAAGGTAATGTTCACAAGGCAAGAATATAGATCCCAGCGCCCTCTACTGGTATGGAACACTTTTTCTGCCAGATTTAAATAGGCGAATGCTATACTATACTTATAGGCACTATACCACTACTATTCTATTAATAAAAAACTACTAAGCTGTAAAGTCAATTTAATGTTTAAAAGTATCTAAAACTGATTACCGGAAACATTTATTTGTTGGGGTAGTCTTTAATACAGGGATCCTCGTAAAAAGGGGAAGTACTGTTACCCCAATATAGTGGAAAGTTCATCTGCACGTAGAGGATTATTGAAATACAAAAGTAAGCGCGTTTTATCTCCTTTTTTGTGTCGTCAGTTGGATCTTTATTGCAGGTTTCCTGTGTCATTTCTTTGTTGTTGAAAAGCTCACACTCTAACTATTGAAGTTTAAAGATTTTTCTAAATTTCTATTTTTCTTTTTCACACATATGAAGAATGCGATACTTGTGTTAAATAGCTGGAAGTCAACGCAAAAACTGAAAAACACTGAATTACAAAACTGTTTTCGGCTTCTGCTTGTTTGTTTTTAATGTACTAAATTTCATTGAAATCAAAGGTGGTCAAGCGAACAAATCTAGAATTGCAGAATTTATATGGAAGAACTGTAGAATATCCATGATATGGGATTAATTTTTAAAATTTATGCAACCATGTGTTGGATTGAGTAGTTTTACTTCGGAGCGGCATTTTTTGCACATAATGGGCCGTCACGGCCATCCAGCGTGTTCTTTAACCTGCACAGAGTATGGCTCTTCCGCACACGGGGGTCATGTCTTAATGTCCTAACCGATGGACGGCGGTATTTCCATGTCCATCGATGTTCTTTACTGACCGAGCGAAGGGCGGGAAGTTTTGCGGAGATAAATCTCAAAGCTAATCCAGGCTGGACTCGGACTTGGGAACTGCAGATTACATGCTTGACGTACTACCGCGAGACTTGAACCTGGGAACTGCAGATTATAAGCCTGACGCGCTACCGACTGAGCCACCCACGTCCCATGCAACCATGGAACATGCTTGGATATTCTCCACTTTCCTAAAAGGGGAAGAAAACAACTTTTGTCACGACTTGCAGAACTATGGTTCCTCCCATACAAAATCTTATTATTTTTGCATTATTTCTATCCGTAAGTGCTTTCCAACACTGTTATATACATTCACCTATATTTGTGTATTACGCTGATAGATATTTCATGCTTCCTTTCACATTTTTTTACTAAATTATTATTGATATTTTGTTCAATGAGTGAAGTTCTTTAATAAACGTTTGAAGGGGGTTCCAAATCTGGCGAGCACGAAGATCTTGTAAAACGGCGTGAGGATATTTATTTTTAATATTTAATATTTAATTCAAATTATTGCAAAATGGGGGTTGGTTGAGAGGTGGAGAATTGAGGGTTTCTCAATAATCGATGAGAGTTTGGGAACCCCAGGTCCAAAATATCAGCAGAATAACCGCGAGGATGATTGTTTTTATTTTTACCATTCGCCATCAAACCTTTTCTTTATACTTGCTGTATCACTTCAGAAGGAATTATTTTCCTCTGCAAAACTGTTAGTATAATTATAACTATAGATTTTTTTTCATTTCCAATTGTTTTTACTAATATTCTGCACCCTTACTGTGAACAGTAATATTTCCAAGAATGCCAAAGAACACTTGTGTTAATCTGCATTATCCATTCAACTAGGTAAATACCCAAGCTTTTTCCTTAAGACTATAATAATACACAAGTTCTGAGATCAAAGAAATATTTCACTGTAATCTTTAAGTAGCTTTATACCAAACTTGTATGTCACTTCAAAGCTAGCCCATTCCAGGAGAAAGAAAACAAGGAATTTGTTAATTTTCAAGGGGGTTTGTTGCATACAAACTTCAAGTCTCTACCTATAACAGAACCTAATTTTGAAACCTAGAATCACTTTATTTTCCCCCATTTTTGTTAGTTCTCTATTTCAAATTTTCAGTTCTCACCTGTTGAACTTCCAATCGACTTCTGCTGGTACTGTTAATAATATTATGTAAACATACGACTTCGTAGTTCTTAAAAATTATTACTCACCAACTAATTTTCAATTTAATAAGAAATAGATTTTAGTTTCTGCAAGATAGTAATTATTTTATACTAATTATATACAACTACATAAATAGAAACACAATGAACTCCTATTATACTGATATGGCTTTAAGAACCTTCAGTGAAAAAATCGAAGAGCATAAAGCAAGCATTAGACTAAATAAAAATACAAAGCATTATCTAGAAGTCCAAACTAGACATCTTTCTTCAGTGAAACACTCGTCACTCCATTCCTTCTACAAATTTCAAACTAAAATGTGCTAAAGTTTTAATTATGCATCAAAATACAAATAATTGTTGCAACATTGAAATACCAAGCCATACATGCACCATGGAAAATACTACTCAATTTCATGACAGAAACATCTTAGTAAACTATGCTGGAAATCAGAATTGAAGGATAATGCTGTACCTCAAACAATACTAAGAGAATGGCATGAAATGTGATTTATATATAACTTTAATAATGCAGAAGAAAATCCTGCACATTTAAACCAAGCTATCATGAGCATGCAAATTAGAGTGCTATAAAAAAAAAGTGGGTGGCCGTGGTTACCACTCACTTCCATCCCAGCCAACCTGGCTTGTGTAGCAATTTATTTTAATCATGTCACAAAGATGATGTATGTATGATTCCAACTATATTGTATGGTAGTGTGATGGTCCACCCATTCACTTTTCCTTTACCAGTTTTACTTTATTTACATTATATTTATCATTTTGGAGATTATCTTTAGTTGGACATCACATTTCTCTCTTCCGAGCCACTAAAGGAGTTGCACATGCACAACTCCGACTTTTGATAGACAGTCGCTAATCTGCACACTAAGGACACACACCCCTTGCATCATAGCTAGTGCAATCATAAGTTTATGCAAATGTTTTTCCCAGCATGCAACACATGTTAGTTGCACGCCGCATGTGTACTAAGTGACGTTAGGTCATGGAGTTAGAAGGAAGTAATGATAGCGGATAGAGTCAGAATAAGATATGAGTAAAGAGAAAATGTTAGTGAGAGAGGACAATGTTAGCTGAGAAGTTTGTCAGTTTTGGAGATGTTTAAATGAGCTTTTATTTGCTCAGACTATTTTGTATTCAGTTTATATGAAGAGTCACCAATTTTTTGGAAATAACTTTGTTATATTGACAGGCGGCTACCATCTGTCTCCCAACAGCTATTCCAGTGGGTCCCCTCCCCCAACTTTCTCTGAGCCTTCAGTGTGACCTGGCCATTTAGCCCATGGAGTGCAAAGAAGTGCCGCTCAGAGATAAAACAACCCAACTTTGTTATATGAATATTTGACTTTGCTATTTTTTCTCTTGAGTAACGATAATTGATTTTGATTAAGATTTAACTTTAAAAATTTTGCAATCCTTTGATTTCTTACTCAATAAGTAACACCCATATATCTAACCAACCCTCATTTAACTTTATTAGGCAAATTAATATTTCCTGGTGCCCGATATGCTATCCAGAGGTTTAATTTAATTTGGATCAGTCAAAAGAACCAAAGAAAAAAAGTTTAACATACTATTGGAGTGTTACAGTAGAGAATGATAGAACGGAAACAGGTCAATCCCAGACCAATATATCTAAGGCCTTAACCCTTTTCAAGGTCACCATCATCAGCAGATGTTGATAAATTATGAAACCACATGCCAGAAAGGGAACAAATGTTTTTATTACAGCACACAAAATTCATTTTTATATATATATACAGGGTGACCTCAAATGGTCACAGATCAGGGAACATTATCAGAGCAAGAAACTAAGTCAAAAAGGTTGAGTAAATATGATGTTTAAAATGCATCATTATAGAGTTACAGTTCTGTCACTATTTGGGAGCTTACACTACATGTCCTGTGTGGAGGGCTTCCTAAACTATCTGCAGTGATACAGAACCCACTGCTAATTTTATAGGTATGGAGGTTTGATGTGACATCGTGTAATTCCTAATGGAACATATTCGTGTGAGTCACCAGTTGGTTACCCAGTGGTTGGCACGTGCAGCAATTCACATATTGTAGCATGTGACACAACACTGTACAGAGAGCGGTATTTGCATCAATGCAAGCCCATATAGAAAGCAATACTTGTGTTGATGCATGCCTGTACAGAAAGTGGTATTCATGTCACAATGCACCTGATCTCCAAACAATCCCAGGTGTTGATTGTTGGTTATGAGAACAAAGATGCCTTGAACAAAGGACCTATAACTGTCTGTGTGTGACAACATGCAATGTGAATCCCCCTAAATGGAAGATTACATCCTAAACATCAGGTATAATGAGAATCAGGAGTGTAGTGGAATGTCATAAACCTTGTGGGAAACATTGCATGAGAACAGACTGTATCCATAATAAATCTAGTGGGTGCAGGTGTTGTCACCAGCAAGACAAACCCCCATGACATGCATTCAATGAGTAGTTCATAGTAGAAAGATGCACCCATTACCCATTTCCATAAAACATTCTGATGACAGACAAGGGGTGTTTCAACAGAAATGGAATCATTAAATACCACAACCAGCATAGTGGGCATAGGCCAACCTCATTCAACACACACTATAGAAAACCAATGTTTTTCCATCAACATGTGTGCCAGCATCATGGGAATCTCACTTATTGGATTAGGCTAGCTATTGGCATGACTTGAAGTCCCAAATATCTGCACTTCCTTGATACTGTTTTATATAGGTTGCTGGAAGCTGTATCCTTGGCCAAATGTCAGCATGTGTGATTCATGCATTATGGCATGCTGTTACTACTGCTTGGAGGGCATAAATACCAGCTTTTTCTCAATACCATTTTACACTAGTTGCTGGAAGATGTAAACTTGGCCATATGCCAATCCATGTAAATTTGACCTTTTCTATGGTGCATGGTGGTTTAAGCATGATGGCATGCTGCTACATTTCAGTTAGTGTAGGCAACAGTGGTTCCAAGACTACTATTCACAACATTGGATCAGGCAAGGGTCTGAAGCTCTTGTGAACTGCCCTGCTTGATTGCCAGACAAGGCTTGAACCCATATGAGTTTTATTTATAGGATCACATCAAAGCCATAGTTTACACGTTCCCTATGAATAGTGAAGATGAGTAGTGACATCACATAAGAGATGGTACTGGAGGTGTCCACAATACCCCAAGTATTAAAGAAGCATTCTACAGCTCTCTTGTGGGCATGCTAATACTTATATACATATCAAAAGAGAAAACTTTGAACATCTGTTGTGATGCACATCATGTTCTGACAATGGCTTTCAATAAAATACATTTTGTCTCTCGCAAACGAGTGTTTTCATATCTCATTCACTGATGTGTAGGGTTCAGTTGCTGTTTTCAAGTTTACTTGCCTATTGTATGACCGAGTGGTTAGTGCGTTTGGCTAGTGATCTAAGGGGCCTGGGTTCGAGCCCCAGGTAAGGCATGGATGTATGTGTCATTTTTCTGCTGAGGTCTCGCCATCCTCACAGACCTTCTACTTTGGCATATAAACTGGTAGGCTCCTGTCAGACCTCTGTGGCAAGCAGCTGCTTGAAGGGGTATTTTTTTTATAGTATGAGTCTGCAGTTTTCTTTTTGCATGTGATATCATGTTGGATTTCCTTACCTATGGAATAAGCATTGGGCTCTGTGTCCCTGTACAAGCCTGTGGGAAGTCCTCCACATGGGACAAGTAGTGTAAGCTCCCAGATAGTGATAGAGCTGTAACTCCATAACGATGAATTTTAGGTACCATGCTTACTAGACCTTTTTGACTCATTTCCTGTCCTGATTTATTACATACTGTGAGGGTTATCATGTAATGCTGAGAAACAATTTGTTTTATTAAAGTTAATAAATAATGTTTGCCTTTTTCATTTGTTATAAAATACAATTAGTAATAAGTTTTGTTTTTGCAGAACAAATTAAAAAAAATGATTGGATCTCAAATTTTTCAGACTCTGAAAGAGTTAAATATACCACAAAGTGATTTATATTATTATTATTACTTGTTTCTATATTATCTGATTTATATGTTTGATGCAGCATTACATAAATCTGGTTTAATTGCTTCAATTCATTAAAATGTTATTAAAGTTTGAACTGAGTCCTTAATTTGTGAGTATCAGTATATTTTAAAATAAACTGCATAAAGCTTTATTAATTTTGAAAGAGAATATTCTATAGCACTCATTTATGAGTTAACCTGTTGGAGATGGATGGAAACATCCTGGGTGCCTAACTGTTGGGGCAACTAAAAATTTTATTCTACCAACTAGATAATTGCCAAATTATAACAATCGAAGAGCTTGTTCATAAAATCCATATACTTACTACTAGATTTTTTTAGGGGCTGGTTACTAGGATTTAGAGATTATTTTTGTGCTTACTATTTGATAGTTGCTTTTAGGTAATTATTTAAGTTCTAGGTAAATTTTAAGGTAACTATTAGTTTCTAGGTAAATTTTAAGGTAACTATTAGTTTCTAAGTAAATTTTAAGTATTGACAGCTTTATTTCTGATTTTAGCTGAAAGTTGTATCTTTTTTTTTTCCAGAAATATTAAATTGGATAATCTAAGAATGGCACAATGTATTCAGAAGATTAAGCAACAACTCAACGATATTATACAGTTTTATCACACAAAACAGGTGTTTTATTTATAAAAGTACTTAAGCAATTGGGGTAATTTTGTTTATACAAATAATTGTGAAATGAATACTTCAAGTTGTGCTTTAGCTAGATTATTTATTCCTGCTAAAAAATTTCATATTGCTAATTCACATAAAAATAGGATTTGTAAAACGACAAATAGCACTTTATTTAGACTAGTCTCCAATACCACTTCATCTTGTAACTACAACAAGAATGTATCAAAGGAAAAAAAGTCATTAGATACTTTGATATCAAATTTAAATCAAAAAGGAATTACAAAACATTCTTCTAAGAATGTATTAAAAACTAAAACTCAGGGAAGAACACCAGATGACTTGGACTACATAAAAATTCCTAATAAGAAGAGCAGAAATAAATACACACCAGATGAGTTATGTAACATAAAAATATCCGAGCATATAAATTCAGAAAAGAAAGAACTTATCCAAACACTTTTAACATATGCTAATGCTAATCGATATCCTTCGAAACAAATGTTGAACAAATTAGCTGCATCACTGGTTGGCAGTAGGGAGCTTGATGCTATAAGTAAAATACAACAAATATGCAGTATAGCTTACCCAAATGAACTTGAGTATAATATGAACTATCAGCATTATGAAGCAGAAATTCTTTGGAAAGAAGGAAAATACAAAGAATCTATAAACTTATTTGAAAAACTTATTTTTCAATACCCAAAAGGAAGAAAAAAGTTATGTGACATGTTAAAATTCTTAATAAGAAACTTGATTGCAAATAATAGAGAAGAGGATCTTAAATTATTAATGTGTTTAGTACAAAGATGTGCAAAAGAAGGAATTTATCATCCTGCTTCAAATTTTTGGCAAGAAGCTTTTGTATCAGGATTTACTCTTCATCATCAATTGGCTGAAGAATTGGTTAGTAAGAATCCAGAAATTAAGGAATTTGTAATTATCAAAATCGATAGTGTGTTAGCCAAAGCATATGAGCTGAATGAGATTCAAATCATACAGAGATTGATAGAAGTTCTACTAGCATTTCAGATAACTACAGAATATAGTAAAGTGTTCAGTGCATTAATGGAATTTCATTGTAAGTTAAAATTTTATGTTCTTAAAAAACTTCTCTTCAAACAATATGTTCATTTTTAACTGTATTTGAAAAATAGAGGATTTTAGGGATTAATTATCCATCTAATTATTAAGAAATTATGAGGAAATAATACAATTTATGATCGTTGTTTAGTAACTAAAATTGCTTAATAATTGTTTAATGACTTAAAGTGATGGTATTTGAATTTAGAATTAATAGAAAAAGACTTGAAATGTTTACCTGAAATATTAGATTAAAAGAAAGAAAATTCTCAAATACATAAACATTATAATTGTACAAATTCAAAGCTTCAATTATAAATTATACTTGCATTTGATGTAGCATAAATGTTATTTTTGAACAAATCCAAAGAATTTTTTATTATATTTACTGAAATTTTTGTAAATCTTTCAAGATATGACTATCCAGTAATATACATTTCTCAGGTTTAAAGTTGGAAAAGTATTTTAAACTACTAGATAATGACATTGTGCACTTTACAAAGTAAATTTATCATTTCATAAAAATATATTTGTAATAAAAATAAATACCCCCTCAAGCAGCTGCAGAGGTCTGACAGGAGCCTGTCAGCCTGCCAAAGTAGAAGATCTGAGAGGATGGCAGGACCTCAGCAGAAAAACGACACATACATCCATGCCTTTCCCGGGGCTCGAACCTAGGTCCCTTAGATCAGTAGCCAAGAGCGCTAACCACTCAGCCATGGAACAGCTATATATTTGTATATCTCTAAATTGTAATTTTCCATTTTTTTTTATTTGAGCATTAATGAAATTTTTAACAGAGGAAAATTACTTTTTGTTTGAATTTATTAACCTGTTTTATTGAAAATTACTCTTTATTTTTACATATTTATGCTACATAGTTGGGTTGGCATCTTTTGTTTGTCTTTGTACCATAAAGCTCCAAACAACCTTCTTTCTGTCTACACTTAATCATAACTTCTAAACACATTAGAAATTTAACATGCTGTTTTTTAAATATGGAAGTGGCAGCTGTCAAATATTTTGTATATTTTAGCATTGATTAGGTGTAAAAATTTTGACACTTGCTTCTAGAGTAAAAAAAAGATATATATGTATACTTTTTCATTGATATTACCACAGAAGTTGTTAAATGTTCATATGTAAATATCCTTAAGATAAACAGAATATATCATGTCCTTAGGAGCATAATAAGATGAATTTGTTGCATGTAAATGGTAGCTAGGCTTGTAAATGGTAGCTAGGCGTAAACTGGAAGGAGAGCTGTGTACCAATCCCCAGTGATGATGCACAGAACCGGCCAGGTCTAGCACCTAATGTCCGACCCCGCCTTCTCGTGGTGCAGGCCGTTAGTACCTTTCAAAAGAGATATTCTCTTTTGGAAGGGAACGGAAGGGGAGGGCTGCCAGTTCAGTATGGCCTACTGATCTGGTCATCTATGGCCACTTTTTTCTTTTTTTTCAACCCTGCTGAGGAGTGGTCAACTTCACAGGGTCCTGGTGCTGACCATTTATACCTACTAGACTGGACTTGTTTATGGATTTGAGCTTGATTATGGATCCTGGACTTGCTGCACTGGTGGGCCTCTGTTGAGGGAGAGTCTGCCGCTGTGTTTTCTGTTTGCTTCTGGGTTGCCAGCTCTAAGTGAACAGAGGCATGGGATACCTTATATCAGCTGGTGGATAATCCTAATCAGAGGCCATCGCAGGTACCTGAACCTTACTTTGCTAGTTGGGCATCGTCAAGCCTAAACTGGAGTAATGTGTCTCAGGCAGGCCATATGGTTCTTGAAAAAGTCCACTTGAAAAGGTGGTGCCTGAAGTTCCTACCAGCATCGGTGACTTCCGCCTTTAGCGGAGGAGGAACAAGTCTTTGCCCCATGCCTGCGATCAGGGAGCTGTTTGATATTGTTGGCCCTACCAATCTCAATAAACCTAATTTCTTTAAAAATCCTACTAATAATTTTCTCTCTGCAGGAACGTGGAACGTGAGGACATTACATAGAGATTATTCTCTTGATGTCCTCATGCAGGAATTCCAGCGCTATAACCTAGATATTCTAGGCTTGCAAGAGACCAGATGGACAGGTAAAGGTGAGATACTTAAAAATAACTTTAAATTTCTCTTTACAGGGAGGGAGGATGGAAAGCATCACCAAGGCGTGGGTCTGCTGCTCAGCAGACATGCTAGTGATGCTCTTCTAGGATATGAGTGCATTAATGAAAGGTTTCTTACAGCAAAATTTCAGACAAGCATTAAAGACTTGAATGTTATCTGCTGTTATGCCCCCACTGAGGATTCTGATGAGGATGAGAAGGATAGGTTTTACAGACAACTTCAGGATATTTTGAATTCTGTCAAGAAAGGAGATATTACCCTTGTTCTTGGTGACTTCAATGCCAAAGTTGGTACCGACTCTGACCTTTGGGGAGGAGTAATAGGCCCTTTTGGTATTGGTAGCTGCAATGGCAATGGACAACGTCTCCTACAGGTAAGTAAACTAAATGGTTTCAGAATAACTAACACATATTATAAACACCGCGACATACATAAATACACATGGGTTTCACCTGATGGGCTGCATAAGAATATGATTGATTATATATTAATTAACAGCAAATGGGCTAGTTCTGTTAGAAATACCAGGGCATATAGGGGAGCTGAAATTGGATCTGACCATTACCTTGTTAAAAGTGTCTTGCAACTTAAACTTAAAAAGTGTTGTGCTAGGGTTAAAAAATTTACCTTTAACACTGAAGCTCTGAAAGACCCAGTTATAGCTAAAGCTTACCATGATAGGTTACTTAGTCATTATGACAGTCATGGTTTGCTTAATACTGAAGTTGAGGAAGAATGGGGCAATTTTAAACAGGCTTTTTTGGAAACTAACAGTACTCTTTTAGGGAAAAAGGAGCAGAGGAGGCAGAATTATTTAAGTGATAAGGCACTTGAGCTTATTTCAGAAAGAAGGAACTGCAGGAATGTCCTTAATCAGTACCCTACTAGTCCTAATAGAAAGCATTACAAAGAACTTAATAAACGTGTAAAGGATCAGTTAGCTACTGATAAGAATCTTTGGCTTGATGGCCTTGCTGAGGAAGCAGTTAGACAGCACAACAGCAGAGAGCTATACCAGATAGTTAATGTTTTGTGTGGTAGAAAACGAACAGGTATACAGGGATTGAAGGATAAACACGGCAAGGTTATAGAAGGTGAGGATTCTGTCATGGCTAGGTGAGCTGAGCATTTCAGTGATGTTCTAAACAATGTGGTTAGTTCTACTCCCATTGTTTGCAATGATGATAGATGCATTGGTGGCTTTAATGTTGGCCCTATAACACAATCTGAAGTTAGTTTGGCTATTTCTAAACTTAAACTTCATAAATCCCCAGGGGTGGATGAAATTACTACGGAAATGCTTAGAGCTGGGAATGTTTCTGTTACCATTTGGATGACTGAAATTTTGAATAACTTTTATGATAAAGGCATGGTTCCTAAAGATTTTACCAGAGCTATTATTATCCCTATTTTCAAAAAAGGTGATCGCAGTTCTTGTGATAACTATAGGGGTATCAGCCTACTCTCCGTTCCAGGTAAAGTTCTTTCCATGATTGTGCTTAATAGAATTAAGAATCTGGTTGACAGGCAATTGCGTGATGAGCAATGTGGATTCAGAAGTGGTAGGGGATGTGTGGATCAGATATTTTCACTTAGGCAGATTCTTGAAAAATGTTTAGAGTTTCAGAAACCTTTGGTTGCTAGCTTTGTTGATTACAAAAAGGCTTTCGACTCTGTTGATCGTCATAATTTGTGGTTGATTGTGAGATCATATGGTATACCAGACAAGTTAGTTAACATAATGAAAGCTCTCTATAATAACACTGAGTCATGTGTGAGAGTTGGTAAGTCTTGTAGCAATTGGTTTAGCATTACTTCTGGTGTTCGACAAGGGTGCATTTTGTCTCCTTTTCTCTTTAGTTTGGTTGTTGATTATGTTATGCGAAATTCACTTCAAGGGAAAGCTTTTGGCCTTAAATGGGCTAGAGATACGAAAATTTCTGATTTAGATTATGCTGATGATTTAGCCCTTTTGGCAAATGATGTTGATGAGATGAACTCTTTCATTCGAACTGTTGATGAGACTGATAGTACAATAGGTTTGGTTATAAACAGAGAGAAAACTAAAGTGATGAAAATTGGTCAGGCAGGTTGTGATTCAGTTAATCTGAATGTTTGCAGTCTTGAGCAGGTGTCACAGTTTAATTACCTTGGGAGCTGCATAACTGATACTGGTGATGTGCGGCATGAGATTAACAGACGAATTGGTATTGCTGCCGGGACTTTTAAGAATCTATGGAGATTGTGGAGAAATAGGTGTATACACCTAAAGACTAAAATTAGACTGTATAATAGTTTGGTTCTTTCTAGGGTTAGTTATGGTAGTGAAACTTGGACGCTGTGTAAGCAAGATAACAGGAAACTAGATGCTTTTGATTCTAGATGCTTATCTTTATATGCAGTATCTTGGGTATTAGGTGGTTTAACTTTGTAACTAATGATGAGGTTAGCAAAGGAGTCTGCAACCTCCTTTAAGCAGCATATTGTGCAGAGAGAGACTCCGCTGGTTTGGCCATGTTGCCCGTATGGATGATTATAGATTGGCCATGTTGCCTGTATGGATGATTATAGATTGGCGAATAGGGTTATGAACAGTGTGCCTAGAGGCCTCAGAAGGAGGGGGAGACCTAGGATGCGGTGGGCAGACAATGTCAAACAGGACCTTGTTAGAATTGGTGTACAGTGGCCGGATGCAGCAGATGTAGCTCAGGACAGATATGCTTGGAGAATTAAACTGCGCGGTCTGGTTGGACCTCCGTAGCCCATGGCTGCTTGAGGATGATGATGATGATGTTGCATGATATCAGAAAGGTTACAGAAGAAAACGCCGCTTCTTGAACATATAAAGGATGACACTAATAAGAACACAAGTTATGGCAACTATTCATAATAGTTGACAAATTATCACAATTTTAGATATATTTATATTCATCATCAGATTTAAGTAGATGTGTAGCAGGTTATATGAGAAATTACAATATTTAAATTGGATAAAAACAATAATAAAATACATGCAAGATTTGAAAGTCTCATGGCAAATGTGATATATCATTTAGCAGATGCATGCATTTAAAGATGATTGTTGCCATGTCATTGTTGCTAATGATATGATCCCAATATGTTTGAATGGGTAGTAATTAAATAATTTGATTTAGTTATCATCATCTTGCTTTTTAAATAAAATATTGTGGAAATTGTTCTAATAAAATTTGCAATGCTGCAGGAATATTAGGGATGTCAGTATTGCAACAATATTTGCTATTAAGCTAGACTTTAAGTTTTCAGTAGTTTAATAAAAAAATAAATACCCCCTCAAGCAGCTGCTTGCCACAGAGGTCTGACAGGAGCCTGTCAGTTTATATGCCACAGTAGAAGATCTGAGAGGATGGCAGGACCTCAGCAGAAAACAACATGAACATCCATGCCTTACCCGGGGCTCAAACCCAGGTCCCATAGATCAGTAGCCAAGCGCGCTAACCACTCGGCCACGGGACGGCTCAGTAGTTTAGCTTAAATATTTTTTCGGTGAAGTAATGATGAATGTTTTTATCAAAGTTGGGATTTGCTTCACTATTATTTCATTGGTAAGTGCAGTAGAAGGTTTACATAGTTTGATATCATTTACATGTTCCTTTATTCTTTCCTGTAAAGATCTTATTGTCATACTTATATAGTTTGATGAAACATTACTAACATTGTTAAAATTTATTGGTATAAGGTAAACTCCATTAATAGAGTACAAATCTCAGTCTTTATTTAATCGGGAATTGATGTTTTTTCACTATATTATTTAAGAGACATAATATTGTATAGAACTAGTACTTTTAGCTTGTTTTAGCTTATTTTTATTCACATTTCTAGTTTTGGAAACACCACTCTTCATTTTCAGCTTTATTTCATTTTTATTGACTATATGGAACATTTTGATAAAACTGATAAATAGTATTAATTTCTTCTTTAGATAATAATAGTGTTTGGAGTAACTATATTCTCTGCACGATAATAGAAGAATGTACTAGGCTGTATTAATTCGTTTTGTATATAGAATGTGTTGATGACAATATATTAAGTGTATAGTGTTAAAAGAAATCCAATTAAAATTCTTTAGTTTCCCCTTAAATTATAAGAAAATAATGTTTTAAAGCAGATTTGTGTAGAGATGCATTTAAACAGGAAATATTGCTCACATTACTTCCAATTGGGTACTTAACTGTTGAATGAGAAAATTATATTAATTAGTAATTAATGTAATATATTAGTATATAATTATGTTAGTATATAATTAGTAATTAATGCGTAATGTTGAAACACAGAACATGCGATATTTAAGTCTCAGAGGTAAATATATGTTGATACGTATGCTAGTTTTTTTTCTTATGTCTTTCGTAGTATAGGTTGCTAAGTGTATCACCTAGTTACAGTCTATATAAGGGGGGGGGGGGAAGCATTGATCCAAATCTATTAAAGTTTGTGTTGTTTGAACTATATTAGATATATACACCAGTGGCATGAGTTTGGAAATTGGGGGAGACTTGACCTTGGCAATAAGCATTTTTGTTTTGTAATATTAGGAGGCACACATTAGTTAAATAATGAAATAAACTCAACATATTCAATATCTACTAATAAATCAGCACTTACATACTAATAAATATAAAGAAATGCATTTTTTTTTTATTCTTTTCAAATTTAAATGTAAATTTTACTGTTTGATATATTGAATTCAAATCACTAATAAACTGTTGAAGGCAGAGTCAGAATATGGTAGATTCTGTTAAGATGTATTTTATAGCATTATACATAAACCTTTTACTGCACCTGCAACAGTGTTTCTTTCGAGAAATGTGATGACAATGCATATTGGCATAGCGCTTGGCATATTCCAACAGCACATGAATTTATTTTTGCATGCCTTAAATTGAAAGATAACACTAACTACAAGATATGTTTTGTAGGATTTCATGCTTGACATCAGGAATTTTACAGAACACTACTATTACGTGAGCAAATAAAGTTTACATAATCCCATACTGTGTCATCACAATTTTTACTATTGTTCAAATTACTATTTTAGGGGATACTTTCAGTTATTAAATTAATATGTAATAGTGACCAAATTGGTCTGAAACAATTTCAAAACTTAGGAGATAGAAATGTCATGTTGGAAACTAGGGAGAAACTATTAGGATACTAATATTTTGTAAACTTGGGGATAAATGGATAAACATCTAGAAAAATATCATGCTTTTAAGTTTATCAGCTTATATCTCTGAATATTTAAGACACTGGTATGTTTAATGAACAGTCAAATAAAGTAAGTACCAGTAGGCTCTTCACAACCTTTAGTATAGCAGAAAAATTATCTTGAGCTGGATGATATATGAACTATGACCTAATGATAACATGTTAGGTGCTAAGACCACTGAGCTACCATTCAAGATCTTTTCTGTTGATAGCTTGAAGCTTTGTACTATGAGTTCAGTCATTAAAAGTAGCCTTGATTGTAACTTTAAAGTGGTCAACAAAGCGCTCTTAGCAATGTGCATTGGATGAACCACACTCTGAGTGTCACTTGACCTATGGGGTAAAGTTTAAAACCATCAATAGAGATCGTGGAGTGATAGCTTAATGGTCAGAGCATCTGACATGTTATCAGGAGGTCATGTGTTCATATCCCAAGTGGCTCAAGACCATATTTCTTCCATATTTGAGATTAATCACTAATACTTTAATAAAAAAAAGCAACCGAAGTTAATTTGTGGTAGCTGTGAAATTTTGATATGTTTATAATCTAACTTTTCAAGATCTTAGATAACTTTTATAAATAAAAGATTAACTTTTATAAATATAATAAAATAAATACCCCCTCAAGCAGCTGCTTTCCACAGAGGTCTGACAGGAGCCTGTCAGTTTATATGCCATAGTAGAAGGTCTGAGAGGATGGCAGGACCTCAGCAGAAAAACGACACAAACAGCCATGCCTTACCCAGTACCACCAAAAAAAATGCTTTTTCAACAATACACTCCTCGTAAAAAAAACACCTAGAAGGAATGTTGTGCTTATGATACAAAGCAACATGCTAAAAGTTAGTAGTGTGAGTAACAAATGATCACATTTGCAGCCTGTTTAGTGAGGTGGATATATTGATATTAGGAAAACATCAGTACAAGGTGTGGCTGCCTTTAACTGCAATACAAGCAGTAATACAGTTAGGAAGTGAGCTAAAAGAGGTTCCTAATAATATCCTGTTCTATGGTTCTACAGATTTGCTGCACTTGCACCTGAAGATCTGTTACATTGTGCACTTGGAGTAGTTCTATTCTCAGATATCATTTCATGACGTCCCCAATGTGCTCAATCAGCAATAGATCCAAATAGATTCAGTGACCAGGCTGACAGTGAACAGCTTGCAGACACTGTTGAGTAATGTCTGTGATATTGTGGTCTGGTATTATTGTGCTAGAATGTGATGTTTGGCATGTAAGACTGGTAAGACCACAAGGTGGAGAATGACATCCATATACCACTGAGTGGTTAAATTACCCTTGATGACTAAGAGAAAGATTACTGACTGTCATAAGATATAGTGACCCCCACACCAGTATCACAGCAGTGGGTGCTGTATGGCACTCAATGATACATACTGTGGAAGCTCTTTAGCTGATATACCACATGCAAAATGGCAATCATTCTGCCCAGAGAGATGTGGGCCTCATCGTTAAAGATGATATATTGCCATTTGTCATGCCACTTAGCTCATTCATTTCCCCAATACAATCTGGCATTCCTGTGGCTTCAATGAACGGTATGCAGAGGAGAGGGTGCCATCCTTGTATACCAGCTTCATGCAGGAGTTGATAAATGATACTGTCAGATACTGCTGGTGCCCCATCAATCATTATGTCACTGGATATCTGCCTGGCAATTGCATTTCTGGTACTGCTGCCACCCGATAGATCTGTGAATAATCCTGATCTCCATAGTCATTCAAGGATGACCTGATCCTGACGGATGATGTGAAACACCTACTCATGTTCCTTGCTGCCAGCAATAGTCAACTGTTTGTGCATTATATCCCAACACTGCAATGCATTCCATAGGCCATCCTATTTCACACAAACCTATGATGTAACCTCGCTTAAACTTGCTGAGTAGATTAAACATCCATCTACAACATAGAAATGGCATTACCCTTCAATGGTAACCAGATTTACATGTCAGGTTTGCTTTCTTTAATCTTCACTATACAATTTTTTCCAACAACCTTCACTATGGCTAATAGAACTGCTGTTTGCTGCGTTTAAAATGTGGTCAGACCCTAGATTTTTCCTTCACTTGCGTGAATGACTGCCCCTCACTTCCAAACTAATTTGCATAAATGTAGCTCTATTCCTTCTGGGTGGAGCAACTTTCTTGACAATGTAGTTCGTTGTAAAATGCAAGGTATGGGAGCAATCAAAAAGTATGAAGCTACAGCTGATATGGAGAAAGAAATAATCAGTTGAATTTACACACTCTAGGAACTTTAAAAATCTCTCCAAGTAGAATGGTCTATGGGTTAGTCCAACCACTTGATTCATTCCTCAGTGCTTCCTGAAAGTTTGTTTTCGAAGCCCTGCTTAGGACAATGCAGGATTAATTTAAATTTACTTTCTTAATAGGCCTTTTAACACATTAAAACAATTGTTCCTTGAGTCTTAATCCATAGTAAATACACACACATTACTTGTAGATATAAATAAATAAAAAATAAATAAATACCCCCTCAAGCAGCTGCTTGCCACAGAGGTCTGACAGGAGCCTGTCAGTTTATATGCCACAGTAGGAGATCTGAGAGGATGGCAGGATCTCAGCAGAAAAATGACACACACATCCATGCCTAAATCCGGGGCTCGAACCCAGGTCCCTTAGATCAATAGCCAAGCGTGCTAACCAAATAAATACTTATGTGAGGAGAAAATGTATTTTGCCATTGGTGAGGGGGCTCGAACCCACATTTCTCAAGATAGATGCCAGAGTGCTATAACCACTAAACTAACAACTGGCTCCATCATTCACTTCTGCAATTTGACATATCTATTATCCAAATGTGGCAGACGTGGTGCCATATGTAATAGGGAAATGCAACTTGTTTCTAAATGTTGCTTTGAATAAGATGTAAATAAGAAAGTCACTCATGCCAAAGCATTATAAATGAAAATGTCAATTCATAGGAAATACATGGATTATCTGAGATTCTTTATGTTTATGAATGGCATGGTCATATAGAATGTCTTTCAGCAAATAAAATCAAGAAGATGGGTTTTCTTTGCCTTGGCTGCTTGTTGTTCACATTTTCTACCTTGGGTCCACAATTTAGATTTTCATTGCTAAGCTGTTGTGCATTTCAAGTGAATGAGAGTATGTCTGAATATACACCAAAGAGCCAAACCATGATCACATGCCTAATATGATATTGGTCTTCCACATGCCACCGAAACAGCTCTTACTCGGTGAGGAATGGACACTACAAGATTTCGAAAGGTGTCTTGTGGTATCTGGTACCAACACATTACCAGCAGATCCTTTAACTCTTGTAAGTAACGTGGTTGTGCCACAGTAGATCGGATATGCTGTTTCAATACAAACCACAGATGCTCAATTGGATTGATGTCTGGGAAATTTGGAGGCCAAGGCAATACCTTGAAGTCTTCCTCGTATTCCACGACCCATTCTCAAACAATCCTGCTGAATGAAGGCACTACTAGAGGGGTATACTGTAGCTATGAAAGGATGTTCCTGGTCTGCAATGATGTTTAGATAGGTGGTATATAATGGTCTGCAATGATGTTTAGATAGGTGGTCATAATTTCCTGTGGGGCGGGGGTGGCTCAGTCGGTAGCGCGCCAGGCTTGTAATCTGTAGTTCCCAGGTTCGAGTCCCAGCTGGGTCAGCGTTGAGATTTATCTCCGCAAAATTCCCCGCCCTGCCCACAGTCAGTAGGGGACACCGATGGGCTTGGAAAAGCCGCCGTCCATCGGATGGGACGTTAAGCCGTGGCCCCGTGTGTGGGAGAGCCATACCCTGTGCACGTTAAAGAACACGCTGGATGGCCTTAACGGGAGGCTACCATCTGTCTCCCAACAGCTGTTCCAGTGGGTCCCCTCCCCCAACCTTCTCTGAGCCTTCGGGGTCCTTGTGACCTGGCGATTTAGCCCATGGTGTGCAAAAAAGTGCCGCTCAGAGGTAAAACAACCCAACCCATAATTTCCTGCACATGAATGACAACCCATAGTTTCCCAGCAGAATATTGCAAAGTATTACACTTCTTCCACTGGCTTGTTTTTGTCCCACGATGCATCCTGGTGCCAACACTTCCCCAGGTAAACGATGCACACAAACCCAGCCATCCACATGATGCAACAAGAAATGAGATTCATCAGACCAGACAACCTTCCAATCGTTCAAGATCCAGTTTCGATGATCATGTGCCCATTGTAGGTGCTTTCGCCAGTGAACCAAGGTTAGCATGGTCACTAGGAGCTGCTGTGGCTATGCAGTTTCAGCAGGATTCAATGTATTTGTGTTGTGACACATTACTCCCATCACCAGCATTCAAATTACGGGTAAGTTGCACCACAGTATCCCTTCTGTTGGCTCATACAATATGGGATAGCCTTTGCTCCTCTAACATTAATGAGCCATGGTCGGCCCACAATTTACTGGCGATTTGTGGTTTTTCCCTCTTCGAACCACTTTTTGAAGGTACTAACCACAACTGAACATGAGCACCACACAAGCTTTGCCATCTCGGAAATGCTCTGACCCAATTGTCTTGCCATTACAATTTGGCCTTTGTCAAACTCGTTTGAGTCCACTGCCTTTTCCATCTGAAGAACAAGAATAACACTGATTAACAGAGCTCAGGTATCGGATGTTATTTATACCGTTTCATGACCTTCACACGTGCCGTCATTTACCTGCAATGCCTCGATTCGCATAAAGATGCACTGGTCATAATGTTTTGGCTCTTTGGTGTATGATGTCTGTATAAAGGTTCTGTGTGTCAGCTGATTGGTCATGAGGTCAAATTCACATTTGCTTTAACAAGACCAGTACACTGAATGGGAAAATTATATAACCTATCTAATAACCTGTTGCTCCTTTTTTTGCCCTCACAACAGCTGCCAGATATCTCGGTAAAAACTCAATAAGGTGTTGGAAACACAGAAGCGTGTTCCCGCCCATGTAGAGAGGATCAGCTGTCAAAGAGAATCCACAGTTGCTGATCGGGGTTGGTGAGATCTTTCCAATCTGTCCCACAAATTATCGATGGAGTTGAGGTTGGGCGATTGAGGAGGGCCATTCAAGTGTAATAAACTCACTTGAATGCTCCTGGATCCAACTGGTCACCACTCGGGAAGTATGTGGTGTGGAATTTTCCTGTTCAAAGATGGTGTCATGGTGTGGAAAGAGAATCATTACAAATGGGTGTAGATGGTCAGTGAGGATGTTCACAAACCTTGTGCTGGTGAGAAGATCTCGACAGATACGAGGGGTCCGAAGGAAGCCCATGTAAACGCACCCCAAACTGTTACACCGACTCCACCTGCTTTTATGATCCCAACTTGGCAAGCTGAATTCTCACTTTGTGTAGTTTACAGCACACAAGCACCCTCCCATCGGCGTGATGGAATTGAAATAGTGATTCATCAGCCCAGATGACATATTTCCAGTCCTCTATCCAGTTGCAATAGGCCTTTGCAAACTGCAGCCTAATCTTTTGGTGCCTTGCAGTCAACAAGGGGACACAATGTAGAAGTCGACTGCCATAATCTATTTTTTCCATGGTACAACAGATAGTCTTTGTGCATAAGCTTGTGGACATAACCTCATTCAATTCCAATGTTATCTGCTCCACGGTAGCCATGCGCTTCCTTGTAATGACACAGGACAATCTGCGCTCACCTCGACAATCAATTACACATTTATGTTGACATTTCTACTACTGGTGGGAAGTTTTGCCATATTTCACATAGTCTTGGTATACACATGCAATGGTCTGACGTGGAAATCCCAACAGTTGAGCAGTTGTGGTGATTGAACAACTGGCTTTCCTCGCACCTATCTGGCCATGGTCACACTCGCTTATGTCGCAACTTTTATCCATGATTACTTTTTTGTGATTGGTTTGCAATGCGCAGACTTGCTCTATTTGTAGGCATTGCCAATTTCAGTGTCCCATGTAACTGGATGGGATACTTCTGCTTTGCATATTGTTATTCGGGTGTATATAATAATTTGTCCATTCAGTGTATATTACAGGGTATTTAATAATGCTGTATAGCATTTGTAAAAAGTTATTTGATGTGTAACAAGGTGGGAGCAAAATACATCTCAAATAAAACACTTGGGAAAAACAGAATAAGGTTCTTAACAGTAATCATTTCCACTTATTGGACATACTCAGTTGTCCCAAGTGGGTGTGTGGTGCATGTTTATCTGGAAGACTTGTTGATAATTTTATAGCAGTTTTACATTTTTGTCAAATAATAATTGGTATAACTCCTACTTTAGTTTTGAATTTAATATAGTGTTTTTAATAACTAGTACTCATATATGGATTATCAGAATTACGCATTAATTTTTTTTTATTGCAATATAGGTATGGAGAATAATCATCGTGGAGCTAAGGAAACGTTCAGTTATATTGCAAAGGAAAAAATCTACTTAACCCCTGAAGCATGTTCTAAATATATGTACTTATTAAGTTCTCAACGGCGTCAAGTACCGTTTTCATTGCTTGATATCAAATATCGTGTCTCCACTCTGTCGCCTAAGTTTAAATTTTAAATGTTTGCAGTTACAGACGCATTACAAGGGAACCTTTATAAATTGAATAATTGTAACAAAATACAGTAAAATCTATGAATACTTTATTTGAAATTTATCCAATAGATCGTAAACTAAATGCTTCTCGTGTTACTCTTGGTAATTTCATTTCTGAAATAAAATGTTAAAAACGTTTTAATAAAAATGCAAGCCGAGGATTGTACTAAGATTTTGTAATTTAAGCCATTTCATCTTTAATTCAAACAGAAAATGTTTTACTAAATACAAAAATTAAATAGATGTTGCCAGGCCCGGATCTAAAAAAAATCGAGGGGGTCCAAGAAATACAATGGAGCCGAAAAACCGCAGGGGGGGCAAGATATTTTGGATGCAGTATAACATTCCCCCCCCCCCAGTTTTGCAGGTCTTAGTTTCATAATATTTTTTCCTCTTTTAACATTCTTAAAGCCCCCCCCCCCAGTTCGACCCTTCATGTAGCTATTTCAACTTTTTTCTCTTTAATAGAATAAATGTCCTCAACTAAATCGTTATTGATAACGAAAAATGTAGTATTTGTGCAATAGTAGAGCATCACAGATGTCCTGTAAAAAATTTATATTTGCTATGAGTGGGACTCGGAACGCACATCTCCTAATTACCTGGCGGGTATTTTCACGACTAAACTATCAAATGGCTAGATTTTTTATTTCTTTGCTAATTTTGACTATAAACATTTCTAGATTCACTCACAATTAGCCGATAAAAAAAAAAGCCGTTGATAGTTTAGAGGTGAGAACACCCGTCAAGTATCTGGGAGACGATTCGAGTGCCACTCATGGCGAAACTCTTTTTCAGCTAACTGTTCATGAGTAATATTTGTTCGCAGTTTTGACTATTTAGAAGCAAACAATTTGAATCTATAGATGGTTTACAAAATTAATGGACAAGGTTAATTTGAGGATTAAAATGCAAAGAAATAGAATAAACATGTTTTATAAGCTTCATACCATTACTGAAAGTAATGCACTATTGTCACTGTTCATATGGCATTCCTTTTTCATTACCATTGAGTTTCACCAAAAATGATTGATTCAGTTTTTTATATCGATCTTTGCTATCGGGTGAAATTTGCCTAGGAATAAAAAAAAACACAACATACGTTGTAAATAAAGTTGAATTTCATTTTCAAAAGTACTTATTTGCGAGCGACGTGTTGGGCCCTCATGTCTTCCAGTCGCCGTTCGTTTCCAAAGACTGGAAACAATTATTCATCAACATTTAAAGTTTCGAAAGATCTGAGCTAAATGGGTACCCTAAAAACTGACAAAAAAGGCTAGAGTCGAGTCATGCAAGGAGGTGTTAGCAAAGTTTCAACCTAGTGACCCCAAACGATTAACGGACATTGTCACAGACCGATTTTATTACTATACAATTCCCAGAAAGACCGACAACTATTGGTTGCTCAAGATGAACGGTATCCTCAAATCCTCTAACAAAACTTTCGCCAAAGGCAGATGTTCCCAATTTCTTTCAATTTCCAAGGAGTGGTTGCAGTCGTGGACATCCTACCTAAAAAAAACCCAACATAAATGACCAATATTACACATTATCTTGCCCAAAATGGTTAAGGAGATGAACGGGCGGCATCCAACGACAGGTGTATCAAGGATTCACACCTTCGTGACAATGCCAGTGCTCACAAAACCCGTAAAGTTACGGACTGTGTTTAGCAGGAAAAAAATCAAACGGCAATCCATCCAGCATAATCACCCGATCTTACACCATGTCAATTTTGCTTGTTTCTAAAAACTGCAAAGAAACTTCCTGGAATCCTTTATCAAGGATGCAAGACCTTGCAAAATGAGTTCAGAGTTGCGGAGTATACCAACATAGTACCACGAAGCATTCCAGAATTGGCATAGACTTCTGCAACTTTGCATAGATTATGGTGGGAGTACTTTGAACGATAGTAAAAGTTTTGTTGAGGTAAGTGCAATGTTTTTTGTTCGGCAGATGCACGTCAAGAACATTTTGAATGCCCCTCGTATAAATAATTAATTTTAACAAGACAGATTTCGCAATAGCAAATATTCTGAGCCCATTGAATAGTCAGCTTTCGTTCTATTGAATTATTATGTTATCATTAATTGACAGACTTAACATCTTCATAATATAGATGTCAGATAAGTATGTTTAGTAAAATCTTACGAATTAAAGCTAATATGCGAGATTGTAGTCCTAATTAGTAAAAAGTTCCAATTATATGAGGGACGTCCAAAAAGTTGACATGCATCTGTGGAAAAATATCCATTGCATTTACCTCAAAACTCTTACTCTTTTTCAAAATACTCCACTCCAGCACATACGCAAAGCTGCAGATGTCTAACCCAATTTTGGAATGTTTGGTAGTACTTTTGTTGGGAAATCTCGACTCTGAATAAACGCATTTTGTAGGGTTTTGCACCCTTGAAAAAGGCTTTCCAGCAACTTTCTTTTAAATTTTTGGAAACAACCAAAAATCGCATGATGCCAGATCGGGGGAATATGCAGGGTGGAGTACCTTTTTGATTTTTTCCTGATCCAAATAGGTTGTAACTTGTTGGGTTTTGTGAGCACTGTTGTTGTCATAAAAAGAACCCTTGACATGCCTGTTGTTGGACGCTGCTCCTACATCCTCCTTAATAATTTTGAGCCAAACAATGTTGTATAGTATTGACTATTTAACCCTTTCAATACCATTCTGGCCCAAACGGCCTAGATTTTAAATGGATTTTTCCATTCATTGCTATTCTTTCCTCGTCACTACCTCTTACCTGCAGTTTGGTAGAGAAAGGGTTGAGGTTATTCTTTAGGTCAAATGTCCATAGCTACCATTCATTGGGAATTGAAAAAAATTGTGAACATCCTCTTCCTTCAGTGAAAGTTTGTCAGAGGATTTGATCTTCCGCAACTCAAACATAGTTGTCGAACTTTCTGGGAATTGTATAATAATAAAACCACACCTCATGACTTGTGATAATGTTTCTTAACCATTGGGACCACTACGTTCAAACACTGCCAGCATCTCTGCACAATTCGACTCTAGCCCCCTTTTTTTGCTGTTCTGTCAATTTGTGAGGTACCCATTTGGCAGAATCTTTTGGAACTTTAAATGTTGATGAATAATAGTTTTTACACTGACATCTAAACTTATTACTTAAACGGTGATGTATGGGTTTTCTTTAATGAAACGAATACAGCAATGGTTCTCTCGTTCAGAGCCTCCTTTGGTCTTCCTGCACGAGGGAGATCTTCAAAGCTCTGCTGACCTTCACTGAATTTGCGCATCCGTCCCATAACAGTGCCATATGAACAGGCATGATCCCCTATACACTTGTGATAAATCGGGATGAAATATTTTCGCTCCTAGCTGCATCCTTGTGAAAATGTAAAATCTTCCCTGTCTTTAGTATACTCCTTAGCAGCACACAGATTTTAATCCGAATTTTATGTGCCACCAGCGAAGAGAGAAATGATACCTATCATTATTTCTCTATTTGCTGGCGAGCTTAAAAGTTCGGTTGTTAAATTGTTTTTAACATGTAATGATAAGTTTAGACAAGATTTCAAACAAATTTTACCTTGTTACCTTCGGAGGAACAATAGGAAATCTACAGACACAGGTCAAGAATATTTTGAAGCCCTTCAGAGACAGTTATGTACTAGTATATTTAAGTTGTACATTAAAACAAATTAATCCAGCAATAAATGTTAACTTTATGTTATTACGACACAAATGCGACGATAAGAAAGTCAATATTTTATTAAAATGTGTATAAATATTCTCAACAACATTCAATACAGAAAACGGGACAGGGAGCAACGTAACAACATTCCGACTTCGCCAGAGTTCTGTATCTCTGGTATTTCTCAGGAAACGCATACAGCACCCTCGTCATTACATCTGTATCACAAGAGCTAAGAATGTCATTGGAATATAGTCTTTTAAAAGATTGATAATTTCGACACTTTTCGCTTGCTTAATGTATCCCGCTAAATCTATTAGGAAAAGGTTTCTAGCTGATTTTTACCATGTCTCAAAATAAAAAAAGTTTTTTTATTTGGGGGAAAGGATAGAGGTATTTATTTTTTAATGCTACATTAATGTTTTATTTTTTATCATATTCTTAATTCACTCGAAAATGGAGCAGTATCCTAATCTGACATTTCCAGGTTGGAGTCCTCGGGCCAGCATTTAAATTTTTCCAACAATCCTGTGCCCAATGTAAAAATGGATAAACGAGTTGCGAATTACTGCAGCCAGGGCAATGATACTTTAAACCGTGGCTCAGTGTGCAAGAGTGTCATACTGCTGTACATATTAAAGAACATGCTGAATGACTTTGACGGAAGGCTACTATCGGTCTCCTAACAGCTGTTCAGTGGATTCCCTATCCAGCTCTGATCTTTGAGTGTCCTCGTGCCCTCGCCATTATGCGCACAAAAATGCCGCTCAGAGGTAAAAGAACTGAATCCTTTATAATCACTTCACCTAAATATGAAAATTGAAATGTACTGAAGGATTATAGTTTAAATTGTAACCTTTTGCAACAAACGAAACACAATCAGAACCGTCTCTCCTTCTCGAAGTGTTGGGCAACCTAAGGACGACCTTAGACCAGGGTTCGGAATTTTTTTTTTTGATCAAGAGCCAAACTAAGGAAAAAAGGTAAAATCAAAATCTGAGAGCAGCAAATTATAATCTTAATATTGTTGAGCCATAATAGGAAAAAGGAAACTGCAGCTTATTAACAGAAATAAAATCGTAACGTATAATTTTAAAATAGGTATATTCAAGTGTATGCATAAAAAATTAAGATGAAAAGAATTATTAAAAAAAAAATGCCATTCATCACTATGACTTTTGAGTTTGAGTCTTCTTGAGCAACTTATTCAAACTTGGAATATATTTAGAACATTCGAATTGCATCAGTGCTTTTAAACTACTGTCTGCCAATTAGTGCTTTTAAACTATTGTCTGCCTAATTAGAAATTTTTCAGAGTTGAATGCTGAACCTAAATGCTTCAAGAGCCATTTTTAGATTGTTTAGAGCCAAATGTAGCTGTGAATATTATAGACTATCGAAACAAAATTTAAATTTAAAAAAAATTCAGGGCCCTAACAAGTAGAAAAGAAACCTAAAGCATATCGACGGTGCAGTCAGTTACGGAGTTCGTGTTCACTACAAAGGAAGATAGGACGCCGGCAATCTTGTCGGATAGGTAAATTGCACCCTATATTCCTTCGAAGTGAATATGACTTAATGACAGATTGCACCATCGATATGCTTTAGGTTTTTTACTTTTTAGGGCCCTAGAGGAAGATGGGTATTTTTTAAATTTTCTGATTAAGTTTTTGGTCACTAAAAACATCTAGCTTCAAAAACTTTCACTGTTATATGACTCATAAACATCGAGCACATTTACCACCCTTTGGAGTCATGTTTGAGGTAGCCCATGACACTGGAGGCATCAAGCTTTAATTTGAGATATGACTATTTAAAGTCCCCCCCCCCCCCCCACCCCCGTGAAAATTCGTCTACGCCTTTTTATCTGGGAGAATAGTGGGGCGAAATTCGAAATAATTTACGGCTGTCATTATACGAACTTTCATTTTGACTCGTACTGTAGGCCCTCGAGTTCCGATATAGTAGAACGACTTTTAGATTTCCCGTTTTTTAGGAGGGAAGAGAGTATGGGGGTCATTTTTTATAACCAACACTCTCCGCGTCACAAGCTTCATTCGACACATTTTGTTACTTTCAAGAGATATAGAGGAACAATCATTTTCATATTGTCCCCCTTTTTTAGAAGGAAAGAAAGCATGGAGGGAGGGTTAATTTTTTCATAGCTTACGATATTCCCCGCGTCAGAAGCTTTCGTTTGACATATAGCTTGTTACTTTCGGCATTCGCATTCTGAAGATATAGCGGAACAATTGTTTCTCCTTTTTTATGGGGGAAGAAAGCATTAGGTCAATATTTTATAGGTTACGACATTTCGCGCATCATAAGCTTTCATTCGATACATAGCTGGTTACTTTCCGCATTCTCATTTCGGAGATATAGGGAAACAATCATTTTCATATTGTCCCCCTTTTATGGAGGGAAGAATGGGGGGGGGGCAGTTTTTCATTACCTTCAGCGTTTGAAACGTTGAAAGCCTTCTCTAGTGATTATAAACACTACTGAAAATGAACCATGTTAAAGAAAAAAAGTGCAAGCATCCACTATCTCTGCACACTGAGGGTATAACCAGTTGTAAAACAGCGTTCTTTGGAGGAAACAACTGGTGCCTCGTTTTGCATAATTAAATCGTTCTACACTAATTTCGGTTATTTAAATTTTACCAGATACAAATAATTTCAGTCTCGTGTAGGACTATTCAAATGAATAATCCTTGGCTATATCGAGTGCATGAAAAAATTTGTATGATCTGTGGAGAATATGTGAAAAATACGGAAACGAAGCAAAAAATGCTTTGTTTTTGCATACGAAATATGAAAAACAAATAAATGATGAAAAATATGAACATACTTCTGATGTTTTTACAACTAGCTTGCAGAATGCCCCTATGTTGAAAAAAACTGGCCTTTTTGAAATTGCAATTGAGTAGTTTGCTCTAATACTTTACTCCATTCCTTACTAAATATGCAATGTGTGCTACGTTATTATAAGTAAAATATTCTGAATAAAACAATGAAAACAAACCCCAAAGTTCATCCTCTATATCATCAACAAGCTGAGGTGATCCTATAGTGACCGACGCAAGTGGAGCAGATCTTATAAGTGAACCTCGAGGAACATATCTCCTTGGCTGCTGGGAACTATTAACTTGATACGATGATCCTGCTTTATCAGCATTCACTGAAGGTTTCCTCGTTATCAACCGTGAAGGTTTCCTTAATGTACTAAAGGCAGGTAACATAATGATCCTTTCTTTGCAATCAACACAGAATTTCCTAAGAAAAAGATTGAATGATTAAAATATATATCGTTAATTAAGAAACCTAGCAAAAATATTGCAATATATTCTTCTTTTACATAAACGGATACAAAGATTAAACGATCCAATATTTTTTAGCTTTAGAAACTTGATCTCTTGGATTTGCATGGAATTTTGTATACTTACGTACCATCATAGATAGTTAAAAAACCTTAATTTAAAAATTTTAGGCCAATTAGTTTTTGCTTTATAGAGACTTGAATTTGAGCCAATTTCGTAATTTGGACCTACCGATAATCATATTATTGCTAATAACTTGGTTTAAAGATGAGACAGAAAGATTGTTTCATATGTTCCATGCATACAGGACATCTCCTGTGATACTTTACCGTTAACACTAAAATGCGGTTGTCTTCCTTTTTTAATGGGCTTTAAACTGCAAATTCCAAGGTCACTGCTTAAAATTTAACCTTGAATTTCTCAAAAAACATATACTTTAAAATTAAAAAAGCGTGTTCATTCATTTATATTTCAAGTATATATATATGAATTTTGAACTTGGGATCTAGAAGGGATCACATTTTAACAGATTTTTAATTTCATTGGTTTTTGAAAAGTCCCTTCAAAAATTGGGTTTGTTACTGTAAATATTAATAAATTTAATTACAGGATGAATTATTAATATAAAATACTTTTGTAGTACGTATTTCAATTACAGTACGCCAGGTAAAAATTGCATAAATAAAAATCGAAATAATAATATAAATAATAAATGGTGGCAATTTTTTTTTTTTTCGGAAAAACAAACGAAAAGGTAACTTTTCGTTTTGTTTTTCCGAAAATAATTTACTGATGCTGCAAGAAAAATTCAGTGAAAGTCACAAGAGCCTCAAGTTTATAGAGGTTCTGGCAGGAACTAGAGTGTTCAAAAGAGCACGGGCAAGACACTCTTGTGTTGGCTATTTTAAGTGATGCTAAGTTTGTTATTTATTTTTTTTTTCAAAGTAAAATATCAAAAAATTATTGATTTATAGTGTAAATAATAGTAAAACAAAAGTGAGATTAGTTTCTTAGTGTGTACTTGTTTTGCATTTATGATGGCTAAAGTAGTTACAGGTAATTTTAATATTTACTGTGCGATCCTTTTAAGAAGGAAGGGCATAAAACTCATAGAAAGGCCTTCTTTGGACTGGATGTGGTTCAGCAAATGAGTGTATCAAAATTGGAATGAAAATTTGTGACAGCTATAGGAAACATTAACTCTGGAAAAAAAAAAATGGAAGTTGTTGAAGAAAATGAATGTAACATTCTAGGAACTAAGGAAAATGAAAATTTTTATCACCAAAAACTTCCAACTCGCCTTTGTCCAAAGAGGAGACTGAATGTACAACGAATTCTTTAAAGGAACTTGTACAGTGAAATATAAAAGTGTTTTCACTGTATTTTCATCAATTCATCATTCTAGTAAGTTTTTGTATTAGTATGCCTTCTATGTTAGCAAAATAAATTTCTTTTATGTCAGATTTTAATTTTATCAATATTTATAGTAATAACCTAATTTTTGGAGAAGCTTTTCAAAGTCACCAATGCAATGAAAAATCTGTTAAAATATGATCTCATCTAGATTATATTTTAACAGATTTTTATATATAACCTGAAGCATATCGATGGTGCAATTAGTCACTGAGTTCGTATTCCTCATTCACTTCAAAGGAAGATAAGGCACCGATTTACCTAGCCAACAAGATTGCCGATCCCTTATCATCCTTTGAAATGAATACAAATTCACCGACTGATTGCACCATCGATATTTTAAACTTATTTTCTATTTTTTATTGCGAATATAGGAAGAGAGGTGTTTTTCAAATTTTCTTATATTTTCGTCCTCCTTTTGGAACATTAATATTTGGTAGCCTTATCCTAATGAAATATCTGGAGGTTTCCAGGGGGGAATAATTGAAATCGTTTAATTTTCCATGTAAAGAAACAACCTCCTCAAACAGAGATGTTTATTAATTGAAGCAATAAGATTACTTTTCGTTCTTTACCCCATCTAACAATAGATTTAATAAAAATATTGTTATGCAGTTGATGAAACTTTTGCTGGAAAGTAAGGAAAGGTCTTATATGGACAGTGTTCAAAACGTTATTGACACTTGTCAGTAGATTTGCTCTCGCTCCTCCGAAGTTCACGTTCTACGACTTATTTGAAAGCTTGCCAAAACTTTTCATTACGTGTTTAAGACAATATCCGTATCATAATTTCTCTCTTCGGTGGCAGCGCGTAAAATTCCTATTGCGAAATATGTGGGCTGTTGCTATGGAGCCTACTAAAGACGAGGAAAGATTTTACACTTTTATAAGGATGCTACTTGGGGCCGACGCGAAAAAAATTGATGTCGATTTGTCACAAGTATATGGAGATTATGTCTGTTCATATGACAGTGTTACGGGACGGATGCGCAAATTCAGAGAAGGACGGCAGAGCTTCGAAGACATCTCTCGTGCAAGAAGACCAAGGAGGCCGTGAACGAGAAAGCCATCGCTGATGATCGTGAACTCATTAATGAAAACCCACAAATCACCGTTCAGGTAATAAGCTTAGATGTCAGTGTATCGATTGGCAGTGGGTAAACAATTCATCAATATTTATAGTTCCGAAAGATCTGTGCCGAAATGGATTCCCCACAAACTGACAGAACAGCATAAAAGGGCTAGAGTCGACTCGTGCAAAGAGATGATAGCAATGTTTGAATCTAGCGTCCCCAAACGGTTAACAGAACATTGTCACAATTGATGAAATGTGTTTTTTTTACTATATAACTCCCAGGAAAATCGACAGCTATATTTGGGTTGCGGAAGATGAACCGTGCCCCCTAAATCCTAATTCACCACTTCTCCAAATCCTCCGATAAGATTTTGCTCAAGGAAGAGCATATTTACAATTTTTTCCAATTCCCAATGAGTGGTAGTAGAGGACACCTTACCTTAAAAATGGCTATGAATGGCCAATACTACACCAACATTGTTTTGCCCAAAATCGTTAAGGTGATGAAGGTGCAGCTCCAACAACAGGTGTATCAAGGGTTCTCTTTCATGGCATTGCCAGTGATCACAAAACCCGTCGAGTTACGGCCTATTTGGAACAGGAAAAAACAAAGAGCTATTTCATCATGCATATTCACCAGCTCTTACACTAGACGATTTTTTTGTATCCAAAACTTAAAAAGTAACTTGCTGTAGAGCCTTTTTCTAAGCATACAAGCCCTTGCAAAATATGGTCCAACAGCAATACCACCACGCGATCCAGAATTGACATAGACATCTGCTACTTTGCATAGATGCTGAAGGGTAGTACTTTGAAGGACAGTAGTTTCTTGAGGTACGTGTGATGATTTTTGTTCTGCAGATGCGTCTCAAGAACTTTTTGAATGCTCTTTGTAGAAAGGTAAGTTATACCAGCTTCCGCTAGAGCAGCTTTTTCTGATCACAGAGGTGGTTCACAAACAAATGCTAAAATGCTAAGTTTTGGATGCTTGCAAACTTGGATATCAAACTTTAGCTTTCAGGGTCAATCACAAAACAAAAACTAAAAACTATGTTCGATGCGAAATTGGTTTTGGTTGCTCTACATCTGAGCTGACGTTTTTGTACATAGTGGGCAAAATGGCCAAGTCACAAGGACCTCGAATGCTCAGAAGGTTGAGAAAGGGGATCCACTGGGCAGCTGTTAGGAGACAGTCTCTCTTCAAGGCCACCCAGTGTGTTCTTTAACATGCACAGGATAAGGCTCTCCGTACACGACCACTGCTTAACATCCCATCAGATGGATGGCGGCCTTTCCAAGTTCATCAGTGTCCCCTTAAAATGCCTTTTGTAAAAAGGGCATGGCAGGACGTTTTGCACAGATAAATCTCAATGTCGGACCAGCTGGGACTCGAACCTGGGAAATGCAGATTATGAGCTTGACGTGTTACCAACTGAGCCACCCCTGCTCCACTACACAGTGTTAACAGGCAAATAACTGTCCCGTCAAGGCATATAGCGTATTCTTCAACTTGCACAGGGTATTGCTCCCTTGCACATAGGACCATGGATTAGCATCACATAAGACGGACAGCGGACTTTCCAAGCCCATCTGTGTCCCCTTTTTCACCGAAGGCAGGACGAGAGTCAGAGGAAATAAATCTTAACCCACGAATAATTGGGACTCCAACGAAAACGTAAAGAGAGACAAGTATAAGAGAAATATGTTAGGAAGGGGGAGTTATCAAACATAGTAGTATTAATGACGTTTTTATGAAAAGTTTATGCTGTTGAATTCAGCATGCTTTTATTTGGCAATTTATATGGCATATAACAACTCGTTGTATATGACTGTATTAGGAAAGGTTTAAAGTGTTTGTTTTTTCGGCAAAATATTTTGTAGACTCATTATGTAATCTGCCTGAAAAGCAACAAAAAAATTATATCTGTGCCATGATTTATTTAGCATTATTCGCAATTGCATTTTAGTCGCAGTCACAAATCCCATTATAAGGTCTGAAAGCTTAAAAAGCACTGTAACATTATGTATCTGTTTGTCACTATTCTATGACAACGGCATGTATCATGACAAACACTATTCGCAAAGCAATTGTTTTTCACATCTGAATAATGCTTCGAACAAGGCCGGAGAAGTAATATTTGATTCGGTGCGTAAGCTATTTCATTTGTTCGGGTGTCCTCGTTTCCTTGGCTTTAGATTGCAATATTCTTTATACCACCTCTTTGCATCATTATTAACCTTCTTATCCTACGATGCGTTATCTTTTGTTTTTCCCGTTTCGCAGAACTATATATATCTTTGGCAGAATAAAATGAAACTTTTTAAAATATTTTTCCACATTTTATCCATTTTAAAAAATATCCAGATTACATTTCATTAAGGGAAAAATGATAATAGCTTTTGGTACATCTGATATTATTCAACTCAATTTTTCGATGTTTTTTTTTTTGGCAGGGCGAGCCATCCTCCCTCCCCGCCCTTCTTCTGACGCCCATACCAAAGAATTACCAAATTTATGAATTCGTTCAGTCCGCGGTTTCGAGATCGGCATAAATTACTGTTTTCCCGATGGATAAATATAGAATTTAATGCTTCACTTTTTAACTTTGCAACCACTGTTGCCATCCGTTCCGAATTTTAATAATTTGCCTCGAGTTCCGCAGAGACAACGTTCAAGAGACAAAATCTCCAGAGTTTTGCCTTTTCCGATTTTTTTTTTATCAGAAAATCAGAAATACAGTACATGCTCTCCTCAATTTATAGAAGGGTTATATTCCTCAAAAGCTGGCCGTAAAAAGAATTCCCGTATAACGGACGCTATTTCCCAAATTGAATCCCGTTATTTAATGAGAGATGCATTCTTCTATATACTGTATATATTTTTTAAGGTCCCAGACATCATGTAAATATAATTTTTGATCCTTTTCAAAAGCGTTTGAATTAAAAAAAAAGAGAAGCAACAATGCTTAATGCTCATTGGGTTTTTCGATTGTTTATACGATACCTCACCTCAAGTCAATTTTTTTTTTTTATAGATTTAGAAAAATATGGAAATGGTTGTCTGTGCATCGAAATTATAAAATACCACAATAAGTTGCATATATACAAGGCACACAGAGTGTAGCGCATTCCCATAGTGTTCATATTTTTCCAACTGTATACAGAATAAATATTCGTGTCGTCCTTTACATAGTATAGTGGACATTTGCTTTATTACATCGAAAGCACATTATTGCTAACGCAACCGAAGCATAAGTGTATCAACCACCGAATCTGTGGCTTCACCTGTAATCACAAGCGAAAAGGAATCAATACAGATAATTAAATAATCAAAGATAAAATTCAGGTGTCACTACTCCGCGCCATAACAACATTCCTGACGTCAACTGTTACTTACAATTGTAGCTGCAAAATAAAATAAAAAACTAAGATATTTTTATCAAGAACGAAACTGAGTGTTAAGATATAATTCGCCTACGTGCGAAATTCCGTACAAGATTTCCGTAAATCGAGTGGTTCTACGTCAATTCATCGCACTTCAATTTATCACAACATCAGCTCATCGCAATTTTATTGACCTTCTTCGTCTGTGCTCAACTGAACTGTCTAGAGACAATTATTTAATTTTGACTTTGAGGTAAAAGATCCGAAATAAGAATTTCTCTCAGAAAGCAATTAAAACTCGAATAATACGTATTGTTTTAAACCTTTATTGAAATATGCATTTCAAAAGTTTGTGCAATGATTATCCTCCCCACCCCCCAGTGTAAGAGGGCAAAACCATTGCTATCGGTGTAAATCCCTTGACACCTTTACAATCACACTCAAACAGCAATATTTCATATTTCTAGAATAAATAAATCGCTTGTAATATTCGTTTATTTTCAAATTTTTTACCGTTAGAGGACACAGTCAAAATTAGTGGTAAATTTTGAATATGGGAATAGTAATATTTCAATACCAGTGACGAAGCATCTATGGAAGCAGAAGAAATAATGGTTCCCTAAAAATTTTCATTAAAAAATAAATATAAATTAAATATTTTTAAACGTTTTAACATAAAAGTAAAAGTATTTTCTTAACTTTAATAAGGGTACTCTATCATAAATTTTACATTTATATATCATTCTTCGAGTTTCCCTGTCATATTATAGCGTAAAATTAACAGAAGTACCAATTTGCCAGGCTAGATGAGCTAGGAATGTACGAAGAACCTCGCTTCATCGCTACTGCGTTGCTCATCGTCTCGCACAACGGTATCAGCAAAATTTTGAATAGCGTATTTACTTTCGTGATGGTGTTCTCCTCCTTTTTTTCCTGATTAATGTACCCAAAAATATGTTTTAAAGCTTTCATCACAACGGTACAATTTTTCAGAATATTTACAGTGGAAATCAACGTTTTATAAAAGAACGTTTGATTAAAATAAGGCATATTACGCTTCCTTCTAGCAGCTTCTTTAGAGTATTAACATGATGTTAACTCTCTTTGACAACTATTCACCGAGTGGATTAATCTCACAATATAATTTTATATTTATCATTATGCCATATTAATATGGTTTTTTGTTTCCCTTTCCTTTATTGTTCATAATTAAGCTGTATTTTCCCCAGTCTTTCTTAATTATTCCCATATCCAGTCATATATTCGATATTTCGGCGTATCTGAACCCATATACAGGCAGATTAATCGAAGTTCTACTTTACTCAGATACCATATTATCAATAACTTCATGAGGGATATTGTGGCTCTACAAATGACACCAAGTAATAACCCTTTTGATATTTTGCTTTAAAGGGAAGAAGTTACTCCCCTACACAACGGAAGGAGAAAACCTAAGAGTTCTACTGGGCTTGTCCTGGTTTCTCATATAACATACAAACAAAAACATCTACTATTAAACATCAATCAACTTAATACATCACGCTATTAAACCAGTGGGATGTGCCAGCTGATTAATAGTCATGTACGTTAACCATTACCCATGAATGAGCTAAATGGGCATTTAGTGAAGAAATTTTTAACATTTAGGTATAAGAACATCTCAAAAGTAGCTTTAACATTTTCATGCCTCGGGCATATTGTGTAACATCGATTTCCCCTAAATATTTTTTGGGAAGAACACAAATTTCATCACACCTAGTAGCAATAGTATTTACAATTACTCTCATCCATTGCTGATATCATAACAAGGGAATGCCCAAGTCAGGGCAAACCTGAGATTTAGGTTGGCTCGTCTGCCGACTCCAGGACTAACTACTTTGACGGTACAACAACACTATTCTCACATTGCACCCCATGCATGTATGGTGATCGCTCGAAAGTTCAATCCAAGCTCTCGCATATCGACGATTCGCTCTTCTCAGATGGCCTCAATTGCGCATAAGGGTCCCGCCGGCATCTCCAAGGCATGTTGAACATTTTCGCAGCATGCACTCCAACTTCATTGTCGGTCGTGCTATGATATGTTATGGTGCGTGCCTGGTATTTATCCACGGCTCAGGTGTTTGTCATATGTTCATTCGCTGCGAAACTTTGGTCATTTGCATATCTCCAATGACAGATTGCCTCCTGCGATTTACATATCTCTACTTGCATTCCTTCTTGTTGTTGCGATTTTCTCATTTGAGCAGTTCACTTTGATTTTTCACTTTGAGCAGTGTATGGTTCTAGCTCGAATCTTAACTATCTACATAAGGCTTATTAGCAGACATTGAATGCATCCTACGATGGGCAAAAGATTGGGGCATAATCTTATCAGTATTAACAAGTGCTGCTTTAATCGTCACCTGACGTCACAACATTAACCCAGATAACCTCAAACTTGGCTCAGACATCATTCCATGGGTGTCTACTCTGAATATTTTAAGATATACCTTCCAAGTCAATAGATATCTCAAGCAGCATTTCATTAACACAAAAAAAAAATGCCTTCAACTGCTCAATATTATCAGAAGCCTAACCTCAAGAAATGGTCTTCATAAATACATCTTAATGCTATTAATAATTGCAGCTATTTGATCAGTGATAACGTACAACACTCCACTTCTTACATCAGCTCCTTATTCTTACTAATCCAAAATTTCACTTGTATATAAGGCAGCTTACCAAAAGCCACACCTTTGCCACTTCTATATACTGAGAAGGAGAGCACTTAAGTCAGATATAACTCCTCACACATAACTCGTCTTATGTCTGACAATACTATAAAAGAAATGACATCACCGTTGACATTGCCAATGGGTAAGCCTGAGTAAGGACCACCCAATATTGTGTAACGTATAAGAAGAAGAAGAAGTTGACATTGCCTCTAACAATAATCTCAGCGCAGAATCTACATCCAGAATCAACTTTATATGCAAAAGATATGACCAATTTATGCTGTAAGAAATTATATAAATATCTCAGGATGGAATGGAAATCCTCTGTTCTGCCTACTGATCACTTTCTTCTCCATTGCCCAAGCCTGGAAAATATAAGGGCGCCAATGCTAACTTTCTTCAGCTTCAAAGGATGGAAAATTTTTGCTCCATAGATATATTGGTTCCAGAAAGTATACTCATTTCGAAAATTTTAAACTTTATCAGCCTCTTCCATAGATTCTGCTAAAAACTCTCAAATGAAGTCGGATTCTTTCAGCTTTCCATATTTACTTTGCAGTCTTTCGTTAGCCTTGTATTTTTTATTTGATACCATACAACATTCTACTGAATCGTATATAAAGCCAAGCAGCTATAAATCCCATAAAATTCTATCAAGTTACCTCTCGTGAATGGTATTCAAGCTGGCGTATTAAAATTAATACTCACAAGAGACAGTCAGTTTTGTGTGCACCCAAAAAAACTGACAACTTTCAACCACTTACGATTTTTGACAATGATAATTCTTGTCTAAGACCGTTAAATATCTAGGAGTTGAACTTCATTATAAACTCAGCTGGACTAGACACCATTAATAACGTAGTCAGAAAAGCACAAATAGCTCGATATCGTCTTGGATCGCAACTTTCTACTGAAAATAGGCTACTTATTTACGAAACTGTTATTTAGCCAACTATTACGTATGCCTGATCTATTTGGGGTCATACTACTAAATACTTCTAATACATTGCAAACACTAGAATATTCAGTGCTAAGATCTGCTATCAATGCCCCGCGATTTATGAAAAATAAAAATACTCATAAAGACCTGGGCATTGAGCATATCTTCACTTACATCAAGAAAAGTGCATCCGCATTTTATGATTCAATGGTGGAAAACCTCAACGAAATTATTACCTCACTAACAGATTACGGTCACTCACTTACAAATAAAGGTTAAAAGACCCATAATCATTCTTGATCTTGAGTATCCTGATATTTTTAATGAATATCTCTAACCTTTTTTGAAAAAAGCTAATATTCTTTAATTTCTTAATTTTTGTTTTAGTTTCACTGGGGCCCACACTGAGTGGTTTAGCTTGAGTAATTGATGGTTTCGTCTCATGCCTTTTAAGGTTTAAAAATCACGATGAAAGAGGTTATGGGCTTTCAATCTGGTACTTGACTACTTGAAAACACATTATTATTGACTTGTGATTAAACGCCGTCGCGCACCCTTAGGCACAAGAAACCGCACTACGCACTTATGGCGATCTCCCTCATTTTCTATAAAATTCTTTTACTTTTTACTTTTGCAAGCATGAAGAAAACAAACGATGTAATTCAAATTTAGTACTAGTAATAGTCTTTTTTCCATTCATATTATTTATGATACAAAATAACTATTTACAAGATATTTTTGGAAATACACAACACCACAAGAGTTCAAAGACTCGCACATTAGTTAATGAGGTTATGAACTTTCAACCTGATACTCGAAAACACATTATTATTGACCTGTAATTAAACGCGCCATCACGCACCCTTAGGATGGATGTCGGAATTTTAATAACTAATAATACATCTTTGTTTCCAAAAAAGTACTGTAAAAATGCAGTAAATTAATATTATACTTAGCATATAAGTTATAACATCAGTATGCAGTAACATTTAAATATAAAATATTCATTTTCAAATTTAAACATTTTTTTCCCAGTTGCATCCTTTATCTAGAAAGCTACTTTTCAAATTACGGAGATTTAAATGAGGTCCTCCATTAGCATAATATGGAAGTGTTCCAGTACATTTGATACTACAATATGTATCCTTACAATTCATATCTTTTTAAAGATTACTTTCAGTTGTCAGGATAGAGATTGCTCTGAAAATCTTTTGAACTATGAATAATTGCAATTAGTTTTTCGTTCCCTCTAAGAAATGAAAAGGACACAGTTTTGTTACTGCTTAAACCAACAAAAATGTAACACTAGAATTCTGGCGTTATTAGATTCTCCCGTTACATTGGCGCCTCTAGACAACAGCCTAACGTGCCTTATGGGAAATCCGGCAGTGATAAAAAGTATTACGTACTTCATCGATTCGCTTCCTGTGTGAACTTATATTTTTGGTCGATTTTTTTTGCCATGCGACCTACGGATTAGTATGAAACGAAAATTCATATTTGTACTTTTGCGTAAAAAAATGAGTTTCGCAGACGAGTGAGAAACTCATTTTTTCCGCAAAAGCATCTCTTGAATTAAATGTCAACTGGTAATCTATTTATTATTGATTCATAATTATACGTTTGAATATTATAAAAAAATTATAAAAATTCATTATTCTGTTTCTTTCGCTGGTGAGGAATGGTCGCCGTTTTCATTGCTTATTTTTGTAACAAAGCGAAGTAGAATAAATACCACTAATCAGTTTACACCAAAACTTTAAATTTAATCGTAGAGTCATGAATTCTCGTTACATATGAATCCATCAGCCGCATTATTAAGAAAAAAGCCACCATAATATATAAGGTCACAAAGGGAGTGAATCAGTAAAAGTGTGGAATAAAAAAAAAATCGGAAACCTCCAAAATCGATCAACCTCTATTTGCGGAACATGACCCATAAATTATTTTAAATATATCACTTTATTATAAAACAAATATATTCTCACGCTATAAAATAATCCCTTCCTAAAGTCATTTTCATTCCGTAACACCATGAAACAAGCAAACATACTATAACAAAACATTTTTTTAATGTACCGGTGGGCTGAATAATCCAATCAGATAAAATTCACTTCTGTCCAACACCAATAATTTTTTTTGTTTTATTTGCGGTAGTTTAATTTTTTCATCTGAAAACTAAATCTCTGTATATATCTCAGGTGTAGTTAGTATTTTGTTTTTGAGATTATAATGGAGGGAAAAAAAAGTCTTATTTTCACCATGATTTTACTTGGCAACTTTTGAAAAAAAAAAATAAAATGGCGGCATGAGTAGCTATACCTAAATACTCACTAAAAAAATTTTCGCTTCGCACTTATTTAAAAAAAAAACCACAACAAAATAATATCAGACACAGTTGTTTTAATCATAAACCAACATAGGCTAATTTGTGTCAATTAAGCGAAATGGATACTCTTCTGGCCCTAAGGCAAATCACAAATGGCGGCAGAACACTGTATACTAACTACATCATAACCGAAACAATCGTTTATATTTTGCATTTAGTGTGTATGTGGGGGGTGGATAGAAGTTTTTTTTATATATGTAGTCTATTTGCACTACCAATATCACAAGCTTTCAATTGGTAGAAGTTGCGACCAGGTTGAGAAGATATTGTGATGTAGTTGTTTCATGTATGGAGGAAATTGGTTGAATTCACTCTCAGCCAATGGAAGATATAGTGGAACAATCATTTTGGCAAATCCAGGAAAAGACACACTCATACAGGAATGTCATTTGAAAAGCAATAGGAAGTCATTTAATGATATGTCAAATAATTACATTTGCTCATATAAGTTTGCATTTTACAACAAAATCATTTTACAACAAATCAATTTTACAAAACAAATCATCAATTTGAAATGTTTTCCTAACACTAGTTGGAAAAACAAAAAAAAATTCCTATTACTCGGAGTGATAATGGTCCATTAATTATATCAAAACCAGTCTACCTTTTAAAAAAACACGATATCTTATTTATAAAAACCTTAATATATAAATCAAAAACTGAGTTTGTTCGTCAAGTCTAAACAGTAACTGCCATACTGTAATGTAGTGGGATAAGCTGTTGGTAGGGAAGTTAGCCACCTTTCATCAGTTCATTCATGCATTTCATAAAAAATGATTCTAAATACAAATATTTTCGTACAATATATGGGAACTAGAATGTGGAAATCTACAAAACACCAAAATAATTTCCTATTGTTAAAACACACAAGCAAATAAGTTGGTAATTCTTTGTCCACTTGGTAGCAAAGTAAACCTAACAAACAGGCATCATAAATGAAACATAAAAATGAAACATAAAAATTAATGAATAAAAGCATTTAACAGCATACCCTGACAACTGTGAAGTTCACACTTTTTTTCTGTCACAAAATAAACACAAAATCATGAGACTATTTATACTTAAACGCTCTTTTAAACCAACTAACGTTTATCAGCAAATAAACAGAAATAACAAGATTAAGCAAACGATACAATGCAGTTCATGTTGCCACCACTTTAATTTAACTTTTTGCGCAAAATATAAATTTCGCAAATTGTAACAAAATATTCCAAACACATAATTTTTTGCCGTTTAAACAATCCTGATTTCAAATTTTCTTCCAGCTAATATTTTAATTTAACTGTCAAATATTCAAGAAATTTTAATTTATTCTTTTGGTCACAAATATATGTTAATAACACAAGGGATATTTCTCTCAAATTTAAATTATCACAATAAAATGTTTTATAAAATGGTTATATAAGCGCTGCTCTAATATAAATTGAACACTTGTTATTTGGATGATACATCAAAATTTCGATTTAGTTTGATTATATATTTATATGTTCAAACAGGTGTACGAACATACTGTGACTCAGTGGAGTGTCGGAGTGAGTGCTAACCGTCTATTACCAAGGGCATTCTAGTCTAAAGTGACGTCATAATCGGTGTATCAACAGTGAGTCCTTCTAGATTGCGATTAGCGAGTTTTTGGTATTAGTAAAACAGCCAGAGAGTGTAACGTCTATGAAACAAAATGCCAACGAATTTGGTCATAACAATATGCACTATTGTCCAAACGTTAAGCATAGTTGACAAAATGGCTATAATAAATAAACAACAGTCGAAAACAAAAGGTGCATGCATATAATTGTGGGTATTTGCAAATGTGGGAGAAATGATGCAATATCATGTGACCACATGAAATTTGTATAAGAGACAAGAACTGCAAATATTTAGTGGTATAAATAACGGGATAGATGTGAAAAACTTCATTTCTTGTTGGCAGCTCATTCTCTTTGTGTTTGAAGAGATTTTTTGCTGTAACAATATGCCACACAGACAGCATATGGATGTTCTGACAAGTGGTCGGACTATAGGGATGTTGGAATCAGGCCGAACACAGAGTTGGTGTGCTCCATTTCGTGGTGTCAAACTGTGGAGAAGGTACCAACAAACAGGAAACGTTAGTCGTCCATGTGCAAGGTTGATCACAACCTACAAAGGCTCAGGAAGACCACTGTATTTCATTAACGGCAAGACGTAACGAGAGAGCTCGCTGTGCAGCTGTCTGCTGCTCATGGATGAACGATTTCAACGAGAGAGCTCGCTGTGCAGCTGTCTGCTGCTCATGGATGAACGATTTCAAGGCAAATGATATAGAGAAGGCTTCATGAACGAGGACTTCAGGTGAGACGACCTACAGCTTGCATTTCACTCACTCCATCAGGGAGAAGAGACAGGTTGCCATGATGCAGACAACCTGCCTCTTCTCCCTGACTTCTCCTGGGACTGGACGCAAATGAATGGGTCAATGTTCTCCTCTGTGACTAATCCAGATTCAGTTTACAGACTGATAGTCATCGTGTTGTCATCTATAGAGAATCCGAAACCAATTATCATCCTTAAAACATCAGAGAAATGCACCAGTACAGAGGTGGTGTTTACTTTGGTGTGGCATTATGTCACATGGTCACACTCCGCTCTATGTCTTTTCTGGAGGAACTATGACAGGCATCAGATATAGAGGCGAAATCCTCGAAACCCATGCGAGGCTTTTCGGGATGCTTTTGGCCCACAATCCTGTTTGTGGATGATAGTAGGTACCTTGTAGGATTGTTTGGGGTTACGGTTTGATGCCAATGCATTACCTAGTTCCTATCTAGTACCACATTATCTATGGTTACGACTGAGTCCAACATTGGCTGCTTTAATTTCATTAAATTAAGGCCCCACTCAGACCTCTATAGTAATTATCTGCTTCAGGGGTAATTGTTTTAAAACATTTTAATTCAAATACTATAAGAAAAATCTACCCCTCCCTATAATGGCTATGGCTTCGCTCTGGCTAGTGGTAAGAACTAGAGCACTTGTCGTGCCCACATTTGTTTTATCATGTGGACATGACTGTTGGCGTGGAGGGTCATGGACACCATTATCTTCGTTCGATAGTGCCATTCTGCATTGCCTCCATTTTTGGTGTCCTGGACGGCTGAAGAACTCTGCTGCCGGTGCAGAGTCGTTCAGCGTGGTCCTGAAGCCCCAGATGTCAGAGGGTCTACGTGACATGTCATAGCAAAGAAGTTCGGCCAGGTGGGTTGGGAGGATTCGCACCTCAGCCTGCGATGGCCAATCACCAACTGCCACACATGAACGTAGGTGACCTCTGCCAGGGGGCCGGAAAAAGTGGAAGGAAAATGGCGCAAAACTGTGTGACATTCTCGTCACTGACTCGAGTGAAGGAGGACGTGAGCAGTTGTCCCTAGAGAGTAAAAAGAGCAGCAGCAGCTGAAAGCGCCGGTGAGATGCAGTGAGATAGCTGATGAGTAGCGCCTATAGCTACCGACAGCGGCTGAGCAACTACAATACTGTCTCCTGGGGTAAGTCTGCACTGAACAAGGTAAGGGTCATATGTCGCTTTGATCTGGCTATTTTTCCCACATGAAACTGTGTTACTTGTCGCCATCACGCGGCCTGCATGGAACTGACAAACTGTGTATCGTCCGCTCACCTTTTGAGCGTTGGACTGAATTAGTGAACTTTGGAAGCTATAGCCATCGTTCCGTAGGCCCATTAATAGCGAAGAGCCGCGCCAATGGCGCGTACTGGAAACGTCCGAAAAGGTTGGACTCAAATGTGTGAATTGTATAATATTGACCTGTTAAATAAATGTTGCTGTTATTACATGTGAATTATCTTAGTTTTCGATTATTGCGAAATGTGTGTTGATTTTGATGTTGGTCCGTCACCAACCGCCACACATGAACGTAGGTGACCTCTGGCCCTAGATTGGCAGCAGTAGGGAATCACGGCCCCTAGTGTGTGTGCCGTCCTAAAATATACTCAGGAATGGTTACCACACACTGTGCGGATGCGGTTATCTGCATTTAAAAATGCTCCGAAGATAAAATATTATATTGACGAGGATAAAACCACGCGTAGAAAAATTGATGTTAACGTGGATAAAATCTACTGGAACATTGTTGCATTATTGATCGTTGATATGTAAGAAAAAGAAAACTAATTTACATAAAAAAGATGTGAAAATTCCATGATCACATTCATTTCAAAAGGAAAAAATGCATTTAGATAAAGCCACAAATTAAAAAGCACTTATGTGAAAGAAACAATCTTTTTGTTAACAAAGCGGGATATAAATTCAAAAAATTACTCGAGTGTTGCGCAGAAAACTGGAATTAATAAAATAAAAATTTCAATCGTGGGACGAAGTTTACAGAGTGAAATTTAGAGGGGAGTTGCTAGGAAATGAAAATGAGTGGTTTCACCATATTGTTCATAACTGCATGTAAAAGAACAAAATTTACTCAGAAGAACTTGAAAAATTATATTGTGATAAATTTTTACCTAAATGTTTAGAAAAGGATATTTTTCTGAAAACTGGCTTTTCTTTCAGAGTATATTTTTTCACTTAATTATTAGGCATTAATAAACCATTATGGTTTGTTTTGCTACAAACATACATCAGACCTCAAGCATTTTCGAAACTTCAAAGGTTATTAAATAGCTACTACGTAGATGCGGAGAGAGTTGTGCAGATTGAAATTCAGCTGCTAAGACCTTTATGAACACTGTTGTGGACAGAATTTTTGCGCTCTGCGCAGAGCTCTAGAAATAGCTACTAACTAGTCGGATTTTTAGGAATTTCTTTATCCTCTGAATGGATAATGAGATAGAGGATTAATTTCCCAACAATATCAAGTACGTGATCATCAGAGTTAGAAACAAATATAGTTATCATGAGCATACCTATCATCCTACCAGAGCCAGAGAAGTACTTTTTGAAGCCCTAGGCGCAAAATTTATTTAAGCTACCTTATATAGAATTTTTTGATATTTGGTTTTTGTTTCAAGCAAGGTATTTAATAATTTTAATTGTTTCATTTACACAATGTTCAAAAACCTTCATAGTAAACAAAAAGTATAAGTACACGTATAAATATTCAACTCTTTTTCACATGAGTTGCAGTTTATTGTCAAATCACAAAATTCAGCATATATAATAAGTATTTAACTTTTGTTAAATATTTATTATATAGTATATGCTGCCAGATATTATATATGCAGCCAGATGTTTCCAATCAAAATTAGCGTTTTATTGAGCGCTCTTTGTTTGGCAAAACCATCAATGAAATCATCAGAATTTAAAGAATTTGTCAATTCACATTCAATAAGCATTAAAGATAAATTTGTTAATTGGATTATTTACTTTCGGTGCTTTTTTAAGTGCGGAATGTACCTTGTTCTGTTTGGAAGAACTTGCACTGTTTGAACTAGTTGTCTCTGAGTGGATTACAATTGAAAACACTTCACAGGAAAATGGATAAGATGAAATATTGGTTAACACGAAACTAAAGTTTGATCGATTCCGGCGACAATACTTTTCAACAGATCCATTAGGTCATCTGGGGCACTGCACCACCTAAAATAAGATATGACGAATACATCTAAAACAGTGGTTCTTAACCTGGTAGGTGCCTCTCCCCAGGAGAGGTTCAGAGAGGATCCAGGGGAGGTGTGAGATGTCTCCCAGCAGTAAATTTTTTTAAATAATTTTTTCTTATATAAATGCTATGCGAATCTGGGTTTTCAGTACTGGTGAGAGTGAAGACAAAGGCTAGGAATCGGTTAAATGCCAGGCATGACATGCGTCTCGCACTGTCCAAGACTGTCCCTCGAATTTCCGTCCTTACTGACCGAAAACAACAACAGCCATTTCATTCAAATGGTTCTGAAGAACTTTTTCATTTATTTTTTTACTATTGTGTGCATGCGAAAAATTGCTAAGAAGTAATTTTGTATCCCGATATTGTAGTGATTAAGCTGAATTTATGAACATTTTTCTTATTGCACGCAAAATGTACAGAGTTTTGGATTTTATTATTAAAATTGTTTACTTCATTTTGGTGAATTTTGTTTTTTTTATGAAGAAAATAAAGGGCTTCTTTGGCATACAAATTATGCAGTCGTCATTTTAATTTTATCTTGAATTAGTTGTACTTATGCTAAGTGATATTGACCTCTTAGATCATGGGGTCTTTATTAAAATTTTCATATACATAACACAACATGCGATATTATTTTTTTTTGGGTGGGGGGTCTCTCTCAAGGGAGGTGTGAGAATAAAAAGGTTAAGAACCACTTATCTAAAACAAGATATAACGAATTTCAAATTTGGTATTCGTCATTTGTCACATCTAAATCAACATAGCATTATTTTCATATTCGTTTTGTAGCTACTGTTTACCATGTTATGTAGTCAATCACATCATTTACTTTGTCAGTCAGCCCTACATTGTGTGACATAGTTACACAATACGAATTTAAAATTACGGGCACGCCCAGAATCTTAGTATTATCTATTATAGCGATGACACAAATGCGTGTGTTGTTCTGAAATGTGATAGCGATGAACTGCAGGAGGTGGGTCTCCATTTTCAAGTGTCCCCTGCCATTTGATTGGCTGATTCAACTAATGCAACCAATAGTCGAAGATCTAGTTACATAGGAAAAATCTTCATTTGATTTTCTCATGCTCAACAGGTCCAAATTTTTCCGGCAAGATGTGTTTGAACTAAACTTGAGCTGGGTGGCAAATTTTTTATTTTGACAAGGAATAACGAAAAGTTTATTAACAATGAAGGAAGAGTTTTGAAAGAGCATTAGATATGACAATATACTGTAAAGTACTAAAAATATATTTTAACACGACATTTCGTCAGTGCTTAAACATTTTCAAATGACTAAACGCTCTGAAGTTTTGACTTATAACTCCAATTAATATAATTATAATATATTATAATAATTAATAATTTCATTGGTTTGATACCAATCGCTCTCGTATTTTTCTTTCATTCCTTTTTTTATCATTCATTTTATTTTCATATCACTTTTTTTACCATTCACTGTAAAAGAAATTAATATATGTAATAACACACACATATATAATTAATTGATATTTCGAAATAAATATAACCAAATACCAGTAGCGAAATGTAACTTTCTGAGTAGGGGAAGCAGTTTTCAGAAGCAGTGCTACAACTAAATCGAAATGCCGATTTTAAAAAACATTTGTTCAGTATTCAAAGAGTTATGAAAGCTGGAATATCATTAACAGGCTACAACAGAAATCATCCCAAAAATTAATAAAAACAGGTTAAGAGATCAGAGATAACTCTAGTAGAGAGCAGGGTGCATTGCACCCGTTAATGATCTCTTAAACAGTTTTAATGTGTTAATTTAAATTTGGGGTCAATTTTTTGTAGCCTGTTAAATATTCCAGTATTCATAAATTAAAAGAAGTTGTTTAAAATATCGATTTAAAGAGATTTGATTGAGTTATTTATTTTTCCTTTAGACATATTTTTCACTACAAATCATATTGAACTCTGAATGTGATTATCTATTGATATAAGAAGAAAATATTTCGATTTTTCAGTCCAGTACCTGTAGGTATATAAATAATTCTGAATTATCTCATAATAATAAAGGAGGGGATAGATAGGATAATAATAATGAGGGAGATCTCCCTTCATTCAGGAAATTTGTTTTAAGAAATTTATTTATTAATGGCCGAATGGTTGCCTTTCTTAGCTATAGATCCCAGGAACCTGGGTTCAAGCCCTGCATAAAAGACAAGGATATTATGCTGACAGGCTAGTGTAAGATTTATGTGGCAAGCAGCTGCTTGAGAAGCGTTTTATTTATTTGTTCATGAACTTGCATTAATAACAATGTTGACCATATTTTTGGAAAACCTAATAGTTAGAAATATTTTGGCTAACCTTGGCTATGCCACTGGTTGTATATGTCACTGGTTGTTTATAAACGAAACTACATAGTCACCGCTAGGGGTCCTCATTAACAATTTCAATGGTAAATAATCTATCATTTACTCTCATCTCTCGAACACAAGGAATCTTGAAAGAGTTTATATCAGGGCTATTAAGCAACTATCTACAGCATAGGAAATATATTCTTTAGTCCTTGAAAAATTCTGCAAAATACAAAAATGGAGTGTTCTTGAAAATGAACTACGAAAAACAAATGGCTGGATATCGTAAAACACTAAATGCTTGTAATTTTATTATTAATTGCAGCTTTTGTATTCAAGTCATAATTTTTCGGAATTTTTATTATTTTGCATTCAAGCTATAATTCTTTTGGCTTTTTACTACCTTGCCTTCAAGCCATAAATCTTTTGGCTTTTTTTCTATTTACTGATGATACAAATTTATTCGACGTTAACGACATATTGATGCTTTTGTACAGTAGTTCAATGTATTAAATTTAGAACAATGCATTTATACTACATAAAATAATAAAATGGGAAAAAAATTAATTCTCTGTCATTTCTATTTAAATTTGGAAAGGCCACACACAAAACTAAGCAATGCAAACATTTGTACCCTTCTCGCTGGAAATGGGTTCTGGCTAGAACATTATCTGGCTGAACCCGAGGCTGGCGGGCGCAAACAGCGCAGACGACTTCAGCCTTAAAAAATAAATAAATAAACACACCTCAAGCAGCTTCTTGCCATAGGGGTCTGACAGGAGCCCGTCAGTTTATTATGCCATTGTAGAAGGTTTGAGATGACAGGTCCTCAGCAGAAAAACGACACATACATCCATGCCTTACCTGGAGCTCGAACCCAGGTATCTGAGTAATTTAAATTTCAAATTTTTTTTTAATTTTGAAAGAAAGCAAAAATATAAAAAATTTTGATTATAATTTAAACCTTTTAATCAGTTCTCAGTAATAAAAAATAAGCATCACAAATCTTTTATGTTTTGCTTATTCTGTTGGTTTTAAAAAAATTAATGGCTCTTTGCATTTGCAATGATGCTATCCAAAAACTTCAGTTTCTGCTAAAATTTCTAATATTTTTCGTTCCAAATAGCATTAACATTCAATCCTATCATAAAACAATTTTATTTAATATTGTAAGAATAAAATACATCCAATTCTGTTTTTACATATATTTTTTTACACGACATTGATGCTACTGTAAGAACCATCAAGAAAAATGAAGATGCTGTTAGAAAATCTGTGCTTTCTGGAGCAAAATTGAGGGCTACGTCGTCATTGTAAAAGTGAAAATAGAAAAAGCACTAGTAATGTGGATAGAAGATAACTCGCAAAAAAAGAATACCTCTAGACGGAAATACCATCAAACAGATGGCATTAAGAATATATAAGCAGATACAATAAATGGAACCAACCACATCAGCTCAGTTAAACGAAAATTATGAATTTTCTGCAAGTCAGGTTGGCTTGCATGATTTCTTCACAAACACGCGTTTCATAATGTAAAGATAAAAGGTGAATATAATATTGTATCTGCAGATGAGCCGGCTGCTAAAGAATTTTGTCCATAATTGTCCCTAATCATTTAAGATGGTGGATATACTCCTGATCAAGAATGGAATGCAGATAAAACTGGTCTTTTTTGGAAAAAAATGCCGAGTAGAACCTACGTAGGGAAATCACAAAAAAACTGTTGGTGGCTTTAAAGCAGCTAAGGATCGTATGACCTTTCTATTTTGCAGCAACGCTTCAGAAGATCGTATGTTAAAACCGCTGCTCGTCAATCGATCCCTAAGACCACGGTCAATGAAAGGTGTGGATTTGAATAAAGCCAGTGTATTGGAGGCAAACAAAAAATCTTGAGCTGCAAAAGAAATATTTAATGAATGGTTCCATAAATATTTTGTTCCGGAAGTTAAACGCTATTTGAAGGAACAAAATCTGGAATTTAAAGTTCTATTGATTATAGACAATCCTACAATTATAGACAATATTGCCTGGCCATCCTGTTTTGGAACACCCAAATGTGCAATTTTGCTTTCTGCCGCCTAATACGACATTCTTAATACAAGCACTAGACTAGGATATAATTGCTACATTTAAAACTTACTACGAAAGGCGAACATTCCAATACATTTTAGATAAACTGGATAAGGATAAAACAATAACAGTTATTGATGTGTGGAAGAAATTTTCTATTTTAGATTGTTTCAGACATGCTGGATTGACGTTATCAGAATTAAAACCATCAACTTTAAACATATGCTGGAAATCTATTTGGCCAGAATGTGTAAAAAGCAAAGATCGTGTACCCTCAAATACGACTGAATATCCTTTAACTTTAGCACATGCAGTTGATGGAGAAGGATTCGATGATTTATGGTTTGCAGATAGTGATGAATTGCTGGTTGACAAAGCTTTTAGCGAAGATGAAATAATAGTTGTCCTTGAGACTCCTGATGAAAAAGGAAAAAGTGATGGTGATGAAGAGGTTCCATTCACTGCAGGTTTAATTAATGAAGGGCTTCAAATGACTAGTAAATTGGAAAGTCATTTTCTTACACATGATCCCACTGTCGAAAAAGCTGAGCAGTATATAAACGAGAACAGAAGTCATGTATGGCGCGTTATCAAGGATTATACAAAGATCTATTCAAAGCAGTATCTCAACGATTGATTACAGAGTTCGTTGTCAAAACTAATCAAACTTCAAAATCACTGGAAACAAGTGATAATTTGGCTCCCCATGCCATAGAGAGTATTTCACCATTGGAGTATGAACACGACGGCCAAAATGTTTCAAGCGATGAAAGTGATTTAATTCCAGTCTTACGCAAACGAATACGTCTATTGTCATATAGTGACAACGAATAAAATTTACTTAATAAGCATATGCAAGTCATATTTTTTTGCACTTTTGTATTCTTGAATTAGTGACATATTATTTTCTTTATGAAGGATAATTTACTTTATATATGTACATATAGTTATCTTTATAAGTTTATAAAATGAAAAATGTGTTTAAATGAATAAAATACAAATAAAGATTTAATTAAAGATTTTGATATGATTTGTTTGAAAACAACTTATTATTTGTACTGGGTTTTCACGTCTGGAACCAATCTTCTATTTTTTTTTCATATGTACTGTATTATTTTACACGGTTTTTATTTTTCATGTGTACTGTATTTTTTCTTTACACGGTTTTTTTTTTTCATATGTACTGTATTTTTTTTTACACAGTTTTTTTTTTGCACGGTTTTTTCGGGAACCTATCTACCGTGTAAAAACAGAATTGGGTGTAACAGATTAGCGACATTTATTTCAGTGTATATGTTTTGTGGAACGTCTGAATTTTTTCCCCCCCAAAGCGGTCTCAGGAGGGTGCGGATTCGAAAAGTTGAGCCCGAAAATCGTCTCCACTTCTCACTAAACGGTCTTCTTTGATGTTTTGAATATATTTCTCCGACTTCCCAATCAAAAGCCATGAGAATGGCCTTTGCGTTTAATCATATGTTTAGTTGTAGTTTAATTTGTAGCATGCCAGACAAGTTTTCTGACTTTCCAAGGCTCGAGTCCCATTTATGATTTATGTCCATTAACCCACACCTAGCTCTCGGCGAGGAAGAAGACACCGATGGTCTCGGAAAAATTGTCATCCGTTGGCTCAGGTGTTAATTGGTCACTTGTACAGGTTGCGTTATTTCACCTCTGAGTGGCACTTCTTTTGCACACAGTGGAGTAAATGGCTGGATCACAAGGAACCCGAAGGCTCAGAGAAAGTTGCGACGAATGGATCCACTAGACAGCTGTTAAGAAACAAATGGTAGTCTCCCGTCAGGACCATCCAGTGTGTTATTTAACGTCTGATTTTCACAGTTTCCTCAGAGTTATAATGTTTTAGTTAGTTTTAATCATTTTCAAGAGAACTGGTTAAATACCATTCATTAGTTAATGTTTGAATGCCATAGTCGTAAGGTAAAATTTGTGAATTATGAATAAATAATGAATGCCTGTATAACATAAATTATGTAGTGATTGATCATTTCACCTAAAAATATACATAACATAACAGAATTGTTTATATGCAGAAATCATAGAGTTGAAAAAGGCAAATTATTATTGCCCACGAAATTTTTTACTGAATCATTATAAGTCAAATGTAAAATATGTCTCAAAGTTTCTAGTATTAGTGTTTCATTAAACAGATACCATAAATACTGTAGGAATAAACTAATGCATAATACAAATTCATTATTGTGTTATATTTGTAATTCAAGATATATTTGAATGCATCCAATAGTTTTTGCAATTATTCAACTCACTTTAACAATACAATTCAAGTTTGCATCTCTTGAAACACAGAGAAACTTTATTTGTTGACATATTTGGACTTTTGACCGTTTACAATAATTTTTACTTTTCTTACTATTTTTTATAAAATATATACATGCATACATACAAAATCCTCATGCAGCCATGGGTTATGGAGGTCCAACCAGACTGTGTATTTTCCACACCAGACTTCTCTTTTGAGCTACAGCTGCTGCATTTGGCCACTCGAGGCCAATTCTAGCAAGGTCCTCTTTGGCATTGTCAGCCCATCGCATCCTAGATCTCCCCCTTTTTCTGATACCCTTAGGCACACTGTTCATAACCCTCTTTGCCAATCTGCAGCTATGCATACGGGCAATATGGCCAAACCAATGTAGTCTCTCTCTGCACAATATGCTGCTCAAAAGAGGTTGATGACCCCTTCTTCTAACCTCATCATTACTTACAAAGTCAAACCACCTAATGCCTAAGATACTGCGTAAGCATCTAGAATCAAAAGCATCAAGTTTCTTGTTATCCTGCTTACAAAGGGTCCATGTTTCTTTACTATAACTAACCTTAGAAAGAACCAAACTATTATACAGCCTAGTTTTAGTCTTTAGGTGTATACGCCTATTTATCCATACTCTCCATAGATTCTTAAAAGTCCCAGCAGCAATCCCTGTTCTTCTATTTATCTCATACCGAACATCACCAGTATCTGTTACATAGCTCCCAAGCTAATTAAACTGAGACACTTGCTCAATAGTACATCCATTCAAAGCCTCTGAAGCCCCATCTGCCTGACCAATTTTCATCACTTTTGTTTTTCTCTGTTTATCACCAAACCTACTCTTATTACCAGTCTCATCAACAGCCCTAATGAATGAATTCATCTCATCAACATCAGTAGCCAACAGGGCCAAATCATCTGCATAATCTAAATCATAAATTTTGAAATCTCTAGACCATTTAAGGCCAAAATCTTTCCCTTGCAATGAATTTCGCATTACATAATCAATAACTAAAGAGGAAAGGTCCTGTCTGTTTCTTCCCACATAATACATTAACAATCTGGTACAAACCCCTGCTGTTGTTCTGTCTAACTGCTTCCTCTGCTTTGTCAGCCAAGCTATCAAGCCAAAGATTCTTATCAGCTGTTAGCTGATCTTTTACATGTTTATTAAGCTCGTTGTAATGCCTTCTGTTAGGACTAGTAGGGTGTTGATTCATATTAATCCTGCACTTCCTTCTTTCAGAAATAAGTTCCATAGCCTTATCACTCAAATAATTTTGTTTCCTCTGTTCCCTTTTACCCAAAAGAGTACTATTGGTTTCAAGAAAAGCCTGTTTAAACTGATCCCATTCCTTCTCGACTTCAGCAGTAAGCAAACCACGATTGTCATAATGACTAAGTAGTCTATCATGGTATGCTTTGGTTATATCTGGATCTTTCAGACCTTCAGTGTTGAAGGTAATTTTCTTAACCTTAGCACAACATTTCTTAAGCTTCAGCTGCAAGACACTTGACCAATGGTCAAACCTAATTTCTGCTCCCCTGTATGATCTGGTATTACTAACTGAACTAGCCCATTTGCTGTTAAAATATAATCTATCATATTCCTGTGCAACCCATCAGGTGAAACCCACGTATATTTATAAATGCCCTAATGTTTGTAGTATGTGTTAATTATTCATAAACCAATACGTTTACTTACCTGTAAGAGACTTTCCCCATTGCCATTGAAACTACCAATGCCAAAGGGACCTAAAACTTCTGCCCAAAGATCAGAGTCAGTATCAACTTTAGCATTGAAGTCACCTAGCACAAGAGAAATATCTCCTTTCATCACAGAATTCAAAATATCCTGAGGCTTGTTGTAAAATATATCCTTCTTGTTCTCATCAGAGTCATCTGTGGGGGCATAACAACAGATGGCTTTCAAGTCTTTAAGTTTTGTTTTAAATTTTGCTATAACTGGAATAACAGAACAGTGTTGCAGATTAAACTTAATTGATCAGTAACAATCAGACAAAAAAAAACTGTAACATATAAAGCACAGCAAACGTAATGGTGTTCATCTTTTTCTCTAGGTTTGTGAATTACACTTCAAAGAGAGCGATTTTCAAAGATGTTCAAGTGCATTTTCGATAAGAAAACTGGTAAGACGGTTACTGTGCAATTGAAAGTCCCCAGACTAATTCCTGGTAGCATTCCGTCAAAACTCCCAAATTTACCAGCATATCTCTCTGCTACTCCTACATCCAGCAGAGAAAGTCCTGAAAGCAAAAGGAAACAACGTGAAGAATCTTCACTCAAAAAAGCACTAGAATTAAAGAATCTGCTGGTAACGTATTGGTACCAGATACCACAAAACACTTTTAGAAATCTTGTAGTATCCATGCCTCGCCGGGTAAGAGCCGTTTTGGCTGCACGTGGAGGACTAACATATTAGGCAGGTCCCCGTAATGTTTTGGCTCTTCGGTGTATTTTGTGTTTTTAAATTTTCTTCACATTGTTTAAAAAATATAAGTATGGTTAAGATTGTGAAAATTTTTTTAACATTCACCTAGAATAAAAAGATATACTAAATTTTGCGGTAGTCACGTTATTTAGCTCTTGCACAAAATGGTACATTTAATTTTCCTTAACAATTAATTTCAAAGCGCTCTGTTTCTAATAATTTTGAGGAGAAAAGTGACCATAAAAGTTACAGATTCAGTTACTTGCTAGAAATATTCCTATCGTATTCTTCCATAATATGATTATAAAACTGCAAATGGTTCTCAAAAATACGAAAAATTGAAATAAGATTTTTAAAAAATCTTTGCTCTGAACAGAACTAAACGAACAGCTCAAAAATGAGAAAAAATATTTGACGAAGTGCGAGCTAAGAACTAACTATGGTGACGTCATGGTTCTGTCCACTGGCCTTCCGTTATAGGAAGTGATGGCTGACCAATTGGTCTCCTTCGCCAACCTGCTCTGAGTCCTCGTGGTCCTTATGACCGGCACAATTCAGCCTATTGTGCATTAAAAATTTCCGCTCAGAGTTAAAACAACCCATCGAACGTGGAACTGTGTATTACGAGCCTGGAGCAATACCGGCTGAGCTACCCGGCCACGAAACTGAATCCATCCCACAATGATATTATGAACAACGAACACAAAATAACGATTGAGATAGTATATATAAAACAATGTTCAATATTTATTAAATTAATACAATTAATACAAATATTTTACGCAAATTAATGACATTGACATTATTTACTCAAATATTAAATTCCTTAACCAGTATTCCTTCCAGCCTTCTTGCCCTAAAATTCGTACAGAAGCAATCGTCCTTTTTATTAGAAAAAAACTCAAAAACGTAGTGGTCTTCGAAGTCGTAGTGCTCAGTGCACCGGCATGATAGATCTGCAGATTCTGTCTCGGTATGTAGAGAGTTGAAGGATTCGTGATGTTCTGTGGATAGATGTGTTTGCAGTTCACTAGAATAAAAGTCCCCTCTCATCTTCTTCAGCTCACCAATTGCGTTCGTGGATGTCTCCACGTGGAACAAAAAGGGTAATTTCGCAGCTTCTGCAACTGCAAAAATACATTATAATATCGATAAAAAAACTATATCTTAATCGAAAACTGCATTTTGCCCACCACTGGCCATTCCAGCGTAGAAGAAGATAGGGGTCATTTCAAGAAATTGACCCTTTCTATGCTGGGGGCGGGGGGGAGGGGTACTGTTTTCCGAGCCAACAGAATCCTCGCTTCTGTGACTATATTCAACTTTTAAGGATTGATCAATGATGGGACGTTTTTATTAGAAAACCAAGAAAAATTAATAAAGAAATTAAAAAGATTATCAAAGTCGAATTGAAACAGTGGTAGCTACGAGACTTATTTGTAAGAAAACAACTAGAGAACATATTTCCAGCTCTAAGAGATTAGGAGAATAAATAAATCCAAAGAAAGAAAAAGTTATATTTTTATTACAAATCCTACTAACAGAGATACTTGTGCTTAACCATAAAAATCACTCGTATTTTGGCTACGCTCAAAGTGATGTGCAAGAGCCCTGCTTTTGTTAATTATTCTATAACTTTTACTTATTTTCCCCTGGAGTAGCTGTTACCGTCTACTAAATTAGCCTTAACTGGAAGAGTAGCTGGTAGTCAAATTATTGTTCCAGAGAGCAAACGTTCTGTACTGAGTCAGTGATCAAATGTATCGGATCTAGATGTCCAGGGACCTGACGCGGAAAAAAATAAAGGAGTCCTATGGTATTCAAACGGCCTCTAATATTACGAAAGCAATTCCTTAACAATTCGGAGCCAAGGGGCCACTTAGTACACTTAAAAATAAATCTACTCGGCAAAAATTCGATATTGCAATGACAGATGCTCATATCAGAAGGCATGCTAAAATAGAGAAGAATCCTGGAAACTGTTTCTATCTTATTTATTGATAATGAACAAAAAAATTATTACAAGTTCATTGAAAGCAGGAAGGTCCAGTAATATTTCGACTCCTGAAATGAGCTACAGAAATTCCCCAGAAGTATTTCTATTAAGATTATATCTTCCAAATTATATTGTCCATACTACTCAAGTTATCTGCTTAAGCACTGTTTAGTTTTCATCAGGAATTACCAGGTACAACGCACAAATCGGGGGAGACATATAAAAATTTAATTTTTTCATCGTTTGTTCATTTGGTTTTAGTTTGCTTTAAAAATTATATTTTATCACTACATTAAACCTCCAAACCTGCAATTAGAATTTTGTAAGAAATAACCTTATAGTCATTGACTAACAGTTTATGTTATTTCGAACAGCCCCGTAATCTCGATCCCATTTACACATTTTTTTTTACATAAAGAACCTGTTTCTGGAATCAAATAATCTCGATCCTCTTGCACGTGTTGCTTTGTGTCCATTTTTGTTTTATATACGACAGGTTTCTGGAGTGTGGCCCCACATTCTCAGTCGCTTTTGGTAATTTTTACCTCTTTCACCTTTCAGAGGACCGATTTCTGAAGCCCCGTAATCTCGATCCCTTTCTAGCCATTTTTTTGTTTTCTTTTTTTTTTCACCATATATACATTTTTTTTAAAGGACCGATTTCTGGAGCCTCATAATCTCGATCCCCTTGCAAGCGTTGCTTTGCGTCCATACTTGTTTTATATACGAGAGGTTTCTGGAGTGTGGCCCCACATTCTCAGTCGCTTTTGGTAATTTTTACCTCTTTCACTTTCCAGAGGACCGATTTCTGAAGCCCCGTAATCTCGATCCCTTTCTAGCCATTTTTTTGTTTTCTTTTTTTTTTCACCATATATACATTTTTTTTAAAGGACCGATTTCTGGAGCCTCATAATCTCGATCCCCTTGCAAGCGTTGCTTTGCGTCCATACTTGTTTTATATACGAGAGGTTTCTGGAGTGTGGCCCCACATTCTCAGTCGCTTTTGGTAATTTTTACCTCTTTCACTTTCCAGAGGACCGATTTCTGAAGCCCCGTAATCTCGATCCCTTTCTAGCCATTTTTTTGTTTTCTTTTTTTTTACCATATATATATATATATTTTTAAAGGGCCGATTTCTGGAGCCTCATAGTCTCGATCCCCTTGCACGCGTTGCTTCGTGTCCATATTTGTTTTATATACGACAGGTTTCTGGAGTGTGGCCCCACATTCTCAGTCGCTTTTGGTAATTTTTACCTCTTTCACTTTCAGAGGACCGATTTCTGAAGCCCCGTAATCTCGATCCCTTTCTAGCCATTTTTTTGTTTTCTTTTTTTTTCACCATATATACATTTTTTTTTAAAGAACCGATTTCTGGAGCCTCATAATCTCGATCCCATTGCACGCGTTGCTTTGTGTCCATACTTATTTTAAATACGACAGGTTTCTGGAGTGTGGCCCCACATTCTCAGTAGCTTTTGGTAATTTTTACCTCTTTCACTTTCCAGAGGACCGATTTCTGAAGCCCCGTAATCTCGGTCGCTTTCTAACAATTTTTTTCTTTTCTTTTTTTCACTTTATATACATTTTTTTAAAGGACCGATTTCTGGAGCCTCATAATCTCGATCCCCTTGCACGCGTTGCTTTGTGTCCATATTTGTTTTATATACGACAGGTTTCTGGAGTGTGGCCCCACATTCTCAGTCGCTTTTGGTAATTTTTACCTCTTTCACTTTCCAGAGGACCGATTTCTGGAGCCCCGTAATCTCGATCCCTTTCTAGCCATTTTTTTGTTTTCTTTTTTTTTTCACCATATATACATTTTTTTTAAAGGACCGATTTCTGGAGCCTCATAGTCTCGATCCCCTTGCACGCGTTGTTTCGTGTCCATATTTGTTTTATATACGACAGGTTTCTGGAGTGTGGAACCACATTCTCAGTCGCTTTTGGTAATTTTTACCTCTTTCACCTTTCAGAGGACCGATTTCTGAAGCCCCGTAATCTCGATCCCTTTCTAGCCATTTTTTTGTTTTCTTTTTTTTTCACCATATATACATTTTTTTTAAAGAACCGATTTCTGGAGCCTCATAATCTCGATCCCCTTGCACGCGTTGCTTTGTGTCCATACTTATTTTAAATACGACAGGTTTCTGGAGTGTGGCCCCACATTCTCAGTCGCTTTTGGTAATTTTTACCTCTTTCACCTTTCAGAGGACCGATTTCTGAAGCCCCGTAATCTCGATCCCTTTCTAGCCATTTTTTTGTTTTCTTTTTTTTTTCACCATATATACATTTTTTTTAAAGGACCGATTTCTGGAGCCTCATAATCTCGATCCCCTTGCAAGCGTTGCTTTGCGTCCATACTTGTTTTATATACGAGAGGTTTCTGGAGTGTGGCCCCACATTCTCAGTCGCTTTTGGTAATTTTTACCTCTTTTACTTTTCAGAGGATCGATTTCTGAAGCCCCATAATCTCGATCCCTTCCTAGCCATTTTATTGCTTTCTTTTTTTTTCACCATATATACATTTTTTAAAGGACCGATTTCTGGAGCCTCATAATCTCGATCCCCTTGTTCGCGTTGATTTCTGTCCATAGTTTTTTTATTTAACAGGTTTATAGAGTGTGGCTCCACATTCTCAGTCATTTTTTGGTAATTCTTTTTTACCTCTTTCACTATCTACCAATAAAGGTGACGAGAACAACTAGGAAAAAAAATAACCTCTCAGAGCAATTAGCAATAAAGTCAAGAAGAAAAATTTAGGAATAAAGTTGACAGGAAAGAATAATTAAAGGGGACAAGAAAATCTACTGATAAAGGTCACAAGAAAAACTAGCAATAAAGCTGTCAAACACAAATAAGACGTTTTTCAATTAAAAAATCCTGACTTGCTAAGCATCATGTGCTCTATAGATGTGCATGTGAGAAATTTTAATTGTCTTTCCCAAGCACAACGCTGTTACGCCGATTTTTGTCAACATTAAAATGACTACTAATAATTCACAGGAACTACCTTAAAGGCAATATACATTAAACTCGGCGACCTTAACTACTATGCTCGTAGTAGTAGTATGTCGCAGTGTTTTCATGATTGCGAGCATCACCTGTAATTCCCTTATCTAATGTGGCGTAACACATTCCCTCACACCATTCCCCTTTGATAATATTCCGATTTACAAATACCAGTGGAATGTTAATACTTGCTAAAGAAATAATTCGCTCGAGTCAACCCGACTTAGCAAGTGATGGATAGAAGCGGTGCCATTTTGGTACTACATCTAAATACAAATTAAAATAATTATGAGAGCCTATTGCTATTAAGTAACAATTAATGTGCAACGTGTTTAAATTGATCTTTTCAACATTCTTTAAGCTGACGATTAAATATTGATAAACCATTTCTTTGACAAATTGAAATAATTAACTGGATTCAATTAAAACATTCTAAAATTTTTACAGTTTATTCAAATATTCTAATTACCATTACAACTGCTTCAAAAAAAAAAAGCCTTCACTTCTCAAATAATAATGACGAAAAATAACTAGCAATGGATCATTATTACTAATGATTAGTCAAATCAGCATTATAATTCAAAATTTTTTGAAATGTTTTTCATAAATATATTCCTACCTCTTAACTCCTAGCGGTTCATGCCGTCCTCCAATCATTAAATAAGTTCTATCTGAGGAAACACTCAACATGTCTGCCGTCAGCAATGGCTGGATCAGAACGGAAATGTTTAGGAGAAATGCTGGACAATGTTTCTTTCGATAATAACGGAGACAGATACTGTTGCGTGAAACAGATATTGTTTGGTAGTTTGCTTCTAATGTGACTTCACTCTTTGTTCTTCATTCAAAAAATTGCGTTTGAAATTTAACTATTGACATTTGATACTCAAATTATTCATTAAAATATTTACAAGTAACCTACTTGAATAAAAATATTTCTTTTCCAATCACCATGTAAAAAATATTTCGTTTCAATCACCATGAATAAAAAATTAATTGCATTTTTTATTGAAGGTGGGGGAGGAGTGATTCCCCTCTTCACCTGGCTTTGATATTTCCCATGACCCTTCTTCGTGAAAAAAATAAACCACGTTATCCGAATATTACATAAATATTATTACATATATAAAATATATAGGAGTATACGGAATATCGCCACTGCTTCAGGAGAGTTCTTTTTTTCGCGTGTGTGTTTGTGTAAGCCTGTGATTTACACAATTTCAATTTATTTACAGACTAACAGAGTAAATATATTTTACAATGTAAATTCGACTGTGAAGAAATGTTTTGGGGATTTTTTTTTCTAATACAATCACCTAAAACCTGTTTATCAAATTATTCTTTTACTCAGTTTCAATTTCAATTTTGAGATCTTAACGTTTTTGGTTGTTTAAGCAGAAAATCCCTGAACAATGGGTGTTACGCTAACGAAATTCAAAGAATGTTGGGTAACGATTTTAATACGCTAAAATTGTAAACATAAATTTCTCAGGGTTAAACAAATGAGGAAACTCCAACTGAAAAGTCCATTAAGAATTTTTTATTAAATTAAAATTTCAAAAAGAAGGTAATATTTCTTAAATCAACCGCAACAATTTATTTTTTACTCGTTTTTGAAAAAATACCAATTGTTTTCACCTCATCATCAATCTCTAGACGTCTCTCAACGTCTTTGTTTATAGTGATAAACGAAAAATCGTTTTTCATTTGGATATGCATTGGGTTGGGTTGTTTTACCTATCAGCAGCACGTTTTTGCACACCATAGGCTAAATGGCCAGGTCACATGGACCCCGAAGGCTCAGAGAAGGTTGGGGGAGGGGACCAAGTGTAACAACTGTAGGGAGACAGATGGTAGCCTCCGATCAAGGCCATCCAGAGTGTTCTTCAACGTGCACAGGGTATGGCTCTCCCGAACACGGTGCCACAATCTTTATTTGGAGAACTAAATTACGCAATCTGGTTAGAACTCCGTGACCCATGACTCCTTAAGGATGATGGTGATGATGAACACAACGGCAATCGTCGAAATTGTGTTTGCATTACATCAGTGTCGCGCAAATATTGGATTAATATCAAAATAATTTTATAATATTTTCAACTTAAACAATACCAGTTGGTCAAAGTCCTTTGTATATTTTGGTAATGCACTGACATGTAAGCTGGTGTTAAATCAATTTGTTTGATTTTGTTGCAGAAAGTATTTTTTTTAATTTATCAATTTATTTCTTTTACGTTACACTCTTCTGGGTCACTTAGTTACACATTTCTGACCAAAATGAATTAAGAAAAAGGAAAACTTAGCATAAATATGCAAAAATGCATGTGAGCATTTCAATTGTTATACAGAAAATACAGAAAGTTTAAATATATATATGACACAGAAAAAAATTAAGGAAAAATGTGAAAACAACTCTCATTTGCTAGATACCATAATATTTTAAAGAGGCTAGATATCATAATATTTTATCAGTAAATGCAGCAGAGATAAAATGCAGTAATATGTGAATCACTATTTAAATAAGCTTTCATCTATTATATCGAAGTTTTTCAAACTGCGGGTCATGAACCATTAGAGGGTCGTGAAATCAATTTAGTCGGTCTCGACCAACATGTTTTTAAATTAATAGAATAGAAAATATCAGAGTGGATCTCATTGGGTCGCAATGTAAAATGTATTTTTTATTGGGGGTCGTGGTTAAGAAATTTTGAAAATACTGTATAATACTGTTATGAATTAAACGGGTGAAAACAGCATGAGTACAAAAATGATATTTAAAAATCATAATCCTAAAATAATGTAATTTATTACAAAAGTATGAAGGAAAACATTTATATAAACTAGAGTCAACCAACAAAAAACTAAATGAGTATAAAAATAAACCTTCAGAAGAACAAAGCATCTTTTCACTATTCCTACAGCGAGAAAATAAGGCTTTTACAACAGTCGATAAGTTCAGGGGCGTAGCGAAGGACTATGGTGGTGGTGGGGGGGAGAGATCTCGAAAATCAAATTTTGCCAACTGAAAAAATAATGATGTCTCTGTCAGTTGTGTACATGGATTTTCGCTCTCGTGGCGAGGGGTGGTGGTGGGGGGGGGGGGTTGAGGCAATTTTCACATCATCATCATCATCATCCTCAAGCAGCCATGGGCTACGGAGGTCCAACCAGAGCGTGCAATTTAGTTCTCCAAGCAAGTCTGTCCTAAGCTACATCTGCTGCATCTGACCACTGCACACCAATTCTACCAAGGTCCTGTTTGACTTTGTCTGCCCACCACATCCTAGGTCTCCCCCTCTTTCTGAGGCATTTAGGCACACTGTTCATAACCCTATTCGCCAATCTATAATTATTCATACGGGCAACATGGCCAAACCAACGGAGTCTTTCTCTGCACAATGTGCTGCTTAAAACAGGTTGCAGACTCCTTTGCCTAACCTCATCATTAGTTACAAAGTTAAACCACCTAATACCCAAGATACTGCGTAAGCATCTAGAATCAAAAGCATCTAGTTTCCTGTTATCTTGTTTACACAGCGTCCAGGTTTCACTACCATAACTAACCCTAGAAAGAACCAAACTGTTATACAGTCTAATTTTATTCTTTAGGTGTATACGCCTATTTCTCCACAATCTCCATTGATCCTTTAAAGTCCCGGCAGCAATCCCTATTCGTCTGTTAATCTCATGCCGCACATCACCATTATCTGTTACATAGCTCCCAAGATAATTAAACTGTGACACCTTCTGAAGACTGCAACCATTCAGATTAACTGAATCACAGACTGCCTGACCAATTTTCATCACTTTAGTTTTCTCTCTGTTTATAACCATACCTACTCTACTACCAGTCTCATCAACAGCTTGAATGAAAGAGTTCATCTCATCAACAGCTTGAATGAAAGAGTTCATCTCATCAACATCATCTGCCAAAAGGGCTAATTCATCAGCATAATCTAAATCCGAAATTTTCGTATCTCCAGCCCATTTAAGGCCAAAATCTTTCCCTTGAAGTGAATTTCGCATAACATAATCAATAACCAAACTGAAGAGAAAAGGAGACACAATGCATCCTTGTAGAACACCAGAAGTAATGCTAAACCAATTGCTACAAGCCTTCCCAACTCTCACACATGACTCAGTGTTATTATAGAGAGCTTTCATTATGTTAACTAACTTGTCTGGTATACCATATTATCTCACAATCAGCCACAAATTATGACGATCAACAGAGTCGAAAGCCTTTTTGAAATCAACAAAGCTAGCAGCCAAAGGTTTCTGAAACTCTAAACATTTCTCAAGAATCGTCCTGTGTGAAAATATTCTGAATCCACATTGCTCATAACGCAATTGCCTCTCAACCAGATTCTTAATTCTATTAAACACAATCATGCAAAGAACTTTCCCTGGAACAGAGAGTAGGCTGATACCCCTATAGTTATCACAAGAACTGCGATCACCTTTTTTGAAAATTGGGATATAATAGCTCTTGTAAAATCCTTAGGAACCATGCCTTTATCATAAATGATATTCAAAATTTCAGTCATCCAAGTGGTAACCGAAACATTCCCAGCTATAAGCATTTCTGTAATAATTTCATCTACCCCTGGGGATTTATGAAGTTTAAGTTAAGAAATAGCCAAAATAAATTCAGACTGTGTTATAGGGCCAACATTAAAGCCACCAATTCATCTATCAACATTGCAAACAATGGGAGTAGAAATAACCACATTGTTTAGACCATCACTGAAATGCTCAGCCCACCTAGCCATGACAGAATCCTCACCTTCTATAACCCTACCTTGTTTATCCTTCAATCCCTGTACACCTATTCCTTTTCTACCACACAAAACATTAACTATCTGATACTGCTCTCTGCTGTTGTGCTGTCTAACTGCTTCCTTGGCTTTGTCAGCCAAGCCATCAAGCCAAAAATTCTTATCAGCAGCTAACTGATCCTTTACACGTTTATTAAGTTCTCTGTAGTGCTTTCTATTAGGACTAGTAGGGTATTAATTAAGGGCATTCCTGCAGTTCTTTCTTTCTGAAATAAGCTCAAGTGCCTTATCACTCAAATAATTCTGTCTCCTCTGCTCCTTTTTTCCTAAAAGAGTACTGTTAGTGTCCAAAAAAGCCTGTTTAAAATGATCCCATTCCTCCTCAACTTCAGTAGTAAGCATACCATGACTGTCATAATGACTAAGTAACCTATCATGGTAATCTTTGGCTATAACTGGATCTTTCAGAGCTTCAGTATTAAAAGCAAATTTTTAACCCTAGCACAACACTTTTTAAGTTTAACTTGCAACACACTTTTAACAAGGTAATGGTCAGATCCAATTTCAGCTTCCATATATGACCTGGTATTCCGAACAGAACTAGCCCATTTGCTGTTAATTAATATGTAATCAATCATATTCTTATGCAGCCCATCAGGTGAAACCCATGTGTACTTATGTATGTCGCAGTGTTTGTAATAAGTGTTAGTTATTCTGAATCCATTGAGTTTTCTTACCTGTAGGAGACGTTGCCCATTGCCATTGCAGCTACCAATGCCAAAAGGGCCAATCACCCCTCGCCAAAGGTCAGAGTCAGTACCAACTTTAGCATTGAAGTCACCAAGAACAAGGGTAATATCTCCTTTCTTGACAGAATTCAAAATATCCTGAAGTTGTCCATAAATCTATCCTTCTCATCCTCAACGGCATTCTCAGTGGGGGCATAACAGCAGATAATATTCAAGTCTTGAACGCTTGTCTGAAATTTTGCTGTAAACCTTTCATTAATGCACTCATATCCTAGAAGAGCATCACTAGCGTGTCTGCTGAGAAGCAGACCCACGCCTTGGTGATGCTTATTGGCGTCCCTTCTCATCCTCAACGGCATTCTCAGTGGGGGCATAACAGCAGATAATATTCAAGTCTTGAACGCTTGTCTGAAATTTTGCTGTAAACCTTTCATTAATGCACTCATATCCTAGAAGAGCATCACTAGCGTGTCTGCTGAGAAGCAGACCCACGCCTTGGTGATGCTTATTGGCGTCCCTCCCCGAAAAGAGCACTTTAAGATTTTTTTTAAGAATCTGACCTTTATTTGTCCATCTGGTCTTTTGCAAGCAGAGAATATCTAAATTATAACTGTGGAATTCTTATGTGAGTAATCAAGAGAAAAAGTACTGTGCAGAGTCCTCACATTCCAACTACCTGTGGAGAGAAAATGGTTAGTGGGATGTTTAAGAAACTATGTTTATTGGGAGAGAGAATGCCTACAACATCAAACAGCCCCCTAATCGCAGACATGGAGCAAAGACCCGTTCCCCCACCACTAAAGGCTGAAGCCATTTACACTGGAAGACTTCCGCCAATGTAGAATTTGACGATGCCAGTAGAAGCAAAGAGTTCAGGTGCCTGCGATGACAACTGCTCAGGATTATCTACCAGCTGATAAACATATCCTGTGAATCTATTCACTTGGGACTGTCAACCCACAAACAAAGAGAAAACACAGCGGAAGATTTTCCCTTCACAAAAGCCCACCAGTGCAGCAAAATCAGGATCCATAATCAAGCTCAGAGCCATAATTCAGTCCAGTGGGTTTATATGATCAGCACCAGGACCCTGTGTGGTTGACCACTCCTCAGCAGGGTAGAAAAAAAAAAGTAGCCATAGTCGTCGAGATCAGTAGGCCACACTAATCGGGCAGCCCACGACTTCCGTTCACTTCCGCAAGAGAGTATGTCTTTCGAAAGGTACTAACGGTCTGCACCACGAGAAGGCAAGGTCGGACATTACGTGCTAGGCCTGGCCGGTTCTATGTGATGATGCATAGACTTCCAATTGAGCATTTGACTTCCAATTTTGCCAACTAGCTATAATTTCACAGAAATAATCCCAATATTTACGTCTCGTCTGAATTCTAGCATGAATTTTTACAACTCTTGTTGATTTGGCCACCTCTCCTTAATTTCACAAAACCAATCCCAATCTTTATATCTCTCCTAAATTTGGCAAGTCACTTCAAATTACCAGCTGGGTCAGCGTTGAGATTTATCTCCGCAAAATTCCCCGCCCTGTCCATGGTCAGTAGGGGACACCGATGGGCTTGAAAAGGGCGCTGTCCGTCGGATGGGTCGTTAAGCCGTGGTCGGATGGGACGTTAAGCCGTGTGCGGGAGAGGCATACCCTGTGCACGCTAAAGAACACGTTGGATGGCCTTGACGGGAGGCTACCATCTGTCTCCTAACAGCTGTTCCAGTAGGTCCCCTCCCACAGCCTTCGGGGTCCTTGTGACATGGTCATTTAGCTCATTGTGTGCATAAAAGTGCCGCTCATAGGTAAAACAACCCAACCCACTTCATATTTTTCAAACTCCCCAAGATTTTGCCAAGTTTTCACAATTTGGTCAACTCTCCTTAATTTCGCAAAGCAAATCCCAATTCTCACAACTCTCCTACATTTTACCAAGTGACTTCGGATTTTACCAACTCCCCTAGATTTTGCCGTGTTTCCTCGATTTGCCAATTCGCCACAATTTGCAAAAAAATATCTCAGAGTTTACATCTCACTTGACTTTTGCAAAGTCATTCTGAATTTTGCCAACTCTCCTAGATATTGCGAAGTTGTCTCGATTTTGCCAACACGCCATAATTTTACATTAAAAAGATTGTAATTTTTACATCTCACCTGAAATTTGCCAACCTCCCACAATTTTCCCAAGTCACTCCGAATTTTGTCAGTCCCCAAGATTTTGCCAAGTCACTCCGAATTTTGCCAACTCCCCAAGATTTTGCTAACTTCTCCCTATTTTGCCATCTCACCTGTATTTTACTAATTGGCTTCGAATTTCGTCAACTGCTCTAGATTTTCCCGTCTCGCCACTTTCCAAACCGCCCTAGATTTGTCAAGTTGCCTCGATTTTGACAACTCCCTCAATTTTACCAAAAAAAAAAATTACAAATTTTCACAACTCACCTAGATTTTGCGAAGTCACTTCGAATTTTGCCATCACCCAATTACTTTGGAGGGGGAGCCTCCCCATCATCCCCCCCATAACTACGCCCTTAGCCCCACTCAACCCTCCTAGGCGCCAATTTGCGCAGAAACACTTGTTGGTGACCAAACAAGTCCTCAAAAACGGAAGCTGTCACCCAAGCTTTATGATTTGACTTCCAAATCACTGGTAAGCTAATTTTAGATATATTGTTTAAAGCTCTTGGGTTTTCGGAGAGATAAATTACGAGAGGTTTTAACTTGCAGTCACCAGCTGCATTCCCACCAACCACCACTGTCAATCGGTCTTTAGAAACCTTAAAGCCTGGAAAGTTTTTTTCTTCACGTGCGATTAAAGTTCTTTTAGGTATCTTCTTCCAGAACAGGCCAGTCTCATCCACGTTAAATACGGTTTTACTGCTATAGTCACCTTCTTCTATCATAGCCTTGAGTGTCTCAGGAAAAGAAGACGCAGCTTCTTTATCGGCACTTGCCGCCTCTCCACTCTCCGTGATGCTGTGCCAATTAGAGAGAGTTTTAAATCGGTTGAACCAACCGTTACTAGCTACAAAGTTTTCATCTTCGCCCGCCTCCCCAGCTTCTTCTTTCAACCTCTCAAAAATCAGCTTAGCTTGATAGCACACAGTGTTCTGATCGACTGGACAATTCTTCACTTTTACTTGATTATCACACCATAATTTCAGCATTGTTTCCATCTCAGCAATAATACCATGACGTTTACGAATTATGCTTGAGTTCAAGGATTGAGCATTTTTCACCGCATCGAGAATTCTTTCTTTATCTTTTATGATTGTTCTTACTGTGGATTCCGGTAGCTCAAACTTCATTGCCGATTCACAAATTTTCATTCTGCTATCAAAATCCCTGATAATGTTAAGTTTACATTCCAAAGATATCATTTTCCATTTCTTACTAGGTGCAAGAGAATCAGATTTACTTCGTTTGGACGCCATAGTATTTTTAAGGGTTTAGAAAACGTATAACAAAACAATCTTAACTTTCGTCGATCGTAGAATCGTAATCGTGCACGTAGAGTTCGCGCGAAACGCATCCAATTCGTATCACAGCAAGAGAAACACTGAAGACAGAGGGCGGGCATTCCCACTGTATCTTTTCATTGGGGGATCATATCTCCTCTCGTTCACCTTCGATTCATGGTTTGTCATTTCTTGTGCTCTGCCTCCCCACCTGGTTCCACCAACTCTTGACTCCGACGCCTATCTAAATGCAGCTCCACTACATCTGCAAATTCTGGAGGCTTCATCCTTCCATCAGCTTCTCTCTGCAATGCAAATTGTCTCGTAGCTGTTGGTAGTTCCCGTTTAATCTTATCATACACCATGAGATTCCTACACTCCTCCAGATCTTTAATTTTTCTACTGCCCAAGTAATGAGAAAGCACAGCAGAAATTCTAGCCGAAAATTCCGTCCAGCTTTCACTATCCACCTTTTTTGCTTCTTCGAAACATCGGTGATACTCTGTGGCTGTCAATCGACACTGACGTAAAATTATCTTTTTCAGCTGCTCATAATCTCCTGCCTCTGCTGGCGGTAGCCGAGCGATAACCGGTCGCAATTTCTCGCCTAATAGTGGTGCTAACAGTTCTCCTCTTATGGAGGCAGGGAAATAATGAGTCTCATAAACTGCTTCCACTTGCTGCAAAAACAAAGGCATCTCGCCAACCTCTTGTGGAGCGTTGCCCAAAGTATGCTTTAGCAGCTGGAAATACCTACTCAGCCTATCCAATTCCCGAATTTTGGAAAATTAGCCATAGCTAATTTTCCAAAATTCGGGCTATGGAAGGAGCCAAGAAGACCAAGGGGGCTCTTCTTGTCTCCTTCCATAGCCAAGGCTGTCATATCGTCGCCCGAGGCTGAGCTGTCTCTCCTGAGCCTCAATTTAGCTAGCTCCAATTCATGAGCTGGGTCCAATTCTTCTTCCCTAATCTTATTTTGCTTTTCTTACTCCCTTTCCCTTAGTGTATCTCCCCTTTCTTGCGCTCTTATTTTATCTCCCCTTGTTCTCTTATTTTATCTTCCCTTTCTTGCTCTCTTATCTTTCCTTTCTTGTTCCCTTATTCTATCTTCTCTCTCTTCCCTCCTAAGCTGCATCTCCATCTGCTTCATATGATACGCATTCATCTCCCCAGACGTACCCACTCTCAGAGACTGCGCTCTCGATGCAGGTAGTCGAGTCGCAAAAGTCGTATCATCCCCGTCTTCACTCCAAGGGCAATCTTCCTCCCCTCCGTTAGCATTCACTTCCCCCCATGTCTGTGTCAGGTAATAGAGTCGAGTGTTGTGTGTCCTTTTCCGTGTTTGCATCGTCGCTGGTCTCATCCAACATTTTCGTTGCCCTCCACGTATAATACATAATACACAATAGCACTGAGAGAAAATCAAAACAGGCAATAAAACTAAGCTTAACTAGTCTCGCCCAAATTTTCGACCGAGGTGATGCTCTGCAACAGCTGCCGCTGATCGCTGTCGTCTATTCAAGTTGTCTTCCGGTCCAAGGCGAGGTCATGATTCTTGCGGAATGAACTGTTCAATTTGCCGAAAGCCTCTTAGTGCCGGTCCCTTTTTTTACCTCCCATACTATAATTTAGGGAAGAATTGCCGGTTGGTGTCTCCCTTCGACTATATGCTCACTCACAGTAGAATTATTTTATGATTACGGCTCTCACTGCAACAGTTATCTGCCGGATGGTTTAGTGAAAAGCTCTGACGCCACGTCAAGGCACCATCCATGTCAGAGTGTTTTGCTCTAACCCAGGAGAAAACCCCTCCACACATAGGCAGTTACTGTGGAAGGAAAAGAGGGATCTGGCACCATCCATATGTCAGAGTGTTTTGCTCTAACCCAGGAGAAAACCCCTCCACACATAGGCAGTTAGTGTGGAAGGAAAAAGAGGGATCTGGCCCCATCCATTGTCAGAGTGTTTTGCTCTAACCCAGGAGAAAACTCCTCCACACATAGGCAGTTGGTGTGGAAGGAAAAAGAGGGATCTGGCACCATCCATTGTCAGAGTGTTTTGCTCTAACCCAGGAGAAAACCCCTTCACACATAGGCAGTTAGTGTGGAAGGAAAAAGAGGGATCTGGCTCCATTAAATGTCATTATTGATTGATGACACTAAGCCGACAGCGAAACAAGAAAGGCAAGTGAATCTGCTCCTTCATAGAGAGGAATGCCTCGGTGACTCGGGACACCTGTAGAAAAAAAGGGATTATTTACATGCAGTATAACATTTCCGCCTACATTTTAGAGATCTTCAAAAACAATTTGCAAAATGCTTGAAATATATGTAAAGAGGTGTAACAATTTTTTCCTCTATTACCATTCTACAAGGGGGGATGTTCTTCTTACCCCCCACCCGCCCACTTGATCCGGCCCTGAGTGAGTATAATTATTTTTATTTAACGTTGCAATTTTTTTAATCGTTATGGTATACCAATCGTCAAATTAAAAGTCTGAATTTACTGAATGTACAAAAGAGATTGCAAATTCGTATTGAGAAAAGTGTTGAACAATAAATAAATTATCTCTGAATCAGCTGCTTGCCACAAAGATCTATAAAAGGTTAGCAGATTAATAACCATAGAGAAGACTTATGAACTGAAGGACAACACAAGAAAGAAAAGATCCATTCCTTATAAGGGGCTTGAAAAGAGGTTCCTTTTTATTAGTAGACGAGCACACTATGTAGTTGACCACCAGGACACTTAGAGTTGAACACTATGGTTGATTACAGAATTCAGAAAAAATATCTGGCAACGATATTTTTAGAAGTAAGTGATCTGGCAACCTTCGTGTAGTACACGAACAGTTTATATCAATTGGTTTCAATATGTGATTCGCAATATTTCAACTGAAGAAAATTCTTCTAGGTAGGTGCTTTTAAACCTCTCATTATTAAAAAGGCGAAATGTAAACTTCCTTGTTTCAGCAAATATGTAAAATATCGATTGTTTTTGTATTGGTTTTAAGAAATACTTCACTGTGTGTAATGCCAAATATAGCGCTATGAAAATAAGGATTTCACTTTGACTGAAAAAAAGGAAATCCCGATTTCTCGTATATGGGAATGAACCACGATAACATAAATACAGTTCATTAAATTCTACCCTTACATTACAAGAAAAAAAATCTTATAGAATTTAAAAATACAATTTAAAACCCCTGTGTAAAATCTAATTGCTATGCGATAAATATGCAATTTCAGTTGCTTCTCTTTAAAAGATTAAATCACTATTTAGGAAAATAACGATTTTGACTACAAAACAAATACTGTTAAAAATACCTTTTGCAGTGGTTAGTTAGTTAGTTAGTTAAACTTGCAGATTTACTGGCCTTACTGTAAGTCCTCCCCATGCCGGGGGGACTATTCAAACAGGCCATAACACTGGTTTGCCTTAGAATCTCACTGGATATGTTGTTCTTAAATCAGTAACTTTAAAAAATTTAGAAATATTAGAATTTAAAATAAAAAGGTTAAAATAAGTACCTTAGGTGTGTAGAAGGGGAACTTCCCCAGTTGCTCTACTTTGGAGTTAAAATTGAGATTAGTTTCGAGAACTGAGAGTGGGGAAAGAATTTAGAATTCGTCACATCCCAATCGAAAGTCGTATGGTAAAGTAGAAACTCTAAGCTCAAGGAGCAAAGAGGGAAAAGCCAAAGGCAGAGAAGAAGTGAGTGACTTACCCCTCAAGAAGAGTAAGTCATAATACAATAGAAAGAAAAGAAAAAGAAAAGGAAATATAAAAAATTTAATTTAGTAAAAATAAATAAATTAATGGCCACGTACAGTGGAGAGAAATGAAAGGCCTAAATGAAGAAACATAGATAAGTTAGCCTAATCGAAGAAAGCATTCAATTTGGACAGGATTCAGAGAGAAAAGTTTCAGCCAATCAGAAGAGAGAAATTTTGGGATTGGCTGAAACGGAAAGAAAAGGAAAACAAATAAAAACAATAAAAACAAAATAAAATTAATAACAATAAAAACTACTCTAAGTAGACTTCACTTAGAGTAAAAAAGAAACATGAAATTAAAATTTAAAAACATTACAAACACAAGTCAAATAATCCCAGACCGAGAACTTTTCTGGGAGTGAATTGCTCTGGAGTGCTTTGAGGAAATGTTTCTTATATTTTGCCTTGATTCTGCCATCTGAAGAAAGAGTTCTTTTCAGGCAGTTGTATCTAGCAGGAATTTCCCACTCAGATTCTGACTGTGTAGGATTAGCTATGTACTTTAAAACATCAAGAGTTTCGTCAAAAGTTTCCTGCAGTTCATCGTCGTTTAGCGATAAGTCCTCTCGGACGTTCGGAAAACTATTGTTGATTAAAGCAGAAAGAGCTGTTACAAGATTAGAGTTCCGTTGGCTTTTTGAAACTTTTTTTCTGGGTGAACTTTCAACAGATGAGCAAGCAATTTGTTCAGGAGTGCAAATAGGAGAAATTTCTTTCCTTTTCAGCACAGGGAGATCGATTAGAAGTTCACACACAGGAGAATTGACCTGGCACTGATCATGCACTTTACATGAAACAGAGTCAAAGTCCGAAGCAAACTGCTGTTGCTCTAGATCAAAAACCTGGTCAATTTGTTTAGAATTTTTATTTTTAACCGAAATGACATCAATAATAGCGTCGATAGCTGAGTTGGGAGTTGAAACAGGTGTGTCAATTTGACACTTCACTGAGATCAAAGGATCGACTGGATCCGAGACTGAAACAACTTTATCTTGCTCTGGAACAACGATCTGAAAATAATGTTTAGATTTAAGAACTTTAGCATAAAGGTCACAGTTCTTAATAAGGTGTCCGTGGTTCTTACACCACCTGCAAAGTTTGGTCTGACCTCTGTACCAAGTTGTAGCAGTAAATAAACCAACTTTAATGTAATTAGGAATTGGCTTTAACATCTGAAAAGAGAGTATTTTAGTACCTGTGCGAATGTTCTCCAAGCCGGCAGAAGAGATGAATTCATCACAACAGTCCAAAATTTTGCCGAATGGTTCAAGTGCGTTCTGAAGGTCCTCAAAAGAAGTGAAAAAAGGTAGTTTGGCAACGAAGACTGTTTTGCAAGGAGGAGACAGGCGAGTTGATGTAATCCTGTGGCCGTGCACGTCCAAAGCAGGTGAAGTAGCAAAGGCGTCAGCACTGAACTCGTTGTTAAATGTAATCACGGTTGACACATTAGTAAGTTTCTGAGCAAAGTCCACGTTTTCGGCACCAAATTTGTCGGCAAGAAGTTGCACAATTGAAGCGTAGGAGACGTTTTCATGTCGTAACTTAAACGACCATTGCAGTCGGTCATCAATGCATTCATACTGGTAATCCATGGCTGACTCAGGGCGACCTCTGGAGCAGAAGCAAACACGTCCACACTCTTCGATGGCTGGAGAGAGAACCCCCTGCAGTGGTTATCCCTGCATGTAGTGGCTATCCTCTGCCATTCTCATTGGCAGAGGCTGCAGATTGTGTGTCCTATCCAATTGGTCAAACGGCTTCTCCAAGTTGTCTTTGGTTTCCAGCTACGCCGTTTGACCACTTGCCTTTTGTCGGGCTCTTCCCTCATAAACATATCTGAAAAACAGAAGAAAATGCAACTTTACGATGTTTATTGGTTGCAAAATATGAATAAGAAATATCTATATTTGAAAATTAGGAATTCAATAAGAACGGGACGATCTGTTAAGTGTTCTACGGCGAAACTCAATTGCTCTCTTACGATTTTCGTCTGAAACAGCTCATTCTGCATAAAAGTCATATGAAAAATTGCAGATGACATGGTTCAACGAGCAAGAGGACGATTGTCAACTGAGACGTTCATCGTAGGTTATCTGCCTAAACTTTTTTTTTTCTTTCCTTCTAAAATGTAAGTCCACATACAGTTTTCTCTTATAGTAACTAAGAACAACGCAAATGTTTAGCAATTCCTCCTAAACGACCACCAAATTCTGTATCTACACTGGCAGAAATTGAAAAAAGAACACCCAGAGGTATTCCTTTAGGAACTTCCTAATATAATACGTTAATAGTCAAGGGCAGCAGAAACAGTGAGCCAGGATTGAAAGTCATTGAATGAAGTAATGAGTCACTGAGGATGCCAACATGCAAATGTACGCAACTCGTATTTAAGGACTAGGTTGTGAAGAAAGAAGTTATTCGTCTTGTGTCATGTTGTTCAGTGCTCTTTGAAGAAGCTACCATGCCTGGAAGACGCAGACGCGCAATGTTTTTCCAGTTAGCGGAGTTTGAGGGAGGTCATATAATGGGTCTTAGGGAAGCTGGTTGGTTTCTTCGTGAAATTGCACACCGCGTTGGACGAGGGGTATCAGAAGTGGTATGATGGTGGCGTCGATGATCAGACGAGCATTCGCACCCTCGCAGATGTGGGTCCGGGCAATGCAGAGTTATGGACGCACAAGAGGATCGGTGCATCACGAGGAAGGCTGTGGCAGAGCGGACGGCTACGGCATCACAAATTCGATCTTCTGTCCTACCAAGAGTGTCTACAAGAATGATACGCAATCGTCTTTTGGAAGCAGGACTACGGGCACGCGTGCCGCGGGATGGTTCCCACTGTCACCTGGTCACTGCCGAGCACGTTTGTGGTGGTGTCAAGAACGAGGTCCTTGGAGGGAAGAATGGCAGTCTGTGGTCTTCAGTGATGAAAGCCCAGCGTGATATCCAGAATTTGTACGCCAGATTGCATGCCAGATTGGAAGCTTGTATTGCTGCTCGAGGAGGTTCAACACCTTATTAAAATGTGCCTTCTGTAAAATGTAATACTCATGAAAAGGAATAATAAACATTGAATCACTTCACACGTGTGATCACTATCCTTTCTCAACAAGTTGTTTCTACTAAATAAATCTCATAGATTACGCTTCAATAGTTTATGGTGTTCTGTTTTCAATTTCCGCCAGTGTAGTTAGTTACTTTACATCATAAACACTGTAGGGATTTGTCTCCAATATACCAGGAAAAGAACTTATTAAGAAACGGGAAAAGCTTAAACTATTACAGAGCCTAATGCTAAATGAAAGTTTCTGAAGTACGGAATCATGGGATTTTTCAAATTACGTTCCCTCCTTTCCGTTCTCTTCCACCATAAGAGATATTCCACGAGAGTTGATCCTAATGATTTAAATGCCAAATGCATTGCAACTTTGTAAGTGTCATTTATTATATACATATTTTAGAAAACTATAATACTCGAGAAACCAGAACAAATTGGTTAATAAATATATAAAAATCACATTTCTTTAACCCATTAAGTATCTAAAGCCACTTAAACCTTTTTTTTTCTTAAACATTAGGCCTAACTTGGTTTAATTTTTATTTTAATATTCATTGTCATTCAAAATAAAATTCCCTTTCATTTAGTACATAACATGGCTGAATATCTAGAGAAAGTTTTAAAGTTCATTCATTTTTTTCTGCTGCAAGAAAGATAAAAATTTTCTGGCTACAATTTCGTGTTTTTTGATAGACCAGATATCTCAGAAGTTAACAGGATTAGTTCTTTAATAAATATTTTTGGCTACGGCTGACCAGTGTTTAAGGAAACTATGATGATAATTTTGCTCTCTCTAATAACTTTAACGTCTGTATTAGAGATAAGTTAGGGTTCAAGTTTTGGATATCGATCTCGGTTAAAAGAGAAATTATGACGTCACAAAATTTATATGTGCAAAAATGTATCCAGCTATCTCTTTTTCTTTTAAATTCTTTAGAATACACTCCATTGAAATTTTAAAACACTTAAATTTGTTTGAAGACAAAAATTCAAATCTCAATGTTGTTTGAAACAAAATAAGTATGATGAGCAGAAACAGATAATCTTGAGCATCATGATGGCAACCACGGTGGCCAACCATTTTCTGCAACATGCCACGTTTGTTTAGAAATTTATACCGAGCACACAGGGGCAGATCCAGAAGCCACCAGGGGAAGGCGGTCATGCCCTCTCCCCCGTAGATCCGGATCTGTTTTCTTCTTATAAAATGTTAAAGGATATGTGAATTTTAAGTTGTATAATATGTGGTAGAGCCAATATCTTAATGCACAAATACTTCAGCAAAGCAAATGAGATTAATCGACCGAACATCACATAAATATCTGTTTCATCCATAAACATAGCCCTAAGTGTAGAAAAAGACATTTATTCACTACTGCACAAAATTGCGTTTAACCTCCTACCCCAAATTTTGTGTATACGACACTGGGATTCATATTAATGACTATATATTTACATTTAGAAGCCACTGTTATTCTAGGGGGCAGGGATGGCTCAGTCGGTAGCGCTCCAGACTCGTAATGTGCAGTTCTCAGGGTCGAGTCCCGTCTAGGCCAGCTTTGAGATTTATCTCTGCAAAACTCCTCGCCCTACCCTCGGTCAGGAGGGTCATCATATATATCGATGGGCTTGTAAAGGCATCGTTTGTCCGTCGTTAGCCGTGGCCCCGTGTGCGGGAGAGCCAGACCCTACGAACGTTAAAAACACGCTGGATGGCCTTGACTGGAGGCTGCCATCTGGCTCCTAACAGCTGTCCAATGTGTCTCTTTCCTTCAATTTACTCCTAGCCCTCGGGTCTTTGTGGCCTGGTCATTTAGCCCATTGTGGGCCGCTCAGAGATAAAACAATCCAACCGTTTGTTATTATACAACAATAATTATTAGAAGTTATAAAAGATATTTTAAAGAAAGCAAAGGAAATTTAAAATACGGAAGAATAATCAACTGAGGCAAGTTGGTGGGGAAAATGTATGATTAAAACATGAACGACGGGGACAAAAATAACAATCACAAACATCAGAAACAGCGACAAAACGACGAAACGATATCACAACGAAAGCAATATAAATGGGTACTCGCTATACTCGAGGAAAGAGGACTTCTCTGGAGCCGTCCATACGTCCTATAAACGGAACATAGTTGTAAGTGATTGCAGTGGTTATTCTAATCACATCAAGTGAAACTATTGCATTTACCTTTAGACATTAAAATTATATTAATAACAATATTATATTTTTAAAAGTTCAATTCTTAGAAAATATTTTTCGTTATCATTGGCTGACAGATCTTTGTTCCTATAATTATTAAGATGCCAATATCAGGAGTTCACAAACTTTTACTTTTAAAAAAATGAGTGAATAAAATGCAGACTCTCAACATTAATAGCTATTATTTTGTGGATAACACATAAAATTTCTATTAATATTAAAGTAAGAAAATTTAATTGAAATGTTACCGCATGCAACAATTTGTGAATACTTGATTTACTGTTCTAAAGATCCCTACTGTTCTAAAAGTCTCTACTCTAGTAATCTTATCTTAAAGATATTCAGAATTTTAGCAACACTATCATTTTCCAAACTATTTTAGAATAATCATCGAAATAAACTTACATAACAACGAACTTCAGGCATTCCGGTAAAAGCCACTTTCTTCTGAAAAGTCAAGAAGCATTTAATTAGAAAACATTGCAAACTTTATAGGTATATATATATACACAACTTGTTAAAGAATAAATTGATATATACTGCCGTAATACAAAAAACTGAGATTCAGACTTATATTCTTTTCGCTATACCTCTTTTCTAATGAGGCGCGGGGGTGGCTCAGTCGGTGGCGCGCCAGGCTCGTAATCTGTAGTTCCCAGGTTCGAGTCCCAGCTGTGTCAAAGTTGAGATTTATCTCCGCAAAATTCCCCCGCCCTGCCCACGGTCAGTAGGGGACACCGATGGGCTTGGAAATGCCGCCGGATCGGACGTTAAACCGTGGCTCCGTGTGTGGGAGAGCCATACCCTGTGCACGTTAAAGAACACGCTGGATGGTGCTTGACGGGAGGCTACCATCTGTCTCTCAACAGCTGTTCCAGTGGGTCCCTTCCCCAACCTTCTCTGAGCCTTCGGGGTCAGAGATTGTATTGTGAACTGTACATCCTGCTCCGAAGTACATGAAACATGCCATTTTATGGAAATTTCTTACTTCTACGTCACTACGTAGTCATTAAAAGCCGTAAAAGCATGGTGAAAAGCAAAGTCAAATGCGACGAGGATAAAAAGGCTGGTCGATTGATTTCGAAAAGAGATTCATCTTCGAAAAAATTTTGAACATTATAAAGTATTTTAAAACAACATCAAAGGAAATATGAATTACCTGACTGAAATTCAGCTTAGAATACAGGGACGTACCCAGGATGGGATCAGAGGTCCCGACCCCACCCCACTAAAAATCGATCGTTTTATGAGAAATCTTAAACCTGTCTACCTGCAAAGGTACAGCATTTTTTTAAATTTATTCTTTAAGATTTAATAAAAAAAATTAAAATAAATATCCCCTCAAGCAGCTGCTTGCCACAGAGGTCTGACAGGAGCCATCGTAGAAGGTCTGCGAGACCTCAGCAGAAAAACAACTCAAGCAATCGTGTCTTACCCGGGGCTCGAACCCAGGTCCCTTTGATCAGTAGCCAATCATGCTTACCACTCGGCCATAGGATGTTCGTAAGGTCAATGAAACCTATGATACTCTCTCGTTGACGGAGGACCAGGGACTAGTTGATTAAACCTTAAAGTTGGTACGGTTGAGATTGGAATGTGTAAAATTCTGGTGCAGTACTAACAGAACGCTTTCATCAGTTACATAAAATTCGGAAGGCAATTATGTCTACTTTCGCATTCACAGTGGATCAGGGACAAATTAATGTAACATTAAGGTTGGTATGGTTGTGACTGGAATCTGTGAAATTCAGGCGTGAGAATCTGGCGCAGTACTAATATAACGCTTTCATCATTTTATCGAAAGAACAGTTCACTCAAATACGTCATCATTAGTTGAGAGCGGTCAGCGTTCTCTCATCTATAGGCTGTATCATAATCTTCGTATCTGCTTTGCAATCAGCATAATCTACCCACTATCAATTAAAACTCGTCAATTCAGTTGTTGTTCGTAGCTTAATCAGTCACTCACTGGATTGTCTTCCATGTCTATGATCTTGATTGAATATTAAATATTTCATGTTCTGTAACTTTTTAAATATTAAACGAGAATTACGAAAAATCGAGTTGTGTAATGACTTCACTAAGGAATTCAATTTGTCCGAAATAAAGTTGTTTCGAAATATCCCGTCACAGAGCTCAGTTGCTAACAAATAGCATCTTAAAGGAAAACGTCCAGTTGTTTTGGGTTAGAACGATTTATCACCGAGTGGCCAGGTCACAATGATCCCTAAAGAGTTGGCAAAGGAAATAGAATCATTGGATATCTGTTAGGAGATAGGTGGAAGCATCCTTTCAGAGCCATTCTGCGTGTTCTTTAACGTGCACAGAGTTGGCTCTCCTGCACACGTGGCCACGGCTTAACATCCCATCCGACCGAAGGCATCCTTTTCAAGCCCATCTGTTTCCCTTTCTCTAGAGCGGCAGAGAAAGTGGAGGAAATATCTACGCATGCGCATACGATGGTGACTACAATTTGGGAACAACATGCTGTTTAAGACAAGCCACGACCTTCAAATAAACGCATATCGCGTGAAGGTTGGGGGTTCATAAAGTATAGAAAGCAAACACATTAGAAAACCGGAAATTGAATGTTTCTCATCCGGTGACATCTTCTGAATACGGTAATGTTTAGTGTAATAATATTATAAATTTTTTACGTAACATAATACTATGATTTACTATACTGTAGGGCGGGCGTGGCTCAGTCGGTAGCGCGCCAGGCTCGTAATCTGTAGTTCCCAGGTTCGAGTTCCAGCTGGGTCAGCGTTGAGATTTATCTCCGCAAAATTCCCCGCCCTGCCCACGGTCAGTAGGGGACACCGATGGGCTTGGAAAGTCCGCCGTCCGTCGGATGGGACGTTAAGCCGTGGCCCTGTGTGCGGGAGAGCCATACCTTGTGCCTGTTAAAGAACACCTGGATGGCCTTGACGGGAGGCTACCATCTGTCTCCCAACAGCTGTTCCAGTGGGTCCCCTCCCCCAACCTTCTCTGAGCCTTCGGGGTCCATGTTTTCGGCATGGTGGACAATGGATTTCGTCCATGGTGGGCAAAAAAGTGCCGCTCAGAGGTAAAACAACCCAACGTTAATATCACTTTAAGGCAAATCAAAATCAACAGCTTGGTATTAAATTTTAAATGGAAAATAGAACTCCGAAAGTACACTGATGAAAGTTAAAATTGCCCAACCCAGCAAGTACGGTCGACTTTACACGTAAATCAACATGTAACAGTAGAGGTTACTATGTAAATGATCTATTATAAAAATTTTATGTAAATGATTACGTTAGCATCAGTTACAAAAACAGATCTCTTTTATTAGTTGTATGAGGTAATATGAAATTCTGGTTGATATGTCGATGCCTACGGCCAGTCGTCGTATTAATTCAAGCGATTATCTCTAATGACATCTGCCAGCATGATAACACTACTCCTGTCCAGAATGTTGTCTACAAGGACAATTCCAGACTATTCCGTGGCCAATCATTTCCCCCCCCCCCCATCGAACATGTTTGGGATACGATCGGACTTTCTCTGCAAGCTCACTCTCAACTGGCCCATACCACATGCACGTGGTTGGGGAGATATTCCTCTGGACATCATCAGAAATCTTTACACATCAATGCGGCAATGTGCTGCTGAATGTATCGCAAATAAAATGATTTCAGTACATATTAAATTAGGTGCATTTTGCTTTAACCCTTTCGTTCAGTTCATCGCATTCAGATGTAAATAAGATCATGTGATACAAATCTCATCATCTTTGTCTGTGAAGAGTTTTGCAAAATTCCGGCCATTCCTTCTGGTGAGAGCAATTTCACTAACGACCAATGTGTTTAATAACGAAGAAAAATTACAAATTTAAGTTGGAAAGGTAATCACATAAATATTTTAACAATTACCTCTGCTTTCATTCCATAATAAATAAATTTTAGAAGTTCTCAAACTCTATTACCACACAGAGTTCAGAATTGCATCCTGTAACCATTCTTTTATCAAATATAGAAAAATCATGTACAAAGGAACTCTCGCTCAGTTAACACAAAACGTAATCCTAAAGAAATGATGAAGAGAGATAAAGAAACGTGTTTTGTTTCTCTTGAGACACTGAATTTCATATTCAGAGGAGAAAAAAATATCTGCACCACAAGGGGGGATTCAGTGGGATGGCAATGAGCTATGGCCCTCCCCTTTTCCAAATACCAGTAATGGTAATAAAGGCACAAATATATTAAACTTTTGCTCTTTTACGCGTTTTTCAAGAAATGATTTAAAGTACTCTAAAACGGTGGATAACATGCTATATTGCAATGGAATTGCAATCCCTTTTATTTCGTTTTTCTGACTCGATTGCGTCACTTGCCCCCCCCCCCCCCCCCTCTATTTTTTTTTTCTAGATTCGCGCTTGACACTAATTTTACATAAATTCATTTCTGCAGCTGTGATATTAGTAATGGCGATCTTAAAATAGTTGCTTTTCCTTAAAATATATTGCTGTTTCAATGACTTTAAGCAAGTTATGAGAGGCCAATTCATTCTTTTAACAATTCTAAAACTGATAGAAAAGACAGATAAAATAAGGGTATCCAAAATCAAACTTCCTCACTGCCGTTTTTGCATAAAGAATTAAAACATCTAATAATATCGAGATGATTAGGTATCTCTTAAAAAACTTCATAATAAATTAATTCATAATTAAAAATTTTCAAATAATTTAATACCAAGATAGGCCTAAGAAGAAAGAAAAGCAGAAATCGATGCGTTATCCATTAGTAAAAAAATCTCTTCTGCTTAATTTACCTTTGATGTTAATATAGATTAATTATTAAGCATTGTCAATATTCTTAATATTGCGTAAATCACCCATAAAAATATACTATAGAAACTATATTTGCCTTCCTTACTTTGGCCCTGTTCGAGTCCTTTACTTTATTTCCATCTGAGCTATTCAAAGCCTCTTCGCTCACTGAAGTTTCTTCTGTTATCCATTTCATCCACGAATAGTCTTCTGCACTTTCTCCACATTCATATGCAGTTTCCTGAAAATGCAAATGAAAACGCTTTGTAATGATCACGAAAGAAGGTTAATCATACTATTGTAACAAATAATTACTGTAATTATTCTACATCCTGCAGATAAGTTTTAAGCTTTACGGGTCACCTGTAATGATAAAATTTACTTGTACTATGATCAAAGAATAATAACGTAAATTTATCTTTTTTTAAATTTGTTTATCACTATTGCTTCGGTGTGAATGATTTATTGAAATGGTTTACGCACGTTGTAAATTGAGTCATTTCACCTTTCAGCGGGATTTTTGAACGTAATATCATAATGGTTTCCATTTCAACAGTTAGGATATAGATGGAACCTCTCGTCAAGGTCATTCAGCGAACTCTTTAACATGAGAAGATTATGGCTTCCTGCACACGGAATCACAGCTTAATGGCGCATTGACGGAAGACATCCTTTACAAAGCCATCTCTGTTCTTTTACTCACTGATGACATAGCGGGGCTTTGCGAAGAAAATCTTAATTCAAGCACAGTGGGGACTCAAACCTGAGATCATCAGGTTATGATTCAAACACGCTGACGACTGAGTTAATTCCTGCCCCCCGATAGGGGACCACATTGACATGGTGGGGGCCTACGGTGCCTTTGTGAAGTAGGGTTCTGGCTCGTTGGTCCCTGGTTTGCACTAGAGCTTGTAGCCTCTGATGGAGGGGCCTGTTGAGGGCCCTGCTGACTGGAAGGGAGTCGCTAGTCAAGCGGGCTCATCGGCTTGTCCCCCGAGAAGTTCCGGGTTGCAGTCTCAATGGAGGGGCTGTGACTGAGGGTTCTGTTGACTGGGCTTGGGGAACCTGGTCAAGCGGGCTCATCGGTGCAGCCTCGGTGAAGTTTCGGGTTGGCAGACTGCTGCTGGGGCCGCGGATTCGTGGCTCTGATGGAGAGGACGAAGGTGAGGGCTTGCGACTGGGAGTGGGATCCCCGGTTGACGGGCTTATCGATGGAAAAGCCAAACTAAGAGTCTCCACCCCGGGAGCCGAGTCAACTTAGATCTATATATCTGTGTTTGTGGCTAACCGGGGAACAGATTAAATTTAGGTTTTGACCGATGGATGAACTTTCCTTCTATAAGACTGTTCGCCATAGGTAGTCGTGGGGCGAGCTGCATCTGTATGGTGTTGTCTTGCCCTCGACGTAGGTAGTGGAGATTATGGCATTATCCCGATAGATGTAGTGCCATGATCATTTAGCGGAGCAACTGGGTTTTGTCTTCATTAATTTCCTGCCCCTTGTTTTGTGTAGTATCGTAACAAGAAAAATGTTTTCATCAGATAAAATCAGATAAAGTGTTCGCTGCCTAGTCAAAGGTCAGATTCCCCCACAAAATAAAGTATAAAGAACTATTTTGCTACTTCAGATTTCTCTTTATCCATTGCAGTTGTTTCCCCCTTCAACTATTTATTTAAAAAAATGTTTCCTATTGAGTGTTAAAATATATCTCCATCAAGCTACTTCCAATTCAAAGGAATTAATAACCATGCATTCGCTTTTGATTATTTGATAGAATGTTTTTGAGAGTGATGCCTTAAAATAAAATTTGGTATAATAAAATTTAATTGAATTTCGAAAAAATTAACTTGAAATAAAATTGTTAAAATTAGTTTTGGGTACTGTTTTGAATATAGCACTCACCTCAATGATTATTTCATCCATTGCATCTTTAACTGTTTTGAAATAGAGCCATCTGCTCATATTTTTTATTCTTTCTTCTACAATATTTTTCATCTCCTCGTCTTTAGATTTCTACGACTAGAAATAAAAATGCTTCTGTCATTTAAGAGATCTTTTTGAAAGTAAATGGATTCAACCAGTTTTATAAAACTCGCAATGAACAACCTCATATGCACAAGAAATAATCTAGATATTAATGTATGACTTTTATTTAATAATATTGGTAGTGTGAAATTAAGAGCAATATTTTGTAAGCCCAACTTTAAAGAATTAGAATCAAAAACAAAATTATCTGGTTTCGATTTTAGTTATTTCGAAAAAGAAACCACGTGTCTATAATTACGAGTTACAAATCATTGGGAAGTAGATGATGATGGACTTAACCTTTACAAAGTCAATTTATTTCTTATCTAATAATAATAATATAATAATTATATCGCTGCCTTCTAAAATATTAATTTTTTAAATAAAACTTTAAATCAACTAATATTCTATTTATGAAATATCTTTCTACGTAATAAGAACTGTATGAATTCTGAATTGTACATCGTAGGAGACTAAGTGAATGCGAGTCCCAAATAAACATTATGCAACTGAAGTAAGTTTTGGAGTCAAAAATATTGGGATATGTTTTAAAATTATGTGAGATGTAAAATGTTTACATACCTATAAAACTGCTAATCTAACCTGAAATACTAAATCAAATTATTCACTAATCTCATCAAAGAATTCTTATAGCTACAGAGCTTTTTTTTTGCTACGCACAAAAACATTTACAAAATGTTAACTTTCCCGCGTCGTCAGGAGAGTTCTTAACAGATTGCTTCTGTTATGCAACAGAACCCTCGACCGGAAATTCTTAAAATCTCTGTTGTTCGAACGAGTGCGTCACAATTAATCATCTCATTCTTTAGAGTATCTATATATTCCTATTTCCAGTGGTATGTAATGCATTAATTAAATAAGAAAAAAAATAAAATATCTGTTCCACATGGTCGAGTGGTTAATGCGCTTGGCTACTGATCTGCGGGACCTGGGTTGGAGCCCCGGGTAAGGGATGGATATTCGTGTTTTTTGCTGAGGTCCTGCCATCCTCATAGACCTTCTACTGTGGCATATAAACTGACAGGCTCCTGTCAGACCTCTGTGGCAAGCAGCTGCTTGAGGGGGTATTTTTTTATTTTATAGTGTTCATATTTCTCATAATAGAAGTAACGCTGCGATATTAGTGACGTTTTCTCTTTTAAGGTTCTCAATCAGAACTAACTCACGACTTGGAAATATATTTTTTCTACTGTACAGGTAAACAAACCTGCGTTGAAACCTCTGTTTAGGTCCACTAGTTTCAATTTTTAGTTTAAGTTCCTGGTTTGTTTAAGATTCCTAGTTTATCTAATTCCTTAGTCTTAGCTGCGTTTCCAGTCGCTACTGGTAGATTAGCTTTTCACTATTTACCGTTCGTTCCTTACTAAATTTATAGTTGTACATTTTTAATTTGGTATTTCTATACTTAGTTTTAAAAATTAAAAGTTTTGATTGTTTTTGGATAGATTTCTGGTATTTTACAGAAATCCGTTCTTTTCAAATTCCGGTTTGTACCGGTTTCTTACTCTTGTAACAGGGAGATTTTGCGTTCGAAATATTCGAATATTTTAGATATATTTATGTAAATTTGTTCTATTTCTTTAAACTGACTTCTATTTTAGTCTTATTTTATACTTATTTCACTTTTGTTAACTACTTTTTATTTGAAAATTTCAAAGCTTTCAAAATGTCAAATTTTGAAGTTACTGATTTTTCCAGCGCGGCCCACACAGAGAGCTGCTCTGGATTTGACGTCATTGCGAACCACACAGAGACCTCTGGAGATGAAGTCTCTATGGATAGTTCTCAACTGAGTTATAACTCGCAAATCTGCACGTTTTTCTCGGAGAAAAATAAACCTTTGTATGAATTAAACTCCACATTAGTGAATTTATCTTCCATGAAGGACATCAATAGTATTATCCCATTATACGGATCCCCCTTTGCACAGCGCTTTCCCCCTAGACGTCACCAGCCACGCCCCCCCTCGGTCACGTGATATGACGTCACTGACCACACCCATTTATTAATATTCGTAATTAATAAAGACCCCCTGGTTGGCCTGCATTTTTATCCCCCCTCATTAAAACCCACCTTATCAAAAGTTTCGCACCTTTATTAAAAACCCATGGCGCCATCTAGTGTATATCATGAGTACTATACTTTAGAAAAGCCCTCTATTTTAGCCGTAATTTTTCCATTTTTTGACCCCCCCCCTCATTAAGAAAACTCCCTTATAAAAAGTTCCACCCCCATTATTAAAAATCCTATCAAAACTGCCCCATGGTTGACCCATCTGTATTTTTTGAGCCCCCCTCTTTAAAGATCCCCTGGTTGACCCACCTGTATTTTTTAAGCCCCCCTGAAATGCCACCTGAAAAAAGTCTTCGATTTTTGGTGGCTCCATCTAGTGTATACTTTAGCAAGATTTTAACTGCAAGTCCCAATTTTTTTGACTACCCCTTATCAAAAATTCCGCCCCACTTTATTAAAAACCCTTGGAGCCATCTAGGGTATATCATGAGTACTATACTCTAGCAAGCCCTCTATTTTAACCGAAAATTTTCCAATTTTTGACTTCCCTCCCTAATTAAAAAAACCCTTATCAAAAGTTCCGCGCCCTCTATTAAACTCCCCCTCACTGATCACAAACTTCCGAATAAGTCCCTTGGTTTCTACTCTCATCTGAAATTTACCAAGTCTAACTGAACTTTCGGTGGCAACGTTCAGGTCATCCCCTCTCAGAATGGCTGATGCAATCCTCAAAAATAATTGCAAAGACCAAGTAAACTTTCGGTGGCATCCTCTCTCAGATTGGCTGATGCAATCCTCAAAAATAATTACAAAGTCCAATATTTTGTGACATCGACCTTCGTATAATTCTAAGTCCAGCGACGCGCATTTCGCAACAAGCGTTGGGTACCTCACCCATACCTGTGACCATGATTTGTGGAAAACCAACTCACACTCTTGATCGTAGTTTTCAAGTGCCCCATGACCTTTGAGTTATCACCGATTGGGCTGCCTGTTCGTGCTGGGCGTCTCTGACCCATTTCTTCGAATTAAGCGATAAGGTCGTGTTAAATTTTAAGAAGTGGGAGAGTATATGGCGGCAATTTTCCTAATTTTTAAGAAGGGTATTTCTGGACTTGGGATGTTTCACACAGAGTGACTCTTAGTTTGTAAAGACATTTTTTTCTGTCACTTATATACAATGTAAGCTCTAGGTGAGAACATCGACTTTTGTGACAAAAGTGCAGAATTCTTAAGACATTATTGGGGTGGCAATGAAAATTAAGCGCACAATTCACCAGTCTGTGTCGTGGTTGGGTCTGCGAGAAAAAATTCATCAGTCCGCGATCGTTAACCAAGTACATGTCTTTTGCATGAAAGGTATATCAGAGTCGCTTTTCTTCATAAGGGAAAAATTCGTTTTCACCGGTGTCACTGAACAGTAGTAAATATCAAAAACTTATTGCTGAGGTTTGTACTTTTAAATTATTCCTGAAAATTTTTAGTTAGGCGGATTTTTATGTTACCGAATCGAAGAAGCTTTCTTATGTAGCTTGTTCCATAGATATACTGATATAATCGCTAAAGTATTTGCTAAATTTTGACTATTAGTCCAGCTGCAAATAAAATTTCGGTGGATTAGCTCAGGTAAGTTGAGAGTTGTTATCAGTATATCGATCGAGTGAGTCTTATTAAGTGTATTATTTTTATAGTAGCTTAGTGTATGAGTGTATTTTATAGTATTTGTTAAAACTAATATCCCCTACACCATTAACATACAATCATGTTGGACGGATGTAGAACCAAAGTTAGATGTTTTACGCACCGTAAGCAGAAACGCAAGGGTACCCGCAACGTATGAATTGTTTTCTACATTTAGCATTGCTTACTTTCTATAGCATTCTGCCGCGTACAAAATTCATTACAGAATTATTTTTTACCCGATGAAAACAACTGACCTTGTAAAGAGTAATGCACACACGTGTACTAACGAGAGGTCGAGGGCGGGGGTGGCTCAGTCGGTAGCGCGCCAGGCTCGTAATCTGTGGTTCCCAGGTTCGAGTCCCAGCTGGGTCAGTGTTGAGATTTATCTCCGCAAAATTCCCCGCCCTGCCCACGGTCAGTAGGGGACACCGATGGGCTTGGAAAGGCCGCCGCCCGTCGGATGGGACGTTAAGCCGTGGCCTCGTGTGCGGGAGAGCCATACCCTGTGCACGTTAAAGAACACGCTGGATGGCCTTGATGGGAGGCTACCATCTGTCTCCCAACAGCTTTTCCAGTGGGTCCCCTCCCCCAACCTTCTATGAGCCTTCGAGGTCCATGTGACCTGGCCATTTAGCCCATAGTGTGCAAAAAAGTGCCGCTCAGAGGTAAAACAACCCAAACAACCCAACGAGAGGTCGCAACCCGAAATAAAATTTCATTTCCAACGAGAGGTCGCAACCCGAAATAAAATTTCATCAGCGTGGTGAGTCATAGGATCACACGTTCGCTGGTAAACTGAGGAAAAGACGATTTTTAAAAACTGTGAGAGCGTTTAGAATTACAGATTTTTTTTAAAAATGATATCTTACTTTCAAACAATTAGCTGATTTTTCTTCCGAGGAAGAAATAATATTTTTTTGTAGATTTTTACTGCGTAACATTACTTGTATTTTACAATTTTGCCAGTGACTTGGCAAAATTGAAGTGAGATGTCAAAATTAGGATTTTTTTTTTGTAAAATTATATTGCTACGCCCCTGCTGGCCCACTTGTTTAGAGGCCGAACAGCTGCCAGTGACTGTAATAATTTGTGCATAAATTCTTATCATTCTTAAAGGTGGACATTTGATAGATTACCCCTCAAACAGATGCTTCCCACACAACGAAGATTTATGAAGAAAGAAAGACTTCAGCAGAAGGATAACACAAGAAGAAATTTCCACGCCTTATTTGAGGCCAGAGCGCATGACTTTCTAAATCAGTAATCAAGCGTGCTATACACTTGCAAATTAAATTTTTACATGAATAATCCACCCGAGCTGCATATAACTAACTGTATCTTAAAATAAACCTAACCATAATATAATATTTTTCAAAATTTTAAACTCAAGTTGAGAAATTCACTGAAAAGTTCAGAAGAACTTTGAAATCAGCAAAAAAATTTCAAGGGACCAATAACACCAGTGGAGGCTCGTCATTAGGAGCCAGAAGGGCTGGCCACTATCATTTCTGTAGTATATATATTAAAATATTAAACTCTGAATTGGAATAAATAGTAAAAATAATACTTTGCATGGATATTTGCTTGGTCTGTAAATGGTAGCTAGGCATAGGAGAGTTAGGCATAGAGGAGCCGCAGTAATGATGCACAGATATGGCCAGTTCTAGCACCTAATTTTCGACCCCCACCTTCTCATGGTGCAGGCCATTAGTACTTTTCAAAAGAGATATTCTCATTTGGAAGACAGTATGCCTACTGATCTGGTGATCTGTAGCCACTTATATTTTTTTTCTGCCTTTGCTGAGGAGTGGTCAAATTCACAGGGTACTGGTGCTGACCATTTATATCCACTTGACTGGACTGTTTTATGGATTTGAGCTTGATTATGGATCCTGATTTGCTGCACTGGTTGGCCAGTTTAAAAAGTTTTTTAAGGAGAATCTACCGTTGTCTTTTCTGTTTTCTTGTGGGTTAACAGCCCTAAGTGAACAGAGGCATGGGATACCATATATCAACTGGTGGATATTCCTGATTAGAGGCCATCGCAGCTATCTGAATCCTCACCTAGCTAGTTGGGCATCGCCAATACTAAACTGGAGTTATGGGTAAGGAGGTCATATGGCCTTAAAAAGGTCCACTTGAAAAGATGTTGCCTGAAAGTCCTACCAGCATTGGTGGCTTCAGCCTTTAGTTATGGGGGAACCTCAACCCTCATTTAACTAGTTGGGCATCGTCAATCCTAAATTGGAGTAATGTGTCTGAGGCAGACCATATGGCTCTTGAAAAGGTCGAGTTGAAAAGGTAGTGCCTGAAGTTCCTACTAGCATGAGTGATTTCAACCTTAAGTGGTGGGGAACAGGTCTTTGTCAAATGCCTGCATTTCGAGGCTGTTTGATATTATTGATCCCACCTCTCTCAATAAACCTAGTTTCTTTAAACATCATACTAATCAATTTATCTCTGTAGGTATGTGGAACGTGAGGACGTTACATAGAGATTATTCCTTCCATGTTCTCACGCAGGAATTCCAGCGTTATAACCTAGTTATTCAAGGCTTGCAAGAAACCAGATGGACAGGTAAAGGTGATACTTAAAAATAACTTTAAATTTCTCATTTCAGGGAGGGAGGATGGAAAGCATCTCCAAGGTGTTGGTTTGCTTCTCAGTAGATACTGCCGTGTCTGCTGAGACATTCAGAAATGAAAGATTTCTTACAGCAAAATTTAAAACAAAAATTAAAGATTTAAATGTCATCTGTTCTTACGCCCCCACAGAGGACTCGGATGAGAAGCAGAAGGATACATTTTACAGACAGTTTCAGGATATTTTGAATTCTGTCAAGAAAGGAGATATTTTTCTTGTTCTAGGTGACTTCAATGCTAAAGTTGGTACTGACTCTGACCTTTGGGGAGGAGTTTAAGGTCCCTTTGGCATTGATAGTTCCAATGGCAATGGGGAACGTCTCCTACAGCTAAGTAATCTTATATGGTTGCGAATAACTAACAGCAATTCCTGCGTGAGGAATCCTGGCAGTAGCGGTCATATGGAGGGGGCCACGGGGGACTATGGCCCCCTCCAAGAGACCCGCAATTGTTTCATTTCAACAGTCAGCCTATTTGTTTTTCAAAAAGACAAACCCCTGAAGCCTTCAGTACCACATGTGACGGCAAATGTAAAGACATTTAAAGGATTTTGTACTCCAGAAATGACATTTTCACTACAAAATCCTTCGTACGCCCTTAAATGTTTCCCTTCAGGATTGAGACTTATAGTGCCCCTGAATTCCGGGATATTCAGAAATACACATGGATGGATTTTGATATCTACCTATGTTGTTGGTTGGTTATTGTTGTGCTGTTGAGAGTTAATAAGGCTTGTAGCGATTGGTTTAGCATTGCTAGTAGAATTAGACAAGGGTGCATTTAGTTATTGATTACACTATACGAAATTCTTTGCATGGAAAATGTTTTGGTGTTAAATGGTCTAAAGATTTAAAAATTTCTGATATAGATTATGCAAATGATTTGGCCTTGTTGGCTAATGATGTTGATGAGATCAATTCTTTCATTAGGGCTGTTGATGAGACTGGTAATAGGGTAGGTTTGGTGATAAACAGAGAAAAAACTAAAGCAATGAAAACTGGTCAGGCACATGGTGCTTCAGTTGCTTTGAATGGCTGCACTCTTGAACAAGTGTCTCAATTTATTTTGGGAGTTAAATAACAGATACTGGTGATGTGCTGCATAAGATGAAGAATAGAGATTGCGGCTAGGACTTTTAAGAATCTGTGGAGAGTGTGGGAAAATAGGCGTGTACACTGAAACACTAAAATTAGGCTGTATTATAGTTTGGTTTAAATAGTGAAATTTGTACCCTTTGTAAACAAGGTAGCAGGAAACTTGATACCTTTGGTTCTAGATGTTTACGCAATATCTGGCCATTAGGTAGTTTGACTCTGTAAGTAAAGATGAGGTTAGAAGAAGGAGTCATCAATCTCCTTTGAGATGCATTTTGTGCAAAAAGAGACTGTGTTGGTTTGGCCATGTTGCCTATATGCACAGTGCAGATTGGCAAACAAGATAATGAACAATGTGCCTAAAGGTTTCAGGAAAACGGGGAGACCTAGATTGACAGGAGCAGGAAATGTCAAACAGTATCTTTCTAGAATTGGCCTACAGTGGCTGAATGCAGCAGATGAAGCTCAGAAGAGACGTGTTTGCAGAAAAAAATTGCACAGTCTGGTAGAACCTCCAAAGCCTATTGCTGCATGAGGAGTTTGTTTGTTTGTTTGTTTGTTTGTATGTATGTATGTATGTATGTATGTATGTATGTATGTATGTATGTATGTATGTATGTATGTATGCATGCATGCATGCATGCATGCATGCATTTTTAGAGACATACATACATACATACATTTTTAGAGAGCATGCATGCATGCTCTCTAAAATATCTAGCCCATTTTATTTGATTTCAATAAGCATTTAGTGAAGAAATACAGTCGAAACTGTTTTGCGTGCCTTAATTATCAGCGCGAAATATTACCAGAAAGCTTTAAGTCCCACCCCAATCCTGAAACTAAACCCTGGGGTACATGCCTAACATAAGCGAAAGTATATACAGGGTGATTCAGAATTCATCATCAATATTTGGTGGGGAGGTAGGTAATAAGAAACGAAGGAGATTTCACATAGGAAAACATGGGCGCATATGCCATGTAGTAGGGCAAAATGACCCCAGTTCAATGATGGAAAGAACACATAAGAAGGAAGTGGTAAGGAAAAAACATTTATTATCTTACATGTAACATTTCTTTGCATTGGTTGTACAGACTTACAAGAGGTGCTCGAACTGCCGACCCTGTGTTAGAATGCATGACTCACAACGGCGTTGCATGGACAGCCGGACCCTGTGGAAGATGCCTGGCATTTCCCGGATGTTTGAGGCAGCAACTGATATGCATGCTACAAGATCCATAGCACTATCAACAGGGGTCTCGTACACCATGTTTTTCATAGCACCCCATACAAAGAAATCGATTGGAGATAAATCCGGTGAACGTGGTGGCCAAGAAACCAGTCCACCGCGGCCAATCCATTGACCACCAAACTGTCTGCGTAGGTAAGCACGCACAGCATTTGCGAAATGTGCAGGAGCGCCGTCATGCTGGAACCACATTCGCCGGAGACTACCATCAGGAACCTCGTTCAGAAGATCCGGTAACACAGTCTGAAGAAATGTTAGGTACTTGGCACCTTCCAAACGGGATGGTAGTAAATACGGGCCGAACAAACCGTCACCGACATTCCCAGTCCACACATTGACAGCAAAACGTTGTTGCGCAGCTCCAGGTCTTGTACCGTGTGGGTTCTGATGAGCCCACACATGCCAATTGTGTGTGTTGAAGACACCCTCTCGAGTGAACAACGCCTCATCGGTGAAAAGAACATACGTTGGGAAATTGGGATCAACGGCTGTTCTCTGCATGAACCACTGACAAAAAATAACACGCTTCGGATGGTCGTCTGCTGCCAATAATTGCACTCTTTGCAGATGAAACGGATGTAACCCTTCATCGTGTAATATCCAATACGCTGTTGCTTGCGAAATTCCAAACTGCCTAGCCATACCTCGTGTGCTAGCACCAGGTTGTTCCTCGATTTCCTGTAGGACAGCTTCCTCTACTGCTACTGTCGTGCCGATCTGCGCCTCCCTCGATTAACATTACTAGCAGCAAACGATCCTGTTTTACGCAGTTGGCGATGAATACGTGAAAACATTTGATGCTGTGGCACACGGCGGTTTGGGAAGCGCGCTGCATACAATTGCCTGGCTCGAAGACATCTTTCTCCCGCCGCACCGTAAGTTACATGCATATCTGCACATTCATTCCATGTATACCGGTTCATGTTACTTCTGCAAATTCACCTTGTCGAATGACAACTGACTGCACGCGTCAAACAGCTGTGCTTCTGTATGAGAGGTGTGTACACACAGCGCCCTCTACACCACCATGCGTTCGTCTGCCCCCATACTTTCCTATGTGAAATCTCTTTCTTTTCTTATTCCCTTCCTCCCCATTAAATATTGATGATGAATTCTGAATCACCCTGTATATGGAAATTTTATTATAGGTACATATATATGTTCTATTCAAATCCAATCGATGTTTCTTTTTTCATCGAGTAGAAATGGGGTTAGCGCCACAAATCGGCAAGTTTTCGCACAACCACCTGAGCCATCATCGACCCTGCCTAGTTGGTTTTTCTATGTATATGATATTATTCTGGCCCCATCTATTTAGAAACTCACGAGTCGCCACAGATAGTAACTTACATGTATATGAGGGCCAGAGATTTTACAAGTGTGCAAAATTGTTTCAGATAAGATTACCTTTTGGTCTTGGCAAAGTAGGAAAATGCTGAGTAGATTGCCCCCCCCCGCGATGTTTTTGTGCCCATTTTCATTACCACATATCGTAATAAGAGGAACAATTTCTGGGTGGAGGAGGGGCATATTTTAATTTTCCTCAGGGTCCCAGGAATAACTTAAAATAGCCCTGACAAGAGTAACTTCGTATTTTCTTCTGGAGAACTATCATGGAATTTAAGAGGGTCTTTTTTGAAAGTCAATTTGTCTGGATGAGCTCGAATGCTAATATTCATTAAGTGGTACAAATGGCATATTTGTCGTGAATATGCTACTTTGATTTGCATATAATGCTCTGGATTTTTCTTTTATTAGAAAACAAACAAGTATGCTGGCAGCAAAATATCAACCTGGCAGCTTCAACAATATGAGCCCAAAAGCAGCATCTCAGAGTGAGGTAATGTTCCTAATTCGCCAACAAACCAAAGAAAAATTTGTATGGGAGCTACGATGCTTGTGGTGATGAGGAAGGTGTGTGTGTGTGGGGGGGGGGGGGGGCATGATCAAAAGTGGAAGAGTTTGGTGAGAAAAAATTCTTAGGAAAAGAAAGTGTGAAGGTCAAAATTGCAAATCTGGACTATCATTAAGATTAATGACCCTACTTCCCTCTATAACTTTACACTCAGTCGCCTATAATGATCCCAACTACCTCTCCAATCAACCATGAGTAATCTGCATCCAAAGTTGTCCCTTGTCCCTTGTAAGTGATAAGTGTGGATACAGAAATTAGCCCTTTTGCCACTTGAAGCAAACTTCGAATCTTCCGCCCTTTACTCCCAGTTTGATTTTAGATAATAATGATTAATTCAGCTAAATTTAATGTCATTTTTAAACGCAATCAAAAATTTTCTGTTGAAAAATAGGTCGTTCTTTTCTCGGTCAACCTGACTACAGCTATTATCATTAGTTTGTTGGCAGCTTTGCCACCTTCCAAAAAAATGTCTCCCGTTGCAGTCGCATCGGGTGGACTTGTGGTAGTCTGCCCCCCTGACAGGAATCAATTATTCTGAAACCCATTTCTAGAAGTTTAAAATACGACCTATGTTATTAAAGAGTTCAGATGTTTATCGTTCTCATTTTTCTCCTAATAATCTGTTGATCTCATCTCTGAGCATAATGCCTACTTTTATGTGAAGAATCAGTGTGATCAAGGCAACAGTTCAAGGTTGGATTGGGTTGTTTTACGTCTGAGTGGCACATTTTTGCACACACTGAGCAAAATGGCCAGGTCACAAGGACCCTGAGGGCTCAAAGAAGCTTGGGGGCAGGGGACCCCCTGGAATTTATAAAATGTTAGGAGACAGATGTCAGCTTCCCTCTAAGGGCCATCAATCATGTTCTCTAATGTATACAGGGTATACCACTGCTTAACATCCCATCCGATAGACGGCGACCTTTCCAAACCCATTGGTGTTTCCTAGTGATGGAGCGTAGCGCGGGGAGTTTTGGGAGATAAATCTCCATGCTAGCCCACGTGGGGACTCGCCGCAATATATTCTTCATTCACCTGGAAACCGCAGATTAATTAACTTTATTTAGCTTTAATTTATTTAACCGCAGAATAAGCAACCCCGCCCACTCAACACTTCAAGAGTTGTCACAAAATAAACAAACAATCTCACACCGGTAATTTCTTTTGTGGCCCGAAATAAAACTTATCCATCTCTATTTTTGCAACCGCGAACACCAGTGTTTTAGAAAATTTTTGGGTATGCCATTTGTGGCATATAAATTGTTGAAATGATTCAGTTGTGCCATTACAGAAATACTCAGAATTAGGAAGAAAATCTTTGGAAGGGAAAAGTTTTTTTTTTAAATGTTTTTGTTGATGTAAATTGACGAACAAAGGTTTTTTTACGAAAAAACTTTTCGCAATTGAACAGATTAGAAGGTTGAATTCCCGGATACGTCTTTGGCCACATCAATTTTTTATAACCGACTCACTATTGCATATTGCTAGGAAACCGTAACTTCATTAGTGGTGTGTTGGTGTTTGGTTTCCCGTCCATAGCAGAAGCAATGTCGAAGCTAGAATCTAGCCAAACTTTATCGTGGCGAAGATTGCATCTTAGCAGAGCCAAGCTGAAAGCCTCGAGTCGAACATCGGCATTGCTTTCTGGTTTTGCAATGGTAAGTAAAGAAACAACTTGCGACTTTTGCAAAAAATTGTCAAGATGATTACGTGTGTGTCTGCGCATTTTTGAATTGATGGTTAAGTTTTTGTGGTCCTGAGTCAGTTTTTTATTTCTTCAGTGCATTAACTTATGTGTAAACGAAATAATTGATAAGCACCGACAGAGCTATTTTCGAAACACCAATTTGTTTAATATGATATTTGTTACGCGCTTCATATGGAACGATATATAAGGCTTATATAATCATAGATGGAAAAACTACTAAAAATTCATACACTGTGATATTTATATTTCAGTTGGTTGACACCATAACATTTTATTTTCATTTTCAAATTTATTTACAACCTTAAATAATCAATTATCTGTGTCCAAGCTTCTTAGTGCTAATAGGTAGTTGTCTGCCCCTAAATCTGCCTCTAATAATAGACTAATAAAGGAAAACCAGTTGCTGCATGTAGTGGTATAGGAAATGATGGTGGGAACTCACTAGGCTCTATATGTCCCCCTCTCTGTATTGCATATATAGTTGGTGTCCAATTTCGCATTGAAAGACATGCATCATATCATGTATTATTTTTATTTATAGGTTTATGGACTAGTAGAATGATTTGTGGTTTAGATTAATAACTAAATGCAGAAACGTAGGAAACTAGTAGTGAACAATCATTAAGTCGTATTCTGAAGATAAAATCACTCGTGCAGGAAAATTGGATAATTCATCAAACAATTTTTTTAAAACTTTAATGACCAAATTAACTTTATGTAATATTAACAACTAATTAGACAATGTTTTCATTGTGTCAGCACATTCATTTTTCTATCTTGTTTCTGGGATATCTCACTTGTACATAAACAAGTTACACAGCTGATTTTGCAGTTTAATACAGTCAATTTTGACAGTCACAAGAGTGGTGTGCAAAGCCATTAACTATTGCAAATTTGGGACATTATTCATACTTCCTTAATCAATTTTTTTTCATCACTCATAATCTGTAAACACCGATCGAATCCTCAGATCTAAACAGCACAGGATATCCAATCTCTGAGAGTGAGAAGCACCCCTTTTCTCTAAAGTCTATGGGAATCTAATGCATCAACATCCATGCTATCTGCTAACTTTCAGGACATGCTTCAGTATCAGTACTGCTTTTATGAATAAAACACTGCTGGTCATCTGCATTTGCCTCTGGGCTTTATTAGTTTGATTTTTTTTAAATATAGTACTCACTCATTTGCATTAGCAGTTGACTCCATCTTAGGTGTGATACTCAGTTTGTTCTCTCTTTGCAACAACAATTACATGCAATTATAAATGATGTATTTTTTTGTGTGTTGAAACCATCAAGCAAAAGTGGCACAAAATATTAATTTTTGAGTAATATGAAAGCATCTTCAACTTATCATTCAAAATCACTAATAAAAAGATTTTAGATATATAAAATTTAAAAAAAATCACCCCTCAAGCAACTGCTTTGCAAACTGGTCTAACAGAAGCCTGTCATTATAGTATGCCTTAAAAAAGGTCTGTGATAAAGGTGACACAAATCACAACCTTACATTGAGCTTCAACCCAAGTCTGATCAGTAGCCAACTACACTAACCATTTGGCTGCATTGGGTTGATTTGTTTGATCTCTGAGTAGCACTTTTTTTTGCACACAATCTTAAATGGCTAGGTCACAAGGACCCTGAGGGCTCTGAAAAGGTGTGTGTGTGGGGGGGGGGAGAGGATGCCCACTGGACAGCTGTAGGAGATGAATGGTAGCCTCCCTGCAGACAGGATATGGCAGACATATATAGACAGTATCAGTGTCCACTATTGACCGAGGTCATTACGGGAGTTTTGCAGAGATAAATCTCAACACTGGCTGAGGTGGGACACAGACTTGGGAACTGCAGATTATGAAGACTTGTGCACTACTGACTGAGCCACCTCCACCTCCTATTTGGCTTTTTGATATGACTCTAGATATACATTTTCAATAATCAAAATATTAGTAAGTGAGAATATTTAAAATATATATGAGTGATGCAAGAGGTTTGAGCCCCCCTATTCACCATTACAGTAACATTGCTTGAGAAAGTAAATGTAGGCATTTTTTAATAGTGTTTAGCAAGCTTGGCTACTGATCTAAGGGACCTGGGTTCGAGCCATGGTTGTGTGTGTTGTTTTTCTGCTGAGGTCCTGCCATCCTTACAGACCTTCTACTAGGCATATAAACTGACAGGCTCCTGTCAGACCTCTGTGGCAAGCAGCTGCTTGAGGGGGTATTTATTTATTTATTAATATTTTAATATTATATTATTATAAAAATTTAATTTCTTGTATTGATATGTTAACATAAATAAATGCATATATTATTCAATTAAACTTGTATATTATGATTTTCCAAAATTAAATTTTGAAATTCTTCATGCATATTACTTTGAATTCTCTAAATTATTTAAAACCTTCACAAAGAATGTGGGAAACACATCATATAGATTAATCGCCATGTTACCGAGAGGCTATATTTTCAACCTACTACTTTTATTTTTAATTTCAGGCATTTACAGTTATCAGAAAATATTTAAATGTCCCATCTACTCTAAAAATGTACGTTTTGCATTGTTGTTTGTTGAAAATTTTTGAAGCATATTTTATTATTTTATCAAACATTCATTTTCTTCCAAAATAATTTTAAATGGTTAGACTCTAATTTCAGTTATGGCTAGTTTTTGGGAGCAGTACTTTTATTTGTAGAACACAAACACACCACAAAATTGTCAGCTAATCTTTGCCAAGAGAGTGTTGATGACTTGCATAGCAAGATGGACTCAGCATTTTTTAGGGATGTTTTGAAGAAAAGTTGTTAGTTCTTTCTCTGTTTGTAACATTTAAGATGAATGCACTTTGGACTTTATTGTTGGCTCTATATCATAATCAGAATTTAGCAGTCTCAACTAAAGTACAGTGGACCCCCGATATAACGCGCATGTCGGGCGGGAAACAACACCCGCGTTATAAGGTGAACCGCGTTATACCGAGCGGCGCGGTGGCGACACAATAAATTTCACACTGTAAGCTTTTCTTTTACTCATCATGCATACAATAATTAAACACTATTCAAAATACATGCAGGAACTCAATACATACACAATTACTCAATACGCAGTAACAATAAAATGCGATACTCACTAACGCCGCACGGACCTGTACAAACATGTTTGAACTTATTGCGAACATCTCCCGCGCTATAACCGAGTGCGCGGTATAGCGAGCAGCGCTATAACGAAAGTCCGCTGTATATATATAGGTTAAGCATACTTGTGAAATGTTAAACATCATAGCTCAGTTGAGATTGTGCCACTCAGTAGCAGGGATAAAAATTTACATCCATGTGACACTTAACCCAGGGTCCAGTCTGAAAACTGGTTTACATCCAGGGTCCCAGCTATATTGCCATTATGATCAACCAAAAAAAAAAAATTAACTTTACAACTTTTTTACCAAATAACTAATGAAAGGATTTATGTCATGTTATATGCCAAATTAATCAGCATTTAATTCTGGATTTTTCTGAAAATAAAATATTTAACAAAAACAAGATAACTGGTTTTATTTTAATAGGGCTTTTTTTCTAGAGTCATATAGTAAAAAAAAAGTGCATTTTGCAATATAAATAAAAATTTATTTGAAAAAAACCTAATATGCAAAAATTATTATAATGCACATAAATAGAAAAGCTATTTATAGATAGAATACACATAAATAGAAAAGCCTGTCGTGCACATGGTCAGTAGGGGGACACTGATGGGCTTGGAAAGGCCGCCGTCCATCTGATGAGATGGAACATGCTGGATTGCCTTGACAGGAAGCTACCATCTGTCTCCTAACAGCTGTTCCAGTGGGCCCCTCCCCCAACGGGGCGGGGGTGGCTCAGTCGGTAGCGCGCCAGGCTCGTAATCTGTAGTTCCCAGGTTCGAGTCCCAGCTGGGTCAGCGTTGAGATTTATCTCCGCAAAATTCCCCGCCCTGCCCACGGTCAGTAGGGGACACCGATGGGCTTGGAAAGGCCGCCGTCCGTCGGATGGGACGTTAAGCCGTGGCCCCGTGTGCGGGAGAGACATACCCTGTGCACGTTAAAGAACACGCTGGATGGCCTTGACGGGAGGCTACCATCTGTCTCCCAACAGCTGTTCCAGTGGGTCCCCTCCCCCAACCTTCTCTGAGCCTTCGGGGTCCATGTGACCTGGCCATTTAGCCCATGGTGTGCAAAAAAGTGCCGCTCAGAGGTAAAACAACCCAACCCAACCCTCCCCCAACCTTCTCTGAGCCTTCGGGGTCCTTGTAACCTGGCCATTTAGTTCATTGTGTGCAATAAAGTGCCGCTCACAGAGGTAAAACAACCCTAATGTGATGTTAAATATCCACAGCAATAAATTGTAAGCTACCTCTCCATCGCAAATTTTTTATCTTCTCAAACATTTTGTGTCTGTGTCAGCAACATTCTATCACAGCCTTTCCCCCACTTCTCCCAAGAACAGGGGGTGCCATGAGTGTGCACATTGAGTGTTATGCTTTTTGCTGTCAAGATAAATTCTATTACATGACACTGACTGTAGGTAATGCCCTCTGTGTGACTTTAGAATCTTTTTCTTGTCAGCCAACTTGAGTGTCATTGAACAAGAACTGCCCTGAACAATCTCGTAGTTTAGGAGATAGCCAATGGGTTTCAGTGCTCCCCACAGAAGACTGCTTGCATGCACTTTTGCTGCAAACATAATCTTCATATGGATCCCGAGATATCCATAATCTTCCAATCCACCCATAAGAGACCATAATCTTGAAATCCTGCCCGGGATTTGATGGTGAAGGTGCTGGATCCATCATTAGGCCTCCATGTTTACATGGGGGCCTTCCACACCTCACCAGTCCAAAGTCTTTATGTTGAGATCAGTGAACCTTCTTTATTCTCTGTCAACAGTTGTCTCTTCAGTATGCATCAAAATTGTGATCCCTGTCAGGCCATCCCACTTGGGAAGTGTTATATCAGAGTCAGCCGACTGCCAATCACCCTTTCAGTTTGTGTCTGAGACTACCTCTGAGACCTCAACATCAGTCTTGATAGCATTGCTGAGTCGACAGTTGAGCCACTCCCACTGTATCTTTTTTTGCAGGACTGGGAAGGCCTTTACACTCGACTGCATATATATCAGCAATTCTTTGCCAGCGACCGTGCTGAGCACCCAGACTTCTTGCCTGTCTTCACAGATGGCTTGAAGTTCAGCACACATCAGTGATCTGTAGGATCTGCCATGGTCTGCTGTGATGTAATCATTGTAGACAAGATCCCACAACAGTGTTACAGCAACTTCACTGTAGAGCTGCATGCTATAAGTCTTGCCTTGGATCATGTGGTGACTAAGCATCATCGGTGTGCCCTCTACACTGACTCTCTTATCTCTCTACAGGCTTTGATCTCCGTGAGGCATCCAGGAGGATGGCAGCTGTGACCAAGATCGGCCACAACCACCATCCACTGGGTGCTCGGTCACATCGGCATCAGGGGAAGTGACTTAACAGATGCTGCTGCCAGGTCAGCCATGCCCCTGTCTGACTCTCCACTGCCAGTTCCATACCTGGACTTCCAGCAGTGTTTCCATCAAGCTCCGGGCACAGTTGCAGAAATCTTGGTCTGAACAGGTCAGAAACAAACTTTTCAAGATCAATCCCATTGCAAACTGTGGCAGTCACGTTTTCACAGGAATCTCAAGGAAGAAGTTGTACTTGCTCAGCTCCACTTAGGTCATTTATTTATCACAAGTTCTTTTCTTCTTTGGGTGGGCAACGAACCTAAGTGTGAGTTTTGTGACACCGTTTTACCATTCAACATATTTTAATTGATTGTATTGCCTTTAATCTTGAATGCCATCTATATTTTAACTTCCAGAATTTTACAGCTGAACCCTTTACACCTGGCCACCTTTTATCTAATGACTCTTTATTACCACCTGTTTTCAAATTTTTACATTTTATTGGCTTTTTACTCGTATTTGTTTTTTTACCTCTTTTAGCACACTTGGCTACTAATCTAAGGGACCTGGGTTCGAGCCCCGGTTAAGGCATGGATGTGTGTGTTGTTTTTCTGCTGAGGTCCTGCCATCCTCACAGACCCTCTACTATGGCATATAAACTGACAGGTTCCTGTCAGACCTCTGTGGCAAGCAGCTGCTTGAGGGGATATTTATTTTTTTATTTTTTACTCTTTTGAATTGTTGCTTTTATGGGTCTACACCCATTATTGATTATTCTGCTTTACACTTCTTGGTTGTACATTTTTTGCACTTGTTGTGTCCTTTATAGTTTTATTCCTTTTCCCTTTTTGTGTGTAATTTAAATTTGGTTGCAAGTTTCATAACTTTCATCTGTTTACTGTTTTTACTCTATATCGTGTTTGGTGCAATATGGCATTAGCTGCTGTTTTGACATAAACAAACCAATTAGCTGCTGTTTGGACATAAACAAACCATTAGCTGCTGTTTTGACCAAACAACCAACGAAATGTAAGCAGGCTATCTGATGTAGCACAACTGTGAAAAATCAATAATAATTGATTGGCTGAAAGATGGGTAATTTACGAAAATAAAACATACAGAAATGGAATCTAAGGTTTAATTAGTAAAAAGGAAATAAAATATTAAAATGCAAACTTTATGCCGGGCGGTGTTGGCTCAGTCAGTAGGACGCCAGATTTGTAATCTGCAGTTCCCAAGTTCTGCAACTGGCATTAGTGAATCCCAGCTTGGTCAGCATTGAGATTTATTGCCGCAAAACTTCCTGCTTTGCCCACGGTCAGTAGTGTACATCAATGGGTTTGAAAAAATTGCCATCTGTCGAATGGGACATTAAGCTGTGACCCCTTGTACAGGAGAGAGCCATACCTTGTGTCATTAAGGAACATGCTGGATGGCTTTGACAGGAGGCTACCATCTGTCTCCCAACAGCTGTTTTGGTGGGTTCCTTCCCCCAACCTTCTCTGAGCCTTTTGGTTCCTTGTGGACTGGCCATTTAGCCCATTGTATGCAAAAAAGTGCCACTTAGAGGTAAAACAACCAACAACTAGTTTTATGAAGGGAGATGTTATCCAATGTGTTGAGGGAAAGTATTTAGACATAAATCAACCATTTATAAACAACTAATCATGAAGCCACTTAGCAGAAGGCTCTCACCACTTTAGCACTTATGAGCGAGCAATTAGTAACACCTGTGGCTTCCTCTCCCATGACGCTGTACACTACAGCCAGTCTTAAACTTTTAATGTCCATAATGGCTCAAAATGGCCGAAATTTTGAAATGTACTAGTCCAAATAGTGCTATTCCTTTGTCTTTAATACCCTCTACCCATTTTTGAAATTTCCTGGGCATTAAAGGGTTAATGAAGCTCTGGCCAGGAAGGCTTTATTTTTTCATAGTTTTGATTTGAGGAGAGGGAATAATGCATAAAATGTTGGGATAAATTAAAAATAATTCTAGGAATACTGATATAGGTTTAAGGCAGAAAAGAGTGCAAGACAGAAAAAAAAACAGCTTGGTAATTAACAAAACAACAACTTGGCAATTACTTCCAGAATCTTCTGTTTTTAAAAATGGCAGTTATTTTGTTAAATTTTAGGGAATTTTCAAAAGTTTAAGGAACATTTTTTTTTATAATTGTTCAAATCAAACTTGTTAGCATAAATCGGAAGGTTGTTTCAACATAGAATAATGTTAACAAATTGGTAATATCATATAGCACTTATAAGAAATGGCAATCAGATGGCTTTAACAAATTATTTTTGAGGGGCATTTAAAACATTGACATACATCTGCAGAGCCTTGATGGGAGGCTACCATCTGTCTCCCAACAGCTGTTTTGGTGGGTCCCTTCCCCCAACCTTCTCTGACCCTTTGGGGTCCTTGTGACCTGGCCATTTAGCCCATTGTGTAATGATGAGGTTAGGCAAAGGAGTTGTCAACCTCCTTTAAACAGCATATTGTGCAGAGACTCCATTAGTTTGGCCATGTTGTCCGTATGGAAAATTATAGATTAGCGAATAGGGTTATGAACAGTGTGCCTAAAGGCCTCAGAAAGAGGCGGAGACCTAGGATACAGTTGGCAGACAATGTAAAACAGGACCTTCTCCGAATTGGTGTGCAGTGGCCAGATGCAGCAGGTGTAGCTCAGGATAGACTTGGTTGGAGAACTAAATTGCACGGTCTGTTTGGACCTCCGTAGCCCATGGCTGCTTGAGGATGATGATGTGCATAAAAGTGCCACTCAGAGGTAAAACAACCAACTAACTGATCTAACCTCACTCCCACCCATCTGGAACCTGCTGTTACACAATTTCCGGTTTAAGTTAAAGAAGCACCGCTAGAGGTAACACATTATATCAACCACATCCACCAAGGAGTTGAAAGGAGAGTCAGCAAAACCTACTGACGAAATGTATCATGCTAAAGAATAATAGTCAAATGTGTAAAGCAGCAGAAGATGACCCTCAACCATCACAGTTAAAGCTGGAAGAACATCTCCACTGCGACCGAGCCCCAAAGCATGTTATCCTGCAGCACGCCTAGAAAAAAAATGCTGATGTGTTAAACAGATGAACATTCTGTGCATCAACGGACAGTGCCAACAACCAGCGCACTGATGAGAAGAGAACCACTGCAACTGATCATAAGCCTCGGCAGCAACTATGGTGAGTGTACCAGCCAAAGATTTGTCTCCCGTAGTGGTAAATATATTTTAGCTTTTAACTGCACAAAACTTAAAACGAACTATAGCCATCAAATCGTTTTAGCTTCTCTAGCTACAACACAGGAACATAAATCTCCTAATAGTGATAATTGTGAAATAAATCGGTTATTTATTCTTTTTAACCATTTTGGACAAAATCCCGAGATCTGTTGCGGACAGATCTGGGGATTTTGTTGGCCATTTCAAGATGTTGACAGTGCATATATGTTATTGTAGTATTGATTATTTATAGGGATATTTTCAGGTAAGGTGTCCATGACTACCACTCCTTGAGAATTGAAACAAATTGTGAGCATCCTCTTCCTTGAGCGAAAGTTTTGTAGGAGGATATGGGGATGCAGTTCATCTTTTGCAACCTAAATATGATCATTGTTCTTTCTGGGTGTTGTATAGTAATAAAATGACATCTCATCACCTGTGATAATGTCTGTTAACCATTTGAGGCTACTAGGTTCAAACATTGTTGGCATCTCCTTGCATAGTCGACTCTGCCCCTTTTTGCTGTTCTGTCACTGTGGGTTACCCATTTGGCACAGATCTTTTCAGAACTTTAAATATTGATGAATAATTGTTCCCACACTGCCAATCAACACACTACCATTCAATACATCTAAACTTATTACAGTGGTGATGTGTGGGTTTTCCTTAATTAGTTCAAAATAGCAGAATGGTTTTCTCTTTTATTCCTCCTTCAGTCTTCCTGCACAAGGGAGGTCTTTGAAGCTCTGTTGTCTTCTGAATTTGCACATCCAACCTGTAATAGTGCTGTATGAATAGGCATTATCCCCATTACTTGTGATAAATCATCATAATTTTTTTTGCGTTTTACCCAAGCTGCATCCTTGTGAAAATGCAAAAACTTGCCCCATCTTTAATAGGTTCCATAACAAAAATGCAGAGATTCCACAGACTGAACTTGACACACTACCAGCGAAGAGAGAAATGATGCTATGTAAGTGGCCAAGTGGTTAGCATGCTTGGCTACTGATCTAAGGGACCTGGGTTTGAGCCCCAGATTAGGCATGGATGCGTTTGTCGTTTCTCTGCTGAGGTCCTACCATCCTCTCAGATCTCCTACTGTGGCATATAAACTGACAGGCTCCTGTCAGACCTCTGTGGCAAGCAGCTGCTTGAGGGGGTATTTATTTATTTATTTATTTATTTAATGACAAGTTTAGAGAAGTTCTCAAACAGATTGTAGCTTGTTAATTGCAGAGGAACTACTGTGAATATACAGGCTTCAAGAACTTTTAACTGCAATATAAATATTTAAACTACAATATATATTGTAATTTAATAAAATATGCACCAAACAAAAAAGAAAATATTTTTCGAACTTGAATTGTGTATTTTTAAAAGATGTGTAGGGGAAATTTTCAACCAGCAGTTTCTAATTTTTAAATATCAAAGTTTTTTATTTGTACTAAAAATGGACATAAATATTTTGGGCCTCTTATTTTAGATTCTCTCAATACCTATATTCGCTTGGGCCCTGGAAGGGTTTAAGGAACTCTAGTGCTTGTGGTGCAAAGCAGCCAATGGCATTTCTTCAAGCAAAGATTTTGTAAAAAACTTACAGTTCTATTTGTGAGGTCTGTACTATTCTTATACATTGGAAAGCACTAAATTTTCTGGTTTACAATTTTGGTTAGTTGGGGTTAACTCACCACCTATCAAATACATATGTTTCAGATTTTAAATACCACATTTGAGAAATCTAAAAATCTCTATGAGAATTGTGGATTTTATTCAATATCTATGCAAAAAATAACTTAAAACAATGAAACAGCAAAGAATAAAAAGAAAGAATACACAGATTTTTATTTGCTATTGGTTGGCTTTTTTTTAAATATTATTTTTTAATTTTTTGAAAAAATCAAACCCCACCTCTCATCCTAATATACACACTGTATTGAAATTGCAACATCTGGAATCAGAGGGAAAATTCAACTAATATTCACATATGGAGCAATGTGGGAGATAAGGAACACATGATTAAGTTTTCAAAACAAATGGATAGTTTTCCAGAAAAGTAAGGCACATGAGTAGGAATTGCAACCATTGCTGTTGGCAATGCATTGAGTAATGTGCCATGGCAGTGAGTCATAGAGACTACTCATAGCTTCCTGCAGCATTCTCCACAATGCTTCTTGTGCCTGGTCTTACAGGGCAGCCATTGTTTGCACTAGTACAGGTGGCTGCTGAGATGGCATCCAACCATGTCCCATATATGATCTGTTGGGGACAGATCTGGGAATTTTGTTGGCTACTCCAGGATGTTGACAGTGCATATATGTTCCCTGGTGATGTTTGCAGTATGCAGACATGCACCATCTCTCTGAAACTTGCTGCCAGGCCCATAGCATGTCATGAACAGTACACCCTCTTACGAAAGGGATAGTGACAGTATTCAGGATGTGCTTCATATACTGCCAAGCTATCAAACTGCCTGTAAGGAACACCAGAGTTGTTCATCTGTCATAGCTGATTGCTCCCCAGAGCATGATGCCTGTCTTTCTCCATACTTGAACCAGGTGACCATTGGACTCAAAAGTGAGATTTGTTTCTGAACACCACACAATGCCATTCTGTGTTCCAATTCACTCAACTCAAACATAACACCACTCCAGATGCCAGTGATAGGGATCATTGGTTAGGGGCATACAATACAATAATCTGTTCTGGCTTGTAATCCTCATTAACAATAATATCCCACACGAATTCTGGATATTGTTTGGCTGCTTCTTCATTGGCACTAGCTGCCTCACTGCTCAATTTAATGTGTATTGGATTTGTTCTTGCCTTGAAGCATTGTAACCATCTATGACTTGCATAGAGGTCTCTTCAGCAGCACTTTCACCATGTTTACTCTTTATATCTTCAAATAAACTTTTTCTTGACTGAGCTGTAGGCTACAGGCATTTGTTTTCATTGTTTATCTTCCAGCCACACACTTAAAAGTTTCTCCATTTCCTCAGTCACTGGACTTCTTTCCTACTTATTATTATCGACTGCATTAGCATAGAATGCTTTACTTGTTCAATTTGCTCTTTTTGTGGAAAATTGTGTTCACAGTAGAATGACTCAAGCCCAACACACACGCTACATCAGCCTGCTTCTCACCCTTTCCACACGTTTTATAATGTTGTTTCATTTCCATTGCAATAGAGTGCTGTTTACCACTGCTGCTTCACTTCCTTTTCGCTTTGGGGCCATGTTAGGGAAAGAACAATGTCTTTTATAATAGGAAAAGGACCAAGAATAGACAAGCATCAACAGGGGGCATGCAGGCAGCTGATGCAGTGTTATATACACGACAGCTGATTTTGGTACTTTGCACACGTGGTTTCAAAACTGTCGATATATTTTTGATATACAGCAGTTTTATTAATTTTGAGAAATTTTGTGCTTTGCAAGTATCTAAGAGTTGTATGTAAGTTGTTTTATAAGTATAGGAGTGCCTGTATATTTCTTTTGTGGGGGAGTGGATATCCCTCTTGACTACTGATCAAAGGGACCTGGGTTCAAGCCCTGGGTAAGGCATGGATGTTTGTTGTCTTTCTACTGAGGTCTCACCTTCCACACAGACCTTCTTTATGGCCTATTAAACTGACAAGCTCCTCTTAAACCTCTGGCAACCAGCTGCTTGAGAGGTAATTCATTTTCATTTTATTAAACAGATGATGAAATTGATTTTTTACTGTATTAGAAAATAAGTCTACAAAAATTGTAGTTGACATTATCTTCACCAATATATAATCAAATTCTATTTTTGTATTTTGTAGAGACATAATCTATAACGTCATCATATGTTAACCATTTTGTTAAATCATTTTCTGCAGACAAGATACTGAAATAGATTAACCTTTCACTATCATAGTTATCTGAAACCTGTTTTTTTATGTAAGCAAATCTGGAAGAAAATATCTTCACAATTATTGATTATAGATATTATTATCAATTATAAGTATTATATTGTGGGGGTTCTTTATATACGTTTCCTTGCTGGACTTCTTTTTACATTGTGTTTTTTTTTTAATATTAGTTATTCAATCAGCCTTAACAATAAAAAAAAATTAACATTTATTGCAATCTTGGACCACAAACACTTTCACATTATTTTACAATCAACATGACTTCATTTACATTAAATGATCAGTGGAGTGGAGGCAAACATTTGCTGACGTTTCTGACTGAGACTACTGTAGCATTCTAGTACTCTCTAGCACTCTCACACAGTCATCCCTAAGACCTTTACGTGGAGCCCAAAGCTTTTTGTTGGACACTCTAGGACTTTTTCACGAAGTCTCATCTGCTCCTTCCATTTGTCAGCATCAACCAATCAGGAGGAGCAAATATTTGGTGGGTAACTTGAAATTTCTTTGATCTTGCATTCTTTACCACAAGGGTCACTTCCTTTCCTAGGAATGCTGTGGTCCTGATTACCTCCCTGGGGATTCATCAGGTGGTAGGAGTGCTGTTGCACATAGGCACAAGGGAAGTTGCTGTCACTTCTAGTCTCTGGGGAGGTTATCACTGCTTACATGAATGCAAATTCTGGCACCAGAACTGCTGGGAAAGGCTCACAAGTCTTTGGTACCTGTGCTGACAATGATGAACAAAGAATTCTGAAGGACTTTTGATATCATTATGTATATATGTGAAAAATCTCTGCAGGACATCTGTATCTATCACAGGGAGAGAAAGAAATGCACTACATCTAAGAAAAGCCATGAAGCTATATCACTAACAATGGATGTTGAAGAAAAATATCACCTCTAGAGTGTGTCCTAGAATAAAGAATAAAGTCCCTTATACTGGTAGAAGTTCACTTGAAGAGTAAAGTCCAATAATGAAAGTCAGTTGATGTAAATATCAGACTATGTAGAATGCACAAGAATAAGATTGTCTACAAAATTTTGTATTTTCCACTGTATATAACACATATGTAGTTAATATTCATCCACTGTAGTCAATGGGAGCAAATGCTCCCATTTGCTTAACTGTTCCTTGATTAACACAATACAAGTCCTCAAAATTATGTCCTAAAAAGTGAACTAAAAATAAAAAAGTGCCCTTGCAGAAATGCAAAAGTCACTTCATTGTAATGTGTTCATATTAGTCTTTTCATCACAAAAATCACCAATACACCGATACCCTATAGAATGTAGAATGCTTACTTCAGCTAAGTCTCTCCAGAGCATTCACATGAAACATAAAAAGTAAGTGTAAGCGTTGCCTACGTAATGGGAATGCCTGCCGATTTCAAGACATGAAGCAGCAGCAGTGCTAGTTACATTTTCGTCCACTTGGTTGTACTATTTGGCACTGGCGATCCGCTGTTTTGCTTGTTACTTGCTTCGTAGCAGTATAGGTTATTATGCTGTTTACCGCTTGTTTCAAAATTGGATTCTGATATGGATTTGTTCGTAAGTAATTATTTACTATTCTGTCTACTTTCTGCTTGTTTTAAGTAGAGGTCTGAACGATGATGCAGTATTGTGTGATGTTTTGCAGAAGCGAAACTCAGTTTCTATCGAATCTACTCCAAACTGGATCTGCAAGACACGTAGCTGCATCAATATGTTGGCAATGTAACGATGACATGAGTAATTGGAAAAAAATTCTGAGATCACTTTTGAATAAATAATATTTTGGGAACTGCAGAAACCTTTATAATATATAGAACTGAGTTACACTGCCCTAACAAAATATTAGAGAATTTCTGTGTTATGTGAAGGGAATCTTACTATAAATTCAAGATTATAATTATATCTATTTAAATCTCGATTTTCAACAGCATTTGTCTAGTATTTAAGGATTTATTATTCCCGTTTGTATCTCTGAGAAAGATTCTGGTTTATTGTACTTGATTAGCCATCTGTCTGATTCTTTACCATATGACTTCGACCAGATCTCTATATACTTATCATTAGCTTAGTTTAGCTTACCGTGGAACAGTGCTGCCCTCATGTGCGCACTTGCTAACGTGAAGAATCGTGAAAATCAGCAGGCATTCTCATTACGTAGGCACCAGTGTAAGTATCCATTCACGAATCAGCACACAACAAATTATCGTCACATATTGGAATTACAATCAAGTTATATAACTCTCAGTGAAATAGAATCTCTCAATCACATTAAATGCACGAAAAAAGGGAGGTGTATCATCCTTATGACACACAAACATCAATATAAGAAAAGAAACTCGTATTTACATATCTAGAGTACACTAAATTTACTTAATTGTCTGCTATCTGTCTCCCCTATAAATAAAAATACACAAAAATTCAATTCACACTGCTATCTCGGAACAAAACACACAATTTCTAGTACAACTGTATTTAAATGTGTATACCAGTAAGTCCATATCAATGACCCTTCATTAGATGCTTCAAAACAACCATACACAATTTAGTGTAAAACTTTTCTTATTTACCTAAATAAGAGTGAGTAGCTCAATTCGCATTAATTAATCACTGCATGCTTTCTAACTGATTCCTTTCCTAAAATTGCTTTTCCTAAAACCTTAACAATATTGACATTAAGAATTAATCTGTGAGAGTCATCTACTCAACACACAGTCAGTCTGAAACAAGAACTCCACAACACTACAGAACTAGGCAACTTGTCTCTCTCTAATTAACTAAATATCAGTGGCACAAAATTAGACTGTCCCACTCGGGGATAAATGGCAAGCCTCTTCTGCTTTCAAGACATAATAGTTAATACAATTTGCATTATGGTCATTTATGCTCAATAGCAGCTCAGTAAGTGGCAGAGCTGGCTGAGCACACGGCCATCAAGTGACTGGAAGCTCCCCCTTCTACAGGAGAGAGATCTTTTCCATGTGGCCAAGAGCCTGCAGTCATCTAAAGCCTGCATGATATTTGTGTACTACACTTCACTCTTTCACATGGGTACAAAAGAAGTGGAGGGGAATCAGATTTACATGCACGACAACTATTTCCAAAAGACTTGGGTTATGTTACTCAATTCTTCACACTTTAAAGATATATTGTTTTACATCAAGATATTAATATACTCTACTCTTACACTACATGATATGCACATCAACCATAATATACACTTTATAAGCCCATATGGCAAAACATTTCTGTGTTTTGGTGCCTACAACTCAAATTTGATGCACAGTAAATTTTGAATATTTATGTCAAGAATATAAAATTGCATAAACTGTAGAATTAACGTATGCTTTTAATTATTCTTCCATATAAAATAAAGTGACGTCTGATGTAATCAATGAAAATTTAATTTATAGCTCTAACTTTTTTTTCTCATTCTCCACTGCTTAATTATAACGTACCTGTGAGGATCCAAGCTCTCTAACAGAGGTACTCGTTTGGTATGAATGATCAATGCCTCCTTCCTTATGAAACCAACACTTATATGTCCTACTTAATTTAAGTTTATCTCTGAATTTCTTCCTAACTCTGGTTATTGTAAAGCCCTTGATACTTTTTCCTTTACTTCCTCCTTAAACACAGACTTAAGGTATTTCTTTACTTTTCTCTTACACACATTCAAAATACATTCCTCTTCTTTTTGTTTACATGTAGATATAATACATCTCTTTAGTTTTACTGAGGGCTTTACTCTTAGAGGGGACAATGCTGTCCTATCATTAACACAAGTCGTCACACTGCATTAAATTATTTACTCTTGACATATCTGTTTTATGCCATTTCTATTATTGTCTGGCCTGCCTTTGTGACTTTTTTGTGTCATTAAATATGTTTCAGAAGGGTGTTTCATTCTTCCAAATTTTTTTAAACCAGCGTGTTAATAACCATTGTAGCTTCTTATGTTTCTGGGCAGATTGGAGCCTACTGAATGTATCTACCCTTTGCTATTCAGAATTTTAAATAGTTTTTAATCATGTAAGTGCTGTTAACCTTTATGTGGTGAGATGTACTTGAATTCCATAGGTCACATTTAAATGGTTGATAAATTACAAATGAAGTATTTAATAATACACTTTACAGTTCCAAAAATTAATATTCCATTATTTGAAGAAATAAAAGAGGGTTTCTGTAAAACTATATGACACGGATGCATACCAGACTTATTGTGTAACTTTTACCAACCAGACCAACACTGAATTTAAAAAAATTCTGCCCAGGATTTTAAATATGAAATCAAGTGGAGAATTGTTTGCCTGTGTGAATAACTATTGCAATGTTTAATAGAAGCCATGCAAATGTTGGAAGGAGTGAGTGGCATAGTGGGGATTTTTGGAAGGGTGTTGAAAAAATATTCTTAATGATTTTGTTAATGAACTGATGCTTTCCTAAAAATAAAATTCCCCCAAAGGTGAGCTTGCCCTCTAATTCCCTCCACCCCCAACTAGATTAAAGAATGTATGCTGAAGAGCCAAAACATTGACCCTAATATGGTGTTGGTCCTCCACGTGCCACCAAAACAGCTCTTAACCAGTAGGCATGTTTTTACCAATAAGGCACTACTAGAAGGAGATACCATTATTATGAAAGGATGTACCTGGTCTGCAATTATGTTTAGGTACGTGGTAGACGTCATAGTTTCCTGCACATGAATGACTGGACCCAGAGTTTCCCAGCAGAACATTGCCCAAAGCATTACACTTCCCCCACCATCTTGCTTTTGTCCCACTGTACCTCCTGGTGCCAACACTTCCCCCAGGTAAACGACGCACACATACCTGGCCATCCACATGGTGCAACAGGGAACAAGATTCATTGGACCAGATGACCTTCTTTCAATCATTCAAGGTCCAGTTTGATGCTCGTGTGCCCATTGTAGGCACTTTTGACTGTGAACTGAGGTTAGCACGGGCATTTGGAGCTTCTTTTTGCTATGCAGCCCCCATTTTCAGCAGGGTTTGATCTGCTGTGTGTTGTGACATATTACTCCTATCACCAGCATTCAAATTACAGGCGAGTTCCACCACAGTATCCCTTCTGTTGTCTCGTACCCTATGGGAAAGCCTTCACTCACTTCTAGCATCGATGAGCCATGGTCGGCCCACACCTTGTCAAAGGTTTGTAGTTTTTCTCTCCTTGGACTCCTTTTTTCAAGGTACTAACCACGGTTGACCGTGAGCATCCCACAAGCCTTGCCATCTCAGAAATGCTCTAACCCAGTCGTCTGGCCATTACAATTTGGCCTTTGTCAAACACACTTAAGTCTGCTGCCTTTCCCATCTGAAGAAGAAGAATAACACTGATTAACAGAGCTCAGTATCAGGTGTTATTTATATCATTTCATGACCTTCACACGCACTGTCATTTACCTGCAGTTGCTTCAATTTGCATAAAGATGCACTGATCATAATGGTTTGGCTCTTTGGTATATGTATAAGCATAATAAAAGTAAGGCCCCATAGACATAACACAAACAGCATGATGCACTCTTTCAGGTAATGACTATTGCAGAGAAACTGAACGTTCAAGTTTTTGTCAGGGAATGTTTTTTTTTTAACTTTTGCTTTGGCTGTGCAATTTTTTTAGAAGGAAAAATGTTTTCTGTTTTCAAGTTATTTTGCACAATAACTTGGCAAGTAATGCTACATTAAATGTTTGCAAATATTTATGTGTTGCATATTTGCCCTGTCCAATAGCCCATTGTGGGCACAAAAGTGCGACTTGGAGGTAAAACAAATCTACTCATAGAGTATTGGTATTGACTATTTTTACACTCCAGACTGCCTCCTAACTCTGATTACAATTAATGGATCCTAGACTTACTGTAATGGTGCTTTTCTGTTGAAGGTTAATCTTCTAGTTGAATAAAAAAAGTCAATAAAACTTTTTTTCCACAAAAATGTTTGTTGATACCTTTTGTTTTTGCATTCAGCAAGTACATGGAATTTGAGGACTCCAAATCAAAGTTACTCTCTTGATCTTATAATTATTCAGAAATTGTAATTTGAATATTTTTGCTTGCAAGAAACTAGATGGATTAATAAGAGGATATATTGAAATTTAATCTTAGATTTTTGTTGTCAGATCATGATATTGTTTTAGAATATGATGGAATTGAAAAATTTCTTAGTTAAATTTAAAAACAGGTCTTTTAGCCTTTACAAGCCCCTTAAACATTGACAGTTGTAATAACAGGGAATCTTTCTTACAGGTAAGTAAACTGGAATGGTTTCAAAGTAACATTAAAAAACTGAAGACCATATATAAATTCACTTGGATTTGATCTGATGGTTTTTAGAAATATAGTTAATTTTGTATTATTTAATAGTAAATAAGATGTTTTTTTTAGGAGCACCAGACTATGCAGGAGAGCTGAGTTTGGACCTTGGTTAAAAATGTACAGCTGAAGCTTAAACACTGTACAAAGATTGAAATAATTTCTTGGACCACTAAGGCTCTGAAAAGCACTGCAATAACCATGCTTATGATAGGTTGCTTAATCATTATATTTTGGTTTGTTTGCAACTAAGGTTGAGGAAGAGAGAGAGAGAGATCGTATTTTTTGTGTGAAAAAAAAATATACAGGATAGCCTTGCCAATTGTGTGGGTTATGTTCCTTGAAAAGACCATGATTGTTAAAATCATGTCATTTAAATCTGATGCCTTATGCAAAAATTTGCAGATACATGATCATGTTATATAGCATACAGAAACATCTACTAAGATGTGTTTTGCAGTAAAAACTGAGAATAAATGCTTATAGATAAGTGGAATAAATCTAGAAACAATAAAATATCAAGAAAATTAATGTACTTAACAGTAAATTTTGCAATAAAATCCTGAAATAAAACTCTAACCGTGACTAATAGATATCTTTGTACTTATGTGTGCATAAATGTCATACCAAGAATGGTGTTGGATATGCCACTTTATGCACCTATAAGTATATATATATATAAGCCCCTCTGTATGGAGGATGTGGGTAAGTCAGTCGGTAGTGCTTCAGGCTCATAATATGTAGTTCCCACGTTCAAGTCCCATCTGGGTCAGCATTGAGATTTATCTCCGCAAAGTCCCCGCCTTCCCCACAGTCAGTAGGGGACACCAATGGGCCTGAGAAGGCTGCCGTCATCAGATCCTGCATTAACCCGTGACCCTGTGTGCAGGAGAGCCATACCCTGTGCACATTAGGACACTCTGGATTGCCTTGATGTGAGACTACCATGAAATGACTACTGACTGAAATGATAGTCATTCCAATAGCTGTTCTAGTGGGTCCCCTCCCCCAACCTTCTCTGAGTCTTTGGGATCCTTGTGACCTGAACATTTAGCCCATGGTGTGCAAAAGAGTGCTGCTCATAGGTAAAACAACCGAACTCTCTATAAGGCTTGAATAGCAGATGTAGTATTTTATAGTTTCTAAGGAATCCCTAGAATCAGACTGAAGTATGTCAAGCCTCTCCCATTCATTGAAGTTTCTGGGTATGTAATAGTCCCTGGAAATCACACTGAAGCATTCAAACCTCATTCCTAGACTCAACATGTCTAGTCCCCACCCCCCACCCCCACATTGGAAGTGTCTGGGTATGCCACTGGGTACAGACACTTGTATGCTAGTACAAATTTGCTTCTGATGTGCACGCTTAATACATTCATAGTCGACTCATTCACTTGATAACCTCTAGTAAGAAATGCTGTTCTCATACTGCCACATAATTTGAATAAGATGACTATCATTTCAGCCAGTTTCTTTGGGAAGACTGTCATCATATGGCAGTGACATATGTCAGTCATAGCTGTGATAGAAACAACTTCAACAAAATAGAATAAAAAAATGTCCCCATAGTACTTGTGAAGATCACATCTTTATAATTGTATTTTCTAATCATTTTCATTTCTTAGCCAGTATCCAGTTTTTATGTTTGACTTTGCAGCACTTTTTTGGCCTCTCCTAGTTAGAAGCATGCTTTCATGTTCCTGTGTAACCAAAATGTAACAGCATTTCTCATCATAATCAAAGAAAAGTCTCCACATATGTATGTTTCACACATGTCGGCTATGAGGCCAGGACATGGCCAGTATTATATTATGAAAATAGGTGGAACTGACTTCTTGAGGACGAACACTTCACCTCAGAGTTGGGTGTTATATAGTCTTAATGTGAGATGTACTGTTAATGATGGCATTAAAGATTTGAATTAGCAATTTTAGTGTCAATGAATTATTGATTTTGAGTTAACTCTTTAGGTAGACAATTTTGAACAAAGGTAGTGTCAGTAACTTCAGTAAATGGGGTTTTTTTTGGGGGGGGGATTAAAAATATTGGTAAGTGGATAAAATCTGATTTTATTTTCGTTATTGAGAATTCTCCCCCCCCCCCCCCAGTTCTTGAGCAAACCAATTTATGTTAAAATTCAATAATAGGAATCCAAGTATACTCTTGAGAAGAATATATTTAGACACTAGAGAAGGAAATATTTTTGGAATTTGAACTTAGAGTTGATATTGGAACCTTGTACAAAGTCGCACCTTTTAGAATGATTTGAAAACTTATGTTTCCTGGTTCCCTCCTATCTGTCATCTAAAAGGAAGTCGATCGAATACATTTGGGGTTATTACAACCCTTGGATGCTACATAACACATGCACTGCCCTTCCTACTCTGTCAGAAAGGATGATGGTCTTGGAAAGGCTACTGACCATTAGATGGGACTTAAAGCCGTGTCTTCTTGTGCAGCAGAGCCATACCCTGTGCACATTAAAGAATATGCTGGATGACCTTGACGAGAGGCTTCCATCTGTACTTAACAGATGTCCAGTCGGTCCAATTCCCATGACCTCTGAGCCTTTTGGTGTCTTTTTGACATACCCATTTAGATATTGTATGCAAAAACATTCTGCTCAGAGGTAAAACAACCTAATCTTAATTAGCTGAAATCTAATTTACAGCAAGGTAATTTCATAATCTTGTGTGATTTCTTAAAAAAAATTCTTTTATTTTGTGATACGAGGCAGAAGACTCACTGAAATAATGTTCACTCAGCAGTAGATCCATTTACTATTTTATTTTCAGGATCTTGTTAACAACATTTCATGAAATTTGTATTATTATTTTGGACCATCTGATGCTTAATATATTATAGTTAATCTTTTTCAATAAAGTCTAATCAACTTTGTGAGAAATAAAATCGGTTAACAAAAAAAAAAATCTACATTTCTGATTGTTTTGCAGCTGTGTAAATTCTGAAAGATTTTTTAATCTTACATTCCATGTTCAAGACTTTAAAGTTGATGGGAGAATGGTGCTATTTTTCATATCCTAAGGATAGCAAAAACACTAGAGACTGGCAGCAAAAACCAGTTTTTCCATTAGACACAGTTCAACATACACTGAAGTGCCATTGAATTAGGGATAGGAGATGTTATCAAAATTCAGTATCACAAGACCCGCATTTAAAACTCTGGACATATATAACTGTCAGCTTTGGCTTCCCTAAGCATTCATCGTGAGAAGTGTAATGGGAAAGGCACAGGATTTAAATGCATTTGACAGAGGGCAGATTGTAGGTGCCCGACGGATGGGACACTCAATCTCCGAAATTGTCAACGAACTAGGATTTTCTCGTACGACAGTTTCAAGAGTGTTCCAGAATATGAAAATTCCGGCAAAAAAGCACCCAGAAAAACTGCAAAGGACAACCAACCTTCAATGATTGTGGGGTTTGCCATTTGACCCACATCGTATGGACTGATAGGGACCAGACATTATCTGAAATCACTTTTCATCTGAACGCAGGTTCCAGCCACGAATTCAATGCATGGACTGTGCAACGCTCACTTCGTCTCGGCTTCGGGAGCTGCCAATCTACGAGAGCCCCACTTCTAATGGCACAACACAGCTCAACACCTTGCCTGGGCTAAAGAACATCAAAACTGGACCATTCAAAATTGGCAATGAATACCCTGGAATGATGAATCCTGATTTAAACTTCATCACGCTGATGGGAGACTGAGGATATGGCGCTAACACCATGAAGCCATGGTTCCTGTATGTCAGATCGGAACAGTACAAGCTGGTGGCGGCTCAGTGATTGCCTGAGGTGTCTTCATTTGGACGTCTGTGGGACCTTTAGTACTTGTACCGACAACTCTCAATGCATACCAGTACGTAGAACTCATGGCTGACCATTTACACCCATTTATGGCCATCATGCATTCCAATGGAGATGGCCTCTACCAGTAAGACAACTGTTCATATCACACGGGTCTATGTTGCCTACTGCATGATTACAGGAGCATTCTAATAACTTTGAAATAATGAATTGGTCACCTAAAAGCCCAGATTTAAATCCCATCGAAAATTTTTGGGATACCGTCAAGCAGGGTGTTTGGGCCCGTGTTCCATCAGCAACGACCTTGAGAGAATTGTGGACAACTGTGGAGGATGCATGAGTCGCCATACTTGTGGAACAATTATGCAAGCTTGTGGAGTCCTTACCGCGTTGTGTGGCGGCCGTTATCTGCCCATAGGGGTCCAACACGTTACTAGGTTGCTATCCCTAATTCAGTGGCACTTAAGTGTATACAATATTAATTTTTATTTGCCATAGAACAGTACAATGAGTAAAATTATTATTCAATCGCTTATCAATGGCTAGACGCATTAGATGCACCCAGAAGCTTTTAATGCATTATCAGGAAAGTTGTAAGAGTTTTCTTCCTCCTCTTTCTCAACAGACTAACTGTGAATGGAAATATACAGTACACGTGATGGGTATGTATGAGAATTTGGAAGTTAGGTCATCTAGTACAAACGTTTTAACTCCAGGACTACTAGAGTAAGGCCTTAGCAGAAAACAACACAAACATCCGTATCATTCATAATATTTCTGTCATTACTTAAATCTTAAATTTTTACAGAATCATCTGGTCATTTATGCAAACAACGTACAATGGCTGTTTTTTCCCCGATAGGCAAAGAGTAAGGCAGCAATGCTATAAAAATTTATTTTGCTTTAAAATAGGATTATTTAAATAAAAACTAAGATAAATAACTAAAAAGGATAAATAGCTGTGAAGAAATGATATAAAAATATTTCAATGCAAATATAATTTATTCTAATCTCTGAAATTTGAGGTCGAACCTTTCCAGATCAATTTGCATTTATGTACTAATTACTTACGGAGTAGTTGAACTTTACGAAAACTGCAAAAACTTGATTTAAAAATTACGAAGTCTGAATACTAGTAATGAAATTATTACTTCAATTTAAAATTAGTACTTAAAAGTCCTGCCATTTAAAAATTATTTTTTTGTAATGTCCTAATCAGATATCTCCTTAAGTAGTTACTATTTTAAGTCACTTATGCCTAATGATTTAATTTTCTGTCAAACTTCAAATAATTATTCTTACTAATTGCATTATATGTTGGAGAAGCTATATAAATAATTCTAGAAGTGTTGGAACTGATATCCCCCTCCATACTTTTTCCAGTCGCGACTGCCCTTATCATTAACACAAATTTTCGCAAAATCTTTACCATTGATAGAATTATTCGGAGCCCACTTTTGACGGAATTTGTCCTCTATATATTCCTTTACCATTGACGAAAGTATCCTGAATCGAGATAAGAATATTTTTACAACAGAATGCTCCCGTCTTTGCAAATGAGCCGATCAGGTTCAAAAACACGGTTCGTGAGCTGTTTTCAAGAATTTCCCGGGTCTGTTTTGATCGCCAGTTCGCCCCTGGATGACAGTATAGGATAAAACACCAGAAAGTTCTGGTAAATTAAGAGCCTGCAGTGGCCAATTGCACAACGGAGCGAGGTGTTTGTGGATTAGAGTTAACTGGGAATACTTTAGAGTGAGGGGAGTACAGGACGGCTTGAGGTTGGCATTTTAGTATCACGTAGTGGTAGGCGGTGTTAATGTTCTCTCTGTAGTCGGAGAGCGAGAGAGTGGGAAAAGAGTCGTGATTTAGTTAGTGAAGCGTTTATAACTTATTGAGTTTTAACCCTCATTTTTACAATAAACGAAGTAAATTTTTCACACATTCAACAGTATCCGCTAAGACTCGGTCGTGACCCATAGTTTGAGAAACGCTATTTGTGGTTTAATGTTATACATTTTATGAAAGTGACAGCATTGCTGTTCTTGTTTCAAACTTGGATATATGTAAAAAAAAATTCACATTTTTTCAAAAATTTTTTGAGAAATTTATGGTCAAAGATCAAATTGCATTACCCGAGAATTTAAATGTTCCACATTGATTAGCCAAAAAAATACCAATATTTCTGAACTTGGACCCTCACCACTTGAAATAGAATTTAAAAGTCAACAATTGCGAATGAATGCTTATGTGAAGCAAACATGCTCACCAAATTTTGTTAAAATCGGAGGGATGCAGGATGTAAGGTGTATTCATTCAGTTGGCATGGAATGACGACCCCTTACCCTTTTAAACTATTTCCACATTATTGATTCAACAGAAAAAACGAAGCTCGTTCCTGCAAAGCATACGTTAACTGCATATAATAAGTAGTAACTATTTTTTCCATCTTTGAGTAGGGCATGTGCCTGTCATCTGAACATTTGTATATTGCATGTTACCTACTGCAAGATGCAATGATAAAGAGATATGTGACAGAATATGTTTTGATTCATAAATCATATATTATAGGTAGCCATGGTGGAAGTACAGCTGAGTAATGATGTGCCTGAAGTTCTACTAGTTGCCTTCAGCGTGTGTACAACCCTCCTTGTAGCTGTGCATATGCTGGCTTTATTGATATCAACTTGTATCCTGCCTAACATAGAAGCTGTAACAAGTGTTCCAGGCAATTGTGCTGTATCAGAATCACCTCACGAAAAGATGCATTATTACATTGAAACAGCTTGGGCTTTCTCCACTGTGTTTGGCATTTTATTGTTCCTTTTTGAGATTGCAATATTATGTTGGGTAAAATTTTTTGACTTTAGCTTTACTGCTGCTATGTCTGCCACAATCATACTCATCCCAGTTGTTATATTATTTTTAGCATTTGCAGTTCACTTTTATCGAAAATTAGTTGCTCATAAGTACGAGCGATCTGCACATGGCCTGAGGGAACTAGAATCAATGGTGACACAGCTCCATTATGATTCCAACGATGCGACCTCTGATCAAGCAAATGTATTGACTGTTTGAATATACTGCCTAGACAACCAAGTAAAAAATTTCCATGTTGTATGTAGCAACCGAATTTGAAGCTTTTGTTACCTTTGAAATATGTTATGGGAAAATAAGATATAAATAAAATATCTATCTTGATTTTCCATAGTTCAGCACATGAAGACGAAGATTAGAATTATTAATAGCAGCAAACACTCACTATTTTTTGCAACAAATTTACTAAAATTATATAAATTGTTACACCAGACACAAGGCTACCTTATGACCCGTGAAGCAAGATTTGCTCCTGAATTTAGGATGGATATTAATAGTCTCATGTGGTTGAAAACTGTCTTCAAACTTTATTCTTACAGTGAAATTAAGTAAGCTGACTACAGCCAACATATTGTAGATACAAGAAACTTTTTTTATGGTTTACGATAATTATGCCCCATATCTACCAAACGTCCTTTAGAACTGACTTATCTCGCTCACTCTAGTTCGATTTCTGCAGTCTTCAGAAACTAGAGAAATGAAAAGTGTAATTTTACCTAAAAGCTGATTGTTCAAATATTGTTCTTGCCAAATAGTGTAATATATGCCCCCCCCCGCCCTCAGTTTTCATAATATTAAAAAAACTTTCAAAATACGAGTAATATACACTGTGTGGTCAAATTATTATGAACATGTACCTAATACTTAGTTGGACCTCCACAAGCAGCGATGGCAGCTAGGACTCAGTATGTTTTCCACATACTTTCAAAATACAGCAGGGTGGATTCTGATCCATTCTTCCTGCCAAATGGCTCGAAGATGAGAGAGATCTGTTCATTCAAATAGCGCATTCCAAATTATCCCACATGTTTTTATTTGGATTAAGATCAGGCGATTCTGCTGTCTAAGGAAGGTGGTCCATTACATGTTGCTCAAACCACTCCTGTACAATTTGAGAGTGATGAATTAATATATTATCGTGATGAAATTTGTCATCGCCACTGGCGTAAAAATGATTCATCATTGACTGCACCTGATCATCCAAGATGCTTTTATACATCCAGAAGTGACATGATTTTGCATAGAAACAGGACCCAATCTGCACCAAGAAAATGCTCCCCACACTATTACATTGTCTTCAGCACCTTGAATAGTAGAAGCTACAGGTTATGGGTCCATTGCATCATGGGATTGTTGCCACACTCTACGTTGGCTATCTGTTGAAAACGTATAAAGCGATTCGCCTAACCATATACTACGTTCCCAATCTTCCACTGACTAGGTTCACCACAGTTTATATACTAAGTGGAATGAAGGGTTTTGGAAATGAAAGGTTTTTGCATTGTAGTACATTTTCCAAATTTTAATTTTCTTTTTATATTGCTTGTTGAAATTAGTTTTGATGTACTGCTAGTGGTCATCTCAGTTGATGAACTCTATCAGCTCTATTTTTGCTCTATAGTTTGTGCCAACAGTGCCATATGTGGTGAGCAAAACATTTTGTCATTTCCTCCTGTATTTGTCATTATTAGTGGAAAGTTTTGAGGCTGTTGTCATTCTTCATATACAGTACTGTGCAAATTAGTTGGGACAATAGGAAAATGCAGTAACAAAGACACAACTAAAATATTTATTTGTTTAATAGTGTAGTTTTTAGTTAATGTGACCCCCCCTTAGCTTTAATTACTTCTTCCACCCTCTCAACCATTGATGCCACTAGCTTTCCACACATCTCCTTCACTTCAGGGTTGTGGTACCACTCTTTCATGACACTTTCTATCATTTTGGTTTTCATCATGCAATCCATCTTAGATATGCGCGCTTTAATAATGGCCTACAAATTTTCAATGGGGTTTAGATCGGGTGAATTTCCTGCCCACTCCAATACCTTCAAATGTTGCTGGGTAAAGAAGCTCTTAGCAAGCTTAGAATTGTGGCATGGAGCCAGATCCTGTTGAAATACCTCATCGCCGTTAGGAAACAGCTTCTGCAGTGTTGGGACAATTTTCGCTTCCAGAACACCTATGTACTCTTTGCTGTCCATCATTCCTTCAATGGGGTGAAGCGTCTATGGACCGGAAGCTGCACGCGCAAGTTTAGACTTGCAGCAGAAGGTTACAAACAAGTTTAGACTTGCAGCAGTTTAGACTCTGCAGCGGAAGGGACTTTGATGTTCCTTCGCTTGACCCAACCAATTCGCACAGTACTGTATCTGGGATATTGTGCCCGTCATTTTCCACTGAGTTCCAGGCCATTTAGCCCATGATGTGCAAAAAAGTGCCGCTCAGAGGTAAAACAACCCAATCCACTGAGTTCCATCTCCTCCGCTACAGATGCTCACCCTCCAACGATAAGCCCTCTATCGAAGTTGGGCAGATCAGCCTTTTTACCTGTGACCCACTTTAAGGCTTCTATAGAACTTCATAGTGAAGTAAAATACTTAGGTTGATAAGAAATTTTGCATTCATTGGCACATTTCGTGTTACCTTGCAGTTTTCATAATAATTTGGTCAGGTAGTATATAGTTACTATTAGTCATCATTAGTCCAGTTATTAAAATTGTACAAGTGGCTGAGGGGTTTGCCCCTCTCTGTAAATCCAGCTTTGATAGTATCATGTGGAAGGTTCTAGCCCAGTTTGCTCCACTTGCAAAATTACCACCAGTAAAAAAGCATTGATGCCCATATTTTAGGCCACACACAACGGAGGTGTTTTCGAGAGGTTTTTCACAATGGAGCTGTTTTCGTATATATAGAGTAAATATTTTTTTCTACTATCTTTATATAGACCGGTATGCAGCCTGAAAATGTTGGGAACTGCTGTATTAGGCGAACTGTTAAACCCCCTTTTTTTGTTCAACTGTTTAAGAATTGCATATTTTGTAATTGATTTCGGAGATAAATTTTTATTGCTGCTCTTAAGCATAACAACTTCTACTATAACTTTTTTTTCTCATACAAAGTATGAAGAAAATATTGCGATTGTAAATTATATCGAACTTTTTGATTAGGATTTAGATGTCTAAACTAGAAGTTTTTACAGCACTGTTTGCGCATGACTATAAACAGGTCAAGCTGTTAAGTTGAAATTCTACTTTTGTCCCTGTGGTCGAGTGGTTAACGCGCTTGACCACTGATCAGGGTGACGGTTTGAGGCCTTATTTTTATTGTGATATATTTTTCTGAACAATTGGCTCCTGTCAATATGGATCTTAAGAGGCAATAATCAAGGATACCCCATAGAGGATTTTGCGAAAATCACTTTTTCAAAAATGTTTCTAATGGTATTCATCAGAATTTTCCTGTTTGCAAGGTGCATAAACGAAAAAACTACTGATTCGGTCATCTGTTCCAAAAAAACAACTGAATATGTCCGCTAAAATTTATCTTCTTTCAATCTTGTACTTTAGGGGATGATGGCATGTTAGATTTAGATCCCATACTTTGAACGGGTTGCTAAAATTTTTAATTACACTACATTTTGTGTTGGTTAACAATCTAGGCATATGAAGTTTATGTAATGTAAATATTGATTAAACTTCGTTAAAATCAAGATTGATATGTGATCTGTGACTTTCATTCCCATAATTTTCTGAGAAGTTACAGAACATCGAACTTGGATTTCTACAGTATAAGATGGAAATTCTCTACTTTTTATGTCTAGGCAGTCTACATTGCCTTTTGTGTGAATTTTGTCTTCCATTACAGCATGCAAGAGTCCTGCCGTGTGGAATAAAGATCATTTTTTTGGAAAATTGCATGTAAAAGATGTGTAAAGTTTTTAAAACTATTGTTTGTTGATACCATGTGGTACACCCTTGAATCTGCCTCTAAACTTTTACATATCTCAAGATTTTGTGTATATACATGTGAAAAAGCATTATTTCAGATGTCCTTTTCAAAGATGAATATATAAATATATATACGGAGAAAAATTGCATATTTTTGTGATAAAACTATTGACGCCAACATTGAGAAACATTTGTTTAATACTTAAAAAGTTATCCCTTGTTGTTTGTACAGCTTTTAATAAAACCACTTTTAATATATTACCAACACCCTGGTTTTCTTTATGTAATTTTTGTACTGTATATTTTTGTATACACTGAAGTGCCACTGAATTAGGGATAGGAGACGTTATCCAAATTCAGTACCGCAAGTCACGCATTCGTGGCTGAAACTCTAGTTATATATAGCTGTTAGCTTTGGCTTTCCCAAGCATTCGTCGTGAGAAGCGTAATGGGAAAGGCGCGAGATTTAAATGCATTTGACAGAGGGAAAGATCGTACCCGATGGATGGGACACTCGATCTCCGAAATTTTCAATGAATTTGGTTTTCCCGCATCACAGTTTTCAGAGTATTCCGGGAATACGAAAATGACCGTGGGCTTTGCCTCTGACCCACATCGTACAGACTGATAGGGGCCAGACATTAGCTGAAATCAATTTTCATCTGAACACAGTTTCCAGCTGGGAAGTCAGTGCATGAATCATGCAACACTCACTTCATTTTCTCGGCTTCGGGAGCTGCCGACCTACGAGAGGCCTACTTCTAACGGCACGGCACCGGGCTCAACACCTTGCCTGGGCTAAAGAACATCGAGTATTGGCAACGGATAGCCTAAAGTGATGAATCCCGATTTAAACTTCACACCGATGGGAGACGAGGTATGGTGCTAACCCCATGAAGCCATGGATCCTGGGGGCGGGGGTGGCTCAGTCGGTAGCGCGCTAGGCTCGTAATCTGTAGTTCTCAGGTTCGAGTCTCAGCTGGGTTAGGGTTGAGATTTATCTCCGCAAAATTCCCCGCGCTGCCCACGGACAGTAGGGAACACCGATGGGCTTAGAAAGGCTGTTGTCCGTCGATGGGACGTTAAGCCGTAGCCCCGTGTGAGTGAGAGCCATACCCTGTGCATGTTAAAGAACACGCTGGATGGCCTTGACGTGAGGCTACCATCTGTCTCCCAACAGCTGTTCCAGTGGGTACCCTCCCCCAACCTTCTCTGAGCCTTCGGGGGGGGGGGGGCTCAGTCGGTAGCGCACCAGGCTCGTAATCTGTAGTTCCCAGGTTCGAGTCCCAGCTGGGTCAGCGTTGAGATTTATCTCCGCAAAATTCCCCGCCCTGCCCACGGTCAGTAGGGGACACCGATGGGCTTGGAAAGGCCGCCGTCCGTCGGATGGGACGTTAAGCCGTGGTTCCGTGTATGGGAGAGCCATACCCTGTGCACGTTAAAGAACACGCTGGATGGCCTTGGCGGGAGGCTACCATCTGTCTCCCAACAGCTGTTCCAGTGGGTCCCCTCCCCCAGCCTTCTCTGAGCCTTCGGGGTCCTTGTGACCTGGCCATTTAGCCCATGGTGTGCAAAAAAGTGCCGCTCAGAGGTAAAATAACCCAACTGAGCCTTCGGGCACTACTATCATTTTGGACTCGTTTTGGAATTGAATTTAAAGATCTCACAACCTTGCGCGATTCGATTTGCCTGTAACTAAGTTTTGTAGTTGGTCATCAAAGTTTATGTGAATAAGTCGGTGGTTCTCAACCTTTTATGCTTGACGTACCCCCTGGAAATGTATATCTAAATGGCGTACTCATTATATAGATAGATAAAACTATAGTTATAGTATAACAATGGGAATAAAATAAATCATATATATTTAACATGTATCTAGCGACTTTTGAGCTCTAACGGCGTACCCCCAAATATTTTACCGCATACTCCACGTTAAAAACCCCTAGTATAAGGTATAAAAATGTATTTCACTGTGTCAAGTGGATTCCTAGTTATTGAAAAAGTCGTAAATATTTGATGTTCAACCAAAATTAAGACACATATCAATTACTAATCAGCTTAGAGATTTGTTGTTCGGGCCATTTTGAAAATTTTAGTACAACATTTAAGGTAATAAAAATCCAAACGAAAAAAAGAAGGAGAGTCTTTAATTAAATCTATTTGCTTTTACTTTATTGAAATAAAGTTGGACCTTGAATATTTTAAAAAACTACGCGTCTAAAATTGTGCAAAATATTTATGACACACTTCAATCTTTGAGCCGAAATTTAAACTTGGAAAAGACTTTTTCTAATGTTTTTTTTTCACCTTATAAATGGCTTTTATTAATTTGCAGGGTTAATGATAGTCGATTAATTTCTGATTAATAATTGACTTAATAATAAACCTCATAGATAAAACCATCTAGCCTGGGACTTAGCGGGGGAGGGAGGAAAATCGAAAATTTTCCAACTCGAAAATGAGATTTTGCCAACTGACAAAATAATGTCTGTCAGCTTCGTACCTAGATTTTCGCTCCGTGGTGGTGGAAGGGTAGGGAATTTTCACGAATCTCCTTCATTTTGTCATGTAACTTCAAATTTTGCCAACTATTTTCACAGAAATAATCCCAAAATTTATGTCTCGCTTGAATTGTAGCAATTTAGTGTGAATTTTTCCAACTCCCCTTGAAGTTGGCCAACTTTCCTTAATTACACAAAACCAATCCCAATCTTTACATCTTTCCTAAATTGGCCAAGTCACTTCAAATTTTTCAAACTCCCCAAAATTTTGCCAAGTTTTCTCTATTTTGTCAGCTCTCCTTAATTTCATAAAACAATCCCAATTTTCACATCTCGCCCGTATTTTATCAAGTGGATTCGAATTTTGCCAAGTTTCCTCGATCTCGCCAACTCGCCACAATTTTACCGAAAAAATCCCAATTTTCACATCTCACCAGATTTTTTCAAAGTCACTCTGAATTTTGCCAACTCCCCCAAGATTTTCCAACTCTCCTAGATATTGCGAAGTTGCCTCGATTTTGCCAACACGACATAATTTTACAGAAAAAAAAGATTTCAATTTTTACATTTCACCTGAATTTTCCCAACTCTCCACGATTTTCGCAAGTCACTCTGAATTTTGCCAACTCCCAAGATATTGCCTAGTCACTCCGAATTTTCCCAACTGCCCCTAGATTTTGCCAAGTTTCCTTAATTTTCCCAACTCGCCATAATCTTACAGAAAAAAAAAAATATTAACATTTCACCTGATTTTTGCAAATTCACTCAGAATTTTGCCAACTCCCCAAGATTTGCCAACTCTCCTAGATTTTGCCAACTCGCCATAATTTTGCAGAAAAAAAATCCCAATTTTTATATCTCACCAGAATTTTGCCAACTCCCCCACGATATTGCCAGGTCACTCCGAATTTTGCCAAGTCACTCCGAATTTTGCCAAGTTTCCTCAATTTCTTCAACTCTCCATAATTTTACAGAAAAAAAGATTCCAATTTTTGCATCTCACCAGATTTTTTCAAAGTCACTCTGAATTTTGCCAATTACTCAAGATTTGCGAACTCTCCTAGGTTTTGCGAATTTCCCTCGATTTTTCCAACACACCATAATTAATAATACTTTGGGGGAGCCTCCCCCATCCCTCCCATAGATACCCCCCCCCCCCCTGCATCTGACTACACAACAATTCTATAAATAATAATGAGCTCAATAAGAAATATTCAATTTAAAGAAATTAAACTACAACCAACTTAGGTTTGTTGATGACAAAATGCTTACAGACATTAACCATGCGCCAGCCTCGCAATCTACAGTTCCTAGGTCAGCTTTGAGATTTATCTCCGCAACCCCCCCTCCCCCGCCCGCCCTGCCCACACCAATGGGCTTGGAAAGGCCGCCGTCCGTCGGATGGGACGTTAAGCCGTGGCTCCTGTGTGTCGGTGCCATACCCTGTGCACGTTAAACACGCTGGATGGCATTGACGGAGGCTACCATCTGTCTCACAACAGCTGTTCCAGTGGGTCCCCTCCCCCAAACTTCGGTGTCACTGTGACTTGACCATTTAGCCCATGGTGTGCAAAAAAGTGCCGCTCAGAGGTAAAACAACCCAACCTTTAGGTATGAAAGGATATATTAATTATATTTCATATAATCTCTGCGGATAACACTAATACGGAATGCTACGTTGCCCAGAGATTTGTTTTTAAACTTTAGGAGCTCCTAATTATGCAAATTTAAATCAACGGAACACCTTAAAAATGCGAATAATAATGTTTACTAGTTTTTTAATCAAGTGTGTTAAAGAAGAGGAGATGGTGATGTTGCCCCGGGTAAGGCATGGACATGGATGTTTGTGTTGTTTTTCTGCTGAGGTCTCGCCGTCCTCACAGGCATTCCGCTATGGCTTGCAAGCAGCTGCTCGAGGAGCTATACAATTATTTTTATTGGTTGCAATTTATATTAAAAATTAAACGTTTCTCAATAACAGCAAAGAAAAAAGTTCGTTTTTAAATCCTCGACTTTAGTGATTAACGAAATAAAGTTTAAGTAATTCAAATGGATAAAGGTTAGCAGTTTCAGCCGTCTCGTGGCCGAGTGGTTAGCATGCTGGGCTACTTGATCTAAGGACCTGGGTTCGAGCCCCGGATTTAAGGCATGGATGTAGTAATGTTTTTCTGCTGAGGTCCCGCCATCCTCGCAGACTTTCTACTATGGCGTATTAAACCGACAGGCTCATGTCAGATCTCTGTGACAAGCAGCTGCTTGAGGGGGTATTTATTATATTATTAGCAGTTTCAGGTGCATCTGTACAAATTGAGATTACATTGCAGAAACCTATTTTTTTTCCTAATCTCAATTTGTACAGATGCACCTGAAACTGCTAATAATATAATAAATACCCCCTCAAGCAGCTGCTTGCCATAGAGATCTGACTGGAGCCTGTCAGTTTAATACGCCATAGTAGAAGGTCTGAGAGGATGGCGGGACACAAGGAGAAAAACATTACTACATCCATGCCTTAAATCCGGGGCTCGAACCTATAGGTAAATCTACATTCGAAGCGAATGGTAGGCCAAGACTTAGAGCCAGCTAACTATTTAAATAAGACTATTAGATAAAATATGACTTCAGGAAAACTATCTATCTTAAGAAAGTGCATAATTTGCAGGCTCGGATATTGGAAAAATCTAGTGACGCGGGGACAAGAAATGCAATAGAGGCGGAAAAAATCCAAAAAAGGGAAGATGAAAGAGGCAGGATGGTCAATGAACTCTATTATTTTCCCTCCCATTTTAGAGGAATTCAAAAATTTATTTAAAAATGCATTAAATTTAAATAACTTTAAAACTCTTCCTGAAGCAGTGGCGATATTCCGTATATTCCTATATACTTTATATATGTAATAATATTTATGTAATATTCGGATAACGTGGTTTATTCCTTTCACGAAGAAGGGTCATGGGAAACATCAAAGCCAGGTGAAGAGGGGAATCACTCCTCCCCCCCACCTTCAATAAATAATGCAATTAATTTTTTATTCATGGTGATTGAAAAGAAATATTTTTATTATTGGTGATTGTAAAATAAATATTTTTATTATTGGTGATTGTAAAAGAAATATTTTTATTCAAGTTGGTTACTTGTAAATATTTCAATGAATTATTATTTGAGTACAGTAGCTCAAAAAAAGTATCCGAACATTATCATTGTATGCAGAATTCAGAAAAAAATCTGGCAACGATTTTTTTAGAAATTAGTGATCTGGCTAAAACTACAGGTCCTGTATAGTAGAGGCTGGCCATCTCAATGATTCACTGCCATTGGTTGATTGAGTCACGTGGTTTATGGGCGCCATGTTTTGTCGAACCGTGAAACGAAAGCCTATGAGTTAGTGTGTGTATCAAGTTAAATCTCAGTTGTTATAGTTTTATACATTTCTACCACTTTTTTTGTCTATAAAAGCTGTCATATTCTATGAATACCTCACTGCGCTGCATTTGGGTGTAAAAATTTCACTCAAAGAAATTAATGAATATTTTTTTTTCCGAGAAACTCCATCAGAAGACGGCAAACGGCTGCAACAGTGAAACGAGCTAACTGAAAACAAACTTATAATTTCTTTTAAGGTTCCTTTGAAAAACGAGCTAATGTTTTCACTTTGTCGTCTGCCTATGCCAATATTTGTTCTTCTCTCTCTCTGTTTACTGTTGTCTGTCCATCTGTCTTTCCACCTGTCTGTCCGTCTATAGACAATAATTTTTTTTTTACTTTTAGAGCTAAATGAAAAGTTTTTTTGTGTTGGATAGGTGTCGAACAAATATTGTGATTCGCAATTTTGAAAAAATTCAATGGCTTTAATAGCGCCCTCTAGCGATTAGAAAAGATGGAAAATGCTAAAATTTCAAATGAATATTACAAACAAATGTATACTGGAAATCTGAAATTTTGGTAGTAGAGTGTTATGGTCAGAAGCTTTACAATGGCAACAAGGCCAAAAGGGGATGCGAAATTGGAATTTCTTAGCCAAAAGGGGATGCGAAAATGAAACTTTGTTTTTCAAAAGATAAAGGACGCAATAAGCCGTCCCGTAGCCGAGTGGTTAGCGCGCTTGCCTACTAATCTACGGGACCTGGGTTCGAGCCCCGGGTAAGGCATGGATGTTCGTGTTGTTTTCTGCTGAGGTCCTGCCATCCTCTCAGATCTTCTACTGTGGCATATAAACTGACAGGCTCCTGTCAGACCTCTATAGCAAGCAGCTGCTTGAGGGGGTGTTTATTTTATTTAAAGGAAGCAAAATATATATTTTTTGTTTTACAGGCACTAAAAAATTAGTAATGATTTAAACATATTTGATAATCTCAGCGTTACCTGTTGACGTTTCAACGTCTATAAATCAGTAAACGTTTTTTGTGAAAAAAAGCCAGCATTAGTTCAACAGATTAGAATACTCTGTCATGTTTCTGGAGAGATGCGGGTTCGAATCCCGTATGTCGGCGAATTTTTTTCCACAAAAATATTAATATTTACATTTCTCGAATCCCCATGAGTTACAATTTCCAATGTTAGAGAGTGCTAAAGGCGGTATAAAAACTCGAAAGGCGAACTCTAGCGGCGGAAAAAGCTGTAAAATACCAAATCTTTAAATAAGTATTACGAACGATCTATTTTTGCTTCAAACTTAAATTTTGGGTCATAGAGTGTTAAATAGTGCCTAATAGTAATGATTTGTCCCATTGGTAAAATGCATCTTTTCTGCTTTAAGAGATAAATGAAAAACTTTTTTTGCACATTACAGGTACTAATAAAATATTAATAGTTTATTTTCTCCTTTAAACAGTAGTTCGAATTTCCACTGTCAGAGGGTACTGGAAGTGTAAAATGACTAGAAGAACGCATATCGCCTCTGTCGCATATGGGAATCTCATTTTCAAAGAATAGGAAGTTCTTCCTTTGACTACTTTTTCACTCCTTAAAAGTTTTAATTATGGATGTCCGTGTTGTTTTTCTGCTGAGGTCCCGCCATCCTCATGGACCTTCTACTATGGCGTATAAACTGACAAGCTCCTGTCAGACCTCTGTACAAGCAGCTGCTTGAGGGGTTATTTTTTTTTTAATGTATGATATGGGAAATGCACCTAGCAGTATTTTATTAGTATAAAACATAAAAAGTAGTTGTCTTTTAGTTCTTAAATTTTAAAAGTTGCTTTTCTCTCGCTCCTCTGAAAATAGTGGGCAGATCATTGCTGTCATTAGAATTTCTACCATAACAGAACTGTACACGACAAAATTTCTACGATGAACAGATCACGTAAAACATTCATTAAAAGTTTTGCAGTTTCGATATTTAGTGTTCTCTAATGATATAAATTAAAACTACCTTTGAAAATGTGAATTACATTTCATTAGTAAACAACTAAAAAAAGAGATTTCCAATTATCTCTTAAAACAAAATCGTTCTGTTTCTTACCTGCCTTCGGCTTACGATCAACTCATTATTGTCAACGGAATTTTCAAGATTTTCACATTCCACCACCAAAATTTCAAATTTTCACCATAACTACATCGCTTGCAATATTCGTTTTAAATTTGGAGATTTTTTCAATTTTTTTCCACCGTTAGAGGGCATATTTTTAGCTTTTGGGAAATTCGCAAAATGCAAATTGTAATATTTCATCAATATCTGTCCAGCCCAAAAAAATTTTTAATTTATCTCTAAAAACATACACTTTTCTGTTAAAAAATAAAGTTGCATTGACCTCCCCCCTGTGTCTAAAGGGTTAAGTTATTGTTGCCAATGGTAACTTCGTAACCTTCACATTTCAACACCAAAATTTCAAACTTCTAACATAATTGCATCATATGGAATATTCGTTTGATATTTTGGAATTTTCAACTTTTTCCACCGTTATAGGGCGCAGTTATAAATTTCATAGGAAAATCGAAAAATGCACATCGTAATACATCATTAATATCTATCTAACACAAAAATAATTTATTTATCTGTATAAATAAAAAAGTTCGATGTCTACAGAAGGACAGACAGCAAAGCGAAATTATGTCTTTCTTTTTTTTAAAAAAGACAATTCCACAAGTGCTCTATAACAGTTGAAAATAATTTAAAATTCCATAAAGGTAAGCAGATATCAGAGATGATTAACGGATGAAATGGAGCATAGGGCTTTTTTGCAAGCTATTATCTCCACCATCTGAAGTGTGACTGTGGTAGTATTTTCAAAATTTGTATTTCAAACAATGTATAAATTGGAAAAAAATCATAACTCAGAAAATTTTTTGAACTATGGGACCTGGGAACTACAGATTACGAGCCTTGCGCGCTACCGACTGAGCGCCCCCCGACCCACGGTTTCATGGACAGCTGTTAGAAGACACCAAATGTTATTTAACATGCATAGAGTACGGCTCGCCTGAGTACTGGTTTAAGCCACATCTCACGAATGGCGACATTTACAATCCATCGGTGTCCTCTTCCTTATCATGAGCAGGTTTTTAGAGGAGAAAATCTTAGTGCAGACTCGAATCTGGGAACCTTAAGCAGGGCCGGACATACGCATAAGCTAACTAAGCTACAGTTTATGGCCTGACCATATGAGGGGCCTCAGAGAAATGTATTTAAAGTTTTACTACATTACAAATTTGTTTTAAATATTTAATCTATTGTGCAAACCTTTGTTAGGAATGATAGAATAATGTTTTCCCTCAATCAAAATAATTAAAAATATATTTCGACTTTCGAATTTTTTGTGCCCCTTAAATTTGAATAGCTTAGCGCCTCAGAAGGTCAAAGTCCGGCCCTGGGTTTTGTCTACTCCTATTTTTTATAATGATGATAGATGCATTAATGGCCTTAATGTGGCCAGAATATCATAGTCTTAAGTTAGTTTGGCTAGTTCTAAATTTAAACTACATATATCCGCAGGGTTGTTTTACCTCTGAGCGACACTTTTTTGCACACCATGGACTAAATGGCCATGTCACATAGACCCCGAAGGCTCAGAGAAGGTTGGAGGAGGGGACCTATTAGAACAGCTGTTGGGAGACAGGTGGTGGCTCATGGCAGTTTGCTGCGGACATCGACCGATACTGGCTTCACCACCATTTTGAGAAGCATTGTCTTAGACGACAGCTTGGAATCTTTGAAAAACAACAATCCATGGTGTCCTATGGTAAAAGTGATTCCACTACTGGAATCTTTAACAAATGATTGGTAAAATAAATAATTATCTCAGCAGTTTGGCATTCACAAAACTAATAATTTTATTCAAGGCTGCGTAGAATACACAGTCGTATCAGAATAATATAACCACCCACAGATTCACAATGTACCCGCCCAGACGCATCACAGAGTGCACTGACAAGTTCGACCACACGGTGATATAAGCGTCTGACCAGCACACGTCGGCCATAGTGTGTAACGTGAGCACAATGGGCAGAGGTATAGTTTTTTACAGACGTTCAAAAAGGAATAATCATCGACTACCAGGCAAAGGTTGGAAGCATCTGCGAAACAGCCGACTTTCTGGTTGTTCGCGAGATGCTGTAGTAAGGGTGCACCAAGAATGAACTGCTGGCACACCGAGTACCTCCAGACGTCATAACTCTGAAGCCTCAAAGGCCATTGACTCCAGAGAAGAACGTTGACTCTGTCGATTGGTAAAGGGCAATCAACGCAGAACAGTGCAGCAATTCACCACTCAAATGAACGCTGGGGCATACAGGTACAGGTACCCAATAATAGTAGAGTGAATCCTGTTACGCCTTTAACTACAGATTCGACGCTGCATAAAAGCGCCCATGTTAACCAAGGTCCATTGGCAGTTCGTACGGCACTACCGTCATTGCAGTGTGGAAAAAGGTTGCCTTCTCCGACAAAGAGGTTTCTACTCCCTGGCGATGGCGAATATAGTGTCAGACACATGAGAAACAACTCCCTGACACGTTTGTTGGTCAATTGTAGACTGGTGGTGGCAGTGTGCATGACTGGGGGATATTTTCCTGCATGATCTGGGACCGCTCTACCACTGGATGGGTCCCTGATCACCAGTGGCTACCTGTCCATTCTCGCTGACCATATGAATCACTTCATGCTGGACGTTTACCCTGGTGATGATGGTGTCTACTAAGAGGACAATGCACCCTGCCATGTCCATAAGGAGGTACATGTCTGGTTTCAGGAACACAACAACGATATCTCCGTTCTTCGTTGGCCTGTGAAGTCCCTTGACCTCAATCATATAGAGCTATTGTGGGAGCATTTGGATCGACAGCTTTGGTGTGTGTACCCACAACCATGTCATCTCCGGATCCTCCGTGCTCTGCTGGTGTCGAAATGTGCATGTCTGTCTGTGCTGGATGCAGACATGCCGATTCGTGGGACTCATTATGTCCATGTCAGAATGTCTCACCGCTGTCGCCATGGCCAAGGGTAATTCACATATTGGATAGGCGGTCATATTATTCTGATTCGATTGTGTAGGTAGATTAATATACGTAGAGAGTTAAGACAAATAGATTCACTTACTTGTGAGTAAATATCTTAATATTTCGACCCGTGACTGAGGTTGTCATTCGAGGCGGTTGCAGCTTTGTTGGAACATTCTTTCTATTGTAGAATTGATTGCCAGAACAGGGGTAACAAAATTCCTTATACATCGTTTATGGCACCTCTGTTGACTGTATTAGAAATCTTTCTTCTGTTTTTCTAAGAATGCATTTTTGTTTTTTTTAATTATTGTTGTGGTGTTCCAGCCTATTTTATGATTATTTTTTTCTACGTGTCTCTCTAGTCCTGTTTTATTTTGTTCGTTTTTTTATTGCGAATTTGTGTTCTTTTATTTTTAATTTCTAGTGTTCATCCTGCTTCTCCAATGTATGGTACTTACATTCACAAATTACTTTATAAATTTCCCACTTTCTCTGTATATATTATTTTCTTGCTATTTGATATTTAGGTTGAATTATTTTTTCTTGTCCAGGTCTCGTGCGATCATATTATCATATAAATTATTGAATGAAAACAAAATCCAAAGAATGAGCAATAAATTAACACAGGTATATTAATTCACACAACTTGCAATTAATTTATTAATACATCATTGTATTTTGTTGGCATCATGTTCCACTATGTTTGAGAGAGAGGAAAAAATTAAGAATGGTGATGGCTTGGTGACCCCATCGAGTCGGAATAATGTAAGGGAGGGATAAAGACTGGAGTTCCATTCCAGTATAACAATTCCTCTCCGTTTCAGGAGACTTTAGAAAATTTGTTGATGTGCAAGTCTTACAATTTTTTGCCACCATTAATCTTGTTAGCATTCTGGTGGGAATGGGACAAGACACCCCTCCACTACATCCGACCCTGGTGACAGACAAGGATAACTAAAAATGATTGATGTATCAACAATGATCCCCATGTGTTTCGACAAACATTAACAGTGTAACATTTCACAATATCGTCTAACAAAAGAAAAAATGCACTGCCGAATTTCAAAACAAAGGTTATTTAATAAAAAAGGCGAAAATAACCATTGTTGCAGTTCTCTTTAAAAGGAAAGGAGTGCACGAATACCTTCAGTCACTTTCTTGTCAAGAAGGATTCCAGATTAATAGAACACGAAGGATTTCAGACCCAGTGACGTTTCTTTAGTGATCTCTATTCCTCAATTCAAAAACTTAATCTCTAGTAGCGAAGTTTTTAAACGGCGCCCTAGGAGACTAAATGTCTCTAATTAGAACAGTAAAATATTAATCACTATAATCTTTGAGTTTGATCTTGCAATTTTAACGTTCAGAATCCAAATTTCATTTTAAAGACAAACGCTTTCCTCTTACTTCCTAGACAATCCCAGGAATAACAGTTGTCTAGTGCTGACTCTGCCAGGGGATTATATAGTCCAAGAACAGCTATGTAATGAAGCTATCATGAATTGTAGTGAAAGCAAATCGGTCGAATTTGCTCCAAAAGGAACATAGTTCTTGATTTAGAGGAAAACCGCTCCTTTTCGAAAGGACGATCTTGTAATGATCTGATTTTCGAAGTAGGCTTGAATACATTTGATTCGGTGGACAGATTCCTCATTAGTGCACACTAATCATTCTCCAGATCTAGATTTGGCGACTGTAATGCTCAATAAGGTGTTGGTCCAGTTCATGAACGAAACCAATGTGGTAGGTTGAAATTTTAATTTCTTTGAAGCCCTGAAAACAGTAGCTGGTGAGGGTCCAACCTGTGAAGAAAACTTTCTAAGATATTTTCTGGCTCATGACTAAATTAATTTATTTACTCCAAGTTTTACGAAATTAGCGAGTTAAACGCTGACACATGACGACGACGAAGGAGTGAAACATTGAGACACGTCATCAAGAACATCGGCAGTTATCAGTGATGGCCAGCCTGGTCTCTTTCGATCCTGTACAGATCCAGCGTCACGAAACTTATCAATCAAACAAAATATTGTCGACTTGTTGGGAACTGCAGACTGAAGAATCTTAAACTCCTCTCTCACACATTTGTAAGATTTGTACTCACAATAAGTTTCAACACTAAATACACGTTCCTTTTTGCGAAAACGATTAGTTGACATACTTATATTTAGGGTTGCATCCTTTTTGACACACCCTGTACTATGGCATATAAATTGATAGGCTCCTTTCAGACCTCTTTGGCAAGCAGCTGCTTGAGGCGGTATTAATTTTTCTTATAGTAGATATATATTACACGTTTTTGAGGTGAATACAACGTTAATTGTTATTTATTAGAGTATTTAACGTCCTCAGGTGTGATTGTAGATAGTTTGTGTACATAATTTTTGTTTGAGCCACTTTGTGATAGTTCTATGTTAGCCTAACCACTACGACTCGGATGTACTGTGTGCTTGCTTGCAACAGCAACTATAGCTCCGTCTGTGGAAAATACTCTTTTGTGCGAAGTGATGTTTTGTAAAAATGATTTCGATCAGAATTTCATCGTCACTTTCAAGAATTCCCAAGGTAAATGGAATTTTGAAAAATTTAATAGGAAAGTGATTTGGTTATACAGTTGAAATCTCAGTGATATCTGAAAGATAAAATTATTTGGCTTATAATTGACCTTTCGCTGAATATCTCCTTATAATTGACATTTCTAATAATTGACATTTTATTTAAGGAGCTGCTCCTTATAATTGACATTTTATCAGATACTCGTTAAAACTATATTTTTCATAGAATAAAATCTAGTTATGGCATACAACAAAAAAAAATGCATACAGGTTTCTAATTATTATTCTTATATCTATAAAACAAATAATCTCGCTAAAGAGAGGATATATATATATTAATATTTAAAATTAATTTTCTTCTTTAACATTGGCAAAATCATTAATGACACCATAAAAAAATTTCCTCAAATAAATCACATTCAATGGATAAAATTACTAACCCGTAAATATTTTTTTCATTATTTTGAGTTTACTAAAACTTCTTTCACCAATCGATACTGTAACTGGTTGTTAATAGTATTCTCAAAGCTATAAATATGCTTGGATATAAATTCCCACAGTTCTAATTTTACCATGAATTCCAAAATTTCAAAGCGATGCAAGTTGTTTAAATTTTTGAAAAGTTCTTTGCTTTGATATTTAAAACACTCTATTTCATCCTGCATCTACAAACAGTCTGACTCTGGATACTCGGTGCACAAATCCATTACAGCCTTTTTTAATTCTTTTACATCTGCAGATGCTAAATGTTTTAGTGCGAGGAAGTCAAATCGCATTGATAATTGGCTCATGGATTCATATCTGTAGGTTAATTGATTTATTACAACATCAAGAACTTCGTAAAATAAATAGTTTAGTTCATCGTCACCTGTAAATGCTTTTGACTCATCATTCGCATTTTCACCAGGCAGTATTTTTCTCGTTTTTTTTATCACTGGAAAATTTTCTAACTTGGTGGTCAAATTTTGCCAACTGAGAAAAAAAATACATAAATTTAATAATGTATCTATCAGGAACTACCCAGGATTCAGTTCGGAGGTGGATGCAGCTGCCCAAGATTTTGCCAACTCGCCATAATTTTGCAAAAAAATACCAATTTTTAAATCTCACCTGAATTTTACCAAGTCACTTCGAATATCGCCAATTCATCAAGATTTTGCTAAGTTGTCTCGATTTTGCCAACACTCCCTAATTTCACAAAACTAGTCAATCACAATTTTTACAACTCGCCTGTATTTTACCAACTGGCTTCAAAATTTTCCAACTCCCATGGATTTTATCACATTGCCTCGATTTCGCCAACTCCCTAAATTCTGCCAAGTTATGTCGATTTTGCCAACTCCCCTTAATTTTGCAAAAGAAATCACAATTTTCTCAACTCACCTGGATTTTACCAAGTCGCTAAGAATTTTGCCAACTGCGATTTGCATTGGGGGAAGCCTTCCCCCTCTCAAAGCTATGCCCCCGAGTGTTCTGATCGAATTTCTATTGAATCAACATTTGAATCTTATAGAATCAGAATATACTTAATAATGAAGACAAATTTGCTTTTAATCACGCAGTTCACCCAAGTATTGAGTCAGGATCGTTGTAATAGCAGAGGGAATATGACAATTTCTTGGTGCTACCAACTATAGCAAATCATAGTTGAAATTGAAGCTTAAGGAACGCTGTATAAATATTACAGCAAAATGCATTCTTTTAGGAAAAAAATGCACTTCTTTTCCTCTCAGCTCTGTGATTTTGTGCAACATCAAGAGTGGAAACAAAAAACGCCTAGCAAAATATGCTTAAATTATTTTCACCAAACACTTTAAAATATACACTATTTTATACAACATATAATTTTAAAAACATTTTTGGACATTTTTAAATGCCCGAAAATCTTTTTCTCTCAGCTCAATGATTTTGTGCAATACCAAGAGTAAAAAAAAGCACTTAACAAAATATGCTTAATTTATTTTCACCAAACCCTTAAAAATTTAAAATATGCACTATTTTAGTCAGCATATAACTTTTAAAAACATTTTTTGACAATTTTAAAAACCTCAATTTTTTAGGAAAAAAAAAATTATTGGTCGAACAAACGCTCCACCCTTTTTAGAAATGAGTTAAAATCTTTCCTTCTGGAATTATGAATAGGTATTTGAAATATTGAGGTTCATATAAGCTTATTAAGTTATAAATGAAATGACAACCCTCTATCACCCCACAAAAGATATTAGATACATCTTTGTTGGAGACCAAATACAAATTCCAGATTCGTCCTCAAGTTCCTTTTGAGAGTACATTATTAGAGTGTGCTACCAATAAAGATGTAACACAAAAATTTTATTCTTTCATGCATGAAATATAGATATTAACGCTTTATTGCACAGATACAACTTTTTTTCTCGTCGATTTCATCTGATTTTAAGAAGTTTTCACCCTCGGTACCAAATAGGGTACCGAGGGGGGTTCGGTGGCAAAGATGGATTAAAATATTTACTTTCACATTTGCTACACATAAATTTTCAAAGTTTCTCGATTTATACAGGAGTGTGAATACTAGAAACACGAAATGCCTTAATAACAAAGAGTTAAACACCATAATTTAGATAGGCCAATAATAAATTTTTCTCAGTAGGCAAGTTTAATCTTTACAGATTTCATTTCACTCTTAACAATTATTGTGACATACGTGACTGTTTCAGAGTATGCATAACTGAAATCTTCGTACCATGTTACTTTATTTTTAACAGTTGTTTCTACTCTAAAATGTTTCGTAGTGGGTGAACAAGAGCTACAGCAACTAAATAATTTCACAGAACACTAAACCCTTTCACTAAGACCACGAATGACCAAGTGGCTCATTGGAAAAATTGACGGGTTACTGTTTGAGGGACAGACTTTATACGAGCTGGGAGTGTGGAATGTATAGATTATACAGACATGATTTGTAAGATGGTGTGGAGAATGGTTAATTCTTTGTATTGGTGAGGATTCATAGCACAGCCAGTGCCAATTGCCATTCCTTCTGTTATATTGCACACTTGTGAGGATTAGCTGTAAGATTCTTTGATATCTCTAGCTGCACACGCATCAGAAGTAATGGTCATCGTTGCGGACACCACGATATTGAAGGGATTAAGGGTTGGCGTCATTGGCAAAGCAGGGAAATGCCACGTGGGATCTCCCGCTTCAAACTGTGGGTGACATCCTGAGTGTTGATGCATCCTTTGCTCGCTGTTATGCATTGACTCATAGAGAATGTTGTGGAGAATATTTCCAGTGGAATAACGCATGCAGTGTCCACAGCCGTTGCTGACCAGTGAGCGCCTACCTCTAAAGCAGTCCTCTTCAAGGTGACAGAAATCGAATAAGATGGCTCTTTCACAATGTGTCTCGCTGCAAAACAGGGAAACATCCTCCGCCTCCCTTCATATTGCCTTAAAACAGCCACAATGTGACAGGATGTTGACTACCGTCCATCACAGCAAGGCAAGCTCAAACGTCCAAAGAATTTTATATATGAGTATTTATATACAACGAGAGTGATATATGAAAATTTCATATGTATATGTGAAAACGTATTTTGGTGTCTAAATTCCTAACACCTATGACCGGGGCCATATTGGCCATAGCCTAGATACTGATCTGGACAACTATGGCTACTTTTCTCCCCTTTTTTCTACCATACAGGGTCCTGGTGCTGACCATATAAACCTACTGGACTGGAATAAGGCTCTAAGCTTGATTATGAATCCTGAATTTGCTGCACTGGCAAGCTTTTGTGGAGGGAAAGTCTTCCACTGTGTTTTCTGTTTGTTTGTGGGTTGACAGCCCCAACGAATAGATTCATAGGATATATTTTATCAGCTGCTGGATAATCCTGAGCAGAGGTCATCGCAGTCCCCTGAACTCTTTCTTCTACGGTCATTGTCAAATTCTACTTGGAGGAAATCTTCCAGTGTAGGTGGCTTCAGCCTTTAGTAATGGGGGAATGGATCTTTTCCCCATGCCTGCGATTAGGGGGCTTTTTATATTGATATTGTCGGCATTCCCTCTCTCAATAAAACTAATTTCTTTAAACACCCCACTAATCATTTTCTCTCCATAGGTAGTTGGAATGTGAGTACTCTGCACATATTATTCTCTTCATGTTCTCACACAAGAATTCCAGCATTATAATTTAGATATTCTCGGGTTGCAAGAGACCAGATGGACAGACAAAGGTCAGATTCTTAAAAATAATCTTAAATTCTCTCTTCAGGGAGGGAAGATAATAAGCATCTCCAAGGCGTAGGTCTGCTTCTCAGCAGACATGCTAGTGATGCTCTTCTAGGATATAAGTGCATTAATGAATGGTTTCTTAGAGCAAAATTTCAGACAAGCATTAAAGACTGAATGTCTCTACTGAGGATGCCGATGAGGATGAGGATAGGTTTTATGGACAACTTCAGGGCAATGTCTCCTACAGGTAAGTAAACTTAATGGTTTGAAAATAACTAACATCTATTACAAACACCACGACATATATAAGTACACAAGGGTTTCATTAGATGGGCTGCATAAGAATATGATTGATTATATATTAATTAACAGGAAATGGGCTTGTTCTGTTAGGAATACCAGGTCATATAGGGGAGCTGAAATTGGATCTGATCATTATCTTGTTAAAAGTGTCTTGCAACTTAAACTTGAAAAGTGTTGTGCTAGGGTTAAAATATTTGCTTTTAATACTAAAGCTCTGAAAGACCCAGTTATAGCCAAAGCTTACCACGATAGGTTACTTAGTCATTATGGCAGTCATGGTATGCTTACTACTGAAGTTGAGGAAGAATGGGACCGTTTTAAACAGGCTTTTTTGAAAACTAACAGTACTCTTTTAGTAAAAAAGGGGCATAGGAGGCAGAATTATCTCAGTGATAAGGCACTTGAGCTTATTTCGGAAAGAAAGAACTGCAGGAATTTCCTTAACCAATACCCTACTAGTCCTAATAGAAAGGATTACAGAGAACTTAATAAACGTGTAAAAGATCAGTTAGCTGCTAATAAGAATCTTTGGCTTGATGGCTTGGCTGACAAAGCCGAGGAAGCAGTTAGACAGCACAACAGCAGAGAGCTATACCAGATAGTTAATGTTTTGTGTGGTAGAAAACGGACAGGTATACAGGGATTGAAGGATAAACAAGGTAAGGTTATAGAAGGGGAGGATTCTGTCATGGTCTAGCATTTCAGTCAGTTCTAAACAATGTGGTTAGTTCTACTCCCATTGTTTGCAATGATGATAGATGCATTACTGGCTTTAATTGTTGGCCCTATAACACAATCTGAAGTTATTTTGGCTATTTCTAACTGGGGATGTTTCAGTTACCATATGGATGACTGATATTTTGAATATCTTTTATAATACCCTAAGGTATTATTATCCCTATTTTCAAAAAAAGGTGATAACAATTCTTGCGATAACTACAGGGGTATCATTACTCTCTGTTCCAGTTCAGATCCTTTGCATGATTGTGCTTAATAAAATTTAGAATCTGCTTCACAGGCAATTGCGTGATGAGCAATGTGGATTAAGAAGTGGTAGGGGATGTGTAGATCAGATATTTTCACTCAGGCAGATTCATCAGAAATGTTTAGTTTCAGAAACCTTTGGTTACTAGGTTTGTTGATTTCAAAAGAGCTTTCGACTCTGTTGATTGCCATAATTTGTGGTTGATTGTGAGATCATATGGCATACCAGACAAGTCAGTTAACATAATGAGAGCTATATAATAACACTGAGTCGTTGGTAAGGCTTGTAGCAATTGCTTTAGCATTGTTTCTGGTGTTCGACAAGGGTGCATTTTGTCTTCTTTTCTCTTTAGTTTGATTATTGATATGTTATACGAAATTCACTGCAAGGGAAAGATTTTGGCCTTAAATGGTCTGGAGATGCGAAAATTTCTGATTTAGATTATGCTGATGATTTAGTCCTTGTGGTAAATGATGTTGATGAGATGAACTCTTTTACTCGAACTGTTGATGAGACTGGTGGTAGAGTAGGTTTGGTTATAAACAGAGAAAACTAAAGTGATGAAAATTGGTCAGGCAGGTTGTGATTCAGTTAATCTGAATGGTTGCAGTCTTGAGTAGGAGTCACAATTTCATTATCTTGGGAGCTATGTAACAGATAATGGTGATGTGTGGCATGAGATTAACAGACGAGTAAAGATTGCTGCAGGGACTTTTAAGAATCTGTGGAAAGTGTGGAGAAATAGGCGTCTACACCTAAATCTTAAAACTAGAGTGTATAATAGTTTTATACTTTCTAGGCTTAGTTATGGTAGTGTCACTTGGACAATTTGTAAACAGTAGGAAAATTGATTCTAGTTGCACACGCACTATCTTGGGCATCACGTGGTTCAACTTTGTGAGTAATGATGATTTAGGCAAAGGAGTTGGCAACCTCCTTTAAGAAGCATATTGTGCAGAGAGAGACAACTTTGATTTGGTCATGTTACCCGTATGGATAATTATGGTTTAGTGAATAGGGTTTGCCTAAAGGCCTCAGAAAGAGGAGGCAGACAATGTCAAACAGGATTTTGTTAGAATTGGTGTGCGGTGGCCAGATGCAGCAGATGTAGCTCAGGACAGATATGCTTGAACTAAATTATATAGTGTGATTGGACCTCTGTAGCTCATGGCTGCTTGAGGATAATGATGATAATGATGACAACGTCAGATTAATGAATAAAATTATGAACTTTGTGTCAAAAGGGTTGAGTGAAAACACTAGATCTAAAATATGAGTTGGAGATTAATGAGAGTTTTGAGCCAGTGGCTGATTAATGTTGAAAATCTATGGGATCTGCCACCCACATATTGCAAAGCAATGGTGGATCATTGTCGGCCTATAAGCCACAACTCTCTCATTCTCTTCATTGCTTATCTTAGTCAATGTCTAACCATACAGACCAGTTCACGTAGGAGACTTAAAATGAAATTATGTTTAATTAAATGGAGAGTATGTTTCTGTGTATGTTTCTTCTATCACATTCCTGGAATCACAATTCGTTAATCTCCGGGATTTAAGAGAAAGAAAGGAGATTCTGTCAGCTCACCTGACTGTGCTTTCGAACCCACCTCGCAAACGAATAGTCCCTACTTATCTTATCATTACCACCCCAGTTTCTAGGCCCTCTGAGGCAAAGACTGCCAGCACATTGACTCAAAGTAATCATCGAACCTACTCAATGGAAAATAGAACTCCATCGGTTCTCCTGACAGGAAGACCTCCCACTCTCGCTCTGTCTCTGACTCGAGATGCAAGAATGTCGCTGTTACCTTTAGCCTTGCTGATGTCTTGGATCAGAGAATTATGGGCACTTCCTGTGAGGTCCCTGCCCTGTCCAAGTGTGCCTCTGGCAGGTTTCTTGAATTTCCCTTACTAGATTCAGGCAGTGTTCCAGCTACCACTCCCTCTGAGCCAGACAATGCCTATCCTGCTGAGTGACCTGATACCAATAATGCACTAGTCAGTTTCTGCCCTAGCCAGCTCTGCTCATACCAATGAGTCTGATGTTGCCCACACGACTCTGAAGGAGATTTCACTGTTGTCAGCCATAAAAGGAAGACCACCAGCCCTTATACCACTGATTGTGTCTTCCAATACACCTCGTCCTCTAAACTCTTACAATCACAGCACTATCACTGCTTAGATTTTTAAAATTTTAGGCGGTTGTGTGGTGGAGTCCTACTACATGGACACTGAAAGGTATAAGGAGATGAAAGAAGGTATAAGGAGATGGCCTGGAACAGGATTAGGGAAGCACTTAGCCTTGTCCAACAGACTTGTACCAGTAAACCCGGCAGAATCCCTCTGCAAGAGTTCTGTTGTGATGTCTCCTCTGCCTCCTATTACCTAGGTCATGTGCATCCAGCGTCTCTTCAACCCCTAGTTCAACTTTGCCAATACCATGAGGGGTTTTGTAACCCCTGCTGCTGCCATGGAAGTCAGCAGAGATACCTGTGCTTGAAGCCCTGCCATCTACTGCTGCCGCTGCCCCGTTAGCCTCTGACAATACCCTTCGTGTGCTGAAGCCCTGTTCTCATGTTTTTTAGGCTTCTGCTACTGCATGCACCTCCATGGTGCAGGTTTCTGCTGCAATCTCTGTACCAGATAAAGGTCAAAAGAGTAGGGCAGCTTGTCGGCCTGAACCAAGACTTCCTCCTCCTTGACGCATCAGGAAAAATCACAGAGACATTGTCCTCCTGCCCACCATTCTCGTGGATATGATCAAGGCCTTTACTTCTGCTGTCCTTGCGATATCTGGACCTAGAACCTTAACAATCCTTAAGCAGCTGGCTTCCCTCATCTCTCACTTTGTGGACTGCCCACTTATGATCATGGCCACAAGAATGTCTAACATCTATACTATCCTAAAGTGAAACTTCAGTTTTCAGTAGCAAGGCTGCTGATCTTAGGAACTACATCATGATCATGCCAGTTTCCATCTTTGCCCTATGTGAATCCAACCTGCCTGATCACTAAGCTTTCAAGCCTTATATTGTGCACAAGGGTAAGAATATCCGCTTCACTCCAAAGCAGCGATTCTTGTGCACAAGAACGTCGCACATCATGCTATTAATCTCAGCTTCTCTGATACGAACAGTGACTTTGTAGCATGCTGAACAGCTATGATATTACTCTGATAACTTATTATTCCGGCCTTCCACTGCCTTTCCTGTATCCATCCACCCTACAGGATATTCTCTTACAGTGCCCTTAGTCCTGGATTCTCTGTAGGGATCTTAATGCCTAGTCCTTCCTGGGGTGTAGACTCAGTGATCAGAAAGGGGATATCGATAATGCCACCTTGCAGTATAACCTCTTTATTGCCAACGATGGATCGCACTTTCTACAGCCTTTGAGTTTTTACAGCCCCATTGGCCTCACTCTCTGTTCTTCTAACATTACGCAGAGCCTAAGGTTGGTGGTTGACCCTGACACCTGGGACAGTGACCACTTCCTGCTGCATATCTCCTTGCTTCCCAAGGGTGGTACAACGAGGTCTGGAATTATGAATGTAATAGAATTATATCAAACCTCACACTTGAATGTGAAATAAATTTGCAAATAAATCATTAGTGCTATTTCAGTTATTAATGTTACAGTTAATAAACCTTTGTCAAATGATTAAAAAGGTAAAGGCCAATATGACATGGCCGAGTGGTTAGCGCGCTTGGCTACTGATCTAAGGGACCTGGGTTCGAGCCCCGGGTAAGGCATGGATGTGTGTGTCGTTTTTCTGCTGAGGTCCTGCCATCCTCTCAGACCTTCTACTCTGGCATATAAACTGACAGGCTCCTGTCAGACCTCTGTGGCAAGCAGCTGCTTGAGGGGGTATTTATTATTTTTATTTTATACGTGAAGCACTTAAAAGAATATTCATGATATAAATAATAAAAAAAAAATAAACAAATATCTACTCAAGCAGCTGCTTGCCACAGAATTATGATAGGAGCCTGTCAATTTATATATATGCCATAGTAGATCTGTGAGGATGGGAGAACCTCAGCACAAAAACAATACATCCATGCCTTATCGAGCTCAAACCCAGGTCCCTTAGATCAGCAGCCAAGCATGCTAACCACTCAGCCATGGGATAAATGCCCTCATGTGCGATTATTATTACCCCCACCTCCATGAATGGACATATCCCACAGCAGTAACGTCACTGACAGGCATGGAATATATATATATACAGCAGGGGGTGTTAGTTTGTCAGTACGAAGCTTGCGCAACGGGGTAAGGGAACAATTTGTCGCAGTTTCAACGGGGAATGATTTTCAGTGAAAGGAAGGTCAGCATCTCAACAATCACATTGTTGACTGTTCGTAGGCTGCTGTAATCAAAATGTGGTGGGGATGGGTCCAAAGAGAGACACACATACATCCATGCTAGAAAGAGGACCACTTGTTGAGAGTCGTGCTGAAAGCTGGTCGCCACATGTTCTTCAGGTCAATGGATAGCTCACGATCCCTCAATAGTGGCAGACTGTAACAGGGCAAACAAGAGAAACATTTCTGAGCATACAATCCAGTGGATGGGCCTATGGATTCAGCAGTCCATTCACATGACCATGTGACCGACTATCATCGACAGCTCTGCCTGCAGTGGACCCAGGAATACTGTGAGTGGATATTGGACGACTGGAAAAGTTTCCTGGTCCGATGTCGATTCCAGCTTCACAATGCCCGTGCACAGACCCGTATTTGATGCCACACAGATGAACAACTGCATCCAGACTTCACAGTTGGACGAAACAAGCTGGCGACAGCATCTTGGTATGGCAATTGTTCTCATGGACATCACAGAGTCCCTTCATCCCTATTGAACATAACCTCACTGCCAGATCCCAACTAGGTACTGTTTTGGACCAAGTGGAGCCCTACATGGTGACAGTGTATCTCCATGACACTTCAGCAAGAAAACACCAAGTCAGGGTTGTAGCTATGGGGCGAATGGGGAGAGGCTGCCCCCCAAAGTAACTCGGAGTTGGCAAAATTCGAAGCGACTTCGTAAAATCTAGGCGAGTTGTGAAAATCTGTAATCTTTTTTTTTTTGTAATATTAAGGGTAGTTAACAAAATCTAAACAACTTGGCACAATCTAGGGTAGTTGTCAAAACCGAGGCAACTTCGCAAATCTAGGGCTGTTAGGAAAATCATGACAACAAAATCTAGAGCAGTTGGGAAAATCGTGAAAACAAAATCTAGAGCCTGTTGGGAAAATTCGAAGCCACTTAGTAAAATACAGGTGAGTTGGCAAAATTCAGTCAGTTGGTTGGGTTTTAATGGCGCATTGGGCAAAATTCGGAGTGACTTTGTAAAATCTTGGGAAGATGGCAAAATCTTGGGAAGACGGCAAAATTTGGAGTGACTTGGAAAAATCTTGGGGAAGTTGGCAAAATTCGGAGTGACTTGGCAATATCGTGGGGAGTTGAGAAAATTTAGGTGAGATGTAAAAATTAGGATTTTTTTTCTGCAAAATTATGACAAATTGACAAAATCTAGAAGAGTTGGCAAAATTCTGACTGACTTTGCAAAAATCAGGTGAGGTGTAAAAATTGGCTTTTTTTTCTGTAAATTTATGGTGAGTTGGCAAAATTGAAGAAACTTGGCAAAATTCGGAGTGAATTGGCAAAATTTTGGGGAGTTGGCAAATTTCGGAGTGACTTGGCAAAATTGGGGCGAGATGCAAAAACTGGAATCTTTTTTTTTGTAAAATCATGGCATATTGGCAAAGTCGAGGCAACTTCGCAAAATCTAGGAGAGTTGGCAAAATTCACAGTTAATTTGTAAAAATCAAGTGAGATTGTAAAAATCTCACTTGATTTTTACAATCTCACTTGGGATTTTTTTTCTCTAAAATTGTGGCTAGTTGGCAAAATCGAGGGCAGATGGCAAAATTCGATTCCACTTGGTAAAATACGGGCAAGTTGTGAAAATTGGGACTGTTTTTATGAAATTAAGGAGATTTGACAAAATCGAGAAAACTGGGCAAAATTTTAGGGAGTTGAAAAATTTCAAGTGACTTGGCAAATTCAGGAGAGATGTAAAAATTAGGATTGTTTTTGCAAAATTAAGGACAGGTGGTAAAATCGAAGCAATTTGGCAAAATCTAGGAGAGTTGACAAAATTGGAAACCACTTGATAAAGTGCAGGTGAGTTGTGAAAATTGTACCTTTCTTGTGCAATTAAGAATAGTTGATAAAATTCGAAGTGAGTTGGCAAATTCAGGGAAGAAGTAAAATTTGCAATGTTTTAGGTAAAATTACAGTAAGATGGCAAAATCAAGGCAACTTGGCAAAATCTAGGGTAGTTGGCAAAATTCGAATCCACTTGGTAAAATATAGCAGAGTTGTGAAAATTGGGATTAGTTTTGTGAAAATAAAAAGAGTTGGGCAAATCGAGGCAACTTAGCAAAATTCAAATCCACTTGGTAAAATACAGGCGAGTTGTAATAATTGAGATTGGGTTTCTGAAATTAAGGACAGTTGACAAAATCGAGAAAACTTGGCAAAATTTTTGAGAGTTTGAAAAATTTGCAGTGACTTGGCAAATTCAGTAGAGATGTAAAAATTGAGATTGCTTTTGTAAAATTAAGGAGAGCTGGAAAAATCGAGGCAACTTGGAAAAATCTAGGGGAGTTGGCAAAATGCAGGTGAGTTGTGAAAATTGGGATTGGTTTTATGAAATTAAAGAGAGTTGACAAAATCGAGAACTCTTGGAAATTCTCTTGAAAATGATTCAGTGGTCAAAATCTAGGGTAGTTGGCAAAATTCAAATCCACTTGGAAAAATACAGGCGAGTACAGCAGTCATAGGCTCACGAGTGTATATGTAACAACAGAATTATAAATAAATATAGTACATGAATAGAAATTATTTAGCAGTAGGTTATTTATTTAAAAAATGTAACTATCAAAATGGGGTTTAAGCATGATAAAAGTACAGGGGAGTGGAGACAAAACGGAACTGCAAGGTTTCAAATCACTGTCGGCTATTCTACCAGTGCTTTTTGGTTACCATAGGCCTTTTGGGAGTTGCTCATCTGTACTTCCTTACCTGTGTACTTTGGCGAACGTGGATTAAGATTGATTATGAATCGTCTGTACAGCGAATGATCACGTGGAAGTTATTGCCTATCTATATCTCCCAAACGTGAGGGCCCACAGTTACAAATGAAGTGTGAAACGAAAGTTGGTGTATGGACTGTCATTGTCTACCTTGTACCTTGGGTGTCACCCCCTCCCCCACCGAAAATGGCACTTTCAGGAACCACATTTTGGTGAGAGCGCAATGAGCAACTCTCAAAAATGGTCCTCACTTGAATTGTACTGTTGCCTTTGATCGGCAAGCATCCTCCCTTACACTTGAGACTACCACTGGCCCCCACCCTTCTACCAGCTTAAAAAGAATACGGAATTGGGAGTAGATTAAACAGTAAAAAATAAAGCATAATGGCCAAATACATTAATGATACTGATATTGAATATTCACTGCAAAAGATAGGACTCTGATATACCTACTTAACAAAAATACCAGTGTCCTATCTCCTTTTGAAACGAATACCAATACATACATTGAGGGATAGCATCAGTATACTTGTTTTTCATGGCAGGAAATATAGCATAATATTCCTCCCACAGAGGGCATTGTTTACTAGCTAGCTAGTACATAATCCAGAAGGAAGATCAAGCGCAACTAGTGAGCAAAATAGACGAAAATCTGATATGCTAGAAGGATAAACATGGTATGCCATCTCACATGGTACAATCAAATTTTTTTGTTTTAAAAAAATATTCACTTAAGGTAAATATAGGGAGGAGAAAATCAACACAAACAGGATAACAAATTTTATTAAAAAGGATTCAGCTCCATATTATTTATCTCGATTTGCTTCTTCCAGAAAGTAAGTACTCGCTTGTTTCAGAATTGCTTGATGATCCATAAGAGTACACTAAAATAAAAGTCAATGTTGCTGTTATCTGATAATAAAAAACTTTTACTTAAAACACGTTTAAATTTCACTCTTCCGAAATGTACAAAATAGTAAAATAAATAATAAATACTCCCTCAAGAAGCTGCTTGCCACAGAGGTCTGTCAGTTTATATGCCATAGTAGATCTGTGAGGATGACAGAACTCAGCAGAAAAACAATACCCAAGTCCCTGAGATCAGTAGCCAAGCGAGTGCTAACCACTCGGCCAAAGGACATATGAATGATGTTTATTATTATAGACACTAGAAGTTGTAATGATTGCTTACTAATAATTTCCTAAGAATTTCCCCAATTTTAATAATTTCTACGTACATGTATTTGCTAATGATGCAGTGGAAAGTAAACACAATTCTGCTGTCAATATTTGATTATTGTGAAATTTTATTAAAATAACCATGTACTAAGTAGCATACCCAAAGTGGGGAGTATAGGTTTATACCAACACTATATGATCAGAAGTATCCAGACACTCACTCATCCACAATCTCCAGGTAATAGGAAAGGAATTAATATCATGTTGGTAAACCCTTTGCTGCTATCACAGTTTCCATTCTGCGGGGAAGGCTTTCCACTAGATTTTGGTATGTTGCTGTGGGAATTGCCTGCTATTCTGCCACAAGAGCATTTGTGAGGTCGGTCACTGACGCAGGTGGTTTGGCCTGGCTCGCAGTTGGCATTCCAATTCATCCCAAAGGTGTTCCATGGGGTTGAGATCGGGCTCTGTGCAGGCCAGTCAAGTTATTCCACATCCATCTCATCAAACTATTCCCGCATGGTCCTCGCTTAGTGGATGGGGGGCACTGTCATATTGATTATTCAACATAAAAGGGTATTCAATGAACTGTTGCCAGAAAGTTGGGAGCACAAAATTGTTGCGAATGTCATTATAGGCCATGGCTTTCAGAGTCCGGTTCACTGGAACTAGGGGACCCAGCCCGAACCAGAAAAACAGCCCCAGGGTATGATGCCTCCTTTACCAAATTTCACAGTTGGCACAACACAGTTATGGAGGTAGCCTTCATCTGGCATCCTTCACACCCAGACTCATCCATCAGACTGCCAGATTGTGAAACATGATTCATCCTTCCAGAGAACATGGTTACACTGCTCAAGAGTCCACTGGCGCCATTACATCACTGCAACCAACACTTGGCATTAATCTTGTTGATATTAGGCTTGTGTGTGGCAGCTCGGCCATGGAAATCCATTTCCTGCAGCTTGCAACAAACTGTTATGGTGCTAGCGCTGCTTCCAGAGGCATTTTGGAACTAGGTGGTGAGTATTGCAACCAATGACAAGCTAATTTGTCGCACCTCCTAGTTTAGCATTTGGCAGTCCCACTCTGTTATTTTATGTGACCTACTGCGCCACGATTGCACTACTGTTGCTTCTAGGCATTTCCACTTCACAAAAACATTACTTACAGTTAAGGGGCAGCTACAGAAGGGCCGAAATGTCCCGAACTGACTTGTTGCTAAGGTGGTATGACCATGCCACATTGAAAGTCACTGAGCTGTGCTGTATGGCCCATTCTCCTGTTCATGCGTGTCTATAAGGTTTGCCAGTCCATGTGCATCCTTTTATACTTGTTTGGGCCATGGCTGTGGCATATATGGGCAAATCTACAACTCAGAAGGGATGTCTGGATACTTGTGATCAGATAGTGTATCTGTAATCAGATAGTGTATCACTTTAAGGGCTTGAATATGGAGGCCATTCAAAAAGTTCTGGACACATCTGTAGATTTGCACTCGTTCCTCCGAAGTTAATGTGGTATGACTTGTTTGAAAGCTTGTCGAAATTTGTCAATACACATTAAAAACCAAGGCTGTATCATCATTTCTCTCTTCACTGGCAGTGTGTAAAATTCGGTCTACATAATCTGTGCATTGTTGATATGGAGCCTACTAAAGATGAGGAAAGATTTTACATTTTCACAAGGATGCAGCTTGGGAAGGGTGTAAAAATATTCTGCCAATTTATCACAAATATATGGGGATTATACCTGTTCATATGGCACTGTTGTGGGATGGATGCGCAAATTCACAGAAAGAACAGCAGAGCTTCGAAGACCTGCCTCATGCAGGAAGACGGAAGTATCCTTGAATGAGAGAACCATCGCTGCTGTTCATCAACTCATTAAGGAAAACTCACACGTTACTGTTCAGATAATAAGTTTAGATGTCTATATATTGATTGGCAGTGTGGAAATAATTATTCATAAACATTTAAAGTTCTGAAAGATCTGTGCCAAATGGGTACCCCTTAAACTGTCAAAACAGCAAAAAGAGCTAGAATTGACTCGGGCAAGAAGATGCTGACAATGTTTGAACTTAGTGGCCCAAATGGTTGAGACAGTGTCACAGGTTAAAACCACATTATAAGATGTGGTTTTATTACGTTTACAACTCCCAGAAAGATTGACAACTATGCTTGGGTTGCAGAAGACGAATTGCATCCCCATATCTTCCAGCAAGACTTTTGCTCAAGGAAGAGGATGTTCACAATTTTTTTCAATTCTCAAGGAGTGGTAGCGATAGATACCTTACCTGAAAAAATGACTATAAATGGCCAATACTATACACCAACATTGTTTTGCCCAAAATGATTAACAACGGGCATGCCAAAGCTTGTCCTACTTCATGGCTCACAAAATCCAGTAAGTTACCATCTATCTGGAGCAAGAAAAAAAATCAAACAGCTACCCCATTCTGCATATTCACCCAATCTTGCATTTTTCGCTTCTTTACAAAAAAATAAAAAGGAACTAGCTGGGAAGTCTTTTTCAAGGGTGCAAAACCTTTAAAAATGCATTCATTCAGAGTTGCATCCCCAACAGAAACCAAGTGTTCCAGAATTGGTGTAGATATCTGCAACTTTGCATAGATGCTGGAGGGGAGTACTTTGAAGGACAGTAAAAGTTTTGTTGAGGTAAGTGCATGTTTTTTGTTCTGTAGATGCATGTCAAGAACCTTATGAATGCATATATTAATATATACCAAAGCAGTTGCCAAAAATTTGATTCAAGGATACCAAAATTAGCCCAAAATGCATGATTTTCCACAAGGCACGTAAGACACTTACCTAAGGGCATGCATTCTTATTATATTCTTATTATATATATCTTATTTATTCATGTGGGAAAAAAATAAATCATTTTCAGCTTTCAGAAAATTTAAAAACTATTTGAAAGGAATTCTTATGAATAAGACAAGAAAATAATGTGCATTCCAGAGGAAATAAAACAGGCACAACTATAAACGTTGAGACTGCAGTCTCTGATCTGGACGAACTGCCTTAAAAATTTCAACAGCAGTTAAATGGCATCTCTCTTTTTCTTGATAATTTAAAAATGAACTTTTAATGGATATGGATTGTGAAAATGTGTTCATTTATAAAGTGAAAAAGGAAGTAGGAAACTGAAAAATAAACACTTTGATTTATATACACTCAGCAGCCACTTTATTAAGTGCAGTTCTATGTTGTGTCAATAGTAACTCAGTTACAGAACTCAATAACCACTTAATTAAGTTTTTTATGAAAAAATGTGACTGAAGATAATTTAAAGATCTCAATCAAACTTGTTTAAATCACGATTTTCAACAATATTCATTTGATATTTAGGGACTTATAGAAATTCGAATAATTAACAGTAACAATACCAGTTTATATAATCGATCTGAAAAGTTAATAAAAACAAGTTAAAATGAAAGCATAACCATTAAACTATACTGACCCATGTAACAGTATTTTAGCAGTTCCTATAATAATTACATTAATTTTAATCAATTTTGCACGTTTTCTTGCAGAATGGACAAACTTGTTTAATGTTTCAACTTCCATAACTCTCTAAGCACAAAAGGAATATCGTTGAAAATTGTGGTTTAAACTAAACGGAATTAATTGAGATCTTTAAATTATATTCAGTCACGATTTTTCTTATGTAGCTTATTTAAGAAGTTACTAGTTGAGTTCTGCTTCTGAGTTAGTATTGACATAACAATGAATTGTACCTGATCAAAAAGTTGGCCACTACTCACTGTACCCTACATTACAAAAAGTAAACAGACACTTCCAGGTTATGCTAATGAAAAACTTTTTTCATGAAACAATGTTGATGTTTTGAAGATCTGACTCAATTCTCTAACTATCTATTTTGCACAATATTTAATATTTAAAGAATTATGAAAGTTCAACATTTAACTCTAACTTTTGCAATTCATGAAAATTAAATTCAAAAGTTAAAACACAACTGTTATAACAAATTGTACACTAACATAAATGTAACATTCGAAATTTATGTGATGTTTTTTAAGTTTTCAATTTGGGGGAGGTTTTCAATTTAGAAAGTTATGTGCCAGTGATGTCTGTTGTTGGTACAGCTTCAGTAACTCTTTAAATATTAAGCGAATATTGTTGCCAATTGAAATTTAGAGATAATTGAGTGAGATCTTCAATTTATAGTGGCATTTATTTTCAAAAGTTAGTTAGCTTCAAATGAAGCTTTCCATTTACATAACATGAAAGTGTCTGATTGCATTTTGCAATTTGAGTTGTATACATTGAATTTTAAATGGTATATAATATTACAGAAATTTTTGATAGAATTTGTTAATGAAATTGTATTTTTCATTATCATTAAAATTCCACAAACATTTTGATCACATTTTTCGCTTTTTGATAGTTGCAAAATAAATAATCAAATTTATATGTTTAATATGTTTAATTTTTTGTAGACAAATAGGAAAAATAAAAATAGATGCATGAAATGTAAATCTGGCCTTGATCAAGAATGCTGAAATCCTCTCCTATTAAACTCAAGAATATTAACTTTTAGAAATTCTCAACATTTGGAATTTTCTGGGCACACTACTACAGTTACTATCCAGAAAATATACACCATGGGCAAATGATAATCAAGATATTGAGGGTTTTGGGAAAATTTTATTTTTAAGAAAGCAAAGCTGCAAAATCCTTCCTTTTCCAAAATCCTTGGTATAAAATAAGTGTTAGTGGCAGAAAATACTTCAATATGAGAGCCAGACTTTTTTTTTCTCGGTAAAGTTATAATTACATGCATTAGAAAAATAAACCAGCTAAAAACAAATGATGGCATGCCAAAATTCCTTAAATATTAATATTTTAAACTTTTTTTATCTTATTAAACTAAAATTCCAGGTGCAAGGAGGAATACCTTCATCTAAAACCACCTTTCTAACAATCAAAAACTTTATTTCAAAATGTTTAGGCAGTCTGATGCCAGGTAGGCCAGTATATGTTTAATTAATGGTGGAAATCTTCCTTTAGTTCAATTCATCAGCAAAAAACTACATATTACATGTTATGAGAAAAATTTAGTATAAGGCTTAGGTGGCAAGAAAAATGGCAATAAAGATGTGGAGTTGCAGGCCATGAGTACCCAGGACAGTGTATGAATATTGTGAAAGAAATGCTATCAAGGATTCAACAATTAATATTTATTGTCCAGAGAAACACAAAAGTGCTTTTGTAATCACTGCTTTTGCACTTCTCTGGACAATAAAGAGAACCAAGTCCAGTAGGTAAGATGACCACCTCAGAGCAGCATGTTTGAAAAACACCAAAATTTGGGATAAAATACCATTAAAATTTTAGTTGGAAACATTATCAAAAACAATGTAGTAGTAGTAATGATTTATAAATCTATGGAAATGAAATAAAAATAATTCTATTCAAATAAAAACATGTTTAATACAAAAATAAATGCTAACAAAGAAAACACAATCTCCCTCCAATGTTTATTGCAAGAAAGTAAGTTGGTGCTGTATGACCACAAGCACATGTGTCTAAATAGGTCACAACATGCACTGCGCAACATCACAGCTGTGTTTTCTCTGCTTGATCCAAGGAATAAACATTAGTGGTTTTATTTCCACTTTCAAGGAATTATGCATCGAATGCTGGGATGAATGATAAAAATAATGCTAGAAATACTGAATGGTTAAAGAAGAAAAGAGAAAATAAAACAGAAGTAAAATGAAAAAAGAAAAGTATTTCACAATTGCTTACAAAATCTTTCGATTTTAAAGAGAAAAGTTTTTAGTTAATTTTCAGGAGAATTCAAAATGTATTGACAACAGTTCAAATTAAAGTTACGAGTTTAAATCAGAGGACTGATACAAAATGGTGAAACGAAAAGAAACAGAATAGTAATAGTGCATATTGTGTCTACGGAATAGCGATCAGAGAGCTGAAAAAAATTATTTACATCATATCGTAATAAAATGCACATCAAATGGGAAAAGTACAATTTTTTTCAAGTTTAAATTATCTACTTTTATGAAATATAGGTAAAAAAATATTGAAAGGGGAATTTCTATCTGTTTTGAAATTGATGTTTCATTTGTCGTGCTGGCGGTGGCTGATCAGCACCTAGGCTTACAATATGTGGAAATATGACGTGCTACAGTGCCAATGGCTCTTAAATATTTTGCAGACAATCTAAAGCTCTCCTTCATCCTGCAAAATCACTGATGTGGTGGTATACTAGTTATGCCAAGCAAGCCTAAGACATAAACTAAATAAAAACACTCCTATTCTGCAATTTTTCCATTCATTTCCTTTATTTAATCCAGCCATGGGCAACCCCTGGACCACAGGCCACATCTGCCCTGCAAATACTTTTCAAGTGACCTGCGAATATTGCAGTGCAAATAATTAAATTTTTATCTCTTATTCTTCAAGTAGTTTGTGGAATACCAATTTTTCTTTCTACTCCCATTTACCTTTACACAATTTTTGAAAGGGTTCTTTGGTAGCCTAAATTGAATTTATGACGACATCTACCCAAATGACAAGACTTTGTGAATAGGGGTAGATCGGATTTTCTGAATGTACTATTCAGCTCCCGATTAAACTGCTCAGCTCCCACTCAAATAGACAATACATTGGTAAACATTCTAATTATGAAGCTTATCAAGGCCAACATAGAAAAGAAACATTTGAGAAACTTATGGTTGCATTAAGCATGTAAAAAACAACTGTATTTACCCAAAGATCTGAAGACTCAATGTTACTGTATGTGCAAGTTTTGTCATTAGGGAGGAAACTACAAAATATTACAAAAATTATTAGATGGTGATTTTGTAAAGTAGTCCCTGCCAACAGTTTTTGGTGTTTTATCCAGATAAGAAATGATAAGTTTATCCCACAGCATTGTAATCAGATGTAATCAGGTAAATCATTGTAATCATGAACTTCCTTCCAATAGAAAATACTTTTATAGAGCTTGCATCGAAATTTGAATATTTTCTTTGGCTTTTGATGAAAGTACCAATGTTTCTAAAGCTGCTTACTTAGTGGTATTTGCATGTGCAGATGTTAAAATGCATTTACTTTTTATCTAATTATGTGGTTTATTTTCAATTTTTTGTATATTTAATCCTAATTTAAATTAAAAATAAAAGGTTTTTCATTAAAATTATAAAAAGAAAATGTTTATTTTTAAAATAAATAGGTATTAAGTGAAAATTTAATCATTGCTCATCATCTACTCAGGATATTGAATGTGGGGGTGCATAAGTTTAGAATGTTTAATGAAATAAGTAAGGTTCTGGCATGCCTAACTCTCAAAAATGCTCATCTGGCCCACTGATGATAAATGGTTGTCATCCCTAATTTAATCCAATGGAATTATTAATAAAAAATTATTTTGAAACTGTCTGATTAGTAAGCACTATGGATAATGCAGAGTAACAATATTGCCTTTGCAACATTCATCTTTTGAAAAACGATTCTATGAATTTTAATTTAATTGCAGAATTCATGCCTATATGAAAGCGTAGTATATTCTACACTTATCATTGACAACTATGCTCTGGGATTAGAAATATAAACAATACAAAATTTTGCAAAATAAATGAATAAAATTTTATATATATATAATTAAAATTGAATATTTTAGAATGATTATCGATTTAATTTCTATAAATTGACCCTTGTTAGTTTTAATATATTTTGATAAGTTTGTTGGGCTTTTAAGATTCTACTGGTCATATTTTATTCTGTTAATGACCTGAAGATGACATCAGCTTAAGTCAGAATTGTGTTGAATAGTAGAAGGTTCTGTGTTTAATATTCACACCACTGAAATTGGTAATACATTAACATACACTATGTTGAAAAAAGTGTCTGGATACTTCCATGTTATGCGAATGGAAAGCCACTTTCAAAGATCCTTAACATTGAAAACAAACCTTTTATGCAAAAACTGTTATTGGCAATAAATTGTACATGTCACTCAAATCTCTCTAAATATATTTTCCGCAATATTCGTTTTAATATTTAAAGGATGAATGGAAGCTGAAGCATTTGTCTTCGATCAGTGTCAAAAGTTGAAGCACTTTTGACACTTGTGAAAAAACACTTCAATAGATAAAACACAACTCTTGTAACAATTTGTTCACCAATATAAATTAAATATGTGAAGTTTGTATGATGATTTTTTAAGATTTCATCAATTTGGAGGCAATGTGACAATGTCAACTTTCAACCACCTTTGATCAATATTTAAAGAGTCATTAAAGTGCGACCATTTAACAGCAGATGACACTGTCACATTGCCTCTAAATTGATGAAATCTTAAAAAATCGTCATACAAACATCAGATATTTAATTTATGTTATGAGCAAATTGTTACAAGAGTTGTGTTTTATCTATTGAAGTATTTTTTTCACAAGTGTCAAAAGTTGAAGATAAATGCATCAGCTTCCATTGATTCTTTAAATATTAAACGAATATTGCAGGAAATATATTTAAGAGAGATTTGAGTGACATCTCATCCATGTTAAAGATTTGATTTTTGCTGTAATCACCCTCATCTATAATTTTTGCCAATTCAGGTGGAAACATTTCTGCAGCTACTGTGTCCACACTTCTAGCCTCTCCTCGCACTTTAATGTTGTGCAGGTTTGCCCTTTTCTTAAAGCATTCAAACCATCCTCTACCTGCTCTGAATTCAGCATCTTTAGCTGTCTCACCTTTTCTAGCCTTGAGATAATCGAATAAGCTTTGTACTTTACTTTGAATTACAGTCTGGCTCAGAGCCACATTTCTTCCTGTTTGATCACCAATCAACACCATCAACAATTTCACCATATCTGCAACTAAATTGCCTCTTTTTCTAATAAGTGTGATGGTGACTGGGGTGGCACATTTAACTTCAAGAATTTTCTGATTATATTTCATAATGGTGTTCACTGTAGAGCGAGGGAAGCCTAGCGTTCAGCCTATCTCTGACTGTGATACACCTTTATCACTAAATTTAATCATTTTCAACTTAGTATCCAATGCAATAGCCCTATTTCAATCACATGAAAACACTAAATTAAAATTTATAAACACTTTAATATTCATTATCATCATCATCAGCATCCTCAAGCAGCCATGGGCTACGGAGGTCCAACCAGACCATGCAGTTTAATTCTCCAAACATATCTGTCCTGAGCTACATCTGCTGCATCCAGCCACTGCACACCAATTCTAACAAGGTCCTGTTTGACATTATCTGCCCACCGCACCCTAGATCTTCCTCTCCTTCTGAGGCCTCTAAGCACACTGTTCATAACCCTATTCGACAATCTATAATTATCCATATGGGCAACATGGCCAAACCAGTGGAGTCTCTCTCTGCACAATATGCTGCTTAAAGGAGGTTGTAGACTCCTTTGCCTAACCTCATCATTATTTACAAAGTTAAACCACCTAATACCCAAGATACTACATAAGCATCTAGAATCAAAAGTATATAGTTTCCTGTTATCTTGTTAACAGTGTCCAAGTTTCACTACCATAACTAACCCTAGAAAGAACCAAACTATTATACAGTCTAATTTTAGTATTTAGGTGTATACGCCTATTTCTCCACAATCTCCATAGATTCTTAAAAGTCCTGGCAGCAATCCCTATTCTTCTGTTAATCTCATGCCGCATATCACCAGAATCTGTTACATAGCTCCCAAGATAATTAAACTGTGAAACCTACTCAAGATTGCAACCATTCAGATTAACTGAATCACAGCCTGCCTGACCAATTTTCATCACTTTAGTTTTCTCTCTGTTTATAACCAAACCTACTCTACCACCAGTTTCATCAACAGCTCGAATGAAAGAGTTCATCTCATCAACATCATTTGCCAAAAGGGCTAAATCATCAGCATAATCTAAATCAGAAATTTTCGTATCTCCAGTCCATTTAAGGCCAAAATCTTTCCCTTGCAATGAATTTCGCATAACGTAATCAATAACCAAGCTAAAGAGAAAAGGAGACAAAATGCACCCTTGTTGAACACCAGAAGTAATGCTAAACCAATTGCTACAAGCCTTACCAACTCTCACACACGACTCAGTGTTATTATAGAGAGCTTTCATTATGTTAACTAACTTGTGTGGTATACCATATTATCTCACAATCAACCACAAATTATGACGATCAACAGAGTTGAAAGCCTGTTTGAAATCAATAAAGTTAGCAACCAAAGGTTTCTGAAACTTTAAACATTTCTCAAGAATCTGCCTAAGTGAAAATATCTGATCCACACATCCCTTACCACTTCTGAAACCACATTGCTCATCACGCAATTTACTGTGAACCAGATTCTTAATTCTATTAAGCACAATCATAGAAAGAACTTTACCTGGAACAGAGAGTAGGCTGATACCCCTATAGTTATCACAAGAACTGCGATCAACTTTTTTGAAAATAGGGATAATAATAGCTCTGGTAAAATCCTTAGGAACCATGCCTTTAAATTAAAAGATATTCAGAATTTCAGTCATCCAAGTGGTAACAGAAACATTCCCAGCTCTAAGCATTTCTGCAGTAATTTCATCTACACCTGGAGATTTATGGAGTTTAAGTTTAGAAATAGCCAAACTAACTTCAGATTGTGTTATAGGGCCAACATTGAAGCCACCAATGCATCTATCATCATTGCAAGCAATGGGAGTAGAACTAACCACATTGTTTAGAACATGACTGAAATGCTCAGCCCACCTAGCCATGACAGAATCCTCACCTTCTTGTTAATATAATAATTATATATAACCTTACCTTTTTTATCCTTCAATCCTTGTATACCTGTCCATTTTCTACCACACAAAACATTAACTACCTGGTACAGCTCTCTGCTGTTGTGCTGTCTAACTGCTTCTTCGGCTTTGTCAGCCAAACCATCAAGCCAAAGATTCTTATCAGCAGCTAACTGATCCTTTACACGTTTATTAAGTTCTCTGTAATGCTTTCTATTAGGACTAGTAGGGTATTGATTAAGGACATTCCTGCAGTTCTTTCTTTCCAAAATAAGCTCAAGTGCCTTATCACTGAGATAATTCTGCCTCCTCTGCTCCTTTTTTCCTAAAAGAGTACTGTTAGTGTCCAAAAAAGCATGTTTAAAACGATCCCATTCTTCCTCAACTTCAGTAGTAAGCATACCATGACAGTCATAATGACTCAGTAACCTATCATGGTAAGCTTTGGCTATAACTGGGTCTTTCAGAGCTTCAGTATTAAAAGTAAATTTTTTAACCCTAGCACAACACTTTTTAAGTTTAACCCATTTCTTCCCAGTGTTGCGTACACGCAGCACGAAATGTTGTGTGTACGCAACACTGGGAAGAAATGGATTAAGTTGCAAGACACTTTTAACAAGGTAATGATCAGATCCAATTTCAGCTCCCCTAAATGACCTGGTATTCCTAACAGAACTATCCCATTTACTGTTAATTAATATTCTTATGCAGCCCATCGGGTGAAACTCATGTGTACTTATGTATGTCACGGTGTTTGTAATAAGTGTTAGTTATTCTGAATCCATTGAGTTTATTCACCTGTAGGAGACGTTGCCCATTGCCATTGCAGCTACCAATACCAAAAGGGCCTCTTACTCCTCCCCAAAGGTCAGAGCCAACTTTGGCATTGAAGTCACCAAGAACAAGGGTAATATCTCCTTTCTTGACAGAATTCAAAATATTCTGAAGTTGTTCATAAAACCCATCCTTCTCATCCTCATCGGCATCCTCAGTGGGGGCATAACAGCAGATAACATTCAAGTCTTTAATGCTTGTCTGAAATTTTGTTGTAAGAAACCTTTCATTAATGCACTTATATCCTAGAAGAGCATCACTAGCATGTCTGCTGAGCAGCAGACCTACACCTTGGTGATGCTTTCCATCCTCCCTCCCTGTAAAGAGAAATTTAAAGTTATTTTTATATCTCACCTTTACCTGTCCATCTGGTCTCTTGCAAGCCTAGAATATCTAGGTTATAGCACTGGAATTCCTACGTGAGGATATCAAGAGAATAATATCTATGCAATGTCCTCACGTTCCACGTTCCTGCAAAGAGAAAATGATTAGTAGGATTTTTAAAGAAACTAGGTTTATTGAGATAGGTAGGGCCAACAATATCAAACAGCCCCCTGATCGCATGCATGGGTCAAAGACCTGTTCCTCCTCCGCTAAAGGCTGAAGTCACTGATGCTGGTAGGAACTTTAGGCACCACCTTTTCAAGTGGACTTTTTGAAGAGCCATATGGCCTGCCTGAGACACATTACTCCAGTTTAGGCTTGACGATGCCCAACTAGCTAAGTAAGGTTCAGGTACCTGCGATGGCCTCTGATTAGGATTATACACCAGCTGATATAAGGTATCCCATGCCTCTGTTCACTTAGGACTGGCAACCCAGAAGCAAACAGAAAATAGCAGCAGATTCTCCCTCAGCAGAGGCCCACCAGTGCAGCAAGTCCATGATCCATAATCAAGCTCAAATCCATAAACAAGTCCAGTCTAGTAGGTATAAATGGTCAGCACCAGGACCCTGTGAAGTTGACCACTCCTCAGCAGGGTTGAAAAAAAAGAAAAAAGTGGCCATAGATGACCAGATCAGTAAGGCCATACTGAACTAGTCATCTATGGTTCCCTTCCAAAAGAGAATATCTCTTTTGAAAGGTACTAATGGCCTGCACCACGAGAAGGCGGGGTCGGACATTAGGTGCTAGACCTGGTCAGTTCTGTGCATCATCACTAGGGATTGGTACACAGCTCTCCTTCCAGTTTATGCCTAGATACCATTTACAGACCAATTTATATTAATACTAATATGTTTAACATTAATATAAATTGGTATAATTATGTTTAATATTAATATAATTGATAATTAATATGAATAATAATTAATATTTTATATTAATATTAATTTAATCACAAAGAGATGCAAAGTGAACCATCGTTGAAAACAATCTGATGAAACGTACATAGTAGTAGTAATGTGCTGCGTGGGTAGCAGCATATGCAAAGTGTATGTAACTTGGAAGCAAACACCATAACTATGGGGTATGGTTCCACTGCAAAGTGTATGTCAGTGCAAGTGTATATAAGTCAAGGGTACATAAGTCCAGGGTAAGACTGTATATAAATTTCTACATGCTTTGTCTCTCATCTAATATATACACATACACACATACACATACACTATCTAATCAAAAGTATCCGGACACCCCTTCTGAGCAGTGGATTCACCCATATATGTCACAGCCATGGCCCAAACAGGTATAAAAACATGCATGTAGCCTGGCAAACCTCATAGACATGCATGAACAGGAGAATGGCCATATGGCAGTGCTCAGTGCTTTCAAAGTGGCACACTGAAAGTCACTGAGCACATTAGCAACAAGTCAGTTTGTGACATTTCAACCCTGATGCAGCTTCCCTGATCAACTGTAAATGATGTTATTGCGAAGTAGAAATGCCTACGAGCAACAAAAACACAATTTTGACCCGGTAGACCACATAAAATGACAGGCAGGATCGTTGAGTGCTGAAGTGGGTGGTATGACAAAATAGCCCATCATTGGTTGCAATACTCACCACTGAGTTCCAAAATGACTCTGGAAGCAATGCCAATACCACAACAGTTCGTCACAAATTGCAGGAAATTGGTTTCCATGGCCAAGCATCAGCACACAAGCCTAACATCAAGATATTTTCAAACGTCCACATTTCACAATATGTAAATTACAGATGAATAATATGATCCCTTCACACTAATGGTGCCAGAGCTTTCTTTTTACTAGTTTACCTTCATATTGGTCGAGGGGTGTATTATGGAGAGTATTGAAAAACTATGGTCTGAAATATTGAATCATTATTCTCATAGTAATGAGGACTACTGCCATCATTATGATGAGGACTACTGCCATCATTATGATGAGAATATCATCATAGTAATGGTCTAAGTCTATGCCAAATATCAGTTGGAGTGCTGTAAAGCACAGTGTCAGTGGACTTTTGAGCAGTGTAACCACATTCTCTGGAGTGATGAATCATGCTTCATCATCTGGCAGTCCGACAGATAAGTCTGGGTGTGGAGGATGCCAGGTGAACCCTACCTGCCTGACTGTGTTATGCCAACTGTGAAGTTTGGTGGAGAACACATCATGCACTGGGTCTATTTTTCATGGTTCAGGCTGGGGCCCTAGTTCCAGTGAACTAGGGGCCCCAACCTGAACCATGACCCCAGTCTGAATGTCATGGTCTATAATGACATCCTCAACAATTCTCTGGTCCCAATTTTATGGTGACCCTTTCTTGTACCATGGGATGCCCCCATTCCAAAGAGAGGATGTGCAGGAATGGTTTGATGAGATAGGTGTGGAAGAACTTGACTGGCCAGCACAGAGCTCTGATCTCAACCCATGGAACACTTTTGGGATGAACTGGAATTCCAACTGCAAGCCAGGGCAAACTACCCAACATGTGATCAACCTCATTAATGTTCTTGTAGTAGAATGGCAAACAATTCCTGCACCAATGTTTCAATATCTAGTGGAAAGCCTTCCCCGCAGAGTGGAGGTTGTGATAGCAGAGAAGTGTGGATCAACGCAATATTAATTCCTTTCCTATTAACAGGAGATTGTGGATGAGCGAATATCCAGATACTTTTGATCTTATAGTGTATCTTTCATTTCTGTATCCAGCACACTGAGGTCCAGCCATAAAAAAAATAAGGTGAGAGCAAAGTGTCTGGATCAAGCCAGAAGAGATTCCAATAATACTCTGATATATTCCCCCCCCCCCCATTTCAGTTGTCTTGAAAATACCTGCAATACAAATGTCTAACATTTTTTGCCTTCATTTTAATATTAACATTTTCAAAATTGGGAAGAGCATGGTCACCCTCCTAAATCTGGCTTTGATCATACCAATAATAAACTACAAAAAAATACTATAATATCTATTTTTCACTATAAGAAGCAATGGCAAATCTTAAAGATTTTAATGGGGAGAAAGAGTATGACAAGTTTAAATCTAATGGGGTAAGTAAATGCTTGAGTCTGATTTCTAGGACAGTCTTAGAAAAATGAATATTTAAATCCTTAAGGTTGAGAGTGGTATAATTCTATAATCCCCCTAGGTATGCCATTGCTAAGATTCAGATTTCTATTTTTAGAGTTGTAGGATAGTGCAAAGTTTTCTCATACCTCTGGTATTTTAAGAGGCCAAGGGAAAGGAGCAATGTCTTTTGCAACAGCTTCAAGTGCTCCACAGCGAGGTATACCTTTTACCCAAATGCCATCTAATTCTACTCCAGTTCTATAGAAATAATACGTTCCTGGCCCATTCCTCTTGTCATTTTTCCAAATGCCTTTGTAACAATTGCCATCAGCTGTAAAATTATATCAGGGTTAATATTTATATAATATAAAAGAATTATAAATTTATTACAGAAAGAATATAAATTAAGATATAACAATATTTGACTAGAGACTACTAGAACTAGAGAAACAAGCATTGCATATTTTCCTCTGGTTGATATAGAAGGTTTATTTCCAAAGAAGAAATTTCTTGATTTCTCAATTTTAATATCCTCTAAGGTGGAAATTAAAACTAGCAGAAGATTCAGAAATTGTAAAGCGGAGTAATACTTTATTAGTACCTATCCAGTAAAATATATTTTTCTCTGAAAACAAAAAGAGTTGGGATAAGTTGTTTTACTATTAGCAGCACTTTTGTTTGCCCACGAAGAGCTAAATGACCAGGTCATATTGAACTCAAAGATTCAAGAGTTTGGGAAAGGGGATCTAATCAACCCTTCCAGGGTCCCACCTGAAAAACTGGTTTACATCCAGACATGAAAGTAGGAAGACAGGGAGGTGCCCTATCGCTTGAAAACTGTAACCGAGCATCGCCATATTGTCGCTACTTGTAATCTTGCTATCACTGTGTTAAAGAACGAGAGATTGCATTGAAAAAATGGATTTGGGTAACGTGTTTGATTACAGTAATGAACTTGCGAAAAAATATCAAAAAGATAACATTTCATAGGTGAGAAGTAATGCTAAAGTTTTGCTTTGTAAATTGAAAACCTTTTCGTCATTTAAAATAATTTATGACAGTAGTGTAGTTAGGGTCTGTAAATGGTACCTAGGTAGTCACTGGAAGGAGAGCTATGCACCAATCCCCTGTGACGATGCATAGAACTGGCCAGGCCTAGCACCTAATGTCCAACCCCGCCTTCTTGTGGTGCAGACCATTAGTTACCTTTCAAAAAAGATACTCTCTTGTGGAAGTGAACGGAAGGGGAGGGCTGCCAGATTAGTGTGGCCTACTGATCTGGACAACTATGGCTACTTTTCTCTTTTTTCTACCCTGTTGATGAGTGGTCAACCACACAGGGTCCTGGTGCTGGCCATATAAACCTACTGGACTTATATAAGGCTCTGAGCTTGATTATGAACCCTGAATTTGCTGCACTGGTGGGCTTCTGTGGTGGTATAATCTTCCGCTGTGTTTTCTGATTGTTTGCGGGTTGACAGCGCCAAGTGAATAGATTCACAGGATATGTTTATCAGCTGGTGGATAATCCTGAGCAGTGGTCATCGCAGGCACCTGTACTCTTTGCTTCTATTGGCATCGTCAAATTCTACATCGGAGGAAGTCTTCCAGTGTAGATGGCTTCAGCCTTTAGTGGTGGGGGAACAGGTCTTTGCCCCATGTCTCCGATTAGGGGGCTGTTTGATATTGTCGGCATTCCCTCTCTCAATAAACATAGTTTCTTTAAAATATTTAAAATATTTAATATGCTCCAAATATTTAAATATTTTTAAAGTTTTGGACCCTTTGTCTGATCCAATATATATTCAAGCTCCAGATAGCTAAAGTCAGGCTCCAGGCAATAATTAACAAATTGCCAAATAAAGTTCAATTAGGGTTCGAATACCAGCGAGCATTACTTAGTGAGTAAGAATTCAAAAAATTAAATGATCGTCAATATAAATATATATATATATTCAATTTTTATCAAATAACATTGCTCAAGAGAAAAAAAAAAGCATATATTCAAAAAAGTTTTTATAACAAACAAGTTTATTTCCAAAATTATTTTAAACACTCACCAACTTCAATGAAGAAGATACTACATCATTTCTATCTCACTACAAAATGACAACTAACAAACACCAACTCCTGTGACTTACTATCAACTGACTCTAACTACTCACTGACTTCTCTATCAACTCTCTGACTACTGTGACATGTCACAGTTATATCAAGCATACAGGCTTGGCAACACGTGGCTGTTGCACCGGTAAAGACTTTTGCATAAAATGATGAGCACGCAAGCTATGACGCAAGAGGGGGCGTGTCCTTGTACATGCACTTTAGCGGGTGACAATCGAAAGTTCGGAGTTGCACATGCGCAAATCCTGTGCTCTTGGAAATGAGCGCTGTGATGCCAAAAATGAAATAAAAATCCCCAAAATGATAAATATAACGTAAATTAAGCAAAACTGTTTAAGGTAAAGTAAAAGTGAATGAGGGGGCATCACAAGGTAGTTGGAATGTGAGGACTCTGCACAGAGCTTTTTCTCTTGATGTCCTCACACAAGAATTCCACCATTATAATTTAGATATTCTCGGCTTGCAAGAAACCAGATAGACAGATAAAGATCAGATTCTTAAAAATAATCTTAAATTTCTCTTTTCAGGGAGGGATGACAATAAGCATCACCAAGGTATGGGTCTGTTTCTCAGCAGACACACTAGTGATGATCTTCTAGGATATGAGTGCATTAATAAAAGGTTTCTTACAGCAAAATTTCAGACAAGCGTTAAAGACTTGAATGTTAAATGCTGTTATGCTCCCACTGAGGATGCGATGAGGATGAGAAGGATAGGTTTTATGGACAACTTCAGGATATTTTGAATTCTGTCAAGAAATGAGATATTACCCTTGTTCTTGGGGACTTCAATGCCAAAGTTGGTACTGACTCTGACCTTTGGGGAGGAGTAATAGGCCCTTTTGGTATTGGTAGTTGCAATGGCAATGGGCAACGTCTCCTACAGGTAAGTAAACTCAATGGATTCAGAATAACTAATACTTATTAAAACTCCGTGATATACATAAGTACACATGAGTTTCACCCGATGGGCTGCACAAGAATATTAATTAACAGCAAATGGGATCGTTCTGTTAGGAATACCAGGTCATATAGGGGAGCTGAAATTGGATCTGATCATTACCTTGTTAAAAGTATCTTGCAACTTAAACTTAAACTTAAAAAGTGTTGTGCTAGGGTTAAAAAATTTACTTTTAATACTGAAGCTCTGAAAGACCCAGTTATAGCAAAGCTTACCATGATAGATTACTTAGTCATTATGACTGTCATGGTATGCTTACTACTGAAATTCAGGAAGAACGGGATCGTTTTAAACAGGCTTTTTTGGACACTAGCAGTACTCTTTTAGGAAAAAAGGAGCAGAGGAGGCAGAATTATCTCAGTGATAAGGCACTTGAGCTTATTTCGGAAAGAAAGAACTGCAGGAATGTCCTTAATCAATACCCTACTAGTCCTAATAGAAAGCATTACAGAGAACTTAATAAATGTGTAAAAGATCAGTTAGCTGCTGATAAGAATCTTTGGCTTGATGGTTTGGCTGACAAAGCCGAGGAAGCAGTTAGACAGCACAACAGCAGAGAGCTGTACCAGGTAGTTAATGTTTTGTGTGGTAGAAAATGGACAGGTATACAAGGATTGAAGGATAAAAAAGGTAAGGTTATAGAATGTGAGGATTCTGTCATGGCTAGGTGGGCTGAGCATTTCAGTCATGTTCTAAACAATGTGGTTAGTTCTACTCCCATTGCTTGCAATGATGATAGATGCATTGGTGGCTTCAATGTTGGCCCTATAACACAATCTGAAGTTAGTTTGCTATTTCTAAACTTAAACTTCATAAATCCCCAGGGGTAGATGAAATTACTACGAAAATATTTAGAGCTGGGAATGTTTCGGTTACCACTTGGATGACTGAAATTTTGAATATCTTTTATGATAAAGGCATGGTTCCTAAGGATTTTACTAGAGCTATTGTTATCCCTATTTTCAAAAAAGGTGATCGCAGTTCTTGTGATAACTATAGGGGTGTTAGCCTACTCTCTGTTCCAGGTAAAGTTCTTTCCATGATTGTGCTTAATAGAATTAAGAATCTGGTTGACAGTCAATTGCGTGATGAGCAATGTGAATTCAGAAGTGGTAGGGGATGTGTGGATCAGATATTTTCAATTAGGCAGATTTTTGAGAAATGTTTAGAGTTTCAGAAACCTTTGGTTGCTAGCTTTGTTGATTTCAAAAAAGCTTTCGACTCTGTTGATCATCATAATTTGTGGTTGATTGTGAGATCATATGGTATACCAGACAAGTTAGTTAACATAATGAAAGCTCTCTATAATAACACTGAGTCGTGTGTGAGAGTTGGTAAGGCTTGTAGCAATTGGTTTAGCATTACTTCTGGTGTTCGACAAGGGTGCATTTTGTCTCCTTTTCTGTTTAGCTTGGTTATTGATTACGTTATGCGAAATTCATTGCAAGAGAAAGATTTTGGCCTTAAATGGACTGGAGATACGAAAATTTCTGATTTAGATTATGCCGATGATTTAGCCCTTTTGGCAAATGATGTTGATGAGATGAACTCTTTCATTCGAGCTGTTGATGAAACTGGTAGTAGAGTAGGTTTGGTTATAAACAGAGAGAAAACTAAAGTGATGAAAATTGGTCAGGCAGGCTGTGATTCAGTTAATCTGAATGGTTGCAATCTTGAGCAGGTTTCACAGTTTAATTATCTTGGGAGCTATGTAACAGATTCTGGTGATATGCGGCATGAGATTAACAGATGAAGAGGGATTGCTGCCAGGACTTTTAAGAATCTATGGAGATTGTGGAGAAATAGGCGTATACACCTAAAGACTAAAATTAGACTGTATAATAGTTTGGTTCTTTCTAGGGTTAGTTATTGTAGTGAAACTTGGACACTTTGTAAACAAGATAACAGGAAACTAGATGCTTTTGATTTCAGATGCTTGCGCAGTATCTTGGGCATTAGGTGGTTCAACTTTGTAACTAATGATGAAATTAGGCAAAGGAATTTAAAAAATATAAAAAAATAAATACCCCTCAAGCAGCTGCTTGCCACAAAGGTCTGACAGGAGCCTGTCAGTTTATATGCCACAGTAGAAGATCTGAGAGGATGACAGGACCTCAGCAGAAAACAACACGAACATCCATGCCTTACCCGGGGCTCGAACCCAGGTCCTGTAGATCAGTAGCCAAGTTTTGCAACCTCGTTTAAGCAGCATATTGTGCAGAGAGAGAGACTCCACTGGTTTGGCCATGTTGCCCATATGGATAATTATAGATTGGCGAATAGGGTTATGAACAGTGTGCTTAGAGGCCTCAGAAGGAGAGGGAGATCTAGGATGTGGTGGGCAGACAATGTCAAACAGGACCTTGTTAGAATTGGTGTGCAGTGGCCAGATGCAATAGATTTAGCTCAGGATAGACTTGCTTGGAGAACTAAATTGCATGGTCTGGTTGGACCTCCATAGCCCATGGCTGCTTGATGATGATGATGATGAATAGACTTGTTTAGAGAACTAAATGATGATGATGATGATGATGATGATGATGATGATGATGATGATGATGATGATGATGATGATGATGATGAGTGTAGTTAGGCCTAGCAGAAGGCGGTAGGAAGGGTTGCGAAATTTTCTTGGTGTGTTTAATGTAAACTGATGAAATAAAGTGTTCTTATAAATTCATAGAAAGAGAAAAAAAATCAACAAACGGGAAAATGTGATACTGATATCATTCATAATTTCCTATGTTTTTGATGTACCATACTGAAATGCTAGAGAATTTCCTGTTATGTCAATGAGAATCTAATTTTGAAGCTCTGTAATTTCTAAAATATGCATTTAATGGAAAAATTTGACTAAAGATAAATCAAAAATCATAATTAAATCTATTTAAATCTCGATTTTAAACAATATTTGTTAAGTATTTAAAGAGTTATAGATGCTAGAATATTTCATGATAAATTATGTTCAATGTCGATGAAAATCTAACTGTGAAGTGCTATAACTATTAAAATATGCATTTAAAGGAAAAATACGACAGAGGGCAAATTAAAGATCATAATCAAATCTATTTAAATCTCCATTTTGAATGATATTCATGCAATTTAATGGAAGAATATGACTGAAGATAAATAAATGATCATAATCAAAACTATTTAAATTTCTATTTTAAACAATATTCAGTAATTAAACCTATATTAAAGTCTGGATATTTCACAACAAAATTCCTGCTTTTTATTCCAAAGAGATTGTTTTTGTTAATATTTACATTTTTTCTTCTGTAAGAGATTTGACTTATCACAGTTTACTCTGAACATTAGAAACTTGATTAAACAATGATAGAACTTTGAAATATTATGCAGGGGAGAGGAATTCAGTCCCACTTTTATGAAAAAGATGGTGTAGTTTTCATTTGATATGTAATTTGTTATTATTAACTTTAAGTGTGAATAAACAACTATGTTTTAAAAACATAAGCAAACAAAAAGCTAAAGCAGAAAAAAGTATTTTTTTTTTATTTATATGTTAAATATCTCTTGACATTCCAAGAAAAAAAAATCGATTTAGCAATATTTGTTGAAATAATTCCTTATTTGTACATGAAACAATTGCGATTTTATTAAGCAGTATTTGTATAAAGCATTCGGATACATTACAATTGACGTGCAGCTTTCTGAGATGCAAGAACATGGCTACCGCCATTCTGCGCGGCTGCACTAGCGACCTATGTTAAGATATAGTAAGGGCACCTCTCCCTCTTCCTACCTCCATGCATCCAGAGGCCCAGTGATTTTTTTCACTACGATCAGCCAAAAAAACTTCAGAACGTTTCGACAAATAACTAATGAAAGGAATTATGGCACGTTAAGTACCAAATTCATCAGCATTTAATTCTTTATTTTCTAAGAATAAAATATTTAATGAAAAAGACAACTAGTTTTATTTTAATAGGATTTCTTTAGAATTAAATAGTATAAAAAGCATCTGGCAATTCAAATAAATTATTTAGAAAAAACTAATACACAGAAATGATTATAATGCACATGAATAAAAATATATTTATGGCTAAATAAAAAATAAATAAATGAAATAAAATAAAAAAGCAAAAAAATAAATAAATAAAAATAAGCAAATAAATAAATATTTACTTGAAACAAGAAAATTACACCTGTTTTGTAATTTTTTTCTTTGTATCATATTTTGAGAAAATTCTAGGCTTTTTTGCCAATTGTGCTGAGTCAAATAAACAAATCAACTTTCCAATTTTTTCTAAAAAATAACAAATAAACCAATGTCATGGTATATAACAAATTAAACTGAATTTAATTATGAATTTTGGGAAAATAAAGACTTTAAACAAAACAAATTTATTTTAATAAGACTTTTTCATGTGGTAGATACTTAAAAATAATTTTAAATTTCGCATTTCAGGGAAGGTGGATGGAAAGCATCTCCAAGGTGTAGGTTTGTTTCTCACAGCAGACACACCAGCGATGCTCTTCCAGGATATGACTATGTTAATGAAAGGTTTCTTACAGCTAAATTTAAAACAAAAATTAAAGAGGGCTATGATGAGAATGAGAAACAGGTTTAACAGACAACTTAAAGATATTTTAAATTATGTGGAGATATTTCTCTTGTGCTAGGTAATTTCAATGCTAAAGCTGGTACTGATACTGGTCTTTGGTCAGGGTCATTTGGTCCCTTTCACATTGGTAGTTCCAATGGAAATGTGTAATGTCTCCTACAGAAAAGTAAACTTAACAGTTTGCAAATAACTAACACATACTACAGATATTAGGACATTTATAAATACACATGGGTTGCAGAGGAATATGATAGATTATATTTTAACAGCAAATGAGCTAATTTGGTTAGGAATACTAGATCATACAGGGGAGTCATAATTGGGTCTGACTATTACCTTGTCAAAAGTATCTTGCAACAAAGTTCAAGAAATGTTGTGCTACAGTTAAGAGAATTACTTTTAACAATGGTCTGAAAGATCCAGATAAAGCCAAAGTGTACCAAAATAGGCTACTTAGTCATTATGACAATTGTGGTTTGCATACTGCTAAAGTTGACAAAGAATGGGATCATTTTAAATAGGCTTTTCTTGTAACTAACAGTACTTTTCTGGATAAAAAGGTACAGAGGAAACAAAATTATTTGAGTGATAAGGCTATGGAACTTATTTCTAAAAGAAGGAAGTGCAGAAATAATATGAATCAACACCCTATTAGTCCTAACAGATGGCATTACAATGATCTTAATAGAAGTGTAAAGTATCAGTTAGTACAGATAGGAATCTTTAGCTAGATGGCTTGACAGACAAAACCAAAAAAGAAGCTAGACAGCATAACAGCAGCTGTACCAGATAGTTAAAAGTTTTGTGTGTGAAAAAATGGAAAGGTGTACAGGGAATGAAGGATAAACAAGGTAAAGTCATTGAAGGTGAGGATTCTGTGATGGCTAAGTGAGCTGAGTATTTCAGAAATGTTCTATAATGTAATTATTTCTACTCTCATTGTTTGTAATGAGGATAGATGCATTACTGGCTTTAATGTTAGCCCTATATCACATTCTGAAGTCGCTTTGGCTATCTCTAAATTAAAACTGCATAAATCACAAGGGGTGGATAAAATCACCACTGAAATGCTTAGAGCTGGGAATATTTGTGTTGTCACATGGCTAACTGAAATTTTGAATATTTTTTATGATAAAGATGTTGTTCCTAAGGATTTTACTAGAGCTATTATTTTCATCCTGATTTTTAAAAAAGGCTGATCACAGTGCTTGTGATAATTATAGGGGAATTAGTTTACTTTCTGTTCAGGTAAAGTTCTTTGCATGATTATAAATAAAATTCAAAATTTGGTTGATGGATAACTATGTGATGAACAGTGTGGTTTCAGGAGTTGTAAGGGGATGTATAGATATAATATTTTTACTTAGACAGATTCTTGAGAAATGTTTAGTTTCAGAAATCTGTGGTTACTAGCTTTATAGATTTCAAAAAGGTTTTTGACTCTGTTGATTGACATAACTTGTGGTTGTTAGAAAATGCATTAAATGCCAAAGTTAGTACTGATTCTGACCTTTGGAGACGAGTGATAGGCTTTTTGGTATTGGTAGCTGCAATGGCAATGGGCAACGTCTCCTACAGGTAAGTATACTTAATGGTTTGAGAATAACTAACACTTATTACAAACACTGTGACATACATAAATACACATGGGTTTCACCAGATGGGCTGCATAAGAATGTGATTGATTATATATTAATTAACAGCAAATGGGTTTGTTCTGTTTGGAATACCAGGTCATATAGGGAAGCTGAAATTGGATCTACCATTACCTTGTTAAAGGTGTCTTGCTAAGGTTAAAAGATTTGCATAGAATGCTGTGATAAATGATAAAAAATGATTCTAGGAATATTAAAATAGGTTTAAAGCAGAAAAGAGTGTAAAACAGAAAAAAAAATGGAGGTACATACTTCATAATTACTTCCAAAACCTTGTTTTTAAAAATAGTTTTTTTGTTAATTTTCAAAAGATTTTTGAAACTTTAAGGGAAAAATTTGTTGATAATAGTTCAAATCAAACTGATGAGCTTAAATGAACTTGTGAGCTTAAATGAAACTTGTGAGCTTAAATCAGGTGGTTGCTTCACCAAAGAGTAATATTTACAAAAAAAAAACTGTAAATATCATATAGCACTTCCAAGAAACATCAATCAGATAGCTTTAATAAATGATTTATATTATAGTTTAATAAAATATGCATCAAATGAAAAAAGAAATTATTTTTCAAGCTAAAATTATGTATTTTTATAAGATATATATACATACAGGGGGTTTATCAAAATAATGAAAATGTGCATGTTTGTGGAGAACATTTTATTAAAAAGCTATAGGCCCACCTTGGTCATTCAGAACAGACACAATTCGACGTGGAATTGTGTCTGTATATACAAGTCATGCACGTACGGTAATGGAATGTGGAACCATCCTTCCTGTAAAATATTACCCAACTGTGCCAGTGAATTGTGATATTTTATTGGTACCTATAATACCTAAAAAGATTTTCATTTATCCCTAATAAGAATATTGAATGTGTACAAATGAGCAGATGACAAAGTAAAAACAAAAGGCATTTTTGTTTCTTTTAGTCCACTAAAAAAAACTAAAAATTAAAACACCAAGAGCAATTTATCACTGAAATGGTTTAAAGCTAAATTTATGTTTTTGTGAAATAGCTTTTTTTACTTGTAATCTTATCCAACTAAAAAAACATAGAAATTAATTATTTCATAGGCTTACACATTTTGAAGATGCCGAATCCACTTCTCTCATCTGCTGACCACTCTCCTTCAAATATACTTCCATCTGGGAATAACATGTTTCCTTTGCCTGATCGATTATCAGCTTCCCATTCACCATTATACACTCCTCCATCCATATAGACCATTCGGCCCCATCCATCTCTCATGCCAGCTTTCCATTCACCATCATATTGGCATCCAGTGATATAGTAATTAGTGCCAAAACCCTGGAAAGAATGATATACAGATCAGTTAATCAATAAAACTATATAATTATTCAAAATAAAATTAAACAGCCGGTTTACTCACTTGAAATGTACAACTCTGTTATAACAGAGAACAACTGCTTTTTCAAGGTAAAAATATATTAGAGTCAAGTTGTTTTACCTCTGAGCAGCACAGTTTTACACACAATGGGCTAAATAGCCAGGCCACAAGGACCCTAAAGGTTCAGAAAAGGTTAGGGGGAGGGGACCCACTGAACAACTGTTAGGAGGCAGGAGATAGCCTCTTGTCAAGGCCATCCAGTGTGTTCTTTAACATGCACAGGGTATAAGTTCTCCACACATATACTCTCCCCCATATACAAGGCCATGGCTTACTATCCCATCTGATGATTGATGGCCTTTCCAAGCCCATCAATGTCCTTTACTGACTGAGGGCAGGGTGAGGAGTTTTGCAGATATAAATTTAACCATGACCCAGGTGGGGGTGGTATATTAGAATCTTACTGTGATATATATATATATATACACACACAATAAGATTCTAATATACCACCCCCACCTGGGTATACATTTAATATATATACATGCAATTATTAAATGTTATGGTACTATAACTTGAAAAAACAGTTCTGGTAGCCTGCATAAAAGGCCATAAAAGGTAAACTCTGTCATTAGTATCAAAAACAATTCAAGATTTTAAAAGCATTAAATTTTAAGCTAACGTTTATATTTATATATATTTGAAACCAACATTTCAGATTTCTGTTTCTCAATAAAATGAATCCTCCTCCTCCTCCTCCTCCCCCTCCTCCTCCTCCTCCCCCTCCTCCTCCTCCTCCCCCTCCTCCTCCTCCTCCTCCTCCTCAAGCAGCCATGGGCTACTGAGGTCCAACCAGACCGTGCAATTTAGTTCTCCAAGCAAGTCTATCCTGAGCTACATCTACTGCATCTGGACACTGCACACCAATTCTAACAAGGTCCTGTTTGACATTGTCTGCATACCGCATCCTTGGTCTCCCCTTCTTTCAGAGGCCTTTAGGCACACTGTTCATAACCCTATTCAACAATCTATAATTATTCATACGGGCAACATGGCCAAACCAACGGAGTCTCTCTCTGCACAATATGCTGCTTAAAGGAGGTTGCAAACTCCTTTGCCTAACCTCATCATTAGTTACAAAGTTGAACCACCTAATGCCCAAGATACTGCGTAAGCATCTGGAATCAAAAGCATCTAGTTTCCTGTTATCTTGTTTACAAAGTGTCCAAGTTTCACTACCATAACTAACCCTAGAAAGAACCAAACAATTATACAGCCTAATTTTAGTCTTTAGGTGTATACGCCTATTTCTCCACACTCTCCATAGATTCTTAAAAGTCCCGGCAGCAATCCCTATTCATCTGTTAATCTCATGCTGCACATCACCATTATCTGTTACATAGCTCCCAAGATAATTAAACTGTGACACCTGCTCAAGACTGCAACCATTCAGATTAATTGAATCACAGCCTGCCTGACCAATTTTCATCACTTTAGTTTTCTCTCTGTTTATAACCAAACCTACTCTACTACCAGTCTCATCAACAGCTCGAAGGAAAGAGTTCATCTCATCAACATCATTTGCCAAAAGGGCTAAATCATCGGCATAATCTAAATCAGAAATTTTCGTATCTCCAGCCCATTTAAGGCCAAAATCTTTCCCTTGAAGTGAATTTCGCATAACATAATCAATAACCAAGCTAAAGAGAAAAGGAGACAAAATGCACCCTTGTCGAACACCAGAAGTAATGCTAAACCAATTGCTACAAGCCTTACCAACTCTCACACACGACTCAGTGTTATTATAGAGAGCTTTCATAATGTTAACTAACTTGTCTGGTATACCATATGATCTCACAATCAACCACAAATTATGACGATTAACAGAGTCGAAAGCCTTTTTGAAATCAACAAAGCTAGCAACCAAAGGTTTCTGAAACTCTAAACATTTCTCAAGAATCTGCCTAAGTGAAAATATCTGATCCACACATCCCCTACCACTTCTGAATTCACATTGCTCATCACGCAATTGACTGTCAACCAGATTCTTAATTCTATTAAGCACAATCATGGAAAGAACTTTACCTGGAACAGAGAGTAGGCTAATACCCCTATAGTTATCACAAGAACTGCGATCACCTTTTTTGAAAATAGGGATAACAATAGCTCTAGTAAAATCCTTAGGAACCATGCCTTTATCATAAAAGATATTCAAAATTTCAGTCATCCAAGTGGTAACCGAAACATTTCCAGCTCTAAGCATTTCTGTAGTAATTTCATCTACCCCTGGGGATTTATGAAGTTTAAGTTTAGAAACAGCCAAAATAACTTCAGATTGTGTTATAATAAAATAAATAAAAATAAATACCCCCTCAAGCAGCTGCTTGCCACAGAGGTCTGACAGGAGCCTGTCAGTTTATATGCCACAGTAGGAGATCTGAGAGGATGGCAGGACCTCAGCAGAAAAACGACACACACATCCATGCCTAATTCCGGGGCTCGAACCCAGGGGGCCAACATTAAAGCCACCAATGCATCTATCATCATTGCAAACAATGGGAATAGAACTAACCGCATTATTTAGAATATCACTGAAATGCTCAGCCCACCTAGCCATGACAGAATCCTCACCTTCTATAACCTTACCTTGTTTATCCTTCAATCCTTGTATACCTGTCCGTTTTCTACCACACAAAACATTAACTATCTGGTACAGCTCTCTGCTGATGTGCTGTCTCACTGCTTCCTCGGCTTTGTCAGCCAAACCATCAAGCCAAAGATTCTTATCAGCAGCTAACTGATCTTTTACACGTTTATTAAGTTCTCTGTAATGCTTTCTATTAGTACTAGTAGGGTATTGATTAAGGACATTCCTGCTGTTCTTTCTTTCTGAAATAAGCTCAAGTGCCTTGTCACTCAGATAATTCTGTCTCTTCTGCTCCTTTTTTCCTAAAAGAGTACTGTTAGTGTCCAAAAAAGCCTGTTTAAAATGATCCCATTCTTCCTCAACTTCAGTAGTAAGCATACCATGACTGTCATAATGACTAAGTAACCTATCATGGTAAGCTTTGGCTATAACTGGGTCTTTCAGAGCTTCAGTATTAAAAGCAAATTTTTTAACCCTAGCACAACACTTTTTAAGTTTAAGTTGCAAGACACTTTTAACAAGGTAATGGTCAGATCCAATTTCAGCTCCCCTATATGCCCTGGTATTCCTAACAGAACTAGCCCATTTGCTGTTATTTAATATATAATCAATCATATTCCTATGCAGCCGATCAGGTGAAACCCATGTGTACTTATGTATGTCGCGGTGTTTGTAATACGTGTTAGTTATTCTGAAACCATTGAGTTTACTTACCTGTAGGAGACGTTGCCCATTGCCATTGCAGCTACCAATACCAAAAGGGCCAATCACCCCTCCCCAAAGGTCAGAGTCAGTACCAACTTTGGCATTGAAGTCACCAAGAACAAGGGTAATATCTCCTTTCTTGACAGAATTCAAAATATCCTGAAGTTGTTCATAAAACCTATCCTTCTCATCCTCATCGGCATCCTCGGTGGGGGCATAACAGCAGATAACATTGAGGTCTTTAACGTTTGTCTGAAATTTTGCTGTAAGAAACCTTTCATTAATGCACTCATATCCTAGAAGAGCATCACTAGCGTGTCTGCTGAGAAGCAGACCCACGCCTTGGTGATGCTTATTGTCGTCCCTCCCTGAAAAGAGAAATTTAAGATTATTTTTAAGAATCTGACCTTTATCTGTCCATCTGGTCTCTTGCAAGCCGAGAATATCTAAATTATAATGGTGGAAGTCTTGTGTGAGGACATCAAGAGAAAAAGCTCTGTGCAGAGTCCTCACATTCCAACTACCTATGGAGAGAAAATGGTTAGTAGGATGTTTAAAGAAACTATGTTTATTGAGAGAGGGAAAGACGACAATATCAAACAGTCCGCTAATCGCAGACATGGGGCAAAGACCCGTTCCCCCACCACTAGAGGCTGAAGCCATCTACACTGGAAAACTTCCTCCAATGTAGAATTTGACGATGCCAATAGAAGCAAAGAGTTCAGGTGCCTGCGATGACCTCTGCTCAGGATTATCCACCAGCTGATAAACATATCCTGCGAATCTATTCACTTGGGGCTGTCAACCCACAAACAAACAGAAAACACAGCAGAAGATTTTCCCTCCACAGAAGCCCAGCAGTGCAGCAAAATCAGGATCCATAATCAAGCTCAGAGCCATATATCTGTCCAGTCCAGTGGGTTTATATGGTCAGTACCAGGACCCTGTGTGGTTGACCACTCCTCAGCAGGGTAGAAAAAAAAAGAAAAGTAGCCATAGTTGTTCAGATCAGTAGGCCACACTAATCTGGCAGCCCTCCCCTTCCGTTCACTTCCACAAGAGAGTATCTCTTTTGAAAGGTACTAACAGTCTGCACCACGAGAAGGCGGGGTCGGACATTAGGTGCTAGGCCTGGCCGGTTCTATGCATCATCACAGGGGATTGGTGCATAGCTCTCCTTCCAGTGACTACCTAGCTACCATTTACAGACCAATAAAATGAAATCAGCAATTAAAAGGACCTTCTTGCTCAGAAATTAATTAAAAATAACTTAAAATTCTCTGTCATTTATTGCTCAATGACAGAGAATTTTAAGTTATTTTTAATGAAGTCAGATGCTAAAAGAACTTTTTTTATCAGAGAATTTTAGTGACTTTAATGAACATACAGTTGTATACATTTTTGCATCATTTTAAGATTCAAAATTAATGTTATCTATTATTGGATATATTTTACAAAAGAAATAAGAGAAAAATGGATATTTCTTTGATCATGTGATTGGCAACATGTTAATAATATATCAATCACCAAACATCTTTTAGTTTGAACTTCTAGTGCATGTATTAGGCTACACAGATCAATATTTTGTGAATGCAGTGCAAATACTTAATTTTTTTTTTGCCTATTATCATAAAGTTCAGAGTTTAAAAGATATATAAGTGTTTGAAAAAATACTGCAATGAATATTATATATCAAGCTGAACTGGGAAATCATGAGTTTCTCACAAAATATTTCATCTACTCTGATAGTAATTCAGATGACTTCTGATGCTTCTCTGATTAAGGAATAATATCAATTGCCCTACTTCTAGAAGTATCCATATTGCTTCTCAAATATACACTGCAGTTAGAAAGACTAACTATTTGAAACTTGCCTAAAATTGAAATAATTAAGTACATGTGACTTAAAATGGTAGCTAATTCAGCAGATATCTGATTAGGACATTATAACAAAAAATTTAATTTTTAAATAATACAACTTAGTACTATTTTAATTCATCATCATCATCATACTCAAGCAGCCATGGGTTATGGATGTCCAACCAGACTGTGCAATTTAGTTCTCCATACATATCTGTCCTAAACTACATTTGGCCACTGCACACCAATTCTAACAAGGTACTGTTTGACATTGTCTGCCCACCACATCTTATGTCTCCCCCTCTTTCTGAGGCCTTTAGACACACTGTTCATAACCCTATTCACTAATCCATAATTATCCATATGGGCAACATGACTAAACCAATGGAGTCTCTCTCTACACAATATGCTGCTCAAAGGAAGTTGCCAACTCCTTTGCCTAACCTCATCATTAGTTACAAAGCTGAACCACTTATTGCCCAAGATACTACATAAGCACATAAAATCAAAAGCATGAAGTTTCCTGTTATCTAATTTACAAAGCACACAAGTTTCACTACCATTACTAACTCTAGAAAGAACCAAACTATTATACTGTCTAATTTTAGTCTTTAGATGTATATGCCTATTTCTCCACACTCTCCATAGATTCTTAAAAGTCCCAGCAGCAATCCCTATTCATCTGTTAATCTCATGCCACACATCACCAGTATATGTTGCAAGCTCCCAAGAAAATTAAACTGAGACACTTGCTCAAAACTGTAGCCCTTCAAGCAACTGAAGCACCATCTGCCTGACCAATTTTCACCACTTTAATTTTCTCTCTTTTTATAACCAAACCTACTCTACTATCAGTCTCATTAACAGTGCAAAAAAGGGTTAATCTCATCAACATCATTTGCCAAAAGTGCTAAATCATCAGCATAATTTAAACCAGAAATTTTCAGATTGCCAGACCATTTAAGGCCAAAATCTTTCCCTTGCAGTAAATTTCACATAACATAATCAATAACCAGATTAAAGAGAAAAAAAGAGACAAAATGCACCCTTGTCAAACACCAGAAGCAATGCTAAAATAATTGTTACAAGACTTACTAACTCTCACACAGAACAAAATATTATAGAGTTTTTATTATGTTAACTAATTTGCCTGGTATGCCACATGATCAACCACAAATTATGGTGATCAACAGAGTCAAAAGACTTTTTGAATCAACAAAGCAAGTAACCAAAGTTTTCTGAAACTCTAAACATTTCTCAAGAATCTGCCTGAGTGAAAATAACTGATCTACACATCCCCTACCACTTCTGAATTCACATTGCTCATCACGCAATTGTCCATCAACCAGATTCTTAATTCCATTCAGCACAATCATGCAAAGAACTTAACTAGAACAGGAAGTTGGCTGATACATCTATAGTTATCACAAGAACTGTGATAATCTTTTTTAACTATAAGGATAATAATCGCTCTGGTAAAATCCTTAGGAATCATGCCTTTATTATAAAAGATATTCAAAATTTCAGTCATCCATGTGTTAACCAAAACATTCCCAGTTCTAAGTATTTCCTAGTAATTCCATCTATCCCTGGGGATTATATAGTTTAAGTTTAGAAATAGCCAAAAGAACTTCAGACTGTGTTATAGGACCAACATTAAAGCCAATAATTCATCTATTATCATTACAAAGAATGAGAGTAGAACTAACCACTTTGTTTAGAACATCACTGAAATGCTCAGCCCACCTAGTCATAACAGAATCTTCAACTTCTATAACCTTGTTATCCTTCAATTCCTGTATATCCCTCCGTTTTCTACCACACAAAACACAAACTATCTGGTACAGCTCTCTACTGTTGTTCTGTCTAACTGCTTCCTCAGCTTTGTCAAGCCATCAAGCCAAAGATTCTTATCAGCAGCTAACTTATCTTTTAACATGTTTATTAAGCTCTCTGTAATACTTTCTAATAGGACTAGTAGGGTATTGATTAAGAACATTCCTGCAGTTCTTTCTTTCTGAAAAAAGCTCAAGTGCCTTATCACTCAAATAATTCTTACTCTTCTGTTCCTCCTTTCCTAAAAGAGTACTGTTAGTTTCAAGAAAAGCCTGTTTAAAATGGTCCCATTCTTCCTGAACTTTAGTAAGCAAACCTTGGCCATTATAATGACTAGGTAGCCTATCATAGTAAGCTTTAGCTATAACTGGATATTTCAGAGCTTCAGAATTAAAGGCAAATTTTTTAACCTTAACACCTGTAGAAGCAAGAGTTCAGGTGCCTGTGATGACCTCTGCTCAAGATTATCCACCAGCTGATAAAACATATCCTGTGAATCTTTTGGGCTGTCAACTCATAAACAAACAGAAAGCACAACGGAAGATTTTCCCTCCATAGGAGCCCACCAGTGCAGCAAATTCAGGATCTATAATCAAGCTCAAGGCCATTATTCCATTGAGATTGGTATATATGGTCATAACTAGTATTCAGAATTTGTAATTTTTACGTCATTTTTCGCTGTTGTGTAAAATTCAACTTAGCAGTCAGTATCTAATGCAAATTGATCTTGAAGGGTTCAATCTCAATTTCAGTGGTTAAAATAAACTATATTTCTTTTGAAATATTTTTGATTTTTCACAGCTCTTTATCCTCTTTCAGTTATATATTTTTTAGTTTTCATTTAAATTCCCATTTTTTAAAGCAATCTAATTTTTTAACACTACTTAGTCTTAGAGTTTGCTGATTTGAAAAAAATTCACACTGTATGTTGTTTGTAAAATTGAACAAAAAATTTCAAAAACATTAAATAGATGAAAAATTAATGATAAAAATAGTACTAATTATTTATATTAAACTTAATTATTTATATTAAAGTACCAAAATACCTAAAAAATATGGCAAAATTAATTATTTTTTAATTTTACTAAAGTTAAAATGCAAAAAATACAGTAACACCTTGCAATTAAAAAAATTACTTACATAATTTTACTTGTCTTTTTTAAAAACATCTTTTTTTATTAACCTCAATTTAATATTCTTTCTTTTGGTATGTAACATGACCTATTTCTGTTGATTGGTTATTTGGCAAAAACATTCCAAAATTGATTCTCTTACTTCACTGAGCAGAGTTGACAAAAGTCTCAACACTTCTCAAAGTAAAAAAAAGCAAAAAAAAAATTTACAAAAATAGAATAATTTTCTTGATTCAAGTAAAATTTTATTCAGAAATAAATAGCCATTTTATTCACATCATTATAATCATTTCTGGTAAGTTATTTTTTTTTTTTTTGTCGCCGTCCCGTGGCCGAGTGGTTAGCACGCTTGGCTACTGATCTAAGGGACCTGGGTTCGAGCCCCGGATTAGGCATGGATGTGTGTGTCGTTTTTCTGTTGAGGTCCTGCCATCCTCTCAGATCTCCTACTGTGGCATATAAACTGACAGGCTCCTGTCAGACCTCTGTGGAAAGCAGCTGCTTGAGGGGGTATTTTTTTATTTTTTTTAATTTTTTTAAATGAATTTTTATTTTCATTGCAAGAGGCATATGACTAAAAAAAATTCTATTAAAAAATAAAACTAGTTGTCTTTCATATCAAATATTTTATTTTCATAAAATACAGAATGAAATGTTGATTAATTTGGCATATAATATGCCATAATTCATTTCACTAGTTATTTGGCAAAAAAAGTTCTAAAGTTAACTTCTGTTTTGGCTGAATACAATTGAAAAAAAAAACAAAAAAGTATCCACAGGGTACTATTTAGTTTTTTAAGTTTGGCATGATAAGGTAATTGTGAAGGGTTTGACATTTCTTAGTCTCTGATTTTTGGGGACTGTCTTACATAATATATTACTGAAGTCCCTGAGAGAAAGAGGGGGTGGGGTCAGGGCCATCTTAAGGCATGGGCACACTGGGCAGTTGCCCAGGTGCCCCATGATTCTAAATTTTGCAAAAGTTTGTGTTGATTAATCCTCGTTTTACAGCATGTTTTATATGTTTAAATATCGATTTTGTTAAAAGTACCAATAACTCTATAGGCTTAATTTTATTGACTGCTTATATTTTTATTCCCATAGGTGGGTGGGTAGGGGCCCCAGGGGATTGCTTTGCCCACACATCTACAATACTGTTAAAACAGCACTGGGTAGGGTTATAACTCCCACCTTGGATATGGTACTAGATAAATGAAAAAAGCACAAGTTGCAACGGGCAGAAATAATGAGGAGTCTATGAAACTGAGCAGTCAAAGTTTCAACAATTCTCAAAGATTATTGCTTTTTCAACATGTGACTGATAGGTCATTAGCCTATGATATGTGAGAACCATCAAAGTGTGAACTAAACAGTTTCATGGCTCGCAACTCCTTTCCAAAGTTGTCTCAAATTATACCATTGAAATACTTTGCAATATTCTGAGATTAAATTTGCTAAAGAGTGCTTCATTTATACAACTTACATCTTTCTTATCATTTTTCCAGGCTCCAACATAGCAATAACAGTACTTTTTCCTTTCAAAATCATATACACTGAGAGTACCTTGTCCACTTCTTTGTCCACTCACCCAATCTCCACTGTATAATGTATTGCTTGATTTCCAAAACTGAATGCCTTTGCCTGGCCATAATACAAAGATAAAGAATAATATTATTTATGCATATTACTAATACAATTAATTGCATTTATAATGATAGAATTAACACAAAATCCAGTTAGAACACTGATGATGGGAAATGGAAATCTCTGTTGATGTCTAATCGGTAATCTATAATCAGTAAGCCTGCAACTGAAACAAAAAATTTGCCTTCACAAATAGTGAACACCTGCTGGCAGAAACTGAAAATTAGGAATTTTGTCCATTTTATCCAATAGACAATGCATAATTAGTAGTTTTAGTTTGATACATCTCATATGTTAAAACAAAAGATAGTTTCATCAATGAAATCAATAATTTATTAAGCTTTATTTAGATTTAGTTTCAAATCCAGTTATGAGTTCATTAGGAATATGGCCAATATATTTAACTATATTCTATGATGACTATTACTATTACCTTACTATTACTAGGATGGAGATGTTAGATGAAGCAGTATGAAAGCCAAAGTCAGTGTGCTCAATACACAATTGAAAGATCAGTGGTCAGTTCATGAGACACATAGGGAATGTAGTCAAAAAGTGGGATGGCATCAGATTTATAGGTTGGGGGGGCCTCCAAGTAGAAAAACATTTGTGGCCCTATGGTGAGTAGTTGAAATGACCTCTACAATTATGAATGCAACTCACAGAACAATTTGGGGGAAGACGGGTCAGTAAGCCAGCACCCTAGGAGCCACTTAGTTTGCTTTATCAGTAAACCCATTCATGAATAAACTGTTTATTATATTAAACAAAAATTTAGCTAATCATTTTAGAAAAAATTTAAATAAATTTTGGCTTAAATGGTTCATGATATGCACCAACAGAATTCTGAATATGTGATGTAGTCACAGAGCCTTTTTTTGTTAACATCTCTGACTTGATGACTCTTAAAATTATATTTTATTTATTGGACTGCAACCACCATTCTTTTCAAAAACCTTTAACTGGCAAGGTTCTGGACAAATCGGCAATGTGCCAGTATGCATCAGCTAAATAAATAATTGTCAATGTCTAATGTGGGCCAAATGAATAATGTCAATGTGTAATGACGCCCAAATAGAGCAATGTTCCTGTATGCATTGGCCAAATGCAAATAAATAAGGGATAGAAATAAAATATTAAATATAGGTATATCTTTTATTTACTGCTGGTAAAGCATATATTTACATATAAAACATTAGTACAATGGTTTCCAGCTGGTGGGGTGTAACCTCTTGCAGTCATGTCCAACCACGAAGGGATTATATATTTAGGATTTTTTTTTCTATAGAAAACACATATAATAAACTGTGAGAAATTCTGTTTTGACCAAACCTTTCATTTGTTCTGTTTTACCTGAATAGTACATTGTTAATATGTTTGCAATGTAATAGTAAATCAAGTTGTTCAAGGTGTGACTTAAATTTAGAAAGTTTGTTTTTGTCTTGTTTTTCTGCTGAGGTCCTGCTGTTCATAGCAAAACCTCTGCAGGTTCTACTACGAATGAATTCTACATTTGTAGTAGAACATCTGTTGATTCTACTATTTACTTAGCCACAATAAGTATGTATTTCTTAGACCTACTACAGCATATAAACTGAGCTCTGTAGCAAGCAGCTGCATGAGAGAATATTTATTTCTTTTATAAATTATATAAACTTTTAAAGCTTTGTGATAACTAGTACATATTTTCAGATACAAAGAAAAATGAATAGTTAGCCTTTTTTTTTAGGAAGGAGGTGGATGGGAACCATTTCTTTTGGCAATAAAGGTGCCACAAGTGTTGAAAAATTGGAATTAACTACGTTAATGGCTCAAAATAACTAAATACACAGAAAAAAATTTGCTTTTTAAATCTTAATCATCAAATTTTTCTACTGTCTCAGACTATTTGGAATGGGGCAACCCCCTCTTAGCCATGTATCTGCACTGAAAACCATTTTTTTATTTTTTGTTGTTTTTCATTAACTTTTTTGAGCTTCAGAGATATTTAAAAAATTAAAACTGCTCAATTTGAGATAAAAAATCCCATGAAAATAGCTTATTTTTGCTCAAGTAGATTTTCATTTAATCTAATGAACACTGACCAAAGGTCAGGAGTCAAAGTGACTTGATTCGTATTTATTAAACTTTGAAAAAAAAAACAGTAATGTGAACAAATTATTTTAAACAGCGATTTTTTGTTCATCTTGCTTTAACTAATTTGATTAAACTATATCAACCAATTAAGTAAAAGAAAACTACAAATGAAATATACAACAGGCAATACCATGTTTTTTACTATTTTTCCATTCACCCTCGTAATAATCTCCATTTACGTTAAAGATCGATTTTCTAAGCCCATTTCTTTCGGCACGAAGTTCTCGTTCTAACCATAGAGGTGGGCCGCTTTTCTTCTTCAAAAATGGCATGAAGAGTAATCTAATCTGTTAAACAAGAAAAATCTACATGATTACCTAATAGTGTTTGATTAAAAAAAAAATCCCCACAAGGCCCGATTGTTTCCTATTACTATAGCAACGACAAAGTTACTGCCAGATATTTTTTGGAACTTTATTTTAATAGCTTATCGGAAACATGAATAAAGATCAGATATAAGGAACTATCTATATGCTATATTATCATAAGATACTTTTTTTACAAAGTGTAAATAAAATCAAAATCCGAAAAGAAGGCATGAAACAAATAATACATGAACTATGAAGCTTTTTTCGTCAGTTTCCCCTGGAAACAGACTTCCTGGTATAGGGCCTCCAGGCAAGCGCTTTAGTAGCAATGTTAGTAGCAATAGTTAGTAGCTAGGCCAAACATTGTTCACTTCTCTTGACACTCGACTCCCCTTTCTTGTACTTGTTATCTTCAAACCTAAAACTACACCCATTAAAAAATCTCTGTGTGTACACAAAAATTTTTAATATGGGTTTCTTAGCAGCATTCCAGCAGCTAGATATAAATCCGAGGTTTTAGTAATTTGTGTGTGTGATGAAGAACTGGATGCGCACTCCCAATATGGCTAATGATAAGAAAGCACGTAGGTTTTCAAAAGTTTATTTTACCACCCATGATACAATATCACACTGAGCTAATGTTAAACCTATGTGGCAATGACTACCTAGTGCAATTCTAAAGCTTTTACTTTTTAAATATTCCATATTTTTTTTGCAATTTTAGCAGTTTCTGATCAAGTGGCAGCATGGTTGCTAATTGCGTAACATTTCACTATCGGAATAAACGTAGTAATATGGATAAAGACATCAGTTTTCATAAGTATGTGTAAAACTGATTTACCGCATTATCGGTTGTCTAGTGATAATAAAATTATTGCACCTACATATTAATACAATATTTCTATATTTTATTAGGCAATTGTAAGAAATATCACGTGAAAGCAGTTACACGTTTAACGTTTAACGATTAAATTTCTTTCACAGAGTAGAAATTTTGTTTTAAAAAAACTTAGATATAGCTCTATGGAACTTGGGTACTTCTGTTTTAATCGCATAGCTCATTAGATAGCTGCACTAGTGTAACTGAAAGTTCTTATCCTTGCATAGTATACAGTATGATTATTATTACATATATATATATATTTCGTATTTTAAGAATGGTTCAGTGGAGAAACCCGATATTTGGTTGAAATTTGTATTATTAATAAATAAAAAAATTGCAACAGAGGGAGTAAGGAAAAAAAAGTCTAATTTTGTACCTCGTCAGCCAGAAACGGAACTTGATGTAGCTATCGCTAAAGTTACAAAACGCACATAATGAATTGCATTCTATAAAAAAAAAAGGTAAATATTACTACATTTATTTCAGTTATCTACAATTATCGTTTGAAACAAAAACAGCAGTTTGCAGAGAAACAAATAATTGATTACTGACAGTGCAAAACAGGTTTTAATAATATGTTTCAATACGGCAGGGTCGACTGGTCGTAACGATTGATTGCCTTAGACCATGGAAATAGGAAAGAAGAGAGACCCCCTAAGCACTTAAAGTTGATGCTAGAGCGACAGCGCGGGAGCCATGGTGTTCTATTCCAAACATTAGCTCTAACTGTAGTACCAGAATGGTATCTGCTCTGTAAAAAGTCGACGATTTGCAATTTTTACATTATGGCTGCCTGTCCCACACAACCACAATATCCAGGGAATATTCATAAGATATCTAAGATTATTATAAAATATCCATTAGCTATCTCTGATATCTTTTGGCTATATTCAGGATATTGTGGTTGTGTGGGATTTAGCATTATGTTGTACAAATCAGCGTCCGAAAGAGATAGCGGAAATTACATTTCACCAGCAAATTTATCAAATTATTCGAAATAAGTTGTATAACGTGCAAACGTCTTTCTGTTGAACCATTATGAACTCTGAGTTTTAATTCGGTTTACAACTTCCTGAATTTAAGCAGACGTCCGCCTTTCGGTTTAATGCATTAATGAATCCAATGATTAAGTATGAACAGATTTTAAAATATTAATGTTCTTTTTTATTTATTATATAAGGAGATGCTAGATTTTGAGAATAAATATGTGTGTTCCTCCTTGATTGACACGTATGTTATACGTATATCTAGAAATCTCTCAGTGAATGCTTTTGTTTGATAACTGAGATGGTTGTTCAGGTTCTTAATTTAAGCAGATATATTTACTTTAAGAAAGTAACTATAATATTGCGTTAAATATATTTTCATTTGATTTTGGAATTTCAGTGCATTCTCATAAAAATTCACAGAGGATTAAAATTTAATCATTGTCTGAGCTGTTCAATTATTGTTTTAGTAAATAAAAATAGCATTTCAATCGGTGAATACCAGATAGTAGGGATGTTAGTCACTTCTTTTAGTAATATATAAAGTTAGTCCTTTACTGTTGTATGGATCACACAGAGATATTTAGACCATTCTAACTTTACATGTTTCGACTATTAACGTCTTCTTCAGAAGTTTGGTAATATCGGATATAAGAATTCAGAAGTTTGGTTCTACTTCGGAGATTATATGCATGTGTGTTGTTCCGTGGCTGTATCGTATGATTTACAGCAAGTGGTGCTGTTGCAGTTTCGTGGTCCTGCCAAACGAGATAGAATACATAGAGTGAGCAACTACTGTGTTACAGCGCCCCCAGTTCAAAGCTAAAGTAAGCTCATTCATGCCCACCCTTTACATGGCCCCCAGCATGTAAAGTATAGGCAAACATGTAGCAAGAACATTTTCTTAGCATTGTGGTTACGTGCCTTAATAAACAAAGGAGTTTCTATTTTCATTAAATTGTAGTATCAAACAAAATATTTACTTTCAAAAAAAAGTCTGGAAATAACGCGATCTTTAAACATATATTTTTACTGTTTTTATTAAATACAATATTTTTACAGGCTATTAAAATTTCAACTAACATGAATGATTGGATTTCATCCTAAGATCGAAAACTTAACGTAATTTTCAAAAAAACAAAACATTTAACTACTTAGGCTTAGTGTGTTAATGCCCATACTTAACATTACGGCGACCATGTGAAGGGTGGGCAAAACGTCGTTCAGATTGCTTCAACTTTTGGAACCGGTTGTGCACTCTATCTACTTTACCTCGTTGGTCCTGCCCATGTACCTTGGTTAGGGGTGAGGGTCTGGATGTTTTAGCAGTGATGTGCTGATCAAAGAGCAGTTTCCATGGGTGGGGTGGATGGTATATTTCTTCATTGCAGCAGGCATCTCTATTTTGGTACATCACCACTTGTTCAGATAGATCCAATTGAAACTTAGTTGGGGAGGCACAAATCATTTTCGTCAGGTCAACTGTTCTGTCATTCTGGTATTAGGGACCATTCTTGCCAATGAAGTTGTTTGTTTTTTTAACTGTACATCACTTTCGTGTTCTTTTATCCGAGTTCGGCAGGTTCTTTCGTTTTTCCATAGTAAGGTTTGTTGTTAATGTTGGTGATTTCATCTAACGGTATTTTCAATACTCCTGTTTTTTCGTTCTGGTTCTGATCATTTTAATTAAATTAATTACAGTGTTGCTTGTATTATTGGGACTATGTAATTATAAGGTTGCATTGCATTTTTCAATGAATTTACTAGCCATGGAATGTTTGGAAACCCTATGGTGAACTCAATTTTTTTTGGATTGCTGCATTGGTGTTGGTTGGGATATTTTTTTGCCAAGTTCCTCTTGCCATATTTTCGTCAAGTTTTAATATTTTTAGTGGATAACTTGCATTTTGAGCATCCTAGTATATTTTTCTTTTTTTCTTTTTCATAGAACTGTGATGTGGTGACATAACTCGTATTTCTTAGAAATGCGGTTTTTTAGTGCACTTTTTTGTGGTCTAATGCAACCACCTCCATGAGTGCAACGACCTAGAATACATAGACTGCTTATAGGGCGGCCATTGCGAAACAATTTGAACGCTTCGGCGGCCATGTTCATTTAGAGAAAAACGCCAGCACCATCTAGCGTTGGTAGAAGCTGCTACCTTGGTAATATCGTATTCGAGTGGTTTTAAACGACTACTTTAAATATATTTATTATTCATTTACATCGTGAAAAACAATGATATATGTATTAAAATAGATATACATGTTTGATAAGAATCGTACCTAGAAGTCGCAATTTTAGCGTGGTATTTTCTAAGCATTCAAATTTTGAAAGCCTAAAGAGTACATTTGAGAATGGGCTGTAAATGAATTCAGGCTAAAACTACCCACTAGAGAATTTTAATATCTGGTATGATAGTGGGGGGAAAAGTAAATACCATATTTGTTTTAGATCACCTGGAAAAGAAAATGAGTCATTTAGCACTCAGTCCTTATTTTTTTCACCCAGGATGATCCTATCTCTGACAAATTTATGTTTAAATTTGTCATGACACCTACCTGACAATGATAATATAAAATAACGTTCCATAACTTTCACTACTTGCAAATTTTTGCCACTAAGAACATTTTTTTTTAAAAATATATTAATTTAAACAGTGCACAATACTTTAATGCCCAAGAATTATGAATTGGAAGAATCAATAGACATGTTCAGAGCTAGAATTTTTTTATTTCTTAAAAGTTCAATAAAGCATATATCTTGCATGTAAAAAATGACGACATTGAGGAATGATCATTGAATTATTATCATCCCACAACATGTTATATTGTCATGGAGCTTCAGAAATAGCTTTTCATCAACTTCTAACATAAATCTTTTATAGGAAAATATGGCTGAAAAGAAATTAACTTTCCCAATAAAATCAATTTGAATATCAATTTTTAACAATATTCATTCAATATTTAAATGGCTATAACATTTAAAACTTTTACCAGCAAAAGCATTTTAAGAAAATTATAAAAACAGTGATGATTATTGAAATTATTCCACAATCCTGTGGCCTCAAGGATTATGAGGACCTTTATACATATTGCTTCTCTTAATTAATATAACATTGGTTAAAGGCTGTAATCAGAGAAGAAATGAACATTGCATATGACATTTCTTAAACCAACATTATTTCATTTTCAATTTTTTCCTTTCATACTGAATGCTCAAACTATATTAAAAATTATGAATTTTACATTTTTAATTCCCTGTTCAAACTATCTATAAATAAAAATAAATAATAAATACCCCCTCAAGCAGCTGCTTGCCACAGAGGTCTGACAGGAGCCTGTCAGTTTATATGCCACAGTAGAAGATCTGAGAGGATGGCAGGACCTCAGCAGAAAAACAATACGAACATCCATGCCTTATCTGGGGCTCGAACCCAGGTCCCTTAGATCAGCAGCCAAGTGCGCTAACCACTCGGCCACGGGACGGCTTTCAAACTATCTACAGATCTATTATACCATTTTATGGTTATTAATCTTATCTAAAACAGTCTTGTTTAAAATGCACAGAACAAATTTTTGTGTTTTCTTTCAATGCCCAATTTAATCTTCTTATTTGATGTATCCATTTGTTACACAGCTCTCTATTTCGCAGCGGAAATCTGAAAAAATGTAAACAAATTGCTAAGAATATTTTCTTAAAGTAGCAAAAATCGAACAATTATTCATCCGAAAAAAAAAACTATTGCTGACGTGGTGGAATTCCATTTTCTTTTCTGCACCTATTGGTGCAATTAATTGCACAGCATGAATTGGGCATTTTTCTCACAGTTTAAGGTGCTTTATAAACCTAAATACTTGCAAAATTACAGTCACAGAAACAAGCGTTGCCCTAAAGTATGATGGATGCGAAGCTTCCCGAGATCAAGTGTTGTGGCGCTGAAAGCAGTGATACGAGCAGTCTATGTATTCTAGGTCTTTGGGCTAGTGACTGTTGCGTGGTGTTGCATGGGATGAACATGGGTGGCGCTGTAGTCTTATGGTAGATTGCAATTTTCATTTTTTTCCCCTGCCAATGTAGTAGCATATAAAAAAAACGGTAATTGTTTGTCCTTTTCCTTTTCAGCAGTTACTTTAATGGTTGGATAGATGTCATTTATTTGTGCTTGCAACTCATGTAACATTTCTATATCTTGTCTGCATATAATGATGATATCATCTACATATCTTTTATAATATTTTAATTGCTGGAGTGAGTTTCTAATAACAGTTTCTTCAATTTGCTGGAGTGCTGTGTCTGCCAGTAGCGGTGATAAAGGGGATTCCACAGGTACCCCCTTTTATGTAGCTATCTTTATTTATTTGAAAAAATTATTTTCTGTGTCGAACTGTACTGCTTTGATCACTTTGCATGGTATGGGTGAGGGGCAACCATTTTGGCATTTTTGTTTATCTTGGAATTATGCTTAGAACTTCTTGTACAGGGGTGTTAAGGAAAAGTGACACATCTACTGATACTAATCTATCTTCAGGATGCAAGTGAAGACATTTAAGTTGTTCCAAAGCTTCACATGGAGATTTACGAGTGAAGTCGGTGGGTTCAAAATAGTTCTTAACCTAGGTGTAGAGTGCTTTCTCCAGGTTGATCGTTGGGACTCATTGTTTTGTGATTAGTGGTCTTAATGGTATGTCTGGTTTATGGTCTTTGCTTTGACGAAGAGCTGCAGAACACATGAGTACAAAGAAGAAAGCATGCTTTCTGCATTGACTGCGGTAGGTGCTAGTGATTTTTTACCTTTGCTATTGGCTTGATGAGCTTATCTGTAGGGTAATGATCTATTTTCACGCAATTTTTTTTAAGAAGTATTTCATCTACTTTAGTGTTGAATTCATTAGTGTCCATAATGTTGAAAGCATAAATTATTTTCAACTATTCATTGGCGACACATATCAATAAAATTTTTTAAAAATTGTAATCGTTATTTTTGTTATTGCTCTATTTATTAAATTTATCCATTTCGATGAAACATTTGTGTTAATCAAAGTAATAGTTGGGTAACGGAAGAGGTACAGAGTACTCTGCTACAGGTATTCGATATAGGAATATTCATTGCTGAAAAATATATATATATATATTATATCGAAATAACATAAATGCACTTTTTTGAGATATAGAATTAATAGTAGAAGTAGAAAGTCACATAGCAAAAACTAGAAATAGTAAATATCATAGAAGAAGCGAACAAAGCATTCGAAAAGTAGGCTTGATTGTATCAGCAAAACGTTTATTTTGGGAGCATAAACATGGCCACCACCTTCCTGCGGCAGCATCACAGCCTTGGACAGCGAAAGCGCATTAGGGGTCTCCTATCATTCTTTCCTCTTGCCTTCGCTGCACTCTGTGTGTCGGCAAGCTTTTTACCTGCTAGTACCTTAGACCAGCCTTAGACCATAAATAGAATTGACGGAGAATCACTGCATTGACGCCGGGAATCGAAGCGCGCTGTTATGCTGTTATCGGAGATTCATTTGTCATGTGACAGTTGGCAAGAGGTAATCTCGTGGCCGAGTGGTTAGCGCGCTTGGCTACTGATCTACCGGGACCTGGGTTCGAGCCCCAGGTAAGGCATGGATGTTCATATTGTTTTCTGCTGAGGTCCTGCCATCCTCTCAGATCTGCTACTGTGGCATATAAACTGACAGGCTCCTGTCAGACCTCTGTGGCAAGCAGCTGCTTGAGAGGGTATTTATTTTTATTTTATTTTTATTATAATCTCCATCTGTGATCTCCACATAGTTTATCGCAAGGGGTTTGAATTTTTTTTCCGATTTCCAGCACGAAATTATTATAAGTGTTATGATGTGAACTTATTGCTAAATAAAATGCCCACAACATATCGGATTAAATCATTATTCAAAATGCAGTGCAAGAAATAACCTTTTAGTAGCATTTACAATAAATGGTCATTGAATTCCGACCACTCCAGTTCATGTTTATATGAATAAGAAAGAAATTTTGAATTGCTTTAACTTATAAAATACTCTTTTAAGGACAAAATGTGACTGAAGATAATTTAAAGATCTCAATCAAATGTATATATGTATCGACAAAATTCATTCAGTATTTAAAGAGTTATGAAAGCAGACACATTTGGCAAGTTAGCTCGTTCCGCAAAAAAATTAACATAATAAATTTAGTTGAGACTTTTAACTTGTTTTTGTTAACTTCTCTGAGCAATTAAATTGATATTGTTGCCGTTAAACATTCTAGGTTGTATAACTCTATAAATATTTAATATGTCGAAAAGCGAGATTTAAATAGATTTGACTGGACCTGTAAATTATTTTGAGTCACATTTTTTCAAAAACTTTTATTTTAGAACAAATAGCTATTCAAACTTTCCATCCCATTCACATAATATGCAATAGGATATCATAATTTAATGATTTGGGGAATGTCATAGGCTATAAACAAATTACTCTCCACACTTTCTTTCCTCGTAAAAAATGGAAAATATGAAAATGACCGTTCCGTTATATTTTAGGAAAGCAAGAGCCGAAAGTAATATGATATGCATCAAATTAAAGCTTGTGAAATGCTGAGCATCTCACGTTTATAAATCCCTCCCTCTGCCCCCCAAATCAGGTGACGAAAATATCTGAAGAATTGTTTCAATTAGGGCGAATCTAGGGGAGAAGCAATGGGAGCCATGGTCTCCCCACTTCCAAAATGTAGTAAGGGTTATAGAGGCAAAAAATTATTCAACTTATTCGTATTTCATGCATTTTTCAAGCACTTGTTTTTAATGGTCTGTAAAACGGAGGGCGAAAGGTTATATTGCAGTGGAACCCAGTCTTTTGCCCCCCCCCCCCCCCCCCCCCCCCCCCCGTTTACATTATTTTGCCTTGTCCACCGCCAGACACTCGATTTTTTTTGTAAATCCGGGCTTGGTGAAGTGGGGAATGTTGTTGGCCAAAAAAATATTCCCCCTGCTTTCTTCCTTCCTAAAAATGATGATTTTTGATTAAAGTTACTGTATCTTTCGAATGCAAAGGTCCACATTTACGACTTTGGTGTCAAATACACTACAGGAAATAAAGAAATGCAAAATCAAAAAGTTATGCAAATGTGACGAAATTTAGGGAAGTGGTAGTACAGTATATGGAAATGCATGGAAATGATTAGGTTTGTTGGACGATCGCAACGATTGGACAAGCCCAGGCTGAGGTCGCAGGTGCAGAGCAGTCAAACATAGATAAAGGCAACAAAAGCTTCCTGGTTGTAAAAACGTTGTGCAATTTGTTCCAAACCACTTAAGATGCCCTTATACAGACGTAAACAATTGTTCCAACAGTTAACAGACCTTGACCAGGGAAGAATCATCAGTCTTAGAGAAGTTGGTTTGTCATGCAGAGATTGGCTGCAATCCCAGCACCATCGTACACGTATGGTGCAGTGGGCTCAAGAAGGATCCAGCACACGCCAACAAGGATCAGGAAGACAAAGTATGACCACAGAGTGACAGGATTGCCATTTGCGATGCATGGCACTGCATGACAGATTCGCAACTATATAGCAACCGCAAAGGAACTGGTAACAGGTAACACATCGAATAACTACCAGACGGTGGTAAACAACAGGCTTTTGCAGTTTTCATTGTGAGTCTATCATACGGCACTGTGTTTGCCCCTCATACCTGCCCACATGAAAGCACGTCTTCAGTGGTGTCACCTCAGACAGAACTGGAACAAGAGTGGATTACCGTGGTGTTTAGTAACGAATCTCGTTTTTGTCTTGGTCAGCACGACGGTAGACGTGTTCGACGTCATCCAGGGGAAAGGAATAGCACACAATGCGTGTGACATCATCACACAGATCCAGCACCTGGTGTCTTGTTGTGGGATTCCATTAGTCGGACATCTCAGTCAGAACTGGTCATTATAAAGGGATCTCTAACTGCCTAACGATATGTTACCAACATTTTGCAGCCAGTGGCTGTCCCATTTGTTTGGCAGCACGGAATCTTTTACCAGAAAGATAATGCCCATTGCCACGCAACCCATTATTCTGTCATATCTTCACCAGCAAAATGTTCAGTACTATGACCAAGTGTCACCAAGACCAGCATGCTCGCCGAAACTTTCACCTATTTAATACGTCTGGGATGTGATGCGCTGACAACTCCAACATCACCCAAAAGATGCGCCAAACATTGTCACTGAAATGGAACAATGACTTCGCGCTATTTGACATTCTATCCCTCAGGAGGACATTATAGAGCTGTACGATAACATTTCGCACCGTGTTCATGAATGCATTGCTGCGTGAGACAGTTCAACATCACACTAATTATATTACTTTACCAGGTAGGTAAAGTGGTAATTTTCCATATTTTTTTGATAATATAATCAATCGCAAATCTCAATGTATGGTAACAGCTGCCTGCGTTTCAATAAAATGGCATTCATCCTTCTAAGTGTTGCAATTTTTTTTCCTGTAGTGTGCATATATACGTAATAAATCAAAACAATTTAAATGCACTTTCCTGGGATATAGAATTAATAGTCGAAGTAGTAAATATCATAGTAGAAACAGTAAATATCTTAGTAGAAATAGTAAATATCATAGTAGAAACAGTAAATATCGTAGTAGAAGTAGTAAATATCATAGTAGAAGCAGTAAATATCATAGTAGAAGCAGTAAATATCATAGTGCAAACGAAGAAAATTTTTGAAGAGTAGTCTTGATTATGGCAGTAGATGGTTTGTTTTGGAAGCGTCAACATGGCCACCACCCTGCTGCGGCAGCATCATGGCCTTTGACAAGGAAAGCACATTAGAGTATCTCCTCTCATTCTTACCTCCTGTGGCTTTCTAGACCTGAATCGGCACGTAACTTTCGCTTTGCATGTGTCTCGGCTTGAGTTGGCTTCAGGGTTATGACGTCAAAATCCATCTACCGGTATTACTGGTCTATGGCCTAACCGGGGAGACCACATCATTCATCGTGAAGTAAAAGGGAGCCATCTGTCCACCTGGCAGCCAGAATAAAACGTATAGTCAATAACGTAGCAAGCGAGTATTGCTTAGTATTGTGTTTGCATGCCTTGTTAAAAAAAGAGTTTATGTTTTCATTAAATTGTAATCCTAAACAAAATATTTACTTTCAAAATAATCTAGAAATAAAGTGATCATAATGGTATTTTTTATTATTAAATAGAATATTTTTATAGGCTATCAAAGGTTCAACTAACATGGCTGATTGAATTTTACTGTAAAAAAGAAAACAACGTAATTTTCAAAAAATAAAACTTCTACCTACTTAGGCTTAGTCACCTAGAAGACAAGGCCGTGAGAGCGATACTATGACGTCACGGACGGAGGGGGGAACAGGCGAATGAGGTATCTCCGTTAAAGCCATCGCAGCAAACAAGCTCTTATACAATTCAGTTCATTTGCCTGTTCTCCCTAAAGGGTGGGCAAGACGTCGTTCAAATTGCTTCAACTTTTGGAACCCGTTGCACACTCTATCTATTTTAGGTCTTCGATTCGGGTCACCTACTTGTGGCTGCTTGTGATCACAGAGGTAAGAATGAGAGGAGATGACCTAATGCGCTTTCTCTGTCCAAGGTCACAGCAGCAGGGTAGTGGCCATGTTGATGCTTCCGAAACAAACGTTCTACTGTCACAACCAAGCCTAGTTTCCACATACTTTGCTGGCCTCTACTGTGATATTTACTACTTCTACTATTAATTTTATATTTCAGAAAAGTGAATTTACATTATTTAGATTTAGTAAAGATTTTTTTGGCAATTAATTGAATAGCTGTAGCAGAGTATTATATACATTTTCCATTAAATAATGATACTTATTTACCACAAACATTTAATATAAAGAGACAAGTTTGAATGAATCGAATAATAACAAAATAAATTACTACATCATTTTCGAAATTTTATTGATTTGTGTAGCCAGTAAATAGTTGAAAAGGTTTATTGCTTTGAATATTGATAAACTGTACACAACAAATATGCATAATCACGTATTTTACAGGACTGAATCTAGAAGGGTTATGGAGTCAAAAAAATTCTAAACTTGTGCATATTTCATGAAGTTTGAAAGAAAATTTTAACATTTTTTTTAAAAGACAAACAGTGAGGAAAATGTTATACTGCAGTAGAATCCAGTCTATTGACCCCATCCCCATTTCAATTTCCATTTTTAAAATTCAATTTCTGATTTTTTTTAGTTATACTTTAATGGGATGAAATGTACTGTATAGAAGGAAAAATAAATACAAATCGGATAGTTGTAGTCGCTATGTATTGTAATATACTGTGCGTCTCTTTTGAAAGTATTTCGAAAGTAAAACAAATGTATTGTAGGGGTACGCAAGCTTTACCATTTGCTCACAACTTCCCGTTTCTATCGCTAATGCATTCAATCCATCCCCACTTATTTAATTAAAAAAATAAATACCCCCTCAAGCATCTGCTTGCCACAGAAGTCTGATAGGAGCCTGTCAGTTTATACTCCACAGTAGAAAGTCTGAGAGGATGGTGGGGCTTGAGAATAAAAACGACACTTATGTCAATGCCTTACCTGGAGCTCGAACCCAGGTCCCTTAGATCAGTACCCAAGCATGCTAACCACTCAGCCAAGGGATAGGTGTACCTATTTAATATAGTAAAGAAATTTTGTGAATCAATTTTGTTGCCAAAACCCATCTGTTTCAAATTCCATATAAAAGCATAGATAACTTAATAATCCAAATGGAGAACACTACTTTGGTTCCAGTATTATCCAGATTTATCGCCCATGAGAAATATTTAATTTTAATGCCAATTCAATAATATTTAATCTAATTTAATAAATAGGAATTGGTGCGGGAAGGATTTTTTTTACCACTAAAATGCAGTCTTTTGTTAGCTGTGCTCACCGTTTTGTTGCCAATGCACTATTATTTCCCCTTTACTTTATCTATGCATAAAGGAGCCTACAAAATATTGGACAATATTATCTGGTGACTGAGCGTGTAACTGATACTCTGTTTTCTTCTTTTAAAGCTGTATAAGGGCGATTAACTAACTCGCGGTAAAAGCAAAAAAAAAAGTTTGCAAAACACTGCTCTGTAATATGAATGACTTATTGATACATGAATAAACTAGTACATGACTTGGAATTTAACTTATATTTCTCATTTAAGATTCGCAATAAGTAAAAAAATCCCTCAGCTAGTTGAACTCTAAAGTATTGACAAGTTTGTCAAATACCGTATCTTTAATCAAACACAAAAAAGCTTTTAAACTCAAATATGGATTATATTTCTTTACAATTCAGTGAGATGAATCAGTTTGAATTATATTTTTGTCATTTTAAATGCATTATGAGAATTTGTCCACCTGTAAATATTGTTCAACGTTCACACTTAAATTTCCATTGTTTTATTTACCACCAGTTGTTTTCCTGAGTACAATATTTAACTAAATTTATATTGTACAATATAAATGTATATATGGTATGAACTAGGAGTTTATCTTTATGAAATAATCATTCAATCCATAAATCAAGTCTTAGTATAAGGCCAGAAAAGACTGCTGACTTTTCCCCAAAAAGAATACTTAAGTTCCAAAGTCTTGGTTTGCAGAATTTCTTCATGGTTAGCTCCATTAACAATTCACATGCGGGAACTGTTCCTTTTTCATTATAACTGCATAGAAAATATTTGTTAGTTAAAACTTGCTCTGTTATATCAAGTTATTCAATATAGATATGTTTATAATATCACCTTAAAAAAGCAGGATACACTAATCGTTTTTCTCTTCTTTTAGTTATAATATTATTTAAAAATATAGTTAATAAAGTATATAACATTAAGTTTAAAAATTTTGTGTATTAGTTAAAACATATATCAATAAAATGTGTACAGGTAAGATTCCCGTATTATGCTTAATTTCCCATATCGAAAACAGTTTTCCCATCGACTTAATGGTGTCTTAAAAGTAAAATTTAGACCATAGGGTATAGAAAAAGAACACTAAAGAGTAAAATAAACATTAATTAAACATTGATATTTTATTAACAATCTATAATCGAACTCAAAGAAAAATTATTAAACTCATGTTTTATGCTATATATTGTTGTGGATTTTTAGCTATTTTTGTTTGACAACACCTTGCATGAATTCAAAATAACCAAATAGATAATAAATGAACTTATTTAATAAATAGCGCAAAAAAATTTGCAAGAAATAAGTTAAAGCTGAAGTATTCCTCACTTGATATACAAAATGGCTAATTAATATTGTTATTCTTTAAATAGCAAATCCTAAAAGACTATAACACTTTAAAGCTGTAGTACTCAAACAATTACCACTGTCATTTTGGTTCTATCAAAGGATCTATTTCATCTTCGATCACGAACGTACTTTTAAATGAAGAATCAATGCACTAAATATCAAGCAGCGAACGGCGCAAGCAAGCTGTGTCTTGTCCCCTGCTGCAGCTGCTTGCTGCACTATGAACTACGGTCTATCGGGTAGAGACAATATCGGCCTCTTAATCTTTCATTCCTTATAAAATACCCTGCTTGACATTGAAAGTGCCCCACCCAGAAGGACATGTCGTACAAACATGCAAATAGAAGGGTGGGTGTGCGCAGTTGAGATATGCAAATGGTGATAATCCAGAGTCAATGACGTGTCAAGAGATAAAAGGTGCAAGAAGGAACAGGGATGGTAGTATTTTTATGCAGGTGGAAGTCGTGCAAACGGTTGAGATTAGATGGTTCCACTTGAAAATTGTTCAGAGAAGGCCGAAAATGCCTGGTACATGCTGTTGACAGGTTTGTCGCCATTTCGATGCTTTTGAGAGTGGAAAAATTATAGGTCTATCTGAAGCTGGATGGACTACATGTGGTGTCACTGCCCATGTTCATCGGGATGCACAAACTGTTGAACGCTGTTGGCAACAGTGGCGAAATGAAGGTTCTAGCATGTGTCGCAGAGGGAGTACTGCCATCCGACAGATGTCAGTATGGTTTGATAGGCACATTGTTTGACATGCCTGTTTATAACCACAGAGCACTACAGGTGATATTTGATGGGTTGTATCAGCAGCCATGGACATTCCCATAATGATCAGAATGGTAAACTGAAGGTTGCATGAGGCACATCTGCACTCCAGGCAACCGTTAGGTTGACTGCCATTGACTGCAAACAATAGCAGTGCTCGTCTGGCTTGGTGCCAAAGTCGTGCAAACTGGGGTCACGAATGGAACACTGTTGTGTTTAGTGATGAATCCTGTTTCTGTCTGAGTGCTGACGATCGAGGGGTCCATGTATGGCGAGAGGATAGATCCATCTTTTTTTTGCGACCAGCACACCACCTGCGGCCAGGCATAATAATATGGGGTGCAATTGGATATGACAGCAGGTCACCTCTTCTCCACATCACGGGAACACTGACAGCTGCACGATATGTTAGCGTGGTTCTGCAGACCGTTTTGTTACAATTCCTGGGAGGCATGTAGCAGCCCATTTTCCAGCATAACAATATCTGTTTACACACTGCTAGGGTCTTCAGACAATGTTTGCAACATGTTCAAGTATTGCCATGGCCAGCACTATCTCCAGATTTAACCCTAATAGAAAATCTGCAGGACCACATTGGACGATGTGTGCAATCCTCTCAGTGGCCAGCTTGGAATCTCGATGAATTATGAGAGCAAGTCAACACTGCTTGGTGTGCAATTCTTCAGGAGACCATATTCGGGGACTGTATGACTCCATGCCACACCATATGCTGCCTGTATTGCTGTTCACGGTGGTGTACCCACCTACTGGGGTGGTCACATTGTGCTGCATTATTTCAACTTCTAACTTTTGTAAATGGCTGCAAATTAAATCATGCCCCTATCTCCTCAATATTTCTGGGTGGGGCAATTTCAATGTCGTGAAGTGTATATATAGTTTTAGTATTCTTTATTTTATAAAATATATCGTCGATATCTCAATAATATTTAATATTCTACATGACTGAGTTCGGGTCTAACATGATACTTGCGATCAGTTCCCGTATCTCACAGATGCCGATAAGAAAGAGACAGAAACAATGCTTGAGTTGGGCTCGAGCATGCCGTGACTTGTTGCCTTCACTGCAGCTGCTGCCACACTATGAGTCGAATTCTATCAGGCGAAGCCAATATCGGCCTCTCCGCATTTCTTCCTTATAAAATGCATGTAGTTATAGTAAACATTATTTTATAAAAAATATTGTCATTGGCGATTAAAAATTATTTATAATCACATTTTTTAAATATATTCATATTGAGTAATCTGAATCGTGAAATGTACATATAGTAAAATTTCATTAATTTCACTGTTTTTTCAGGCATTGCGCTGGTTCTATCAAAATATATATCGGATATGGAGTGCTAAGAGTAGCGGTAAAAAAAAGTTGACTCAGGAGGAATATTTTTATTTACTCTTAGTAAAGTTTGCACCTTTCCCTATCTAAATATTATAGATTTTCCATTTCGGTCAAATTTAGCAGCAGTATAACTTCTAAAGTAAGCATTTAATGGAAAAATATGATTGAGGATATATGAAAGCTTTTTTTATTTGCAATGGTGGATGCTCTTAAATATCTAACCAAGTATAAAATAAATCTTGCCAAAGATAAAATAGAGATTACAATGAAATCTATTTAAATCTCAAGTTCCAAAATATTCGTTCAGTATTTAAAAAGTTATGTAATCTAAAGTATTTCACAACAGAGAATGCATAATAAAAATTTAATTAAGAAATTATTTGAAACTGAATTAAAAAGCATTTTTTTAAACTATTAATGAAATAAATATAAATTTTTGAATTGTGTGCAATGATTTTTTAAATTTTTGATACATATATATGATTTTTATAAAACAAGATAATTTATTGTTAATATTATAGGTTCCACAACTTTTTAAATACTAAACGAATATTGTTCAAAATCCGGATTTAAGTAGATTTAATTATGATCTTTAATTTATCTTCACAGTCATTTTTCCATACAACGCATATGTTTGAAGTTATATTCCCATTATCATAATATGGAAATTTCTTAATATTTTAGAGCAAAAAACCAGTAAATAGCAAATTAATGTCCCCAAAGTTTGATTTTCTAATACTCAATATCATTCTTTTTGGTTTCTATAACTTGCAGAAGGAGGGGGGATTCCCATGTTAGGCTTTTGTCAAAAAAATCACAAAACTATTCGTATACAGTTTCGCAAAACAGAAGCCACCACACGATTTTATAAGCTTTTTATAGAAAAACCTGTATTCTTTTTTATATACAGTGTGTCCCTGAATTCATGGCTCAAACCTGAGGGGATGGTAATACACACCGAACCCACCAATGTTCGTCATAGAATATGTGGCCGCAAACGCAGCCCGGTGTCAGTAGGGGGCACGGCTGAAAAGCGCTGGATCGGCCAAACCTCAGAATCCTCAGCATCGACCGGACACGAAATGGAGCAGGTTACGAATGCAGAGAAAGCCGTTATGCACCTGATGAACAGCGTAGCCAAGGGCAATTGTACTATTTGTTGCCAGATGTTCAGCAACCACGGCAATCCCCAGTTCCCTCTCACGACACTACCAAGTTAACGGAAAGCCGTGACTATCTAGAGTCAGGGGCAAGAATACACCACATAGATGCATCTCATCCCCAACCTCACATGGCAGCAGTCTTATAGAAGGAAAGCTAACCACCGGTAGAAACCTGAAATTTAATCTGTTCCCCCGTTAGCCATGAACAAGGATATGTAGATCCAAGTTCGCTTGGCACCCAGGGTGGTGACTCTTAGTGGGGCCCAGACTTTGAAAAGGACTCGTGCCTACTAGGTGACCAAATCCGTTCAGCCATGCCCTTGAACTGCTCCATGGAGCACCTGATATTGAGGTCTTGACACCGTCCAACCAGGCCACTAAACCGGTCAGCGATGTCTTCGACCTCGGTTGGTCTTGGCTCTGTCCAACCGAGGACCCAATCTAGTCAGCAAAGTCTTCGACTGGTTGCTGGGCCCGAAGCCCCCCCACCACGACAAGGTGGTCCCCTATCGGAGGGGAGTAGCCGAGGGCAATGGTAGAGAGGTGCAAAGACTCTACGGTGAGCAATATTCTATGCGCCGTGCACACAATTATAAAATGTATGTGTGACTGCACTGCCAGCTGTCTGAGGCAGGCACCTTCCACGTCAGTTGACATGATGTCGGATGAGCACAGACGGTCAGAACGCCAGGTATGATCGAGGTCATCTTGCTTATGGTGACAGATAACCCAGGTACAAGCATGTGATCTGCCCCCCGGAGCCTGGTGTGCATCGGAACAGCGTCTGGCGAGTACTGTATGAAGAAGGGCTACACCTCTATCACTTGCAGCGAGTGTAGGCATTGACAGCTGTTCATTATCCACTGCGCATGAATTTAGCCCAGTGGTTCCTTCAGCAAAGTACCGCACATCCCGATTTCCCCGCGCATGTGCTCTTTACGGATGAATCAACATTCTCACGTGAAGGCGTAGTGAATGTCCATATAATGCGCATTTGTGGGTGGCCCAGAACTCCCATGGTACACGTCCAAATTCGAACCAGCAATGGTTCACTGTCAATGTCTGGGCGTGGATCGTGCATGACTGCTTAATTGGACCCTACCTACTGCCAGACTGCCTCGATGGGCGAACGTACCGTATTTTTCTGCCAGGATTTGCTGGAATTGCTTCAGAATGTTCCAGCCGCAATCTGCGCCCATATGTGGTTCCAGCACATGGGGCACCCACCCATTTCAGCATGGACGTACATCAGTATCGTCATACCACATTTGGGAACCGATAGATTGGGCGTGGTTGTCCCATCCCATGGCCCCCCAGATCGCCCGATCTTTCTTGTATCGATTTCTTTCGATTTGTATAGATTTCATTTGAAGAGTTTCGTGTACGAGACACCCGTGCAGTCCGCGAAGGATCTGGTAGCCTGACCGTCCATCGCAGCCACTGATGTGCATGACAAGCCTGGTGTTTACGAGCAGGTACGCCGATCACTACTCCGCTGTTGTGCTGCCTGTATCAATGTTGGTGAGCGGACGTTTGAGCAATTGTTGTAATGATATTCAATAAATGTCACTCTGGAAACCTCTATGTCTGTCCTTCAGTTCCGACTCCTCACTGCGTTTGCGGCCGCATATTCTAAGACGAATATTGGTGGGTTCGGTGTGTACTACCATCCCCTCACGTTTGGGCCATAAATTCAGGGACATCCTGTATATATATATATATTTATCTAGCAATTAATATATCAAAAGTGGTTAAATAGGTATTGAAATATTTATAAGTTCTTCTTATATTACTTTTACTTTACGCTGACTTCAGCAGCACTTGGAGTCATCTTATTTTCTGAGAAACATGCAGTAGAACAATTCGGTGTAAACTGCTTTGCCATGACAGTTGAACTGGAGCGAAGTGGCGGCACAGAATAGAGCCACCATTTTACTAGCGGTGCCTACGTAATTAGAATGCATGCCGATTTCAGCGATTCTACGTGTTAGCAAGCGTGCACTTGAGGGCAGGACCTATCCACACTAAGCTAACCTGCGCTAATGGTAAGAATATAGCGATCTGGTCGAAGTCATATGGTAAAGAATCAGACAAATGTCTAATCAAGTACAATAAAGTAGAATTTTTCTCAGAGATACAAACGGGAATAATGAATCCTTAAATACTAGACGAATGCTATTGAAAATCGAGATTTAAATAGATAAAATTATAATCTTGAATTTATAGTAAGATTCTCATTCACATAACACAGAAATTCTGTAATACTTTGTTAGAGCAGTGTAACTCAGTTCCATATATAGTAAAAGTTTCTGCGATTCCAAATATTATTTATTCAAAAGTGATTTCAGAATATTTTCCAATTAGTCTTGTCATCGTTACGTTGTCGACACATTGATGCAGCCACCTGTCTTGAAGATCCAGTTTCGAATAGATTCGATAAAAACTGAGTTTCGCTTCCGCAAAACATCACAGAATACTGCATCATCATTCAGACTTCTACTTTAAAACAGCAGAAAGTAGACAGAATAGTAAATAATAACATATGAACAAATCCGTATCAGAATCCAATTTTGAATCAAGCGGTAAACAGCGTAATAACCTATACTGCTACAAAGTAACAAGCAAAATTGCGGATCGCTAGCGCCATGCGGACGAAAATGTAACTGGCGCTGCTGCCGCTTCACATCTTGAAATCCGCAGGCATTCCCATTACGTAGGCAACGGTATTAGCACCAGCATCCATGCCACTGTAAACTGGCCTTTATTCTGGAGAGTGTTGAAGAAGCTATATATCTCATACCTTTTCATTCCCCGCCCTGCCCACGGTCAGTAGGGGACACCGATGGGCTTGGAAAGGCAGCCGTCCGTCGGATGGGACGTTAAGCCGTGTGCGAGAGAGCCATACCCTGTGCACGTTAAAGAACACGTTGGATGGCCTTGACGGGAGGCTACCATCTGTCTCCCAACAGCTGTTCCAGTGGGTCCCCTCCCCCAACCTTCTCTGAGCCTTCGGGGTCAATGTGACCTGGCCATTTAGCCCATGGTGTGCAAAAAAGTGCTGCTCAGAGGTAAAACAACCCAACAACTCATACCTTTTCAATCATGCAGAAAATTGCAACTTTCCCACAGAAAATTTTCTTTGAAAGCGTAAAATTATAATAATAAAATTTCCAATATTGAAATATTAGTTAAATCTCTAACTTTATTAACAAACTATTTTTGCAGAGTATCAAAGGTTCGAATTTAAATTTTTAGCTAATATATTCTCATTGTTCAATAGACCGAATGAAGTTGGCAACATGCTAACGAAGTAATGGCGGAAGCTATTCAGTTGCTGAGCGCTGGAACTATACGCTAAAGGAAGAAGAGACGTGGTAAAAGGTCTACACTACTAGAGTCTAGCGACTTATCAAAATCACGAGAAGATGAATTTCTTCGTTTTGAACAATTAAAAAAGGTTGACACTTGTAATTATGCATCAGGTTTGCAAAATTCCGAACAGCTGATAATACTGGATTCTATAAGTGATAGCGGCAGCAATCAATGGTTTAATTTGAAAAGTTTTTCAGAAAAGGATGGAGCAAGTATAAACAAAAAGGTCACAGAAACATATCAACAAGAATTAGAATTGTTAAAAAAAGAAATAAATTGGTTAAGGGAAGAAAATATCCTTTTATAACTAGTTCCTAAGTTTTACTACTTCTAAACTCGTTCGAAAATATTACTCGAATATTTTTGTACGCTTTGTTTACGTTATATATGTCGCAGGGAGATGATGAAAATAGGGATTTGATCAAATCCCTAAGGTATATGATCAATTCACGGAAGATGTTAAAATAACAACTCTGTGGGGTGATTTCCCTGAAGAAAGTAAGTGATTTGATCAAATCCCTTAACTGTTTTAGTGAAAAGATGAAATAAACAAGTCAGGACTCGCACAGCTCTATGTTTCGCTTGTTACCACTCCCCTTTACCTCACCGCTCCCCTCTGGCGTCCGTGCCGGCCAGCGCTCAAACATTACGCGAGGAAGGTTGCGCGCATTTTTATTATTGTTTTCTATATTTCGAGTTTTATCAAGTACCTACCGTAGAAAAATGAGTTCAGATATAGAAAAAAATAAAACTCTGACCGAATTTGTATCTGAAGAACAGTTTCATGAAACTATCAGGACGTTTTTGAACAAGCGGCATGAAAAAGAAAAACCTTTGTGGACTCGCGAAAGGATAGAAGCTGTCACAATCATTGAACAATTTAAATTAGCACCACTACTTAAACATTTTTCCCAGAAAGGTAAAAAACGGACCCTTTCTAGTGTCCAAAGTAGTGTCACGTGAGCTAAAGATTCATACTCAAGAGATTCACCACTTGACGGATTCGTTCTCACTTGGCCTCCGCTCATTCGGGCGTTTCATTATAATTCGGACCACAGAGTCACGTGACCCGAAGATTCATACTCAAGAGATTCATCATTTTACAGATTCGTTCTCACTTGGCCTTCGCTCGTGAAGTGCGTTTTGAATAATTCGGCAGGCGGTGTATTGTAGATTGAGATACATTAAGAATACCTTAAAAAGGCGATTCGGAAAGGAGATAATAAGAGGTGAAAGAGGCGATTCGGAAAAAAACGAAAAAAGTACAATGTACCGGCTATTACAATTCCGTAATAGCCGAAATAATTTGTGTTTCAATGACTATTGTTGTATTAACTATTCTACATTTAATAATGCTGTTTTTAAAAATATCAGCTTAAGTACCTATTTCTACCTTATTTCGTATGGGAAGTAATGCTACTTGTTGCAGTCCATGTTTTACACGGTAAAGACTGTGCGCCAGAACGCTATAGAAAGTAAGAATGCTAAAAGTAGAATTCATACGTTTCCGTAAAGCTTTAGTTCCAGCACAAGTTAAAGGGTTATGGTGCGACTCAGAAAGGATAGGATTTCACATCGTACATTAGAAAAGTGGTCAATTGTTAATGCCATAAGAAAAATACGTAATCTTTAGCATTATCCCTGGCGTCTTTGTTAGGTGATAGTATTAACATCCTTATACATCCTCACTTCAAATTTTCATACGACATTCTGGGGTTAAGTGTCAACTTTTTATTTTTTTCCAACCGCAATATGCAGTGGGATGCAGTGGGATAAAAATGCAGTGGGATGGCTGTAAAAACTACAGATTACAGCGCAAATACTGTAAGATAGAAAAAACGACTATTAACAAGTGCCATCTAAGGAGTGACCAATAAAAGTCACACCGTAGCGGATAGAGTAATACAGGAAAAATCATAAAATATCAAGCCACTCCCCATGCTAGTAAATCACGGTCCATTGCGTACACACGGATGAATATCACAAAATACTTTGCATATAGTAAACATCCGTAAAGGACCACCGAAGTTTGTAAATTTAAAATCTGAAAACTCACTGTTTATAGTATTTCCATGAAAAGTCGGGTCCCAGAATCGAGACCTAGCTCTGTCGGCAGTTATTCCAACATGCTATCTCTTTTCAGCCCTCTCAGCACCTTTGAATAAGTGCATGTGAAGGTGGCTAGCTGCAGACACAAGCTTTTCGACAAAACATAGAGTGTTTCACTACAATCTAACACGGAGATGTCTGTTTAGTTTGTTTTACCTCTTATTTCTACACTAGTGTGGAAGTCTTAGAACAAGTGGTACAGGTTAAAAGTGGTTCGGGTTAGCACACGTTTTTTATATGTATCTTGTTTGGAAATCTGAAAGAACACTGTCTATGGAACATTACCCCCTGCAAGCTAGTACTAATTCACGATTCTGAGGGACGAAGGTTGTATTCGTTGGCAGATATTTTTCAGTAATATGTAATCAACCATAGTGTTCGGATATTTGATCCATAGTAAGGCATGAACGTTGTTTACCTGCCATCGACAACCCCTTCTACGGATCGTATGAGAGGTAAATGTTACGACAATTAGCTACGTGAAGTCGTATTTATTTTTAAAGCAAAGACACACTAATTTCCGACTAGCTAGCTAGCTAGAGAACGATATATTAACCTGCTAAAGTTTGATTTTAACGATCAGATAGTGTATAATATCATCACTTTTTTTTAGTTCATACTAATATTCCAAATTTTAAAGGAAATATTGTCTCGTTATAAGCGATTACATACAAAGAGATACACACTCTATACTTTAAATCTATAGAGACAACGATCACTATCCGTGGGACACATCTGTGAAATATCACCACATTTTTGTTTTTGACATACGGTTGAATCGTTCTACTATGTTAGCTTTGGTTTCCCACGCCTTTCTTTTACACCCACCCGATATAAAACATTCGACCCAACATAGCTTGCTAGCTGTGCGGGGTCGTGATACAGAGAACGTTCATTATACCAAACGATATTAACACTTCTAAGGTAACCTTAAAATTCCTGTTAACTATACAAAGAAATCACATTGACAAAAATATCAGAGACATTCATATTTATTTACATTAAGGTCACATTAATATTTAATTCGTACATACCAGTTCATCGTGCACCTCTTTTAGTAATGTTGCAAATTTCAATTTAGACATAAATGCGATATTAGCAGGACGATTTAGTTCAATACATGATTCTTCCACAAAACGTTCGGCAATATCGGTTAAATTAACGTTTCTTACCACTTCTGTGAAATAATCGTAAGCTGATTCAGCGTTTATGGTGAGGCACGAATGACGAAGTTGACTAGGATGATCCATTTCACACCCATAACAGTTCTTACGTAGCAGTGTAAAAAGTTCTTTTCGGAGAACTGTTTTCAAAGTCTGCTTTAAACAGTTCATAAGCTTTACGGAATCACTGCTGTCTTGTTCAAGGGGTCGGTCGTTATATGGGGCTCTTCGAGGAATATTTGCAGCTAAATCGGCCTTCCGCACGGCATTCCAAAATTTACCGTTTTCAAACTTCAGAGCCATCTAACTGTAGGTGATTGGATCACATAAATCTGCTAACCGCTGCCACTGTTCGACGCTGCGAATTGGATCACATAAATCTGCTAACCGCTGTTCGACGCTGCGACGAACCGATGACGAAAATACAAGTCCTCCATCATCGGGGATGCTTTTTTTAATGACCATCCCGTTTCTACCTTTGAGCACGACGAAGCAAACCATAGCATCCAGTTCATACTCGCCGTATTCGACATCTTCGAATGCTTCGACGATTGTAGACGCATACGAAACCAGTCCATGCCACTGCTCTTCAGACAGCATCACACCGTCCTTTGTAGGATACAGTTTTAACGAGTTACCACTCTCGAACACACGTATATGCACTTTAGGATATGTCCGATATTCACAAACGCTCACAAACAAATCCGATCTGAGTTGAAACATATTGTGACCAGCATCTCTAAGAGCAAGTCGCTGGAAAAATAATGCCTTACTGCCCGTCGAAGGGTAATACTTATACCTTAAACCTGTGACGTGTCCCTGTAACAGCCTTCCATTGGTCGAGATCTGGTAGATTTGCCATCTCTTAGTAAACATAATGACGTCTACAAATATTTACTGGCATATATAGACGTGCTTTCGAAATATGCATGCGGCGTTCCTTTAAAACGGAAATCGGTGGAGCTGTTGGTCACAAAAGCCTTTCAGAAAACCTCTGAAAGTACAAATCAAAAGTATCTTAAAACACACTCATAATGAAACCAAACCTAGCATAGTAGAACGATTCAACCGTACGTTAAAAACAAAAATGTGGTGATATTGTCGTGCCCACAGCGAGCCAGCCCTGTGGACACGACTTTTGGGGGGCTGGAAGGTTCACGAACATTTGGGCTGGTGAACTGGCCTCCATGTTGAGATGCTCAACGGACGCCGAGCAGCAGTGGAGGTCAAACCTTTCCCCCTCCCTCCCCTTTTTCCTCTTGGCGTGGAGCGAGCATGACACTGCACCCCGTGACCTGCACCAGGGACCCCGGAGAGCGGGCCTTCCCCCGTGTTCTCGAATCTTCGGACCAATGAGTTCAGGACACCTCTCGCCGGCTGACCTCCAATTGGACACAGTGACTCTCGAGTGAAAAACAAAGAGATGAACAAAGATTGACTTGTGTGTGTGATGAGTCGGCCACTCTCTTCTTGTCGTTGCCTACAATGTGAGCGGACATGTCGAGCCAGTGGACCGAGAGTGGGGCAGGAAGCGAACAAAGAGCAATGAGGTCGACAACCACCAACTTCGGCGCCAAAAAAACGAGGTAGGGACATTTTCAACATTCAGGTTTTGCGTAGATGGACAGTTGCTAGCCTCCGTCGGACAGACTCCCATAACGGACTAAGAGTAGTAATCGAATTGAATATATTATTTTTAATTGAAAGGAGACTGTGAATTCTTGAGTGACAACAGACTTTACGTTAGCCTCCGCCGATGAGGCCGAGCTGTAGCGCTGATTATGCAGAACGTCCCAGATGCGTGACGCCGGCAGTATGTAACTGTAATTCTTCTTCTTTTTCCTGATTAATAGAATTATGTAAATAAAACTGTTATTTTGTACCCTGAAGTGCTGATAGTTTGACTAAACTGAGCACCAAGCGAAAGCGAGTCAAAAAACAAATGAGCTTAAGAAAATACACAACGCAAACACTCAACTGTTTTTGGGGGAATTTAGTCTTTTACGATTTTATCCCCCAGTTGTAGCCATCCCATCGCCCAGAGGTGGTGGGGTGCACAACAGATTGGTCTCCGTTACCAGGATTCTTCGAACCTGTAATGTTATTGCGGATTGTTAATGGAAAATTATTGCGGATTGTTAATGTAATGTTATTGCGGATTGTTAATGTAATGTTATTGCGGATTGTTAATGTAATGTTATTGCGGATTTTTAATGGAAGATTATTGCGGATTGCTAATGTAATGTAATTGCGGATTGTTAATGTAATGTAATTGCGGATTGTTAATGGAAAGTTATTGCGGATTGTTAATGGAAAATTATTGCGGATTGCTTTGTAATGTTATTTCGGATTGCTAATGTATAGTTATGTGGAAGCAGGGCGGCGCTAGAAACTGCCAGTATTGAAAAGTGGAATGTTATGAAGTGTATGCTAAATAGTAAGAGAGTGTAACTTTTTTAGTGAGGATTGTATATTGTGTTCGAGTTAGGATTTACAGGTTCATCTGTTGAAACAATGTTGATTTGTGAGTACAGTGAAATGATATGGAGTTAAGTATTTCAGTTTGTAAGATAAGTGTAAGATCCTAGCTAGGCCCAGGAGAGATTTTGAGAAATTCGACTAGGGACTGCTGCACTATTCCATTTTAGATAGGAGTGATACTCTGTTTATTCTACCGTTAAGTTGCATTTCTGTGTAAGCCTCCATTGCACTTTGGGAGGAGACAATACACTCTAACATCACAACAACACTCAGCACACTCTCTACTCGATAGAAGGCCCATGGATAATCAGGACGGGAGTACGCCACCCATCCAGGAGCCGTCCCCAGCAGCGGGACATCTCCTGGCCAGGGTTCGTGAGTTTAATAAACCCATACGAAGGGGATAGCAGCCGTACTGCAGCGGCATTTTTCGAACAACTAGAAGGAGTAGGAAAAATTTCACGATGACAGCCGAGCGAAATGGCCATCATTGCCTGCTCGAAGTTGTGAGGAGCCGCCACGGAATTTGTTAACCAATCACCGGAACTGAGGAACGAAGAAAATTTTGGCATATTCAAAAGAGTGGTGTTGAAAAGGTTTGATAGTGAGTCGCCGTTAGCCACCCGTTTGCACGAATTCACGACAAGAGTGTCTGGGAGTATGCTGCCTGCATTCGGACCCGGGCCTATCAGTTTTTGGGAACAGCAGAAAGGAACATGGACAGCGAGGATCAGAGAATCGGCGATCAGATGCGCCTTGCCCAGTTTTTGGTGGGTCTGGTCCCGCGGCTCAAGTGGTTTGTACTGTCCCATAATCCCCGCACTTTTGAGGAGGCTTTAGAGAAAGCTATACTGAAGGAAAGCAATGAATGTGCCTCCAGACGGACCGCCGCTATATGGGCGCTTGGCGAGGAAAACCCCACAAGACCCCCGGAACCGAACACTCTGCCCCAGATCCAGGACCTGTTGGCAGCCCTTCCACTGTGCCAGATCCAGGCAGATTTAGTACGCCTGGGGGAGTGCCTCCACCAGATTGAAGGACGACAAGAACAAAACAGCACCGGTCGGCCCCAGCCACGACAGCACCTCCGGACGGACCGCCGGGGTGTCACGTGTTTTGCTTGCGGTAGGGTAGGACATTACGCCTGTCAGTGTGCGTCGCTCCCGACCCCCCGCAGCCCACGGCACCAAACAGGGAGAGCCCCGCCGCAGAATCGAGATCAAGCAACGTCACAGAGAACCCACGGGACGAGAAGCAATGGTCCACACGCCTTTTTCCCCCAGCAAGCTCGAGATCAACGTAGAGAGGAAACGGAGCTTGCCAACCGTCATGCAGCTCTTTTAAACTGGAATGGGAGGGAAGCCTCGAATGCACTTCCTAGAGTCCCCTCGTAGCATTAGCCATCCACATTGCGCCGTGTGCCATCTTAGGCAGTGATGAAAATTCACCCATTGTGTCTGGCAGCATGGAGGACACGGAGGTGTCGGCCCTCATCGATACCAGCGCCACTGTGTCTGTCATGGATAGCCGATGCTTCCAGCGCTTGAAGAGCCAAATCCTCCACAAAATGGTCCCCCTTCAACATCATTTGAAAACCGTAGATGGACACCCCTTTCCAGTGATAGGCAGATTCATGGTGACCCTCACATTCGACGAGATTAGGTTTGAGCACCCAATAGTGGCCCTCGATATTGACACTTCATGGTACGACATGATAATGGGACAGGATATCCTCAAAAAGCACCGATTCGTATCATTCAGGCACACTTCAAAGGAAAGAAGACGAGGGTTTGAACCATAGGAGCACCCCCCCGCATTGCCCGCCTACCCTGCCCAGAAACAACCTTCAACCCCCTCCCCTACACCCACGTACATTGGGCGATGGTACAGAAGCTCTGCGTCCCTCCCCGAGCCGAGTGCATAGCCCTTGTTGAATGTGCATGGCTCGCTCGGTGAACTGCGCGGACGGTAGCGGCCGACTTAACATACGGGTCGCCAATACCTTCCTGGCCCCCATCTGGCTGAACAAGAGTATGTGCATTGCCCGGCTGGAGGCACTCGATGCCAAACAAATAGAGCCCCCTAGCGTTCCCCGGAAGAGAAGAAAATTGCCCCTGTCCCTGGAGGATTTCCAGTTGGACCATCTTGGGCCCCAAGAGAAGAGTAAATTGGTGAAGTTACTGATGAGAAATAGGGACGTCTTTGCTAGAGATGTCGGCGAATTGATCGGCACAGACGCTGTGTACCTCGAAATTCACCTCACAGACGACTACCCCGTGAGACAGTGGGTATACAGGGTGCCGTTCGCGCTGCAGGGCGAATTGGACCGACAGGTGGATGAGCTATTAGAGCAAGGGATAATAAGAGAAAGCGCCTCTCCTTTTGCGTCACCCATCGTTTTAGTGAAGAAGAAAGACTCTACATACAGATTTTGTGTCGACTACAGGGCGCTAAATGCCAAAACGGTTCCAGATTCGTACCCTGTCCCCCACATCAACGAAATTATCGACCACATGGCTCATGCCAAATATTTCAGCTCGCTGGATATGGTATCTGGCTATTGGCAGGTTCCAGTTCACCCACGTGACATGGAGAAAACGGCATTCATCAGCAGGAAAGGGTTATTTGAGTTTAACTACTTACCATTTGGACTGAAGAACAGTCCCGCTACTTTCCAGCATTTGCTGGACCACGTGCTAAAGGGAATGCGACAAGAGCAAGTTCTCGTATACCTTGGCGATATAATGGTGGCCTCCCAGACATTTGAGCAACACGCTGAACGCTTACAGAGGGTATTTGACCGCCTAAGGGCCTACAATTTGAAGCTGAAACCGGCGAAGTGCCAATTCATGAAGGAATCCCTCACGTACCTGGGACATTTGATTTCCACAGAAGGGGTCCAGCCGGACCCGCAGAACGTCCAAGCCATCGAAGATTTCCCCCGCCCCCGTAGTGTCCGGAACGTTCAAGCCTTCTTAGGCCTAACCGGCTAATACTGACGTTTCATCGATCGCTACACCGACTTTACGGCCCCCTTAGTTCATTTGGTGAAGAAGGACACCGGTTTTAGATGGTCCCCCGAAGCTGAGGAAGCGTTCGAGACATTAAAGAGAAAATTAATGACAGAACCCCTTCTCCTCTACCCCAACTTTGAATGGAAGTTTTTCCTGTCGACTGATGCGTCGGACATTGCAGTAGCCGGCGTACTTGAGCAGGAAGCGGACGACAGGCTCCGTCATCCGGTCGCCTATGCCAGTCGGAAGTTGAAGCCCCCGGAAGCCCGCTACTCAATGATCGCCCTTGCAATCCGTTTAAAATAATTGCAATCCGTTTAAAATGCGTAATTGGCGAAACGGATTGAAAGGAGGCCCTTGCAATCCGTTTCGCCAATTACGCATTTTAAACAATATTTGTATGGATGACGATTTACGGTCATATCTGACCATGCCGTCCTCACGTATTTACTGAAGCTCAAAGACCCCTCCAGTAGACTGGCCAAGTGGAATTTAACACTACAGGACTATGATTTTGACATGATTTATCGGCCTGGGAAACACAATGTCCCCGCCGATACTTTGTCCCATCACATACAGGCAGTCGAGAGAGAGACCCCTTCCCAGAGCCCCTTTGGCGATTTAGCCCATCTACGGAGGATGGAAAGCATCACCAAGGCGTGGGTCTGCTGCTCTGCAGACATGCTAGTGATGCTCTTCTAGGATATGAGTGCATTAATGAAAGGTTTCTTACAGCAAAATTTCAGACAAACGTTAAAGACCTCAATGTTATCTGCTGTTATTCCCCCACCGAGGATGCCGATGAGGATGAGAAGGATAGGTTTTATGAACAACTTCAGGATATTTTGAATTCTGTCAAGAAAGGAGATATTACCCTTGTTCTTGGTGACTTCAATGCCAAAGTTGGTACTGACTCTGATCTTTGGGGAGGGGTGATAGGCCCTTTTGGTATTGGTAGCTGCAATGGCAATGGGCAACGTCTCCTACAGGTAAGTAAACTCAATGGTTTCAGAATAATTAACACATATTACAAACACTGTGACATACATAAATACACATGGGTTTCACCTGATGGGCTGCATAGGAATATGATTGATTATATATTAATTAACAGCAAATGGGCTAGTTCAGTTAGAAATACCAGGGCATATAGGGGAGCTGAAATTGGATCTGATCATTACCTTGTTAAAAGTGTCTTGCAACTTAAACTTAAAAAGTGTTGTGCTAGAGTTAAAAAATTTACCTTTAATACTGAAGCTTTGAATGACCCAGTTATAGCTAAAGCTTACCATGATAGGTTACTTAGTCATTATGACGGTCATGGTTTGCTTAATACTGAAGTTGAGGAAGAATGGGGCCATTTTAAACAGGCTTTTTTGGAAACTAACAGTACTCTTTTAGGAAAAAAGGAGCAGAGGAGGCGGAATTATTTAAGTGATAAGGCAATTGAGCTTATTTCAGAAAGAAGGAACTGCAGGAATGTCCTTAATCAGTACCCTACTAGTCCTAATAGAAAAGTTTACAGAGAGCTTAATAAACGTGTAAAGGATCAGTTAGCTACTAATAAAAATCTTTGGCTTGATAGCTTGGCTGACAAAGCTGAGGAAGCAGTTAGGCAGCACAACAGCAGAGAGCTGTACCAGATAGTTAATGTTTTATGTGGTAGAAAACGGACAGGCATACAGAGATTGAAGGATAAACAAGGTAAGGTTATAGAAGGTGAGGATTTTCTCATGGCTAGGTGGGCTGAGCATTTCAGTGATGTTCTAAACAATGTGGTTAGTTCTACTCCCATTGTTTGTAATGATGATAGACGCATTGGCAGCTTTAATGTTGGCCCTAAAACACAATCTGAAGTTAGTTTGGCTATCTCTAAACTGAAACTTCCTAAATCCCCAGGGGTAGATGAAATTACTACAGAAATGCTCAGAGCTGGGAATGTTTTGGTTACCACTTGGATGACTGAAATTTTGAATAACTTTTATGATAATGGCATGGTTCCTAAAGATTTTACCAGAGCTATTATTATCCCTATTTTCAAAAAAGGTGATCGCAGTTCTTGTGATAACTATAGGGGTATCAGCCTACTCTCTGTTCCAGGTAAAGTTCTTTCCATGATTGTGCTTAATAGAATTAAGAATCTGGTTGACAGTCAATTGCGTGATGAGCAATGTGGATTCAGAAGTGGTAGGGGATGTGTAGATCAGATATTTTCACTTAGGCAGATTCTTGAGAAATGTTTAGAGTTTCAGAAACCTTTGGTTGCTAGCTTTGTTGATTTCAAAAAGGCTTTCGACTCTGTAGATCGTCATAATTTGTGGTTGATTGTGAAATCATATGGTATACCAGGCAAGTTAGTTAACATAATGAAAGCTCTCTATAATAACACTGAGTCGTGTGTGAGAGTTGGTAAGGCTTGTAGCAATTGGTTTAGCATTACGTCTGGTGTTCGACAAGGGTGCATTTTGTCTCCTTTTCTCTTTAGTTTGGTTGTTGATTATGTTATGCGAAATTCACTTCGAGGGAAAGATTTTGGCCTTAAATGGGCTGGAGATACGAAAATTTCTGATTTAGATTATGCTGATGATTTAGCCCTTTTGGCAAATGATGTTGATGAGATGAACTCTTTCATTCGAGCTGTTGATGAGACTGGTAGTAGAGTAGGTTTGGTTATAAACAGAGATAAAACTAAAGTGATGAAAATTGGTCAGGCAGGTTGTGATTCAGTTAATCTGAATGGTTGCAGTCTTGAGCAGGTGTCACAGTTTAATTATCTTGGGAGCTATGTAACTGATACTGGTGATGTGCGGCATGAGATTAACAGACGAATAGGTATTGCTGCCGGGACTTTTAAGAATCTATGGAGATTGTGGAGAAATAGGCGTATACACCTAAAGACTAAAATTAGACTGTATAATAGTTTGGTTCTTTCTAGGGTTAGTTATGGTAGTGAAACTTGGACGCTGTGTAAACAAGATAACAGGAAACTAGATGCTTACGCAGTATCTTGGGTATTCGGTGGTTTAACTTTGTAACTAATGATGAGGTTAGGCAAAGGAGTTTGCAACCTCCTTTAAGCAGCATATTGTGCAGAGAGAGACTCCGCTGGTTTGGCCATGTTGCCCGTATGGATAATTATAGATTGGCGAATAGGGTTATGAACAGTGTTCCTAGAGGCCTCAGAAGGAGGGGGAGACCTAGGATGCGGTGGGCAGAGAATGTCAAACAGGACCTTGTTAGAATTGGTGTTCAGTGGCCGGATGCAGCAGATGTAGCTCAGGACAGATATGCTTGGAGAATTAAACTGCGTGGTCTGGTTGGACCTCCGTAGCCCATGGCTGCTTGAGGATGATGATGATGATTATGAATCTCTTTTGTTGCGATCTTATGCAACCACGGCAATTCCCGGTTCCGCTTGTACAGCACTACCTGGTTATGAAAGCCGTGCTTATCTAGAGCCGGGGGCAAGGAATACGCCCTATAGGCGCACCTCAACCTCAGCCTCACATGGCAGTAGTCCTATAGAAGGAAAGCTGACCACCGGAAGAAACCTTAATTTAATCTATTCCCCTGTTTGCAAATGTGTAGGATATAAAGATCCAAGCTCGATCGGCACCCGGGGTGGAGACTCTTAGTAGGAAACGGACTTTTGAAAGGGCTGTGGCTTACTAGGAGCCAATCCCGTTCTGCCGAGCCCTTGAACTGCTCCACTGAGCTCCTGAGAAGTGAGGTCTCAGACGCTGTCACCGACCAACCGGCACGGGAACCAGTTGGCAGCATCGTCGACCTCAGTTGGCTTTAGCCATGTCCAACCGGGGCAACAATCCGGTCGGCACAGCCTTCAGCCGGGTTACCGGCCCCTAGGTCCCCCCCCACGACAAGGTGGTCCCCTATCGGGGGGGGGGGGATAATGATGATGAAGGAACCTACAGCTGGAGGACCCCACTTTTAGAGACACTATCGAAATTTTAGAGAGTAGGACCCCGACGCACCCGCCAGTGCCGCCGAACCTTATTACCTGAAAGAAGGTATATTATACCATCTGGCCCCCCCGGCTAGCCATAGTCCCCCGCATGGAAGCAACGGAGCAGCTAGCGATCCCCGTCAGTCTTCGAGGACGGATATTGGAACTATGCCATGACAACCCATGCTCCGGCCACCTGGGAGAATATAATACCTTGCAAAGGGTATGGTCTGAGTATTACTGGCCCGGCATGTATGCCGATATTCGAAATTACTTCCAGACCTGCACATCTTGTCTGCAACGGAGAGGCAACCAAGAAAGAAAGAAGGGAAATCTGGTTTGAGCCCCACTCACTAGCCGCCCCTTTCAGCGGATAGGCATGTATATCTTAGGTCCTCTTCCCCTCACTCAACGGGGCAATAGGTATGCCCTAGTGATTATGGACTATTTTACCAAATGGCCAGAGGTCTATGCGCTGGCTGACCAGTCGGCAGAGTCCATTGCCAGAGCATTTGTGGAAGATTTTATTCCTAAGCATGGAATTCCCACCACTATCATCAGTGATAACGGGCGAAACTTTACCAGTCTTGTGATGACCGAGGTATTTAACCGACTAGGCGTCATGAAACAGAACACGAGTTTCTATCACCCGAGCTCCAACGGCCTCGTGGAAAAATTTAACCAGTCAATAGCCTCCATTTTGTCTCATCTGGTGGCCGACAAAAATGATGCATGGAACGAGCACCTACCATTCGTTTTGATGGCCTATCGGAGTGCCACCCACAGTTCCACCCATGAGACCCCCTATTTTTTACTTTATGGCCGAGACGTTGCCCTGCCTTACCAGTTGTGGCAGACGAAAGAACCCCCGACATACGCCGACACCGAGAGCTATGGCGAACAGCTGACAAACAAGTTGAACGAAGCCTATGAGTTGGCAAAGACGAATCTGGAGGCGGCAGCTGCCAATCAAGAGAAGCAGCGAAGGAAAGTGGCGGTGGACAAAGGAATTCGACCAGGTGACCTAGTGTTTTTGGTATAGGCCATGGGTCCCTCGCCGAAATACCAGGAAGTTATCGAGAATGTCCACAGGACCATGGCGAGTGTTGCAGCGCCTCACCGAAGTAAACTATAGAATCGCCTTGGTCACCAACCCACACAAAATTGAGACAGTGCATATTGATCGACTCACGAAACTGCAGAAACGCCGCTCACATCTGCTGGGCGAGCCCCTTGTTCAGGAGGAACTCACACCGAAAACCCCGACACCCCTATACCGACCCCTCTTTGAGTCTGAATCGGAGGAAGACGACTGGGAACTGAACCACCTGAGCCACACGGGATCACATCGCAGGCCGTCCGGCGCCAGTTGCGCAGATGCGCCCTGCCGCGGCAAGCTTACCGCCGCCGTCACCCGCTACAGCGGCCAGTCCGCCACACCGGTACGAACTATGACCACGTGGGCAAGACGGGAGAGTCATGCCAACCCCGACCACCGTCGCTGATGCATCCTCACCAATTTTGGCTTGTTTCGACGTTAACAGACCCACTGGATCCCCCCCCTCCTTTGCCACAACGGCTGCCCCGAAGCAGACAACACTGGAGAACACCGAATGCTGGGACATTCGACGACCCTGCTGGGGCGAGTTACGCCTCATGGGCAAATGTTGTTGCGAAGGGATGCCTCCGCAACGCCGCGCCTAACGACGAGACAACCCCCCCGGTCTTGACCAGCACCCCAGGTCTCCGATATTACACTTGTACACTCCCCAGCCACCCAAGCACCGTATCCCCCCCCCCATCCCCTGGCTGTCAAGCGCAACGGAGCAGTGAAGTCTGAGCTGAGAAGATCATGCTCGCGCGAGAAACCATGAGATCTCTCCCGCGTGCAGTGGCAGATCCGGTTTGTACGCGGATTGGTGATGCGCCTTAGAGTGGACTTTTGCGAGACGATCAAAGTTCCCCCCCTCCCATGCGTCGGACAGGAAGACGGACCAGAGGAATGACGTCATGCCGTGGCGCTCGTCTTGTCTCCCCGGGCCCGGGAGATGGGTGCGAGAGCCGTGGCATGGGCACACCAGCACCTTCCACATACACCCCCCCCCCCTTGCGCACGCGCCAACATAGTTGACAAGATGGAGATGACTGCGAACTCCTTTAACCAGTTGGGATTTGATTAGTGGTGTTTTGATTAGTTTTTATAAAGAGTGAATTAATTATAGATTTGATTTGATAAGATGAACCAGTGTGATTTGATTAGGTTCTACTTGTGGATGAATTAATTTTTGATTTGATTTGATAAGATGAACCAGGTGTGATTTGATTAGGTTTTTACTGTGGATGAATTAATTTTTGATTTGATTTGATAAGATGAACCAGTGTGATTTGATTGGGTTCTTACTGCGGATGAATTAATTTTTGATTTGATTTGATAATATGAACAAGTGTGATTTGATTAGGTTTTTACTATGGATGAATTAATTTTTGATTTGATTTGATAAGATGAACCAGTGTGATTTGATTAGGTTCCTACTGTGGAAGAATTAATTTTTGATTTGATTTGATAAGATGAACCAGTGTGATTTGATTAGGTTCTTACTGTGGATGAATTAATTTTTGATTTGATTTGATAAGATGAACCAGTGTGATTTGATTAGGTTCTTACTGTGGATGAATTAATTTTTGATTTGATTTGATAAGATGAACCAGTGTGATTTGATTAGGTTTTTACTGTGGATGAGTTAATTTTTTATTTGATTTGATAAGATGAACCAGTGTGATTTGATTAGGTTTTCACTGTGGATGAATTAATTATAGATTTGATTTGATAAGATGAACCAGTTGTGATTTGATTAGTGGTGTTTTGATTAATTTTTATGAATAATGCATTAATTATCGAAGGATTAAATAAAACATAGTCAGTGTGATTTGATTAAGAAGGATAATTTGTACCCTAAAGATTTCCGAAGTTTCTATGCGTCAGGGAGTCACGTGACGGTAGGCACGGCGACGAACTGCGCAGCCACATGTGTGCAATGTGGAGAAGCCTGATGTTGATTTTGCCCTCCTTTTCTTCTTTTTTCATGTTATGTGCTCTGGAGTCACCTGCGGAGCGGCTACCACGGGACCGGCCCAGGAGGGCCCGAACCAAGCGACCCTGGCCCTCAACGCATGGGAGGTTGTGCCATGCGATGCCTCCCCCGAAAGGAGATATGAACTGTGATGCTGTGACCAAGCAACCTCCTGGCCTTTTCAGAACAAGAAAAAAAGTGATGTGGACCAGATCCTTTCCAGCTCGCCCATGGGCCTTCGCATGCCCCACCAATTTTCCCCCTCCTCCCTAAAGGGGGATAGGTGTGTCGTGCCCACAGTGAGCCAGTCCTGTGGACACGACTTTTGGGGGGCTGGAAGGTTCGGGAACATTTGGGCTGGTGAACTGGCCTCCATGTTGAGATGCTCAACGGACACCGAGCAGCAGTGGAGGTCAAACCTTTCCCCCTGCCTCCCCTTTTTCCTCTTGAGCGAGCACGACACTGCACTGCGTGACCTGCACCAGTGACCCCGGAGAGGGCCTTCAACCGTGTTCTCGAATCTTCGGACCAATGAGGTCAGGACACCTCTCGCCGGCCGACCTCCAATTGGACACAGTGACTCTCGAGTGAAAAACAAAGAGATGAACAAAGATTGACGTGTGTGTGATGAGTCAGCCACTCTCTTCTTGTCGTTGCCTGCAATATGAGCGGACGTGTCGAGCCAGTGGACCGAGAGCGGGGGAGGAAGCGAACAAAGAGCAATGAGGTCGACAACCACCAACTTCGGCGCCAAAAAAACAAGGAGGTAGGGACATTTTCAATATTCAGGTTTTGCGTAGATGGACAGTTGCTAGCCTCCGTCGGACAGACTCCCATAACGGACTAAGAGTAGTAATCGAATTGAATATATTATTTTTAATGGAAAGGAGACTGTGAATTCTTGAGTGACAACAGACTTTACGTTAGCCTCCGCCGATGAGGCCGAGCTGTAGCGCTGATTATGCAGAACGTCCCAGATGCGGGACGCCTGCAGTATGTAACTGTAATTCTTCTTCTTTTTGCTGATTAATAGAATTATGTAAATAAAACTGTTATTTTGTACCCTGAAGTGCTGATAGTTTGACTAGACTGAGCACCAAGCGAAAGCGAGTCAAAAAGCAAATGAGCTTAAGAAAATACACAAAGCAAACACTCAACTGGTTTTGGGGGAATTTAGTCTTTTACGATTTTATCCCCCAGTTGTAGTCATCCCATCGCCCAGAGCTGGTGTGGTGCACAACAATATTTCACAGATGTGTTCCACGGATAGTGATCGTTGTCTCTATAGATTTAAAGTATAGAGTGTGTATCTCTTTGAATGTAATCGCTTATAACGAGACAATATTTCCTTTAAAATTTGGAATATTAGTATGAACTAAAAAAAAGTGATGATATTATACACTATCTGATCGTTAAAATCAAACTTTAGCAGGTTAATATATCGTTCTCTAGCTAGCTAGCTAGTCGGAAATTAGTGTGTCTTTGCTTTAAAAATAAATACGACTTCACGTAGCTAATTGTCGTAACAATTTCCTCTCATACGATCCGTAGAAGGGGTTGTCGATGGCAGGTAAACAACGTTCATGCCTTACTATGGATCAAATATCCGAACACTATGGTTGATTACATATTACTGAAAAATATCTGCCAACGAATATAACCTTCGTCCCTCAGAATCGTGAATTAGTACTAGCTTGCAGGGGGTAATGTTCCATAGACAGTGTTCTTTCAGATTTCCAAACAAGATACATATAAAAAACGTGTGCTAACCCGAACCACTTTCAACCTGTACCACTTGTTCTAAGACTTCCACACTAGTGTAGAAATAAGAGGTAAAACAAACTAAACAGACATCTCCGTGTTAGATTGTAGTGAAACACTCTATGTTTTGTCGAAAAGCTTGTGTCTGCAGCTAGCCACCTTCACATGCACTTAGTCAAACGTGCTGAGAGGGCTGAAAAGAGATAGCATGTTGGAATAACTGCCGACAGAGCTACTCTGGGGCCCGACTTTTCATGGAAATACTATAAACAGTGAGTTTTCAGATTTTAAATTTCCAAACTTCGGTGGTCCTTTACGGATGTTTACTATATGCAAAGTATTTTGTGATATTCATTCGTGTTACCCAATGGACCGTGATTTACTAGTGTGGGGAGGGGCTTAATATTTTATGATTTTTCCTGTATTACTCCTTCCGCTACGGTGTGACTTTTATCGGTCACTCCTTTGATGGCACTTGTTAATAGTCGTTTTTTCTATCTTACAGTATTTGCGCTGTAATCTGTTGTTTTTACAGCCATCCCACTGCATTTTTTTACTTTCTCTCTCGTCACAGTTATTCTGCCTTCAAAAGAATTGTGAAAATATTCACCTATCCAGTGAAATGTGTGCGAATTTACAGGTATCCGTTTACATTTTCGATTATGCATGTAATTTAGTTAAACAACCTAGTCACATACTGTATCGTGGGTAAAGTACTGAATAGGCTATTGTGAGATTTTCGTCGTAAGCAGATATACGGAATCAGGTCCGATGATGCTTGCAAATTGTCTACTTTGATCGTATGGTTTATTAGAAAGGGAAGATGTATTAGTGTTTAAACTTTATGTATGCTTTCTCTCACAAAATAATTAATGAGCGTTTTACGAATCTGTGTAGTGAAGCAAACTCAATTTTTCATTTTAAATGTTAACTCAACCTATGGATAGGTAGTTTGTCGGCGTAATGACAAGTCTGATGCGTATATAGACACTTTGATTAACGAATGTCAGAAAAAGTCCTTGAATGTGTAAAACATCCCTTGTGATCCTGACAGCAGAATGAACTCCGAAGATTGTGTGGTCAGAACTCTATTCATCTTTGATAATTTGGCAAGCATCGAGGGTTATGATAGAGAAAGCAAGTGAGGACTCCTGTCTATATTACTGCTGTCAAGCGCAGTACATTACATTAAGTCCTTTCACGGTTTTAATGACTTTTTTAGTGCACGGTCGTTAGTGTGGAACGTCCTTTGCGTCGAAGTCAGCCGTGCTCCACAGAAACGGTGCTTTATTGCGGTTGGAAAAAACTAAAAAGGTGAAACTTAACCCCAGAATGTCGCATGAAAATTTGAAGTGAGGATGTATAAGGATGTTAATACTATCACCTAACAAAGGACGCCAGGGATAATGCTAAAGATTACGTATTTTTCTTATGACATTAACAATTGACCACTTTTCTAATGTACGATGTCAAATCCTATTCTTCCTGAGTCGAACCATAACCCTTTAACTCGTGCTGGAACTAAAGTTTTACGGAAACGTATGAATTATACTTTTAGCATTCTTACTTTCTATAGCGTTCTGGCGCACAGTCTTTACCGTGTAAAACATGGACTGCAACAAGTAGCATTACTTCCCGTACTGAGGATACAACGGTGATAAGTATTTTTAAACCATGTCGCTCAACGAATATATAGGAATTAAAACACTTAGTCATACTTTTACAATCACGATGCTTTTGAATGACTTAGTACAGGAAATCGGGAATGCTGGGAGCCACCTCTGGACTTGTAAAAATTTCGTGTGCTTAAACACGGATCAAGGCTGGGAGTGGGTTTTCATGTTGTAAGACATCGCCCCTGAGGCGGAAGCAGCACAGATCCAAGATTCATTCGTCAATAAAACCCTTGTGATTCCCAGTTTGGAATACAATGATAAGAAACACCATGATAGGTTACTTAGTCATTATGACAGTCATGGTTTGCTTACTACTGAAGTTGAGGAAGAATGGGATCATTTTAAACAGGCTTTTTTGGACACTAAGAGTACTCTTTTAGGAAAAAAGTAGCAGAAGAGGAAGAATTATCTGAGCGATAAGGCAGTTGAGCTTATTTTGGAAAGAAAGAACTGCAGGAATGTCCTTGATCAATACCCTACTAGTCCTAATAGAAAGCATTACAGAGAACTTAATAAACGTGTAAAAGATCAGTTAGCTGCTGATAAGAATCTCTGACTTGATGGTTTGGCTGACAAAGCTGAGGAAGCAGTTAGACAGCACAACAGCAGAGAGCTGTACCAGATAGTTAATGTTTTGTGTGGTAGAAAACGGACAGGTATACAGGGACTGAAGGATAAACAAGGTAAGGTTATAGAAGGTGAGGATTCTGTCATGTCTAGGTGGGCTGAGCATTTCAGTGATATTCTAAACAATGCGGTTAGTTCTATTCAAACATGGTGTTTGCAATGATGATAGATGCATTGGTGGCTTTAATGTTGGCCCTATAACACAATCTGAAGTTATTTTGGCTGTTTCTAAACTTAAACTTCATAAATCCCCAGGGGTAGATGAAATTACTACAGAAATGCTTATAGCTGGGAATGTTTCGGTTACCACTTCGATGACTGAAATTCTGAATATCTTTTATGATAAAGGCATGGTTCCTAAGGATTTTACCAGGGCTATTGTTATCCCTATTTTCAAAAAATGTGATCGCAGTTCTTGCGATAACTATAGGGGTATCAGCCTACTCTCTGTTCCAGGGAAAGTTCTTTCCATGATTGTGCGTAATAGAATTAAGAATCTGGTTGACAGTCAATTGCGTGATGAACAATGTGGATTCAGAAGTGATAGGGGATGTGTGGATCAGATATTTTCACTTAGGCAGATTCTTGAAAAATGTTTAGAGTTTCAGAAACCTTTGGTTGCTAGCTTTGCTGAATTCAAAAAGGCTTTCGACTCTGTTGATCGTCATAATTTGTGGTTGATTGTGAAATCATATGACATACCAGACAAGTTAGTTAACATAATGAAAGCTCTCTATAATAACACTGAGTCGTGTGTGAGAGTTGGTAAGGCTCGTAGCAATTGGTTTAGCATTACTTCTGGTGTTCGACAAGGGTGCATTTTGTCTCCTTTTCTCTTTAGCTTGGTTATTGATTATGTTATGCGAAATTGACTTCAAGGGAAAGATTTTGGCCTTAAATGGGCTGGAGATACGAAAATTTCTGATTTAGATTATGCTGATGATTTAGCCCTTTTGGCAAATGATGTTGATGAGATGAACTCTTTCATTCGAGCTGTTGATGAGACTGGTAGTAGAGTAGGTTTGGTTATAAACAGAGAGAAAACTAAAGTGATGGAAATTGGTCAGGCAGGCTGTGATTCAGTTAACCTAAATGGTTGCAGTCTTGAGCTGGTGTCACAGTTTAATTATCTTGGGAGCTATGTAACAGATAATGGTGATGTGCGGCATGAGATTAACAGACGAATTGGGATTGCTGCCGGGACTTTTAAGAATCTTTGGAGAGTGTGGAGAAATAGGCGTATACACCTAAAGACTGAACTTAGACTGTATAATAATTTGGTTCTTTCTAGGGTTAGTTATGGCAGTGACTCTTGGACACTTTGTAATCAAGATAACAGGAAACTAGATGCTTTTGATTCCAGATGCTTAAGCAGTATCTTGGGCGGTTATCAGGTGGTTCAACTTTGTGACTAATGATGAGGTTAGGCAAAGGAGTCTGCAAATTCCTTTTATTAGCATGTTTGGCAGAGAGAGACTCCGTTGGTTTGGCCATGTTGCCCGTATGAATAATTATAGATTGGCGAATAGGGTTATGAACAGTGTGCCTAAAGGCCTCAGAAAGAAGGGGAGACCTAGGATGTGGTGGGCAGACAATGTCAAACAGGACCTTGTTAGAATTGGTGTGCAGTGGCCAGATGCAATAGATGTAGCTCAGGATAGACTTGCTTGGAGAACTAAATTGCACGGTCTGGTTGGACCTCCGTAGCCCATGGCTGCTTCAGGATGATGATGATAATGATGTAAAATGGAGGGGAAAATAATAGAGTTCATTGACAATCCTGTCTTTACCATCTTCTCTTTTTGGATTTTTCTGCCTCTATTGCATTTCTTTTCCCCGCGCCACTAGATTTTTCCAATATCCGAGCCTGAAAATTATTCACTTTTTTAAAATAGATAGTTTTCCTGAAGTCATATTTTATCTAATAATCTTATTCAAATATGTTTGCTGGCTCTAATATTGGCTTACCATTCACTTGGAATGTCTATTTACCTATGGGCAGTCCCTGCACTGCAGAAATATATTTTTTCCTAATCTCAATTTGTACAGATGCACCTGAAACTGCTAATAATATAATAAATACCCCCTCAAGCAGCTGCTTGCCACAGAGGTCTGACAGGAGCCTGTCAGTTTAATACGCCATAGTAGAGGGTCTGAGAGGATGGCGGGACCTCAGAAGAAAAACATTACTACATCCATGCCTTAAATCCGGGGCTCGAACCCAGGTCCCTTAGATCAGTAGCCCAACATGCTAACCATTCGGCCACGGAATTAGATCAGTAGCCCAGCATGCTAACCACACGGGACGGCTGAAACTGCTAACCTTTATCCATTTGAATTACTTAAACTTTATTTCGTTAATCACTAAAGTTGAGGATTTAAAAACGAACTTTTTTCGTTGCTGTTATTGAGAAACGTTTAATTTTTAATATAAATTGCAACCAATAAAAATAATTGTATAGTACCTCGAGCAGCTGCTTGCAAGCCATAGCGGAATGCCTGTGAGGACGGCGAGACCTCAGCAGAAAAACAACACAAACATCCATGTCCATGCCTTACCCGGGGCAACTTCACCATCTCCTCTTCTCTAACACACTTGATTAATAAACTAGTAAAATATTATTATTCGCATTTTTAAGGTCTTCCGTTGATTTAAATTTGCATAATTAGGAGCTCCTAAAGTTTAAAAACAAATCTCTGGGCAACGTAGCATTCCATATTAGTGTTATCCGCAGAGATTATATGAAATATAATTAATATATCCTTTCATACATAAAAGTTGGTTTGTTTTACCTCTGAGCGGCACTTTTTTGCACACTATGGGCTAAATTGCCAGGTCACAAGGACCCCGAAGGTTGGGAGAGGGGACGCACTGTAACAGCTGTTGTGAGACAGATGGTAGCCTCCCATCAAGGCCATCCGGCGTGTTTAACGTGCACAGGGTATGGCACCGCAGCACACGGAGCCACGGCTTAACGTCCCATCCGACGGACGGCTCCTTTCCAAGCCCATCGGTGTGGGCAGGGCGGAGAGTTTTGCAGAGATAAATCTCAAAGCTGACCCAGCTGGGAATGGACTGACCCTCATGGTTATTGTCTGTAAGCATTTTGTCATCAATAAACCTAAGTTGGTTGTAGTTTAATTTCTTTAAATTGAATATTTCTTATTGAGCTCATTATTATTTACAGAACTGTTGTGTAATCAGATGCAGGGGGGTAGCTATGGGAGGGGTGGGGGTGGCTCCCCTCCAAAGTATTACTAATTATGGCGTGTTGGAAAGATCGAGGCAAATTCGCAAAATCTAGGAGAGTTCGCAAATCTTGAGGAGTAGTTCGCAAAATTCAGAGTGACTTTGCAAAAATCTGGTGAGATGTAAAAATTCGAATCTTTTTTCTGTAGAATTATGGAGATTGGAGAAATTGAGGAAACTTGGCAAAATCTAGGGACAGTTGGGAAATTCGGAGTGACTTGGTAAAATCGTGGGGAGTTGGCAAATCTTGGGGAGTTGGCAAAATTCTGAGTGACTTTGCAAAAATCTGGTGAGATGTTAAAATTGGAATCTTTTTTCTGTAAAATTATGGAGAGTTGGAGAAATTAAGGAAACTTGGGAAAATCTAGGGGCAGTTGGGAAAATTCGGAGTGACTTGACAATATCTTGGGAGTTGGCAAAATTCAGAGTGACTTGCGAAAATCGTGGAGAGTTGGGAAAATTCAGGTGAAATGTAAAAATTGAAATCTTTTTTCTGTAAAATTATGGCGTGTTGCCAAAATCGAGGCAACTTCGTAAAATCTAGGAGAGTTGGCAAATCTTCGGGAGATGGCAAAATTAAGAGTGACTTTTCAAAAATCTGGTGAGATGTAAAAATTGAAATTTTTTCGGTAAAATTGTGGCGAGTTGGCAAAATCGAGGAAACTTGGCAAAATCTAGGGTAGTTGGCAAAATTCGAATCCACTTGATAAAATACGGGCGATGTGAAAATTGGAATTGTTTTATGAAATTAAGGAGAGCTGACAAAATAGAGAAAACTTGGCAAAATTTTGGGGAGTTTGAAAAATTTGAAGTGACTTGGTCAATTTAGGAAAGATGTAAAGATTGGGATTGGTTTTGTGTAATTAAGGAAAGTTGGCCAACTTCAAGGGAAGTTGGAAAAATTCACACTAAATTGCTACAATTCAAGTGAGACGTAAATTTTGGGATTATTTCTGTGAAAATAGTTGGCAAAATTTGAAGTTACATGACAAAATGAAGGAGATTCGTGAAAATTCCCTACTCTCCACCCCACGGAGCGAAAATCTAGCTACGAACCTGACAGAGACATTATTTTGTCAGTTGGCAAAATCTCATTTTCGATTTCTCTCCGCCCCCCGCTAAGCCCCTGGTCAGATGGTTTTATCTATGAGGTTTATTACTAAGTCAATTATTAATCAGAAATTAATCGACTATCATTAACCCTGCAAATTAATAAAAGCCATTTATGAGGTGAAAAAAAACATTATAAAAAGTCTTTTCCAAGTTTAAATTTCGGCTCAAAGATTGAAGTGTGTCATAAATATTTTGCATAATTTTAGACGCGCAGTTTTTAAAAATATTTAAGGTTAAACTTTATTTCAATAAAATAAAAACAAATAGATTTAATTAAAGACTCTCTTTTTTTTGTTTGGATTTTTATTACCTTAAAGGTTGTACTAAAAATTTCAAAATGGCCCAAACAGCAAATCTCTAAGCTGATTAGTAATTGAGATATAAGTATCTTAATTTTGGTTGAACATCAAATATTTACGACTTTTCCAATAACTAGGAATCCACTTGACACAGTGAAATACCTTTTTATACCTTATACTAGGGGTTCTCAACGTGGAGTATGCGGTAAAATATTTGGGGGTACGCCGTAAGAGCTCAAAAGTCGCTAGATACATGTTAAATATATATGTTTTATTTTATTCCCATTGTTATACTATAACTATAGTTTTATCTATCTACATAATGAGTACGCCATTTAGATATACATTTCCAGGGAGTACGTGAAGCATAAAAGATTGAGAACCACTGACTTATTCACATAAACTTTGATGACTAACTGCAAAACTTAGTTACAGGCAAATCGAATCGCGCAAGGTTGTGAGATTTTTAAATTCACCTCTAAATACCCGATATCGTTTTAAAGAATTATATAAAATGTTAATCTCAATTTTTCAGTTTCTCTCTATTTTCGCATTATTTTAACATAGAAGTAGCAAACACATTATCTTAAGTTGAGCAGAGATTGTCCTTTTTAAACGCAAGTTCGTGTTTCAAGGCATTATTCAGAAATGAATGTGCTCGTTAATGGTGCCGCCCTCTGTTGATTGGATTAGTAGACTTCGTGTATTTCTGGAAAAATTAAATATTTTTTCAGATATCAATTTTTTAAAGATTTCAAGGATTATTTTATTTATGTTCTATTAATATTATGTCCTTATTAACTCCTACACGTTCCCCTCCACTTTTGATAATTTAGTAAATGGAACAAAGTTAAAAAAAAAAAAGCATTAAACCTACAATCTCAAAAGCATTTTTCAGGAAATTCACTAAAAGCCAGAAAAGCGACAGAGAAAATATATATTAGAATTGTTGTCCGGTTCATTTCGACTTGCTCTCGCCCTTCCCTTGCCTTTTTTTTTAATCTACATCCGGTCCTGGTTAAAACCATTTAACAAATATATATTTTAGAAGCATGTTTAACAATTATTTTAATATTATTCAATTTCAGACTTTATAAAACATGATTATTTATTGTTGAATTTGTATTCATGCGGACAAGCTTCTTAGCTTCGTGGGAACTTAATTTTTCACTGAAAAAAAGGTATGGAAAAAATTAAAGGCAAATTATGATTAAAATATTCCACTTTCCATACCATAATGAACGGACATTGCAGAAAATGGATATTTCAATAGATTTATGATTTTATTTTTTGTCATATTTGCATGTTTCTGATGTTTTTCTACGAAGGTATCGCCTTCCTCTTCTAATATGGCGTATAAGCTGCCAGACTCCTATCAGACTTCTGTGCCAAGCAGAGAACAGCGATATGAGGGATATTTATTTTTATTTTCCTTTAAATCCATATTTTAAAAGTTATAGATCTTTGAAGTTAGATACTATTTGACATAACATGGTACGTCTCTAATATTTTGATAACAATGCATTAGACTGGTACCAATCGTTAATAATAATTAGTTAATAAAAATTGTTTTACCTGTTTCTAAGAAACGGAAACAAATATACACAGATAACAAGAAATGGCGTAACTATAATGCCATCTGTGATTGCAAACTACCATGCATTGAAGCAAAAAGAATACAAAGCATCAATAAAAAGAAAACTAAATTGTTATTAAATAAGTACATAACATTAGGAAATGATTTAAAAAAAACTACAATTACCTTATAATCTTAAAAAAAAAAGCAAAATTATTTTTTCAAATAAAAAATAATATAAAATAGAGTTTATTTATTCAATCAGCAGATGGCACCACTAACACAGACAGAGACTCTTCTACCTAAATCAGTGGTTCTCAACTTTTTATGCTTCACGTACCCCCTGGAAATGTGTATGTAACTGGCGTACCCCTTGTATAGATAGGTAAAACTATAGTTATAGTATAACAATGGTAATAAAATAAAACATATATATACACATTAAATTTTGTATTCATAAATTACATATATCGATTAACACCGAAAATGACATTTTTGAACAGCAGTGTTGCCAACTTAGCGACTTTGTTACTACATCTAGCGACTTTTGAGCTCTCACTGCGTACCCAAAAAAAATTATACCGCGTACCCCACGCTGAGGAACTCCTGACTTAAATAATGTCTGGAAGACAAAATTTGAAAATGGTGATTGAGCAGTAAATGCAGTCCACGATGACGTCAGCAGTGTCTGCCGAAATGTACTTTGGTTAATTCCAAGTTGGAAATAAATTTTTTTGTCTTTCGTAATTCTTAGAAACTGATATTAAATAATTGCTAAGATAGCGATGAATTCAATAATTAATAACAATCTCTTCAAATGGAACAAAATAAAAGAAGAAATGATAACGAAATAATAGAAGTTTTTAATAGGGAATTTGATTTTGATTTATTGCATAATAAGTAATTTATCCGGAGTTTAAAGGAAGCTATTTATTTTTATCTCGTTTTAAAAGGAAATGAGATAATGTTTTGACTTTGTCTTGTGACTGTCTGTAGACTTTTTTATTTTTCTAGATATAGATTCTTTCTGGGTTAGATAGGTACTGATGAAATATTGCGATTCCACGCTTTCCAAAGCTCCCAAAAGTTTAAAATGCGCTCTCTATAACGTTCGAAAATTTAGAAAAACCAAGAAAGTGAAACGAACATTGAAAAGGATGTATTTATGCATAAAAACTTGAAATTTTGCTGGTTGAATGTGTAGGTTACGAGAGTTGCACTGATAGCAATGAGTTTAAAATCCCATTGTTGCCAAAACGTAACGTTTCTGTTTTAAGAAATAATCGTTAGTTTCTAGAAATAAAAAAAGGATTCTTTGGTTAGACAGGTATTGAAGAAATATTACGAGTGGTATTTTCTCAAATAGCACAAAAATATTAATTGCTCAGCCTAAGGTCGGAAAGATTTGAAAAATTCGAAAATTTTAACGAATATTGCAAGCGATGTATTTATGCAAAAATTTTGCAATTTAATGATGGAACGTAAGCGTCATGAAGTTTGCACTGGCAACAATCGGTTGTCCTTTGCTATCAGCGGGATGGGAAATGCAATTGTTTTGTTTAAAGAGATTACACTGAGAGTTGCCCTTTGCTATCAGCGGGATGGGAAATGCAATTGTTTTGTTTAAAGAGATTACACTGAGAGTTGCCCTTTGCTATCAGCGGGATGGGAAATGCAATTGTTTTGTTTAAAGAGATTACACTGAGAGTTGCCCTTTGCTATCAGCGGGATGGGAAATGCAATTGTTTTGTTTAAAGAGATTACACTGAGAGTTGCCCTTTGCTATCAGCGGGATGGGAAATGCAATTGTTTTGTTTAAAGAGATTACACTGAGAGTTGCCCTTTGCTATCAGCGGGATGGGAAATGCAATTGTTTTGTTTAAAGAGATTACACTGAGAGTTGCCCTTTGCTATCAGCGGGATGGGAAATGCAATTGTTTTGTTTAAAGAGATTACACTGAGAGTTCCTCCCCCCTTTCTGTCCCCATTTTCTCAGAGTGATATGAGGAACATAATAATACATGGGATATTTTCCTATTTTTCATTTTAGAGAATAAGAGAGACATACTTTCTATATTGTGCACTGCTCAAAGTGAAAATCGCAACACCTCAGAGGGAAGTGATGTAGACACCCGAAACTGACAGGACGGAAGCTATAAGGGTACAAGTGCAAATGATCAAAAAACTGAATGTGTGAACACAAGGTACATGCGTTTATTGCAGATTCATCAGTACATAGTAGGCCCACCTCGGGTGGTTATATAAGCTTGAAGACATCTCGGCATTCCATCAATCAGATGGTTAATGGTGTCCTGAGGTATGGTCTGTAGCAGGTTCGCTGTTGGAGCGAGCTGCGAAAGTGGCGATTCATAAGGTCCCACACATGATCAATGGGCAACAAATGCGGGGAGTATGACGGACATGGGAGAATGTGTCATACCTTGGAGACTAGGGGACCACCTTGTCGTGGTGGGGGGGCCTAGGGCCCAGCAACCCGGCTGAAGGCTGTGCCGACCGGGTTGGGCGCCGGTTGGACATGGCCAAGGCCAACCGAGGTCGAAGACGCTGCTGGCCGGCTTGATTGCCGGTCGGGTGGTGACGGCGTCGGAGACCTCACCTCAGGGACCTTGGGTGGTCAGTTCGACGGCTCGGTCGAAAGGTCCCTCCTGCCTAGTAGGCACGAGCCGTCCAAAAAGTCTGGGTCCTACTAAGAGTCTCCACCCCGGGTGCCGATCGAGCTTGGATCTTTATATCCTTGCACATTTGCAAACCGGGGAATAGATTAAATTTAGGTTTCTTCCGGTGGTTAGCTTTCCTTCTATAGGACTGCTGCCATGTGAGGCCGGGGTTGAGGTGCGCCTATAGGGCGTATTCCTTGCCCCCGGCTCTAGATAGTCATGGCTTTTCTTTAACCAGGTAGTGCTGTCAGGCGGAACCGGGAATTGCCGTGGTTGCACAAGATCGCAACATAGAGATCAATTGTCCATCGTTGCACGTGCAGTGTAGGGGGTGGCATTGTTCTGCTGCAGAATCAATCCAGGCATGATGGTAAGGAAGCGTCATGCCACATAATTAAAGAGAGACATAACATAAGAGAGACATACTTTCTATATTGTGCACTGCTCAAAGTGAATATCGCAACACCTCAGAGGGAAGATGTAGACACCCGAAACTGATAGGACGGAAGCTATAAGGGTACAAGTGCAAATGATTACGACCTCCTGATCGATTTCCTTCGATTTCCACTTTTAGCAGTGTATAAGTATTAAAAAAATATGTGTGTTTTTATTTTTCCATCATCGGTTAGTTCGAATTGAAACTTTTAAAGAGTGAAAACGCTAACAAATGAAAAATAATCATTCTAATTGAAAGCGAGTTTCCTATATTCGCAAGAGGGGATAAATGTCTTAGTTTTAACAATGTCATCGAAGTAACGTCTTGCCGTTAGCGCTCCCGAAACATGGAGTAGGGGTGTCTGGATGTCCTATGTGATGCCACCCAATACCATTATACCATGGTGGGGACCATGTGGCGGCTAATGGAACAGGCTTGATGAATATTCATCCACTATGAAGCTGTTTATAAGTGACAGGAGAATGGGAGTAAAGGAAAAATTGTCTTGATCTGGATGGGATCTGAACCCACGACCTCCTGATCGATTTCCTTCGATTTCCACTTTTAGCAGTGTATAAGTATTAAAAAAATATGTGTGTTTTTATTTTTCCATCATCGGTTAGTTCGAATTGAAACTTTTAAAGAGTGAAAACGGTAACAAATGAAAAATAATCATTCTAATTGAAAGCGAGTTTCCTATATTCGCAAGAGGGGATAAATGTCTTAGTTTTAACTATTCTCTGTATTTAGTATATGATTTACACCAGTGATTCCCAAACCTTTTCTGGACCATCGCCCCCTTTAGAAGAGATCAAAAATTTCAACGCCCCCCTAGTCCATAATAGTTAATTTTATATGAAATATTAAAATATTGTTGCATATTATCTGTACCTAATTTATCTGTTTATTTATCTATTAAAAATCATAAAGCAGAAATCAATAAAACGACAACCAAATGTACAATAAAATTGTTTATTAAAATTTTAAAAATAAACACAGAATCAATAAGAAATAAAAAATAATGAGATAAACACAAAATTAATAATAAACAAAAGAAATTAGTTGAAGCTGGTGGAGTGTTAACAATTTGTTAATGTCGGGTTCCAATTTCGTTAACATCAATCGCAGATCGCCACGTTCAGTGATGTGTATTCTGTTCCTCTTCTTTGACAGTAAATTAGCTACTGCACTGAATCCACGCTCAGCCATATAGGACGAAGGAAATGCGATTAAAAACTTCTGTACTATTGCCCACAATCCAGGGTTGAGAACTGGTATTGATTTTTGAAGCCAGAACTCTTGGTATCCATGTTTGAATTTTACTTTGAGTGCTTCGTTAGTCGTGAGTTCTAAGAGTTCCTCTTCCAAATTTGATGATTCTTCAGTATCTGTGTTTGCGAAAGGATCTAAAACCCAACTCGATATATTCATGTTTAAAATATCTTGGAAACGCTCCGTAAAATCAACATGAAGAACTTCCAAGTGTTGGCATAAGTAAGTAAATCTTCCGGTTTTGCAGAGACTGCTGATAATGTGGGAAAGTGGTTGTATTCACCTCTACCTAGATTTCGTTTGAATAGAAGAAGTTTTCCTGCAAAAGCAGCTATGACGTTTTTTGTTTTAATTAAATTCAATTCATCAACTAGCAATTGTAAATTAACTTGATTAAATATTTTAAACAGGTCTGTCAAATAAGCGATGTCATTTTTTCACGTAATCAGGTTTTCGCGCAATTTTTCGTCTCTGTCTTCAAGAAAGTCCAGTACTGAGTCAAATAGATCGAAAAAAACGATTCAGACAAACACATTTAGAGAGCCAACGTACTTCTGTGTGCAGCAGCAAGCGGTTGTAATCTTCATCATTTTCATTACAAAGCTTACCAAATAATCGGTCATTCAATGAATTGCTTCTAATCTCATTAATTTGAATAATATAATGGAGCGATGTATGCAGACGTTCATTCAATTTTTTTGCAACCAAATGCTGACGATGAATAATACAATGTACAGCGAGTACATTTGGTACTGCTTGTTTCAAATGCGCTATGAAACCCTTATGACGCCCTGTCATTGCTGGAGCACCATCAGTAGCAGCAGACAAAATATTGCAAATAGAAATTTCTTTCTCTTGAAAAAACTTTTGCATGGTATTAAATATAGATTCTCCCTTTGTATCAGATTCCAAATTTTTAGCAAATAATAACTCTTCATGAATTTTTTCTTCTTTTATAAATCGTACTTATGATAAGAGTAGAGCTTCGTTATTTGGTAGAGTTGATTCATCGAGTTGAAAGGAAAATTTGCAAGTCTTTAAGTAATCACATAATGATATTTCAACGTCTTTTGCCATTTCATCTATTCTTCTTTGCATTGAATTATTACTGAGAGGAATTTTTTTGATGATATCTGACGGTGTCTTATGATGAAGAACAGTTTTTAATATCTCTTTGACTGCCGGCAAAATTAATTCCTCGCCAATTGTGTGTGGTTTTCCTGCTTTTGCCATTAACAATGAAACGTTATATGAGGCTCGTAGTCCATCATTATCTTGTTTAGAAGACGACGAAAAAAGGTTTGACATAGTTGGCTGTTTTAAATATTGCTTTTCCAGTTCTTGAAAATAGGATAAATCTTTGTTCTTCTTATCAGCATGCATTTTATTTAAATGCTCTTGTAGCCTAGAAGGTTTCATAGCTTCATTTGAAAAACTTTTCGGCAAATTAAACACATAGATAATGATTGGTTTGTAGGAGAGTACTTAAATCCATATTTCAAATACTCAATACTGTACTGCCGGCATTTCTTTTTAGATGTAGATTCAGACATTTTCAAATACAAATTAACTTCTCAACAGATTTATAAATAGTTATAAAAATAATGTTTATAATGACTTCTAACACTTATCACTCACGACTATTTATCACGGCGAAGCACATAAAAATAATAAAACATTCCTAGAGCTATAGCTTTTATAGATTTGATTTTGTGCACGCATTAACTTGTATGTTTGCGATGCCGGCGCACTTGCTCCGTAAACAAGTCATTTCAAGCTCCCATATTCTTGTCGAAACATGTTAAATTGCATGAACCGCATGTTTGCCTACCAACTTGCAAGGACTTTTCACCGTCAATGTATTCTAAACTAAAACAAATTAGGTATAGGTATACCTAATGCTAATTTAAAAATGCTTATTAACGCGATAACAATAAGATAATTTACATAGCTAGATAAAATATTTATTCATGAAAACAGGTATTTTCAAAGTATTTTATTACAAAAAAATATTAAATATAATAAATTTATTATTATTATATTATTATTGCATCAAGGTTGATTTGCCTATCAGGACGGACACACATGTCCAACATAATAAGCCTGATATAGTAGTGAATGTTAAGGTATTGAATGAGATTACCATTATTGAAGTAGGAATAACATCTCAGGATAACCTGCAGACAGTAGAGGTTGAAAAGAAGAGTAAGTATGATCTGCTGGCTAATGAGTTGAGCCTAATTCACAAGTGTAACGTTAATATTATACCTTATGTTCTGACGTGGGATGGTATTGTAACTACGTACCATAAAGCATACTCAAAGCGACTTGGAGTGGGAAAACATATTGAAGCTTATATCCAATCTGTGATCTTGAAGAGAACTTTTGAGAGCATGTCAGTCGACTTCAGACGTACCAGTACGCTAGTAGGCGGTAGCAGGGAACTTGTTGTCCAAGCTACAGTTGAAAAGCTGTACATGACGGATGAGGTAGTGGATGACCAGAATCACCAGGAAGACACCACAGAATCGAAGAGATTAAAAAGTTGTCACAGAAAAGGAGTTCCAGCCTCTGGATTCGCTACCGCCCACATGGAAGGCTCCAGCGCCAACTGGGGGGCGGTATCGCCACCGTTGGGAATCTATGATTTACACTTTCAGTTTATAATGATGTTAACCACAAACTTTCAGCCTCTACCAACAATTATATTATATGATAGGAGTAATCCCGAACTGTATGGCGGTCACCTGTGACGTCATTGGTTTGACAGTTTCCCTGTGGTTTCCCAGGTACTTGAGTCCCACTTAGTTTACCGGGTTGGGGTAACAGATCGAATTCCTAGCTGCCATGGGTCGGGAGTGATCCCTCGAAAAGTGTCCGAAATTTCTGGGGGCTGTTGACGTCGTCTACATTGAGAATCGAGTTGTGAGTAGTACGAGTGGAAAGCTGTGAATGAACTTATCAAGAGATATACGTTTGGAAGAATTTAATTGCTACTGGAGTGGTAGAAAGATGTGGATGAACTTATTAAGGGACATATGTTTGGCAGGTTTTAATTGTTACTGGAGTGGTAGAAAGCTGTGAATGAACTTATCAAGGGACTTACGTTTGGCAGAATTTAATTGCTACTGGAGTGGTAGAAAGATGTGGATGAATTTATTAAGGGACATACGTTTGGCAGGTTTTAATTGTTACTGGAGTGGCAGAAAGCTGTGAATGAACTTATCAAGGGATTTACGTTTGGCAGAATTTAATTGCTACTGGAGTGGTAGAAAGATGTGGATGAATTTATCAAGGGACATACGTTTGGCAGAATTTAATTGCTACTGGAGTGGTAGAAAGCTGTGAATGAACGTATCAAGGAACATACGTTTGGCAGGATTTAATTGTTACTGGAGTGGTAGAAAGCTGTGAATGAACATATCAAGGGACATACGTTTGGAGAATTTAATTGCTACTGGATTGGTAGAAAGCTATGAATGAACATATCAAAGGACATAACTTTGGGAAAATTTAATTATTACTGGAGTGGTAGAAAGCTCTGACTGAACTTATCAAGGAACATACGTTTGGCAGGATTTAATTTTTACTGGAGTGGTAGAAAGCTGTGAATGAACTTATCAAGGGACATACGTTTGGCAGAATGTAATTGCTACTGCAGTGGTAGAAAGCTATGAATGAACATATCAAAGCACATACGTTTGGCAGAATTTAATTGCTACTGGAATGGTAGAAATCTATGAATGGACTTATCAAGGGACATACGTTTGGCAGGAATTAATTGTTACTGGAGTGGTAGAAAGTTGTGAATGAACTTATCAAGGGACATACGTTTGGCAGAATTTAATTGCTACTTTAGTGGTAGAAAGCTATGAATGAACATATCAAAGGACATACGTTTGGCAGAATTTAATTGCTACTGGAGTGGTAGAAAGCTATGAATGAACTTATCAAGGGACATACGTTTGGCAGGATTTAATTGTTACTGGAGTGGTAGAGAGCTGTGAATGAACTTATCAAGGGACACACGTTTGACAGAATTTAATTGCTACTGGAGTGGTAGAAAGCTGTGAATGAACTTATCAAGGGACATACGTTTGGCAGGATTTAATTGTTACTGGAGTGGTAGAAAGCTGTGAGTGAACTTATAAAGGGACATACGTGTGGCAGAATTTAATAGCTTCTGCAGTAGTATTTGCTACTGGAGTGGTAGAAAGCTGTGAAAGAATCGTATTCCAGTAGCAATTAAACCCTGCCAAACGTGTGTCTCTTGATACGTTCATTCATGAATGAACGTATCAAGAGACACACGTTTGGCAGGGTTTAATTGCTACTGGAATGGTAGAAAGCTGTGAATGAACTTATCAAGGGACATACGTTTGGCAGGATTTAATTGTTACTGGAGTGGTAGAAAGCTGTGAAAGAACGTATCAAGGGACACACGTTTGGCAGGATTTAATTGTTACTGGAGTGGTAGAAAGCTGTGAAAGAACTTATCAAGGGACACACGTTTGGCAGAATGTAATCGTTTCTGGAGTGGTAGAAAGATGTGGATGAATTTATTAAGGGACATACGTTTGGCAGGATATAATTGTTACTGGAGTGGTAGAAAGCTGTGAAAGAACGTATCAAGGGACACACGTTTGGCAGGATTTAATTATTACTGGAGTGGTAGAAAGCTATGAATGAACGTATTAAGGGACATACGTGTGACAGGATTTAATTGTTACTGGAGTGGTAGAAAGCTGTGAGTGAACTTATCAAGGAACATACGTTTGGCAGAATTTAATTGGTACTAGAGTGGTAGAAAGCTATGAATGAACATATCAAAGGACATATCTTTGGTAGAATTTAATTGCTACTGGAGTGGTAGAAAGCTGTGAATGAACTGATCAAGGGACATACGTTTGGCAGGATTTAATTGTTTCTGGAGTGGTAGAAAGCTGTGAATCAACTTATCAAGGAACATACGTTTGGCAGGATTTAATTTTTACTGGAGTGGTAGAAAGCTGTGAATGAACGTATCAAGGGACATACGTTTTGCAGAATGTAATTGCTACTGCAGTGGTAGAAAGCTATGAATGAGCATATCAAAGGACATACGTTTGGCAGAATTTAATTGCTACTGGAGTGTTAGAAAGCTATGAATGAACATATCAAAGGACATACGTTTGGCCGAATTTAATTGCTACTGGAGTGGTAGAAAGCTGTGAAAGAACGTATCAAGGGACGTAAGTTTGGCAGGATTTAATAAATGGAGTGGTAGAAAGCTGTGAATGAACTTATCAAGGGACATACGTTTGGCAGGTTGTAATTGTTACTGGAGTGGTAGAAAGCTATGAATGAACTTATCAAGGGACATACGTTTGGCAGGATTTAATTGTTACTGGAGTGGTAGAAAGCTCTGAGTGAACCTGTCAAGGAACATACGTTTGGCAGAATTTAATTGCTTCTGGAGTGGTTGAAAGCTGTGAAAGAACTTATCAAGAGACACACGTTTGGCAGGGTTTAATTGCTACTGGAATGGTAGAAAGCTGTGAATGAACTTATCAAGGGACATACGTTTGGCAGAATTTAATTGTTACTGGAATGGTAGAAAGCTGTGAAAGAACTCATCAAGGGACATACGTTTGGCAGAATTTAATTGCTACTTTAATGGTAGAAAGCTATGAATGAACATATCAAAGGACATATCTTTGGTAGAATTTAATTGTTATTGGAGTGGTAGAAAGCTGTGAATGAACTTATCAAGGGACATACGTTTGGCAGGATTTAATTGCTACTGGAGTGGTAGAAAGCTGTGAGTGAACTTATCAAGGGACATACGTGTGGCAGAATTTAATTGCTTCTGGAGTGATAGAAAGCTGTGAAAGAACTTATCAAGAGACACACGTTTGGCAGGGTTTAATTGCTACTGGAATGGTAGAAAGCTGTGAATGAACTTATCAAGGGACATACGTTTGGCAGAATTTAATTGTTACTGGAATGGTAGAAAGCTGTGAAAGAACTCATCAAGGGACATACGTTTGGCAGGATTTAATTGTTACTGGAGTGGTAGAAAGCTGTGAATGAACGTATCAAGGGACATACGATTGGCAGGATTTAATTGTTACTGGAGTGGTAGAAAGCTGTGAAAGAACGTATCAAGGGACATAAGTGTGGCAGAATTTAATTGCTTCTGGAGTGGTAGAAAGCTGTGAAAGAACTTATCAAGAGACACACGTTTGGCAGGGTTTAATTGCTACTGGAATGGTAGAAAGCTGTGAATGAACTTTTCAAGGGACATACGTTTGGCAGAATTTAATTGTTACTGGAGTGGTAGGAAGCTGTGAAAGAACGTATCAAGGGACACATGTTTAGCAGGATTTAATTGTTACTGGAGTGGTAGAAAGCTGTAAAAGAACGTATCTAAGGACACACGTTTGGCAGAATGTAATTGTTTCTGGAGTGGTAGAAAGCTGTGAAAGAACTTATCAAGGGACATATGTTTGGCAGACTGGAGTGGTAGAAAGCTGTGAATGAACGTATCAAGGGACATACGTTTGGCATAATTTAATTGCTACTGGAGTGGTAGAAAGCTGTGAAAGAATGTATCAAGTGATATACGTTTGGCAGGATTTAATTGTTACTGGAGTGGTAGAAAGCTGTGAATGAACTTATCAAGGGACATACGTTTGGCAGAATTTAATTGCTACCGGAGTGGTAGAAACCTATGAATGAACATATCAAAGGACATACGTTTGGCAGGATTTAATTGTCACTGGAGTGGTAGAAAGCTGTGAATGAACGTATCAAGGGACACACGTTTGGCAGAATTTAATTGCTACTGGAGTGGTAGAAAGATGTGGATGAACATATTAAGGGACATACGTTTGGCAGGTTGTAATTGTTACTGGAGTAGTAGAAAGCTATAAATGAACATATCAAAGGACATACGTTTGGCAGAATTTAATTGCTACTGGAGTGGTAGAAAGCTGTGAATGAACTTATCAAGGGACATACGTTTGGCAGGATTTAATTGTTACTAGAGTGGTAGAAAGCTGTGAGTGAACTTATCAAGGGACATACGTGTGGCAGAATTTAATTGCTACTGGAGTGGTAGAAAGCTGTGAAAGAACTCATCAAGGGACACACGTTTGGCAGGATTTAATTCTTACTGGAGTGGTAGAAAGATGTGAAAGAACGTATCAAGGGACACACGTTTGGCAGGATTTAATTGTTACTGGAGTGGTAGAAAGCTGTGAATGAACTTATCAAGGGACATACGTTTGGCAGAATTTAATTGCTACTGGAGTGGTAGAAAGCTATGAATGAACATATCAAAGGACATACTTTTGGCAGAATTTAATTGCTACTGGAGTGGTAGAAAGCTGTGAATGAACTTATCAAGGGACATACGTTTGGCAGGATTTAATTGTTACTGGAGTGGTAGAAATCTGTGAGTGAACTTATCAAGGGAAATACGTGTGGCAGAATTTAATTGCTACTGGAGTGGTAGAAAGCTGTGAAAGAACGTATCAAGGGACCTACGTTTGGCAGGATTAAATTTTTACTGGAGTGGCAGAAAGCTGTGAATGAACTTATCAATTGACATACGTTTGGCAGAATTTAGTTGCTACTGGAGTGGTAGAAAGCTGTGAAAGAACGTATCAAGGGACACACGTTTGGCAGGATTTAATTGTTACTGGAGTGGTAGAAAGCTGTGAATGAACATATCAAAGGACATATCTTTGGTAGAATTTAATTGCTACTGGAGTGGTAGAAAACTGTGAAGGAACTGATCAAGGGACATACGTTTGGCAGGATTTAATTGTTACTGGAGTGGTAGAAAGCTGTGAGTGAACGTATCAAGGGACATACGTGTGGCAGAATTTAATTGGTTCTGGAGTAGTAGAAAGCTATGAATGAATGTATCAAAGGACATACGTTTGGCAGAATTTAATTGCTACTGGAGTGGTAGAAAGCTGTGAAAGAACTTATCAAGAGACACACGTTTGTCAGGGTTTAATTGCTACTGGAATGGTAGAAAGCTGCGAATGAACTTATCAAGGGACATACGTTTGGCAGAATTTAATTGCTACTGGAATGGTAGAAAGCTGTGAAAGAACTCATCAAGGGACACACGTTTGGCAGGATTTAATTGTTACTGGAGTGGTAGAAAGCTGTGAATGAACTTATCAAGGGACACACGTTTGGCAGAATTTAATTGCTACTGGAGTGGTAGAAAGCTGTGAATGAACTTATCAAGGGACATACGTTTGGCAGGATTTAATTGTTACTGGAGTGGTAGAAAGCTGTGAGTGAACTTATCAAGGAACATACGTTACTTGATAACCAACGTACCAAACGTATGTTCCTTTGGCAGAATTTAATTGGTAGTGGAGTGGTAGAAAGCTATGAATGAACATATCAAAGGACATGTCTTTGGTAGAATTTAATTGCTACTGGAGTGGTAGAAAGCTGTGAATGAATGTATCAAAGGATATACGTATCAAGGGACACACGTTTGGCAGAATTTAATTGCTACTGGAGTGGTAGAAAGCTGTGAAAAAACTTATCAAGAGACACACGTTTGTCAGAGTTTAATTGCTACTTTAATGGTAGAAAGCTGCGAATGAACATATGAAAGGACATACGTTTGGCAGAATTTAATTGCTACTGGAATGGTAGAAAGCTGTGAAAGAACTCATCAAGGGACATACGTTTGGCAGGATTTAATTGTTACTGGAGTGGTAGAAAGCTGTGAAAGAAGGTATCAAGGGACAGACGTTTGGCAGGATTTAATTGTTACTGGAGTGGTAGAAAGCTGTGAAAGAACTTATCAAGGGACACACGTTTGGCAGAATTTAATTTTTACTGGAGTGGTAGAAAGCTGTGAAAGAACGTATCAAGGGACACACGTTTGGCAGGATTTCATTGTTACTGGAGTGGGGGAAAGCTGTGAAAGAACTTATCAAGGGACACACGTCTGGCAGGATTTAATTGTTACTGGAGTGGTAGAAAGCTGTGAAAGAACGTATCAAGGGACACACGTTTAGCAGGATTTAATTGTTACTGGAGTGGTAGAAAGCTGTGAAAGAACGTATCAAGGGACATACGTTTGGCAGGATTTAATTGTTACTGGAGTGGTAGAACGCTGTGAATGAACCTATCAAGGGACATACGTTTGGAAGAATTTAATTGTTACTGGAGTGGTAGAACGCTGTGAATGAACCTATCAAGGGACATACGTTTGGTAGAATTTAATTGTTACTGGAGTGGTAGAACGCTGTGAATGAACCTATCAAGGGACATACGTTTGGAAGAATTTAATTGTTACTGGAGTGGTAGAAAGCTGTGAATGAACCTATCAAGGGACATACGTTTGGTAGAATTTAATTGTTACTGGAGTGGTAGAACGCTGTGAATGAACCTATCAAGGGACATACGTTTGGTAGAATTTAATTGTTACTGGAGTGGTAGAAAGCTGTGAATGAACCTATCAAGGGACATACGTTTGGTAGAATTTAATTGTTACTGGAGTGGTAGAACGCTGTGAATGAACCTATCAAGGGACATACGTTTGGAAGAATTTAATTGTTACTGGAGTGGTAGAAAGCTGTGAATGAACCTATCAAGGGACATACGTTTGGTAGAATTTAATTGTTACTGGAGTGGTAGAACGCTGTGAATGAACCTATCAAGGGACATACGTTTGGTAGAATTTAATTGTTACTGGAGTGGTAGAACGCTGTGAATGAACCTATCAAGGGACATACGTTTGGAAGAATTTAATTGTTACTGGAGTGGTAGAAAGCTGTGAATGAACCTATCAAGGGACATACGTTTGGTAGAATTTAATTGTTACTGGAGTGGTAGAACGCTGTGAATGAACCTATCAAGGGACATACGTTTGGAAGAATTTAATTGTTACTGGAGTGGTAGAAAGCTGTGAATGAACCTATCAAGGGACATACGTTTGGTAGAATTTAATTGTTACTGGAGTGGTAGAACGCTGTGAATGAACCTATCAAGGGACATACGTTTGGTAGAATTTAATTGTTACTGGAGTGGTAGAACGCTGTGAATGAACCTATCAAGGGACATACGTTTGGAAGAATTTAATTGTTATTGGAGTGGTAGAAAGCTGTGAATGAACCTATCAAGGGACATACGTTTGGTAGAATTTAATTGTTACTGGAGTGGTAGAACGCTGTGAATGAACCTATCAAGGGACATACGTTTGGAAGAATTTAATTGTTACTGGAGTGGTAGAAAGCTGTGAATGAACCTATCAAGGGACATACGTTTGGTAGAATTTAATTGTTACTGGAGTGGTAGAACGCTGTGAATGAACCTATCAAGGGACACACGTCTGGCAGGATTTAATTGTTACTGGAGTGGTAGAAAGCTGTGAAAGAACGTATCAAAGGACACACGTTTGGCAGAATGAAATTGTTAGTGGAGTGGAAGAAAGCTGTGAAATAACTTATCAAGGGACATATGTTTGGCAGACTGGAGTGGTAGAAAGCTGTGAATGAACTTATCAAGGGACATACGTTTGGCAGAATTTAATTGCTACTGGAGTGGTAGAAAGCTGTGAAAGAACGTATCAAGTGATATACGTTTGGCAAGATTTCATTGTTACTGGAGTGGTAGAAAGCTGTGAATGAACTTATCAAGGGACATACGTTTGGAAGAATTTAATTGTTATTGGAGTGGTAGAAAGCTGTGAAAGAACTTATCAAGGAACATGCGTTTGGCAGGATTTAATTGCTAGTGGAGTGGTGGAAAGTTGTGAATGAACTTATCAAGGGACTTCGTACTTCGTTGATGCCTTCGTACAGCTGAGCACTTGCTTGTAGCGAACACTTCATCCATCGATGACCGACAATGCTGTGTTGCCTGTATCTCCAGTCTTGCTCTGGAGGCGGCCGATATGACAAACAGCATGTCGTCTGCATAGCAGAGTACCCAATACATAACAGAGTACCAAGTCATAACAGACTACCCAAAGGTGTCTTTAGCCAGACACCCTTGGGTAGGGCTAACTCCAACGCTGTATATGCAACAAAGTTCCAGAGAAATGGGCCACTGCACGAATCCTGTGTGCAGCCTCTGTTCAAATTCCTGGTAGCTATCCCTCTGGCATGGGAATAAATTACCTTCCTGTTACTTAGGTAATTTGATACCAAGTTATACATAGATATTCCTAGGACAGAAACATTCTTTCAACCTACCGAGGGTAGCAAGTCACCAGACATTGTCAAATGCACCCGTCACATCCAGGACGATTAGAGAGGTGATGGTTTAGGTCAGTGCTTCCCAACGGCGGCGTTTAACACTTTTTTCTTACTTTTGGGCGCCCCAGTTGTTCATTTTCAGTAGAAATATACTAGGCCATTGATTTACGCCAGGGTTAGGGTTGCTGGAGATGCCGGCGTATATGAAACCCGAATTATAATGTATTTCAATGAGATGTGCTACAGGTTAAGTGAAGTGCCACTACGGAACATAGTACCTGTCTTTAATACGAGACACTGAGACACAATGCTCGGTTCCCCGGTAAATATACCACTGCCTTTTGTCTGGGTTCTAGACTCTAGAATCTTCGAGTTGGGTCAAGTCCGCTCGCCCAGGACCGTTGCGTAGTGACTTTTGTTTATGGTTGGCGATATCACGAACTAGAATTTTCCAGAACTTTTGAGGTAAACTAAGGAAATTACTAGAAAAATCTCAGACCGGCGGATATTCTAACAGGCATAAAATCAAGCCGTCATAAATCAAGGAACTACTGTATATATTAAGTAAAATATCGACTAGTTCTTAGATGAAACATCGTTCTGCATGATTTTTTTTTCGACAGAAAAACCTTATAAATTTATGGAAACAGTTTCAAAATGCTCTTAAATTTGTATTTACAGTAAATATTATTTCAACTAGTGTATACAGGAAAAAATATTACAATTCCACGAATTCGTCGTGCTCAAAAAGGTTGGGAGCCACTGATTTAGATGATCAAATATCTTTCATGCAGGGAAGGCTCATACATACACGATGACTATGTTTAAAGAAGAGCTAAAGTCGTATGAAAGTCAAATGCTGGATTAGCATTGCAGTCAGGCACGAATAGAAAAGAATGATAAAGTTACACCTTCACTTATGCTCTTCCAACAGAATTTGGACGAGAAGGGAAAATGGATATATTTTAACTAACAGATATAGACTTTGGATATGTAGAATCCCGATATGAACCTACTAAATTAATACAAATGAGTTAGGAAGTGTTATTTATTCCTTATCTAAACACATTGCGAGGAAAATTATGTTGTCCTGTGGCTGACATTCCTCTGCAAGTAACTGAGTCACCTATGACAATGAATGCATTTCCATCTGGATAATAACATCGCTCCGTCCTGCTCTTTTCCTAAGACGAGTGATGCCAAAAAAGATCTGCATTCTTAAAGGCAAAATGGAGGAAATGGATTTCTTCAACAGAGGAAGTGTTAGAAATTCACCATCTAATCAATTAGGAGGATGACTGAAAGTGTTTTCAGAAATTGGGTCGATTTACTCTTGCGAGGAGCATTCAGCAAGCTAACTGTCGAAAGTCTGCATTCTCGAAAAAGTGGAGCGCATAAGAAGAAAGGAATAAACTATCTAGATAATGCGTGAGGAAAGTAGAAGTGTCTACTACAATTCAGTTTCTATCTGAATACACCATGGTCATTTGCAAGTCAGAGAGAGATGCGCGTTAGGGTTAGCAAAAAACACTTTTTTAGTTCGAATTTCTTAGCGTTCAAAAGTTGCCTATCGGTTTCCTCTCAAGTTATGATCGCAGACGAAATATATTCTTGGTTTGCATGTGTTCTCACTTCATTTTAATAACATTCCTTGCACACATATACACAATTTCAAATTAAAAAGCAAACACCAGTATTTAAGACAATCTTAGACAAAGGAGAAAAATATAAATAAATTGAAAAAATACCTATCATCCTACATTTCGATTCGTATTCACTTCAAAGGAAGATAGGACGCCGATTTAATTACTCAATAAGATTTCCGGTGTGGCCGAGTGGTTAGCGCGCTTGGCTACTGATCTATGGGACCTGCGTTCGAGCTCTGGGTAAGGCATGGTTGTTTTTCTGACTGAGGTCCTGCCATCCTCTCAGACCTTCTCCTCTGGCATATAAACTGACAGGCTCCTGTCAGACCTCTGTGGCAAGCAGCTGCTTGAGGGGTATTTATTTATCTTCCTTTGAAGTGAATATGAATTCAGTGACTGATTGCAACATTGATATGTTTTAGGTTCTTTTAGAGCACATGTAGGAAGGAGAAAAATATAAATAAATTATAAAAATTGAAAAAATACCTATCATCCTATATTTCGATTCGTATTCACTTCAAAGGAAGATAGGACGCCGATTTAATTACTCAATAAGATTTCCGGCGTGGCAATTTGATTTCGATATTGAAGGGGCATAGCTACTAAGTACAGACACATCGGCATAGGGATCACAGTTTTTTTAGTGCAAACACAAAAATAATTTTTATATAGATAAATACAAATGTATAATAGACGGATAGGAAACATAACATATCACAGAAGAGTAACAGCACTTGTTACAGAAATGTTGCAAGTGTAGAGGTTTTACCATAAATCTGGTTTATTTCGCTTGATATAATTAAAAGTGATATTTCATTTAAGGAGCAATTTGTACAGTTCTTGAAGCAAAGAAAATAAAATTAAGTATGGTGCCCAAATTAGCTAACAATTAAAGACCAGTTGTGATTCTAGAGAAGCGCCCTCTGTCGTGTTTCGATGTTTTTCGATTAATCGGTTCAAAAATGGACCATATTTTGTCGGTTGCATCGGGAATCGGTTGAAATTGCGCAGTGCGACGAAGATCGTATCAGAAACATTTCTTTATATCCCTTCAAAGAGCGGGAGAACAGTTTTTTTCTCCCTAAAACTCTTTCCAGGCACTTCTGATAGTAAAGACCTTTCATGAAAAGGGTTGAGGGTTGTTTTATCTCTGAGCGGCACTTTTTTGCACACCATGGGCTAAATGGCCAGGTCACAAGGATCCCGAAGGCTCAGAGAAGGTTGGCGGAGGGGACCCACCTGAACAGCTGTTGGAAGACATATGGTAGCCTTCCGTCAAGGCCATCCAGCATGTTCCATAACGTGCACAGGGTATGGCCCTCCCACACACGGGGCCACGGCTTAACGTCCCATCCGACGGGTGGAGGCCTTTCTAAGCCACTCCTTCCTCTACGGTTGGAGAACGGAAACATTCTCCTTGTTTTGTGACACAAAGGTCGAAAACTGGGACGTAAAGTACTTCTATGTGAACTCGCTCTATCCCGCCATTTGTAAGCTGGGGTTTTCCCTGTTAAACACCCCAGGAGAATCACAGAAAATTTTGATTACACCCCCCGAAACTTATTTCGGCATTATTCACTGCATTGTGTTACCTCCTACCAACCTATACATCCCCGTACTACTCTACCGTTGTCGCAACAAACTGTTGTTCCCTCTGTGCAGCACTTGTGCAGAATTAGCATAGGTAGTCCCATGCACTCACACAGAAGCACAGAGAGCTCTCACAGCCTCTTACATGTCGCTGGAACTCTATAAAGCCATCTGTGAAGGCTACAAAATTCTCAAAATTCACGATGTTTGGCACTATTCGGAAAATATTACTTACACTGCCCATGACCCCGGCTTATTTGGAAAATACATCAACACTTTCTTAGAGTCCAAACAGAAATATTCAGGTTACCCACCAAACGTCAGCACAGACGCCAAAAAATCAAAATTTTTCGAAGATTGTTTTCTTGCAGAGAGGGTGAAAATAAACCCTCAGGAGGTCGTGTTTAACAGCACTAAAAGAAGTCTTTCGAAGGGGGCGTTAAATAATTTATGGGGGAAGGTATCAGAAGATCTTTCTAGGCCTGTGTCTCAAATCATTGACAACCCCATAAAATTATTGAACTTAGCGAACGATCGCTCCAAAATTCTCACTGACCTACATGCGGTCAATTCGGATCATATCCTAGTGACCTACAGACCCGCTAAAGAATTCACCCCACAAACCTTAAAGGTAATATTGTCGTGGCCTCATTCGTCACCGCACAAGCACGTCTCACTCTATATGATATGCTTTCTAAATTAAAACATCGCGCCCTCTACACAGACACAGATTCGTGCATTTTTAAAACCTCATCCAGCGACACATTCATTCCAGAGTCCTCTGATTTCATTGGGCATTTTAAAAACCAGATAACCGATCAGTATGGACCCAGCGTAACTATAGATCGGTACATCTCCATAGCCCCTAAAAATTATATACTGGAACTTTCAAACGGTGAAACTATCACCCGTGCTAAAGGCTTTAAATTGAGTGTTCGTAACAGAGAACGCTACTCTACAGAGTTTCTCCATGATCTAATTCTAGGAGGTCCCCCAGCCACTTTTGCTGTGCCCTTCAACGTCTAAATTGGCAAACACAAGGCCACCCTCACTAACCGCCCTTTTCATAAAAAACTATCTTTTAGTTTTATTAAGAGGATCTTTAAACCTGGTCAAAGTGACACATTTCCTTTCGGTTTCAAAGTTTAAATTCCTGTTAGCCATTCAGATAAGCAGCCACCAGACCCATTAAAACCGTATTTTACATTCTTTAGCCATTTTGACACATTCCAACTCTTTCTGCAGTATGTCACTGTTTTTAACATGCAGGGGTTATTTTAAAATTATGACATATTCTGATTTTTATACTATATCACTGCTTTATTATTTATGTAGTATGATTTTAATATTATGTTACTACCATACGCGTATTATTGATTTTAAATGCTATGATTTCACATTATTATTTCTCAGATTTTAATTGGACATACACTATGTTTTTTATATCACTGCTTTATTACTTTTATATTATACCATGTCACGCGAGTGGATGTCACTGCTTTATTTTTTCTCTAGTATGACATGGTTTATTATACTCTGATTTTACATTATTTCTAAGATTTAAATTGGACATGCACTTATTTTTGTAAATTATGGTTTATTATTATTTCTACAGTATTATTTTCACATTATGGTTTATTATTCCTGAACTATGATTTTTATGTCACTGCTTTATTATTCCTGAACTATGATTTTTATATTATAACGCTGCTTTACTTATTATTTTCTGCTGTATGATTTTTATACTATGTCGCTGTTTTATTATTTATGTAGTATGATTTTTATGTCGCTGCTTCATTATTCCTGAACTATGATTTTTATGTCACTGCATTATTATTCCTGAACTATGATTTCTATACTATGTCGCTGCTTTATTATTTATGTAGTAAGATTTAATGTCGCTGCTTCATTATTCCTGAACTATGATTTTTATGTTATGGCATGTCACTGCTTTATTATTCCTGCACTACGTTTTAAATTGGTCATGTACGTATTATTTGTAAATTATACTGTTTCGCTACTTTACTTATTATTTCTGTAGTATGATTTTAAATGATATGGTTTATTATTCTACTGATATACTCTGATTTTACATTATTTCTGCACTATGATTTTAAAATATGTCGCTATTTTTAGTCTGACATCTTATGCTATGACTGTTCAAGTTATTATTTTGATTAAACCTGAAATGTTTTTTAAACCCTGAATTGCGTGTACTGTACGTTCTATGAGTTTTGTTTTACTCCTGCAAAGATGAATGGTATTACCTACGAGCAGGAGAACCCTCAGTGCACGGTTACCGTACACTGGGTACTCCCATAGCTCTCTGACTTACAGGTATGGGGGGGGGGGAAATGCACTGCATTCCACGAGCGTGGGAAGCCAAGCTTTGGAATTCGTATTATACAATCGGAAGGAAAACGAATCTAAACACGTTAGTACGGGGATACATTCTTTTTATTAAGGCGATTACTGAGAGTACATTAATATTTCCGACGTTTACATTAAAAAATTTCACAATTCATTTGCTGTATAAATTCCTTCTGGCCGGGGATGTCGGGTTTTCGATTTTTGTGACTGCTTCTGTGAGAAGGTCGGGTAAATATGAGTCTGGTATGGCTCTACCGTAATTTAAAAGTCTGCCTCTTGAATCCCATCGAACTGTTTCGGGCAAAGATTTCATTTTTTTTGAACCTTGCTTTTGAAGTGACGAGGCGACATGTCAATTATGTCTCTTACTGATAGCCCTGGAGTGATTGTTATTTCGTCTGGCGCCTCGATTTTTTTCGAATACTGTAAATGTTTTCGTAAAGCGGTCAGATATGCCTCTGCTTTCTGATCGGAAATTCCAGGAGATTTCAAAATACGTTGCATGTCGCTATCGAGATCATCAGTTTTCTCTTTTAGGTGGCGCTTTTCAACGACTTGAAACGAAGAGACTCATCGCTGGAATAAATTAGGTATCAGGGGAACCACACTTGAGGGAAGAGGAAGCAGAAATCTGCTCCTTTCTGACGTATGTATGCACGTTTAGATTTCACACTACTGTTTTTTGCAGCTAGCTTTCTTATAATACACTTGTGTTTGGACAATTTTTTCAGTACATTTGAAGAAACTGGTAGATTGGCTCTCTCTAAATTGAAACAAATTTCGCACAAAGTGAGTAGCTCACTGTCACTTGCGGCTTTCTACAGCGCCGAACGTTTCTTAGGGGATGCGTTCAACAGATAACGAAAAAACAGTTCCTTCGTTTTAATCCTCATTCCTCATGTAAATAATTTCAGGAGATTCAGAAGGAAGTATTCTACTTCTAAGACGCTGCTCATCTGGTGTTTCCACACCACAGTCCAGCAATAAATAACCATGAGGTCTCTGTGTAGCTAGCTTAAATGCATCCAATAATAATTTCGTCTCTCCGGGAAACATTTGTCTTGCTAAATACGTAATCTGAGAAACGTCCCTGGGGTTTTTTGAATAAAACTAAATAATGCTGGTTGAGGCTGATATTCCTTGCGCATTAACCTTGAAAAAATAAATTCTGAGTGATGAGGACGACCGTGGCATTCAGATGATGAGACCCCTTTGTGAATAAATCAGATACCCTTGTATCATCTGCAGCTGGAACAAACATATCATCCAGCACGAGCAAAGTACGTTGCTTTGCATTCAACTGTAGGTCGAGAAAGCCTTCCACGAATTCTACTTTTCGTTTGAAGGATTCGAACGTAAGGCTGCCACAAAGAATAACAGTAGATGATTCTGTCGGCTTTCGGAGAGAACACTTTATCTGCCTGGCGTATGAGTTCCAAAACAAAAGTGGTTTTCCCACACTGGCTGGGGCCGCTAACAAGAATTGTACTTGGTGATTGCATATTGGGAAAAGACTGGCTAATAATCGAGCATGCCATTAAATAGCGTTATCAAGAGCTCATTAAATCCCAAGTGGCAAGAATAACGTTCCTTCAGGAACCGCTTCAAGGACAGGAAATAGAGACAGTGAACCCACATGTGAAGGAAACTAGCGACTGTAGTGGTAACGTTGGGTACAATACCCGGTTCATCCCTATCTTCCTATAATATTCTTCGATGGTAGGCTCCATCCCTAGGGGGTCAAATGTTCGACTGTTCTCTTGTTCACGTAGACAGCTATCCAGTGTTCTCCAGTAGAGGTCGAAACATCGGTGTTAAAGATAAAAAGACACGGGTTCTTCGTAATGTTTGGCAGCTGGTCTCTACCAAACACCCCTAGAAACAAAGGACGAGTAAAGGGGTCATTTCGAAGAACCTGAGATAGTTGAAGGGTATCCATCATGCAGAGAAATCAAATAAAATTTTGCCATGTTGGTCTATCTTCAAAAGGTTCTCGAATTCCACATATAGAAACACGCTCACTGCTTCGATTAGAGGGGTGCCGAATTTGATCTCTAATCTACAATTTGCACTCTTCACTAGATAAAAGTAATCTTCACATTGTTTACCATCTGCAGACAGTTCGAACCTGTACAATGTGTACCCTTTCGCATAAGCTGAGCATCCAAATTGTTCCCCTTTGTTGTCTTTCCAGACGTCTAGTGATTCCAATAACGTTTGATAAGAGCGTCTATATTGATGATTTGGATAATCAGGGGTGAACGTTTGAGAGGGGAATTGCTCGGTGCCAGCATGCAGAGATATATAATTTAGATTGTAATGCTTGAAGTTGTATGGATTTCTAGCAAAATCCCCATTCGTGGCAGCTGAGTCGACAATCCCTACAATGACTCTTTTGGGCATCTGAGAGCAGAATAAATTATCTCTCGTGCACAAAGTAATTCCAGGGCTGAGAGTGAACGATGTGACTTCCACACGTCTTAAAGGATATTTGGCCGAGGTCGTGTGCAGCATCTGAGCCTGAGTGAGTAGCGTTGAACTGCTGACTTTGACTTTCCTTACATAGAAAGTGGCTTCTTCAAATTTCACTTTGTAAGGAGGGTTTGCTTCGCTAGTCATGAGACAGAATTCTGGTTTTGCCCTCGTCATCCTCAATCGAAGGTCTACGTGATTTAGTAAACACCTGTCTTGAAGCAATAAATCTGCATGCACCCATCCGATTAATTCGATGCTCGAACCTGCTAAAGTTTTCCTCGTTTTCCAACCGAGATTAGCATCCCCACATTCTTCCATTTTGCTTGCAGCATCCAGGTGCCATAGATCACACATTAAATGGCTTTTTACTGCATTGACACCACAATTAAGTAAAGTTTCCAGATAACTTCTGTAGGGGTAAAGACTGTGGCTTCCACTCAGTAATTGTTCGTTCAAGTACACATCCTAACAGGACAGTGACTAAACAGGCAGTTAGGATGTGTGACTAAACAGGCAGTGTAAAAAATTGTTCGATGGAGCAACAGATCCCGCATCCGTTATTGGTCTTCCTGCAGCGTCTGTTATTCTTGCCGTGATTCTTAAGTGACATCGGGATAAATCGATATATTCGTCACTTTCAACGACGTTAAATTCCAACGGGACATTTCCTTCTAAAGAAGCAAGGAGCTGGTAAGCAACATAAGTAGCTCTTTCATTCTGTGAGTTGGTCGGAGGTACAGCAAACAGGTCGAGTTCCGATAGAGCGCAATCGCCAGACGAACCGTGGATTCTTTCGCTCATTTTGCAAAGACGTCGTTCACTCTACAGTGTCTCTTTGACAATCTGAGAATTTTATTTTGTTTCTTACGCTTTATACCTCTCCCACGCAGATTTTTCCTGGCTTCTTCTAACAAGTTAGTCGCACCATCCTTCAAATTCGATTTGAACGCTTCTTTTGGGTCGCGACCTGATGCAACTTCCGAAGCGAATTTAATTCCTGATCTAGCTGCTTGCTTTCCTAGAGGAAACGCCATGGGCTTCAGAATCGGGGATACGAAACGTCCGATACATCTAAATAAGGATACGAGCCCCCCTCCTCTTTGATATCGGGAATCCCTGAACACCCCTGCACCCGCTGAGCCCTATACTACGTCAGGTAGGTGGAGGGGCTAGGCTCTGTGTACTTGATTCGCATGGCGAAAGTTCAGCTTGACTAAAACTTTACCGTACTTAAAAAATAACGGTTACCCACTATCTGTGCGAAGAAATATTCTCACACTCTCAAACACGTTCCTTTCCAGAGGGTAATAATCAGCACTCGTAAAAGTTTTCACTACAGCCTCGTTGTTGGGTGTTCTTGTGGGTGTTGTTGAGGGTTAATCACACATAACAGCTCTGCATAAGTGTCGCCTAATAAATGAGGCGCTACCAGTTCGGAATACACATAAATACCAGATATACCCGCGTTAATATCAATGGCATACTTGGACACGGAGATGTTATACAAATATTCGAATTTGTCAAAACCTAGTAATTCTCCCAACCCTTTGGAGAAGGCAGGGAACATGAGGTAATAACTAGCACTATTGGTGATTTGTGTATGATTATTAGCCAGTTTCTTAAGGCGGTAATGTTTTCTATCTTTGGAAGGCATAGTTTGAAGTATAGCATAGAAAATAGCTTCCACATTTTCGTAACGACCGTGGGGTATCTGGTTCTCGTTTCCTCTTATCACAGGATGGGGAAGTAAGTAAAAATAAAATAATGAATCGGGGGGTGAAGAAATCACCGTCATCCTTTCTGACCTTGCTAGCGAAGTTGCCGTAGTGAGGGGATTTCTACGTACGCCGCGTCGATATTGAAGAATGTGTTGAAACTCTCTGCCTCTTTTGTAAAAAACAAGGCGTAATTAGGAGCTCCAATCTGGAACAACCATAAATCATCTCTTTTCATCACTTTAATATCTATATCTGTAAGAATTTCATGCTGAATATTTTTTACAATCCCCGCTCTCTTCATAGGTTTTCCAAAGTATTGCGAACTTAGCGAGATCTTAATGGCATCTTTAGGAAAGGAGGGGAACCATTTGAAATGTGTGGAGAAGGAGCTATTCGAATCGTCGATATTATACCAACTCGTAGGAATGTGAATCTCGAATAGCGCTACCTCCCATTCGCCATTCAGCTCGATTGGCTGTGCCAGTCTCGTGGTATAATCGCTCTGAGTGTTAGAAGGGTAAACGTCAATGCTGGAGGAGGAAGGGAGAGTTAAGTAGAAAGCCATTTTCTAGGTATCCTGCTGGGAGTAGGATAATCTCTCCACTTCACTAAGATGCCTTTTTTCCGGTCCCAGTCCAAGATTTTTTCCACTGCGTAGAGTTCAGGAGGATTTATTTTCTGTAGTTCTCGGCTATAGAAAGTTCCACGTATCTTGTTACCATCACTATCTGTCACTTCGTAAACGGGAGGTGTTCTAGGTACGATTCTTTTCACTCGAAATATATCTCGAGTCCACTGCTGTGATGCACCTTTCTTGAATGGAAACTTCAAACTGCTGAGTCTCACGTGATCTCCCACTTTAAAACGGACAGGTTCTGCCTGCTTTGGTGCACCGTCTAATCTCTCCCAGACGATACTCTCATTAAAGTGATCCACATCCTTGGGAGCAAAGCCGTGAGCTCGATGTTTGGAAGGATTATAACCCTTCACTATAGAATCCAGAACGTGTAAGAATCTAAAATTTTTATGTTTAGTGAAATAACGCCATAATTTTTCTCTCAGGGTTCGATTCAGTCTTTCTACCAGCGCAGCTTTCTTATCACTATAAGACACGAAGAAGTGAATGTTTTTTTCTTTTAGGAATTTTTGAAAAACACGGTTTGTGAATTCGGTCCTCTAATCGGTGTTTAGAGCCATGGGTTCACGACCCTGCGCTAGAATCTGTTCAAATGCTTCTTTCACAGCAGTTTCTGTTTTCTTTTTCACAGGAACCGCCCATGCATAGCGAGATAAAATATCGATGACGACTAATATGTATCCATAGACATCATTAAATCGTGCACTATTTTTCACGAACATTAAATCCGCCTACCATTGTTGATCCAGACCTGTCACGTACGTTTGGTTCTTTTTGAATTTGCTCGTTGCCGGTTTGTGGAGAGTGTACAGTCGCTCAAAAAGTATCCGAACACTATGGTTGATTGCAAAATTCAGAAAAGATATCTGGCATTATTTTTTTAGAAATTAGTCATCTGGCAACCTTCGTATCACGTGACACGAAGGTTGCCAGATGACTAATTTCTAAAAAAAGCAATGCCAGATATTTTTTTCTGAATTTTGCAATCAACCATAGTGTTCGGATACTTTTTTGAGCGACTGTACGTCTCTTGACACGCTAACCATTCTCTGACTGTCTTTGGATCTTGCCCAGTACTCTGGGATAATCGAGTCACCCCTCCATAGCTGCCAGAGTTCTTGGGATCGTAATAAGCTTTTTCCAACACGACGTTCATCGACCAGCAGTAGCTTCCCCTCTTTAATCCAGACCTCGATAGGAAGGGAGTCAGGTATGTCTATAGATGTACGGTCTGCAGCCTCTTCACACAACTCTCTCCATGTGTAAATGACCGGATGGTCATAGTACATCACATTTGTTCCCACCTCCACCAGACAGAATCGGTAACTCGGAGCCCACAACATTTTTCTCGACCCACTCGTTCAGAGTAACGAGTTTCTTCCACTGAGAAAAAGATAAGTTAATTCCTTTCACCTAAACACCATTTGGTTGTTTACGTAAAAATAATCTGATATCCACTGTTTCATTACACACGCTCAACCAAATATTTCCTCCCAAATGCCTAGAATCTCCGCAACGTGTGGCTAAATAATCTGGAGATAACGTAACCCCACAAATCACAGCGACCCCTATCAGCGTACAGAGATAGCTGTTGCTGATTCTGTCTTCACACGATTCATAACGTAAATGAGTACACAACACAGTAATAGGTAATATCGGACTTTTATTTCCAAAACCAATTGTCGCTAGTATACAGGTTATCTTTCGCTCTCTTTAACACGTCACCAAAGGACGGACAGGAAAGAAAAGCGTCGTCTACATAACAGAGAAGGCCCTGGCAACCTTCGTGTCACGTGACACGAAGGTTGCCAGAATTTCTAAAAAAATCGTTGCCACATATTTTTTCTGAATTCTGTAATCAACCATAGTTTTCGGATACTTTTTTGAGCGACTGTATATGGGTGTCTAGGATACGTCGAAATGTCTGTAAGTGATAGTAAACATGAATAATTAAGAAAAGCTGGAAGAAAAACACAGCTTAGTTATGAACAATAAAGTAAACTGAAACAAAAAACATGTTAATGAAGCATTAATGATAAATATAAACTTATATCGAGATAATTGCTCAACACAGCTGTCAAAGAGAGTTAACCCTTTCAGGACCATAAGGTTTCTAAGAGTAAATATTAGTATGTAACTGTTTATTTTAGTTTGTTTAGACGTAAAATAAATAAAAATCATAAGAAAAATACATAACAGTGTGTAGTGTTTTTGGAATTTTATGGGAAATATTTTTCCCAATGGACTATAAAGGTAACACAAATTATAGTTAGGCTTATTATGCAATGTCTTTTATTTATTGGTTTATTATAACAAAATGTTAACTAAAATAATACAAAATTATGAAATAAAATTATTATACAAAATGATGTGCTAATTATGATATTCTGCGAAGCAATTTCTTTTGGTTGTGAAGCAAAGATGGACATTGCAGAGATGCAACATTATTGGAAAGATGGACATGGACTAAACGTTCCCGTTTACGTAATTGCGTTCGGCATACGTTAGTAGTGAAGCCGTGACTATGGGAAAGATGGCGGCCATGGACAGGTGTTTCCCCAGCTGTTATAACCCTTTCGTGATTGGATGGGGGAGTTTCCTCTGGATGTCCAACTTATTGTGTGAAGAGGTATAAAAAATTACTGGATGTTGTTGACCTTTCCCAGGTGAGTTGAATACAGATAATGTGTGTGAAAAACAGCTGTTGCCGTCCCTAGTAGCCTTAGTTTCCTCTGGATGTCCGACTTATTGTGTGTGAAGCCCTACTAGATGTTGTTGACCTTTCCCAGGTGAGTTGAATACAGATAATGCGTGTGAAAAACAGCTGTTGGCCACTCTAGCAAGCTGAGCCGCTACTTGAACGAATAAAAAAGGTTTATTGATTGTATCTTCACTATGATTGGACTATAATATTTCCCCTTCTTTATGAATGGAATCATTCCTATAAAGTCTCAACATGGAAACTCGATCAGTAGCAATGGATCTCTCCAAGGCAATTTACGATGCAGTTACCTTTCATTGGAATGCCCAACCAGAGGAGTATGAAGCGGTGTATCCAGGATTATTAGAAGAGTTGCTAGTTGACATCATCCTGCATCATCTGCCTTCACCGTGTCTGGAAAAAGTTGCGTGGGTGTTCGCAATAGTCGCTCAGAAGTATGGTTATCCCATATTAGAAGGACTCGAAAAACTCGATTTCGGCGATCTAGTGGAGATGGCGAAGGCTGCAACCATCATGTGTCAAGGAAAATGAATCGTGTGTGCTGTGTCATCGATTTGGACGGTTTTACTGTAGGAGGTAAATTTGTAATTAGAGAACTCGGATATTCAGACTGTCGTGGCCTGATAGGAGCCTACAGATTCGATCTATCTTCTATCATCGATATTTCTCCTTCTGATTGGAAAACTATCGCCTACGTAAGAAAACACATCACAGGTCTCTCTTTTTACCCTCGTTGGGGTGAAGTCGTTTACGAACTGAACTGTCTGAACGACATTGTGCGACATATTCACGAAACGTGTCGATCAGGTTACAAGAGTGTTATCGCATACAAAGGAGGAATACACGAGAAACGTCTTCTTGAAAAGCTCGGAATAGAATCTCTTGATTTGGAGAAACGAGGTTGTCCGAGATTTAAAGACTTGCCTAAAATCTCAGGAGCTGAATGTGGATATCATAGAGGACACGGTGTTCATTGTTCTCAAGCCGAGGCAGCGGCGTTTAGCACGTGGTTGAACAATTTTATTGGTGTAGAATCATTCTACAATGGATCGTGCATACAAACAGATAGCGAGATTTGATAATCTCTTTCCTCACAGTGAGATGGATTCGTTAATAGGTCGTCCTCACAATCAGCAAGAGGCTTTCGAAGAATACATGTTCTGGCAAGAGTTTTTCCCAGAGGAAACAGCAAAGATGGATGAATTGATGCTGAAGAAGCACGACGAGAAAATAACATCAGCGAAGAAATAACATCACCGAAGGATGAAACAATAGATGTATGTGAAGAAATAACATTACAGAATAACCATGTGAAACATCCGATATCAGAAAATCGTCCAAAAATTAGACGCAAAAACGTATGGAAACGTGTTCCTATCGAAGATGACGTCATAGCTCTGCCACCAGGATCGCTCCTGTCGACGAGGATAAAACCATCTAATATAAGTCGCATTAAACGCCGTGAAAATTTTTAGTGCATCATGCAGCCTGATTGTGCCCACACTTACCCTTTGGGGAACTCTCTCTTCATCGTGCCAGGACTTTACAGAGATAGACTGTTGATTCATATACGACGTTATCGTTCCTTTACTGAAGGTGGTTTGCTTTATCCGACAAAAGAGGGGATCGCTCTAACTCTACACGAATGGCAAGAATTGTTATCAGTCTCTGAGAGGATTATCCCTTCCCAATCGACAGAGAGAGAAACTTGGTTCGTCACACACAATCTACAGCTATGTATTTACTCCAACAGTGCTGGTTCCCGCCATTTGGATATCATCAAAACGGTGAAATCATCTGTTGCGACTGGTGTGACCCTTACAGTTGCAGACTGGGACGTACTTCGTAACCATCGTGGAGATGTTAAGAATAGTGTGGCCTTCTATCGTAGATCTGATCCGAATTTTCATCTACGTCATGCCATTGCCGAACAGAGGGATGCGTTACTAGCATTCCTTCTCGCACCTCCTGCTGTCCGAGAAGGTCAGTTGATAGAGTTCTTGTCGGACATTATTCATCAAGATCTGCTGCATCACTTACTCCCCAGTACGAGAACTGTGGAACCTGAAGATAAAGAACAATGTTTAAGTCTCTACTTGAACGATGCAGTTCGTGCCTTAAATATTGATGATATAGCTTCTACCTTTGTGAATTCTGTATGGACCCGTGGATTACTCTGTTATGTGGATGACATCTTCCTCGCATCTCTCTCCTATACGGATTTGTTAGAGAGTGTGAAGGAAAATCTGTATGTTTCAAACTCGTGGTTTCATAAATAAAAGTTTGATATTACCTACTGTATAATGACTTATGTTCTCATTTCACATGATGTGGTCACGTAAGCTAGTACTAGGTATAATAATAATAGTATGTTTGACTATAGGGGGAGCTGTATGGTTGGGAATTGTGTTTTCTCAAGACTATTTAATCACTAGTTGTGGCGAATCCCGACATTTGGGAAGAAATATTTATTTAAGTGTCTGCAATCAAACAGTGGATATAAGATTATTTTTACGCCTGAAGCCTACTGTGAAAGGAATTAGTCTGACTTATGAACAGTGGAAGAAACTAATTTCTTATAGTCATTGGGTTCGAAAGCATGTTGTGGGCTCTGAGCTATCGGTTTTGTCTAGTGAACACAAAGACAAAAGATCTTTACTACGAGCACCCCATCATTTACACATCGAGAAAACTGTGTGAAGAAGCGGCAGAGCGACTTTCCATTGACGTTCCCGATTCGTTATCACTCGAGCTCTGGGTTAAAGAAGGAAAACTTCTACTAGTCGATGAATTCAAAGTTGGAGAAAGTTTACTACCAACCAGAGAACCCTGGGAGTTATGGGGGAGTAACACGATTATCCCAGAGTACTGGACTGCCCCAAAAGAGAGTCAAAGAATGGTTGTCGGGGGAGGAGACTTACACTCTTCACAAGCCGGCGAGAACAAAATTCCGAAGAAACAAGACGTTCGTGACAGGGCTAGACCAGCAATGGCAAGCAGATTTAATGATTGTGAAAAATATCTCACGATTTAATGAAGGTTACAGCTACATATTAGTAGCTATTGACATTTTGTCTCGATATGCATGGGCAATACCTTTGAAGACCAAGACAGGAAAAGCAATGAAAGATGCATTCGAAAAAATTATTTCCCAAGACAGAATTCCCATGGTTCTTAATACAGATCAAGGCACAGAATTCACGAATCGAATCTTTCAAAAATATTTGAAGGATAAAACCATTCATTTCTTTGTTTCTTATGGGGACAAGAAAGCTGCCTTAGCAGAACGTTTGAATCGTACACTGAGAGAAAAATTATGGAGATATTTCACAAAACATAAACATTTCAACTTCATCAATGTTTTGCCAGGTATAATGGAAAGTTATAATGCGTCTAAGCATAGAGCTCACGGAATGGCTCCCAAAGATGTGAATATTCATAACGAAAGTATGGTCTGGAATCGACTCTATGGAAGCCCTGAGAAAAAGATAAGTCCTCTTTTTAAAGTTGGAGATCATGTACGTTTAAGCAGTCTCAAGCATCCATTCAAGAAGGGTGCATCTCAACAGTGGACTAGAGAAATATTCCAAGTACGTAGAGTAATACATAGAAATCCTCCTGTATATGACGTGATCGACAGTGACGGACAGAAGATAAAAGGGACTTTCTACAACGAAGAATTACAGAAAGTTAAATCTCCAGAACTTTACGCTGTGGAAAAAATTTTGGCTAAAGACCGAAAAAAGAGAGTGTTGGTAAAGTGGGCAGATTACAGCACCCCTTCGTGGCTCCCTGAAAAATGGCTTTCTATTTGACGTTACCTTCTACAGCCAGCGTTAATATTTATCCAGACAACAGACAATCGGATTATACTACACAACTTGAGCAATCTGTTGAACTCCAAGGACAGTGGGAAGTCGGATTGGCAGAGGTACACATACCTGTCAGTTGGTATAATATAGATTCATCTAACGACACTTTTGCAATTAAATATGACACAACCAGAAAAGAACAAAGAACGAGAGTGAGAGAATTAGCTCCTTTGGACGATGTGAAAGTTACCTTACCTAAACGAGTCTATAATGGTCGTTACATATATCGTGCGTTGAGAGACAACTTACCTGCAGAAGCCAAAGAAAATATTCAATTTAAATATGAGAATGAGAAAACTATTACTGTAACACTCGCCAATAATTATGGGATACGATTTCCAAAAGAGTCAAAAACTTTCATGAATACCCTATTTGGATTGCAAGATAATTATATAGGTCGTAATCTGTTTGGTAGTTTTACTTCTGAAATACCTATACCTCTAACATCCTCAGGACCTCGCATACAAGTGACTGATGATACCTACAGTTTGTATGTACTACGTCCTACTCCGACTGAAGAATATACAGAGACGATGGATGTTGTAGAGACATCCATGCCTCTAATACACATACATCACGGACGATATGATAATGCAGTGAGTCTTTTTGAAGAAATGAGATTAGCGATACCTAATGATGTGAGACACTTTTTCCGATTCCTTTTACTTCCAAATGGGAAGACTTACGTGTTGGGAAGAGGATCAGGGTGTATCATGTTTCCTAAGAGACATCCTGGATTAGGAGAGATGTTAGGATTTGATCATATGGAGACATGGTTTGAAGAATCTACATCCCGTTATGCTATGGATTTAAAAAGAGGTATAGACGGACTGTACATTTATTCCGACCTCATCATACCCCAACTAGTGGGTGATGCTCACGGTGAACTCTTAAGAGTGATCAATCCTTCTGTGCGTACTAGAAATGAGGAAAGTATCGTGAATATTTACGAGAGACCAGACTATTATCCACTAGCCCGTAATGTTTTCGAAAGCGTACGCATTTTCATGAGAACAGATAGTGGCGATGAACTATTATTTAAATATGGTAAAGTGCTTGTGAAACTTCATTTCAGACGCAGACATGAGAGTGAAGTACACGGAACCTAATCCTTCCACATATCTTGCGTATTATAAATCGCAAGCGGGTGGTGGAGTTTTCAGAGGACCAAGATATCAACGTGGCGAAGGGCTCGGGGCATTTTTTAAAAGCATTGGACGATTTATATCACCTATAATTAGACGAGCACTGTTCTCATTAGGTAAACAAGCAGCTAAAAGTGGTATCAAGTTTGCTTCGGATGTTGCGGCAGGACGTGACGTAAAGGAAGCAGCAAAATCTAACTTGCGTGAAGGAGCAGCTAATTTATTAGAAGAGGCAAGCCATTCTTTGAGAGGGAGCGGTATAAAACGAAGGAAACATAACCGAATTGTCAGAGTTGCTAAGAAGACGTGTAGAAGACAGGACATCTTTACAAAATGAGCGAGAAAATTCATTCTGCGTCACAAGACTGTGCTCTATCTGAACTAGATTTATTTTCGGTACCTCCAACAAGTTCACAGGCAGAAAGAAGCAATTATGTATCCTACCTACCCTTAGCCTCTTTAGATGGTAATGCTCCTTTGGAATTTAGTATAGTGGGAAGTGACGAATACATAGACCTTGCAAGATGCTATCTTCGATTGAAAGTCAGAATTACAAATGCTGCAGGAGCATCAATCACGGATGCTGATCTGGTTGCCCCTTCTAATAATTTCATACATAGCCTTTTTAGTCAGACGAATATTTACTTAAACGAACGTTTGGTTTCTGGGAGTCATACCTTGTATCCCTACAGAAGTTATTTTGAGACTCTTTTGAATTATGGAACAGAAGCCTCGAAGAGTCAATTATCTTGTGCGCTATGGTATCCAGATACAGCAGGACATTTTGAGACTAATACTAATGCCAACTCAGGATGGCAAACACGAAAGTCAATGGCAGGATCCAACGCTGTTGAATTAATCTCGTGGATACATGGAGACATCTTTACTCAAGACAAATATTTGTTGAATCATGTTGACCTTAGGATCAGAATGACAAGAGCAAAACCCGAGTTTTGTCTCATGACGAGTGTGGACAGAGCCGAATTTAAGGTGAAGATTGAAGAAGCAGCATTTTACGTTCGAAAAGTCAAGGTGAACAATTCTGTACTCGTTGCTCATGCTCAAATGTTACAGACTACTTCGGCGAAATATCCATTACGAAGAATAGAGATGCGAAGTTATGCATTACCCCCAGGCATTACCGCAATAACCAAAGATAATTTATTTTCTGGACAACTACCTAAACGATGTGTGGTAGGACTTGTTGAATCGGCTGCTCTGAACGGAAATTATCTTAAAAATCCTTACAACTTCAAGCATTACAACTTAAACTTTTTAACACTCTATGTGGATTCCGATTCGTTCCCGTCGCAACCTTTAACACCAGATTTTGGAAGCAATCACTACCTACGATCTTATCAGACACTTCTCGAAAGTTTAGATATATGGAAAGCTGATAAGGGTCTTCCATTTGGACGTACTTCTTATTCCAAAGGATTCACATTGTATGGATTTGAGTTATCTCCAGAAGGAAAAGAGTGTTTGGATTATTTTAATGTGATAAAATCTGGAAATTGTAGATTAGAGCTCAAATTCGGAACCGCTTTACCTCATGCAGTGAGTGTGATCTTCTATGCTGAGTTTGAAAATCTTCTTGAAATTACCCAAGACAGAAAAGTGTTATTTGATTATTCCGCATGATGGATGCATTACAGCTGAACAGAGTACTCAAAAGGGATCCCTATACATCTCCGTTTTTGCTAGGTGTGTTCGCAAGAGATCAATTACCTCGTATTGCTAAGAAACCGTGTATGTTTATATACAACACAGATGTTTCTACTTCATCAGGAACACACTGGATCGCCGTTTACATGAATAACTATAGTGTGGAACATTTTGACCCTCTAGGATATCCTCCTACAGATATGGAACCTTATTATATTGAAAATGGAATGAAAAGGGTTATATATCCTTCTTATTATGTACAAGATCCTAAAGCTAACACCTGCGGACTTCACTGTCTGTATTTTTTATGTCAAAGGGCTAGAGGTGTGACTCTAGCTAACCTATTAGCAGATTATTATTCGTGTAATCTGGACTTGAACGAATCCTTGATATTACTATTTAATCAGACTCTCAAGTATTAAGTAGTCTTTTGCAAAATGGAATCTCCATGTACCGTTATTGTGGCAGGACCGACACAGTGTGGGAAATCTACATTTGTTTTAAACTTGATACGTCATGCAAACAAAATGTTCAACCCTGTACCCTCTGAAATAATATACTGTTATTCTCTATGGCAAGACGCGTTTGAACCCTTCAAACACAGAGTGAATTTCATCAAAGGTTTCCCATCTCTCCAATTTAGTCCAGAAAAACATACACTTCTTATTCTGGATGACCTCATAGCAGAATTAGCGAACGATCAAAGAGTCGCAGATTTGTTTACACGAGGTTCGCATCATTTGAATGTAACAGTGGTTTTAATCACTCAGAACTTATTTTTTCAAGGCAAGTGTTCAAGAAATATATCTCTCAACTCGCAATATATCGTACTCTTCAAGAATCCTAGAGACAAGGGTCCATTATCTTATTTAGCAAGACAGATGTATCCGGGAGAAACCAAAGTTTTACTAGATGCATATAAGTTAGCGACTTTTGATCCACGCGGCTATTTGTTCATCGACTGTAGAGTGACAACAAACGATAGTGAAAGATTGCGATCAAGAATATTGCCATTTGAAGAGCCAGAAATATTATTTATAAGAGATGAGAATTAAACATCACGGCTCATTCTTACATTATCTGCGTTCTGTATCACCGAAGAAAAGAGCAGATTTGCTCAAAAGTGCTACGGAGAAAGAGATATTAGCCATCTGTGAACTCTGTCATAATCTTTTGAAGAATAATATACCTTTGAAAGCTGAAACCTTGCGACGGTTATCAAAACATAGATGTATGATACGAAAATTAGCTTCGAAAGAAATCAGTGTGAGAAGTAAGAAGAAATTAATTCGTCAAAAGGGGTCAGGATTTTTGTTCCCCCTATTAGCCGCGGCCCTCCCTCTGTTAACAAGCATATTTTCAAAATGACATTTGCTGTAAGACCAGTTGAAAAGGCTTCTATTAAGCGTAAACTATCATCTCTCGATAGTGAAATGAAAACAATTTTGGAATCCGACGAGAATGCAGAAAAAAAAGCTGTCGATTATTTGACAGCCTTACGAAAATATTTGGAATTTGGTCGACAGAATGAAGTGCCAGATGAATTTATATTTAAAAAGACACTGTCTGAACACGATATCCTGGATATGATTCCTAAATATTATCAACAAAAGGTTCGTGATCGCCTGAAAGACCTTCCCAATTATGTGAAGTGGGATGATAGGGGACGTCTGATTCATGAAAATAGACCCATAGGACAGAGTCATATTGTTGATTTATTATTGGATAGCGTTAAAAGAAAAAAGAAGAATCTTCCCGGATCCCAAGAATTTAAAACTCAGCTGAATTGGGAATCTTTCTAATATGTAATCCTTGTCGTTAACTAATCAGATATATAAAATAAAAACTATTTTAATAAAACTGTATGCTTTTAGTTTTTTAATCTGCTACAAAGAACACTTTTTAAGACGTTAACGCTACAGATCGCGTGTCTGAAGGGTTTACAAAAACACCTGGCAGGAAACACCTGGCAGGAAACAGCTGGCAGTCACTATACATGTCTAAGATGCTAGGGTGCAATGTAAAGATTCTTATTATCTTGAGACAGCCAATAAGCTTTTAGACACCGTATTCCCATACTTACAACGCGAGTTTTGTCAGTTAGCAATATGATGTCTTCGTGGTAGGTTGCTCTTCGGAGGATTCTGAGACTACAACTCGTCCGTTCCTCGCCGAAACGAAGGAGATCATTAATGAAAATCAAGGTATGTGGATTTCATATTGATGAGATTTATGTATGTTTTGCGAATTCATCACTCCATAGTCTTTAAAAAATTTTTATTTACAATCTGTATAACATGAGATATTTACAATCATATCTTTTTTGTATGAGCTAAGTTACATCATTTGAGATAATATCATTTTGTTATATTATTTGCAATACATAAGAATATCATTTTGGTACTTTCAGAGATAATATTCACTCTTTAAATCCATACGGATAAGTGATACTTTCACCTTGTTTAAACACACGTTTATTAAAATTAAAAGTTAATTTTTTCCTTATAGGACAATTTCTAATGGTAGCATCGTATTTGTTTAATTTTACATTGAAAGGTATATCGAATGTTGCAGGAGGGCCACCACTAATTAAACTTTTTAGTAGATCCGAGTTATACTTCTCTCTATTTTTCACACTCAGTTTAAAACCTTTTGCTTTTGAAATCACATGATTATTTGTTAAATATAGAATATAATTTTTAGGAGCTAGCGAAATAAAGCTTTTTATGCTTACATCAGGACCCCACTGATCTAGAATTTCATCCTTAAATTCTCCTAAATAGTTTCCGCTTTTTGGCTCATAGTTATCGTCAGGAGATGTTTTAAATACTGCGCTATCTGTATCCATATATAAAACTCGTTTCCCTAGTTTGGATATGAAGTCATACAAAATTAATCTGGCCTGAGCGGTAATGAACGAGGCAATGACAACGTTTCCCTTTTCATTTGTCGGAACAAAATTCTCTGCCGGTTTGTATGACACTAATAACTGTTCGTCATTTACCGCGTGAATATCAGTAAGAATTTTTGATTGATCATTTGCTATTTCTAATAATTTAAGCGGACTATTGATGAGTGTTGATGATGATCTACACAAATCTTCGCACATTTTCCCATATAGACAATTAAGACACATTTTACATGTGGAACGTCTGGTATCATTTTTTTGTATATCCTTAGGGTTTATTCTAATTCCTTCTACTTCGAAAAATTTCTGACAAAATTCGTCTTTTTGGAGATCGGAAGTTATATTTGGGGGGAACCCTGAATATTTCTGCTTCCCTTCGAGAAATGTGTCGATATATTTACCGAATAATCCGGGGTTCTGTACATCATAAATGATTTTTTCAGTATAATGCCAGACATCATATATTTTAAGTAATCTATATCCTTCTTGCATAGCTCTATACAACTCTAGAGAAACATATGATCCAGTCAGTGCTCTTTGACTTTCTGAATGTGTGCAGGGGTCTGTTTGTGCCAACTCTGCACAAGTCGAACATAGCGGAAAAATAAGTTTTTGTCTACATCGATAGGGTAGTGTAGGATGAAAACAATTTTGTGGTGGGAGTACGGTACAGTGTATTATTCCGAAATATGCGTCTTGACTATAATCGTGATTTTCTGTTATTCTGACTGGGTGTCTAACAGGAAATATACCGCGTTTACACGTGTATGGATAAAGAGAACAAACATCCCAGTAACGGATGGTGCAGTTCTCTTCTGTCGTGTCGCATGAGAGAGAAATTGTTTCACACCGTCCGCCATAAAGAAACGATCTGGCAGATATTTTTTTAATCTCTTCAGTATTCTGGTAAATCCTTGCAGCTAGAGGGGTAATTTTTATGAAATGATCGAATTCGTGTTCCCAAATAACGCGTATTGTATGGTCTGGCATTAACTGTTTGATAACTCGTTCTCTATCTAATGTTTGCAAATATGTTTTACCCATGGGAGATTTTGTAAAGGGGTTAATTGTAGAAGGATTATAGCATGATGCACATCCGTGCCAAACACATCCATGATAGCATAATATTATCTTTTTATCTTTGCATAATCCATCTACATAGTAGTTGCCTACTTTTGCTTCCCCTTCAGGTGAACGTGCTGTCTGTAGAGTGAGATTTTCACTCTCTGCAACATAGGCCAGCCATGCTAATGCTTTTCTACTCTGTCTACTTGCAGTGGCAGAATATCCATTTGCAGGATAGACTCCGATGGTATCGGCAGGCATATACTTTTTTCTATAAACTGCTAAACAGGCTGATGCGAGAGTAATTTTTGTGAAAGGGTCAACGGATGTCATTTGCATAAATTCATCTCTAAATTTTTCGCATCCTACCCGTAAAACGTGTACGTCAGAACGACAGTATGCTTCCATCTCGGATTTTAAATCCCAATGAGAATGAAGCACACTATCATACCATTGGTGGAAGTCTAAGGATTCAGAAGGAGACATATGTTCTGCATGAAAATATTTTTTTTCTGGTATAGCTCCTTGATAATTCAGATTATCCAGTTTGCAGAATGCATGAGGGAAAAATCCTTTTTTAACCTCAGTAATTCCAAAAGTTTTAGGAAAATTCCTAAGTGCTGTAGGAATGAAACTAAGGGAATCAATAAATCTAATTTTCAGCCCTGGCAAATTTAGCAATAAAATTTTGTTACCATTAAATATGATTTCAGGTTTTAAATACTTTGAATAAAGAAAATTTAATATAGGGTACGAATCGAATGCTCTAGAATTATGTGCTAACAAAGTAACATTTTTAAATTTTTGCTTACCATTTTCTTCTGAAAGTAACCAATCCATAAAAAGTGGCACTGTATCAAACTTCTCATATTCCCACTGACCTTCTGAATTTTGATACGTTACTATACAGAGTATAGGAATTAAAAGTCCGTCAGACATTTCAACAGTTTCTAGGTCAAAGTACATGCGGTGTAGACATACATCTTCTTCATTAATGATCTTAACACATCCTAATTCAGTTTTAGTACACTCGTGGGGCTTGTTGGTAGGGTAAACATTTCCACATTCTAGACATCGATGAGAAGACGAGCAAGCTCCTGACAACAAGTGAGCACTAAAGCAGGAAGATCCTCGGCAGTACTTTTTGCATAAATCGCAATAAATATTTGATCCACGTTTACTGCAGGTCTTAGTATTGCATACTCGGCACATATTGAAACAAAAGTGAGGAAGATGATAAATTGCTTTTAAGCATGTATTACAAAACTTTTCAGCTCGAAAATAACCAGTAGGATTCGTGATGACGTCATAATGATTGTTATGAAAGAGTAAATATAGAGTGTTCGGAGCTTCATCTTTTCCACAAAAGATGATTTGAAAGTTGTCCAAGGCCGAAAACACAATAATGCGATAATCTGGATAGAGATATCGTTGAAATACATTTAATTCAGATATGCCGCACTGCCCCTGCGGTACGTTTGCATTTCTATGTAATTCTTCAGCTTGAGACTTTTGTAAGGGAGATTGCGGTTTGCGTATACTGTCATACGATTTGAGATCAAGTTTTAACTGCTTTTTAAGCGAATGTGCTCTTGCGATTACAATACTTCTTGCTAAACACATCTGGTCGTCGTTGCGAACAGTGATGATTGTCCTTTTAGATAAGTTGTATGCTCTCAGGTCTGCTATAGGTCTCCTGCGCGGACCCGGGGTTCTTGCTCCACCATGTCGATCGAGATTGATTGCAGCAAAGTCCATATAAATAGTTTCATCTGTACCAATCGATTCATTAGATTGAAAAACGTTTTCGACTGTTTCCATGAACTTGTTAACAGTAATAGCTTCTCTTCTAACAAGTGGAAGGTTAATGGCATTTTTTATAGCTTTAGTTCGAACACAGAGTCTAACGTGGGAAAAATCATTTGAAGGAATTAAGTCGTTTAAAATATTATGCTGAACTTCTGTTAATTTTGACGAAAAGTCTAATGGGCTCACAGACTCAAAATTTTTTAGGCGGATGGTATGCGAGGTGAATTCAGCATTATACTTTTTTGAATGAAATTTTGAAGATGAAAGAAGAACATAGGACGGTATATCAGACGATGCAACGTTTTGAGGGTTCTCTGTTGTAGCAAGAGGATTCGATGTTCGGCTGGTAGCAAGCGGGTTCGATGCTCGGCTGGTAGCAGGAACAGCAAGAGGATTCGATGCTCGGCTGGTAGCGCCGTTTCCACTGTATTTGGCAATTCTTTCAGCTGCCAAAAGTTTGCGACGCTTCCAACGATTCAGACTGGAATCCTGTCTCGATATGGCATTAGTTGAAACGTTTTCCTCTGCTATGCGTGTAGGAGATGATGGATGTTGTTTTCCTCCTCCTGCGATACAGCAATGATGTTCAGCAAGTCTTTTAGTTGCAAGGCGAGTTCTTCTCTTCCAGCGTTCCACACTAGTTAATGTGTCGTTTCCCTCTGTTGTTACAATCGGAGGAGGCGGTGTTGCTACGTTTTCAGACTCTTCTCTGTCGTTGCAAACATTCTCGAAAGGCACTGGAGACGAGAGAATGGCATTTAATTCCTCCTGAACTCTAGCCAGCAGCACTAATCGCTCGTCGATTGACAAGTGGTCTTCATCAGCCATTTTCGCAGTATATCTCTCTCTCTGAATTATGAGGCTTTATATACGAAAAATGATGATATTTCCGTTAAAGAGATCCTTTCACAGTTCGTATCAACAAAAAGGTCAACGAACTTCCTTTTGTGTTGGAGGAAAGTAAGCAAATGAACTCTTTCAGTGAACTGTTATAATATTAAATACTTCTCTCGCATAAGGAGAGGAAGTTTTATTATCGACGGTTAGAGCAAAGTCTGCTAGTATCATCACATTATGTGACAGCAAACTCAGGAAGTGGTTGTTTTTTAACCATGCTTTCCAAGCGAGTTTTCGCTAGCATGACTGCAGGGCATTATTAGCTCTTGCGAGGACAGGGAAATTTCCTCTTTCGCGAGTCTGGAAATAAAGCCTGGAACGCAAAACTAACGGATACTGTTGATTATCTCTTTGTAGCAACACAGATGGTGATTTGTAAAGCGAGGGAGAACTCCGCTTGCTAGAGAGACCAGCAGCTGTTCATTACGTGTTTTTTCAATAAGTCAGCATTATCTGCTTGGGCTTCAATACGTAGGAGGAAACTCACCTGGGAAAGGTCAACAACATCCAGCAGGGCTTCATAATTTTTTATACCTCTTCACACACAATAAGTCGAACATCCAGAGGAAACTAAGGCTGCTAGGGAGGACAACAGCTGTTTTTCACAGGCATTATCTGTATTCAATTCACCTGGGAAAGGTCAACAACATCTATTAGGGATGCATAATTTTTTATACCTCTTCACACAATAAGTCGGACGTCCAGAGGAAACTAAGACTGCTAGGGAGGACGACAGCTGTTTTTCACACGCATTATCTGTTTTCAACTCATCTGGGAAAGGTCAACAACATCTAGTAGGGCTTCACACATAATAAGTTGGACATCCAGAGGAAACTAAGACTGCTAGGGAGGGCAACAGCTGTTTTTCACACGCATTATCTGTATTCAACTCACCTGGGAAAGGTCAACAACATCCAGTAATTTTTTATACCTCTTCACACAATCGGACATCCAGAGGAAACTCACCCATCATGACCACCTGTCCATGGCCGCCATCTTTCCCATAGTCACGGCTTCACTACTTACGTTCTATTTTTACATTCTGTATAAAAAATGCAGATAATGTTATAATTAAATACGACAATCAAATTTTAAAATGGAGAAAAATGTTTCCCTTAGTCGTGAAAGGGTTAACATCATCTTAACACCGTAAAGGAAACGCAATATAATGCATTTATTTTAATGAAATGTCCTCCTTTTATAAACTCGTGATTTGTACTGTAAACATTCTGAATAATTTTTCCATCCATGACGGAAGCTTTTAAAAATCATTTTAAGTATATTAATCAGGGAAAAGGGAAGAAGGCATCATTACGCAAGTAAACACTTTATTCAAAATTTCATTGAAAACATTAATGCTCAAATTGGAAACTTTAGTAAGCGTAATAGGTAGATTAATATACGTATAAACTTAAGACAAATAGATTCACTTGCTTGTGAGTAAATATCCTAATATTTGGATTCCTGACTGGGTCAGCATCCGAGGAGCTGACCCAGTTGACGAGGAGGTTTTCCAACAAAGCTGCAACCTCCTCATTTTTTCAATTCTCGGATGACCTCATATTTTTCAACCTCCTCGGATGACGACTCCAGTCAGTGGTCGAAATATTAGGATATTTACTCACAAGTAAGTGAATCTATTCGCCTTAAGTCTCTACGTATATTATTCTAAGATTTGCGATCAGGCTTCTATGGAGAGTCTAGAAGATGAAAAACCTGTCTAATTCTCAGAATTACAGTCAACTCCTAGTTCTCCGGCATTCATGGAGATTGGGGCTGCAGGTTAGAAGAATCTGCCGGTTGCATGAGAAACATATTTATAGAAATCAAATAGTAGGTACAATCTTGTATTCAAGCAATATTCAAAATAAAAATGTAGTTAAAATCAATGATAAAAATGAAGTATAATGTCCTTAATACAAAAGTAAATATCGGAAATATATTTGTTTCTATTTTTATATATTTTCACAATGAATGTCAAAATCCGTGCACTTAGAACAAATCTCCGGAACTGTTTCGCAGAAAGTTGTAATTTTTGGCCGTCGGATAGCGCTGACTACCGGTAGCGGCTAGAGGTCCTGTATAGTTAGAGACTGGCAATTTCGGTGATTGACTGTCATTGGAACTGTTTCGCAGAAAGTTGTAATTTTTGGCCGTCGGATGGCGCTGACTACCGGTAGCGCCTAGAGGTCCTGTATAGTTAAAGGATGGCAATCTCGGTGATTGACTATCATTGGAACTGTTTAGCAGAAAGTTCTCCTTCTGCTTCGCAGAAAGTTGTAATTTTTGGCCGTCTGATGGCACTGACTACCGGTAGCGCCTAGAGGTCGTGTATAGTTAGAGGCTGGCAATCTCGGTGATTGACTGTCATTGGAACTGTTTCGCAGAAAGTACCTTCTTGCAGAAAGTTCTCCTTCTGCTTCGCAGAAAGTTGTAATTTTTGGCCGTCGGATGGCGCTGACTACCGGTAGCGCCTAGAGGTCCTGTATAGTTAGAGGATGGCAATCTCGGTGATTGACTGTCATTGGAACTGTTTCGCAGAAAGTTCTCCTTCTGCTTCGCAGAAAGTTGTAATTTTTGGCCGTCGGATGGCGCTGACTACCGGTAGCGCCTAGAGGTCCTGTATAGTTAGAGGCTGGCAATCTCGGTGATTGACCATAATTGGAACTGTTTCGCAGAAAGTTATCTTTCTACTTCGCAGAAAGTTGTAATTTTTGGCCGTCGGATGGCACTGACTACCGATAGCGCCTAGAGGTCCTGTATAGTTAGAGGCTGGCAATCTCGGTGATTGACTGTCATTGGTTGATTGAGTCACATGGTTTATGGGCGCCATGTTTTGTCGTACCGTGAGACTAAAGCCTATGAGTTAGTGAGTGTACCTAGTTAAAATTTCTCAGTTTTTACCATTTTATACATTTCTACCGCTTTTTTCGCCTATAAAAGCTCCCATATATTATCAAAGCCTTACTGAGCTGCAGGTGGGTGTAAAAATTCCACTCATACAAATAAATTAATGAATATTTTTTCCGAGAAACTCCGCCAGAAGACCTACTATTGAAACCTACTATTGAAATGTACCTACTATTGAAATCGGCTGCAAAAGTGAAAGGAGCTAACTGAAAACGAACAAATAGTTTTTTTTAAGGTTCGTTTGGAAAACGAGCTAATGTTTCCACTTTTTTGTCTGTTTATGCCAATATTTGTTCGTCTGTCTGTCCGTCTCTCTGTTAACTGTTGTTACTCCGTCTGTCTTTCCACCTGTCTGTTCGTCTACAGACAATCAACTTTTTACTTTTAGACATAAATGAAAAATTCTTTTTGGATTGGACAGATTTCGAAGAAATATTGCGGTTTGCAATTTTGATATCTTCCAATAGCTTTAATAACGCCCTCTAGCGGTGGAAAATGATGGAAAATGTTAAAATGTCAAAAGAATGTTGCAAACAAACTACACTAGAAATCCGAAATTTTGATAGTACAGTGATTTTTGATAGGTCAGAAGTTTTACAATGTCAACAGGGCTTTACCCTCTTAGCCAAAAGGAGGTGCGAAAATGAAACTTTTTTGTTTTAAGAGATAAACGAAACAATTTTTTTTTGGGGGGAAGGGGCTTAGAGGTACTACAAAATATTAATATTTACATTTTTGGAATCTCCATCAGTTGGAATTTCCACTGTTAGAAAATACTAAAGGTGGTAAATTAAAACTCGAAGTGCGGCCTCTAGCGGTTGAAAAAAGCTGGAAATACCAGATCTTTAAACAAATATTGCAAACGATCTATTTATGATAAAAATTTAAATTTTTGGTCATAGAGTGTAATGGTCATGTGGTTTACGCTAACAGTAATAATTTGTCCCGTTATAGCAAGGGGATGTTGGTAAAATGCAGCTTTTCTGCCTTAAGAGATAAATGAAAAACTTTTTTGTGTTTATGGGCACTAATTAAAATATTAATAGTTTATTTTCCCAATTATGCAGTAGTTCGAATTTCCACTGCCAAAGGGTACTGAATGTGTAAAACAACTAAAAGAACACATATGGGAATCTCGTTTTCAAAGAGAATGAAGTGCTTCCTTTGCCTGCTTTTTCATTCCTTAAAAGTTTTAATAATGGGTGTTCGTGTTATTTTTCTGCTGAGGTCCTGCCATCCTCATGGACATTCTGCTATGGTGTATCAACTGAAAGGCTCCTGTCAGACCTCTGTGGCAAGCAGCTGCTTGCTGCTTGAGAAATTATTTATTTTTATTCAGTTTTTTAATATCCGATGGGGGAAAATGCACATAGTAGTATTTTATTAATAATTATACAATATAAAAAGTATTTGTCTTTTAGTTCTCTAATTAGAAAAGTTGCTTTTCTCCCACTCCTTTGAAAATAGTGGGCAGATCATTGCTGTCACTGGAATTTCTATTAAAATAGAACGCTACCGCCGAACATAAAGAGAACACAAAGCCTCTAACACAGTGTCTCGCAAACTGTGTGCCGCGAGAGATTTTCAAATTGACACTAGATATTCCAAAGATTTCATTTTGACTTGACTTGTGTTATCGACGTGCTTTAATATCGACGTGCTTTAATAAAAATCTTTCAGATTTTATCAACTGGGATCTTGTAAGTATTTATCAAGCTTTTTCCAAATTTTGGTATTAATTTTTGATTATTTCAAGCCATAGAATGGACAAATATTTAAAACAAACACCGAGTTATGAATTAAAGAACGAGAGCAAATCTTCAAGTAAAACCAGGCTGATGACTTCAACAAAGCGCAGATATAATGACGATTATATAGAGTTTGCTTTTATTCTTTTTTAGGTGTGCCGCGGAAAAAAAATTACATTCAGTGTGCCGCAGAAAAAAAATTAGATTCAGTGTGCCGCAGAGTAAAAAAGTTTGCGAGACACTGCTCTATAAGTTTTTAAATATGAGTTTGATTAAAAAATGTGGCTGAAGATAAATTAAAAATCTTAATCGTGCCTATTTAAATCTCGATTTTCAACCATATTCGTTCAGTGTTTAAAGTGTTACGGAATATGGAATATTTAACGATAATTTACCTTTCATAAAAATCATTCATAATTATATAACATTGAAATAATCATTACGCAAACTTTTAAAATGCATATTTTATTAAATGGTTGGGAACAAAACTTGTTATTTAATCAACTACTGAGATTTTTCTCTGTATTTAATTAATTTGTAATAAAATTTCTTATGAAGCATATTTTCAACTAAAAGTCTAATTTAAGTAATTTTCTCTGGAGTGTCCATTTGAGCACAGTTGTGGAAAGTGAATCAAATCTTATCTCTAGTTTGCAATGAAGTGATGCGTCGATAAAGTGACGTCACGACGAATTGACATAAAACTGCAGGTGAGATATCAATATCACCGCATAGGGTCCAATATCAGTGTGAAGCAATTCTTGGAAAATTAAAGGCTTGATGCCGAGATATAGAGCCCTTTCAAGGAAACCTCTAAAGATGTAGAACGGAAGTGAGATAACGGAACCAATAGCTGAATGCAAATTTTGGTGTCAAACAGTCCTCAGACAATAAAGGACATTGTGGGCAGAATTAATAATAATTAATCAGCTCTGTCTAATTGCTTAAACCACTTTATTCTTTTTTTTTATTGATTATTGTTTTTTTTTTATTAATTAACAACTTACAGGATGGACAACTTAGAAGCTATATTTAGGTTTGTCTTGGTTTCTCATACAAATACTTACAGACGGACATGCCCTGCTGGTCTCAGTAGTTTGGTACGCTAACCACTAGATCAGGAAGGGTCTTAATATAATACATATTTAATAATAATAAGAAAAAGTTATATCTTTTAATTTTTGAAGAGTAAAATTACTTACATGAAACATTTATATTTCATTTATTTATCTTTTAAAAAAGGAAATATCTAATTTTGATAAGAATCCAAAAAAGCGGAGTATATCCGCTATTCCTTAATCTTTTAAGCTTCTGTTGTTTCTTTTTTTTTCAGATATCGTCAATCTGTGGCAAGCAGCTGCTTGATGCGGAATTTATTTATTATCATCATACATCAAGACCCGAACAGATGTGCCCCGTGAAGGGAAGAAGGCGAAAATGAGTGACGACAAAGGTACACTTTAAATATTGTTATATTCAGTCAGAAATTCAAATTTTCTCCCCCTCAACCTAGTTTCCAAATATCGTTCTCTATATGTGTGTGTACATACTGTGTATACGTGTGTATATATATATATTATATAAGTGCATTTTGTCAATTGATTACTCATAAGAACTCTTTTTTACCAGATACCAAGTTGCACTCATACGAACCTCCAAAGAGGTTGATGTCAATGACGTACAAGCGCATAATCACTCGATCCAAGGTAGGCCCTTCTCATTTGATATCTTAATTGCTTCATTAGAATTGTAATTTTTCGTTACCATTTTTACATTTTTAATTTTCTGCTTAAATTGATTTTTCATGTCCATCTCTCTCAAGCTAATTATCCTTTCTGATTTGTCGTGTTCTGGGAACACAGAACAGGTGTCAGGCTTCGGGCCACATCTGTAAACACTGGCAAAATGATCTCAGAGTAAATAAATTTGGTGTTTTATTTTTTTTGCGTCTTAACGATGGTGTAGAGAGCAGTAATTAAAAATCTTATACATAGTACATTAAGTGGGAATAAATAATCCATGTTCACCATATATTGGTTCAGTAAAGTGACCACAAAAATGGCTCCATTGGCACAAAGCTTAGTTGGCTTCCTTTCCAGAATAGGAATTGTGCAGAAAATCCCAAATTATACCGAGTTATTTTTGTAAAAAAAATATTTTTCTAAGTTAAAATGCTTTTAATAGGGTTTTGAATTCACACAAGTAGAAGAAAAATATTAATTATAAAATGAAATGAAAATATCAAAAATGTACGATATCAGATAGAAATGGAAGAAAAATTGTCAATAGGTAGGTGGGTTCTGAGCCCACGACCTTCTGATAACATGTCAGGTGCTCTGACTACTGAGCTACTGGCTGCCGAACAATCATCCTCTATTAGTGACTTTAAGCATTATACCATGGAATTAGTCATAGAAATGTAGTTGAACGAAATGAATTAGTTTGAACGAAAACGAAACGGCTTCAGTTTTATATGAAATGACGACTGCTATCAAAATAACCCTCATGAAGTTGAAGAATCCTCAGGGAACTCCGATTTAAAAAAATGAAACAATTAACAATTAAATCCCTTCAAACTTTCTTTAGTTTGCAAAATGTGCTAAAGGGCCCAGGTCACAAGTACCCAGATGTTTTGTTTCTGCATAATAGATCTCTCTTTCCTCAGAGATTCTTCTCTGCGGGGTATGATACTGAGAAGATTACTGTCATATCTCCACAGCAAATGTTGTGCACGAAGAAAGAAGTATTCATATTTTTTCAGAAAGAAAAAGAGATATTTTTTTCACTTTGTGAGTCTGTAGACATTCGATCTCTTTGCTCTCAGAGATAAATTGGAAATTCCTTTCAAGTTCGGTAGGTATTGGTGAAATATTACGATTGGCCACTCCTAATTATATTAATTAATTTTAAACTTCTCTAAACGAAAGAGTATACTTACTGCGAATGCATTACACCGTAAAGTTTTATCCCTTTTTGTTGAAATTTTGTCAATTGAAAACACTGGCTATCTCATGCTGATCACAACCTATAATTGGATTTTGATGACATATGTTTTGTTGAGATCTTTATCATTAGATAAATGTTTCATTGAAAATCGTATTGAAGACGCTATTGGACTCTGAACGTGATTTTTCTATTGATATAACATGGAACTGTTTCCATATTCCTCTAAACCTGTAATCAGTAGTTCCCAAGTTCGAGTCCCAGCTGGGTCAGCGTTGAGACTTATCTCCGCAAAATTCCCCGCCCTGCCCACGGTCAGTACGTGACACCGATTGACTTGGAAAGACCGCCGTCCGTCGGATGGGGCGTTAAGCCGTGTACCGTGTGCGGGAGAGCCATACCCTGTGCACGTTAAGGAACACGCTGGATGGCCTTGACGGGAGGCTACCATCTGTCTCCCAACAGCCGTTCCAGTGGGTCCCCTGCCCCAACCTTCTCTTAGCCTTCGGGGTCCATGTGACCTGGCCATTTAGCCCATGGTGTGCAAAAAAGTGCCGCTCAGAGGTAAAACAACGAACCAACCAACCTCTAAACCTGTAAGTGGTTTTTCTGTTTAAGTAAGTTCTTTAAGCATTTTCCTTTAAACAATCATTCTTTGCACTTTATTTGTTGAAAGAATACAGAAATGTACTATAAGGACGCCTAATGGGACTGGATGTTCCGAAGGCAAAAAGAACCAGTATGATGCTTCTATGGTCCTCTATATTTCTGGTAACTTAAAATCAGTTCCATTCTGGTTACACGAAAGATATCATATGAGCATTTTATAAGCAAGCTATTATTATCTTGATATTCAGTAACAGTTTTCTCTATTAATGTAAGCAACAGTGTCACCTCTGATATGTTTTCCATATTTTTTTTAAAGCATCTGTTCTTAATAAGGATGATGAAATGCTATAGAGCAATCTCCTGATTGTAACTGATTAAGTCATGTAACCTAAAGGGTTGACAAATGTAAAACTTACCTGCATATTTCTAATAAACTTAAAAAAATTGTATTATTGCTTTTTAAATTTCATTTTAATTAAAGCGATTAACCCTTTCAGGACCATAAGGTTTCTAAGAGTAAATATTAGTATGTAACTGTTTATTTTAGTTTGTTTAGACGTAAAATAAATAAAAATCATAAGAAAAATACATAACAATGTGTATTTTTTTTGGAATTTTATGGGAAATATTTTTCCCAATGGGCTATAAAGGTAACACAAATTATAGCTAGGCTTATTATGCAATGTCTTTTATTTATTGGGTTATTAGAACAAAATGTTAGCTAAAATAATACAAAATTATGAAATAAAATTACTATACAAAATGATGTGCTAATTATGATATTCGGCGAAGAAATTTCTTTTGGTAGTGAGGCAAAGATGGACATTGCACATAGTACATATATTATGCGTCCTGAGAGTTCTTTTTTTTTTCTAAACTTTCCCGTTTACGTAATTGCGTTCGGCATATGTTCTATTTTGACATTCTGTATAAAAAATGCAGATAAGGTTATAATTAAATACGACAATCACCAATTTTAAAATGGGAAAATGTTTCCCTTGGTCGTGAAAGGGTTAAGGATTACGACAAGTTTAGCGATAATATACTATTAAAGCTGTAGGGCATTTCAAAAGTAAACACCTGCATTGGATAACTATATGGTTAAAAATACCTTTAAACACTGGATATTGCCAAAAACCAGTTCTTCAGAGCAGAGTTGTATTCAGATGTGGAATTGGAGATTCCTTGCTTGCATGATCATCACAGCGCTTTTAATTCTTTGATTCGGAAGCATAGGTTCCCTATTTCACAGAGAATCCGGTTCTGTGATTGTAGCTTTCTTCCATTTTTATTATTTGTTATTAAATGTCCAAGGTGTATGATGTTTAATTTTGCACAGCGCAGTTTTTCAAAAGTACATAGCAGTCTCTGTTTTTTTAATTTTTACTATTAAATAAAGTTTTAGATAGATTAATGTTTACTCTTCGAGTTTGCAGTAGATCTTCTTAACTGTTTTTTTATTTGCAATATTCTTTAGTGTGATGATCGGTTTCGACCAGCTGTGTGACATCGTCACAAGCACTGATTGTTAATAGTTTTGAAGGGGGCTTCCGCGGTCGGAAGAAATACTCGAGCATTATTATACTTCGATTAAGGAAATTAATTTACCAGTTATATTACTTCTATCGCCTTGCCATTTGCATTCGACTTTCGAACAATAAAACTTTTACATAACTTGATTGACAAAGCAATTGAGTACAAATTCTATAAACGGAGTAGGTCTTTAATTAGTACTTATTTACGTATTTAATGTCGAATTTTCGATTTGAAGCATATGTTCATTGAGATCGTCCTCATTGAACCTACAGATTCACTCAGCAGCTACAGGTTTACACATTTATGTTATAACTGGGTGCAAATCTAAGGGACCTGGGTTCGAGCCCCGGGTAACGCATGGATATATGTGTCGTTTTTTCGCTGAGGTCCTGCCATCCTCTCAGACCTTCTACTGTGGCATATAAACTGACAGGCTCCTGTCAGACCTCTGTGACAAGCAGCTGCTTGAGGGGATATTTATTTTATTTATTATAGAAGTGTAGAAATGTTAATATAATTGAAAATACAATTTCCAAAATATCGAAAAGAATTAAAATTGCACCATTTCATATTAATAAATTTCAATTATGCAAACGAGCCTTCATTCTTAAAATTTAATTGTTAACAGTTTACAAATTACACACAGAGTTTACCTACCCTCTGTTAAAATTCCTTCGAAAGTAGGTTCAATTACTTCTGTCTCTGAGAGCAATCTCTTTTGTTAAATTGCTGCAATGTCATATCACGCGACACTTCTGGGAAATTTTTTATGAAACTGCAATGCTTCAGTTTTGTTGCCAGATTCCCTATACTTTTCATGCGCAATTATAAATATTCCATTTCCAGGATTCCGTCCCATTCCTGTTAACATACTGGTTCCAGAAACCTCCTTTATATTTGACGTTATAATGAATTTTATATTAACATTTATTTCTCTTTACTATTTTATATATATATACAGGGGATTCTCAAAAATATATGTACAAACTTTTAGGGGAGGTAGATAACATCTAAAAGAATGAGAATTGCATAGGAACCCATAACCGGAAACGTCATGGGAAAGTGGTAGCAGAGGTACAAGATCTGAAAGGACATAAGATGTGATTAATGGAAAAACATTTATTGGGCATAATTATTACAAATGGCGTACTAGATGATACATTTCATAATGTTACAGCTCTTAATGACCCACAATCGCACAAATTTTGATGCGCACGCGAAAACAAACGGTGGCCCGTTACATGTCTGTGTGGGAAGCGTTCTTGATACATTCGTTGAGCGGCTCGTCCGTTGCCCACAGCTATTCCATACACTAAGTGCATGTCTGCCAGCTCCCTGTTCGAATACCTTTGCATGCTCTTCGTCAGCCGACTACCGCTGGAATGAAGAAATCCGAAATTTCCCCTCTAGCGCACTGATGAACAGCGCCGCCTATTGACTTACGGTGACGTTTCCGGTTATGGTTCTTTTGCAATTCTCATTCCTTTAGATGTTATCTACCTCCCCTAAAAGTTTGTACCTATATTTTTGAGACACCCTGTATATAAGAAGTAAAATGTAACAAGCATTTTGTTTCCTCTCTATTATATTCCCTTTTCAACTATTGGCTCACAGCAAACAATATATTTTTCCATTCTGCTCAATGGCAACAAAATTTGTGCACATCTGCGACAGACGTACTTTTTTTATTAATATATCGCGCGACATATAATTTTAGGAGAATACAATTTCGGTGGAGAAATGCAAATATAATTTGTCATACAAGACGAATGTTTCTTTCAGTATTGGAATATATATTATTAATAAAACAAAAGCTTGTTAACTGAATTTTTGCAGCTAATTTTCATTTGTTGAATATTAATTTTGTATTCCCTTTGATACTACGATACTGATATTTAGTCCATTGTGGGCAAAATTAATCAAATATAAAGGAAAAGTTCATTTATTTTGGCGAATATATCTAATTTTTAATTGATTTAGCCAATGGTGATACTTTAAAATATATTTTTTTATCAATATCTCTCGTCATTAATCGATAAGTGTAAAAGTTCTTTAGAGAAAGTTTGTTTTTCGATGGCCTTCCTTTTTGCATTAATTTGATTGGTTGATATCTAGTATCAATTAAAACTATTAAATAATAGTTAACCAGCGCTATCACATATTTAAATCGCGTTTCACACTTTATTAATAAGAACTTTTCATTTTGTTAATTTTTGAACAATAAAATTACTTATATGAAGTATATAATTTTTAATTTTTGTTAAAAAGACAAAAACCTGGTATTTTTAAAGTTCAGAAAAATTTGAACAAATTTACTACCTTTAAAATTTTAATTTTTTTTTTGTTCAGATACGTGGTCGATTGGTTAGCTCGCTTGTACTGATCCTGGTTCGAACTCTGGGTAAGTCATGGATGTATTGTGTTTTTCTTCTGAGGTCCTGCCATCCTTGCCAGAGTAGAAGGCATATGAAGTGACAGTCTCCTCTCAGACCTCTGTGGCAAGCAGCTGCTTGAGGCGGTATTTATTCATTATCATCCTGCCTTCAAGACCCGGACAGATGTACCCCGTGAAGGGAAGAAGGCGAAAATGGGTGGCAACAAAGGTACGTCTTCAATTATTTTTCCATTCAAATTTTATTAGCTGACATTTTATTCGCTTTGAAATATCGTTCGTTCTCTATATGTGTGTACATTTATATATATTTGTCAACTGATTTCTCATATGACCATTTTTTTACCAGACACAAAGTTCCACCCATACGAGCCTCCAAAGAGGCTGATGAATATAAATGAGAGAAGCCAAGTCGTCAACAACGAGGATATGATCGACTAAGAGAATACCACCGAAGCGAGGGATACAGAGGAGGCACCTCTTAACGTAGGTAGGTCTCTCTCATTAAATATTTGAATTTCTTGTCAAGTAATGTGATTTTTTTATTACTGCTTTTACATTTTTCATTTTATATTGAAATTATTGTTTCACGTCTATGGTACTGAAGAAAATTAGCCTTGGTGATTTATCGTGTTTTGAGAATGCAGAACAGGATCAGGCTGCTGGCTACATCTGCGAAAATTGGTAACTCGGGTTTCATGTATTGTAAATATTCAGGGTGATAGTGCCTCTGAGAGGCACCTTTCGCATACAATGGGCTAAATGGCCAGGTCACAACTATCTCAAGTGCTTAGAGAAGATTGAGGATAGAATTAACACTTCACAGATGTTAGGTTATCCGGTGTGTTCTCTTCACATTGGACAACCAATAATGCACTTTTAAATTAGTGAGAAATTCTCATTTTCGGATCATTCAATGTAGTGACCCAGAAACTCCTGATCAGAACTTCCAGAACTTCCTGATCATAGCCACTAGTGGCGAATGCTCTAGTGGACAGTCGCTTGCAGAGAAGCGAAGGTGCTCATGGAGGTTTTTAACTATTGGTGCAAGGTGTATTTTTTCTCTTTTTTAAATTACATCTTGCGCAAGATAACATAAAACATTTCCATTAAATTCAGTCAATTCTGATTGACGCTTTAATGACCGTTTTGTGGTATCTGCAGCCCTCTTTTTCCTTCCGCACTAGCTGCCTATGTGTGGAGGGGTTTTCTCCAGGTTAGAGCAAAACACTCTGACATGGATGGTGCCTTGACGTGGCGTCAGAGCTTTTCACTAAACCATCTGGCAGATATCTTTCCGATATCGAAGTTATTACTGTAATCATAAAAAACACTGTGAGTCAGCATAGAGTCAAAGTGGAGCATGAACCGGCTATCATTCCCGTATTTCAAATATGGAAAAACACAAAAAGGAAATAGATGTTTCCAGAATTCCAAAACCAAACGTCTGTATTCTTAACCTGATGATCTACATTACGCATTTAACTCAGAACTGTAGCAGCATTACACCCGAAATCTCTGAGCTATTTTATTTCCACTCAACTGAGTGCGATGGAGAAACCACTATGCCCTGAATCCTCTATCAATAACGATTGTAAAATTTTATTTACCAGGCCAGGCCCGGATTTAGAAAAGAAAAAGGTGGAAAGGGGAGTACTTGACTTGATCTAGCTAGAAAATATGGGGCAAGTACAGAGGTTTATTGAAATAATGGAAACACCAATGTCGACTGGAATACACACAATGAGCTGCATGCATACCACAGGAACGACGTCACCAGCGATGTGACATATATAAAGAGAAGTACGATTTCGGCTATCACATAGCAGTGCCACAGGCACAGGTGGAACAGTGTTGTGGTGTAATTGTCGACAATGTCAGATCTCAGTGACCTCCAAAAAGGTATGATCATTGGTGTGCATCTTGCAGGAGCTTCAGCAACCAGAACGGCCGAAATAGTAGATGTAACACTAGGAACTGTATTGAAGATTATGATAGGCGAATGTTGGCGCGGATTGTACAACTAAAGCACAAGACCACAGCACCGCAAATAGCAGCAGAGTTGAACATCAATCGGAATGATCCCGTTTCCGTCATAACAGTTCGTCAGGAACTCATTTTACTGGGATTTATGACCCTGCTGCAATTCACAAATCTCTTATTACCGACATCAACGCAACCAAACGTATAAGGTGGTGCAAAGCACATAAAAACTGGGATGCTAAAGACTGGCAACGTGTCATCTGGTCTGATGAATCGTGCTACACATTGTTTCCCACCACTGGTAGAGTGTACTTCTGGCGATTATCTGCAGAAGCGTACCACCCCGGCTGTGAAGCATGGAGGTGGATCCCTGATGCTGTGTGGAGCCATATCATGGCATTGCTTATGGCCATTAATTAATCTGCAGGATCGCATCACATCCGCAGCGTACGAATATATTTTCTGGGACCACCTACACCTAATGTTGCGGGCATTGTTCCGTAATGACCGACCTGGTTTCAAGCGGATAATGCACCTGTGCATTGTGCGAAACTTGTCAAGTTGTGGTTTGCAAAGTATAAGGATGAGGTACAGCAGCTACCTTGGCCACCTCAATTTCCAGACCTCAACAAAAAAGTTTTCTGAATGAGTCTGCGAGGGACTAGAATCCTCGTAGGAATATTCATGTTGTTGATTTGTTTCGCATCGCATATATGAACATTTGTGGGAATATCTGGTGCGCAAGGACAGATCACACTTTCCACCTCCAGCATGCATCACTGGCACAGTTGGACATATTTTACAGGAAGAATGGTCCCACATTCCACTACCGTATGTGTATGACTCGTATAAGTCTATTCCACGTCGAATTGCGTCTGTTCTGAACACCCAAGTTGGGCCTACAGCTTATTAATGAAATGTTCTCCACAAATGGTACAGTCGCTCAAAAAAGTATCGGAACATTATGGCTGATTACAGAATTCAGAAAAAATATCTGGCAACGATTTTTTTAGAAATTAGTGATCTGGCAACCTTTGTGTCACGTGACACGAAGGTTGTCAGATCACTGATTTCTAAAAAAAATCGTTGCCAGATATTTTTTCTGAATTCTGTAATCAACCATAGTGTTCGGATACTTTTTTGAGCGACTGTACTTCAAGGTAGCTACTTTCAAAACGAAACTACTTACAAAAAAGTCTCTGAACTTTTAAAAAGCAGATTTCTCTATTCAAAATAAAAATTGCATAACGCATTACTTAATATATGTATATTATATAACTGCATCATAACTGCATTATTAACAGCACAAATAATTGCCACTTTAAAATGTTACTCTTACCCGAATATTAAGAAAACTGTAAATGATAAATCAATGTTAAGAATCTTAAGAATTGAAAACGTGGTAGCAAATATCATCGATAAATTGAAATACAATATGAACAGGAATTAATGAATCAATTTTTGAAATTTTTTCGTTTAAAATTTGGCGATTAGTACCAGAGGTCCTTATACTGATATCATATTTTATGATCATCATATCTATGCAACTAACATTCTTACAGTTACTGAACAAATACATTGTATTTACAAATTTTGAAGTTTACTGCTGTAATATTTCATATCGTAATTGGGCTATTCCTACGATACTTTTCAAATGTAAAACTTTAACACAGTATATTGAAATTCTACCCCTGAAAAATATTCTGAAAGCTATTTCAATCTGGGTATCAACGAAGTCAGTTGTTAATTCAAAGCATAAATTTCGAAACACTTTTTACTTTTTCTAACAGTTTTTACTTTTTAACTTTTTTCGAACCAAATCATTGGAAAGTTTGTTTGCAATTTGATAAAATAATACAGAAATAAAAAATAAAACAGTTTTTACTTTTTTACTTTTTTAAAACCAAATCATTGGAAAGTTTGTTTGCAATTTGATAACTATAAACTAGAATATTAAAAGTATTAAAATTATAGCAAATTAGGTTTTACAATCCGCAATTTTAATTTTTTAGTCTGTGAAAAATTACGTCCCTTACTAACAGTTGAATTCCTTCAATTTCTAGAATGGCGACAATACTATATTATATAAAACCAGATAAAAATAATTTCTAATCTAACGAAAGAAATATATTACAGTTTAGCTTTCGACTACTTCGCCATCTGTCATCACGTGGTAATTAGGCCTAAGAGAGCATACACGTAAAACTAAACTTTTCAATCACAAAATAATTATTTTAATCAAACCATTAACTGCAGGAAATGTTTCGTGATACATATAATAATAATGGGAATTGTTTGCCTCTTTGGGTGATCCAAATGCAGTTTGAAGACAACAAACTTCGATGAACACGAAGACTGCAGAAGAACCCACGTTCGCTTCAATGACGATTGTACTGTAACCTCAGACCTAGTTGATCACGTGGTATTCTAGAGCCAAAGCTTCTCTTTCGCATCTGTCTCGTTCCCATGATACTCGACCGATGATCCCAATATTTGTTAATGCAAGTGTTCAGTAAAAAGAAATCAGGTTTCCTAATGTGGGAAATCTGGTAATAGCAGCAGATTTAGGGCGTTGTTATGAATCTTACAACGGGTTTGACAACGACTATGGTTTCCCATTTTAATAGTATGATAAGTATTTTTGTTTCTAGAAAGTCCCTTTTTGGAATTTCGAAATTTGGCACTGCAACTTGGAGTTAATCAGAAATATTCTGCAAAATTTTAAAGCATCTACCATAATTTCCCAATGAGTTATCAACAGACATCTTCTTATTATAGATCTATCTGCCCAAAGTGGCATGTGAAGTCCAAAAACCTACTGCGGAAACAATGTATAGATGTTTTGACTGTGAAGTTTCAGCTTCTTATTAAAGAGTTGCCAACCCATGGAGGGTACCATGATCACATTAGAAATCAGCTATTATGTACTGTATTTGCCAATCTTAATATCAGAATATATTGACCCAATATGCCATTTCAAGAATGTAGCTCTGAATCATCTCCGATCTTCAATTGGAGTTGAATACAGAAATCGTTCTCCTATCTTGTGAAATGGGAAAATCAAAATCCAAATTCGTGGTTTGGCAAATAAAACTCTTCAGAATAGGCACCTGCCCCCCTTGGGCACCTCCTCCGCACATCGCTGTCTATCCACTACGAATTCATTCACTTAATAAAAATTTTAAAAAATTCAGAGGATAGACGGGAAAACCAGCAGTTATACAATCCACTCTCAATTTTCTTCAGAGATTGGTATATTTTCTCCAAAAAAGGCAGCGTCAAAATTGATCAAAATAGTTACTAATTGTCGAAACTATATCTATATATTGAAAGAAGGTGTCTGTGTGTGTGGCTGTGACTCATCGGAAATTCAGTGTAGAAGCTTGAAAATTTCCGAGAATGTTTCTGGTTGGAGTCCCGGTTGCAGTGTCAAATGTCAAGTTGAAAGCTAAAAAGGGGAACTTGCTAGAAGGAAATTTATTTACCATACTATTCCTACCGGGAACGGTAATCGTTGTCAAATTTATTGTTTACACTAACTGCTCCCTAACTGTGAACGTAAAGAGTTAACATTTAATTCTGCTGCCGTTGCCAGATCCCCTACATTTCCAAAGGCATTATTAAGGCGTTCCATTGCAGCTAGGGGCCTGAATTTCTAACTCAACATGAAGTCAGGCAGGTGGAACCGGCCGACGAAATTTGTGACCTTTCGGTTAAGTACAACGCCAAAATTCGGGGCGTGTGTAAAAATTGTGTAAAATCCGGAATTACACAACGCCAAAATCTCACGAAACAAGTATCTCGATAGTTTGCCACGGGCCCTGAGAGCGCGTGTCGAGTCAGCAATGACCATTGCAACACTGGGAAATTCTTCGTGTTCAAACTGTGATACAATGTCGGGGGGGATATCACAAAACTAACCTTTAGTGCAGGAAACAACAGAATATGCAATTAAAAAGTGAGACACGAGCTGTCACAATTTGTGTAGAAATTAAACCACTCGCAAAGTGGGAACCTGATTTTTAAACCAATCACCGCGGCACACGGAGGACTCTGTGCAGGAAATTTGTACCGTGCGGTTGATTATCACTGGAGCCATAGGGAAGCAAAATATGTGGTAACAGAAAAACAATCTCGATAATTTATGCAGAAACCAAGCCACGGGCTATGAGATGTCAGCAATCACCCAAACAAACACCGGAAAATTTTCTTCCTGTTGAAAATCTGTGCAAAAAGTGTCTGTGTGTGTGTGTGTGGGGGGGGGGTATGTAGTTATAAATTTTACCTTTAGTGCAGTGAAAATAAAAATATACAAAATAAAAGTGACACCCGGGCAACGCCGGGTACCTTTCAGCTAGTAATAGGTATTATGACGTAGTGGTAGTATAGCATCAAGGGACATTACTAGACTGTCATCCCAAAGTAAAAGTAAACTAAATTGTTTTAATTGATATTGTTTATTTTCTAGAACAAATTGATAATAGTAAATTCCTATATTTCAACAAAAACATTATCTATGACAAGTTATTTTTATAGTCTTTCATTGAAATTACATTTTCGCCATTGTATTGAATTCTGTCTCGCGACATCTTAATGAAATCAATTCTGTTTTGAAATGGCAGAGATATCTGACTTTTCCAGACTGCATTTTTCAGACTAGTAAAAACATGTTTATCTCATATTTTGCAGTCAGTTTAACGTTGTAGATTATTATATAGGCTACATACAGCTGATTCGTAAGTACATTGTTTCATAAAACATCACATAAATGCTATTTTTCGCAAAATAAAGCACTAAATATTAGAACAAATGTTTAATTTCTAATTTATGTTCAGTTAATAAATACAGGTGAAATAATCGCGTAACAGGAAATCGCGTAAAGTGAGTTGAATGTAGCATGTGTGAGAGTTGTTGGGTTGGGTTGTTTTACCTCTGAGCGGCACTTTTTTGCACATCATGGGCTAAATGGCCAGGTCACATGGACCCCGAAAGCTCAGAGAAGGTTGGGGGAGGGGACCCACTGGAACAGCTGTTGGGTGACAGATGGTAGCCTCCCGTCAAGGTCATCCAGCGTGTTCTTTAACGTGCACAGGGTATGGCTATTCCGCACACGGGGCCACGGCTTAACGTCCCATCCGACGGACGGCGGCCTTTCCAAGCCCATCGGTGTCCCCTACTGACCGTGGGCAGGGCGGGGAATTTTTACGGAGATAAATCTCAACGCTGACCCAGCTGGGACTCGAACCTGGGAACTACAGATTACGAGCCTGGCGCGCTACCGACTGAGCCACCCCCGCCCCCATGGGTGAGAGAGATAAGGGTTTCTGCAGAAGGAAAAAAAATGAAAACTTTACACCTGTGAGCAAAAGAAATTTTAATGAATGAATTATTTAAACTTATATACAAAACATACATTTTAATGAATGAATGAATTTAATTACGTATTGCAATGTCATAAACACCTAAACACTACATACTTCTGGCATTCTTCAATTGGATGATGAATGAACTGGGTCTGGTGAGTCTGGATCATCACTCTGTTGCTCCCTTGAAGTCCCTGGGATGATAGGCTGATGATCTTCAACTTTTTTAATGAAACAGTCAAGACTCAGCTGATGGGCAGCAATCGTCTTCTCTCTATAAAGTTCTTTATAGCAAGCTAAAGAATTCTGAATTTCTCTCGCAATTTTGGCGGTTCTAGTCTCATTAGGATTATTTTCTTCAATTATTCTGATGGCACTGTCATTGTGTTTAAAAAATTCAGTCATTTGTTTTGTTGAAAGCTGTTTGATGGGTGATGCAATAAATGGCTCCTGACCTTCATCATTCTTGCTGTTTTCCATTTCCAAAAGTTCTTCATTAATGAGCTCTGATGTGTGGGACTCGAGCGGTTCATCCACATTTGTCACACTACATACTAAAATTCAACAAATTTTGCCATTTAACTATGCCATGTCTTGAGTTGGCAAGCTCACTTTCAGGATCAAAATTAGATATCAGAAACTCCAGGCCAAATTTTCTTCCAAACTCCCTTCATGCAAGACTGCTTAACTTCTGCCCATGCCTCTCCAATGTTATCAATTGCCATTTTTATGTCATATTTCTTCCAAAATTCTTTCACTGAAATCTTATCTTCATGGTCAGTAGCTTGTACTAGCTACGAAAATGTTCTGCGGAGATAATAACTCTTGAAAGTTGCAATAACATCCATGAGTTGAATGAGAGAAGTTGTGTTTGGTTGCAGAAAAATAACTTTCATATTCTCATCAATTTCAATGATGCTTGGAGGATGTCCTGGTGTATTGTCCAGAAGCAGAAGAATTTTGAAGGGTGCATTTATCCTGTCACAATAAGCCTTCAATTCACGACGCAATTCATTGCAAAAGTAGGACTCAAATATAGCTCCAGTAATCCATGCTCTTTTATTTGATCACCATACAAGAGGCAAATCCTCCTTTGAGTAGCCCTTGAGTGCGCGAGGGTTTTCGGAGTGATAAACCATCAGTTGTTTAGTTTTATGATCACCAGATGCATTTCCTCCTAACAGCAAAGTGAGACGGTCCTTGGAAACTTTGAAACCTGGGGCCCTATTTTCTTGCACTGATATATATGTTCTACTAGGCATACACCTACTAGACATTACTGCTACTAGACTTTTCTTGTCTTCACTATTAAAATCGGAATCCAATGGTCATTTATTAAATGTTATTTCTTTGCCCTATGATTAGTTGACATATTTTACATCATACCGAACCTTGTCCATTATCTTAGCATCAAACCTTTACCCACAAACATATTTTGATCGGTAAACAAATTATATTCCTTACCATTAACCCTAGTCAGTTTCGTATCAGTTTCACATCTTTAGGAGTTACATATTCCTTAAAATATATTTCCTTTTCTAAACCTTTTTTTTTTATTTTTAATCATATTACAGGGGCTCTAATTTCCAGGCTTTATTTTTTTTACCTCATGTTCAATAGCAACTTCGACTTACGACATATCATCATTTACTAAATCTTTATGGCGTTAACAATACTTGCTAAAGATACATCTACTTACCGTAGGTACTCGAGTCCTAGTTTGGATTTCGGAAAGCCAGAAAATATATTGACCTGTGTATAAGTCGAAATTGGAAACTTTTCATTGAGAAAATTGCCAATCCCGATGAAAGAAAGGCTAAAAGAAAGATTAGTCCTGGATAACCAATAATCTATGCATCGCATTCTATCAGGTAACCACAAAGGTTTTTGCCGCTTTCGGTACTCGTAAAAAAAGAGTAGAATTAGTATTAGAAACATTTTATTCAGCGAAGTGGTCTCTATTTAATTCAATTATCTTTTCCCATCTTGAAACTAACTTATAAATATCACTTCTATAGCAGTTCCTGTTTTTGGAACAGAGGAAAGTTTCTTTTGCAACTGTACCTCCCTGTCGTTCTTAAACTCTTGTCCACGCAGTTCAAATTGTCAAGAGCCAGAAACAAGTGCTAATCTGAAGCAGAAATATCCGGTGAATAGGGTGAATGGCGGAGTGTCAATTCAAGGCGTTGGATTGTCTCTGTGGTCAATTTGGCAGTATGTGAACTTTTAACTTTTTTAATCTTGAAGTAACAATACTCCTTTACGATTGAGAAGTGCTGCTTCTATATCTTCCAATGCCTCATGAATAAGTTCAAGCTGCTGAGAATAGAGATCATCAGTAATTGTTTGTCCAGGTTTCAGCAGCTCAAAGTGATATTACGAGCTGTCCACATAAACAACATTGATGCAGTGGTGGCCTTGAAGTTTGTCAAGTGGAGTCCGTGGTAGCCACCCAATGTCGTTTCCTTGAAGGATTATTATATTGGATCCACTTTTCATCATATCTCAGCAAATGATCGAGAAATGACTCTTTGTTGTGCTGAAAGAGCAGGGAAAGATAGGCCGATACACGTTGTTCTTTCTTGGTGTGAGACAATTCATGTGGGACCCATTTTCTCAATTTGTATGTTTTACCAATTTCGTGCAAACGTCTTTTAATGGTTTCTTCATTCACAATGAACATCAAAGCAAGTTTTTGGCATGTTCGACTGCCATCTTATTCAATGACTGCTTTCAAATCTTCATTGTCGATAGCCGCTATGCGCTTCATCTTCAAGTGACTCATCCCCTGTTCTAAATTTTTGGGACCAAATTCTGACTGTGCGTTCCTTTACAGAATCCAGTCTGAATGTGAGGCATATGCTTCTAGTGGCTTCTGCAGCAGTGTTACGGAGTTTAAAATCATAAAGTAAATAATATCTGTTGAGCTCCGACGACACTTCCATTTCAATATTTTATTGGGTTTAGTACTTGGATGATGTTATTATGTATAGTAATATTCAACGCAATTTTAAGATGCGGGTAGCTGTTCTGATACCACATTAATGTCATCTGTCGATTATTTCTTTAACTAAATGCTGATTATTCAATAGGACACATAATCGGCAAGAACGTTTTTGGGTACCTGATATAATGGTCGAATTCATATTAGCAGGAGTGGAAAGAAAAGAAAATCGAACGAGATAAAATCGTCAGTAAAGAGAAAAAAAATAAACTTTTAAAACACTTAAGCGATATTTTACGAATTGTAAGAAATTTTGGATAATCAATGATCTGATATACTTTAGAATAAGATGTGTTCCTGTGGGAACAGAATAAGATGTGTTCCTGTGGGAACAGAATAAGATGTGTTCCCCTGGTGTCCAAATGGGCATGTCTGTCTGTGCTGAGTGCAGACATGCCGATTTGTGGGTGTCACTGTGTCCATGTTACAATGTCTCACCGCTGTCATCCGGGACAAGGGTGGTTATTCTCATATTAGATAGGCGGTCATATTATTCTGATTCGATGGTGTAGGCAGATTAACATACATAGAGAGTTAAAACAAATAGATTCACCTACTTGTGAGTAAATATCTTAATATTTCGACCCGTGACTGAGGTTGTCATTCTAGGTGGTTGCAGCTTTGTTGGAACTATGTTTCTACTGTAGGATTTGTTGACAGAACAGGTGTAAAAAAATTCCTTATACATCGTTTATGGCACCATCTGTTGACTCTATTAGTAGTCCTTCTTCTGCTTTTCTAAGAATGCATTTTTGTCTTTTTTAATTATTGTTGTGGTGTTCCAGCCTATTTTATGATTATTTTTTTCTACGTGTCTCTCCAGTCCTGTTTTATTTTGTTCGTTTTTTTATTGCCTGCTTTGTGTTCTTTTATTTTCAGTTTCTAGTGTTCATCCTGCTTCTCCAAAGTATGGTTTTTACATTCACATGTTACTTTATGAATTATCCACTTTCTCTGTATATATTTTTTTCTTCCTATTTGATATTTAGGTTGAATTTTTTTTTTCTTGTCCAGGTCTCGTGCGATCATATTATCATATAAATTATTGAATGAAAACAAAATCCAAAGAATGAGCAATAAATTACCACAGGTGTATTAATTCGCACAACTCGCAATTAATTTATTAATACATCATTGTATTTTGTTGGCATCATGTTCCACTACGTTTGAGAGAGAGTAAAAAATTAAGGACGGTGAAGGCTTGGTGACGCCATCGAGTCGGAATAATGTAAGGGAGGGATAAAGACTGGAGTTCCATTCCAGTATAACAATTCCTCTCCGTTTCAGAAGACTTCAGAAAATTTGTTGCTGTGCAAGTCTTACAATTTTTTGCCACCATTAATCTTGTTAGCATTCTGGTGGGAATGGGACAAGACACCCCTCCACTACATCCGACCCTTGTGACAGACAAGGATAACTAACAATGATTGATGTATCAACAATGATCCCCATGTGTTTCGACAAACATTAACAGTGTAACATTTCACAATATCGTCTAACAAAAGAAAAAATACATTGCCGAATTTCAAAAACAAAGAGTATTAATAAAAAAGGCGAAAATAACCATTGTTGCATTTCTCTTTAAAAGGAAAGAAATGCACGAATACCTTCAGTCACTTTCTCGTCAAGAAGGATTCCAGATTAATAGAACACGAAGGATTTCAGACCCAGTGAAGTTCGTAACTCTAGTAAGGAACTTTTTAAACGGCGCTCTAGGAGACTAAATGTCTCTAATTCGAACAGTGAAATATTAATCAATATAATCTTTGAGTTTGATCTTGCAATTTTAACGTTCAGAATGCAAATTTCATTTTAAAGACAAACGCTTTCCTCTTACTTCCTAGACAATCCCGGAATAACAGTTGTCTAGTGCTGACTCTGCCAGGGGATTATATAGTGTAAGAACAGCTATGTAATGAAGCTATCATGAATTGTAGCGAAAGCAAATCGGTCGAATTTGCTCCAAAAGGAACATAGTTCTTGATTTGGAGGAAAACCGCTCCTTTTCGAAAGGACGATCTTGAAATGATCTGATTTTCGAAGTAGGCTTGCATACATTTGATTCGGTGGACAGATTCCTCATTAGTGCACACTAATCATTCTCCAGATCTTGATTTGGCGACTGGAATGCTCAATAAGGTGTTCGTCCATTCATGGCATGTAGTGTGCCTGAGATGTAACAGGACGCGTTGGTTTTTACTCATATGATTAATACGAATATTTTTCACAACAGAAACGTCACTTTATTTCGGTTTAGGACGACGAAAGAAAAAGTTTTCCAAGGGAAGATACGATTTAGCAGTAGGAACTCTTGAGTTGAGTAAACATAAGATTTTCTTTTAATTCGCTCCCGGAATTTAAGGTTAATAGAAAGTGATGCATTTGATGATCTCTGAAATCCCGTGTTTTTTGGCTAATCCCCTCTTTTAGAAATGTTTGTTTCTCACATGAGACATTTATTGATATAAGCTGATATATCTGGATTCCTTAGCCATTATTCTATTCTGGGGTAACGAATATGCGGTCTGTTGTTGAAAGACAGATATTTAAATTTTTTGATACTATCATTTCAGACGATCGATGGGGTTTTGGTAAGTTTCAAAAATATACTTCGTGTCGAGGGCACTTAAAGATCTCGCCTGGAACCCTAGATTTCTGGGGACTTCAATAAGTTGCGTTAAGCATTTCAGGTAACTGAAAGAAAATAGATCATATGAACCATAACGCCGTGGTGAAGTGCAGTTCCCAAAGTCTTACACTAGAAGAGGTTCAAGCGGTGAACTACTGAACAGCTGGATTTATTGAAATAGAAATTATCAATGACATCGATTATGTTTTAATATAAACAACCAGTTTTCTAAAAACATATTTCTTTCCTGGCAGTTTGCTGCGGACATCGACTGATACTGGCTTCGCCACCATTTTGAGAAGCATTGTCTTAGACGACAGGTGGGAATCTTTTTGTATAAACAACAATCCATGGTGTCCTATGGTAAAAGTGATTCCATTACTGGAATCTTAATGGTGTGTCCATGGTGCACACATTCGTGTTTAAGTGCCCTCGATCCATGGTGTCCTATGGTAAAAGTGATTCCATTACTGGAATCTGGGTCAATACCCCGGATATATTGTATTGACCGATGACAACAAGTAATGTGATAAATGAACGGAAATGCAACGAAATCACTTTCAAGTTTCTGAATCTAAACTTCAAACTCAAAAATTAGAGAAAAATTGATCTCGAGTCAGATGAGATGCGAATTTTACCAGGTGGTCGTGTGTTACTATTCCATCCGGTTCAAGACAATATTTTCCCCAACTTTGAGTTTCATGTTTAAAAGTGACTTTTTTTAAATTCCAATCGAGTCAACCTCACTTTTTTATTACCTGATATATAATTACTAAAAAATAATTTTTCATTTTAATATACGCTATAATACCAAAATAACAGAAAATTTTCATATTATGCTAACGTGTTATCGAACTTCGAAGCACTATAATTTCTAACACAATGTCTCCTAGACTATGGTATCTGAACCCCAAGGGGTCTGCGAGGTAATTTTAGTATTTCAAATAACTCTTTAAGAAGCATCAGAAGAAATTGTATATTTAACGCGATTGCATAACGGAGTTTTGTTTCGTTTGGCTAGAATTCTGTCAGTTAGGTATGATAATATCTCAGGCTGATGTCCCACTAATTGCCTGTTGATGATATAATATTTGTAACGTAACGAATTTCTTCTCTCAGGTATTTAAATGCAAACAGCCGAAAAATTAACAGCAGATAAAGAAAAGCTATAATCCATTCTCAAAACATTAAAGAAATCTTTGTTGCTAGGATCTATATTTTAGTTCAACAAAAAAATACCAGGTGACGATGAAAAGTGGATCCGCAGAAAGAGTGAGACTTCGTAGGGGATCGGTGTTGGCAGGAAGGTTCGGAAATGTTTCTGAAATATACATCTAATGGAAGAATGTCACTGAAGTGGTACGCCAGATGGTAGCTTTGCATCAAAGCTATCAAGGGTGTTCTTTAACATCCACTGAGAGTGATTCTCCTGCAGAGGAGGCCAGTGCTTAACGTGCCATCCGAAAATCCCATTCCCTTTCTATCGAGAGCAGGGGAGGAGGTAGCGGACATATTACCTCGAAGTGGATTCGAACGTGGGAATTGCAGTTTACAAGTCTGTCACGCTACTGACTGACCCCATCCCCTTGAACCCCACGTACGGCAGTACTTCAGTAGCGTAGAAAGAAAAATAGCCATAGTAATCCAGATTAATAGACCACACAGTCCTCCCATTCCGTTCCTCCAAACCTCTTGGGCATTAGGCGGTTTGATTTTGTAAGTTATGTAAATAATGAGGTTAGAAGAAAGAGTCGGCAACCTCTGCATATATGCATGCAGGTATGTGTGTATAGTTTTATTATTATACATTGCGATAATAAAATATTAGGCAATTTTCATGTTATGTCAATGGGAATCGCCAAGAAATTATATTCTTAAAAGGCCTTTCCGTAGTATCCTTCAAATGATCAGTGACATGTTCCTCTTATTTTCCACTACTCCATCTTTAAACTTCGTCTGCTGGAAAAGAATATCGCACATAGGGAATCTGGTGCAGAGAAAGAATCTGGTTTAGGGACAATTGCGCAATGAGCAGTGTGGATTCAAACGTGATAGCGAATATACTGATCATATGTTTTCACTTAGACACATCCTTGATAAATATTCAGTTTCAGATGACCAGACAGATTTGGTTATTTGCTTCGTAAATTTCAAAAAGGGTCAATAAATTTCAATAATGACTCTGTTGATCGTCATTATTTGTGGTTAATTGTGAGATCACATGGCATACCTGACAAGTTAGTTAACATAAGGAAAGCTCTCTATAATAACACCGAGTCATGTGTGAGAGTTGGTATAGCTTTTAGCAATTAATTTAGCATTGCTGTGTGTTTGACAAGGGTGCATTTTGTCTCCTTTAGTTTGGTTATTGATTATGCTATGCGAAATTCACTGTAAGGGGAAGATTTGGGGCTTAAATGGTCTAGAAATTTGAAAATGTCTGATTTAGATTATGCTGATGATTTAACCTTTATGGCAAATAATGTTGATGAGATGAACTCTTTCATTCGAGCTGTTGATGAGATTGGTAGTAAGGTGATAAACAAAGAGAAAGCTAAAGTGATGAAAATTGGTCAGGTAGGTGAAGGCCAGTTAATTTGAATGGTTGCAACCTTGAGCAGGTGTCTCAACGTAATTATCTTGGGAGCTATTTAAGAGATACTGGTGATGTGCGACATGAGATAAACCAAAGAATAGGGACTGCTGCTGGGACTTTTAAGAATCTAGTATGAGTGTGGAGAAATAGGCGTATACACCTAATACTTAAATTATACTGTATAATAGTTTGGTTATTTCTAGGGTTAGCTGTTTGTAGTGAAACTTGGACCCTATGTAAACAAGACAGCAGGAAACCCGATACGTTTGATTCTAGATGCTTATGCAACATATTGGACATTGGTTCAACGTTGTAAGTAATGATGAGGTTAGGCAGAGGAGTCGGTAAACTCCTTTGAGCAACATGTTGTGCAGAGAGAGACTCCGTTGGTTTGGTCAGGTTGCCCATATGGATAACTATAGATTAACGAATAGGGTTATGAACAGTGCGCCTGAAGGCCTCAGAAAGAGGGGGAGACGTAGGATGCAGTGGGCAGACAATGCCAGACTGGAATCATTAAAATTGGGCTGCAGTGGCCAGATGCATCAAATGTACAGTCGCAGTAGTGTCAATGCAGTATACGGATCCCCTTTGCACAGTGCTTTCCCCCATATGACGTCACCGGCCCCGAGGCCGCTTTGGACTTTGACCCCTGTGTCGCAATCGACCGGAAATTGACCCCTATGTCGCAATCGTCCACGTTGCCTTCTCAGATTGAACTTTGAACCCTATGTCGCAACCGACCATGCTCCCATCTCGAATAGTCAATAATCGATAAAAAAAAACAAATCTTTTGCTGACGTAAAAGAAAACAGGACTTTCTTTTTTGTCTTCACTCAAACGATTGCATTCATCACAATTATTATTCCTTCGAGTAAGCAAGGAAACGATCCTGATGCATTAGAGCAGAGGATCTCAACGTGGGGTTCACGGTAAAAGTTTTTGGGGTACACCGTGAGAGCTCAAAAGTCTCTAGATCTGGTAACAAAGTCGCTAAGTTGCCAATATTATACTATAACTATAGTTTTATCTATCTATATAAGGTGTACTCCAGTTACATACACATTTCCAGGGGGTACGTGAAGCATAAAAGAATGAGAACCACTGGTCTAGAGAATTGTAGCAGAGACAATAGGAATAAGTGACGAGATAAATAGGAATTGCTGTGGGATCGTTAAGAATCTGTGGAGAATACGGAAAAGTAGACGTATGCATTTGAAGACTAAAATCAGATTGTGTGTGTTAGTTTTTTCAAAACTTTTGTTATGGTACAGAAAATTGGACCTTTTTCGTTTGTATGTATGCCGGGCTATTTTACCCCTGAGCGGCAACTTTTTGCACATAATGGGCTAAATGGTCAGATCACAAGGACCCCTAAACCTTCACTGACCCCTCAGTGAAGGTTTAGGGGGAAAGGGACCCACTGCACAGCTATTTGGAGACAGCCTCCCATTAAGGCCATCCAGCGTGTTCTTTAACGTGGGCAGGGTATGGCTCTCTCGCACACGGGACCATGGCTTAACGTTCCATCCAACAGGCCGTTTCAAGACCATCGGTGTACCCTACTCTCCATGGGCATGGTAGGGAGTTTTGGGGAGATAAATATCAACGCTGACCAGGTGGGACTCGAACCTGGGAACTACAGATTACGAGCCTGGCGCGCAACCGACCGAGTAATCCCTGCCTATGTATGTATGTGTAATCAGCGACCATTTTATCACATACATTCCCATGATATATAAATAGTAACTCAACACAGCATTCAGTAACATAAGAAAAGCTCTTTCTGAAAAGAAAAACTATGTGACTGAATATAATTTAAAAATCTCATTGGATTACCAAGACTATGCGTTCAGTACCTAGAGTTATGGAAGCTGAAATATTTAAAAAGTTAGCTCTCTGTGCAAAAAAAAAACGAAGTTTTGGGACATTAACTATGTGTTAGTAAATTTTGATATAACGGTTATTGCTTTTAACTTGTTTCATTAATTTTTCAGAATAATATTTTAAACTGCCATTTTTACTGCTAAATATTTCAATTTTCCTAACACTAAGCAAAACATTACTGAAAATCGAGATTGCAATAGAATTGATTCAGTTTTAAAAAGTTTACTTAAACAGTTGCTGAGTTCTGTACTTGAGTTGTTGACTTAACGTAGAACTGTACGATATAAAGTGGCCGCCCTATGGTTCGGTATGTATTATGGATGGATGCATTATGGATGGATGCATATATATATACTGTATATATGTGCAGGACCTGATTAAGTGGGGGAAAGGGGCCATGTCCCAACACCTCCTATAACAGAACACCAATGTAGCAAATTTTTGATGTCACCTAGGTAGTCCTACAATATAGAAATTCTTATATTTTTTTATTCAAATATTATTACTGGTGAACTCTTGTGTGCTAGTCTTCATATTAATGTTTATCTATAAATATATTTTATTTAATAATTAACACAAATAAATTTTCTCCTGAATAAAACATATTTATAGACAAACATTAGTATGAAGATTAGCACAGAGTCCACCAGTAATAATATTAGAATCAGAAATATAAGAAGTGTCTATATGGTAAGACTACATAAGCTGTCATAAATTTGGTCCTCTGGCTATCTGTTATAGGAAGTGTTGCATGGCCCGCATTTCACAATGCTCGCGAGGGTAATAAAGGCAAAAATTAGTAAAATTATTTCTATCTCATGCATTTTTTTGTCGAGATATTTTTTAAAGGCATGTAAAATGGAGGGGGGAAATGTTATGTTGCATTGAAAATGCAATATCATGGGCTGCCTCTTTGATATTTTAATAATCAATTGTGTGCTTTGCGAATCCTCCTCTCCGATTTTTTTTCTACATCCGGGCATCTGCACGTGTTACCAGAGCCTCGTTTTAGCCATTCATTGTCTAAGAATTTCTCTAAAGATAAAGTCACCATTTAGAGAAATCGAAAGACAATGCATGTTGCCCGCCCCTCACGACGTGGACGTACGAGGATGGATTTTAGAGAGACGCCCTCCCTCCCACCTTCCTTTCTTTGTTTAAATCATGAATATGGATCTTGGACTTCTTTAGCTCCTTCGCCTTTCCATTCCGCTGGATTTTCATCGAGAAGGCCAATCGAGTTCGTTTCCTTCTCATTCGTTACAATATTTCCATAACTCACTAGCTAATATAAGCACATGGCAAACAAGGCTTATTACGAAGATAAAGTCCGTAATATCAACTAAGGAAGAGCGCCGAGATGTTTTATGAATCTTACTTTGCTGGATTCGGAACTTCGTAGGTTTGCATAAACAGTCACAGTTTTCTACATTCGCTTGCCGGACATTTAAATCTTCCTCAGGGCAATCAAATCTTTCCCCTGGACACTGGCTTACTCCTAAATCGGAGCCACTGAAAGTCTCTCGGAGTCGAGGAATTGAGCTCGCTCCTCTTATTTCTCACGGTGCTTCCCGTTTTCAGGTCGTCCTACATACGCAGGTGTGGCTTGTGGATGCACCCGATTAGCTTCAGGACTTACCTCTGTTATTCAGCACGTTGTTGTTGGGTTGTTTTACCTCTGAGCGGCACTTTTTTGCACACCATGCGATAAATGACCAGGTCACATGGACCCCGAAGGCTCAGAGAAGGTTGGGGGATGGGACCCACTGGAACAGCTGTTGGAAGACAGATGGTAGCCTCCCGTCAAGGCCATCCAGCGTGTTCTTTAACGTGCACAGGGTATGGCTCTCCCTCACACGGGGCCACGGCTTAAGATCCTATCCGACGGACGGGCTTTCCAAGCCCATCGGTCATTGGGAGCCAGGCAGGATAATATGTTGTTCCCTCGTCAACGCTGTCGTCTTCAAGACCACAACAGCAAAATGTCATTTTCAACCACTTACGCGACACTCGCAGGAATCGGCTCAGTACACTATTCTTATCGTTACTCATCTTTGCAATTATTCTATACGCATTCAAAAACGCACTTCCATACGCCTTACGAAGTCTAAAGACTAAAAATTCTTAAGAAAGCTAACAATTTTTTATTGTTTAATTGTTATTTTATTAGATTGTTTCCCATTTGAACAATCAGGGCCTTCATTTGTTGCGTTTTCTGAACATTTTGATGTCACTGGCAGGAAACGACGAGAATTACTTCCGTGCAGCGCCGTGTTTGGACATTTTCGGATTCTAGGGGGGAGGGGGAGTGGCTCAGTCGGTAGCGCGCCAGGCTCGTAATCTGTAGTTCCCAGGTTCGAGTCCCAGCTGGGTGAGAGTTGAGATTTATCTCCGCCAAATTCCCCGCCCTGCCCACGGTCAGTAGGCAACCATTGGATGGGGCGTTAGGCCATGACCCCGTGTGCTGGAAAGCCATACACGCTGCACGTTACAGAACGCTCTGGATGACCGTGACGGGAGGTTACCATCTGTATCCGAACAGCTGTTCCAGTGGGTACCCTCCCCCAAACTTCTCTGAGCCTTCGGGGTCCTTGTGACCTGGCCAATTAGCCCAATGAGTGCAAAAAATGTATGTGACATGTATACGAATGATATATATAACATTCAACCCGTAATTTCATAAAACAAATTGAGAAAAATCTAAGATAAAATAATGTTTTCTTTATGGCAAAACGTTTTTATTAGGTTAAAACATTTTTTTAAACCTTTATTTTTCAAATGTTCGAATCAAGTAACATCGTTAATTAATTCAACAAAATTAACCTTTACGTATTTTTTTTCTATATACTTAATTGCTAGAATATTCAATTTTTGGTCAAGGTGTGCATTTCGCAAAAATTACATTTTTTAAAAATCCCCTGTATCCGCTATATGAAGTTGCGGGTCTTCCGTAGGCTAACGGATCTCCCTGAATAACATCGACAGCCATAATTTTTGTTGCCTAGTAACGAGATAAGATGGATTTCGTTGTGCTAAGTATGTAAACGAACAATCAATAAAAGCCCATTGATTTATTTGTCATATTATGAAATTTCGGATAAACTGTTTTTTAGGATGAAAATCTCAAATACCACGAAATTAACATTTTAAGAAGCCGTGATCGTTTCGCTGAACATCGTGGATTAACTTTCTATTAAAAGAGAGACGCCCTCCCCCAAATAGTGAAGAATCAAGAGATCAACAGAAACCTAAACATCAATTTTTAATTTTATGCACTATATTTTTGAAAGTTTTTATTCTATTGTTATGCAAACTTCGTGTTTTCCGCAGCCTGCGAGTGTGGCTCTGTCGGTAGCGCGCCACGCTCGTAATCTGCAATTCCCAGGTTCGAGTACCAGCTGGGCCAACTCCCCGCCCTGCCCGCGTCAGTAGGGGATACTGATGGGCTTGGAAAGGCCTCTGTCCGTCTGATAGGACGTTAAGCCGTGGACCCATGTGCGGGAGAGCCATACCCTGTGCACGTTAAAGAACACACTGGATGGCGTTGACGGGAGACTACCATCTGTTTCCCAACAGCTGTTCCAATGGGTCCCCTCCCTTACATTCTCTGAACCTTCCGGGTCCTTGTGACCTGGGGAGGGAGTGGCTCAATCGGTAGCGCGCCAGGCTCGTAATCTGTAGTTCCCAGGTTCGAGTCCCAGCTGGGTCAGCGTTTAGATTTATCTCCGCCAAATTCCCCGCCCTGCCCACGGTCAGTAGGGGACACCGATGGGCTTGGAAAGGCCGCCGTCCGTCGGATGGGACGTTAAGCCGTGACCCCGTGTGTGGGAGAGCCATACCCTGTGCACGTTAAAGAACACGCTGGATGGCCTTGACGGGAGGCTACCAACAGCTGTTCCAGTGGGTTCCCTCCCCCAACCTTCTCTGAGCCTTCGGGATCAATGTGACCTGTCCATTTAGCCCATGGTGTGAAAAAAAGTTCTGCTCAGAGGTAAAACAACCCAACCTTGTGGCCTGACTATTTCTTTAAAGTTAAAATTTGAAGCTTTGTGAAGAAGCCAACCTTCTTACTGCTGATGGAACTTTGACAAAAAGAAATGAAAATGATGGTGCAGTTTTCTATTGAACAAAGGTGCAAAGCTTCATCTGTTCTTCGGTGTCTCCACAATGCCAAGCAGTGTACTGATGAAGATTCATATTTTTCACTTATGAAATTCAACAAAGCTAAGAGTAAGTCATGTGCAACGTCTGTTTGGTTACACCAATATTTAATCGTTGTCACAGTTGGGTTTGCATTGCGTTGTTTCGCTTTTGAGAGACACATTTTTGCACACAATAGACAAAATGCCCAGGTCACAGAGATCCCTAGGACTCAGGTGGTAAGGGAAGGGGATCCATTGGAGAGCTGATAGGAGACAGATGGAAGCCTCTTAATCAAGGTCCTCAAGTGTGTTCTTTAAAGTGCACAAGGAATGGCCCTACTGCGCAAGGAGCCACGGCTTTAACGTCTCATCCAAGGAACGCTGGCCTTTCCAAATCCATCGCATTTCCCTTTCTGATCGAGGCCAGGATAAGGATTTATTAGAGATAAATCTCAACCCTGGCACAGGTGGGACTCGAACCTGGTGTCATGAATCCTCGATGATTCGTGATCTCCCGAAATTCTTTCTTTAATTTCTCCTTTGCTTAATCATTAAACTAATTAATCTTAACTGTGATTCTGGGTGAAATCACAGATCCGCGGTTTTTACCCCTGTGCTTCGATGTGCCTCAGAATTGATGTTGGCTCCATGAAAGAAGTAAAATATGCCGATGCACCGTATAGAGCAGGGGTTCTCAATGTGGGGTACGCGGTAAAAGTTTTGGGGGTACGCCCTGAGAGCTCAAAAGTCGCTAGATCTAGTAACAAAGTCGCTAAGTTGGCATTATTATATACTGCTCACAAAAATTAGGGAATATTTCAAAATGAATATGAAGCGAAGAAATATCCCCTAATTTTTGTGAGCAGTATACTATAACTGTAGTTTTATCTATCCATATATGGGCAGTTACATACATTTTCCAGGGGGTACGTGAAGCATAAAAGGTTGAGAACCACTGCATTAGAGTATCTACTGTGCTTGCCTGCTAATATGATCGGTAGGAGCATCACGTGACTACGAAGCTGATTAGACAAGGCAGTAAAAACATTTCTAACCCTTTCAGTTCCCCCTACCCCCATGGCATTACTGACGGTAACACTATTTTCAATCAATATAAAACTGCTACCTAATGTTTCGAATATTGTTTCCCATATGAGAACTTCTAATACTTTTAAAATTAATAAAGGAATTATTTTAATTTTCATAATTATTTTTTCGTCAAATATATTTATTTGGGACCAAATAACATTAATTTCATGCTCCAAATATTGGCAGATGAATCAAATTAATTCGACCCTAGAATGGCCCGAAGTCAGTAGTGTCAATGCAGTATACGGATCCCCCTTCGTTTGCATAAGTGTGGGTGAAGGTGGCTATTTTTCGCTGCGAACACAAGTTTTTCGACAAAGATAGGGTGTTTCACTACAATCTAACACGGGATTTCATGTTTGTTTAGTTATTTTTCCTGCATGAGAATATTTCTAATCTATCTCATAGACAGCAGGTTAGTTACTTCGGATCTAACAAAGCCAAGGTTTGAAATCCATAGTAAGACATGAACGTTTGTGTTGTTTTCCTACCAAGATCCCGACATCCTCCAGCTGGGTCAGCGTTGAGATTTATCTCCGCAAAATTTCCCCGCCCTGCCCACGGTCAGTAGGGGACACCGCTGGGCTTGGAAAGGCCGCCGTCCGTCGGATGGGACGTTAAGCCGTGGCCCCGTGTGCGGGAGAGCCATACCCTGTGCACGTTAAAGAACACGCTGGATGGCCTTGACGGGAGGCTACCATCTGTCTCCCAACAGCTGTTCCAGTGGGTCCCCTCCCCCAACCTTCTCTGAGCCTTCGGGGTCCATGTGACCTGGCCATTTAGCCCATGGTGTGCAAAAAAGTGCCGCTCAGAGGTAAAACAACCCAACAACAACCCGACATCCTCTCACCCCCTTCTACTGGGTGGTATGAAAAAATCCTGTAACTGTTACGACAATTAGCTGCGTGAAGGCATATTTATTTTTAAAGCAAAGATACACTAATTTCGGACTCGCCGGCTAGAGAACGATATATTAACATAAAGAGATACGTGATTTATACGGTTATAAACCCGTTTGAGACACATCTAAGCCACATCATCAAGTAACAAGGCATAGTCAAGTGCGATAACGCTCCAGCTATTGACATTGAGGTAGCGAGATCAAATCACTCGGTTGAAAGGAATTTTTTTTAAATACAGGAGACGTACTAAAAATTGTATGGACGTTGGATGATACCGATTAAATGCTCAAAAACTGATTTGTGATGGGTCAACCAGGAGGGTCTTTAAAGAGGGGAGAGCTTAAAATATAAGTGGGTCAACCAGGGGAAATCGAGAAGGGAGCTTTAAAATATAGGTGGGGTCTGAAATCAAGAAAAATCGAGAAGGGGGGCTTAAAATATAGGTCAACCAGGGGCCTTAAAATAGAGGTGGGGAAATCAAGAAAAACCGAGACTATTCGAGATGGGAGCATGGTCGGTTGCGACATAGGGTTCAAAGTTCAATCTGAGAAGGCAACGTGGACGATTGCGACATCATCATCCTGAAGCAGCCATGGGCTACGGAGGTCCAACCAGACCGTGCAATTTAGTTCTCCAAGCAAGTCTATCCTGAGCTACATCTACTGCATCTGGCCACTGCACACCAATTCTAACAAGGACCTGTTTGACATTGTCTGCCCACCGCATCCTAGGTCTCCCCCTCTTTCTGAGGCCTTTAGGCACACTGTTCATAACCCTATTCGCCAATCTATAATTATTCATACGGGCAACATGGCCAAACCAACGGAGTCTCTCTCTGCTAAATATGCTGCTTAAAGGAGGTTGCAAACTCCTTGGAAGACTCCTTGAAAGGAGGTTGCCTAACCTCATCATTAGTTACAATGTTTAACCACCTAATGCCCAAGATACTGCGTAAGCATCTGGAATCAAAAGCATCTAGTTTCTTGTTATCTTGTTTACAAAGTGTCCAAGTTTCACTACCATAACTAACCCTAGAAAGAACCAAACTATTATACAGTCTAATTTTAGTCTTCAGGTGTATACGCCTATTTCTCCACACTCTCCATAGATTCTTAAAAGTCCCGGCAGCAATCCCTATTCGTCTGTTAATCTCATGCCGCACATCACCATTATCTGTTACATAGCTCCCAAGATAATTAAACTGTGACACCTGCTCAAGACTGCAACCATTCAGATTAACTGAATCACAGCCTGCCCGACCAATTTTCATCACTTTAGTTTTCTCTCTGTTTATAACCAAACCTACTCTACTTACCAGTTTCATCAACAGCTCGAATGAAAGAGTTCATCTCATCGACATCATTTGCCAAAAGGGCTAAATCATCAGCATAATCTAAATCAGACATTTTCCTATCTCCAGTCCATTTAAGGCCAAAAACTTTCCCTTGAAGTGAATTTCGCATAACATAATCAATAACCAAGCTAAAGTGAAAAGGAGACAAAATGCACCCTTGTCGAACACCATAAGTAATGCTAAACCAATTGCTACAAGCCTTACCAACTCTCACAACATGACTCAGTGTTATTATAGAGAGCTTTCATTACGTTAACTAACTTGTCAGGTATACCATATGATCTCACAATCAACCACAAATTATGACGATCAACAGAGTCGAAAGCCTTTTTGAAATCAACAAAGCTAGCAACCAAAGGTTTCTGAAACTCTAAACATTTCTCAAGAATCTGCCTAAGTGAAAATATCTGATCCACACATCCCCTACCACTTCTGAATTCACATTGCTCATCACGCAATTGACTGTCAACCAGATTCTTAATTCCATTAAGCACAATCATGGAAAGAACTTTACCTGGAACAGAGAGTAGGCTGATACCCCTATAGTTATCACAAGAACTGCGATCACCTTTTTTGAAAATAGGGATAATAATAGCTCTGGTAAAATCCTTAGGAACCATGCCTTTATCATAAAAGATATTCAGAATTTCAGTCATCCAAGTGGTAACCGAAACATTCCCAGCTCTAAGCATTTCCTTAGTAATTTCATCTACCCCTGGGGATTTATGAAGTTTAAGTTTAGAAATAGCCAAAATAACTTCAGATTCTATTATAGGGCCAACATTAAAGCCACCAATGCATCTATCATCATTGCAAACAATGGGAATAGAACTAACCGCATTGCTTAGAATATCACTGAAATGCTCAGCCCACCTAGCCATGACAGAATCCTCACCTTCTATAACCTTACCTTGTTTATCCTTCAATCCCTGTATACCTGTCCGTTTTCTACCACATAAAACATTAACTATCTGGCACAGCTCTCTGCTGTTGTGCTGTCTAACTGCTTCCTCGGCTTTGTCAGCCAAACCATCAAGCCAAAGATTCTTATCAGCAGCTAACTGATCTTTTACACGTTTATTAAGTTCTCTGTAATGCTTTCTATTAGGACTAGTGGGGTATTGATTAAGGACATTCCTGCAGTTCTTTCTTTCCGAAATAAGCTCAAGTGACTTATCACTCAGATAGTTCTTTCTCTTCTGCTCCTCTTTTCCTAAAAGAGTATTGTTAGTGTCCAAAAAAGCCGGTTTAAAATGATCCCATTCTTCCTCAACTTCAGTAGTAAGCATACCATGACTGTCATAATGACTAAGTAATCTATCATGGTAAGCTTTGGCTATAACTGGGTCTTTCAGAGCTTCAGTATTAAAAGCAAATTTGTTAACCCTAGCACAACACTTTTTAAGTTTAAGTTGCAAGACACTTTTAACAAGGTAACTGTCAGATCCAATTTCAGCTCCCCTATATGACCTGGTATTCCTAACATAACTAGCCCATTTACTGTTAATTAATATATAATCAATCATATTCTTATGCAGTCCATCGGGTGAAACCCATGTGTACTTATGTATGTCTCGGTGTTTGTAATATGAGTTAGTTATTCTGAATCCATTGAGTTTACTTACCTGTAGGAGACGTTGCCCATTGCCATTGCAGCTACCAATACCAAAAGGGCCTATTACTCCTCCCCAAAGGTCAGAGCCAACTTTGGCATTGAAGTCACCAAGAACAAGGGTAATATCTCCTTTCTTGACAGAATTCAAAATATCCTGAAGTTGTTCATAAAACCCATCCTTCTCATCCTCATCGGCATCCTCAGTGGGGGCATAACAGCAGATAACATTCAAGTCTTTAACGCTTGTCTGAAATTTTGCTGTAAGAAACCTTTCATTAATGCACTCATATCCTAGAAGAGCATCACTAGCGTGTCTGCTGAGAAGCAGACCAACGCCTTGGTGATGCTTATTGTCGCCCCTCCCTGAAAAGAGAAATTTAAGATTATTTTTAAGAATCTGACCTTTATCTGTCCATCTGGTCTCTTGCAAGTCGAAAATATCTAAATTATAATGGTGGAATTCTTGTGTGAGGACATCAAGAGAAAAAGCTCTGTGCAGAGTCCTCACATTCCAACTACCTATGGAGAGAAAATGGTCAGTGGGATGTTTAAAGAAACTATGTTTATTGAGAGAGGGAATGCCGACAATATCAAACAGCTCCCTATTCGCAGATATGGGGCAAAGACCCGTTCCCCCACCACTAAAGGCTGAAACCATCTACACTGGAAGACTTCCTCCAATGTAGAATTTGACGATGCCAATAGAAGCAAAGAGTTCAGGTGCCTGCGATGACCTCTGCTCAGGATTATCCACCAGCTGATAAACATATCCTGTGAATCTACTCACTTGGGGCTGTCAACCCATAAAACAAACAGAAAACACAGCGGAAGATTTTCCCTCCACAGAAGCCCACCAGTGCAGCAAAATCAGGATCCATAATCTGTCCATATATCTGTCCAGTCCAGTCCAGAGCCATATATCTGTCCAGTCCAGTGGGTTTATATGGTCAGCACCAGGACCCTGTGTTGTTGACTACTCCTGAAGCATGGTAGAAAAAAAAAGAAAAATAGCCAGAGTTTTCCATATCAGTAGACCACACTAATCTGGCAGCCCTCCCCTCCCCTTCCATCCACTTCCACAAGAGAGTATGTCTTTTGAAAGACACTAACGGTCTGTACCACGAGAAGGCGGAGTCGGACATTTGGTGCTAGGCCTGGCCAGTTCTATGCATCATCACAGAGGATTGGTGCATAGCTCTCCTTCCAGTGACTTCCTAGCTACCATTTACAGACCAAATCTAATATACATTTCGTGAAGTCTGTTAATTCCGATAATTTTATTTCATGCTTGTTACACAAATTCTTCTGAATCTCAGGAACTACACATGCAAAACTCTGCTGCGAACCGTATGATAGTGGTTCGCAAACTTTATTCCGCACCGACACACTCCTATGAAGTATCCAGATTTTGACAAAACCCACTTAGATATTTTGAATAATGCCAAAAGAGCTTTATCAGATAACTTTAATGTCGTAGGTAGATGAGGGACATGCGCTTACTGTGATAAGTAAAAAAAAATTTGGTAGGGCAGTTCTGATCACGTATCTGCTGAAGATACGTTTATCTAGGATTAAGAGTTTTTTAACACATCAAATTTAGATCATGTTACATATTCAAATAATTCAATTAAAAAAATTAGCTATTTTATCTATCTACTTTTATCTAATGGTACTCTAATCTATAGATCCAGATTTCGACTCTTCTTAGCCATTTAGGTTGGAAACAGAAAACAGTGTAAATGTAGGAATAAATTCCGAGCGTTGCATTCTGTTTTCACCTTATTACATTTTACGTATATTACATTTGCGTACCCCTTAGGAGTAAGAGGGTAAATCGTTGTTGCCATTTGTAAACCCCCATGACCCTCACACTCGAACACCTAAATTTCCAATACCTAACATAAATGAAAAGTTTGCAATGTTCGTTTAAAATTTTAGCTTTTACTGTTTTTCACCATTAGAGGTCGCAACTAAAATTTCTGAGAGTTTTGGAAAAGGAAAATATTAATTTTTTTACAATATGCCTTTAACCTAAAACGCGTTTTATCTCTAAAACCGGAAAAAAAAAACAATACGCAGAGACAGATGGCAAAGGGAAAACAGCTCATTTTTCTTTTTTTACGAAAACGAATTAAAAAAGATTCTTCAGAGTGTTCCTTTCGGATAATCATCGCTCAAAGGCAGATGCAAATGATCACATAAATAAATTTTTTGCTGAATTTCCTAGATATTTTAGTTCGCTTTTCCCGTCTGAAACTTTTCTGATGCGAAACCAAAAATTAACAAACGCCATGTGCTCATCAGAAGATCGTTCCTTAAGAGTTAATTCCTATTTGAAATTACATTAATACAAATAGCAGTAACAGCGTAATACTTTTCGCAATTTTAAAATATTATTATAAATTTAGTTCTTGTTTATCATAAGGAATGTATTATGAAACAACCATTTTTGTGGAGTGATTACGTTTAAATATTGATCTTAAGTTATTGATGAAATGTATGTATAGAATAATTAATAATGATAGTTGGTATATTAAATAATATATAATGTGCAATTTCTATATGGAAATAAATCTGATAATTCATATTTTGATGTCTCTTTAAGGAAACTATTATTTAAGAACAATTCTTTTTAAAAAGAAGAATACATAATTTTATTTATTAATTTATGGTATTGCTGATTTAAACTTTTTTTATAATTTAATTATATGAAAATTCGCTGTTCGTTAATAACAATATTCGGAAAAGCTCATTAAAATAAATGCAATGTAATAGGAAATTGTAAATTTACAAAACAGTTTGTGATTATTCAACAGATGACGACTTTTATTTGCATTCTTAATAAACTGTAATGTGATAAAAAAAAGAAGCTAAAATAATTAGTCCTGGTTAAATAATCTCAATTTCTTACTTTTATCTTCTATGAACATTTTCTTAAAATTTGGGAAGTACTCCAAATTATTTTAAAATACGGATGTTTATTTTCATTTCATCATAAATACTTAAATGGAATTATTTTTCAAAAGAGTTGCTCTTTTTAATTTATTCTTAAAAAATTAGCTGCTAGGATACATTTTACTGCTTTAAACTATGTCTTCGAAAATTTTTCACCATTTTAATAATTTTCAATTAGTCCGTCCTTAATATTTATGGATGCATTAACATTTCCAAAAGTTGTTGTTTTGAATAGTAATTTGGAACAAACTGCATCACTTTAGTTGGAATTTTTTCATTTGCGGCGTAGTTGCATTTCCATAATTATATTTTTCGTAGCTATAATCATATTCCTATAACAGTCATTTTTGTTACATTGTATCATTTTTGTCATCAGGGAAATATATCGATATATTTCCCTGATGTAAAGTTTGATCTGTCAGTGATTAAGCAGAGGCTGAACCTTATGCTCAATTATCACGTTGTTGTTTTGTAGATATAATTGTATTGAAATGGATTTAAAGATTTCTCAATGTTCATTTGCTAGTCGGATGACGGCATAGTATGTAATATAATTGAAAAATATGAAACATAACATTTTATTCCTACTGATAAATATATATGCAACAAAATAATATTAAACCCCTATTGATAAATTTAACTCTCAATGTTCACATCTGCAATCATTTAACGCAGGAATATGGTAGCTGTCTGTAAATGGTAGCAAGGTAGTCAATGGTCTGTAACTGGTAGCTAGGTAGTCACTGGAAGAAGAGCTAATCCCCTGTGATAAATAATAGAACCAGCAAGCCTAGCACCTAATATCCGACCCCGCCTTCTCGTGGTACAGACCGTTAGTACCTTTCAAAAGACATACTCTCTTGTGGGAGTGAATGGAAGGGGAGGGAAGGGCTGCCAGATTAGAGAGGCCTACTGATCTGGACAACTCTGGCTACTTTTCTCTTTTTCTTCTACCCAGCTTGAGGAGTAGTCAACCACACAGGGTCCTGGAGCTGACCATATAAACCCACTGGACAGGTCAGATATATGGCTCTGAGCTTCATTATGGATCCTGAATTTGCTGCACTGGTGGGCTTCTGTGCAGGGAAAATCTTCCGCTGTGTTTTCTGTTTGTTTGTGGGTTGACAGCCCCAAGTGAATAGATTCACAGGATATGTTTATCAGATGGTGGATAATCCTGAGCAGAGGTCATCGCGGCACCTGAACTCTTCGCTTCTATTGGCATCGTCAAATTCTACATTGGAGGAAGTCTTCCAGTGTAGATTTCTTCAGCCTTTAGTGGTTGGGGAAAGGGTCTTTGCCCCATATCTGCGATTAGGGGGCTGTTTGATATTGTTGGCATTCCCTCTCTCAATAAACATAGTTTCTTTAAACATCCCACTGACCATTTTCTCTCATTAGGTAGTTGGAATGTGAGGACTCTTCACAGAGATTTTTCTCTTGATGTCCTCACCCAAGAATTCCATCATTACAATTTAGATATTTTCGGTTTGCTAGAGACCAGATGGACAGATAAAGGTCAGATTCTTAAAAATAATCTTAAATTTCTCTTTTCAGGGAGGGACGACAATAAGCATCACCAAGGCGTGGGTTGCTTCTCAGCAGACACGCTAGTGATGCTCTACTAGGATATGAGTGCATTAATGAAAGGTTTCTTACAGCAAAATTTCAGACAAGCGTTAAAGACTTGAATGTTATCTGCTGTTATGCCCCACTGAGTGTTCTGATGAGGAAGAGAAGGATATGTTTTATGGACAACTCAAGATATTTTTAATTCTGTCAAGAAAGGAGATATTACCCTTGTTCTTGGTGACTTCAATGCCAAAGTTGGTACTGACTCTGACCTTTGGGGAGGAGTAATAGGCCCTTTTGGTATTGGTAGCTGTAATGGCAATGGGCAACGTCTCCTACAGGTGAGTAAACTCAATGAATTCAGAATAACTAACACTTATTACAACACCGCGACATACATAAGTACACATGGGTTTCACCTGATGGGCTGCATAAGAATATGATTGATTATATATTAATTAACAGCAAATGGGCTAGTTCTGTTAGGAATACCAGGTCATGTAGGGGAGCTGAAATTGGATCTGATCATGACCTTGTTAAAAGTGTATTGCAACTTAAACTTAAAAAGTGTTGTGCTAGGTTAAAAAAGTTGCTTTTAATACTGAAACTCTGAAAGATCCAGTAGAGTCAAAGCTTACCATGATAGGTTACTTAGTCATTATGACAGTCATGGTATGCTTACTACTGAAGTTGAGGAAGAATGGGATCATTTTAAACAGGCTTGTTTGGACACTAACAGTACTCTTTTAGGAAAAAAGAAGCAGAGGAGACAGAATTATCTGGTGATAAGGCACTTGAGCTTATTTCGGAAAGAAAGAACTGCAGGAATGTCCTTAATCAATACCCCACTAGTGCTAATAGAAAGCATTACAGAGAACTTAATAAACGTGTAAAAGATCAGTTAGCTGCTGAGAAGAATCTTTGGCTTGATGGCTTGGCTGATAAAGCCGTGTAAGTAGTTAGACAGCACAACAGCAGAGAGTTGTACCAGATAGTTAATATTTTGTGTGGTAGAAAACGGACAGGTATACAGGGATTGAAGGATAAACAAGGTAAGTTTATAGAAGGTGAGGATTCTGTCATGGCTAGGTGGGCTGAGCATTTCAGTGATATTCTAAACAATGTGGTTAGTTCTATTCCCATTGCTTGCAATGATGATAGATGCATTGGTGGCTTTAATGTTGGCCCTATAACACAATCTGAAGTTATTTTGGCTGTTTCTAAACTTAAACTACATAAATCCCCATGGGTAGATGAAATTACTAAGGAAATGCTTAGAGCTGGGAATGTTTCGGTTACCACTTTGATGAATGAAATTCTGAATATCTTTTATGATAAAGGCATGGTTCCTAAGGATTTTACCACAGCTATTATTATCCTTATTTTCAAAAAATGTGATTGCAGTTCTTGTGATAACTATAGGGGTATCAGCCGACTCTCCGTTCCAGGTAAATTTCTTTCCATGATTGTGCTAATAGAATTAAGAATCTGGTTGACAGGCAAATGCTTGATGAGCAATATGGATTCAGAAGTGGTAGGGGATGTGTGGATCAGATATTTTCACTTAGGCAGATTCTTGAGAAATGTTTAGAATTTCAGAAACCTTTGGTTGCTAGCTTTGTTGATTTCAAAAAGGCTTTCGACTCTGTTGATCATCATAATTTATGGTTGATTGTGAAATCATATGGTATACCAGACAAGTTAGTTAACATAATGAAAGCTCTCTATAATAACACTGAGTCGTGTGTGAGAGTTGGTAAGGCTTGTAGCAATTGGTTTAGCATTATTTCTGGTGTTCGACAAGGTGCATTTTGTCTCCTTTTCTCTTTAGCTTGGTTATTGATTATGTTATGCAAAATTCACTTCAAGGGAAAGATTTTGGCCTTAAATGTACTGCAGATACTAAAATTTCTGATTTAGATTATACTGATGATTTAGCCCTTTTGGCAAATGATGTTGATGAGATGAACTCTTTCATTCGAGCTGTTGATGAGACTGGTAGTAGAGTAGGTTTGGTTATAAACAGAGAGAAAACTAAAGTGATGAAAATTGGTCAGGCAGGCTGTGCTTCAGTTAATCTAAATGGTTGCAGTCTTGAGCAGGTGTCACAGTTTAATTATCTTGGGAGCTATGTAACAGATAATGGTGATGTGCGGCATGAGATTAACAGACGAATAGGGATTGCTGCCGGGACCTTTAAGAATCTATGGAGAGTGTGGAGAATTAGGCGTATACACCTAAGGACTAAAATTAGACTGTATAATAGTTTGGTTCTTTCTAGGGTTAGTTATGGTAGTGAAACTTGGACACTTTGTAAACAAGGTAACAGGAAACTAGATGCTTTTGATTCCAGACGCTTACGCAGTATCTTGGGCATTAGGTGGTTCAACTTTATGACTAATGATGAGGTTAGGCAAAGGAGTTTGCAACCTCCTTTAAGCAGCATATTGTGCAGAGAGAGACTCCGTTGGTTTGGCCATGTTGTCCGTATGAATAATTATAGATTGGCGAATAGGGTTATGAACAGTGTGCCTAAAGGCCTCAGAAAGAAGGGGAGACCTAGGATGCGGTGGGCAGACAATGTCAAACAGGACCTTGTTAGAATTGGTCTGCAGTGGCCAGATTCAGTAGATGTAGCTCAGGATAGACTTGCTTGGAGAACTAAATTGCACGGTCTGGTTGGACCTCCGTAGCCCACGGCTGCCTGAGGATGATGATGATGATGAATTTGGGTAATTTCTTATTTTTTACCTAAGTGATTTCATTAAAGAGTTGAGTTTTCTTACTTTTGAGCGGCGCTCTTTTTGGACACACCGGACTAAACGATCTGGTCACAAGGACACCGAGGGCTCAGGGAAGGTTGGGGAAGGGGACCCACTGGACAGCTGTTACGAGACATATGGAAGCCTCCTGTTAAGCCATACAGCGTGTTCTTTAACTTGCACAGGCTATGACTCTCCTGAACACAGACCCACGGCTTCACATCCCATGCGACGGATAGCTGCCTGTCAAAGTCCGTGGGTGTGGGTGTCCACGGACTTTGACAGGCAGCTATCCGTCGCATGGGATGTGAAGCCGTGGGGAGACTCCAACTTCGGAACTGAGCCTCGCGCGTTACCGTCTGAGCCAACCCCCACTGCTTTCTTTAAGAAGTAACGAAGTTATTTCGATGTTACTAAATACTAACTATACCCACCATTAACTGAAATTATCCGAAAAGTATCAGTTGGTTTTTGAACTGAGAGTATCAACTGATCTTTTGATATTTATTTTCGCTTTCGCCTGTCTGTAGACAATCGACGCTTTTTGTTTTAATAGATAGATAACTAACAATTTTTTTATGGGGATAGATTTTAAAAAGATATCACAACTCATATTTTGAGAATATTCGAATAGGTTGAATTTCCACCGTTAGGAGACTTTTTTTATGCAAGAGATTTAAAATTTTCCTGGAAAAGTGTAGTGGTAAAAAGGGTTCACCTTGAGAGAGCGATTTTCCTTCTTATCATCAGGGGGCTTGGGGAAACAAAAAAATTTTGCTTCAACAGATAAATGAAAAATTCTCAATTAGTCATTAATTTGGTTTCCACCGTTAGAGGACGATAAAACTAGGAATTTACTTCATCATTTTTGAAAACGAGAATCTGTCCCTCTTTCAATTCCTTCGTCCAGCTTTTGTCCACCCACCCTTCCATCTGGCAAAAAACTCTCAAAACATCTGTCTATCTGCCCAACTATTTGTCCAACTATCTGTCTGTCCAACCAACATCCGTCTCTCCAATCATCTGTCCGTCTTTTCAATATTCTGACCATCTGCCTAACCATTTACCCATCTATCCAACCTTTGTTCATCTGTTCAACTATTCAACCATCCGTCTGTTCAACTATCCAACCATTCATCTGTTCAACTATCCAACAATTCATCTGTTCAACCATTTGTCCATTCACCCGTCCAACAATCCATCTGTCATTCATCCATCCATCCAACAGTCCAATATGTCATCCAACCATCTAACAACCAATTTGCCAAGCTATCTGTCTAAAAACATCTTCCCTCCATCTCTCTGCCATCCATCTGTCTCCTTTCCTAATAAATAAATAAATAATAAATACCCCCTCAAGCAGTTGCTTGCCACAGAGGTCTGACAGGAACCTGTCAGTTTATATGCCACAGTAGGAGATCTGAGAGGATGGCAGGACCTCAGCAGAAAAACGACACACACATCCATGCCTAAATCCGGGGCTCGACATCTGTCATAAATCCGTTTTCTCTCAAAGTATGTGCCATCTATTCATTCATCTGTTGACGGAGGGAAGATGGATGGATGGCAGACAGACGATCAAATGGCCATCCATCCATCTTGGATCATTGGGACATCCCCGTCTGTCTAACCATCCGTATAGCCATCTGTAAAACCATCAATCTGTCTAGCCATATCTATATTCATCCATATGTCTAAGCATGCATCTGGCACCCATCTTCCCTCCCTCTCTCTGTCATCCATCTTCCCTCCGTCTGTCTGCCATTCGTCTATCTTCCCTCTGTCTGTCTGCCATTCAGCTTCTCTCCGTCTGCCTGCCATCCATCCATCTTCTCTCCGTCTGTCTGCCATCCATCCATCTTCCCTCCGTCTGTCTGCCATCCATCCATGTTCCCTCCGTCTGTCTGCCATCCATTCATCTTCCCTCCATCTGTCTGCCATCCATTCATCTTCCCTCCATCTGTCTGCCATCCATTCATCTTCCCTACGTCTGTCTGCCATCCATCCATCTTCCCTCCGTCTGTCTGCTAACTATTAGTTATAACTAACTAACTACTAACTAACAATTAATCGACTACAAACTATAATTGTGTGCGATGTTAAATAAATTTAGAAACCACGTGATTAGAAAACCGCCCTTTTTCACTTCACAACGGATACCATGTCTATTTTGCAATATGTGGCTATCACTATCAACTTCATTTAACCTTTTATTAATATTAATTTTTATTCAGTTTAATTAGTCGTTGCAATATTTAAAAAATTCACAAAGAAATATAAAGTTTCTTATTAAATCATCTGTTTAACTTTAAATAAATCATTCATGTGCACATCATATATTGCCGCATTACGAGCCATTTTCAAAGCCGTCACTTACCTTTACCAACGACAATGGTGCAAGCTGCATCTCTGGAATGATAGCCAGAGCTGGACACGGAGCGAATACTGATCCTGTGGGGCTGTAAAGTGGAATATATTGAATTATTTCAATAAATACGTATTTTATAGGAATACACATAGAAACACAAATGATTGGTAAATTATTAAAAAAAAAAGGATATATATCATAAATAAAATATAGTGTGTCAAAAAGTTAATCACAAAAATTGGAACATATTTTTACAAACCCCCATCAGGAAAAAACTTCAAACGCACTGAATTAACGAAAAATGCTTGGCGATAAAGGTCAGCATTTGAATGGAATGCATTTAATAAGTGTATGAAATTTTGAATTACCTACTTCACTATAAATATGATTGCGCTGATTCCATTGGGAGAAACGTAGTTACAGAATACCGTTTAGGCTGAAGAAGAAAAGAAAGAAGAATGACGTAACATTTGAGATGAATATTAAAGAAAATTAATCCCCCCCCCCCTCAAGCCGTTGCTTTCCACAGGAATCTGTCAGTTTATACGCCAGAGTAGAAAGTCTGTGAGGATGACAGGAGCTCAGCAGAAAGACAACGCGCCAACCACACGGCCGCGGGTTGGGTTGGGTTGTTTTACCTCTGAGCGGCACTTTTTTTGCCCACAATGGGCTAAATGGAGAGGTAACAAGGAACCCGAAGGCTCAGAGAAGGTTGGGGGAGGGGACCCACTGGAACAGCTGTTGGGAGACAGATGGTATCCTCCCGTCAAGGCCATCCAGCGTGGTCTTTAACGTGCACAGGGTATGGCTCTCCCGCACACAGAACCACGGCTTAACGTCCCATCCGACGGACGGCGGCCTTTCCAAGCCCATCGGTGTCCCCTACTGACCGTGGGCAGCGCGGGTAATTTTTGCACGGCCGCGGGAAGACTAGAAAAGAGGAAATAGCTTTTAAATTGAATACAGTGGACCAGAAAAGAGAGCGTAACGTTTGAATTGATTACAGAAGACCAGATAAGAAGACATAGCATTTGAATTCAATACCGGAAACCAAAAAAGCAGACACAGCATTTGAATTGAATACAGAGGACTAGGAAAGAGGACGTAGCGTTCGAACTGAATACAGAAAAGCAGAAAAGGAGAAATAACATATGAGACAAGAAAAGAAGGACATAATGTTTGAATTGAATACTTGGGTTGGGTTGTTTTACCTCTGAGCGACACTTTTTTTGCACACCATGGCTAAATGGCCAGGTCACATGGACCCCGAAAGCTCAGGGAAGGTTGGGGAAGGAGACCCACTAGAACAGCTGTTGGGAGACAGATGGTAGCCTCCCGTCAAGGTCATCCAGCGTGTTCTTTAACGAGCACAGGGTGTGGCTCTCCCGCACACGGGGCCACGGCTTAACGTCCCATCCGACGGACGGCGGCCTTTCCAAGCCCATCGTTGTCCCCTACTGACCGTGGGCAGGGCGGGGAATTTTTGCGGAGATAAATCTCAACGCTGATCCAGCTGGAACTCGAACCTGGGAACTACAGATTACGAGCCTGGCGCGCTACCGACTGAGCCCCCCCCCGCCCCGAATTGAATACAAAACGACAGAAAAGAAAACGTGGCATTTGAATTGAATACAGAAGAACAGAAAAGAGGACTTGAATACAGAAGACCAAAAGTGAGGCCTATCATTTGAGTTTAATACAGAGGACCAGAAAAAAAGAAGATGAAGTGTTGAATTGAATACAGAAGACCAGAAACAAGAACATAATGTTTGGATTGAAATCAAACACCAGAAGTGAGGCCTAGCATTTTAGTTGAATACAGAACACTGGAACACATTTGAGTATAATACATAGAACTAGAAAAGAGAGCATATACTTGTATTATATATTGAGAGCCAGGAAAGAGAACTGGCATTTAAGTTGAATATAGTAGACTAGAAAAGAATAAGCGACAAGAAGTCTTTGAGTTGAATACAGAAAAATCAAGAGAGTAAACTTTTGAGAAAAGCAATTAGAACAAGCTTCTTTTCTTTTTTTTTATTTATTTTTTGCTCTTGTTGTTTACTTTGTCACAGAAGTATTCAAAGAAAAATCTAAATTAATTTTAAATGATTTATTTTTACCACCTTGTATGTGTCTCTGCAACGTAATAAAAACGCAATAGTTCATAATTCAGTGCCATAACCACCAAAACAACTGCAGATTCCAATGCCATAACCACCAAAACAACAACTGCAGATTCCAATGCCATAACCACCAAAAACAACAACTACAGATTCCAATGCCATAACCACCAAAAACAACAACTATAGATTCCAATGGCATAACCACCAAAAACAACAACTGCAGATTCCAATGCCATAACCACCAAAAACAACAACTACAGATTCCAATGCCATAACCACCAAAACAACAACTGCAGATTCCAATGCCATAACCACCAAAAACAACAACTACAGATTCCAATGCCATAACAACCAAAACAACAACTGCATATTCCAATGCCATAAACACCAAAAACAACAACTACAGATTCGAATGCCATAACCACCAAAACAACAACTGCAGATTCCAATGCCATAACCACCAAAACAACAACTGCAGATTCCAATGCCATAACCACCAAAACAACAACTGCAGATTCCAATGCCATAACCACCAAAAACAACAACTACAGATTCCAATGCCATAACCACCAAAAACAACAACTATAGATTCCAATGCCATAACCACCAAAAACAACAACTACAGATTCCAATGCCATAACCACCAAACAACAACTGCAGATTCCAATGCCATAACCACCAAAAACAACAAATGCAGATTCCAATGCCATAACCACCGAAACAACAACTGTAGATTCCAATGCGATAACCACCAAAACAACAACTGCAGATTCCAATGCCATAACTACCAAAACAAGAACTGCAGATTCCAATGCTATAACTACCAAAACAACAACTGTATATTCCAATGCCATAACCATCGAATCAGACTGCGAGATATTCGTTTCAATAACCATTAACACCTTCCGAAGCTCCAACTGAATATTCATCAGGTCCTGTTCGGTAGTGCCAGCTGTTCTCACTCCTTTCACTTCTTCATTTCGTCATAAATTGTGTGAAATATCTTTTTGCATTAAGTAAGGGATTTGCACGTAGATCGTAAGATCCAACAGAAATAAATATCTTTCGTAGGATTTATGTAATAATTGTTTTCATGGTTGTCTTAGAATAGGTAGATTAATATACGTAAAAACTTAAGACAAATAGATTCACTTGCTTGTGAGTAAATATCCTAATATTTGGATTCCTGACTGGGTCAGCATCCGAGGAGCTGACCCAGTTGACGAGGAGGTTTTCCAACAAAGCTGCAACCTCCTCATTTTTTCAATTTCTCGGATGACCTCATATTTTTCAACCTCCTCGGATGACGACTCCAGTCAGTGGTCGAAATATTAGGATATTTACTCACAAGTAAGTGAATCTATTCGCCTTAAGTCTCTACGTATATTATTCTAAGATTTGTGATCAGGCTTCTCTGGCCAGTCTAGAAGATGAAAAGCCTGTCTAATTCTCAGAATTACAGTCAACTCCTAGTTCTCCGGCATTCATGGAGATTGGGGCTGCAGGTTAGAAGAATCTGCCGGTTGCATGAGAAACATATTTATAGAAATCAAATAGTAGGTACAATCTTGTATTCAAGCAATATTCAAAATAAAAATGTAGTTAAAATCAATGATAAAAATGAAGTATAATGTCCTTAATACAAAAGTAAATATCGAAAATATATTTGTTTCTATTTTTATATATTTTCACAATGAATGTCAAAATCCGTGCACTTAGAACAAATCTCCGGAACTGTTTCGCAGAAAGTTGTAATTTTTGGCCGTCGGATGGCGCTGACTACCGGTAGCGGCTAGAGGTTCTGTATAGTTAAAGGATGGCAATCTCGGTGATTGACTATCATTGGAACTGTTTAGCAGAAAGTTCTCCTTCTGCTTCGCAGAAAGTTGTAATTTTTGGCCGTCTGATGGCACTGACTACCGGTAGCGCCTAGAGGTCGTGTATAGTTAGAGGCTGGCAATCTCGGTGATTGACTGTCATTGGAACTGTTTCGCAGAAAGTACCTTCTTGCAGAAAGTTCTCCTTCTGCTTCGCAGAAAGTTGTAATTTTTGGCCGTCGGATGGCGCTGACTACCGGTAGCGCCTAGAGGTCCTGTATAGTTAGAGGATGGCAATCTCGGTGATTGACTGTCATTGGAACTGTTTCGCAGAAAGTTCTCCTTCTGCTTCGCAGAAAGTTGTAATTTTTGGCCGTCGGATGGCGCTGACTACCGGTAGCGCCTAGAGGTCCTGTATAGTTAGAGGCTGGCAATCTCGGTGATTGACCATAATTGGAACTGTTTCGCAGAAAGTTCTCCTTCTGCTTCGCAGAAAGTTGTAATTTTTGGCCGTCGGATGGCACTGACTACCGATAGCGCCTAGAGGTCCTGTATAGTTAGAGGCAGGCAATCTCGGTGATTGACTGTCATTGGTTGATTGAGTCACATGGTTTATGGGCGCCATGTTTTGTCGTACCGTGAGACTAAAGCATATGAGTTAGTGAGTGTACCTAGTTAAAATTTCTCAGTTTTTACCATTTTATACATTTCTACCGCTTTTTTCGCCTATAAAAGCTCCCATATATTATCAAAGCCTTACTGAGCTGCAGGTGGGTGTAAAAATTCCACTCATACAAATAAATTAATGAATATTTTTTCCGAGAAACTCCGCCAGAAGACAGAAATCGGCTGCAAAAGTGAAAGGAGCTAACTGAAAACGAACAAATAGTTTTTTTTAAGGTTCGTTTGAAAAACGAGCTAATGTTTCCACTTTGTTGTCTGTTTATGCCAATATTTGTTCGTCTGTCTGTCCGTCTCTCTGTTAACTGTTGTCACTCCGTCTGTCTTTCCACCTGTCTGTTCGTCTACAGAAAATCAACTTTTTACTTTTAGACATAAATGAAAAATTCTTTTTGGATTGGACAGATTTCGAAGAAACATTGCGGTTTGCAATTTTGATATCTTCCAATAGCTTTAATAACGCCCTCTAGCGGTGGAAAATGATGGAAAATGTTAAAATGTCAAAAGAATGTTGCAAACAAACTACACTAAAAATCCGAAATTTTGATAGTACAGTGATTTTTGATAGGTCAGAAGTTTTACAATGTCAACAAGGCTTTACCCTCTTAGCCAAAAGGAGGTGCGAAAATGAAACTTTTTTGTTTTAAGAGATAAACGAAACAATCTTTTCTTGGGGGGAAGGGGCTTAGAGGTACTAACAAAATATTAATATTTACATTTTTGGAATCTCCATCAGTTGGAATTTCCACTGTTAGAAAATACTAAAGGTGGTAAATTAAAACTCGAAATGCGGCCTCTAGCGGTTGAAAAAAGCTGGAAATACCAGATCTTTAAACAAATATTGCAAACGATCTATTTATGATAAAAATTTAAATTTTTGGTCATAGAGTGTAATGGTCATGTGGTTTACGCTAACAGTAATAATTTGTCCCGTTATAGCAAGGGGATGTTGGTAAAATGCAGCTTTTCTGCCTTAAGAGATAAATGAAAAACTTTTTTGTGTTTATGGGCACTAATTAAAATATTAATAGTTTATTTTCCCAATTATGCAGTAGTTCGAATTTCCACTGCCAAATGGTACTGAATGTGTAAAACAACTAAAAGAACACATATGGGAATCTCGTTTTCAAAGAGAATGAAGTGCTTCCTTTGCCTGCTTTTTCATTCCTTAAAAGTTGTAATAATGGGTGTTCGTGTTATTTTTCTGCTGAGGTCCTGCCATCCTCATGGACCTTCTGCTATGGTGTATAAACTGAAAGGCTCCTGTCAGACCTCTGTGGCAAGCAGCTGCTTGAGAAATTATTTATTTTTATTCAGTTTTTTAATATCCGATGGGGGAAAATGCACATAGTAGTATTTTATTAATAATTATACAATATAAAAAGTATTTGTCTTTTAGTTCTCAAATTAGAAAAGTTGCTTTTCTCCCACTCCTCTGAAAATAGTGGGCAGATCATTGCTGTCACTGGAATTTCTATTAAAATAGAACGCTACCGCCGAACATAAAGAGAACATAAAGCCTCTAACACAGTGTCTCGCAAACTGTGTGCCGCGAGAGATTTTCAAATTGACACTAGATATTCCAAAGATTTTATTTTGACTTGACTTGTGTTATCGACGTGCTTTAATATCGACGTGCTTTAATAAAAATCTTTCAGATTTTATCAACTGGGATCTTGTAAGTATTTATCAAGCTTTTTCCAAATTTTGGTATTAATTTTTGATTATTTCAAGCCATAGAATGGACAAATATTTAAAACAAACACCGAGTTATGAATTAAAGAACGAGAGCAAATCTTCAAGTAAAACCAGGCTGATGACTTCAACAAAGCGCAGATATAATGACGATTATATAGAGTTTGCTTTTATTCTTTTTTAGGTGTGCCGCGGAAAAAAAATTACATTCAGTGTGCCGCAGAAAAAAAATTAGATTCAGTGTGCCGCAGAGTAAAAAAGTTTGCGAGACACTGCTCTATAAGTTTTTAAATATGAGTTTGATTAAAAAATGTGGCTGAAGATAAATTAAAAATCTTAATCGTGCCTATTTAAATCTCGATTTTCAACCATATTCGTTCAGTGTTTAAAGTGTTACGGAATATGGAATATTTAACGGTAATTTACATTTCATAAAAATCATTCATAATTATATAACATTGAAATAATCATTACGCAAACTTTTAAAATGCATATTTTATTAAATGGTTGGGAACAAAACTTGTTATTTAATCAACTACTGAGATTTTTCTCTGTATTTAATTAATTTGTAATAAAATTTCTTATGAAGCATATTTTCAACTAAAAGTCTAATTTAAGTAATTTTCTCTGGAGTGTCCATTTGAGCACAGTTGTGGAAAGTGAATCAAATCTTATCTCTAGTTTGCAATGAAGTGATGCGTCGATAAAGTGACGTCACGACGAATTGACATAAAACTGCAGGTGAGATATCAATATCACCGCATAGGGTCCAATATCAGTGTGAAGCAATTCTTGGAAAATTAAAGGCTTGATGCCGAGATATAGAGCCCTTTCAAGGAAACCTCTAAAGATGTAGAACGGAAGTGAGATAACGGAACCAATAGATGAATGCAAATTTTGGTGTCAAACAGTCCTCAGACAATAAAGGACATTGTGGGCAGAATTAATAATAATTAATCAGCTCTGTCTAATTGCTTAAACCAATTTATTCTTTTTTTCTATTGATTATTTTTTTTTTATTAATTAACAACTTACAGGATGGACAACTTAGAAGCTATATTTAGGTTTGTCTTGGTTTCTCATACAAATACTTACAGACGGACATGCCCTGCTGGTCTCAGTAGTTTGGTACGCTAACCACTAGATCAGGAAGGGTCTTAATATAATGCATATTTAATAATAAGAAGAAAAAGTTGTATCTTTTAATTTTTGAAGAGTAAAATTACTTACATGAAACATTTATATTTCATTTATTTATCTTTTAAAAAAGGAAATATCTAATTTTGATAAGAATCCAAAAAAGCGGAGTATATCCGCTATTCCTTAATCTTTTAAGCTTCTGTTGTTTCTTTTTTTTTCAGATATCGTCAATCTGTGGCAAGCAGCTGCTTGATGCGGAATTTATTTATTATCATCATACATCAAGACCCGAACAGATGTGCCCCGTGAAGGGAAGAAGGCGAAAATGAGTGACGACAAAGGTACACTTTAACTATTGTTATATTCAGTCAGAAATTCAAATTTTCTCCCCCTCAACCTAGTTTCCAAATATCGTTCTCTATATGTGTGTCTACATACTGTATATACGTGTGTATATATATATTATATAAATGCATTTTGTCAATTGATTACTCATAAGAACTCTTTTTACCAGATACCAAGTTGCACTCATACGATCCTCCAAAGAGGTTGATGTCAATGACGTACAAGCGCATAATCACTCGATCCAAGGTAGGCCCTTATCATTTGATATCTTAATTGCTTCATTAGAATTGTAATTTTTCGTTACCATTTTTACATTTTTAATTTTCTGCTTAAATTGATTTTTCATGTCCATCTCTCTCAAGCTAATTATCCTTTCTGATTTGTCGTGTTCTGGGAACACAGAACAGGTGTCAGGCTTCGGGCCACATCTGTAAACACTGGCAAAATGATCTCAGAGTAAATAAATTTGGTGTTTTATTTTTGCGTCTTAACGATGGTGTAGAGAACAGTAATTAAAAATCTAATTCATAGTACATTAAGTGGGAATAAATAATCCATGTTCACCATATATTGCTTCAGTAAAGTGACCACAAAAATGGCTCCATTGGCACAAAATTAGCTAAGTTGGCTTCCTTTCCAGAATAGGAATTGTGCAGAAAATCCCAAATTATACCGAGTTATTTTTGTAAAAGGAATATTTTTCTAAGTTAAAATGCTTTTAATAGGGTTTTGAATTCACACAAGTAGAAGAAAAATATTAATTATAAAATGAAATTAAAATATCAAAAATGTACGATATCAGATAGAAATGGAAGAAAAATTTTCAATAGGTAGGTGGGTTCTGAGTCCACGACCTCCTGATAACATGTCAGGTGCTCTGACCACTGAGCTACTAGCTGCCGAACAATCATCCTCTATTAGTGACTTTAAGCATTATACCATGGAATTAGTCATAGAAATGTAGTTGAACGGAATGAATTAGTTTGAACGAAAACGAAACGGCTTCAGTTTTATATGAAATGACGACTGCTATCAAAATAACCCTCATGAAGTTGAAGAATCCTCAGGGAACTCCGATTTAAAAAAATGAAACAATTAACAATTAAATCCCTTCAAACTTTCTTTAGTTTGCAAAATGTGCTAAAGGGCCCAGGTCACAAGTACCCAGATGTTTTGTTTCTGCATAATAGATCTCTCTTTCCTCAGAGATTCTTCTTTGCGGGGTATGATACTGCGAAGATTACTGTCATATCTCCACAGCAAATGTTGTGCACGAAGAAAGAAGTATTCATATTTTTTCAGAAAGAAAAACAGATATATTTTTCACTTTGTGAGTCTGTAGACATTCGGTCTCTTTGCTCTCAGAGATAAATTGGAAATTCCTTTCAAGTTCGGTAGGTATTGGTGAAATATTACGATTGACCACTCCTAATTAAATTAATTAATTTTAAACTTCTCTAAACGAAAGAGTATACTTACTGCGAATGCATTACACCGTAAAGTTTTATCCCTTTATGTTGAAATTTTGTCAATTGAAAACACTGGCTATCTCATGCTGATCACAACCTATAATTGGATTTTGATGACATATGTTTTGTTGAGATCTTTATCATTAGACAAATGTTTCATTGAAAATCGTATTGAAGACGCTATTGGACTCTGAACGTGATTTTTCTATTGATATAACATGGAACTGTTTCCATTTTCCTCTAAACCTGTAATCAGTAGTTCCCAAGTTCGAGTCCCAGCTGGGTCAGCGTTGAGACTTATCTCCGCAAAATTCCCCGCCCTGCCGACGGTCAGTACGTGACACCGATTGGCTTGGAAATACCGCCGTCCGTCGGATGGGGCGTTAAGCCGTAAACCCGTGTGCGGGAGAGCCATACCCTGTGCACGTTAAGGAACACGCTGGATGGCCTTGACGGGAGGCTACCATCTGTCTCCCAACAGCCGTTCCAGTGGGTCCCCTGCCCCAACCTTCTCTTAGCCTTCGGGGTCCATGTGACCTGGCCATTTAGCCCATGGTGTGCAAAAAATTGCCACTCAGAGGTAAAACAACGAACCAACCAACCTCTAAACCTGTAAGTAGTTTTCATGTTTAAGTAAGTTCTTTAAGCATTTTCCTTTAAACAATCATTCTTTGCACTTTATTTGTTGAAAGAATACAGAAATGTACTATAAGGATGCGTAATGGGACTGGATGTTCCGAAGGCAAAAAGAACCAGTATGATGCTTCTATGGTCCTCTATATTTCTGGTAACTTAAAATCAGTTCCATTCTGGTTACACGAAAGATATCATATGAGCATTTTATAAGCAAGCTATTATTATCTTGATATTCAGTAACAGTTTTCTCTATTAATGTAAGCAACAGTGTCACCTCTGACATGTTTTCCATATTTTTTTAAAGCATCTGTTCTTAATAAGGATGATGAAATGCTATAGAGCAATCTCCTGATTGTAACTGATTAAGTCATGTAACCTAAAGGGTTCACAAATGTAAAACTTACCTGCATATTTCTAATAAACTTAAAAAAATTGTATTATTGCATAATGCACTGCATGTAGCTGCTGCTTTTTAAATTTCATTTTAATTAAAGCGATTAACCCTTTCAGGACCATAAGGTTTCTAAGAGTAAATATTAGTATGTAACTGTTTATTTTAGTTTGTTTAGACGTAAAATAAATAAAAATCATAAGAAAAATACATAACAATGTGTAGTTTTTTTGGAATTTTATGGGAAATATTTTTCCCAATGGGCTATAAAGGTAACACAAATTATAGTTAGGCTTATTATGCAATGTCTTTTATTTATTGGTTTATTAGAACAAAATGTTAACTAAAATAATACAAAATTATGAAATAAAATTACTATACAAAATGATGTGCTAATTATGATATTCGGCGAAGAAATTTCTTTTGGTAGTGAGGCAAAGATGGACATTGCACATAGTACATATATTATGCGTCCTGAGAGTTCTTTTTTTTTTCTAAACTTTCCCGTTTACGTAATTGCGTTCGGCATATGTTCTATTTTGACATTCTGTATAAAAAATGCAGATAAGGTTATAATTAAATACGACAATCACCAATTTTAAAATGGGAAAATGTTTCCCTTGGTCGTGAAAGGGTTAAGGATTACGACAAGTTTAGCGATAATATACTATTAAAGCTGTAGGGCATTTCAAAAGTAAACACCTGCATTGGATAACTATATGGTTAAAAATACCTTTAAACACTGGATATTGCCAAAAACCAGTTCTTCAGAGCACAGTTGTATTCAGATGTGGAATTGGAGATTCCTTGCTTGCATGATCATCACAGCGCTTTTAATTCTTTGATTCGGAAGCATAGGTTCCCTATTTCACAGAGAATCCGGTTCTGTGATTGTAGCTTTCTTCCATTTTTATTATTTGTTATTAAATATCCAAGGTGTATGATATTTAATTTTGCACAGCGCAGTTTTTCAAAAGTACATAGCAGTATCTGTTTTCCTTTAATTTTTACTATTAAATAAAGTTTTAGATAGATTAATGTTTACTCTTCGAGTTTGCAGTAGATCTTCTTAACTGTTTTTTTATTCGCAATATTCTTTAGTGTGATGATCGGTTTCGACCAGCTGTATGACATCGTCACAAGCACTGATTGTTAATAGTTTTGAAGGGGGCTTCCGCGGTCGGAAGAAATACTCGAGCATTATTATACTTCGATTAAGGAAATTAATTTACCAGTTATATTACTTCTATCGCCTTGCCATTTGCATTCGACTTTCGAACAATAAAACTTTTACATAACTTGATTGACAAAGCAATTGAGTACAAATTCTATAAACGGAGTAGGTCTTTAATTAGTACTTATTTACGTATTTAATGTCGAATTTTCGATTTGAAGCATATATTCATTGAGATCGTCCTCATTGAACCTACAGATTCACTCAGCAGCTACAAGTTTACACATTTATGTTATAACTGGGTGCAAATCTAAGGGACCTGGGTTCGAGCCCCGGGTAACGCATGGATATATGTGTCGTTTTTTCGCTGAGGTCCTGCCATCCTCTCAGACCTTCTACTGTGGCATATAAACTGACAGGCTCCTGTCAGACCTCTGTGACAAGCAGCTGCTTGAGGGGATATTTATTTTATTTATTATAGAAGTGTAGAAATGTTAATATAATTGAAAATACAATTTCCAAAATATCGAAAAGAATTAAAATTGCACCATTTCATAATAATAAATTTCAATTATGCAAACGAGCCTTCATTCTTAAAATTTAATTGTTAACAGTTTGCAAATTACACACAGAGTTTACCTCCCCTCTGTTAAAATTCCTTCGAAAGTAGGTTCAATTACTTCTGTCTCTGAGAGCAATCTCTTTTGTTAAATTGCTGCAATGTCATATCACGCGACACTTCTGGGAAATTTTTTATGAATCTGCAATGCTTCAGTTTTGTTGCCAGATTCCCTATACTTTTCATGCGCAATTAAAAATATTCCATTTCCAGGATTCCGTCTCATCCCTGTTAACATACTGGTCCCAGAAACCTCCTTTATATTTGACGTTATAATGAATTTTATATTAACATTTATTTCTCTTTACTATTTTATATATATACAGGGGGTTCTCAAAAATATATGTACAAACTTTTAGGGGAGGTAGATAACATCTAAAGGAATGAGAATTGCATAGGGACCCATAACCGGAAACGTCATGGGAAAGTGGTAGCAGAGGTACATGATCTGAAAGGACACAAGATGTGATTAATGGGAAAACATTTATTGGGCATAATTATTACAAATGGCGTACTAGATGATACATTTCATAATGTTACAGCTCTTAATGACCCACAATCGCACAAATTTTGATGCGCACGCGAAAACAAACGGTGGCCCGTTACATGTCTGTGTGGGAAGCGTTCTTGATACATTCGTTGAGCGGCTCGTCCGTTGCCCTCAGCTATTCCATACACTAAGTGCATGTCTGACAGCTCCCTGTTCGAATACCTTTGCATGCTCTTCGTCAGCCGACTACCGCTGGAATGAGGAAATCCGAAATTTCCCCTCTAGCGCACTGATGAACAGCGCCGCCTATTGACTTACGGTGACGTTTCCGGTTATGGGTTCTTTTGCAATTCTCATTCCTTTAGATGTTATCTACCTCCCCTAAAAGTTTGTACCTATATTTTTGAGACACCCTGTATATAAGAAGTAAAATGTAACAAGCATTTTGTTTCCTCTCTATTATATTCCCTTTTCAACTATTGGCTCACAGCAAACAATATATTTTTCCATTCTGCTCAATGGCAACAAAATTTGTGCACATCTGCCACAGACGTAGTTTTTTTTATTAATATATCGCGCGACATATAATTTTAGGAGAATACAATTTCGGTGGAGAAATGCAAATATAATTTGTCATACAAGACGAATGTTTCTTTCAGTATTGGAATATATATTATTAATAAAACAAAAGCTTGTTAACTGAATTTTTGCAGCTAATTTTCATTTGTTGAATATTAATTTTGTATTCCCTCTGATACTACGATACTGATATTTAATCCATTGTGGGCAAAATTAATCAAATATAAAGGAAAAGTTCATTTATTTTGGCGAATATATCTAATTTTTAATTGATTTAGCCAATGGTGATACTTTAAAATATATGTTTTATCAATATCTCTCGTCATTAATCGATAAGTGTAAAAGTTCTTTAGAGAAAGTTTGTTTTTTGATGGCCTTCCTTTTTGCATTAATTTGATTGGTTGATATCTAGTATCAATTAAAACTATTAAATAATAGTTAACCAGCGCTATCACATATTTAAATCGCGTTTCACACTTTATTAATAAGAACTTTTCATTTTGTTAATTTTTGAACAGTAAAATTACTTATATGAAGTATATAATTTTTAATTTTTGTTAAAAAGACAAAAACCTGGTATTTTTAAAGTTCAGAAAAATTTGAACAAATTTACTACCTTTAAAATTTTTTTTTTTTTTTGTTCAGATACGTGGTCGATTGGTTAGCTCGCTTGTACTGATCCTGGTTCGAACCCTGGGTAAGGCATGGATGTATGGTGTTTTTCTTCTGAGGTCCTGCCATCCTTGCCAGAGTAGAAGGCATATGAAGTGACAGGCTCCTCTCAGACCTCTATGGCAAGCAGCTGCTTGAGGCGGTATTTATTCATTATCATCCTGCCTTCAAGACCCGGACAGATGTACCCCGTGAAGGGAAGAAGGCGAAAATGGGTGGCAACAAAGGTAGGTCTTCAAATATTTTTCCATTCAAATTTTATTAGCTGACATTTTATTCGCTTTGAAATATCGTTCGTTCTCTATATGTGTGTACATTTATATATATTTGTCAACTGATTTCTCATATGACCATTTTTTTACCAGACACAAAGTTCCACCCATACGAGCCTCCAAAGAGGCTGATGAATATAAATGAGAGAAGTCAAGTCGTCAACAACGAGGATATGATCGACTAAGAGAATACCACCGAAGCGAGGGATACAGAGGAGGCACCTCCTAACGTAGGAAGGTCTCTCTCATTAAATATTTGAATTTCTTTTCAAGGAATGTGATTTTTTTATTACTGCTTTTACATTTTTCATTTTATATTGAAATTATTGTTTCACGTCTATGGTTCTGAAGAAAATTAGCCTTGGTGATTCTGAGAATGCAGAACAGGATCAGGCTGCTAGCTACATCTGCGAAAATTGGTAACTCGGGTTTCATGCATTGTAAATATTCAGGGTGATAGTGCCTCTGAGAGGCACCTTTCGCATACAATGGGCTAAATGGCCAGGTCACAACTATCTCAAGTGCTTAGAGAAGATTGAGGATAGAATTAACACTTCACAGATGTTAGGTTATCCGGTGTGTTCTCTTCACATTGGACAACCAATAATGCACTTTTAAATTAGTGAGGAATTCTCATTTTCGGATCATTCAATGTAGTGACCCAGAAACTCCTGATCAGAACTTCCAGAACTTCCTGATCATAGCCACTAGTGGCGAATGCCCTAGTGGACAGTCGCTTGCAGAGAAGCGAAGGTGCTCATGGAGGTTTTTAACTATTGGTGCAAGGTGTATTTTTTCTCTTTTTTAAATTACATCTTGCGCAAGATAACATAAAACATTTCCATTAAATTCAGTCAATTCTGATTGACGCTTTAATGACCGTTTTGTGGTATCTGCAGCCCTCTTTTTCCTTCCGCACTAGCTGCCTATGTGTGGAGGGGTTTTCTCCAGGTTAGAGCAAAACACTCTGACATGGATGGTGCCTTGACGTGGCGTCAGAGCTTTTCACTAAACCATCTGGCAGATATCTTTCCGATATCGAAGTTATTACTGTAATCATAAAAAACTCTATGAGTCAGCATAGAGTCAAAGTGAGCATGAACCGGCTATCATTCCCGTATTTCAAATATGGCAAAAACAAAAAGGAAATAGATGTTTCCAGAATTCCAAAACCAAACGTCTGTATTCTTAACCTGATGATCTACATTACGCATTTAACTCAGAACTGTAGCAGCATTACACCCGAAATCTCTGAGCTATTTTATTTCCACTCAACTGAGTGCGATGGAGAAACCACTATGCCCTGAATCCTCTATCAATAATGATAGTAAAATTTTATTTACCAGACCAGGCCCGGATTTAGAAAAGAATAAAGGTGGAAAGGGGAGCACTTGACTTGATCTAGCTAGAAAATATGGGGCAAGTACAGAGGTTTATTGAAATAATGGAAACACCAATGTCGACTGGAATACACACAATGAGCTGCATGCATACCACAGGAACGACGTCACCAGCGATGTGAGATATATAAAGAGAAGTACGATTTCGGCTATCACGTAGCAGTGCCACAGGCACAGGTGGAACAGTGTTGTGGTGTAATTGTCGACAATGTCAGATCTCAGTGACCTCCAAAAAGGTATGATCATTGGTGTGCATCTTGCAGGAGCTTCAGCAACCAGAACGGCAGAAATAGTAGATGTAACACTAGGAACTGAATTGAAGATTATGACTACCTATCAAAAAGGACAGGGCATTGCTTCTAAACATGCAAATTGTGGACGCCATACGAAATTGTCAGATAGGGATAGGCGAATGTTGGCGCTGATTGTACAACTAAAGCACAAGACCACAGCACCACAAATAGCAGCAGAGTTGAACATGAATCGGAATGATCCCGTTTCCGTCATAACAGTTCGTCGGGAACTCATTTTACTGGGATTTATGACCCTGCTGCAATTCCCAAATCTCTTATTACCGACATCAACGCAGCGAAACGTATAAGGTGGTGCAAAGCACATAAAAACTGGGATGCTAAAGACTGGCAACGTGTCATCTGGTCTGATGAATCGTGCTACACATTGTTTCCCACCACTGGTAGAGTGTACTTCTGGCGATTATCTGCAGAAGCGTACCACCCCGACTGTGAAGCATGGAGGTGGATCCCTGATGGTGTGTGGAGCCATATCATGGCATTGCTTATGGCCATTAATTTTTCTGCAGGATCGTATCACATCCGCAGCGTACGAATCTATTTTCTGGGACCACCTACACCTAATGTTGCGGGCATTGTTCCGTAATGACCGACCTGGTTTCAAGCGGATAATGCACCTGTGCATTGTGCGAAACTTGTCAAGTTGTGGTTTGCAAAGTATGAGGATGAGGTACAGCAGCTACCTTGGCCACCTCAATTTCCAAACCTCAACAAAAAAGTTTTCTGAATGAGTCTGCGAGGGACTAGAATCCTCGTAGGAATATTCATGTTGTTGATTTGTTTCGCATCGCATATATGAACATTTGTGGGAATATCTGGTGCGCAAGGACAGATCACACTTTCCACCTCCAGCATGCATCACTGGCACAGTTGGACATATTTTACAGGAAGAATGGTCCCACATTCCATTACCGTATGTGTATGACTCGTATAAGTCTATTCCACGTCGAATTGCGTCTGTTCTGAACACCCAAGTTGGGCCTACAGCTTATTAATGAAATGTTCTCCACAAATGGTACAGTCGCTCAAAAAAGTATCGGAACATTATGACTGATTACAGAATTCAGAAAAAATATCTGGCAACGATTTTTTTAGAAATTAGTGATCTGGTAACCTTTGTGTCATGTGACACGAAGGTTGTCAGATCACTGATTTCTAAAAAAAATCGTTGCCAGATATTTTTTCTGAATTCTGTAATCAACCATAGTGTTCGGATACTTTTTTGATCGACTGTACTTCAGGTAGCTACTTTCAAAACGAAACTACTTACAAAAAAGTCTCTGAACTTTTAAAAAGCAGATTTCTCTATTCAAAATAAAAATTGCATAACGCATTACTTAATATATGTATATTATATAACTGCATCATAACTGCATTATTAACAGCACAAATAATTGCCACTTTAAAATGTTACTCTTACCCGAATATTAAGAAAACTGTAAATGATAAATCAATGTTAAGAATCTTAAGAATTAAAAACGTGGTAGCAAATATCATCGATAAATTGAAATACGCTATGAACAGGAATTAATGAATCAATTTTTGAAATTTCTTCGTTTAAAATTTGGCGATTAGTACCAGAGGTCCTTATACTGATATCATATTTTATGATCATCATATCTATGCAACTAACATTCTTACAGTTACTGAACAAATTTACAAATTTTGAAGTTTACTGCTGTAATATTTCATATCGTAATTGGGCTATTCCTACGATACTTTTCAAATGTAAAACTTTAACACAGTATATTGAAATTCTACCCCTGAAAAATATTCTGAAAGCTATTTTAATTTGGGTATCAACGAAGTCAGTTGTTAATTCAAAGCATAAATTTCGAAACACTTTTTACTTTTTCTAACAGTTTTTACTTTTTTACTTTTTTCGAACCAAATCATTGGAAAGTTTGTTTGCAATTTGATAAAAAAATACAGAAATAAAAAATAAAACAGTTTTTACTTTTTTACTTTTTTAAAACCAAATCATTGGAAAGTTTGTTTGCAATTTGATAACTATAAACTAGAATATTAAAAATATTAAAATTATAGCAAATTAGGTTTTACAATCCGCAATTTTAATTTTTTAGTCTGTGAAAAATTACGTCCCTTACTAACAGTTGAATTCCTTCAATTTCTAGAATGGCGACAATACTATATTATATAAAACCAGATAAAAATAATTTCTAATCTAACGAAAGAAATATATTACAGTTTAGCTTTCGACTACTTCGCCATTTGTCATCACGTGGTAATTAGGCCTAAGAGAGCATACACGTAAAACTAAACTTTTCAATCCCAAAATAATTATTTTAATCAAACCATTAACTGCAGGAAATGTTTCGTGATACATATAATAATAATGGGAATTGTTTGCCTCTTTTGGGTGATCCAAATGCAGTTTGAAGACAAAAAACTTCTATGAACACGAAGACTGCAGAAGAACCCACGTTCGCTTCAATGACGATTGTACTGTAACCTCAGACATAGTTGATCACGTGGTATTCTAGAGCCAAAGCTTCTCTTTCTCATCTGTCTCGTTCCCATGATACTCGACCGATGGTCCCAATATTTGTTTATGCAAGTGTTCAGTAAAAAGAAATCAGGTTTCCTAATGTGGGAAATCTGGTAATAGCAGCAGATTTAGGCGTTGTTACGAATCTTACAACGGGTTTGACAACGACTATGGTTTCCCATTTTAATAGTATGATAAGTATTTTTGCTTCTAGAAAGTCCCTTTTTGGAATTTCGAAATTTGGCACTGCAACCTGGAGTTAACCAGAAATATTCTGCAAAATTTTAAAGCATCTACCATAATTTCCCAATGAGTTATCAACAGACATCTTCTTATTATAGATCTATCTGCCCAAAGTGGCATGTGAAGTCCAAAAACCTACTGCGGAAACAATGTATAGATGTTTTGACTGTGAAGTTTCAGCTTCTTATTAAAGAGTTGCCAACCCATGGAGGGTACCATGATCACATTAGAAATCAGCTATTATGTACTGTATTTGCCAATCTTAATATCAGAATATATTGACCCAATATGCCATTTCAAGAATGTAGCTCTGAATCATCTCCGATCTTCAATTGGAGTTGAATACAGAAATAGTTCTCCCATCTTGTGAAATGTGAAAATCAAAATCCAAATTCGTGGTATGGCAAATAAAACTCTTCAGAATAGGCACCTGCCCCCCTTGGGCACCTCCTCCGCACATCGCTGTCTATCCCAGGCATGGCCAACATACGGCCCGCGGGCCCAATCCGGCCCGCGTAATGAATTTATGTGGCCCGCGAACAATTTTTCAATATTAGCATTTAGCTTCTAGTAATTAATCGAATTAATTCTCGATACTTCTATATTTTTTAAAAAAGATTCCGTTATAAAGAATGAAAACTTTTATACTCATCTGTACTCGATATGATCTGTTTGATGTTCAAGCGACGTATTAAAACGAACGATAATAAAAAAATAATAAGCGATGCAAACCGCCTCAACACGTCGCATTAGTTATTATGTTAATTTGTTGTATTGATTTACTTAGAATTATTCATAAACAAATTTCATAAAAAAATTTTGTTTACTTAAAGAAATAAGCGTTTTGCTTAACATTTTTCAATTTTAATATTTCGTCCGGCCCGTGAAAATATTTCTTTTCCAATCCGGCCCGGGGGCAAAAACAGTTGGCCATGCCTAGTCTATCCACTACGAATTCATTCACTTAATAAAAATTTTAAAAAATTCAGAGGATAGACGGGAAAACCAGCAGTTATACAATCCACTCTCAATTTTCTTCAGAGATTGGTATATTTTCTCCAAAAAAGGCCCTGTCAAAATTGATCAAAATAGTTACTAATTGTCGAATCTATATCTATATATTAAAAGAAGGTGTCTGTGTGTGTGGCTGTGACTCATCGGAAATTCAGTGTAGAAGCTTGAAAATTTCCGAGAATGTTTCTGGTTGGTGTCCCGGTTGCAGTGTCAAATGTCAAGTTGAAAGCTAAAAAGGGGAACTTGCTGGAAGGAAATTTATTTACCATACTATTCCTACCGGGAACGGTAATCGTTGTCAAATTTATTGCTTACACTAACTGCTCCCTAACTGTGAACGTAAAGAGTTAACATTTAATTCTGCTGCCGTTGTCAGATTCCCTACATTTCCAAAGGCATTATTAAGGCGTTCCATTGCAGCTAGGGGCCTGAATTTCTAACTCAACATGAAGTCAGGCAGGTGGAACCGGCCGACGAAATTTGTGACCTTTCGGTTAAGTACATCGGGAATTACACAACGCCAAAATCTCACGAAACAAGTATCTCGATAGTTTGCCACGGGCCCTGAGAGCGCGTGTCGAGTCAGCAATGACCATTGCAACACGGGGAAATTCTTCGTGTTCAAACTGTGATACAATGTCGGGGGGGATATCACAAAACTAACCTTTAGTGCAGGAAACAACAGAATATGCAATTAAAAAGTGAGACACGAGCTGTCACAATTTGTGTAGAAATTAAACCACTCGCAAAGTGGGAACCTGATTTTTAAACCAATCACCGCGGCACACGGAGGACTCTGTGCAGGAAATTTGTACCGTGCGGTCGAGTATCACTGGAGCCATAGGGAAGCAAAATATGTGGTAACAGAAAAACAATCTCGATAATTTATGCAGAAACCAAGCCACGGGCTATGAGAGAGCTCGCTGATGTCAGCAATCACCCAAACAAACACCGGAAAATTTTCTTCCTGTTGAAAATCTGTGCAAAAGTGTCTGTGTGTGTGGGGGGGGGGGAGTATGTACTTATAAATTTTACCTTTAGTGCAGTGAAAATAAAAATATACAGAATAAAAGTGACACCCGGGCAACGCCGGGTACCTTTCAGCTAGTAATAGATATTATGACGTAGTGGTGGTATAGCATCAAGGGACATTACTAGACTGTCATCCCAAAGTAAAACTAAACTAAATTGTTTTAATTGATATTGTTTATTTTCTAGAACAAATTGATAATAGTAAATTCCTATATTTCAACAAAAACATTATCTATGACAAGTTATTTTTATAGTCTTTCATTGAAATTACATTTTCGCCATTGTATTGAATTCTGTCTCGCGACATCTTAATGAAATCAATTCTGTTTTGAAATGGCAGAGATATCTGACTTTTCCAGACTGCATTTTTCAGACTAGTAAAAACATGTTTATCTCATATTTTGCAGTCAGTTTAACGTTGTAGATTATAATGTAGGCTACATACAGCTGATTCGTAAGTACATTGTTTCATAAAACATCACATAAATGCTATTTTTCGCAAAATAAAGCACTAAATATTAGAACAAATGTTTAATTTCTAATTTATGTTCAGTTAATAAATACAGGTGAAATAATCGCGTAACAGGAAATCGCGTAAAGTGAGTTGAATGTAGCATGTGTGAGAGTTGTTGGGTTGGGTTGTTTTACCTCTGAGCGGCACTTTTTTGCACACCATGGGCTAAATGGCCAGGTCACATGGACCCCGAAGGCTCAGAGAATGTTGGGGGAGGGGACCCACTGGAACAGCTGTTGGGTGACAGATGGTAGCCTCCCGTCAAGATCATCCAGCGTGTTCTTTAACATGCACAGGGTATGGCTGTCCCGCACACAGGGCCACGGCTTAACGTCCCATCCGACGGACGGCGGCCTTTCCAAGCCCATCGGTGTCCCCTACTGACCGTGGGCAGGGCGGGGAATTTTTACGGAGATAAATCTCAACGCTGACCCAGCTGGGACTCGAACCTGGGAACTACAGATTACGAGCCTGGCGCGCTACCGACTGAGCCACCCCCGCCCCCATGGGTGAGAGAGATAAGGGTTTCTGCAGAAGGAAAAAAAATGAAAACTTTACACCTGTGAGCAAAAGAAATTTTAAGGAATGAATTATTTAAACTTATATACAAAACATACATTTTAATGAATGAATGAATTTAATTACGTAGTACAATATCATAAACACCTAAACACTACATACTTCTGGCATTCTTCAATTGGATGATGAATGAACTGGTCTGGTGAGTCTGGATCATCACTCTGTTGCTCCCTTGAAATCCCTGGGATGATAGGCTGATGATCTTCAACTTTTTTAATGAAACAGTCAAGACTCAGCTGATGGGCAGCAATCGTCTTCTCTCTATAAAATTCTTTATAGCAAGCCAAAGAATTCTGAATTTCTCTTGCAATTTTGGCGCTTCTAGTCTCATTAGGATTATTTTCTTCAATTATTCTGATGGCACTGTCATTGTGTTTAAAAAATTCAGTCATTTGTTTTGTTGAAAGCTGTTTGATGGGTGATGCAATAAAGGGCTCCTGACTTTCATCATTCTTGCTGTTTTCCATTTCCAAAAGTTCTTCATTAATGAGCTCTGATGTGTGGGACTCGAGCGGTTCATCCACATTTGTCACACTACATACTAAAATTCAACAAATTTTGCCATTTAACTATGCCATGTCTTGAGTTGGCAAGCTCACTTTCAGGATCAAAATTAGATATCAGAAACTCCAGGCCAAATTTTCTTCCAAACTCCCTTCATGCAAGACTGCTTAACTTCTGCCCATGCCTCTCCAATGTTATCAATTGCCATTTTTATGTCATATTTCTTCCAAAATTCTTTCACTGAAATCTTATCTTCACGGTCAGTAGCTTGTACTAGTTACGAAAATGTTCTGCGGAGATAATAACTCTTGAAAGTTGCAATAACATCCATGAGTTGAATGAGAGAAGTTTTGTTTGGTTGCAGAAAAATAACTTTGATATTCTCATCAATTTCAATGATGCTTGGAGGATGTCCTGGTGCATTGTCCAGAAGCAGAAGAATTTTGAAGGGTGCATTTATCCTGTCACAATAAGCCTTCAATTCACGGCGAAATTCATTGCAAAAGTAGGACTCAAATATAGCTCCGGTAATCCATGCTCTTTTATTTGATCACCATACAAGAGGCAAATCCTCCTTTGAGTAGCCCTTGAGTGCGCGAGGGTTTTCGGAGTGATAAACCATTAGTTGTTTAGTTTTATGATCACCAGATGCATTTCCTCCTAACAGCAAAGTGAGACGGTCCTTGGAAACTTTGAAACCTGGGGCCCTATTTTCTTGCACTGATATATATGTTCTACTAGGCATACACCTACTAGACATTACTGCTACTAGACGTTTCTTGTCTTCACTATTAAAATCGGAATCCAATGGTCATTTATTAAATGTTATTTCTTTGCCCTATGATTAGTTGACATATTTTACATCATACCGAACCTTGTCCATTATCTTAGCATCAAACCTTTACCCACAAACATATTTTGATCGGTAAACAAATTATATTCCTTACCATTAACCCTAGTCAGTTTCGTATCAGTTTCACATCTTTAGGAGTTACATATTCCTTAAAATATATTTCCTTTTCTAAACCTTTTTTTTATTTTTAATCATATTACAGGGGCTCTAATTTCCAGGCTTTATTTTTTTTACCTCATGTTCAATAGCAACTTCGACTTACGACATATCATCATTTACTAAATCTTTATGGCGTTAACAATACTTGCTAAAGATACATCTACTTACCGTAGGTACTCGAGTCCTAGTTTGGATTTCGGAAAGCCAGAAAATATATTGACCTGTGTATAAGTCGAAATTGGAAACCTTTCATTGAGAAAATTGCCAATCCCGATGAAAGAAAGGCTAAAAGAAAGATTAGTCCTGGATAACCAATAATCTATGCATCGCATTCTATCAGGTAACCACAAAGGTTTTTGCTGCTTTCGGTACTCGTAAAAAAAGAGCAGAATTAGTATTAAAAACATTTTATTCAGCGAAGTGGTCTCTATTTAATTCAATTATCTTTTCCCATCTTGAAACTAACTTATAAATATCACTTCTATAGAAGTTCCTGTTTTTGGAACAGAGGAAAGTTTCTTTTGCAACTGTACCTCCCTGTCGTTCTTAAACTCTTGTCCACGCAGTTCAAATTGTCAAGAGCCAGAAACAAGTGCTAATCTGAAGGAGAAATATCCGGTGAATAGGGTGAATGGCGCAGTGTCAATTCAAGGCGTTGGATTGTCTCTGTGGTCAATTTGGCAGTATGTGAACTTTTAACTTTTTTAATCTTGAAGTAACAATACTCCTTTACGATTGAGAAGTGCTGCTTCTATATCTTTCAATGCCTCATGAATAAGTTCAAGCTGCTGAGAATAGAGATCATCAGTAATTGTTTGTCCAGGTTTCAGCAGCTCAAAGTGATATTACGAGCTGTCCACATAAACAACATTGATGCAGTGGTGGCCTTGAAGTTTGTCAAGTGAAGTCCGTGGTAGCCACCCAATGTCGTTTCCTTGAAGGATTATTATATTGGATCCACTTTTCATCATATCTCAGCAAATGATCGAGAAATGACTCTTTGTTGTGCTGAAAGAGCAGGGAAAGATAGGCCGATACACGTTGTTCTTTCTTGGTGTCAGACAATTCATGTGGGACCCATTTTCTCAATTTGTATGTTTTACCAATTTCGTGCAAACGTCTTTTAATGGTTTCTTCATTCACAATGAACATCAAAGCAAGTTTTTGGCATGTTCGACTGCCATCTTATTCAATGACTGCTTTCAAATCTTCATTGTCGATAGCCGCTATGCGCTTCATCTTCAAGTGACTCATCCCCTGTTCTAAATTTTTGGGACCAAATTCTGACTGTGCGTTCCTTTACAAAATCCAGTCTGAATGTGAGGCATATGCTTCTAGTGGCTTCTGCAGCAGTGTTACGGAGTTTAAAATCATAAAGTAAATAATATCTGTTGAGCTCCGACGACACTTCCATTTCAATATTTTATTGGGTTTAGTACTTGGATGATGTTATTATGTATAGTAATATTCAACGCAATTTTAAGATGCGGGTAGCTGTTCTGATACCACATTAATGTCATCTGTCGATTATTTCTTTAACTAAATGCTGATTATTCAATAGGACACATAATCGGCAAGAACGTTTTTGGGTACCTGATATAATGGTCGAATTTATATTAGCAGGAGTGGAAAGAAAAGAAAATCGAACGAGATAAAATCGTCAGTAAAGAGAAAAAAAATAAACTTTTAAAACACTTAAGCGATATTTTACGAATTGTAAGAAATTTTGGATAATCAATGATCTGATATACTTTAGAATAAGATGTGTTCCTGTGGGAACAGAATAAGATGTGTTCCCCTGGTGTCCAAATGGGCATGTCTGTCTGTGCTGAGTGCAGACATGCCGATTTGTGGGTCTCACTGTGTCCATGTTACAATGTCTCACCGCTGTCATCCGGGACAAGGGTGGTTATTTTCATATTAGATAGGCGGTCATATTATTTTGATTCGATGGTGTAGGCAGATTAACATACATAGAGAGTTAAAACAAATAGATTCACCTACTTGTGAGTAAATATCTTAATATTTCGACCCGTGACTGAGGTTGTCATTCTAGGTGGTTGCAGCTTTGTTGGAACTATCTTTCTACTGTAGGATTTGTTGACAGAACAGGTGTAAAAAAATTCCTTATACATCGTTTATGGCACCATCTGTTGACTCTATTAGTAGTCCTTCTTCTGCTTTTCTAAGAATGCATTTTTGTCTTTTTTAATTATTGTTGTGGTGTTCCAGCCTATTTTATGATTATTTTTTTCTACGTGTCTCTCCAGTCCTGTTTTATTTTGTTCGTTTTTTTATTGCCTGCTTTGTGCTCTTTTATTTTTAGTTTCTAGTGTTCATCCTGCTTCTCCAAAGTATGGTTTTTACATTCACATGTTACTTTATGAATTATCCACTTTCTCTGTATATATTTATTTCTTCCTATTTGATATTTAGGTTGAATTTTTTTTATATTCTTGTCCAGATCTCGTGCGATCATATTATCATATAAATTATTGAATGAAAACAAAATCCAAAGAGTGAGCAGTAAATTAACACAGGTATATTAATTCGCACAACTTTCAATTAATTTATTAATACATCATTGTATTTTGTTGGCATCATGTTCCACTATGTCTGAGAGAGAGGAAAAAATTAAGGACGGTGAAGGCTTGGTGACGCCATCGAGTCGGAATAATGTAAGGGAGGGATAAAGACTGGAGGTCCATTCCAGTATAACAGTTCCTCTCCGTTTCAGAAGACTTTAAAAAATTTGTTGATGTGCAAGTCTTACAATTTTTTGCCACCATGAACCTTATTGGCATTCTGGTGGGGATGGGACAAGACTCCCCTCCACTACCTCCGACTCTTGTGACAGACAAGGATAACTAACAATGATTGATGTATCAACAATGATCCCCATGTGTTTCCACAAACATTAACAGTGTAACATTTCACAATATCGTCTAACAAAAGAAAAAATGCATTGCCGAATTTCAAAACAAAGGTTATTTAATAAAAAAGGCGAAAATAACCATTGTTGCAGTTCTCTTTAAAAGGAAAGGAGTGCACGAATACCTTCAGTCACTTTCTTGTCAAGAAGGATTCCAGATTAATAGAACACGGAGGATTTCAGATCCAGTGACGTTTCTTTAGTGATCTCTATTCCTCAATTCAAAAACTTAATCTCTAGTAGCGAAGTTTTTAAACGGCGCTCTAGGAGACTAAATGTCTTTAATTAGAACAGTGAAATATTAATCACTATAATCTTTGAGTTTGATCTGGCAATTTTAACGTTCAGAATGCAAATTTCATTTTAAAGACAAACGCTTTCCTCTTACTTCCTAGACAATCCCAGGAATAACAGTCTAGTGCTGACTCTGCCAGGGGATTATATAGTCAAAGAACAGCTATGTAATGAAGCTATCATGAATTGTAGCGAAAGCAAATCGTTCGAATTTGCTCCAAAAGGAACATAGTTCTTGATTTGGAGGAAAATTTTCGAAAAAAATCTTGAAATGATCTGATTTTGGGATTACGGATTGAATCGTTTGAATTCGGTGGACAGATTCCTCATTAGTGCACACTAATCATTCTCCAGATCTGGATTTGGCGACTGGAATGCTCAATAAGGTGTTGGTCCATTCATGGCATGTCGTTTGCCTGAGATGTAACAGGACGCGGTGGTTTTTACTCATATTATTAATACGAATATTTTTCACAACAGAAACGTCACTTTATTTCGGTTTAGGACGACGAAAGAATAAGTTTTCCAAGGGAAGATACGATTTAGCAGTAGGAACTCTTGAGTTGAGTAAACATACGATTTTCTTTTAATTCGCTCCCGGAATTTAAGGTTAATAGAAAGTGATGCATTTGATGATCTCTGAAATCCCGTGTTTTTTGGCTAATGCCCTCTTTTAGAAATGTTTGTTTCTCACATGAGACATTTATTGATATAAGTTGATATATCTGGATTCCTTAGCCATTATTCTATTCCGGGGTAACGAATATGCGGTCTGTTGTTGAAAGACAGATATTTAAATTTTTTGATACTATCATTTCAGTCGATCGATGGGGTTTTGGTAAGTTTCAAAATTATACTTCGTGTCGAGGGCACTTAAAGAGCTCGCCTGGAACCCTAGATTTCTGGGGACTTCAATAAGTTGCGTTAAGCATTTCAGGTAACTGAAAGAAAATAGATCATATGAACCATAACGCCGTGGTGAAGTGTAGTTCCCAAAGTCTTACACTAGAAGAGGTACAAGCGGTGAACTACTGAACAGCTGGATTTATTGAAATAGAAATTATCAATGACATCGATTATGTTTTAATATAAACAACCAGTTTTCTAAAAACATATTTCTTTCCTGGCAGTTTGCTGCTGACATCGACTGATACTGGCTTCACCACCATTTTGAGAAGCATTGTCTTAGACGACAGGTGGGAATCTTTGTATAAACAACAATCCATGGTGTCCTATGGTAAAAGTGAATCCATTACTGGAATCTTAATGGTGTGTCCATGGTGCACACATTCGTATTTAAGTGCCCTCGATCCATGGTGTCCTATGGTAAAAGTGATTCGATTACTGGAATCTTAATGGTGTGTCCATGGTGCACACATTCGTGTTTAAGTGCCCTCGATCCATGGTGTCCTATGGTAAAAGTGATTCCATTACTGGAATCTGGGTCAATACCCCGGATATATTGTATTGACCGATGACAACAAGTAAGGTGATAAATGAACGGAAATGCAACGAAATCACTTTCAAGTTTCTGAATCTAAACTTCAAACTCAAAAAAATTAGAGAAAAATTGGTCTCGATTCAGATGAGATGCGAATTTTACCAGGTGGTCGTGTGTTACTATTCCATCCGGTTCAAGACAATATTTTCCCCAACTTTGAGTTTCATGTTTAAAAGTGACTTTTTTTAAATTCCAATCGTGTCAACGTCACTTTTTTATTACCTGATATATAATTACTAAAAAATAATTTTTCATTTTAATATACGCTATAATACCAAAATAACAGAAAATTTTCATATTATGCTAACGTGTTATCGAACTTCGAAGCACTATAATTTCTAAAACAATGTCTCCTAGACTATGGTATCTGAACCCCAAGGGGTCTGCGAGGTAATTTTAGTATTTCAAATAACTCTTTAAGAAGCATCAGAAGAAAATGTATATTTAACGCGATTGCATAACGGAGTTTTGTTTCGTTTGGCTAGAATTCTGTCAGTTAGGTATGATAACATCTCAGGCTGATGTCCCACTAATTGCCTGTTGATGATATAATATTTGTAACGTAACGAATTTCTTCTCTCAGGTATTTAAATGCAAACAGCCGAAAAATGAACAGCAGATAAAGAAAAGCTATAATCCATTCTCAAAACATTAAAGAAATCTTTGTTGCTAGGATCTATATTTTAGTTCAACAAAAAAATACCAGGTGACGATGAAAAGTGGATCCGCAGAAAGAGTGAGACTTCCTAGGGGATCGGTGTTGGCAGGAAGGTTCGGAAATGTTTCTGAAATATACATCTAATGGAAGAATGTCACTGAAGTGGTACGCCAGATGGTAGCTTTGCATCAAAGCTATCAGGGGTGTTCTTTAACATCCACTGAGAGTGATTCTCCTGCAGAGGAGGCCAGTGCTTAACGTCCCATCCGAAAATCCCATCCCCTTTCTATCGAGAGCAGGGGAGGAGGTAGCGGACATATTACCTCGAAGTGGATTCGAACGTGGGAACTGCAGTTTACAAGTCTGTCACGCTACTGACTGACCCCATCCCCTTGAACCCCACGTACGGCAGTACTTCAGTAGGGTAGAAAGAAAAATAGCCATAGTAATCCAGATTAATAGGCCACACAGTCCTCCCATTCCGTTCCTCCAAACCTCTTGGGCATTAGGCGGTTTGATTTTGTAAGTTATGTAAATAATGAGGTTAGCAATTTTCATGTTATGTCAATGGGAATCGCCAAGAAATTATATTCTTAAAAGGCCTTTCCGTAGTATCCTTCAAATGATCAGTGACATGTTCCTCTTATTTTCCACTACTCCATCTTTAAACTTCGTCTGCTGGAAAAGAATATCGCACATAGGGAATCTGGTGCAGAGAAAGAATCTGGTTTAGGGACAATTGCGTAATGAGCAGTGTGGATTCAAACGTGATAGCGAATATACTGATCATATGTTTTCACTTAGACACATCCTTGATAAATATTTAGTTTCAGATGACCAGACAGATTTGGTTATTTGCTTTGTAAATTTCAAAAAGGTTCAATAAATTTCAGTAATGACTCTGTTGATCGTCATTATTTGTGGTTAATTGTGAGATCACATGGCATACCTGACAAGTTAGTTAACATAAGGAAAGCTCTCTATAATAACACCGAGTCATGTGTGAGAGTTGGTATAGCTTTTAGCAATTAATTTAGCATTGCTGTGTGTTTGACAAGGGTGCATTTTGTCTCCTTTTAGTTTGGTTATTGATTATGCTATGCGAAATTCACTGTAAGGGGAAGATTTGGGGCTTAAATGGTCTAGAAATTTGAAAATGTCTGATTTAGATTATGCTGATGATTTAACCTTTTTGGCAAATAATGTTGATGAGATGAACTCTTTCATTCGAGCTGTTGATGAGATTGGTAGTAAGGTGATAAACAAAGAGAAAGCTAAAGTGATGAAAATTGGTCAGGTAGGTGAAGGCCAGTTAATTTGAATGGTTGCAACCTTGAGCAGGTGTCTCAACGTAATTATCTTGGGAGCTATTTAAGAGACACTGGTGATGTGCGACATGAGATAAACCAAAGAATAGGGACTGCTGCTGGGACTTTTAAGAATCTAGTATGAGTGTGGAGAAATAGGCGTATACACCTAATACTTAAATTATACTGTATAATAGTTTGGTTATTTCTAGGGTTAGCTGTTTGTAGTGAAACTTGGACCCTATGTAAACAAGACAGCAGGAAACCCGATACGTTTGATTCTAGATGCTTATGCAATATATTGGACATTGGTTCAACGTTGTAAGTAATGATGAGGTTAGGCAGAGGAGTCGGCAAACTCCTTTGGGCAACATGTTGTACAGAGAGAGACTCCGTTGGTTTGGTCAGGTTGCCCATATGGATAACTATAGATTAACGAATAGGGTTATGAACAGTGCTCCTGAAGGCCTCAGAAAGAGGGGGAGACGTAGGATGCAGTGGGCAGACAATGCCAGACTGGAATCATTAAAATTGGGCTGCAGTGGCCAGATGCATCAAATGTACAGTCGCAGTAGTGTCAATGCAGTATACGGATCCCCTTTGCACAGTGCTTTCCCCCATATGACGTCACCGGCCCCGAGGCCGCTTTGGACTTTGACCCCTGTGTCGCAATCGACCGGAAATTGACCCCTATGTCGCAATCGTCCACGTTGCCTTCTCAGATTGAACTTTGAACCCTATGTCGCAACCGACCATGCTCCCATCTCGAATAGTCAATAATCGATAAAAAAAACAAATCTTTTGCTGACGTAAAAGAATACAGGACTTTCTTTTTTGTCTTCACTCAAACGATTGCATTCATCACAATTATTATTCCTTCGAGTAAGCAAGGAAACGATCCTGATGCATTAGAGCAGAGGATCTCAACGTGGGTTTCACGGTAAAAGTTTTTGGGTGAGACGTTGTTCAACGTCTCACCCAAAAACTTTTACCGTGAAACCCACGTTGTTGTCTCAACGTGGGTTCACGGTAAAAGTTTCACCGTGAGAGCTCAAAAGTCTCTAGATCTGGTAACAAAGTCGCTAAGTTGTCAATATTATACTATAACTATAGTTTTATCTATCTATATAAGGTGTACTCCAGTTACATACACATTTCCAGGGGGTACGTGAAGCATAAAAGGTTGAGAACCACTGGTCTAGAGAATTGTAGAAGAGATAAGAGGAATAAGTGACGAGATAAATAGGAATTGCTGTGGGATCGTTAAGAATCTGTGGAGAATACGGAAAGGTAGACGTATGCATTTGAAGACTAAAATCAGATTATGTGTGTTAGTCTTTTCAAAACCTTTTTTTATGGTACAGAAAATTGGACCTTTTTTATTTGTATATATGCCGGGCTATTTTACCCCTGAGCGGCATCTTTTTGTACATAATGGGCTAAATGGTCAGATCACAAGGACCCAGAAGACTCATAGAAGGTTTAGGGGGAAAGGGACCCACTACACAGCTGTTTGCAGACAGATGGTAGCCTCCCGTTAAGGCGTGTTAGATGGTAGCCTCCCGTTAAGGCGTGTGACAGATGGCAGCCTCCCGTTTAAGCGTGTTCTTTAACGTGGGCAGTGTATGGCTTTCTCGCACACGGGACCATGGCTTAACGTTCCATCCAACAGGCCGTTTCAAGACCATCAGTGTACGATACTCTCCATGGGCATGGTAGGGAGTTTTGGGGAGATAAATATCAACTCTGACCAGGTGGGACTCGAACCTGGGAACAACAGATTACGAGCCTCGCGCGCAACCGACCGAGTAATCCCTGCCTATGTATGTATGTGTAATCAGCGACCATTTTATCAGGGTTGGGTTGGGTTACCTCTGAGCGGCACTTTTTGCACACCATGGGTTAAATGGCCAGGTCACAAGGACCCCAAAGGCTTAGAGAAGGTTGAGGGAGGGGACCCACTGGAACAGCTGTTGGGAGACAGATGGTAGCCTCCCGTCAAGGCCATCCAGCGTGCTCTTTTAGGTGCACAGGGTATGTCTCTCCCGCACACGGGGCCACGGCTTAAAGTCCCATCCAACGGACGGCGGCCTTTCCAAGCCCATCGGTGTCCCCTACTGACCGTGGGTAGGGCAGGGAATTTTGCGGAGATAAATCTCAACGCTGACCCAGCTGGGACTCGAACCTGGGAACTACAGATTACGAGCCTGGCGCGCTACCGACTGAGCCACCCCTGCCCCCCCATTTTATCAGATACATTCCCATGATATATAAATAGTAACTCAACACAGCATTCAGTAACATAAAAAAAGATCTTTCTGAAAAAAAAATGTGACTGAATATAATTTAAAAATCTCATTCAAATATATTTGAATCTGGATTACCAAGACTAAGCGTTCAGTACCTAGAGTTATGGAAGCTGAAATATTTAAAAATTTAGCTCCCTCTGCAAAAAAAAATTAAGTTTTGGGACATTAACTATAAAACAAACCATTAAAAATGTTCTCATACGTGTTAGTAAATTTTAATATAACGGTTATTGCTTTTGGTTTAGCTTGTTTTCATTAATTTTTTAGAATAATATTTTAAACTGCCATTTTTACTGCTAAATATTTCAATTTTCCTAACACTAAGCAAAACATTACTGAAAATCGAGATTGCAATAGAATTGATTCAGTTTTAAATAGTTTACTTAAACAGTTGCTGAGTTCTGTACTTGAGTTGTTGACTTAACGTAGAACTGTACGATATAAAGTGGCCGCCGTATGGTTCGGTATGTATTATGGATGGATGCATTATGGATGGATGCATATATATATATATACTGTATATATGTGCAGGACCTGATTAAGTGGGGGAAAGGGGCCATGTCCCAACACCTCCTATAACAGAACACCAATGTAGCAAATTTTTGATGTCACCTAAGTAGTCCTACTATATAGAAATTCTTATATTTTTTATTCAAATATTATTACTGGTGAACTCTTGTGTGCTAGTCTTTATATTAATATATATTATTATATATTTTATTTAATAATTAACACAAAAAATTTTCTCTTGAATAAAATATATTTATAGACAAACATTAATATGAAGATTAGCACAGAGTCCACCAGTAATAATATTAGAATCAGAAATATAAGAAGTGTCTATATGGTAGGACTACATAAGCTGTCATAAATTTTGTCCTTATGCATGGCCCGCATTTCACAATGCTCGCGAGGGTAATAAAGGCAAAAAATATTAAAATTATTTCTATCTCATGCATTTTTTTGTCGAGATATTTTTTAAAGGCCGGTAAAATGGAGGGGAGAAATGTTATGCTGCATTGAAAATGCAATATCATGGGCTGCCTCTTTGATATTTTTAATAATCAATTGTGTGCTTTGCGAATCCTCCCCTCCGATTTTTTTTCTTCATCCGGGCATCTGCGCGTGTTACCAGAGCCTCGTTTTAGCCATTCATTGTCTAAGAATTTCTCTAAAGATAAAGTCACCATTTAGAGAAATCGAAAGACAATGCATGTTGCCCGCCCCTCACGACGTGGACGTACGAGGATGGATTTTAGAGAGGCGCCCTCCCTCCCACCTTCCTTTCTTTGTTTAAATCATGAATGTGATCTTGGACTTCTTTAGCTCCTTCGCCTTTCCATTCCGCTGGATTTTCATCGAGAAGGCCAATCGAGTTCGTTTCCTTCTCATTTGTTACAATATTTCCATAACTCACTAGCTAATATAAGCACACGGCAAACAAGGCTTATTACGAAGATAAAGTCCGTAATATCAACTAAGGAAGAGCGCCGAGATGTTTTATGAATCTTACTTTGCTGGATTCGGAACTTCGTAGGTTTGCATAAACAGTCACAGTTTTCTACATTCGCTTGCCGGACATTTAAATCTTCCTCAGGGCAATCAAATCTTTCCCCTGGACACTGGCTTACTCCTAAATCGGAGCCACTGAAAGTCTCTCGGAGTCGAGGAATTGAGCTCGCTCCTCTTATTACGCACGGTGCTTCCCGTTTTCAGGTCGTCCTACATACGCAGGTGTGGCTTGTGGATGCACCCGATTAGCTTCAGGACTTACCTCTGTTATTCAGCACGTTGTTGTTGGGTTGTTTTACCTCTGAGCGGCACTTTTTTGCACACCATGCGATAAATGGCCAGGTCACATGGACCCCGAAGGCTCAGAGAAGGTTGGGGGATGGGACCCACTGGAACAGCTGTTGGAAGACAGATGGTAGCCTCCCGTCAAGGCCATCCAGCGTGTTCTTTAACGTGCACAGGGTATGGCTCTCCCTCACACGGGGCCACGGCTTAAGATCCTATCCGACGGACGGGCTTTCCAAGCCCATCGGTCATTGGGAGCCAGGCAGGATAATATGTTGTTCCCTCGTCAACGCTGTCGTCTTCAAGACCACAACAGCAAAATGTCATTTTCAACCACTTACGCGACACTCGCAGGAATCGACTCAGTACACTATTCTTATCGTTACACATCTTTGCAATTATTCTATACGCATTCAAAAACGCACTTCCATACGCCTTACGAAGTCTAAAGACTAAAAATTCTTAAGAAAGCTAACAGTTTTTTATTGTTTAGTTGTTATTTTATTAGATTGTTTCCCATTTGAACAATCAGGGCCTTCATTTGTTGCGTTTTCTGAACATTTTGATGTCACTGGCAGGAAACGACGAGAATTACTTCCGTGCAGCGCCGTGTTTGGACATTTTCGGATTCTAGGGGGGAGGGGGAGTGGCTCAGTCGGTAGCGCGCCAGGCTCGTAATCTGTAGTTCCCAGGTTCGAGTCCCAGCTGGGTGAGAGTTGAGATTTATCTCCGCCAAATTCCCCGCCCTGCCCACGGTCAGTAGGCAACCATTGGATGGGGCGTTAGGCCATGACCCCGTGTGCTGGAAAGCCATACACGCTGCACGTTACAGAACGCTCTGGATGACCGTGACGGGAGGTTACCATCTGTATCCGAACAACTGTTCCAGTGGGTACCCTCCCCCAAACTTCTCTGAGCCTTCGGGGTCCTTGTGACCTGGCCAATTAGCCCAATGAGTGCAAAAAATGTATGTGACATGTATACGAATGATATATATAACATTCAACCCGTAATTTCATAAAACAAATTGAGAAAAATCTAAGATAAAATAATGTTTTCTTTATGGCAAAACGTTTTTATTAGGTTAAAACATTTTTTTTAACCTTTATTTTTCAAATGTTCGAATCAAGTAACATCGTTAATTAAGTCAACAAAATTAACCTTTACGTATTTTTTTTCTATATACTTAATTGCTAGAATATTCAATTTTTGGTCAAGTGTGCATTTCGCAAAAATTACATTTTTTTAAAAATCCCCTGTATCCGCTATATGAAGTTGCGGGTCTTCCGTAGGCTAACGGATCTCCCTGAATAACATCGACAGCCATAATTTTTGTTGCCTAGTAACGAGATAAGATGGATTTCGTTGTGCTAAGTATGTAAATGAACATTCAATAAAAGCCCATTAATTTATTTGTCATATTATGAAATTTCGGATAAACAGTTTTTTAGGATGAAAATCTCAAATACCACGAAATTAACATTTTAAGAAGCCGTGATCGTTTCGCTGAACATCGTGGATTAACTTTCTATTAAAAGAGAGACGCCCTCCCCCAAATAGTGAAGAATCAAGAGATCAACAGAAACCTAAACATCAATCTTTATTTTTATGCACTATATTTTTGGAAGTTTTTATTCTATTGTTATGCAAACTTCGTGTTTTCCGCAGCGTGCGAGGGTGGCTCTGTCGGTAGCGCGCCACGCTCGTAATCTGCAATTCCCAGGTTCGAGTCCCAGCTGGGTCAACTCCCCGCCCTGCCCGCGTCAGTAGGGGATACTGATGGGCTTGGAAAGGCCTCTGTCCGTCTGATAGGACGTTAAGCCGTGGACCCATGTGCGGGAGAGCCATACCCTGTGCACGTTAAAGAACACACTGGATGGCGTTGACGGGAGACTACCATCTGTTTCCCAACAGCTGTTCCAATGGGTCCCCTCCCCCACATTCTCTGAACCTTCGGGGTCCTTGTGACCTGGGGCGGGAGTGGCTCAATCGGTAGCGCGCCAGGCTCGTAATCTGTAGTTCCCAGGTTCGAGTCCCAGCTGGGTCAGCGTTTAGATTTATCTCCGCCAAATTCCCCGCCCTGCCCACTGTCAGTAGGGGACACCGATGGGCTTGGAAAGGCCGCCGTCCGTGGATGGGACTTTAAGCCGTGACCCCGTGTGTGGGAGAGCCATACCCTGTGCACGTTAAAGAACACGCTGGATGGCCTTGACGGGAGGTTACCATCTGTCTCCCAACAGCTGTTCCAGTGGGTTCCCTCCCCCAACCTTCTCTGAGCCTTCGGGATCAATGTGACCTGTCCATTTAGCCCATGGTGTGAAAAAAAGTTCTTCTCAGAGGTAAAACAACCCAACCTTGTGGCCTGACTATTTCTTTAAAGTTAAAATTTGAAGCTTTGTGAAGAAGCCAACCTTCTTACTGCTGATGGAACTTTGACAAAAAGAAATGAAAATGATGGTGCAGTTTTCTATTGAACAAAGGTGCAAAGCTTCATCTTTCTTCGGTGTCTCCACAATGCCAAGCAGTGTACTGATGAAGATTCATATTTTTCACTTATGAAATTCAACAAAGCTAAGAGTAAGTCATGTGCAACGTCTGTTTGGTTACACCAATATTTAATCCAGGGCCGTGCGGTAGATTTTTTCATTATGATGCGAGTCTTCGAAATGCCGCCCCTTAAATGTTTTTTCTTTAAAATAACCTTCGATTGTGATTTTTAAAAAAAACTGCACAAAATGTACGAATACTCTTTTTAATTTGAAAATATAAACTACTTTAAAAGAATGATATCAACTACAACAATCTACTACAGTTTTACCCTTCTAATTTTAACAAATTCGTTAATTAGAGATGTGTAGTCTAGAGTGGCAACCAATGTAGATTCAATAGAAATTAATGACAGATTTCTAAGTTTTGTTTGGCTTATTGAACTTCTTAAGTAGTGTTTTATTAATTTTAATTTGGAAAAACTTCTTTCCCCCTTGCTACAGAGACAGGGAGTGTTAATAAAATTCTCAGAGCTACAACAGTATTCGGATACAAAGCAATTAAGTTATTTTGGCACAAATAATTTAAAACATCCAAAGGTTTCATAGAATATGGTAGCAGTCGGGATACATCACGTAATTCTTCTTGAAGATCATTTGCATTTATATCTGATTCATATTCGACCGGAAGTATTGACTGGAGACTGGTACAATAATTTTCTAGCGTTTTGTCATCTATATCCTTGAGTTTTAAAATGTCATATAAAAACTGAAAATTTTTGCTATGGGTTTCCAGAAGCGTGAATCGTTCATTCAGAGAATTAAGCGTAATGTCCAGAATATAATTGAAAAATTTTTTTTTAATTTATTCTCCTCTGCTAAGGGTTGATCGACAGCTTCTTCATAGTCAAATTGACGCTTTTTCCTTCTGGCTCTAACTTCAGTTTCGGCAGGAAATTCTGCACTGCATTCAAGATTCTCTGCAATCTCATTAGCAGCAATTTTCATCTGATCATATCCAGATTGTCTATAACTTTTCACTTTTTGTATGGTTTCTGATAACATCCTTACACAATCTGACAAATTTATAGTTACAGATTGCAATAGCTTCAAATAAAATATCATACCAAAGAATTACACCGCATATGGCCGAGTGGTTAGCGCGCTTGGCTACTGATCTAAGGGATCTGGGTTCGAGCCCCGGGTCAAGGCATGGCTGTTCGTGTCGTTTTTCTGCTGAGGTCCTGCCATCCTCTCAGACCTTCTACTATGGCATATAAACTGACAGGGCTCCTGTCAGACTTCTGTGGCAAGCAGCAGCTTGAGGGGATATTAATTAATAAACTTGTAATTTTTAATATATTTTGCTAATCATCTTGTTTTAACTTTAGTTTCTGCATCTCTGTTGATGTCTTCTATTATTTGAAATAATGCATCATAGATTTCGCAAAGTTGAAATCGTAAAGGTTTTAACGCATCTACTGTGCTTGACCACCTAGTGGCACTCAATGGTTTTAGAGTTAATTGTGAAACTTTTTTTAGCACTTCCCAACGCTTTGTAGAACCAGAAAAAAAAAGTGTAAAGTTCTTGTACAATGGAAAAAAAAAAGTTGTTGTTTCTGTAGAAGAAGACGCTGCATCATTAACAACTACGTTTAAAGAATGACATGCGCAGGGCACATAAAACGCCCTTGGATATTTTTCAAATATTCTATTTTGTACACCCTTTCTTACTCCTTTCATATTAGCTCCGTTGTCATAGCCTTGTCCTCTAAGACACTTTAACTCAAAACCTAACTTTTCCAAATGTGTCAGAATAAGTTCTGCCAAACCCTCTCAGGTTGAATCACTAGCTTCAAAAAAAAAACAATAAAGAATTCTTCAATTTCATATTTATTTTGAATGGAGTTTAAAGCGACAACTCTTATTGTTATTGAGAGCTGTTCAATATGACTTACGTCTGGGGTACAATCGGCGATTATCGCAAAATATTTAGCGATTTTTGTTATTTCGACAATTTTGCTTAAAATTACATTTCCCATCAAATTCATCAATTCATCTTGTATATTATTGCTTAGATAAGTCACAGACCATTTATCAGACTCGCGTTGAACTCTTCCGATATGTTCTTCCATAACTGGATCAAACTCAGAAAGCAATTCTACCAACTTTAGGAAATTTCCGTTATTAGGCTGAAACAAATGTTCAGTTGTTCCACGAAAAGCTAAACATTGTGAGGCCAATAGTCTAATTATTTACATAATTCTTTTTTAGAACTCCTCTCCAATGCTGAATTTCCATATCCATAATTCGTTGATATTCAGCGTCAATAGTTATTTTCTGCTTTAATCGAATGTCCAATTCTTTCCATGCTCTAAAAGCATTTCTGTGATTTACAGACTTTTCGTGCATTGTGAGGGCTCTTATAAGATTTCCCCTGTCAGAATAACCTTTTTTGGGCCAGTCATTAATAGCAGACCAATTATCAAATAATATACAACAAAAGCAAAAAACGGCATCATTTGTAACAGAGTAAATCAACCAACTTCTCTCAACGACTTCACTATTGCTCAACACTTTCAAATAATGCGAGGGCAAAAATCTACGCCTTCCTTTATTAGTAGGAAACTCGAATTCTTTAATTTGATGTGGACCCCTCTCAACCAGTATTTGACGATTTTCAGATGACATGCAGAAAGCATTCCATAATGCAGGATCAGAAGGAATTTCGTTTCATATCTGCTGGCTGCCACTGCTACCCGGCTCTTGATGAACTTCTGATGGTGTTATTTTTTGGCTCTCTTCAACAACTTCTTCTGGAAGTGATTGGGGCGGCACTGAGTTTTTATTTGCCAAATCCAAAGCAGTAGCTGTTGATGTGGATGTGGACGACTCATCTAAACTGGACTTTTGTACTAAGAATTCCTTCATAACATAGCTTAGCTTTCTTCCTTGTTCCTCTTTCTTTAAGCGTTTCTTTTTATATTGACTTACAGACAATTTTTTCCTTTTCTGTTCCATACTGTAATAAAAATATTAAATAAAAATTCACAGTCCTTCGCTAAAATGCAACCGGGGGGGGGGGGGGGGGGTCATTGAAAATCATTAAATATGATGATGCTTATCATGCTATTAAAATAGGGTAGATAAAATAACGATAGAAATGAGTTGCAAAGCTAGTAAGATTTGTAAGTAACAGAACATAATAAATAGATAACGAATATCTGTCAAATTGACGGCTAGCAGCCGTTTTGACAAATTCCTTTCTTTAACTTGTTATTGTATTGTCTCCACTTCAACGTATATGAATTTGGTAAAAATACAGCAATAAATAACGAACGCAAAAGTAGGCAAATGCAAATATTTCCTAAGCAACTCTCTCTCTCTATCACACACAGAAGGCAAAAGTAGCCCAATATTACCTAAATAACTTTCTATCTATCACACAGAGGCCCACGTTTCGCACCTGAGATATACCCAGTCCATGCAAATGCTACTTTTTAATTCAAGTCCCTATTGTCATAACATAATCATTTTCAGTGATAATAAGTAACTACAATTGCTGTAAAAAACAATAATTCTCTTACCTGATCTACTTTTTAAACACAAAAACCGAATTAGTATAAATGCACAAATATTATACTGATACAGATATATTATGTATCTGATTTACTGATTTAAATACAGCACAGCCACTTGCCACTTCTCATGACAAACTAACATTAAAATCAAATATTGTCAATAATTGTAAGCTCAAAGCAGAACTATCAACACGTAACACGTGCAATTGACTTTGGTGATAATTGCCGCCTCAGCTTTTAGGAGCGGCCGCGCGGTATATTACAAACAAAAATAATAACTTCGCGCTGTCAGATCAAAAGTCTTTCGGCGAGCGCTCACCAACAATGCACTTACACCAGAAACCGAGATCAAAGGGTACCGAAAGCGCTGAGGCAGAGGCGTACGATAAATCATAAATCGTATACATCAATATCGGAATAACATAGACCAATATAGAAAAGCGTTGCGTAAAGATTTTTAATTTTTAAATGGTTCAAAATGTATTTTGATTTCGCTGCTTATGCCGCCCCCTTACGGTGCCGCCTGATGCGGCCGCCTCTCTGCATCATAGCACGGCACGGCCCTGATTTAATCGTTGTCACAGTTGGGTTTGCATTGCGTTGTTTCGCTTTTGAGAGACACATTTTTGCACACAATAGACAAAATGCCCAGGTCACAGAGATCCCTAGGACTCAGGTGGTAAGGGAAGGAGATCCATTGGAGAGCTGATAGGAGACAGATGGAAGCCTCTTAATCAAGGTCCTCAAGTGTGTTCTTTAAAGTGCACAAGGAATGGCCCTACTGCGCAAGGAGCCACGGCTTTAACGTGTCATCCAAGGAACGCTGGCCTTTCCAAATCCATCGCATTTCCCTTTCTGATCGAGGCCAGGATAAGGATTTATTAGAGATAAATCTCAACCCTGGCACAGGTGGGACTCGAACCTGGTGTCATGAATCCTCGATGATTCGTGATCTCCCGAAATTCTTTCTTTAATTTCTCCTTTACTTAATCATTAAATTAATTAATCTTAACCGTGATTCTGGGTGAAATCACAGATCCGCGGTTTTTACCCCTGTGCTTCGATGTGCCTCAGAATTGATGTTGGCTGCATGAAAGAAGTAAAATCTGTCGATGCACCGTATAGAGCAGGGGTTCTCAATGTGGGGTACGCGGTAAAAGTTTTGGGGGTACGCCGTGAGAGCTCAAAAGTCGCTAGATCTAGTAACAAAGTCGCTAAGTTGGCATTATTATATACTGCTCACAAAAATTAGGGAACATTTCAAAATGAATATGAAGCGAAGAAATATCCCCTAATTTTTGTGAGCAGTATACTATAACTGTAGTTTTATCTATCCATATATGGGCAGTTACATACATTTTCCAGGGGGTACGTGAAGCATAAAAGGTTGAGAACCACTGCATTAGAGTATCTACTGTGCTTGCCTGCTAATATGATCGGTAGGAGCATCACGTGACTACGAAGCTGATTAGACAAGGCAGTAAAAACATTTCTAACCCTTTCAGTTCCCCCTGCCCCCATGGCATTACTGACGGTAACACTATTTTCAATCAATATAAAACTGCTACCTAATGTTTCGAATATTGTTTCCCATATGAGAACTTCTAATACTTTTAAAATTAATAAAGGAATTATTTTAATTTTCATAATTATTTTTTCATGAAATATATTTATTTGGGACCAAATAACATTAATTTCATGCTCCAAATATTGGCAGATGAATCAAATTAATTCGACCCTAGAATGGCCCGAAGTCAGTAGTGTCAATGCAGTATACGGATTCCCCTTCGTTTGCATAAGTGTGGGTGAAGGTGGCTATTTTTCGCTGCGAACACAAGTTTTTCGACAAAGATAGGGTCTTTCACTACAATCTAACACGGGTTTTCATGTTTGTTTAGTTATTTTTCCTGCATGAGAATATTTCTAATCTATCTCATAGACAGCAGGTTAGTTACTTCGGATCTAACAAAGCCAAGGTTTGAAATCCATAGTAAGACATGAACGTTTGTGTTGTTTTCCTACCAAGATCCCGACATCCTCTCACCCCCTTCTACTGGGTGGTATGAAAAAATCCTGTAACTGTTACGACAATTAGCTGCGTGAAGGCATATTTATTTTTAAAGCAAAGATACACTAATTTCGGACTCGCTGGCTAGAGAACGATATATTAACATAAAGAGATACGTGATTTATACGGTTATAAACCCGTTTGAGACACATCTAAGCCACATCATCAAGTAACAAGGCATAGTCGAGTGCGATAACGCTCCAGCTATCGACATTGAGGTAGCGAGATCAAATCACTCGGTGTATAATAATCACTCGGTGTATAATAAGAGTTAGTTATTCTGAATCCATTGAGTTTATTCACCTGTAGGAGACGTTGCCCATTGCCATTGCAGCTACCAATACCAAAAGGGCCTATTACTCCTCCCCAAAGGTCAGAGCCAACTTTGGCATTGAAGTCAACAAGGGTAATATCTCCTTTCTTGACAGAATTCAAAATATCCTGAAGTTGTTCATAAAACCCATCCTTCTCATCCTCATCGGCATCCTCAGTGGGGGCATAACAGCAGATAACATTCAAGTCTTTAACGCTTGTCTGAAATTTTGCTGTAAGAAACCTTTCATTAATGCACTCATATCCTAGAAGAGCATCACTAGCGTGTCTGCTGAGAAGCAGACCACGCCTTGGTGATGCTTATTGTCGTCCCTCCCTGAAAAGAGAAATTTAAGATTATTTTTAAGAATCTGACCTTTATCTGTCCATCTGGTCTCTTGCAAGTCGAAAATATCTAAATTATAATGGTGGAATTCTTGTGTGAGGATATCAAGATAAAGAGCTCTGTGCAGAGTCCTCACATTCCAACTACCTATGGAGAGAAAATGGTCAGTGGGATGTTTAAAGAAACTATATTTATTGAGAGAGGGAATGCCGACAATATCAAACAGCTCCCTATTCGCAGATATGGGGCAAAGACCCGTTCCCCCACCATTAAAGGCTGAAGCCATCTACACTGGAAGACTTCCTCCAATGTAGAATTTGACGATGCCAATAGAAGCAAAGAGTTCAGGTGCCTGCGATGACCTCTGCTCAGGATTATCCACCAGCTGATAAACATATCCTGTGAATCTACTCACTTGGGGCTGTCAACCCATAAAACAAACAGAAAACACAGCGGAAGATTTTCCCTCCACAGAAGCCCACCAGTGCAGCAAAATCAGGATCCATAATCTGTCCATATATCTGTCCAGTCCAGTCCAGAGCCATATATCTGTCCAATCCAGTGGGTTTATATGGTCAGCACCAGGACCCTGTGTTGTTGACTACTCCTGAAGCATGGTAGAAAAAAAAAGAAAAGTAGCCAGAATTTTCCATATCAGTAGACCACACTAATCTGGCAGCCCTCCCCTCCCCTTCCATCCACTTCCACAAGAGAGTATGTCTTTTGAAAGGCACTAACGGTCTGTACCACGAAAAGGCGGAGTCGGACATTTGGTGCTAGGCCTGGCCGGTTCTATGCATCATCACAGAGGATTGGTGCATAGCTCTCCTTCCAGTGACTTCCTAGCTACCATTTACAGACCAAATCTAATATACATTTCGTGAAGTCTGTTAATTCCGATAATTTTATTTCATGCTTGTTACACAAAATCTTCTGAATCTCAGGAACTACACATGCAAAACTCTGCTGCGAACCCTATGATAGTGGTTCGCAAACTTTATTCCGCACCGACACACTCCTATGAAGTATCCAGATTTTGACAAAACCCACTTAGATATTTTGAATAATGCCAAAAGAGCTTTATCAGATAACTTTAATGTCGTAGGTAGATGAGGGACGTGCGCTTACTGTGATAAGTAAAAAAAATTTGGTAGGGCAGTTCTGATCACGTATCTGCTGAAGATACGTTTATCTAGGATTAAGAGTTTTTTAACACATCAAATTTAGATCATGTTACATATTCAAATAATTCAATTAAAAAAATTAGCTATTTTATCTATCTACTTTTATCTAATGGTACTCTAATCTATAGATCCAGATTTCGCCATTTAGGTTGGAAACAGAAAACAGTGTAAATGTAGGAATAAATTCCGAGGGTTGCATTCTGTTTTCACCTTATTACATTTTACGTATATTACATTTGCGTACCCCTTAGGAGTAAGAGGGTAAATCGTTGTTGCCATTTGTAAACCCCCATGACCCTCAAACTCGAACACCTAAATTTCCAATACCTAACATAAATGAAAAGTTTGCAATGTTCGTTTAAAATTTTAGCTTTTACTGTTTTTCACCATTAGAGGTCGCAACTAAAATTTCTGAGAGTTTTGGAAAAGGAAAATATTAATTTTTTTACAATATGCCTTTAACCTAAAACGCGTTTTATCTCTAAAACCGGAAAAAAAAAAACAATACGCAAAGACAGATGGCAAAGGGAAAACAGCTCATTTTTCTTTTTTTACGAAAACGAATTAAAAAAGATTCTTCAGAGTGTTCCTTTCGGATAATCATCGCTCAAAGGCAGATGCAAATGATCACATAAATAAATTTTTTGCTGAATTTCCTAGATATTTTAGTTCGCTTTTCCCGTCTGAAACTTTTCTGATGCGAAACCAAAAATTAACAAACGCCATGTGCTCATCAGAAGATCGTTCCTTAAGAGTTAATTCCTATTTGAAATTACATTAATACAAATAGCAGTAACAGCGTAATACTTTTCGCAATTTTAAAATATTATTATAAATTTAGTTCTTGTTTATCATAAGGAATGTATTATGAAACAACCATTTTTGTGGAATGATTACGTTTAAATATTGATCTTAAGTTATTGATGAAATGTATGTATAGAATAATTAATAATGATAGTTGGTATATTAAATAATATATAATGTGCAATTTCTATATGGAAATAAATCTGATAATTCATATTTTGATGTCTCTTTAAGGAAACTATTATTTAAGAACAATTCTTTTTAAAAAGAAGAATACATAAATTTATTTATTAATTTATGGTATTGCTGATTTAAACTTTTTTTATAATTTAATTATATGAAAATTCGCTGTTCGTTAATAACAATATTCGGAAAAGCTCATTAAAATAAATGCAATGTAATAGGAAATTGTAAATTTACAAAACAGTTTGTGATTATTCAACAGATGACGACTTTTATTTGTATTCTTAATAAACTGTAATGTGATAAAAAAAAGAAGCTAAAATAATTAGTCCTGGTTAAATAATCTCAATTTCTTACTTTTATCTTCTATGAACATTTTCTTAAAATTTGGGAAGTACTCCAAATTATTTTAAAATACGGATGTTTATTTTCATTTCATCATAAATACTTAAATGGAATTATTTTTCAAAAGAGTTGCTCTTTTTAATTTATTCTTAAAAAATTAGCTGCTAGGATACATTTTACTGCTTTAAACTATGTCTTCGAAAATTTTTCACCATTTTAATAATTTTCAATTAGTCCGTCCTTAATATTTATGGATGCATTAACATTTCCAAAAGTTGTTGTTTTGAATAGTAATTTGGAACAAACTGCATCACTTTAGTTGGAATTTTTTCATTTGCGGCGTAGTTGCATTTCCATAATTATATTTTTCGTAGCTATAATCATATTCCTATAACAGTCATTTTTGTTACATTGTATCATTTTTGTCATCAGGGAAATATATCGATATATTTCCCTGATGTAAAGTTTGATCTGTCAGTGATTAAGCAGAGGCTGAACCTTATGCTCAATTATCACGTTGTTGTTTTGTAGATATAATTGTATTGAAATGGATTTAAAGATTTCTCAATGTTCATTTGCTAGTCGGATGCCGGCATAGTATGTAATATAATTGAAAAATATGAAACATAACATTTTATTCTTACTGATAAATATATATGCAACAAAATAATATTAAACCCCTATTGATAAATTTAACTCTCAATGTTCACATCTGCAATCATTTAACGCAGGAATATGGTAGCTGTCTGTAAATGGTAGCAAGGTAGTCAATGGTCTGTAACTGGTAGCTAGGTAGTCACTGGAAGAAGAGCTAATCCCCTGTGATAAATAATAGAACCAGCAAGCCTAGCACCTAATATCCGACCCCGCCTTCTCGTGGTACAGACCGTTAGTACCTTTCAAAAGACATACTCTCTTGTGGGAGTGAATGGAAGGGGAGGGAAGGGCTGCCAGATTAGAGAGGCCTACTGATCTGGACAACTCTGGCTACTTTTCTCTTTTTCTTCTACCCAGCTTGAGGAGTAGTCAACCACACAGGGTCCTGGAGCTGACCATATAAACCCACTGGACAGGTCAGATATATGGCTCTGAGCTTCATTATGGATCCTGAATTTGCTGCACTGGTGGGCTTCTGTGCAGGGAAAATCTTCCGCTGTGTTTTCTGTTTGTTTGTGGGTTGACAGCCCCAAGTGAATAGATTCACAGGATATGTTTATCAGCTGGTGGATAATCCTGAGCAGAGGTCATCGCGGCACCTGAACTCTTTGCTTCTATTGGCATCGTCAAATTCTACATTGGAGGAAGTCTTCCAGTGTAGATTTCTTCAGCCTTTAGTGGTTGGGGAAAGGGTCTTTGCCCCATATCTGCGATTAGGGGGCTGTTTGATATTGTTGGCATTCCCTCTCTCAATAAACATAGTTTCTTTAAACATCCCACTGACCATTTTCTCTCCATAGGTAGTTGGAATGTGAGGACTCTTCACAGAGATTTTTCTCTTGATGTCCTCACCCAAGAATTCCATCATTACAATTTAGATATTTTCGGTTTGCTAGAAACCAGATGGACAGATAAAGGTCAGATTCTTAAAAATAATCTTAAATTTCTCTTTTCAGGGAGGGACGACAATAAGCATCACCAAGGCGTGGGTTGCTTCTCAGCAGACACGCTAGTGATGCTCTACTAGGATATGAGTGCATTAATGAAAGGTTTCTTACAGCAAAATTTCAGACAAGCGTTAAAGACTTGAATGTTATCTGCTGTTATGCCCCCACTGAGTGTTCTGATGAGGAAGAGAAGGATATGTTTTATGGACAACTCAGGATATTTTTAATTCTGTCAAGAAAGGAGATATTACCCTTGTTCTTGGTGACTTCAATGCCAAAGTTGGTACTGACTCTGACCTTTGGGGAGGAGTAATAGGCCCTTTTGGTATTGGTAGCTGTAATGGCAATGGGCAACGTCTCCTACAGGTGAGTAAACTCAATGAATTCAGAATAACTAACACTTATTACAACACCGCGACATACATAAGTACACATGGGTTTCACCTGATGGGCTGCATAAGAATATGATTGATTATATATTAATTAACAGCAAATGGGCTAGTTCTGTTAGGAATACCAGGTCATGTAGGGGAGCTGAAATTGGATCTGATCATGACCTTGTTAAAAGTGTATTGCAACTTAAACTTAAAAAGTGTTGTGCTAGGTTAAAAAAGTTGCTTTTAATACTGAAACTCTGAAAGATCCAGTAGAGTCAAAGCTTACCATGATAGGTTACTTAGTCATTATGACAGTCATGGTATGCTTACTACTGAAGTTGAGGAAGAATGGGATCATTTTAAACAGGCTTGTTTGGACACTAACAGTACTCTTTTAGGAAAAAAGAAGCAGAGGAGACAGAATTATCTGAGTGATAAGGCACTTGAGCTTATTTCGGAAAGAAAGAACTGCAGGAATGTCCTTAATCAATACCCCACTAGTGCTAATAGAAAGCATTACAGAGAACTTAATAAACGTGTAAAAGATCAGTTAGCTGCTGATAAGAATCTTTGGCTTGATGGCTTGGCTGGTAAAGCCGTGTAAGTAGTTAGACAGCACAACAGCAGAGAGTTGTACCAGATAGTTAATATTTTGTGTGGTAGAAAACGGACAGGTATACAGGGATTGAAGGATAAACAAGGTAAGTTTATAGAAGGTGAGGATTCTGTCATGGCTAGGTGGGCTGAGCATTTCAGTGATATTCTAAACAATGTGGTTAGTTCTATTCCCATTGCTTGCAATGATGATAGATGCATTGGTGGCTTTAATGTTGGCCCTATAACACAATCTGAAGTTATTTTGGCTGTTTCTAAACTTAAACTACATAAATCCCCATGGGTAGATGAAATTACTAAGGAAATGCTTAGAGCTGGGAATGTTTCGGTTACCACTTTGATGAATGAAATTCTGAATATCTTTTATGATAAAGGCATGGTTCCTAAGGATTTTACCACAGCTATTATTATCCTTATTTTCAAAAAATGTGATTGCAGTTCTTGTGATAACTATAGGGGTATCAGCCGACTCTCCGTTCCAGGTAAATTTCTTTCCATGATTGTGCTAATAGAATTAAGAATCTGGTTGACAGGCAAATGCTTGATGAGCAATATGGATTCAGAAGTGGTAGGGGATGTGTGGATCAGATATTTTCACTTAGGCAGATTCTTGAGAAATGTTTAGAATTTCAGAAACCTTTGGTTGCTAGCTTTGTTGATTTCAAAAAGGCTTTCGACTCTGTTGATCATCATAATTTATGGTTGATTGTGAAATCATATGGTATACCAGACAAGTTAGTTAACATAATGAAAGCTCTCTATAATAACACTGAGTCGAGTGTGAGAGTTGGTAAGGCTTGTAGCAATTGGTTTAGCATTATTTCTGGTGTTCGACAAGGTGCATTTTGTCTCCTTTTCTCTTTAGCTTGGTTATTGATTATGTTATGCAAAATTCACTTCAAGGGAAAGATTTTGGCCTTAAATGTACTGCAGATACTAAAATTTCTGATTTAGATTATACTGATGATTTAGCCCTTTTGGCAAATGATGTTGATGAGATGAACTCTTTCATTCGAGCTGTTGATGAGACTGGTAGTAGAGTAGGTTTGGTTATAAACAGAGAGAAAACTAAAGTGATGAAAATTGGTCAGGCAGGCTGTGCTTCAGTTAATCTAAATGGTTGCAGTCTTGAGCAGGTGTCACAGTTTAATTATCTTGGGAGCTATGTAACAGATAATGGTGATGTGCGGCATGAGATTAACAGACGAATAGGGATTGCTGCCGGGACCTTTAAGAATCTATGGAGAGTGTGGAGAATTAGGCGTATACACCTAAAGACTAAAATTAGACTGTATAATAGTTTGGTTCTTTCTAGGGTTAGTTATGGTAGTGAAACTTGGACACTTTGTAAACAAGGTAACAGGAAACTAGATGCTTTTGATTCCAGACGCTTACGCAGTATCTTGGGCATTAGGTGGTTCAACTTTATGACTAATGATGAGGTTAGGCAAAGGAGTTTGCAACCTCCTTTAAGCAGCATATTGTGCAGAGAGAGACTCCGTTGGTTTGGCCATGTTGTCCGTATGAATAATTATAGATTGGCGAATAGGGTTATGAACAGTGTGCCTAAAGGCCTCAGAAAGAAGGGGAGACCTAGGATGCGGTGGGCAGACAATGTCAAACAGGACCTTGTTAGAATTGGTCTGCAGTGGCCAGATTCAGTAGATGTAGCTCAGGATAGACTTGCTTGGAGAACTAAATTGCACGGTCTGGTTGGACCTCCGTAGCCCACGGCTGCCTGAGGATGATGATGATGATGAATTTGGGTAATTTCTTATTTTTTACCTAAGTGATTTCATTAAAGAGTTGAGTTTTCTTACTTTTGAGCGGCGCTCTTTTTGGACACACCGGACTAAATGATCTGGTCACAAGGACCCCGAGGGCTCAGGGAAGGTTGGGGAAGGGGACCCACTGGACAGCTGTTACGAGACATATGGAAGCCTCCTGTTAAGCCATACAGCGTGTTCTTTAACTTGCACAGGCTATGACTCTCCTGAACACAGACCCACGGCTTCACATCCCATGCGACGGATAGCTGCCTGTCAAAGTCCGTGGGTGTGGGTGTCCACGGACTTTGACAGGCAGCTATCCGTCGCATGGGATGTGAAGCCGTGGGGAGACTCCAACTTCGGAACTGAGCCTCGCGCGTTACCGTCTGAGCCAACCCCCACTGCTTTCTTTAAGAAGTAACGAAGTTATTTCGATGTTACTAAATACTAACTATACCCACCATTAACTGAAATTATCCGAAAAGTATCAGTTGGTTTTTGAACTGAGAGTATCAACTGATCTTTTGATATTTATTTTCGCTTTCGCCTGTCTGTAGACAATCGACGCTTTTTGTTTTAATAGATAGATAACTAACAATTTTTTTATGGGGATAGATTTTAAAAAGATATCACAACTCATATTTTGAGAATATTCGAATAGGTTGAATTTCCACCGTTAGGAGACTTTTTTTATGCAAGAGATTTGAAATTTTCCTGGAAAAGTGTAGTGGTAAAAAGGGTTCACCTTGAGAGAGCGATTTTCCTTCTTATCATCAGGGGGCTTGGGGAAACAAAAAAATTTTGCTTCAACAGATAAATGAAAAATTCTCAATTAGTCATTAATTTGGTTTCCACCGTTAGAGGACGATAAAACTAGGAATTTACTTCATCATTTTTGAAAACGAGAATCTGTCCCTCTTTCAATTCCTTCGTCCAGCTTTTGTCCACCCACCCTTCCATCTGGCAAAAAACTCTCAAAACATCTGTCTATCTGCCCAACTATTTGTCCAACTATCTGTCTGTCCAACCAACATCCGTCTCTCCAATCATCTGTCCGTCTTTTCAATATTCTGACCATCTGCCTAACCATTTACCCATCTATCCAACCTTTGTTCATCTGTTCAACTATTCAACCATCCGTCTGTTCAACTATCCAACCATTCATCTGTTCAACTATCCAACAATTCATCTGTTCAACCATTTGTCCATTCACCCGTCCAACAATCCATCTGTCATTCATCCATCCATCCAACAGTCCAATATGTCATCCAACCATCTAACAACCAATTTGCCAAGCTATCTGTCTAAAATCATCTTCCCTCCATCTCTCTGCCATCCATCTGTCTCCTTTCCTAATAAATAAATAAATAATAAATACCCCCTCCAGCAGTTGCTTGCCACAGAGGTCTGACAGGAACCTGTCAGTTTATATGCCACAGTAGGAGATCTGAGAGGATGGCAGGACCTCAGCAGAAAAACGACACACACATCCATGCCTAAATCCGGGGCTCGACATCTGTCATAAATCCGTTTTCTCTCAAAGTATGTGCCATCTATTCATTCATCTGTTGACGGAGGGAAGATGGATGGATGGCAGACAGACGATCAAATGCCCATCCATCCATCTTGGATCATTGGGACATCCCCGTCTGTCTAACCATCCGTATAGCCATCTGTAAAACCATCAATCTGTCTAGCCATATCTATATTCATCCATATGTCTAAGCATGCATCTGGCAGCCATCTTCCCTCCCTCTCTCTATCATCCATCTTCCCTCCGTCTGTCTGCCATTCGTCTATCTTCCCTCTGTCTGTCTGCCATTCAGCTTCTCTCCGTCTGCCTGCCATCCATCCATCTTCTCTCCGTCTGTCTGCCATCCATCCATCTTCCCTCCGTCTGTCTGCCATCCATCCATGTTCCCTCCGTCTGTCTGCCATCCATTCATCTTCCCTCCATCTGTCTGCCATCCATTCATCTTCCCTCCATCTGTCTGCCATCCATTCATCTTCCCTCCATCTGTCTGCCATCCATTCATCTTCCCTACGTCTGTCTGCCATCCATCCATCTTCCCTCCGTCTGTCTGCTAACTATTAGTTATAACTAACTACTAACTAACAATTAATCGACTACAAACTATAATTGTGTGCGATGTTAAATAAATTTAGAAACCACGTGATTAGAAAACCGCCCTTTTTCACTTCACAACGGATACCATGTCTATTTTGCAATATGTGGCTATCATTATCAACTTCATTTAACCTTTTATTAATATTAATTTTTATTCAGTTTAATTAGTCGTTGCAATATTTAAAAAATTCACAAAGAAATATAAAGTTTCTTATTAAATCATCTGTTTAACTTTAAATAAATCATTCATGTGCACATCATATATTGCCGCATTACGAGCCATTTTCAAAGCCGTCACTTACCTTTACCAACGACAATGGTGCAAGCTGCATCTCTGGAATGATAGCCAGAGCTGGACACGGAGCGAATACTGATCCTGTGGGGCTGTAAAGTGGAATATATTGAATTATTTCAATAAATACGTATTTTATAGGAATACACATAGAAACACAAATGATTGGTAAATTATTAAAAAAAAAAGGATATATATCATAAATAAAATATAGTGTGTCAAAAAGTTAATCACAAAAATTGGAACATATTTTTACAAACCCCCATCAGGAAAAAACTTCAAATGCACTGAATTAACGAAAAATGCTTGGCGATAAAGGTCAGCATTTGAATGGAATGCATTTAATAAGTGTATGAAATTTTGAATTACCTACTTCACTATAAATATGATTGCGCTGATTCCATTGGGAGAAACGTAGTTACAGAATACCGTTTAGGCTGAAGAAGAAAAGAAAGAAGAATGACGTAACATTTGAGATGAATATTAAAGAAAATTAATCCCCCCCCCCCCTCAAGCCGTTGCTTTCCACAGAAATCTGTCAGTTTATACGCCAGAGTAGAAAGTCTGTGAGGATGACAGGAGCTCAGCAGAAAGACAACGCGCCAACCACACGGCCGCGGGTTGGGTTGGGTTGTTTTACCTCTGAGCGGCACTTTTTTTGCCCACAATGGGCTAAGTGGAGAGGTAACAAGGAACCCGAAGGCTCAGAGAAGGTTGGGGGAGGGGACCCACTGGAACAGCTGTTGGGAGACAGATGGTATCCTCCCGTCAAGGCCATCCAGCGTGGTCTTTAACGTGCACAGGGTATGGCTCTCCCGCACACAGAACCACGGCTTAACGTCCCATCCGACGGACGGCGGCCTTTCCAAGCCCATCGGTGTCCCCTACTGACCGTGGGCAGCGCGGGTAATTTTTGCACGGCCGCGGGAAGACTAGAAAAGTGGAAATAGCTTTTAAATTGAATACAGTGGACCAGAAAAGAGAGCGTAACGTTTGAATTGATTACAGAAGACCAGATAAGAAGACATAGCATTTGAATTCAATACCGGAAACCAAAAAAGAAGACACAGCATTTGAATTGAATACAGAGGACTAGGAAAGAGGACGTAGCGTTCGAACTGAATACAGAAAAGCAGAAAAGGAGAAATAACATATGAGACAAGAAAAGAAGGACATAATGTTTGAATTGAATACTTGGGTTGGGTTGTTTTACCTCTGAGCGACACTTTTTTTGCACACCATGGCTAAATGGCCAGGTCACATGGACCCCGAAAGCTCAGGGAAGGTTGGGGAAGGAGACCCACTAGAACAGCTGTTGGGAGACAGATGGTAGCCTCCCGTCAAGGTCATCCAGCGTGTTCTTTAACGAGCACAGGGTGTGGCTCTCCCGCACACGGGGCCACGGCTTAACGTCCCATCCGACGGACGGCGGCCTTTCCAAGCCCATCGGTGTCCCCTACTGACCGTGGGCAGGGCGGGGAATTTTTTCGGAGATAAATCTCAACGCTGATCCAGCTGGAACTCGAACCTGGGAACTACAGATTACGAGCCTGGCGCGCTACCGACTGAGCCACCCCCGCCCCGAATTGAATACAAAACGACAGAAAAGAAAACGTGGCATTTGAATTGAATACAGAAGAACAGAAAAGAGGACTTGAATACAGAAGACCAAAAGTGAGGCCTATCATTTGAGTTTAATACAGAGGACCAGAAAAAAAGAAGATGAAGTGTTGAATTGAATACAGAAGACCAGAAACAAGAACATAATGTTTGGATTGAAATCAAACACCAGAAGTGAGGCCTAGCATTTTAGTTGAATACAGAACACTGGAACACATTTGAGTATAATACATAGAACCAGAAAAGAGAGCATATACTTGTATTATATATTGAGAGCCAGGAAAGAGAACTGGCATTTAAGTTGAATATAGTAGACTAGAAAAGAATAAGCGACAAGAAGTCTTTGAGTTGAATACAGAAAAATCAAGAGAGTAAACTTTTGAGAAAAGCAATTAGAACAAGCTTCTTTTCTTTTTTTTTTATTTATTTTTTGCTCTTGTTGTTTACTTTGTCACAGAAGTATTCAAAGAAAAATCTAAATTAATTTTAAATGATTTATTTTTACCACCTTGTATGTGTCTCTGCAACGTAATAAAAACGCAATAGTTCATAATCCAGTGCCATAACCACCAAAACAACTGCAGATTCCAATGCCATAACCACCAAAACAACAACTGCAGATTCCAATGCCATAACCACCAAAAACAACAACTACAGATTCCAATGCCATAACCACCAAAAACAACAACTATAGATTCCAATGGCATAACCACCAAAAACAACAACTGCAGATTCCAATGCCATAACCACCAAAAACAACAACTACAGATTCCAATGCCATAACCACCAAACAACAACTGCAGATTCCAATGCCATAACCACCAAAAACAACAACTACAGATTCCAATGCCATAACCACCAAAACAACAACTGCAGATTCTAATGCGATAACCACCAAAACAACAACTGCAGATTCCAATGCCATAACTACCAAAACAAGAACTGCAGATTCCAATGCTATAACTACCAAAACAACAACTGTATATTCCAATGCCATAACCATCGAATCAGACTGCGAGATATTCGTTTCAATAACCATTAACACCTTCCGAAGCTCCAACTGAATATTCATCAGGTCCTGTTCGGTAGTGCCAGCTGTTCTCACTCCTTTCACTTCTTCATTTCGTCATAAATTGTGTGAAATATCTTTTTGCATTAAGTAAGGGATTTGCACGTAGATCGTAAGATCCAACAGAAATAAATATCTTTCGTAGGATTTATGTAATAATTGTTTTCATGGTTGTCTTAGAATAGGTAGATTAATATACGTAAAAACTTAAGACAAATAGATTCACTTGCTTGTGAGTAAATATCCTAATATTTGGATTCCTGACTGGGTCAGCATCCGAGGAGCTGACCCAGTTGACGAGGAGGTTTTCCAACAAAGCTGCAACCTCCTCATTTTTTCAATTTCTCGGATGACCTCATATTTTTCAACCTCCTCGGATGACGACTCCAGTCAGTGGTCGAAATATTAGGATATTTACTCACAAGTAAGTGAATCTATTCGCCTTAAGTCTCTACGTATATTATTCTAAGATTTGTGATCAGGCTTCTCTGGCCAGTCTAGAAGATGAAAAGCCTGTCTAATTCTCAGAATTACAGTCAACTCCTAGTTCTCCGGCATTCATGGAGATTGGGGCTGCAGGTTAGAAGAATCTGCCGGTTGCTGAGAAACATATTTATAGAAATCAAATAGTAGGTACAATCTTGTATTCAAGCAATATTCAAAATAAAAATGTAGTTAAAATCAATGATAAAAATGAAGTATAATGTCCTTAATACAAAAGTAAATATCGAAAATATATTTGTTTCTATTTTTATATATTTTCACAATGAATGTCAAAATCCGTGCACTTAGAACAAATCTCCGGAACTGTTTCGCAGAAAGTTGTAATTTTTGGCCGTCGGATGGCGCTGACTACCGGTAGCGGCTAGAGGTCCTGTATAGTTAAAGGATGGCAATCTCGGTGATTGACTATCATTGGAACTGTTTAGCAGAAAGTTGTAATTTTTGGCCGTCTGATGGCACTGACTACCGGTAGCGCCTAGAGGTCGTGTATAGTTAGAGGCTGGCAATCTCGGTGATTGACTGTCATTGGAACTGTTTCGCAGAAAGTACCTTCTTGCAGAAAGTTCTCCTTCTGCTTCGCAGAAAGTTGTAATTTTTGGCCGTCGGATGGCGCTGACTACCGGTAGCGCCTAGAGGTCCTGTATAGTTAGAGGATGGCAATCTCGGTGATTGACTGTCATTGGAACTGTTTCGCAGAAAGTTCTCCTTCTGCTTCGCAGAAAGTTGTAATTTTTGGCCGTCGGATGGCGCTGACTACCGGTAGCGCCTAGAGGTCCTGTATAGTTAGAGGCTGGCAATCTCGGTGATTGACCATAATTGGAACTGTTTCGCAGAAAGTTCTCCTTCTGCTTCGCAGAAAGTTGTAATTTTTGGCCGTCGGATGGCACTGACTACCGATAGCGCCTAGAGGTCCTGTATAGTTAGAGGCAGGCAATCTCGGTGATTGACTGTCATTGGTTGATTGAGTCACATGGTTTATGGGCGCCATGTTTTGTCGTACCGTGAGACTAAAGCATATGAGTTAGTGAGTGTACCTAGTTAAAATTTCTCAGTTTTTACCATTTTATACATTTCTACCGCTTTTTTCGCCTATAAAAGCTCCCATATATTATCAAAGCCTTACTGAGCTGCAGGTGGGTGTAAAAATTCCACTCATACAAATAAATTAATGAATATTTTTTCCGAGAAACTCCGCCAGAAGACAGAAATCGGCTGCAAAAGTGAAAGGAGCTAACTGAAAACGAACAAATAGTTTTTTTTAAGGTTCGTTTGAAAAACGAGCTAATGTTTCCACTTTGTTGTCTGTTTATGCCAATATTTGTTCGTCTGTCTGTCCGTCTCTCTGTTAACTGTTGTCACTCCGTCTGTCTTTCCACCTGTCTGTTCGTCTACAGAAAATCAACTTTTTACTTTTAGACATAAATGAAAAATTCTTTTTGGATTGGACAGATTTCGAAGAAACATTGCGGTTTGCAATTTTGATATCTTCCAATAGCTTTAATAACGCCCTCTAGCGGTTGAAAATGATGGAAAATGTTAAAATGTCAAAAGAATGTTGCAAACAAACTACACTAAAAATCCGAAATTTTGATAGTACAGTGATTTTTGATAGGTCAGAAGTTTTACAATGTCAACAAGGCTTTACCCTCTTAGCCAAAAGGAGGTGCGAAAATGAAACTTTTTTGTTTTAAGAGATAAACGAAACAATCTTTTTTTGGGGGGAAGGGGCTTAGAGGTACTAACAAAATATTAATATTTACATTTTTGGAATCTCCATCAGTTGGAATTTCCACTGTTAGAAAATACTAAAGGTGGTAAATTAAAACTCGAAATGCGGCCTCTAGCGGTTGAAAAAAGCTGGAAATACCAGATCTTTAAACAAATATTGCAAACGATCTATTTATGATAAAAATTTAAACTTTTGGTCATAGAGTGTAATGGTCATGTGGTTTACGCTAACAGTAATAATTTGTCCCGTTATAGCAAGGGGATGTTGGTAAAATGCAGCTTTTCTGCCTTAAGAGATAAATGAAAACTTTTTTGTGTTTATGGGCACTAATTAAAATATTAATAGTTTATTTTCCCAATTATGCAGTAGTTCGAATTTCCACTGCCAAATGGTACTGAATGTGTAAAACAACTAAAAGAACACATATGGGAATCTCGTTTTCAAAGAGAATGAAGTGCTTCCTTTGCCTGCTTTTTCATTCCTTAAAAGTTTTAATAATGGGTGTTCGTGTTATTTTTCTGCTGAGGTCCTGCCATCCTCATGGACCTTCTGCTATGGTGTATAAACTGAAAGGCTCCTGTCAGACCTCCGTGGCAAGCAGCTGCTTGAGAAATTATTTATTTTTATTCAGTTTTTTAATATCCGATGGGGGAAAATGCACATAGTAGTATTTTATTAATAATTATACAATATAAAAAGTATTTGTCTTTTAGTTCTCAAATTAGAAAAGTTGCTTTTCTCCCACTCCTCTGAAAATAGTGGGCAGATCATTGCTGTCACTGGAATTTCTATTAAAATAGAACGCTACCGCCGAACATAAAGAGAACATAAAGCCTCTAACACAGTGTCTCGCAAACTGTGTGCCGCGAGAGATTTTCAAATTGACACTAGATATTCCAAAGATTTTATTTTGACTTGACTTGTGTTATCGACGTGCTTTAATATCGACGTGCTTTAATAAAAATCTTTCAGATTTTATCAACTGGGATCTTGTAAGTATTTATCAAGCTTTTTCCAAATTTTGGTATTAATTTTTGATTATTTCAAGCCATAGAATGGACAAATATTTAAAACAAACACCGAGTTATGAATTAAAGAACGAGAGCAAATCTTCAAGTAAAACCAGGCTGATGACTTCAACAAAGCGCAGATATAATGACGATTATATAGAGTTTGCTTTTATTCTTTTTTAGGTGTGCCGCAGAAAAAAAATTACATTCAGTGTGCCGCAGAAAAAAAATTAGATTCAGTGTGCCGCAGAGTAAAAAAGTTTGCGAGACACTGCTCTATAAGTTTTTAAATATGAGTTTGATTAAAAAATGTGGCTGAAGATAAATTAAAAATCTTAATCGTGCCTATTTAAATCTCGATTTTCAACCATATTCGTTCAGTGTTTAAAGTGTTACGGAATATGGAATATTTAACGATAATTTACCTTTCATAAAAATCATTCATAATTATATAACATTGAAATAATCATTACGCAAACTTTTAAAATGCATATTTTATTAAATGGTTGGGAACAAAACTTGTTATTTAATCAACTACTGAGATTTTTCTCTGTATTTAATTAATTTGTAATAAAATTTCTTATGAAGCATATTTTCAACTAAAAGTCTAATTTAAGTAATTTTCTCTGGAGTGTCCATTTGAGCACAGTTGTGGAAAGTGAATCAAATCTTATCTCTAGTTTGCAATGAAGTGATGCGTCGATAAAGTGACGTCACGACGAATTGACATAAAACTGCAGGTGAGATATCAATATCACCGCATAGGGTCCAATATCAGTGTGAAGCAATTCTTGGAAAATTAAAGGCTTGATGCCGAGATATAGAGCCCTTTCAAGGAAACCTCTAAAGATGTAGAACGGAAGTGAGATAACGGAACCAATAGATGAATGCAAATTTTGGTGTCAAACAGTCCTCAGACAATAAAGGACATTGTGGGCAGAATTAATAATAATTAATCAGCTCTGTCTAATTGCTTAAACCAATTTATTCTTTTTTTCTATTGATTATTTTTTTTTTATTAATTAACAACTTACAGGACGGACAACTTAGAAGCTATATTTAGGTTTGTCTTGGTTTCTCATACAAATACTTACAGACGGAGTCTCAGTAGTTTGGTACGCTAACCACTAGATCAGGAAGGGTCTTAATATAATGCATATTTAATAATAAGAAGAAAAAGTTGTATCTTTTAATTTTTGAAGAGTAAAATTACTTACATGAAACATTTATATTTCATTTATTTATCTTTTAAAAAAGGAAATATCTAATTTTGATAAGAATCCAAAAAAGCGGAGTATATCCGCTATTCCTTAATCTTTTAAGCTTCTGTTGTTTCTTTTTTTTTCAGATATCGTCAATCTGTGGCAAGCAGCTGCTTGATGCGGAATTTATTTATTATCATCATACATCAAGACCCGAACAGATGTGCCCCGTGAAGGGAAGAAGGCGAAAATGAGTGACGACAAAGGTACACTTTAACTATTGTTATATTCAGTCAGAAATTCAAATTTTCTCCCCCTCAACCTAGTTTCCAAATATCGTTCTCTATATGTGTGTCTACATACTGTATATACGTGTGTATATATATATTATATAAATGCATTTTGTCAATCGATTACTCATAAGAACTCTTTTTTACCAGATACCAAGTTGCACTCATACGATCCTCCAAAGAGGTTGATGTCAATGACGTACAAGCGCATAATCACTCGATCCAAGGTAGGCCCTTCTCATTTGATATCTTAATTGCTTCATTGGAATTGTAATTTTTCGTTACCATTTTTACATTTTTAATTTTCTGCTTAAATTGATTTTTCATGTCCATCTCTCTCAAGCTAATTATCCTTTCTGATTTGTCGTGTTCTGGGAACACAGAACAGGTGTCAGGCTTCGGGCCACATCTGTAAACACTGGCAAAATGATCTCAGAGTAAATAAATTTGGTGTTTTATTTTTGCGTCTTAACGATGGTGTAGAGAACAGTAATTAAAAATCTAATTCATAGTACATTAAGTGGGAATAAATAATCCATGTTCACCATATATTGCTTCAGTAAAGTGACCACAAAAATGGCTCCATTGGCACAAAATTAGCTAAGTTGGCTTCCTTTCCAGAATAGGAATTGTGCAGAAAATCCCAAATTATACCGAGTTATTTTTGTAAAAGGAATACTTTTCTAAGTTAAAATGCTTTTAATAGGGTTTTGAATTCACACAAGTAGAAGAAAAATATTAATTATAAAATGAAATTAAAATATCAAAAATGTACGATATCAGATAGAAATGGAAGAAAAATTTTCAATAGGTAGGTGGGTTCTGAGTCCACGACCTCCTGATAACATGTCAGGTGCTCTGACCACTGAGCTACTAGCTGCCGAACAATCATCCTCTATTAGTGACTTTAAGCATTATACCATGGAATTAGTCATAGAAATGTAGTTGAACGGAAAGAATTAGTTTGAACGAAAACGAAACGGCTTCAGTTTTATATGAAATGACGACTGCTATCAAAATAACCCTCATGAAGTTGAAGAATCCTCAGGGAACTCCGATTTAAAAAAATGAAACAATTAACAATTAAATCCCTTCAAACTTTCTTTAGTTTGCAAAATGTGCTAAAGGGCCCAGGTCACAAGTACCCAGATGTTTTGTTTCTGCATAATAGATCTCTCTTTCCTCAGAGATTCTTCTCTGCGGGGTATGATACTGAGAAGATTACTGTCATATCTCCACAGCAAATGTTGTGCACGAAGAAAGAAGTATTCATATTTTTTCAGAAAGAAAAAGAGATATTTTTTTCACTTTGTGAGTCTGTAGACATTCGATCTCTTTGCTCTCAGAGATAAATTGGAAATTCCTTTCAAGGTCGGTAGGTATTGGTGAAATATTACGATTGACCACTCCTAATTAAATTAATTAATTTTAAACTTCTCTAAACGAAAGAGTATACTTACTGCGAATGCATTACACCGTAAAGTTTTATCCCTTTATGTTGAAATTTTGTCAATTGAAAACACTGGCTATCTCATGCTGATCACAACCTATAATTGGATTTTGATGACATATGTTTTGTTGAGATCTTTATCATTAGACAAATGTTTCATTGAAAATCGTATTGAAGACGCTATTGGACTCTGAACGTGATTTTTCTATTGATATAACATGGAACTGTTTCCATTTTCCTCTAAACCTGTAATCAGTAGTTCCCAAGTTCGAGTCCCAGCTGGGTCAGCGTTGAGACTTATCTCCGCAAAATTTCCCGCCCTGCCGACGGTCAGTACGTGACACCGATTGGTTTGGAAATACCGCCGTCCGTCGGATGGGGCGTTAAGCCGTAAACCCGTGTGCGGGAGAGCCATACCCTGTGCACGTTAAGGAACACGCTGGATGGCCTTGACGGGAGGCTACCATCTGTCTCCCAACAGCCGTTCCAGTGGGTCCCCTGCCCCAACCTTCTCTTAGCCTTCGGGGTCCATGTGACCTGGCCATTTAGCCCATGGTGTGCAAAAAATTGCCACTCAGAGGTAAAACAACGAACCAACCAACCTCTAAACCTGTAAGTAGTTTTCATGTTTAAGTAAGTTCTTTAAGCATTTTCCTTTAAACAATCATTCTTTGCACTTTATTTGTTGAAAGAATACAGAAATGTACTATAAGGATGCGTAATGGGACTGGATGTTCCGAAGGCAAAAAGAACCAGTATGATGCTTCTATGGTCCTCTATATTTCTGGTAACTTAAAATCAGTTCCATTCTGGTTACACGAAAGATATCATATGAGCATTTTATAAGCAAGCTATTATTATCTTGATATTCAGTAACAGTTTTCTCTATTAATGTAAGCAACAGTGTCACCTCTGACATGTTTTCCATATTTTTTTAAAGCATCTGTTCTTAATAAGGATGATGAAATGCTATAGAGCAATCTCCTGATTGTAACTGATTAAGTCATGTAACCTAAAGGGTTGACAAATGTAAAACTTACCTGCATATTTCTAATAAACTTAAAAAAATTGTATTATTGCATAATGCACTGCATGTAGCTGCTGCTTTTTAAATTTCATTTTAATTAAAGCAATTAACCCTTTCAGGACCATAAGGTTTCTAAGAGTAAATATTAGTATGTAACTGTTTATTTTAGTTTGTTTAGACGTAAAATAAATAAAAATCATAAGAAAAATACATAACAATGTGTAGTTTTTTTGGAATTTTATGGGAAATATTTTTCCCAATGGGCTATAAAGGTAACACAAATTATAGTTAGGCTTATTATGCAATGTCTTTTATTTATTGGTTTATTAGAACAAAATGTTAACTAAAATAATACAAAATTATGAAATAAAATTACTATACAAAATGATGTGCTAATTATGATATTCGGCGAAGAAATTTCTTTTGGTAGTGAGGCAAAGATGGACATTGCACATAGTACATATATTATGCGTCCTGAGAGTTCTTTTTTTTTTCTAAACTTTCCCGTTTACGTAATTGCGTTCGGCATATGTTCTATTTTGACATTCTGTATAAAAAATGCAGATAAGGTTATAATTAAATACGACAATCACCAATTTTAAAATGGGAAAATGTTTCCCTTGGTCGTGAAAGGGTTAAGGATTACGACAAGTTTAGCGATAATGTACTATTAAAGCTGTAGGGCATTTCAAAAGTAAACACCTGCATTGGATAACTATATGGTTAAAAATACCTTTAAACACTGGATATTGCCAAAAACCAGTTCTTCAGAGCACAGTTGTATTCAGATGTGGAATTGGAGATTCCTTGCTTGCATGATCATCACAGCGCTTTTAATTCTTTGATTCGGAAGCATAGGTTCCCTATTTCACAGAGAATCCGGTTCTGTGATTGTAGCTTTCTTCCATTTTTATTATTTGTTATTAAATATCCAAGGTGTATGATGTTTAATTTTGCACAGCGCAGTTTTTCAAAAGTACATAGCAGTATCTGTTTTTTTTTAATTTTTACTATTAAATAAAGTTTTAGATAGATTAATGTTTACTCTTCGAGTTTGCAGTAGATCTTCTTAACTGTTTTTTTATTCGCAATATTCTTTAGTGTGATGATCGGTTTCGACCAGCTGTATGACATCGTCACAAGCACTGATTGTTAATAGTTTTGAAGGGGGCTTCCGCGGTCGGAAGAAATACTCGAGCATTATTATACTTCGATTAAGGAAATTAATTTACCAGTTATATTACTTCTATCGCCTTGCCATTTGCATTCGACTTTCGAACAATAAAACTTTTACATAACTTGATTGACAAAGCAATTGAGTACAAATTCTATAAACGGAGTAGGTCTTTAATTAGTACTTATTTACGTATTTAATGTCGAATTTTCGATTTGAAGCATATATTCATTGAGATCGTCCTCATTGAACCTACAGATTCACTCAGCAGCTACAAGTTTACACATTTATGTTATAACTGGGTGCAAATCTAAGGGACCTGGGTTCGAGCCCCGGGTAACGCATGGATATATGTGTCGTTTTTTCGCTGAGGTCCTGCCATCCTCTCAGACCTTCTACTGTGGCATATAAACTGACAGGCTCCTGTCAGACCTCTGTGACAAGCAGCTGCTTGAGGGGATATTTATTTTATTTATTATAGAAGTGTAGAAATGTTAATATAATTGAAAATACAATTTCCAAAATATCGAAAAGAATTAAAATTGCACCATTTCATAATAATAAATTTCAATTATGCAAACGAGCCTTCATTCTTAAAATTTAATTGTTAACAGTTTACAAATTACACACAGAGTTTACCTCCCCTCTGTTAAAATTCCTTCGAAAGTAGGTTCAATTACTTCTGTCTCTGAAAGCAATCTCTTTTGTTAAATTGCTGCAATGTCATATCACGCGACACTTCTGGGAAATTTTTTATGAATCTGCAATGCTTCAGTTTTGTTGCCAGATTCCCTATACTTTTCATGCGCAATTAAAAATATTCCATTTCCAGGATTCCGTCTCATCCCTGTTAACATACTGGTCCCAGAAACCTCCTTTATATTTGACGTTATAATGAATTTTATATTAACATTTATTTCTCTTTACTATTTTATATATATACAGGGGGTTCTCAAAAATATATGTACAAACTTTTAGGGGAGGTAGATAACATCTAAAGGAATGAGAATTGCATAGGGACCCATAACCGGAAACGTCATGGGAAAGTGGTAGCAGAGGTACAAGATCTGAAAGGACACAAGATGTGATTAATGGGAAAACATTTATTGGGCATAATTATTACAAATGGCGTACTAGATGATACATTTCATAATGTTACAGCTCTTAATGACCCACAATCGCACAAATTTTGATGCGCACGCGAAAACAAACGGTGGCCCGTTACATGTCTGTGTGGGAAGCGTTCTTGATACATTCGTTGAGCGGCTCGTCCGTTGCCCTCAGCTATTCCATACACTAAGTGCATGTCTGACAGCTCCCTGTTCGAATACCTTTGCATGCTCTTCGTCAGCCGACTACCGCTGGAATGAGGAAATCCGAAATTTCCCCTCTAGCGCACTGATGAACAGCGCCGCCTATTGACTTACGGTGACGTTTCCGGTTATGGGTTCTTTTGCAATTCTCATTCCTTTAGATGTTATCTACCTCCCCTAAAAGTTTGTACCTATATTTTTGAGACACCCTGTATATAAGAAGTAAAATGTAACAAGCATTTTGTTTCCTCTCTATTATATTCCCTTTTCAACTATTGGCTCACAGCAAACAATATATTTTTCCATTCTGCTCAATGGCAACAAAATTTGTGCACATCTGCGACAGACGTACTTTTTTTTATTAATATATCGCGCGACATATAATTTTAGAAGAATACAATTTCGGTGGAGAAATGCAAATATAATTTGTCATACAAGACGAATGTTTCTTTCAGTATTGGAATATATATTATTAATAAAACAAAAGCTTGTTAACTGAATTTTTGCAGCTAATTTTCATTTGTTGAATATTAATTTTGTATTCCCTCTGATACTACGATACTGATATTTAGTATATTGTGGGCAAAATTAATCAAATATAAAGGAAACGTTCATTTATTTTGGCGAATATATCTAATTTTTAATTGATTTAGCCAATGGTGATACTTTAAAATATATTTTTTATCAATATCTCTCGTCATTAATCGATAAGTGTAAAAGTTCTTTAGAGAAAGTTTGTTTTTTGATGGCCTTCCTTTTTGCATTAATTTGATTGGTTGATATCTAGTATCAATTAAAACTATTAAATAATAGTTAACCAGCGCTATCACATATTTAAATCGCGTTTCACACTTTATTAATAAGAACTTTTCATTTTGTTAATTTTTGAACAGTAAAATTACTTATATGAAGTATATAATTTTTAATTTTTGTTAAAAAGACAAAAACCTGGTATTTTTAAAGTTCAGAAAAATTTGAACAAATTTACTACCTTTAAAATTTTAATTTTTTTTTTTTTGTTCAGATACGTGGTCGATTGGTTAGCTCGCTTGTACTGATCCTGGTTCGAGCCCTGGGTAAGGCATGGATGTATGGTGTTTTTCTTCTGAGGTCCTGCCATCCTTGCCAGAGTAGAAGGCATATGAAGTGACAGGCTCCTCTCAGACCTCTGTGGCAAGCAGCTGCTTGAGGCGGTATTTATTCATTATCATCCTGCCTTCAAGACCCGGACAGATGTACCCCGTGAAGGGAAGAAGGCGAAAATGGGTGGCAACAAAGGTACGTCTTCAATTATTTTTCCATTCAAATTTTATTAGCTGATATTTTATTCGCTTTGAAATATCGTTCGTTCTCTATATGTGTGTACATTTATATATATTTGTCAACTGATTTCTCATATGACCATTTTTTTACCAGACACAAAGTTCCACCCATACGAGCCTCCAAAGAGGCTGATGAATATAAATGAGAGAAGCCAAGTCGTCAACAACGAGGATATGATCGACTAAGAGAATACCACCGAAGCGAGGGATACAGAGGAGGCACCTCCTAACGTAGGTAGGTCTCTCTCATTAAATATTTGAATTTCTTGTCAAGGAATGTGATTTTTTTATTACTGCTTTTACATTTTTCATTTTATATTGAAATTATTGTTTCACGTCTATGGTTCTGAAGAAAATTAGCCTTGGTGATTTATCGTGTTCTGAGAATGCAGAACAGGATCAGGCTGCTGGCTACATCTGCGAAAATTGGTAACTCGGGTTTCATGTATTGTAAATATTCAGGGTGATAGTGCCTCTGAGAGGCACCTTTCGCATACAATGGGCTAAATGGCCAGGTCACAACTATCTCAAGTGCTTAGAGAAGATTGAGGATAGAATTAACACTTCACAGATGTTAGGTTATCCGGTGTGTTCTCTTCACATTGACAACCAATAATGCACTTTTAAATTAGTGAGGAATTCTCATTTTCGGATCATTCAATGTAGTGACCCAGAAACTCCTGATCAGAACTTCCAGAACTTCCTGATCATAGCCACTAGTGGCGAATGCTCTAGTGGACAGTCGCTTGCAGAGAAGCGAAGGTGCTCATGGAGGTTTTTAACTATTGGTGCAAGGTGTATTTTTTCTCTTTTTTAAATTACATCTTGCGCAAGATAACATAAAACATTTCCATTAAATTCAGTCAATTCTGATTGACGCTTTAATGACCGTTTTGTGGTATCTGCAGCCCTCTTTTTCCTTCCGCACTAGCTGCCTATGTGTGGAGGGGTTTTCTCCAGGTTAGAGTAAAACACTCTGACATGGATGGTGCCTTGACGTGGCGTCAGAGCTTTTCACTAAACCATCTGGCAGATATCTTTCCGATATCGAAGTTATTACTGTAATCATAAAAAACTCTATGAGTCAGCATAGAGTCAAAGTGGAGCATGAACCGGCTATCATTCCCGTATTTCAAATATGGAAAAACACAAAAAGGAAATAGATGTTTCCAGAATTCCAAAACCAAACGTCTGTATTCTTAACCTGATGATCTACATTACGCATTTAACTCAGAACTGTAGCAGCATTACACCCGAAATCTCTGAGCTATTTTATTTCCACTCAACTGAGTGCGATGGAGAAACCACTATGCCCTGAATCCTCTATCAATAACGATTGTAAAATTTTATTTACCAGGCCAGGCCCGGATTTAGAAAAGAATAAAGGTGGAAAGGGGAGTACTTGACTTGATCTAGCTAGAAAATATGGGGCAAGTACAGAGGTTTATTGAAATAATGGAAACACCAATGTCGACTGGAATACACACAATGAGCTGGAACGACGTCACCAGCGATGTGAGATATATAAAGAGAAGTACGATTTCGGCTATCACATAGCAGTGCCACAGGCACAGGTGGAACAGTGTTGTGGTGTAATTGTCGACAATGTCAGATCTCAGTGACCTCCAAAAAGGTATGATCATTGGTGTGCATCTTGCAGGAGCTTCAGCAACCAGAACGGCCGAAATAGTAGATGTAACACTAGGAACTGTATTGAAGATTATGATAGGCGAATGTTTGCGCGGATTGTACAACTAAAGCACAAGACCACAGCACCGCAAATAGCAGCAGAGTTGAACATCAATCGGAATGATCCCGTTTCCATCATAACAGTTCGTCAGGAACTCATTTTACTGGGATTTATGACCCTGCTGCAATTCACAAATCTCTTATTACCGACATCAACGCAACGAAACGTATAAGGTGGTGCAAAGCACATAAAAACTGGGATGCTAAAGACTGGCAACGTGTCATCTGGTCTGATGAATCGTGCTACACATTGTTTCCCACCACTGATAGAGTGTACTTCTGGTAATTATCTGCAGAAGCGTACCACCCCGACTGTGAAGCATGGAGGTGGATCCCTGATGCTGTGTGGAGCCATATCATGGCATTGCTTATGGCCATTAATTTTTCTGCAGGATCGCATCACATCCGCAGCGTACGAATCTATTTTCTGGGACCACCTACACCTAATGTTGCGGGCATTGTTCCGTAATGACCGACCTGGTTTCAAGCGGATAATGCACCTGTGCATTGTGCGAAACTTGTCAAGTTGTGGTTTGCAAAGTATGAGGATGAGGTACAGCAGCTACCTTGGCCACCTCAATTTCCAGACCTCAACAAAAAAAGTTTTCTGAATGAGTCTGCGAGGGACTAGAATCCTCGTAGGAATATTCATGCTGTTGATTTGTTTCGCATCGCATATATGAACATTTGTGGGAATATCTGGTGCGCAAGGACAGATCACACTTTCCACCTCCAGCATGCATCACTGGCACAGTTGGACATATTTTACAGGAAGAATGGTCCCACATTCCATTACCGTATGTGTATGACTCGTATAAGTCTATTCCACGTCGAATTGCGTCTGTTCTGAACACCCAAGTTGGGCCTACAGCTTATTAATGAAATGTTCTCCACAAATGGTACAGTCGCTCAAAAAAGTATCGGAACATTATGGCTGATTACAGAATTCAGAAAAAATATCTGGCAACGATTTTTTTAGAAATTAGTGATCTGGCAACCTTTGTGTCACGTGACACGAGGTAGCTACTTCAAGGTAGCTACTTTCAAAACGAAACTACTTACAAAAAAGTCTCTGAACTTTTAAAAAGCAGATTTCTCTATTCAAAATAAAAATTGCATAACGCATTACTTAATATATGTATATTATATAACTGCATCATAACTGCATTATTAACAGCACAAATAATTGCCACTTTAAAATGTTACTCTTACCCGAATATTAAGAAAACTGTAAATGATAAATCAATGTTAAGAATCTTAAGAATTGAAAACGTGGTAGCAAATATCATCGATAAATTGAAATACGATATGAACAGGAATTAATGAATCAATTTTTAAAATTTCTTCGTTTAAAATTTGGCGATTAGTACCAGAGGTCCTTATACTGATATCATATTTTATGATCATCATATGTATGCAACTAACATTCTTACAGTTACTGAACAAATACATTGTATTTACAAATTTTGAAGTTTACTGCTGTAATATTTCATATCGTAATTGGGCTATTCCTACGATACTTTTCAAATGTAAAACTTTAACACAGTATATTGAAATTCTACCCCTGAAAAATATTCTGAAAGCTATTTCAATCTGGGTATCAACGAAGTCAGTTGTTAATTCAAAGCATAAATTTCGAAACACTTTTTACTTTTTCTAACAGTTTTTACTTTTTAACTTTTTTCGAACCAAATCATTGGAAAGTTTGTTTGCAATTTGATAAAATAATACAGAAATAAAAAATAAAACAGTTTTTACTTTTTAACTTTTTTAAAACCAAATCATTGGAAAGTTTGTTTGCAATTTGATAACTATAAACTAGAATATTAAAAATATTAAAATTATAGCAAATTAGGTTTTACAATCCGCAATTTTAATTTTTTAGTCTGTGAAAAATTACGTCCCTTACTAACAGTTGAATTCCTTCAATTTCTAGAATGGCGACAATACTATATTATATAAAACCAGATAAAAATAATTTCTAATCTAACGAACGAAATATATTACAGTTTAGCTTTCGACTACTTCGCCATCTGTCATCACGTGGTAATTAGGCCTAAGAGAGCATACACGTAAAACTAAACTTTTCAATCACAAAATAATTATTTTAATCAAACCATTAACTGCAGGAAATGTTTCGTGATACATATAATAATAATGGGAATTGTTTGCCTCTTTGGGTGATCCAAATGCAGTTTGAAGACAAAAAACTTCGATGAACACGAAGACTGCAGAAGAACCCACGTTCGCTTCAATGACGATTGTACTGTAACCTCAGACCTAGTTGGTATTCTAGAGCCACAGCTTCTCTTTCGCACGTGGTATTCTAGAGCCAAAGCTTCTCTTTCGCACGTGGTATTCTAGAGCCAAAGCTTCTCTTTCGCATCTGTCTCGTTCCCATGATACTCGACCGATGGTCCCAATATTTGTTAATGCAAGTGTTCAGTAAAAAGAAATCAGGTTTCCTAATGTGGGAAATCTGGTAATAGCAGCAGATTTAGGCGTTGTTATGAATCTTACAACGGGTTTGACAACGACTATGGTTTCCCATTTTAATAGTATGATAAGTATTTTTGCTTCTAGAAAGTCCCTTTTTGGAATTTCGAAATTTGGCACTGCAACCTGGAGTTAACCAGAAATATTCTGCAAAATATTAAAGCATCTACCATAATTTCCCAATGAGTTATCAACAGACATCTTCTTATTATAGATCTATCTGCCCAAAGTGGCATGTGAAGTCCAAAATCCTACTGCGGAAACAATGTATAGATGTTTTGACTGTGAAGTTTCAGCTTCTTATTAAAGAGTTGCCAACCCATCGAGGGTACTATGATCACATTAGAAATCAGCTATTATGTACTGTATTTGCCAATCTTAATATCAGAATATATTGACCCAATATGCCATTTCAAGAATGTGCCTCTGAATCATCTCCGATCTTCAATTGGAGTTGAATACAGAAATCGTTCTCCCATCTTGTGAAATGTGAAAATCAAAATCCAAATTCGTGGTTGGGCAAATAAAACTTTTCAGAATAGGCACCTGCCCCCCCTTGGGCACATCCTCCGCACATCGCTGTCTATCCACTACGAATTCATTCACTTAATAAAAATTTTAAAAAATTCAGCGGATAGACGGGAAAACCAGCAGTTATACAATCCACTCTCAATTTTCTTCAGAGATTGGTATATTTTCTCCAAAAAAGGCAGCGTCAAAATTGATCAAAATAGTTACTAATTGTCGAATCTATATCTATATATTGAAAGAAGGTGTCTGTGTGTGTGGCTGTGAGTCATCGGAAATTCAGTGTAGAAGCTTGAAAATTTCCGAGAATGTTTCTGGTTGGTGTCCCGGTTGCAGTGTCAAATGTCAAGTTGAAAGCTAAAAAGGGGAACTTGCTAGAAGGAAATTTACTTACCATACTATTCCTACCGGGAACGGTAATCGTTGTCAAATTTATTGTTTACACTAACTGCTCCCTAACTGTGAACGTAAAGAGTTAACATTTAATTCTGCTGCCGTTGCCAGATTCCCTACATTTCCAAAGGCATTATTAAGGCGTTCCATTACAGCTAGGGGCCTGAATTTCTAACTCAACATGAAGTCAGGCAGGTGGAACCGGCCGACGAAATTTGTGACCTTTCGGTTAAGTACATCGGGAATTACACAACGCCAAAGTCTCACGAAACAAGTATCTCGATAGTTTGCCACGGGCCCTGAGAGCGCGTGTCGAGTCAGCAATGACCATTGCAACACGGGGAAATTCTTCGTGTTCAAACTGTGATACAATGTCGGGGGCGATATCACAAAACTAACCTTTAGTGCAGGAAACAACAGAATATGCAATTAAAAAGTGAGACACGAGCTGTCACAATTTGTGTAGAAATTAAACCACTCGCAAAGTGGGAACCTGATTTTTAAACCAATCACCGCGGCACACGGAGGACTCTGTGCAGGAAATTTGTACCGTGCGGTCGAGTATCACTGGAGCCATAGGGAAGCAAAATATGTGGTAACAGAAAAACAATCTCGATAATTTATGCAGAAACCAAGCCACGGGCTATGAGAGAGCTCGCTGATGTCAGCAATCACCAAAACAAACACCGGTAAATTTTCTTCCTGTTGAAAATCTGTGCAAAAGTGTCTGTGTGTGGGGGGGGGGGAGGGGGGGGTATGTAGTTATAAATTTTACCTTTAGTGCAGTGAAAATAAAAATATACAGAATAAAAGTGACACCCGGGCAACGCCGGGTACCTTTCAGCTAGTAATAGATATTATGACGTAGTGGTGGTATAGCATCAAGGGACATTACTAGACTGTCATCCCAAAGTAAAACTAAACTAAATTGTTTTAATTGATATTGTTTATTTTCTAGAACAAATTGATAATAGTAAATTCCTATATTTGAACAAAAACATTATCTATGACAAATTATTTTTATAGTCTTTCATTGAAATTACATTTTCGCCATTGTATTGAATTCTGTCTCGCGACATCTTAATGAAATCAATTCTGTTTTGAAATGGCAGAGATATCTGACTTTTCCAGACTGCATTTTTCAGACTAGTAAAAACATGTTTATCTCATATTTTGCAGTCAGTTTAACGTTGTAGATTATTATATAGGCTACATACAGCTGATTCGTAAGTACATTGTTTCATAAAACATCACATAAATGCTATTTTTCGCAAAATAAAGCACTAAATATTAGAACAAATGTTTAAATTCTAATTTATGTTCAGTTAATAAATACAGGTGAAATAATCGCGTAACAGGAAATCGCGTAAAGTGAGTTGAATGTAGCATGTGTGAGAGTTCTTGGGTTGGGTTGTTTTACCTCTGAGCGGCACTTTTTTGCACACCATGGGCTAAATGGCCAGGTCACATGGACCCCGAAGGCTCAGAGAAGGTTGGGGGAGGGGACCCACTGGAACAGCTGTTGGGAGACAGATGGTAGCCTCCCGTCAAGGTCATCTAGCGTGTTCTTTAACGTGCACAGGGTATGGCTGTCCCGCACACGGGGCCACGGCTTAACGTCCCATCCGACGGACGGCGGCCTTTCCAAGCCCATCGGTGTCCCCTACTGACCGTGGGCAGGGCGGGGAATTTTTACGGAGATAAATCTCAACGCTGACCCAGCTGGGACTCGAACCTGGGAACTACAGATTACGAGCCTGGCGCGCTACCGACTGAGCCACCCCCGCCCCCATGGGTGAGAGAGATAAGAGTTTCTGCAGAAGGAAAAAAAATGAAAACTTTACACCTGTGAGCAAAAGAAATTTTAATGAATGAATTATTTAAACTTATATACAAAACATACATTTTAATGAATGAATGAATTTAATTACGTATTACAATGTCATAAACACCTAAACACTACATACTTCTGGCATTCTTCAATTGGATGATGAATGAACTGGTCTGGTGAGTCTGGATCATCACTCTGTTGCTCCCTTGAAGTCCCTGGGATGATAGGCTGATGATCTTCAACTTTTTTAATGAAACAGTCAAGACTCAGCTGATGGGCAGCAATCGTCTTCTCTCTATAAAGTTCTTTATAGCAAGCCAAAGAATTCTGATTTCTCTCGCAATTTTGGCGCTTCTAGTCTCATTAGGATTATTTTCTTCAATTATTCTGATGGCACTGTCATTGTGTTTAAAAAATTCAGTCATTTGTTTTGTTGAAAGCTGTTTGATGGGTGAAGCAATAAAGGGCTCCTGACTTTCATCATTCATGCTGTTTTCCATTTCCAAAAGTTCTTCATTAATGAGCTCTGATGTGTGGGACTCGAGCGGTTCATCCACATTTGTCACATCTACATACTAAAATTCAACAAATTTTGCCATTTAACTATGCCATGTCTTGAGTTGGCAAGCTCACTTTCAGGATCAAAATTAGATATCAGAAACTCCAGGCCAAATTTTCTTCCAAACTCCCTTCATGCAAGACTGCTTAACTTCTGCCCATGCTTCTCCAATGTTATCAATTGCCATTTTTATGTCATATTTCTTCCAAAATTCTTTCACTGAAATCTTATCTTCACGGTCAGTAGCTTGTACTAGTTACGAAAATGTTCTGCGGAGATAATAACTCTTGAAAGTTGCAATAACATCCATGAGTTGAATGAGAGAAGTTGTGTTTGGTTGCAGAAAAATAACTTTCATATTCTCATCAATTTCAATGATGCTTGGAGGATGTCCTGGTGTATTGTCCAGAAGCAGAAGAATTTTGAAGGGTGCATTTATCCTGTCACAATAAGCCTTCAATTCACGACGAAATTCATTGCAAAAGTAGGACTCAAATATAGCTCCGGTAATCCATGCTCTTTTATTTGATCACCATACAAGAGGCAAATCCTCCTTTGAGTAGACCTTGAGTGCGCGAGGGTTTTCGGAGTGATAAACCATCAGTTGTTTAGTTTTATGATCACCAGATGCATTTCCTCCTAACAGCAAAGTGAGACGGTCCTTGACAACTTTGAAACCTGGGGCCCTATTTTCTTGCACTGATATATATGTTCTACTAGGCATACACCTACTAGACATTACTGCTACTAGACGTTTCTTGTCTTCACTATTAAAATCGGAATCCAATGGTCATTTATTAAATGTTATTTCTTTGCCCTATGATTAGTTGACATATTTTACATCATACCGAACCTTGTCCATTATCTTAGCATCAAACCTTTACCCACAAACATATTTTGATCGGTAAACAAATTATATTCCTTACCATTAACCCTAGTCAGTTTCGTATCAGTTTCACCTCTTTAGGAGTTACATATTCCTTAAAATATATATTCCTTTTCTAAACCTTTTTTTTTTAATCATATTACAGGGGCTCTAATTTCCAGGCTTTATTTCTTTTACCTCATGTTCAGTAGCAACTTCAACTTACGATATATCATCATTTATTAAATCTTTATGGCCTTAACAATACTTGCTAAAGATACATCTACTTACCGTAGGTACTCGAGTCCTAGTTTGGATTTCGGAAAGCCAGAAAATATATTGACCTGTGTATAAGTCGAAATTGGAAACTTTTCATTGAGAAAATTGCCAATCCCGATGAAAGAAAGGCTAAAAGAAAGATTAGTCCTGGATAACCAATAATCTATGCATCGCATTCTATAAGGTAACCACTAAGGTTTTTGCCGCTTTTGGTACTCGTAAAAAACAGGGCAGAATTAGTATTAAAAACATTTTATTCAGCGAAGTGGTCTCTATTTTAATTCAATTATCTTTTCCCATCTTGAAATTAACTTATAAATATCCCTTCTATAGAAGATCTTGTTTTTGGAACAGAGGAAAGATTCTTTTGCAACTGTACCTCCCTGCCGTTCTTAAACTCTTGTCCACGCAGTTAAAATTGTCAAGAGCCAGAAACAGGTGCTAATCTGAAGGAGAGATATCCGGTGAATAGGGTGAATGGCGCAGTGTCAATTCAAGGCGTTGGATTGTTTCTGTGGTCAATTTGGCAGTATGTGAACTTATAACTTTTTTAATCTTGAAGTAACAATACTCCTTTACGACTGACAAGTGCTGCTTCTATCTCTTTCAATGCCTCATGAACAAGTTCAAGCTGTTGAGAATAGAGATCATCAGTAACTGTTTGTCCAGGTTTCAGCAGCTCAAAGTGGTATTACGAGCTGTCCACATAAACAACATTGATGCAGTGGTGGCCTTGAAGTTTGTCAAGTGGAGTCCGTGGTAGCCACCCAATGTCGTTTCCTTGAAGGATTATTATATTGGATCCACTTTTCATCATATCTCAGCATATGATCGAGAAATGACTCTTTGTTGTGGTGAAAGAGCAGGGAAAGATAGGCCGATACACGTTGTTCTTTCTTGGTGTCAGACAATTCATGTGGGACCCAATTTCTCAATTTGTATGTTTTACCAATTTCGTGCAAACGCCTTCTAATGGTTTCTTCATTCACAATGAACATCAAAGCAAGTTTTTGGCATGTTCGACTGCCATCTTATTCAATGACTGCTTTCAAAACTTCACTGTCGATAGCCGCTATGCGCTTCATCTTCAAGTGACTCATCCCCTGTTCTAAATTTTTGGTACCAAATTCTGACTGTGCGTTCCTTTACAGAATCCAGTCTAAATGAGAGGCATATGCTTCTAGTTACTTCTGCAGCAGTGTTACGGAGTTTAAAATCATAAAGTAAATAATATCTGTTGAGCTCCGACGACACTTCCATTTCAATATTTTATTGGGTTTAGTACTTGGATGATATTATTATGTATAGTAATATTCAACGAAATTTTAAGATGCGGGTAGCTGTTCTGATACCACATTAATGTCATCTATCGATTATTTCTTTAACTAAATGCTGATTATTCAATAGGACACATAATCGGCAAGAACGTTTTTGGGCACCTGATATAATGGTCGAAATGATATTAGCAGGAGAGGAAAGAAAAGAAATCGAACGAGAAAAAATCGTCAGTAAAGAGAAAAAAAACAAGCTTTTAAAACACTTAAGCGATATTTTACGAATTGTAAGAAATTTTGGAAAATCAATGATCTGATATACTTTAGAATAAGATGTGTTCCTGTGGGAACAGAATAAGATGTATTCCCCTGGTGTCCAAATGGGCATGTCTGTCTGCGCTGAGTGCAGACATGCCGATTCGTGGGTCTCACTGTGTCCATGTTACAATGCCTCACCGCTGTCATCCGGGCCAAGGGTGGTTATTTTCATATTAGATAGGCGGTCATATTATTCTGATTCGATGGTGCAGGTAGAATAACATACGCAGAGAGTTAAGACAAATAGATTCACTAACTTGTGAGTAAATATCTTAATATTTCGACCCGTGACTGAGGTTGTCATTCTAAATGGTTGCAGCTTTGTTGGAACTATCTTTCTACTGTAGAATTTGTTGCCAGAACAGGGGTAAAAAAAATTACTTATACATCGTGTATGGCACCATCTGTTGACTCTTTTAGTAATCCTTCTTCTGCTTTTCTAAGAATGCATTGTTGTCTTTTTTAATTATTGTTGTGGTGTTCCAGACTATTTTATGATTATTTTTTCTACGTGGCTCTTCAGTCCTGTTTTATTTGGTTCGTTTTTTTATTGCCTGCTTTGTGTTCTTTTATTTTTAGTTTCTAGTGTTCATCCTGCTTCTCCAAAGTATGGTTTTTACATTCACATGTTACATTATGAATTATCCACTTTCTCTGTATATATATTTTTCTTCCTATTTGATATTTAGGTTGAATTTATTTTATTTTCTTGTCCAGATCTCGTGCGATCATATTATCATATAAATTATTGAATGAAAACAAAATCCAAAGAGTGAGCAGTAAATTAACACAGGTATATTAATTCGCACAACTTTCAATTAATTTATTAATACATCATTGTATTTTGTTGGCATCATGTTCCACTATGTCTGAGAGAGAGGAAAAAATTAAGGACGGTGAAGGCTTGGTGACGCCATCGAGTCGGAATAATGTAAGGGAGGGATAAAGACTGGAGTTCCATTCCAGTATAACAATTCCTCTCCGTTTCAGAAGACTTTGAAAAATTTGTTGATGTGCAAGTCTTACAATTTTTTGCCACCATTAACCTTATTGGCATTCTGGTGGGGATGGGACAAGACTCCCCTCCACTACCTCCGACTCTTGTGACAGACAAGGATAACTAACAATGATTGATGTATCAACAATGATCCCCATGTGTTTCCACAAACATTAACAGGGTAACGTTTCACAATATAGTCTAACAAAAGAAAAAATGCATTGCCGAATTTCAAAACAAAGGTTATTTAATAAAAAATTCGAAAATAACCATTGTTGCAGTTCTCTTTAAAAGGAAAGGAGTGCACGAATACCTTCAGTCACTTTCTTGTCAAGAAGGATTCCAGATTAATGGAACACGAAGGACTTCAGACCGAGTGACGTTTCTTTAGTGATCTCTATTCCTCAATTCAAAAACTTAATCTCTAGTAGCGAAGTTTTTAAACGGCGCTCTAGGAGACTAAATGTCTCTAATTAGAACAGTGAAATATTAATCACTATAATCTTTGAGTTTGATCTTGCAATTTTAACGTTCAGAATGCAAATTTCATTTTAAAGACAAACGCTTTCCTCTTACTTCCTAGACAATCCCAGGAATAACAGTTGTCTAGTGCTGACTCTGCCAGGGGATTATATAGTCCAAGAACAGCTATGTAATGAAGCTATCATGAATTGTAGCGAAAGCAAAGCGGTCGAATTTGCTCCAAAAAGAACATAGTTCTTCATTTGGAGGAAAACCGCTCCTTTTCGAAAGGACGATCTTGAAATGATCTGATTTTGGAATTAAGGCTTGAATCGTTTGAATTCGGTGGACAGATTCCTCATTAGTGCACACTTATCAATCTCCAGATCTGGATTTGGCGACTGGAATGCTCAATAAGGTGTTGGTCCATTCATGGCATGTCGTTTGCCTGAGATGTAATAGGACGCGGTTGTTTTTACTCATATTATTAATACGAATATTTTTCACAACAGAAACGTCACTTTATTTCGGTTTAGGACGACGAAAGAATACGTTTTCCAAGGGAAGGTACGATTTGGCAGTAGGAACTCTTTAGTTGAGTAAAGATACGATTTTCTTTTATTTCGCTCCCGGAATTTAAGGTTAATAGAAAGTGATGCATTTGACGATCTCTGAAATCCCGTGTTTTTCGGCTAATCCCCTCGTTTAGAACTGTTTGTTTCGCACATGAGACATTTATTGATATAAGCTGATATATCTGGATTCCTTAGCCATTATTCTATTCTGGGGTAACGAATATGCGGTCTGTTGTTCAAAGACAGACATTTAAATATTTTGATAGTATCTTTTCAGTCGATCGATGGGGGTAAGTTTCAAAATTATACTTCGTGTCGAGGGCACTTAAAGATCTCGCCTGGAACCCTAGATTTCTGGGGACTTCAATAAGTTGCGTTAAGCATTACAGGTAACTGAAAGAAAATAGATCATATGAACCATAACGCCGTGGTGAAGTGTAGTTCCCAAAGTCTTACACTAGAAGAGGTTCAAGCGGTGAACTACTGAACAGCTGGATTTATTGAAATAGAAATTATCAATGACATCGATTATGTTTTAATATAAGAAACCAGTTTTCTAGAAACATATTTCTTTCCTGGCAGGTTGCTGCGGACATCGACTGATACTGGCTTCACCACCATTTTGAGAAGCATTTTCTTAGGCGACAGATGGGAATCTTTGTATAAACAACAATCCATGGTGTCCTATGGTAAAAGTGATTACATTACTGGAATCTTTAACAAATGATTGGTAAAAAAAATGAATTGAATCATTTATTTACTGAATTTATTTAATGAATGATTGGTAATGAAATGATTGGTAAAATAAATAATTATCTCAGCAGTTTCGCATTCACAAAACTAATAATTTTATTCAAGGCTCTCGTAGAATACACTCGTATCAGAATAATATAACCACCCACAGAATCACAGTGTACCCGCCCAGAGGCATCACAGAGTGCACTGACGAGTTCGACCACACGGTGATATAAGCGTCTGGTCAGGACACATCGGCCATAGTGCGTAACGTGAGCACAATGGGCAGAGGTATAGTTTTTACAGACGTTCAAAAAGGAATGATCATCGGCTACCACGCAAAGGTTGGAAGCATCTCGGAAACAGCAGACTTTTTCGGTTGTTCGAGAGGTGCTGTAGTAAGGGTGTACCACGAATGAACTGCTGGCGCACCGAGTACTTCCAAACTTCATAACTGTGAAGCCTCATTGACTCCAGAGAAGAGCGTTGACTCCGACGATTGGTAAAGGGCAATCAACGCACAACAGTGCAGCAATTAACCTCTCAAGTGAACCCTGGGGCATACAGGTGCAGGTCCCCAAAAATAGAAGAGTGAATCCTGTTACGTCTGGATCGAAAGAGTCGACACGGCATAAAGGCGCCCATGATAACCAAGGTCCATCCGCAACGACGCCTGCTGTTCGCACCGGACTACCATCATTGCACAGTGGAATAGTGGAAAAAGTTTGCCTTCTCCCACAAAGATGTTTCTACTCCATAGAAGTGATGGGCGGTGGCGAATATGGTGTCAGACACATGAGAAACAACTCTCTGACAAGTCTGTTGTTCAAGTGTAGGCTGGTGGTGGCAGTGTGCATGACTGGGGGTATTTTCCTGTATGATCTGTGACCGCTGTACCAATGGATGGGTCCCTGAACGCTAATGGCTACCTGTCGATCCTTGCTGACCAAATGCATCCCTTCGTGCTGGACGTTTACCTTGCGGTGATGGTGTCAACTAAGAGTTCAATGCAACCTGCCATGTCGATAAGGAGGTGCATGACTGGTTCCAGGAACACAAAAGCGATGTCTCCGTTTTTCCTTGGCCTGCGAAATCGCCCGACGTCAATCCTATAGAGCTATTGTGGGACCATTTGGATCGAGAGCTTTGGTGTGCGAACCCACAACGATGTCTTCTCCGGAAACTCGGTGCTCTGTTGGTGTCAAAATGGGCACGTCTGTCTCTGCTGGGAGCAGACATACCATTTCGGGGGGTCTCATTGTGTCAATGCCACAATGTCTCGCCGCTGTCATCCGGGCCAAGGGTGGTTATTCACATATTAGATAGGCGGTCATATTTTTCTGATTCGATTATGTAGGTAGATTAACATATGTAGAGAGTTAAGCAGATCAGAGCTGTATGCTTCCACAATGCCTTTTTTAATTTGTGGGGGCATACTTTCGGGCCTAATTAAATTTCTCTCCGACTATCCAGAATACATTCCAAAGTTTTAGGTCTACATAGGAACGTTTGTTATCTTAGCAGGTTTCATGTTGCATCCCCCTCAATCGGTAGCATGCCAGGCTGTTGTGTTGGGTAGTTTTACCACTGAGCGGCACTTTTTGCACACCATTGGCTACATGGACAGGTCACAAGGACCCCGATGGCTCAGAGAAAGTTGGGGGAAGTGACCCACTGAAACAGCTGTTCGGAGACAAATGGTAGCCTCCCGTCAAGGCCATCCAGCGTGTTGTTTAAGGTGCACAGGGTATGGCTCTCTCCAGCACACGAGGCCAGGGCTTAACGTCCCATCCGACGTACGGCGGTCTTTCCAAGCCCAACGGTGACCCCTACTGACCGTGTGCAGGACGGGGATTCAACGCTGACCCAGTTGGGACTCGAACCTGGGAACTGCAGATTACGAGCCTTCCAGGCTGTAATCTGCAGTTCTCAGATTCAAGTCCCAGCCAGGTTAGGTTGAGATTATCTCTACAAAACTCCCATGCCCTGCCCACAGGGGATACCGATGGGCTTGGAAAAACCGCCATCTCTCGGATGAGACATTAAGCCGTGGCCCCATGTGCAAGAGAGCCATACCCTGAGCACATTAAAAGAACACATTGGATGGCCTTGACAGGAGGCTACCATCTGTCTTGCAACAGTTGTTCCACTGGGTCCACTCCCCCCACTTTCTCTGAGCCTTCAGTGTCCTTGTGACCTGGCCATTTAGCCCATTCTGTGCAAAAAAGTGCCGTTCTTGTCTTCACTATTAAAATCGGAATCCAATGGTCAATTATTAAATGTTATTTCTTTACCCTATGATTAGTTGACATATTTTACATCATACCTAACGTTGTCCATTTTCTTAACATCAAACCTTTACCCACAAACATATTTTGATCGGTAAACAAATTATATTCCTTGCCATTAACCCTAGTCAGTTTCGTATCACTTTCACTTCGTTAGGAGTTACATATTCCTTAAAATATATTTCCTTTTCAAAACCTTTTTTTTTCACTCTTAATCATATTACAGGGGCTCTAATATCCAGACTTTATTTCTTTTACCTCATGCTCAATAGCAACTTCGACTTACGACATATCATCATTTACTAAATCTTTATGGCGTTAACAATACTTGCTAAAGATACATCTACTTACCGTAGGTACTCGAGTCCTAGTTTGGATTTCGGAAAGCCAGAAAATATATTGACCTGTGTATAAGTCGAAATTGGAAACTTTTCATTGAGAAAATTGCCACTCCCGATGAAAGAAAGGCTAAAAGAAAGATTAGTCCTGGATAACCAATAATCTATGCATCGCATTCTATCACGTAACCACAGAAGTTTTTGCCGCTTTTGCTACTCGTAAAAATAGAGCAGACTTAGTATTAAAAATATTTTATTCAGCGAAGTGGTCTCTATTTTAATTGAATTATCTTTTCCCATCTTGAAACTAACTTATAAATATCCCTTCTATAGAAGTTCTTGTTTTTGGAACAGAGGAAAGATTCTTTTGCAACTGTACCTCCCTGCCGTTCTTACACTCTTGTCCACGCAGTTAAAATTGTCAAGAGCCAGAAACAGGTGCTAATCTGAAGGAGAGATATCCGGTGAATAGGGTGAATGGCGCAGTGTCAATTCAAGGCGTTGGATTGTCTCTGTGGTCAATTTGGCAGTATGTGAACTTATAACTTTTTTAATCTTGAAGTAACAATACTCCTTTACGATTGACAAGTGCTGCTTCTATCTCTTTCAATGCCTCATGAACAAGTTCAAGCTGTTGAGAATAGAGATCATCAGTAACTGTTTGTCCAGGTTTCAGCAGCTCAAAGTGGTATTACGAGCTGTCCACATAAACAACATTGATGCAGTGGTGGCCTTGAAGTTTGTCAAGTGGAGTCCGTGGTAGCCACCCAATGTCGTTTCCTTGAAGGATTATTATATTGGATCCACTTTTCATCATATCTCAGCAAATGATCGAGAAATGACTCTTTGTTGTGGTGAAAGAGCAGGGAAAGATAGGCCGATACACGTTGTTCTTTCTTGGTGTCAGACAATTCATGTGGGACCCAATTTCTCAATTTGTATGTTTTACCAATTTCGTGCAAACACCTTCTAATGGTTTCTTCATTCACAATGAACATCAAAGCAAGTTTTTGGCATGTTCGACTGCCATCTTATTCAATGACTGCTTTCAAAACTTCACTGTCGATAGCCGCTATGCGCTTCATCTTCAAGTGACTCATCCCCTGTTCTAAATTTTTGGTACCAAATTCTGACTGTGCGTTCCTTTACAGAATCCAGTCTAAATGAGAGGCATATGCTTCTAGTGGCTTCTGAAGCAGTGTTACGGAGTTTAAAATCATAAAGTAAATAATATCTTTTGAGCTCCGACGACACTTCCATTTCAATATTTTATTGGGTTTAGTACTTGAATGATATTATTATGTATAGTAATATTCAACGAAATTTTAAGATGCGGGTAGCTGTTCTGATACCACATTAATGTCATCTATCGATTATTTCTTTAACTAAATGCTGATTATTCAATAGGACACATAATCGGCAAGAACGTTTTTGGGTACCTGATATATTGGTGGAAATTATATTAGCAGGAATGGAAAGAAGAGAAATCGAACGAGAAATCTAACACTTAAGCGATATTTTACGAATTGTAAGAAATTTTGGATAATCAATGATCGGATATACTTTAGAATAAGATGTGTTCTTGTGGGAACAGAATAAGATGTGTTCCCCTGGTGTCCAAATGGGCATGTCTCTATGCGCTGAGTGCATACATGCCGATTCGTGGGTCTCACTGTGTCCATGTTACAATGCCTCACCGCTGTCATCCGGGCAACCGCTGTCATCAAGGGTGGTTATTCTCATATTAGATAGGCGGTCATATTATTCTGATTCGATGGTGCAGGTAGAATAACATACGTAGAGAGTTAAGACAAATAGATTCACTAACTTGTGAGTAAATATCTTAATATTCCGACCCGTGACTGAGGTTGTCATTCTAGGTGGTTGCAGCTTTGTTGGAACTATCTTTCTACTGTAGAATTTGTTGCCAGAACAGGGGTAAAAAAAATTCCTTATACATCGTGTATGGCACCATCTGTTGACTCTATTAGTAATCCTTCTGCTTTTCTAAGAATGCATTGTTGTCTTTTTTACTTATTGTTGTGGTGTTCCAGACTATTTTATGATTATTTTTTCTACGTGGCTCTTCAGTCCTGTTTTATTTGGTTCGTTTTTTTATTGCCTGCTTTGTGTTCTTTTATTTTTAGTTTCTAGTGTTCATCCTGCTTCTCCAAAGTATGGTTTTCACATTCACATGTTACATTATGAATTATCCACTTTCTCTGTATATATATTTTTCTTCCTATTTGATATTTAGGTTGAATTTATTTTATTTTCTTGTCCAGATCTCGTGCGATCATATTATCATATAAATTATTGAATGAAAACAAAATCCAAAGAGTGAGCAGTAAATTAACACAGGTATATTAATTCGCACAACTTTCAATTAATTTATTAATACATCATTGTATTTTGTTGGCATCATGTTCCACTATGTCTGAGAGAGAGGAAAAAATTAAGGACGGTGAAGGCTTGGTGACGCCATCGAGTCGGAATAATGTAAGGGAGGGATAAAGACTGGAGTTCCATTCCAGTATAACAATTCCTCTCCGTTTCAGAAGACTTTAAAAAATTTGTTGATGTGCAAGTCTTACAATTTTTTGCCACCATTAACCTTATTGGCATTCTGGTGGGGATGGGACAAGACTCCCCTCCACTACCTCCGACTCTTGTGACAGACAAAGATAACTAACAATGATTGATGTATCAACAATGATCCCGATGTGTTTCCACAAACATTAACAGGGTAACGTTTCACAATATAGTCTAACAAAAGAAAAAATGCATTGCCGAATTTCAAAACAAAGGTTATTTAATAAAAAAGGCGAAAATAACCATTGTTGCAGTTCTCTTTAAAAGGAAAGGAGTGCACGAATACCTTCAGTCACTTTCTTGTCAAGAAGGATTCCAGATTAATAGAACACGAAGGATTTCAGACCCAGTGACGTTTCTTTAGTAATCTCTATTCCTCAATTCAAAAACTTAATATCTAGTAGCGAAGTTTTTAAACGGCGCTCTAGGAGACTAAATGCCTCTAATTAGAACAGTGAAATATTAATCACTATAATCTTTGAGTTTGATCTTGCAATTTTAACGTTCAGAATGCAAATTTCATTTTAAAGACAAACGCTTTCCTCTTACTTCCTAGACAATCCCAGGAATAACAGTTGTCTAGTGCTGACTCTGCCAGGGGATTATATAGTCCAAGAACAGCTATGTAATGAAGCTATCATGAATTGTAGCGAAAGCAAAGCGGTCGAATTTGCTCCAAAAAGAACATAGTTCTTCATTTGGAGGAAAACCGCTCCTTTTCGAAAGGACGATCTTGAAATGATCTGATTTTGGAATTAAGGCTTGAATCGTTTGAATTCGGTGGACAGATTCCTCATTAGTGCACACTTATCAATCTCCAGATCTGGATTTGGCGACTGGAATGCTCAATAAGGTGTTGGTCCATTCATGGCATGTCGTTTGCCTGAGATGTAATAGGACGCGGTTGTCTTTACTCATATTGTTAATATGAATATTTTTCACAACAGAAACGTCACTTTATTTCGGTTTAGGACGACGAAAGAATAAGTTTTCCAAGGGAAGATACGATTTGGCAGTAGGAACTCTTTAGTTGAGTAAAGATACGATTTTCTTTTATTTCGCTCCCGGAATTTAAGGTTAATAGAAAGTGATGCATTTGACGATCTCTGAAATCCCGTGTTTTTCGGCTAATCCCCTCGTTTAGAACTGTTTGTTTCTCACATGAGACATTTATTGATATAAGCTGATATATCTGGATTCCTTAGCCATTATTCTATTCTGGGGTAACGAATATGCGGTCTGTTGTTCAAAGACAGACATTTAAATATTTTGATAGTATCTTTTCAGTCGATCGATGGGGTTTTGGTAAGTTTCAAAATTATACTTCGTGTCGAGGGCACTTAAAGATCTCGCCTGGAACCGTAGATTTCTGGGGACTTCAATAAGTTGCGTTAAGCATTACAGGTAACTGAAAGAAATAGATCATATGAACCATAACGCCGTGGTGAAGTGTAGTTCCCAAAGTCTTACACTAGAAGAGGTTCAAGCGGTGAACTACTGAACAGCTGGATTTATTGAAATAGAAATTATCAATGACATCGATTATGTTTTAATATAAGAAACCAGTTTTCTAGAAACATATTTCTTTCCTGGCAGGTTGCTGCGGACATCGACTGATACTGGCTTCACCACCATTTTGAGAAGCATTTTCTTAGGCGACAGATGGGAATCTTTGTATAAACAACAATCCATGGTGTCCTATGGTAAAAGTGATTACATTACTGGAATCTTTAACAAATGATTGGTAAAAAAAATGAATTGAATCATTTATTTACTGAATTTATTCAATGAATGATTGGTAATGAAATGATTGGTAAAATAAATAATTATCTCAGCAGTTTCGCATTCACAAAACTAATAATTTTATTCAAGGCTCTCGTAGAATACAGTCGTATCAGAATAATATAACCACCCACAGAATCACAGTGTACCCGCCCAGAGGCATCACAGAGTGCACTGACGAGTTCGACCACACGGTGATATAAGCGTCTGGCCAGGACACATCGGACATAGTGCGTAACGTGACCACAATGGGCAGAGGTATAGTTTTAACAGACGTTCAAAAAGGAATGATCATCGGCTACCACTCAAAAGTTGGAAGCATCTCGGAAACAGCAGACTTTTTCGGTTGTTCGAGAGGTGCTGTAGTAAGGGTGTACCAAGAATGAACTGGTGGCGCAGCGAGTACTTCCAAACGTCATAACTGTGAAGCCTCATTGACTCCAGAGAAGAGCGTTGACTCCGACGATTGGTAAAGGGCAATCAACGCACAACAGTGCAGCAATTAACCTCTCAAGTGAACCCTGGGGCATACAGGTGCAGGTCCCCAAAAATAGAAGAGTGAATCCTGTTACGTCTGGATCGAAAGAGTCGACACGGCATAAAGGCGCCCATGATAACCAAGGTCCATCCGCAACGACGCCTGCTGTTCGCACCGGACTACCATCATTGCACAGTGGAATAGTGGAAAAAGTTTGCCTTCTCCCACAAAGATGTTTCTACTCCATAGAAGTGATGGGCGGTGGCGAATATGGTGTCAGACACATGAGAAACAACTCTCTGACAAGTCTGTTGTTCAAGTGTAGGCTGGTGGTGGCAGTGTGCATGACTGGGGGTATTTTCCTGTATGATCTGTGACCGCTGTACCAATGGATGGGTCCCTGAACGCTAATGGCTACCTGTCGATCCTTGCTGACCAAATGCATCCCTTCGTGCTGGACGTTTACCTTGCGGTGATGGTGTCAACTAAGAGTTCAATGCAACCTGCCATGTCGATAAGGAGGTGCATGACTGGTTCCAGGAACACAAAAGCGATGTCTCCGTTTTTCCTTGGCCTGCGAAATCGCCCGACGTCAATCCTATAGAGCTATTGTGGGACCATTTGGATCGAGAGCTTTGGTGTGCGAACCCACAACGATGTCTTCTCCGGAAATTCGGTGCTCTGTTGGTGTCAAAATGGGCACGTCTGTCTCTGCTGGGAGCAGACATACCATTTCGGGGGGTCTCATTGTGTCAATGCCACAATGTCTCGCCGCTGTCATCCGGGCCAAGGGTGGTTATTCACATATTAGATAGGCGGTCATATTTTTCTGATTCGATTATGTAGGTAGATTAACATATGTAGAGAGTTAAGCAGATCAGAGCTGTATGCTTCCACAATGCCTTTTTTAATTTGTGGGGGCATACTTTCGGGCCTAATTAAATTTCTCTCCGACTATCCAGAATACATTCCAAAGTTTTAGGTCTACATAGGAACGTTTGTTATCTTAGCAGGTTTCATGTTGCATCCCCCTCAATCGGTAGCATGCCAGGCTGTTGTGTTGGGTAGTTTTACCTCTGAGCGGCACTTTTTGCACCCCATTGGCTACATGGACAGGTCACAAGGACCCCGATGGCTCAGAGAAAGTTGGGGGAAGTGACCCACTGAAACAGCTGTTCGGAGACAAATGGTAGCCTCCCGTCAAGGCCATCCAGCGTGTTGTTTAAGGTGCACAGGGTATGGCTCTCTCCCGCACACGAGGCCAGGGCTTAACGTCCCATCCGACGGACGGCGGTTTTTCCAAGCCCATCGGTGACCCCTACTGACCGTGTGCAGGACGGGGATTCAACGCTGACCCAGTTGGGACTCGAACCTGGGAACTGCAGATTACGAGCCTTCCAGGCTGTAATCTGCAGTTCTCAGATTCAAGTCCCAGCCAGGTTAGGTTGAGATTATCTCTGCAAAACTCCCCACAGGGAGTTTTGCAGAGACCCCCATCGGTATCCCCTGTGTGCAGGGCCCATCTGTATGCCCTCCCCACAGGGGATACCGATGGGCTTGGAAAAACCGCCATCTGTCGGATGAGACATTACGCCGTGGCCCAATGTGCAAGAGAGCCATACCCTGAGCACATTAAAAGAACACATTGGATGGCCTTGACAGGAGGCTACCATCTGTCTTGCAACAGTTGTTCCACTGGGTCCACTCCCCCCACTTTCTCTGAGCCTTCAGTGTCCTTGTGACCTGGCCATTAATCCTTTGTGTGCAAAAAAGTGCCGTTCTTGTCTTCACTATTAAAATCGGAATCCAATGGTCAATTATTAAATGTTATTTCTTTACCCTATGATTAGTTGACATATTTTACATCATACCTAACGTTGTCCATTTTCTTAACATCAAACCTTTACCCACAAACATATTTTGATCGGTAAACAAATTATATTCCTTGCCATTAATACTAGTCAGTTTCGTATCACTTTCACTTCGTTAGGAGTTGCATATTCCTTAAAATATATTTCCTTTTCTAAATCTTTTTTTTTCACTCTTAATCATATTACAGGGGCTCTAATATCCAGGCTTTATTTCTTTTACCTCATGCTCAATAGCAACTTCGACTTACGACATATCATCATTTACTAAATCTTTATGGCGTTAACAATACTTGCTAAAGATACATCTACTTACCGTAGGTACTCGAGTCCTAGTTTGGATTTCGGAAAGCCAGAAAATATATTGACCTGGGTATAAGTCGAAATTGGAAACTTTTCATTGAGAAAATTGCCACTCCCGATGAAAGAAAGGCTAAAAGAAAGATTAGTCCTGGATAACCAATAATCTATGCATCGCATTCTATCACGTAACCACAGAAGTTTTTGCCGCTTTTGCTACTCGTAAAAATAGAGCAGACTTAGTATTAAAAATATTTTATTCAGCGAAGTGGTCTCTATTTTAATTGAATTATCTTTTCCCATCTTGAAACTAACTTATAAATATCCCTTCTATAGAAGTTCTTGTTTTTGGAACAGAGGAAAGATTCTTTTGCAACTGTACCTCCCTGCCGTTCTTACACTCTTGTCCACGCAGTTAAAATTGTCAAGAGCCAGAAACAGGTGCTAATCTGAAGGAGAGATATCCGGTGAATAGGGTGAATGGCGCAGTGTCAATTCAAGGCGTTGGATTGTCTCTGTGGTCAATTTGGCAGTATGTGAACTTATAACTTTTTTAATCTTGAAGTAACAATACTCCTTTACGATTGACAAGTGCTGCTTCTATCTCTTTCAATGCCTCATGAACAAGTTGAAGCTGTTGAGAATAGAGATCATCAGTAACTGTTTGTCCAGGTTACATCAGCTCAAAGTGGTATTACGAGCTGTCCACATAAACAACATTGATGCAGTGGTGGCCTTGAAGTTTGTCAAGTGGAGTCCGTGGTAGCCACCCAATGTCGTTTCCTTGAAGGATTATTATATTGGATCCACTTTTCATCATATCTCAGCAAATGATCGAGAAATGACTCTTTGTTGTGGTGAAAGAGCAGGGAAAGATAGGCCGATACACGTTGTTCTTTCTTGGTGTCAGACAATTCATGTGGGACCCAATTTCTCAATTTGTATGTTTTACCAATTTCGTGCAAACACCTTCTAATGGTTTCTTCATTCACAATGAACATCAAAGCAAGTTTTTGGCATGTTCGACTGCCATCTTATTCAATGACTGCTTTCAAAACTTCACTGTCGATAGCCGCTATGCGCTTCATCTTCAAGTGACTCATCCCCTGTTCTAAATTTTTGGTACCAAATTCTGACTGTGCGTTCCTTTACAGAATCCAGTCTAAATGAGAGGCATATGCTTCTAGTGGCTTCTGAAGCAGTGTTACGGAGTTTAAAATCATAAAGTAAATAATATCTTTTGAGCTCCGACGACACTTCCATTTCAATATTTTATTGGGTTTAGTACTTGAATGATATTATTATGTATAGTAATATTCAACGAAATTTTAAGATGCGGGTAGCTGTTCTGATACCACATTAATGTCATCTATCGATTATTTCTTTAACTAAATGCTGATTATTCAATAGGACACATAATCGGCAAGAACGTTTTTGGGTACCTGATATATTGGTCGAAATTATATTAGCAGGAGTGGAAAGAAGAGAAATCGAACGAGAAATCTAACACTTAAGCGATATTTTACGAATTGTAAGAAATTTTGGATAATCAATGATCGGATATACTTTAGAATAGGATGTGTTCTTGTGGGAACAGAATAAGATGTGTTCCCCTGGTGTCCAAATGGGCATGTCTCTATGCGCTGAGTGCATACATGCCGGTTCGTGGGTCTCACTGTGTCCATGTTACAATGCCTCACCGCTGTCATCCGGGCAACCGCTGTCATCAAGGGTGGTTATTCTCATATTAGATAGGCGGTCATATTATTCTGATTCGATGGTGCAGGTAGAATAACATACGTAGAGAGTTAAGACAAATAGATTCACTAACTTGTGAGTAAATATCTCAATATTCCGACCCGTGACTGAGGTTGTCATTCTAGGTGGTTGCAGCTTTGTTGGAACTATCTTTCTACTGTAGAATTTGTTGCCAGAACAGGGGTAAAAAAAATTCCTTATACATCGTGTATGGCACCATCTGTTGACTCTATTAGTAATCCTTCTTCTGCTTTTCTAAGAATGCATTGTTGTCTTTTTTACTTATTGTTGTGGTGTTCCAGACTATTTTATGATTATTTTTTCTACGTGGCTCTTCAGTCCTGTTTTATTTGGTTCGTTTTTTTATTGCCTGCTTTGTGTTCTTTTATTTTTAGTTTCTAGTGTTCATCCTGCTTCTCCAAAGTATGGTTCACATGTTACATTATGAATTACCCACTTTCTCTGTATATATATTTTTCTTCCTATTTGATATTTAGGTTGAATTTATTTTATTTTCTTGTCCAGATCTCGTGCGATCATATTATCATATAAATTATTGAATGAAAACAAAATCCAAAGAGTGAGCAGTAAATTAACACAGGTATATTAATTCGCACAACTTTCAATTAATTTATTAATACATCATTGTATTTTGTTGGCATCATGTTCCACTATGTCTGAGAGAGAGGAAAAAATTAAGGACGGTGAAGGCTTGGTGACGCCATCGAGTCGGAATAATGTAAGGGAGGGATAAAGACTGCAGTTCCATTCCAGTATAACAATTCCTCTCCGTTTCAGAAGACTTTAAAAAATTTGTTGATGTGCAAGTCTTACAATTTTTTGCCACCATTAACCTTATTGGCATTCTGGTGGGGATGGGACAAGACTCCCCTCCACTACCTCCGACTCTTGTGACAGACAAAGATAACTAACAATGATTGATGTATCAACAATGATCCCGATGTGTTTCCACAAACATTAACAGGGTAACGTTTCACAATATAGTCTAACAAAAGAAAAAATGCATTGCCGAATTTCAAAACAAAGGTTATTTAATAAAAAAGGCGAAAATAACCATTGTTGCAGTTCTCTTTAAAAGGAAAGGAGTGCACGAATACCTTCAGTCACTTTCTTGTCAAGAAGGATTCCAGATTAATAGAACACGAAGGATTTCAGACCCAGTGACGTTTCTTTAGTGATCTCTATTCCTCAATTCAAAAACTTAATATCTAGTAGCGAAGTTTTTAAACGGCGCTCTAGGAGACTAAATGCCTCTAATTAGAACAGTGAAATATTAATCACTATAATCTTTGAGTTTGATCTTGCAATTTTAACGTTCAGAATGCAAATTTCATTTTAAAGACAAACGCTTTCCTCTTACTTCCTAGACAATCCCAGGAATAACAGTTGTCTAGTGCTGACTCTGCCAGGGGATTATATAGTCCAAGAACAGCTATGTAATGAAGCTATCATGAATTGTAGCGAAAGCAAAGCGGTCGAATTTGCTCCAAAAAGAACATAGTTCTTCATTTGGAGGAAAACCGCTCCTTTTCGAAAGGACGATCTTGAAATGATCTGATTTTGGAATTAAGGCTTGAATCGTTTGAATTCGGTGGACAGATTCCTCATTAGTGCACACTTATCAATCTCCAGATCTGGATTTGGCGACTGGAATGCTCAATAAGGTGTTGGTCCATTCATGGCATGTCGTTTGCCTGAGATGTAATAGGACGCGGTTGCCTTTACTCATATTGTTAATACGAATATTTTTCACAACAGAAACGTCACTTTATTTCGGTTTAGGACGACGAAAGAATACGTTTTCCAAGGGAAGGTACGATTTGGCAGTAGGAACTCTTTAGTTGAGTAAAGATACGATTTTCTTTTATTTCGCTCCCGGAATTTAAGGTTAATAGAAAGTGATGCATTTGACGATCTCTGAAATCCCGTGTTTTTCGGCTAATCCCCTCGTTTAGAACTGTTTGTTTCTCACATGAGACATTTATTGATATAAGCTGATATATCTGGATTCCTTAGCCATTATTCTATTCTGGGGTAACGAATATGCGGTCTGTTGTTCAAAGACAGACATTTAAATATTTTGATAGTATCTTTTCAGTCGATCGATGGGGTTTTGGTAAGTTTCAAAATTATACTTCGTGTCGAGGGCACTTAAAGATCTCGCCTGGAACCCTAGATTTCTGGGGACTTCAATAAGTTGCGTTAAGCATTACAGGTAACTGAAAGAAAATAGATCATATGAACCATAACGCCGTGGTGAAGTGTAGTTCCCAAAGTCTTACACTAGAAGAGGTTCAAGCGGTGAACTACTGAACAGCTGGATTTATTGAAATAGAAATTATCAATGACATCGATTATGTTTTAATATAAGAAACCAGTTTTCTAGAAACATATTTCTTTCCTGGCAGGTTGCTGCGGACATCGACTGATACTGGCTTCACCACCATTTTGAGAAGCATTTTCTTAGGCGACAGATGGGAATCTTTGTATAAACAACAATCCATGGTGTCCTATGGTAAAAGTGATTACATTACTGGAATCTTTAACAAATGATTGGTAAAAAAAATGAATTGAATCATTTATTTACTGAATTTATTTAATGAATGATTGGTAATGAAATGATTGGTAACATAAATAATTATCTCAGCAGTTTCGCATTCACAAAACTAATAATTTTATTCAAGGCTCTCGTAGAATACAGTCGTATCAGAATAATATAACCACCCACAGAATCACAGTGTACCCGCCCAGAGGCATCACAGAGTGCACTGACGAGTTCGACCACACGGTGATATAAGCGTCTGGCCAGGACACATCGGCCATAGTGCGTAACGTGAGCACAATGGGCAGAGGTATAGTTTTTACAGACGTTCAAAAAGGAATGATCATCGGCTACCACGCAAAGGTTGGAAGCATCTCGGAAACAGCAGACTTTTTCGGTTGTTCGAGAGGTGCTGTAGTAAGGGTGTACCAAGAATGAACTGCTGGCGCACCGAGTACTTCCAAACGTCATAACTGTGAAGCCTCATTGACTCCAGAGAAGAGCGTTGACTCCGACGATTGGTAAAGGGCAATCAACGCACAACAGTGCAGCAATTAACCTCTCAAGTGAACCCTGGGGCATACAGGTGCAGGTCCCCAAAAATAGAAGAGTGAATCCTGTTACGTCTGGATCGAAAGAGTCGACACGGCATAAAGGCGCCCATGATAACCAAGGTCCATCCGCAACGACGCCTGCTGTTCGCACCGGACTACCATCATTGCACAGTGGAATAGTGGAAAAAGTTTTCCTTCTCCCACAAAGATGTTTCCACTCCATAGAAGTAATGGGCGGTGGCGAATATGGTGTCAGACACATGAGAAACAACTCTCTGACAAGTCTGTTGTTCAAGTGTAGGCTGGTGGTGGCAGTGTGCATGACTGGGGGTATTTTCCTGTATGATCTGTGACCGCTGTACCAATGGATGGGTCCCTGAACGCTAATGGCTACCTGTCGATCCTTGCTGACCAAATGCATCCCTTCGTGCTGGACGTTTACCTTGCGGTGATGGTGTCAACTAAGAGTTCAATGCAACCTGCCATGTCGATAAGGAGGTGCATGACTGGTTCCAGGAACACAAAAGCGATGTCTCCGTTTTTCCTTGGCCTGCGAAATCGCCCGACGTCAATCCTATAGAGCTATTGTGGGACCATTTGGATCGAGAGCTTTGGTGTGCGAACCCACAACGATGTCTTCTCCGGAAATTCGGTGCTCTGTTGGTGTCAAAATGGGCACGTCTGTCTCTGCTGGGAGCAGACATACCATTTCGGGGGGTCTCATTGTGTCAATGCCACAATGTCTCGCCGCTGTCATCCGGGCCAAGGGTGGTTATTCACATATTAGATAGGCGGTCATATTTTTCTGATTCGATTATGTAGGTAGATTAACATATGTAGAGAGTTAAGCAGATCAGAGCTGTATGCTTCCACAATGCCTTTTTTAATTTGTAGGGGCATACTTTCGGGCCTAATTAAATTTCTCTCCGACTATCCAGAATACATTCCAAAGTTTTAGGTCTACATAGGAACGTTTGTTATCTTAGCAGGTTTCATGTTGCATCCCCCTCAATCGGTAGCATGCCAGGCTGTTGTGTTGGGTAGTTTTACCTCTGAGCGGCACTTTTTGCACACCATTGGCTACATGGACAGGTCACAAGGACCCCGATGGCTCAGAGAAAGTTGGGGGAAGTGACCCACTGAAACAGCTGTTCGGAGACAAATGGTAGCCTCCCGTCAAGGCCATCCAGCGTGTTGCTTAAGGTGTACAGGGTGTGGCTCTCTCCTGCACACGAGGCCAGGGCTTAACGTCCCATCCGACGGACGGCGGTTTTTCCAAGCCCATCGGTGACCCCTACTGACCGTGTGCAGGACGGGGATTCAACGCTGACCCAGTTGGGACTCGAACCTGGGAACTGCAGATTACGAGCCTTCCAGGCTGTAATCTGCAGTTCTCAGATTCAAGTCCCAGCCAGGTTAGGTTGAGATTATCTCTGCAAAACTCCCATGCCCTGCCCACAGGGGATACCGATGGGCTTGGAAAAACCGCCATCTGTCGGATGAGACATTAAGCCGTGGCCCCATGTGCAAGAGAGCCATACCCTGAGCACATTAAAAGAACACATTGGATGGCCTTGACAGGAGGCTACCATCTGTCTTGCAACAGTTGTTCCACTGGGTCCACTCCCCCCACTTTCTCTGAGCCTTCAGTGTCCTTGTGACCTGGCCATTTAGCCCATTGTGTGCAAAAAAGTGCCGTTCTTGTCTTCACTATTAAAATCGGAATCCAATGGTCAATTATTAAATGTTATTTCTTTACCCTATGATTAGTTGACATATTTTACATCATACCTAACGTTGTCCATTTTCTTAACATCAAACCTTTACCCACAAACATATTTTGATCGGTAAACAAATTATATTCCTTGCCATTAACCCTAGTCAGTTTCGTATCACTTTCACTTCGTTAGGAGTTGCATATTCCTTAAAATATATTTCCTTTTCTAAATCTTTTTTTTTCACTCTTAATCATATTACAGGGGCTCTAATATCCAGGCTTTATTTCTTTTACCTCATGCTCAATAGCAACTTCGACTTACGACATATCATCATTTACTAAATCTTTATGGCGTTAACAATACTTGCTAAAGATACATCTACTTACCGTAGGTACTCGAGTCCTAGTTTGGATTTCGGAAAGCCAGAAAATATATTGACCTGGGTATAAGTCGAAATTGGAAACTTTTCATTGAGAAAATTGCCACTCCCGATGAAAGAAAGGCTAAAAGAAAGATTAGTCCTGGATAACCAATAATCTATGCATCGCATTCTATCACGTAACCACAGAAGTTTTTGCCGCTTTTGCTACTCGTAAAAATAGAGCAGACTTAGTATTAAAAATATTTTATTCAGCGAAGTGGTCTCTATTTTAATTGAATTATCTTTTCCCATCTTGAAACTAACTTATAAATATCCCTTCTATAGAAGTTCTTGTTTTTGGAACAGAGGAAAGATTCTTTTGCAACTGTACCTCCCTGCCGTTCTTACACTCTTGTCCACGCAGTTAAAATTGTCAAGAGCCAGAAACAGGTGCTAATCTGAAGGAGAGATATCCGGTGAATAGGGTGAATGGCGCAGTGTCAATTCAAGGCGTTGGATTGTCTCTGTGGTCAATTTGGCAGTATGTGAACTTATAACTTTTTTAATCTTGAAGTAACAATACTCCTTTACGATTGACAAGTGCTGCTTCTATCTCTTTCAATGCCTCATGAACAAGTTCAAGCTGTTGAGAATAGAGATCATCAGTAACTGTTTGTCCAGGTTTCAGCAGCTCAAAGTGGTATTACGAGCTGTCCACATAAACAACATTGATGCAGTGGTGGCCTTGAAGTTTGTCAAGTGGAGTCCGTGGTAGCCACCCAATGTCGTTTCCTTGAAGGATTATTATATTGGATCCACTTTTCATCATATCTCAGCAAATGATCGAGAAATGACTCTTTGTTGTGGTGAAAGAGCAGGGAAAGATAGGCCGATACACGTTGTTCTTTCTTGGTGTCAGACAATTCATGTGGGACCCAATTTCTCAATTTGTATGTTTTACCAATTTCGTGCAAACACCTTCTAATGGTTTCTTCATTCACAATGAACATCAAAGCAAGTTTTTGGCATGTTCGACTGCCATCTTATTCAATGACTGCTTTCAAAACTTCACTGTCGATAGCCGCTATGCGCTTCATCTTCAAGTGACTCATCCCCTGTTCTAAATTTTTGGTACCAAATTCTGACTGTGCGTTCCTTTACAGAATCCAGTCTAAATGAGAGGCATATGCTTCTAGTGGCTTCTGAAGCAGTGTTACGGAGTTTAAAATCATAAAGTAAATAATATCTTTTGAGCTCCGACGACACTTCCATTTCAATATTTTATTGGGTTTAGTACTTGAATGATATTATTATGTATAGTAATATTCAACGAAATTTTAAGATGCGGGTAGCTGTTCTGATACCACATTAATGTCATCTATCGATTATTTCTTTAACTAAATGCTGATTATTCAATAGGACACATAATCGGCAAGAACGTTTTTGGGTACCTGATATATTGGTCGAAATTATATTAGCAGGAGTGGAAAGAAGAGAAATCGAACGAGAAATCTAACACTTAAGCGATATTTTACGAATTGTAAGAAATTTTGGATAATCAATGATCGGATATACTTTAGAATAAGATGTGTTCCTGTGGGAACAGAATAAGATGTGTTCCCCTGGTGTCCAAATGGGCATGTCTCTATGCGCTGAGTGCATACATGCCGATTCGTGGGTCTCACTGTGTCCATGTTACAATGCCTCACCGCTGTCATCCGGGCAACCGCTGTCATCAAGGGTGGTTATTCTCATATTAGATAGGCGGTCATATTATTCTGATTCGATGGTGCAGGTAGAATAACATACGTAGAGAGTTAAGACAAATAGATTCACTAACTTGTGAGTAAATATCTTAATATTCCGACCCGTGACTGAGGTTGTCATTCTAGGTGGTTGCAGCTTTGTTGGAACTATCATTCTACTGTAGAATTTGTTGCCAGAACAGGGGTAAAAAAAATTCCTTATACATCGTGTATGGCACCATCTGTTGACTCTATTAGTAATCCTTCTGCTTTTCTAAGAATGCATTGTTGTCTTTTTTACTTATTGTTGTGGTGTTCCAGACTATTTTATGATTATTTTTTCTACGTGGCTCTTCAGTCCTGTTTTATTTGGTTCGTTTTTTTATTGCCTGCTTTGTGTTCTTTTATTTTTAGTTTCTAGTGTTCATCCTGCTTCTCCAAAGTATGGTTTTTACATTCACATGTTACATTATGAATTATCCACTTTCTCTGTATATATATTTTTCTTCCTATTTGATATTTAGGTTGAATTTATTTTATTTTCTTGTCCAGATCTCGTGCGATCATATTATCATATAAATTATTGAATGAAAACAAAATCCAAAGAGTGAGCAGTAAATTAACACAGGTATATTAATTCGCACAACTTTCAATTAATTTATTAATACATCATTGTATTTTGTTGGCATCATGTTCCACTATGTCTGAGAGAGAGGAAAAAATTAAGGACGGTGAAGGCTTGGTGACGCCATCGAGTCGGAATAATGTAAGGGAGGGATAAAGACTGGAGTTCCATTCCAGTATAACAATTCCTCTGCGTTTCAGAAGACTTTAAAAAATTTGTTGATGTGCAAGTCTTACAATTTTTTGCCACCATTAACCTTATTGGCATTCTGGTGGGGATGGGACAAGACTCCCCTCCACTACCTCCGACTCTTGTGACAGACAAAGATAACTAACAATGATTGATGTATCAACAATGATCCCCATGTGTTTCCACAAACATTAACAGGGTAACGTTTCACAATATAGTCTAACAAAAGAAAAAATGCATTGCCGAATTTCAAAACAAAGGTTATTTAATAAAAAAGGCGAAAATAACCATTGTTGCAGTTCTCTTTAAAAGGAAAGGAGTGCACGAATACCTTCAGTCACTTTCTTGTCAAGAAGGATTCCAGATTAATAGAACACGAAGGATTTCAGACCCAGTGACGTTTCTTTAGTGATCTCTATTCCTCAATTCAAAAACTTAATATCTAGTAGCGAAGTTTTTAAACGGCGCTCTAGGAGACTAAATGTCTCTAATTAGAACAGTGAAATATTAATCACTATAATCTTTGAGTTTGATCTTGCAATTTTAACGTTCAGAATGCAAATTTCATTTTAAAGACAAACGCTTTCCTCTTACTTCCTAGACAATCCCAGGAATAACAGTTGTCTAGTGCTGACTCTGCCAGGGGATTATATAGTCCAAGAACAGCTATGTAATGAAGCTATCATGAATTGTAGCGAAAGCAAAGCGGTCGAATTTGCTCCAAAAAGAACATAGTTCTTCATTTGGAGGAAAACCGCTCCTTTTCGAAAGGACGATCTTGAAATGATCTGATTTTGGAATTAAGGCTTGAATCGTTTGAATTCGGTGGACAGATTCCTCATTAGTGCACACTTATCAATCTCCAGATCTGGATTTGGCGACTGGAATGCTCAATAAGGTGTTGGTCCATTCATGGCATGTCGTTTGCCTGAGATGTAATAGGACGCGGTTGCCTTTACTCATATTGTTAATACGAATATTTTTCACAACAGAAACGTCACTTTATTTCGGTTTAGGACGACGAAAGAATAAGTTTTCCAAGGGAAGATACGATTTGGCAGTAGGAACTCTTTAGTTGAGTAAAGATACGATTTTCTTTTATTTCGCTCCCGGAATTTAAGGTTAATAGAAAGTGATGCATTTGACGATCTCTGAAATCCCGTGTTTTTCGGCTAATCCCCTCGTTTAGAACTGTTTGTTTCTCACATGAGACATTTATTGATATAAGCTGATATATCTGGATTCCTTAGCCATTATTCTATTCTGGGGTAACGAATATGCGGTCTGTTGTTCAAAGACAGACATTTAAATATTTTGATAGTATCTTTTCAGTCGATCGATGGGGTTTTGGTAAGTTTCAAAATTATACTTCGTGTCGAGGGCACTTAAAGATCTCGCCTGGAACCCTAGATTTCTGGGGACTTCAATAAGTTGCGTTAAGCATTACAGGTAACTGAAAGAAAATAGATCATATGAACCATAACGCCGTGGTGAAGTGTAGTTCCCAAAGTCTTACACTAGAAGAGGTTCAAGCGGTGAACTACTGAACAGCTGGATTTATTGAAATAGAAATTATCAATGACATCGATTATGTTTTAATATAAGAAACCAGTTTTCTAGAAACATATTTCTTTCCTGGCAGGTTGCTGCGGACATCGACTGATACTGGCTTCACCACCATTTTGAGAAGCATTTTCTTAGGCGACAGATGGGAATCTTTGTATAAAGAACAATCCATGGTGTCCTATGGTAAAAGTGATTACATTACTGGAATCTTTAACAAATGATTGGTAAAAAAAATGAATTGAATCATTCATTTACTGAATTTATTTAATGAATGATTGGTAATGAAATGATTGGTAAAATAAATAATTATCTCAGCAGTTTCGCATTCACAAAACTAATAATTTTATTCAAGGCTCTCGTAGAATACAGTCGTATCAGAATAATATAACCACCCACAGAATCACAGTGTACCCGCCCAGAGGCATCACAGAGTGCACTGACGAGTTCGACCACACGGTGATATAAGCGTCTGGCCAGGACACATCGGCCATAGTGCGTAACGTGAGCACAATGGGCAGAGGTATAGTTTTTACAGACGTTCAAAAAGGAATGATCATCGGCTACCACGCAAAGGTTGGAAGCATCTCGGAAACAGCAGACTTTTTCGGTTGTTCGAGAGGTGCTGTAGTAAGGGTGTACCAAGAATGAACTGCTGGCGCACCGAGTACTTCCAAACGTCATAACTGTGAAGCCTCATTGACTCCAGAGAAGAGCGTTGACTCCGACGATTGGTAAAGGGCAATCAACGCACAACAGTGCAGCAATTAACCTCTCAAGTGAACCCTGGGGCATACAGGTGCAGGTCCCCAAAAATAGAAGAGTGAATCCTGTTACGTCTGGATCGAAAGAGTCGACACGGCATAAAGGCGCCCATGATAACCAAAGTCCATCCGCAACGACGCCTGCTGTTCGCACCGGACTACCATCATTGCACAGTGGAATAGTGGAAAAAGTTTTCCTTCTCCCACAAAGATGTTTCCACTCCATAGAAGTAATGGGCGGTGGCGAATATGGTGTCAGACACATGAGAAACAACTCTCTGACAAGTCTGTTGTTCAAGTGTAGGCTGGTGGTGGCAGTGTGCATGACTGGGGGTATTTTCCTGTATGATCTGTGACCGCTGTACCAATGGATGGGTCCCTGAACGCTAATGGCTACCTGTCGATCCTTGCTGACCAAATGCATCCCTTCGTGCTGGACGTTTACCTTGCGGTGATGGTGTCAACTAAGAGTTCAATGCAACCTGCCATGTCGATAAGGAGGTGCATGACTGGTTCCAGGAACACAAAAGCGATGTCTCCGTTTTTCCTTGGCCTGCGAAATCGCCCGACGTCAATCCTATAGAGCTATTGTGGGACCATTTGGATCGAGAGCTTTGGTGTGCGAACCCACAACGATGTCTTCTCCGGAAATTCGGTGCTCTGTTGGTGTCAAAATGGGCACGTCTGTCTCTGCTGGGAGCAGACATACCATTTCGGGGGGTCTCATTGTGTCAATGCCACAATGTCTCGCCGCTGTCATCCGGGCCAAGGGTGGTTATTCACATATTAGATAGGCGGTCATATTTTTCTGATTCGATTATGTAGGTAGATTAACATATGTAGAGAGTTAAGCAGATCAGAGCTGTATGCTTCCACAATGCCTTTTTTAATTTGTAGGGGCATACTTTCGGGCCTAATTAAATTTCTCTCCGACTATCCAGAATACATTCCAAAGTTTTAGGTCTACATAGGAACGTTTGTTATCTTAGCAGGTTTCATGTTGCATCCCCCTCAATCGGTAGCATGCCAGGCTGTTGTGTTGGGTAGTTTTACCTCTGAGCGGCACATTTTGCACACCATTGGCTACATGGACAGGTCACAAGGACCCCGATGGCTCAGAGAAAGTTGGGGGAAGTGACCCACTGAAACAGCTGTTCGGAGACAAATGGTAGCCTCCCGTCAAGGCCATCCAGCGTGTTGTTTAAGGTGTACAGGGTATGGCTCTCTCCTGCACACGAGGCCAGGGCTTAACGTCCCATCCGACGGACGGCGGTTTTTCCAAGCCCATCGGTGACCCCTACTGACCGTGTGCAGGACGGGGATTCAACGCTGACCCAGTTGGGACTCGAACCTGGGAACTGCAGATTACGAGCCTTCCAGGCTGTAATCTGCAGTTCTCAGATTCAAGTCCCAGCCAGGTTAGGTTGAGATTATCTCTGCAAAACTCCCATGCCCTGCCCACAGGGGATACCGATGGGCTTGGAAAAACCGCCATCTGTCGGATGAGACATTAAGCCGTGGCCCCATGTGCAAGAGAGCCATACCCTGAGCACATTAAAAGAACACATTGGATGGCCTTGACAGGAGGCTACCATCTGTCTTGCAACAGTTGTTCCACTGGGTCCACTCCCCCCACTTTCTCTGAGCCTTCAGTGTCCTTGTGACCTGGCCATTTAGCCCATTGTGTGCAAAAAAGTGCCGTTCTTGTCTTCACTATTAAAATCGGAATCCAATGGTCAATTATTAAATGTTATTTCTTTACCCTATGATTAGTTGACATATTTTACATCATACCTAACGTTGTCCATTTTCTTAACATCAAACCTTTACCCACAAACATATTTTGATCGGTAAACAAATTATATTCCTTGCCATTAACCCTAGTCAGTTTCGTATCACTTTCACTTCGTTAGGAGTTGCATATTCCTTAAAATATATTTCCTTTTCTAAATCTTTTTTTTTCACTCTTAATCATATTACAGGGGCTCTAATATCCAGGCTTTATTTCTTTTACCTCATGCTCAATAGCAACTTCGACTTACGACATATCATCATTTACTAAATCTTTATGGCGTTAACAATACTTGCTAAAGATACATCTACTTACCGTAGGTACTCGAGTCCTAGTTTGGATTTCGGAAAGCCAGAAATTATATTGACCTGTGTATAAGTCGAAATTGGAAACTTTTCATTGAGAAAATTGCCACTCCCGATGAAAGAAAGGCTAAAAGAAAGATTAGTCCTGGATAACCAATAATCTATGCATCGCATTCTATCACGTAACCACAGAAGTTTTTGCCGCTTTTGCTACTCGTAAAAATAGAGCAGACTTAGTATTAAAAATATTTTATTCAGCGAAGTGGTCTCTATTTTAATTGAATTATCTTTTCCCATCTTGAAACTAACTTATAAATATCCCTTCTATAGAAGTTCTTGTTTTTGGAACAGAGGAAAGATTCTTTTGCAACTGTACCTCCCTGCCGTTCTTACACTCTTGTCCACGCAGTTAAAATTGTCAAGAGCCAGAAACAGGTGCTAATCTGAAGGAGAGATATCCGGTGAATAGGGTGAATGGCGCAGTGTCAATTCAAGGCGTTGGATTGTCTCTGTGGTCAATTTGGCAGTATGTGAACTTATAACTTTTTTAATCTTGAAGTAACAATACTCCTTTACGATTGACAAGTGCTGCTTCTATCTCTTTCAATGCCTCATGAACAAGTTCAAGCTGTTGAGAATAGAGATCATCAGTAACTGTTTGTCCAGGTTTCAGCAGCTCAAAGTGGTATTACGAGCTGTCCACATAAACAACATTGATGCAGTGGTGGCCTTGAAGTTTGTCAAGTGGAGTCCGTGGTAGCCACCCAATGTCGTTTCCTTGAAGGATTATTATATTGGATCCACTTTTCATCATATCTCAGCATATGATCGAGAAATGACTCTTTGTTGTGGTGAAAGAGCAGGGAAAGATAGGCCGATACACGTTGTTCTTTCTTGGTGTCAGACAATTCATGTGGGACCCAATTTCTCAATTTGTATGTTTTACCAATTTCGTGCAAACGCCTTCTAATGGTTTCTTCATTCACAATGAACATCAAAGCAAGTTTTTGGCATGTTCGACTGCCATCTTATTCAATGACTGCTTTCAAAACTTCACTGTCGATAGCCGCTATGCGCTTCATCTTCAAGTGACTCATCCCCTGTTCTAAATTTTTGGTACCAAATTCTGACTGTGCGTTCCTTTACAGAATCCAGTCTAAATGAGAGGCATATGCTTCTAGTGGCTTCTGAAGCAGTGTTACGGAGTTTAAAATCATAAAGTAAATAATATCTTTTGAGCTCCGACGACACTTCCATTTCAATATTTTATTGGGTTTAGTACTTGAATGATATTATTATGTATAGTAATATTCAACGAAATTTTAAGATGCGGGTAGCTGTTCTGATACCACATTAATGTCATCTATCGATTATTTCTTTAACTAAATGCTGATTATTCAATAGGACACATAATCGGCAAGAACGTTTTTGGGTACCTGATATATTGGTGGAAATTATATTAGCAGGAGTGGAAAGAAGAGAAATCGAACGAGAAATCTAACACTTAAGCGATATTTTACGAATTGTAAGAAATTTTGGATAATCAATGATCGGATATACTTTAGAATAAGATGTGTTCTTGTGGGAACAGAATAAGATGTGTTCCCCTGGTGTCCAAATGGGCATGTCTCTATGCGCTGAGTGCATACATGCCGATTCGTGGGTCTCACTGTGTCCATGTTACAATGCCTCACCGCTGTCATCCGGGCAACCGCTGTCATCAAGGGTGGTTATTCTCATATTAGATAGGCGGTCATATTATTCTGATTCGATGGTGCAGGTAGAATAACATACGTAGAGAGTTAAGACAAATAGATTCACTAACTTGTGAGTAAATATCTTAATATTCCGACCCGTGACTGAGGTTGTCATTCTAGGTGGTTGCAGCTTTGTTGGAACTATCTTTCTACTGTAGAATTTGTTGCCAGAACAGGGGTAAAAAAAATTCCTTATACATCGTGTATGGCACCATCTGTTGACTCTATTAGTAATCCTTCTGCTTTTCTAAGAATGCATTGTTGTCTTTTTTACTTATTGTTGTGGTGTTCCAGGCTATTTTATGATTATTTTTTCTACGTGGCTCTTCAGTCCTGTTTCATTTGGTTCGTTTTTTTATTGCCTGCTTTGTGTTCTTTTATTTTTAGTTTCTAGTGTTCATCCTGCTTCTCCAAAGTATGGTTTTTACATTCACATGTTACATTATGAATTATCCACTTTCTCTGTATATATATTTTTCTTCCTATTTGATATTTAGGTTGAATTTATTTTATTTTCTTGTCCAGATCTCGTGCGATCATATTATCATATAAATTATTGAATGAAAACAAAATCCAAAGAGTGAGCAGTAAATTAACACAGGTATATTAATTCGCACAACTTTCAATTAATTTATTAATACATCATTGTATTTTGTTGGCATCATGTTCCACTATGTCTGAGAGAGAGGAAAAAATTAAGGACGGTGAAGGCTTGGTGACGCCATCGAGTCGGAATAATGTAAGGGAGGGATAAAGACTGGAGTTCCATTCCAGTATAACAATTCCTCTCCGTTTCAGAAGACTTTAAAAAATTTGTTGATGTGCAAGTCTTACAATTTTTTGCCACCATTAACCTTATTGGCATTCTGGTGGGGATGGGACAAGACTCCCCTCCACTACCTCCGACTCTTGTGACAGACAAAGATAACTAACAATGATTGATGTATCAACAATGATCCCGATGTGTTTCCACAAACATTAACAGGGTAACGTTTCACAATATAGTCTAACAAAAGAAAAAATGCATTGCCGAATTTCAAAACAAAGGTTATTTAATAAAAAAGGCGAAAATAACCATTGTTGCAGTTCTCTTTAAAAGGAAAGGAGTGCACGAATACCTTCAGTCACTTTCTTGTCAAGAAGGATTCCAGATTAATAGAACACGAAGGATTTCAGACCCAGTGACGTTTCTTTAGTGATCTCTATTCCTCAATTCAAAAACTTAATATCTAGTAGCGAAGTTTTTAAACGGCGCTCTAGGAGACTAAATGCCTCTAATTAGAACAGTGAAATATTAATCACTATAATCTTTGAGTTTGATCTTGCAATTTTAACGTTCAGAATGCAAATTTCATTTTAAAGACAAACGCTTTCCTCTTACTTCCTAGACAATCCCAGGAATAACAGTTGTCTAGTGCTGACTCTGCCAGGGGATTATATAGTCCAAGAACAGCTATGTAATGAAGCTATCATGAATTGTAGCGAAAGCAAAGCGGTCGAATTTGCTCCAAAAAGAACATAGTTCTTCATTTGGAGGAAAACCGCTCCTTTTCGAAAGGACGATCTTGAAATGATCTGATTTTGGAATTAAGGCTTGAATCGTTTGAATTCGGTGGACAGATTCCTCATTAGTGCACACTTATCAATCTCCAGATCTGGATTTGGCGACTGGAATGCTCAATAAGGTGTTGGTCCATTCATGGCATGTCGTTTGCCTGAGATGTAATAGGACGCGGTTGTCTTTACTCATATTGTTAATATGAATATTTTTCACAACAGAAACGTCACTTTATTTCGGTTTAGGACGACGAAAGAATAAGTTTTCCAAGGGAAGATACGATTTGGCAGTAGGAACTCTTTAGTTGAGTAAAGATACGATTTTCTTTTATTTCGCTCCCGGAATTTAAGGTTAATAGAAAGTGATGCATTTGACGATCTCTGAAATCCCGTGTTTTTCGGCTAATCCCCTCGTTTAGAACTGTTTGTTTCTCACATGAGACATTTATTGATATAAGCTGATATATCTGGATTCCTTAGCCATTATTCTATTCTGGGGTAACGAATATGCGGTCTGTTGTTCAAAGACAGACATTTAAATATTTTGATAGTATCTTTTCAGTCGATCGATGGGGTTTTGGTAAGTTTCAAAATTATACTTCGTGTCGAGGGCACTTAAAGATCTCGCCTGGAACCCTAGATTTCTGGGGACTTCAATAAGTTGCGTTAAGCATTACAGGTAACTGAAAGAAAATAGATCATATGAACCATAACGCCGTGGTGAAGTGTAGTTCCCAAAGTCTTACACTAGAAGAGGTTCAAGCGGTGAACTACTGAACAGCTGGATTTATTGAAATAGAAATTATCAATGACATCGATTATGTTTTAATATAAGAAACCAGTTTTCTAGAAACATATTTCTTTCCTGGCAGGTTGCTGCGGACATCGACTGATACTGGCTTCACCACCATTTTGAGAAGCATTTTCTTAGGCGACAGATGGGAATCTTTGTATAAACAACAATCCATGGTGTCCTATGGTAAAAGTGATTACATTACTGGAATCTTTAACAAATGATTGGTAAAAAAAATGAATTGAATCATTCATTTACTGAATTTATTTAATGAATGATTGGTAATGAAATGATTGGTAAAATAAATAATTATCTCAGCAGTTTCGCATTCACAAAACTAATAATTTTATTCAAGGCTCTCGTAGAATACAGTCGTATCAGAATAATATAACCACCCACAGAATCACAGTGTACCCGCCCAGAGGCATCACAGAGTGCACTGACGAGTTCGACCACACGGTGATATAAGCGTCTGGCCAGGACACATCGGCCATAGTGCGTAACGTGACCACAATGGGCAGAGGTATAGTTTTAACAGACGTTCAAAAAGGAATGATCATCGGCTACCACGCAAAGGTTGGAAGCATCTCGGAAACAGCAGACTTTTTCGGTTGTTCGAGAGGTGCTGTAGTAAGGGTGTACCAAGAATGAACTGCTGGCGCACCGAGTACTTCCAAACGTCATAACTGTGAAGCCTCATTGACTCCAGAGAAGAGCGTTGACTCCGACGATTGGTAAAGGGCAATCAACGCACAACAGTGCAGCAATTAACCTCTCAAGTGAACCCTGGGGCATACAGGTGCAGGTCCCCAAAAATAGAAGAGTGAATCCTGTTACGTCTGGATCGAAAGAGTCGACACGGCATAAAGGCGCCCATGATAACCAAGGTCCATCCGCAACGACGCCTGCTGTTCGCACCGGACTACCATCATTGCACAGTGGAATAGTGGAAAAAGTTTGCCTTCTCCCACAAAGATGTTTCTACTCCATAGAAGTGATGGGCGGTGGCGAATATGGTGTCAGACACATGAGAAACAACTCTCTGACAAGTCTGTTGTTCAAGTGTAGGCTGGTGGTGGCAGTGTGCATGACTGGGGGTATTTTCCTGTATGATCTGTGACCGCTGTACCAATGGATGGGTCCCTGAACGCTAATGGCTACCTGTCGATCCTTGCTGACCAAATGCATCCCTTCGTGCTGGACGTTTACCTTGCGGTGATGGTGTCAACTAAGAGTTCAATGCAACCTGCCATGTCGATAAGGAGGTGCATGACTGGATCCAGGAACACAAAAGCGATGTCTCCGTTTTTCCTTGGCCTGCGAAATCGCCCGACGTCAATCCTATAGAGCTATTGTGGGACCATTTGGATCGAGAGCTTTGGTGTGCGAACCCACAACGATGTCTTCTCCGGAAATTCGGTGCTCTGTTGGTGTCAAAATGGGCACGTCTGTCTCTGCTGGGAGCAGACATACCATTTCGGGGGGTCTCATTGTGTCAATGCCACAATGTCTCGCCGCTGTCATCCGGGCCAAGGGTGGTTATTCACATATTAGATAGGCGGTCATATTTTTCTGATTCGATTATGTAGGTAGATTAACATATGTAGAGAGTTAAGCAGATCAGAGCTGTATGCTTCCACAATGCCTTTTTTAATTTGTGGGGGCATACTTTCGGGCCTAATTAAATTTCTCTCCGACTCTCCAGAATACATTCCAAAGTTTTAGGTCTACATAGGAACGTTTGTTATCTTAGCAGGTTTCATGTTGCATCCCCCTCAATCGGTAGCATGCCAGGCTGTTGTGTTGGGTAGTTTTACCTCTGAGCGGCACTTTTTGCACACCATTGGCTACATGGACAGGTCACAAGGACCCCGATGGCTCAGAGAAAGTTGGGGGAAGTGACCCACTGAAACAGCTGTTCGGAGACAAATGGTAGCCTCCCGTCAAGGCCATCCAGCGTGTTGTTTAAGGTGCACAGGGTATGGCTCTCTCCCGCACACGAGGCCAGGGCTTAACGTCCCATCCGACGGACGGCGGTTTTTCCAAGCCCATCGGTGACCCCTACTGACCGTGTGCAGGACGGGGATTCAACGCTGACCCAGTTGGGACTCGAACCTGGGAACTGCAGATTACGAGCCTTCCAGGCTGTAATCTGCAGTTCTCAGATTCAAGTCCCAGCCAGGTTAGGTTGAGATTATCTCTGCAAAACTCCCATGCCCTGCCCACAGGGGATACCGATGGGCTTGGAAAAACCGCCATCTGTCGGATGAGACATTAAGCCGTGGCCCCATGTGCAAGAGAGCCATACCCTGAGCACATTAAAAGAACACATTGGATGGCCTTGACAGGAGGCTACCATCTGTCTTGCAACAGTTGTTCCACTGGGTCCACTCCCCCCACTTTCACTGAGCCTTCAGTGTCCTTGTGACCTGGCCATTTAGCCCATTGTGTGCAAAAAAGTGCCGTTCTTGTCTTCACTATTAAAATCGGAATCCAATGGTCAATTATTAAATGTTATTTCTTTACCCTATGATTAGTTGACATATTTTACATCATACCTAACGTTGTCCATTTTCTTAACATCAAACCTTTACCCACAAACATATTTTGATCGGTAAACAAATTATATTCCTTGCCATTAACCCTAGTCAGTTTCGTATCACTTTCACTTCGTTAGGAGTTGCATATTCCTTAAAATATATTTCCTTTTCTAAATCTTTTTTTTTCACTCTTAATCATATTACAGGGGCTCTAATATCCAGGCTTTATTTCTTTTACCTCATGCTCAATAGCAACTTCGACTTACGACATATCATCATTTACTAAATCTTTATGGCGTTAACAATACTTGCTAAAGATACATCTACTTACCGTAGGTACTCGAGTCCTAGTTTGGATTTCGGAAAGCCAGAAAATATATTGACCTGTGTATAAGTCGAAATTGGAAACTTTTCATTGAGAAAATTGCCACTCCCGATGAAAGAAAGGCTAAAAGAAAGATTAGTCCTGGATAACCAATAATCTATGCATCGCATTCTATCACGTAACCACAGAAGTTTTTGCCGCTTTTGCTACTCGTAAAAATAGAGCAGACTTAGTATTAAAAATATTTTATTCAGCGAAGTGGTCTCTATTTTAATTGAATTATCTTTTCCCATCTTGAAACTAACTTATAAATATCCCTTCTATAGAAGTTCTTGTTTTTGGAACAGGGTTGGGTTGGGTTGTTTTACCTCTGAGCGGCACTTTTTTGCACACCATGGGCTAAATGGCCAGGTCACATGGACCCCGAAGGCTCAGAGAAGGTTGGGGGAGGGGACCCACTGGAACAGCTGTTGGGAGACAGATGGTAGCCTCCCGTCAAGGCCATCCAGCGTGTTCTTTAACGTGCACAGGGTATGGCTCTCCCGCACACGGGGCCACGGCTTAACGTCCCATCCGACGGACGGCGGCCTTTCCAAGCCCATCGGTGTCCCCTACTGACCGTGGACAGGGCGGGGAATTTTTGCGGAGATAAATCTCAACGCTGACCCAGGTGGGACTCGAACCTGGGAACTACAGATTACGAGCCTGGCGCGATACCGACTGAGCCACCACCGCCCCTTTTTGGAACAGAGGAAAGATTCTTTTGCAACTGTACCTCCCTGCCGTTCTTACACTCTTGTCCACGCAGTTAAAATTGTCAAGAGCCAGAAACAGGTGCTAATCTGAAGGAGAGATATCCGGTGAATAGGGTGAATGGCGCAGTGTCAATTCAAGGCGTTGGATTGTCTCTGTGGTCAATTTGGCAGTATGTGAACTTATAACTTTTTTAATCTTGAAGTAACAATACTCCTTTACGATTGACAAGTGCTGCTTCTATCTCTTTCAATGCCTCATGAACAAGTTCAAGCTGTTGAGAATAGAGATCATCAGTAACTGTTTGTCCAGGTTTCAGCAGCTCAAAGTGGTATTACGAGCTGTCCACATAAACAACATTGATGCAGTGGTGGCCTTGAAGTTTGTCAAGTGGAGTCCGTGGTAGCCACCCAATGTCGTTTCCTTGAAGGATTATTATATTGGATCCACTTTTCATCATATCTCAGCAAATGATCGAGAAATGATTCTTTGTTGTGGTGAAAGAGCAGGGAAAGATAGGCCGATACACGTTGTTCTTTCTTGGTGTCAGACAATTCATGTGGGACCCAATTTCTCAATTTGTATGTTTTACCAATTTCGTGCAAACACCTTCTAATGGTTTCTTCATTCACAATGAACATCAAAGCAAGTTTTTGGCATGTTCGACTGCCATCTTATTCAATGACTGCTTTCAAAACTTCACTGTCGATAGCCGCTATGCGCTTCATCTTCAAGTGACTCATCCCCTGTTCTAAATTTTTGGTACCAAATTCTGACTGTGCGTTCCTTTACAGAATCCAGTCTAAATGAGAGGCATATGCTTCTAGTGGCTTCTGAAGCAGTGTTACGGAGTTTAAAATCATAAAGTAAATAATATCTTTTGAGCTCCGACGACACTTCCATTTCAATATTTTATTGGGTTTAGTACTTGAATGATATTATTATGTATAGTAATATTCAACGAAATTTTAAGATGCGGGTAGCTGTTCTGATACCACATTAATGTCATCTATCGATTATTTCTTTAACTAAATGCTGATTATTCAATAGGACACATAATCGGCAAGAACGTTTTTGGGTACCTGATATATTGGTCGAAATTATATTAGCAGGAGTGGAAAGAAGAGAAATCGAACGAGAAATCTAACACTTAAGCGATATTTTACGAATTGTAAGAAATTTTGGATAATCAATGATCGGATATACTTTAGAATAAGATGTGTTCTTGTGGGAACAGAATAAGATGTGTTCCCCTGGTGTCCAAATGGGCATGTCTCTATGCGCTGAGTGCATACATGCCGATTCGTGGGTCTCACTGTGTCCATGTTACAATGCCTCACCGCTGTCATCCGGGCAACCGCTGTCATCAAGGGTGGTTATTCTCATATTAGATAGGCGGTCATATTATTCTGATTCGATGGTGCAGGTAGAATAACATACGTAGAGAGTTAAGACAAATAGATTCACTAACTTGTGAGTAAATATCTTAATATTCCGACCCGTGACTGAGGTTGTCATTCTAGGTGGTTGCAGCTTTGTTGGAACTATCTTTCTACTGTAGAATTTGTTGCCAGAACAGGGGTAAAAAAAATTCCTTATACATCGTGTATGGCACCATCTGTTGACTCTATTAGTAATCCTTCTGCTTTTCTAAGAATGCATTGTTGTCTTTTTTACTTATTGTTGTGGTGTTCCAGACTATTTTATGATTATTTTTTCTACGTGGCTCTTCAGTCCTGTTTTATTTGGTTCGTTTTTTTATTGCCTGCTTTGTGTTCTTTTATTTTTAGTTTCTAGTGTTCATCCTGCTTCTCCAAAGTATGGTTTTTACATTCACATGTTACATTATGAATTATCCACTTTCTCTGTATATATATTTTTCTTCCTATTTGATATTTAGGTTGAATTTATTTTATTTTCTTGTCCAGATCTCGTGCGATCATATTATCATATAAATTATTGAATGAAAACAAAATCCAAAGAGTGAGCAGTAAATTAACACAGGTATATTAATTCGCACAACTTTCAATTAATTTATTAATACATCATTGTATTTTGTTGGCATCATGTTCCACTATGTCTGAGAGAGAGGAAAAAATTAAGGACGGTGAAGGCTTGGTGACGCCATCGAGTCGGAATAATGTAAGGGAGGGATAAAGACTGGAGTTCCATTCCAGTATAACAATTCCTCTCCGTTTCAGAAGACTTTAAAAAATTTGTTGATGTGCAAGTCTTACAATTTTTTGCCACCATTAACCTTATTGGCATTCTGGTGGGGATGGGACAAGACTCCCCTCCACTACCTCCGACTCTTGTGACAGACAAAGATAACTAACAATGATTGATGTATCAACAATGATCCCGATGTGTTTCCACAAACATTAACAGGGTAACGTTTCACAATATAGTCTAACAAAAGAAAAAATGCATTGCCGAATTTCAAAACAAAGGTTATTTAATAAAAAAGGCGAAAATAACCATTGTTGCAGTTCTCTTTAAAAGGAAAGGAGTGCACGAATACCTTCAGTCACTTTCTTGTCAAGAAGGATTCCAGATTAATAGAACACGAAGGATTTCAGACCCAGTGACGTTTCTTTAGTGATCTCTATTCCTCAATTCAAAAACTTAATATCTAGTAGCGAAGTTTTTAAACGGCGCTCTAGGAGACTAAATGCCTCTAATTAGAACAGTGAAATATTAATCACTATAATCTTTGAGTTTGATCTTGCAATTTTAACGTTCAGAATGCAAATTTCATTTTAAAGACAAACGCTTTCCTCTTACTTCCTAGACAATCCCAGGAATAACAGTTGTCTAGTGCTGACTCTGCCAGGGGATTATATAGTCCAAGAACAGCTATGTAATGAAGCTATCATGAATTGTAGCGAAAGCAAAGCGGTCGAATTTGCTCCAAAAAGAACATAGTTCTTCATTTGGAGGAAAACCGCTCCTTTTCGAAAGGACGATCTTGAAATGATCTGATTTTGGAATTAAGGCTTGAATCGTTTGAATTCGGTGGACAGATTCCTCATTAGTGCACACTTATCAATCTCCAGATCTGGATTTGGCGACTGGAATGCTCAATAAGGTGTTGGTCCATTCATGGCATGTCGTTTGCCTGAGATGTAATAGGACGCGGTTGTCTTTACTCATATTGTTAATACGAATATTTTTCACAACAGAAACGTCACTTTATTTCGGTTTAGGACGACGAAAGAATAAGTTTTCCAAGGGAAGATACGATTTGGCAGTAGGAACTCTTTAGTTGAGTAAAGATACGATTTTCTTTTATTTCGCTCCCGGAATTTAAGGTTAATAGAAAGTGATGCATTTGACGATCTCTGAAATCCCGTGTTTTTCGGCTAATCCCCTCGTTTAGAACTGTTTGTTTCTCACATGAGACATTTATTGATATAAGCTGATATATCTGGATTCCTTAGCCATTATTCTATTCTGGGGTAACGAATATGAGGTCTGTTGTTCAAAGACAGACATTTAAATATTTTGATAGTATCTTTTCAGTCGATCGATGGGGTTTTGGTAAGTTTCAAAATTATACTTCGTGTCGAGGGCACTTAAAGATCTCGCCTGGAACCCTAGATTTCTGGGGACTTCAATAAGTTGCGTTAAGCATTACAGGTAACTGAAAGAAAATAGATCATATGAACCATAACGCCGTGGTGAAGTGTAGTTCCCAAAGTCTTACACTAGAAGAGGTTCAAGCGGTGAACTACTGAACAGCTGGATTTATTGAAATAGAAATTATCAATGACATCGATTATGTTTTAATATAAGAAACCAGTTTTCTAGAAACATATTTCTTTCCTGGCAGGTTGCTGCGGACATCGACTGATACTGGCTTCACCACCATTTTGAGAAGCATTTTCTTAGGCGACAGATGGGAATCTTTGTATAAACAACAATCCATGGTGTCCTATGGTAAAAGTGATTACATTACTGGAATCTTTAACAAATGATTGGTAAAAAAAATGAATTGAATCATTTATTTACTGAATTTATTTAATGAATGATTGGTAATGAAATGATTGGTAAAATAAATAATTATCTCAGCAGTTTCGCATTCACAAAACTAATAATTTTATTCAAGGCTCTCGTAGAATACAGTCGTATCAGAATAATATAACCACCCACAGAATCACAGTGTACCCGCCCAGAGGCATCACAGAGTGCACTGACGAGTTCGACCACACGGTGATATAAGCGTCTGGCCAGGACATATCGGCCATAGTGCGTAACGTGAGCACAATGGGCAGAGGTATAGTTTTTACAGACGTTCAAAAAGGAATGATCATCGGCTACCACGCAAAGGTTGGAAGCATCTCGGAAACAGCAGACTTTTTCGGTTGTTCGAGAGGTGCTGTAGTAAGGGTGTACCAAGAATGAACTGCTGGCGCACCGAGTACTTCCAAACGTTATAACTGTGAAGCCTCATTGACTCCAGAGAAGAGCGTTGACTCCGACGATTGGTAAAGGGCAATCAACGTACAACAGTGCAGCAATTAACCTCTCAAGTGAACCCTGGGGCATACAGGTGCAGGTCCCCAAAAATAGAAGAGTGAATCCTGTTACGTCTGGATCGAAAGAGTCGACACGGCATAAAGGCGCCCATGATAACTAAGGTCCATCCGCAACGACGCCTGCTGTTCGCACCGGACTACCATCATTGCACAGTGGAATAGTGGAAAAAGTTTGCCTTCTCCCACAAAGATGTTTCTACTCCATAGAAGTGATGGGCGGTGGCGAATATGGTGTCAGACACATGAGAAACAACTCTCTGACAAGTCTGTTGTTCAAGTGTAGGCTGGTGGTGGCAGTGTGCATGACTGGGGGTATTTTCCTGTATGATCTGTGACCGCTGTACCAATGGATGGGTCCCTGAACGCTAATGGCTACCTGTCGATCCTTGCTGACCAAATGCATCCCTTCGTGCTGGACGTTTACCTTGCGGTGATGGTGTCAACTAAGAGTTCAATGCAACCTGCCATGTCGATAAGGAGGTGCATGACTGGTTCCAGGAACACAAAAGCGATGTCTCCGTTTTTCCTTGGCCTGCGAAATCGCCCGACGTCAATCCTATAGAGCTATTGTGGGACCATTTGGATCGAGAGCTTTGGTGTGCGAACCCACAACGATGTCTTCTCCGGAAACTCGGTGCTCTGTTGGTGTCAAAATGGGCACGTCTGTCTCTGCTGGGAGCAGACATACCATTTCGGGGGGTCTCATTGTGTCAATGCCACAATGTCTCGCCGCTGTCATCCGGGCCAAGGGTGGTTATTCACATATTAGATAGGCGGTCATATTTTTCTGATTCGATTATGTAGGTAGATTAACATATGTAGAGAGTTAAGCAGATCAGAGCTGTATGCTTCCACAATGCCTTTCTTAATTTGTGGGGGCATACTTTCGGGCCTAATTAAATTTCTCTCCGACTATCCAGAATACATTCCAAAGTTTTAGGTCTACATAGGAACGTTTGTTATCTTAGCAGGTTTCATGTTGCATCCCCCTCAATCGGTAGCATGCCAGGCTGTTGTGTTGGGTAGTTTTACCTCTGAGCGGCACTTTTTGCACACCATTGGCTACATGGACAGGTCACAAGGACCCCGATGGCTCAGAGAAAGTTTGGGGAAGTGACCCACTGAAACAGCTGTTCGGAGACAAATGGTAGCCTCCCGTCAAGGCCATCCAGCGTGTTGTTTAAGGTGCACAGGGTATGGCTCTCTCCCGCACACGAGGCCAGGGCTTAACGTCCCATCCGACGGACGGCGGTTTTTCCAAGCCCATCGGTGACCCCTACTGACCGTGTGCAGGACGGGGATTCAACGCTGACCCAGTTGGGACTCGAACCTGGGAACTGCAGATTACGAGCCTTCCAGGCTGTAATCTGCAGTTCTCAGATTCAAGTCCCAGCCAGGTTAGGTTGAGATTATCTCTGCAAAACTCCCCACAGGGAGTTTTGCAGAGACCCCCATCGGTATCCCCTGTGTGCAGGGCCCATCGGTATGCCCTGCCCACAGGGGATACCGATGGGCTTGGAAAAACCGCCATCTGTCGGATGAGACATTACGCCGTGGCCCCATGTGCAAGAGAGCCATACCCTGAGCACATTAAAAGAACACATTGGATGGCCTTGACAGGAGGCTACCATCTGTCTTGCAACAGTTGTTCCACTGGGTCCACTCCCCCCACTTTCTCTGAGCCTTCAGTGTCCTTGTGACCTGGCCATTTAGCCCATTGTGTGCAAAAAAGTGCCGTTCTTGTCTTCACTATTAAAATCGGAATCCAATGGTCAATTTTTAAATGTTATTTCTTTACCCTATGATTAGTTGACATATTTTACATCATACCTAACGTTGTCCATTTTCTTAACATCAAACCTTTACCCACAAACATATTTTGATCGGTAAACAAATTATATTCCTTGCCATTAACCCTAGTCAGTTTCGTATCACTTTCACTTCGTTAGGAGTTGCATATTCCTTAAAATATATTTCCTTTTCTAAATCTTTTTTTTTCACTCTTAATCATATTACAGGGGCTCTAATATCCAGGCTTTATTTCTTTTACCTCATGCTCAATAGCAACTTCGACTTACGACATATCATCATTTACTAAATCTTTATGGCGTTAACAATACTTGCTAAAGATACATCTACTTACCGTAGGTACTCGAGTCCAGGTAACTGAAAGAAAATAGATCATATGAACCATAACGCCGTGGTGAAGTTTAGTTCCCAAAGTCTTACACTAGAAGAGGTTCAAGCGGTGAACTACTGAACAGCTGGATTTATTGAAATAGAAATTATCAATAACATCGTTTATGTTTTAATATATGCAACCAGTTTTCTAAAAACATATTTCTTTCCTGGCAGTTTGCTGCGGACATCGACTGATACTGCTTTCACCACCATTTTGAGAAGCATTGTCTTAGACGACAGATGGGAATCTTTGTATAAACAACAATCCATGGTGTCCTATGGTAAAAGTGATTACATTACTGGAATCTTTAACAAATGATTGGTAAAAAAATGAATTGAATCATTTATTTACTGAATTTATTTAATGAATGATTGGTAATGAAATGATTGGTTAAATAAATAATTATCTCAGCAGTTTGGCATTCACAAAACTAATAATTTTATTCAAGGCTGTCGTAGAATACAGTCGTATCAGAATAATATATCCACCCACAGAATCACAGTGTACCCGCCCAGAGGCATCACAGAGTGCACTGACGAGTTCGACCACACGGTGATATAAGCGTCTGGCCAGGACACATCGGCCGTAGTGCGTAACGTAAGCACAATGGGCTGAGATATATTTTTTATTAACTTACTTTACTAGGTTGAGTTCTTTCCTGAGCGGCACTTTTACTCACACCAGGGCTAAATGCCGAGATCACAAATACCCCAGGGGCTAAGAGAATTGTAGGGATTATAGGGGTTGGATTGTTTTGGGTTGTTTTACCTGTGAGCGGCACTTTTCTGCACACAATGGGCTAAATGACCAGGTCACATAGACCCCGAAGGCTCAGAAGATGTTGGGGGAGAGGACCCACTGAAACAGCTGTTGGGAGACAGATGGTAGCCTCCTGTCAAAGCTATCCAGCATGTTCTTTAAAGTGCAGAGGGTATGGCTCTCCCGCACACCTTGGCCACGGCTTAACGTCCCATCCGACGGACGACCATCTTTCCAAGCACATCGGTGTACCCTACTGCTCGTGGGCAGGGCGGGAGTTTTGCGGACATAAATCTCAATGCTGACCCAGCTGGGGCTCGAACCTGGGAACTGCAAATTACGAGCCTGGCGCGCTACCGACTGAGTCACCCGCCCCCGGATTGTAAGGGAAGGTTGGTTCTGGTTGTTTACCTCTGAGTTGCACTTTTTTTGCACACAATGGGCTAAATGGCCAGGTCATAAGGACCCCGAGGGCTCAGTGAAGGTAGGGGAGAAGATCCATTGGACATCTCTTAAGAGACAGATGATAGCCTCTCGTCAAAGCCACTCAGCGTATTCTTTAACAGCCATACGGTATGACTCCCTGCACACTGAACCACAGCTTAATGTATCCATCCGAATAACGGTGGCTTTTCCAAGGCCATCGGATTTCCCTTTCTCACCGGTGGCAAGATAGGGACTAGCGGAGATAATTCTCAACACTGACATCAACACTGACATTCAAACCTGTGAATTGCAAATTATGAGTCTGGTAAGGACAGCCATTGAAGAAAAGGAAATACAAAAAGTTGTAAATTCAATAGCCATAAAAATTCAATATCCATAAATATTTTCTAAAACTTAGCATAAAGCTATTTATTTTTTAACCACTTAAAGTAACACAATTCATTCATTATGATTCTATTAAAATATTTGCAAATATTTAGAAACTGATTTCAACATCTTAAAAAATTAATAATTACCAGTGTAATGTTTAAAATTTTTGAAGATAACTATACACTCACTCACATTGGGATAGCAGGAAGCTCATTGTTGAAGGGTTTCTAACCTTCCCATCACATCACACACTCACAAAACGTTTATATTTGATTGATGATGATGATGGTCACATGTATATGCATGATTTTTAAAAGGATAACACATCGCCTCTAGTGTATATGGTATACTCGTTTTCGAGAAAACGAAGTTTTCATTTTCTGAATTTTACTCTCATTAACTGTAGCAATTCGTAGTATTGGAAAAATGAGTAAATGCAATTCGTACTATCGGGATGATTGGAAAATGTAAGTAATGATATATTATTATCATTATTTACATTTTCAAAAAGCATATCTTATTTATCCCTTAAATTGAAAATGTTGCATTTTTTTATCCCCTAAAGTTATAGGGCAAATCATCCAGTGTACATAAAATATTTTTTATTATTGTATTATTGAAATATTACCTAAATCTTTTGTAATTAAACACTAAATTTATTAATGGAAGCAGCAGTCTGTCGAATTTGAACCAATCGAATTTTAATTCAAACACATACAAGTATCCATCATTCGATTCGTCTTCAATCATTCTGACAGAATTTCTAAACTTTAGCATAAATACACCGTTTGGCAATGTTACTTCAAGTTTTACATTTTGTAATTTTAGCGCCCTCTAACGAGAGATGGTAAATTAAGGCCATTTGGAAGATTTGGAAACAATGAATCATCTTATTACGCTAGTACTTATTCAACTCAAAAGGAGTTTTCACTTAATCTTTCAAACCGAAAAAGTTGCACAAATTGTTGCTGCTGATAAAAACTCCATTCCACAAATAAAATATCAAATTTCTAGGCCAATTAGATCGTTGCAATATTCGTTTAAAATTTTAAAAATGTTTCATCGTCAGAGGGCGCATTTAAAGCATTTGGAATACAATATCTGTTCAACGCAAAAGAAATTTTCGATTTGTCTTTGAAAACAAGCAGTTTTCGCTTAAAATACAAAAATTGCGTTTTATCACCCTTTTTTAAGAGTAAAGGTAAAAATCACTGTTGTTGTTAATGCCAATACCATGACATTCACATTTTACAACCAAAATTTTAAATTTCTAACGTAATTACATCGCTTGCAATATTAGTAATTAGCCATTTTGAAATTTTAAAATTTTCCACCGTTAAACGGCGCAATTATAGTTATTATAAGATTACGGAAGTGCGATTTGTAAAATTTCCTCAATACCTATCCTACCCAAAAGCAATTTTTAATCTGTCTCTAAAAACAAAAATATTGAGAGCTACAGACTGGACAGACAGACGACAAAATGAAAATTAGCTCGTTTTTTTCTGAAAACGAGCTAAAATTTTATACTCCTGGTATGATATAGGAAGCTTTGGCCTGGTATGATGTAGAAAGCTTAGGCCTGGTATGATATAGGAAGCTTTGGCCTGGTATGATGTAGAAAGTTTAGGCCTGGTATGATATAGGAAGCTTTGGCCTGGTATGATGTAGAAAGCTTAGGCCTAGTATGATATAGGAAGCTTTGGCCTGGTATGATGTAGAAAGCTTAGGCCTGGTATGATATTGAAAGCTTGGGCTTGGTATGGTATTCGAAGCTAAGGCCTGGTATGATATTCGAAGCTTAGGTCTGGTATGATGTAAGAAGCTTTGGTATGGTCCTCGCTTTCATTATAAACCAATTCTTTAAATAGCTTAGGCCTGGTATGATATAAGAAGCTTTGGTATGGTATGATATAGAACGCTTAGGCCTGGAATGATACAGGAAACTGAGATCTAGTATGATAGAAAAAACTTTGGCCTGGTATGATATAGGAAGCTTTGGCCTGGTATGATGTAGAAAGCTTAGGCCTAGTTTTTGACACGCTGGACCAGAGTCTTCAATTACAGTCAACTAAATTTTCCAATGACAAATTCTATGGTATAACGCATAAAGTCACTAATAGAGGATGATTGTTCGGCGGCCGGTAACTCAGTGATCAGAGAACCTGACAAGTTATCAGGAGATCGTGGGTTCATATCCCACCCGGCAAGTGACTATTTTTCCCTCTATATTTACATAAAAGGACCCATCGCATCCAAAGCTTGGCATAATTTCTGAGGTCTACGACTCAAAAATGCCCCCAGACAGGAACCATTTTTTACCCCTCAAACTACAGTAGATATATATTTGACCTATGAGTTCGAAGGACCCAGCTCATCCGAAATTTCACATTTCTGAGATCTACGACTCAAAATGCACCTAAGAATCAATTCTCAGCATTCTAGCACTGGTAGATCTAAATTTAACCTTTGACCTCAAAGGACCATCCGGCGTTTCCCACATCTACAACCACTAAAAGACAACACTTTAAAGTGTTCCAACCTCAGACACCAATTTTCATGTTTCTAGCACTCGTAGATCAATGTTTGACCTCTACATGACCATTATTTGACCTTGAATGGCACGTCGGATGTCGAATCTAGGATTTTTCCTAAGACCCGAATTACCACTAGATGTAAATTTCAGATCTCTACCATTTCTGCATCATATTAGAATTAGCGTGATCCCGTCAGTCAATTAAGTCATTCACAATTGTTTATACCGTATATACATATATTAGATTTAAATTATACTACAATATCTAATGTTATACCTATGTATTACAAAATTTAACGAAAATAAAAAATTAATATCAAAATAATTTCTCATTATCCCATAAAATAGAAAAAGAGTGGCGTTTTTACATTCCTTATGAGAAACGTTTGTTACTGCCATTGTAAACATCTTGATCAATGCACTTGGCAAACTGAAATTTCAAATTTTGGAAAAAATAAATTTTCCGCATTATTCGTTCAAAGATTTTGCCATCTTTGCATTATTCGTTCAAAAATTTTGCCATTTTCTCGTTCACTGCCCTCTAACGATGTATGTGAATTAAAACCTTCTGGTGAAATCGAAAAATGTGAAATGTAATATTTCATTAGTACCTGTCAAACTCAAAAAGAATTCTTCAATTCTCTCAAAATAAAAAGGTTATGTTCTCTAATCCCCACCCACTGGGGATAAGGGAGAAAATCATACTATCAGTACAAGCATCTTTATCCTCACGTTTCACCACCAAAGCATCAAATTTCTAGCAAAAAATACATCGTACAGTCGCTCAAAAAAGTATCCGAACACTATGGTGGATTACAGAATTCAGAAAAAATATCTGGCAGCGATTTTTTTTAGAAATTAGTGATCTGGCAACCTTCGTGTCACGTGACACGAAGATTGCCAGATCTGATGATGGGAAAAATGTTTTTCTACGACTTAATGAATGCTGTCGACATCTGTTCAAAGCTGCAGCTTAAAACTTTGCAAGTTGACAGCCATTTTTGTGATCAATGAGGAATTTACTCCATGAAGAAGTGCGGATGGGTTATCTCAGTCGGTAGCGCGACAGGATCGTAATCTGCACTACACCGATTCGAGTCCCAATTGTGCCTGTATTGAGATTTATCTCTCCTAAGCCCAGTTCTGCATTAGGAGAGAAAGAGGTTACATTTGGGTTCGGAAAGGCCGCAATCCGTCGGTAGAGACATTAAACCGTGGTTCCGTGTACATGACAACATGCCCTGTACACGTTAAAAACACACTGGATAGCTTTGACCGAAAGTTATCCTGCGTGTTCCATAGCATTAAATCCAGTACTGATTCGGAGATTAATGAAAAAATTTTAAATTTTAAGATATTTCTTGCCAACACAAGTGGCCAACACAAGTGGGTTGGGTTGTTTACATCTGAGTGGACACTTTTTTGCACACCATGGGCTAAATGGCCACATCACAAGGACCCCGAAGGATAAGAGAAGATTGGGGAAGGGAACACTGGAACAGCTGTTGGGAGACAGAGGTAGCCTCCCGTCAAGGCCTCCAGCGTGTTCTTTAACATGCACAGGGTATGGCTCTCTCGCACACTGGGCCACGGCTTAACGTCCCATCCGACGGACGGCGGCCTTTCCAAACCCATCGGTGTATCCTACTGACCGTGGGCAGGGCGGGAGTTTTGCGGAGATAAGTCTCAACGCTGACCCAGCTGGGACTCGAACCTGGGAACTGCAGATTACGAGCTTGGTGCGCTGCCGACTGAGCCACCCCGCCCCACCACACAAATATGAGAGTAAGTTTAGCTATATAGTCACTTTAAAGAAAAATGTTTCGTCCTTGTGATTTTTCCTTCCATTTCGGTTGTTTTACGTCTGAGCTGCACTTTTTTTGCACATACTAGGCTAAATGGCAAGGTCACATGGACCCCAAGGTCTATCTCTTAAGAGCTCTTCAGTGGATCTCCTTTCCGAACCTTCTCTGGGACCTAGGGTCCTTCTGACTAGGCCATTTAGTCCAATGTGTGGGAAAAAAAGTGCAACTCAGAGGTAAAACAACTCAACTGGAAGAAAAAAAATCACAAGGACAAAATATTTTTCTTTAAAATGACTTTGTGGCTAAACTTACTGTCACGTTTGTGTAACGTAAAATATTTCTAAAGTTCAGTAGTAAAGAATCACAGGATGTGTCCTTTAGACATGGAATTCATGATATAATAAACTGAAAGAAATTGATTTTGCCGTGAGTGAGATTCGAACCCACGTCTCCTGGAAACATGCCAGTTATGCTAACCACTGCACCATCATTGGTAAACGTTTTATTCAGCTGGTATGACATAGCTTTCCGGATTTTTTTTTTTTTTATTTGATTCGCACAGTGGCGCCATTTGTCGGAAAACGGACAACTGTGTTGTTACAGATGGAATTTAATATTTGTCACTCACGCTCATGGCGTCAAATCAATCATTAGTAGCAAAGAATCACAGGATGTGTCCTGTAGACATGGAGTGGCGGGGGTGGTTCAGTCGGTAGCGCGCCAGGCTCGTAATCTGTAGTTCCCAGGTTCGAGTCCCAGCTGGGTCAGCGTTGAGATTTATCTCCGCAAAATTCCCCGCCCTGCCCACGGTCAGTAGGGGACACCGATGGGCTTGGAAAGGCCGCCGTCCGTCGGATGGAACGTTAAGCCGTGGCCCCGTGTGCGGGAGAGCCATACCCTGTGCACGTTAAAGAACACACTGGATGGCCTTGACGGGAGGCTACCATCTGTCTCCCAACAGCTGTTCCAGTGGGTCCCCTCCCCCAACCTTCTCTGAGCCTTCGGGGTCCATGTGACCTGGCCATTTAGCCCATGGTGTGCAAAAAAGTGCCGCTCAGAGGTAAAACAACAACAACAACAACAACAATTTTTGTCCAATGACTGTATGAACATCGGAACCTTATTTTGTTAGATCTGCCCCTTAGGCAAAACTTCCTCTAACCTTAGCATCACTACTTCGATCATTTAGACAAAACCGCCTCTCTTTTCCTTTCATATCATCGGCCGCAGTTAACTGACCTTTTAACACTCCTTCTCTCTCACTGATTATAAAATCTACTTCCTTAAGATCATTTCCGTCCAAAAATCTCTCACTTATCTCCTTTAACATTTTTTCTTTATCATTATTATTTACATAATCCTCTATATTACTGTCGTCATTATATTTGAAACCTAATTCATGGATAATCCCCATGGATAACCTCCCAACAGCTGTTCCAGTGGATCCCCTCCCCCAACCTTCTCTGAGCCTTCGGGGTCCATGTGACCTGGCCATTTAGCACATGGTGTGCAAAAACGTGCCGCTCAGAGGTAAAACAACCCAACCCAACCTAGACATGGAATTTGTGAAATAATAAGCTGAAAAAAAATAGTTTTGAATTTTTTTCATTGAACTCAGGATCAGTCCTGGATTTAATGCACATATAGGACCTATCACGTGTTCGGTTCATGTACCGCAAAATTAATTTAATCGACCCGTCAGAGTCAAAGTACATCGGAAAGATGTCCCGATATGTCAAAAACGTGAGATTTAAGGCAAATGAATCCACGTTCATCGCTGATTTACTAAGTAACTATTAAGTATCAGCTCATTATTATCTCAAAGACAGTGATTGATGACCCGATGGTGTACAGCATAACATCAGTAGTAAAGATAGATCAGATCAGTAGTAAAGATAGATCAGCGGCCAGCAACTCAGCAGTCAGTGTATCTGGCATGTCATCAGGAGGACGTGTGTTCATGTCCTACTTGGCTCAACCCACCTTTATTCTTTACTTATTTTCATCCTGTTACTTAAACAGCTTAGTAGTGATTTATTACTTAATAGAACGTGAGATTTTATTAAGCAGGTATAAGCTAGCTCTCTGATTTTAATCAAACATGCCGGACAGGGTTGTGTCGTTCGGTAACTAACCGGCTCGCAATCTGCAGTACCTAGGTTGGATTGTTTTACCCCTGAGAGGCACTTTTTTGCACACCATGGGCTTATTGGCCGGGTCACAAGGACCTCGAAGGTTTAGAGAAGGTTGTGGGAGGGGACCACACTGAAACAGCTTTTGGGAGACAGATGATCCCATCAAGGTCATCCAGAGTGTTCTTTAACGTGCACAGGGTATGATTCTCCCGGACACGGTGTCACAGCTTAACGTCCCATCCGACGGACGGCGGCCTTATCCAAGCACATCTCTACTGACCGTGGGCAGGGCGGGGAATTTTTCGGAGATAAATCTCAACGCTGACCCAGCTGGGACTCGAACCTGGTGTAAATAAACGAACGGTGTAAATAGTTGCAAGAGTGACGGAACGTGAGAGGCCGACACGTCGATGTCACCAGCTCCGGAGAAACGTGCACTGCATCGATCCTGCAATTCGAGATAAAGGTCACATCGTTCGGGACAAAATTGCTGATATATGGTAACAGATAAGACTAAGAGGACGCAGTTGCTGGTAACAAGTCTCCAAAGTGGAAAAAATTGGGCACTCGTCGAAGTTGCGAATAAAATTCTAAGAGCAAAAAAAAAATCGAATCGCCTATGGTGGGTTCTCTGCTTCTTCTAAAGAACAATTTTACAATTCGCGAATGATCCCCAAACAAATCCCAATCAACGCAATTCAAAAAGTTTGAGTTGGGTTGTTTTACCTCTGAGCGGCACTTTTTTGCACACCATGGGCTAAATGGCCAGGTCACATGGACCCCGAAGGCTCAGAGAAGGTTGGGGGAGGGGACCCACTGGAACAGCTGTTGGGAGACAGATGGTAGCCTCCCGTCAAGGCCATCCAGCGTGTTCTTTAACGTGCACAGGGTATGGCTCTCCCGCACACGGGCCACGGCTTAACGTCCCACCCGACGGACGGCGGCCTTTCCAAGCCCATCGGTGTCCCCTATTAACTGTGGACAGGGCGGGGGATTTTGCGGAGATAAATCTCAATGCTGACCCAGCTGGTTCTGGAACCTGGGAACTACAGATTACGAGCCTGGCGCGCTACCGACTGAGCCACCCCCGCCCCCAAAACGTTTGATAAAATAGATTGAGGAACAAGGTAGCATGTTGCTTAGTCTATTCCAGGTGTATCGGACTGCAATCATATAGAGGACAAATCATTTACTTCTCAATGCATGACAGGAAGCATTTTGTTTTAAACAAACATATAGAGGAACAAATCAATTACTTATCAATGCATGGACGACCGCATTTTGTTTTGGGAAATCGTATAAAGGGCCAAGTCAATTACTTCTAAATAGGTGGTCCGCCTTTTTTTGATATAAGCAATCATATAGGAGATCATATCAATTTACTTTCCAATAAATGGCCTCCTGCATTTTGTTTTAATCAATCATATAGAGCAGGGATTCTCAACGTGGGGTACGCAGTTAATTTTTTAGAGTACGCCGTGAGAGCACAAAAGTCGCTAGATATATGTTATATATATATATGTTTTATTTTGTCCCATTGTTATACTATAACTATAGTGTTATCTATCTATACAAAGGGTACGCCAGTTACATACACATTTCCAGGGGGTACGTGAAGCATAAAAGGTTGAGAACCACTGGTATAGAGCAATGGTTCTCAACCTTTTATGCTTCACGTACCCCCTGGTAATGTGTATGTAACTGCCGAACCCCTTGTATAGATAGATAAAACTATAGTTATAGGATAACAATAATAGGAATAAAATAAAACATATATATATATACATTAAATTTTGTATTCATAAATTACATATATCGATAAACACAAAAAATGTCAATAAATTGAACAAATCCAATAAAATTATAAACATTTTACTGGGTAATCAGTGAAATGGACTTGTTACTAGATCTAGCGACTTTTGAGCTCTCACGGCGTACCCAATAAAATTTTACTTTCTACCCTACTTTGAGAACCCATAGTATAGAGGGTCAAATCAAATACTTCTCAATACGTCGCTGGCCGCATTTCCTTTTGAGCAATAATGTAATAATGTAGAGGGTCAAATCAATCATTTCTTAATACATGACTGACCTCATTTAATTTTAAGTAATCATATAGGGGGTTGAGTCGTTTTACCTCTGAGAGGCACTTTTTCTGCACACAATGTGCTGAATGCCCAAGTCACAAGTACCCTCGAAGTCTAAGAGGAGGCTGGGGAAGGGTTGGGTTACCTCTGTTTTTAAGCACGATGGACTGAATGGCCAGTCACAAGGACCCCAAGGACTCAGAGACAGTGGAAGGGAGAGGACTCACTGGACAGCTGTTTGAAGACAGATGGTAGCTTCCCATCAAGGCCATCCAGCTTGTCTTTCTCCATGAAAGAAGACTTTTGTCTCCTGGCAGTTGCCCAGTGGATGTCTTTCTCCTTGAAGGGAGGCTCTCGTCTTCTTCTGACAGTTGTTCATTGGATGTACTTTTCCTTTAAGGGAGAATCCCATTAATGAAATTAAATGAACTCTCCAGCACACAGTGCCACGGTTTTATCGTTCATCCAAGACGCGGCGGTCTTTTCAAGCCCATCTGTGTCCCCTGCTGGCCGAGGCAGGGTAAAAGTTTTTCACAGATAGATCTCAACGCTGGCACAGGTGGGACTCGAACCTGGAAACTGCAGATTACGAGTCTGGCGCCACCGACTGAGACAACCCCCGCCGTCTATATATGGGGCCAAATCAGTTACTTCTTAATTCAGGGCTGGCCTCATTTCGCATTTCTTTCATTTAATGCTTTTGATCTTTCCAATCTCTTTCAACCATAAATTCCAGTTTACACAATATTTCCTCTAAGAGAAATCTTATTTTGACGATACTTCTTTCTTTTCTTGAAGCAAAAAGAAGGAAAACAAATTACTTATTATTTTATTTATAAATATTGCATACTTTTAATACCAAGACAAAAACTTATTTCATTTGTAGCGATTTCATCTTCAGCATAGCGTGACCATGTTCTCCATATTCGAGTCAGATTATTGCAGTTCAGCAAAGCTAGTAAGCTGCAATTCGTTACCATAGTTACGATAGAAGTATTGATTGTGGGCCACACAAAATGACTTCGAGGTCCGCGTGTTTCAGACCCCTAGTCAATTCCTTCATCGCTGACTGGCGAGTGATGGAGAAATAGCTCTGGTAGTTGGAGCAGCGGATACTTTTCCGAACTTCGTTATCTGTAATCCTTTCAAAATTTAATATTATTGGAACTTTTTCTTTTTTTCAAAAAAATTGTTGATCAAATCTCGTTTTATTTCTTTGTGTTCGAATGGAGCTTTTCGATCTTGTTTTCAAACCAATATTCCTTTTGTCATTTGTCTATCTGTGTGTCCGTCCGTCTGGCTGTCTGTCTGTAGAATGGCGCTTTTTTCTTTTATTTTTACAGATAAATTAAACTTTTTTTATGAGTTTAAAGGTATCGATTGAAATTACGATTCGCCCTTTCCTAATTTCCAAAAGGTTGTAATTAAGTTGAAAATTTCAAAATTTATACGAATATTGCAAACGATGTATTTGTGCTAGAAATTTGACATTTCAATGGTAGAATGTGTAGGTCATGTAGTTACCATTGGAGACAATGAGTTGACCCCTTACCCCTGGAGGGGACAAATTATTTTGTTTTAAGAGATAAATAAATTATTTTTCGGTTGCATAGCTATTGATAAAATATTACGATCCAATTTTTCGGATCTCCCAAAAGCTTTGCCCTCTAACGGTGGAAATTTTTGAAAATTGCTAAGTGTTTAATGAATATTGCAAAGGATGTACAGAGATTTATTAAAACAATGGGAACACCGACGGCGACTGGAGTACACACAATGCGCCGTATGCATATCACAGGGACGACGTCACCCGCGATGTGAGGTATATAAAGGGAAGGAATACGATAAAGCTATAACATAGCAGTGCCACAGGCACAGGTGAACAGCTGTTCTAGTGTAATTGTCGACAATGTCAGATCTCAGTGATCTCCAAAAAGGCATGATCATTGGTGTTCATCTTGCAGGAGCTTCAGTAACTAGAACAGCGGAAATAGTAGGTGTAACACTAGGAACTGTATCGAAGATTATGGCTACCTATCAAAAAGTACAGGGCGTTGTCTCCAAACGTGCAAATTGTGGACACCATACGAAGTTGTGAGATAGGGTTAGGCGAACGTTGGACTTTTGTCTCCTGGCAGTTGTCCAGGGATGTCTTTCTCCTTGAAGGGAGGCTCTATACAAGGGGTACGCCATTAGATTGCACAAAGGAAGCACAAGACCACGGCGCCGCAAATGCAGCAGAGTTCAACACTAGTCGGAATGATCCCGTTTCTGTCTCAACAGTTCATCGGGAACTTAATCTTGCTGGTATTTATGGACGGGCTGCAATCACAAACCTCTGATTACCAATATCAATGCAACCAAACGTGTAAGGTGGTGCAAAGCACATAAAAACTACGATGTTAAAGACTCTTAACGTGTCATCTGGTCTGATGAATCATGCTACGCATTGTTTCCCGCCACTGATAGAATATCCGTCTAGCGAAAACCTGCAGAAGCGTACTACCCCGACTGTTTGGTTCCGACTGTGAAGCATGGAAGTGGATCCCTGATGCTGTATTATGGCATTCCTTAGGGCCATTAGATATTCTGCAGGATCGTGTCACATACGTAAAGTACGAATCCATTCTCGGGGACCACCTGCATCCAATTTTGCGGGCATTGTGTCCTAATGACCGTCTCTGGTTTCAAGCGGATAATGCATCCATGAATTGTGCGAAACGTATTGCAGAGTTTTGAAAACGGTTTGCAGAGCATGAGGTACAGTAGCTACCCTGACCACCTCAATCTCCAGACCTCGATATTATTGAACATTTGTGGGAATACTGGAACACAAGGTCAGATCACATTTTCCACCTCCAGCATCACTGGCACTGTTAGGCCATATTTTATAGGGAGAATGGTCCCACATTCCATTCCCGTATTTACATCACTTGTACAAGTCTGTTCCAGGTCCAATTACCTCTGTTCTGGACGCCGGAGATGGGCCTACAATTATTAATAAAATGTTCTCCACTAACAGTACATGTGTCATTGCTTTGATTAACCCCTTAACTCGAGATAGCCCGTGCTGCTATAATCAACTGACGTAACTCCAACCAATAGTAATAAAATTTAACGTGGTTATGCAATAGAGGCTGATGTACTATTTCTCTTACAGCTTTGAAATATTTCACATGACGTACAGGTAGAAGACCACTGGTTTTAATTAAAAGGATTTACTTTTAAATTAATCTAAATTAACTACCATAATATTTATAGACAAAAATAATACTAATAAGGTTTTTCTCATTAAATGTAAGTTTATAATCTAAATTTCTGCATTCCAGGACGCACACGTGGTGCCTTATAAATCAATAGAAATAGTTTTTATTCATTTGCAACCTTATAAATCAATAGAAATAGTTTTTATTCATTTGCAAGCACCGTTAAAAATCGTTTAATACATTGTTATTTAGTATCGTCACTACTTCTGATAAATCAACAAAGCACATAATCCGTTTCCACAATCTTCTCTGAGCTCCAAGGATCCTGGCCATGTATCCCATAGTGTGTGGAAAAAAAAAGTGCCTCTCAGAAGTAAAACAACCCAACCGAAAGGAAATGTCTTGAAATATAAATGTTTGCGAATGATGCAAATATATAAAGCAAGAATAAATTTATTACATATTAGTATTTGTATTATTGCATCATAGTATTTTATTATGTATTAGCATTTTTTATTTTCAATTTTAAAAACGTTACTTCAAGAGATTCTCAATTGGTGTGGATCTACTTTTGAGTTAGGCGAATGAGGGTGAATCAACACCATGAATAATGGCAGAGAGATTTTCTTATAAAATGATTTATGTTGGAGCAACGCGGCAAAGTGAATCTAACGTTGAGAGAGCCTAGTAAAAGTGAACCAGTAACTAAGTGGGCTACAATTGAAAAAGATTGAGAACCACTAACATGAGCGTCTGCAGAAACTCTTCCAACACTCAGAGCACCATTACTATGGTTTTTTTTAGATAATGGGCTCTGTTTTTTAAAATGCATTTAATTTTATCTATTTCCCAGCGAAAAAAAAGAGTAATTTACACGTTCCAATAATAATTTTCTTTAATTGAAATACTACTATGGGAACAAATATTTTATCACGTAGAGTCCTGTTAATGCAAGGCTAGAAAAAACAAGTAATTCTCTAGTTTTTTATAATTTAAAAAAATACATTTTCAGATTTTTGAAGGCAGTAATAGTAGGCTATTAGTAGTATTTTAATAGTATATTTCTTATCATAGGAGATCCCCGTTATCAGTCTCCTTTCCAATAAGAGGACAGATTATTGAGCAACTTTAAGTAAGAATTCCCAGTACTTCCGAGAATCAGATCCGTGTCCTTTTTTATTGCTTTTATATCCATTCTTTTTAATTCCTTAAGGTAGGGGTTCTCAACGTGGGGTTTGAATACCCCCAATGGGTACGTGGTAAAATTTTTTGGGGGTACGTCGTGGGAGCTCAAAAGTCGCTGGATATATTTTATTTCCATTGTTATACTACAACTATAGTTTTATCTATCTATACAAGGGGTACGCCAGTTACATACACATTTCCAGGGGGTACGTGAAGCATAAATGATTGAGAACTACTGCCTTAAGGATTTCGTTTGAGTAACAGCAGTGTCCCTTGATGTGTGTTCAAAGTCCTTCCCTTTCAAAAGCTACGCTCAAAACTGTTGTTTCCTTATCCTCGGCTCGGCTCCCACGCTCACACTCGCGCATCAGGCTAGTTGTAAAAGCCACATAAGGGCTTCTCGGACAAGAAAACCCATGCAGACAGCCAGCTCAGACCCGAAAACAACATCTACGAGTCACATCCCCACAATAGCACTTCCAATAACACACTTAATACACAAAAATATTTACAATAACAAAAATATAATAAAAGGCAACAATAAATAACAAAAAATAAATTAGAGGGACATGACACGTCTCTTCCTCAAAGAATTTTGTCAGTTTTCACCACACTTTAGAAACTCATGCCCTTTGTCACTCTAATGTTCATGATACCGGCTTGGCTGACAAACAGTGTCCTCACCCGAAGACTGTCCAGTTAATTTGCTTGCACAAAATGTCTGACACTCAGAAGTAATTAACTTCATTTCACTTCTTTCAGTGCTCGCAGATCGGATGACCTTGACTGCCCGAAGATAGCATCTCCGCGTCGGCAAATCAAATGAATTCTGTCCCTTCTCATTTTTACAACCCTTTGAGTTGCCAGCTCACCCCTTTTCATTGCAATCCCTAACTAATTACCAACACCACCCAGAACTTCCTTCACGATAGAGTGCTCTTGGATAGGCCCAACTTCGACCGTTTACAGCTTTTGCAGGTTCGCCGGAATTTGATCTTCGTCGATGCCTGCACCGAGGAATATGACGCATCCAAAATACTCCCCTTTTTGTTTTCTGGGCATCTGTAAATCACTTACTTCCTGCATAATTAAAGGCTACCGCTCACGCTTTATATTTCATTTTGCAATACTTCCTCTTTATTCGGAATCCAAATGTACTATTATTTTCAAGCCTCATTCGCACTTGTTTTCCAATGGATTTGTTTCCTTTGCCTTCCGACCTTCTCCTCATAAATCTTCCATTTCTTCTATCATTACTTCTTATTGAACTTCCGTGTTTAAATGAGACATTATTCTTAAACGAGATACCATGCTTTATTTCAGAAACAAATCCTTTTGCCTCGTCCCTGTTAACACCGAATTTACTCAAACTATTAATGCACTCTTTATCAATAGTTAACTGACCACTTAGGTCTACTTCTGTACTTTCTTCTACATTTATCCAATTTTTGTCCGGGGCGGGGGTGGCTCAGTCGGTAGCGCGCCAGGCTCGTAATCTGTAGTTCCCAGGTTCGAGTCCCAGCTGGGTCAGCGTTGAGGTTTATCTCCGCAAAATTCCCCGCCCTGCCCACGGTCAGTAGGGGACACCGATGGGCTTGGAAAGGCCGCCGTCCGTCGGATGGGACGTTAAGCCGTGGCTCCGTGTGCGGGAGAGCCATACCCTGTGCACGTTAAAGAACACACTGGATGGCCTTGACGGGAGGCTACCATCTGTCTCCCAACAGCTGTTCCAGTGGGTCCCCTCCCCCAACCTTCTCTGAGCCTTCGGGGTCCATGTGACCTGGCCATTTAGCCCATGGTGTGCAAAAAAGTGCCGCTCAGAGGTAAAACAACAACAACAACAACAACAATTTTTGTCCAATGACTGTATGAACATCGGAACCTTATTTTGTTAGATCTGCCCCTTAGGCAAAACTTCCTCTAACCTTAGCATCACTACTTCGATCATTTAGACAAAACCGCCTCTCTTTTCCTTTCATATCATCGGCCGCAGTTAACTGACCTTTTAACACTCCTTCTCTCTCACTGATTATAAAATCTACTTCCTTAAGATCATTTCCGTCCAAAAATCTCTCACTTATCTCCTTTAACATTTTTTCTTTATCATTATTATTTACATAATCCTCTATATTACTGTCGTCATTATATTTGAAACCTAATTCATGGATATTTACATTTCCGATCTTACATAATTCCTCAGTTAAATTCTCACTTTTAATTAATTGTCTAATTTCTTCTGATTTATTCTTATCCGATATTTCTATACTATCTGTTACCTCAGAATTATATATATCACTTATTTGGTTCTTATCTGGCCTTATGTGGCTAATTTCTTCCGCTTTTTTAACACAGACATAAAACTTTTTTCTAGAATTAGGGTTTTCATCTGATTGATTATTATTTTTAACATCGAATTCAGATACTTATTCAACTGAAATTCACTCCTACTTTTCAAGTTACATTTCCTTTCTATCGAAAGATCACATTTTACCTCAGGATTATTTATTCTAATTTTCTGATCGTGTTTATTCACCACAGAATCGGTCACCTCATTAAATTGCATTCTATCCTTAACCTCCGACTGATACAATGCTTTTATCTGAAAATCATTTCGAGATTCGAACTTAATTAAATTTCCTATTACTAGATAGTCAACAGCATTTGCAATGCTATTTTTATTCTCTGCGAACCTCATATCCTGATTTTTGGTCATCATTTCGTCTTCATCATTACCACTGCTTTCTCCACAAATATCAATTTTTCTTACCTGTGACACTACCTGCTATTACATCAATCGTGCTCTCTTCACAATTAATTTCATTATTCTTGTCAATTACGGTACAATCATCAACCACTCTACCTGATAAATCTTTATTTAAATACATGTTAACCTCATCCTTCTGACAATTAATTTTCTCACTCTCTGCATTATTATTTACTTTGCTCTCAATCAAATCACTAGGCTGTAAACTTCTTTCTCTGATATTAAAACTCAGAATATCATATTTCTCCTCATCAGGTACTTTACGTAATATTTTACATTTATCATCTAGATAAATATTTTCTTCACTAAATTTAGCCACATCTCTATCACATAAATCCTTATTTAAATCTATCTTATCCTCAACCTCCTCACATTTAATTTTATCACTCTCTAAATTATTACTTACTTTACTCTCAATGGAACCATTAGGCTCTAAATCTCTTTCTCTCATATTAATATTCTTACTATCATCTTTCTCCTTATCGAGTACCTTATAAAATATTTCACACTTATCTTTTAAAGAAATATATTTTTACTCAATTTGGACACATTCTTCTCCACCTTAAATTTAGTTACGTTAAGTGAATCGCAGTTACACCTTCTCTCATTATTTAGCACAAATTTAGCCTTATTCTTGGCCTTTCTAGCCAGCCTTTCTAGGGCAGTGGAAGAATTCGGAGTGATTAACATATCATCACTCAGTTCGTTCATCATCACACACAAAACTTCACACTTCCCCCCATATCCTCGTGCCTGATTTCCATCGGCAGCCACTTGAGAAGAAGAATGTATAATGGAGCCTCCTGTCAGCCTCCGGAATCATTAAACAATACAATCTTCACCTCTGATTCCTTATATTTCTCTGGGACTAGCGAACCTTTTATGACTGAAATCTGAGCACCCGAATCTACAATAGCATCAAACGTTTTACCCTAACAATGAACGCGAATCGTTGTTAAAGGATCTATGCCTCAACATGTGCCTCTACACTTCCTAGTTTCTGCGTCACAATCTGCCAATCTTGCTTCTGACTCTGATGTCGTCATAAACTGGCAGCCAACTCTCGCAACAATAACCCCGCTTCCAACAGGCTTGCCGAATCAGGAGTGTTCCTATTAAACGTTCCCAGCCACTTTCTTATTCTTGCTACATTCCTTAGGCAAATGACTTTTCTGGTTACAGATGAAACATGATTTGGAAGAAAAGCTCTCATTCTGTTTTCTTTTAAAATCAGCATTTTTGTTTTCCACCAATTGGTTTTGCGGTTCGAATTTTGTCCTAAATTCCTTTGACTGAAATTTAATTTTGTAGCTGATTGGCCAAATCTGTTCTCTCTGCTTTCCAATTTAAAATTTACATGCAAATAAATCTTGCAGGTTCTTTGTGCCTGCAGAAAGTTCTGCCACTTCGGTGACTTCGTGGCAATTGTCAAACTTCGACCTAGCCTCATCATTAACTTTTCTGCTGGCATGTACATCGCCACATTCATTACACACAAAGTTACTGACAGCATGACTCTTAAAAATATATACAGTATTATCTAATACTTTTCTTGTAGTTTCTTTATATTTAGTAAACCATTCACCTTCCTCAGGCATATAATTACCTTCATCAAAACCCCAAAATCGCTATCAATATTATCAATTTCAGTAGCTTTCCCACTTTCCCAGCCTCAATGTGTCTGGTTAAATCAACGCTCCCATCCTGCTCAGTTCCACCCTTAGTTTTATCACGACTCCTCAGCATCATTGGCAACTCAGTCTAAAAATAGAAACAACAGAAAAACCACAGACCTTTCCTTCATGCGAAGATCGGTTCTGCTCATTTGCCTGCTGCACCTGGAGTCTCCTTCCCAAAACTAGGAACCTCTGTCACAGTGACGAACCTTGGAACATGGAACATCAGCGAAGGTCTCAATGATGTAGCATTCGGGAATGCACTCTGTAAAACATTGCACTGGATGCGGCTTAGCCCACAGAACTGCTTGCCGATTCCTCACTTTCACGGAATCACTGCCCCAGCAATCACACTTTCACAGCATCACAAATTCTTCTAGCAATTTTTCTTCTTTCAACGAAAATTTTCTTGCTTTTTTTCTTTTAGAACCATGGACATCTTCGGCACACGAACAATAATCCCGTCGCAGACTACACCAGATGTGATGAACTTGTGCCAGAACCTGTTGGAATACGCCAGAATGTTATGTACTCTCCGCTCCGGATTTGTTGTGATGGGCTAGGCCAAATGTCATGGCTGCCAGAAGGACGATGAATTTCTTTCTTAATTACCTTCACCCTTACTTCGGTGAAATGACAGGTTCGCTGGTGGTTACATCCGTACCGACGTATGCCTCAGACTTGCTGCATCAAGCGATGTATAAAAATATGCCCCAACAATTCACAAATGAGAGTGGTGGCATAAAAACAACACAGTTTATTAACGTTATAGACAATTACGTGCTGGGGATGCTCTCAACTCCGTAGGCCTTTGCTACTTTGCTGCTGCAAACAATTACACAATGAGGTGGAGGCTAACACTTTGCAGTTTCGCTTTACCGACCTCAAACTCGGCGAAAGGATAATTAACCTTTGCCTACATTGTGGTTCACATAGAATCCACAGAACTGTATCAGATTCACCAAGAATCTCATTCTCACTTAGAATCGAACCCTCTCTTTAAGGGTTTCCTTTGAGTAAGGGTGGCATCCTTTTGACACATGTCCAAATGACCTTCCAGTTCGACAGTTATGCTCCAACTGTTGTTCGATTATTCGTAGTTTCGCCACCTGTGGTGACACTCGCGCACCAGGCTCATTGTAAAAAGGCCATAAATGGTTTTTAGGAGATCGACATGTACAGGTAGCAATCTCAGACCCGAAAACAACATCTTATGATTCACATCCCTACAATAGCACTTCCAAGAACACACTTAATATAAAAATATTTACAATAACAAAAATACAATAAAAGGCAAAAAAAATAACAATAAATAAATTAGAGGGACAGGACAGGGGGAAATATGAAAATGATTCTTCCCCTGTATCTCCTAAACGCGAGTGAGGAAATTAACAATATGCGTCAAATGGAATCTTCTGACGTGGAGAATGTCATAGGCGATAAAACAAATTAACCAGCAAACTCTCTTTCCCCCTAGAAAAGCGTAAATACGAAAAAGATTGTTCCGCTATATCTTCGGAACGTGAGTCTGAAAGTAACAAGCTATGCGTCAAATGAAAGCTTCTGATGAGGTGAGTGTCATAAACTACAAAACAAATTGCTCATCCATGCTTTCTTCCCCCCTAAAAAGGGGTATATATGAAAACGATAGTTCCGCTATATCTGGGGAACGCGAGTGCGGAAAGTAACAAGCTAATTTTGGTGGATAAAAAGCTAATTTTGGTGGATATAAAGCTAATTTTGGTGGATAAAAAGCTAATTTTGGTGGCATTTGGTGGTAACAAGCTAATTTTGGTGGATAAAAGCTAATTTTAGTGACATGTTACATTCTGAAAGAATTTGATGACTTGCATTTTTACTATAGCGGTTAAATAAAAGCTTCTGACGTGGGAAATGTCACAAGCTATGAAACATTAACCCCCATGCTTTCTTCCGCACTAAAAAAGGGCGGAATAAGAAACTATTCTTCAGCTGGATCTCCAGAATGCGAGTGTGGAAATTAACACCTATGCATTAAATGGAAGCTTCCGACACGGGGAATGTCACAGGCTATGAAACATTGACCACCTGCATTTTCCCCACTAAAAAAAGGGGGGAAATATGAAACAATTCTTCCGCTATATCTCCAGAATGCTAGTGTGGAAAGTAGCAAGTTACACCTCAAATGAAAGCTTCTGACGCGGGGAATGTCGCAGGCTATGAAACATTGACCAACATGCTTTCTTCCCCACTAAAAAAGGGGGGAATATGAAACTATTTTTCCACTATATCTCCAGAATGCTAGTGCGGAAAGTAACAAATTATACGTCAAATGGAAGCTTCTGACGTGGGGAATTTCGCAGGCTATGAAACATTGACCAACTTGCTTTCTTCCCCACTAAAAAAGGGGGCGGGGGAATATGAAACTATTCTTCCGCTATATCTCCAGAATGCTAGTGCGGAAAGTAAAACGTTATACGTCAAATGGAAGCTTCTGACGCGGGGAATGTCGCAGGCTATGAAACATTGATGATTATATGATAACATGATTCCATGCTTTCTTCCCCTCTATAAATAGGGGGAATATAAAACTATTCTTCCGCTATATCTCTAGAACGCTAGTTAGGAAAGTAACAAGCTATAGGCCAAATGAAAGCTTCTGACGTGGGGAATGTCAGAGTCTATGACACATTGACACCCATGCTTGCTTCTCCACTGAAAAAATTGGCGGAATACGAAACTATTCTTCTGCTATATCTCCAGAACGCTAGTGCGGAATGTAACAAGCTATAGGTCAAATGAAAGCTTCTGATGCTGTGAATGTCACTCTCATACTGTGCATTTATTTTTGTGGCATACGGCTTCCATTCGAATTTTTAGTGCAGCACAATTCGATTTCAATATTAATTTGGGTTGGGTTGTTTTACCTCTGAGCTGCACTTTTTTGCACACAATGGGATAAATGGCATGGTCACAAGAATCTCAAAGAAGCTTGGGGGAGGGGACCAACAGGATAGCTGTTAGCACACAGTCGATAGATATGGCTCTCCCACACATGGGCCCAGAGCTTAATATCACATCTAACAGAAATAGGCTTTTCCAAGACCATCGGTATCCATTACTGACCAAGGGCAGGGTGCGAAGTTTCGAGGAGATAAATTTCAACGCTGTCCCAGACGGGTTCGAACCTGGGAACTGCAGATTACGGGCCTGGCACCCCATCTGCTGAGCTCTCCCCCCCGCCCCTATTTCAATAACAAGATCATAAAATGACGTAATACAGTATGGGGCTAAGATTAGCCCAAACCTACTTCAGTGACTCTGTACCAAAGACGATGACGGTAATAGATAAAATAAACAATAAAGAACTGATTCAAGACTACAAAAAACGATGAGATCCCAAACACCACATTTCAGACAGTCAATCAGTTAAGAATGGATGGAATAACTTTTTAATCTCTGTCGACATGTTGGGGTCATAATTTAAAGTGATTGAGATAAGCTAATTTTGGTGCATGTTACATTCTGAAAGAATTTGATGACTTGCATTTTAATACTATCTTCTGTAGTCATGACACCGAAGTCACGATAAGTGACTCAGTTTCAAGCGAAACAAGGGGTTGCCATAACTAAACGTCCCATCCGACGAACGGCGGCCTTTCCAAGCTTACCTGTCCCCTACTGACCGAAGGTAATTTTGGGGTTTAGCGGAGATAAATCTCACTAATTGGAACTCGAAACAGGGAATTAAATATTACAAGCCTGACGCGCTACCGACTGGACCAATTCCAAGTTTCTGAATTACTGTTGACATAAAAAGAACTTTTCCTAATAAGGCAGCCTATGAGTACAATTTCTAAGACGGTCCTGGAAAGTCAGAGATTCAAAGTATCAAAATTCCCATTAGAATATTCTGGGTACGTCACTGGTGTGAAGGTTTAGTGAAAATTTTAACTGGGACAGCATCTCGCTTTGACTAGCTGCCTAAGAGTACGAGAAAATATGCACAATGTATTCTGCTTCTCTAGCTTTCAAACTTCCTGTAATTTTCCATCCTCACGTACCCATAAATAATTTGATTAACGCTCAAATGGCTATATTCTAAAGATTCAAAATGCTAAGTTTAATTATCCGTTGTAATCAACCTCTCTGATCTTTCCCATAATCTAATACGACGTGACTGAGTTACTTGCGAATTCACGGGCCATGTTCTGTTAGACGTGGATCCACTGCGCAATGTCCGTTCCGCCCTTTGATCTATGTGCCGTAATCAGCGACCCATCGAATATTACATTCGCCAAATAGAACCCAGCAAAACATTAATCAAGTCGGCTTCACAAATCGTAACTGGATCATCTGTATTTAGCTTGTGTAATATGAAGCATTAATTAACTTATTCTACCATACATGAATTTATCAATAGCCAAACTGCTTGTGAATGTATTTCCTGAACAAACGACTATTGCTCCGCATTGGAAACCTAGATTTTCTAATGCCCTATAAATTAAATGAAACTACATTCCGGGAGGTACCAATGATGTGTAGAAGTAGGAACGAAATCGAAACCCACTCCCCTACCTTCCACATTCAGGGGGATTTTAATTGTGGGCCATATCAGAAATAAGTATTCGCACTTTTACAGGAGCCGAAATCTAGGGAAAAAAATTAGTAAAAGGGTGTTGTAAAGTGAATATATTTCTCAAAAAAAAAAAAGGACGGGTGGCTCAATCGGTAGCGCACTAGGCTCGCCATCTGTAGAGCTGGGTCAGCGTTGAGAGAAATCTCAACGCTGACCCTGCTGGGACTCGAACTGGGACAAAAACTTGGACTTGGGACTGGCCAAAACTTGGGACTAAAACTGGACAAAATTCCCCTCCCTGCCCACGTTCAGTAGGGGACACTAATGGGCTTGGAAAGGCCGCTCTCCGTCGGATGGAACGTTAAGCCGTTCCCCTCCGTCCCGTGTGCGGTAGACATACCCTGTGCACCTTAAAGAACACGCTGGATGGCCTTGACGGGAGATTACCATCTGTCTCCCAACAGCTGTACCAGTGGGTCTTCACCCCCAACCTTCACTGAGCCTTCGGGGTCCATGTGACCTGACCATTTAGCCCATGGTGTGCAAAAAAGGGCCGCTCAGAGGTAAAACACCCCAACTCAATAAAACTGTGTTTTTTGTTGTTGCTGTTGTTCTTTTTTTTTAGAAATTATTCTTTTCGATCAGAAATAGAAATACACTCTCCTACCAAGATATCAATTATTATATTTAATTGGGAAAATGTGACTGAAAGTAAATTAAAAACCATGATCAATTGTATTTAAATCTCGATTCTGAACAATATTCGTCCAACATTTCAAAGAAGGAAGCAAGAATATTTCACTTCAGTAATGCTTCCCCAAGAATGTGCCTCAGAAAATAATTAAAACTTAATAAGCATTTTTATAAACTATTTAAAATATATATATTTTTTAAGTTTGCGTAATGATTTATCTTCTGATTTTTATAGGTGGCCCAAATCAATACCTAGACCAAAAAAGGAGTTTTCATATTATTGTAGTGAGTAAATAAATGGTACCTGACCATTTAGCCCCATGGGATGCATATATTGATTGATTGTGGGCCATATCAGAATCATATATGCATCCCCCATGGGATGCATATATGATTCTGATATGGCCCACAATTAAAATCCCCCTGAATGTGGAAGGTAGGGGAGTGGGTTTCGATTTCGTTCCTACTTCTGCACATCATTGGTACCTCCCGGAATGTAGCGTAGCAACTTCCAAATAAGAGTTTCGTTGTAGAGTAGTAAAAAGAGAGTTAAAAATCTTAATTAAATTACTTTGGGTTGGGTTGTTTTGACTCTGAACGACACATTTTTGTACACAATAGGCTAAGTGGCCAGGTCACAAGGATTCCAAGAAATCAGAGAAGGTTGGAGGAAGGGAATCCACTGAACAGCTGTTAGGAGACTTATTGGATTGGATTGTTTTACCTCTGAGCGGCACTTTTTTGCACACCATGGGCTAAATGGCCTGGTCACATGGACCCCGAAGGCTCAGAGAAGGTTGGGGGAGGGGACCCACTGGAACAGCTGTTGGGAGACAGATGGTAGCCTCCCGTCAAGGCCATCCAGCGTGTTCTTTAACGTGCACAGGGTATGGCTCTCCCGCACATGAGGCCACGGCTTAACGTCCCATCCGACGGACGGCGGCCTTTCGAAGCCCATCAGTGTCCCCTACTCACCGTGGACAGGGCGGGGAATTTTGCGGAGATGAATCTCAACGCTGACCCAGCTGGGACTCGAACCTGGGAACTACAGATTACGAGCCTGGCACGCTACCGACTGAGCCACCCCCGCCCCCTGTTAGGAGACAGTTGGGAGCCACACGCCAAAGCCATCAAACATGTTTCTTTAGCGTACAGTCGTTCAAAAAAATATCCGAACACTATGATTGATTACAGAATTCAGAAAAAATATCTGGCAACTATTTCTTTAGAAATTAGTGATCTGGCAACCTTCGTGTACTGTACACATATGTGGCGAATATCGGCTGCTCACTTTCACGAAGAATGAAGTTTTTTATTTTCCGTATTTTTTTCACTTGGAAACTGGATATTGGGGCTAATAATTGAAAAATTAAATAGTAATATTTATTATTACCTATAAAACACAAAATTATTTTTTATTTAGCTCTTAAAACAAAAAAAATGTATTTCTCTATCTCTCTGGTAGTTGTGTTGTTTTATGTCTGAGCTGTACTCCTGCGCGCAATTAGCTAAATGGACAGGTCAGAAGAACCCCGAAGGTTCAGAGAAGGTTGGGGGAGGTGACCCACTGGACTGCTTTATAGAGACAGATGGTAGCCTCCTGTAAAGGCCATTCAGCTTGTTTCTTTAACATACCCAAGGTATGGCTCTTCCGCACATGGAGCCACAGCTCTAGGTCCCATCCGAGATGTCCCTTTGTGATCGAGGACAGGGCGAGGAGTTTTGAGGAGATAAATCTCAACGCTTGTCAAGTTTGAACTGGAACCTGGGAACCGAAGATAACGAGCACCCCTCCCATTCTCTCCTTGGTGGTAAGGGGGTCAAATCACTGCACTCAATGTAAATTCTCCTGGCCATTACATTTTGTAACCAAAATTTTATCTTTTTTTCAGGAATTATCATAAATTAGAAATTTGCAAAATTTTCTAAATTTTTCACCCTTTAGAGGGAGCCATTTAAGTTTTACATTTTTAGCACCGTTTAAACCGCAAATTTGGCTTGATCGATGATTGGGAAACTACAAATATGTAGTGATATTTTATCAATACCTATAAAACAACACAATTTATTCATTTGTCTTTAAAGACAAAAATCTTGAGATTTTCCAATTCCGACACACGCCAAGAGCAAAGGAGCAAGTCTTTCCTCTCAATGTCTACCATTTGACCTTCACATGCAACTTTCACAATTTCTCTCCGCAAAATTAACCGCCCTGCCCACGGTCAGTAGGGGACACCGATGGGCTTGGAAAGGCCGCCGTCCGTCGGATGGGACGTTAAGCCGTGGCACCGTGTGCGGGAGAGCTATATTCTGTGCACGTTAAAGAGCACGCTGAATGGCCTTGACGGGAGGCTACCATCTGTCTCCCAACAACTGTTCCAGTGGGTCCCCTCCCCCAACCTTCTCTGAGCCTTCGGGGTCCATGTGACCTGGCCATTTAGCCGATGGTGTGCAAAAAAGTGCCGCTCAGGGGTAAAACAACCCAACCCAATTCACAATTGCAAATTCATTACATGAATAGATCGTTTGAAAAATTCGTTTAAAATTTTGACATCTCTCAATTTTTTTATCGTTACAAAACACTATTCAAGTTTATTTTTCACATTTTGCGCTCTCTAAAAACGGAAATTCAAATCATCAACATTTTATTATATACTATTATATTTAATTATTTACTTTGAAATTTTCAAATGCACAGTAATATTCCATTAACACCTGTCCAATGCAAAAAAAGTATTTTTAATCTATTTCTAAAAAGGAAAAAGTGAAATATGTACAGACCGACAGACAGAACACAAAGTGAATATTGGTTCTCTTTTGTGAAAAAAATAATTTGGAATAATGAAGAAATAATTAAGAGTATCAAAAATTATTAAAAATGAAAAACATATAAAGAGAACCGTTGTAATTTTTGCGTGATTTTTCTAAATGCATTTTGCATCTTTATTTGTTGAAAAATAATAGTTGTTGTGGGTTGTGGTTTTACCTCTGAGCAGCACTTGTTTGCACACAATGGGCTAAATGGTTCGGTCACAAGGACCCCAAATGATCAGAGAAGGCCAATGGCTGTCAAAACTGTCCAGAGTGTTATTTAACGTGCCTAGGGTATGGTTGTCCTGCACATGGATCACAGTTTTACGTCCCATCCATCCGACCCCCATCAAGTTACACTATGATAAAAATCAGTCAGTTCAGAAAGGGTAATAATAAACAACCAACACCTTTTTTTTAGAATTGCCTAAAGGGCCCTCCTTTTACAGGTTTTCACAGCCCTCCTTTCACAGGGATTCGGGGACGGTTTGTCTGAGCCATAAAGGAAATGACGTGTAAGGAAAAGGTGTGTGTGTATAGCGGGCTTCAGTAAATGGTAAGAATATTTTATGGGCTCAAACAAATTAAAGAAATCTCTAGTAATACTCAATATGTAAAAAATATTTTATGAATTTTTAAATCGTACATTTTATGTATTTTATCTCCTACACTTTTTTTTATCGTCAACTGAATAGTTTAAGAAAAGCATTTTACTTACACAACCTAAAAGAGGTAAGCAATTCAAGGGTTTCCTGATGAGACATTCTGCATGTTTATTCGTATGAAATGTTTGTATTTCCATGGTTATATTGTCTTTCTGTCGTCCCTTGGCCGAGTGGCTAGCGCGCTTGGCTAGCGCGCTTGGCTAGTGTTCTAAGGGACATGGGTTCGAGCCCCGGGTTAGGCGTGGATGTATGTGTCGTTTTTCTGCTGAGGTCCTGCCATCCTCTCAGACCTTCTACTCTGGCATATAAACTGACAGGCTCCTGTCAGACCTCTGTGGCAAGCAGCTGCTTGAGGGGGTATTTATTATTTTTTTATTGTCTTTCGAGTCATGCTTTTACTATGGAGATTTGATAATTCGTTATTGAGCAACAAAACTTCATGTTCTGAGACCTTACGGTTAAAGCTAACGGAATTCTAGAGTGGCAACGAAACCACAAATAGATTACTTTTCGATAGCCGCAGAAGAATGCCTGAAAACGGCCAAAAAAGGAACCGAAAGCTGGAAAGGTTTCTAGTAAAAAAAACTGTTTTTATCTCCCAATTTAAATTTTTTATATTCTAGTTTTAGGCAAACTAATGACTTTCTACATAACAGTTTTCCTAAAATTATATTATACATATCGTTGATTTTTAAATTTGGGCTTCCAGTTTCACCTAGAAAAGACGAACGAACCCATTTCATGTTATCATGTCTTACTTTAGATCACATTCGAATCTGTTCGCTAACTCCTGCATCATTTGACGGCTCTACCAGCTACCTCTCTTACACGATAGAAGAGAGATTAGAGACCCAAAATAGTACATTAGCATAATTAATTGCAACATTTCTTCTCTTGGATATTTGTTAGAAAACCTTCACATTCTTTCATTGGTTTTGCGAAGCGATTCTCTGCAACTGACGCTCCCACAACAATGTACTCGCATCCACTGCGCAGCGTTTTTGGGAAAATCATAGAAGCAATCAATTCTCTGATTGGTTAGAGTAGGGGTTCTCAACGTGGGGTACGCGGTAAAACTTTTTGGGTTACGCCGTGAGAGCTCAAAAGTCGCTAGATCTAGTAACAAAGTCAGTGTTTTATTTTATTTTCATTAATATACTATAACTATAATTTTATCTATCTACACAAAGGGTACGCCAATTTTTCATGGGGTACGTGAAGCATAAAAAGTTGAGAATCACTGGGTTAGAGAATTGTTCTCCAATCCTCCATTGGTCACCCAACATAAAGGCTACCTTCATGAAATTAGCGGGGCGGGGGTGGCTCAGTCGGTAGCGCGCCAGACTCGTAATCTGTAGTTCCCAGGTTCGAATCCCAGCTGGGTAAGCGTTGAGATTTAGCTCCTCAAAATTCCCCGCCCTGCCCACGGTCAGTAGGGGACACCGATGGGCTTGGAAAGGCCGCCGTCCGTCGGATGGGACGTTAAGCCGTGGCTCCGTGTACGGGAGAGCCATACCCTGTGCACGTTAAAGAACACGCTGGATGGCCTTGACGGGAGGCTACCATCTATCTCCCAACAGGTGTTCCAGTGGGTCCCCTCCCCCAGCCTTCTCTGAGCCTTCGGGGTCCTTGTGACCTGGCCATTTAGCCCATGGTGTGCAAAAAAGTGCCGCTCAGAGGTAAAACAACCCAACCCATGAAATTAGCTGATGGTGGAAGGAGCTTTTCAGATTTATAATGGAAGATATCTGCCCTTGATTGCATTCCTAATCCTTGGGCGTCCTTCGAAGCTGGTCTTTTGGTTTAATTGCTTCTTTTCCAATACTAAGGAAAAAGGAATATATCTAGGAGAAGAGCAATCTTTAAATTGAAGGTACTTTCTGACCACTAATCTGGAGTCTATTGGCTGTCTTTGTGGTTATGAACGTCAAGGAGAGTTGGTCGCTATGAACTGATAATTACGGCGTACCCAAGAAAAGACACCTATACCATACCGGACTGGTTACAGTGTTATAAACAAAAGAAATAATTTTCAAATATGAGGGAAGTTGAATTAAAGTTGTATTTTTCAAAACCAACACAAAGTGAATTATTTTTGAAAATTCTGTAATGTAGTTTAAAATATTCATAATGTTTTTCAAAAAAATTATAATAAATATGCTACTTTGCATTACTGTGTTTCAAAATAAATAGCTTGTAGTTTAAAATTTAGACAAATCAGGTCACTTAAATCTTTACTCCTACATGATTTTCATCATTTCTTCCTTCTTTTTGGTCAACACCTGTCATGTCCCGGTGTATCTAAGTGACTCTGATCCAAGTGGTAAAATTTTATAGCTATAACCCCAACCACTTTTTCGGGGTTTGAATAATGTATATCTTCTAAGGAACTTTCCTAAAATAAGAGATCCAAAAGGTCAACTCCATCCCTTCCCCCTGGGACGGGGGTGGCTCAGTCGGTAGCGCGCCAGGCTCGTAATCTGTAGTTCCCAGGTTCGAGTCCCAGCTGGGTCAGCGTTGAGATTTATCTCCGCAAAATTCCCAGCCCTGCCCACGGTCAGTAGGGGACACCGATGGGCTTGGAAAGGCCGCCGTCCGTCGGATGGAACGTTAAGCCGTGGCCCCGTGTGCGGGAGAGACATACCCTGTGCACGTTAAAGAACACACTGGATGGCCTTGACGAGAGGCTACCATCTGTCTCCCAACAGCTGTTCCAGTGAGTCCCCTCCCCCAACCTTCTCTGAGCCTTCGGGGTCCATGTGACATGGCCATTTAGCCCATGGTGTGCAAAAAAGTGCCGCTCAGAGGTAAAACAACCCAACAACAACCCAACCCATCCCTTCCCCATTAGACGCAAGCCCACCCATTGGAAATATATGGATAAGGAATTTAACATCGTTTTAATATAGCATTCCTGTCCAAACTTTCAGAGATTTCATCGCACCATGAATGATACGTAGCCAGATAATGAAACGGATAAATGTGAAAGCCGTAGGTGAAGAGAAATCAAATTTTTATTAGTATCTCTAGCTTAAAAAGATACGGGTAGTTTCAATTTTAAATGAGGAAAATTGTCAATTTTGAATTAAACCAACTGAAGTGTAATTTCTTGCTCCATAGTCAATTTGTCTGAACTGCATTTAATTCATTCTTCAAATTCATCATAAATTGTAACAAAAATTAAAATCACAAATGAAGGATTCAGTCAATAGTAAATACAGAGATTATCTGTAGATTATAGAATTCAAAAGATAATTTGGCAGAAAAATTGAGCTTCTTCATGAGCGAGACTCGAACCCAAGTCTCACAGTCACCTGCCGGGTATTCTGACCACTAAGCAATCAACAGGAAGTTGATTGAAGGAGGAATGCTTGCCGTTGATAGTTTAGTGGTAAGAATACCATCAATGTAACTGGGAGGTGTGGGTTCGATTCCCACTCATGGAGACACTCAATTCTCCTGCCAAATTATCCACATATGTTGGATTGATTGAAATTACCCTCCTCGACCGTTTGTAGAAGGTAAATCAGAGCCTTCCTTCAATATAATTTCATAATATTTTGAATATTAACGTAGTTTCTCTCCTTTGAGATTTAGCCACTACTGTGATGAATTTGGGTTGTTTTACCTCTGAGCGGCACTTTTTTGCACACCATGGGCTAAATGGCCAGGTCACATGGACCCCGAAGGCTCAGAGAAGGTTGGGGGAGGGGACCCACTGGAACAGCTGTTGGGAGACAGATGGTAGCGTCCCGTCAAGGTCATCCAGCGTGTTCTTTAACGTGCACAGGGTATGGCTCTCCCGCACACGGGACCACGGCTTAACGTCCCATCCGACGGACGGCGGACTTTCCAAGCCCATCGGTGTCCCCTACTGACCGTGAGCAGGGCGGGGAATTTTGCAGAGATAAATCTCAACGCTGACCCAGCTGGGACTCGAACCTGGGAACTACAGATTACGAGTCTGGCGCGCTACCGACTGAGCCACCCCCGCCCCACTGTGATGAAACACAAATAACAACATTCCTTATATCATAAAAATATAATCTTGCCAGAGACTTAATTGATATCAGGGGAAGGTGGTTCAGACAGTAGCATGCCAGGCTCGTTATTTGCAGTTCCCAGGTTCGAGTCCCACCTGGGCCAGCTTTGAGATTTATCTCCGCAAAACTCTCCGTTCTGCTGTCGGTCAGTAAGGCACACCAATGTCCTTGGAATGGCCGCCGTCCCTCGGATAGGACGTTAAGTCATGTCTCTTTGTGCAGAAGAGCCATGCTCCGTGTACCTCAAAAAACGAGCTGTATAGGCTTGACGGGAGGCTAACATCATATCCAAACAGCTCTTCGGTGGGTTTCCTTCACCCAACCTTCTCTGAGCCCTCGTGGTCCTTGTAAACTTGCCATTTATTTCATTGTTCAAATAACTGCCGCTCAGAGGTAAAACGTTTAATAGTAAACTGATAAGCTCAAAATTTGGCGCATTTCCGTACTTTGTAATTGAGTCAGAACAAGCAGAACTTCAGAATAGTATTAGATTCGACAAAAAAATTGTACTGTTCAATTATTTTTTTTTAGAAATTTCAATTGAAATTCATTCATAAGTGTTTTACACGCATGTTTTTTGATGTTCTTTTCATCGACTTCGTTTATCATCTGAGAAATCCATATAAATCTTTACCATAAAAATTAAAGTACTTTTCCCTTCGAACAGCATGCTGTGTTGATTTAAAATCACTTTAATAGAGAAGTGATACTCCACTTCTATCTCTAATTACAGTCACCCAAAAAAAGATCCGAACACTATGGTTGATACTGGAATATATATATATGACATAGATATATTATCATCGGATATTTTAATACCGATTGCTTCAGTGTTAAAGCAAACGAAGAGAATCCTACACTTTTACCAAAAACATAAATATCTCACATTTCTATGGCTGTTTTGTATCCCTGAGATCCATTTTTGTTTCCCTCTTTCTCATATACACAGTCGTATCAGAATAATATGACCACCTACCTAATAATGGGAATGGGGAGTTGTCATATTATTCTGATACAACTGTGTATATGCAACATACATTGACGTATACTCATAACCGAAGAAAAACTGCAATTAATTCAACCAGAGTAGAATTCGTTGAAAAATTCGAAAAAGAGGGTCGAAAATTAGAAACGTTTCCGGTAAGGAAACTTTTTTACTTTCCGAATTTAGTTACTTATATTCTAGTTTCAGGGAAAAACTTTCTCCATAACCGCTTTGCCCTGAAAAAATTCTTTACAAAATGTTGATTTTCAACTTGTAGCCTTAATTTTCCCATAGCAAAGAAGAAGCTATTTTATTTTATCGTATCTTACTTTAGATGCTATCCCAATCTGTTCGCTAACTCCTGCACCATTTGAGGACTCTTCTATCTTTTTTGTCTCTTTCACGATACAGGAGAGACTCGGGACCCAGTGGTCCATTAGCACAATTAATAGCAACACTTCTCCTCTTCGAACTTTCTTACTGAGCCATCACATCCTCACAATGACTCTGTGAAGCGATCCTCTGCAGTTGACACTCCCACAGCATTGCATTCGCATCCACTGCGCAGCATCTATGGGAAAACCATCGGAACAATCAATTACTTAATTAGCTCGAGAAATGTTTCCCAAACTTCCATCGCTACCCAGCACAAAGCCAGCGGGAAACCAACTGATGATCGAGGCAGATTGCTGCTGTTCATTGACTGCACTGAGATCGAAATTAAATTGGAACATTGTTGATTGTGGCTTCGGATTTATATCCGAAGATATCTGCCCTTGCTTCCATTCTAAGCCCTTGGTCGTCCTTTGAATCTGGTCTTCTTGTTTGTTTATTCTCATTCCAACACGAAGCACAGAGGAACATAACTAGCAAAATAACAATCTTCAAACTGAAAGCTGCTCTCCGACCTCTAAGATCTGGGTTGGGTTGTTTTACCTCTGAGAAGCACTTTTTTGCACACCATGGGCTAAATGGCCTGGTCACGTGGACCCCGAAGGCTCAGAGAAGGTTGGGGGAGGGGACCCACTGGAACACCTGTTGGGAGACAGATGGTAGCCCCCCGTCAAGGCCATCCAGCGTGTTCTTTAACGTGCACAGGGTATGTCTCTCCCGCACACGGGGCCACGGCTTAACGTCCCATCCGACGGACGGCGGCCTTTCCAAGCCCATCGGTGTCCCCTACTGACCGTGGGCAGGGCGGGGAATTTTGCGGAGATAAATCTCAACGCTGACCCAGCTGAGACTCGAACCTGGGAACTACAGATTACGAGCCTGGCGCTCTACCGACTGAGCCACCCCCGCCCCTTCTCTAAAAGACAAATAATTGGAAGTAAAATTGAACCACGAATAAACTGGACATTTAGACCTTAGACATGAAGATGTAAAATATTGCAATGTTATTAAAGTAATAGTTAAGAAGTTTAGAAAAGACGAAATTGTACAAAGCATAAATAACTCTTACACTATAAGTTACTTTGAACATTCAAGCAAGTGCTGATTCTTTCTCTAACTAGAACTCTCATACAGTTGAAGACAAACCACTGAATAAACCTCACATAGGTATATCAATAAGAAATTTTCCATTTACGATATTGCCATTCTTCATTTCAAAATGATGAACTTCTGTTATCTTCTTTCCCTAAAGTGATCGATATTCTTGATAAACGCCTCTCTTATGAAGGTTTAGAAACTTTATTAAATCTGGAAATCGACTTCTTAAATTTCAACTTTAAAAGATTGTTCCTATTTATTTCAAAATAAATTCTTTTAACTCGACGGTTTCATACAAAGGCATGATTCGGTTTTGTAGATGGTGTAAACAAGGACAGTTTAGGAAAAACTGATCTGAATTCTTTCTTAAACGACATGGTGCCAAACCAATTACAGAAATCAATTGTGGTTTTTCACCTCCTATGGACAAAAAGCAGACAGACTCACAAACCTTCACGGACTTTTCTAACATGGAGATTTCGGCTAATAGCTTCCACCTACTTCACAAAAAATGTAAAGAACTCTCTTTAATAATTTGTAAGTATCAGAAATTTCAACATTTAAAAGCCCTTTAAAGAATGTGACAAATGAGGAAACTAACATGATCCTGTCTGGAAAATTTGATGACTTTCTTAATGACACATTTAGAGTTGAATCTAATGAACGTAATAATCAATTTGATGCTGTTGGTAATGTTATTGATATGCTTAAATTTCTTGCAGATCCTAAACTTGCTCAAACTGAATGGGGATTACTAAATTCCTTTAAAATCTTAAATAGAATCCTTAATGAAAAGGAAAAATTCTTGACATCTATTCTGAAAGTTTTAGAAAGTGTTTTCAATATTGGAGGAATAAAATTTCCACAGCCTTTGATCTTCTGGATGTAGCTGCCCAGAATTTTTGATCCCATCTTGCATCGACTAAATGAAAATTATACTTTGTTTTAATTTTTGAACTTTCAATTTAAGTGTACATCTTTTTTCTCTCTCGTCTAATTTTGATTGTTACTTCCGAGCTGAGCTTCCACTGCCTCGCAAATATTCCTGTAATGTACACCTTAGCTACTTTATTTGGAATAATTATTGTTTTTATGTTGCTGCATAACAATTTGCAGTCTATTCAACTTTTATTACTACTTTTCTGCAATTTTGATGGCATGGCATGGTTGATGCACCCGCTTTTTGCAGGGCTTGTAAAAGTGCCAATAACTTCAAATGATTAGACACAGGCAAAGCACAATATCAGAATATATTAAAGTAGTTTCTCTGCTCTAAAATATAGACAGTGTTTGTGTTTAAACACAAAACTCAGCATTCTGTATATAAATCTTTCTATCATATAATATAGACCAGGGGTCGGCAACCTTTTCAGACTTGCGGGCCACATTCAACTTTTATTTTTAATAAGAAAATTTTAAGAGAAATTAAGAGAAAATAGTGAATAAAAAAAAGTACTTAAGTTATCAATTTTTATTATATCAATCTTAAAAAACACAGAAATATTTAAAGTACGAGATATGAAACTAACATGAAAATGAAACTGAATGAAAAATTATTATCGCGTAAAAACCAAATAATATAGTTTATGCATCACAATATGTGTGTCTTCCTGATTAATGTGACTTTTGTGGTTGTTTTCCCTTAGACAAATTATCTATGTCCACTTTATAACCTGAGGTGCAAATTTGAATCGAAGCATGCAAATGTTCATCAGTCAGTCGAAAGAAATTTATTTTTTCTAAAACTAATGGCAGAAAATGCTTGTTCGCAAATGTATGTGCTTCCAAATGCGACTATCATCTTCTTTGCGAAACTGATTCATCCTTCAAATTTTTTTGATAAGCATCGATAAATTTTTCGGATAGTTTTTAAGGAAAATGCGTTCTTTAATGTTTCATTGTGTTGTAATTCCAAAATTTCCATTTGTAGTTGGTTTGGTACGTCATCAATGCCGACATTAAAAGGGTTCAAAAATTTCATGCTATTTTTATGAAAATCCACAAATCTTGTTGAAAATTCCGTTTGTAAATCTTCATTAATACATACCAACAAAAGTTTACTTTTGCCATCCAACTGTAGATACAGATTTGTAACATATAAAATGATGTAGATTTTCTTTCATCATAAGTTTCTTCAACAGACATAGTTGGACTTCAAAAGCTTTTATGTCAGAAAACAGTTCTGCTATAGTAATTCACCTTGGCCCTGCAGGTTCAAATTAAGTTCATTAAGGTACGTTGTAATATCTGCCATAAATTCAAGAGACATAATCCATTTTTTATCCGATATTTGTGGAGCATTATTTTCGTGTTCCTGCATGAAAATATCTATTTCCACACGTAAATTAAAAAATCTTTCTAGAACAGCACCTCTACTTAACCATCTAACAGCTAAGTAGTAGACAACGTCCTTATACTCCGAATCGATTTCTATCAAGAATTCTTGAAATTGGCGATGTTTCAGACCGTTGCGTCGGATGTCATTGACAGTTGATATCACGGTGTCCATAACGTCTTTCATTGATGATAAAATTTTGCAACAAAAATTCTTCCTGATGAATAATGCAATGAAACACCATTGGATTATCACAACCTAAAATCTGTAATTCCGCACAAATTCGACCTACTACACCGGTCCTTAGAACCACACATATTTCTTTCACCATCGGTTGTCACACTTTTTAATTTTTTCCAGCCCAATTCTAAAGAATCGATAGTTTCTTTTACTTTTATGAACAAATCATTGCCGGTTGGAATACCTTTTAAACTACACAGACTGGCCAATTCATGAACATTAAAGTCACTATCGATGTCCCGAATAAATATTAACTGCACAGTGTCTGTCACGTCAGTACTTTCATCCATTGCCAGAGCGTGACAATCAAATGATTTTGCTTTAAATTTAAGCTGTTCAAATAAATTGGTACCGATTTCTTCTACTCGCCTTGTACAAGTCCGGGCAAATAAACTAATATCTTGAAATAACGTTTTCTTTTCCGGGCATATTTGTTCAATTACAGCTAATAAACGTTGTTTAATAAATTCTGAATCTGTATAAGGCCTTCCTTCTTTCTCAACCAGTTCCGCTACGACATAACTAGCACGAATAGCTCATTATGAATACTTTGCTTCTTAAATATTTACTGAGCAGTCAAAGAAGCTTCTAATTTATTAATTTGATTTTTTCTAAGTTCACAGGTCAAATCCTTGCATTGGCTTTCATATTCATTCTCGTAATGACGTCTGATATTCTTTCATAACAGCAACACTTTTATGATAGATAAAGGGGCTTACCCCCAATTTCAACAAAGAAGTACTTGCTGTTCCATTCATCATTAAACCTTCTTCCTTCATCTGCAATTTTACGTTTTCTTGATCCCATTTTAAAATTATTTTTAACAAATATATATCCGCTGACAACAATAGTTGATGTTATTGAATTATTGCTAAGTTGCGACAGTAAGAAAACCCCCAATTGAGAGTATGCGCAGCAAACGTGTATAAAAGACGGACAGGAGAACGCGACTACAAAAGTGACCCAAAATCTCAGTTGTCGTCGGGTGAAGTCGCCTTTGTTATCCCCACTCACAATGACTCACACGGTAGACTCGCGCCAAGTTGCATGGCGAAATCACGAAGTATACATAGGTATAAAAATATTTTTAATTTATTATTCATATGTTGAAATGCATTATTCAAATAATTCAACATACGGGTCACATATTATGTAAGTATGGTCAACCTTTTATTGGCCGCCAAAAAATGCACCTGTGAGCCGCATCGGCCCGCGGGCCGCCGGTTGCAGACCCCTGATATAGACGATTGTGAGTGATTAATGAGTGACTAATGCTGACTGAATGACTAATAGGGGATTATTGTAATTCTAAATGTGATGCAGAAATGGAAGAGAGGAAGAAATTAATTAAGAAATTAATTTCCATAATTCAAATTACTTGTGCAGATTTGAACTCGGCGTCGTTTTGTACCTAAAAAAACTGACTCGCACAAGAAATACCCATTTTTGAACTTTGTTTTATTTTATTTTTTTTTATTTGCGACATATAGGACAGAGAAGAATCCTAGAAGCTACTCCTAGCTTAATACAGGCCTTCTCATACAAGGACATGCCCTACTAAGACCGAAGTCACTGCTGACCACTGCCTTAGTTAGGGCTAACACAACACACAAAGTTTGCCTTGCTGGAACAGTCGCTAGCTGCCTAACCACTATGCCAGTTAAGGCTGGCAGAGTGGTTAGGTTAGTTAGTTGCTTGTTGCTTAACTTTTGAGCACCAGAATAGTATAAGAACAATCTTGAAATTAGAGACTAATCCCCAACTATAAGCATATAGCACAGTTTATTACCACGAGAACTTCAACCCTTTTCTCCAGAAAGTCTCTTTTTTCACAATAGCAGTATTAATGTAATGGAAATGGATACAACCTGCTTGTTCCTTCGAAAAATGGTATTTAATCCTCCTATTTGATGACATTGGGAGGGCTGATGTAATCATCCCGCAGTGCTCTCAAATGGCGTCTACCTGTAATACTTTGCAAACAATGCCGTCTACCTGTAATACCACGAGACTGAAGTTATCGTGGTAAATAAGGTTGAAGTTATCGTGGTAATAAACTGTGATTATATGCTAAAGCAAGAGACTGAAGATGTCATCATCTCCCCCTTTCAAACCAAACTATTCATATTAGAAGTTTCTGTTTTTGTATCTGGACCTCAACAACTCCTTAATGTACCTTTCCTATCTAAATGTTTAAAGAATTTCTTGTACCATAAAGGACACGCACCCGACACTGGGGGTGAAACGAAGTCAAATGCATTAGGAAATCAAATATTTATTTTCCTAATAGGTTGTAACAAGAATTGCAAGTACAAAAGAAGGATTGAGAATATTGCCTTCCTCTCAGCTTCAAAAGGATATATTGAAGATTTTCTTGAACACAATATCAGAATATTTTTGACTATGACTTAATCTCTCTCCTCTAAAATGTGGACAGTTTTGGTATTTAAACACAAATATCAGCATTCTGTATATATATATGTATATATTTTTGTCAGACGATAAAATGATTAACTCAAAATTTTCCCTACTTTTTCACTTTAGAATTGCTTCAGAATATATATAATTCAGAATTTCGCAGTGCATTTAGCTGAAAGTTCGTACTGTCTAATTTAATTGTTAATGATATTTTCAACAAAACTTTATTCATAAATCGTTTTCAAACATCTATTCTTATAAAGTAAATTGGTTTATCTGCTGATTTTCCCATATAACATTTTAAAATAAGAAAATAAATTCCCCCTCAAGTAGCTGCTTGCCTCAGAGGTCTGAGTGGAGTCTGTCAGTTTCATACGTCCTAGAGGAGATCTGCGAGGGAGGCGAGACCTCAGAAGAAAGACCACACAAACATCCATGTCTTACCAGGGGACTGAACCCAGGTCCTTTTAGTCATTACCATGAATCAATATTTACTTCCCTCGGCATTTTCCACTGATATCTGTTAGCTGTGGAATACCATTACTCCACTGTTATCTCCAATCCATTGGCTTTCTGTAAGAAGTAGAGGCGAATTCAAGTATCGGAAGACCTAAGTCGGAATTGAAATTTATAACCTGTATGCTAGTAGGTAACTTCGCTAATTTAATAAAATATAGTCTTATGTAAATGAATATTTCAAATGGAAAGATCGCTTAAATATCGTTATTAAAAATTTAAGGTTCTATTTGATTAAATTTTATCTGATCCCAAATTCTTTTCGGAGTGGGCAGCAACATTGCTTCCCTCTCCCCACGAATGGGGTTTTTTCTTATTCTCTTAACAAAACATCATAGCCTTATCGTAATATTCTACTAGGATAGATTTAAAATGCAAAGATAAGAATGATCATTAAGATATGGACTGTCGCTAAATATTGCGTACTCGTAAAACGTCTTATAAAGAAATCTCCGCTAAAAATATCTTAAACAATTAAATTAGACAGTAAAATCTTTCGGACATATCTACTGCGAAAGTTTGAAATATGAATGTAATAATGTTTAAGGCAATTCCAAATAAAAATACTCAAAATTTTAAGTTAATAAATTTAGCTTCAGATAAGCTTATATTCCTATATATATATATACCTTTTTCAGATATTACATATATATTATAGATATCTGATATCTTTAATTAATTTTTTGAGCTCCAAGCTTAGGGCTTATATCTCGAAGACTAAATTAGTGCTTTATTGGCAATAACAAAATTAAAACACATAAACCCCAAAGGGGCCATAAGGGCAAAACAAATTTGCTATAAAAAGCAGAACTAAAAGTTAAACATGCGGGTGTCATACACCCCAATCTTAGGACTCTTGAATTGTTTTAAAACCCAGCGATCGTAATTGATCAAGGATCTTATTATATCATAAGGATGATCTCCCACTGCTTCAAAAAAGCCAGGGAGCACTGACCACAGATCTGAGGATTTTATTTTGGAAGCTCTGAAGCCTCCTGTCATTGGTGTTGGTAGTATTACCCCACACTGGTGAGGCATATGTCAGGATTGGACGCAGAAGAGTCTTATATAGATATAATTTCTTTTCTGGAGGCAGTTTCGAGCTCCACCCTATCAGAGGTGCAAGTTTACATCTGATGATTTGAGCCTTTGAGAACGCATGATGTGCATTCCAACAGAATTTTTTTATGTAGAATGGCACCAAGGTATTTCACTGTTGGTGTACAAGATGTTTCAACTTCAAGTATTTTAGAAGAATCAGGATTAACAATCTCCTTTCTAGAGAAGAGAACTGACTGACTTTTATCTGGATTAATCTTGATTTTCCATTTGGAGTACCAGCGATCTACTTTGCCCATCCCTAACTGCAACCTTTTAATGGCCAGGCTAGGGCTCAGGGATGAAGAGAGTAGGGCAATAACATCAGCGTAAAGTGCCGTCATGAGAGGATGGAGATCTGGGAGATCGTACATATAGAAGTTGATTAGAGCAGAGCCCAACAAAGAGCCTTGTGAGACACCTGCATCTATGTTTCTGTCAACGGAAAGGCAGTTGCCAAACGTAACACAAAATGTTCTTTCATTCAGGTATGACTGTAAAATGTCGGTCACACCCGAAGGGAATTTGACTTGAATAATTTTAAAAATGAGGCCGTCGATCCAGATCTTATCAAAAGTCTTGGCCTCAGCCAGAAAGGCGGATGCGACGGTTTCTTTCTTCTTTAAGGAGAAAGGAACTACTCCTAGCAGTTGATGAACTGTAGATCGCTTCCGCCTAAAGCCAAACTGTTCTTCTGGAATTAAGCTATTTCGATCAGTATACTCCATTAGGCGATTTGAGATAATTCTCTCAAAAACTTTACCCAAGCATGGGAGCAAACTGATCGGTCGATAACTCTGGGGAAAGGTTGGATTTTTCCCCTGTTTTTGTATCATTTTAATAAGAGCCCTTTTCCAGATCGTTGGGAAGTGTTTCAGACGTAAAAGGCTGTTAAAAACAGAACAGATATAAGCAATGGCTCTATGCAGAAGTTTTTTGATCATGGTGTTCGTAATTTCATAAAGGCCGGGAGCCTTTCTGGGTTTAACAATTTAATTACTTTGTTAACCTCAGTAGGAGTTGTAAACGAATGTTACAGATCGCCACCTGGGAGAAGTGATCGAGTGCATTTTCAACAATTTTAGAAGTTTCTTCATCTGACATATCACCATTGTCCTGAAACTGATTTTCCAAGGTGGTCGCAAAAGCTTCCACCTTGTCCTCGTTCTTGTAAATAATACCATTCATTTCATGAATCGGAGGATAATCTGAAACTGGTTTCTTCAGGGCATTGGCCACTCGCCAGATGGAATTGTCCTCTGTTGTAAGGGATAACAGCTTTTTGTCCCAAGAGTCGAATCGATGCTCGCGAATCCTATCGGGAACAGAATTTTTGAGCTTCCTGAGACGTTCCTGCGTCTCTGGTATGCGATATCTTTGCCAATGTTTTCTTATTTTATTTATAAAGATCTTTCACTAATAAGGTGCTGGACCGACACGTGAATCCAGTACAGCCTATATACGTCACCGCAGAGAGTCTACCAATGTCTGAAAGTGATCAGGCGGACACCATTCGTTCACAAGAAGCGTGATCAATTCCTGCTTGTTTGATAGAACTGGAAAACGCTGCCTGAGACGTCGTTCCAGAAGTTTCCATAGATTTTCTAGGGGGTTGATATCTGGTGATTGTGATGGGCATGGTATATGGAAAAGTTACTCATGCTCCTCACTGGATGATCGCATGTGCTCTGTGGATGGGAGCATTGTCATTGTGAAAGACAGCTCTCTCTTCATGAAAGAAATGTATTACTGAAGATCTAAATCAATTCCTTCTAAATCTTGATTTTCAGCAATATTCATTCATTATTAAAAGTGCAGTGGAAGCTGCATTATTGAACAAGAAATGTTACCAGTCAAGGAAGTTTCTCAAAAGCTAATCTACCCAAACGTACTAATTCTGATATTAAGCTACTTATTAAAATAATCATCTATTGAAGTGTTCTTCTAATGATTCTTCTAATCTGCATTAATTTTCTTGAAACTTTCCAACATGGAATAGCTCTATTGTTACATATTGCAGCTTCCATAATCCTTTAAAATACTGAATAAATGTTATCGAAATTCAAGCCTTATATGGAATTGATTTAGATCTTTAATTTGTCTTTAATCCTATTCCCGTAAAACGTTTATTCTTGACGATATCAATACATTGGGTAAACTTGGTTTAGGGTGTCTTACCTCTGAACGACACTTTTGGGCACACAATAATATCTAAATGACCAGTAATGCATAAGGGTCTTGTTTGAACAAAACTATTCAGTCTAATAATACGAAAGTTGTGGACAGTGTATGTTCTTTATTTTGCCTACTTCAGATAACTTCTAACGAACAGAGTATTACAGTATTTATGTACATCATTTATTTACATTTCGTGCTGGAACTTTAAAATGAAATTAACATGCCAGCGTTTCACCTTTTCCGTTTTTCCTACGCATTTGCGTAAAATGTAAAGCCTATAAATCCATCGTCACTTTCAAAACGACCTTATATATAATTTCTTTTTTCCGTCTCCAAATTTCTTATCTCCGGCAGTCCACATACGTAAATTATCTCCCAGTTCCCCGCTATCTTTCGAAATTATTTCCCCTCAGGGATAAGATAATAAGGGTAAGACAGGAGTCTCTATTCTACCACAGGCACAATGGGATAAGGCAACTTCTCTATTTCTGCTGTCGACAAAATTCCAACGTGAATTTAAATTTCTTTTTCTACTTACCGTTTTATTTTTACAGTAAACAATAACAGAAAGAAATCAACCTAACGTCTTTCCTCTTGTTGGAAACATTTTCTCTAAACTATATGAACTAATTGCCGATAAACAAATAACACGGTTTGGAAGGTCGTTCAGTCAGTGACGTATCCAGAGAGATGGGGGGCCGTTGTGCTTATAATTCCTCCACTCCTACCCTTGACAGCTGGAATGACACATTCGTTACTGACACCCGTCTTCAATGAAAACTTCGTGTGTATGTTACTATCATTCCCACTATAAACGTTTGGGTATGCTACTGATTCCCTCCCCCACCCATCATCAGAACTTTGTGGTCATGCCTTGGCACTCTCCACGCTTACCGACACACTCTGAAAATTACTAAATATGTCACTGACAAGCCCCCTTCCATTAAAACATTCTGGGTACGCAATTTCTTCCTAATACCCAAGAAACGAATTGAACCGAGAAACTCTATCGGAATTATCCTGGTTTGTTTGTTTTTTCTGAACCTGTGTACAGAATAATTGTTCAACAACTTGGTATCTTTTCTCGAGTGATCAGCTCAATGCTCAATATTTTTCAGGATTTCCACCTGAGCAATGAACACTCGATTTCTGTTGTACATGTGTTACAAAAGGAACAGCAAGGCTTTGTCTAAGATTGAAATTAGGAGTGATGATTGTAGTATCGGAAATATAAGCGTATCCAGACATATGCTCGCCTGACTGGCCTCTTTTTCAGAAACAGTTAGTTCAAATCATAATACGCATAAATATTTTTACGTAGACCTATGAAAATATGTATAGACGAATGGTCATCCTTAGGTGGAAAAAAAGTTCGTTTATTACAAGATATTTTCTTCTAATGTGATTTGCATTGTGAAAATATTTAATTTTAATAACCCTAAAATCAAGAAGGCTTCTCCAATGTACAAGACAAAAATATTTGAATGAATCTATAAATTTTTACAATTGTTCACTCACAGTATTTTTTTAATAAGTGTTGAAAAAGACAAAATAAGCAATTTGGAAGAGAAATTTAAGTTCAGAGCAGTGGTGTACCTAAAAAGTTGTCATATAGCAGAATGGCATGTATGAACTAATAAGGAGAAATTTTATCATAGTTCAGTCTGACTTTTGGATCCTGCCTTCCAAAATGAAAGCTATTCAAGTCCTCAAACTATATGAATTACAATTCCTTAACACCCGTCTTTTGAGTACATCAATAGCTGAGTACATTTCGAAAACGGTAAATCTAAGCTCTCTCAACTATTGATTGTTGCTGTTCTCTGATTTAAGATGACTTAGTCTTTGTGATTGATACCATTGACGTAATTAATAGGAGAATTTAAAGTTTATAACCCCCTCCCCCCCTCCTTTTTTTAAGTTTTAATGATGTATATTTTCTAAGGAAGTCGCCCAAAATAAGAGCCTCAAAATTCCCCCCCCCCCACATACACACTTGAGAAACCGATCTACCTCCCATCGAAATGCTATTGGACATGAACTTCGTTTTAATTAGGATCCATATCTAATATTTTCAAGATTTTGTCGTACCATGAATGATGCGTACCAGATATTCTTCAGTTACGTATGCCGATTTGATTAAACGAAGTCGAAATAACTTTAATATTTTTCGTTTAATAAAATAGGGGTAGTTTCAATTTTGCGTGAGTATAATTTAGAATTTGAAATGAAATTAACTGAATTCTAATTTCTTGAAATATAATCACATTGCTTACAGTTGTATTTTTCATTTCACAAATTCTTAATTAAAGTTGTATTAATTCATTTGATACGTTCTTAAACGACCAACAAAAATTGTAAGCATAAAAAACGATTCTGCCAAAGTACCCGCCTCGACAGTTTGCAAGATATATACATTTCTTCAACACAATATCCGAATATTTTTAACCTTAACATAGTATCTCTCTTCTAAATATTAGTCATTACTGATGTTTAAACACAAATATCAACATTCTGGATATATGCACTGGTTTCCAAAAATTAAGGAACAACCTTATATTAATGGGAAGCCAACATCGAAGCTCTACTAAAATTTTCATTAAGCATTATATGATACAATACTTATTACTAAGCTTTAATTAATTTCTGAAGCCAATTTATGTGACTGGCATTGTTTTTGTTATTCAAATTTCCATAACTCATTAGGTACTGAACGAATGTTGAAAATTTAGTTAGTGATATATTTGATTGAGATCTTTATCTATTATCACATTTTTCAAAAACATTTAGAACTTCCACGTTAGCTTCCAATTTACCTAACATAGGGTTGTCTCTTAAATTTTTAGAAACAATGACCTAGGTTCGAGCCTCGGGTTATTTATATTACGTGTAATTATGAAAATATTTAATTTCAATAACGTGTAATTATGAAAATATTTAATTAAATAAAACAACGCACACATGGATGTGTGTGTTGTTTTTCTGCTGAGGTCCTGCCATCCTCTCAGACCTTCTACTGTGGCATATAAACTGTCAGGCTCCTGTCAGACCTCTGTGGCAAGCAGCTGCTTAAGGGGTGGGGGTACATATAAGTTTATAAGCTCGTCAAAAGCTAAGCTGATTAGCTGAAACGTTTTGCTCATTTCCGTACTTCAGAATTGCCTCAAAACGTAATATTTCGAGATTTCGCAGTACATTTGTTGAAAAATTGCATTTTCCAAATTTAATAATTAAGAATATTTTGAACGGAGATTTACTCATACGTTGTCACACAAATACCTATATTTGCAGAGTTAATTGGTTTAGCTTCTGACAAGTTCATATAAAACTCTATCATAAAATTATTTTTACTTCCATTAGCATTTTATTCCATTTTCTGTTAGCAGTGGGACTCCACAGCTTAATGCCATTGATCTCTGCACGAAGACACAGTGACGGATCTAGGAGGAGATACGGTCAAGGGAGCTACGACCTCCCTTGTCCCTCTCCCCTATAGATTCGTCCCTGTGTCCTTTTCAAACGCTAGCAACGCTAATAGAAGTAAAAATTTATTAAACTTTTCTATATTTCACATATTTTTCAGGAATATTTTAGACCAATAAAACTGAGGGAGAAATTTTACACTGAGATGTCAGTTTATTAGATACACCTACCAAGTAGCGTGTTGCTTCTTCTTTGTACTTGAAAGCAGTCCGAATTCGTCGGGGCTTGGGACTTATGCTGGATGCGTCGTGCAAGAAGTTGTACCATGCGGAAATGATTCTTTCACGCAGATGTTATAATATATTTTCTCGTTGCGAACACCCTTTCCATCTCATCTCAAAGATGCTCGATGGGGTTTACAACTGGGGATTGTGAGGCCAATGAAGCAAGAAAAACTCGTGGGCATTTTCCTCCAAACATTCAGTGACGATGCTTGCCTTGCTGAACGTATCCATCAGAGTAAGGATAAACTGTAGCCATGAGAGGATGAGCTTTGTCAGCAATGATGTTCAAATACGTCGTGTAATTCAGATGTCCTTTGATGGATATTAGGGATCTATTTGGTGCCAGGAAAACATTTGCCACACGATCACACATTCACACCACCACAACCATCCAGCACTGTTGGCACCAGAAAAGATGGCTCCATAACCTCACGTTGCTTGCGCGAAGTTTTGATACTTCCATCAGCATGATCCAGAAGTAACCTTGATTGCTCCGTGAAGGCTACTTTTTTTCCAAGACGCGCTTTCCTATTCTTTGCTGACAACATTAGCACTCGACATGGTCGGTGGCTGTTGTAGCCCATTCGCGACCAGGGCGGATACGAAGTTCTTTCGGAGATGACCTGCACACCAATGTTTAATTTTGCGGTAATTTGCCTGGTTGTGGTATGTCTATTCCTTTGCAAGATTCTCGCTAGTATCCTTTGACCCACTCTGATCCAGAGGCTGTTTATGGCCACAGGATCGCCTATCACAGGAACTTTTTAGCTTTTCACACCATTCTCAGTAAACCCTTAAAACACTTGTGCGTGAAAAATCCAGGATGACCGTCGTTTGAGAGATTCTAGAACGGGCTCGCCTAGCACTAACTATCATGCTACATTCAAAGTCGCTCAGGTTGCTTTAATTGCCCATTCTGACGCTCAATCAAATTGTAACTGATACTCGAAGAGCTGGTCTCCCTGATTTTCACCGCACACCGTGGTCACGTGATGTATCACGTATTGGAATGATCCATTTATGTGACGAAGGGTGGTGTAACTAATATGCTGGTATTTCACTGTATATTCCATTGGAAATCCAGTCTCCTCCTGGGCTGGGGTGGCTCAGTCGCTAGCGCGCCAGGCTCATAATCTGTAGTTCCCAGGTTCGAGTCCCAGCTGGGTCAGCGTTGAGATTTATCTCCGCAAAATTCCCCACCCTGCCCACGGTCAGTAGGTGATACCTATGTACTTGAAAAGGCCGTCGTCCGTCGGATGGGACGTTAAGCCGTGGCCCCGTGTGTGGGAGAGCCATACCCTGTGCACGTTAAAGAATACGCTGGATGGCCTTGACGGGAGGCTACTCTGTCCCCCAACAGCTGTTCCAGTGGGCCCCCTCCCCCAACCTTCTCTGAGCCTTCGGGGTCCATGTGACCTGGCCATTTAGCCCATGGTGTGCAAAAAAGTGCCGCTCAGAGGTAAAACAACCCAACCCAGTCTCCTCCACCCCACCTTTTTACTTTTTCCCATGTTCATTGTGTTTCTTTTGCCATTTTTTTCCAAGATCCTACCCGGTCCGACATATATGAGCCAAAATAAGCAAATACTTTGGATTTCAATCAGATATACAAGTATGAGATTTCGTATAAGAGGACAATATTTACGAGGGGGTGCGAACCGCGTTTCTACCTCTCCCGGGTACATCCCTGAGTATGTGATAATTTTCATAAAGTTACTAAAGTTTATATAAAAATCACAAAAAAACTTTGCCCGAAAATTTCTTTCCTGATACCGGTTACGGATATGAGTCCTATTATCTACAGTTGCTGTTTACGGATATATTCCTTTTAGGAACCCAATTCATGATGACTCAAAAAGAAGTACGATGGAGAGCCATTGAATGGTTGTACGGTTAATGAAACAATCACAGAGGTTGCCATATTCTTTTGTGGCCAGCATTCGATTATCTCAAAGCCATGGCTGAAATTCAAAACAAACTCAAACAGTTAGCAAAAGACTTGCTCAATGTCTTCCTAGGGTTACAACCCCATAAGACGTTCACCAGTTTGATTCTTTGATGGAGTAGGAAAGCAACAACAGCAGCAGCTCTGCCTTCACATGTCATTGCAACCACAAGAAGGCAGGTATCTATTTCAATTATAACCAGAAAGCTTAAAAAATGGTGTCCCGATCATGTAGCCTGAATCTATGAACAAAGAAACATGTCGTGACTTCTTGACAGCTTCAATATTGTGCATTTTGCAGAGAATTCCATATAAAACAGAGAATCAAAAACAAATTTAAAATTTCTGGTAACGATACCGAAAAATCGCTTTAATATAACATTGATATCGTAAACTTGAAACAATTTGTCGTACCACGAAAGATACATACGAGACACTATTTCGCATTAAATCAGTCAATTAGTAAGCCAAATTTCATTATTTTTCTACGATTATAATAAAAAGGGTAGTTTATATTTAGCACAATAAACTAGAATTTTCAGTGACATTTAATGAATGCAAATTTCTTGCTAATGATCGAAATGGTCTAACGTTATATTTTTCTAAAATTCCTAATTACCAGTAATAAGAAAAGGATTGGGGGAAACTGTCTTCTTTGACAGCTTGTAATATACTTTGAAGCCCCTCTTCAGCACAATAACAGAATATTTTTATTTTCAATTTTGTCATCAGACCCACAAAGCTGCTAACTAATCTGAAGATTATGAAAGAACGAACAACCATCCCATAACAGTCACTCGAATCCAAGCAGTTACAGTGTTACCACGAAACAGCACACTACCGCCGCACCACCGAGACGGCGTTAATCTTAACGTATGATCTATTTTCTATAATAGGTTAGAGCTCAAGGATTCAATAACACTGATAATGTTTGATATATTTTCTGAATGAAGGTGGGCTACTGGTCAGTAACCAAAATCTACACACTGGAGATGGCTGTAACTATTAAAATGAACTGTAGATAAGCACTGATAAATCATAGACTACACACCAATTGAACGTTATCGTCAGGTTACATTACACCTATCCCTCGATTTACACGGTACTCAGTTCACACAGTTTTGGCTTTGCACGGTCAAAAAATGCAACCAGTTTCGATTTACACGGTACTGACTGAGATTTCCTTTCTATGTACGTCTCAGTCAGTACCGTGTAAATCGAAACTGGTTGCATTTTTTGACCGTGCAAAGCCAAAATTGTGTGCTGAGTACCGTGTAAATCGAGGAATAGGTGTATTTCCTCTTTATCATAGAAAAGCACTGGAAGCACACAATGCAAAGTTAACTGAATATAACAAGAACAAAAGTTTAAATAGTCAAGTTAAAACTGGTGCAAGATTGGGCGATTTTAAAATTTTATGGCGTTAATGAACCGAAAACATGGTATATTTAAAAATTAAATCTTTAAAAATAAATGAAGATGTTCCTCCATTTATTTGCTTCTGTGTGCGGCAGCCATAATTCATTAGACAATCGAGCTAGACGCTTTAAACTTTCACAGAGTTTTTTGGTTGTCGTCCAAGTTGAAGGCCAGTTTCAAGTCGAAAATACTTTCCATGGTATTCCTAAGGGAAACCGTAATCGCTGCAATTTTGTCTATTTTCTGAAGTTTAGGAGTAATAAACTTCCATCTTTCTTTTCCGTTTAGTTCATTTGCTCATACATAATATGTAACATGTTGAAAAGGAATTCGAGAAAAATATTATTTTTTCCCCAGATAAAAGCGAAACATATATACGTATACAAGGTAATGTAGTATTCCCTGTTTTTGATGGGAATTATAAATTATTTAACGATTCTGTGTGAATTATTTAGGAAGACTCCTTCTTTAAGATTTCGTAACACTGCATTTAAACGTAAAACGCCAACACTAAACAAGAGTATATTCAATTCATTCTATCTCGGAATGCTGATAAACCTGGTAATATTGTAATATAGTTTAAGAACGAAGAATCAGAAATAAGTGCTTAGAGGGGAAAAGAAAAGGGGAGAAGTTATTTCTAAATTCGCTAAATGAAGAAATGGAAGAGAAACCATTTTACATAAATGAGCAATTAACAATAGAAAGGAAGAGATTACTTTATAAAGTCAAAGTTCTTCAAAAGGAATTTAAATATAAATATGTATGGATTAAATTGGGAAAAATATTCCTAAGGAAAAATGACGACTCAAATGCCATCAGAATTGACAATGAGTCAAACTTAATTAATATCTGATACTTATAAAGTTCCTTAAAATGCATTTTTGATCCTATTGCATTGGTTAATTTTTTTCTAGCCATAAAATGGAAGGAACATCGGGTATTTATATTGACCTCTAAGAACTTAAATTGATCCATTCTGATTTCAGAAAAGGAATTAGTTTTATTCATTTGAATATCAGAAGTTTATGGGCGAATTTTGATGTGTTTTTGGCATTGATAGAGAGTAGTAATTGTAAACCGGGTGTAATAATCCTTTCTGAGATTTGGATACCTGACAATGAAACATCTTTATACCATATTGAGAGATACAAAGGATTTTTTAACTGTAGACATTTTAACAGATCTGGTGGAATTGTGGTTTACATCAAGCAGCATTCGTATGCTTCCCAGTTAGATTTCGAAATGAACTCAGTCGAGTTATTGCATTAAAAAATCAATTGAATTCGACAATGCCGGTAGTCTTATTATCGATTTATCGTTATGTTGGAGGTGGAAAAATGAATTTCATTGAAGAATTGTTTCAACATGTCGATAAACTTCCAGATCGTAATATTATTCTAACCGGAGATATAAACTTGGATATCTCAAAATCTACAGAACATATAAATAGTTATTTAGATCTTATGACTCTATACAACTTTTCAAATCATATTACGGGGATTACGAGATCGCATTCACAATCTTGTATAGATCATTTATTCATAAGGAAAATAAATTCTTTTTCTTTTTGCCCCTATATTGTAACTACGGACGTCACAGATCATTATATGATTTATTTCACCTTTTCTTCAACAACAAATATCTCAGTCAAAGCTAAGGAGTCAATACAGTCAATTATTTACACAGACAAAGTAAAATTACAACAAGGCTTCAAGAACTATAGTTGGAATCATATACAATATTATTATGACGTAAATAAAGCTTTTGACCATTTCTTTGAGGACTTTAAAAAATTAGTTAAAAAAGCTACAGTAAAGAGAAATGTGAATAAGTAATTAAAAAATTTAAAACCGTGGATAACCACAGAACTTATTAAGTCAATACAGTACCGAAATCATTTACATAGATTACGGGAAAAAAAACAGAATTGGTGCTAATTATTACAAACGTTACAGAAACTCTTTAAATAGCATAATATCAAAAGCTAAAAATTCATATTTTCAAGAAAAACTGACATATGCTGGAAATAACACAAAGAAGAAATGGGATATTATAACTGAAGTAATTAATACAAATAGTAGGAAAAAAATCAAAATCATCTGTTTGAAATGAGCTTAAACAATGTAATGGTATATTTACAGACAGTTCCACTGAAATAGTTAATGTTTTTAATGATTATTTTATAAATATAGCTACTGAATATGAAACTGGTAATTCGGAATCAGATTTGATAGTGCCTGAAGATCTTAAGTTAAAAGATAGAATAATCATTTCCCAGGGCAATTCAATGGGTCTGATAGCAGTTTCGTTGGAAGAATTAGACAGCATAGTAAAAAATTTGAAAAGGACTTATTCGATTGGCTGGGATGACATAAACGTGGATAATTTTAAAGCAATATATCCATCTATGCGAACAACATTGTGCTACTTGTTTAATATGTCTTTATCTTCTGGTATTTTCCCAAATGCCTTAAAATGTTCAATAATAGTTCCTATTTACAAAAAAGGAAACAAAACTCTTATGGAAAATTATCGACCTTTTGCTTTACTTCCGATAATGTCAAAAATACTGGAAAAGTTATTTTTTGTCAGGTTGAATAATTTTTTATTGAAGTTTAACATAATAGCAAAGAACCAATATGGATTTCAGCAGGAAAAAGCACAGAAGATGCTATTTTGTATTTAATAAATTCGTTAACGTGGTCTTTGGATAAAGATTTTAAAACACTCGCAATTTTTTGGACTTATCAAAGGCTTTTGATTTGGTAAATCATGAAATATTGCTGGCTAACTTTATAAATATGGAATCAGAGGTACCAGTTTTACATGGCTATAATCCTACTTGGAAAATCGTTCACAAATGATTAGGATAAATGATATATAGTTTAATGAAAAATATTAATACAGGTGTACCACAAGGTTCTGTACTGGGAACTCTGCTATTTATATTTTATGTAAACGATAGTAGTAGGTGCGCCACTTTGGGGGCAAATGACCTTTTGACCTTGAAGGTCAGGCAGCAGTCAGATGACCCCCAAAAGTCCCGTGATTTTGCCGTTCGTCCGCCATTTTGTATTCTGACGTCATATTCTCGAAAAGTCCCTCGATTTTCCCGCCATTTTGTATACTGACGTCATATTCTCGAAAGGTCCCGTGATTTGCCGTTCGTCCGCCATTTTGGATTCTTGCATAGTTGAGTCATCCCCCTGTTTGACCACGCCCCTCCAAAAGTCCCGTGATTTTTCCGCCATCTTGGATTCTTGCATTGTTGAGTCATCATCCCCTGGTTGACCCAAACCCATCGTGAAGCAACCGTCCCAAATATTTTTATTGCAGCGCCATCTAGTGTTTCTAGTGTTTAACTATATTTATAAAAAAGTCTCCCACCGGTGGGTTCGATGAGTCATCCCGTTCATCAAAGTTTCTTTTGTGAAAACGGAGGGTAACGATGATTCACAGGGACACGTTCCAACACGTCGACAGCCAACGTCTCGAATTACGTTGCCAGATATTGGATTGTTCGAAAACATACCCCTGGTGTCTAAAACACGTATTATATTTTAATCGTAATTTAAAAATATCGGAATTTTACCAGATAGCTCCATCTAGCGTCAGATCTCGACCAATGGAAGGCTATGACAGGATGACGTCACAGGTTTAAGGTATAAGTATTACCGCTTGACAGCTGATAAGACATTAGTTGTTCAGTATCGTAACCATGGCCTGTGTTAAGCGTTCCCTGACCGGTGGCGAACTTCCTGCGAAGCGACTTGCTCTTAGAGATGATGATCAGCATATGTTTCAGTTAGGCTCTGATTTGTTTGCGAATGTTTGTGAGTACAAGAACTATCCCAAAGTGCACATACGTCTGTTCAAGAGGTTTAGTGATAATTCGTTAAAACTGTATCCTACAAAGACGGTGTGATGTTGTCTGAAGAACAGTGGCATGGACTGGTTTCTTATGTACCTACAATCGTCGAAGCATTCAAAGATATCGAATACGGCGAGTATGAACTGGACTCTACGGTTTGTTGCGTCGTGCTCAAGGGTAGACACGGGGTGCTCATTACAAAAACTATTCCCTGTGATGGTGCTCCAATGTCTTCATCGATTCGTCTCAGCGTCGAGCAGTGGGAGAGGCTAACAGATTCGTGTGACTCAATCACCTACAGTTTGATGGCCATGAAGTTTGAAAATGGTAAATTTTCGAATGCCGTGTGGAATGCAGAATTAGCTGCAAACCTTCCTCGAAGAAGCCTATCTAATGATCAGCCCCACGAGCAAGACAGCGGTGATTCAGTAAAGCTTATGGACTGTTTAAAGCAGACTTTGAATACAATCGTCAGAAAAGAACTTTTTACGATTCTACGTAAGAACTGTATCGGGTGCGAAGTGGATCATCCGAGTCAACTACGTTATTCGTGCCTTACCCTAACCGATGAATCAATTGTTGACTATTTCACAGAAGCAGTAAGAAACATTCATTTAACGGATATTGCTGAACGTTTTGTAGAAGAATCAGGTATTGAATTAAATCGACCAGCTAATATCTCATTTATGTCTGAATTGAACTTTCCAACGTTACTAAAAGAGCTGCACGACGAACTGGTACGTACATCTGAATACGCACTAACTAAATATTAATGTGACCTTAATGTTATTCTATTGTAAAAATAAGTGTTAATATTTTATGTTAATAAATATGATTGTCTCTCTGATATTTATGTCATTGTGATTTCTTTCTTCGTGTAGTTAACATGAATTTTAAGGTTAGCATTGAAAGTGTTAATATCGTTTGCTGTAATGAACGTTCTCAAGTCTCTGTATCAAGACTCAGCACAGCCCGCAAGTTATGCTGGGGTGGATGCTTTATATCGTGCTGTAAAAGAAAGGGACGGGAAACTGAAGAAGGCAAAAATAGCGGAATGGTTGAGGGGGAAGGAAGCTTACACTATTCACAAACCCGTGAAACATCGGTTTCTCAAGAACAGAGTGATAGTGGGGTGTAAAGATGAACAATTTCAGGCAGATCTGGTAGATTTGTCATCTCTTAGTAAACATAATGACGACTACAAATATTTACTGACATGTATAGACGTGCTTTCGAAATACGCATGGGCAGTCCCTTTAAAACAGAAATCGGGGCAACTGATCACAAAAGCCTTTCAAAAAATATTTCACAAAAGAAAGCCTCAGAAATTACAAACAGATAAGGGGACAGAATTCACTAACCGAGTGTTTCAAAAGTATCTAAAAGCACAGGGGGTTGAATTTTTCACTACTCATAACGAAACCAAAGCTAGCATAGTAGAACGATTCAATCGTACGTTAAAAACAAAAATGTGGAAATATTTCACAGATAAAAATACGAATCGCTACGTCGATGTGATAGACCAGCTATTGCACAGTTATAATCACACTTATCACCGTAGCATAAAAATGAAACCCGTTTTGGTATCACGTGAAAACGAGAGTCGCGTGTGGAAAGCTCTGTATGACAATGTGTGGTCTCCGCAAAACCCCAATTATAAATTTCAGGTGGGGGATACCGTACGCATTGTGAAATCTAAACTACATTTTTCGAAAGGGTACGAGGCTAACTGGACAGAAGAAATCTTTGTCGTTGACAAACGACTACCCAGAACACCACCAGTCTACAGAATTAAGGATCTTATGGGAGACGTGATAAAAGGAACGTTTTACGAACAGGAATTACAAAAAATAAAGAAAAATCTTTATTATCCAGTGGAGAAAATAATTAAAAAGAGGCGTCGTAAAGGAAAAGTGGAATACTTCGTCAAATTCAAAGGATATCCAATCAAATTCAACACTTGGATACCTGCCCGTGATATGGCACCCCTATAAATAGAGAGGTATCGAGAATCATTCACCATAAATTATGTCTTTTTACGTAACGCTACCCAGCGACAGTTCGCTGAAATATTTTCCCGAAAATAAGACGTCTCATTATATCACTAGACTCCCTAAACACATAACATTAGAGGGTCAATGGGAAGTTGCCCTGGCAGAAATCATTTACCCTCATACTTGGTATAATGTTACTCCGTTTAATAATTTATTTGGATTTCACTTGGGAACAGGGGATATGTACGGTAGGCGGATACCTCCAGGAATGTACGAAACAGTCCCCGACCTGCTACGGGCTATGATTTTACCGTCGGTTAACGGAAAAATCAACGTGACGTATCATAAAGTCACCAAAAGAGTGAAAGTAGAAATTGTCAACAATGCCAAATTGGAACTTTATACAGGCTTAGCCGAAATGTTAGGTTTTGAGGCAGGTACTATTGTTCAAACGATGGAAGCACCCTACGTGGCAGACATGCAAGCAGTTTACCCAGCGCTATTCGTTTACACTGATCTCGTAGAAACTCAGATAGTAGGGGACGTCTTGGCTCCTTTATTACGCATCGTGAAGGTGAACGGTAAAGACGGAGAAATCATCAGTGCGCAGTACGATCGACCTCACTATCTGCCGTTAATCAGAAACAATTTCCAAACTGTAGAAATCGTTATAAGGTCGAACACAGGTCATCTGATACCATTTGAACGAGGGAGAGTGTTGGTGAAACTTCATTTCCGACTGAAGCAGCTGTTTTAAAAAAATGCACGTTCCTTACAAGTGTTGCACTAAACATTATGAGGACTATTACGCAGCCCAAGTAGGTAATAGTCTGTCGTATTATCAAGGTCATCCATTACAGAGGGGATATGGTTTAGGAGGATTTTTTGGAGCTCTCTTTAAAGCGGCTGTGCCGTTATTAAAACAAGGAGCTAAAACTGTCGGTAAAGAAGCATTGCGAACAGGTATGAAGATAGCTGATGATGTATTACGGGGTCAAAATCCCAAAAATGCTGCTAGACAGAGAATCAAGGAAACTGGAAGGAAACTGGGGGAAAAAGCTTACATCAAAGCTAAAGAGATGATGGGGGCAGGCATTAAAAGGAAATGAGGTCAGCCGAAACGTGTCATTTCTTCAAAGGCGAGAAGAGTGTTAGGACGTGACATATTCGATCCGTAATGGCTTTTATTCATCGTGATTCGCTGGAGTGCGCTAAATCAGAACTCGACTTATTTGCTTTACCTCCCACACAGACCCTCATTGAAGCGGGACAGTGGGTTGAATATCACCCCCTGGCTAACATCTACGATGGAGGACCCTTAGAATTTCATGTATCTGGAAGCGGCGAGGAATACATTGATCTTTCCCAGACTATGCTCTATGTGAAAGCCAAGATAGTGAAAGCTCCCAATCTACCTCTAAAGAAAGATGAACTCGTCGGTCCAGCAAACCTGTTTTTACATTCGCTCTTTGCCCAAATTGACGTATCGCTCAACGACCGCCTCGTATCCAGTTCCAATAATACTTATCCTTACCGAGCTATGATTGAGACACTGCTGAACCACGGTGAAGACAGTAAGAAGTCTCAGCTGACGTGTGAACTGTTTTACAAAGATTCAGCCGGATGTATGAGTGAGACAAACCCTTCAGAAGCAGGAAAACCAAATAAGGGTTTGCAACAGAGATGTCAATTAACAGATCAGAGTGCTATCGTCGATATGATAGGTACGCCACACTGCGATATATTCTTTCAAAACCGCCTGCTTTTAAATCTAGTGGATATAAAAATCAAACTGATCCGCAGCAAAGACCCCTTTTGTCTACTGTCATCTTCTGCCACTCCAGATTACAAAGTCATGCTAGAACATGCATCGCTTTTCATACGCAAAGTAAAAGTCAGTCCAGGTGTGTCGCTCATCATCATCATCATCATCATCCTCAAGCAGCCATGGGCTACGGAGGTCCAACCAGACCGTGCAATTTAGTTCTCCAAGCAAGTCTATCCTGAGCTACATCTACTGCATCTGGCCACTGCACACCAATTCTAACAAGGTCCTGTTTGACATTGTCTGCCCACCGCATCCTAGGTCTCCCCTTCTTTCTGAGGCCTTTAGGCACACTGTTCATAACCCTATTCGCCAATCTATAATTATTCATACGGGCAACATGGCCAAACCAACGGAGTCTCTCTCTGCACAATATGCTGCTTAAAGGAGGTTGCAAACTCCTTTTCCTAATCTCATCATTAGTTACAAAGTTGAACCACCTAATGCCCAAGATACTGCGTAAGCATCTGGAATCAAAAGCATCTAGCTTCCTGTTATCTTGTTTACAAAGTGTCCAAGTTTCACTACCATAACTAACCCTAGAAAGAACCAAACTATTATACAGTCTAATTTTAGTCTTTAGGTGTATACGCCTATTTCTCCACACTCTCCATAGATTCTTAAATGTCCCAGCAGCAATCTCTATTCGTCTGTTAATCTCATGCCGCTCATCACCATTATCTGTTACATAGCTCCCAAGATAATTAAACTGTGACACCTGCTCAAGACTGCAACCATTCAGATTAACTGAATCACAGCCTGCCTGACCAATTTTCATCACTTTAGTTTTCTCTCTGTTTATAACCAAACCTACTCTACTACCAGTCTCATCAACAGCTCGAATGAAAGAGTTCATCTCATCAACATCATTTGCCAAAAGGGCTAAATCATCAGCATAATCTAAATCAGAAATTTTCGTATCTCCAGCCCATTTAAGGCCAAAATCTTTCCCTTGAAGTGAATTTCGCATAACATAATCAATAACCAAGCTAAAGAGAAAAGGAGACAAAATGCACTCTTGTCGAACACCAGAAGTAATGCTAAACCAATTGCTACAAGCCTTACCAACTCTCACACACGACTCAGTGTTATTATAGAGAGCTTTCATTATGTTAACTAACTTGTCTGGTATACCATATGATCTCACAATCAACCACAAATTATGACGATCAACAGAGTCGAAAGCCTTTTTGAAATCAACAAAGCTAGCAACTAAAGGTTTCTGAAACTCTAAACATTTCTCAAGAATCTGCCTAAGTGAAAATATCTGATCTACACATCCCCTACCACTTCTGAATCCACATTGCTCATCACGCAATTGCCTGTCAACCAGATTCTTAATTCTATTAAGCACAATCATGGAAAGAACTTTACCTGGAACAGAGAGTAGGCTGATACCCCTATAGTTATCACAAGAACTGCGATCACCTTTTTTGAAAATAGGGATAACAATAGCTCTGGTAAATCCTTAGGAACCATGCCTTTATCATAAAAGAGATTCAGAATTTCAGTCATCCAAGTGGTAACCGAAACATTCCCAGCTCTAAGCATTTCCGTAGTAATTTCATCTACCCCTGGGGATTTATGAAGTTTAAGTTTAGAAACAGCCAAACTAACTTCAGATTGTGTTATAGGGCCAACATTAAAGCCACCAATGCATCTATCATCATTGCAAACAATGGGAGTAGAACTAACTACATTGTTTAGAACATCACTGAAATGCTCAGCCCACCTAGCCATGACAGAATCCTCCCCTTCTATAACCTTACCTTGTTTATCCTTCAATCCTTGTATGCCTGTCCGTTTTCTACCACACAAAACATTAACTATCTGGTACAGCTCTCTGCTGTTGTGCTGTCTAACTGCTTCCTCGGCTTTGTCAGCCAAACCATCAAGCCAAAAATTTTTATCAGCAGCTAACTGATCCTTTACAAGTTTATTAAGGTCTCTGTAATGCTTTCTATTAGGACTAGTAGGGTATTGATTAAGGGCATTCCTGCAGTTCTTTCGTTCCGAAATAAGCTCAAGTGCCTTATCACTCAGATAATTTTGCCTCTTCTGCTCCTTTTTTCCTAAAAGAGTACTGTTAGTGTCCAAAAAAGCCTGTTTAAAATGATCCCATTCTTCCTCAACTTCAGTAGTAAGCATACCATGACTGTCATAATGACTAAGTAACCTATCATGGTAAGCTTTGGCTATAACTGGATCTTTCAGAGCTTCAGTATTAAAAGTAAATTATTTAACCCTAGCACAACACTTTTTAAGTTTAAGTTGCAACACACTTTTAACAAGATAATGGTCAGATCCAATTTCAGCTCCCCTATATGCCCTGGTATTCCTAACAGAACTAGCCCATTTGCTGTTAATTAATATGTAATCAATCATATTCTTATGCAGCCCATCAGGTGAAACCCATGTGTACTTATGTATGTCGCGGTGTTTGTAATAAGTGTTAGTTATTCTGAATCCATTGAGTTTACTTACCTGTAGGAGACGTTGCCCATTGCTATTGCAGCTACCAATACCAAAAGGGCCTATTACTCCTCCCCAAAGGTCAGAGTCAGTACCAACTTTGGCATTGAAGTCACCAAGAACAAGGGTAATATCTCCTTTCTTGACAGAATTCAAAATATCCTGAAGTTGTTCATAAAACCTATCCTTCTCATCCTCATCGGCATCCTCAGTGGGGCATAACAGCAGATAACATTCAAGTCTTTAACGCTTGTCTGAAATTTTGCTGTAAGAAACCTTTCATTAATGCACTCATATCCTAGAAGAGCATCACTAGCGTGTCTGCTGAGAAGCAGACCCACGCCTTGGTGATGCTTTTTGTCGTCCCTCCCTAAAAAGAGAAATTTAAGATTATTTTTAAGAATCTGACCTTTATCTGTCCATCTGGTCTCTTGCAAGCCGAGAATATCTAAATTATAACGGTGGAATTCTTGTGTGAGGACATCAAGAGAAAAAGCTCTGTGCAGAGTCCTCACATTCCAACTACCTATGGAGAGAAAATGGTTAGTGGGATGTTTAAAGAAACTATGTTTATTGAGAGAGGGAATGCCGACAATATCAAACAGCCCCCTAATCGCAGACATGGGGCAAAGACCCGTTCCCCCACTACTAAAGGCTGAAGCCATCTACACTGGAAGACTTCCTCCAATGTAGAATTTGACGATGCCAATAGAAGCAAAGAGTTCAGGTGCCTGCGATGACTTCTGCTCAGGATTATCCACCAGCTGATAAACATATCCTGTGGATCTATTCACTTGGGGCTGTCAACCCACAAACAAAAAGAAAACACAGCGGAAGATTTTCCCTCCACAGAAGCCCACCAGTGCAGCAAAATCAGGATCCATAATCAAGCTCAGAGCCATATACTTATAGCAAAAATCCTTTCGAATTCAAACATTATCATCTGAACTTTATAGGCGTATACGTGGACGGCCACCCAGTTCCCTACAAAGCACTAGAACCCAACTTTAAAGAAGGAAATTGGATACGAGCTTATCATAGTTTATTTCTGGGGACGGAAAAAGCAGGCCAAGACCGAGGTATTCAAATAAGTCGCGACGAATATTCTCAAGGTTACACGTTGTATGCTTTCGATCTTTCCCCAGATCTCTGCGACGGAGGGCACATGAACTTATTACGACAAGGAAATTTAAGACTCGAATTGAAATTCGCAGTACCGCTGCAACAAACTATTTCCATCGTTGTCTATGCAGAATTTCAGAACATCATAGAAATAAATAAATCAAGAAATATCTTATTTGATTTTTCGTCATGAATGCCCTCCAACTCAACAGAATCTTGAAGAGAGATCCTTAAGTGAGAACGACATTTCTCGGCGTATTTCCAGCAGACGGTTTAAAGAGAAGATTGCCCTATTACCCAGCATCCCTCATTGTGAATGTAGATCCTCGGAATAAGCCTGGAAGTCATTGGATGGCTCTATATTTTCCCAATCCTTATACAGTAGAATTCTTTGATTCATTTGGAAATCCTCCTAATTATTTTAATGGACCTATTTTAAACTATGTATCGCGGTTCCAGACTATTGTATTTAATGATGTTATCCTGCAAAGTGACGAAACTGGTGTGTGTGGTCAATATTGTATATTTTTCTTAACCCACCGTTGTCGTGGAAAATCAATGTTTTCTATCATAACTTTGTTTAATGTAAATCGTCATTGGAACGATAGACAAGTTTATCGCTATGTAAAAAAAACATATCCTTTAAATGTACCTTTCTATATGCCAAAATAAAAAATTTTTAAGTGTAAAATAATCTGACAGACTCCTATTTTTTAATACACAAACATATATTTTATTCGGAAGAAAATCTTAAAAACTAGTTACAGTTCATCACATGGTGAGCCAAATCGGAGAAACATTCACAGATTTATAATATTTATTTTTGATGAGGGTTTTTGGAAAATTTATATCTTTTAACACATTATCAAACTCAGCATAACCGATGGGTTTTACACTTTTTTTATTCCGCAATAGGTTATCTATTAAATCCACAATATTCGAACCCTTCACAGTCCTATCTCTAATTTTTAACTCTCCATTAGGAATCCAACTCACAACATTACTTTTATCTAAAATACTCATGATATGTGAAGCATTTTTTTTTGAAGTTTTTAGGAACAGTATCCGTTACTAATTTTAATACATCGTTCTCGACGTTCTGAAGTGAATCTAACTGTACAGTAAAATCTGGAACATGACTTATATCGTGAGTGACATTTATATATTTCTGCAATACTTGATTGTATAAGACGATTTTTTCAGAATCGGTTATTTTACGATTTAAAATATCTTTCATTTCGCGGTCCAATTGCGATAACTGTTCCTCAGACGGGGAATGACGCGATAACCTTTCTTCAGGCACCAACACAAGTTTTCTACTATACTCCATTTCTACTGAGTAAGGAAGTGATAACGGATAATGCAGCTGGCACTAATACGCTAAGGAATCCCCCTTTCTGTACTAATAATCTACGCTTCTTATAGAGGGGAACTGTCTTATCAGCCAGTTTTCTTATAGACCTCTTATGCGGCTGCAATTTTATCTTCTGATTCCTAGTTAACTTAACATTCCCTTTTAAAACGTTTAAACAACATTCACATAGAGTTTTAATGACCCCGTTTGGCGTCTTTCTCAACATTTCCGTGCGCATGCGCGGTTTACAAATGCCTAACAGCCGTAGCTGTTCTAAATGAGCCTCTGTACACTTGGCCATTCTCTCTCTGAATGATTAATCTTAACTATGGATTAATCTTAAATAGCCTCCTTTAGATTAAATATTTTCTAAACAGCAAAAATTGGAATGTTACATAGTAAAATAACTGAGTCTTTACAAGTCCTTAGAAGAATGACGCTCTAACCACTTAGACAGCAATAAAACTTTTCGTGCAGCACAATGAGCAGTATCGTGATATCTGCACTCGTATTCATAACAACGGCCTAAATCGTTTATATTAGGGACCCCCAGACATTCTAAATTATAACAATTTTTGTTGATATACCTCTCAAACATTTTACATTTGCTCAAACCTTTGGCATAAAACACGTCATAGGTTAAACTGAGTTGAGTCATAAGGGTATACATTTCAGTATAAGGCCTATTACCCTGATTCCAATACAAATGATGCAAATTTTCGGTCGTCCAGTCACATGTTATCCTATCTTTAAATAACAATTCATTCCAATTATAGGGAGGTTTAAAAAGAAAATTTTCCATCCATTGTACATCTGATACACAAAAACTAAATTCTTTTACAATAAATTTACCGTCCTGAAGCTGAAAGCCTTCTGCATCTAATATAACTGACATATTGACTGGGGATCAGAAAAGAATGACGTCTTTATATATTTTACAATGGACCTTGGTTGATAGACATAATTTACTTCCCCGTGGAATATATTTGTTCTCAGACGCATATCCTCTGGAGTTTCCATGCGAAGATCCACAAATAAATAATGATAAGGACGTCGGGTGGCATCAGCATAGACTTCCATGAAGAATTTGGTTTTACCGGGATACAGCTGCCTCGCAAGGTGATTAATCTGGCTGATATCTCTCCTGGAATTAAATAAACATAAATAATGAGCGTTGAGTGAAATATCGCGCATCTCTTTACCTTTATGAAAAATATTTTGCACTATGAAAATAACAGACAGATTTTTATGATGGCTACCCTTTGTAAAGAGATGGGTTAGCCTCTTATCACTACCACATTCACTCATTAAATCATCAATCACAAAAACAGTACTATCTCCTAAATAGTCATTATAGTTAGTAGGTAATCCTTCCACGAACGTCACTTCAGGCATCTCGTCGTATAGAGGTTGATACATACCGTAAAACCACACAATTTTTTCAGGTTGGGGCTTCATGAGCTTACTGTGTAATAATTTAGAAACAAAAGGTGATTTTCCACTGCCAGTAGGACCTGCAACAAGAGCTGTAAAAGGATGATGTAAATGAGGCAACTCCATCTTTCACACTGATACAGAAAAATAGAAACAGTTTAATAAATACCTTCTTAATAGCCGAAGGGGATGGTGTCCAGATCCGGAAGGATACAGCGCTTGTCGTACACAACTCTGTAATCCTTCTTCTCCTCCCGGTTAATCACCTTGCGGCGCTTGGCATCCCTGGTAATCTTTCTAGGATTGACGGTTGTGAGCACTTGTGGCGTATCCAGGTTCTTTACCAGCTGGGTCAAGCTGTCGAAATTCAGAATCAGGGAGTTTGTATAATTTAAGGTAAACCCCCTGATTTTGCAGCAGGTCTTTCCTTTAGCCGTCTTGTACGCATAATTTTTTGCTCCTCCACTGATAAAGCTGATGATGTGGTCTCCTTCATCTAATTCATTTGTGAATTCCCCTAGGTAATTACCAATAGGGGGATCGTTTGTACCATCACTAATGTATATGATGGAATCAGTGTCGTAGTAGCAGACAGCCTGACCCAACTTCTCCAGCTCTCTGTACAACCTCAGTCTGGCATGGGCTGTGGTAAAAGCAGCTATAAAAACATTTGTCTGGTCCCTCTGGCTGACGAATTCCTGCTTATACTTCCAACTAATGGCTGCTAACTCCTCAATTGGAAGATACATGTCCTTAACCTGTATAAAAATAAAAAATAATTTTTTTTATCAAACACAAGAAACAAACTTTTTTTAAGAAAACTTTTCCTTAACAAAAATGAAATTTTTGTCAAACACTAAACACAAAAAACTTTTTTTTTAAGAAACCTTTCCTTAACAAAAATAATTTTTTTATCAAACACAAGAAAAAAAAATTTTTTTTTTTAAATAAAAACTTTTTTAAGAAAACTTTTCCTTAACAAAAAATGAAATTTTTGTCAAACACTAAACACAAAAAACTTTTTTTAAGTAACCTTTTCCTTAACAAAAAATGAAATTTTTGTCAAACAAGAAAATTTTTTTTTTAAATAAAAACTTTTTTAAAGAAAACTTTTCCTTAACAAAAAATTAAATTTTTATCAAACTCTAAGTACAAGAAAAATACTTTTTTTCAATAAAACTTTTCTTACCTCTACTGTAGGATTTGTTAGCAACTTGTTGAAGGAAGCAAGGTCGGCGACGAAGGTTATCTGGTGCTTATTTTCTTTCATGCCAAAACGTCCCCAAAAACTGTTCAGGCATGTCTTGGCACATTGGCGTCGTCCTTTATTTATTTCAATGCAGCCAGGGTCCAGTTGCACTCCTTCTCGTCGAGAATAATTTTGGATGTAGGCGGATTTTTCTTCATCAGAATGGCAATCCACAGGCCAACCAGATGACTCCTGCTTCAACTTGAGGAATGTATTTATATAGCTTTTAAAGAGCTCAGTGGATTGCTCTTTAAAATGGTAAACTTCGTATAATTGCACGATAGTATACCCTACTGACACAGCTTTTTTCACTTCCTCAGACACCCACGTACCCGTCAAGGCTCTTTCAGCATTTGTATGCTCACAAGGAGGAGCTTGGCGTGTTTCCACACAAGTACGGCACAAAGGGAAATTTAATTTGTTGTTGGCTCTGTAAGGGAGGACTGGATGATAGAGGCCTCTTGGAGGAAGAATGCTGCACTTCACGATGCCGAAATATTGGGTGATGTCGCCAAAATCTGAAGTGATGATTTCTGGGTGACCCATGGGGTAAGGATCATACTTATTGACTGTAGGGTAAAGGGATGTGAAATCGATGTACTTTTTCTTTTCACAACCCTTTACCGTATACTGTAGTTTGGAAGCATTCGTCCTGCCTCCAAAAAATGCATCTCTGGGGTTAAGTCTGGAGACTGCCTCGTGGGTACTCAAAAACTCCTGTAGTTTAGGATCTCTCTTTTTCATTTCCTGAAACTCGTGCTCCCAGATACTGATGTACTTGTACCCAGCCTGCTTCAACATTTCCTCCTGCTCTTGGGTTTTGTGAAAGAGTGCCCAAAATGGGGTCCCATTCACAGGGTTAATGGTATCCTCATCATAACATTTTTTGCAGCCATGCCAAAAACAGCCTAAATACTGATAAATGCTATGACTCTCCTTGCAGTAGCCGTCCACAAACTTCCCTAGAATTTTTTGTTCCCCATCCTCGTTAAGGCCATGGCAGATTTTATCACCTGTCGTGTGGCTAACAAAATCTAGCCACTGAATACAGCCAAGACTTGAATTGATGTTTTTAACGTAGCCATGAATGGGGATGAGGGCTAAAGAATTATCAGGGATGTGCTTAGACCTGTAGGTAGCCATGTAAGCTGAGGCGATCGTTGTATACTGGAAGGGGTCCACCTCGTTGATGCTCAAAAATTCCTCCCGGAATTTCAAGCAGGAGCGTCGTAAGATATCCACATCTGATCTGCAAAGGAAGCAGGATTAGAAAAAAACAATTAAACTTTTTCGTTACTATAAACATGTCTACAAATTTTTATTGCCACCCAATCAATAAAACACATTTTTGACATAACGTAAAAAAATATTATTCATAAATATTTTCATAAAAAAATTTTTGATTTTATGAAATACCATTTTCTTATTAAGATTCACAAAACAGTTTTACATTTTCTAAAATAATTATTTTCTGAAACACAATCTGAATTTTTTTTTTCTTTTTTTTTTGTAATTTTACTTTTCGTAAATTAATTTTCTGTAAAAAAGTTCAAGCTTTTAAAAATTTTTCTAAAACACAATTTTGAAATTTTTTACAAATTTACATTTCGTAAATTAATTTTCTGTAGAAAAAAATGTTTAAGCTTTGAAAAAATTATATTCCGTAAAATATTTTTTCTAAACAGCAGTTAAAACAGTTTTTACATTTTTGAACCAAATTAAAAAAAACAATTTTTATATATTTTTTACACTGAAAATTTTTTTCTAAAATACAATTTTAACATTTCGTGAAATAATAAAGTAAAAAAATAAATGACTTACTTGCAATATTTGTACATTTCCTCCCGGATATTGAATGGTTCCTTACGCCGCTCCCCATACCACTCTATGAACTTGGATCTCTCTTCAGTAGACATCGCCTCTGGCATATAATACTCCTCTGCTGGGAGAATACCAACGTAATCTTGATTTTCACTTTTGTTGAAGAGGTGAGGAAAGTTACCCTTCGTCAGCTCCTCCAAGCCAAAGATTTTAGGGAGCTTTGCCAGTCCCATGGCCATAAAATTGAAAGAATCTATAAGCCGAATTTTTAATGAGGCCACCTCTAGTTGCATGATTTTGGAGCCGTTCGGGATGATGACAGGCTTCACCCCCTGTTTTAACAAGTAGGCTAGAATAAACTGCCCATCATAGCCTTTCATATTGTGGGCTATGGCTGTATACCCTTTATGTTCTGGGGCAAACAGAAACTGGCAAAACTTTTGGCAGGCGTCGTAACCCTCAAAGACTCTTTCTGTGCCATCAACGTACTGGGAGACGCAATAATTGACCTCGTGCTCGCCGTTCTCTTGGTCGCATTCGAAATCAAAGAAGATCAAATTATCGGAAGGCGTCTTCGGCTGTTTCCTGCCCAGATAACACCTGTGGGTATCTGCGAGCACGTATTGCTTGCAAGACACACATTTGATTTCACCACAAACGTGGTCTTCAGGTCGTCTATCCTTTCTCTGCATAACACGATGACAATTGCTGCACTGATACAACTTCTGACAGAGAGAGGTTTGCTGACGACTGCTGCAGGCAATGTGCCTGTCAAAGCATGACTGCGAACGACACAGCCGATCGCAATCACGACAATGAACAGGCACACCGGGTACACACGAAGAGCAGAAACAGATGGGACACCGATTCTCACATCGGTGGTCGTGCTGATGTTCGAACCCTACATCACAGTCGGAGCAGTAATAACGCCTGTTCAGAAATCCAGGCATACTGGTTATCACATCATAGTGATCGTCGTGCAACCAGAGATAAATTTTCTTTTCTTTTTTGGGACCTTTATACACCACCTGTAATTGAAAAAGAAGAGTCTTTTAGCAGAAACAGTTTAACGTATGAATTATAGAAATGCATTATACACGAAATTAAAAACTCAATGACATGAAAAGTACAATTAAAAAATAATAGAGCTTGAAACAATTTAACGTATGAATTATAGAAATGCATTATACCCGAAATTAAAACAGCTCATTTTAGTAGAAACGGTTTAACGTATGAGTTATAGAAATGCATTATACACGAAATTAAAAACAGTTCAATGACATGAAAAGTACAATTAAAAATAATAGAGCTTTAAACAATTTAACGTATGAATTATAGAAATGCATTATACCCGAAATTAAAACAGCTCAATGACATGAAAAGTAGAATTAAAAAAATGATACTACAAATAATAGAGCTTTTAAAAGTTAGTTTTCGTAAAAAAAAGTGCTTACTTTACCAAAATGATCCGCCGATACCACGTGTATTTATTTGCACGTCGAGATGTCTCTCGAAAGCCCCAATGTCCTCAAAAGTACAAGGCCCTTCCGGCACTCCTGCTGCCTCGTGAAGGTCTTCAGCCATTCTTCGTTGTAGGGGTCTTCTCCTATCGCGAATGGATTCATATTTAGGGTCATTGTTAACCTTAGCCATTGCCACAACTATGGCTCTAGCGCAGCAAAGGTTTTGACTATCGGCAGGAATGCTAACGACAGATTTCTTTTTCAAACGATCTACCGAGATGTTAGCTATGGATCGTCTCCCTCCACCACTGGGCCGTCGAACGATCAGGACATCAATCCTCAGTGTATCGTCAATTGGAAGTTGATCCTTACTTTGTAGGACTTTGACGATGGCCGCCAACACTCGTTCAACCGTCATGTCCTGGATGCGGATGAAACAAGTTGAAATCGGCCGATCCAACCAGTCGCTGAAAATACAAAAGCGGATTAGGTCGTTAGGACTACGTCCTTCTGTCGTCCTCCTGATCAGCTCCTCGACCATAGACCCCAGAGAAGTGATCATATCGTAGAGAATCTGGCCCCAATGTTGTGGATCGATGCGAGCTTCGTATACACGCGTCTCAGCATCGAACTTACGATTCTCCTTTCGAGATCTCTCGGTAAGGGTGTAGTCCAATACTTCTTCTTCTTCTGAACGTCCCCGTTTGCGACCCTACAATAAAAAAATAAAATTAAATCTTTCTATACTTAGAAAACACGCAAAAAATATCAATTAAAATTATGAAAATACATATAGAAATATATATTAAAAGAAAAACATAATTTTTACGATATTAAAATTTACAGCATTACCTCTGCATGAATTGCAGTTGTCCGACTGGTAGACGCTTCAGAACAAGATTGAGCAATCTGAAAGAAAACAAAGTCTATTCAATAATTTTTTCCTTACTAAATTCTTGAAGATGAAAAATTTACAAGTATGTATAAATAACATGTTATTTTCTATTAAATTCATACACTATTGATCAATTTTTACTAGTTAAATCATAAGATTTTTTTAAAAATACACACCTGCCCGCCACCGAAAACGAAGTTACTCGCTTCCACCTCCACCGTTTCTTCTAAAGTAAGAGGCCACGGGTTATTGGCGAATACTTGATCAGCATCGTCTGTGATCTAAAAGAATATATCAAAATAAATAAAATGTTCCTAGTAAAATGCAGTAAAAAATTTGAGTAGAGATTAAAAAAAAAATACTTACGTCTAAAGACTCGTTAGGTTGCTCCGATACAGACCAAGGAGCTGCATCGACTTCGGGATCCACCTGAAAAAAAACAGAGAAATGGGGATTAAACACACTGGGTTAACCAGGCATACATATACACTTTCTAATCAGTATACATATTCTAATAATATAGCCATATAAGAATAGTCAACTTACCATATCGGCATCCAAAGCGAAGGTCTTGAATTGCTTAGATTCCATCGTAAAATTGAATAAGAGAAAGAGAGCACTGAAAGTTAGACCATAAGTAGCGAGAAAAAACTAGCAGGAATATGAGCTGTCGAATTCAGGCCACTGTATTTATAGTGGCATCCCTTATCAGATACACTCGACGATGAATCGATTAAAGATTGCAATAATCGTACGACGTGTTGGAACATGGCCCTCTGAATCATCGCTGCTTCGCGTTTTCACCTTCGATAAACGAGATGAATCATCAACGTGGATAAACGCGTAGACTCATGAATCAGAATTTTTTTAAAATATGTATTATCAGCGTCAGTAAATCGCGGTCCACGGGGAAAATACTTATAAATTGATTTCTAAATGGATAAGGAATAGTAGAATTTATTCCCCATGTGGTTTACAAGGTATAACGAATTTATTCGTAGACAAGGAATAAAAAAAATAATTTCCTATGTGACATACAAAAAATAATCAAATTAATTCCCAATGTGGTTAACAAACAATAAAAAAATTCATTTGTAACAGAAAAATATATATGTTCCTAATATACAAGAAATAAAAATTTATTACCAAGTTAAATATGGTTTACAAGGTATAACGAATTTATTCGTCGACAAAGAATAAAAGAAATAATTTCCAAATGTGCGTTACAAGGAATAATAAAATTCGTTCCCAATGTTCAATTCCGATTTATAAAGAAAAAAAATACTCTTATTTACAAGAAATACATTTATTCGTAGGTAAAATTCGTAGGTAAATGATCGATTCTTCACTGACAGCATCTGCCTTTAAGCATTGCTTTCACATATTACCGCTGGCGTAAATGGATAAAACGCACTGGTAAGCGTGAGGTTGTGGGATCGAACCCACCGGAGGAAGACGTTTTTTTTTAAATATAGTTAAACACTAGAAACACTAGATGGCGCTGCAATAAAAATATTTGGGACGGTTGCTTCACGATGGGTTTGGATCAACCAGGGGATGATGACTCAACTATGCAAGAATCCAAGATGGCGGAAAAATCACGGGACTTTTGGAGGGGCGTGGTCAATCAGGGGGATGACGTAACCATGGAGGTAGGAAGATAAGAGGAGGAGCCCTAAGCTATTGAAAATGATGCTTCGGCGACTGCGCGGCAGCCATGTTGTTCTATTCAAAACATTGATCAGTAGCATATCAGTAGTATAGGTGAGTAACGAAGTGTTGCGTTATAAAAATTTAATTTTTTTCGACATTTGTATTATGACAGCCTGTTCAGCTTACGGCTGCACGAATCGACCTTCAAAAAAGATACCAGGAATTACCTTTCATCGGTAAGTTTGTAATTTGTATAAAAGTTTAAATAATTATATAATGATACAAGCAACTTCGTGTTGAAATTACGCAGCTATGAAATCGGTTTTATTTCGAGTTACAAACCTCGATTCTTCACCAGATTTTTTTTTATTTTCTTAGGATTGTATTCAGTGATAAATATCAAAATGTACTTCTTATACTAGCAACAGCAATATATTTATAAATAAGCACAAATTCAGGGGTGTAGCTACCTCTAAAAATGGGAGTGTTATCACACTAGATAATTTTTTTTTCCCTTTTATAAGTTTAGAGGTGTGTTAGAAATTTTACAAATTTATTTCAAACTTAATTCTATGGTTTACTATTCGATACTGTTTTTTTTTTCAAAATAAATTTCTTGAAAAGATGCTTTATTTTTTGCACAGTAAACTAAAATGCACTGTCAGCTGATGACCAATACATAGAAATTATCTTTTATTTCAGCTTTCCATTAAATAAAGAGAGACGAGAAGCATGGGTGAAAGCTGTAAGAAGAGAACATTGGGAACCATCAAAATGTAGTACATTGTGTTCTGCACATTTTACAGAAGATCAAATTGACAGAACATCTCTGTGCTATGTTCGATTAAGGGATACTGCAATACCCAATATATTCGAGTCATTCCCAAGTTACCTTCAAAATGTAAGTATTTTTTTTAACTGCACTAATTGTTTGAATGTAGAAGATATATTAATGGATTTATACAATGAGAGCAAAATACTTTTGAACAATCTCACATTCCTTAATCCATTATATACCTTTTGTTATTTATCAAATTCCTAAGGTATATTAATTCAACATATGAAATTCAAAAACTACCCTACAGAATATGCTGATTCAGCATTCTTCTGAACATTCCAATACACAGACTTGTACATTTGCTGTTCTACTATTTCTCTTTTTATAAATTAGTATAAACATTATAGATAACAGGTGATGACACACTTTGTCTCTAGAAGGTGTTAAGTTCCTCATCTATCAAAAAATATCTGGGATAGATGGAATTGTACCTTTATCCATTATCAGAAATATAAAAAAATCTTAAACAAACTGAGCACAAAGTTTTAAAATTGTCTTGTAATATGTGCAATTTCATTTATTTTCCCATGCTTTTTGTTGTAAAATAATATTTTATCTGCCAAGTCACCACAAGCACGTCACGTCTAACGCACACTTCGGATTCGATTTGACTGACCGTGTCTGGCAGGCATCGTTAGCACTGCCCTTCGCCATTGAGTCACGAAAGAACTCGCTGAAATTCACATAATCATGTTGAAAGCTTATGTGGTAAACACATAAACTTTACGATTTTGTTAGGCACATTATCAGCTTCCAGGGCCGCATGTGGCCTGCAGGTTGGACATGCCTGAATTAGAGGAAGTGAGACCTTTGTTGTCTTGCTCATGATGACAAAAATAACCTTTTGCACATTTCCAGTGAAAGGTTTTGAGAATAGTAGTTATCTTCAATTGTGGGAATATAAATAGTAATGCAGAGTGGCCATTAAGTGGTTAATTATATCCAAGACCACATGTCAATACTTAAAGCAGTGGTGCCCAACCTTTAGTCTATCTTCAGTATACCTGTTGACTTTCAAGTCAATAAATCAAGAAAAAGTTTTGTGTAAATGAATTTTGTGAAAATACAATAATTTTTTTTCAGTAAATATATGTTAACAGCAGGTTGTAGTTATTAATGTTATAGAAATATTTTCAATTTTCTAGATATTTCTCCATCTACTTACACAATTATAAACCCAGAAACCACCACTATCTTTGGCCATTACCAATTAAATATAATCTTATCATATTACAATATAATTTCCTCGACTCATATATATATATATACATATATCTAGCATTTATGGTTTTAAACAAGAAATCTAGAAGTAGGATGGAATAAGTGGGGTCATGAAATTTTATGGTGGACCACAGACAATGATTGACTGTGTATGTGGTGTCATATTTTTTGCCCCAGGTTTCAGAATTCATAGTTCCAACACTATAGGAGTACAGGCAGGGCTGGACTTTGAACTTCTGAGACCCTAAGCTATACACGCCATCCTATACGAGTGGTTAGCGTGCTTGGCTGCTGATCTAAAGGACCTAGGTTCAAATCCTGGGTAAGGCATGGATGTTTATGTTGTTTTCCTGTTGATGTCCTGCCATCCTCAAAGACCTTCTACTATGGCATATAAACTGACAGGCTCCTGTCAGACCTCTGTGGCAAGCAGCTGTGTGAGGGGGGTATTTATTATTTTTATTTAAGATATACAAATTTAAGAGGCCTGGAAAATTCAAAAGTTGAAATATATATTCATTTATTCTGATTGAAAGGAGCAGTAAAAATTTAACAGGAAATTGATGTGAGAACATTATTCCTGCAGTGCAAAGTTATGGTGAAGAATGTTTGCACAATAGAGTAAATATATATTTACTCTATTGTAGTAATATATATTTACTCTATTTTTTTCTAACAGTAAAACATGAAATGTATTCCTTTGAGGCCCCTCATATTGCAAGACACTAAATTGTAGTTTGGTTAGCTTAGGCATAAGTCCAGCCCTGAATACAAGAATGTATAAGCTAAAGAAATCTTCATATTGTATTCACAGTTTCCAAATAACTCAGGATTAGACATAATATTGCAAATCACATTGCTCATTTAAATTAAAACAAGTGTACAGTTGGAAAGAAATTTTGTGAAGCTTGGAAAAGCCATTTTCTCTCATATGGAGTTTAAGGCTGGCCATCCCATGTAGGAGATACATACCATGTGTATGTTGAGTAACATACTAGATGGCCTTATCAGAAGGCTATCAATGTAAAACAACCCAACTGTTCATTTTTAACCATTTTGAAATAAAAGTTTAAATTCTTGGAATTCTGTATTTCACTTTTGGATTACTTTTGATTTCTAAAAAAAATGGAATAAGAAATATTTTGCTAAAGCTCAGAATCATGTTTCTAGGGGAAGAACGAAAAAATTAATTTAGAAATTAACAGTGGTTGCCAAAATATTAAGGGTATAACACTTTAGTCCTTTCAGTTAGTATATAAATTAAAGCACCTCCTGGGTTAAGGGTTAGGTGAATTTTGTATTTTCTATGAGCTTAGCTGTTGAAATGCTGATTTGCTCATATAATAACAAAAAACATGATATAGTATAATGAAGGCCTTCTGATAAACCCATATTTTGTTTGCAGGTTAAAAAACAGAGAAAACTTCCAGCAGATCGTAGTAAAAGTTCAACAACTGTAGATCTTAATTTAAGCACAGATAGCTGCAGTGAAGTAGCAAATTCATCTGTTTGCTCTGAAATCATATGAAAGTCACCTAGCAAAGAGGAACTTAAGAGACGATTGGATGAATCTGAGAAAATTAATGAAAGATGTGTTAAAAAAATCAGGCTACTTCAGCAAACAAAACGCAGAAACAAGAAGAAAATTAAAAACCTGAAGTTAGTTCTGAAAGATATTGAGAAAAAAAAACTTATGGAGGAAGACACATTAGAGATTTTAAGCAAAGCATCAGGTCCTAATCAAGAATTGCTGGCTCGTCAGCTTGCAAAAGCTCAGGACAGAAAGCAATCCAAAAAATATTCTGCTGAATTAAGAGCATTTGCACTCACACTTAATTTTTACTCACCGAGGGCTTATTGTTATGTGAGAAACACTTTTAATTCTTGCCTTCCTCATCCTAGAATCATTTCAAAATGGTACAAACATGTTGATGCTGCACCAGGCTTCACTTCTGAAGCCTTTGCAGCTTTAACAAATGTAGTCATCAGTAGTCAATATCCTCTGGTGTTTTCTTTAATGATAGATGAAATGGCAATTCGTCAGCATGTTGAATATGATGGACATGTGTTTCATGGCTACATTAGTGTAGGATCAGAATTGGATGATGACTCTCTTCCAATAGCCAAGGAAGCATTGGTTTTCATGGTTGTTTGCATAAACAGCAGATGGAAAGTACCAGTAGGATATTTTCTTATTGATGGTATGACATCAGTACAAAGAGCAAATCTTGTTAAGCAATGTCTGAATTTGCTGCATGCAGCAAAGATAAAAATAGCTTCTCTCACCTTTGATGGATTAGCAGCAAATCTAAGCATGGCGAAACATTTAGGCTGCTCACTCGATCCAAAAGCATTAAATACAACCTTCACAAATTTGGATACTGGAGAAACAATATCAGTCTTCTTGGATCCTTGCCATATGCTTAAGTTGGTAAGGAATACTTTGGCAGAGAAAAAAGTAATAGTTGATCCGGATAACAATTTTATCGAATGGAAGTATATATCAGCCCTTCATGAACTGCAAGAAGGTGAAGGCTTGAATCTAGGAAATAAGTTAAAAGCTGCTCACATACAATTTTGGAAACAAAAAATGAAAGTAAGGTTGGCTACTCAACTTTTAAGCAAATCTGTGGCAGATGCAATAGAATTCTGCAATGTAGAATTAAAATTACCACAATTTAGAGGATCTGAAGCCACTGTCGCATTCATCAGAATAATCAACAACTTGTTTGACATTCTAAACTCTAGGAATGTCGAACAATATGGCTTAAAAAAGGCATTGTGCAAAAGCAATTATGAAAGTGTATTTAATTTGCTTAGTGTCATTGAAATTTATATAACATCTCTGCAAGTGAGCAGAAATGGTGATAAAATTTTATCATCCAATAGGAAAACTGGTTTCTTAGGATTTCTTGTTTGTATTCAAAGTTTGAAAACTATGTTCCAGTCTCTAGTATTAACAGAACATCCAGTCTTGGCTTACTTGCCTTTGTACAAGATAAGTCAAGATCACATTGAATTATTTTTCCAAGCTGTTAGATTTCATGGTGGATGTAATAACAATCCAACAGCCAGACAATTTAGGGCTGCCTACAAAAAGTTGCTCATCAAATCAGAGATTACAAATTCAATATCTGGTAATTGTGTGCCTCTTGATGAGTTAAGTATATTAAATGTTACTAGTACACAATCATCAGAAAGTATCATTAATTCATCATCTAATGGATATCAGGCAATTTATTGTGATAGTGGTAACAATTTAGATGATAAAGATGATTTTAATGGTCATGATTATTTATTTAATGCTAGTTCATTAAGTCAGTGTGCTGAACATATTGTGTATTACATAGCTGGCTATATTGTTAGGAAACTGTCTTTAAAATTAAAATGTGAAATATGTATAGAAGCACTTCAGGCAACAATGCCATATTTTAGACAGTCATTAGTAAGCTACAAGAGTAATGGTGGCTTAATTCACCCCTCCAAAGATGTATTTTTGATATGTAAAAAGAGTGAATCTGCTTTTCGTAAAAATGTCAATTTAAGTGGAGGAAAACACTTAAGCACAAAATATGGTATGTTATATACATCAAATCAGGTTTTAGAAGCAGTTGCAGGCCAAAATCTTTTTACCTCCTTGGATTTTCATACGCATTACACGTCTCCACTGGAAAATCATTATATTCATTTAATCCGTGCTGTAGTACAAAATTATTTGCATATTAGATATATGTACTGGGCCAAAAGTGTTGTAAACAACTCAAATTCAATGGGACAACTGTACACAAAGATGATATTATTTAAAGGTCAATAGAACTAGATAAAAGTTTTTTTTTTTATCTTTTATGTACTTGTTTTTGAGTCATTGTGTTATTCATGTTTTCAAACTGGTTTTCAGACCTATGTAATAGCATTACTTGATAATCCTCATACAGTGCCTTACCTAAATATTAGAGAATTAAAATATCTTACCTAAAAGATCAATAACTTCTACAGTATGCATTTAATAAAAAAAATGCTTGTATTATCAAAGTTAAAAAGAATTCTTAATGAAAATATCATCACACAAACTTTTAAAATATATATTTTGTTAATTAAATAATATTTTCCAAAATATTTATTTTGTGAGGTAAATTTTTATGATGCATTACTGTGTTTAATATTCCAACTTTCATATAACTTTAAACACTAAATTAATATTGTTGAAAAAACAGGTTAAATTATGATCTTTAATTTTCCAACAGTTGCATTTTTTCATTAAAAGAATATTTTAGAAGTTATAGAGATTTGAAGTTAGATTGATATAACAATGTATTATATACCCAAGCTGAAAATGTGGAGAATCATAATTATAAACTAATTTATATAGTGTTAATATTGATATCTTTCAAAAACTGTGTGATATGTTTAAACATTTGTAAGTCATTATGAATTTGGCTACTATTATTGCAAATTGGTTAACTGTTGTATTTTTACTTAAAACCCAACTAACCAACTCAGATTTTCAAATGAGTTAATAAAATGACTTGTATTGAATGTATTTCTATCAATCCAAAGTGAATGCACAGTATTCCCTGTTAAGATAGACATCAAACATTAATTGATTCTGAAAAAAATCCATTGCCGACACAGTGGGTATTGAACCCACATCTCTCCAGATTCGTGTCAAAGTGTGCTACCATTGTACCACGCGTCAGATGTGTGGTATGATGGTAGTGCGCTCTGGCATGAATCTGGAGACATGCGGGTTCAATACCCACCGTGTCGACAATGAATTTTTTTCAGAATCTGTATTTCTATAAAATTTAGGACTATATATTTCAGTACATTCATTTCATCCAATGTTTTTCTGAAAATTGGTGATCTTTTAAATTAACAAATCTAGTTGCTAATTGGTTATGTTTGAAAATTTTTAATGTAACTTAAAAAATTTAAAAATACTGGGATATACAGAAGTCATATGATAACTTTAGCGTGGCCTCAAGCGGCTATGGATTATCAAGGTCAGACCAGTGTTAAAATAAATCAAAATTTTTAAGTTTATCCTTCAAACCATATTCATGTTAAAAGGTTTTAGGGGAAAACTCAGAAGCTTTCAGGAGCAATGACAGTGCTCCTTCAGTGAGGTGACAGTATGTGTTGACTACTTCAGTCACATAAGGTATTCTCATAGTGTCCATCTTCATTCACCTTTTCACATAGTGGTACTTCACTGAATAAGGAGCACTGTCCTTGCTCTGAAAAGCTTCCGAGTATTCTCCTAAAACCTCAAACATGCAATTAGTTTGAAGCAAAAACTTAAAAAATTTATTGCTCAATGACAAAGAATTTTAATTTATGTTAGTTTCTGAGCTAGTTCTTTTCAATTGTGTATTTAAAGAGTGTTATTTAGTCCTCCAAATATCATTTGGCCACTGTAGATTAATTTTAATGAAGTTAGTTTGAAACTTCCAACTCATTGTAATCTAAAGTTTGTATGTGGGCAACATAGCTGAACAAATGACCAATCTCTTGTACACTGCTGCTCTAAGGGATTTCTGCCTAGCATCATCTTTGCTTAGTTCAAACTAACTAATACCCAAGATACTGTGTTATAAGCATATAGAATCAAGGGCATCAAGTGTCAGTTTACCTTGCTTAAAGAGGGTCCAGGTTTCACTAACATAGCAAATTTTTAGAAAGGACCAAACTATTATGTAACCTAATTTTAGTCTGCAATCTTGTAATTAAACTACAGTTGTAATAATAATTGATTTTGTTCAACTTAGTAAGACTTGAATCAATAACATCTTAGTTACATACCATATGCTCTAGCAACTGATCTGTTGGCACCCAAATTAATCATAAGTCAGAAAAAATCAAATAGCTGCCATATTTGTTTTTTGATAAATTTCTTATTTGAGAGTATGAGGACTGTTTGATTGTTGAGAATCTTCATTTAAGGTATGAGGTGTAATTTAATATATAAAAAGTAATAAAGTATGCAAATTTCAAATTCAGAACCCACTGCACATAAATGTATTTACTGTTTATGAAAGCATTTTCTTTGGATTGATATTTAATGAGATACTTTATGTGAGAAATGAAGTTTTTTTTTCCTCAAGTGACTTTTGTGTGTAAAAAACCTACCAGTATATATTTTTGTTTAATAATAAAAAATTTTGTTCATTATTAAAGTATATATGATATTTCAGTATTAATTGTAGCATAAAATAGATATTAGTATTAAAGGTATTTCCATTTCAATCTGGAATTGCAGAATATAGTCCTTTCAAATCCAATAGAGAAAATGGTCTGATTATTTACATTCTAAATAAGATTTATATTTAAATTGACTACTTTTATTTTAATGTAGTTTTGGATTTTTTTTTATTTAAAACAGTTTATAAATAAGGCTTTTAAGGTGACAAATTTTTGAATAACATAATTGTCATAATAGTGGGTGTCATAACTTATTAACATTTTTTTGGAGTTGAATCATTAATATTGTGAGAAATCACAGAAAAGCATTTTAATGTAGGGGTGTTATACATGATTTATCCACCAAAGTTTAAAGTGTTTTTAAAATCAACCATTTTGGCTCCTACACTATTGGCTTTATTTAGTTTTGTTATGCAAATTTTTTTTTTATTTTTGTGGAATGAGAATTTTTTTAAAGTAAAACAGCTATTTTCTGAATCTTACAAATATGATTTTTTGCAGTTTAAATGCTGTTATTGCATGTAATGTTTAGTGTTTTATCCATAAAATGTTTTGTGCTATTATCAGTGCAGTATAAATAAACTTTCAAAATCTGGTAATTGTTTGTTATTGTCGTATTCAACGAAATACATAAATAGTTCTGCTATACAGTAATTCTATATGGAAATATTCATTGCATTAAAAAAAAGCAATATAAATTCCAAATAGCTTAAATGGGCTTTCTCCTAGTCGTAAAAAAATAATCTTCCCGTATATAACGCACAGTAAAACTGAGTATGGCACGTGAAAAGTAGGCTTGATTGCAGCGGCAGACGGTTTGTTTTGAATACAATATGGCTACCGCCCTGCTGCCAACGCATCATTTTCCTTGCACAGGGAAAGCGCGTTAGGGCCTCTCCTTATCTTCCTACCTCCATGGACGTAACTACGTCAGAATCCAAAATGGTGGACGAACGGCAAAAATCACGGGACCTTTCGAGAATATGACGTCAGTATACAAAATGGCGGGAAAATCGAGGGACTTTTCGAGAGTGTGCCGTCAGAATCCAAAATGGCGGGAAAATCGAGGAACCTTTCGAGAATATGACGTCAGAATACAAAATGGCGGACGAACGGCAAAATCACGGGACTTTTCGAGAATATGACGTCAGTATACAAAATGGCGGGAAAATCGAGGGACTTTTCGAGAGTGTGCCGTCAGAATCCAATATGGCGGGAAAATCGAGGAACCTTTCGAGAATATGACGTCAGAATACAAAATGGCGGACGAACGGCAAAATCACGGGACTTTTGGGGGTCATCTGACTGCTGCGTGACCTTCAAGGTCAAAAGGTCATTTTCCCCCAAAGTGGCGCACCTACTACTAACGATATATTTGACAAAAATATTGAGGCAGAAATTATTTCTTACGCTGATGATATTGTTTTGTTGTACAAAAGTAACACCTATGAGCAATTATACCAAATGACAAACAGAGATATTCATCGTCTCTATCAATGACTAATGTTGAATAAATTAAGTTTAAATAAGACTAAAACATGCTATATAAAATTCCAGTTGAAGGCATCAGCTGATGGTAGCAGTGACTCTGGAGTGGTTTCTCATCACAAGACTGTTACAACATCCTAAATTGCAGTTGCGAACGTCTTACGAAGGTTGATCAAATTAAATACCTAAGAGTGATTATTGATAAAAACCTTTCATGGAAGTATCACACTGATTATACTGTGGATAAGATAAAACCATTCATAGCAAAATTTTATTCACTAAGATTCTTACTCGATAAAACAAGTTTAAAAATGTTATATTCTGCTTGTGTATATAATCAGCTACAATACGCAACAAAAGCCTGGGGAGGAGCTGCAAAAACAAATTTAAACAGGCTATTGATTCCGCAAAAATTTATAATTAGAATCATTGACCATAAAGGTCGCTTCTCTGAATCTCGCCCTATATTTAAGAAATTGGGGTTACTGACTGTGTCTCAACTTTACATTTTAAAAGTTATTGAATATGTCCATTTCAATTTACATTTATTTCGGTTCGACAGACATATATACCACTTAGAGACTCATCATTTAAATTGCAAATACCTAGCATATCAAAGCAAGCTACTACCCGTAATATAAACTATATTGGGCCTAAATTATACAACAGTGTTCCAGAAACAATGAAGAAAATTACTTCAAAATATTTATTTAATAAATCTCTTTCTGATTGGATACTAAACAACGAATGATATCTGTATGTAAAACTATTTTTTTTTACTTCTACATCATTGATTGGTTCAATTATCAATTTTTGCCTTGTCAATTTTTTATATTTATATTTTTGTTATAATTATACACCAGCGCTCAAGTATTCGGTTACTTTAGTTGGATATATTTCATAAAATTTTGCATTGATGCATATCTATGTTGAATAAAAATGAATTGAATTGAATTGTAGGGGCAGGGGTGGCTCAGTCGGTAGCACGCCAGGTTCGTATCTCTAGTTCCCAGGTTCGAGTCCCAGCTGGGTTAGCATTGAGACTTATCTCCGCAAAATTCCCTGCACACGGTCAGTAGGGGACACCGATGGTCTTGGCCCTGCACATGATCAGTAGGGGACACCGATGGCCTTGGAAAGGCCGCCGTCCATCGGGTGAGACGTTAAGCCGTGGTCCGTGTGCGGGAGAGCCATACCTGTGCACGTTAAAGAACATGCTGGATGGCCTTGACGGAAGGCTACCATCTGTCTCCCAACAGCTGTTCCAGTGAAGGGGAGGGGTTCCCCAACCTTCTCTGAGCCTTCGGGGTCCTTGTGACCTGGCCATTTAGCCCATTGTATGCAAAAAAAGTGATGCTCAGAGGTAACCCAACCTAACACTTGTATGTGTTGGATCTGAGCTAAATGGTTGAAGGGGGGAGGGGGACCACTAACAAACCGAACCTTTAGTGAGATGCTTTTCAAACTGTGGATGGCAATCTCACAGGCACTTGCGAAGGTTACGTCAGCAATCCGCGAGCTCACAGAATAGACAGAGTGTTACTAACATCAGTTTCAAATTCACCAGGTCCATCGATGTCTATATTAACAATGGAAAATTATCTACAGATACAAGAGTACAAATTTGCATTTATACATGTGAGCAGGCACGTAACCATCATTTAGTTTCGGGGAAGGAAAGACCGAAAAGGTATAGGTTAACATAGCATTCCATTTTTCCCTGGTTTTTATAAACTCTTTAATAATTTCCTCTGACTCATTTAGCGGGATTTGATCTTTTGGAGTTGGTAACACAGAATTTAATCTTTGTTTCCCTTATTACAACACCATCATACAGGGCCGGATCTAGGCAAGGACTAAGGGGGCCATGGCATCACCAGCCCACCAAAACTTTCAGGATGTTAAAAGGATAAGAGTGGCAAAAAATTGTTATATTCATTTATATTTCATGCACTTTTCAAAACCTGTAAAGCAGAGTAGGAAAATAATTTACTACATTCCAACTCTAGTCTATTGGCTCCCATCCCAGTCGTAGGCATGCCAATAGTAGAACTAGCGGAAATCTCATAAGTGTCTTGAATGAGTTACGTCATGGCAGTGTTGAAGGGCGCCTGGCAGTCTTTTGTGGTACATACGTTTCGGTTTTTAATAATTAAATTGAAATCATTTCTACACCCATCCCTTGATTTACACGGTATATAGATTCCAAGAAATCTCCGTAAAAATCGAAACCAACAACTTATATTAAAAGGGGGATGCGTTTCGAAAAATCCTTGCTATGAATGAAACGTATATTTAAAGTAGTGAAGAATCACAGGATAAATCCTGTAGACATGGAACTCATGACATAACGAGCTGAAAAAAATTTGGTTTTGTCATGAGTCGGATTCGAACCCATGTCTCCAGGAAACATGCCTCTTATGCTACCACTACACAACCAATGGCAAACCTTTTTCTCAGATTGTGTGACGTTATAAATTTTCCAGATTTTTTTATTTAATTCGCACAGTGGCGCCATCTAGCCGGGAAATGGACAACTCTTTTGCTTCATTAGAGATGGAATTAATATTTGTCACTCACTCTCAGGGCGTTAAATCAGTAGTAAAGAATCACAGGAAAGGTCCAGTAGACATGGAACTCATGAAATAATCAGCTGAAAAAAATTTGGTTTTGCCATGAGTGGGATTCGAACCCACGTCTCCAGGAAACCACCACTACACCACCATTTTTTTCAGCTCATTATTTCATGAGTATATTTAAAATTTTATTAATACATACAGTATTTATCTCACATTTCAGATCAGCGTTAACGTAACTTTATTTTGTACTTAATTTTTCCTAATTCAGAGAAGCTATGATTAATTTCTCATAGATTTATTTTTGCTCACGAAGAATACTTATTGTTAATGTAAATGTACACTATAGAATCTGAAAACGATTTTTATTAATCGAATATGAATTAGAAATTAAGCATTTGTACCAATACTTAGTACTTTATTTTGTAAAATTAGTATTTATATGATATTTTATGGAACAATGTAGTTAGCAATCAGATGTATTTAACCTATATAACAGCCTACAAAGTTAAACTTGTTAAAAATGAGCTAAAATATGGTTTTTACCAGTCTGAAAACTTCAGTTTAGAAAGAATCAGATCTGGCTATCGATTCAAAAAAAGAATGTAAATTAGAAAATTTAAAAAATACCTATCTTCCTATAGTGCCCTAAAAAGTAGAAAACAATCCTAAGATATATCGATGGTGCAATAAGTCACTGAGTTCGTATTCTCTTCCAAGGAAGATATGGCGGCGGCAATCTTCTCCAGTAGGTAAACCGGTGCCCTATCTTCATTCGAAGCGAATGCGAATTCAGTGACCTATTGCATCATCGATATGTTTTAGGATTATTTTCTACTTTTTGAGGCATTATGGGAAGATAGGTATATTTTAAATTTTCTAATTTACATTTTTTTTTGTTACCACTGAAAACACCTACTTTCCACAATTTTGATATGTGACCCATAAATATCGATCACATTTACCACTGTTTTGGATTCAAGCTTTAGATAGACCACGACATTGGAGACGTCATAAGCTTTAATTTGAGATACGACTCGTTAAAGTCGATCCCCGCGAAAATCCGCCCCATCCCAACATTTAATCGGGGGGGGAGGAAATAGTGCGGACAAATTCGATATAGTATACGACCTTCATTATACGAGCTTACATTTGACATCTAACTCGTAACTCTAAGCCTGGCGTCCCGATGATATGACACAATGACTATTTCCCATTTTTTAGGGGGGAGGTGAGCATAGGGGGTCGTTTTTATAGCCTGCGACACTCTCCGCATCACAAGCTTTCATTCGACATATAGCTCGTTACTTTCCGCACTCGCGTTCAGAAGATATAGAGAAACAATCATTTTCATGTTGTCCCCCTTTTTTAGGGGGAAGAAAGCATGAGGGGTCAATTTTTCATAGCCTACGACATTTCCCGCGTTGCAAGCTGTCATTTGACGTATAGCTTGTTACTTTCGGTATTCGCGTTCTGGAGATATAGCGGAACAATTGTTTCGAATTTTTCCTTTTTTAGGAGGGGGGGAATCATGGGAGTCTTTTTTTTTATAGTCTACGACACTCCCCACTTCACAAACTTTCATTGAACTCATAGCTCGTTACTTTCCGCACACGCATTCAGGTGATATAGGGGAACAATCATTTTCACGTAGTCCCCCTTTTTTAGGGAGGAAGAAAGGCCCGGGGGTCAAACGCGTCACAAACTTTCATTTGGCACATAAATCATTACGTTTCTCCATCGCGTTCGATAGATTTAGTGGAACAACGTTTTGTCAAATCCACAAGCCAACCTAACGACCGACAGACAAATGTCAAAGCCAAAAGCAATAGGAAGAGAGGCAAAGATAGGCTTTATTTCATTGCGAGGTCGTGAGACAGATTCAGTTACAATGGCAAGAATACAATTTTTTGAGAAAGAATATAAATACCTCTGTTACAGATAACGATTTTATTAATATGGGATTTACTATTATCTATTTATTCTGGAAGATAAACTGATATCAATTAAAACCATTAAATTGAATTTTACCTTGAGATGACCGTTTAATAATCTCCCTTGACACTATACTACTGTTACTTCATAATACGTATTATATATACATACATAAAAGGAAATTTCAATCCATACCGAGGAAAACCGAATCTATAATAGCGTAAAACGGAACTGGTTGCATTTCTTTGGCCGTGTAGTGTATTCTGTATAATAGTTTGGTCTGTATAATAGTTTGGTTCTTTCTAGGGTTAGTTATGGTAGTGAAACTTGGACACTTTGTAAACAAGATAACAGGAAACTAGATGCTTTTGATTCCAGATGCTTACTCAGTATCTTGGGCATTAGGTGGTTCAACTTTGTAACTAATGATGAGGTTAGGCAAAGGAGTTTGCAACCTCCTTTAAGCAGCATATTGTGGAGAGAGAGACTCCGTTGGTTTGGCCATGTTGCCCGTATGAATAATTATAGATTGGCGAATAGGGTTATGAACATTGTGCCTAAAGGCCTCAGAAAGAAGGGGAGACCTAGGATGCGGTGGACAGACAATGTCAAACAGGACCTTGTTAGAATTGGTCTGCAGTGACCAGATGCAGTAGATGTAGCTCAGGATAGACTTGCTTGGAGAACTAAATTGCACGGTCTGGTTGGACCTCCGTTGCCCATGGCTGCTTGAGGATGATGATGATGATTTAGTCTATTACCGTGTAAATCGAAACTGGTTTTAGTTTTTAGACTGTGTGAAACCAAAATAATGTAAATCGAGGGACGGGTATATTTATTTATTTGAAATCACTATAAAATAATGAAATTAAATTAACCTAATGATCGCTGTAAATACAAAAGAAGGTAAAATCATTTCATTACACCTTATCATATATTCATGTATTAGGCTATATTCAATAATATGCAGTTTATATACACTCAGTTCTTCGGTGCAGTTCTATGTTAGTAACTCAGATACAGTATTCCAGTGGTTCTCAACCTTTTATGCTTCACGTATACCCTGGAAATGTGTATGTAACTGACGTACACCTTGTATTGATAGATAAAACTATAGTTATAGTATAACATCGGGAATAAAATAAAACATATAAATACACATTAAATTTGTATTAATAAATTACATATATCCATAAACACAAAAAATGACATTTTTGCACAGCAGTGTTGCTAACTTAGCGACTTTGTTACTAGATCTAGTGACTATTGAGCTCTCACAGCGTACCCCAAAAATTTTATCGCGTACTCCACGTTGAGAACACCTGCGGTATTCAATAACTTCTTAAATAAGCTTTTCATGAAAAAATGTGATTGAAAAAAACTTTGAGATTTCAATTAAATCTTTTTTTTAAAAAAACTCGATTTTCAATAATATGCATTCAGAATTTAGAATTATGGAAGTTTGATACAATTAGCAAGTTACCTGAATCTGCAAAATATAATCCAAAATTTGTGAAAAATTAACATAACATTTTCGAACGCCTCAAAAATGTTAGTAAAGTAAAACGATTGTTGCTTTCATTTTTAACTTGTTTTTATTAACTTTCCAGATCATTTATTACTCTGGCATTGTTGCTGTTAAATATTGCAATTTCTACAATTGCCTAAATACCGAACGAATATTGTTAAAAATCGAGATTGAAATAACTTTAATTGAGATCTTTAAATTATTTTCAATCGGATTTTCTCATAAAATGCTTATTTAAGAATTTACTGAATTCTGTATCCAGGGACGTAGCGAGGGGAAAGGGGGGGAAAGGGGGGAAGGGGGGAGAAATCGAAAATTTTCCGACTCGTAAATCAAATTTTGGCAACTGAGAAAATGAGCACTTTACGTAAATTGTATTATATTTTGCTATGTCTCTGCCAGGGATGTACAGTCGCTAAAGAAAGTATCGGAACGCTATGGTTGATTACAGAATTCAGAAAAAATATCTGGCAACAATTTTTTTAGAAATTAGTGATCTGGCAACCTTCGTGTCACGTGACACGAAGGTTGCCAGATCACTAATTTCTAAAAAAATCTTTGAAAGATATTTTTTCTGGATTCTGTAATCAACTATGGTGTTCGGATATTTTTTTGAGCGACTCTACCCAAGATTTCTTTCTTGGGGGGAGGGGAGGAACTCCCCAAGCTTTTGCCAAGTTCCGTTGATTTTGCCACCTCGCCATAATTTTTACACATCACCGGAATTTTACCAAGTCATTGAATTTCGCCAAATCTTCATTTCGCAAAAATCAATCCCAAATTTCACACCTCACCTGTATTTTACCAAGTGGCTTCGAATTCTACCTAGATTTTGCCAGGGTGCATCGATGTTGCCAACACGCCATAATTTTACAAATAAAACCGAATTTTTATATCTCATCTGAATTTTGAAATGTCACTTCGAATTTTGCTAACTTCTCAAGATTTTGCCAAGTTACCTCGATTTTTTCAACTCTCCTTAATTTTACAAAAGAAATATCAATTTTCCCACTCCCCTGTATTTTACGCAGTGGATTCGAATTTTACCAACTGCACTTAATTTTTACAAAAAAATCCCAATTTTCACAATTCACCTGGATTTTACCAAGTCACTTCGAATTCCTCCAACTTCGATTTACTTCGGAGGGGAGCCTTTCCCATCCCGCATCCTCCTCATTCCCATAGCTACGTCTCTGTCTATATCAGAGTTACTATCGACATAACATGGAAATCTACTAATCAAGTCGCCGCTGAGTGTATAGAGGTGTGTGCTTAATAATATATATTATTCAAAAACCCCAAATAATTCAAAAACCAGCAACCTCAAAATCCCGAGGATACTGGTTACCCATAACCACTCTTTATAACGGTTTATTGTATTATTTCTATCATTCGCAGAACCGCACCTCTGCAGTTTAAGTGCATATCATAGTCGGAAATTACAGTGACGTCATTTAAACACAATGAAAGTACCGGAGATTATATTTTTAAACCTATGGTACCAACTTACACAGATAGAGAAATTCAACTGTCTACTCTCGGTAGCTATTAAAATTGTCAACGCCGTTGAAGCGAAACGATGATAAAGTTCCAAAATATCATTTTTCTTATATTTCTGAAGGATATTTTAACTATTTTAAATAATTTTATTTTTTTAGTCTTATATTATTTCATTTTTATTTATCATTTTCTTCATTTTTATATCGTAAAACTATAATGTTCCGCTATAAATATTATTGATATATATATATATAAAATAAAATTAGTTGTAACAGATTTAATTTTGTTTAACAAGCTTTATAATCTTTATAATAATTTAAAAACAGTTTTTGCGTATGTGGAAATTAAAATATTTGATAAACATTAATTAGGCTGCTAAAAGGCCGAAGGCTGCTAAAAGACCAATTATAGATGACGTCTTATATACGTTGGGAATAAGGACAGAAAAATGCGATATTAAAGAAAATAGATCGGGTATTTTTCCTCGATAAGAATTATGATAAATAAGGAATGCTTTACGTAATGATGTCAACTTTACCTACGCGACAGAAAACAGAAATTTTATACTCATAACATACAATAGAATTAGCTAGTGATAAGGACGACTCACTCTTTTCTATACGAAAACTACAAACACAAGCATATACACAGTCATATCAGAATAATACGACCACCTACCATACATATACTATGGTGAGTGGTCATATTATTCTGATATGATTGTGTACATTTATAGACAATATTGTATAAGGTCATTCTTAATCTTTTTAGTCTAATCGTTTTCCCTACACAGGCTTTCCCGTCTAGTTATCTTTAACCATTTGCATTCCAAAGACGAAGTCAGTTCAACACTGGATAGCAGCATGAAAATAGCACAATATGGCCTAGACTCAAATGACACCAAAGAGTTCAACATGTTTTACCTAACCTGTCACTCGTTTAGGATAAAAAAGAAAAATATAATGGACTTTTGGAGACGTTTCAAAACATTCAAAAACATTTATCCTAATTCGTGACATGATGAGTGGGATTTAGGATTTTGACAAGAGGTCAAGTAAATGAACCTAGGTTATCCTACAGCTATCTATATCATACCGGGCCCGGACAGAGCACTAACAGAAGAATTGTTGTTTCAAATATAAAAATGTAAAAATATTTATAGAGAGAGATCTGATATCTGATATCTTTAATTAATTTTTTGAGCTCCAAGCTTAGGGCTTATATCTCGAAGACTAAATTAGTGCTTTATTGGCAATAACAAAGTTAAAACACATAAACCCCAAAGGGGCCACAAGGGCAAAACAAATTTACTATAAAAAGCACAACTAAAAGTTAAACATGCGGGTGTCATACACCCCAATCTTAGGACTCTTGAATTGTTTTAAAACCCAGCGATCGTAATTGATCAAGGATCTTATTATATCATAAGGATGATCTCCCACTGCTTCAAAAAAGCCAGGGAGCACTGACCACAGATCTGAGGATTTTATTTTGGAAGCTCTGAAGCCTCCTGTCATTGGTGTTGGTAGTATTACCCCACACTGGTGAGGCATATGTCAGGATTGGACGCAGAAGAGTCTTATATAGATATAATTTCTTTTCTGGAGGCAGTTTCGAGCTCCACCCTATCAGAGGTGCAAGTTTACATCTGATGATTTGAGCCTTTGAGAACGCATGATGTGCATTCCAACAGAATTTTTTTATGTAGAATTTCACCAAGGTATTTCACTGTTGGTGTACAAGATGTTTCAACTTCAAGTATTTTAGAAGAATCAGGATTAACAATCTCCTTTCTAGAGAAGAGAACTGACTGACTTTTATCTGGATTAATCTCGATTTTCCATTTGGAGTACCAGCGATCTACCTTGCCCATCCCTAACTGCAACCTTTTGATGGCCAGGCTGGGGCTCAGGGATGAAGAGAGTAGGGCAATATCATCAGCGCAAAATTCCGTCATGAGAGGATGAAGATCTGGGAGATCGTGCATGTAGATGTTGAATAGAGCAAGGTCCAACAAGGAGCCTTGTGGGACACTTGCATCTATGTTTCTTACAGTGGAAAGGCAGTTGCCAAACCTAACACAAAATGTTCTTTCATTCAGGTATGACTGTAAAATGTGGGTCATACCCGAAGAGAATTTGGCTTGAATTATTTTAGAGATTTGGCCGTCGATCCAGCCTTGGCCACATTCAGAAAGGCGGATGCGACGGTTTGTTTCTTATTTAAGGATTCGGCAACCCTTTCCACTACTTGTAGCAGTTGGTGAACTGTAGAACGCTTCCGCCAAAAGCTAAACTGTTCTTCTGGAATTAGGCTATTGCGATCAGTATGCTCCATTAGGCGATTTAAGATAATTCTTTCCAAAACATTCCCCAAGCATGGAAGCAAACTGATCGGTCGATAACTTTGAGGAAAAGATTTTTCCTCGGTTTTTGTATCATTTTAATAACAGTCTTTTTCCAGATCGTTGGGAAGTGTTTCAGACGTAAAAGGCTGTTAAAAATAGAACAGATGTAAACAATGGCTCTAGGCGGAAGTTTTTTGATCATGTTGTTCGTAATTTCATTTCGGGTGCCTTTCTGGGTTTTAATTCGTAATTGTAATGTTTTAATTCCGGGTGCCTAATCTGGGTTTTAACAATTTAATTGCTTTGTTAATTTCAGTAGGAGTTGTAAAGCGAATGTTACAGTTTGCCACCTGGGAGAAGTGATCGAGTGCATTTTCAACAATTTCAGAGATTTCTTCATCTGACAAATCACCATTTTCCTGAACCTGATTTTCCAGGGTGGTCGCAAAAGCCTCCACCTTGTCCACGTTGTTGTAAACAATGCCATTCATTCCATGAATCGGAGGATAATCTGAAACTGCCTTCTTAAGGGCATTGGCCATTCACCAATGGAATTTTCCGCTGTCGCAAGGGATAACAGCTTTTTGGCCCAAGAGTCGAATAAATGCCCGCGAATCCTATTGGGGACAGAATTTTTGAGCTTCCTGAGACGTTCCTGTCTGGCCTACGATATTTTTGCTAATCTCTTCTTACTTTAGTTTTAAGAGAGATCATCTCAAGAATGTCATCAGGAAGATTATTGGCATTAATTTGACTCTCCTTAATCGTACTTGCAAATAGGTATGCGCTCTTGCAATTTAATCGTACTTGCAAATAGGTATGCGCGATATTATCATTAAATGTAGAAATCTCCCTGTCATCGAGAGTAGGAGTTTTGGCCTTAACATGACCATTAACCTTCTCGTTGACAAGGAATCTATATTTCTCCCAGTTGGTGATCCTGTGAAAGATAATATATTTTCAGTAATTTGATTACCTAGAATAACAATGATAGATTCGTGATCAGAGCTTTGCTCATGAATCACGTGAGTATCATAAGATGGACTAAAGTGTCCAAAAAGAGCAATGTCAAGGACATCTGGTTTATGCATGGTATTGTGTGGGGGGGGGAAGTGGGCTCAGTATGAGTGTCTATGATGAGATCTTTTGTTGACGCAGATTCAAGCAAAAGATGGCCACTTTTGTTCCCCGCATTAGAATTCCATGACTGGTGCTTGCAGTTAAGATCTCCGGCAAGCAGAGTCAGAGTTTTAGGAGTAAACAGTTTGTCCAGATCATTGATAAGGATTTCAGAATTTGGGGGCTTATAAGCCGCCATTAGTTTAATGTCCCCCAAATTAGTCTGTTGAATGACCATAATATTGGCTTCAATATTCCTTAAATCAGGGGTAGGCAGGCAATATTGGAGAATACCTTTTTTGATAAGGATAGCCGTTCCTCCCCTCTGTTGATTTCTCTATCATTTCGATAGATATTGCAATTCGGGATTTTGATACTCTCACTGGATCTGAGATGTGTTTCACATAACAGTGCATCATCAATTTTCTGTGAATATAAAAGGCTTCGGGACTCCAATAAGTCGCTTTTAAGACCATTGGAGTTCCAAGCAACAATACGAAGGTTATTCGAAGAGGAGGAGGACTTATCCATCGAAGAGAGAAGCAAGAAAATCAAAGGCTTGGATTTCTACTGAGATTCTCTCATTCCAATCCTTAGCCATCTTAAATTTAAGGCAAAAGTTTTATACGTTAAATAAAATATTACCCAAATTCAATTTCCTGAAGAATTGCAGGATATCTTTAACTTCCTTAGCAAAGTCAAATGATTCATCCGCATTAGCTTTGCTCTTCTTAGTTGGTACATTAACTGTGACCTTCCCTTGGTCTGAAGGCTTAGTAACTGATGGAACAGTGTTAGATTTTCCTGGAATCTCTTCAGGAGATCTGGTAGCTTGTGAATGGGTCTTATTGGGTTGTACATACTGGGGTACCTTATTTTTACCCTTCTTGGGTTTTTCCAAAGGTTCTCCTCTATTGGGAAGTTAGAGAAACAGCTCACAGCCAATGTAATTGGCCGTGTGCTCTTTCCCGCAGTCAGCACAGGTCGGTGGACCATCCTTATGTGTCCTGGCACACGTAGTAGTAAGATGGTTGCCAACGCATTTGACACATCTTGGGGTGTTGAAGCAGTTACCTTGAGTGGGTCCATAACGCTGACATATATATAGAGAGAGAGAGCTACGTTGATTATAACTTATCCTTTAAAATGTAATTGGTAACCATTTTAAATATTTGGTAATTATTTTTAAAACACTCGTAGATATTTTAATAAAATCAAATTCAGTAAATTATTTATTTTTCCTCTATTAAAAATAATTTGTAATTAAACTTTAGACAAATCAAATCACTTAAAAGTGTATCAAGTTGGATTTAGTTATCCGCGCTGCTTTTGTTCTTTGATTAACGAACAACAGGTGAACAAGAGAGAGAAGAAACACCACGCATACTTTTCACCTGTTTCCGTATTGCTTTTCGCTCGTCGTTTGTTGGTTTGTTGTCAAAACAATTCTAAAAATGTGAAATAAAATATTCTAAGTTATCTTTCAAAAGCCACGGGCCAACATAATGATTTATATGTCAAATGAAAGCTTGTGACCCGGGGAATGTCATAGGCTAAAACACATTTGCCACCAATGCTTTCTTCCCTCCTAAAAAAGGGGAAATATAAAAAAGATTCCGTTGCATCTTCGGAACGCAGTGATCGAAAGTAAAGAGTTGTGCATCAAACGAAAGTTTGTGACGTGGGAAGTATTGTGGGAAATAAAAATATACCCCCTTGGTTTTCCCTCGTAAAACTCGAGAAATGCGAAAGTCGTTCCTAGGTGATCATTAAATTCGTGGGCTGACGCCATAAGTACTCGTACGTAGCCCTTTTTCCAAAGTAACACTAGATGGCGCTATGCGTGACCGCTGCGAAGGAGGCTCCGCGTGCCAAGGTCATTTGGCGTCGACTGCTGTTGTGTTAAAACTGATTCGAGTTGCGTGTCATAGACGTTCGTCCAGAATGTCGGAAATTCAAACCGAACAGACAAATTATATCGTTCGTTATTGTGTTAGGCAAGGCCCAAGTGCTGCTGCGACTGTTGAAGAGATGAGTGAAGCCTATGATAATGAGACTTCGTAGGTCAGCCATTTTTAAGTGGCATAAGAGATTCAAAGAAGGACGCTAATCTGTTGTCGATGACCCAAGAACCGGCCAGCATTCTTCCTAAATAATTCCTGAGCAAATCGAAAGAATCCTGAATGAAGACATATGATTGTGTTTTTTGACATCAAAGTTGTTCTCGTTACTCACTTTGTGCCTCGTGGAACAACCATGAATTAAGAAGACTACTCGTAGGTACTTAATGAAGGACTACTCGTAGTTCCATCAGCATTTTCAGATGCTCTCTGTTAACAGTGGAGTAGTATTATTCCATATTTATCTTTACATTTCTAACCCCTGGAATAACATGAAATCTTATCTAATTTATCTTAAAACGTAGCCTTACCTAAGCGAATATTTGAAAGAGAAAGTTCGTCTAAATATTTTTACAGAAAATTTAAGATTCTACTTTATTTGGGTATAGTGTGTATATTATTCGTGTCTGTAAATAACTTAGGGATAAATATCAGTTGAAAACACCTTTGACAATTAAGTTAATCTTTCAGACTAACACACTGTGAAACTGATATGCTCAAAAGCAACTGTAATTTTACATTTGAAATAATAGAATCTCTCAGATGCGCCTGGTAGTAATTTGTTAGATAAATATAGATGTAAAATTGTCATTAGACGGGTGAGATCTGAACCCACGACCTCCTATAAACATGTTATATGCTCAGACCACTGAGCTACCGGCAGCCGAGAAGTCACCCTCTATTAGTGGTTTTAAGCATTATACGATAGAACGGGTAATTCGAAATGTATCTTATTTTAATTAAAGACTCTAGTCCAGAAGTCACTTTTCAGTTTAGTGCACATGTCCAGCCCACGGCATTTTTATTTTTTTAAGCCAACACGCCGAGAATCGAGCATAAGCATTATTGTTTAAATAATAGAATTTCTCAGATATACCTGGTAGTAATTTGTTAAATAATGTGCACTAAACTGAAAAGTGTCTTCTGGACCAGTCTTCAATTGCAATCAACTACATTTCCAATGACTGGTTCTATCGTATAAAGTTTAAAGCCACTAATAGAGGATAGCTGTACGGAAGCCGTAGCCCAGTCGTCAGAGCACCTGACACGTTATCAGGAGGTCGTGGGTTCAGATCCCACCTGGCTGATGACAATTTTTCCTCTATATTTATCTATCATTTTATATGCTAAAAAGCAGATATCGATTTATATGCTCAAGCTTCGGGTCACGACCCATTAGAGGATCGTGAAATCAATTTAGTGGTTGCGGAATATTATTTTATTTCAATTTAGCGGTCTGCATTTGTTCAATGAAACAGAATAGAAAATATCAGAGTGGGTCGCGATGTAAAATGTGTTTCTTGTGCTGGGTCGCAGTCAAAAAAGTTTGAAAACTGTTGCTCTAAAGCAATTCCACAATTCGTAAAATACGCAGTTTAGCCTCTGACATGTTTATATACCTAATATATATATATACAGAATTCTGATATTTGTGTTCAGACGCTAGTAGTGGCTAAATCTAAAATATATAAGTTATTGGTTTCCATCTGATAACATATATATTTTAGATGTAGCCGCTATTGGTGTTTGAACACATGTAGCAAAATTCTGCTTGTAATAGGAGTTGTTAGAATGCTCCTTAGGATAATGAAGATGCACAAAAATTCACATAATATTTATACATATGTCCCTTCAATTTTCTACAGCCTTCTAGAAATGTAAGACATATTTATGGGTTCAAACAAATTGAAGAAATATTCAGTACTATTCGAGAAGTGTAACAAAGTTCATGAATCCTTAAATAGAACGTGCAGTTTGAAATATTATATAAAATTATATCTCGAACACCACTTGTTTCCTTTTGCAGATGCATTTTAAAAAAGGATTTTATTTAGACAACCTAAGAGAGTCATACAAATCAAATTTGTTCATATGACATATGTTTTTATTTTTATCAAATTATTTGAGGTATATTATTTAATTTTATATTGTTATTTCAGTCAATCCGTTCTGACCCAATACACGACACAAACACATTTGTGAACACTGAAGAATTGAACCCCAATTGCTTTAGTGTTAAAGTTCAGTGTTACCGAAAATATATTACTTCTCGATAGCTGCTTTGTATTCCTTAAATCCGTTTTTATCTTCATATTTCTCCTATAAATGCAAAATTACATTGATATATACTCATAGCTGAAGAGAAACAGCACATTATTGAGCTGCACAAGTATTCCTGGAAACATCCACAAAGATGATCGAAAATTAGAAACGTTTTAAGTTAAATAAATATTTCTCATATTCCAGATAAAAATTATTTATATTATAATTCTTAGAAAACTTATTCACTTTCTCCACAAATGTTTTTGCTAAAATTGTTTTATATAAATTGTTGATCTTCGAAATGTGACCCTTTCACATACGAAAGTATTGAGCATTTTATTTACTTTAGATACTTTCCCAATATTTTCTATAACCCTTGCACCATTTCCCTGCTCTTCCAACTGCTTCTCATGCACGATACAGGAGAGATGCTGAACCCAATGGTCCATTAGCACAATTAATAGCAACACTTCTCGTCATGGATCTTTCCTATGTAGCCATCTCATCCTCTCAATGTTTTGCACTCTAGTTGATATCTGAAGATCAATGCTCTCGCATCCACTGCGCAGCGGCTATGGAAAGCCAGTAGAACAATCAGTTCTATAATTAGCTCGAGAATTGTTTTCCAATCTTCCGTTGGTAATCCAACAGCAAGTCTACATTCGTGAAGCCATATGATAGCTGATTTTCGGTGAGTGCACTGAGATGGAAATGAAACTGAGGGATTTTTGATTCTTTCTATTTTCTGATTTGTAACCAAAGATATTTGTCCTCTTTTGCATTTCTAGTCCTTGGACGTGTTTCGATCTAGTTTCTTGTTTCCTTTTTCTTTTCAATGCTCATATTCAGGACAGAATTCCGTGTCTAATATAGGAAAAATCTTGAAATTGGTTTATTTGTTGTATTTTGTTCAATGGAAGCATCAATGTGATGTGCTATTTAACATGAGGCTAATCCCCTCCTCTTTGAGATCTGGGATCTATTGATTGTTGTTGTTGGCATGAACTTAAAAATAATATTGAATGAATTGATCGGTATGACCAATAACTGTGCCTTACCCGAGAAGAGGATTTAATGTTTTATACCTCCCCAAATTCACAACTTGAATAACATATATCTTCTAAGGAATTCGTCGAAAGTAAGGGGCTCAAGATGTCAACATCTCTCCCCCACCTCCTTTCAAACCTACTTACTCATATTGAAAGTTTATGGTTACGTAAATGGATCGAACAACACCTTAACCTACTATTCGTATATCTAAAATGTTTAAGAATTTCTGTACCATGAATGATACTTACTGGACACTACATTTAACAAAAGTTTCATTTTGTTACGACTGTCAAATAAATTTATTAATATTCTTAAATTAAAACTGTAGGGGTAGTTTCAACTTGACAATAAATTAGTTATCAATGAGAGTACTTAAATGTAATTTGTTACTAAACAATCGAAATGATCTAATAATAAAATAGAAATAAATATTCCTTCAATCAGCTGCTTGCCACAGAGATAAAACAGGAGCTTCTCAATTTATAAGCCATAGTAGAAGGTCTGTGGAGAAGACGGATTCTCAGCAGAAACACAACACAAACATCCATGCCTTACTCAAGTCCCCTTTGATCAGTAGCCAAGCGTGCTAATTACTCGGATATATTTAGTTACTTCTTCCATTTCCTAATAATTTGTAACAAGAATTGCAATCAGAACAACATTGGGAGAAATTGCCATCTTCTACAGTTTGAAGAAGATATATTTAAATTTTTCTTCAACAAAATACCAGAATGATCATCATCGACAAGTCATAGTATTGGGTTGTGGCCTTATCTACAGAGGTTTAGTAAAATATTGGGAACACCGAATGCGACTGGAGTACACGCAATGCACCATACCATATCACAGGGACGACACACATTCACAGGAACGACAGCACAAGACCACGCGCCACCGCAAATAGGAACAGAGTTGAACACCAATCGGAATGATCCCGTTTCCGTCATAACATTCGGCGGGAACTTCATCGTGCCGGTATTTATGGCCGTGCTGCAATCCACAAACCCCTGATTACAAACATCAATGCAACAAAACGTGTAAGGTGGTACAAAGCACATATGAACTGGGATGCCAAAGACTGGCAACGTGTCATCTGCTCTGATAAATGGCGCTACACATTGATTCCCATCACCGGTATAGCGTAGGTCTTGCTAAAACTACAGAAGTGTACCACTCTGACTGTTTGGTTCCGACTGTGAAACATGGAGGTGGATCGCTGATGCTGTGGGGTGCCATATCATGGCATTCCTTAGGGCCATTAGTTATTCTGAAGGGTCGCGTCACATCGGAAACGTACGAATCCATTCTTGGGAACCACCTGCAACCAATGTTACGGGCACTGTTCCCTAATACACCCGTGCATTAAAGTATATTATGATAAACAATTATTTTCAAAGAAAAAAAATTGTTTAGCATATAAAATAGCAGCAAAAATAACGGCGTTTAAGACATTTTTTCGCAATTGAGCACATCGCTAAACAACGGAGGTCACTTAATCACTTGAACAATGTTAAACGAAGCCACTTTCAGAAAGTTTTCATTAACCAATGCCTGAATATCCCTTCTGCGCATAACAAAGAGCTCCAGAAGATGCATAATATCATTGGACACTATTTTTGATTCTAGCATATTGCTGAACAACAAATTTTCGGGTTAGACTATAGTTCACGGTGACAACATAGCGGCTCGTAAAGAAACGTAAGTTGAAAATACTTGAATAAACGCAATGTAAGGACGTAATGTATACCACAACGATTGGAGGTTTTGCAGAATTGAACGGCAAACATGTCTTCTACTGAGATATATGGAGGCCCCTGAATCCTACATTTTGAAATTGTTATGTTTATAAAAATCTCGGGTATCAAATTAACATTTGTGGGTTTCTTTAAACTATCATGTGGGGAACTTAAATCGTGAAAATTTTACGCATAGTGCGAATTAGAAACATTTTTAGTAAATGTACTATTATATATATAGTAGTTATACTCCAGTTACACTAAATCAATGTCTATTGGACAAAGGTGTTAGGGCTCTAAATTGTAAGTTGTTCTCTATTTTATAAATGGCATTTGTATGTTTTACCAAAGCTTTTAAAGTTCGGAGAGTTCGGTTTCTGATCTGAATTTGTTTCTGGGAGTATATTATCGTTATAATGCGGGAAGAGTGATAGTAATGATTGACGTTTGTTAACTTTGCTCCAAAATATTTGTGAATAAATATGACTGTATTCAGTGTGGTGGGACATGTAAAGAATGTTTTCTTTCCTTTTTTGTTAACGTGACTGGTATTTAGAGAATGTCAAAGGCAGCTAAGAAGAAATGAAAAAGCAATAATTGTATTATTCAAAATCAAAATGCGTATGAAATAGTCAATGGAATATAAAGCGAAAAGAACGTAGAAATTGACGTTGAGCACGTAGATCACGTGGATCACGATCAATGTGCAAAACAAATGCAAAAAAACAATGCTTGACTGCTCAATACAAAAAAGTTAAATGATTCCACAGTTTAATTATTCACCTTTTTCTGACTTATGTAAGTTTAAAGAAGAAGTCATTTGCAGGTTAAGAAGAGATAACTTGTCAGTTAAAGAAGAATTAGAAACAATTAAAAAGGAATTGTCTTCTGTAAAAACGAACTGACTGAGGTTAAAAAGTCTGCAGAATATTTTTCAGACAAAGTTGATGACTTGAATATAATCATAGAAAACCTTTCAAGATATGTTATTAAAAGAAATTCTGTTACTAAACATTACTCTAAATTATAGAAAATCTTACAAAATCTGTAATAAAAAAAATTAAATATTTACAAATAAAATTAATTTATTAGAAGTTTCTGTGACTAAACTAAAATCTGACGTAATGGATTTACAACAAGTATCAAGAAATATGAACATTGAGATTGTTGCATTGAATGAAACACCAAATGAAAATCTGCTGGAAAAACTAAAAAAATCAACGATCAGATAAAGATTTCTGTTGGAAGTTAGGAAATACAAGTTGCACATAGAATGACTCCAGAACAAGAATAAACAACGACCAGTATATTATCGTTATAACAATTGGATTCCCGATTAAGCAGAAAGATGTAGGTTCAAGCATCAAAACTACAAAAGAATCTTAATAACAAAGAAACAACTGGAACTGATAGTGAAAATTTAATTTACATAAATGAACATTTGATTCCAGAACTAAAACAACTCTTCCATGAAACTAAATGGTTTCAACGTGAAAATGGATTCAAATATGTATGGACTACAGAATGTAAGATTTTTCTGCGACGTAATGATGTCAGTCCAGTAATACGTGTCAAGACAATGCAGGATGTAACTAATATTCAACTTTAATATTGGAAAACGAATAAAAATTTTATGAAATTTAAAGCTTTGCATAACTACGTATAATATCGAAATAAATAAAAAGATAAATAAATAAATGCAGACGATGTACCCCAACCCAAACGGACTGAAATTCTTGTATATTTAGGCATTTACCAGTAAGTGCTTCTGTGTCTTCATTCCTTGATGTTATCGGGGGTTTTTGCACTTTCTATTATTTAGCTAATTATTTTTGGGTTCTCAAGTGTGAAGCCAAATTTTTTTAACAATATTACTCGGGTTAAAATAATTGAATCCGATAAGATTATTCATTTCGCAGGGGGGGGGGTCTTTTTCAACATTCGAAAGAAAATTTCTTGTGTTTCAATAAACTACGGTTAAAATAATGGTCTTCGTCGAAATTATTTTTTTTTAAGTGCGGAACGAAAATCTGTTGTTTAACGGTATTCTCTGGTTAAAATAATATCATTCGATGAGATTATTTATTTTGGGGGGCATTTTTTTTATGTGAGGCGTGAAATTTGTTTAGCTACATTCTCTAGTCAAAATAGTTGTGTCCAATGAAATTACACATTTTTCGGTTTTTTTTTAAGTGCGGAACAAAATTTTGTTGTGTAGCTATTTGCTGTATTCGAAATAGTGATAATTCTTCCGAATCGCTACTCCGGGTCGCTTAAAACGCCCATTTTAACAAGCTTGAAACTCTTTATACCGCCATTTTGTTTACCACCTTCAACGCGACTGGAAGGAAATATCGGCAACAAAGAACATATTAACAATTTTGTTTTATTAAACTGAATCAAGTTTATATTCCGGAGATGAAATCGTTGTTTTCTATTTGTATTTTTGTCTAAGCGTTAAAAATTACGTGTCCTTTAACTTTGTACGTTACCTAACGGAAAAGTCGGGTGTCACATAACTTAGCTAGGAGAGTACTATCATGTCCCTCTAATTTATTTATTTTTATTTATTGCTGCATTTTGTTGTATTTTTGTTATTGTAAATATTTTTATGTATTAAGTGTGTTCTTGGAAGTGCTATTGTGCGGATGTGACTCATTGATGCTGTTTTCGGGTCTGAGCTGGCTGACTGCGAGGGTTGAGGTGTCCGAGAAACCTTTTATGCCTTTTTACAACTCGCCTGGGGGCGAGTGTCAGCGCAGGAGGCGAGTTGCGAAGATGGAAACAAGTCTTGAGCGTAGCTGTCAAACAGGAAGGAAATTTAAACACACGTCAAAGATCGCCGCTCTTACTCGAACAAAACCCTTAAGGAGAGGGTTCGATTCTAAGTGAGAATCTAAATGAATCTGACATAGTTCTGTGGATTCTGTGTTAACCACATTATAGGCAAACGTTAATTATCCTTTCGCCGAGTTTGAGGTCGGTAAAGCGAGAATCTGCATAGTGTGCGGTTCTCCAGCTCCTTGCGTAATTGTTTGCAGCCGCAAAGCAGCAAAGGCCTACGGAGTTGAGAGCATCCCCAGCACGTAGTTGTGTATAGTGTGAATAAACTGTGTCGTCCCTATACAACTCTCATGCTTGAATTGTTGGATATATTTTTAAACATCACTTGACGCAGCAAGTCTGAGGCACATGTCGGTATGGGCGTAACAATCCGCCAACCTTTAGTTTGACCGAAGAAAGGGTGAAGGTAATTAAGGGACAAATTCATCGTACTCCGGCGCCCATGACATTTGGTACAGCCCATCACCTCCAGAGCAAGTCCATCACAAGTACCAATTCAGATTTCCGAGTAAATCGTCTGCCAAATTATAGAAAAAAATAAAAATATACTATTTATTACCTTCTGTGGATTTTTTTTTTTTTGTAATACAGCAGTCGGATAATAGTTGAAATCAATGAGGAAATAGAAAGTGTATAAATTGACGGTAGTGAAAAATATATAAAATGGCCGACATCAGTAGTAGCATCAGAAGCGTCTTTTTTTATATTCCTCCCGATTTTTGCATTTCTAAGCTACAGCCTTCTTATACAGCAAAAAAAAACTTTTTACATAAATATATATAATGCCGTCGGTTGTATCTTAAAGGTTCAATGTGTCATAAGAATATGTGAAATTGGCCTCTAATGAGTCCCTCATTGAAGGCTCATTTCACCATGTTCTTACAACACCTTGAATTTTGATATACAGCCGAAGGCATTATATAAAAAAAACCAGAATTATATACTTTATTTCCTTATGGTGGATTTTTTATAATACGCATGGCGAATAACTGTTTAACGAAATAACTGCCATTACACTGAACACGCATAAACGATTAAACGATAAATACAATGAAATTCCACGTTTTTGGCGACTATTGCCAATACTAAGAATAATGCGTAATTTACCAGCTTTAGTCGTTTTAGCGAGTGTTTCGAGCGTTTTAAGCGACCTCGACCATTGAATTCGGGAGAATTACCAAAATATTGTGAAATATTTGTGTCGAATAGATAATACACCGTTTGGAGATTTTTATAGTGCGGAAAGGACATTTATTGGTTAGTCTATACGTTGCTGAAAGAATTAAATTCGTTAGGCATTGTTGAAGTGATAATAATTAATTGCCGGTAATTTATATACAAAACAAAGATTTTGGTTTAAAAATGAGCAATTACACTGGGCAACAAATTTTCATAAAAGTCATATCCCTGAGATAAAAGTAGCTATTTCTTAAAGATTTGAAGGTGCTGAACACGAATATGATAATGAAAATGAAAAATTGGCTACGATTTCTGAGAAATCCGCAATAGTTTCTTATATGTATGTGTCGTTTTTCTGCTGAGGTCCTGCCATCCTCTCAGACCTTCTACTTTGGCATATAAACAGGCAGGTTCTTATCAGACCTCTGTGGCAAACAGCTGCTTGAGGGGGTATTTATCTATTTATTTTTATAATAGAGTGATACGTACATATGACATGTATCGCTTCTACTTCCGACGTCGCTTGTACAGCTGCTCAGGATCATCTCTAGCGAGCATCCAACAGTAGTCAGCCAACATTGCAGTGGACCAGTTTCTCTGGTATCATTTCACCTTCGTAGCAATGTCCTGGTGAAAACGTTCACTGTGCTCATCACTAACCATGCCGCAGTTGTCAGGGGAAAAATCTAAGTGGGAATGGAGAAAGTGAATCTTTAAGGACATATTGCAGCCAAGTTTGTGATTCAGAGACAACCGGTTTCTTGTAGTTGTCTGCCCTGACATTCCCGATGAATTTAGATGACACCAGACGTCACCCTGAAGCAGGTTGTCGAACATCTGGTCTCCAAACAGCTCGCGGATCTAAGGACCCACAAAAATTCCCTCTTTAATTTTCGCTTTACTGAGTCGCGAGAATTTGTCAGCCAAGTATTTGAAAGCTGGTGCAGTTCGGTCCATGGCTTTTACGAAGTTTTTCATCACACCGAGTTTGAAGTGTAGGGACGGTAGCAGGATTTTGTGCATTTCTGCCAGTGCTGGGTGTTCCACATTCTTCTCTCCAACCTTCAGAGATTTTCCTCTGAGGTCAGTTTCTCTTCACATAGTGCAAAGTCTTTGCTCGGCTGTTCCATTCACAAACGAAACAGCAGTACTACGTATATCGCAATTACAGACCCATCAACAGAGCCACTACCTTCAAATCACAACAGATATGCCAGCCATACTTGCTGTATTGAAGACAGTTCAACAGCTGTTTAAGATTGTCATAAGGTTCTTTCATGTAGACAGCGCGTCCGACCGGAATGGATGGAAGTCGATTTCCATTATGCAGCAACACCGCCTTGAGACTCAATTTCGAGGAGTCTATGAATAATCGCCATTCTTGAGGGTCATATTTGATTCCGTGGGCATTCATCAGGCCATCTACATCGGAGAAGAACACAAGGTCATCTTCCTTTCTGAAGTAAGGCACAAACTGCTCGTGACGAGTTCGAAACGAAGTCACTCAGACATTTTCTTTGAGAAGATAATATTGTTTAAGTTTTGATCCAAGTAACTCTGCTTTGACCTTGGACAGCTCCAGAACGCGAACAAGATCGTTCATTTCTTCTTCGGTGAGAATGTGTGGCACAGATGACGCACTGTGGCAGACATATGGATCATCGTTAGACAATGAAGGCTGCGGAGAATCCGACGCCGGTTCGCCTCCCTCCTCAACGTCTGAATCGATGGAAAATTCTTTTGGAGATTCGGGAATGGGAAGGCCTTCGCTGTGCGTAATTGGCTGGAGAGCATATTGTATATTCGGGTACGCTATTATCCACTTTTTTTCCTTGTGATGCCTCCAGAAACAGATGGAACCAGGCATAAGTAGCAGGCATTTGCGTGATTGCTTGGCTCTATCTAAACCATAGGAACAGCACACAGTATCACCATGTTTTCGCCTTTCAGCGACTTCGGAAGATTTCTCGCACACGTACTGCAGCATATTTTTGGGGTCTTGTCCTGGTACCAGATCTTGCATCCAAAATAAAACTCCTACGCCACTTTCACTATTGGAATGATGACCCTTTTCTGGCTTTCAAACGCTTGTTACATTCCATTTACTTCCCCACAAATGCAACAAAATATATCTGCACTATTAACACAGTTATTAGGCATCACTACTGCTGAATTAAAACTACAGGGATCACTTGTACTTATGACTCAGGGGTAAATGGGAGTCGCTCAAAAGACTTGCTCACCCTACGAGACGTCGCTTTCAACTAACGATTGCATCATCTTTTGTCTACGATCGTAAAAACACGATGTCATGTCTCAATTACATTACATCAAACAATGATGCAATACCTCTGGGGGTTGTGTGTATATCGGGCTGATGCAATACAACGCAATATGCTGCAGTCTGGAGTTTAAAATACAGCATTTCAAAATCGTTACCAATGTACTCAATGCGGACTGAGTCATTTATACATGACTATCTCTGTCTCTCCTAAATCGACGAATTTTATTGTCAGTTTCGTGTTCAGCATCTCGAAATTAGTAAAGATTGGCTATTTTAGTTTTAAAGCCGTTTTGTGTGTTGTCCAGTGTTATTATATTCATTTTTACTTATTCTCTCTTTAGAGTGCCTTCATTTGCTCGTAATGCTAGTTTTAGGCCATTATAGGTAGAACTGTATTGAATATTATTTGTAATGTGTTATTGCTAGATTTTGTTACATTCCATTTCGTATTTTGCTTCAACTGTGTTACGTCGGTAATTTAGGGAAGATTTTTTTATTGTTTATTGAGGAAAAATAATTTTTTCTTTGATTCTACTAATGACCGATAGGATGGTATACAAAACGCAACGTATCATTGCGTTGCGTCAAAAACAAAATGGAGGAGTTGTAACCGTGAACTGCAGTACTGCTGTTTAAAGGAACCCACAAATATTCATTTCAGCTCTTACCAGAGACTTTTGTAAACCTAAAAATGTAGGATTCAGAGGCCACTGCAAATATTAGCAGCAGTCATGTTTGCCGTTCAATTCCGCAAAAATCTCCAACCGTTGTATCTTACGTTCCAATTATTCACCTACCTTGTATGCAATTTTTCTAAAAAGAAAAAGAGCTCTTAAAGACATCTTAATTAATAAGTTCAATGAGAAATTTACTCTCAGAGTAGTGACTTACCAGAAAGTTGTAATATACGTTTCTTCATGTCGCCATGCTAGACCGTGAATGCAGTCAAACCTCAACCTGATTTCAATGTCAGCTGTAGCAGAAAAATTTATATTTTAGAACCAAAAAACTGAAGGTGACTGGTGAGCATTAATTTATACTTTTGTAGTTCACATTGTTTACAGATATTTGAGTAATTTGAAATTTCATAAAGAGAATTCAAAACAAACCCAGGTACCGAAATTATGAGCACTTCTCAAAATATTGTGTTAGAAAAAAATTTAATAAAAAATTAATTTTCATAATTATTCTTGTATGCAATTTTTCTAAAAAGAAAAAGAGCTCTTAAAGACATCTTAAATAATAAGTTCAATGAGAAATTTACTCTCAGAGTAGTGACTTACCAGAAAGTTGTAATATACGAGGCTGGCATGTGCAACTCTAATATGTAGGGTTTTAGGTGTGTCTGAGTACTATTTTTGAGCACCTCCTTAGAAAATAAAAGTTACTCCAGTTCTCAACAGAGAGGAGAGGAGTTTATAATCACATGATACTTCCCTTTTGAGAACGTCATTACCCGAGTGAATTTAAAAAACAATAAATGTAAAATATTTGTTTCTGTTGTTCGCATGAAAATACAGGTGGTGTTATATGAGTCTATCTACATGATTGAGGACAGTGTCATTCCCAAGAAGGATTGAGGGATTAGGGTTATATCAACCTTTTGAAGACTTGAATAATTTATATTTTTTCTTTCGAAGTTCCCGAAAACAAGAGCCTCAAAGTATCATATTTTTTTAATCCTTTTGATGTATCACGAATGATACGTTCGAGATATTGGTTATGAAATTTTCTTTAATTCTGCAAATCAAAAAGCAAAAATTCATCAGTTCCTTTTAGTTAAAATAATAGGGGTAGCTTTTGCATTATTTTAAAATAATTTAAAATGGAAATAAAATTAACTAAATTTATAGTTTTGGCGAAATATTCATAATGATCTAAAATTAATAATCGAATGGGAATCCATAGATGCTAAAACAGTTAGCTTGTTACAGGATGCTTTCTTTTCATACGATTTGCACTATGAGGATATTTAATTTCGATAAAATAAGCCCAAACCTTAAAATCTGGGAGGCTTCTGTAAAGAGTAGTGTACGATAAAAACGCTTCGATTGAAAAATATCAATTTGAATATTTATTCTTGCGTGGTACTTAAAAAAACAAATATGCAAAAAGACAATATTTTAATGAACAAATTGAAACAGAGATTTAAATCCTGAATTGTGGCGTAATCAGAAATTTGTAATATAGGAAAATAGCATGAATGAATTTAATGAGGAGCGCTTTTGTCATACTTTAGTTTGATCTTTAGGGAACTGCCTTAGAAAATGTAAGTTATTCATTCCCTTAAGATGAAAGTGATAAAATTCCCATAATACACTATTTTTGAATACATCACTGTCTGAGCGAATTTCAAACACGACAAATCTATGAGTTATCCCTTTTTTTTAAATATTTATGAATATTTTTAGATGAGCAGCATTTTTAAAATATGTAACTGCCAGTTGTAGTTTTAGAAACAGAACAATAATCAAAATAGGTCTCGACTTGAAAATGCTATGGAATATCAGAATCTTTTCGTTTCAGGAGCTGTTAAGTACGATCACCTTTGCCAGCAAACGTTTAAGAGGCCAAGAACCATTCTGGTATCAGATCAATTCTAGTGTTTTTTTTTCTTTAGTTTATCCTGAAAAATCAAGAAATAGCCTTAGGGCTCTGATTCTTTTCACTTTATACTTCTTTAGATTCAGTTTCTACCTGTTTACATTTTAACTTCAATGCCACAGGCACACTTCGGATGGAGGAGATAAGGACTTGCAAAATGCTCGGTGCTTCATTTCGTCCTTTATGATCTCTGATCTCTTTCTCTCTGCTAGAATAATTAGGGAACTAATTACTGTTTCGGCAGGTATATTTTATACGTTATACTAGCTGTAACTGAGACGGTGATTTCAGTCATAGTAGGGCATTTGTTTGTATCAGATGGCCTGTACGAACTAAGAGAAATTCTAAGACCCTTTTATGTCCTATATGTAGGGTAAAAAAAAGAAACTTGGGTGTCTTTGTTGTTCGCATAAACGTAATGATGATGTCAGATAAGTTGGTTTATAGCGTAGTCAGTTGGAAGTATTTTAGGTTTTTAACTACCCCACCTACTTTTGAAGGCTCGAACAGTATATATTTTATAAGCTAGTTTTCTAAAATAAGAGTTCAAGACGTCAAGTTGTACCCATACACATTTAATTCCAACCTACCTAGTAAAATTTATTTTTATTCAAATCGATCCTTGGAAGTTTTTCTATACACCAGTGGATCCGAACATCGTTTTAATATGGCATTCCAATTTAATATTTTTAAAATTTTCTTGTGCCGTGATTGACGTGCCCTAGACATTTGTCTCGAGTAAATTGGAATATCGTATTCATCATCACCATCAATCAAAAATAAATGTTTCCTCTGGATATGTTCGAGTCTTTCGACCCTCTCCTCCAGATGGCAAGATTGGATGATGTAAAGAAGCTAATGACATTTATGTAACAAAACCTTGATAAAAACAATTCTTAAATCCTACGGAAAATATTCGCATCATGTAAAAATTTGATTGTTTCATTGTAGCAAACTTTGCGCTTAGTCAGATCCTCTTGTCAAAGTAAACTGTACAGACTTAGTTCAAAGATGTTTTTTTTAATCTTGCTATTAAGCTGTTTCTCTGGATCGAGTAAGCAGTACAATTCAGCAAAACATGAATTACCGTTTCCTTTACGTTGCACGTGTGGCAATTCGGAGAAAGAACCTTTCTCATCTTGAAAAGTGAGTCATTCAAGAGTGATGCACCTGTTCTGAGTCTGATGATGCACACAAAATTTCTTCTTGAAAGGTGCAGATCATTAAGTGGAAGAATCTTGTTCTCTGCTAATTGTCGATGATTGATCTTTCTTTCAGCGATGACTTGGAAGTGACGTATAAAGTTCTCCTTTAGCTTTTCTTTATTTAATTTAGAAACATATAAATTACCAATTTGCAAATGCAGGTATTTTTCCTTTGTTAAGGGCCGACTTTGCTAGAAAATCAGCAATTTCGTTTCCCTGGACACCTACATGTCCAGGGATCCATTGCAAAGTAATTGTGGATCCTTTTTCAATTATTTGATCGTTGGTCTCAAGGATGTTTAGGAAAAGCCCATTATTCTTGGATTGACATGGATCTTCCCGGAGAAAAAACAAATATGAGCTACTATCTGTAAGTACAACAAAATTAGATATTGGTTGTTTAAAACACCACTTTAGAGCCATTTTAATTGCAATCAACTCCGTAGTCATAACATCTGAGGCACCTTGCAGCCTGATAGCTTCAAAGTGAGATATTTCTGAGACCTAGAAAGCCGCTCCAGCTCTTTGTGTTAACTTATTTAAAGATCCGTTAGAGAGAGAAAATCTTAATACGATTTTCATATTTTTGTTCTATTAGCTCCTGAGCAATATTCTTTTGAACTGAGCTTTCAAGTTCTTTTTTTAGATGTGAAACCTGGAATGGAAACAAAGCAATCAAATTGTTGAAAGGTCCAAGGAGGTTTTTCAGAAAGTTTGTCAACCTCATACCTTTGTGCTGAAATAAAGTCAAAGAGGGGATGTCGGCGGATGGAAGTAGTTACATCACTGATCTTCTTTCCTGATCCAAAAAGGATCTTATCAGTCACTGGGTGATATTCTTGTTTGAAGAGCAATCTTGAAAGTGTGAAACAGCACATGAGGTCTTCTGATGGAAAGAGGTGGAATATTTGCCTCAGCATTCAGAGAAATAGATGGAGAAAGACTTAACTGGCCCAAACAGATTCTTAAAGCTTGGTTTTGAAGAATTTCTAGCTTTTTAACAAGGGAAGGGCTAGCACTATCCAGTAGAAAACCCCCATATTCCAATCTTGATCTTAATATCGATCCATAAAGATAAATCATTTTGACGAGGCGATGTTCCATTATCGTTGGACCCAATGCATCTTAACATGTTAATAATAGGTTTAGAAGTGGAGATCAGTTAACGAATATAAGAGTTCCATTTGAGTTCAGTGTCCAGTAGGATTCCTAAATAACAGTGTTCTTTCGCAACCTGCAGGGAATGTTCCTTGTAATTAATAGATATGTCAGCTAAAGCTCGAAAGCCGTTAATGTGCACATTACTTAGCTAATCTGCAGATTAACTGATTTGCTCCGTTAACGTGCGGAATCAAGAGTTTTCCGCATTTTACCTAGGTAATGTGCACATTAACGGCTTCCGTATCGTTAAAGTTCAAAAGTTTGTTTCTCTCATTTCCTTTCCCTACTCTTTCCCCCCCTCTCCCTCCACTTTTAGTTTCGTTTCGCCAGTGTCTTGTCGTCGCCGGTTGTTTTTATTTCTCATAATTTGCGTCGGCTGCTAATGCGTAGCATAGCTAATTCTGTTTTCAAATTCGTTTCTGCCTGTTAGCGCGTGAATTTGTGTCGGGATTTTTTTAAAGCAGATAAATTTAGCTCCTATTATGCAAGCAAGCACCGAATTGGTGAGTAAAATGAAGAAAAGTTTCTTCGCAAACCTCTTTAGCGAAGATTCAAAATATAATAGTGTTTTAATGACAAAACGAAAGTATGATTCCATAATTGAAGATGTAAAGCGAAAAAAAGTTTCCAAGAAGAAAGAATCATCTCGAGATTATCGAATAATTCAAAGGTATGATGTGTTAACTGTACAAGGCTGTGAAAAACTCATTGAGCCGTTGTCAGATGCGCGAGAAAGTGTGAAAAAGTTTGTCCATGCCGAAGAATTCTTTGATATATTGTATTCTACTCATTTGTCAATTGGCCACGGTGAAAGAGACAGAATGATCAAGCAATTAAATACACTTTATAAAAACATAACCCAAGCCCAAATAAAAATGTTTTTGGATTTATGCGAACCTTGTCAACAAAGACAAAAAATGCGAAAAAAGGGATTGTTGTAAAGCCGATTATTTCATCGCATTTCAATAGCAGATGCCAGGTGGATCTCATCGATTACCAATCTCAACCAGATGGAAAGTTTGTTTCTTCTCGTATACCAAGACCACTTAACAAAATTTGTTGTATTGAAGCCGCTCACATCAAAACGGGAGGATGAAGTAGCCTATAACTTGCTTGATATTTTTCTCCTTTTTGGCGCTCCAAGTATTTTGCATTCTGATAACGGACGCGAATTTTGTAATAAAATCTTAGAATGTGTAACACAGTTGTGGCCAGAAATCAAAATGGTTAATGGCAAACCTAGACACAGCCAAAGTCAAGGAAGTGTAGAACGAGCGAATCAAGACATTGAAAACATGCTCACTACTTGGATGGCTGATAACCAAACTAACAAGTGGAGTGAGGTACAATTCATGAAGAATCGTGCCTAACATTCGGCAATTAAAAGAAGTCCATACGAAGCCATATTCGGTTGTCCCGCAAAAGTGGGATTGTCTTCTTCTATTATACTACAAAGTGTATTACATTCGATAAATACTGAAGAAGACCTTGAAAAATTAGAAGATTCACAAGAAACTGTGATTATGGGATCACAGTCAAATCTTACTCAAGAGGACATTCCGTTATCCCCTGCTTCTACAGAATCACCTATAGAAATACAAGAATTTATCGATAGTAATCTTAAACTGCCTTCTATACCGTTGATTGAGGATACAGTTATGAAGAATATTCAGTTACTCTGCACCTCCAAGGAATCACCTCTGCATGTTGAAGAAGTCATCACTGAGTTACCCTCAACTTCAGCAGAATCGCCATCACAGTTTCGTACAGAGTCTGTAAAGAGGACTATACAAGAAATGGTCTGTATTGTTTGCTCAAAAGCAGCATCAGGTGCTCACAAGTGTAAATCGTGTGACATGTTTGTTCACGTAATTTGTGGTGAAATAGATCCTAAAGAGGAAGGATATGGTAAGAACATCTGTAAAAAGAATAGGGATCAGAAAATACAGTGTCATGAAGCCAAGAAAGGTTTAGAAAAGCAAGCAAAGAAAATGTTAGCAATTTCTAATGCAAAGCACCCAAATGTTGATGAGGTGTCACTGTGAGAATTAAAGTACCGGAAGTAGACAGAGCAAAAACTGATGCCCGCTCGATTTTAGCTGTGGTTCTTAGTAAAACAGAGGATGGCTTTTATAAACTTGGTACTAAAACGGGTATTTTAAAACAATTGTATGCAAAATCTGAATTCAGTGTTTGCAAAGAGAGATTTTTAACGAAAGAAGATGTCCCTGCTGTAGAAATATCTTTACGTCAAACAGCAATAAAACAATCCCTTGGTCCTGGGCAGGGTTTCAGAAAATGGGACTGTAAATCTAAATGTACCACAAATAGGTGTGATTGTCACAAAAACCAATTGCTATGTAATTCAAAGTGTCACCAATCTTTACATTGCACTAATAAGTAAACATAATTTTATCATATGTTTTGCAAATTCATTTCCTTAATTGTAATAATATTTTAAACCGTTTGATTCTTTGTATTATAGTTTTTTAATTGATTGATGATTGATTCTATCAACTAATTTGTTGATTGTTTGATTGTATAAACTTAATTCTTTAGATATCGAAAAATAAATAAATAACATTATGTTAATTTAAGCGTACAGAAACGTTGCTGTTGTTCCAGCAAAGATCTTATTTTCACTTTAACGAGTGCCTAGTAGGTAATGTGCAGATTATCCTGGTAATTTGCAGATCACCTAGGTAATTTGAGAAATGAAACAATTTTCGGCAAGTTAACGGATCACCCTAGTTAATCTGCACAATACCTAGATAATCTGTACAATAACTGATTTCTGCACTTTAGCGGTAACACACGCATATATACGTTAATGAATTCTTCTGATGCCTACTGCATTGGCCAGACCAGGGCCAACTTGGTACACCAGGTGTGGAAATCAATACTGGGAGGGAAATTAATAATAGATAAATATGCAATTGATTTAATTGGTTTAAAATTTAAGTTAAAACCATTTAATTTAAAAGCAGTTAAAATAAAATAATATATTCATTAGGATTATATTAAAGTATTTGAGAATATTATAAAAATAATTATCAAATTTTTAAAAATGCTTAACTACCAGTTGAATTTTAAGAAATAAAGAAATATATTAATTTTTTTTAAATAAGATCTGTTATTGCCGTGTCCAAACTTGTTGTATCGAGGCCTTGGCCAGGTCCGGTACGCTATAAGAGTTCCTAGGATACAGCCACAAATTTAAAAAAAAAACTACTATGTGAAAAATAATTGAAATTTAATCCTCTGTGAAAGAAGCAGTCTTATTGTTCACAAAGCAGAAGATGAAATTCAAAAAATTATTGTGCTATAACCTTCTAAATTGGAAATAAATACGTGAAAATTTTGGTAGTGGAGATTACAAAATTTGCGTAGCGAAATGTAGAGGAGAGTTACTGGGTAATAAAAGGAGTGTATTTTGTTAATCTCCGATACCTGTATTTATAATAGCAAAATTAACTCACAAGATAAGAAGGAAAAGGTATTAAAAAAACATTAAACCCAACTGATCTCACAAGAGGGATAGTCATTTTGTAGTAATAAAGTTTTGAGTAACCAGAGATCCCGAATCCAGGAGGATTCGGGATCTCTAGTTACTCAAAACTTCGAATCCGGGAGGCAAATGGCGGAATTTTTTCTCACTTGTCATGTTCCTACAAAATGACTATCACTGTAGTGAGATCAATTCCTGCTTACCAATTGAATTGCCGACCAAAGGTTGTCTCCATCCAGAGTTCCGATGCTGTGCATCTGAATAACCCAAGATATCCCGTGGCCGAGTGGTTAGCATGCTTGACTACTGATCAAAGGGACTGGGTTCAAGCCCCAGGTAAGGCATGAATGTTTATAGTATTACCCGATATGTGGTTATAAATGTTTGATTGTCTTAGGTATAAATAGCGCATGAGCTTGCGGACACTTCGAATCAGGGACGTATCCAGGAGTTGGACGGTGACCAGGTGTTCCCCCAGAAAATCCTGCGTCTTATACGAAATCTAAATCTTGTCTACCTGCTTTGAAATCAAAAACAATGGCTTTGTATAATTTTGTTTCATCCCTGTAGTATATGCCCGACACTAAAAATAGATTTATGAAACAACTATGAAACTTAATATTATTCCATATAATATATCATTTAATCTTAGCCGTCCGGTGGAATATTTTATTAATTTGAAACGTACTCAAATCTTATTCTCAGACCCCCCCCCCCCCCCCCCCACCCAATTAAACTAGCTCCTGGGTTCGTGTCTACTTGGAATCACATGGTAAAGCTTCATGACACAACCACTGAAATCTTGCTTAAAAAAAGAGATAATAAATAATTAAAAAAATTATTAAAAATCTATACATTTCATGCATTTTTCAAGAAATTTTTTAAAAATATGTAAAACTGAGAGGAAAATATTGCATTGGAAATCCAGTCTTTTGCTTCCCCACCCGCTTTTACATGTTTCCGACTTAATTGTGTTTCTTTTTAGTTGCTGGGGGGTCCGGACCTCCTTGTCTCCCCCCGATAAGTGCCTGGGGAGGGAGGGTTCGGTACCCCCCCCCCCAGCAATGTGCAACTAATTTTCATTAAATCACTAAAGTTTACACAAAGATCGCAAAAAAAGATATCCGAAAATTCTGTCCTCCCATACCAGATAGGGATATGAGCCCTATTATCTGCAATTACAAGTTAGTAATATATTCCTTTTAGAAAACCCTATTCATGATGACTCAAAAAAAGAAACGTTTTGATGGCTCAAAAGGACGAAGAGCCGTTGAAATGTTGCCGGCTGATGAAACAATTGCAGAGGTTGATAAAGTTTTTGTGGGCAATATTCAGTTAGCTCAAGGCCAAAGCAGAAATTTCATACAACTCGAACAGTTAGCAAAAGACCTGTTCAAGGGCTTCCTAGGGTTACAACCTCTTAAGAGGTTCGCCAGTTGGATGTTCTAACAGAGTAGGAGAACAACAGCAGTGTAGCCTTGCCTTCAAGACTAATTGAAACCACGAGAAGACAAGTTTGTTTGAACTGTGACCAGGAGGCTTAAAAAGATGTCTCAATGCTCATGGGAATTAATGCAAATAAAACATAAATGAAATCTATCTAAATTTTAAACTTCAATGATAATCGACGAATACGAAAAGGAAAATGGAAGCTGGAATATAAAATATCAAATATTGGCATTCAAAGAAATAACTATAAGTTGTAGTAGTGAAAATATAAGTTGTAGTAGTGAGACAAACCTTTTATTGCAATATCCGTGTATTTAGAAATTCTACAACTTTACATCAATTTCATGAACCTTCCAAAGATAGAGGGGCGTTCGTGTTGCAATTTTCGACTACTGTTAAATATTTCACCTTCCATAACTCGTTAACTATTGAATAAATATTATGATATTCAAAGCTTAGATAGACTTGATATACATCTTTAATTTATCTTTAATTTCATTCCCATAAAATATTTATTTGAAGACATCAATGCATCGGCTAGACTTGTGTTGAATTGCCTTACCTTTAAGCAGCATTTTTGTGCACACAGGGGGCTTAAAGGGCAGGTCAAATCATGGAGGTAAGAAGAGGGGGAGGCGCCCTTACTATCTCTTAGCATAGGTCGCTAGTGTAGCCGCGGAGAACGGCGGTAGCCGTGTTGTTTCTACTCGAAACTGCGCCCTGCACGTCTATTGCAATATATCCGAAAATTTTACGCTAATACTGCTCAATAAAATCGCAATTGTTTCATGTACGAAAAGATTCTTATTCAGCATTTAAAGGTGAATGAACCCCTTTGATTAAATTAGCATACTATTTCTATAATTATTTCAAAATAATATCGATTTTTTTATGGAATGCCAATAATATTTTTACAGTTATTAAAAAAACTACTTTTTTCGACTTCGGTTTTACATTCACTTTTGTTTTTAAACACAGTTATTAAACCCCACTTAAGATTGGTCAACAAATTACATATCAAATGAAAGCTACGGAACATCTTTTTTTCATAAAATAGGGATTAATTACAGAATTATATCCAGAGCAGTAAGTAAGGGTAATAGGGACAAAAAATTATTAAACTTATTTATATTTCGTGCTATTGAAGAATAAACTTCGATTTCATTTTTAAAGACCTAAAAAAAGGAGGGTAAAATGTTATATTGCATTGGAAATCATCTTTTGCTCCCCCCCCCCCCTTATATTTTTCATTGAGTTAGTCTTTTTTTTTTATTTTGCCCCCCACCCACTTGATCTCGATTCTTTTCCGCTCCTGATTCAACGGAACTTTGGGAAAGAAAATCTCCCCAGGAGAAAGTTCAAAATACAAATTCTTGGAATATATCAAATGACACTTTATATTTTATATAAACTTAATTTCCTAAAACAATTTCAAAATTTGTAACACATATACCAATGAAAAAACGTGCCTGATACAGAATATGTTATCACCCCCTCCACCGCATAATATTTCAAAGCTGTATCATTGTTTAATCAAAGGTTTCTAATGTGAAACGTGGATATTTAAATAGATTTGATTACGATCTTTAATTTATCTACAGTCACATTTTTCCATTAAATGCATATTTTAGAAGTTATAGAGCTTCCAAGTTAGGTTCTCACTAGCATAACATGGAAAATTGTTAAATATTCCAACTTCCTCAACTATTTAAATACTAAAAGAATATTGTTGAAAATCGATCTTAAAATAGATTTGATTATGATCTTTAATATATCTCCAGTAATATTTTTCCATTAAATGCATATTTTAGAAGTTATAGAGCTTCCAAGTTACGTTCTCACTGGCATAACGGAAATTCTATTGCCTTTCAATAGGGTACTTCAAAAGCACAGAAAATGAATAAAGTGCGTATTACGTTCTCTCCCATTTCTTGATTTATTATTTCTTTCTCTTAATTTATAATAAACCTTATTTAATTACTTATTTAATCATTTTACATTTAAAACACTGTGAAATTTTCACAACTCTCTTCCGCAAGTTTTCGCTTTCCCCCCCTCCCCTCCTCCCTTCCTCAAGTCCTAACTACGCTACTGTCATAAATAGTTAAAATAAAAAAATTTTCAATTTACAAAACAAAACTTTAGCATCACTTATTATCAATGAAATGTTGTCCCTTTGATCGTTTTCGCAGGCTTATTGAGACATCCATTTACTACGCACTTACCCATTTTTTAAACACATTCTATCGTTTGTTAGCACGGTGATAGCACGCTTACCAGTAGGAGCAATATGGCGATGCTCGGTTACAGTTTTCAAGCGATAGGGCGCCTCCCCCTCTTCCTACCTCCATGGGTCAAATATGTCTCACGTTTGACAAAAAAGCATTCAATCCCAAAATAGAAAAACATTATATAGTGAATTCTTCATCCGATCTATTTTCAACTAAAGTCTTACGAACAGCATATTACAAAATTTATCTACGTCATTTATTTACGTTACGTGTTGGAATTCTAAAAAGAAAATATATTTAGGCCAAAATCTTATCCTTTTACCTTTTTCCTACCCATTTACATAAAATGTAAAACCTATTAATCTTTCATCACTCCCAAAACCTACGTTATACCTAGTTTCTTTTATCCAGTCTCCAAATTTCTTACATCCCGCAGTCCACAATAAACGTAAGTTTCCTCCCAATGCATCATTTCCTCTCAGGGATAAGAAAATAAGTGGCAAGGCAGGACTTAGACACTTCTCTGTATCCTGTCACATGCACATTCCTGTAAGGTGTATTCTGCTTTAATTCTCCTTTCTTCAGAACACGAATTTAATTTTCATTTTTCTATTTCTGATACTTTTTTTATTTCTCTTTCATTTATACAGTGAACAACAACGGAAGGATTTCAACAAAAAAATTTTCTCCTGTTAGAAAACATTTTCTTTGAAGACATTTCTTCCGGACATGGGTTTATTGGCGATGAACAAGTAACAAGTCATTGGAGATTTTTCAACGAGTGGCGTATCCTCGAAGGGAAGGATAAACTTGGCTTAAACTTCCTCCTTTCAGAGCTGAAATGGCATATTTTCTAAAGCAGTCCTGAACCATCAAAGACTACTATTTTAACCCTCGCTTTACCCTATATATCCTTTAGAACTTTCTAGGTATGCCATTTCACCACCTCATACACCCAAATATACATATTATAACTTTCTAGATATGTTACTCCACCTCTCCACATACCCATTCATACATAATGGAATTTTCTTTGTATGTTACTCCACTACCTCCACACACTCATTCATACAAATTGGAACTTTCTAGATACGTTACTCCACTACCCCCACACACCCATTCATACATATTGGAACTTTTTAGGTATATTACTCCACCACCCCCACACACCCAGTCATACATATTGGAACTTTCTAGGTATGTACTACTACCACACACCCATTCATACATATTGGAACTTTCCAGGTATGTACTACTACCACACACCCATTCATACATATTGGAACTTTCTTGATATGCGTCCACCACGCCACACACCCATTGGAACTTTTTAGGTATGCCACTACACCGCCTCTCACACCCATACATACACATAGGAGCTTTCTAGGTATGCCACACTACCTCACACACATATATATACACATAGGAACTGTCTAGGTATAGCACTCTACCTCCCCACACACCATACATACACATTGGAACTTTCCAGTTAGCCACTCCACCACCCCACACACCCATTGATAGACATTGGAACTGTCTAGATATGCCTCTTTACCCCAACCCACCCATCACGCACATATATATTGGAGCATTCTGAGTATGCCACTGTGTCAAAAACGATAAAAATAAATTATGATACATATTGGTTGTTTTTGTTGTTCACATGAGCGTAAAGGTGACATTATATGAGTTGGTCTGCGTGACTGATGACAGTGGTGTACACAAGGAAGTGGGGGGGAGGAATTTTAGGGTTATATCCCCCTTTTGAGCTTTGAATAGCGCATATTTTCTAATGAAATCTCCGAAAATAAGAGCCTGTAGGTCCCCCCCTTCATTGGAATGTTCTCGATTCATCATAGGCCTTGAAGATCATTTTAACGTAAAATTCCTATCTAACAGTTTAACAATTTTGTCGCATGATGAGTGATACGTACCAGATATATAATACCACACAGAAACGTATATTTGATTAATCATCATCATCATCATTAGTCAAAAATAAATGTTTCCTCTGGGTATGTTCGAGTCTTTCGACCCTCTATTCCAAATGGCAGGGTTAGATGGCCTTATTGCCTTGAACAAACAGTGACCGTCGGAGATCGTTCAGTCAGTGACGTATTTGCGGAAGGATGGGATTATGGGTTTAAAACTCCTCCTCTTGAGAGCTGGAATGACTTAATTTCTAAACCAGTCCCTAAAACTCACAGACTCAAGTATTTAAACCTTCTCCCTACCTTATACACATTTTGGAACACTAAGTATGCCACTCCCCCCCCCCCCCCCCCCCCAAATACACATGCACATTGGAACTTTCTACGAATGGGATTTTATGGGTATGCCACTGCGTTTGGCATAGCGCATTTCAAAAACGATAAATGTTAAATATGGTATCTATTGGTCGTCTTTGTTGTTGGGATAAACGTAAAGGTAATGCTATACAAGTTCATCTGAATAATTTCTTACAGCGTTGTACCCAACGAGTGGGGAGGGGAAATATTATGTTTATATCACCCTCTTGGAGGCTTTAATAACGTATATTTTCTGGGGAGGTACGCAAAATAAGAGCCTCAAGACATCAAATCTTCGCCCTTCCTTATTTATGAATATTCCACTGGACCTGATCATCGTTTCAACGTAACATTCTTATCTAACATTGCAGAGTTTTTTTTGTACCGTACCATAAATGATACGTTCCAGATATCACGAATATTATTTTAAACATAACGGCAACCTAACAAAGATTAAAATGTCATTAGTATCATAAAATTAAAATAATAATGGTTGTTTTAATTTTTCCTGGTAATAACTTAAAATTTCAAATCGAATTAACTGAATTTTTGTTTTTTGCCATACAAATAAAATGGTCTAAAATTATGTTAAATGATTTCTAAAATTCCTAATAGGTTGTAACAAGAACTGTAATCCTATGGAAATTATTGGAGACTAGAGAACGAAATTTAAACTTTTAGAAGATTCGGAATTTGTGAACCGTAACATTTCATCAACACTTATCCAAGCAGTGGATACGCGATATTTCTAGTCAGCCCCTAAGAACCGCCTTGCTAAAAATGAAAAAGGGAAAAATATTATTATTATTATTATTCGTTTTAGACACTCTGCCTTTTTTTTTACGTGCCTCCCTCCCTCCCCAAAAAAATATTTCTAATTTATCTCTAAAAATAATTATCTCTTAAAGCAGAAAAGTTCCCATCCTCATGGGATTAAGGAGCCAATAATCAAATAGGTTGTGAAGGCAAACTTCATGACTCTCATATTTCACCACTAAAATTGTAAAAATTCTAGCATAAATACATTGCTTGCAAAAGGTATCTTAGCTAGGGGTTGGGTTGGGTTGTTTTACCTCTGAGCGGCACTTTTTGTACACCATGGGCTAAATGGTCAGGTCACAAAGACCCCAAAGGCTCAGAGAGGTTGGTTGAAGGGACCCACTGGAACAGCTATTGGGAGACTGATGGTATCCTCTCGTGAAGACCATCCAGCGTGTTCTTTAAAATGAACAGGGTATGGCTCCCCCGCACACAGATCGACGGTTTAATGTCCCATCCGACGAATGGTGGCCTTTCTAAGCCCATCGGTGTCCCGTACTGACCGGGAGCAGGGCGGTGAGTTTTTCGGAGATAAATCTAGGTAGGGGGAAGAGGAATCATGCTCCCCTGAGAATGCTATTATGGGTAATAGAGGCAAAATTATTAAACTTATGAATATTTCATCCATTTTTCAAGACATTTTAAATACCTCTAAAACACATGGGGAAATCTTATTTTGCTGCAATACAAATCCAGTCTCTTCAGTTAAATAAAATCGTGTCATCCCCTTCTACATTTTTCCGGCTCTATTGAGTTTCATTCCCTCTCGTATTTTTTTTGGAACCGGGCTTGGCCTTAAATATTCGTTTAAAAATTTGCCCATTTCAACTTTTCCGCTTTTAGAGTGAAAATTCAAATTACAGCTCTTGAAAGATTTGAAAATGCGAATCATAATATTTTATCAATACCTATCCAACCAAATCTTTTTTTTTTATGTCATTTCGGTGTCTACTCGTTTATGTCGTTTTTTTATGAAAAATAACTAAGAGTCTTTTTCTCGTATCATTTTAATCGTTGAAAGCGTTTTATTTCAATAAACAAATTTTGATGACGCCATCATAAAGGTGTGAAAAATTAACGAAGAAAATAAACAATACATCTCCTTTTTTTTCTGGAATGATTTATTTTACAGATGTAAGACTAATCACACTAAATCTATATGCAAATATATTTTTTGTAATATCATGATATTACTTTTAAGATTTTCTTCGATAAAACGCATTTAAATTTTTAAAAACTCTATATTTTTAACTATAAAAAGGCGCATTTATTTTTTTCATAGACGCCATAAACTCTATATACGGCTCTGACTCAGCGGCTACTTTCTTCTTCTTTCATAGACACACATTTCTCTTCTTCTTTTTCTTTGTGGCGTGCCAAAAACTCTTCTCGTGTGCCACAGGTCCGCCATCACTGTATTACAGTGTCTCGCAAACTTTTTTATTCTACGGCACACTGAATCTAATTTTTTTTTTCCGCGACACACCTAAAAAAGTATTTTTTATGGTTACGTAAAAAGAGGAAAATTGAAGTTTCGTTAAATGCATTTTATTTAAAATAAATATAATAATAAATATAATTAATCATAACTCGGTGTTTGTTTTAAATATTTGTCCATTCTATGACTTGAAATAATCAAAAATTAATACCAAAATTTGGAAAAAGCTTGATAAATACTTACATGATCCCAGTTGATAAAATCTGAAAGATTTTTATTAAAGCACGTCGATAACACAAGTCAAGTCAAAATGAAATCTTTGGAATATCTAGTGTCAATTTGAAAATCTCTCGCGGCACACTTGGAATCTCTCGCGGCACACAGTTTGCGAGACACTGCTGTATTAGGTTACATTCAATTCCTCTTCTCAATTAATTATATGCAGTTTACATACACTCAGACTGTCACTTTCTTCAATACCAATTTCATTACGTCAATAATAACTCAGTAACTCCTTAAATTAGGGGTTCTCAACGTGAGGTACGCGTACCCCTTGGGGTATGCGGTAAAATATTTTGGGGTACTCCGAGAGAGCTCAAAAGTCGCTAGATCTAGTAACAAAGTCAGTGTTTTATTTTATTCCCATTGTTATACTATAACTATTGTTTTAATTATCTATACAAGGGATATGCCAGTTACATGCACATTTCCAGGGGGTACGTGAAGCATAAAAGGTTGATAATAGGAGTTTCCTCAAATTCCTTCAAAGAGGATTATTTAAGGCACTGGTTGAGAACCAGTGCCTTAAATAATCCTCTTTTGAAGGAAATGTGGCTGATGATAATTTGAAGATCTCAATCAAATCTCTTTCAATCTCGATTTCCAGAATTTGAAAAATTGTGGAAACTGAAACAATTAGCAAATTACCTCCTTCTGCAAAAAAAAACATTCAAAATTTGCGAAAATTAACATAATTTTTGCGCGACGTCTGAAAATCTTCAGTAAAATTTAGTATAACGGTTATTGCCTATATTTTGGTTTTATTACATTTCAGAACAATTATTTAAATTGACATTGTTGCCGTTAAATATTGCAACTTCTGTAATTCCCCAAAATACCGAACGAATATTTTTAAAAACCGAGACTGATGTTGATTTTATTGATATTTTTAAATTATCTTCAGTAATATTTTCTCATTAAATGCTTATTTAAGAAGTTACTGAGTTTTTTTATTTGAGTTACCATTGCCATTAACATGGAAATGTACCTAATCAAGTCTCCACTGAGTCTTTATGTGTGTGAGTAATATGTTATTCAAAATCAGGAATAATTCAAAAACCAGCAACCTCAAAATGCAGAGGAAGAAACTATGGGACTTTATTATCGGTTTATTATATTATTTCCATTCGTAGAACTGGGCCTGGTCATTTAAATCCACATCACAGTGGGAAATTACAGTGACGACATTTGACCAAGAAGAATGCAGCGGAGAGTAGATTTGTTATACTTTTAAAAACCTAACGTATCAACTTTCAAAAATAAGAATATTCAAATGTCTGCCTTCGACATCCAAGTTGAAATTGTCAACACCTTTGAAGCGGCGCATTGATATATATTTCAAAATAACATTTTTTCTTATATTTTTTAAACATATTTTAACTTTATTCTAGTGTTATATTATTTTGGTTCTAATACTTATCATTTGTTCCGCTTCAATCACACAGAATTATAATCAACCGCAGTAGACGTTATTTCTATTAATATATTTTAAATAAGTCTGGTTAAATAATGTAAAGAACGCCTCTTCCTGATATTAACTAAAGACAGTTTCTGCGCGTATGGAACCTAAAATATTTCATAAACATTAATTGGAGTGTAAAGATTAAACGCAAATTACAGAAGATGCTTCATATGCCTCTGGAATAAGGGACAGAAAAATGCAATGTTAAAGAAACGGCGTAGATCTTGTATTTTTCCTCCATAAAAATTACGGTAAATAAGGGGAAGGCGTTTGGTAATGCCATCAAATTTACCTATGCGATGGAGAACAGAAATTTTATCCTCATAAGATACAATAAAAATTTCAAGGGATTAGCAATAGAATTAGCTAGGGATAGCAAGACGAACACTACAAACAAGCATTGGTTAGTTGGTTGGTTGGGGTTTAATGGCGCAACCTCAACTAAGGCCATCAAGGTCGCTCAAAAAAAATATCCGAACACTATGGTTGATTACAGAATTCAGAAAAAATATCTGGCAACGATTTTTTTAGAAATTAGTGATCTGGCAACCTTCGTGTCACGTGATTACAGAATTCAGGAAAAATATCTGGAGCGTGTACAGCAACTGTACACGCTCCAGTTACCGTTCACAGCAAACTGGAGCGTGTGCAGTTACTGCACACGCTCCAGTTTGCTGTGAACGGTAACTGCACACGCTCAATATTTCCGTCAGTGAGCCCACACGATCTAGTATCAAAATAATATGACCACCTACAGTCGCTCAAAAAAAGTATCCGAACACTATGGTTGATTACAGAAATCAGAAAAAATATCTGGCAACGATTTTTTTAGAAATTAGTGATCTGGGGATTTGTTTTAGAAATTAGTGATCTGGCTACCTTCGTGTACGTACACGAAGGTTGCCAGATCACTAATTTCTAAAAAAATCGTTGCCAGATATTTTTTCTGAATTCTGTAATCAACCATAGTGTTCGGATTTTTTTTGAGCGACTGTATAGTAAAAAATAAACAGATAAAAATCAAGGAACCCGCAACCAAAAATTAAAAGCACCACACAAAGAGGATGAAAGCAACAATAATGTAAACGACAAAGCAAGAAACCAAAGTGTAAAACAAACAATGTGCATAAGAACAAGGATAAAAAGAGTCAACAAGAGTAAAATAGAAAAACAATGAATGGGTGTATAAGACCCATTGTATAAAAGCATGTGAAAAGGTCAAAATGGACTAAAACATTAACGCGAAAAATAAACTAAAACGTAAAAAAAAATCAAAGACAGGAGTTAAAAGCCATTCATCTGATAAAAGATCTCCAAGCGTGGGGGGCTCGGACGTAAAATCATGACAAATACAAGCAAACATTTAACGACAATATTTGTAGAGAGTAACATTGTGAACCCTTTGGGGCCTAAGGGTAACATTGTCTACTCACTCTTACACATCAAATTGCTTTTAATCATTTGCATTCCAAAATCGAACTCAGTCCACCATTCGACAGAAACAGAAAAATAGCAAAATATAACTTAGGCTGGCAAACGGCCCCAAAGAGTTCAACATGTTTTAACTAACTTGTCACTAGTTATAGAGAGAGAAAAAATGATTTTAAGACATTTTAATACATTTCAAAGTTTGTATTATCTTAATTTCTGAACAAGATGAATAGGAATTGGTCAGGATTTTGAGAAATGGTCAAAGAAACTCCAACCTGAGCTATTCCAGGACCTTTTATAGATCGTAGATCGTATAATCATATTCGATGTACCGGGTAATAATTTTACATCTAACCATCTCCATCATAAAGATATGCCTATTTGGCATGAGTAAGAACAAAATATACCGTATACGTAAACCACCCTTAGGTGGGCCCTAAGGGCAAACATAAGAAAAGCTACAAATAGCAATAAAATTGTATAAGAAACCTAAAACGGGTAGGTCTCCTCAGAGAACGCTACCGTTTTAGGCCTCTTGTACTTGTTCAAAACAGTATGATCGTAAAGAATCAGAGAAGAAATAATCTCATTGGGATTATTGCTGACAGCCTCAAAAAATCTTTTTGTGGTGCGTTTTATATGTGTATATATATATCTGGTCGATGCCCATGTCTTTATGGAGTTGTCTGTTAGTGACAAACCAGGAGGCATCGACCGCAGTTCTCAAAATCTTGTTTTGTAAGACCTGAATCTTACGAATATTGGTGGGTGTAGTATTCGTTCATTGGATGAAGCATAGAGAATCACCAGTCTGATGATCATATCATAGAGTAAAAGCTTGTGATCAATCATTAAAATGGAATTTCTCCTAAGGAGTGGGCCTAAGCTGGCCCCTCAATGAATTGACTTTGGAAATGGACCTTTTATGTCACACCACATAAATATATATATATAGCTAGCTGTTTTAATTTAATTTTCTATCTTAAAATTCTACTGGTAGTTGTTTATTTTTAAAACATTCATAAATAAAGTTAAAATAAACGTATTATTTCGTTTTGTATCTTTTAAAACAAAATAGGTTTTAATAAAACTTTAAATAGGACAAATCATCTAAATTTTACACGTAATCAGTTTTTTCGCCTTTTGCTCAACGGCTGTTCTGACATGCTAAATGAAGATGACATTATTCACGCTGCTTTTGTCCTTTGATTAACGAACAACAGATGAACAATATACATGAACAATATACAGAGAGACACAATATACATTTTATATTTAGCGAAAAGTTACTGATAATAGCAATGTAGGGTCGCCAACTGTTTAAAACCGGCCCTGGTTATCATATAGGAGGATGGAATGTGTTAATCTAATGAGGAAGGGTTTTTTTTTTGTTGTGTTTTGAGATGTTTATGATTTTTGGGGACTACCTTAGAAAATATATGTTCTTCAAGCTCTCTAGGGACAAGGAGTTAAAACCCCACAACACTTTTCATTTGAATATTTCAATAGATGCATTTCAAAAACGATAAATCTAAGATCCATGTTGTGTTGTTTTACCTCTGAGCGCACTTTCAGTACAGAATAGACTAAATGACCAGGTCACAAGGACCCCAAGGATATAGAGAAAGCTGCGGGAAGGGGACCCACTGAACAGCTATTAATAGTATATTGTATCCTCCCTTCAAGGCCATCCAGGGTGCCCTTTATCATGCATATGGTATGATGAGAAGTGTTGTGGTGTCCATAGATGTCCCCTTTCTCACAGACGGAGATTTATTCAAAACTGGCACAGGAGACTCGAACCTGGATATTGTAGATTACAAACCTGGCGCGCTACAGACTGAGTCAACCCACCATCTGAGATTTGGAATCTATTGATTGTTGTTGCTAACATCAACGTAAATGTGATGTTAAATGAGTTAGTCATCAGTATGATGAATAACTATTGGGCACTCAAGGGGGAGGGACATTCTATGGAAGTTATGGTTATACGTCCCCCCCCCCCCGTTGACACCTCCTACAGTCTAAAGCCAATGGATCAAGTTATGACGTCAGCATAAGTAATCCTAGTCAGTAGGTCAATCAGTCGTAAACTTCCACACCACTGGAAACTTTCGGTTTTCGTCCCTCTCTTCCAGATCGACAAAAATGGGACAATTGCCTAAAAGCAAGACTTCTCCTTAGTTCAAAGCTTCTCTAAATTCTTTCGAAAAGACCACAATTATGTAGAAATTTCAAAAGTTCTTGGAAACAAAATCTTCTTACGGAAAGGTCTTCTTGGTCTAATAGACTTTTAAAACCTTAATTCAGTAATATTATTTTTCTTTAGACTGTTTATTAATTCTTTCATATTCTTCACAATTAAGAAGCACATGTGATACTGTTTCTTTCACATTGCAATGAATATAGTTCGGAGAATTTACTTTTTTCGTTTCGAATAACGAATCGTTTAAAAACGTTGAGCCCGTTCTGATGCTGGAGATGTAAATTAAGTTCCTTCTGGTCACATAGCAGTTTCGAAATGAAGATATCCCATTATCAATCATTCTTCGATAATTGGATTTTCAAAATGTTAATACTTCAAGTTCGTCTATTTTTTCTTGATTAACTTCTTGAGATAAGCATTCCCCACGTAGGAGCAAAGGGAATCTCACGCCAGAGTGATGACTTTGCCAAAAGTTCGGCAAATTTGCTTCTCTTGATCTCCACATATGTAAGGATCAATTGTATTCTCCTGCACTATAATATTAATGGTTTCAGGATTGGTCGTAGCTTAGTGGACAGCATTATTGTTCGTATTCAAACAGGACTTAATATTAAGAATATGTACACAGTTGTTCTTTTCTTAGGTTTTAAAAAAAGAGTACGACTCTGTTTGGATTCACGGAATGGTTTGCAAACGTTTGAAACTTGGAATTGCTGTAAACAATATTTGTTGATATTAAGAACTGACTGAAGGAAAGAAAGATAATAGTGAAACTTGGAGACACCCACTCACATCCTTTTCCTTCGGATAAATGGGGCGGGGGTGGCTCAGTCGGTAGCGCGCCAGGCTCGTAATCTGTAGTTCCCAGGTTCGAGTCCCAGCTGGGTCAGCGTTGAGATTTATCTCCGCAAAATTTCCCGCCCTGCCCACGGTCAGTAGGGGACACCGATGGGCTTGGAAAGGCCGCCGTCCGTCGGATGGGACTTTAAGCCGTGGCCCCGTGTGCGGGAGAGCCATACCCTGTGCACGTTAAAGAACACGCTGGATGGCCTTTACGGGAGGCTACCATCTGTCTCCCAACAGCTGTTCCAATGGGTCCTCTCCCCCAACCTTCTCTGAGCCTTCGGGATCCATGTGACCTGGCCATTTAGCCCATGGTGTGCAAAAAAGTGCCGCTCAGAGGTAAAACAACCCAACCCAACCCTTCGGATAAAGGTTTACTACAGGATGATATTCTGAGCCCTATATCGTTTAACCTAAATAATCCTCCTAATCCTATCATAATATATACAGATGATGGTGAATGATTTTGACTGATGATTGTTTAATGGACGGCTGACAGGGGATCACGCTAATTCTAACTATGATGCATAAATAGTGGAGCTCTGAAAATTTGTACTTAGGGGTTATCCAGGTCGCAAATCTCGTGAAAAATTTGAAATTTGATCTTCAACATGTCCTTCGAGGTCAAATAGAGGTCACGTAGATATCGAACATGACATCTAAGCTAGAAACGTGAAAATTGGTGTCTGGGGATGTTTGAGTTGTAGATACTGGAAACGTTACGAAATTTCAGATCTGGATGGTCCTTCGGGGTCAAAGGTTAAATTTAGATCTACCAGTGCTAGAATGCTGAGAATTGATTCCTGGGTGTATTTTGGGTCGTAGATCTCAGAAATGTGAAATTTTGGGTGCGCTGGGTCCTTCGAACTCATAGGTCAAATATATATATATATCTGTTGGGATTAGAGAGCTAAAAATTGGTGTTTGGGAATAATTCGAGTCGTAAATCTGAGACATTATACTAAATGTTTAATGCGATGGTTCGTTCAAGGTCAAATTTCGATACACCAGGTTGGAGAACTAAACATTGGTGAATAGGGTTATTTCAGAGTTCTTAAACGGACTACTTCAGATGGAGGAGATAAGGCAAAAACCCCTGGAGCACCAGGGTATTTGCCTCATCTTCGCCATCTGAAGTGTGCCTGTGGCATTGAAGTTAAAATGTAAAGAGGTGTAAACAGAATGGAATCAGAGCCTTAAGGCTATTTCTTGATTTTTCGAGATCAGCTAAAGTAAAAAAAATCTTTAGAATTGATCTGATACCAGGATGGATCTTGGCCTCTTACACTTTTGCTGGCAGAGGTGATCGTACTTAACAGCTCCTGAAATGAGAAGATTCTGATGTTCCATAGCAGTTTCAAAAAATTGAATTGCAGTATCTCTAGTGCAGTCCCGAACAGAAGGGATACAAAGATCCCTTTGGATGATGGAATTAAGCACGAACCAGGTTGCGTCAACAATTGTCGCATGATCTCGTTTTGGAACGTTTGAATCTTTTGTATTTTAGTTCTTTCACAATAACTCCAAGTTGGAGATGCATAAAGGAGAATAGGGCGAATAACCACCTTGTACGTAAACAATTTATTTGCCAATGAAGGCATTGAGTGCCCGGCAAAAAGGGAATTAAATTTATTGTATACTGCTTTTGCATTGCAGATACTTTTTCTTATATGATGCGTCCAGTCTAGCTTTCTGTGCAATGTGACTCTAAGATAAGTAGCAGTATCCATCCAGACGATTTGTTAATCAAAAATTTCCAAATTCGGAACAAGGTGTAACCTTTTGCGTGTAAAGATCATGGCAACACTTTTATTAGCATTTATCTTTGTCCTCCAATTCGTATACCACGTCTCAAAAGTCTTTAAGCATAGTTTGCACTCTATATAAAGCAAAATGATGTGAAATAGAGGAAGCCAGAAAAGCAGTGTCATCTGCGTACACGGGGTCGAAAGCCTTTGCGATATCCAGGAAAACGCTAATGGTGGATTCCTTCTTGTTCCTGGCCTCAGAAACCGCCTCAACGACTCGGAGCACCTGATGCACGGTTGAATGCTTTCTTCTGAAGCCGAACTGTTCAGGAAGAATGAAAACTGAGTCTTCGAGGAATGCCTCAATCCTGTTAAGAATAATCTTTTCATATAATTTACCCATGCAGACTGATGGGCCTATAATTTTGAGGAAATAGAGGATCATTGCCGCTTTTAGGAAGCATGGTAACGATCGCCAATTTCCAAATATCAGGAAAATAGTTCAATTTAAGAGCTTCGTTAATTATGCAGAGCAGAAGCATAAGAGCCTTTTTGAAAAAGTTATTTAAAATTGTATTGCTAATTTTATCCCATCCAGTGGCTTTTGCGGTTTCTAACCTGGAGATAATTCCACAGAGTTCAGAATACGAAGCAAACTTGAAACTCGAGTTGTGTTGTTGAGTGTTAAAATCTCGAACTGTTTTATTAGTGGAACAGATGAAATCCTCGCCATAGACTTAATCTTTTGGCATGAATTGCTTTTATAAGCAGGAACAAATGCTTCTGCTTATAAAATGTGAACCGTGTTGTAGATTAAGCGAGCTAAGCTTGGCCGCCCAGCAATCATTGCGAAATTCGTGGTCTCTTCCTGAGTACACTACGGATTCTACGTCCGTTGCCAGGTTTCCATGGCCTTATTTTTTTGTTTAATTTGTTTCTTGATATCAGGTGGAAGTGTTTCAGGTTTGAGTTCCCTTTTATACACAGTAGATGTGTTTGTGAAGTGCGTCTTGAATTGCTCCATTAAGATTTGTATTTCAGCATCCAAGTTTACGTGTTTGGATTTTTTGAGTGTACCAGGACTATGTTATTGAGAATGATACGAAATCTTTTCCAGTTTACTTTGTTGCAAGTGGGAATCTCCCGTATCCCTGGGAGCGGGGGTGGCTCAGTCGGTAGCGCGCCAGGCTCGTAATCTGTAGTTCCCAGGTTCGAGTCCCAGCTGGGTCAGCGTTGAGATTTATCTCCGAAAAAATTCCCGCCCTGCCCACGGTCAGTAGGGGACACCGATGGGCTTGGAAAGGCCGCCGTCCGTCGGATGGGACTTTAAGCCGTGGCCCCGTGTGCGGGAGAGCCATACCCTGTGCACGTTAAAGAACACGCTGGAAGACCTTGATGGGAGGCTACCATCTGTATCCCAACAGCTGTTCCAGTGGATCCCCTCCCCCAACCTTCTCTGAGCCTTCGGGTCCTTGTGACCTGGTCATTTTGCCCATAGTGTGCAAAAAAGTGCCGCTCAGAGGTAAAACAACCCAACCCGTATTCCCTGCAAGTCTAATTTGAGCAACACCAAATTGTGATTTGATGACAGTTTATTTGAAACTTGCAGATTGTAATTAAGAAAGAAATTTTTATGAAGAACAATGTTCAGCACATCTGGTCTAAAATGACTGGCATGGGGAAAATAAGTTGGGGCTTGTGGTGCATCCACTATTATGTCATTTTTAGCAGAGTAGCTAAATAATAATCTATCTTTGCATTTGATCTTTTGCTATGCCACAGCTAGTATGCTTTGAGTTCAAATCCCCAGCCACAAGAGTTGGGAAATTATTTGAAGAGAGAGAATCCATATCTGCAGTGTAGAGAGGAGCATTTCAAGGTTTGTTCGCATTTATTAGCAGAATATGTCCATATTGTGGATCTTGAAGACAAACATCTGTTGCTTCCAGAGTGACACGATTGCCAAGAGAAAATTCGCGATGCTTGAGATATCGTTAAAAACATCTGAAAAAGTTATCGCTGACTCGAACCCGCAACTCTTTAGATACCTGCTAGAGTGATCTACCTGTTAAACCATGCATCAGATGCTAAAATCTCTCAGAATAAGACCAAATAAATCTTTCACTGAGATGTAGCGGACCTTGCGCCATCTATACTTGAGGAGAGACAACTTTTCCAATTATTGCTAATGATTTGATATTAATGAGGTCAATCACGCGTACGCGTTTATTATTAAGGTCCGCCACATCTCAGTGAAAGATTTATAGGTCTTATTCTGGAAGCTTTTAGCGTATGATCTGTGGCTTAATAGGTAGAACGCTCTGGCATGTATCTAGAGAGATTCGATTCCTGCCGCATCAGCAATATTTTTCTTTCAAATGTTTTTAATAATTGTTTAAGTTTATTTCTACAGGTAATCTGTGAATTTTCTATGGATGGATATTTAATAATAAACGCTTAACCCATTTCTTCCCAGTGTTGCGTACACGCAACACTTGGGAAGAAATGGGTTAAGCGTGATTGACTTCCTCATTAACATCTAAATCCTTAGCAACAATTGAAAAAGTTGTCTCTCCTGAGGTATAGATGGCGCAAGGTCCGCCACATCTCAGTGAAATATTCATATGTCTTATTCTGGAAGATTTTAGCCTCTGATGCATGGTTTAATGGTTAGAACGCTCTCGCATGTATATAAAGAGTTGCAGGTTCGATTCCTACAGCGTCAGCGATGTTTTTTTTTTTTAAACGTTTTTAACAATTGTTGAAGTCTGTTTCTTCAGGTAATCTGTGAATTTAGTATGGATAGCTTCAGATATCTTCTGATACGAACAGCCATTCCTCCTCCTTTGTTATGAAGTCGGTCGGTTCGATAGATTACAAAATTTGGAAATTTTTTGTGTGTTTCGACAATAACTGCGATATCTATGAGATTTATTTAGTAGAAACAACTTGTGGAGAAAGGACAGTGATCACACGTGTCAAGTGATTCAATGTTTATTTTACCTTTTCATGAGTATTATATTTTACAAAAGGCACATTTTAAGAAGGTCTTGAACCTCCTCGAGCAGCAATACAAGCTTCCAATCTGGCATGCAATCGGTCGTACAAATCATGGATATCACGTTGGGGGATACCATTCCATGCACTTTCAACTTGGATGCTTAATTCAGCAATGTTCGTTGACTGCCGCGGTCCGTGGAAGAGTCTTTGTCCGATCCACTCCCAGACATGCTCGATTGGAGACAAGTCCGGAGAGCGTGCTCGCCAAGGGAGTTTGGTGCATTGCCTGAAGAGCATGTTGAGTTATCTAGTGGGAGTGTGGACGGGCATTATCTTGTTGAAATATCGCATTTGGGATTACACTCAAATATGGAAATACGTCGCTGACGTACATATTGCTATTCAGTGTACCCTGTACAAACACCAGACATGTACGAAAGTGATAGCTAATTGAAGCCCAGACTGGGCCCTGTGTATCTGTGGCGGATGCACGATGGAAGAAGCTCCTCACCTTGTCACCTTCAGAGGGGTAAACGACCATCAGACGCTCCTAAGCAGAATCGGCTTTCATCACTGAAGATCACACACTGCCATTAGTCCCTTCAATGAACTCCTTCTTGATACCACTGCAAACGTGCTCGACAGCGACGAGGTTACAGTGGTAACTATACCAGCAGCACGCCTGCCTGTAGTCCTGCTTCCATAAGTCGATTGCATATCATTCTTGCAGACACCCTTGGTACGACAGAGGATCGAATTTGTGATGCCGTAGCCATTCACTTTGCCACCGCCGCCCTCCTGATACGCCAATCCTCTCGTGCGTCCGTAACTCTGTGTTGCCTGGAACCACATCTGCACGTGTGAAAATGCCCTTCTGACCATCGACGTCACCATTGTACCACTGCCGATATCTCTTGTCCAACGCAGTCTGCAATTTCACGAAAAGACCAACCTGCTTCCCGAAGACCCACTATACGACCTCGCTCAAACTCCGCTAACTGAACAAACGTTGTGCGCCTGCATCGTCCAGGCATGGTAGCTTCTTCAAAGGGCACCGAACAACACGGCACAAGACGAATAACTTCTTTTTTCACGCCCTAGTCCTTAATACGCACTACGTACATTTGCATGTTATCGTTCTCAGTGACGTCATTATTTCATTAAATGACTTTCAATCTTGGTTCTGCTGCCCTTAACTATTAACATATTATAATATGACGTTCCTAAAGGAATTCCTTCTGGGTGCTCTTTTTTCAATTTCCTCCAGTGTATACCTCACATCGCTGGTTTTTCCCCTTTATATATCTCACATCGCTGGTGACGTCATCCCTGCGATATGCATACGACTCATTGCACATACTCCAGTCGCCGTAGGTGTTTCCATTATTTTGATTAACCCTGTAGATCATAGATTTCCAACGGGGGGCGATACCGCCCCCCCACTGGGCGCTGGAGCCTTCCATGGGGTTGTAGCGGATCCAGAGGCAAATGGGGGTCGTTGAGGCAGTCAAGAGGGGCGGTCAAATAAATAAGTAAATATAATGGAATTTTCTGTGACAACCTTTTTATCTCTTCTATTCTGTGGTGTCTTCCTGGTGATTCTGGTCATCCACTACCTCATCCGTCATGTACAGCTTTTCAACTGCAGCTTGGACAATAAGTTCCCTGCTACCGCCTACTAACGTACTGGTACGTCTGAAGACGACTGAGATGCTCTCAAAAGTTCTTTTCAAGATCACAGATTGGATATAAACTTCAATATGTTTTCCCACTCCAAGTCGCTTTGAGTATGCTGTATGGTACGTAGTTACAATACCATCCCATGTCAGAACATAAGGTATAATATTAACATTACACTTGTGAATTAGGCTCAACTCATTAGCCAGCAGATCATACTTCCTCTTCTTTTCAACCTCTACTGTCTGCAGGTTATCCTGATGTTATTCCTACTTCAATAATTGTAATCTCATTCAATACCTTAATATGCACTACTATATCAGGCTTATTATGTTGGACATGCGTCTCCGTCCTGATAGAGAAATCAACCTTCATGCAATAATAATATAATAATAAATTTATTGTATTTAATATTTTTTATAATTATTTTTAATATAATAAAATGCTTTGAAAATACCTGTTTTCATGAATAAATATTTTAGTTTTCATGAATAATTTTTTTTATCTAACTATGTAAATTATCTTATTGTTATCGCGTTAATAAGCATTTTTAAATTAGCATTAGGTATACCTGTACCTAATTTGTTTTAGTTTGGAATAGATTGACGGTGACAAGTCCTTGCAAGTTGTTAGGCAAACACGCGATTCATGCAATTTAACATGTTTCAACAAGAATATGGGAGCTTGAAATGACTTGTTTACGGAGCAAGTGCGCCGGCATCGCAAACATACAAGTTAATGCGTGCACAAAATCAAATCTATAAAAGCGATAGCTCTAGGAATGTTTTATTATTTTTATGTGCTTCGCCGTGATAAATAGTCGTGAGTGATAAGTGTTAGAAGTCATTATACACATTATTTTTATAACTATCTATAAATCTGTTGAGAAGTTAATTTGTATTTGAAAATGTCTGAATCTACATCTAAAAAGAAATGCTGGCAGTACAGTATTGAGTGTTTGAAATATGGATTTATGTACTCTCCTACAAACCAATAATTACCTGTGTTTAATTTGCCGAAAAGTTTTTTCAAATGAAGCTATGAAACCTAGGTTACAAGAGCATTTAAATAAAATGCATGCTGATAAGAACAAAGATTTATCCTATTTTCAAGAACTGGAAAAGCAATATTTAAAACAGCCAACTATGTCAAACCCTTTTGCGTCGTCTTCTAAACAAGATGATGATGGACTACGAGCCTCATATAACGTTTCACTGTTAATCGCAAAAGCGGGAAAATCAGACACAATTAGCGAGGAATTAATTTTGCCGGCAGTCAAAGAAATATTAAAAACTGTTCTTCATCATAAGACACCGTCAGATATCATCAAAAAAATTCTTCTCAGTAATAATTCAGTGCAAAGAAGAATAGATGAAATGGCAAAAGAAGTTGAAATATCATTAAGTGATTACTTAAAGACGTAAATTTTCCATTCAACTCGATGAATCAACTCTACCAAATAACGAAGCTCTACTCTTATCATACGTACGACTTATAAAAGAAGAAAAATTTCATGAAGAGTTATTATTTGCTAAAAATTTGGAATCTGATACAAAGGGAGAGAATCTATATTTAATACCATACAAAAGTTTTTCAAGAGAAAGAAATTCCTATTTGCAATATTTTGTCTGCTGCTACTGATGGTGCTCCAGCAATGACAGGGCGTCATAAGGGTTTCATAGCGCATTTGAAACAAGCAGTACCAAATGTACTCGCTGTACATTGTATTATTCATCGTCAGCATTTGGTTGCAACAAATTTGAATGAACGTCTGCATACGTCGCTCCATTACGTTATTAAAGCAATCAATAAGATTAGAAGCAATTTATTGAATGACCGATTATTTGGTAAGCTTTGTAATGAAAATGATGAAGATTACAATCACTTGCTGCTGCACACAGAAGTACGTTGGCTCTCTAAAGGTGTTTGTCTGAATCGTTTTTTCAATCTATTTGACTCAGTACTGGATTTTCTTGAAGACAGAGACGAAAAGTTGCGCGAAAACCTGATTACGTCAAAAAATGACATCGCTTATTTGACAGACCTGTTTAAAATATTTAATCAAGTTAATTTACAATTGCAAGGTGATGAGTTGAATTTAATTAAAACAAAAAACGTCATAGCTGCTTTTGCGGGAAAACTTCGTCTATTCAAACGAAATCTAGGTAGAGGTGAATACAACCACTTTCCCACATTATCAGCAGTCTCCGCAAAACCGGAAGATTTACTTACTTACTGCCAACACTTGGAAGTTCTTCATGTTGATTTTATGGAGCCATAATCATCTCAATTATCCAAGTTATTTTAAACATGAATATACCGAGTTGGGTTTTAGATCCTTTCGCAAACACAGATACTGAAGAATCATCAAATTTGAAGGAGGAACTCTTAGAACTCACGACTAACGAAGCACTCAAAGTAAAATTCAAACATGGATACCAAGAGTTCTGGCTTCAAAAATCAATACCAGTTCTCTACCCTGAATTGTGGGCAACAGTACAGAAGTTTTTAATCGCATTTCCTTCGTCCTATATAGCTGAGCATGGATTCAGTGCAGTAGCTAATTTACTGTCAAAGAAGAGGAACAGACTACACATCACTGAACGTGGCGATCTGCGATTGATGTTAACGAAATTGGGACCCGATATTAACAAATCGTTAACACTCCACCAGCCTCAACCATCTCATTAATTTTTTTTTATTTATTATTTTGTGTTTAGCTCATTATTTTTTATTTCTTATTGATTCTGTGTTTATTTTTAAAATTTTAATAAACAATTTTATTGTACATTTGGTTGTCGTTTTATTAATTTCTGCTTTATGATTTTTAATAGATAAATAAACAGATAAATTAGGTACAGATAATATGCAACAATATTTTAATATTTCATATAAAATTAACTATTATGGACTAGGGGGGCGTTGAAATTTTTGTTCTCTTCTAAAGGGGGCAATGGTCCAGAAAAGGTTGGGAATCACTGCTGTAGATGATTGTAAGTGATTTACGGCTGACGGATGGGCGACTGACTGACAGACAGGGGATCACGGTAATTCTAACTCCAAAAGTTTTCATCTAAATGTAATTCGGATCGTAGATCTCGGGGAAAATTCGAAATTTGACCTCTGACATGTCTTTCAAGGTAAAACAGAGGTCACATAGAGGTCAAATTTTGAACTATGAGAGCTCGAAACGTGAAAATTGGTGTCTGGGTGTTTCAGGCTGTAGATGTCGGAAGAGTTACAAAGTTTCAGATCCAGAAAGCCCTTCGAGGTCAAATGTCAAATTTAGATCTACGGTTGCTAGAAACCTAAAAATTGGTTCCTGGGGGTATTTTAGAGTCGTATACATCGGAAATGTGGAATTTGGTTTTGATGGCTCCTTTGTGGTAAATGGTCAAATTTTTATATATCTATGCTGAAGAGCTAAAAATTGGTGAATATGTCTATTTCAGGCAGTAGAACAAAACATGCGAGAAATTATCAGATCCGGTGTCGCAATCAAGGTCAATTAGGGGTCGGAGTGACGACCTCGACATCCAAGAGATGCTAATATCTGATATCTTTAATTAATAACTTATTAAGAGCGCCAAGCCTATGGCTTATATCTCGAACTTTAAAATAGTGCCTGATTCGCAATAACATAAGTAAAACACATAAATCCCAAAGGGGCCATACGGGCAAAACAAACCTGCTAAAGAAGCACAACTAAAAGTTGCGGGCGTCATACACGACAATCTTAGGAGGCTTGAATTGGTTTAAAACCAATGGATCCTAATCGATATCAAGAGATGCTGTTGGCAACGATTGATTTATAGCAAGGATCCCGTGGCCGAGTGGTTAGCGCGCTTGGCTACTAATCTAAGGGACCTGGGTTCGAGCCCCGGATAAGGCATGGATGTGTGTTTTTCTGCTGAGGTCCTGCCATCCTCACAGACCTTATACTATGGCATATAAACTGACAGGCTCCTGCCAGACCTGTGGCAAGCAGCTGCTTGAGGAGGTATTTTTTTTTTATTTTATATTTATAAATGAATATTGTTGTAAAGGTTGTTTTAAAACCACAACAGTAATAATAAAAGAAATAAATATTTAATAATTGCCTAGATCAGGAATTCTCAGCGGGGGTACGCGGTAAAATTTTTGGAAGCAGTGAGAGCTCAAAAGTCGCTAGATCTAGAAACAAAGTCAATGTTTTATTTTATTCCCATTATTATACTATAACTATAGTTTTATCTATCTACAAAGGGTACGCGAGTTATATACACATTTCCAGGGAGTACGTGAAGCATAAAAGGTTGAGAACCACTGGCCTAGATTTAGTATTACTTATGCTGACGTCATAATTTGGTTCGCCGGCCTTCTGTCATAGGAGTTGTTAACTGAAATTTTGTTTTAAAGTACCATTTGATATAAATTTTTAAAATATTTGTCGTACCACGAATGATACATACAAGAAAGTTTTGTGAATGCTTCACCAAAGTATCATTATTAAACAAAGTTAAAATTTCATTACTAGTCTTCAATTAAAACAATAGGGGTAGTTTAATTTTATATGTAAATAGTTAAGAATTTTAAATGAAATTGAGTTCTTATTCCTTGCCAAGAAATCAAAATGGTCTAATGACAAATTTATTCCTGTTCCTAATAAGTTTAAATAAGAAATGATGAGAACACGATTGGGGGAAATTACCTTCTTCGACAGTTTCTAGAAGATACTTCGAAGTCTCTATTCACCATAATATCAAAATATCTTAAACCTCAATATAGTAACTCTTTACTTAATTAGGGATTAGAGCTCAATAAGCCGATAACATTGATATTGGCTCTTCCCAAGCCCACTGATGCCTATTTTTTAATGAAGGATGTATAATAATCAGTGAGGAAAATCTGCGCTGTGGAAGGCTACTATAAAGCACAATCGTAGTTAAATACTGATAAATCATGGATTTCAGAACAAGTTAACTTTACCGTCAAAAGTTCATATTATTTTGTTTCTGTTATTCGAAACACTGCTAAGAAACAATACAAAGTGATATGGTTAACCGAATAGAGCGAGAACAAAATTAAAAAAAAAAGGAAACCTTAGTGATTGATGCAAGTGTTTTGTAGATTGTAACAATGTTATAGCTTTAATGAATCTGCTCTCTGGTATATTTTAAATTGAATTTAAAATAAAAGCGAATATGCGGCATGTCGCAGTGTAGGTTTTCCTCTAATTCCTTAGCTAAACCACTAGCAAATATAATACAGCTTTAAAATTAAAGTACCTTTATCGGTATGATTACCGGTTAAAAAATTTGCTAATTGTTCAAAGAAATATGGAAGGTCTGTATTTATTTTTCGATTTCGTAACATTTTAATTTACCCTTTGTGATCTATTGGTTGGTGACTACTAAATTAGTGGACATGTTCCTTTATATGTGTTTGTATTAGAAACCAGGACAAGTCCAATAGAGCTTCTAGGTTGGGTTGGGTTGTTTTACCTCTGAGCGGCACTTTTTTGCACACCATGGGCTAAATGGCCAGGTCACATGGACCACAAAGGCTCAGAGAAGGTTGGGGGAGGGGACCCACTGGAACAGCTGTTGGGAGACAGATGGTAGCCTCCCGCCAAGGCCATCCAGCGTGTTCTTTAACGTGCACAGGGTATGGCTCTCCCACACACGGGGCCACGGCTTAACGTCCCATCCGACGGAAGTCTGTCTTTCCCAGCCCATCGGGAGCTTCTAGGTTATATCCACCCACTGTGCAGGGGAGTACCTTCTCCGCTTTTTAAAAAAGCAATAATATAAATGTTTGCTGTTCCTTTAAGAAAAAAAGGCGTCAATTCTTACTAGGCGTCACTAAAAGTCGTTATACCTCTTCAATGCTTTAAAAGTGCGTACCTTAATCAGAGAGAATATTTTCTTGTAATGTCAAAACGTTTTTATTTTCTTTAATACTGTAAGCGATACAACAATATAATTATTCAATATCAATAAGTGATTTCACTTCATCATCTTGTTTAAATACCTGTGTGCTTGGAAAATTAAGAGTTACTTCAAGAAAAAAAGATCCGTCTTCATTCCCAGATGTTGAGGAAGCCGTTTTCTATTATTTCGTACAAACTGGATATAAACATTTACCACAAAGTAGTCAACTGTTTCAAGAGAAAAGAATATGCATAGTTCATTAGATGCAATAGCTTTCTAAAAGCACTCATTTTTTTCACAGTTTAATATTTATTAGTTACAGTTTAGTCTTTATGCTTAAATACACAGATATTTAGTTTTTCAGATATTCTGCAATCAACATTATATACAGGGAGTTTACGGATGTAACGAAGCATTTAGTCTGTTCCTTCAAATTCCTTATGACCGGGTTTGAATGGACATAATGCGCTTATTACGTGGCACTGAAAGCGAAAATTTGCGCAGATTGTGGTAGAAGCCAGGCCAGTTATAAAAGAGGGCGGGGTGGAAGACAAGTGGCTGGATTGAACTGGAACATATTCCAACATTTTTTACTAGAAGTTTTTCTTGCTATGTGATGTACGTTGTATGTTTTGCCTCCGTTTCAGGGAGTGAAAAATATTTTCGTTTCCTTACCGGTTATTAATATTATCTACAGTTCATGACGTTCATGATCATCATTATCAATCAATCCTTAGGAAGCCATTGTCTAGCATCTCGTAGAAACACTTCCAAATATATATTTCAGGTTGGGTTGTTTTACCTCTGAGCGGTATTTTTTTGCACACCACGGGCTAAACGGCCAGGTCACAAGGACCTCGAAGGCTCAGAGAAGGTTGGGGGAGGGGACCCATTGGAACAGCTGTTGGGAGACAGATGGTAGCCTCCCGTCAAGGCCTTCCAGCGTGTTTTTTAACGTGCACAGGGTATGGCTCTCCCGCACACGGGGCCACGGCTTAACATCCCATCCGACGGACAGTGGTCTTTCCAAGCCCATCAGTGTCCCCTACTGACCGTGGGCAGGGCGGAGAATTTTGCAGAGATAAATCTCAACGCTGAGCTACAAAGAGTCTGGAATGATTTAAACTACAGAACTGATGTGTGCCATGTGATATGAGGGGTGCATATTGAGCATTTGTAAGATTACAGAAATAACTGTAATAACTCCTTTACAAATTGATTTCTGACTACATGTTAATATATATATAACCTACTTACTGAGCAATAAATTTTTGAAAGTGTTCAATTCTTTTTGAAGATATAGGTATATGTGCAATTACATTGGAAAATAAAACAACTAAGATAATAATTGTGTATATCAGAAATCTTTAATGGTGTCCAGAATAGTGACACCTGTTTTGTGCATTTTATTTCAGCTACTACAAATTGTAATTTCTTTCACCGATTTCAATAATGATATTTTTGCATCTTCAAGGTAAAAAAAAAAAGGTGAGAAGTAACAATTCAGCAAATGACATATCTGGGTGCTGAATGCAAATGCTAGATGGATTTTGAAAAATAAGGTGATCCTTGATAAAGTCCCCAAAATATACAACAGGTCTATTGGCATTATGAATTCTTTCCTTGTTTGGGTACATGTACTGTCAATCACTGCATACAAAAACTTATGCATTTTTCATTTTCCCAATGGTGCATTTTTTTAACTGTGGTATGAAAAATCATTTAAAAAAACTATAACTAAAATTATCAAAATTACCATTTAAATTGCAGCCAAAAATATGCTCAAATACTACAATTATCCAAAATAATATTTTTTTTAGTTCAGATCAAGAAAAAAAAAGCATTACACATACATAATTCTAGGGAAATTTTAAACTTCTAATAATTAAAAAATTTGATTTGTGTACAATCGAATTCAATAAATTCAACTATACCAAGTTTCAAAATGCTTAAGTAAAATTAATCTTACTGGATAGGAAACAATTAGAAAAAATCAAACACCACAAAAAACACTGACAAAAAAAATAAATAAAAAGAAAGCAATTTTACTGGTATGGCCATGTCTAATGAATGAGTCCACTATATGGAAATATCTGAAACAAGAGTGTGAAAGAGAAAATGAGGTAAACCAAGAAAGTAATGGATCAAAAATGTAAAACAGTACTCAGAAATGAACACATATGCACAATTAATGATTTTGAGGAACAAGAATATGCGCAGTCAATATTTCGTAGGAGACTGAACTTACTGCCAAGTGAAAGAGAAGAAATCTAAGCCTAACAATTTATTTGCAAAAATCATTATACCCCAGAAAAAGCAAAAGGTTGTGCATTAAAAAAGACTGAAAATTAGTATCAAACCTTACTGGATGACAACAGTATGTTTATCAAAATAAAAACCATTAAAATTAAGTAAAAACACTTCTTATTAAAATTTAAATATAGCTTTTTTTTTTTCAGAAAACTTTTTTTTTGTACACTTCTTATACCATGCTTACTGCTATTTATTAAATATAATACCCAAAAAATAATGTCAAGTCTTGGATAAAGCATGGGTATTTACTTTCTTGTGTTATCCTCCTGCTAAAGTCTCATCTTCCTTCTCTATGGCATATTGAACTGATAGCCTACTGTCAACTTCTGTGGCAAGCAGCTGCTTGAGGGTTAAAATTTTTTTACAGCTGAGTTTTCAAGAACATATAATTACATAAAAAACCTGAGTATGCATTGCAATTTATTTTATAGTTTGATGCATGGCACATTACACCATCAGAATAATTTTATGTGCTTACCTATTACCAGAAAAAAAAATATCAAAAAACAAAAGAACTCAGTGAAAAAAAAATAAATCTGAAGTATATTGTTTCAAGCTAATTTTTTAAGTTTATGCAATGAAACAATTGAAAAATAAGCAATGACAAAGTAATATGATGAAATTAAGGATAAGATCATTTTAAACCATGCAAAATCAAACAATACTTCTTACCATAAATGGAGAGATAGCAGAAATAGTCAATATAGGTATAATCCCAAGATCTCTTGCTTATGCACTATATTAGGAATAGTGTTCAGAAATTTCCATGCTGTCTGAATGGAAAAATATTTCAAGTTTCCTAATTTTGAAACTATGTTTTTAATATTTTGGATGCTAAGCTGAAGATCTCACTGAAATCTTTTTAAATTTAAATAAGCCATTAAATTTAAAGTTATTGAAATTTCAACATTTAACAACACATGCTTGCTGTTACAATCATATAGTTAATTAATGAAATGACTTCATTAATGAAGTCATTTCATTAATTAACTATATCTGCATACTTATCGTATATGCTTTCATCTATTGGACAATATAAGTGCCGCTTGTGGCTGGAAATATTGTCGGCAAAAAGTGCCAACGGGAAACATAGAAGGAATGTTCATAGCGCTAGTTAGAGGAAATCTTGATCGGCGGCCGGTAGCTCAGTGGTCCAGAGCACCTGAAATGTTATCAGGAGGTCGTGGGTTCGTATCCCACCCGGCTCAAGACAATTTTTCCTCAAAAACTAAAATCGACGTAAAAGTGTCTGCTGATTGAATTGTTACAATCATCCTATATATATATCACAATTAATGAAAACTGAAAAAAAATATTAATCCAGCTTCTTACATTTATTTTAGTTAATGATTTGTTGAAACAGTCATTTCTTTTAATTAACTTTTGAAACAAATGGTTATGGTCAGAAACTGCTTTTATAAATGCTTCAGCTTTCATGATTCTTTAAATATAAATTCATGACTCTTTAAATTTAAATTCTAGTTAAACCCATGCCAAAAATTTGGCATGAAATGTATTGATAACTCTTCCCATCGATAAGTTCATTCACAGGTTTCCACCCTACTTCAGTCAAAATTAAATCCCACCAAAAGTTTTGGCCAAACATACATTCAATGATAACTTCATTCATAGCTTTTCCCCATGTACTACTCCATTAGCAAAGTAGGTGATAGCAGAATCCTCAGAAATTTTGGACACTTTTCGTCCCCTACAGGTAACTTTTCATTACCCCAACAGGGTTAAAACTAAGTGGGACCACCCCACCAAATTTTGGACCAATCATTTAATTACCTGGAAAATCATAGAGAAACTGCCAATTTCTGCCACTGATGATGTTGCACATGTCCAACTGCCCATTCATTCTGAAATTATTAAATATGATGATCTTACTGGAAATCAAGATTTAGAGGGATTTGAGTAAGATCTTCAATTACTCATTGGTGATACCTTTTCTATAAAAAAATATTTTTAAATATAGCTTTCCATTCAAACAACATTGAAGTTTCATAACATTTCTTTGGTAATACAGGAATGTCAGGTGCTCTTATCATGTGAGCTACAATGTTACCAATCATTTTTCTACTAAGTAGGGATATAGTGTCGGTTTCCACAAAACTGCAAGAATCAATTATACCCATTCCTTGAAATACACTGTACTTGGTATATATAGTTTCTATTTTATAAAATCAAGAAATTGTAACCAGTTTTATTTTGCATGATTATAGACCTGACTTTACATGGTATGAAGGGAGACTATTAGACTGTTATCCCAAAAATAAAAATCAACTAAATGGTTAACACAGTTGATATCATTTATTTTCAAGTATACATAGATAATAGCAAATTCCTGTATTAATAAAATCATCTGCAACAAGTCATATTCATATTTTTTTCAGTAAAATTATATATTTGTCATAATAATGCAATCTGTCTCACATCTTAATGAAATAAAATCTGTTTTGGATTGGCAGCAAAATCTGACTTTTCTAGAACCAACTCTTTCTGGCTGGTTAAAAACATGCTTTATCTCATTTTTAGAAAGGAGTTTAATTTTGTAGACTATTTTATAGACTAAAAATAGCTGATCTGTATGTATATTCTTTCATAAAATATTGCATAAATATTAATTTTACAAAGTAAAGCACTAAGTGTTAGAACAAATGCTTAATTTTCAACTAATATTCAGTTCATAAATATCCTTTTTTCAAAATTTGTCTTTAAATCTGATAATGTACATGTATATTAACAATGAGTATTTTCTGTGATCAAAAGAAATGTGTAAAAAATTAATCTAAACTTATTTGAATCCATGCAAATAAACTATAAAATATTAAATTAATGTTTATTATTACTGCTGAACTGGAATTTGGGATAAATATGTATAAACAAAACTTTCAATGTACATTTCATTAATAACAAGGTTTTATTCAGAGCTTCTCACTTTCCCCATATATCGTTAGTTTTGATTTGCTTGGTTTCGATTTACATAGTGATTTTCCATAACCTATCTATAGTGCAAATGCTCCATTTACACAATGGATAGGTTCTGGGAAATCACTATATTGATTGATGAGTACATAATAATTCATATACAAGAAATGTCTTGTAAAACTTAAAGTCCAAAACAATTTTGCTGCTAAGCATTTAACAGCATATCTACTGGCATGATACTTATGTTGCGAGTTATTATTGCAACTGAATAATTCTTTACTGACATGGTAGCTAGCCATAAACTGGAAGGAGAGCTGTGTACCAGTCCCCAGTGATGATGCACAGAACCGGCCAGGTCTAGTGCCTAATCTCTGACTCTGCCTTCTCATGGTGCAGGCCACACTTTTCAAACGAGATATTCTCTTTTGGAAAGGAATGGAAGGGGAGGGCTGCCAGTTAGTGTGGCCTACTGATCTGGTCATCTATGGCCACTTTTTTCTTTTTTTTTTTCAACCCTGCTGAGGAGTGATCAACTTCACAGTGTCCTGGTGCTGACCATTTATATCTACTAGACTGAACTAGTTTATGGATTTGAGCTTGATTATGGATCCTGGACTTGCTGCACTGGTGGGCCTCTGTTGAGGGAGAATCTGCTGCTGTGTTTTCTATTTGTTTCTGGGTTGCCAGCCCTAAGTGAACAGAGGCATGGGATACCTTATATCAGCTGATGGATAATCCTGATCAGAGGCCATTGCAGGTACCTGAACCTCACTTAGCTAGTTGGACATTGTCAATCCTAAACTGGAGTAATGTGTCTCAGGCAGGTCATATGGCTTTTGAAAAGGTCCACTTGAAAAGATGGTGCCTGAAGTTCCTATCAGCATCGGTGACTTCAGTCTTTAGTGGAGTAGGAACAGGTCTTTGCCCCATGCCTACGATCAGAGGGCTGTTTGAAATTGTTGGCCCTACCTATCTCAATAAATCTAGTTTCTTTAAAAATCCTATTAATCATTTTCTCTCTGCAAGAATGTGGAACATGAGGACATTACACAGAGTTTATTCTATTGATGTCCTCATGCTGGAATTCCAGCATTATAACCTAGATATTCAAGGTTTGCAAGAGATCAGATGGACAGGTAAAGGCAAGATACTTAAAAATAACTTTCAATTTCTCTTTTCAGGGAGGGAGGATGGAAAGCATCTCCAAGGTGTAGGTTTGCTTCTCAGCAGGCATGCCAGTGATGCTGTTCTAGGATATGAATGCATTATTGAAAGATTTCTTACAGCAAAATTTAAAACTAAAATTAAGGAGTTGAATGTCATCTGTTGTTACATCCCCACAGAGGACTCTCATGAGAATGAGAAGGATAAGTTTTATAGACAGCTTCAGTATATTTTATTCTGTGAAGAAAGGAGATGTTTCTCTTGTGCTAGGTGACTTCAATGCTAAAGTTAGCACTGACTCTGACCTTTGAGTAGGAGTTTTAGGTCCCTTTGGCATTGGTAGTTCCAATGGCAATGGAGAATATCTTCTACGGGTAAGAAAACTTAATAGTTTACAAATAATTAACACATACTACAAACACCAGGACATTTATAAATACACATGGGTTGCACAGGAATATGATAATTATGTTTTAATTAACAGCAAATGGATTAGTTCTGTTAGGAATTCCATATCTTACAAGGGAGCCATAATTGGGTCTGACCATTACCTGTCAAAAGTATCTTGCAAATGAAGCTTAAGAAATGTGCTAAGGTTAAGAAAATTACTTTTAACACTGAAGGTATGAAAGAACCAGATATAGCCAAAGCATACCATGATAGGCTACTTAGTCATTATGGCAATCATGGTTTGCTTACAGCTGAAGTTGAGAAAGAATGAGATCAGTTTAAACAGGCTTTTATTGAAACCAACAGAACTCTTTTGGATAAAAGGGAACAGAGGAAACAAAATTATTTGAGTGATAAGGCTATAAAACTTATTTCTGAAAGAAAGAAGTGCAAGATTAATATGAATCAACACCCTACCAGTCCTAATAGAAGACATTACTACCTTAATAAATGTGTAAAGGATTAGAATTAACAGCTGATAAGAATCTTTGGCTTGATAGTTTGGCTGAGAAAACAGAGGAAGCACTTAAGACAGCACAACAGCAGAGGATTGTACCAGATTGCTAATGTTTTATATGGGTAGAAACACACAGCTACACAAAGATTGAGGATAAACATGGCAAGGTAGTTGAAGGTGAAGATTCTGTGATGGCTAGGTGGGCTGAGCATTTCAGAGAAGTTCTAAATAATGTGATAATTTCTACTCCCATTGTTTGTAATTAGGATAGATGCATTACTGGCTTTAATGATGGCCCTATATCACATTTTGAAGTTGCTTTGGCTATCTTTAAATTAAAACTGCATAAATCCCAGGGGTGGATGAAATCACCACTGAAATGTTTAGAGTTAGGAACATTTGTTTGTCTCATGGCTAACTGAAAGTTCGAATTTTTTTTATGATAAAGGTATTGTTCCTAAGGATTTTATTAGAGCTATCATTGTCCCAGTTTTTAAAAAAGTGATCACAGTTCTTGTGATAATTATAGGGGAATTAGTTTACTTTTTGTTCCATGTAAAGTTTTTTGCATGATTATACCTAATAAAATTAAGAATTTAGTTGCTGAAAAATTGCATGATGAACAGTGTGGATTCAGAAATAGTAGGGGATTTATTGATGAAATATTTTCACTTAGGTCGATTCTTGAGAAATATTTAGAGTTTCAGAAACTTGTGGTTACTAGCTTTATAGATTTCAAAAAGGCTTTTGACTCTGTTGATCAGCATAATGTATGGTTGATTGCTAGATCATATGGAATACTTGATAAGTAAGTTATCATAATGAAAGTTCTCTATAATAACACTGAGTTGTGTGTGAGAGTTGGTAAGGCTTGTAGCGATTGGTTTAGCATTGCTAGTGGAGTTAAGACAAGGGTGCATTCTGCCTCCTTTTCTCTTTTGTTTGGTTATTGATTATGTTATGTGGAATTCTATGCAAGGGGAAGAAATTTGGCCTCAAATGGTCTAGAGATTTCAAAATTTCTGATTTAGATTATGCAAACGATTTGGCCCTGTTGGCTAATGATGTTGATGAGATGAGTTCATTCATTAGGATTGTTGATGAGACTAGTAATATAGTAGGTTTGGTGATAAACAGAGAAAAAACTAAAGTGATGAAAACTGGTCAGGCAGATAGTGCTTCAGTTGCTTTAAATGGCTGCACTCTTGAGCAAGTGTCTGTTTAATTATTTTGGGAGCTATGTAACAGATACTGGTGATGTGCGGCATGTGATTAACAGATGAATAGGGATTGCTGCTGGGACTTTTAAGAATATGTGGAGAGTGTGGAGAAATAAATGTATATGCCTAAAGACTAAAATTAGACTGTATAATAGTTTGGTTCTTTCTAGGGTTAGTTATGGTGGTGAAACTTGGATGCTTTGTAAACAAGATAACAAGAAACTAGATGCTTACGCAGTATCTTGGGCATTAGGTGGTTTGACTTTGTAAGTAATGATGAGATTAAAAGGAGTCATCAACCTCTTTTAAGCAGCATATTGTGTAGAGAGAGAGAGACTGCTTTGGTTTGGCCATGTTGCTTGTATGCATAGCTGCAGATTGGCAAATAGGATTATGAACAGTGTGTCTAAGGGTATCAGAAAAAGGTGTAACGCTGCAAAGAAATGAAATACTTTTAAAGTTTGGACCCTTTGTCTGATCCAATTATTTTTATGCTCTGGATAGCTGAGTCGGGTGCCAGACAATAATTAACAAATTGCCAAAAAATGAAGTTTAATTAGGGTTTGAAATACCAGCAAGCGTTAATGAGTAAGAATTCAAAAATATTAAATGATTGTCAAAATTTTATGTTAATGCTAATCAAAACAAACTAATGTTGCTCAAGAGAAAAAAAAATTAGTAAAGATTCAAAAGGTTTAAATAAATTCAAAAAGTTTAAAACAATTTATTTCCAAAAAGCACTCACCAAAACTTCAATAAAGAAGATACTACATCATTTCTTACTACAAACATCTTCAACAAACTCCAAACTAAAACTTATCTCTGAACTGTGCTGTGCTCTACTACTCTCTCTACTCTATTATCTTCTGTGCTACTGTGATAACATGTCACCAGGTTATAACAAGAGGTACAAAGCCCGCACGTGTCATATTGCACGCCGGGAAAGACATTTGCATAAATTGACGAGCGGCGCAAGCTATGATGCAAGAGTGGGCATGTTCTTGTGCACCCGCTTTAGCGGGCAACAATCGAAAGTTCGGAGTTGCGCATGCGCAACTCCTATTGGAAACGAGTGCTGTGATGCCAAAAAGGAAATAAAATCCCCAAAATGATAAATATAATGTAAATTAAACAATAGTATAATGTTTGGTTAAGGTAGAGTACAAGTGAATGAGGGGCATCACAAAGGGGGAGAACTAGGTTGCGATGGGCACACAATGTCAAACAGGTCCTGCTAGAATTGGCCTATAGTGGCCAAATGCAGCAGCTGTAGCTGAAAAGAGACCCCTCTGGAGAGGAAAATTGCACATTCTGGTTGGACCTCCATAACCCATGGCTGCATGAGAATTGTCTGTCTGTCTGTCTGCATGTCTTTGTCTTCTGTCTATCCAGTATGATTAGACACAGCAAATAATATATTTTACACTAAGACCATAGACCAACTCACTACATAATATTTTAACAACAACAAAAGAGTATGAATTACCTGTGACTGATAATTATTAGCTATTTCAGTAATTTTAAATTCTAACTGTGATCTGAAGCCTCGTTCTTCTTGCAAACACATTTTATGCAGTTTCAGTGTAACGCTCCAAACAAATGCAAAATACTTGAAGTTTTATGCTCCGGATAGCTTAGACGGGCGCCAGGCAATAATTAACAAATTGCCAAAAGTAGAATAAGTTGATAATAAGTTGATTTAGGGTTCAAATACCAGCGAGCATTAATGAGTAAGAATCAAAATGATTGTCAAGTAAAATTACATATAATTCAAAAATCCTTAATTTGCGTTGCTCAAGAGAAAAAAACTGTACAGACTCAAAAGGTTTTAAAAATAACAAATAGATTTATTTCCAAAATAGTTTCACTCACCAAGACATCAATGACGAAGATACTACAACACACTCTCTCTTCTCCTCCTACGCACACACTGTGCTCTCTACAACTCCCCTCTCCCTCGTGCTTAGTGCTTCTGCACTAACTCCCCTCTCCCTCTCTACTCCTTCTGTGACTCGCAAGTCACCGGTTTTTTTAACATGAGCCGGCGCATGCCGGGAAAGACATTTACATACTATGACGAACGACGCAAGCTATGACGCAAGAGGGGCCGTGCCCTTTGCACGCGCTTTAGCGGTATAGTCGGAAGATCGGAGTTGTGACACATGCGCAACTCCTAGAATCTTGGAAACGAATGCTGCGATGCCAAAAAGGAAATAAAAAATCCCCAAAATGATAAATATAACGTAAATTAAACAAAACTGGTTAAGGTAAAGCAAAAGTGAACGGTGGGGCATCACATCAGTACTTCTTCATATTGGTTCATTTGCCACTGTCTCTCTTGTTCCACCTTTAAAAGTTTTCTTTTGTATTTTGAACATGTAGTACAGATATCATCATCACTTTCTTCTACCTATTCGAAAATAATTTCATGCCATAAATTATTTCAAAATACATGATGTCCTGAAAGTCTACTGTATAACTTCATTGATAGGTTGGGTTTTTTTTTTTTTTGTTTTTGCTGAGTGGCACTTTTTTTGCACACAATGGGCTAAATGGCCAGGTCACAAGGAACCCGAAGGCTCAGAGAAGGTTGGGGGAGGGGACCTCCTGGAACAGCTGTTGGCATACAGCAGGTAACTTACAGTCAAGGACATTCAGCTTGATTTTTAATGTGCAGAGGGTATGGCTCTCCTGCACACAGGGCTATGGCTTAATGCCCCATCCAATGGATGGCAACCTTTCCAAGCCCATCGGTGTTCTCTACTGACCATGGGCAGTTTTGTGGAGATAGATCTCAATGCTAACCCACTGGGGTTCAAACTTTCACTGATGGTTGGGGGAGCAATCTGAGTACAAAATGACACCTAAAGATATGCGTTTTTTTCCAAACCTATCTCCCTTTCTATCCACTATCTCTGTAGATACTGCAGATTAATGCAAGCTGTGTGGGGATGGGCATTATCTTGCTGGTAAAAGGTTCCATGCTGCTGAACAAATAGGACAGCCACCAGCTGCAAAATGTTGATATATGTCATGTCTGCATAATAATAATAATAATTTTACAATTAAAAGAAAGAAAAATATATATTTAATAACATATTGATATATTATTAATAACATATTGTTGGGCAAAGTTAGATATCCCCTTGTGATAACCAGTTCCAACTGAGATGTCCGACTAATGGCACCCCACACCAAGACACTAGGTGCTGAAGCTGTGTGACATGTTGCAAAGACTGGGTGACTCCTTTCCCCTGGATGATGGTTAACACATTGTCTACCTTTGTGCTGACCAAGACAAAAACGAGATTCGTCACTAAACACCATAGTTCTCCACTCTTGTTCATTCCAATTCTGTCTGAGGTGACACCACTGAAGATGTGCTTGCACGTGGGCAGACGTGAAGGGCAAATGCAGTGCTGGATGATAGGCTCGCAATGAAACCTGTAAAAGCCTGTTGTTTACTGTCCACCTGGTAGGTATTCAATGTGTTACCTGTTGCCAGTCCCTTTGCAGTTGCATTGTAGTCGCAAATTTGCCACACAATGCCACTTATCGCAAATGGCAGTCCTGTCGCTTCATGGTCATACATCATCTTCCTGATCCTTGTCACATGTGCTGGATCTTTCTTGACCCTACTGGCACTATATGTGTACAATGGTGCTGGGATTGCAGCCAACAAGATTGGCCATATCTCTGTATGACAAACCAGCTTCTCTAAGGCTAATGATTCTTCCACACTCAAAGTCTGTTAACTGTTGGAACAGCTGTCAATGTCTGCATAAGGGCATCTTTAGCGGTTTAGAACAATTTCCACAACATTTTGTCAACCAGGGAGCTTTGGTTGCCTTTATCTGTGTTTGACTGCATTTCATTAAGATCTTTATATCTCTGCTGCCGTGTAAGGTGCTTTCGCCCAAACTCAAATATAAAAAAAATATAACTTTAAAAGTGAAAAGGTGAAGAAATAATGCTTTTATTTTCCCATATTTTTCTTTCTTTTATTTGTAAAATTATTATTAACAAAGCTAATAATATCGATATGGTTCTGCACATTTTAAATACAGTCCTTAGGGTCGTTACGTACACACAATCTTAAAAATATTAAAAGAAATAAATAGAATCAAACCTACTTTTAAAATTACAGTAACAGTGTGTGTTCCATAATCGTCTACTTGTAAATTTATTTTTTTTTTTAGATTATCCAATGTGTCTCCATGTTTCATGTCTTTCCAAAGACTACAAGTATTTTTACAAGACAGCCATTCTATGCGTAAGCTCTAGCGAGCTTGCATTCCATTCCTTCCCCCCCAACTTCCCACCTACCCTTGGCATGCAGTCTCCACAGTCAAGGTCAGAACGATGCCTGTTGGGGATCACTTCGACTTGTGCCATCCTCCATGTGACTCTCAACCCAAGGACGCAGCACGCAATCTCCGATATGCCACAACTTGCGGAGCATTAATGGCGTCTGTCCCTCATCTGTTTGGGGTGGTTCAATGTTATTGGCTGTACCAATCCACGTCGATACGTATTTTGTGAATGCTTTCACTGCCACCCCCCCCTTTTACACTTTAGTATACTTCACATCCTTCCAAAATTAAAATTAATTATATTAATAATAATAACAAATATTTCTTAAAACTTAAAAGTATTCTCACGATTGACATTTCAAGCCATAAATACATAACAAATTCAAACACTGTTTGGACTTTAATCAAGATCTTATATCCTTTTTTTCTATCCCCCCCCCCCATCTTTCCTTTTTTTTTTCTCACTATTTCCATTTCCCATTTCTCCACCCTCCCTTTACTTATTATTTTTTATCATTATTATCTTATCATTTTATTCTGCCTCATTATTATTTACTCACCGATTTTTTTGTCACCATTTCTCTTTTCGTTTTTCCTCCTTCTTTCTATTTTTATTATTGTCATTTTTTTTTAACGGGGACAGGGGAGGCTCAGTTGGTAGTGTGCCATGCTCATAACCTGCAATTATCAGGTTCGGGTTCCAGGTGGGCAAGTGTAGAGATTTTTCTCTGCCACACTCCCCACCCTGCCTACAGTGAATAGGGGTCACTGTTAAGCATCAAAAGGCCACCGTCCATCGGATGGGACGTTAAACCGTGGTCCCGTGTGTGGGAGAGACAAATCCACACACATTAAAGAACACTCTGGCCTTGATGGGAGGCTGACACCCTTTTCCCAACAGCTGTCCAGTGGGTTCCCTCACCCAACCATCCACAACACCACGAGAGCTACGAACTTGGACATCTGTGCCAATTAACTGATATTTAAGTAGCGAATATCATGTTTTAAAATTAAAAGAGCTCTAATTTACCCCTTAAATAATGGTAGACTTTCGGCACAATTCATGTACAGAGTGGCAGTAATAATTAGACCATAATGCTATCTATGAATATTGGCAATAAATCATTGGCATGGTTCAAAATTCGAAAGTTCCATAATTAGAGATATGAATAAACTGACTGATTTGATAATATTAAACTAATTTAGATGAAAGATACTCTCCCAGCTACTCTGCAGCTTTAATGTCAGTGTTCCATTAGGCATCAACCAGCACACAGGGCTCAAAATTCGAAAGTTCAAAATTACAGAATGCAACAAATCAAAGATTTTGATAATACTAAAGTAATGCAGACAACAGGTACTCACTCTACTGCTTCGCAGCCTCAATATCAGTGTTTCGATAGGCCTCAACCAGCACATGAAGGTGGCTTTTGGTGCCATCCATAAGACGTAGTACTGTCCTGTATAGTGGAACGTTGGATGGCATCATTCAATCATATTCAAGCTCTACATCTGTAACATCAGTTCACACCTGTCCAATCGTTTTGATCGTCCTGCAAACCTAATCATTTCCATGCATTTCCATATACTACTCCCCCCACTAAATTTCGTCACATTTGCATAATTTCTTACAAATATTGCATTTTTTACTTCCTGTAGTGTACATAAAAGTGCTCCTGGCAACAGACTGACAATTTCAGCTACCAAGGGACTTTAGCTCCACTATAAGAAAGCTGAAACTTACTTCCACTGCAGAACTTTTTTCAGTTTCAAGTGTCTCCAAGGAAAAGGTAAAACTTTTGCCTATTCACCAACAAACTGCTTCCCCAAGGAACTTTCCACCACTCTGATGCATACTTTAGTGCTTAACTGATACATATGTTAATAAATCTAACTGGCAAAATAAAGTTTTCTTCAGTTACAAGTTAATTAAGATGCAGTGAAATTGTTTCTCAATTTATCATGTCCTTTTCTACATTCACTAGGTGTATTAGTTATGCAAAGGAAATGTGGCTGCTGCAATTTTGCAAAGGAGACATCCCTCTTGGACTGTGTTTACTGAAATCTGAGAAAAAATGGTGCATTACACCATATCAGGACACTGGCTATGGCAAGATGATGAATGAACTCTCTGCATAGTTTTTGCTGAACTGTCTATCAGTACTCAATGTTTAACCACTCAAATATGCACTTCTCATGCTCCAGTTTGATAAACTCTGCACAGAAAAAGGATTGCACCCATATCATGTGCAGAAAGTTTAGGGACTGGAATAAAGTGATTATGAGCAATAGTTACATTTCTGAATTTGAATCATGAATCTTGATATGGATGATTCAAGACTTCTTAAGATGTGTGTTACAGACCAGTATTACCAACAGAAGATCAGTTTACCAAGAGGAGAAATTAATTAAAATTTACTCCACAGTGCCACTGCATTTGTAGGTCAATTATATTTTTAAAATATATATAAAAAGTTTTTACCAGAGGATCTTGAAGATAACAATGCATACCTAAATATAAGGTCACATATCCTGAGCATGTAATAACAAGCAAAGTTGCAGTATAGTTTACAATCTGAAATGATACATGGCTAAAATATGAATTTTTCAGTGGAAAAGTCTAATAGGAAGAAGCAGACTGAAGTGGTTATCCCTAATAGAGATGACATATGGTGAAAATAACTCCATTTGTTGATTCTTTAGTCTTAAACATTGGTAGCTACAAGTGATAATTCACTTGTAGCATTGAATTGCTAAAGACCTTCAAAACGTCAACTTTAAGTTGTGATGGAAATGATTTATGTAATGACTATCATTCCATATGATGAGTTTACCAAATTAACAGTATGTGTAATACTGTTAAAGAACAGTGAGGGTCATCGATTTAACACAATTTATCATAATTCTCTGTAGCAATATATTGTTTTTACTCATATATTGCTAAACGTTAATAAGTTTTCAGAGAATACTTAGTAACACATAGGTCTTTGGCCCTCCAGCATTCCTATTAGAGATTTAAAATTATAATTATGTAGTAAAAGATTGCATGCTATATGGAGTGGGGTTTTATCAGTGTTGTATACATGGCAACTGTTTATAAGTAAATTCCCTATATAATTAAGTTGAAAATTGATATGCAATATACCAATTATTTTAGCATTTAACAAGGTGGAGGGTAATTTATTTTGAAATACAGCTTGTGCCAATTCTGCATTTGTTTTCATATGTCATATTTTTATTCACTGATTTGGATTTCAACTGCACAATATGTACAATCATTACAATTATCTAATTTATTTTCCGAGTCTTGCAATTTAATGCTATAGATTCTGCAAGTGGGGGGAATTATTCATAATCATTCATTATTAAATTTTGATATTAACAGATACTGTAATATTTAAATACTTTAAGATATCTTAAACTACTTTGGATAACAATAGGATGTACACAAAATGAATGTGACATTTATTATCTACATTTTATGATATTTGGGCTGGGTGAGTTGAGAACCTAATGGAATAGTGAACCTTATCGTGAATTTTATGTGTGGTTCTGTATAGTCTGAGTAGGGGACACCGATGGGCTTGAAAAGGCCGCCGTCCGTCGGATGGGACGTTAAGCCGTGTTCCCGTGTGCGGGAGAGCCATACCTTGTGCACGTTAAAGAACAAGCTGGATGGCCTTGACAGGAGGCTACCATCTGTCTCCCAACAGCTGTTCCAGTGGGTCACCTCCCCCAACCTTCTCTGAGTCTTCGGGGTCCTTGTGGCCTGGCCATTTAGCCCATGGTGTGCAAAAAAGTGCCACTCAGAGGTAAAACAATCCAATCCAATGTATAGTCTGTGTCCATTCCAATTTAATAAATACAATTGATTTCCTGCTTTAAGACTTGACTAGTAGAGCTGCATCTATATGCTGTATAAAAGGGATGCATTAAATGATAATTGTCACAAACCTCTGAGAAAGGAGTCAGTTGTTTCTGTCAGTGTAATAGTTTTGACACTATCATCAAAGATTCAAATTTCTATAATAAATAGATCACTTGAAATATTCATTAAAAGTTGTCTTTTCCATATTTAGTGTCTCTAACAATGTAAAATTAAACTACCTAAGGATCTAAAAAATGTAAATTATATTTTATTAGTAACTATCAATGACAAAATAATTTTTCCAATTATCTCTTAAAACAAAAATGTTGCATTTTTCCACCCACCCTGGGGGTAATTAACAACTCATTATGCCAATGCAATACTTGTGTCCAATGCAAACCTTATGACCATCACATTCCACCACCAAAATTTCAAATATCTAAAATAAATACATCATCTGCAATATTTGTTTAAAATTTTGCAAATCATTTTCAGCATCTCTGGAGATGGCTGCAGTATGTGGTAAGCATTATCTTGGTTGAAGATGGCATTAAGCATATCTGTCAGAAATGTCAATGTGACCAGACATAGAACATTGCTAATGTATCACTAAGTGTTCATATTAATGATTACACATACCAGAGGTGTCATAACTGATGGCTCCCCAAATGAGGACACCCTATGGAAGATGGTACAGCATTCATGAAAGATGGCTGGAGTTCCATTGGATTATAATTTTGGCTATTATAGATAAAAGATTTCAATTTTTTTTTAAATATTTATTAGATTTTTGGAATCATGAATAGTTGCACTGCAAGTTATATTTACATATTAACTTGAAAAATAAAATGCATGTCTGCACTTAATATGTATCTTAATAATCAAAGGTATAAAAACAGTGTGCAGAATTAAATTAAGATTAAAATTACTCTATACATACTGCAGGTGCTATACTGGTCACACAGTATCAGGAAAAACAATCAGTCACATTTCAGTGTGTGAAGTTCAGGTTAATTTGTCATACCTGCATTGAATTCATTACTACATTCTTCTAGAGACAGCCTCTTCAGTTGTACAATAAGGAAAAGTCTGGAGTGTGTGCTATTCCTCACAGAAGCTGGTGCTCTCACAGACCCAATGTTGATGCTTCTCACTCATTAGGAAATGATTATTCTCTCAATTTATTAATTAATAATTAAAGAATTAAATACCTCTCACTCCTTTGGGATTGAGAATTCCTGGAGAAGCATCAATGCAGGACCTGTGAAAAACCAGCTCCTGTGAAATACAGCACACAATCCAGACTTTTCTTCATTGTACAACTGAAAAGGCTGTCTCAAGAAGAATGCAGTAATGAATCCAATATGACTAATTAACCTGAATTTAATCATACCAATATATAACTATCAATTACTCTATTAGTTGTCAATGAGTTGATTGTTTTTCTCAATACCATATGATTAGTATAACATCTACAGTGTTTTTACAAAAACAAAAAGCATTGATATTGGTCTGTAATCAGTAAAATCTGTTTTATACGTCTTAAATTTTCAATTTTCAGTTCTAATTTTTTTTCACTAACAAATCAATTAGTAATTTTCAAATAAAATTTTCTTTCAAGTTATTTTGAAAAGTTAGAAGTGTCATATCTAATCTGAGTCAGAAATATTCATAGAGGCACAGCTTTGATACTTAGTAATTTTCGTACTATGGAATCCTTGACTGTGGAAGACAAAATTTTGTTGAGGTGTTATTGGCAGATGAATCTTTCATCATCAGGAGCATATTTTGCACTTGTATGCTTAGGTGAAAAAAAAATAGTTAAAGTCAAGTTTTTACCAATAAACTGGAAATTTCAATTCCATATTGCATAAACTTTGCTAAAACTTTTTAAAGACCTTTAAATTGATGCTATTTTTAACATAACAATTTGAGTTATAAGCATTTAAATATGGCATGATACACTTTTTTATTTATCTATATGTGCTAACATAACAAATTTTATTGAAATCAGAGAAGATTATACTGTGTTTATTTGACATGGAATAACCCCTACTCTTCATGAATAACTAAGCTGTGCTTGCAATAATAAAATTTAGTTTAAATTGTTTGTAAAGTAATAACAATACAGTTAGCTTTGACCCTTAACCCTTCCAGTGTCCAGGCTGAAAAACAGGTTTCCATCCAGAGGACAAGCTATTTTCTCACTATGCTCAGCCAAACAAAAAACTTTAACTTTAGTAGAACTTTTTTGCCAAATAACTAATGAAAGGAATTATGGCATGCTGTATACCAAATTAATCAGCATTTAATTCTGGATTTTCTGAAAATCAAGTATTTAACAAAAAAAAAAGACTACGTTTTATTTTAATAGGACTTTTTTAGAGTCATATAGTAAAAAAGTGCATCTGGCAATGCAAATAAAAATTTATTAAAAAAAACTAATATACAGAAATTATTACAATGCACGTGAATAGAATGGCTATATATTTCCGAAAAACAAAAAAAATTTTTGGTTTATAAGTAAATATTTCTCTCATTTTGTAATTTTTTTCTTGGTACCATACTTTGAGAAAATTCCAGACTTTTAGCCAATTGTGCTGAGTCAAATAAACAAGTCAACTTTAGAATTAAAAAAAAAACAATCAACAGAAATAGGTCATGTTAATAATAATAAATATTTTTCCTAAATAGTTTTTCAGAAATCATAGTTCAGAGATCTGTAAATTCATGATTTAAATTATGCTGATAATTTGGATCTCTTGGCAAATGATAATCAGGGGACAAGTTTTCTATTTTTGTAGTTGATGAGGCTTATAATTTAACAGTAAGCTGGCAGTAGTCAGCTAAACCTGACTTTAATCTAGTAGGGCATACTAGACTGTTGTAGGCATACTACATGTTTGCAATAGAGTATGTACAAGAAGGCTATAAAAGTTAGGAATAGCTTCACAGATTCTTCTCTGTTGTAAATGAACTGATAAGGTGAATGGTGTTTCTGTACTTTTAAATGGCTGGGTTCTTCAGCAAGTTACTGAAATGATATCTTGAGAGCTGGGTTACATATACAAGACTATGTTAATATGAGGCAAATAGGAAAATAGACATCACAATAAAATCTTGGAGAATGTAGGAAAATACACTAACAGATTAAATTTAAGCTAAATAATGATTTGATCTTTTCTAAAATTTGCCATAAATAGGTAAATAGGTAAAATAACAAAAAATTTAATGCTTCTGATAATATAAGTTTATGCTGCATATTGGGTATAAACAATTTGATTATGTAAACAATGAGTTAGACAAAAAACAAAAGTCAAACTGTCTTTAAATAAGTATTTTGCATATGAAAATATTGTGCTGGTTTGGCCATGTTGCAATGCAGAAGACTAGAATACAGAGCTATGAACAGTATGCCCATAGGCTTGAAGGAGCAGACTTTAAATGAGTCAACAGGAATGTCAAACAGGACTTTCCTAGAATTGGCCAGCAGTGGCTAAATGTAGTAACACTGCTCAATATATGCATATTTGGAAAAGTACCATTGGACCTTGGTAGACAATAGTTGCTTGAGAATTATGTGTGTATTACTTGTATTAATTTTTAGGTGAATGAATTATATTGGTTTACTGTGATTAAAAATTAAACAGATTTATGCAAAAGTTAACTATTATATAACAAAATAAAAACTTACAAGTTTATTTTGTGTAGTTGAAATATTAAAATCTTCATTTCGCATCTGATCTTCATAACTGGAAGGAAGTGCAATGGCAAAAGTTGAAATTGAATCAGATAGATGTTTCTGAGCTAAAGAAATGTGCACATTTTATTCTTCCACCATATTAATTGTGAGCATTATTAAAAACACTAGATATAAGAAAATGCATATATCTCTTATCCAATATTTAAATAAAAACAAATTCTGATCATTATTGATACATTAGCCGTCCCGTGGCCGAGTGGTTAGCGCACTTGGCTGCTGATCTTAGGGACCTGGGTTCGAGCCCCAGGTAAGGCATGGATGTATGTGTCATTTTTCTGCTGAGGTCCTGCCATCCTCTCAGTTCTTGCACTATGGCATATAAACTGACAGGCTCCTGTCAGACCTCTGTGGCAAGCAGCTGCTTGAGGGGGTATTTATTATTATTTTATTTATTTATTGATACATAATTTGAACCTAAAAAGACAAATTTTAAACTCTAAAATATGACATAGTTTCAAATAAAGCTTCTTACACAATCTTGATAATGACTTTATGTATACTGTAGCAATTAATATATACTATCCTAAAACATGTACTGGGATAGTTCTATGAGATGTGAATGTAAAGCTACATTCAAAGTTTTTTTTGGAAAAAGGCTTTATATGGGAAAATGTCACTATAGAAAATTTATAGATCTCATTCAGATAAAAATCACAGATTTTCATCAATATTTTTCAATCTTTAACCTTTACAGTGTCAGGTTTCTAAAACTGAACTCACTGTGGTGAATGGATATATTTAAAAGTGTTTTCAGAAAATAAAGTTTTACAACCTCATCCTTTAACTAATGAATGGAAATATGACATGTTATATCAAAAGAAAGAGCATTTAACACATTGATGATGGTGTGCTCTACTAGTGGTACATTGCGGGTTTCTCATACAGCTGTTAGTGTCCACTGGTGGTATACACAAATTTACCATTTCTAATGCATCTCAAACATCTGCATTTATTTCTGGGAATTCTATATTGCTACTATGGCTGTAGGAATGGTATATCTTTCTATGTGTACTACCAATGGCCCATCAGATCATAAATTTGAAAGTTACAAATCAATAATCAAAATATCACATTAATCATTATCAATACATAATAAAAAAAAGTCCCTAGTTAATTATACTAATGTTGGTTAACATCGCAGATGCATTAATTGTGACTAATAAAATAAAATAAAAATTAAAAGAAAAAAATAGAAAGTTAAATTTTTACATTTTTTTTAAATATTGCAAAATTTAAATGTATTTTTTTCCATTTTAACTTTAATAAAAAAATTTAAATATATTATTTTTCCATTTTTCCTAAATTATTTTATTATTCTAACATAAATAGTTCATAATATTTCTACTATTAATGGTTGAATTTTTTCATTTATTTAGCTTTTTTCAAAATTTTTTAATCGGTTATGCAAATAACACATAATCCATTTACTTAGATTTTTGGTAATAGGTAAATTCTAGCTTAAAAAAGTAGTGGCATAAAAAATTATTTTCCCTTAAAAACAAGATCTTTTAAATAAAAACTTAAAATACAGGGTGAATCTGAAAAAGTGGACAAAACTTTACAGGGTGGTAGAACGCACTATACGAGCAATATTCGTCATAGAAAGTATGGGCGGAACGCAAACGGTGAGCCGCTAGGTGGCGTTGGAAATGGTATAAAAGGGTCGGTCCTCGCACCCAACGGCATTTCTACCGTGGATTGCCGAGAGGATGGCTGGTTATACTAACCACGAAATGGCGGATATGCACTTTGTGTACGGTGTGGCGGACGGGAATGCAAGTGAGGCACAGAGTATCTCCTCTCCTTCTTGTGTTCATTCTTTAAATGTGACAGTGGAAAACTACCTTTTAACTTCTCACCGCTTGCGTTCCGACCATACATTCTATGACGAATATTGCTCGTATAGCTGCGTTCTACCACCCTGTAAAGTTTTGCCCACTTTTTCAGATTCACCCTGTATATCTAAAAAACATAAGAACAGTGAAAAAAATTGATTTAAATATTTCAAAGCATTTAAAGATTAATGTGAGAATGTAAGAGAATGAATGTTTCAGTATAAAACTGCACAACTGCTACAGAAAAGTTTCATTTTTAAATTGCAGCAAAAACTTTTTTTCAAATATTGCAATTTCCTAACATTAATTTGAGAATTTGGTTAAAATGTAATTAAAAATATTGCTAAAATAGGCCCTACCTTTTAAAAATCACATTTTTAGACTAATTGCTTAATCCTACAATTCTTCTGATTCACCATTAGAGATCACCAAAGGTTTCATTTTCGATCATTTCAAATTAATTATTCTTTACAATTGCATTATACACTTGAGGAAGAATAAAAAATAACTTTAAAAAGACTACTACTTTTTAAGCAGACTTTAAAAATAAAAGTCTGCTAAAATATTTACTGAAAGTGATGTATGTCACGTCCATTATCATTACAGTTCCCAGATGATACAACTTCCAATAGTAACAAAATCAATAACTTATGTTAAAAAAGTTTGGAAAGCATTATAACTCTGCTATAGTGGGAAGTAGATCAGAATGCCATAAATTACAATCAAATGATAATCTACATACATATGGTACAGCAGAATAAAGGCATAACTTAAATCGTCACTACTTGATGTTATTTACAGTGACTGAACATGCACATACATTCAACACAGACTGAAGCAAATTTTTATTAAACTTCATCAAAATTTTTTCATGTGGAATAAACCGCTAAAGAAATATATCACAGATTTAAATGTTATTTTCAACATCTTATTCAATAACTGCTAATTACATAGTTGTTGATCTTTCTGGGAGTAATAAAACCACATCTCATTCTCTGTGACAATGTCTGTTAACTGTTTGGGGCCACTAGGTTCAAACATTGCTAGCATCTTCTTGCACAAGCAATCACCAAATGAATCACCAAAAGTCTTATTAATCTTTCAAAACTTTAAATGTTGATGAATAATTATTTCCACACTGCCAATCAATACCCTGAGATCCAAATGTATTACCTGAATTTGTGAGTTTTCCTTAATGAGTTCACAAACAGCAGTGATGGTTCTCTAGTTCACAGCCTCTTTCAGTCTTCCTGCATGAAGGAGATCTTTGAAGCTCTGCCATCCTTCTCGGAATTTGTGCATCCATCCCATAACAGTGCAATATAAATTGGCAGGATTTTTTTTTGTCATCCTCAAGATGCATTTTTTGTGAAATTGTAAAATCTTTCCCCATTTTTAGAAAGCTCTGTAGCAACAATGCACAGATTTTGCAAGACCGAACTTTATGCATCACCAGTGAAGAGAGAAATGATGATATGGCCTTTGTTTTTAACATGTAGACAAACTTAGGCAAGCTTTCAAACAAGTCATAACTTGTTAACTTTGGGGAATGAGTGCAAATCTACAGACATGTGAAGAACTTTTTGAATGCTCTCCATAATAATAATGCATTCAAAGGTGAACGTTGACATTCTTTCAGCTGAAAATATTTTGTGTTGTAATTTTTTCTAGCTTTGAAAGCAACCTGGAAAATATGAAATAATCACTTTGCTGTTGTTGAGTGGATTTCCCCAGCCCTGAATGTAATTAATATCAAGATATGAAATTACAACTAATTGAAATTTTTGAATGTTAAATATAGAGATATTTTTTTCATATTTATCCATAATACTGATAATTCAGTCAAAAGAAAGTATGGAAAACTTTGGACTTCAAACAAAATTATTTCTTTCAATATGGTCATGAAACAAATTATTAATTTTAATATGAAACAAAGTAATTACCTTTTCTATACTTGATTCTACACATTGTTCTGGTTGGGTAGAACTAGAAGCACCACCGGGTATTAAGTTAGATATACTATGCTTGACTACATTAGTTAAACCTTTGATGAGCCCATTACTATGGAAAGATGACATTCATTAGTTCACAGATATTTTTCAAAAAAAGTAAATATAACACAATATAAAACATGGGTATTTTTTAAATATTGCGTTGCTCAGCAAATAGCAACCAATTAAACAGAGTGGGCCAAAAGTCTTAAACAAACTGAATTAAAAAAAAAATACTGCAGAAACATTAAGGTATGCTGCATTTAATAGTCCAACTCTAGTTTTTGCCCTCAAAGTTAATACACTTCAGTGTGAGAACCCTTGTGGCTCACAGCAGATCTAAACAATTGTTTAAGTTCAAGCCAAGTATGTTTCAACATGCTTTACTAATTGATGCAATTGCATCAATTAAATCAATTAAATCAATCAATTTAAAGTGTTTGGGTCATCAACACTTTGCCTCTTTGACACATACATTTTTGCTTTTGGAATAAGCCCACAAGAAAAAATCCAGGAGTGCTGTATCTGGGGAATGTGGGTGGTTGGTTGGTTGTTTTACCTCTGAGCGGCACTTTTTTGCACACAATGGGCTAAATGGCCAGGTCACAAGGACCCCAACCCCAAAGGCTCAGAGAAGGTTGGGGGAAGGGACCCACTGGAACAGCTGTTGGAAGACAGATGGTAGCCTCCCGCCAAGGCCATCCAACATGTTCTTTAACATGCACAGGGTATGTTGAGTGGATTTCCCCAGCCCTGAATGTAATTAATATCAAGATATGAAATTACAACTAATTAAAATTTTTGAATGTTAAATATAGAGATATTTTTTTCATATTTATCCATAATACTGATAATTCAGTCAAAAGAAAGTATGGAAAACTTTGGACTTCAAACAAAATTATTTCTTTCAATATGGTCATGAAACAAATTATTAATTTTAATATGAAACAAAGTAATTACCTTTTCTATACTTGATTCTACACATTGTTCTGGTTGGGTAGAACTAGAAGCACCACCGGGTATTAAGTTAGATATACTATGCTTGACTACATTAGTTAAACTTTTGATGAGCCCATTACTATGGAAAGATGACATTCATTAGTTCACAGATATTTTTCAAAAAAAGTAAATATAACACAATATAAAACATGGGTATTTTTTAAATATTGCATTGCTCAGCAAATAGCAACCAATTAAACAGAGTGGGCCAAAAGTCTTAAACAAACTGAATTAAAAAAAAAATACTGCAGAAACATTAAGGTATGCTGCATTTAATAGTCCAACTCTAGTTTTTGCCCTCAAAGTTAATACACTTCAGTGTGAGAACCCTTGTGGCTCACAGCAGATCTAAACAATTGTTTAAGTTCAAGTCAAGTATGTTTCAACATGCTTTACTAATTGATGCAATTGCATCAATTAAATCAATTAATTTAAAGTGTTTGGGTCATCAACACTTTGCCTCTTTGACACATACATTTTTGCTTTTGGAATAAGCCCACAAGAAAAAATCCAGGAGTGCTGTATCTGGGGAATGTGGGTGGTTGGTTGGTTGTTTTACCTCTGAGCGGCACTTTTTTGCACACAATGGGCTAAATGGCCAGGTCACAAGGACCCCAACCCCAAAGGCTCAGAGAAGGTTGGGGGAAGGGACCCACTGGAACAGCTGTTGGAAGACAGATGGTAGCCTCCCGCCAAGGCCATCCAACATGTTCTTTAACATGCACAGGGTATGTTGAGTGGATTTCCCCCAGCCCTGAATGTAATTAATATCAAGATATGAAATTACAACTAATTAAAATTTTTGAATGTTAAATATAGAGATATTTTTTTCATATTTATCCATAATACTGATAATTCAGTCAAAAGAAAGTATGGAAAACTTTGGACTTCAAACAAAATTATTTCTTTCAATATGGTCATGAAACAAATTATTAATTTTAATATGAAACAAAGTAATTACCTTTTCTATACTTGATTCTACACATTGTTCTGGTTGGGTAGAACTAGAAGCACCACCGGGTATTAAGTTAGATATACTATGCTTGACTACATTAGTTAAACTTTTGATGAGCCCATTACTATGGAAAGATGACATTCATTAGTTCACAGATATTTTTCAAAAAAAGTAAATATAACACAATATAAAACATGGGTATTTTTTAAATATTGCGTTGCTCAGCAAATAGCAACCAATTAAACAGAGTGGGCCAAAAGTCTTAAACAAACTGAATTTAAAAAAAAATACTGCAGAAACATTAAGGTATGCTGCATTTAATAGTCCAACTCTAGTTTTTGCCCTCAAAGTTAATACACTTCAGTGTGAGAACCCTTGTAGCTCACAGCAGATCTAAACAATTGTTTAAGTTCAAGCCAAGTATGTTTCAACATGCTTTACTAATTGATGCAATTGCATCAATTAAATCAATTAAATCAATCAATTTAAAGTGTTTGGGTCATCAACACTTTGCCTCTTTGACACATACATTTTTGCTTTTGGAATAAGCCCACAAGAAAAAATCCAGGAGTGCTGTATCTGGGGAATGTGGGTGGTTGGTTGGTTGTTTTACCTCTGAGCGGCACTTTTTTGCACACAATGGGCTAAATGGCCAGGTCACAAGGACCCCAACCCCAAAGGCTCAGAGAAGGTTGGGGGAAGGGACCCACTGGAACAGCTGTTGGAAGACAGATGGTAGCCTCCCGCCAAGGCCATCCAACATGTTCTTTAACATGCACAGGGTATGGCTCTCCCGCACACGGGGCCACGGCTTAACGTCCCATCCGACGGACGGCGGCCTTTCCAAGCCCATCGGTGTCCCCTACTGACCGTGGGCAGGGTGGGGAATTTTGTGGAGATAAATCTCAATGCTGACCCAGCTGGGACTCGAACCTGGGAACTACAGATTACGAGCCTGGCGCGCTACCGACTGAGCCACCCCCACCCCGTGGATTTGGAAAAAAGAATAGTCTGATAATGTGATAAAATATTCACCTGCACCATATATTTAATTTTGGGATATCACAGGTGTGCTTAATAACCTTGGGTTCTCCAAATTGTGCTGATCAACTTTTCCTTAGACAAGAAAGTCCAGCTGGGACTCGAACCTGGGAACTACAGATTACGAGCCTGGCGCGCTACCGACTGAGCCACCCCCACCCCGTGGATTTGGAAAAAAGAATAGTCTGATAATGTGATAAAATATTCACCTGCACCATATATTTAATTTTGGGATATCACAGGTGTGCTTAATAACCTTGGGTTCTCCAAATTGTGCTGATCAACTTTTCCTTAGACATGGAAAGTTGCTTCATCTGCAAACAAATGAGCCAGCATCTCTGATTAGGCAATCAAGTATTTCCACAGCAAACATGAAATGGAAAGGTTTGTCACAAGGCTGCAGAGCCTGCTTTTTGTAGGCATACAGAAAAATTCTTTAATGCAGCATTCAACTGGAATACTTCAAATGCTGCATAAAAATTCCTTTGTGGGCTGGATGTAATCCAAGACCTGTGAATCAGACACCATTAATCTAACAAGTTCTTCCACCTTAAATAGCAGTTCACTCAGAACAATGCTATATGTTACTACTATTTTTGAGCAGATATTATAAGTAGAAAGATCCTGCCAGGGTGGGTACTGATTTGTCCCTTAACTATGATTGACACTCTCACAATTTAAGACCCCAGGTCTTGACACCTATATTTTGACTATATATTTCTTTATAGTTTGTCAGAAAAAGATAATCCCCAAATCTTATAGTTTTGAAGAAATAGAACATCTTCATTATCTATTTAAAGGTCAAAGATCCACTGACCACACTAGGGTTGGGTTGTTTTACATCTCAGCAGCACTATTTTTTTACAAAATGGGCTAAATAGCCAGGTCACAAAGACCCTGAAGGCTCAAAGAAGGTTTGGGGAGGGGACCCACCGGAACAACTATTGGGAAACAAATGGTAGTCTCCCATTAAGGTCATCCAGTGCGCTCTTTAACGTGCACAGGTTATGGCTCTCCTACACAAGGGGTCATGGCATAACATCCCATTCGACAGACCTTCCAAGCCCATCAAGCCCATCGGTAGCCTTTCCAAGCCCATCAGTGTCTCCCTGCTGACATTGGCAGGGCTAGGAGTTTGGTAGAGATAAATCTCAATGCTGGCCCAGCAGGGACTCAAGCCTGGGAACTGCAGATTACAAGCCTGGTGCACTACCATCTGCCACTCCCACGCCCTGTCCTGATCACAGTAGTATTCTATTAGTCTTCAGAAGGAAATGGGCAAAAAGGCAAGAAATATTATTTATTACAGCTAAAAATCAGCTTTATATGGAGAAAGCCACAAGATGAAAATGTTGATATCAAAACAGGATGATGATAACAAATGGACTATTTTGATTAGAAAATAAAGAATCCAAAATTACTTTGATACCAACAGGATTTCAGATGATATAATATTAGTATTGGTAAGATGAAAAAACATTAAAATCAAGATTAGATTTAATAAACCAAAAGGAAAAAGATGAATACAGGTATGATGTGGGTTAAAAAAATGTAATGTTGAAACTGAAAAAATAAAAATAATAAGAAAAAAATAAAAAATAAAAATCTGAAGGTAGAAAATAATGTTTTAAACTGAAAACGTTTTAGTTATTCATCAACAATAAATTTATTCATTGTGGTAATGTATCTTTGAGATTGAAACTACTGCATTCAGGGTAGCTGATACGTCAGTATAAGGTCCACATAGAGGTGGTGAGAAGTTTGCAATGTGGTCAGCCAAGGTAGATAAACACATTGCTACAGTTAATGTTAGATCATTATTCAAAGCTGGAAAACTCAAAATCATCCAAGAAAATATTTAAAAAATTAAATGGGATGTTATTGGTTTTTCAGACACTCGCTGGAATGGAAAGGGATGGATGAACTTGCAGGAAGGCAAGATGTACTACTCTGGAAGAAAAGATGATGTACATAGAGATGGAGCTGTTTTCTTAATAAAACACAATCTAACAGCAAATGTGATAGATATTAGACCTATTTCATCCAGGATCATTTCAGTGAGATTTAAAGCTAAGGAAAAAAAGAACACAGGAAAAGTATTCAAGTTTATGCCCCAGATACAAGCCGCAGCGAAGAAGATATGGAACTATTTTACAGTGATCTGCAAAATGAAACAGACTATACCAATCCAAAATATATCTTATTTATAATAGGAGATTTCAATGCCAAGATTGGAAAATATAGAGAAGACATGAGAAATGTAGTGGGGAGGTTCAGAATAGGAGTGGAGAGCAAAAGAGGGAAGACTGCTTAATTTTTGCAAAAAAAAAATCTTTCATTTCAAATACATTTTTTTATAGACCCAGCCATAAATACACTAGGACCGCACCAGATGGCCAGGTAAAAAACTATATAAATTATATCTTAGTCAGATAAAAATGGAAATCCTCAATCAAAAATGTAAAAACACTCAAAAGTATAGATCTTGACACAGATCACGAATTTCTTACTGCTACAATTAGAACAAAATTTAATACCTTCAGTGTAAAAAGGAAAGCTGGGAAAATAGGTATACAAAAATTACAATATAAATCAGTGAAAACAGACTACATTAACAGCATTAAAGAAAAATGCAATTTATCACAACAGAAATCGAACAATACTGAAAAACAGGAAAGAAACCCTGATTAAATCTGCCAGAGAAATCTTGGGTTTTCACAAAAAGCCTAACCATGATTGGATAACACCTGAAATCCTAAAAAAATGTGAAGAAAAAGAAAACAAAAAATTTACTTTAACCAACACCCAATGGAGGAAAACAGGACTGCCTTTAAAAAACTAAAATATGAAACCAACAGACTCTGAAAGCATGCCAAGGAAAACTGACTACAGACAAAAGTTGAACAATGTACTGAAGCATTCAAGCATCATAACTCCAAAATACTATAAAAAACAATTAAAGAACTTATTAAAACTTATTCCCCTTCATTATCAACAATGATAAATTTACAGGGAAGAGAAACTGGGAACCTAAATGAAATGAAAGCAATATGGATGGAGCACTAGAAAGAAATTTTCAAATCTAAGACAAATCACATAATAATGCTCCCCCCCCCCATAACAGATGGGCAAGACACCCTAGAAATCCCACCAGCCGAAGCTGAGAAAGCATTAAAACAAACGAGACCAGAGAAAGCACCAGATATTGATCAAATCCCAGTAGAAGTGTGGAAAGAGGGAGAAGAAATAACTGTGGAATTTTTAATCACCTTTCCAATAAAATCATTAATAAAGGAGACATTCTGGAAGAATGGAGAACAGGAATTATCATACCAATATATAAGAAGAGTGATAAGAAAAACTGTAAAAATTATAGACCAATCACACTTCTATGTCGTGCATATAAAATCTTCACTAGAGTACTATAAAACAAGATAAAGAGTTCTTATGAATTCCTTGCAAGTGAGGAACAAGCAGGATTTAGAAAAGACCATTCAATAATAGATCATATCTTTTCAATCCAAAGAATGGCAGAATTTTACTTGGAACCTGATAAGAGCATCTACTGCTGTTTTGTAGACTTTAAACAAGCCTTTGATTCCATAAACAGAAAAAAACTATTTTAATAATATTAAAATACAAAATAATTGATGAGGATGTTTCAAAATTCTTAGAAACGTATTATAGGAGCACAAATGCAATAATTAAATTTAATAATATCATAACAGAGAAGATACACATCAATAAAAGAGTTGCTCAAGGATGTCCCATCTCCCCATATCTCCTCAACATCTTGAAAAAGTTGTTAATTTAGCAATGGAAGGAAAAAAATTGAATTACTTTAAATGTTACAACCTTAATAACATAAAATATTTGGACGATACAGTAATAACAGCTGATACTAAAGACAAATTGATAAATCGAATAACAAAATTAAATAACATAGTGGGAACATTTAACTTATTCATAAATATAGACAAAACAAAAACAATGGCTATTGATAAAAATGCTGAAAAAATATTTCCCTGAATGGATTACCAATCAAAGTAAAACATTCAACTACTTAGGAACAATAATAACAGAAAAGCTGGACACCCTACAGATGATGAAACATTGAATATTAGTTGCTTGGTCTTCTTTTAATAAGTTTAATAAAATTTGGAATAATAATAAAATTTCAAAACCATTGAAATTGAAACTTTATAATTCAATTATAGTACCAATGGCAATATATGCCTCAGAAACATGGGTAATAAAAAAGGCAGAATGCAGAAGGCTACATAAATACAAAGAATAAATGGAACAAGATAGATAGAGAAGACAAATAAAATTATAAGACATGAATTAAACTATACAGAATTCATAATAGATAAAACAAAAAGGAAAACTACAATGGTATGGACATGTGGAAAGGATGCTTCCTGGATGGCTGCTCACTCTACACTTTACGTTAGAATGGGTGGAAAAAGAAGAAGGGAAAAGGCCCAAAACTAAATGGATAAATATGATATGGACCAAATCTGGATTTAGGACTTTCCAAGAACTTAGTAGTCGAGAAAGGGAAAGAGACATCTGGAAGAAGCTGTGGAGACATGAAAGGACTCAGTCCATCTTCGACGGAAGAGGAACTGACTGACTGAATGTATCTTTTTGACTAAAATTGATCAAAGTATACTGGCATGGCACAAACAGAACACTGTTTTTTAAAGGCAAAAAGATGCTATTTTTTCCGTTTTTTTTTTCTTCTTCCAGGGTTAATTTATAAAAATAAGAACACAAGATGAAATTGATTTCAATTTCACTTTTTGTAATTTTTTTCAGCATGTTAAAACCAGATCTTTGCTATACCTAAATAAGCATATTTAGGAATGCAGGTGTAGATAGCTGACTGTAGATGAAAGAATGCATTTACATCAAAAACGTTCTATCAGTTTTGATATTTGTGTAAATGGTACAGACTTGCATTTACAGAAGCAAGTGGCCAGATGAATTTTCTTGAAAATGAGGAATTTTCTTCCTCGAGTTTTTCAGTAAAATTATATTGGTCATTGATAAATTTCATAATATCCTACAAAAGAAATTACAACACTTGTTGCAACAACTTCAGACTCACATACAGTGGACCCCCGATATAACGCGCATGTCGGGCGGGAAACAACACCCGCGTTATAAGGTGAACCGCGTTATACCGAGCGGTGCGGTGGCGACACAATAAATTTCACACTGTAAGCTTTTCTTTTACTCATCATGCATACAATAATTAAACACTATTCCAAATACATGCAGGAACTCAATACATACACAATTACTCAATACGCAGTAACAATAAAATGCAATACTCACTAACGCCGCACGGACCTGTATAAACATGTTTGAACTTATCGCGAACGTCGCCCGTGCTATAACCGAGTGCGCGGTATAGCGAGCAGCGCTATAACGAAGGTCCACTGTATTTGTAAATTAAATTCTATGTAAAATTTCATAATCAACTGATTGGTACATACTTAAAAGGAAATGTAACAAAACAGTTTGCACAATCAAGTGCTATGACATAATTTGGAATCAGGCAGAAAACAGATTTAGCTGTACTAAGCATCTGGAATGCTTCCATTTAATAAAGACTGCTAACTTTTCTGAATTCAAATTAGTACTTCCTGTAAATGCATGCAGATGCTTAAAATTCTTTCCTTTTACTAAAGATGAAAAACTTAAAAGTGAATATGTCTGCATAATAACAAGGAAATCAAAAGAATAAGATCAGTTACTGTCTTATACTCATTTTTGACAAAAAGTAATTTGAATGCACATTTTTGGGAACAGTCAAGATATTAAGCATTGCCTCATTACTCCTGAATATTCTTTAAATCTAGAATTTAAATATTTGAATTTCACAAAGAATCCACCTTTAGGAAAGCTGAATCTGAAAGATATTTTTAATACTTTGAAAACCTATTTAAGAAATATAAAGTAAAATATACTAATGTTTTATCAGATGTTATTTGGAGGGGAAAAAAATCACAGAAATTACAAAATTCAGCATTAAAATGATACAAAAAAATCCAATAAATAGAACACATTTCCCCTCTACAAATAAGATTTCCTTTAAATATAACAAACATAGGAGAGTTGCACCCTGGCCTATCCATAATGTTTCTTTTAAGACGATACTTTTTATATTACTTTTTCTCTAAACATTACTTAAAAGACTTTTACCCCTAATATTCTTATTATATCACTTTGTACATTCTGTTGGTGTTTTTTTTTTACTTTCCCATAGACAAAAAAAGGGGGAAGGGCAAGTTTGTTTTGCATCTGGGAACCCAAATACTACTGAAAATTTCTGATTTAGCTTATTTTCCAGAAGAAAGTGCTGCTTAACCCTTCCCAGGTCCAGTCTGAAAAACTGATTAAATCCAGAGGTCCAGCAATTTTTTCACCCTGATCAAGCAAAAAAAAAAATTTAAATATTTTTTGCCAAATAACTAATGAAAGGAATTTGGGATGTTATATGCCAAATTAATCAGCATTCAATTCTGCATTTTCTAAAACTATAATATTTAATAAAAAAGACAACTATTTTTATTTTAATAGGGCTTTTATAGTCATGTAGTAAAAATGCATCTGGCAACACAAATAAAAATTTATTTAAAAAAAAAACTAATGCATAGAAATTATTATAATGCACATGAATAGAAAGGCTATCTATTTCTGAATAACAAAAAAAAAATTAATATTTACTTGAAGCAAGAAAATTACTCCGGTTTTGTAATTTTTTTTCTCGGTATCATACTTTGAGAAAATTCCAGGCTTTTAACTAATTGTTCTGAGTAAATAAATGAGTCAGCTTTAGAATTTAAAAAAAAAAAAAAACAATCAACATAAATAGGTCATTACATATCAAATTAAACAGAATTTAATTACAAATTTAATGAAAATAAATAATTTAAACAAATTTACATGCATATTGTTTTAATAAACTTTTTTCAATGTGATATGGTGAAAAAAATTGATCGGACTATACAATTAAGGCTTAATTTTGGAAAACCTGATGAATAAAAATAGTTAAATTATATATTAATCAAAAGGAAATTTCCTCCTGAATAATATATTTAACCCGAAACACAATTTTTATTTCTTTTAATGATTCTTTTCAGTATCATATATTTTTAAACATGGTCAATGTTAAACAAAGTGACTTGGACTTCTCACATTCACAGAATTTTCTGAACCGGTTATGAAATGAAAAAAAAAAACTTTCTCAGATGTCTTTTTCATTAAACATTATGAATTTTTGTTTTGGGTGTTGAAGTTTAGTGATCTTGGCAAAGTACAGAAATTTTGTGCAACAAAGCAAAAAAAAAAAAGTTACATCACCAGAGTGGCACAGTCAAGACACTGGGGAGGGGGGTGCTTTTATAATCATTCAATATATTGAGAGGGGTGTGTGTGTGAAAACACTTCCCAAAATTGATTTTCATGCCAAGAAAGTCCTTTTTGCTTCTGTATCCAAGACCTCATTCATTTTCAAAAAACAATACATATCAAAGTATTTTACTAGAAAACAAAGAAATAAAAAAGAAAAATTAACATATAACCTAATATGACATTTAATAAAATATCCACAGCAACAAGTTATAAGCCAGTTACCCAATGTAGCATAACTACACAAAAATCAATAATAATCGATCAACACAAAGATCGATAATTCACAGAAATAAAGTAAATATACAGAAATTAAAACTAAGGTTTAATTATTAAAAAAAAGGAAATAAAATACTAACTTTACGCAGGGAGTTTATAATCCAATTTGTTGGGAGGAAGTATTTGATTTAAATCATCCATGTAAACAACTTGCCACTTCAAGGAAGTCCTTTTTGCTTCCATATTCAATACCTCATTCATTTTCAGAAAGCAATACAAGATCAAAGTTTTTTTTACAAGAAATGAAAGAAATAATAAAAGAAATATTAACATATAACCTAATGTGATACTAAATAATATCCGCAATGACTTGTAAAGCTGGCCATCTGAAGTATCATAACCCCAAAACATTGATAGATTGGCTGACAGAAGAATCGAAAATTTACAGAAATAAATCTACAGAAATGACAATGAAGGTTAATAATGACTAGATTCATGATCACATTATCCTATAGCTGAGAGGAAATCTTTCTGTAAACATTCACTATAGTCACTTTATGGCAAGTGTGAGCAATAACTAGGTCACTGCACTCAACCAAAGATTCAACTGCACCTGCTACCATGAATGTACTTTATACTGCACTGAACTTTGGAAACAACTTGGCTACTTCCTTCTTTCTACAAAAGCTTTTGTTAATTACAGTTTTTATTTTAAGAGTGGGAAAGACAGAGAATGCTGGGATAAGTGATAAAAATGATTCTGGGTATACTGAAATAGGTTTAAGGCACAAAAGAGTGTAAAACAGAAAAAAATGCCAGTATGTACTTTGCAATTACTTCCAAAATCTGCTGTTTTTAAAAACAGCAGTTTTTTTATTAACTTTTGGGAGATTTTCGAGAATTTAAAGGAGAAATTTGTTGATAATAATTCAAATGAAACTTGTGAACTTAAATCAGAATGTCACTTCAACAAAGAGGAATGTTAACAAGCAAATCGTCAATATCATTTAGCACTTCTAAGAAATGACAACCAGATGGCTTTAACAATTATTCATATTATAGTTTAATAAAATATGCATCAAATTGAAAAAGGAAATATTTTTCAAGCTTGAATTACGTATTTTTAAAAGATATATGTAAGAAAATTTTCAAACAGCAATTTTACTTTTAAAAAAATCGAAGTTGTACAAAAAGTATCAGCTGACGTCCTTGACCTCTCATTTTGATTTCTGTTAATGTCTATGCTTGACCCGGGGCAATGACCCAGGAAGAGTTAAGTGTAAAATAATGAAATCTAAAGTGTAAAAAGAATAAAATTTCAAGTTTTGAGGCTGCAACATTTACAAAATTATTACTTTATAAACGATTTTGCCAAAATACGAGCTAAACAAGCAAACTGCAATAACTAAAGGGTCTCTGCTCTCTATTAGGTTATTTTGCATTGTTTATTCACATAATCCTCATGCAGCAATGAATTAGGAAGGTTCAACCAAATGTTGCAATTTCATTCTTTGAACACATATCTTGAGTAACAGCTTGTAGCTAGTGTAGGATAAGTCTACTAAGATCATGCTTGACATTGTCTTTATGCCTTTTTTCTAGATCTGCACTTTTTTTTTATACATACACAGTGTAGTTATAAATTAGAAAAAAGAACCTATAATTTTCACATACTGTTCATGCTTTGTCATATTGTAGTTCTGTATGCACACAACAAGGACAAACACATTGCAATCTCTCCTTCATATAATTTTTCTAAAAATTAAGTGTTATTACAGTATTTTTATTGAAATAAAAAAAACTCTAAAGATATGCAAAAACACATTGTTTTTCATTAAAAATTTTTGGTTGTTTTTTCCAAGAAAAATTTCTTTTTTCCTCCTTGCTTCAGCCTTAACTATCATAGTGGTTAGGGACTAACTGTTCCAGGTGTTAATAGTGGTTAGGGACTAACTTACTGTTCCAGCAAAGCAAACTTTGTGTGTTTGTGTTAGCTCCAACTGATGTAGTGGTCAGCAGTGACTTTGGTATTAGTAGGGCATGTCCTTGTATGAGAAGGCCTGTAAAAGCTAGGAGTAGCTTCTAGGATTCTACTCTGTCCTATATATCGCAAATAAAAAGCTCAGGCAACAAATTACCAAGCCATGGCACTGACAAAAATTATATGAATGTCTTTCAATTTCGCAAACACTACTCACTTTTCTTTTTCAAATGTTTGAGGCTAATAAAGTAATCCTGTTTTGTTAGTGGCTTAATAGCTTAATATTTTCACATTTAAGATTAGTAACGTACTTAGTAGTACTTAGTCTACAATGTTACACAGTAAAATACTTTGAATGAGAATTATTTTAAAAGCTACAGTTTAGATTACTAGATCTTTAAAATTCCAACTACAAATTAGGCTGTAACATAAATAGAAAATGTAACTTTTTACCTATTTCATCTTGAATTCTGTAACATGTCTTGGACATTTTTCCTTAATCTTGAATTTTCTTCCTTTAAAATGCTGATATCCTGTTCATGATTTTTGCACTAGTGCAGCATTTTGAGAAGCTGCTCAAAGAAATAAAATCAGTATTACACATTTAAAATTGATAATTCAAATACAATTTCAGGTCAGTACAATTATCAATACCCACCCAACTTTGGTCTTTGCAGACCCTACCTTCTGCATAGGATGGAAATGGGGGCTTATGCCATGTATCAATTCCTGAGGTATAATTGTTTTATATGGGTATGCTGAATGCTACTAAGTATATGATTTTACAATTTTTATTCATAGTATGTTTCAAAAATCTAGACCAGTGGTTCTTAACCAATGTGATGTTAGCCTGTGACAAGTGTACCACAGCATTCACATGAAGTCTAAAAATAACCTCAAAAATATTAGAAAACTTAAAATATAAATTAAATGGGCTTTGTTGGTTAGTTGTTTGGGGTTTTATGTCGTATCAGCAACAAGGCCATAATGATAAATAATGAAATAAACTCGACGTATTCCTTATCCAATAATAAATCAGCACTTTAGCGTCGATTCAAATTTTAGAGGAAAAATTGTCTTGAGCCGGGTGGGATATGAACCCATGACCTCCTGATAACATGTCAGGTGCTCTGGACCAATGAGCTACCCACCGCCGATCAAGATCTCCTCAAATTAGCGCTATGAAAATTTCTTTTATGTCTCGCATAGGCACTATTAAGGCAATCTAGCCACAACCGGCTTTCTATTTGCCAATAGATGGAAGCATGTGATTACAAGTATGCTAATGATAAATAATGAAATAAACTCGATGTATTCCATATCCATTAATAAATCAGCACTTTAGTGTCGATTCAAATTTTAGAGGAAAAATTGTCTTGAACCGGGTGGGATACGAACCCACAACCTCCTGATAACATGTCAGGTGTTCTGGACCACTACGCTACCGCCTGCCAATCAATCATTATTAATGAATAAGGCCATAATGCACCAAACAAAAGATAATATAAAAAATAAAAGACATAACCCCACAGCCAAAATTTAAAATAAAAATTCTACATTGCAAAGGGATAAAACAACAAATAACAAGAATATAAGTACAGAGTAAAACAACTTGAGAAATATTAAATAAAATAACCCCAGGTGTAAGAGACCTGGGTAAAATGATGCAAAATGATAGGGTAAAAATCAGAGTCTATTAAAATATCCAGAATATTTTAAAAAGGAAAATACTGATGGTAAAAAACAATGATCAGGTAAAAGATGCTCAAGAGTAAGAGGCTCAAACATAAAATTATGAGAGCTAAAAAACAAATGCTGTTCGATATTAAAACAGGGACATTCGATTAAAATATGTTTAATAGTTAAAACGGTGTCACAAAACTCTAACTTAGGTTCGTCGTCCGCCTGTAGAAGAAACGAATGACCTAAGCAATTAAATGGGCACAAATGATAAAAAAAAAATACATAAAGAAGGAATTGGTAGATTATATTTCATTTTTATTATTGAATGATATTATTTTGATAAAATTGTTGCATTTTTAATTTGTACTATGCTGCAACACTGACATTCTGTGAATGGGGGTGATAAACAAAATGAAGATGATTCAATCTATCAGTACAAGAGTTTTTTAATTACTAAAATGTATTAGCATTGGTGTGTTGTTACAAAGTGAACCCAGTATTAGATTGCCACAAGGAAGTGAACCCAGTACTATGTTGCCACAAGGAAGTGAACCCAGTACTACATTGCCACGAGGAAGTGAACCCAGTACTACATTGCCACAAGGAAGTGAACCCAGTGTTAGGTGTGCCACAATATGAAGAACCCGTGTTCTATAAAAATAATAAAGCATATTCAACCAAAATGTATATGTTGAAATGCTATGTGAATTATTATATGTCTGTATTACTCTGCATATTATTATATATATACTACAATTTTCACACATTTTGACAAATTTGTCCAAATTTTAAATTATAATGTATTTACAGGATGTGTCATTTAAAACACAAATCCAAACTACAACACTATTTGCAAGCTAAAGGTGATACCAATATAAAACAAAACAAATGGGTTATTTGTTAAGATTTTTTCAGCAGATGCTTGAAATGTTCAAGTGCTTCTTGAAGACAAGAATTCACCTTTTTAGTGTGTTTTGTGCAATTTTGTGAAATGTTTCTGGGTTAATTCTAACATCTGTTCAGCGTTGTTTCAGTTCCAGCAGGCTTTGTATGTTATTCGTATCTACTCTTTCTTTGAGAAATCCTTGCATAGAGAAGTTGAGTTGTTGGGTTGTTTTACCTCTGAGCAGCACTTTTTTTGCACACCGTGGGCTAAATGGTCAGGTCACAAGGGCCCTGAAGGCTCAGAGAAGGTTGGGGGAGGAAATCCATTGGACAGCTGTTGAGAGACAGATAATAGCCTTCCATCAATGTCATCCAACTAGTTCTTTAACATGCACAGGGTATGGCTCTCCAGCACATGGGGTCATGGCTTAATGCCCCATCTGATGGATGATGAAACTTTCCAAGCCCATCAGTGTCTCCTACTGACTGAAGGCAGGGCAGAAAATTTTGCAGAGATAACTCTCAAAGCTGGTCCAGATGGGACTTGAACCTGGGAACTGAAGATTACGAGCCTGACGTGCTACTGACTGAGACACCCCCCCACTCCTGAGAAGTTAAGTGATATGAGGTGTGAAAATCAGAGGGCCAAAGAAACACCCAAGAACACACTCACCAATGAACTCTTCGGAAAAGCAGTCGTATTTGTAGTGTGTGCAGTCATCCCATCATACTGAAACCAAAAACCCCTTTCATTTTCTCCAATAGAGAAAGGTTAGTTGGTTGTTTTACATCTGAGTGGCACTTTTTAGCATACAATGGGATAAATGGAAAGGTCACAAGAACCCTGAAAGCTCAGAAAAGGTTGGGAGGGGTGGTACTGGACAGCTGTTGGGAGACAGATGGTAGCCTCCCATCAAGGCCATCCAGCATGTTATTTAACGTACACAGAGTATGGTTTTCCTACACATGGGGCCTTGGCTTAGCATCCCATCAAACAGACAATGAACTTTCCAAGCCCATTGATGTCCCCTACTGACTGTGGACAGGGCAGGGAGTTTTGCTGAGATAAATCTCAATGCTGGCCCAGCTGGGATTCGAACCTGGGAACTACAGATTACAAGCCTGGTGCATTACTGACAGAGTCACCCTGGCCCCCCAACATAGAAAGGAATTGGGCCAGACATTTTCTGAGGATGCCCATTATGAAACTTCATTGACCATTAAAAATGTAGCAGCATTTTACTCTAGTGCAATGGTCACCAACCCTTTGTATCAGTAGGATACATTGAATCATTAGTATGGCTGTAAATTTTTTGTGGGGAAAAAAGTGTAATTCATGGAGCAAAATTGCGATATTCAAGCATTATTTAGGTTCACAAATCATAAAAATTGCACATCAGTGACAAGCACATAAAAAAGATAATGATAGTTGGATCCATAAAACTGCTTAAAAAGAACAAAAAATTAAATGATTGGCTTTATTTAGATTCAACTTGCATGTTGCATATCAAGCATCAATGATTAAATTCTGATACAGTATATATACATACATAAAATGCCCTCTCTTATACTCTGGTGATCATCTCACACATCACCTCTATATTTAGAAAGAGATCACTCTGAAGTAACACTGTTTGCTGAGTGATAAATATCAGTGAGACTGGGAAAGTGTTCTTTTTGAAACAACCAGAAAACAATAATATTATCAATGTCATTTAATTTTCTCACAATTTTTTCACAGCATTGCTATGCAGCTTTTAAGCTGTTGTCATCTTTGAGCATGGACATACTGTTCAAAATTATCATTTGCAGAAATATTTAAGCACTTTAATTAATTGGGATTTAAAATAATTCAACAGGCTTTAAAAAAAAAAAGCAGTACCAGCTAATGAAATTTGCAATTTTTTTCATCACTGAAATATTGTCTAATTTTTTTCTGTGAGTGTTAGACCACACTCTTGGCTTTTGCTGGATAACTTTGCTGCCAAATTGTTCATTTCTTTATAGAATTTATGTGCTGATATAAGAAGACTTCAAATAATGTAATAGATCAGAAATATTTGGTGCATATCTTTTTTAATTTGATTCAAGTCACTTCTAAGGAACTGTGTTTACACATTTCAAAGATTTTTAATTACACTGCTGCAGATGTTTCCCATTTGCTGCTCAAAAACTCACTATAATCTTCTATATGATTACAGTAATAGAGTACAGCTACAAACCAAATGTTCCTCCTTATTTGAAAGGGAACTGGTGCTTTGTTAGATTTGAGGAAAAACTATAAAACGAGCTATACTTGTAGCATAAGTGATGAAAATGCTTTTATTAGCTGCAACTAGTGCATTAACAGTTTTGAATTCTCTTTGTCATATTTCACAAAAGAAGTTTAGAAGATGAACGTTACATGTGACATAAACTGCATTAGAGGAAAACTATTACAATATCGACAATTTCAATTTGTTTATACATCAAATAATTGCTACAGTGAATAGCAATACTTTGGAGAAATGCTGAGTAGCAATGCTGAATTCCACATTTCCCCACTGCATTACTCTATTAATGAAAGTAAAGTCATGTAGAGGAGATTTGAAGGGGATTGTCTCACCCACCTAAAGAGTAAATGTGGGGAGGGAAAAGTTTACAGTTTAGTCATGTTGAAACTAGTTACTGAGGGAAAGCAAACATCATTAAAGTAAAAGTCATATCAATATCAGTTTTTGAAAACATATGTTTTCAGGCATTTCAGGAAAAATAGCATAAGAAACATGAAAAGTAGGAAAATTATCCAAACCGACTACTCCTTTTGTGATATATCACAATTTTAACAATTTAAAAATTAAAAAATTATCATAAGCCACAGAATTTTAGGGGGGGGGGGGAACCGTGAAAATTTGCAGAATAATGAAAAAATATCCAAATTTGCAGAAACCTTTTAAAAACACTAATTTGCATTACAAAAAACTTACTGCCCTAATCATTAGTTTTGCAATGAGGACTGCAGAAAACATAAATATGAAACATATGATAAATATAATTTTTTTTCACTCATTAAAAAAAAGATAAGTTATGTTTCACTTTATCTGTTTGTAGACATCAAACTTTTTCGTTTTAAGAGATAAATTAAAAATTATTTTTGCATTGATTGATAATAGGCATTTAAACATAAATGACAATTACGGTGTTAATATGTTGACTTTTTAACATATATAAATCAATAAATGTTTTGTAGAAAAAATTTCACCAACATATGAGACGAACCACATATCTCCAGAAACATGCCAGAGTATTGTACCATTGAACTAATGCAAGCTGTTCCTTTTTTCCACTACGTATGACTTTAAACTCTTCCCGAGATTTCAGTGTCTATAGTTGGTGCCATCTATGATCTTGAGTGGCAACTATTTCTATTTTATTGTACTAAGATGGAAATAAATAATTGCTTAAAATTTCAGCAAGAGTTTAAAGCCATACATAAGGAAAAAAGACAGAGCTGGCATTAGTTCAAGATGTGGCTTCAAGTCCCGTACGTTGGCGAAATTTTTTCCACAAAACATTTATTGATTTATAGATGTTAAAATTTCAACAGGTAATGTCATGATTGTCTCCAGAAATGTACCGTGTGAAGCCAAATCAATTAATGCTCACACGCCACTCCAGTAATTAGGGTGGGGTTGAGGGTTGTCATTGGTGTGGCGTGAAGGAAAAAGTTTATGTGTGTAGTGGGCTTAAGGCTGCTCACTGCCACCTGATGATGTGCCCACAGTAAGGGAGTGAAAAACACATTGTGGATTTTAATGTTTATAAGCACTCTAAAGTATCAGATATTACTGACCCAACTGCAGTCATAAAACTTCGATTCAAGCAAAAAAATTTCACTTTAAGCAACCAACTCATCAGCACCCTTCATCACCTTCTCCACTTCAAATCTGTTCTGACTCATTACTTGCCTGCATAGACTTTATAAAATGAACTTGTCCGTTACTATTCATCACCTCTATGGTACATAAATCTCATTTATTACTTTTGATACTAGATCACATAGACCTTTTGTTGAAGTGCTTTAAAAAATTTAACAGTGTCAAAGAATTAAAGATATTAATTTAATTTTAATTAGTGCAATTTTTGTTACGTTCGTTTTTCTGCTGAGGTCCTGCCATCCTCTCAGATCTCCTATGGCATATAAACTGACAGGCTCCTGTCAGACCTCTGTGGCAAGCAGCTGCTTGAGTGGGCATTTATTTATTTACTATATAAATTACTCTTCCAAGATAATATATACCACATTCTGCTTATTAGTTTAGACCAATGTTCCCAAAGTGGGCAATACCGCCCCCTGGTGGGAGCTGGAATAATCCAGGGGGTTGGTAGTAGCCTCGGGTGCAATTGGTGGGCAGTGGAAGCATAAAAAAAGGGTAGATAAGAAAATTTTGGAAAACTGCTTGTACGTTTCATCTGTTGTGTAACATAGAGTTAAAGTCGAATGTTAATATGGTTGATTTTAATAAATAATTTTATAATTTCAAGCTTCAAGGTGTCTTATTTACAACATCTTTCTTTACTATGTTGTAGGATATAGGTAGAAATATAGATACATAAAAGAACACAAATTTTTCACTGCATCTTTCTGTTTGTTAGCTAAAAGAAGGTGATTTCCAGGGTGGCGCAGAGTAATTTTTTTTTTTTGAAAAGGGGGCAGTAGGACAAATAAGTTTGGGAACCTTTGGTTTAGACTGTTTAAATCTAATAAAACATCAATTTTTTTACACTGTATTAATTGAAATAAATACTACTAAAATTAATATAATTCACTCTTTTGTCAAATATTTTATTTTCTTAAAAATTTGCAAATGCTCCTTATTGGTCTTGAAACAATCTATTTATGTCTATAATTCTAGGATTATATTTTAAAGTCATTCTCTTTTGCTACTGATACCCCTTCAAAATTAGCCCAGCCATCAGAGTGAATTCTGTTTTATTAACCCAGTATGCTAAGGGTTAAAATAGTTGTCTCCATGATGGTTTTGTTTTGATTTCTCTCAAGTGCAGAATAATAATTCATTGTTTACCAATATATATTGGTTAAAAATAGTTGCATGTCAATGAAAATACACTGTTTGGAGTTTTAAGGGTGGAACAAAAATTTGTTCATTAGCAATAAGTGTTCTTTTAAAATAGTTGTTGCTGCTGAGATTACTTTTTGCTTTTAAGTGTAGAATGAAACTTTCTTACTTAGCCAACATGTGCTGGTTACAATTGTTCCCAATGAGATTATTTTTTTGCATTTCATGCACCAAATGGAGATTTGGCAGTATTGCACATCACAGTCCTCAGTGTACTTTTTTTTAATGCAATATAAGAACTTTTCAATGATTCCCACAAACCCCCCCCCCCCCCCTCTACCCAAACAGGGGTTTCTTGAAAAAAGATTTTTTTCGTTACCATGGTAATAACTTGAGTCTACATCAAACTCAAAGTTCCTAATTCTTAAAAACACTCCATAAATATATTTTCACAAACTAAACAAATAAATCAAGTCACACATACAAAAATTAACCTAAATAAATCACCAGAATTAATTAAATCTAACGCAAATATTAGAAAAACAAAAATCGTGAACAATGCACAATCGATCGGCATTATAAAAAAGTCCCCAAAACAAAATAATCTCATCACATACAAACATATCAAAACACAGGAAAAATTGGAAACAGTGCACCACCAATCCAAATTATAAAAATGCCCCCAAAACTAAATAATCTCATCGCAGACAACACGTCAAAACACAGGAAAATTAAAAAAAGTGCACCAATCTGAATTATAAAAGAGCCCCCAAAACTAAATAATCTCATCAGAGACACGTACCAAAACACAAGAAATTTGGAAACAGTGCACCACCAACTCGAATAATAAAAAAGCCCCCAAAACCAAATAATCTCTTCAGAAATAAACAAAATACCCCCCTCAAGCAGCTGCTTGCCACAGAGGTCTGACAGGAGCCTGTCAGTTTATATGCCACAGTAGAAGGTCTGAGAGGATGGCAGGACCTCAGCAGAAAAACAACACCATGCCTTACCCGGGACTCGAACCCAGGTCCCTTAGATCAGTAGCCAAGCACGCTAACCACTCGGCCATGGGGCAGCTATGAAACAGGAAGATGAAAATTATATCTCAGCAAACATGGAGTCACATTATTTTGATTTAGCAAATTTTCTTTTATTTCGGGTAATAAATATTCCCACATCGAACAGCTGTAACAGAGTACTGTATACTTTAGAGTTACTTTATATTATTTTGATTACCGCAAATTTTTCATAGAGATGAATTTGGATGATGCAACAATAAAAAGAATGAATAACTAATTTTTTTAAATTTATTGTTATATGTCACCTATAAGTAGTTAAAAGAAATTTATGCATAGAACATTAATATATGGTAAATAACGAATATCTAATATTAGAAGTAGGTCAGTGTTTTCGGCACCTCTTGATTTCTAGCCTGTCTCTGACATCTATTTGACCTTGAATGCAACACCAAAACTGAATCTCTTATTTCTGAGTTCTACTGCCAAAATAGTCACATTCACTCATTTTCAACTCTCCAGCATTGATAGGTCAAATTTGACCTTTGAGCCTTGAAGGATCCATCGTTCCAAAATGAACAATCCACTGAACAACTGTTAGCAGGCTGGTGGTAGCCTCTTGTCAAGGCCATCCAGTGTGTTCTTTAACATCCACAGGGTATAAACTATCCACACATATGACTCTCCCATATACAAGGCCATGGCTTACTATCCCATCTGATGATTGGTGGCCTTTCCAAGCCCATCAATGTCCCCTACTGATTGAGGGCAGGGTGAGGAGTTTTGCAGATATAAATTTAAACCATGACCCAGGTGGGGGTGGTATATTAGAATCCTACTGTGAAATATTATATATATACATACATTAAATGTTATGGTGCCGTAACTTGAAAAAACAGCTCTGGTAGCCTGCATAAAAGCTAAACTCTGTCATTAGTATCAAAAAAAAAAAATTAAAGATTTTAAAAGCATTAAATTTTAAGCTAACTTTTATATTTATATAGATATTTAAAACAAACATTTCAGATTTCTGTTTCTCAATAAAATGAAGTCAGCAATTAAAAGGACCTTCTTGCTCAGAAATTATTAAAAATAATGTAAAATTCTCTGTCGTTTATTGCTCAGTGGCAGAGAATTTTAAGTTATTTTTAATGAAGTCAGATGCTAAAAGAACATTTTTTTTTTATCAGAGGATTTTAGTGACTTTCATAAACATACAGTTGTATACATTTTTTGCATCATTTTAAGATTAAAAACTATTTTCATCATCATCATCCTCAAGCAGCCATGGGCTACAGAGGTCCAACCAGACCGCGCAGTTTAATTCTCCAAGCATATCTGTCCTTAGCTACATCTGCTGCATCCAGCCACTGTACACCAATTCCAACAAGGTCCTGTTTGACATTGTCCGCACACCGCATCCTAGGTCTCCCCCTCCTTCTGAGGCCTCTAGGCACACTGTTCATAACCCTATTCGCCAATCTATAATTATCCATACGGGCAACATGGCCAAACCAGCGGAGTCTCTCTCTGCACAATATGCTGCTTAAAGGAGGTTGCAGACTCCTTTGCCTAACCTCATCATTAGTTACAAAGTTAAACCACCTAATACCCAAGATACTGCATAAGCATCTAGAATCAAAAGCATCTAGTTTCCTGTTATCTTGTTTACACAGCATCCAAGTTTCACTACCATAACTAACCCTAGAAAGAACCAAACTATTATACAGTCTAATTTTAGTCTTTAGGTGTATACGCCTTTTCTCCACAATCTCCATAGATTCTTAAAAGTCCTGGCAGCAATCCCTATTCGTCTGTTAATCTCATGCCACACATCACCAGTATATGTTGCAAGCACCCAAGAAAATTAAACTGAGACACTTGCTCAAGACTGTAGCCCTTCAAGCAACTAAAGCACCATCTGCCTGACCAATTTTCACCACTTTAATTTTCTCTCTGTTTATAACCAATCCAACTCTACTATCAGTCTCATTAACAGTGCGAAAAAAGGGTTAATCTCATCAACATCAATTGCCAAAAGTGCTAAATCATCAGCATAATTTAAATCAGAAATTTTCAGACCGCCAGATCATTTAAGGCCAAAATCTTTCCCTTGCAGTAAATTTCACATAACATAATCAATAACCAAATTAAAGAGAAAAAAAAAGAGACAAAATGCACCCTTGTCAAACACCAGAAGCAATGCTAAAACAATTGTTACAAGACTTACCAACTCTCACACAGAACAAAATATTATACAGAGTTTTTATTATGTTAACTAATCTGCCTGGTATGCCACATGATCAACCACAAATTATGGTGATCAACAGAGTCAAAAGCCTTTTTGAAATCAACAAAGCAAGTAACCAAAGTTTTCTGAAACTCTAATCATTTCTCAAGAATCTGCCTGAATGAAAATAACTGATCTACACATCCCCTACCACTTCTGAATTTACATTGCTCATCACACAATTGCCCATCAACCAGATTCTTAATTCCATTCAGCACAATCATGCAAAGAACTTAACTGGAACAGGAAGTTGGCTGATACACCTATAGTTATCGCAAAAAAAAAACCTCAAGCAGCTGCTTGCCACAGTCTGACAGGAGCCTGTCAGTTTATATGCCACAGTAGGAGATCTGAGAGGATGGCAGAACCTCAGCAGAAAAACGACACACATCCATGCCTAATCCGGGGCTCGAACCCAGGTCCCTTAGATCAGTAGCCAAGCGTGCTAACCACTCGGCCAAGAACTGTGATAATCTTTTTTAACAATAAGGATAATAATCGCTCTGGTAAAATCCTTAGGAACCATGCCTTTATCATAAAAGATATTCAAAAATTCAGTCATCCAAGGGGTAACCGAAACATTCCTAGCTCTAAGCATTTTCGTAGTAATTTCATCTACCCCTGGGGATTTATGTAGTTTAAGTTTAGAAATAGCCAAAATAACTTCAGACTGTGTTATAGGACCAACATTAAAGCCATCTATTATCATTACAAACAATGAGAGTTGAACTAACCACATTGTTTAGAACATCACTGAAATGCTCAGCCCACCTAGTCATAAGAGAATCTTCATCTTCTATAACCTTGTTATCCTTCAATCCCTGTATACTTGTCCGTTTTCTACTACACAAAACACAAACTATCTGGTACAGCAATCTACTGTTGTTCTAACTGCTTCCTTGGCTTTGTCAAGCCAAAGATTCTTATCAGCAGCTAACTGATCCTTTACATGTTTATTAAGCTCTCTGTAATGCTTTCTAGTAAGACAAGTAGGGTATTGATTAATGACATTCGTGCAGTTCTTTCTTTCTGAAAAAAAGTTCAAGTTTTTTTTATTTTAAAATACGAAATAACTACACTGCTCAACACAGAAAAATACCACACCATGAAAGGAATGCACGAAATGAGAAGAAACTTACAGACAAGTAGGTGGGAAAGAAGTGATTTAATATCTGGGGATTACATGAATATGATAGGCAAGGAGACAATATAATGTGACCAGAGTCACATATACGTCTCACTACAGAAACACATTAGCTTCCTCCAATCACACTTTCTGTGCCATTTGCTATGTTGAGCAGACCTGTCATCCTATTATATATAATCCTAATAATTACAGAAACTGATACTTACAGTGTTTTTTTTTTTAATTTCTTTTTTTAGCTGGTTTTGATTTACTTTTTTTTTCCTACCTTCCGTCGCTTCTTTCTACCACCTGGCTTTCCATTTCTTCCCTTCTGCTGATCTTTTAACTTTCTTATCCTTTTCTTTATTTCCTTACCACTGCAATCAACATGTACTGATATTTTTTTCTTTTTCTTTGCGTAATATCTTCCACCAAGAAATTTTACTGAGCCACGTTCTTCAAGAATTAACAGGCACCTTCGAGCACTTGGAGTATCCAGACTTTCATCATATAAACAGTTAAAACAGTTCTTAAGTCGAGTGAGATGACTGCCGTTTTTCTCTTTTAATACCAAGAGCACATTATACATTCTCTGTCTAATAACAGCCCAATCTCTCACTGGTTCGTAAGAGTCCCACTGAATTCCATTCCTAAATATGGGGAAAAATTGCATTAACACTATACATCAGAATCAAAATATCTCATTATCAAAACCACAATAGTTAAAAGTTTTTTTTTGTGTTGCTTTTAATTTGGTTCCATCTGTACAAATACTGATATATTAATCAGTATTTGTACAGTAAAGTACAAATACTGATATATTAATCAGTATTTGTACAGATGGATCAGCCATCTTCTCAATTTTGTCATTGATATCAAGGCATAAACTGGAAGGAGAGCTGTGCACCAATCCCTAGTGATGATGCACACAGAAAAGGCCAGGTCTAGCAGCTAATGTCCGACCCTGTCTTCTCGTGGTGCAGGCCGTTAGTACCTTTCAAAAGAGATACTCTCTTTTGGAAGGGAACGGAAGGGGAGGGCTGCCAGTTCAGTATGGCCTACTGATCTGGTCATCTATGGCCACTTTTTTCTTTTTTTCAACCCTGCTGAGGAGTGATCAACTTCACAGGGTCCTGGTGCTGACCATATATACCTACTAGACTGGACTTGTTTATGGATTTGAGCTTGATTATTGATCCTGGACTTGCTGCACTGGTGGGCCTCTGTTGAGGGAGAGTCTGCCGCTGTGTTTTCTGTTTGCTTCTGGGTTGCCAGCTCTAAGTGAACAGAGGCATGGGATACCTTATATCAGCTGGTGGATAATCCTAATCAGAGGCCATCGCAGGTACCTGAACCTTACTTAGCTAGTTCGGCATCGTCAAGCCTAAACTGGAGTAATGTGTCTCGGGCAGGCCATATGGCTCTTCAAAAAGTCCACTTGAAAAAGTGGTGCCTAAAGTTCCTACCAGCATCAGTGACTTCAGCCTTTAGTGGAGGAGGAACAGGTCTTTGACCCATGCATGCAAACAGGGGGCTGTTTGATATTGTTGGCCCTACCTATCTCAATAAACCTAGTTTCTTTAAAAATCCTACTAATCATTTTCTCTTTGCAGGAACATGGAACGTGAGGACATTGCATAGATATTATTCTCTTGATGTCCTCACATAGGAATTCCAGTGCTATAACCTAGATATTCTAGGCTTGCAAGAGACCAGATAGACAGGTAAAGGTGAGATATAAAAATAACTTTAAATTTCTCTTTACAGGGAGGGAGGATGGAAAGGATCACCAAGGCGTGGATCTGCTGCTCAACAGACATGCTACTGATGCTCTTCTAGGATATGAGTGCATTAATGAAAGGTTTCTTACAGCAAAATTTCAGAGAAGCATTAAAGACTTGAATGTTATCTGCTGTTATGCCCCCACTGAGGATGCTGATGAGGATGAGAAGGATAGGTTTTACGGACAACTTCAGGATATTTTGAATTCTGTCAAGAAAGGAGATATTACCCTTGTTCTAGGTGACTTCAATGCCAAAGTTGGTACTGACTCTGACCTTTGGGGAGGAGTAATAGGCTCTTTTGGTATTGGTAGCTGCAATGGCATTAACACTATACATCAGAATTGGGATGGGCAACGTCTCCTACAGGTAAGTAAACTAAATGGTTTCAGAATAACTAACACATATTACAAACACCGCGACATACATAAATACACATGGGTTTCACCTGATGGGCTGCATAGGAATATGATTGATTATATATTAATTAACAGCAAATGGGCTAGTTCTGTTAGAAATACCAGGGCATATAGGGGAGCTGAAATTGGATCTGACCATTACCTTGTTAAAAGTGTCTTGCAACTTAAACTTAAAAAGTGTTGTGCTAGGGTTAAAAAATTTACCTTTAATACTGAAGCTCTGAAAGACCCAGTTATAGTTAAAGCTTACTGTGATAGGTTACTTAGTCATTATGACAGTCATGGTTTGCTTAATACTGAAGTTGAGGAAGAATGGGGCCATTTTAAACAGGCTTTTTTGGAAACTAACAGTACTCTTTTAGGGAAAAAGGAGCAGAGGAGACAGAATTATTTAAGTGATAAGGCACTTGAGCTTATTTCAGAAAGAAGGAACTGCAGGAATGTCCTTAATCAGTACCCTACTAGTCCTAATAGAAAGGATTACAGAGAGCTTAATAAACGTGTAAAGGATCAGTTAGCTACTGATAAGAATCTTTGGCTTGATGGTTTGGCAGACAAAGCCGAGGAAGCAGTTAGACAGCACAACAGCAGAGAGCTGTACCAGATAGTTAATGTTTTGTGTGGTACAAAACGGACAGGTATACAAGGATTGAAGGATAAAAAAGGTAAGGTTATAGAAGGGGAGGATTCTGTCATGACTAGGTGGGTTGAGCATCTCAGTGATGTTCTAAACAATGTGGTTAGTTCTACTCCCATTGTTTGTAATGATGATAGATGCATTGGCAGCTTTAATGTTGGCCCTTTAACACAATCTGAAGTTATTTTTGGCTATCTCTAAACTTAAACTTCATAAATCCCTAGGTGTAGATGAAATTACTACAGAAATGCTCAGAGCTGGAAATGTTTCAGTTACCACTTGGATGACTGAAATTTTGAATAACTTTTATGATAAAGACATGATTCCTAAAGATTTTACCAGAGCTATTATTATCCCTATTTTTAAAAAAGGTGATCGCAGTTCTTGTGATAACTATAGGGGTATCAGCCTATATAATCCTCACAAATCCCTCTGTTCCAGGTAAAGTTATGTAAATCAAACTAACAAATTAACTATTACAACAAAGCTATGTAATCCTCACAAATCCCTCTGTTCCAGGTAAAGTTCTTTCCATGATTGTGCTTAACAGAATTAAGAATCTGGTTGACAGGCAATTGCGTGATAAGCAATGTAGATTCAGAAGTGGTAGGGGATGTGTAGATCAGATATTTTCACTTAGGCAGATTCTTAAGAAATGTTTAGAGTTTCAGAAACCCTTGGTTGCTAGCTTTGTTGATTTCAAAAAGGCTTTCGACTCTGTTGATCGTCATAATTTGTGGTTGATTGTGAGATCATATGGTATACCAGACAAGTTAGTTAACATAATGAAAGCTCTCTATAATAACACCGAGTCATGTGTGAGAGTTGGTAAGTTTTGTAGCAATTGGTTTAGCATTACGTCTGGTGTTCGACAAGGGTGCATCTTGTCTCCTTTTCTCTTTAGTTTGGTTGTTGATTGTTATGCGAAATTCACTTCAAGGGAAAGATTTTGGCCTTAATTGGGCTGGAGATAATGAAAATTTCTGATTTAGATTATGCTGATGATTTAGCCCTTTTGGCAAATGATGTTGATGAGATGAACTCTTTCATTCGAGCTGTTGATGAGACTGGTACTAGAGTAGGTTTGGTTATAAACAGAGAGAAAACTAAAGTGATGAAAATTGGTCAGGCAGGTTGTGATTCAATTAATCTGAATGGTTGCAGTCTTGAGCAGGTGTCATAGTTTAATTACCTTGGGAGCTATGTAACTGATACTGGTGATGTGCGGCATGAGATTAACAGACGAATAGGGATTGCTGCCGGGACTTTTCAGAATCTATGGAGATTGTGGAGAAATAGGCGCACACCTAAAGACTAAATTTAGACTGTATAATAATTTGGTTCTTTCTAGGTTAGTTATCTTGTTTACACAGCATCACACCTTGATGCTGTGTAAACAAGATAACAGGAAACTAGATGCTTTTTATTCTCAATGCTTACATAGTATCTTGGGTATTAGGTGGTTTAACTTTGTAACTAATAATGATGTTAGGCAAAGGAGTCTGCAACCTCCGTTAAGCAGCATATTGTGCAGAGAGAGACTCCGCTGGTTTGGCCATGTTGCCCGTATGGATAATTATTGATTGGCGAATAGGGTTATGAACATCGTGCCTAAAGGCCTCAGAAAGAGTGGGAGGCATAGGATGCAGTGGGCAGACAATGTCAAACAGGACCTTGTTAGAATTGGTGTGCAGTGGCCGGATGCAGCAGATGTAGCTCAGGACAGATATGCTTGGAGAATTAAACTGCACGGTCTGGTTGGACCTCCGTAGCCCATGGCTGCTTGAGGATGATGATAATGATGATGATGATGAGGCTGTTTGCAGTTTTATGGTGCAAGAACAACAAAGGTTATGTTGAACCACAAAGATTTAAATAAAAAGATAAAAGACAGAACCCAGGAACAAAATTAAAAGCAACACACAAAAACAAAAGAGGAAAAGGATGGAAATGTAAAGAACACAACAGAAACAAAATATGTGTATAAAAGCAGAGTTTAACATAGAAGCAATACATGTAAAAGAGAAAAATCACCATTGGTGTATAAGACCCTGGTCCATGGTTAATAGTTTGCGGCCGCATATTCTATGACGAATATTGGTGGGTTCGGTTTGTCCTACCATCCCCTCACGATTGGGCCATGAATTCAGGGACACCCTGTGTATATATATATGATCTAGCAATTAATATATCAAAAGTGGTTAAATAGGTATCGAAATATTTATAAGTTCTTCTCATTTAACTTTTACTTTACGCTTATTTCAGCAGCACTTGGAGCCATCTTGTTTTCTGAGAAACATGCAGTAGAACAGTTCAGTGTAAACTGCTTTGCTATGACAGTTGAACTGGAGCGAAGTGGCAGCAGAGAATAGAGACACCATTGTACTAGCGGTGCCTATGTAATTCGAAGCCTGCCGATTTCCGCAATTCTAGGGGTTAGCAAGCATGCACTTGAGGGCAGCACCGTTCCGCAGTAAGCTAACCTACGCTAATGGTAAGTATATAGCGATTTGGTCGAAGTCATATGGTAAAGAATCAGACAAATGTCTAATCAAGTACAATAAAGTAGAATTTTTCTCAGAGATACAAACGGGAATAATGAATCCTTAAATACTAGACGAATGCTATTGAAAATCGAGATTTAAATAGATAAAATTATGATCTTTAATTTATTTTAAGATTCTCATTCACATAATGCAGAAATTCTCTAATGTTTTGTTAGGGCAGTGTAACTCAGTTCCATATATTGTTAAAGTTTCTGCGATTCCAAAATATTATTTATTCAAAAGTGATCTCAGAATCGTTTTCGAATTACTCATGTCATTGTTACGTTGCTGACATATTGATGCAGCGACCTGTCTTGAAGATCCAGTTTCGAATAGATTCAATAGAAACTGTTTCGCTTCTGCAAAACATCACACAATACTGCATCATCGTTCAGACTTCTAGTTAAAAACAGCAGAAAGTAGACAGAATAGTTAATAATCACATATGAACAAATCCGTATCAGAATCCAATTTTGAATCAAGCGGTAAACAGCGTAACAACCTATACGTACAATAAAAAATAATAACCTATACTGCTAACGTAATAACCTATACTACTACAAAGTAACAAGCAAAACTGTGGATCGCCAGCGGCAAGCAGACGAAAATGTAACTAGCGCTGCTGTCACTTCACATCTTGATATTGGCAGGCATTCCCATTACGTAGGCACCAGTATTAACACCAACATCCATGCCAATGTAAACTGGCCTTTATTCTGGAGAATGTTGAAGAAGCTACATATCTCATACCTTTTCATTCATACAGAAAACCACAACTTTCCAACAGAAAATTTCTTTGAAAGAGTAAAAATATAATTATAAAATTTCCAATATTGAAATATCAGTTAAATCTCTATCTTTATTGACAAACTATTTTTACAGAGTATCAAAGGTTCGGATTTAATTTTATAGCTAATTACTTCTCATTGTTCAATAGACCGAATAAAGTTGGCAACATGTTTACGAAGTAATGGCGGAAGCTATTCAGTTGCTAAGCCTTGGAACTATACGTAAAAGGAAGAAGAGACATGGTAAAAGGTCTACACTACTAGAGTCTAGTGACATCAAAATCACGAGAAGATGAATTTCTTCGTTTTGAACAATTAAAAAAGGCTGACACTTGTAATTATGCATCAGGTTTGCAAAATTCTGAACAGCTGATAATACTGGATTCTATAAATGATAGCGACAGTAATCAATGGTTTAATTTGAAAAGTTTTTCAGAAAAGGATGGAGCAAGTATAAACAAAAAGGTCACAGAAACATATCAACAAGAATTAGAATTGTTAAAAAAAGAAATAAATAGGTTAAGGGAAGAAAATATCCTTTTTTAACTAGTTGCTAAGTTTTACAACTTCTAAACTCGTTCGAAAATATTACTCGAATATTTTTGTACGCTTTGTTTACATTATATGTAGATGATTGCTAGATATACCATTAGTGTTGGGTAAAACTCTTAGTAATGTTATGCTAACATAGTTTTGATAGTTTACATTTTTAAATAAAGACAGTTATATCTCAACTTCACTCTCAGCTTTACCAAGGTCCTATATACCTCTGGTTATTTTTACATATTTATTGTTTTTTCTGTCATGTTGTTTTAGTGTTTACATTTATTGTTTTTCATATTGTCTTTTACTTTTAACCTTCATTGTTCACTTCACTTTTATATCTTTCTTTTTATCCATTACACAGTATTTGGTGCATCATGGCTTTATTTGTCTTTGTGCCATAAAACCCCAAACAAACAAAACAAGCAAATTTGTGATGATCAACTTCAGTGCTAAATAAAGATTAAGGCACACAAGAGTGCAGTATTACTTTTATTAGCAGGTACTGGTTTGCGAGTTTGTTAACCTATGAGATATACATAGGCAGTAAAATTATGCATTGATAGGCAGATGATAGAAGGGGGCATTATTTAGTGTAGAACTAGCCTTTAATAGGATTGAGGGTCTAAATACCTAAAACAAAGACTCGTGCTCTGCAGATACCCTGCTGATTTTGGGGGATATTTTGGTTCCACATTTGACTGATTCACTCCCTGTGTGACCTTATATATTTTTGGCTGTTTTTATTTTATAATGTGATCAATGGGTTCATATGAAATTAGAATTGATAACCATAAGATGAAATATTTAAATTTTTTAAATATAAACTTAATAACAGAAACTGGGAGATGAGGGATTGAATCCTAGTCAGGACAAAATCAAATATTTTTCAGCAAATTATATCAAATGATTCTTATTAACAGAACATTTGTTTGTTGTGATATAACTCCTGTGATATTTTATTACTGCATATTCCACATCACCATTCTTAGTACAATAATGAGCAATGAAAATGGTGACCATTACCAGCCAGCACGAGTAAGAACAATAATGAATTTTTATGATTGTTTTGTGATAAAAATTCAAATTTACAATTATGAATTATCATTTCATATGAATCTGATGAGAAACTACCATGAAACATAAAATCACAGAGGAAGGTGAATTTGTAAAGTATGGAATTTAAGAATTGTTCATAATCTTGATACCATGTTTCCGGAAAATTGCCAAATTTCAAGCAGAATTTGTGCCGAAACAAAATGCCATTTCATATAAGGATTTTATATTTCATGTATGCTGCTATTAATTCATTCTTTGCTTTAGTTATTAAATTTTTTTGTAATATTTATGTAAATTAGATTTTAATAATGTTTATTTTATGCATTTGGATTAACCATCAAACTGAAGTCTCAGTCTGTGATGCTACTACAAAAATCTTATGTGTTTAATCTAAGATTTTTAAAAATAAGAAACCCAACCATGAGGTGTGAATTTAACCATAGATCAAGCCCATCCAGGCAACCACAGCCATTGCAAAAAACTTGATGCTCATAAAAATAATAATATACTGAATATGGCTCATTTTATCAAATTTTTTGACCAACAGTTTAATTTCTCACGAGTAATTACTGTACAATAAAGTGATCCTGTATATTATGCCTCTATAACCCAGGAGAGTGCAATGAGTATCACACAATATATATAACTTAACAACCTAATGGCGACCATTTTTTGTCTACCCCTCTATGAGGATTGACTCTTAATTTAACAATCACAAAATAGAAGTTAGTATGTACACTTATCTTGATGCTACACAGTTAATTCTATCAACTAAGGTATAACCTATTCCAGTATTCCCACAGAATAAGCCTAATTCGCGTTCTAATATGTGGCGAAATTCGAAACTTTTTAACTAAAATTTTACACTAATTGCTTTAACTCTAAATACTTACCCAGTGCATCTAACTTGCACGAAATTACAAAATTTAACTGCCATCTGCTTGTTTGTATATTAAAAAACTAAATTTAGAAAAAAAAATAAAACATGATTTTATTTGAATTCTAAACTGCCTGAAAAAATCCTACAAATGCCAGATTACTGATGGAAACTATGCATGTTGACTTTCGTAATTTTCGTTTGTTTTATTAAAAATAAATAAATACCTCCTCAAGCAGCTGCTTGCCACAGAGGTCTGACAGGAGCCTGTCAGTTTATATGCCCTAGTAGAAAGTCTGAGAGGATGGCAGGACCTCAGCAGAAAAACTACAGGCAACAAACTATAAACAAAAATAAAGCGTAAACTCCATCAAGATATTTATTTTTGCTATGGTAAAGAATGAATGAAGCATGCACAAATGAAATAATCAATAACTTCTTGCTATATAATATGGGCTATTACAGTCATATATATATACGTTATATCATAATTAATTAAATACACAATAAAAAGAAATTAATATTTTAAATGAATTATTATATTTTATAATTAAAATGACAACTTTAAAGCGTTGATGACAGGTAATTCAGTTTAAAATAACATATAATTTAAATTCGGAATGGAGTCGAAAAAAGGTATATATTTTACATAATACATTTTTACACGATTAGCTTTTTGAACTATTCCTAGAACGTAGAAGGAAAAACCATTGAGGTAGGAAAAAATGCAGTGAACTGAACAGTTCACAACCAGCAATATTATGCTGGCTACTTGGGACCAAATTTTTAAAACCTGTGACCCAACTATGCCACCAAAATGGTGGCACTTCTGTGAAAATTATTCTTAGGAAGAAATAATATTGTTCCGATATCTAATAGTGTGGCAATCGTCAATAGTCTAGACATTAAAAGGTGGTCCAAAAAACGGTCCACTACCGACAGGGGAACTAGAGTCGAAATATAACTTACTTTCGCATGTGTAGTGAAAAGAGAGTCTGCTACATGGAGGCAAGGAGTGTCTAGGGAGAAGAGAGCTGGCTCCCATAACCGTAATGTAAACTGTGCGACTGGAGCGCCCTCTAAACATGGCAAATTGGTGCATCGCAGTGAAGCCTCCTTCGAAACCGATAGGGGCATGGTGCCTGTGCCATTCATCTTGTTGAATTTTTTTTCCCTTTACATCCCTTGCAAAATAGGCTTAGCTAGCAAGATGAAATCGGATTGAGAGTAGTTAAATATTAAGCAATTTCAAAGATGAAATATTATATTTAGTAACGTTAATGGAAATCACTATTATTTTTTCTTCGTACTAGCTTTACCAGAATTATTGCAATATTTTTTATTTTACTGCAATGCAAAACCCAATATGAAAAACCAAAAAAAAAAAATCCTGTTTCAGGTTTATAATAAAAATACCTTTTTTGAAAAATCATGAACACCAGTAAAATTACTTCCTTTAATTTTTATTTTAAATTAGTTTTAGTTTATAAATATTTTTTTATAATTCAGTTGATTTTTCTGCTCAAAACTTTTTATAATCTTTTTTAAATAATAAATAAGAACAAACAACAAAAATCATTTTTTTAAATAAACATATTTATTTAAATTCGGTATCAAAATACAAACCACAATAATCTCTCAATGTCTGAATCTTATATATAGACTTGAATACACTGTATGTAAAAAGAAATATTGCATATTTTCTAAATTCAGAAATTAACTTTGCTTCAAATTTTTTGCTAAATCATACAAACAAATTATTTTCTGTTTTAGAGCATGATTGAGCCAACATCAAAATAGAGCACATATGTGATACAAAGGATATAGCTTAAAAGCAAAACAAATTATTCCACATACTTAAATTACACTTTTAACAATATTACTGCATTATACAGTGTAATTTCACTATTTTTCTATATCACATGATTGGGTAAAAGCAAAAAAATTAAATATTATGGTCATATACCATTTAGCAACTATCATAAATTTCCATCCAAAATCTGCTAATCTTTACCAAGAGTTTTACTACACAATGCCAAAAGCAGAAAAAACATTGTCTTCACATAACACAATATAGTAGGTGATCTTAATGCCCATAATAAAATTGATAGTAACCAAATATGTAAAGCTATATGCAATAAATTGAACATGCCACTTTGCAGTTTATCATGTACCTAATAGCACTCTGCACAACTCATTTCAATTTAGAACCTTTTTTTTTCACACAATGCCAAAAGCATAAAAAACATTGTTTTCACATAATGCCCATAATATATTGAACATGCCACTTTGCAGTTTATCATATATCTAATAGCACTCTGCACAACTCATTTCAAGTTAGAACCTTTATTTTTCACACAATGCCAAAAGCATAAAAAACATTGTTTTCACATAATGCCCATAATAAATTGAATAGTAACCAAATATATAAAGCTATATGCAATAAATTGAACATGCCACTTTGCAGTTTATCATGTATCTAATAGCACTCTGCACAACTCATTTCAAGTTATAACCTTTTTTTTTCACACAATGCCAAAAGCATAAAAAACATTGTTTTCACATAATGCCCATAATAAATTGAATAGTAACCAAATATGTAAAGCTATATGCAATAAATTGAACATGCCACTATGCAGTTTATCATGTATCTAATAGCACTCTGCACAACTCATTTCAAGTTAGAACCTTTTTTTTCACACAATGCCAAAAGCATAAAAAACATTGTTTTTACATAATGCCCATAATAAATTGAACATGCCACTTTGCAGTTTATCGTGTATCTAATAGCACTCTGCACAACTCATTTCAAGTTAGAACCTTTTTTTTTCACACAATGCCAAAAGCATAAAAAACATTGTTTTCACATAATGCCCATAATAAATTGAATAGTAACCAAATATGTAAAGCTGTATGCAATAAATTGAACATGCCACTATGCAGTTTATCATGTATCTAATAGCACTCTGCATAACTCATTTCAAGTTAGAACCTTTTTTTTTCACACAATGCCAAAAGCATAAAAACATTGTTTTTACATAATGTCCATAATAAATTGAACATGCCACTTTGCAGTTTATCATGTATCTAATAGCACTCTGCACAACTCATTTCAAGTTAGAACCTTTTTTTTTCACACAATGCCAAAAGCATAAAAAACATTGTTTTCACATAATGCCCATAATAAAATTGATAGTAACCAAATATGTAAAGGTACATGCAATAAATTGAACATGCCACTTTGCAGTTATCGTGTATCTAATAACACTCTGCACAACTCATTTCAAGATAGAACCTTTTTTTTTTCACACAATGCCAAAAGCAGGAAAAACATTGTTTTAACATAATGCCCATAATAAAATTGATAGTAACCAAATATGTAAAGGTACATGCAATAAATTGAACATGCCACTTTGCAGTTATCATTTATCTAATAACACTCTGCACAACTCATTTCAAGTTAGAACCTTTTTTTTCACACAATGCCAAAAGCATAAAAAACATTGTTTTTACATAATGCAACATAGTAGGTGATCTTAAGGCCCATAATAACCAAATATGTAAAGGCTCATGCAATATATTGATCATGCACTTTGCAGTTATCATGTATCTAATAATTCTGCCTACATTTCAATTCATAGTAACTTTAAATATTAAGTTACATTAAATTAAATATTCCTTAAACATTAATACATTCCTTAAGCTATAATTGTATGAAACTCATTGTAAAAAGTGGCATCAATCTTTAATTCAGAATAAGATTATGTTGCATATATTTAGAGTGCAGTTTATAAGATGCCAATGGCAGTTTGAATTATGTAGAAACACATATATTATACTATTTGAAATAGTAGTATCACAATTTAAGATATGCAATTGCAAAACTGAAAAGCAATTAAAAGGCATAGAAAATCAATTGAGTTTGGATATTTTCTTGCTAGCTCTTTTTCGATTTTTTACACCTTTTGATACTTCTTTAGTTTTGTAATAGAGCATTAACTGCACATAAAATGATACTATGTAATCCCATACCTGAAGTTCATGCAAACCACAGGAAAGGTTTTCATGTTCTGTTTCCTTGAGTTGAGATATTAATTTAGTCTTCACGTGTTGTTCATAACATATAGTTGGAAACAGTGAAAAAAATTTCTGACCCATGATGCAAATTGTCCTTGCTAATGCTTCTGAAGGATAAGTTAACCCTTCTTTTACATCATCAAACTCCTTAAAATATAAAAACATGGAGTTTTCAGTTAAGGTTTTGTCACCAAGTAGTAATTGATGGCATGCATTGCAATTAAACCTTGCACATGTTCGTTTTGCAACATATCCCGCTACATACGCAGCAACATTTGCTTTTACAGGATCAGAAGTGTCATTACCCCCTGCATGAAGTGGAACATCTACTTCTGACTCTTGTAAATTCTCAATAGGTGAAGACTCACTACTACTACTGACTGTAAGCACTTGCTTTGAAATTAAAACTGTGTCATTGTCTGGTTCACAGTTTGCTTTCCCACAAGTGTTTATGATATTTTGTGCCATTATCATCTTTATTCTATGTTGGAAGTCACATGCAGTAGGATGATCATTACTACCACCTCTGCGCCTAACAACAGAGAACAAATTTTCTAGTGCATCTTGAGTAAATCTACTCATCATAAGGAAAAGTATATCTGTCAACAAAGTTGGAATGAGTTCCAAAAATGCTGACAATGTAATTTGCCATCCCAACAGACATGGAAATGTGATTTTCTTCCCTTTAGTTTGGAACTCCAGAGGTTGACTTTGATTGACTTTGATGGAGGTATGGTCTGCTACATTTGAGGAACAATGCAACGACGGAAGTGTTCGTTTAAGGTCACAGTGATCAATGATTGTTTACTTCTTATTTAGGAAATAATGTTTAGTTCTTTACTGTAGGATAGGTTTCTCAATGTGGGGTACGCGGTAAAATTTTTTGGGATACGCAGTTAGAGCTCAAAAGTCGCTAGATATATGTTACATATATATATGTTTCGTTTTATTCCCTTTATATACTATAACTGTAGTTTTATCTATCTCTTCAAGAGGTACGCCAGTTATATACACATTTCCAGGGGGTACGTGAAACATAAAATGTTGACAACCACTACAGTAGGAAGTTACAAGGTACTCTTCTTCTGTAAATTTCTAGTTAGAAACTAATTGCTGATCATTTATACTCTTTCGTCACTGATTACATTTCTAATGGGCGCTAAGGAAATTCCATTTCAGTTCTATTACAATAAATCGCATTACCTTTAACAGTCCTGAGAGCATATTACTTTGATAAACGTTTTAGAGCATTCTGTAGTTAAAAACAATTTACACGTATTACTGCAGTTGGAGGGGATTTTCTTTTTGTTTACACTATACAGTGATGGTCTGCAAATGGTAGATAGGTAGTCACTGGAAGGAGAGCTACGCACCAATCCCCTGTGATGATGCAAAGAACCGGCCAGGTCTAGCACTTAATGTCCGACATCGCCTTCTCGGATGCAGATCGTTAGTACATTTCAAAATATGTACTCTCTTGTGGAAGCGAACGGAAGCAGAAGGCTGCCAGATAATGTGGCCTACTGATCTGCACAACTCTGGTTACTTTTCTTTTTTTTCTATCCTGCTGAGGAGTGGTTAATCACACAGGGTCCTGGTGCTGACCATATAAACCTACTGGACTGGACTGAATTAAGGCTCTGAGCACGATTATGGATCCTGAATTTGCTGCACTAGTGGGCTTCTGTGGAGGGAAAATCTTCCGCTTTGTTTCCTGTTTGTTTGTGGTTTGACAGCCCCAAGCGAATAGATTCACAAGATATGTTTTTCAGTTGGTGGATAAATCTGAGCAGAGGTCATTGCAAGCACCTAAACTCTCTGCTTCTACTGGCATCGTCAAACTCAACATTGGAGGAAATCTTCCAGTGTAGATGGCTTCAGCCTTTAGTGATGGAGGAATGGGTTTTTGCCCCATGTCGCGATTAGGGGGCTATTTCATATTGTCGGCATTTCCTCTCTCAATAAACATAGTTTCTTTAAACATCGCACTAACCATTTTCTCTCCATAGGAAGTTGGAACGTGAGGACTCTGCACAGAGCTTTTTCTCTTGATGTCCTCACACAAGATATTCTCGGCTTGCAAGAGACCAGATGGACAGATAAAGGTCAGATTCTTAAAAATAACCTTAAATTTCTCTTTTCAGGGAGGAAGGATTGAAAGCATCACCAAGGCGTGGGTCTGCTTCTCAGCAGACATGCTAGTGATGTTCTTCTAGGACAGCGGTTCCCAACCTTTTTCGAGTTGCGACCCCATTTCATAGAGGCAAAGTGACCCGCAACCCCGATACATTAAAAATAGGCTTTAAATAGGGTAAATGAAAACACATCGAAAATAGATTTTTCCGCATAATATAATTCAAAATAGTGTTAACTTACGCCATATTTAATGCGATGATTGAAATTTTAACTCATTAACAAGCTTAAAAATTCGCAGTTGAGTTTTCGTTAATGCCAAGCTCATGTCATTCTCTACATTTATTCTGTTTATTCTTTATTCCCGCATTCCGTAGAGCCAATCACCAAACTGCGCTTGAACCTGGACCTCACAATAAGCTAACCCGATGAACGAAAGATCGTTACACATTTGCGCAAACAAATCTCTGTGCAGGACGGGGACGACGGGATTTTTTGTTTTCCATTTTTAAAATTTTCATAGCTCACCAGTTCCTGGCGACCCCACAGAAAACCCTTCGCGACCCCATTTGGAGTGCGACCCATGGGTTGGGAACCACTGTTCTAGGATATAAGTGCATTAATGAAAGGTTTCTTACAGCAAAATTTCAGATAACTGTTAAAGACTTGAATGTTATCTGCTGTTATGCCCCAACTGAAGATGTCGATCAGGATGAGAAGGATACGTTTTACGGACAACTTCAGGATATTTTGAATTCTGTCAAGAAAGGAAATATTACCCTAGTTTTAAGTGATTTCAATGCCAAAGTTGGTACTGACTCGGATTTTTGGGCAGGAGTGATAGGCCCTTTTGGTATTAGTAGCTGCAATGGAAATGGGCAACTTCTCCTACAGGTAATTAAATTCAATGGTTTTAGAATAACTAACATTTATTACAAATACCGCAACATACATAACTACACATGGGTTTCACCAAGCTGCATATTTGGCTGCATAAGAATATGATTGATTAAATATTAATTAACAGCAAATGGGCTAGTTCTGTTAGGAATACCAGGTCATATAGAGGAGCTGAAATTGGATCTCACCATTAGCTTGTTAAAAGTGTCTTGCAACTTAAATTTAAAATGTATTGTGCTAGGGTTTAAAAATTTACCTTTAATACTGAAGCTCTGAAAGACCCAGTTATAGCTAAAGCTTACCATGATATGTTACTTAGTCATTATGACAGTCATGGTTTGCTTGCTACTGAAGTTGAGGAACAATGGGACCATTTTTTTACTACTGAAGTTGAGGAACAATGGGATTCTTTTTTGGAAACTAACAGTATTCTTTTACGAGAAAAGGAGCAGATAAAGACAGAATTATTTGAGAGATAAGGCACTTAACTTATTTCAGAAAGAATGAACTGCAGGAATGTCCTAAATCAATAACCTACTAGTCCTAACAGACAGCATTACAGAGAGCTTAATAAACGTGTAAAGAAGCAGTTAGCTGCTGATAAGAATCTTCGGCTTGATGGCAAGGCTGACAAAGCCGAGGAAGCAGTTAGACAGCACAACAGCAGAGACCTATACCAGATATTTAATGTTTTATATGGTAGAAAACCTACAGATATACAGGGATTGAAGGATAAACAAAGCAAGGTAATAGAAGGTGAGGATTCTGTCATGGCTAGGTGGGCTGAGCATTTCAGTGATGTTCTAAACAATGTGGAAAGTTCTATTCCCATTGTTTGCAATGATGACGCATGCATTGGTGGCTTTAATGTTTGCCCTAAAGCACAATCTGAAGTTAGTTTGGTTATTTCTCAACTTAAACTTCATAAATTCCCAGGGGTAGTTGAAATTACTACGGAAATGCTTAGAGCTGGAATGTTTCTGTTACCACTTGGAGGACTGAAATTTTGCATTTGCATATCTTTTATGATAAAGGTATGTTTGCTAAGGATTTTACCAGAGGTATTATTATCCCTATTTTCAAAAAAGGTGATCGTAGTTTTTTTGAAAACTATAGGGGTTTCAGCCTACTCTCTGTTCCAGGGAAAGTTCTTTGCATGATTGTGCTTAATAGAATTAAGAATCTGGTTGACACACAATTGCGTTATGCGAAATGTGGATTCAGAAGTGATAGGGGATGTGTGGATCAGCTATTTTCACTTAGATTCTTGAAAAATGTTTAGAGTTTAAGAAACCTTTGGTTGCTGGTTTGTTGAATTCAAAAAGACTTTTGACTCTGTTGATCACCATAATTTGTCGTTCATTATGAGATCGTGTGGCATACCAGACAAGTTAGTTAACATAATAAAAACTCTGTATAATACTTTGTTCTGTGTGAGAGTCGGTAAGTCTTGTAAAAGTTGTTTTAGCAGTGCTTCTGGTGTTTGACAAGGGTGCATTTTGTCTTTAATTTGGTTATTGATTATGTTATGCCAAATTTACTGCAAGGGAAAGATTTTGGCCTTAAATGGTCTGGAGATCTGAAAATTTTTGATTTAAATTATGCTGATGATTTAGCACTTTTGGCAAATGATGTTGATGAGATGAACCCTTTTTTCGTGATGTTAATCAGACTGATAGTAGAGTTGGATTGGTTATAAACAGAGAGAAAATTAAAGTGGTGAAAATTGGTCAGGCAGATGGTGCTCCAGTTGCTTGAAGGGCTACGGTCTTCAGCAAGTGTCTCAGTTTACTTTTCTTGGGTGCTTGCAACATATACTGGTGATGTGCGGCATGCGATTAACAGATGAATAGGGATTGCTGCTGGGACCTTTAAGAATCTATGGAGAGTATGGAGAAATAGGCGTATACATCTAAAGACTAATATTAGACAGTATAATAGTTTGGTTCTTTCTAGAGTTAGTAATGGTAGTGAAGATTGGGTGCTTTGTAAACTAGATAACAGGAGACTTCATGCTTTTGATTCTATGTGCTGGGAAAAGATTCCATTGCAAGGGAAAGATTTTGACCTTAAACGGTGTGGAGATACGAAAATTTCTGATTTAGATAATGCTGATGATTTAGCTCTTTTGACAAATGATGTTGATGAGATGAACTCTTTCATTAGAGTTGCTGATGAGACTGGTAGTAGAGTAGGTTTGGTTATAAACAGAGAGAAAACTAAAATGATGAAAATTGTCCAGGCAGGCTGTGATTCAGTTAATCTGAATGGTTGCAGTCTTGAGCAGCTGTCAAAGTTTAATTACCTTGGGAGCTATGTAACAGATACTGGTGATGTGCGGCATGAGATTAACAGATGAATAGGGATTGCTGCCGGGACTTTTCAGAATCTATGGAGATTGTGGAGAAATAGGCGTACACCTAAAGACTAAAATTAGACTGTATAATAATTTGGTTCGTTCTAGGTTAGTTATCTTGTTTACACAGCATCACATCTTGATGCTGTGTAAACAAGATAATAGGAAACTAGATGCTTTTTATTCTCAATGCTTACGTAGTATCTTGGGTATTAGGTGGTTTAACTTTGTAACTAATAATGATGTTAGGCAAAGGAGTCTGCAACCTCCGTTAAGCAGCATATTGTGCAGAGAGAGACTCTGCTGGTTTGGCCATGTTGCCCGTATGGATAATTATAGATTGGCGAATAGGGTTATGAACATCGTGCCTAAAAGCCTCAGAAAGAGTGGGAGGCATAGGATGCAGTGGGCAGACAATGTCAAACAGGACCTTGTTAGAATTGGTGTGCAGTGGCCGGATGCAGCAGATGTAGCTCAGGACAGACATGCTTGGAGAACTAAATTTCACGGTCTGGTTGGACCTCTGCAGCCCATGGCTGCTTGAGGATGCTGCTGCTGATGATGATACAATGGTAACCAGTGTTTTATTAATGAGTATGCAGTACACTTTTCTTCAATCTACATTTATAAGTCACATCGTTAATGAAAAAGTTGAAGGAAATCTTTTTTCTGTTGCAAAACCATAATTATGTTCAGTACCTGATTAAATGCCGTCCCATGGCCGAGTGTTTAGCACACTTGGCTACTGATCTAAGTGACCTGGGTTCGAGCCCCGGGTAAGGCATGATTGTGCGTGTTGTTTTTCTGCTGAGGTCTTGCCATCCTCTCAGACCTGCTACTATGGCATATAAACTGAGAGGCTTCTGTCAGACTTCTGTGGTAAGCAGCTGCTTTAGGGGGTATTTATTTATTATTATTATTACCTGATTAAAGCAGAAGACACATAGTCTTTGGCATAGTGCCGAAGAAGAAGAAGCAATTTAATATTTTTGTAGAATATGTGAATTTTTTAAATAGTACTAGTAGATTAGTTACTACAGATATAAAATTAATGGAGGTTGTGCGTGCTAAACATTGAAATTAGCTTTTCAACTTTTTTCCAAGCAATAGCTCTATTAATTTTTATCCCTGCCACACGTTCGTCAATATTAAAAGTCGTTAAATGTGCAATCAAAGGAAACAATGGGATTTCAACTTTTGTTCAGTTACTATTCGAAAAACTCATCATAGGAAATACAAAATCGTACTTTATTGATATATAACTTTCATTAAATTCTCACCTATGTTTTTCTTTATAATTCTGATTTAAACACTTAATATTTAGGACTTTTCTCAGTTTGCTATCCTGATATTTCATGCTTTCACCTTCGTCCAATGGGCAGTGCTTTCCAAAATCGGTATTGTGCCAGGCTCATAATTTTCAGTTCCCATTTTCAAACCTTCACCATTGCTCCATGTCTACCTGAGCCCAACAGTTCTTGCATCTATGCAAATCACCTGGCAGGCCCTGATGAGATCTTCTGTCTCCTAACAGCTATTCAGTGGACTCCTTTTCCTTTCTTCTGAAACTTGAGGTGGTTGTAATCTAGCAATTTAATCCATAGTCAGCTAAAAGGTTCAACACAGAAATAAAGCAACCCAACCTTCATAGAGTATTTCTAAACTACAATACTAATTTTCTATTCTTTAGCTTCGCATTCTTTTAGGTATTTGATATTTTCTGGTATAAGTAATACTTAATTATTTTTGAAAAAATCTTACTTCGATGAATCATATTTTTGTGTCGCTCAATTCTAGTTTTTATTATGGAATCTATTTATCTACCTGTTGTCCAACTACCAGAGCACTATTGAGATTAAATCAGTGTCAAATCATTTTTCTCATGGGGATATTTAGCTTTGTGTCCCCAATAATAATTGCCTCCTTTCACTTGCAGCCCATTTTTGGGCTGCAAGTGAGAATTCCCAATAATGCAATAGATATACCAATTTTGATATATCTATTTTGATATAACTCATTATTGGCATGCCTTGGATGTCTGTTCATTTCAATAAAATCTCATGTTTATTTCTTGCCGGCATTAGTAAATTTTTTGAATGCAGCAAAGATTTGTGTATTTGTATCGTTTGTTATTTGTAGTATATTTCTGCAGCTGTACTAAAGGCAGGACAAATACCTCTTGCAAACTGGATTAAAAGAGAGTTTTTTTTTACCTTTGAACAGCAATTTTTCTGTACACAATGGATTAAATGGCCAAGTCACAAGTACCCTAAGAAGATTCGGGGTCCACTGGACATGTCAGAAGGACATCCAATGTGTTCTTTGACAGGCACAAGAAGTGGCTCTCCTCCTCACAAGAGCCATGGCTTAATGACTCATCCATCGGACAGCAGCCTCTCCAAGCCTGTTGGTGTCCTCTGACTGACTGGAGAGCAGGGTAAGGAATTTTGCAGAGAAAAATCTCAATGCTGGTCCGCTGGGTTTCAAACCTGGGAACTGCAGATTACGAACTGAATTAAAAATATTGGTTAATCGATACTGTAATATAGGTCTTGCTGTTATTATGACCAATTTTTTTAAACTATCAATTACGGATTTATAATTAAAATGACTAACACAATGTATTTTGTGTGATTGCACTTAATTTGAAAGAATTAATAAAATTTTGCTTTTCTCACTTATACACTAAATAGGTTACAAATGGTAAGCAAGTTTATTGTTTCAGAACCTTTCACGTTCAATGTTACCTTCAACAGATTACACTGAGAATACTGATTGAAATACCTTAAAATTTATTAAAAAGTTGTTTTCGTCTATAGCAAACATTTAATATCTAAAAAAATGCATATTTCGTGGTAGCAAGATATTTTAATTTCAGCAGAAGCAGTTATAACTCTTGTTATAACATCCATTTTTTTTTTTACAAACAGACTACCCAAAATCCACTCTCATCTTTTTCTTTTTAAGGGAACATAATAATGAAATTTACTGTTTCACAAAAATTCAACTGAAAAATGAAGGGCCAAAAAAGTGAAAAATTGTTGCAATATTCGAAATGGGAAACATAATCAAAATAGTAAATAAAAACTCCTAATTTTCGATTTCAAACTCGGTAGCTCAAAAATCTTTCCCCAGGCAAGGTCATGTAGCAGTTGGTGAGAAGAAAAGATACGAAATTGAAAAAAAACACTTTAAAGTCAAAAATTACATACCCCATAAAACTGCTGCAAACATTTTCATTTATATTTTTCTTATCACAATTATTTGCAGGGTTTCCATGCCACCCAAGAGATACCTGTTCAGCTTGTTACCCAAATGGGTTCACATGGAACATTAATCAGTGCAATATTCTTCCACATTCCATAACACAGGGCCAGCCAATAAGTAGCAAAAAACAGATGCAAGACATCCAAGACCTCATATTTTAAAACAATGTCTGTCATTTATTGATTTTAAAAAATTTATGAGGTTAACGAAAATCAATATTAAATGATTTATAAGATTCATATATTTCCGTATTTTTGCACTCAGTGATAATGGTTTAGCTCCCCCACCTCCGAAAAAAAGTTTGAGATCTGGTTTCTTTGTTACTTGATTGGCCTTGCATAAATACAGGGTGATTCAAAAATCTTTAAGGGGTGATAGAACACACCTAAACAAGCACTTTTCGTCATACAATGCATGGTCGAAACTCAAGCGGTGAAGTGCTAGGGGATAGCAGTTACTGTGTCAGGAAATGAAGAAACACAAGAATGACAGAAAAGGTTTGAAACAACTGTAGAAATTACAGAACAGAAAGTACAGAATTTTATTGAACAAATTACAGAAACTGCTCAAAAGAGCGACCGCCAACATTAATGCAGGCTTTACAACTTCGACGTAGTGATTGGCGAACATGTACAGTCTCGTACAGTGGCAATAGAAATCCTGGCAACAAGGTCCTCATTGGAATCGATGGGGCTATCGTAGATGAGGCTTTTCATATGGCCCCATAGGAAAAATTCCAGATATGAGAGATCGGGCGATCGAGGCGGCAAAGCGGCGGGATCACCCCAACCAATCCATCGTTCTGGAAATGTTGCATCCAAGGCGTTCCGCACATCCACGTTGAAATGGGGTGGCGCTCTGTTGTGTTGGAATATTTGCTGGAACAGGGTTCAGTAATTCTGGTCAGATTTCTTGTAAAAATACGAGTTACGTTCTCCCTTTCAGTCGGGCTGGCAGAAGGTATGGGCCAATCAAATGGTCATGGAGGATTCCAGTCCAAATATTTATGGAGAAACGCTGCTGGTACGAATGTGGACATATGGCATGCGGATTACTGGTGGCCCACACATGTCAATTGTGGGTATTAAAAATGCCCTCACGTGTAAAGGTGCATTCGTCAGTGAATAAGACATTTGCATGAAAGTCCGGTTGCACTGCAGTGTTCTGCAGGAACCACTGTGCAAAGTCCACACAAGGCCGATAATCTGCAGGTGGCAAGGCATGCACCCTCTGTGCATGGTAAGGGTGTAATCATTCATCTCTTAGAACTCGCTTAATTGTCGATTGGGGCACACTTGCGGCATGGGAAATTTCTCGCGCGTGCTACATTAGGGACGATCTCCAACGCTACGTAGAATTTCCTCTGTAACATGTGGCCTCCTCACACTCCTTGCACGCCCTGTATCATGCAAGCCGCTGACAAAGGAGCCCGTTTCGCACAGATATCGGTGCAATCGCTGAAAGGTTTTACGATCAGGCATGCGTCTAATCAGAAAGCATTCCCGGTACAGTTTTCGGCTTCCTCGCATTCCCTTCTGCAGCTCCGTACGTGAAATGCATGTCTGCCTTCTCCTGATTCGTGAAACAATCCATCCATTCTGTAATCCACGGTGAAATGACGACGAGCGCGAAAACCAGCGCTTATAAATGTTCACTGGAAAGCGCCCTCTAGCGCTTCACCGCTTGAGTTCCGACCATGCATTGTATGACGAATATTACTTGTTTAGGTGTGTTCTATCACCCCTTAAAGTTTGGCCCAACAGTTTTGAATCACCCTGTATAAAGACACCCCCTTAAGCAGCTGCTTCTCACGGAGGTCTGACAGGAGGTTGTCAGTTTAATACCTATGGAGAAGATCTGTGAGGAAGGTGAGACCTCAGCAGAAAGAAAAAATACAAACATTCATGCTTTACCTGGAGCTTGAATCCAGGTCTCTTTCATCAGTAGACAAGCGCGCTAATCATTCAGCCACCAGGATGGTGGATGTACTAAACAGATGTGAAAAAAATTTTCATAGATATTCCCCACCCCTAAAAACAGTGTTTTATAGTTCGTTCCATTGCGTATTGCTGCACTCCACTTGTTACCCTTTAAGCATATTTTCACTGGTTTACATAAGGCTTTTCTTAATGATTTATTTAAACTTATTGTTTAGGTTGTAATAAAAATAATAAATATTTTGTTGCACATCTGTTTAGTACCTCCACGTCCTGGTGGCTGAGTGGTTAGTATGCTTGGCTACTGATCAAAGGGACCTGGATTCAAGCTCCAGGTAAAGTATGGATGTTTGTATTTGCCTTTCTGCTGAGTTCTCGCCTTTCTCACAGATCTCCATAGCTAGGGATATATGTTTTAAAGAGGGGGATATTTTTGAAGGTTTTGGACCCTATATGAGCACTATTAAAAATATATATATACTTTTTTAACTTTATAAATAGTCTACCAAAATATGCAAATATTTAATCCTAGAATCACAAAGTGATTTACTTATTATTTATATCACAAGATGGAATCTATATGATCCCTCAGATTTATGTGATAACTTGGCCTGTTTCTAAATTAAAATTCTACAATTTGAAATATTAAACCAAGAAAATGTTATGGAGATATCAAAATTAAGTTTGTATATTATACTTTAGAAAATAAAAATATTTTAAAATTAAGTTTACATTGTAAAAAAAACAACACTTTTTCTAGTCAATGTTATTGTGATTCAGTACAATGTTAATTGCAAATTAGTACAATGTTCATTGCAAATGTTATTGTGATTCAGTACAAACGTTTTAAACATTTACACAAATTCAATGTATTATTTACTCACTGTCATCTCTATTTAAATAGAAATGGTATAAGCACAATGACTACTATTATTGGAACTTAGATCTATTGTAGCCATATAGGTAAATAAAATTTTAGAATTCCTGGGTTTCTATACAAACTAACTTGCCCTGTACACAGAATATGACAGCATATTAACTATGGAAACAACTAAATATTCTAAAAAAATTTGTAACTCCAGCAATTAAAATATTATAAAATATATGTAGATGATATCATCATTATATACAGACAAGATTTAGAAATTTCACATGCGTTGCAAGCACAAATAAATGACATCTATCCAACCATTAAAGTAACTGCTGAAAAGGAAAAGGACAAACAATTACCGTTTATTTATATGCTACTACATCGACAGGAGCAAAAAATGAAAATTGCAGTCTACCATCTATCCTTCATTTTCGACTCCTTACTGCGTTTGCGGCCGCATATTCTATGACGAATGTTCGTGGGTTCGGTTTGTCCTACCATCCCCTCACGATTGGGCCATGAATTCAGGGACACCCTGTATATATATATATATATTATTTAGCAATTAATATATCAGAGGTGGTTAAATAGGTATTGAAATATTTATAACTTCTTCTCATTTAACTTTTACTTTACCCTGATTTCAGCAGCACTTGGAGTCATCTTGTTTTGTGAGAAACATGCAGTAGAACAGTTCAGTGTAAACCGCTTTGCTATAACAGTTGAACTGGAGCGAAGTGGCAGCAGAGAATACAGACACCATTGTACTAGCGGTATCTACGTAATTCGAAGCCTGCCGATTTCCGCGATTCTACGTGTTAGCAGGTGCGCACTTGAGGGCAGCACCGTTCCCTAGTAAGCTAACCTACGTTAATGGTTCCGCAACAGCCTGCTTCTCGACTGCCTGGAGAGATACCGACCCTCCGGGGTCAAGGTCAGCCCCTGTGGCTCGATCGTTTCTCCCCCGTACTGGGGGAAGTACTAACTTGTATACAGTATAGCGATCTGGTCGAAATCATATGGTAAAGAATCAGACAAATGTCTAATCAAGTACAATAAAATAGAATTTTTCTCAGAGATACAAACGGGAATAATGAATCCTTAAATACTAGACGAATGCTATTGAAAATCGAGATTTAAATAGATAAAATTATGATCTTTAATTTATTGTAAGATTCTCATTCACATAATGCAGAAATTCTCTAATGTTTTGTTAGGGCAGTGTAACTCAGTTCCATATATTGTTAAAGTTTCTGCGATTCCAAAATATTATTTATTCAAAAGTGATCTCAGAATCGTTTTCGAATTACTCATGTCATCGTTACGTTGCTGACATATTGATGCAGCCACCTGTCTTGAAGATCCAGTTTCGAATAGATTCGATAGAAACTGTTTCGCTTCTGCAAAACATCATACAATACTGCATCATCGTTCAGACTTCTAGTTAAAAACAGCAGAAAGTAGACAGAATAGTAAATAATCACATATGAACAAATCCGTATCAGAATCCAATTTTGAATCAAGCGGTAAACAGCGTAATAACCTATACGTACAATAAAAAATAATAACCTATACTGCTAGCGTAATAACCTATTACTAATAATAAATAATAACCTATATACTGCTACAAAGTAACAAGCAAAACATGCGGATCGCCAGCGCCAAGCGGACGAAAATGTAACTAGCCCTGCTGTCGCTTCGCATCTGGAAATCGGCAGGCATTCCTATTACGTAGGCACCGGTATTAACACTAGCATCCATGCCAATGTAAACTGGCCTTTATTCCGGAGGGTGTTGAAGAAGCTTTTCATTCATACAGAAAATCGCAACTTTCCAACAGAAAATTTCTTTGAAAGAGTAAAAATATAATCATAAAATTTCCAATATTGAAATATCAGTTAAATCTCTAACTTTATTGACAAATTATTTTTGCAGAGTATCAAAGGTTCGGATTTAATTTTATAGCTAATTACTTCTCATTGTTCAATAGACCGATTAAAGTTGGCAACATGTTTACGAAGTAATGGCGGAAGCTATTCAGTTGTTAAGCCCTGGAACTATACGTAATAGGAAGAAGAGACGTGGTAAAAGGTGTACACTACTGGAGTCTAGCGACTTATCAAAATCACGAGAAGATGAATTTCTTCGTTTTGAACAATTAAAAAAGGTTGACACTTATAATTATGCATCAGGTTTGCAAAATTCTGAACAGCTGATAATACTGGATTCTATAAATGATAGCGACAGTAATCAATGGTTTAATTTGAAAAGTTTTTCAGAAAAGGATGGAGCAAGTATAAACAAAAAGGTCACAGAAACATATCAACAAGAATTAGAATTGTTAAAAAAAGAAGTAAATAGGTTAAGAGAAGAAAATATCCTTTTTTAACTAGTTGCTAAGTTTTACAACTTCTAAACTCGTTCGAAAATATTACTCGAATATTTTTGTACGCTTTGTTTACATTATATGTAGATGATTGCTAGATATACCATTAGTGTTGGGCAAAACTCTTATTAATGTTATGCTAACATAATTTTGATAGTTTACATTTTTAAATAAAGACAGTTATATCTCAACTTCACTCTTGGCTTTACCAAGCAAATTGCTCCACTTAGGGCATTGGTATATTACACATTCTTCATCAGGCAGATGACGAACCTAAATGTGAGTTTTGCGACACCATTTTAACTGTAAAACATACTTTAATCCATTGTCCCTGTTTTAATTTCAAACGACATATGTTTTTTAGCTTTCACAATTTTTCGTCCAAGCCCCTTATCTCGGACATCTTTTATCCGATGACTATTTTAACTGCTATTTTTGCCTTTTTTTATGTTTTACTGGATATATTAACTGTCTCTGATTTTTACCTTTCAGCATAGTTTTTTAAATGGGTTCTATATACCTCTGGTTATTTTTACATATTTATTGTTTTTTCTGTCATGTTGTTTTAGTGTTTACATTTATTGTTTTTCATATTGTCTTTTACTTTTAACCCGTGGTTGTTTACTTGACTTTTGTATCTTTCTTTTTATCCTTTACACATTGTTTGGTGCATCACGGCTTTATTTGTCTTTGTGCCATAAAACCCCAAGCACTGTAGTAACAGCACTGAAGTTGACAAACCAAGCAAATTATGATGATCAACTTCAGTGCTAAATAAAGATTAAGGCACACATGAGCGCAGTATTACTTTTATTAGCAGGTACTGGTTTGTGAGTTTGTTAACTTATGAGATATACATAGGCAGTAAAATTATGCATTGATAGGCAGATGATAGAAGGGGGCATTATTTAGTGTAGAACTAGCCTTTAATAGGATTGAGGGTCTAAATACCTAAAACAAAGACTCGTGCTCTGCAGATACCCTGCTGATTTTGGGGGATATTTTGGTTCCGCATTTGACTGATTCACTCCCTGTTTGACCTTATATATTTTTGGCTGTTATTATATTATAATGTGATCAATGGGTTCATATGAAGTTAGAATTGATAACCATAAGATGAAATATTTAAATTTTTTAAATATAAACTTAATAACAAAAACTGGGAGATGAGGTGTAGAACTAGCCTTTAATAGGATTGAGGGTCTAAATACCTAAAACAAAGACTCGTGCTCTGCAGATACCCTGCTGATTTTGGGGGATATTTTGGTTCCGCATTTGACTGATTCACTCCCTGTTTGACCTTATATATTTTTGGCTGTTATTATATTATAATGTGATCAATGGGTTCATATGAAGTTAGAATTGATAACCATAAGATGAAATATTTAAATTTTTTAAATATAAACTTAATAACAAAAACTGGGAGATGAGGGATTGAATCCCAGTCAGGACAAAATCACATATTTTTCAGCAAATTATTTCAAATGATTCTTATTAACAGAACATTTGTTTGTTGTGATATAACTCCTGTGATATTTTATTACTGCATATTCCACATCACCATTCTTAGTACAATAATGAGCAATGAAAATGGTGACCATTACCAGCCAGCACGAGCAAGAACAATAATGAATTTTTATGATTGTTTTGTGATAAAAATTCAAATTTACAATTATGAATTATCATTTCATATGAATCTGGTGAGAAACTACCATGAAACATAAAATCACAGAGGAAGGTGAATTTGTAAAGTATGGAATTTAAGAATTGTTCATAATCTTGATACCATGTTTCCGGAAAATTGCCAAATTTCAAGTAGAATTTGTGCCGAAACAAAATGCCATTGCATATAGGGATTTTATATTTCATGTATGCTACTATCAACAATTCATTCTTTGCTTTAGTTATTAAGTTTTTTTCTAATATTTATGTAAATTAGATTTTGATAATGTTTATTTTATGCATTTGGATTAACCATCAAACTGAAGTCTCAGTCTGTGATGCTACTACAAAAATCTTATGTGTTTAATCTAAGATTTTTAAAAATAAGAAATCCAACCATGAGGTGTGGATTGAACCATAGAGCAAGCCCATCCAGGCAACCATAGCCATTGCAAAAAAAACTTGATGCTCATAAAACAAATAATATACTGAATATGGCTCATTTTATCAAATTTTTTGACCAACACTTTAATTTCTCACGAGTAATTACTGTACAATAAAGTGATCCTGTATATTATGCCTCTATAACCCAGGAGAGTGCAATGAGTATCACACAATATATATAACGTAACAACCTAATGGTGACCATTTTTTTGTCTACCCCTCTATGAGGGTTGAGACTCTTACTTTAACAATCACAAAATAGAAGTTAGTATGTACACTTATCTTGATGTTACACAGTTAATTCTATCAACTAAGGTATAACCTTTATCTCATACATTTCAAGGATCCTAGTGGAGTATATAACAAAAGTTTAGTTACTAAATTTGCATAGAAGGCTGGTAAAACTGCATCGGTTTTTATCATTGACCAGCTTTTCCAAGGGCAGATATAATGTCTCCAGAACAGTCTGTGCGATCAGTCCTTATGCTTATAGATGTAATAAAGTTTAGTTGAACACGCTTACACAGATTTCAACCTAATCCATATTGCAAAATAGTAAAAGGACATTGTGATTTGAATACCAAAGATGTAGGTATTGTTAATGAAAAGCGTATAACCTATATCAACGAACATTTGTCAAGATTCTATAGAGATCTCTTCCACAAGGGAAGCAGAGCCAAAGTAGAAAAACAATACAAATATATATGGGAAAAAAAATGGGAAAATATTTCTAAGAAAGGAAAACAGAGCACAATGCCGCCTTGTTAAATCTGAACGAGATTTGTTCTCGTATTTTTTTTTGTTCACACTGAAATATCTTTCATCTTTTAATGTCTACACCTAATTATGTTCAGTCTGAGAATCTCAGTCTGATTTATGGTAATGCTTTAATAAATCAACTTTTTCTATTTTCTCACTCAACTGTAGAAGTCTGTACAAAAACCTTGATGAGATCTTGGTAACTTTAGAAAGTAGTAGTTTTCTGTTTGATTATCTTGTATTTGTGGAAACATGGCAAAATAGCAATATTTCACATATCAATGGTTATACTGGTGTAGGTTTGGGAAGAGAAGCTCGTAAAGGTGGAGGAGTAGCACTTTATTTCAGAGAAAGCTTTTCTTTCGAAATATTAAACCATTTGTCAGTTATTACTGATGATTACGAGATTTTGCTTGCTAAATCAGGAAATCTGATTGTGGTCAGTATTTATCGACCACCTGAGGGTAATGTACAATTATTTCTGTCACATCTAGAATTTGTTTTAAACTCATTACTTAAACTGAAATCGATCTTTGTATTAATGGGTGACTATAACCTTGATATTATGAACCAAGATAAAAATGTATTATCTTGGTTCAATAATTTAATAGACCTAGTTAATTCATATGATTGTTTTGTTTTAAATAGTGGATTACCAACTAGAGTTACACTAATTGATTATGGAATTTCGAATGTAGATTGCCAAAATGGAGTTCTGATGTCAAAAATTACAGATCATTTCCCCACATTCAAAGTCCAAAGTACAAATTTTCAAATGCTACCTAGCAGTTATAGATGTAGAGAAATCAATGATAATAATATTCTGCAATTGCAATATAAATTAAATCGTATTGATTGGCAATTCCTTTACTTAATCAGCGATGTAAATGAAGCATATAATTATTTCATAAATATTTTTATAAATCACTATAATAAATATTTACCCACTGGTATTAAGAAGTCCCAAAGGCCAAATAAATATGCTCCTTGGATGATGAAAGATCTGAAAAAATTAATAACTAAAAGATATAATTTATACAAAAAAGCAAAAAGTACCTATTTAGAGGATACAGTTCTGCATATAAAGAATTTCGTAATTTCGTTACTGCCCAAATCAGACAAACAAAGAATGCCTATTATAACAGTAGATTTGATTCTAGCAAAAATTCTAAACAGAAATGGAAATATCTCAACGATGTTTTGGGTAGAAATAAATGTAAGTCAATAGTAGGAGACATTTCTTCTGATGATGCAATTATTGCTGATGACTATGCAAAGTCCATTGCCTTCAATAGCTATTTTCATGATACCATTAACAAATTGATACTGAACCAAGCTGAAAAATTTCATGGCAAATATAAATATCAAATTGAGTGCATAGACCAGACATTTTATGTCATGCCAATTGTTACTCAAGAGATCTGTAACATAGTGAATGATCTGGGAGCTGATAAGTCACCAGGTATAGATGACATAAATATTAATGTAATTGAAAAGGTTATACATACAATAAAAGAACCTTTGTGCTATATATTTAATTTATCAATAATAAACGAACTATTCCTGGATAAACTGAAAATTGCCAGAATTCTTGCCATACATAAATCAGGTGATAAAGAAAATATAGAAAACTACAGGCCTATTTCAATTTTGCCAATCTTCTCAAAAATCTTTGAAAAGCTAATTAATTTGTACACGTATACTAAATTCCTAGATAATATGAAAATTATCACACAACAACAGTATGGTTTTCAAAATAAAAAATCTACTCAGACAGTCATTGCAGATTTATATGAGCATATTGTCAATCATTTGGATGCAGGTCACATTGGATTAGCTGTATATCTTGATTTTATGAAAGCATTTGACAGTATTAACCATGAAATTTTGTTAAGGAAAATTGAATTTTATGGCCTGAGAGGTAAAATTAATAACTGGTTAAGAAGCTACTTATTTCAGAGGAAAACTCTTGTAGAAGTAAATGGTAGTATATCAGATGAACATTTTATTTACAGAGGTGTGCCTCAAGGTTCGATTCTTGGTCCGATCCTTTTCCTACTTTACATTAACGACTTAGCAAAGTTACACATTAATTCAAAGATGTTATTATATGCTGATGATACAAGTATTATCGATTTCAACCAAGATTCTGCAAGCCTGATTAGCAGTGTTAACTATTCTCTAAATATTATATCTGTATACAATTAAAAAGACCTTCTTGCTCAAAAATTAATTTAAATTATTTTAAATATTATATCTGAATGGTGCAGACATAACAATTTATTAATAAATGTCAAGAAATCCAAATACATGATTTATAAAAATAAAAACAAAAATATCGATGAGAAATGTTTCGATGTGAAGATTAATGAAATTAAGCTAAAGAGATGCACTGAATATAAATTCTTGGGAATATGGATCGATGAAAATCTGAACTGGTCATTTCACGTAAAGCAGCTGAGAATCACCCTGTCAAGGAATATTGGTATGATTGGTAAAATTCGTCATCTGGTTAACAAACAAATTTTGACAAATTTATACTACTCTTTCATTTATTCTTATATAACATATGGAATTTTAGTCTGGGGTAATACTTTTTACTATAATCTGAATGCTATATATTGTTTTCAGAAAAGAATTGTTAGCTATATTGTTGGTAAAAGATATTATGATCCCGTGGCACATTTATTTTCTGAGGTTAAAATTCTTAATGTCTATAATAATTACAAACTGGTATCAGGAAATTTTATGTATTTGATTACAATGAGATTGATTAAATTGGATAAATTTAAAGATTATTTTCAGAGTCTTTCAAATTTTCATAATTATGAAACACACCATAGAGAGGATCTGAGTATACCTATGTGTCGATTGTCAATTGGGCAGAGATCTATCATATACAATGCAGTAAACATTTGGTCTGAATTTCCAGATGATGTTAAAAATGCAAAATCTTTAAAATTATTTAAAATCAAATGTGGAACGTTTCTTCTGACAAAGCAATGAAACCTTCTTCTATGTATCAGTGTAATATGTCTCATAACCATTTGACCTTTTATACTTTTGAATTATTGTATACTTTACTGTTGTCATAATTGAACTTTAAAGGAAATAGGGAGCATTAACTAAAAATAAGCGTCAGCTTACTATGCTCTCCTTTTTTGTTTCGCCTTTCCTATTACTCACTAATATTTAATATGATTGTTATTTACTTTTTCTGATACAATTGATATTTCTCAGCTATTTCACTTCTCAATTTTTCTCATGTAATATTAATTGTTATTAGATAATTATGCTATGTAAATGTATATTGTATTGACTGGCAGAATAAAATAAAGATTATTATTATTATTATTGGGTTGGCACAGATGGATAACATATGGCATATACCTTTTATCTCAGGCACCTTGCCATATTACATCGCCATTACCATTTTCTGATGGCTTCCATTTCACTGTCCCACAAGCCTTTGATGTTCACTTTTCAGTATATTCTATAAAATCCTTAATGCTGGATTAGTTTTGAAGTTGTGCACATAATGGTAACCTCCTTCCTTTACTCAATGCTCTCTTTCTGGGTTATGGCATTTTTTAATACGGTAAAACTTTAAACATCCTAACTCAGCCATTAAAACTTTAAAACCCAAGGCCCTTCCTCAACTCACATTTAGAGTCCATATTTACTCCTAGATGTTAGAGCTACGCGTTTCGCTCGCCAGCGGATCAGCGGCTTCATCAGGCTCAAGCTGTTCACTGTGAAGTGTCACTTTAAATACGTCTCACCATCCAAGTCATCCCGTATGCAATCGTGCGCATTAGACTCGGCGACGTTCTGCTGTTGAAGCAGAAGAATCCATGCAGCCGGCACGGGGAAGGTCAGTATTGCATATTGTGTTACGATGTGTGTGTATATGCAATTTCTCTGCATGTGATAGTTGAAATTTAGTAAGGGGGCAGCTAAAGGTTTATAATTAATATTGTACATTTTAATATTATTTTCAATTACGGTTTGGGCAAGGACTGTATTTGGTAGTTTCTTTTGAATATCTATTTTATGTTCCTGCATTCTAGTTGCATACTGTCAGTTAAATTTTTCCAATATAAGTATCCAATATAAGTATCTTTTCCTTTTAATTTAAAAATAAAACTTTCCAATATAAGTATCTTTTCCTTTTAATCTTTCTGATGGGTCAGGAATATCTATTCGATAGACCCCCCCCCGTGGTTTTTTTTTGCATCTCTATCATTAACAATTAACTTTTTAATCGATTTTGTTACTGTACCCGGTAACGTTATGTCATAATTTCTAAGTATATTTTGCATAGTATCTGTTACCTTTCTAATGTATGGAAAACTATGTGCGAATTTTGTAGTGTGTTGTGGCTGCCCTAATGTTACTTGGATTCGTAAAAAAAAACCCAATTTTTTTTGACCAAACATTTTTAGGTGCGTAAACACACCAATTCCCAGTATTCATTAAGAATGTATATTTTTGGTTTATAATAAAGATATATTCATGATTTCCTTAAATAAAATTCACTACTCATTAGAAATTTATGTTTTTGTTTTTAAGTAGAAAATTATTCGTACAGCTCTTTAAGAATATAGTTTTTTTTCTAGTGACTCCTCATTGAGTTTGGGTTGGGCAGGCCAGCATTTAGAGTGTCAAATTTCTTACAATGCATGCATTTTCCACTTCTTTTCAGAAGAAAAATAACTTAATGTTAACCCTTCCAGTGTCCACGTCGTCTGTATACGTTCGGAGAATCTGAATTGAGAGGCCAAGGACATATACATATGTTTTTAGTACAACAAAAAAAAAAAATTCGATTTTTAAAAAATAAAAATTGCTGTTGTAAATTTTTTTTATATATATCTTATAAAAATATATAATTCAGGCTTTAAAAATAATATTTTGTTTTTTAATTTGATGTATATTTTATTAAACTGTAATATAAATAATTTTATATAGCCATCTGATTGCCATTTCTTAGAAGCACTAAACGGTATTGCCTATTTGCTTGTTAACATTCCTATTTGCTGAAGCAACCTTGTGATTTAAGCTCACAAGTTTGATTTTAGCTATTATCAACAAATATTTCCTTAAATTTTTGAAAATCTCCTAAAAATTAACAAAAGAACTATTTTTAAAACCAATAGATTTTGGAAGTAATTACAAAATACGTACCATAATTTTTTTTCCCCGTTTCACACTCTTTTCTGTCATAAACCTATTCCAGTATTCCCAAGTTATTTTAATCATTTTCCACAGCATTCTATGCATTTTTCTCCTGCCTTCAAAATTTAAACTGGAACTAAACACATCTTTCTTAGAAATTCTGGTTGCAGCTGCATTTAATTAGTTATGCTTCACTGAGTCAACAAGATGTAGGTGGCTGACTTATCTCCATTGTTCCATGTGCTGTTTTTTTTTTCAATTTTGGTCCAGCATATTGGATATTCTTTGTAAAGTTAGTATTTTTTTAAATTTAAACCTTAGTTTTAATTTCAGTAGATTTATTTTCAGAAAATAGCAATCTTTTGGCTGATTGATAAGTATTGATTTTTTCATGCTACATCATATGGCTGGCCACAACTTGTTGCTATGGATATTTTAACATCGCATTAGGCTATAGGTTAATTTTTATTTTATTATTTATTACTTTTCCAGTAAGACATCTAGTATCATTTTCTGAAAATAAATGAAGCCTTTTATATGGAAACAAATTAATTTCTGTAGATTTACTTTCGTTAATTAGTGATTTTTAGATAGGCTGATTGATCGAACTTTATGAGTTATTCTAGATCGGAGGCCAGCTTAAAAGTTGTTGTGGATATTTTTTTTAACATCCCATTTGGTTATATGTAATTTTTATTTTGTTATTTCTTGTTTTTTAGTAAAAAAACTTTGAGCTTGTACTGTTTTCTGAAAACGAATGTCTTGGATACGGAAGCAAAAATAGACTTCCTTGCTATGGAAATTGGCTGTCATGTGGGAAGGCAATTTCGGGAAGGGCTGCTGCTTTGATGCACAAACCTTTCTGCACCTAGCTGAGATCGCCAAAATTCAACACCCAAAGTTTTTTTCTATTTCATAACCAGTTCAGAAAATCCCATGAATGTGAGAAGTCCACAAGTCATGTTGTATGGCACTGGCCATGTTTAAAATATACGGTATTGAAAAGAATCATTAAAAGAAATAAAAATCATTTCAGATTTAATATTATATTATTCGGGAGGAAATTTCCTTTTGATAAATATATAATTTACCAATCCAAAGTGAATGCACAGTATTCCCTGTTAAGATAGACATCAAATATTAATTAATAGGTTCTGAAAAAAAATTCATTACCTTGAGGTGGTATTTATTATTTTTTTTATTTAAATACTTGATTTTCAGAAAATCGAGAATTAAATGCTGATTAATTTGGTATGCAACATGCCATAATTCCTTTCATTAGTTATTTGGCAAAAAAAGTTCTAAAGTTAAAGTTTTTTTGGCTGAGCATAGGCAGAAAATAGCTTGGCCCCTGGATGGAAACCTATTTTTCAGCCTGGACACTAAATAAAAAAAATAAATACCCCCTCAAGCAGCTGCTTGCCACATAGGCCTGTCAGTTTATATTCCACAGTAGGAGATCTGAGAGGATGGCAGGACCTCAGCAGAAAAACGACACACACATCCATGCCAAATCCGGGGCTCGAACCCAGGTCCCTTAGATCAGTAGCCAAGCGTGCTAACCACTCGGCCATGGGACGACAACACTGGAAGGGTTAAAAGAAAAAAAGTCACATTTTGTTGCCTGCCCTGGATTTAAGGGATCAATTCATTGTTTTCAATGCAAACTTGATGACCTTCACATTCCACTGCCAAAATTTCGAATTTCTAGCATAAATACATCGTTTGCAATAATGGTTTAAAATTTTGGAATTTCAAAAATTTACACCATTAGGGGATGCAATTATATTTTCAGAAGATTTCAAAATTGTGAATCACAATATTTCATCAATTTCTATCTAACCCAAAAAGAATTTTTCATTTATCTCTAAAAACAAAGAATTATCTGCTAAAACTAAAAAGGTGTGTTTTTCCACCCCCTCTGGATCTAAGGGGTCAGCTCATTGTTTGTAATGGAAACTTGGTAATGTTCACATTTCACCACCAAGATTTCAAATTTGTAGCATAAGTACATTGTTTACAATATGCACTTGAAATTTTGAAATTTTCAACTTTTTTCACTGTTAGAGGATGTAATTATAGCTTTGGGGAGATTCAGAAAGTGGATATTATAATATTTCATCGATAGCTATCAAACACAAAAAGAATTTTTAATTTATTTCTATAAACAAAAGAAGTTTAATGTTTACAGACAGACACACAGACGAAAAAGCAAAATTATTATCTTGTTTTCTTTGAAAACGAGATTAAAAAAAAGGAAGGTCTTCAAGTTACGAGTAAGAAATCATTGCATTTAACTAAGTACTGCTGACAAAACATCTTGTAAAACAATATTTTATATTTTCAAATCCAATTTCTAAAACTGTTCATACATGAATATCCTTCTTTGACAAAATTAAAAGGAGGCAATCCAGTTCAAAATCAAACACATCTTGCCAAGAAAATTTAGTGCCTGTGGAACCGGGCACAGTCAAAAGATTTTCACTAAATAACAATCTTCAACTAAATGCTGTATTGGTTATATCAATTTCATTGGTTTATCAATTTAAGTCTGAATAATTACCAATCAAGTGTCACGGGCCACTTTGAATTCAGTGACCCACCTTCTACAGTTCATCGATATGGTATTTCAGCATGTGCATTTGTGTAATAGCTACAACAGATAATGTTAAAATTCCAGGTGGTGATAATAATAGATAAATTCATCTTGTTTAATCAAAAGCAGATGGCATAGTCCTGATTCACAAAGTAAATGCTGTGACTGTCTACATGACATGGCACAAAAATAAATGCTATTTTGTTGGTTTACATATGAGAAATTTTGAATATTAAATTTGAAATTTGTTTATTATTTCTTGTGATTATTTTTAGCGGGGTAGTACCTCAGGTGGCCTAATGGACAAATCACCATTGATAAAGAAATGAAAAGACTGAACAAATTTAAATTAAATTTTTTCTGGAAAAAGGAACTCTAGACAAAAATAAAAAATATTTTCATTCCAAAGAAAAACATTATTTTTCCAGTCATTTGCAAAATGCAACAGAATATACTTTAGTATCAGTAGCTGTTCAAACAGTACTTAACACACAATGCTTTCACATTTCCAGGAGGTTCCAGTCTTTGTACCCCGGTTCTAAGTCTTTGTATCCCTGCACTTACACAATTCTTAATACTTCAGCTATTAGCCATTATATAAATTACCTCTCAAGCAGCTGCTTACCACAGAGGTCTGATAAAAGCCCATAAGTTTAATACACCACAGAAAAGATCTGTAACGAAGAAGAAATCTCAGCAGAAAGAAACACACCAATGAAACAACTAAACCTGATCCAGATCTCAAACCCAGTTCCTTTCAACCCTTAAGTTTTACCTCTTGTTTTACCTTTGAGTGGCAATTTTTTGCCCACAATGAGCTAAATGGCCAGGCCACAAGAATTCCAAGGACTCAAAGAAAGTTGGGGAAGGAGATCCATGGAGCAGCTTATTAAAAGATAGTTGTTTGTTTATAAAGATAAATTAAAAATTCTTTTTAGGTTGGATAGGTATTGATGAAATATTATTATTTGCACTCTCTGAATATCCCAAAGGCTATAATTGCACCCTCTAATGGTGGAAAAATTTAAAAATTCAAAAATTTTAAACATTAAACAAATATTGCAAACAATGTATGTTGGAAATTTGAAATTCTGGTGGTTGAATGGTGAAGGTTACCAAGTTTCCATTTGACAACAATAAAGTGATAATTGGAAAACTCATTTACTTGGTACTAATGAAATATAATTCACATTTTTCAAATACTTAGGTAATTTTAATTCATATCATTACAGATCACTAAATATGGAAATAGCAAAACTGATCAGTTTAATTGACACAATTTTGTTATAATTTAATTGCTATTGAGCAGTTATATTTTCAACAGTTTAATTATGCATTGCACTTAGGCAATGGTAGAAAACTTACCATTGAGACTTTTTTTTACAACTTACACTCATATCTCATAAACCATAGAGGTGACGTATGTTAAGTAAATTACGATAATTTTCTTATCAGTAGTATTAGTTACCACTTTTACTTTCTTAACTTATACTAAGAATGAAATGTAAGTGTTTCTACTTAGTGATTACAGTAGTTGATATTACATTATCTTTTTGCCACTTCTGCATTTACTCTTAACTCATATGCAAGCTTAAAACATACCCAAATCCTCCAAAGTTCAAGATTCCAGAGTGATGGATGCTATTTAGAATTGTAGATCACCTTTAATGGCGATGGTGTCCATTATTATATGTGCAACTTGGGTCACTGATGACGTGGCTATTTGCTGCTGATGGCACTAGCAGCTTGTAATCTTTCTTCCTTTTTGAGGCCATGTGATGCTCCAAGGGTTCACTTGTTTTTTCTTTCTTGGCTGATGTCATATACTTCAGCGTATGTGCCAATGATATCTGACTGTGGCTGCCGTCATATGGGATCCACAGTCATATGGTCCTCCTTACTTATGGGATTTGCATTGTGCTCTGTGTTGTTGCGCATGCTAGTGGGGAAAGCCTTTGTCACGGATGGGTAGTTTGAAAGAGCTGTATCTCAATAACATTTTAAGCACCTTGTTTACTAGGCCTTTTTGACTGAGGTTCATGCCCTGATACCACTCCCTGATTTATGACATACATTTCCAGGTCACACTGTATAGGTAATTATTACAGTGGAATTGTAAAAGACTGAATTGAACTAGAAAAAGACCAGAAGGCCTTTCCAAGTTTGTTTTTGTTTCCAAACGTTTTTGGTGAATAATGTGTTTTGAGAAAGCTGAAAAAAAAGTATATGTAGTATGAATTGTCTTTTCAGTCTGATTCAGTTCAGTTCAATAGCAGGCACATCCCCAAAAAATTGGTTCTTACATCCAGGTCCTGCCTGTGCTACTCAAAGTGCCCTACCAAAAATTTTACTCACAAGCCAAGGCTGTTCATTATGCTTGTTTAAATAAAGGTAGTAGAATACCATTCAATTTTTTTTTAAAATGAGAAATAAAAGTTGAGTTTTATGTGATGGTTAGGGTTGTTGTAATTATATTATAGCAAGCTTTAAAAACTCTTATGTAACCCAAGTTTAGTCTCAAGACACATATATCTTTTTCCTCAAGCATCACTTATCCAAACTATTTTCATCACTTTAGTTTTCTCACAGCTTATCACCAAACATACCCTATTACCAGTCACATCAATAATGTTATGAAGACAGCCTATTTAATGTTTTGTATATGTGCTTATGTCATAATTTTACTTTTATTATATAGTTTGATTTGCTAACCTTAATATGAATAGATCTGGAATTGAAAAATGAATTGCATCAAACAAATAATGCTACAAGCATTGGGTCTAGCCCACTTATACAAGTCTCCTTCAAAAAGAAACAGTTGGCAAAGTATGTAGCATTTTTCAATAATTCTTAAATAATTTTTGATAATTTTAAGTTTAGTAAATTTTAATGAATTTAATTTGATATGTCAGAAATTTTTCAGATGGATGGACTACCTCACACTCTCCCTCAGCCAAGGTCTTCATACACACAATTCTTTGAATAGCCAAGAACTATATATTTCCAACCAGACTGTTCAATTTAGTTCTCCATACACAATTATCCTGAGCTACTTTTGTTTCATTTGAATTATTGCAGACCAATTCTAACAACTTCCTTTTGGACATTATCCACCTACTACATTCTAGGTTTCTCTTCTTCTGAGGCCTGCGGCCACACTGTTCTTAACTGTTTTTACTAATCTGTAGTTCTGTAAGTGGTCAGTATGGCCAAACTTACAAAGTCTTTCCCTAAACAAGATACTGCTCAATGGGGATTGATGACACCTTTGTCTAACCTCTTTGTTGTATATGTAGTTAAACAACCTAACACCTAAGATACTGTATAAGCATCCAGATTCAAAAGCATCAAATTGCCTGTTATCTTGCTCACAAAGTATTGAAGTTTCATTAGCAAGCTTTAAAAAGGACCAAACTATTATATAACTGAATTTTAGTCTTGAGAAGCATATATCTGTTTTTCCACAAGCATCATTCATCAAACCACTTTTTTTTTTATCACTTTAGTTCTCTCATAACTTATCACCAAACTTAACCTATTACCAGTCACATCAGGGGTGGGATGGGGAGTTGGAGGAGGGGTGGGGGGGGGGGCGTTCAGCAGTAGCATGCCAAGCTCATAATCTGCAGTTTCCAGGTTTGAGTCCCATCTGGGCAAGCATTCTGGTGTAGGGAGCCCCTCAATGGAGGCTAATTTCACCATGAACTTACAACACCTTGAACCTTGGGCAAGCATTGAGATTTTTCTCCAAAACCCTCATCCTGCTCTCAGTCAGTAGGGGACACCGATGGGCTTGGAAGGGCTGCCATCCATCAAATGGGACATACAGCTGTGGCCTTGTGTGCAGGAGAGCCATACCCTGTACACATTAAAAAACATTCTGGATGGCCTTGACAGGAGTTACCATCTGTCTCTTAACAGCTATCCAGTGGATCTTCTCCCCCAAATCTTCTCTGAGCCCTCAGTGTTCTTGTGACCTGGTCAATCAGCCCATTGTGTGCAAAAATGTGCTGCTCAGAGGTAAAACAACCCAACCCAGTCACATCAATGGTTTTGATGAAATAGTTCATCTTATCAACATCATTTTTTCTCATCATCATCAACAGGGCCAAATCATCATCATAATCTAAGATACTTACATATCTATAGACCATCAAAGGCCCACTTGCAGTGTATTCCTTGGAAGCACTATAATTGGATTGAAGTGAATTTATGGAGACAATTCAGAGGATACAACAAACTGGGTGGCTGACAGTTTGGTAGATATGGATAGTTCAGTGGATGGTGACTGGGTGAAAGACAATTTGGAGGGTAAAAAAATTTTCCTAGAAAGAAAATGGTTAGTGATAATTTTAAATTACTAAACCTAATTGTAAAGTATTTGTCATTAGTGAATAAATATACTTATTTTATGAAGTCTCTGCAATCTAGCAGTCCATAAAACAAAGCAGTTTAAACTCAACATATCTGATAATTACATCTATTTTTTCTAATCTGACTTTCAACAAAGGGTTTATATCTAATGTCTTTACTCCAAAACTTCATCACAATATATTTTTTTTAAGTTGCAGCTGGTAAGCTACTTCATCAGGCCCCCATCAAGACCTCATTATGAGCAGCACATCATTGATAGAAGAATAAGCCATTAGGGCAAATCACCAGTTGGTATAGAAGCCCACAAGTGTATTAAATGTTTTTTATATATATGTACATCCCTAAAAGTATTCATTTGTTATTTAGTTTCTTAAAAGTGTTTTGCGCTTACCATACACTAAAATATCGCTGCCCAACAGTCTTCACATGTTTATGTATTTCATCATTGTAATAAAAGTATTCAGTCTGTTTCTTCTAAATGGAAGCAGTCAAAAGCCCAAAGAGCACATTACAAACTGCAAGGGACTGCCAATATTCATTTTAATCTAACCCTCAATAAAACAAAATTCCTAAATTTTCTTTTTCCCTGCTGACCAAAATAATCATACTCAAAGGAAAACAATACAGGAAATCAAAACAGCCTATGTTTGGTAAATCTGTTCTACCAGATTTTACATTTTTATCCCATTTTGTTCTTTCTAAAGGATTTTAATTGGAAATCAAAAGAATATAATTCAGGGACTAAATTGTGCAGGACTATTATTATTGTTATTAATTGATACTGAATTTTAACATTTTTTTATTTTAACAAAATAATAGTAAATTAATGGAATACATTGGTGGAAAGAGAAAGATTCTTTATTTACATCTAAACTGAAGTTTGATAAGCAGGGATTTTTTTTTTTATTCTTTTCTATTTGTTTAAAGAGAAGAATTGGAATCAAAGAACCCTGTGGATTAGCCAAACCTCAGATGACTATTATTATTCTTATTAATTTAGCACTAATTCAAATAAATATTTTTAAAATCTTTTTAATTTGAATGAAACAGAAGAAAATTATTAGAAGAAAGGGTAAAGAGGCAATATTCATATCTATATTATGTAATTCAATATTTGTTAAACTGAATTTTTATCCCTTATGGTTTTATCTAAAGCAAACACTTGAAAATCAAAGAACTATACTTCAGGGGACTAAACTGCACAGGACTGTTATTGTTTCACTAATTGACACTCAGTAAAATGAAATTTTTATCGTCTTTTATCTGAACAAGATAATAAAAAATAACAGAATTTATTAGGGGGAAGGGACAATATTTGCAGTTATACTATATAATCTGGGTTTCATACTATTCACTTTATGTTCCTTCTAAAGGTAACAATTTGAATTCAAAGGAATACGTGTTAGGGGATTTAACTGCACAGGACTTTCATTATGATCACTAATCCAACGTTCAATAACATGAAATTTTTGTAATCTTTTTTGACTGAACGAAACAATAAGAAATTAATGGATCACATTTAGAGGAAAGGGAAAGAGGCTATATTTGCAGCTAATAATTCTTATCCATAAAATAATCTTGCTCTAATCCAACATTTGTTAAACCAGATTTTTATCCCTTTCTGTTCCTTCTAAAGCACACAATTGGAATTCAAAGGAAGTCATTTAGGGGGCTGAACTGCACAGGACTTCATTACTCTCACTAATCCTACACTCAATAACAGGAGATTTTTAAAATCATTGTTATTAGCTTGAAACATAAGGAAATTAACAGAACATATTACAGGAAAGTGAAAGAGACAATATTTAAATCTATTCCCTGCAATTCAGGACTTCAGTACAGCAAACTTTTTTGGAAACCAAGAATTGCAAAATGAAGCTAATGCATTGCAGAAACCTTTACATCCATTCTCTCTAATCCAATTTAGATTTAACAGATTTTATTCTTAAGCTTATTTTTCTGAAGAATCAAAAATGAAAGAATTGCAGTGCAGGAAACTGGAAGAGCTACTATTTTCATCTATTTAATGTTTTTTTTTGTCATTCTGTAAAATTTACACTGGTTTCCATTTAAGGAAAAATGAAAAAAATCGCAATAATTTGCCAAAAAAAAAGTGCGACCCTCACTAACCTTGTTCATGTGACCAGTAAAGTAATTCCGAGTCAGCATATCATATGCAAATTAGTCTGGGTTGCCTCAATTTGTGTAATTGGATAGCGGCGTAAAAATGGGTATTTTGGAGTGGATTGTATTTTGTGTTGTAAATGTGAGTAAAGAAATTCGAGACATCATTTGCCAAATGAACTGCAGTGGAGAGCTATTTGCTGGCTCAAAGCAGGCCAAAGTCAGTCAGATGTGGCATGATGGCTGAATGTGAGTCCTTCTGTGGTCCATAGACCATGGAATAAATTTTTTAGCACGGATTCAACATCTCTGAGGTTTAGCTGAGTAAGGGCTAGAGTTACAATCGCTGTACAAGACCGATATCTGATCAGTCTTGTGCAGTGGTTGTAAGAGCACAAAGGAGCAGAACTCCTCTCAGCTATGATCCTCTCTTGCAGCAGCCACTGGGAGGGTTGTATCAGCTTTTACTGTGCATAGGAGGCTTCATGAGGGTGGTCTGTATGCTAGAAGGCCAGTAATTTGTATACCCCTCACGCCACACCACAGGAGAGAGCAGTTGAATTGGGCATGCATGCATGCTAACTAGACAGAAGAGCAATGAAGGTCCGTACTCTTCACAGATGAATCCAGATATTGCTTGCAGAGTGATTACAGACATTGTTTGATATGGAGAGAATGAGGTACTCGCTATCATCCCACTAACATCTGACAAAGAGACAGTTACAATGGAGGTAGCGTGTGTGTGTGGCATTTCCTTAGGTGGATGCACAGACCTCTATGTGTTGACAAGTGGAAACCTCAAAGGTATAGATATGACATCCTGGACTCTTATGTACGTCCTTTTAGTGTGCTTGGCTACTGATCTAAGGGACCTGGATTCGAGCCCCGGGTAAGGCATGGCTGTTTGTGTCGTTTTTCTGCTGAGGGCCTGCCATCCTTTCAGACCTTCTACTATGGCATATAAACTGACTGACTCCTGTCAGACCTCTGTGGCAAGCAGCCGCTTGAGGGGGTATTTATTTAAGCTGGTGCAATAGGTGAAACATTCGTCTTACAAGACGATAACTCTTGTTCACACAGAGCTCGACTAGTGGAATAATACCTTCGAAAGGAGACCATTATGCACATGGAGCGGCCAGCTCGATTTCCCGACCTAAATCCAATTGAGCATGTATGAAATGCTCTAGGGAGATGTGTTGCTGCCCTCAACCTGCCACCTGAAACAAAGGGGAGCTTATTACCACTTTAAAGGAACAATGGTCATTACTTCCTACTGAGCTGATTCACAGCATCATAAATAGCATGGAACATCACTGTCGTGCCTGCATTGCTGTAAGGGGTGACCACACTCCTTAGTAAAGAACTTTGCCCATTGCATTCTGACACCTCATTTTTGGACAAGTTCCTGTAAGTGTTATTTTTTGATGAAAAATGTTTCTAGTGTAAAATATTTTATGCCATTCTGAAACTATCATTGTATTTCATGTTTCCATCAAATTTCATTAAAATCATTCATAGTTTTTTGTTTATCATAATTTTTCTGACTATTCCTTAATTTATAGAAATCAGTGTACATCTATTTTCTCTAATCTGGCATTTTGATACATTAGATTTTTTGTTTCCTTTTTTTTTAAACAAAAGTTTTTTTTTTCTGAAAGAAAGTCAAATTTGAACTATAACTTCTGAAAATTTAAGGATATATCTAAGCAAAAATATAAAGTTTTTATTCAAGCCTTCTTAAATTGTACTTTTTAATCACATTCCTTCAATATTTTTAAGTTGTGAAAGGAAAAAACAGCATTCTCAGTCAGGACATTAAATTCCTGTTGTTTCATTCAGATAAGAATGACTAAAAGTATTTGTTTTATTGAGTGTCAAATTATTGAAAATAATAATAGTTCTGTGCAGTTTAGTCTCTTGCAATCTATTCTTTGATTTCCAATTGTTTGCTTTAGAAGGAACAGAAAAGGACAAAAATTAGTTTAATAATTAAATTACAGAGTATAGATGTGAATATTTCCTCTTTCCCTTTCTTCTAATGTGTTCCATTAATTTCTTATTGTTTTGTTCAGATGAAAAAAAAAGAGAAAAAAATTTCACTTCATGAGTGTTAAATTAATGAGAATAATGATAATCATATGATGTTTGGTTCCTCGATGTGGGTTTCTTTGATTTCCAATAGTTCCCTGTAGAACAAACAAAAAAAAAAGAAAAAAATCTCTGTTTAACAAATGTTGATTTAGATAGTATAGATAAAGATAGCATCTTTCCCTTTTCTCTAATGTGTTACATTGCTTTTCTATTGTTTCATTTGGATAAAAAAAGACTTAAAATATTTGTTTCATTGAGTGTCAGATTAGTGAGAATAATGATGGTCCTGTGCAGTTTTGTTGCTTGAAGTGAATTCCTTTGATTTCCAATTGTTCCCTTAGGAGGAACGAAAAGGGATAACAATGGGAAATCTGGTTTAACAAACATTAGATTAGAGTAGGGGTTCTCAACATGGAGTATGCTGTGAGAGCTCAAAAGTTGCTAGATCTAGTAACAAAGTAAAATAAACCATTGTTATACTATAATTATAATTTTATCTATCTATACAAGGGGTACGCCAGTTACATACACATTTCCAGGGGGTACGTGAAGCATAAAAGGTAGAGAACCACTGGATTAGAGAGAATAGATTTACCAAACATTGGCTGTTTTGATTTCCTGTACTGTTTTCCTTTGAACTTGATAGTTTTGTTCAGTAGGGAATTTTTTTTTTATAAATTTTGTGTTGTTGATTAAAAAGCATATTGATAGTCCCTTGCAGTTTGTAATGCATTCTTTTGGATTTTGATTGCTTCATTTAAAAGATACAGATTAAAAAAAAAAGTCTATTTTAGTGAAGTGTCAGAGTAAAGAGATTATATATAAACCTTTTATTTGAAGTTGGATTAGAGAGAATGATGTAATTTTCATGTTGAGTTCTACGTAACTTATTTTTATGGATTGCTGAATTGCAGACACTTCATATAAGTGTTGGCCTTGTTTGCTAATGGCTAATATTTTACAAATAGGCTTAGGAATTTAAAATCATTAATCATATGCTGTTTCTACCCTCCAAATTGTTCTCCACCCAGTTGTTGTATCCACCATATTGTTGTCTAGCCATTTGTCATATTGTTGCATCCACTGAATTGTTGTCCTCTGAGTTGTTATCCATGCAATTGACTTCCATCCAGTTGTAGACTCGAATTCCTCATAACATAATTCATAATAATAATAAATAATAAATACCCCCTCAAGCAGCTGCTTACTACAGAGGTCTGACAAGTGCCTGTCAGTTTAATACACCATACTAGAAGGTCTGTGAGGATGGCAGGACCTCAGTAGAAAAATGACATGCACATTCATGCCTTATCTGGGACTTGAACCCAGGTCCATTAGATCAGTAGCCAAGCATACTAACCAAACTAAAATGAAAAGGTGGTGAGATGCAATTCCATTAGTAGTGTTAAACCATTCGCTGCAAGCTTTACCAACTGTCACAGGACTCCAAGTATTTTAGAGATCTATCACTATATTAAATAACTTCTGGTATGCCTTATTTTCTCCTGATCAACCACAAATCATGGTGATCAAGAGAGTCTAAAATTTTTTTTGAATGCTACAAAGCTAGCAGTCATGGATTTTCAAATGTAAACAATTCTCAACACTTAAATAAGAAAAATTTTGTCTAACCAACCCCTACTATGTCTGAACCTACACCTGTTCATCCTGAAAATTTCCATAAACTAAATGTTTTATTTTATTAAACACAATGATGCATAGAACTGTACTTGTAACAGAGAGTAGACTGATGTTCCTATAATTATCATAGAAACTGTTCTCATATTTATTAGAAGTAAAGGTAATAATAGCTCTAGTAAAATCCTTAGGAATAAGCTCTTTATCATGGAAAATATTCTGTATTTTCCATGATATTATATGTATTTTTCCATTCTGTATTTCCATTCTGTAGTCAGCCACATGACTACAGAATCATTCCAAGCTCTAAGCATTTCAGTAGTAATTTCATATACCCCTGTTATGTAGTTTTAATTTAGATATAGCCAAAGTAATATCAGGTGGTGAAATAGAACCAACGTTGAAGCCAGTAATACATCTATCTTCATTACACACAATGGAAGTTGGAACATTTTTAGAACGTATCTGAAATGCTCAATGCACACTGTTATAACAAAATCCTCAACTTACAATTTTTATCCTTTGATTCCTTTATATCAGTGTGTTTTCTCCATTCAAAATACTTTCTTTCTGGCATAATTGTCTTACCATACATGCTAGAGTATATGATGGCACTTCTGTGTCAGCAAGGCTATCAAGCCAAAGATTCTGATCATCTTTCAACTGTTGATTTACACATTTTATTAAACTTTCTAGAATATGGTCTCTAAAGACCTGCATGTTGATTTAAATGAGCTCTACACTCCTTTCTGTTAGAAATAAGCTGCATAGCTTTATCACCATAGCTTTATCATTATAGTCTCATCCATCCTGAACTTCAGTTGTAAACAACCCTTAACCCTTCCCAGGTCTGGCTATTTTTTCTCTCTGATCAGGCAAAAAAAAATTAACTTTAGAACTTTTTTTTCCAAAAAACTAATGAAAGGAATTATGGCATGTTATGGCCGAGTGGTTAGCACGCTTGGCTACTGATCTAAGGGACCTGGGTTCGAGCCCCGGGTAAGGCATGGCTGTTTGTGTCGTTTTTCTACTGAGGTCCTGCCATCCTCTCAGACCTTCTAGTATGGCATATAAACTGACAGGCTCCTGTCAGACCTCTGTGGCAAGCAGCTGCTTGAGGGGGTATTTTATATGCCAAATTAATCAGCATTTAATTCTGGATTTTCGAAAAATAAAATATATAGCAAAAAAGATGACAAATTTTATTTTAATAGGACTTTTTTAGAGTCATATAGTAAAAAACTGCATCTGGCAACACAAATAAAAATTTATTTAAAAAACACTAATAGACAGAAATGATTATAATGCATATGAATAGAAAGGTTATTTCTAAATAACAAAAATATATTTTTCTTGTTTGAAGTAAACATTTTTTCTGTTTGTAATTTTTTTTCTCAGTACCATATTTTGAAAAAAATCCAGGGTTGTTACAGAGTTCAATAAACAAGTCAACTTTAGAATAGTTTTAATAAATAAGTAATCAACAGAAATAGGTCATGTTATATACCAAATGAAAGAGAATTCTGAATTTTATTGAAGTAAATAATTTGAACATTGTAGTAATATATTAACACTATTTACAGTGGTGCACCAAAAAAAGTTACATATTTCATAATTACTTCAAAAATCTTCCATTTTAAAAAATAGCAGTTTTTTGTTAATTATCAGGAGATTTTAGAAATTTTAAGGAAAAATTTGTTGATAATAGTTCAAATAAAACTTCTGAGCTTAAATCAGGTGATTGCTTCAATACAGTGTTCAAAACAAATCAGCAATACCATATAGTGCTTCTAAAATATGACAATCGGATGGCTTTATCAAATTATTTATATTGTAGTTTAATAAAATATGCATCAGATGAAAAAAGAAAATATTATTTTTCAAGCTTGAATTATGTATTTTTAAAAGACGTGAAATAATTTTCAAATGGCAATTTAAAAAAAAATGAAGTTTCATGTGTTGTACAAAAAACGTCTGTAGATGACCCTGGAAGGGTTGTCATAATGGATTAAGTAACCTCATCATCATCATCCTCAAGCAGCCATGGGCTACGGAGGTCCAACCAGACCGCGCAGTTTAATTCTCCAAGCATATCTGTCCTGAGCTACATCTGCTGCATCCGGCCATTGTACACCAATTCTAACAAGGTCCTGTTTGACATTGTCTGCCCACCGCATCCTAGGTCTCCCCCTCCTTCTGAGGCCTCCAGGCACACTGTTCATAACCCTATTCGCCAATCTATAATTATCCATACGGGCAACATGGCCAAACCAGTGGAGTCTCTCTCTGCACAATATGCTGCTTAAAGGAGGTTGCAGACTCCTTTGCCTAACCTCATCATTAGTTACAAAGTTAAACCACCTAATACCCAAGATACTGCGTAAGCATCTAGAATCAAAAGCATCTAGTTTCCTGTTATCTTGCTTACACAGCGTCCAAGTTTCACTACCATAACTAACCCTAGAAAGAACCAAACTATTATACAGTCTAATTTTAGTCTTTAGGTGTATACGCCTATTTCTCCACAATCTCCATAGATTCTTAAAAGTCCCAGCAGCAATACCTATTCATCTGTTAATCTCATGCCGCACATCACCAGTATCAGTTACGTAGCTCCCAAGGTAATTAAACTGTGATACCTGCTCAAGACTGCAACCATTCAGATTAACTGAATCACAACCTGCCTGACCAATTTTCATCACTTTAGTTTTCTCTCTGTTTATAACCAAACCTACTGTACTACCAGTCTCATCAACAGTTCGAATGAAAGAGTTCATCTCATCAACATCATTTGCCAAAAGGGCTAAATCATCAGCATAATCTAAATCAGAAATTTTCGTATCTCCAGCCCATTTAAGGCCAAAAGCTTTCCCTTGAAGTGAATTTCGCATAACATAATCAACAACCAAACTAAAGAGAAAAGGAGACAGAATGCACCCTTGTCGAACACCAGAAGTAATGCTAAACCAATTGCTACAAGACTTACCAACTCTCACACATGACTCAGTGTTATTATAGAGAGCTTTCATTATGTTAACTAACTTGTCTGGTATACCATATGATCTCACAATCAAGTAACCTATCATGTAATAATTGTCATAATGGATTAAGTAACCTATCATGGTAATCTTCGGCTTTATCTGAGTGTTTAAGAGCTTGAGCATTAAAGGTAATTATTCTAACCTTAGCACTATATTTTGTACATTTCAGTTGCAAAGACACTATTAACAAGTTAATGGCCAGATCCAATTTCATCTTCTCTATATGATCTGATGTTCCCATCAGAACTAGACCATTTGCTCCTAATTAATTCATAATCAATCACACTTATATGCAACCATTTACTTACCTGTAGGAGATGTTTCCCATTGCAACTGACCAGTGTCAAAAGGGCCTATCATGCCTACCCAAAGGTCAGTGTCATTGCTGATTTTAGAAATAAGCTGCATAGCTTTATTACTCAAATGGTTTTTATCTCCACTGCTCTATTTTAACTGGAACATTGATGCTGAAATCATCCAGCACCATGATAATAATTTCATTTTTAACAGAATTAAAAATATCCTGAAGTTGTCTATAAAATCTATCTTTTCGCATTTTCATTAGTTCCCAGTCTGGACTTCGCAATAAATGGCATTCAAGTATTTAATCCCTGTTTTAAATTTAGTTGTAAGAAATACATTAATATAATCATATCATAAAAGAGCTTCACCAGTATTCCTGCTGAGAAGCAAAGCTACACCTTATAGGTGTTTGTTATCATCAGATCTTGAAGAGAGGAATTTAAGATTTTTTTAAGTATCTAGCCTTGTACCTATCCATTGATGGTCTTGAAAAGCCAAAATGTTGAATGATATTTTCAAATAGCAACTGCTGGAATTACTGTGAAAGGGCAACTGGAGAATAATCTCTGTAAAGAATCCTTATGTCCCAGGTAGCTGTGAGAAGAATATAATTATCTGATTTTTAAGGAAACTAGTGTTTATTGGAAGAGGTATTGCCAACAATGTTAAACAGCTTTCTAATTGCTGTTGTGAGGCATAGATCCATTGCCTATCTATGAGAAGCTACCATGCTGGTAGGAACTCAACCAATGGAGTTCATACCATGAAAATTTATCAGCCTGTTTTGAGCACCAGCTAGTTAGTGTCTAAGACACATTACTCCAAATTATGTTTGGCAATGCTAGGACTAGTTTCAAGAGTTAAAGTAAATGTATTGGCATCTGATTAGTATCCTCTACCAGCTGATATAAAGTATTTATTCAGTAAACATGCAAAATACAATGATAGATTCCCATCCAACAGAAGCTCACTAATGCATAGAATCCATACTTCAAAATAAAAATTTTAGCCAGTTGGATTAATTTAGGGAGTCAGGATTCAGACTCTGAAGTTGATCATTCCTAATCAGGGGTGAAAGAAAAGAGTAGCTACAGAAGCCCAAATCAGTAAACCAAATTGATCTGGTAGCTCTTATGTTTTATTTCCCTTCAGGGGAGAGAATATCTCGCTAAAAGGTACTAATGGCTCATATTAAAGAAGATAGGGCCAGCCTTGCTGGTTCTGTGTATCACCACAAAGAAGTAATACATGTCTCCCCCAGTTACAAAGGATAATATACAGATCTTCCAGTTATGCCTACTAACCATTTATGTTCTTTTAATTAAGGTTGCCATCTGTCCTTGATTACTAGACTACATCTCTTGTATTGGATGACTACTGTTAAGTAGATTTGTAATATTTAAGAATCAGTGATAATTTTTTATCAGAAGCAAAGGTGGTAAGGTCTGTAAATGGTAGCTAGGTATAAACTGGAAGGAGAGCTGTTTACAAATCCCTAGTGATGATGAACAGAACCGGCCAGTCTAGCAATTCCTTCTCAGGGGTAGGCTGTTAGTACCTTTTAAAAGAGATACTCTTTTTTGGAATGGGAGGGCTGCCAGCTCAGTGTGGCCTACTGATCTGTTCATCTATGGCCACTTTTTTCTTTTTTTTTTTTCAACCCTGCTGAGGAGTGGTCAATGTCACAGGGTCCTGGTGCTGATCATTTATATTCATTAGATTGGACTGGTTTATGGATTTGAGCTTGATTATGGATCCTGAACTTGCTGCATTGATGGGCCTCTGTTGAGGGAGAATCTGCCACTGTGTTTTCTGTTTGTTTTTGAGTTGCCAGCCCTAAGTGAACAGAGACATGGGATACCTTACATCAGCTGGTGGATAATCTTGATCAGAGGTCATCACAATACCTGAACCCTCTCTTAGCTAGTTGGGCGTTGTCAATCCTAAACTGGAGTAATGTGTCTCAAGCAGGTCTATGGCTCTTGAAAATGTCTGCTTGAAAAAGTGGTGCCTGAAGTTTCTACCAGCATTGGTGACTTCAGCCTTTAGTGGAGGAGGAACAGGTCTTTGCCACATGCCTGTGATCAGGTGGCTGTTTGATATTGTTGGCCCTACCTCTCTCAACCAAGTTTCTTTAAAATTCCTACTAATCATTTTCTCTCTGCAGGTACTTGGAACATGAGGACATTACATAGATTATTCCCTTGATGTCCTCACACAGGAATTTCTGCAGTATAACCTAGATATTCTAGGCTTACAAGAGACCAGATGGACGGGTAAAGGTGAGATACTTAAAAATAACTTTAAATTTCTCTTTTCAGGCAGGGAGGATAGAAAACATCTCCAAGGTGTAGGTTTGCTTCTCAGCAGACATGACAGTGATGGTCTTTTAGGATATGACTGCATTAATGAAAGATTTCTTACAGCAAAATTTAAAACAAAAATTATTGCAAAACAAAAATATTAAAACAAACATATTTAAAAAACATATTTAAAACAAAAATTAACAAACATATTTAAAACAAAAATTAACAAACATATTTAAAACAAAAATTAACAAACATATTTAAAACAAAAATTGAATGTCATCTGTTGTTATGTCCCCAAAGAGGACTGATGAGAATGAGAAGGATACATTTTATAGCTAGCTTAAGGATATTTTGAATTCTGTGAAGAAAGGAGATATTGTTCTTGTGTTAGGTGACTTAGTGCTAAAGTTGGTACTGACTATAAACCTTTGAAATAAAAGTTTCTGACTATAAACCTTTGAAATAAAAGTTTCTGACTATAAACCTTTGGGCAGGAGTTTTAGGTCCCTTTGGCATTGGTAATTCCAATGGCAATGGGGAAAGTCTCCTACAGGTAAGTAAACTTAATGGTTTGTGAATAACTAACATATACTGCAAACACCGAGACATTTATAAATATACATGGGTTTCGCCTGCTGCATTGTACAGGAATATGATAGATTAGGGGTTCTCAATGTGGGGTATGCGGTAAAAGTTTTTGGGGTATGTTGTGAGAGCTCAAAAGTTGCTAGATCTATGTTATATATATATATATGTTTCATTTTATTCCCATTGTTATACTATAACTGTAGTTTTATTTATCTATACAAGGGGTACACCAGTTATATACACATTTCTGGGGGGTACGTGAAGCATAAAAGGTTGAGAACCACTGTGATAGATTATAATTTAATTAACAGCAAATGGGCTAGTTCAGTTAGGAATACCAGATCATACAGGGGAGCTGAAATTGGGTCTGATCATTACCTAGTAAAAAGCATCTTGCAACTGAAGCTTAAGAAATGTTATGCTAAGGTTAAGAAAATTGGCTTTAATACTGAATGTTTGAAAGATCAAGATATAATCCAAAACATACCATGATATGCTACTTAGTCATTTTGACAGTCGTGGTTTGCTTATTGTTGAAGTTGTGAAAGAATGGGATCAGTTTAAACAGGCTTTTCTTGAAACCAACGGTACTCTATTGGGTAAAAGGGAACAGAGTAAACAAAATTATTTGAGTGATAAGACTATGGAACTTATTTCTGAAAGAAGGAAGTGCAGGATTAATATGAATCAACACTCTACTAGTCCTAATAGAAAACATTACAATGAGCTTAATAAATGTGTAAAGGATCAGTTAACAGTTGATAAAAATCTTTGGCTTGATAGCTTGGCTGACAAAGCAGAGGAAGCAGTTAGACAGCACAACAGCAAGGGGTTGTACCAGATCGTTAATGATTTATGTGGGAAGAAACAAACAGGTACACAGGGATTGAGGGATAAACATGGGAAGGTAATTGAAAGTGAGGATTTGGTCATGGCTAGGTGGGTTGAGCATTTCAGAGAAGTTCTAAATAATGTGATTATTTCTACTCCCATTGTAATGAGGATAGATGCATTTGTGGCTTTAATGATGGCCCTATATTGTTATCATTAAAGCCACAAATGCATGTATACCACTACAATGTATTAGAAACGCAGGTGGTTTTACAAATATTTGTAAAACCACCTGCGTTCTGAAGTCAGTTTGGCTATATCTAAATTGAAACTGCATAAATTCCCAGGGGTGGATGAAATCAGCACTGAAATGCTTAGAGCTGGGAACATCTGTGTTGTCACATGGCTGACTGAAATTTTGAATATTTTTTATGATAAATGTGTTTTTCCTAAGGATTTTACTAAAGCTATTATTGTTCCAATTTTTAAAAAAGGTGATCACAGTTCTTGTGATAATTATAGGGGAATTAGTTTACTTTCTGTTCCAGGTTCTTTGCAAGATTATACTTAATAGAATTAAGAATTTGGTTGATGGACAACTGCGTGATAAACAGTGTGGATTCAGAAGTGGTAGAGGATGTATTGATCAAATATTTTCACTTAGGTAAATTCTTGAGAAATGAACATAATTTGTGGTTTATTGTTATAAGTTAGTTAGTGTAATGAAAGCTCTCTATAATAACCCTGAGTCATGTGTGAGAGTTGGTATGTCTTGCAGCGATTGGTTTAGGATTGCTAGTGAAGTTAGACAAGGGTGCATTTTTGTCTCCTTTTATCTTTAGTGTGGTTATTGTTTATGTTATGTGAAATTCTTTTCAAGGGAAAGATGTTGGTCCTAAAAGGTCTAGAGGTTTCAAAATTTCTGATTTAGATTATGCAGATGATTTGGCCCTGTTTGCTAATGATGTTGATTAGATGAATTCTTTCATTAGAGGTAATCAGTCATTACTGGTAATAGAGTAGGTTTGATAATAAACAGAGAAAAAGCAAAAGTGATGAAAATTGGTCAGGCAGATGGTATTTCAGTTGCTTTGTATGGCTGCACCCTTGAGCGAGTGTCTCAGTTTAATTATCTTAGGAGCTATGTAACAGATACTGGTGATGTGCAGCATGAGATAAATAGAAGAATAGGAATTGCCACTGGGACTTTTAAGAATCTGTGAAGTGTGTAGAAAAATAGGCTTGTATAACTAAAGACTAAAATTAGGCTGTATAATAGTTTGGTTCTTTCTAAGGTTAGTTATGGTAGTGAACACAGACTATCTGTAAGCAGGATAACAAGAAAGTTGACACAGTATCTTGGGCATTAGGTGGTTGGACTTTGTAAGTAATGATGAGGTTAGAAGAAGGAGTCGTCAACCTCTTTTGAGCAGCATATTTTGCAGAGAGAGACTGTTGGTTTGGCCATGTTGTCCAGTTGGATTTTAGCTGCAGATTGGCAAACAGGATTATGAACAGTGTGCCTAAGGGTTTCAGAAAAAGGGGGAGACCTAGAATGTGATGGGCAAACAGTGTCAAACAGCACCGTTCGTTCTAGGCCAATTCTAGCACCTTGCTAGAATTGGCCTAGAGTGGCCAAATGTAGCAGCTGTAGTTCAGAACAGACATATCTGGAGAGGAAAATTATAGTCTGGTTGGACTTCTGTAGCCCATGGTTGCATGAGGATTTTGTATGTATGTATGACTATGAATATACAGAAAAGTATTTTTCTTCTTCTTTGACATTTATTTTGAGCCTAAATTATTATGCCCTACCAATGTCTTTTTATTGCTCTATTATGAACTGTTTATTGAAAGTGGTGTATCATTCCCTTACTTTCTCACACCCACAAATGCATTGGCTAAGCCAGTGTGATGTTTCTTTTTTGCAGTGTTATTGTTGTAGTTTGGTTTCTATATATACAAGATGTTCGACTACTAATGTGGGGTTTCAGGAAGCACTGTTCCCAAATGCATAAAAGGGATCACATTTAATGTTGTACCTGTACATTCCCCCACTCAGTTTCGTGGATGACACCAGAGGACACGGTGTGCTACTGTTACACTGCACAATCCCCCATGTGGTATGATTGTTTAGTATGTGTGGTCATCTAGTCATGTTTGCTCCAAAATGAAAATGTGTGGTGTTTTTGCTGTTAGCTGAGCATAAATTTGTCATTACTTTTCAAAGTGCATTTAGGCATGAATTTTAAGATGGATCCTTCACATGAGAATAACATCAGGTGAATTCATCAGGTGTTTTCATCAGTTCAAAGAAATAGCTAGTGTTTTAATGCAGACAAGAACAGGATGACCATCAGATGTGAAGTGTGGAAGGCATTAGACAATATTGTGTGTGTGTAACCCCATGAAGTCCATTCATTGCCATAGTTTGTAACTACAGGTTCCAAAAATTAATACTACATGATGTGGTACGTAAATGACTTCAGATGCACATGTGTACAAAATCCAGCTTGTGCAACAAGTTAAGCTGGATGACAACCATGTGTAATTTGCCAATTTCTTTTAAATCACATAAATGATGAAAAAACGTTTTTAAACATTATCCTCTTTAGTGATGAAGCCATTCTTCATATCAATGGCCATATAAATTGTCATAATTGCTTAATATGGGAAGCAGGAAAACATGTTTTTCAAGAACACATGTATGATAGCCCTAAGGTGAATGATGCAACTTAATGTGTGATGGTATCTTTTGGATATTTTTCTTTGTGAAAAACACCATTAATGGACAAAGTTACCTGGACATGATAAAAAATTTTCTCTTTCCATAGTTAGAAGACAATGATCTTTCAAACACCATAATTTTACAGCAAGATGGAGCACTGGCACATTTCTCAAGAGATGTTACAAAAGTTCTTAGTTCAACATTTCCTGACAGATAGATTGGCAGGGCTGGTCCAATTCTATGGTCTCCAAGGAGCCCTGGTTTGACACCCCTTGACTTTTTCTTGTAGGACTTTCTAAACAATTATGTTCACATGAGCAAAATTTGGGATCTGAATCATTGAAAGCCAGAATAAAAGAACCAAATAACAAGAAATATGCTGCAGTGTGTATGACAAGAAGTGAAATGCCAACTGGACATATGCAGGGTCATGAATGGTGCAATGTGGAACTTTTGCTAATTATGTTCAAAACTTTGAGGTACCCTTTCAATTAAATTTTTTGAATATGGTACACTCTCAGACAAAAAAAAATGCACCTCAAAGCTAGCATCCCTTTGTAATGAAACATGTATATGCAATGTAGAGAAAGAGATAAAAAAGTGATTACAATATCACAGCAAAAGGACTTTGTTTCATGAGAGTCATAGCGTAACTGTTATAATAAAATATAAATACCTCCTCAAGCAACTGATTGCCACATAGGTCTGACAGGAGCCTGTCAATTTATATGCCATAGTAGAAGGTCTGAGCGGGTGCCAGGAGCTCAGCAGAAAAATGACACATACATCCATGCCTTACCCGGGGCTCGAACCCAGGTCCCTTAGATCAGCAGCCAAGTGCGCTAACCACTCGGCCACGGGACGGCATGTTATAGATTAGTACCTTGTACAACCACCTGTGGCTGTGATGTACTCTGATATATGGTGTGGCATGGAGTCAAAACTCTGATGTTGCCCTGTGACAGATTGTGCCAAGAGTCTTCTAATTGCTGCACCCCTATATTCCATGATGGCTGCAGCTGACATCCCAGACATGTTCCATAGGAGAAAGATCTGGGGACCTAAATAGCCAAAGAAGGGTTGCAACACTACAGAGCCACTCCTGGGAGAGGTGAGTCATTTGGAGCTGGGCATTATTTTGCTGGTAAATGGCCTCTGGCAGACATAACAAGAAAGGTAAAACAATAGGTTGCTGGTTCTCTTGAATGAATTACTGTGCTGTTACCGCCCCTATTACCATGACTAGGGGCAACTGGCTGTCATAGGAGATGGCTCCCCATACCATAATACCAGTAGTGGTGGTGATGTGCCACTCCACAACTGAGTTCGAATGTGAGAACTGCCCAGTCCTTCATATGCGAATACAGTGGTTATCTCTCCAAGGTAGAAGAAGGATTTGTCGCTAAAAATGATGTGACACCGGTCGGTAGCCAACCATGATTCCTAGTCACACCACTCCAGATGGAGCCACCGATGTAAGGTGGTTAATGGAAGACATTGGAAGGGTAACAAGAATGTAGTCCTGCCATTACAAGTTGTCTCACAATGATATGCGATGATGCAGGATACTGCGTAGAGACTGCTACATCTTGCTGGATGGTGGACAAAGAAGCCATCAGAGTGTTTCAGGCTTGTTGAACTAAGAGATGATCTTTCCCAGTTGTCCCGTGGACTGACCAGAACCTTTTCAGCATGTATTTGTGCCCTCACTTACCTACTGCTGCCAACACTGTCTAACTACTGCATCACAATGGCTCAGATGGTGGGTGATTCGTTGACATGACCAGCCTGCTTCCCACAGTCCAACAATGTGTCCCCTCTCAAATGCGCTCAGTTTTTCGTAGGGTCTTCTACAGTGGCATCTAGGCATGATTAGCAACAACTGAAGTGAACACACTCGATATTGCAACCTGAATGTTCCAGAATGCAGCCAGAGAGTGTTCAGAGCAACTGACAACCCTTATCTAGGCCATTGGGTATGTGATTCAAATTCACTCTGGGAATGACCTGGATATTCATTGGCAATGAAACTTTAGTTATTTGCATGTCTGGCCAAGAGGTATTTGCATGTCTGGCCAAGAGGTATTTGCATACTGGCTTTCATGGTTCATGGATTTATTGGGGTGCATCTTTTTTTTTTGTCTAAGAGTGTATATTATTTTCCTATGTATTGGTTCTCAAAACACCACCGGTATTTTTCAGATAACCTGTATATATGCAGTAAGTTTTTCTCACATTAAGTTGCTCTCTCTGGAGACTTCTCCCTTCTACAGTAAGGCAAAGTAGTTATGTTGCTAACTCTGTTATGGATATCAGAGATATATATTGATGTAACATCTATATATATCAGAGATATACAGGGTGATTCAAAACTTATCGTTCAAATTTCGTGGGGAGGTAGGGAATACGTCAGGAAACCGATTTCACATAGGAAAGAATGTTCGCAAATGTACGCATGCGTATGTAGAGGGCGCTGTGTGTACCCAACCAGTTTACAACTCGCCCGACCACTCCCGCTCCTGCTGTCATCAGCGTACGAGCTGACTTACTAGTGATAAGATGAATCGTTTTACACATCAAGAGCTAGCGGATATGCATCTCGCATATGGGGCAGCTGGCAAAAGCAGCCGCCGAGCTAGGCAAGTTTACGAAGACCGATACTCCAACAGAAGAATACCGCAGCATCAAATGTTTGCACGTGTGCATCGCAATCTGCGCGAACGTTGTTCACTGCGCAGCAATATGCAGGATACGGGGAGAAGACGACTGACGCGGACTGTCAATGTCGCAGAACAAGTCCTACAGTCCATCGAAGATAATTCGAATACCAGCACACGAGCTATTGCTCAGCAGCTTGGGGTCTCTCAGTCAGCAGTGTGGCGGATACTGCACAAGGAACATGTGCATCCTTACCATCTGCAAAGGGTGCAGTTACTGCATCCTGACGATTATCCGAAGCATGTGGAATTTGCACAATGGTTCATGCAGAAAGGTGCCGTGGACCCCAGTTTTCCAGCTTCTGTCCTTTTTACAGATGAAGCTTCATTCACTCGTGAAGGTGTGTTCAATACACACAATTCACATGTGTGGGCTTACGACAACCCGCATGGTACGAGAAGTCACGCTGCGCAACATCGTTTTGCCGTAAATGTGTGGGCTGGAATCATTGGTGACTGTTTGTTGGGACCTTACTTGCTACCGCCCCGATTGGACAGCCGGAAATACCTAGTATTTCTCGAGACAGTGTTACCAACTTTTCTGGGCGCTGTTCCTGCACATATCTGCCGAGATATGTGGTATCAACATGGCGGGGCTCCAGCCCATAGCACAATTGTTGCACGTGATTACCTGAACCGAACATTCGGAGCTCGATGGATTGGTAGAGGTGGACCGATTGCTTGGCCACCCAGGTCACCTGATTTATCGCCCATGGATTTCTTTTTGTGGGGGGCCATGAAACACCATGTGTACGAGACCCCCGTCGACAGTGAAATGGACCTTGTTGCACGAATAGTGGCCGCCGCAGGCATTGTCCGTGATATGCCAGGCATTTTTGAAAATGTTCGGCGGTCAATGAAACAGCGCTGTGAATCATGTGTCCATGTAAATGGTTGCAATTTTGAGCACCTACTGTGAACCTGTACTTTACCTAGTTGGAATAAAAGTCACATTCGTTACCACTTAACTGTACTGTTTCCTTGTGTTCACTTTACTTGTCCATTTTGTTCATGTAGATGACGTTTGCGGACATACTTTCCTATGTGAAATCGGTTTCCTGACATATTCCCTACCTCCCCACGAAATTTGAACGATAAGTTTTGAATCACCATGTATATAGATGTTACATCATTCAGAATGAGACATCTGTTTTGAAAAAAAAAAACGTGCTGTAATATAATAGTAGTCATGGATGTACACAATGATCAAGAGTATTCATTGGATTAACAAGTTTGGTGAGAAATTTGCATTTGTTCTGGGCACAGCATGTATTCAGGAAAATAGCTCTTGGGATTCAGGCCCTTGCTCAAAGTTCTTAGATAGTGAAAAAGGTTAAAAGATTAAAATTTAAGAAAAGAATTATTTGTGTATATTTACTTTTAACCCATTTGCAGTTGTATATTCAGTGGCACCCCAAATGTGCATGTATGTATGTGTGTGTGTTTGTGTGAGAGAGAGGGGGTTATATGGTTATAACCTTACCCCCTTGTGGGCTTGAATATATTTTCTAAGGCAGGCTCTGAAAATCAGAGATTCAAACCTGCTGCCATGTGCTCCCCCTTCTCCTATTACAATTTTTGGGGTACACCACTGTATGTGCTTTTTTAGCAGTAAATAAAGTTAATAATAATAATAATTACCCTTGTATATATTTTTTTAAACCTTGGGTTCTTTCTAAAACTTCATTTACTCTTTCCTTCCCCACATCCTGAAAATTTGATTATGTGCCTGCAGCTTGAGTAGAGGTTATGGTAATTATTTCTTAATAATCACTGGATATTGCACTTTTATTGCAATTACTGAAAATTGGAGCTGTCACACACTCTCTATTTGGGGTTGGTGTTGCCGAGTGGTTAGTGCGCTTGGCTACTGATCTAAGGGATCTGGGTTTGAACCTTAGGTAAGACATAGATGTTCATGTTGTTTTTCTGTTGAGGTCCTGCCATCCTCATAGACCTTCTATTATGGCATATTAAACTGGCAGGCTCCTGTCAGACCTGTGTGGCAAGCAGCTGCTTGAGGGTGTATTTATTTATTTATATTATTACAGGTACTTTACTAGTTGTGTGGAAAACAACTAAGTCAAGGGTTAGTACAGTGTTGTATACCACAATGTCTCTGTACCAAAATGTGATGGCTGAAACACTGAAGCTGCATGAATAGGGTAGGCTCAATTTTAAATACTTAACAATATAGTTCTCAGAAATAAAACAGTCCAATCCAACTTAACAATATAGGGTCTCTCCATTTCCAAATTGCCCCACAAGGAAATCTGTTCATTAACAGTAACTCATATTTTACTCAATTTGTAATGACATCCTCCATGTAGTGAGTTCTCTCAGTTTTGAAGAATCAGACAATTATTACTTGTATTTTTGTGGAAACACTAAAGCTTAGAAAGTTCACAAGTTATTTGGATGATTCTTTTTAGTATACCTTAAGAACCCTACTTGCAACCCTCTTTTCCTTCTGGGCAATTCCAAAATTGAACATAAAATCCTCCCTACCAAACAAAGGAATTTGCCATTTTAATGGCAACTTGAAGATATTGGGGGCTCTCTTTGGCTGTCCAATTATCTGAATATTTCCATGATATTCACAGTAGTAGAACAAGTATATATGATTTTAGTATATGAAAAGTCATTTTAACAGTTTTTGCATTGCAGGAATAACATTTTCAATATAAACTCACGCACAATAGAAGTCAATGCCCTTAGGAACATATATATATAAGACAAAACTTTATTTCACTATGTACAAAGTATACAGATGAAAATATCACATGATGATGGCACAAATTAACATTAAAATTAGTCAAAACAACACATAGCTTCCACAACATTTGTTCAGTTTTTGGAATTTTAGATAATATTGCTGTCTGTCATTAGATTGAATATCAAAGTATGAAGGTTGTACAGAAATGAGATCTTAAATACAATGAGATAATAAAGTTACAAGCTTCAAGATGCAGTGGTTGATAAATATTTTTATTTTCCAAATCTAATATATCCAAATTTATTAAATGTATTATTTTTATGTCATCCTGTGACCAAGTGGGTAGTGCACTTGGCTGTTGATCTAAGGGGCCTGGGTTCGAGCCCCGGATAAGGCATGGACATTTGTATTGTTTTTCTGCTGAGGTCCTGCCATCCTCACAGATCTTCTACTGTGTATATAAACTGATAGGCTTCTGTCAGACCTCTGTGGCAAGCAGCTGCTTGAGGGGGTATTTATTTATTTATTAAATCCAAATTTAGGGGTGCATAAATGCACTCCATAAATTTGGTGCTCTATGCAGTCACACTGCTTGATCATGCCTTAAACTGCCCCTACCTCCTCTCTTATAGGCCAATAAGATGCTCACAGGTCAATAGTTAAAATTCTCTCTTGTTAAGATGCCAGTGACATTTCCATGTGAGCTGATTGCCTTTTGAGCTTGCTGCATTTGCTGAACTTGCTACTTCTGCTAGTTGAAGGAACAGTTCTCTTTCTGGAGAGTTAATGTTCTTACCGAAAGAAAGGCAGGGATGTTTTGCACAAAGGAACTTTGGTTTTGTTCATCAAGGAAGAATAGTTTAAAAGTACAATCTAGAAATGAAAGATTTCTAATGAAGTCAAGCCATTTAATATAGGTGCACTTTCTTCTGTTTTATATAATGAGTGGTAATTAAACCATTGCCTTCAACTAAGATTGACTTTGAAGTAGGACTGACACATGGTGCTTTATTTTCATACTTTTTTACTTTTTATGGTAAATATAATGGAAATTAATGATGGTTGCATTTTAATGGGAATTTGATGAAATTTTCAAAGGATATTATTTTCAATCTTTACACCTAATTGCTGCTGGCATTTTCTTAACCTTTAAAGTATCAGTTTCTCATAACACATTCTATTGTAGCCAAGATAATTTGTAACTTTTTTCAGTAGAAAACCAATTGAACTTTATTCTGCAGTAACTATGGAATGGCCACCATCCATCAGATGATATGTTCAGCCATGGCCCTGTGTGCGGGGAGAGCCATAACCTGTGCATGTTAAAGAACATCCTGGATGACCTTGATGGGAGACTACTATTAGTATCCCAGCAGCTGTTCCAGTGGTCCCCTCCCTCAACCTTCTCTGTGACCTGACCATTTAGCCCATTGTGTGCAAAAAGTGCCTCCCAGAGGTAAAGCAACCGAACTCAAAATCTGCAGTGACTAACTATATATATATAGGTCATTTATGCAAAATAAATGAGCATTTCATTCTGAATAAAAAAAACAACAGAAATCCAAATTAATATGAAGGCTACTTGAGCCTAATTTTTAAAAAATGTAAATCCTCTCTGAACACTTCGAGGGGTAAAAGAGAAATTATGAAATTTAAGTGCAAATGCAAACTTGTCATCAGTTCTATAATGCATTGGAGTAATTTTACTGATTTGTAGTATGATAGGGTGCTTTTTATTCTTGTACAAAAATAATGCACTCTGTTTTAATGTTGTAAAAAGATTTTGCCTTATATAATATTAAATGAGAAAATTAATTATTTACAGGAAATACAAGACAAAAGTAGAATCCTTTTTAAGGGATATCTTATCCAGAGAACATATACCAAAAGTCTCTGAAAATGAGCTTGATGAGTATCAAGTATGTATTTTTTGTTAACTATTTTTTAAAAATATTTTAAAGTTGTAACTAATCGTTTTATTTTTACCCATTTAGCAAGTTATGAAAAGTATATTAAATCTTATTTGAATTATAACAAGAGATCACTCAAATGTTGGGCTGTGAACCACATCTGGCCCATGAAAGAAATTATTCTCATTGAGAAGTGTGTACAATGCAAAGAAAGCGTTTTTTTTTTGCCAATAAAAAGGGGAGAAAAATAAGTGGGTGAAAAGAAAAAAGAAATCTAACAATATATTTTAATGTAATTGTATATTGTTTTTCATTTCTAGCCTCTGAAATGACAAAATGGAAAAATTTAGGCAAATTTTTAAACAGATTTACTATGTTTGAAAGTGTAATTGAGTAGCCCCCCCCCCCTGCATTATACCCTTTTAGAACATGAACTTCTATATTGCTGATTCTCTTATACAATATTTATAAAATATAAGCATTTAAATTCTAAAGTGCACATGAAATTCCTTCATATGCATTTTACATTATTTCAATATAAGACATGAGAAGTGTTGCCCATTCTCCAATATGTACACTGCTGCTGATTTTCTGTTTTTTTAATTCAAATGTAATTGTTTCCAATTTTTTTTTAGTATTTTCTTATTGAAATATAATTATTTTTGTTATTGTTTGTGTTATGTTTACATAAAAGTTATCTTCATATTTTTTAGATGGGGCATTTATAAAAAAGAGTAGTTTGGGGTTTCTTGAGAGTGCATTCCTGTTTTCCTAATTGAAACTCCTTTAGCAGTTTCCTGTTACATCTAGTTTTCTGGGAAAACATTTATTAAGGCATTTATTGGAAGGTCTATTATATAGTTTTTCATTCAAAAACTCACAAAACAAATTTTGTTTACTGCGAAACTTTCAAAATACAAATTGTTTCTTTTGCATAATATCAATGAAAAATTGCTTGTTGTGTGGTGGTTAAAATGGATGTGTGTGTGTGTGTGGATTTATAGATGGATTGATGATCTCCCTGGACAACCCCCAACCCCCTCCCTCTCTGGGCACGGCCCTGTGCTGGAGGGCCTTTACGAGAGGTTCCCTTCTGTCATCTAACATCTATCTGATCAGTGGATCCTCTTCCTCTAACTTTCTCTAATCCTTTGGGATCCTAGTAACCTGGTCATTCATCCTTTTCGTGAAAAAAAAGTGCCATCCAGACATAAAACGATTCTATCCATATAGAGTGTTGTTTAAAGGGGGTTGCTGACTCCATCTAACCCAATTTTGCTCAATCCTTAATCAATACCCTACTTGTCCTAATAGAAAGCATTACAGAGAGCTTAATAAACGTGCAAAGAATCAGTTAGCTTCTGATAAGAATCTATGGCTTGATGGCTTGGCTGACAAATCTGAGAAAGCAGTTAGACAGACAACAACAGAGAGCTGTACCTGATAGTTAATGTTTTGTGTGGTAGAAAATGAACAGGTATACAGGAATTGAAGAATAAACAAGGTAAGGTTATAGAAGGTGAGGATTCTGTCATGACTAGGTGGGCTGAGCATTTCAGTGATGTTCTAAACAATGGTTAGTTTTACTCCCATTGTTTGTAATGATAATAGATGCATTACTGGCTTTAATGTTGTTCCTATAACACAGTCTGAAGTTATTTTGGCTATTTCTAAACTTAAACTACATAATCCCCAGGGATAGATGAAATTACTAGGAAATACTTAGAGCTGGGAATGTTTTGGTTACCACGTGGATGACTGAAATTTTGAATATCTTTTATAATAAAGTCATGATTCCTAAGGATTTTACCAGTGCAATTATTATCCTTATTGTTAAAAAAGATGATCACAATTCTTGTGATAACTATAGGTGTATCAGCCAACTTTCTGTTCCAGTTAAGGTTCTTTTCTTGATTGTGCTGAATAGAATTAAGAATCTGGTTGATGAGCAATGTGGATTCAGAAGTGGTAGAGGGTGTGTAGATCAGATTTTTTCGCTTAGGCAGATTCTTGAGAAATGTTTAGAGTTTCAGAAAACGCTGTTTACTAGCTTTATAGATTTCAAAAAGGCTTTTGACTCTGTTGATCATCATAATTTGTGGTTGATTGTGAAATCGTATGGCATACCTGATAAGTTAGTTAGTGTAATGAAAGTTCTCTATAATAACACTGAGTCGTGTGTGAGAGTTGGTACGTCTTGCAGTGATTAGTTTAGCATTGCTAGTGGAATTAGACAAGGGTGCATTTTGTCTCCTTTTCTCTTTAGTTTGGTTATTGATTATGTTAGGCAAAATTCTTTGCAAGGGAAAGATTTGGCCTTAAATGGTCTAGAGTAGGGGTTCTCAATGTGGGGTATGTGGTAAAATTTTTTGGGGTACACCGTGAGAGCTCAAAAGTCACTAGATACATGTTATATATATATTTTTTCCCCCATTGTTATAAAGTAACTATAGTTTTATCTATCTCTACAAGGAGTATGCCAGTTACATACACATTTCCAGGGGTATGTGAAGCATAAAAGGTTGAGAACCACTGGGCTAGAGATTTCTGATTTAGATTATGCAAATGATTTGGCCCTGTTGGCTAATGATGTTGAGGAGATGAATTCTTTTATTAAGACTGTTGATGAGACTGGTAATGGAGTAGATTTGGCAATGAACAGAGAAAAAACTAAAGTGATGAAAATTTGTCAGACGATAGTACTTCAATTGCTTTGAATGACTGCACTCTTGAGCAAGTGTCTCAGTTTAATTACCTTGGGAGCTATGTAACAGATACTGGTGATGTGTGGCGTGAGATTAACAGATGAATAGGGATTGCTGCTGTGACTGTAAGAATCAATGGAGAATGTGTAGAAGTAGGCATATACATCTAAAGACTAAAATTAGACTGTAAAAGTTTGGTTCTTTCTGTAGTTGATTATGGTAGTGAAACTTGGACTCTTTGTTAACAAGATAACAGGAAACTTGATGCTCTTGATTCTAGATTCTTAGGCAGTATCTTGGGCATTAGAGTTAAACTTTGTAAGTAACGATGAGGTTAGGCAAAGGAGTTGGCAACCTCCTTTAACCCATCCAGTGTCCATGCCGTCTGTATACGTTTGTAGAATCCGTACTGAGAGGCCGAGAATGGCTGTATATGTTATTAGTACAACAACAAAAAAAAAAACAATGCTATTGTAAAATTTTTTATGTATATCTTATAAAAATATGTAATTCAGGCTTTAAAAATAATATTTTTTTTTCCATTTGATGCATATTTTATTAAACTGCAATATGTTATGCACTTCTTAAAGCCATCTAATTGCCATTTCTTAGAATTGCTATATGGTATTGCTGATTTGTTTGTCAGCATTACCTTTTGCTGAACTTTTTTCCCCTTATTTAAACTCACAAGTTTAATTTGAACTGTCATCACCAAATTTTTCCATAAAGTTTTGCAAATCTTTTGAAAATTTAAAAAAAAATTATTTTTAAAAACGGTAGATTTTGGAAGTAATTACAAAGTATGTACTGTCATTTTTTTTTTACGTTTTACACCCTTTTCTGCCATAAACCTATTTCAACATTCCCAGAATTATTTTTATCATTTATCCCAGCATTCTATGCATCTTTCCTGCTCTTACAATCGAAACTGGAAGTAAGAACAACTTTTTGGGGTATTTCAATACTGGCTGCAGTAATTAGGTTATGGCTCACTGCTCAAAGAGGCAGGTGGCTGACACATGCTATCTCCATTCCATGTGTTATAAGTGGCTCTATTATTGACAGTATGTTGGATACCTTTTATAAAGTTAGTATGTACTTTTCTGTATTTAACTTTAGTTTCATTTTAGTAGATTTATTTCTGTAAATTATCAATCTTTTGGCCAATTGATAATTATTGATTTTTCATACTTATGCTACATCGAATGGCTACTTACAGCTTGTTGCTGTGGATATTTTATTTAACATCGCATTAGGTTATATGTTAATTTTTCTTTTTTATTTATTACTTTTCCAGTAAAAAAACTTTGATCTGGTATCATTTTCTGAAAATGAGATCTTGGATACTGAAGCAAATTTTCTGTAGATTTTCGTAAATTAGCGATCTTTTAGTTGGCTGATTTATTGATCTTTCGGAGTTATGCTATATCAGATGGCAGGCTTAAAAGTTGTTGCAGATATTATATTTAACAACCCATTAGGTTATATATAATTTTACTTTTATTTTTTCTTGGTTTTCTGGTGAAAAACTTTGAACTTGTACCAATTTTAGAAAATGAATGTGGTCTTGGATGTGGTCTTGGAAGCGAAGTTGGCTTCCTTGGCACGGAGATCAGTCCTAATGTGTGAAGACAATTTTGTGTAGGTTTTTTTATCCCTCCTGCTAAACTCACTAAGAATTAAAAATTGCACTTAAAAAAAATTTTAGTTATGCTTATATTGAATGATTTTAAAAGCAGCACTCTCCCCCCCCCCCCCCCCCCCTCTCACTATCTTGGCTGTGCCACTCAGACAATTTAACGATTTTTTTTTTTTGCTTTGGTGCACAAACCTTTCTGTACTTAGTCAAGATTGCCAAACTTCAACACTCAAAGTCAAGGCACACTGAATGGCCTTGATGGGAGGCTGACATCCTCTTCCCAACAGCTGTCCAGCGGGTCCCCTCACCCAACAATCCATGAAACTGCGAGAGCATGGAATTAGTCCCTACTATTTGATATTATGGTAGCAAAAATAATTCTTTAAAAAAAAAAGCCTGAAATTCCTCCTTCAAAAAATGGTCGATTTTTCGGCACAATTCATTTACAGAATTACAGTATAAATTTAGATCATATTCCTCCCAAATCTTATTGGCAATATATCCTTGGCATGGCTCAAAATTCGAAAAGTTTTCACATTCCTGATATAAATGAACTGACAGAATCAGATAACTTTTGAATAATGCAGATCATTTTGACAGGTCACAGATCATCTCTGCTGTTTCACAGCATTAATGTCAGTTTTCCTTTAGGCCTCCACCAGCACACGAATGTGATATGTGGTGCCATTCATCAGATGTAGTACTTTCCTGTATAGTGGAGCATCGGATGGCATCATTCAATCATATTTCCACCCAAAGAAAAAAAAATCATATTTCAGATTGAATATTATATTATTCTGGAGGAAATTTCCATTTGATTTATATATGATTTAATTATTTTTATTTATCAGGGTTTCCAAAATTAAGCCTTAATTGTATAGTCCGATCTTTTTTCACCATATCACATTGAAAAAGGTTTATTGAAATCAATATGCTTGTAAATTTGTTTATATTATTTATTTTCATAAATTTTGTAATTCTGTTTAATTTTTGTCTATAACACAACATATTTTTGTTGATTGGGTGCTTTTTTTAAAAAAAATTCTGAAGTTGACTTGTTTTTCTGACTTAGCACAATTGGCTAAAACCTTGGAATTTTTGCAAAGTATGGTATCAAGAAAAAAATTACAAAATGAGAGAAATATTTACTTGTTATTCAGAAATAAATAGCCTTTATATTCACGTGCATTATAATTTTTTCTGTCTATTAGTGTTTTTCAAATAAATTTTTGTGTTGACAGATGCATTTTTTTTTACTACATAACTCTAAAAAAGTACTATTAAAATAAAACTAGTTGTCTTTTTTGTTAAATATTGTATTTTCAGAAAAGAAAAAAATAGAATTAAATGCTGATTATTTTGGCATATAACATGCCATAATTCCTTTCTTAAGTTATTTGGCAAAAACTTTCTAAAGTTGAATTTTATTGCAGAACATAGGGAGAAAATAGTTTGGCCTCTGGATGGAAACCAGTTTTTCAGACTGGACACTGGAAGGGTTAAGCAGCATATTGTGTAGAGATAGACTCCATTGATTTGGCCATGTTGCCTGTATGCATAATTATAGATTAGCAAATAGGGTTATGAACAGTGTGCCTAAAGGCTTCAGAAAGAGGGGGAGACCTAGGATGCAGTGGGCAGACAATGTCAAACAGGACCTTGTTAGAATTGGTGTACAGTGGCCAAATGCAGCAGATGTAGCTCAGGATATACACTGCTGGCCATTAAAAGTACAACACCAGGAAGAACTCATCAGATTGTCCCGAAATATGCAAGATGGGTAGCCCAAGGGAGAACATGTAAATGATTCAAAGTGCAGCACATATGCACATCATGTGTGACAGTAACACCACCTGGAAGTGGTATAAGAGGAGATTTTAAAGAACAGGTGTAAAGCATTGGAATTGTGTTTGCTCACAGTTCTTGCACACTAAAGGATCAAGTATGCTCTATCGAAGAACACGGCATCCATACAACCATGTTTCTGACTTTGATCGAGGGAGAATTGTGGGGTTACAGGAAGGTGGATTATCGTATTGAGACATTGGTGCTCATGTTGGACGGAATGCTGTCACAGTGATGAGAATATGGCATCAGTGGGTAGAGGAGGAACAAACTCACTGACGTGAGGGATCTCAACGGCCCTGTCACACAAACTGACGAAAGGACAGACATCTCATGCACGTGGCAATGAATACATCAACACAGGTGGTACAGCCACATCAAACACCTTAGCTCAACAGTTAGGGTGTGTTGCACATCAACCAGTGTCCACATGTACAGTTCGATTTCGTCTGCAGCATCGGGGCATCTTTGCTAGGCGGCCATTGCTTCAGCTACCATTGACTCTACAGCACAGGTGTATGTGACTGCAACAGTGCCAAGAATGTCACATATGGATGTGCAAATGACATTGCATTGTCTTTTCAGATGAATCCTGTTTCAGTATGCAGCACCATGATGGATGAATCTGTATCTGGTGGTACTGCGATGACAGGCTCAGTGAGACATGCACAATGCAGCACCATACAGGTCCGGTCCCTGGTGTATTGGTGAGGGATACCATTGAACTCCACTCACGCAGGCGTCTCGTATGCATTACCGGTATTTTGAACAGCCAGCTTTACATTGCTTAGGTATTGGAGCCTGTGGTTGTACCTTATCTTCAGGGGCTCTCTGGTGCCATTTACCAACAGGAGAATTCCTGATAACATGTGGCATGCATCGTCCAACAATTCCTGGATGTGGAAACCATGTGACACTTCTGCCTTGGCCTGCGTGTTCACCTTGATCTGTCCCCAATTGAACATGTCTAGTCCATGATCTCACGACGATTAGCACACCAGACACCAGCAGCTGCTGTAACAGATGAACTTTGTCTACGTATTGAAACTGCATGGACTGGCATTCACCAAACACACATTCGACATCTCATCCTCTCAATGGCAGACCATGTAGCAGCAGTTGTTGCCGCTCATGGTGGCTACACAACATACTGATTTTTTTGTATTCCACAAGTCTAACTGAGTTGTATTTGTAATCATTGATCCTTGTAACATAAGCTATGTATTCACTAAATATGGCTTTGACATCTCTTGTCTTTCTTGGTGTTGCATTTTTAATGGCCAGCAGTGTATGTTTGGAGAACTAAATTGCACAATCAGGTTAGACTTCGTAGTTCATGGCTGCCTAAGGAGGAGGAGGATATTTTCTGACATTCAGAAAATTTCCATATTCAACTTATAAAACTGGATAGTGGCATCTACTGTAAGAATTACAGGAAGTTCTTCAAGCTTCCCTTTTAATATTGTGTTACATTTTAATTCAATCACCTCCATTTGTTTCTATGGTGGCACATCTGTATATAATTTTGTCTACATATCTAACTATGATTATGGAGGCTGGAGTGATTTAGTCAGTAGTGTGCTAGGCTCATAATCTGCAGTTCCTACGTTTGAGTCCCATGGACCAGCATTCAGATTTTTTTTCTTAAAACTCCTGCTCTGCCTTCGGTTAATAGGGGACACTAATGGGCTTGGAAAGGTTTCCATCTGACAGATGGCATGTTAAGCTGCGATCCCATATGTGGGAAGGCCATACCTTGTGCACAAACATGTTCGATGGCCTTGATAGAGGCTACCATCTGTCTACTGACAGCTGTTCAGTGGGTCCTCTCCCCCAACCTTCTCTGAGCCTTCGGTTCCTTGTGACCTGGCCATTTAGCCCTTTGTACGCAAAAAGCCCAATTTTAGCCATAGGTTATAATTTTGAAGTTCAGATATCTTCTTTATAAGGTTGCTGCAAAATGATGCATTTGGCAAAATTATTATATTACACTTCTGTTAAAGTAAAAAGTGTGCACCAAATAGTTAAATATGAAAAAGAAAAATGAAAATTTATTTTGTCTTGAAATTAAATTTAATTGAAAAGCATATGCATTTTAAAATTATGATGGTGTGTTCATGGTGTGTGTGCCATATGCTGAGCACCATTGATCTAACCTCTTACGTATTCAAACCATTTAATACACTGCATGGCCGAGTGGTTAGTGCGCTTGGCTACTGATCTAAGGGACCTGGGTTCGAGTCCCGGGTAAGGCATGGGTGTATGTGTCGTTTTTCTGCTGAGGTCCTGCCATCCTCTCAGACCTTCTGTGGCATATAAACTGACAGCTCCTGTCAGACCTCTGTGGCAAGCAGCTGCTTGAGGGGGTATTTATTTATTTATTTATTTATTTATTTATTTATTTATTTATAAGCATCTAGAACTGTGCTCTCCAAACCTTTTTTTAAGGACCACATGTTTTTCCCAGAAGTGATTCATGCAGCTCTCAACCTTTTTAATACAATAGAATGTCATGTTTATTTCCATATTGACTCTTAGTTGTATTTGAGATCATTAGTATTATATTTTCAAGTTTATTCGTATTTTCATTTGTTGTATTAAAGCATAGTTTTTCTTAAATGAAATTTATTTAAATTTTAATTTAAAAATTTAATCTTAAATTTGACATTTTGTGGCTGAGTGGTTAGTGTGTTTGGCTGCTGAATAAAGGGATCTGGGTTCAAGCCTCGAGTAAGGCATTGATGTTTGCAGCATTGTGTTTCTGCTGAGGTCATGCCTTCCTTATAGATGTGTATGGTATATTCAACTGTCAGACCTCTGTGGCAAGCAGCTGCTTGATGGGAGGGTGTATTTGCTTATTTTCTTAAATCTTAAATTTAAATGTATTTTTGTTCTGTGACAAGGAAATGAATGAATAGTTATATTTATTATCTATTTCACATTTATTTTCTTCTCAGCAGTCCTCATTTAGGACCAACAGGGTGTTTGATATTATGACACAAATTCCACATGGCATGATTTTTTGGCCAAAGATAAAATGTTCTGAGACATTTTTTGATATAGGCTGTAGTTAATAAGTAAAATGGTCCAGAGTTGATCAATGTCATTTCTAGTTCTCGAAAATCGATTTTATTGATCTGTACAATGTAAAATTCAATATGAGACATAATGAACTGAGTATGTGTGACAGATGTGCAACAAGATGCATGAAAATATGATTGAGAAAAGACACATATATGAAGAAATGCATTGGAGCATCAAGCAGATAATCTTAGGTTGTGTTGAAAAGTTGGTTTTAAAATATGACATTCACACAGCAGCATCATGCCATTACAATGGCAAATGTTTGAAATATCCACAATGCATGTTGCTTCAAGACTGGGTATGTTGGGTAATTGTAGGTTATACATGCTGCTACAGTAGGGGGTTGACCATCATACTGAGTGCTATACAACCATCATGCTGTTGGCAGAAATGAGTATATCAACTACTTGAGATGGCCATATGGATGACATCCTATGGCCTTGAGATGGCCATAGGAGACACCGATGAGCTTGGAAAGGCACCATCCGCCGGATGGAACATTAAGCTGTGACCCCGCATAGTGAGAGCCCATACCCTGTGCACGATAAAGAACATGCTGAATGGCCTTGACGGGAGGCTACCATCTGTCTCCCAACAGCTGTTCCATTGGGTCCCCTCCCCCAACCTTCTCTGAGCTTCAGGGTCCATGTGACCTGGCCATTTAGCCCATGGGGTGCAAAAAAGTGCCGCTCAGAGATAAAACAACCCACCCACCCATAAGGAAAAGTCCAAACTAACAGCGCATTGTACAAGTTCACCACACCCAATCCACTGACCAAGAAATGTTATATCCAGCCATTTTTGCTCCTGAATACCAAAGTGTGTAGAACTCCTTCATGCTGAAACCAAAGCCAATGATGTAATGCCAGTGGCACTGATATCCAACAGTGCTTGTGGTCGAGTGGTTAGTGCACTTGGCTACTGATCGAAGGGACCTGGGTTTGAGCCCCAGGTAACGCATGGATATTTATGTTGTCTTTCTGCTGAGGTTTTGCCTTCCTTACAGGTCTACTATGGCGTATAAGCTGACAGGCTCGTCAGACCTCTGTGGTAAGCAGCTGCTTGAGAGGGTATTTTATTTATTTTATTTTTGTGTGCAGGAATGTAGCGTAACACCATCATTCCATGTCATTCTCCACATAACAAGTGCAGATCATAGTCATTAACAGAGTATACATCATATGTTCAATGTGCACATAATGAAAAATTTCTCACCATTTGTTGATAGCTTTCTAACATACATAGTTATATGACTACCGCTTTTATAAGTGCTGTTGGATGTTCCATTATGCAAATACACTGGTTTCCATAAATTAAGGAAAATTCCTATGTTAAATCATTGGGAAGCCAACATCAATACGAACCCCCTATCCCACCCGTCTCAAGACAATTTTTCCTTTGAAATTTAAATCGACGCTAAAGTGCTGATTTATTATCTGCATGCTTGTAATCATATGCTTCCATCTATTGGAAAGTTGAAGGCCGCTTGTGGCTAAACTGCCCAGAATAGCGCATATATGTGACATAAAAGAAATGTTCATGGTGCTAATTAGAGGAGATCTTGATCGACGGCTGGTAGCTCAGTGGTCCAGAGCACCTGACATGTTATCAGGAGGTCGTGGGTTCGTATCCCACCCGGCTCAAGACAATTTTTCCTATAAAATTTAAATCGATGCTAAAGTGCTGATTTATTAGTTAATACATTGAGTTTATTTCATTATTTATAACATAAATATACATACATTGAGTTTATTTCATTATTTATTCATTCAGTATTTAATGAGTTATGGAAGTTCGAATATTGAACAACAGCAATGCCAGTCTTAAGATACAAAACTGAAGAGGAGTGAAAGAATTCTTTACACGAAGTTCTAAAATGCAAACTTATTTTATTAAACACTTTGATACAATACTTATTACTAAGTTTTAATTAACTTCTGAAGTCATTTTTTGTGGCTGGCATTGTTATTGCTAAATATTCAAACTTCCATAATTCATTAAATGCCAAACAAATGTTGAAAATCGAGACATTGATTTATTTGATTGAGATCTATCTGCAATCACATTTTTCAAAACGAAAAAACTTATTTTAGAAGTTATAGAACTTTGACTTCAGCTTTCCATTTACTTAACATAGGGATTTTCCTTAATTTATGAAAATGAGTGTAACTGTCTCTTTGATATGCGAACATCAGCTGTGGAGTTATTTTTGTATGAAATCAGTTGTGTTGCTGTGTGCTAGCATTGCTTTTATGAGCAACATACCACTTCCCTTTTGGCCATTTTTGCTGTTGTTCATTGGTGCATTTTATTGAGTAATGTTTTTAGATTGTGTGGATTCCTATGGGCTTTCATATTACCACAAATCTTCAAAACTATGGTGTATTGTAAGGTTATTGGGTTTACTATTTGCTATGATACTCTTGATTGAGTGTGAATATTTTTGTTATTTATTATGATTTTCATAAATGGGACAGTTGAATTAATCTGAGTAATTTATCAATTTATTATTCAGTTCTTAAGATTCTTACCAGTTAATCAAAAGTTATTGTCAAACAGTTATGACTGAAAATGGTCTTAAGATACTTCCATGAATATGCAGAATTACACATTTTTCTTATTATTTTGACTGCTCCTGAGATCAATGCAAAACTGAGAAGAAGAAAGTGATTGCCAAGCACAATTGAATTCCCCACATTCAGATGGTTGTTTAAAATTTAGAATGCATTTTTATTCCTTTCACTTGTGATTTGATGGGATTATCTTCATTTTTAGTAAATATATGCACCAAATGGTGTAATGCATTTTTTCATTTGTTAATTCATTTGACACTGTAATTAGTATCGTATTTAACCTTTCTAAACATGCACTGGGGTGAGAAATTTGCTCATTCACAAATTAACAAATTATATTAATGTAATAACAAATATTTTTTTACTCATTTGTAATTAAAAAAAAAATTAAATATTTTTGATCATTTCTTAGATGGTTTTAAGATTACAAGAGCATTTTTTGAGTCAGAAGGAGGGTGTGCCACACCACATTGATAAGTTCAGCTTTTTTACTCTGTTTATATCTGTTAAAAAGGGGAAATTAAATGAACAACAGTATAAGCATATAAAGGAACAGTATGCATGCACAATACATATTTGCTTAAAGCTGTGATCAAGAATCAACAACAAAAATGGATCAGAAATAGAATGAAAAAATTCACTAGAACTTGATTTATACATGCATATATATATTATATAGAATTCATATCATCAACTGCATCTGCAAAATCTAAATCAGAAATTTTGAAATCTCGTGACCATTTAAGGCCAAAATCTTACCTTTGCAGAGAATTTCACATAACATAATCAATAACCAGGCAGACAGAGACAGACGGATGGCCAGACAGACAGACACTCTGGGACAAAATCCTCATGCAGCCATAGGCTATGGAGGTCCAACTGGACCGTGTAATTTTCCTCTCCAGACATCTATTCTGAGCTACAGCTCCTGCATTTGGCCACTCAGGGCCAATTCTAGCAAGGTCCTGTTTGGCATTATCTTCCCATCACATCCTAGGTCTCTCCTTTTTTCTTGCACTCTTCATAATTCTGTTTGCCAATCTGCAGCTATGTATATGGGCAACATGGCCAAACCAATGCAATCTCTCTGCACACAATATGCTGCAGATTGCTACAGCTCCTGCATTTGGCCACTCTGGGCCAATTCTAGCAAGGTCCTGTTTGACATTATCTTCCCATCACATCCTAGGTCTCTCCTTTTTTCTTGCACTCTTCATAATTCTGTTTGCCAATCTGCAGCTATGTATATGGGCAACATGGCCAAACCAATGCAATCTCTCTGCACACAATATGCTGCAGATTGCTACAGCTCCTGCATTTGGCCACTCTGGGCCAATTCTAGCAAGGTCCTGTTTGACATTATCTTCCCATCACATCCTAGGTCTCTCCTTTTTTCTTGCACTCTTCATAATTCTGTTTTGCCAATCTGCAGCTATGTATATGGGCAACATGGCCAAACCAATGCAATCTCTCTGCACACAATATGCTGCTCAAAGGAGGTTAATGACTCCTTCTTCTACCATCTGCCTTGCCAATTTTCATCACTTTAGCTTTTTCTCTGTTTATCATCAAACCTACTCTATTACCAGTCCTAATGAAAGAATTCATCTCATCAACATCATTAGCAAACAGGGCCAAATCATCTGCATAATACGAATCAGAAATTTTGAAATTTCTACACCATTTAATGCCAAAATCTTTTCCTTGCAAAGAATTTCACATGACATAATAACCAGATTAAAGAGAAAAGGAGGCAAAATGCACCCTTGTTTAACTCCATTAGTAATGCTAAACCAGTTGCTTCAAGCCTTACCAAATCTCGCACACAACTCAGTGTTATTTTATAGAGCTTTTATTATACTAACTAACTTACCAGGCATTCCATATGATCTAACAACCAACCACAAATTATGTCAATCAACAGAGTCAAAACCCTTTTTGAAATCTATAAAACTAATAACCACAGGTTTCTGAAACTCTAAACATTTCTCAAGAATCTGCTTAAGTGAAAATGTAATTAAGTGTAAACATCAGCTACCACTTCTGAATCTGCAGTGTTCATCATGCAGTTGTCCATCAACCAAATTTTTAATTCTATTAAGTATAATCATGCAAAGAACTTTATTTGGAACAGAAAGTAAACTAATTGCCCTATAATTATCACAAGAACTATGAGTGTGTTTTTTAAAAATGGTAATAATAGCTCTACTCAATCCTTAAGAACAACACCTTTATCATAAAAAATATTGAAAATTTCCATCAGCCATGTGACAACACAAATGTTTCCAACTCTAAGCATTTCAGTGGTGATTTTATCCACCCCTTGTGATTTATGCAGTTTTAATTTAGAGATAGTCAAAGCGACTTCAGAATGTGATATAGGGCCAACATTAAAGCCAGTAATTCATATATCCTCATTGCAAACAATGGGAGTAGAAATAATCACATTGTTTAGACCTTCTCTGAAATGCTCAGTCCACCATAGAATATATAATAATAACACCACACATAATAGAATCGTAACCTTCAATCACCTTACTATATTTATCCTTCAATCCCCATATACATCACTTCCCACACAAAAGAACACAATCCTCACAATCATATACCTGCAGAGAGTAAATGATTGGTAGGATTTCTTTCATTTTCTTGTAACCGAATATTAGAAGTTCATCTCTCCATCAGAAAGGTAGAGGCACTCATACATTAAATATATACATATATAAACTTTTTTCACTGATATTAGCACAGAAGTTGTTGAATGTTCATTTAAAAATGATATCATTAAGATAAACAGAATACATCACAAAAGTCAGAATGTCGTTAGGAGCATAATAAGTGAATTTATTTCATGATGTCACATCTACCTAAATCTTATGATGTATATAAATATATCTGAAATCATGGTAATTAGTCAACTATTATGAATATTTGAAGTAAGTTGTTGTGCTGATTACTTCTGATTAGTTGTGCCATCCTTTTGTATGTTCAGGAATTGGTATTTTCTTCTATAACATTTGTGACATTGTGAAATAAATTCATCTTATTATGCTCCTAAATATAGTCTGACTTTCATGATGCATTCTGTTTAAATTTTAAAGGAAGAAGTCACTTCCCTATACAAAGGACAGAGACAATCTAGAAATTATATTAAGCTTGTCCTGGTCTCATACAACATACAAACTCTTACTCAAGGACATGCCCTGCTGGTCTTAGTGGTCAGGTATGCTAACCACTGGACCAGGTAGGGTCTAGTGGTAGCATAGTTTATCTTAAGGATATCAGTTTCTTATGAACATTTTAACAACTTCTGTGCTAATATCAGTGGAAAAAGTGTATATTTATACGTTCATATTTGAATATTATCAACATGATAATTAGTGTCCTAAACACCAGGATTGGCAAATAATTGCTTACAACTCTTACCAAATAGCTTCGAATCTTTATTTCAAAATCTTGGAGATACAAGGATATATGTGGTAAACAGAATATAGAGGTGTTCCAAGTGAATTTGTGCATATAGAACTAAATCTGTTGAAAATAGAAGCAAAAAGCAAATGTATTCAGTAGAATTATGAGTTTGCATGCAAACACAAGGTTCTACTGAGCATTAGAAATAAGCTTCAGAGCTCAGAGTTTATTGAAGAGCATCTGAAATGGAAGATGACTTAGCAGATGTGTTTAAGTAGTGGACAAATTGATTCGATTTACTCTGCTTGCTGGTCTTCGAAGATGAAGGTTATGTCTGGTATCCCCCTAATTTAGGCTTTTTAAAGTGTAAGTAATGTATTTGTTTTACCTATATTTAATTAGTATAAAGAATGGGAATTTCTGTTGACTGAAAAGTTGAGTCTGCTGTGCAATTGCTGATTTGGTGGTCTCATATTAACAAGGATTTGAAGTAACCTTTATAATTGTCAGAGTTTAAGATTAGATATAAGTTTGTTTGTTGGTATAATAATCTAGTTGTTCACTGGGGGAACTCCTTTAGGGAATGAATGGTGGAAAATCCATGGCTAAGTGGGAAAGATGCAGATAAGAACAGAGTGTGATTTGTGAGAACTTTGGGTTGTTCAGCAACTGTTGATCATGTTGAACACACAAGAGATGTTTCTACACCCCATTAGGATTAGGTAAGCTTCTGGTGGAGCTCCTAGGACAGAATCTACAATTGCTTTAGGAGAAGATATAACCTCTTGAAAATATTGTGGCCAGATCATTGGGTGTTTTTATTGGTAAATCACTTACAATAAGGCATCATCAATTCCCTCCCTCTTCCCAGAAAGGTTGATCCCAGCAGGAGAAGAACTGTTATAAATACCAACCATATAACAAGTATAGGTGTGTCAGATATATCTAGATTCAGAGCAGCAGACAAATGCTATTTTTTTTTCAACAATCTAGCTGTACATGTAAATAAATGTCAGTGTAACTTTCTACATAGGAATATTTTTTTTGTATAGGTAGCACTGAAGTGTAGTATAAAACTAGCAAACTTGGGGCAGCACCTATAGTCATTGATGGAAAAGGACAATAATGCAAAAGGAAACAACAAAGCCTATTTGGGCCTCATCATATCTTGTGCAGTTGAGACATTTGTTTCATCATGCCAAAGACAGATTACCATCAAATTAGTGAACTGTCTCAGTAAACTGAATATACTGTTCTGTAATGGGTGATAGCTATGAAATCTTCAGTAGGCAAGTATTTTTCTAAACTTTGCAGTATGTTTGTTTCTGGTGACTGAAAGCTCTAGTGTGCAGATAGTGATAGCCACTGTGAATTTACATTTTCTGTGTATGGATAATATGGATATCTTTATGTCTGGCAGAAAGGTGTCAAGTGCAGATTCTTCTCTATGCAGGAATGAAAGGTCTGTGAATTTTCTTTACACTTTCAGTCTAATGAGAATTGAGTTGCCAATAATTAGGATAGAGAAATTGACATAAACAGAGACACAAAGACCAAGAAGATAAGGAATTGGCTGAAACTGATATAACTAATGTTAATGTAGAACAGAGTGCTAGTTGATATGTAGCAAAACTGTGCAATAAGATCAACAAAGCCTAAAGTTGGAATTAAAGATGAATATGAAAATGGCAAAGAAGGAAAAATGGAAAGAATAGGGAGTCAAGAAATGCAGAATGAAAAAGGGAGAAGGAGAACTGGAAAAGGAAAGAAAGAGAAAAATGTAGAAAGGAGAAAAATAAAGGACAGAAGGAAAGAAATTATGGGTTGGAAAATGGAAGGTAGATGACTTTGGAAGAAAGGAGATGGGACATGGGAAGGACAATAGTAGCTAAAGAAGTAGAAGCTTGAAAGATTCAAGAGATTTAAATTAAAGAGGCTTTAAAAGATTCTAAATCACAATAATTATCTGATACATGAAAAGCTAAAAGAATTAGCTACTTTGGATTGGATTGTTTTTACCTCTAAGCCACACATTTCTGCCCACAGTGGATTAAATGACTAGGTTACAAGGACTCCAAAGGCTCAGAGAGAAGGCTTGGGAAAGTAGGAGCCACTGGACAGCTGTTAGTAGACAAATGGTAACTTTCTGTCAAGTCCATTCAGTGTGTTCTTTAGCATGCATAGGATACATCTCTCCTGCACAAGAAACCACAGCTTAATATCTCATCTAATGAACACTAGCCTTTCCAAGCTCACTAGAGCAGGATGGAGTTTGAGAGATAAATCTCAATGCTGACCTGATGGTGCTTAAACTTGGTTATCTACTTTGAAACAATAGAAAAAAATGTTGATTACCTTACTACAGGGAGATATATCCATATGATATAGCTTACTACAGGGAACTTGAACACACTTTGCTGCAAACAGTGTTTCAAGTTCCTTAAGCAAAGAGTATTCCTCCTATCCCATTTTTTATGTTATAGGAGAGAGAACACAAATGTTTTCATGTTATTGAATGATGGATTCAGAATTTTAAAAAGATAAAGAACAGTATTAATTGGCAGCCAATTCATTTGTTGGTGTATAAAAGAAACAACTAGCAGATACCCAGCTTTGCTCGGGTCTGAAACTCTCTGAAGTATACAGGGTGTCTCTGAATTCATGGCCCAAACATTAGGGGATGGTAGTACACACTGAACCCACCAATATTCGTCATAGAATATGCGACTGCAAACTCAGCCCAGTGCCAGCAGGGGGCGCAGACGAGGCGGCATGGCTTAAAAGTGCTGGATCAGCCAAACCCCAACAGTCTCAGAATCGACCGGACACGAGATGAAGCAGTTTACGAATGCAGAGAAAGCCAATATGCATCTGATGTTTGTCGTAGCCGAGTGCAATGGCAGAGAGGCGCAAAGACTACTGTGAGCGATATCCTATGCGCCGTATGCCCGATCATAAAATGTTTGCGCGGCTGCACTGCCAGCTATCTGAGGCAGGCTCCTTCTACTTCAGTTGACATGATGCCAGACAAGCAAGGACAGTCAGAACGCCAGCTATGAGCGAGGACATCTTGCGTATGGTGACAGATAATCCAGGTTCAAGCACGCGATCCTCTGCCCGGAGCCTGGGTGTGTATCGGAAGTGTCTGGCGAGTACTGCACGAAGAAGGGCCACACCCCTATCACTTGCAGCGAGTGCAGGCATTGACAGCTGTTGATTATCCCCTGCACACGCATTTTGCCCAGTGGTTCCTGCAGTCAAGTGCCACACATCCCGATTTCCCCATGGATGTGCTCTTTATGGATGAATCAACATTCTCACGTGAAGGCATAGTGAATGTTCATATAATGCACATTTGTGGGAGGCCCAGAACCCCCATAGTACACGTCCAAATTCGAGCCAGCAACCATTTGCCGTTAATGTCTGGGTGGGGATCGTGCATGATTACTTAATTGGACCCTACCTACTGCTGGACCGCTTCGATGGGCGAACATACCATATTTTTCTGCAACAGGTTTTGCCGGAATTGCTTCAGGATGTCCAGCCACCATCCGCACCCATATGTGGTTCTAGCACGATGGGGCACCTGCCCATTTCAGCATGGACGTGCGTCAGCATCTTCATACCACATTTGGGAACTGATGGATTGGGTGCAGTGGTCCTATCCCATGGTCCCCCAGATTGCCCAATCTTTCTTGTATTAATTTCTTTCTCTGGGGACATTTGAAGAGTGTCATGTACGAGATGCCCATGCAGTCTGCACAGGATCTGGTAGCCCGACTGTCCGTTGCAGCCGCCAATGTGCGCGACAAGCCTGGAGTTTACAAGCAGGTATGCCGATCACTACTCCACTGTTGTGCCGCCTGTATCAACGTTGGTGGGTGGACGTTTGAGCATTTGTTGTAATGATCTCCAATAAATGTCACTCTGGAAACCTCTGTATCTGTCCTTCATTTCCAACTCCTCACTGCATTTGTGGCCGCATATTCTATGATGAGGGGGTGGGGGTGGCTCAGTCGGTAGCGCACCAGGATCGTAATCTGTAGTTCCCAGGTTTGAGTCCCAGCTGGATCAGTGTTGAGATTTATCTCCGCAAAATTCCCCACCCTGCCCACGGTCAGTAGGGGACACCGATGGGCTTGGAAAGGCCGCTGTCCGTCGGATGGGACGTTAAGCCGTGGCCCTGTGTGCGGGAGAGCCATACCCTGTGCATGTTAAAGAACATGCTGGATGGCCTTGACAGGAGGCTACCATCTGTCTCCCAACAGCTGTTCCAGTGGGTCCCCTCTCCCAACCTTCTCTGAGTCTTCGGGGTCCATGTGACCTGGCCATTTAGCCCATGGTGTGCAAAAAAGTGCCGCTCAGAGGTAAAACAACCCAACAACCCAACCCAATTCTATGATGAATATTGGTGGGTTCGGTGTGTACTACCATCCCCTCACGTTTGGGTCATGAATTCAGGGACACCCAGTATAGTAGATGACACTCTTTATGTTGCAAGCATCCATTTGGCCTAAAACTCATTCAATTGTTTCATTCCCTATGCTACGCCCTTCATAAAAATTTTATCCTCTTCTTTTAGGGGAGTTTCTGAAATTAAAAGTATATAGTTCTCCCCATTTTGCAAACTTTCATTTGCATAAAACTCATTATAATCAATTGCCTCCCTCCTAGTATAAATTTCTTCTTCCTCTTTAGGTAAAATCTGAAACTTTCTAAAGTTGTAGTAGATGGCCTCATGTATTTTGAATAAATGCTAATGGTAAGTCTATGAGAGACACTGGTTTATAATTGTTAATGTTAAGGCTATGGGGATTTCAAGAAATTCAAACCTGCTTGCTCCAGTTTTGGTTGACCATGGCACATAGACGTATACTCTTCCCTTGGGTGAAGGGAAAGTTCTTGTAAAGTTTGGTGCCTCTAGCTCTTTTGTGTGATGAGTGCAAAAGCAGAGAAACAAGCAAACACAAATAAACAAACAGAAATGCACACACAACCAAACAAGCAAACACACACAAATAAACAAACAAAAATGAACACACAACCAAACAAGCAAACACACTTTCTTCTTTATATATTAGATGTGTTTAAATTATAGGCAAAAATATGATGCAATTTCCACCCAGTTGAGAATTTATTAAAACTTCTATATTAAAAGTAAAGAAATTACCCTTCAAATGTTTGCTTTCCACAGAGGTCTGACTGCAGTCTGTCAGTACAATATGCCATAGAGAACACCTCTTAGGAAGACAAGACCTCAATGTAAAGACAGTACAAGAAACATCAATGCCTTACCTGGCACTCAAACCCAAGTCTCTTTGTACTGTAGCTAAGTATGTTAACCACTCGTCCACCAGGACAGCATGACGCAAGGGAGCAAGCAATTTCCAGTGGCTCACAAAATGAAAAGACCTGTTATCCACAATAGCAAAATATGTTGCAATAAAAAGGGTTATGAAAAAGTTTCTATGAAGGTTGGTGAGAGTGTTTTCACAGGTACAGCATACATGCAGAATTAACACCAGAGAGGAGCTGAGATCTGTATGTATAGGATGTAATGATATGGCAATACAAGTTTTAGGCAAGTGGATGCTTGCAACGTAAAGAGTGTCATCTACTATATACTTCAAAGAATTTCAGACCCAAGCAAAGCCAGGGTTGGGTTGTTTTACCTCTGAGCAGCACTTTTTTGCCCACCATGGGCTAAATGGCCAGGTCACATGGACCCCGAAGGCTCAGAGAAGGTTGGGGGAGGGGACCCACTGGAACAGCTGTTGGGAGACAGATGGTAGACTCCCGTCAAGGCCATCCAGTGTGTTCTTTAACGTGCACAGGGTATGGCTCTCCCACACACGGGGCCACGGCTTAACGTCCCATCCGACGGACGGCGGCCTTTCCAAGCCCATCGGTGTCCCCTACTGACCGTGGGCAGGGCGGGGAATTTTGCGGAGATAAATCTCAACGCTGACCCAGCTGGGACTCGAACCTGGGAACTACAGATTACGAGCCTGGCGCGCTACCGACTGAGCCACCCCCGTCCCAGCAAAGCCAGGTATCTGCTAGTTATTTCTTTTACTCACCAGCAGGTGAATAAAATTGAAGAAGAGGTAAACTATGGAAGACATTCAAAAAGTTCTTGACACCTGTTCTTGACACCCAAAAAGTTCTGAACCTCCAGTTTTGGTTGACCATGGCACATAGACATATACTGTCTGTAGATTTGCACTTGTTCATCTGAAGTTAACAAGCTACAAAACTTGTTTGAAAGCTTGTTTAAACTTGTCATTTTATGCTAAGAACAAAGGCCTCATCATCATTTCTCTCTTCACTGATGACATGTAAAGTTTGGTCTGTGAAATCTGTGCATTGTTGCTATGGAGCCTACTAAATATGGGGAAAGATTTTACATTTTCATAGGATGCACTTGGAGTATGGGGATTAAACCTGTCCATATAACACTGTTATGGGATAGATGTGAAAATTCAGAGGAGGATGGCAGAGCTTTGAAGATCTTCCTCATGCAGGAGGATCAAAGGAGGCCATGAACAAGAGATCCATTGCTGCTGTTTGTTAACTCATTAAGGAAAATCCACACATCACTATTCAGGTAATTAGTTTAGTATCAGTGTATCAATTGGCAATGTGGAAACAATTATTCATCAACATTTAAAGTTATAAAAGATCTGTGGCAAATGGGTTGTGGTTTGTTTCACCTCTGAGCGGCACTTTTTTGCACACCATGGACTAAATGGCCAGGTCACAAGGACCCTGAAGGCTCAAAGAATGTTGGGGGAGGGGATGCACTGGACCAGCTGTTGGGAGACAGATGGTAACCTTCCATCAAGGCCATCTAGTGTGTTCTTTAATGTGCATAGGGTATGGCTCTCCTGCGCACAGGGCCACGGCTTAACATCCCATCTGACGGACAGCGGCCTTTCCAAGCCCATCGGTGTCCCCTACTGACTGTGGGCAGGGCGGTGAGTTTTGCGGGGATAAATCTTAACGCTGACCCAGCTGGAAACTGCAGATTACGAGCCTGTGTGGCAAATGGCTACCCCACAAACTGACAAAACAGAAAAAAAAAAGTGCTAGAGTTGATTTGTGCAAGGAGATGCTGGCAATGGTTGAACCTAGTGGCTCCAAAACAGTAACAGACATTGTCACAGGTTACTGAACAATTCAAAGAAATATTGACAACCATGTTTGGGTTGAGGAAGATGAATTACGTCTCCAAATCCTCTGACAGGACTTTTGAACAACAACAAAGCATGTCATGGATTCTCCTCCTTCATGACAATGCAGTGCACACCGAAATCTGGCAAGTTACAGCCTATCTGGAGCAGGAAGAAAATCAAACAACTATCCCAACCTGCATATTCACTTGATCTTGCACCATGTGATTTTTGGTTGTTTCAAAATATTAAAAAAGAATTTGCTGGAAAGCCTTTTTAAAGGGTGCAAAATCTTGCAAAATGCATTTATTCAGAGTTGTGGAGTATTCTCCAATAGGAGTAACACCAAGCATTTCAAAATTGATATAGATATCTGCAACTTTGTATAAATGCTGGAGGAGAGTACTTTAAAGTACATTGAAAGTTTTGTTGAAGTAAGTGCATTTTTTTTGTTCTGCAGATGCATGTCAAAAATTTTTTGAATGCCCTCATAATTTAAACTACAATTTATAACATTTAGCAACAAGATTTTTGTTTCCGTAAAAAAATAGGTAATTTAGTACCTTCAAATGCTAATTCCAAACTGTCCCTGGATTTTTTGTATCATGTACAGTCTTAAGAAAATATTCATCTCTCAGAAAAATTTTGTGAGCAGCTTTAATAAACAATTCGTGACAAACAGCATTAAATAGTAATAAAAGGTATGTATAATAAGAAATGGAAATAAATAGAAATTATACCAATCAATTGTGAAAATATTGTTTGCATGGAAAATGATATAATTTTTTTGCACATGTTGCTTGATATTTGTACAAAGAAAATTTATACTTTGTTAAAGATAGATTAAGTTAACTCTATAAACACCGTAGGTGTTGAACTTGCCATGTGTTATTACGACAAACAATCGGCTCATTGACACTAATGGGGTAATTGATTAGTTTTTAGTCCCACTATTATGCTGTATCAGTCTTATTTATATTGTTTAAGACAATCACTACACACTTCTTTCTTAATGTGCACAAATTAAAATTTTCTTTTATTCACCTACATATACATATCACATTAAAATTATAAAGTTTGTAAGCTTCACTCCTGGTTTGGACTTTAGCACATGTTCCTTATCATGCCAATAATGCTTGTCATTTTTTTTAATTACCTTTCTATCATTATTTGGTATAGAAGTCTCTCTGCAGTGGCGTTTGACGTTTTCAGAGCCTCTGTTCAGCTATCTGTTTTTCCTTAAGTGATGTCATCTCGCTCTTTCACCTTTAGTGAGTCTAGTTTCTTTCAACATTTTTAACATTACCTTACATTTAGTTTACACTTAACTAATCTTACACTTAAAATATATTAAAATAAAATAAAACATTGTGCATCCTTGCGTGCTCTCCCATAACATGTTTCACCATCTATCCCCATGGTTTCTTCAGATGCCATGGCTGCTACTACGTTCCTGCAATTCACAGTCCTATCTTTTTGTATATCTCCCTGTGCATGCTCCTCACATTCGTTGCCATTTACCTGATCTAGTAATAATCTCCATGCCAATAATAATAATAAAAATAAATACCCCCTCAAGTAGCTGCTTGCCACAGAGGTCTGACAGGAGCCTGTCAGTTTATATGCCACAGTAGAAGATCTGAGAGGATCTTCGTTAATACATTTTTTTTTTCTATTTTGGTTGATGTACAGTTGCTCAGCCATGTCCAATTGTAATTGTTTTTGGGGAGCATATATTACTTTTGCTTTATCAAAATTTGTCACTAAATTGGGATTCTTTTTACTTGCTTTTGCCAATGCTGTATTCTCTTTTCCAAATGCAATATCCTGTTATGTTCTTTTACTCGTGGTAAATTTTCTGCGGGTCTTACCAATATACTCACCCATATCAATTGCTTGATTTTTTCTTCCATTGGGATTTCATATAGTCTTCCTTGCAGTTCTATTTTATCCCTATCTTTCTTTACTAAATTTAATATTGACTTTTTAGATGTCATTGGTACAGTCATATCCAGAGGTTTTAGAACCTCGTTAAATTCTTTATTAAACCATGGTATATTTGGTGTTGGCTTCGTATATATTTTCACTTACTTTTTTGCAATGGTATAAATTGCATATCTTGCAATTCCTATATTTTTACTTTTCTTTCAATATCTTTTATTCATTTCTTGGGGTATCCTGCTGCTTCTGCATTTCCATATATCAGCATTCGTTCATTATGCTTATCTATTTCATCAGTGGTGTATCCTATATTTCTTCTAATTATAGATGTTATAGCTGTTTTTTTCTGATGTTGCAGTTGAGCCAATTTATATGGAATAAATGCCGGGCTTGCTGTTGGCTTAATTGGATTGGATTGTTTTACCTCTGAGCGGCACTTTTTTGCACACCATGGGCTAAATGGCCAGGCCACAAGGACCCCGAAGGCTCAGAGAAGGTTGGGAGAGGGGACCCACTGGAATAGCTGTTGGGAGACAGATGGTAGCCTCCCATCAAGGCCATCAAGCGTGTTCTTTAACGTGCACAGGGTATGGCTCTCCCGCACACAGGGCCATGGCTTAACATCCCATCCGACAGACGGTGGCCTTTCCAAGCCCATCGGTGTCCCCTACTGACCGTGGGCAGGGCGAGGAAATTTTGTGGAGATAAATCTCAACACTTACCCAGCTGGACTCGAACCTGAGAACTACAGATTACGAGCCTGGCGTGCTACCGGCTGAGCCACCCCCGCCCCGTTGGCTTAATATATGCACTATATATTAAGTATCCATTTATCACTATATCCAAAAATGGTATTTGATTAGATTTCTCTTTTTCTATGGTATTTTGTATAGAAGGGATAACTGCATTAAAGCTATCTCGAATATCTTCTAAAACTCCATCTTTATTGTCTACTAATATTAATGTATCATCTGTATACCTCGTATAAAACTTGATATATGTTTGGAGCCTTGGTAATACCATATTCTAATGATGGGGTAATTGATTGTCATACCTTCATATTTATCCAAATTATGAAATCCATAGGATGGAATATTATTCCAAATATGGGCTAGATCTGACCTGTGAAGTAAATATTGTTGAAAATCAGGATTTAGAGAGATTTGAATGAGATCTTTATCTTCAGTGACATTTCTCCATTGAAAGTATAATTTCGAAATTAAAGAGCTCTTAATGTGTTTTCCATATTCATAACATGAAGTGTTTGAACACTTTTATGTATATTAACATTTATTCCCAGATCAAATGAAAATATTGTTGCATATGTTTTGGAATAATTTCCAATGATCAGAAAAAGAATATGCTGTTGAAAAGATAATAATCTCAAAGTCTAGAGGTTTCAGAAGGTAAACAATAAAAAATTGCATTATTAATCCTAATATTTGCAACTCAGATTCATAAAGAAATTTCTACACGGAAGTTGTGATAAGTAAGCCAACAATAATGAAAATATTACTTTAAATATTATGGTGAAATACGTAAAAATAAATATATATTAGTGTATTAATATCATAAAAATGTGGTCAGGCAATACTTTATATCAGGCATGGGCAACCTTTCCTAGTTCGGGGGCCAAATTATCATTCTGTCTCCGAGTCAAGGGCCGGAACGAATTATTAAATAAAATAAATTAATATTAAATGAACTAAAACAACTTGGTACTTCATATTTCATTTATTTATAATATAATATTTTGGTATAAAGCTCTACATAAATTTCATAATATAATGAATGACATAACAATTTAATGTGAAGATTGGCCTTGTACTTGAACTGCGAGATAATCAATATCGACGTTAATATTACTTAAGGATAATCGCATAGAATTTTCAAGGTTTTTGTCCGTTATTCTTGTCCGAATTTTTGATTTATTGTATTTCATCCTTAAAAAAAAAACTGTTCACATATATATGTGCTGCCGAAAAGACAAATGATTTTTCTTGAAAAGGCACGTAAATTTGTATATTTTTCTTCCACCAAATAAAATTTATAAAAATCCATCAAAGCAATGTTGTTAAATTGTGATTTTAGCACTAAATTCACCTAAAGCACATTAAGTTCCATCTATAAGTCCCATGGCCGAGTGGTTAGCACGCTTGGCTACTGATCTAAGGGACCTGGGTTCGAGCCCCGGATTAGGCATGGATGTGTGTGTCGGTTTTCTGCTGAGGTCCTGCCATCCTCTCAGATCTCCTACTGTGGCATATAAACTGACAGGCTCCTGTCAGACCTCTGTGGCAAGCAGCTGCTTGAGGGGGTATTTATTTATTTTTTATTATAAGTTTTCTGGCACATTATTTACATCAGCATCCATCAGACGAGCAAATATAATGAATGTGGAGTCTTTGTTTTGGTAGTTGGCAAACCTTGTATCAAACTGCTCTATTAGTGCCTTCAGTTCATCTCCATAACAATTATAAGGGATATTTTTATGAGTTGCTAGAGTAGGAAAATGATAACAAATTTTAGCTCTTATCTGACTTTCCAACAATATTAGTTTATTACAAAAAGCTTTGACATGTCCATGCAGTTCATGAACCAATTGTCCTTGTTTTTGCAATTTAAGATTCAGTTCGTTTAGGTATCCGGTGACATCTACAAGGAATGATAAATCACACACCCACTCATCATCTTTTACTTGGTTAATTGTGTTTCCTTTTATGTCCATAAAATCTGCAATGTCTTGTCTCAGATCATAAAATCGTTTTAACATTTTACCTTTACTCAATCACCTCACTTCACAATAATAAGACACATCTTTATAATCCGAAAATAGGTCTGCCAAATACTCCTTAAATTGGCGGTGATTAAGTGCACTTGACTTAATAAAGTTAATACTGGCTACTACAACCTCCATAACATTTGTGAATTTAATCGATTTTGCACAGATTTTGTTGGTGGATAATAAAAAAGTTTTGTTGGTGGATAATGCAGTGAAAATTTGTTAAATTTTCCAGATGGATCTGTAGTTCTATTGCTCTTTCATGAACTATTCCAATAAATCCCTTCCGTACACCAACCATTGCAGGGGCTCCATCAGTGCATATGCCAGATAGTGAACTCCATTTAAACCCAAATCTCTCGAAGACTGTTGACTACTTCAAATATATCTTCACCCGTAGTTGTTCCTTTTAATGGCCGAAGCACCAATAATCCTTCTGTGATGTTGAAATCCGCATTAACTCCTCGAATAAATATTGCTAGTTGTGCTGTATCGGAGGCATCGGTGCTGTCATCCAAAGCAATTGAAAATTCTTCCAATCTAGCAATCTTTTCTTTTAAACTTTTTTCAATATCATCAGCCATTTCTATCTGTCGGACAACAGTACGTCTTGACAAACGAATATTCTCGAAATCTTTTTTTTTTTCAGGACATATTATACTTGCAACATCCAGCAGACATTCTTTGATAAATTCTCCTTCACCAAATGACTTAGAATGTTTAGCGATTTTTTCGCTTACCACAAAGCTGGCTTTGTCAATGCTGTGGTGCTGCATTCTTTGCTTGATGAACATTTGCTGCTGGGTATCCAAGTTCTTCTTCAACTTCTGTATTTCATCTTTTCATAGTTGTCCATCAATTTTTTGGTGATCCGCATGTCTCGAAGTAAAGCGTCTCTTCAAGTTGTATTCTTTGTTGATGGATACAGATTCGTTGCACAGCAAACACACAAGCAAACCTTTAATTCAGAATGAAATAATAATCCTCCATCCAGTTGTCTTGAAATTGACGATTCTTTGCATCTACTTTTCTTTTTTTTGGCATAACCCCTGACATTGTCCCAGATTTATAAGCGATATTCAGAGCTTTCAAACAAAACTGCATCTATACCACACTGAACAGAACACATCAGCGCAGGCACCGAACAGAACACAACATCAATGCAGGCACTGAACAAAGCACAACACCAACGCAAGTACCGAACTGACACATTGTAACACGTTCACACATGCCGCTAGTCAAAGTGAGAAAGAGACCTTGGTGAGAGAAAACATGGTGGGTTTTGCGCAAGTCATATGACGTCAGATTGATGTGAGTTAGTAGAACACACCATGTTTCCTCCCACCATGAATCAGATAAACTTCGCTGAAATAGATTAGGGATGGATCAAAAGAAGTAGAGGGCCAGATCCAGCCCACATGCTGGGGGTTGCCCATATATGCTCTATATTGTTCCAAATATGCATTATATATAAAATGCTGCATGACTTGAAACACTTAAAAGTACTAAGCTATGCATATAAAATTGTTGAAATGTTTATTCTTTTAAATGTTTGTTTCAGTAATTTTAAGCATTGAGATATGTTGTTTTTCATGTTAAAACTTCTTTATTTTAGTTATGATATGTGTAATTTAATATAGGATGCCTCTCAAATTCAGCTTTTTGAAAACTTTTCCGTGGACATTTCATGTGAGCCTGAATTGGATACAACTACAGCAGTGCCTCTGTATCCTTTTATATTATGTGAAATTTGTATTGTAATAATTTAAAATATTTAAATGCAGATTGTTTGATACTGCTGCTCATTATAAAATATCAAGAATATGTGGTTTACGGTAATAACTAAAGATATTGAATTAAAGATAAATGTTAAAAAATCAATATAGTAGAAAGCAATAAATATTTTAAATCACCATATAGAAGCTTCTGTTACATGGAGGTATATGATACACACATATATAAAATCACCAGACAAAAAAATCAGTCATCTCCCACCATAAGAGGGTTACATCCATTCAACATCAACAGAGGGCATACCAGTAATAAACACATCCTACAAATAGTTGTGCTGTGTGCTACAGGGTTCATACAGTGACAAGAAGTGGTTGTGTGCCATGTGTGTATTTGTCCCTCCGTGAAACATTGGTCGCGCCAAAGATGTAAATGAATGGCCAAAAGGTGTTATTGTGTTTGGCCAAAGGGCATAGTGTATAAGAAGTTGCTGCCTTTGCAGGTGTTTCGAAATATACTGTCCAAAGGGTCTTCCAGCAGTGGCGTACATTGTAGTCCACAGCTAATCATCGCCAGAACTGCGGCAGAAAGACTGTGCTCACCAATAGGGACCACCACAGTGTGTCACACACTGTTAGGGTAAACTGCTTTGCAATGAGGCAGGAATTGCTCCTCTCAGTCAATGCATGACTACAACAAGTTGTTTCTGAACGAACACTCTGAAGGGAACTGCATGCCATGGATATCTGAAGCAGAGTTTCATGGAAGAGACCGATGTTAATAGCTCTGCACAAAGCTGCATGGCTATAGTGGGTGCAGTGCCACAAAGACTGGACTGTCGACTCTTGGAAGTGTGTGATCTGTCCGGATGGTCACATTTTTGCATGTACTCGAATGATGTGAGGCGACAAGTACATCATAAGCCGCATGAAGCCTTTCATGCAGACTGTGTGCAAGGTTCTGTTCAAGCTGGAAGAGGCTCTTTTGATGTTCTGGGGGTGTTTCACATATGAGGAAATGGGTCCTTTGGTTATGGTGACGTCACACTTGAACCAAAAGGGCTATATGGAGCTACTGGATGACCACATGTTGCCTTTTGTGAAGCATTTCTACAGTAAACACCAGAAGGATACCTTAGTCTTCCCAAATTACAATTGTCGCATGCACAGGGCTCAAAGTGTGTCGGATTGGCACGACGAGCATTCTGAAGCCTTCGAACAACTCGACTGGCCCACCAAATCCCCAGATTTGAATCCCATAGAAAACTTGTGGGACTATTTGGGGCAGTGAGTGAAGTGCCATCTCAGCCATCTGGCCAAACTGCAGCATTTGCTGCTGGTGGATGAATATTGATATGCACTACATCGGCCAGACAGGATTTCAGCTGTTCTTTGGTTGCACGGAGGCATTACGCACTATTAGGTGACATTCAGCCAGGGGCGAATAATTTTTTTTTTCGTTGAGCTTATGTTACTTGGAGGTATATGAATATATACAGGGTGCCCCAAAAGTATGGATCCATAGGCAATTGTTCTTATTTGAAATATGATAATTTTCTATTGTATTTCAGATCCAAAATGGCTTCAAAACTATCAATTGATGAAAGAATTGAATTTGTTCTCATGTACGCAAGACAGGATGCTTCACATAGAGGAATTGCTGCTGAATTCAATATAAAACATCCCAATAAGCATCCAGTAACACATGCCACTGTTGGAAATGTGTTTAAATGTTTTAGAGAAACAGGAAGCATATGTTGATCGATAGCGTCCAAAAATTAACTAATGAGGAAACCTCTGCAGTGGTATACGAACACCTGCTGAGGAGCCCAAAAAAAGTCAATGTGCAGATTATCAGATGTAACAGGTGTCACAAGGATCTTGACTCAATGAATTATTAGAAATCATCATTTCCAGCCCTATAAAGTGCACCTGGTCCAGGTGTGTGGAATTTTGTGAGTGGTTCTTACAAGAGCAGGAATTTATGGTGTTTACAGTGATGAAGCCTCATTTCATCTAAATGGTAGTGTAAACTGGCACAATGTACCTACTGGTCTAAAGACAACCCAAACTGGATGGTGGAAGGCCATTTCCGAACAGATCCACGAATTATGGTGTGGCAGGGATATTTAGTGACAGATTTATTGTTCCATTTTTTTATGGTAATGTAACAGTGGAAATTTACCTCTATATGTTACAAACTTATCTTGTCCCTCAATTAGATGACATACCTTTGTTGGAACTATGTAAATGTGGTTTCAGCAAGACAGTGCCCACCACATTTTGCTATTGAAGGAAGTTTTTAAATTAAACGTTTTCAAACAGGTGGATCGGAAGGTGAAGTCCAGTTGAATGGCTTCCTAGGTCTCCAGACCTAACACCACTTGACTTTTTCCTTTCGGGACATCTGAAGTCATTAGTTTATTGGAATTGGCCAAGAACAATCACTGCGCTGAAGGAGGAAATCATCTCTGCATGTAACAACATTGGCTCTGATATTTTGAGAAATGTTCAACATTCTTGTATTCAGTGTATCCACAATGTTGCAAAGTGCAAGGTTGTCAGCTTGAGCATTTGCTGTAATATACCTTTTAAATAAAATTTTTCCTAGGGATCCAAACTTTTGGGACACCCTGTTCATTAATGAATTTAATGTTATGCACTCAGTCATTTTTTAAGTTTAATAATTTTCAGTCAAACATATTTAAAATTTTATTTGTACATTAAATAAAAATTTGAAATAGAGTATAAGATGAGCAACCTCATTGGTCAGAGTACCTGACCACTGAGCTAGTGATTGCTGATTGTATTAGCAATAGGGGATAGACTGATCAGCAGTTGGTAGCTCAGTGGTCAGAGAATCTGACGTCATCAGGAGTTATTATAGACTTGGATCCCTCCTAATGCAAGTTAATTTTCCCCCTACATGATACTTAAACAGCCTAATAGTAATTAAGTGCTTACTAAAGCATATGTATTAGATTTTTGATAGTCAGCAAACTAAGACTAAGGTAGTAGAAAAAATTTTGGTTTAAAAGCAAGATAATTTAAATAAAAACTGAAAAATATATGACTAAGAAAGAGGTAAAGAACTGGGGGAAAATGAAATGAGAAATATTTCAAAACAAATAAAGTTAATTTTGACCATTGAAATTAAAATTTAACTATTCCAAGATTGCATTAGATACTGTTATGGAAAAGTTGAACTTCACAACAACAGCTAAAACTTCACTTGAAAAATCACAATGTTTTAATCCTGAATTTGTAATTACTTCAATTTATTTAAAAATAGCACTAAAATATGCCCATTCTTTTAAAAATTTAACTTTTCATTATGTCGTAATCAGATATTTTTTAAAGTTACGGCCATTTGAGGTCACTTATACCTCGTGATTTCATTTTTGGTTAAGTTTCAAATAATTATTCTTTCTAATTGCATTATATATTTGAGAAGCAATATTAATGATTCTAGAAGTAGAAAAGTGAAAAATATTTACATCAATAAAGTCATACTCAATTGGAATGATATTTACTTCTGAATCAAGAAAGCTTAAAATTTCATCTATTAAAATCACAAAAATATTTCCAGAAAAAAATTTTGATTTTTTTTTTCTGGATGTACTTTATCCAAAATATCTTTCAAAAACTATAGTTAACAAGAGTTAACAAGAAAGCAGTTAAAAAAAAACGACTTCACTACTTACCAATGCAATTCATGTAGCCTGCACGTGTACTGAAGGTTTCAAACCAAAACCAGATGTTCACTGCTATTTGCCTGTTCATGCTTCTATCATGTAACCGATCATGTGATAAAAACAAATATCAATTTCCTCCCCCCTAGTTCCTCCCTCTTTTTCCACCTAGACCATTTAAGGCCAAAATCTTTCCCTTGGAAATAATTTCACATGACATAATGACCAAAATAAAGAGAAAAGGAGACAAAATGCATCCTTGTCTAACTCCACTAGCAATTTTGAAACAATCGCTACAAGCCTTACCAACTCTCACATGCGACTCAGTGTTATTATAGAGAGCTTTCATTAGTCCGTCCGTCCATCCACCCACCCACCCACCCACCCACCCACCCACCACAAATTATGTTGATCAACAGACAAAAGCCTTTTTGAACTTATCCTTAATCACATGATTCTGAAATTTTAAACATTTCTCAAGAATCTGCCTGAAGGAAAATATTTGATCTAAACATTCCCTTCCACTTCTAATTCCGCACTGTTTATCCCACAGTGTCCATCAACCAAATTCTTAATTCTGTGAAGCACAATAATGCAAAGTTCTTAACCTGGAACAGAAAGAACTGATTCCTGTATAATTATTATAAGAGCTGCAACCACCCTTTTTAAAATTAGGGATAACAATAGCTCTAGTAAAATCCTAGAAACAACACTTTATCATAAAAATATTCAAAATTTAAGTCAACCATGTGATGACAACACAAATGTTCCCAGCTCTAAAGGGCCCCATCCACTTATCAAAATACAGATAAACTAAAATATGCCTTGCATCCTTCCCTACTGTTTGTGTGAGCTTCACACCAAGCTTTTGCAATACTTCTTGAAAGTTTGCCATGAATCACCCATCCTTCTGTTCAGTCTTCTAGTATGAAGAAATTGCTGCCATCTGGTGGGCAAATATAGTTCATTAATAGAAAATGGCTCTGCTTTCAAATAAGAATAAATGCAGTGGTAAAGTATCACAGGAGATGCCCTATAGACACGGAATGCATGAAATAATAAGCTGAAAACATTGGTTTTGCTGTGAGTGGGATTTGAACCCATCTTCCAGTAATTGTGCGGTTATGCTAACCATTACACCATCAATGACTAATGTTTTATTCTTCAGCTTGTGTGACATGAATTTTCCCACATTTTTATTTGATTTGCACAATGTGTGATGCCCCCTCATTCACTTTTACTTTACCTTAACCAGTTTTGCTTAATTTACATTATATTTATCATTTTGGGGATTTTTATTTTCTTTTTGGCATCACAGCGCTCATTTCCAAGAGTTAGGAGTTGCGCATGCACAACTCCGATCTTCCAACTGTCACCCGCTAAAGTGCGTGCACAAGGACACGCCCACTCTTGCATCATAGCTTGCGTCACTCGTCAAATTATGTAAATGTCTTTCCCGGCATGCAACATGACACATGCAGGCTCTGTAAGCCTCTTGTTAAAAACTGGTGATATGTTGTCACAGTAGTCAGTTAGTAAGCTCATAGCAATGTAGCACAGTCAGTTAGACAGAAGCGAAGGAGCACAGACAGTAGTCAGTTAGACAGAAGTGAGTGAGCTTGATAGCTCAGTAGAGCATAAGTATGTAGCACGGAAGAGTGCTCAGTTAATGTATCTTCTTCATTGAAGTTTTGGTGAGTGATTTTTGGAAATAAATTTGTTTGTTATTTAAACCTTTTGAATCTTTACTAATTTTTTCTCTTGAGCAACGTTAATTATTTGATTAGCATTTATTTTTATGTTTTGACAATCATTTTTGGATTCTTACTCATTAACACTCGCTGGTATTTTGAACCCTAATTTAACTTTATTTATTTTTTTGGCAATTTGTTAATTATTGCCTGGCGCCCGTCTCAGCTATCCGGAGCATAAAACTAATTGGATCAGAAAAAGGGTCCAAACTTAAAAGTATTTTGCATTTCTTTGGAGCGTTACAAATGGTGCCATCTATCAGGAAGTGGATGACTCTGTTGTCTCTTAAAGATGGAATTTAATATTTGTCACTCATGCTCATGGCATTATATCAATTTCAGTGGTAAAGCATCACAGTAGATGTTCTGTAGGCATGGAACACATGAAATAATATGCTGAAAAAATTGGTTTTTCAATGAGTGAGATCGAACCCACATCTATCAGTAACCATATGGGTATGCCACTCATGGCAAAACCAATTTTTTTCAGCTTATTATTTCATAAGAATAAATGCTTTCTAATAAGAATAAATTGCATGTTTAGGTATTATTTTTTCCTATTATATATAAAGAAGGAAGAGACAGATTTTGATGTTAGAAATGTCTGCAAGAGAAGCATTTATATTTACATATGAATTTGTTAAATGAACTTCTTTTAGACGATTCACACAACTATCGCAATTATTTGCAAATGAATAGGAAATGTATAATTTATTGAAAGAAACAGTGGCATGGCATGAAATATAGGCATTTGAAAACTTTTCCCAGAAACTTTTTGACATTTTCAAATACAGCACCATGAGCTATCAATGTATACAAGAGACTAGTGATGAAATGTGGGATGGAAATATAGGCATTTGAAAACCTTTCCCAGAAACTTTTTGACATTTTCAAATACAGCGTCACAAACTATCAATGTATGCAAGAGGCTAGTGATGACAACTATAGTTTGAGCAAGTGCACTAGTTAGATTCTGCAGCACTTCAGATAAATAATTTGTCATGAGCACAAACCTTTAAACTTTCAAGTCCTTGGCAAGCAGCACTGATGGAACTTTTTTTTTTGCCATTCACGTGAAGTTTGGACTAGAGTAAACTTGAGTAAAACCTGTCCTTGCCTTACTTGACATGCAGTCTGATAAGTGAATGGGATCCTTAAGCATTTCAGTGGTGATTTCATCCATCCCTGGGGATTTATGCAGTTTTAATTTAGAGATAGCCAAAGCAACTTCAGAATGTGATATAGGGCCAACATTAAAGCCAGTAATGCATTTATTCTCATTACAAACTATGGGAGAAGAACATCTCTGAAATGCTCAGCTCACCTAGCCATGACAGAAACCTCATCTTCAACAGTTTTACCATTTTATCCCTCAATCTCTGTGTACCTGTTTTTCCCACACAAAACATTAACTATCATGTATCACTCCCTGCTATTATGCTGTTTAGCTGCTTCCTCTTTGCCAACCATGATATCAATCCGAAGATTCTTATCAGCTGTTAACTGATTGCACATTTATTAAGCTCTTTGTAATACTGTCTGTTAGGACTAAGAGGGTGTTGATTCAAATTATTCCTACACTTTTTTTCAGAAATAAGCTCCACAGCTTTATCACTAAAATAATTTTGTTTCCTCTGTTCCTTTTTAGCCAAAAGAATATTAATTTCAGGATAAATCTGTTTAAACTGATCCCATTCTTTCTCAACTTCAATAGTAAGCAAACCATGATTTTCATAATGACTAAGTAGTCTATCATGGTATGCTTTTGATATATCTAGATCTTTCAGAGCTTCAGTATTAAAAGCAATTCCCTTAACCTCAGCACAACATTTCTTAAGGTTCACTTGTAAGACACTTTTGGCCAGGTAATGGTCAGACCCAGATGTCTGGATCTAGAAAAAAAATCAAGGGGATGGGGGCAAGAATCAGAATCGAACCAGAAAACTGTAAAAGGAGGGGGCCATAAAAACGATTTCCAATTCAGTATAACATTTACCGCTCTGTTTTTATAAGTCTTTAAGAAATGTCTTGAAAAGTGCATGAAATATAAATAAGTTTAATAATTTTTTTTTGTTTTGTTACTCTTACTAACATTCTGAAGGGGGAGGGGGGCACAAGTCCCCCCTCCCAAGATTCATCCATGGTCAGACCCTCAATTTCAGATCTCCTTTATGATCTGGTATTCATAATCGAACTGACCCATTTGCTTTTAATTAAAGCATAATTGATCATATTCCTATGCAATCCATCAGGTGAAACTCATGTAAATATATAACGTTATAAATGTCCCAGTGTTTGTAGTATGCATTAGTTATTCTCAAACCATTAAATTTATTTACCTGTAGGAGATGTTCCCCATTGCCATTGGAACTATCAATGCCAAATGGATCTAACACCCCTGCCCAAAGGTCAGAGTCATTGCCAACTTTAGTATTGAAAGTCCCTTAGCAGAAGAAAAATTTCCTTTTCTTGACAGATTTCAAAATATCTTGAAGTTGTCTGTAAAACGTATCTGTCTCATCCTCACTAGAGTCCTCTGTGTGGACATAACAACAGATAACCTTCAAGTCTTTAATCTTAATTTTAAATTTAGCTGTGAGAAATCTTTCATTAATGCAGTCATATCCTAGAAGAGTATCATTGGCATGCTTGCTGAAAAGCAAACTTACACCTTATAGATGCTTTCTATCCTCCCTCCCCGAAAAGAGAAATTTAAATTATTTTGAAGTATCTGACCTTTACCTGTCTATCTGGTCTCTTGCAAACCCAGGATATTTAGGTTATAACATTGGAATTCCTGTGTGAGGATGTCAAGAGAATAATCTTCATGCCATTTCTCACATTCCACATACCTGTGAAGGAAAAACGATTAGTAGAATTTTTAAAGAAACTAAGGGTAATGAGAGAGGTAGTACCAACAATATCAAACAGCCCCTAATCGCCGGCATGGGTGCAAAAACCCATTCCCCCACCATTATAGGTTGAAGCGACTTGGCAAAATCGTGGGGAGTTGGCAAAATTCGGAGTGACTTGGGAAAATCATGGAAAGTGGCAAAATTCAGGTGAGATGTGAAAATTGGAAACTTTTTTTCTGTAAAATTATGGCGTGTTGGCAAAAATTGAGGCAAATTCACAAAATTTAGGAAAAATTCAGAGTGACTTTGCAAAAATCAGGTGAGATGTCAAAATTGGGAATTTTTCTGTAAAATTGTGGCAAGTTGGCAAAATGTAGGGCAGTTGGCAAAATTCGAATCCACTTGGTAAAATATGGGCGAGTTGTGAAAATTTGGATTGTTTTTGTGAAATTAAGGAGAGTTGACAAAATCAAGAAAACTTGGCGAAATTTTGGGGAGTTTGAAAAATTTGAAGTTACTTGACAAATTCAGGAGAGATGTAAAAATTTTGGATTGTTTTTGCAAAATTAAGGAGAGGTGGTAAAATCGAGGCAACTTGGCAAAATCTAGGGTAATTAGCAAAATTGGAAACCACTTGGTAAATTACAGGTGAGTTGTAAAAATTGGGATTGGTTTTGTGTAATTAAGGAGGGTTTGAAAAATCGAAAACTGTTGGCAAAATCTAGGGAAGTTGGCAAAATTCGAAGCCATTTGGTAAAATACAGAGGAATTGTTAAAATTGTGCATCTCTTGTGCAATTAAGGAGAGTTGATAAAATTCGAAATGATTTGGCAAATTCAGGGAAGATGTAACAATTGCGATTTTTTTCTGTAAAATTATGGTGAGTTGGCAAAATCTAGGAGAGTTGACAAAATCGAGGCAGCTTGGCTAAGTTTAGGGTAGTTGGCAAATTCAAATCCACTTGGTAAAATATAGGTGAGTTGTGAAAATTGGAATTAGTTTTGTGAAATTAGAGTGTTAGACAAATCAAATTTTGAATACTCTTGGCAAAATTCGAATTCACTTGGTAAAATACATGTGAGTTGTAATAATTGGGATTGGGTTTGTGAAATTAAGGAGAGTTGACAAAATCGAAATGACTTGGCAAAGTTTTGGGGAGTTTGAAAAATTTGCAGTGATTTGGCAAATTCAGGAGAGATGTAAAAATTGAGTTTGTGTTTGGGAAATTAAAAAGCTGTGACAAAATCAAGGCAACTTGGAAAAATCTAGGGTAGTTGGCAAAATTGGAAACCACTTGGCAAAGTGCAAGTGAGTTGTTAAAATTGGGATTGGTTGTATGAAATTAAGGAGGGTTGGTAAAATGGTGAACTCTTGTCAAAATCTTGGAAAGTTTGCAAAATCTAGGGTAATTCGCAAAATTCGAATCCAGTTGGTAAAATATAGGCGAGTTGTGAAAATTTGTATTAGTTGTGTGAAATTGAAGAGAGTTGGCTAAATCGAGACAACATGGCAAAATCTTGGGGAGTTTGAAAAATTTCAAGTGACCTGGCAAATTTATGAGAGATGTAAAGATTGGGATTGGTTTTGTGAAATTAAGTAGAGTTGGCCAAATCAAGGGGTTGGGAAAATTCACACTGACTTGCTACAATTCAGATAATATTCAAAAATGTTGGGATTATTTCTGTGAAATTATGGCTAGTTGGCAAAATTGGAAGATACATATCAAAATGCAGGAGAGTAGGGAAAATTACTTGTGCCGCCCCCCCCATGGTGCGAAAATCTAGGTATGAACCCGACAGAGACATTATTTTCTCAGTTGGCAAAATTTTATTTTCGAGTTGGAAAATTTTTGATTTTTCTCTCCACCCCTAACTATAGGCCTTCGCTATGCCCCTGGGTACACAGCTCTCCTTCTAGTGTATGCCTAACTACACAGAAGGAAGTTCCCCCCCCCCCCCCCCCCCCCCCCATAGACATTGGCCATTTTTAACTTTTTTTAAATCCTGAAAGTTTATGAACTAATTTGATAATATAAATCTGTTGATTTATATATTCAATAAATTTTTCTCAAAAATGAAAAAAGGAACCATTACACTGCTAAGGCAGCCATTATAGTGCCTTTTTTTGTACACCTGATTGTGTTTATAGGTCAATTAAATATAACATTACTTTAAGTGGGGAGAAATAGCTGAAGCTGATTAAATGAAAAACCTTTTTTTTGTTACTCATATATCTCTGATAATTGAATTTGTGTCATTTATAATTATTACATTAATATTTTTTATAGTACTTCATTTGATCAAGTTACATATGGTCATCCAAATTTTTTTGTAGCAATCTATTTTTGATTATATCATTGTTCACTGGTCACAAATGGAGTTGAAAAGAGTATCTAAGCCTAAATAAGTAATTCAGTTACTCATGCTATAAAAAAATGTGGTAATATATATATGTTCATGCTATGTTTGATGCATTTTGCAGTAGGCAGTCAATAGACTATGAGAATTAAAATTATTTTGTATTGTTGTGCAAGTAACTATCATCATCATCATCATCATCCTCAAGCAGCCATGGGCTACGGAGGTCCAACCAGACCGCGCAGTTTAATTCTCCAAGCATGTCTGTCCTGAGCTACATCTGCTGCATCCGGCCACTGTACACCAATTCTAACAAGGTCCTGTTTGACATTGTCTGCCCACCGCATCTTAGGTCTCCCCCTCCTTCTGAGGCCTCTAGGCACACTGTTCATGACCCTATTCGCCAATCTATAATTATCCATACGGGCAACATGGCCAAACCAGCGGAGTCTCTCTCTGCACAATATGCTGCTTAAAGGAGGTTGCAGACTCCTTTGCCTAACCTCATTATTAGTTACAAAGTTAAACCACCTAATACCCAAGATACTGCGTAAGCATCTAGAATCAAAAGCATCTAGTTTCCTGTTATCTTGCTTACACAGCGTCCAAGTTTCACTACCATAACTAACCCTAGAAAGAATCAAACTATTATACAGTCTAATTTTAGTCTTTAGGTGTATACACCTATTTCTCCACAATCTCCATACATTCTTAAAAGTCCCGGCAGCAATACCTATTCGTCTGTTAATCTCATGCCGCACATCACCAGTATCAGTTACGCAGCTCCCAAGATAATTAAACTGTGACACCTGCTCAAGACTGCAACCATTCAGATTAACTGAATCACAACCTGCCTGACCAATTTTCATCACTTTAGTTTTCTCTCTGTTTATAACCAAACCTACTCTACTACCAGTCTCATCAACAGTTCGAATGAAAGAGTTCATCTCATCAACATCATTTGCCAAAAGGGCTAAATCATCAGCATAATCTAAATCAGAAATTTTCGTATCTCCAGCCCATTTAAGGCCAAAAGCTTTCCCTTGAAGTGAATTTCGCATAACATAATCAACAACCAAACTAAAGAGAAAAGGAGACAAAATGCACCCTTGTCGAACACCAGAAGTAATGCTAAACCAATTGCTACAAGACTTACCAACCCTCACACATGACTCAGTGTTATTATAGAGAGCTTTCATTATGTTAACTAACTTGTCTGGTATACCATATGATCTCACAATCAGCCACAAATTATGACGATCAACAGAGTCGAAAGCCTTTTTGAAATCAACAAAGCTAGCAACCAAAGGTTTCTGAAACTCTAAACATTTCTCAAGAATCTGCCTAAGTGAAAATATCTGATCTACACATCCCCTACCACTTCTGAATCCACATTGCTCATCACGCAATTGCCTGTCAACCAGATTCTTAATTCTATTAAGCACAATCATGGAAAGAACTTTACCTGGAACAGAGAGTAGGCTGATACCCCTATAGTTATCACAAGAACTGCGATCACCTTTTTTGAAAATAGGGATAATAATAGCTCTGGTAAAATCTTTAGGAACCATGCCTTTATCATAAAAGTTATTCAAAATTTCAGTCATCCAAATGGTAACTGAAACATTCCCAGCTCTAAGCATTTCCGTAGTAATTTCATCCACCCCTGGGGATTTATGAAGTTTAAGTTTAGAAATAGCCAAACTAACTTCAGATTGTGTTATAGGGCCAACATTAAAGCCAACAATGCATCTATCATCATTGCAAACAATGGGAGTAGAACTAACCACATTGTTTAGAACATCACTGAAATGCTCAGCCCACCTAGCCATGACAGAATCCTCACCTTCTATAACCTTGCCTTGTTTATCCTTCAATCCCTGTATACCTGTTCGTTTTCTACCACACAAAACATTAACTATCTGGTACAGATCTCTGCTGTTGTGCTGTCTAACTGCTTCCTCAGCTTTGTCAGCAAGACCATCAAGCCAAAGATTCTTATCAGTAGCTAACTGACCCTTTACACGTTTATTAAGTTCTTTGTAATGCTTTCTATTAGGACTAGTAGGGTACTGATTAAGGACATTCCTGCAGTTCCTTCTTTCTGAAATAAGCTCAAGTGCCTTATCACTTAAATAATTCTGCCTCCTCTGCTCCTTTTTCCCTAAAAGAGTACTATTAGTTTCCAAAAAAGCCTGTTTAAAATGACCCCATTCTTCCTCAACTTCAGTATTAAGCAAACCATGACTGTCATAATGACTAAGTAACCTATCATGGTAAGCTTTAGCTATAACTGGGTCTTTCAGAGCTTCAGTATTAAAGGTAAATTTTTTAACCCTAGCACAACACTTTTTAAGTTTAAGTTGCAAGACACTTTTAACAAGGTAATGGTCAGATCCAATTTCAGCTCCCCTATATGCCCTGGTATTTCTAACAGAACTAGCCCATTTGCTGTTAATTAATATATAATCAATCATATTCTTATGCAGCCCATCAGGTGAAACCCATGTGTGTTTATGTATGTCGCGGTGTTTGTAATATGTGTTAGTTATTCTGAAACCATTTAGTTTACTTACCTGTAGGAGACGTTGCCCATTGCCATTGCAGCTACCAATACCAAAAGGGCCTATTACTCCTCCCCAAAGGTCAGAGTCGGTACCAACTTTGGCATTGAAGTCACCAAGAACAAGGGTAATATCTCCTTTCTTGACAGAATTCAAAATATCCTGAAGTTGTCTGTAAAACCTATCCTTCTCATCCTCATCAGAATCCTCAGTGGGGGCATAACAGCAGATAACATTCAAGTCTTTAATGCTTGTCTGAAATTTTGCTGTAAGAAACCTTTCATTAATGCACTCATATTCTAGAAGAGCATCACTAGCATGTCTGCTGAGCAGCCGACCCACGCCTTGGTGATGCTTTCCATCCTCCCTCCCTGTAAAGATAAATTTAAAGTTATTTTTAAGTATCTCACCTTTACCTGTCCATCTGGTCTCTTGCAAGCCTAGAATATCTAGGTTATAGCGCTGGAATTCCTGCATGAGGACATCAAGAGAATAATCTCTATGTAATGTCCTCACGTTCCACGTTCCTGCAGAGAGAAAATGATTAGTAGGATTTTTAAAGAAATTAGGTATATTGAGATTGGTAGGGCCAACAATATCAAACAGCCCCCTGATCGCAGGCATGGGGCAAAGACCTGTTCCTCCTCCGCTAAAGGCTGAAGTCACCGATGCTGGTAGGAACTTCAGGCACCACCTTTTCAAGTGGACTTTTTCAAGAACCACATGGCCTGCCTGAGACACATTACTCCAGTTTAGGCTTGACGATGCCCAACTAGCTAAGTAAGGTTCAGGTACCTGCGATGGCCTCTGATTAGGATTATCCACCAGCTGATATAAGGTATCCCATGCCTCTGTTCACTTAGAGCTGGCAACCCAGAAGCAAACAGAAAACACAGCGGCAGACTCTCCCTCAACAGAGGCCCACCAGTGCAGCAAGTCCAGGATCAATAATCAAGCTCAAATCCATAAACAAGTCCAGTCTAGTAGGTATAAATGGTCAGCACCAGGACCCTGTGAAGTTGACCACTCCTCAGCAGGGTTGAAAAAAAAGAAAAAAGTGGCCATAGATGACCAGATCAGTAGGCCATACTGAACTGGCAGCCCTCCCCTTCCATTCCCTTCCAAAAGAGAATATCTCTTTTGAAAGGTACTAACGGCCTGCACCACGAGAAGGCGGGGTCGGACATTAGGTGCTAGACCATTTTTCTCTTGTGCCACTGAAATTGGTGTTATCTGACATATTCTCAGTGCTCTCTGTTTGAATGTTGACCTCATTAGGGCCAACAGTAGTTAGTAACTATGCATGTAAAGACTATCAAAGTGGCTTTAACTCTTTAACTCCCATAAGGCCCAAAACAACTGACATTGAAATGGACTCGTCCAAATAGTGCTATTCCTTTGTCATTAATACCCTCTACCCTTTTCTGAAATTTCCTGGGCATTAAAGGGTTAAAGTGCCAGAAGACACTGTAATTCCCAAAGCAAATGCAGTCTCATATTCATTTGGAACTATATTTCCCAAGATAATATGCTCTAAGAGTTTATTTTTTCCTCCATAAACATTGGCCATTTTTAATGATTTTTTAAAATCAATCCTGAAAGTTTATAAACTAAATCTGATAATATAAATCTGATAATTTATATATTCAATAAATTTGTCAAAAATGAAAAAAGGAACTGTTTCACTGCCAGGGCAGCCATTATAGCTACTTTTTTTTTTGCACACGTGAGGGTTTGGTTGTTTTCTTCCTTTTAATGTTCCAGCTAAACATTCATAAAGAGTGTTCTTTGAACTCCTGCCATTAAACATTTTCCTTATCTTTTGAAATTCCCTCAAAAATAACTTGTTTAATGAGTTGGTAGTAAATGTTGATACCAACAGTGATAGTAGACAATTATAGTGACTGATGAAACTTCTAGCAGTATTGTAGATGAAAAAAATATGGAACTGTAAAATTAACCTGTTTTAGGTAAATCTGTTTATATATTATTATGTAGAATTAAATGCTCTTTCTTTTAAGATATAGCATGGCATATTCTGTTCATTAGTTATTTCAGAATGAGATTCAAATCCAATGAAATTGCTTTTTTTACTCTTGTTTTAATAAGCACTATTAAAATTAATATGATTTGTTGTTTTCCTCAAATATTTTATAAAAATTTCACAATTAAATTCACTTTTCTTTTTTTTTTTTGGGGAGGGGGGGGTCTGACATGACCTACTTTTGTCTATTAGTTGCTTCAGTATTAACTTTTTATTTAAATTTGTTCTTTTGTTCTACTGGAAACATTTCAAAATTAACCCAGTCACCAGAGTGATTTCTTTTGTATAAATCCAGCATGTTTAAGGGTTAAGAAACAACCTTTATATTGATATATGTGGTATGTAGGAATACTAGTGTAAACTATTAGTAGTATAGAAGTATTACTAAAGTTCAGCTACTCAGTTGTAATCATTGCAGTATTGTACACAGTTCTACATTATGTTTTGAATTACAGACAGTAGTCATTTTATGTTCAGTTTTATATCTTTGATTGTTCAGGAATTTTATAACCATAAAATGTTTTTGTAAAGTGGAAAAAAAAAACATCTTTAGCTAGATACAGATATAAAGCAAGCTATAATGAAATACTTCAAGAGAGTAAGGAAAATAATGAAATCAAACCACTGTCAAATACAAGGTACAGTTGTTATTATTATTTATTACTCTTACATTTATTATTTGAGTTTGTTAATGACTATGTTTCAGCACTACTTTTGTTCAGAAATTTTTTGTTTAAAGGGTTAAAAGTCTGTGTTAAAGTTAAAAGTCTGTTTAAAGTGAGTTTAAAGTGTTTAAAGTCTTTTTGACCCGGCTGTTAAACTTGCAGTGAAAAGTGCTATTCAGGGCCAAAACGACCTAACTTTAAAATCATTGCATGATTTTTATCAATTATACCAGAGCTGAAAAATTGGTTTTTAAAAAGTTTTTGTACCTTAATAATTCAGTTTCTTTAGGAGAATTTAGTACTTCAGCTGTTTCTGCCAAGTGAGTATTGATTGGCAGATATTATTACTAGAGTGTGAATTGTTCAGTAATGTTTGTCAGGTGACCTCAGCATGCTATCAAGCATGTTTTTCATTGTCTACCTTCATGGAACAAAAAGAATAGAAGTTGCAACTATATTTGAGGAATATATAACTTCTGATGTCTAATCAAGGATTAACATTTAATTTTAGGTTAATTTGTTTTACCTACCAGTCATGTAAACATTATAAGCATTTTAATGGAAATATGTGGTTACTGAATAATATATGTTTTATAATTATGTTACTATCAATTGCCTTAATCTATTAATTAAAAATCAAATTTATTCATATATACTTACATTTTTAATTTATTTTAGACCATCTATAAATTGTTTTAATTGTTTGGGTGATCATGCATTTGAGAAATGCCCCCACAAGCTAGACAGACTACGCATCATTCAAAACAGGAGGCAGTTCTTCAGATCTGTGCCAAGATCAAGGTAGTAGTGTTGTTGTTGTTGTTTTTGTTATGTATTTACCTTATTAGTATTGGTCTTGAAATCCATAGCAGGATCAGAAAGAAAAGTTTAACCGCTGTTTACTAAAAGTAAATAATCTTTCACCAGTGTCATACATAAGTAGAGGGAAGGTTGACCTCCCTCTTTGAAGAAATTTTGTTGCTAAAAACAAAAAAAGAAAAAAAAAATTAAACCTCTCTTTGTTTTAATTTTTATCTTGTTTTCTTTGAAAACAAGATAATAGTTTTACTTTGTTTTCTGTCTGTCTATTCATCATCTGTAGGCATCTAACTTTTTGTTTGCAGAGATAAATTAAAAATTCTTTTTGTGTTGGATAGGTATTGATGAAATATTACAATATGCACTTTCCGAATCTATCCAAAGCTATAATTATGCCCTCTAGCAGTGGAAAAGGTTGAAAATTCCAAAATATCAAGTGAATATTGCAAACAATGTATTTATGCTAGAAATTTGAAATTTTGGTGGTGGAATGTGAAGGTTACCAAGTTTCCATTGCAAACAATGAATTGACCCCTTAGACCTAGAGGGGGTGGGAAAATGCACCTTTTTAGTTTTAGTGGATAACTGCTTGTGTTTAGAGATAAATGAAAAATTATTTTTGGGTTAGATAGGAATTTATAAAATATTATGATTCATACTTTTTAAATCTTCGGACAAGTATAATTGCACCCTCTAATGGTAGAAAAATTTGCATATTCCAAAATTTCAAACAAATATTGCAAACAACCTATTAAAGCTAACAATGTTAAATTTTGGTGGTGGAATGTGAATGCCATAGGGTTTCCATTGGCAACAATGAATTGACTTCTTAGACCCAGGGTGGTGGTGGTGGTGGTGGGGGGGGGGAGATAATTTTTTGTTTTAGCAGATTATTTTTGTACTTAGAGATAAATGAAAAAATCTTTTTAGGATTAGATATGAATTGATAAAATATTATGATTCACACTTTCAGAATCTTTCGAACACTATAATTATGCTAACAGTGAAAAAGTTTGAAAATTACAAAATTTCAAACAAATATTGCAGCGATGTATTAACGATAGAAATACAAAATTTGGTGGTGGAATGTGAACATCATGATTGGAAACAATGAAAAAAAAATGATAATTAGAAAACTCTTTTTAATTTGATTAATACTAATGAAATATTATAATTCACATTTTTTAAATACATAGTAGTTTTAATATATATCTTAACAGATCACTGAAATGATGAAACAGCAGAGCTATTATCAAGTTTTACAAATAATATATATATAGAATAGAAATTTGAAAAATTAGTCGTAGTTTTTAAGAGATATTTCACTAACAGAAATAATCTACCCACTTTTCTGAGAGAGATGTGGGAAATTGAACTTTTTGGATTTTAAGAATTAAAATAAATAATTTTATGTTGTATAATTACTAATGGAATACTATTTGCATTTTTCCCATCATCCACTGGCTCAAATTAAAACTTTTAAAGAATGAAACATTAGGTAAAGGAAAACTTCTTTCTGTTTGCAAACGAGATTCTCATATGTGCCAGAGGTGATATGTGTCCTTCTAGTTTTTACTAATTTTGGCTAAGCCATTGTCTGCTACAGATTCTCCTTATCAGTTAAAGTGTTGGGTATCTCAAACTGAACTTCCTTTGGCAGCCAGGTTCATTTGGGGTATTTTCAGTAGTAAAACTAGAAGGATGCATATCACCTCATCTGCATATGATAATCTCATTTTCAAAGAGAAAAAGTTTCTCTTTTACCTACTGTTTCATTCCTTAAAAGTTTTAATATATTATTCCATTAGTAATTATAAACATAAAATTATTCGTCTTTTGTTTCTTAAAAGCCAAAAAGTTATTTCCCACACCTCTCTCAGAAATGTGGGTAGATTATTTCTGTTGAAAGAATATCTCTTGAAGACTACCACTAATTTTTCAAATTTCTATTCTGTATATATATTATTTGAAAAACTTGATAATAGCTCTGCTATTTCATCATTTCAGTGATCTGTAAAGATATATATATATTAAAACTACTAAGCATTTGAAAAATGCAAATTATAATATTTCATTAGTTACAATCAAATTAAAAAGGAGTTTTCTAATTATCATTTTCATTGTTTCCAATGTAAATTTCATGATGTTCACATTTCACCACCAAAATTTTATATTTCTATCGTTAATACATTGCCGCAATATTCATTTGAAATTTTGAAATTTTCAAACTTTTTCACCATTAGAGGGCACAATTATAGTGTTCAAAAGATTCTGAAAGTGCAAATCATTATACTTTATCAATTCCTATCTAACCCTAAAAAGATTTTTTTCATTTATCTCTAAATACAAACAATTATCTGCTAAAACAAAAAATTGTCTTCCTCCCCCTGGGTCTCAGAAGTCAATTCATTGTTGCCAATGGAAACATTATAGTGTTCACATTCCACCACCAAAATTTAAAATTGCTAGCTTAAATATGTCATTATACTTTTTGGGAGATTTAAAAAATGTAACTCATAATATTTTATCAATTCCTATGTAATCCAAAAAGAATTTTTCATATATCTTTAAAAACAGGCATCTGCTAAAACTAAAAAGTTGTATTTTACCACTCCCTCTGGGTTTAAGGGGTGAACTCATTTTTGGCAATGAAAACTTTGTGACCTTCACATTCCACCACCAAAATTTCAAATTTTTAGCATAAATACATCATTTGCAATATTCATTTGAAATTTTGGGATTTTCAACTTTTCCACCAGTAGAGGGCATAATTATAACTTTAGAGAGATTCAGAAAGTGCATATTGTAGTATTTCATCAATACCTATCCAACACAAAAATAATTTTTAATATATCTCTGAAAACAAAAAAGTTTGATGTCTACAGATGGACAGAGAGAAGACAACGTGAAACTACATATTATATCGTTTACAAAGAAAATGAGATAAAAAATAAATTTAGAAGCTTATCCTTAGGTAAAACATCTTAGGCAGATATCTGTTTTCTAAAAATTGTTCAGTGGATTTCCCTACCCAGTGTTGAGCTTTTGGTGTGCTTAAGACTGACTAACCTATTTTGTGCACAAAATTGCTACTTAAAGGTAAAACAACCCAATCTGAAGCATCAAACAGAATGGGTAATGATATATACCAAATGAAAGTGCCTTTGATTTTGAGAAATAAAGTAATAAAATTTCAAAGCAGTAAAAAACCAAGGGGTGTTTTTAAGTATTGTTTCTAACAAAGATACAATTTTGCCAATTTTTTTCATTTTAACATGATTTGATTGATTTGATTTGTGACATATAGGACAGAGAAGTATCCTAGAAGCTACTCCTGGCTTTTACAGGCCTTCTCATACAAGGACATGCCCTACTAAGACCGAAGTCACTGCTGACCACTGCCTTAGTTAGAGCTAACGCAACACACAAAGTTTGCCTTGCTGGAACAGTCGCTAGCTGCCTAACCACTATGCCAGTTAAGGCATTAGGAATTTTTGTAGTTTATTTTGAATTAATCATTATTCCATTGCATTAACATTTCATTTTATATAAAATTATTTATTTATAACAAATATTTATTATTATAAATATTTTGGTATAATAAATATATTGTAATATTTGTATTTTGCCTAAAACTGTTAGTTGCAAATTATCAGTTTCATATGCATTTCAATTATGATTGTATGTATTTGTTTTTTAGTGATACTGGTTAGTAGTTTTAACTGTGTGGTCCTGTAAAAAATTATTTAGCTTTTAAAACAAGATAATTAAAAAAAATGATAAATATTAATATGATAAAACTAAAGAACCAAGAAAAGAAAAAAAAATAATAATTAAATTTCAATGCAGGGAAATTGAAATCAAACTCAGATTGTATTTATATTATTGCTCCAAAAAGTTTTTTTTTGTGATATTTTGATTGATTGTGATATTTGTTATGATGATTAACTGAGAGTTGCATTAAAGAATCAATAGTTGCTTATTGTTTTTACTGCACTATTATTTATGCAAATTAAAAATTTCAATGTGAAGTTTGAATAATAATACAAATATGTATTGACATTGATAATACTGTAATTCACTAGGTGAAAGTGAAATAAGATAGTTAGGCATGCTAGAATTATAATAAATTATTTCATTTCAAAATTTGCATATTCATATATGTTTAAAAGAATATAAAAATTTATATAAAATTGCAGAACAGGCTAAAATGTAGTGAAATGGAAAATAAAAATCAAAACATACATTTGGTGAAATATGTACATACCTCCAATTTAAATAATTCCTCCAAAAATTTTTTACAAACATTACAAAATATTAAGAAATAAGGAATGCTAAGTTTAGAAAGCATCTTATCTGATAATTCTGAAACAGTTGAAATAGGAAGAAAAAACCAGAAAGTGCATTACTTTAAATAAGTTGGGATGTGTAAGGCACACAATTGGTAGATGTAACAATGAAAATATCTTCACATTTTTCATGGGAAAAATCAGTAGGTAAAAGTTTTTAACTTTGATACATAAATTCATTTAATTTAAACGTATTCAAGAATTGAAAAAAAACACACACACACACACTTTTACTATGATAATGATATTCAAGGAAAAATTCTGTGAAATCTCTATCAATTACTTAATGAATGCACTCAATTATATAATTTTAAGTTCTAGCTATATCAGTATAAAATAGATGGAAAGTTGTTTTCATTATGTAAAAAGAGCTGATAGGAATATGCAGGCCCAGATTTCCCATTAGACACATTAGGCATTAGCCTAGGGATGCCATCATAATAGGAGCATCATAATTTAAATGTTACAATTTGTTTCTTTTAAATAACAACAAAATGTCTTTTTTTTTTAATTTTAACTAGTTACTAGTATCATGGAGAGTAATTCATCACTTTTCAGAGTACTCTCGCCTGACAATGGAAAGATAAACTTTTAAAAGAATATATACTGAACATAATGGGATATTTCTCATGTTATGTAAATGGAAAACTATATTCAAAATACCCAAACTTTGAAAATAAGCTTTTTTGCAGAAAACTATTGCAGATCTCAGATTTATTCAAATTTTGATTTTAGAAAATTTTGTTTAATAATTGAATTCCTATTGCAACTGAAATATTTGACTGCAGATGCTTCAGTTTTGTTTGTCTCCAGACACTGTTCCAAAATTGACGCAAAGTGAAAAACAATACCCAAACTTTTAAAATTACATTTATTTCAAACAATTTGTTATAATTTTAAGGTAAATTCATACAGGTAGCAACACTGATGTTAAATGCTTCAGTTTTCAGAATTCTTTAAATAGTAAACAATTACTCTTCAAAATCGAGATTTGGAGAATATTTTTAGAAATCAATCCAAAGTGAATGCACAGTATTCCCTGTTAAGATAGACATTAAACATTAATTAATAGATTCTGAAAAAAATTCATCGCCGCCACGGCAGGAATCGAACCCACATCTCTCCAGATTCATGCCAGAGCACGCTACCATTGCACCAAGCGTCGGACAAAGAATATTTTCAGAATATGACCATATCTGAAATAAGGTCATATTCTGAAAATATTCATTGTCCGACATGTGGTGCAATGGTAGCGCGCTCTGGCATGAATCTGGAGAGATGCGGGTTCGATTCCCACCGTGGCGGCGATGAATTTTTTTCAGAATCTATTAATGAATGTTTGATGTCTATCTTAACAGGGAATACTGTGCATTCACTTTGGATTGATTTTTAATTATATATTTAACGCGGTAGTGTTAGCGACCTTCTCATTAACTTATGATAATCAAATGCAACGACTGAAAAAGTTGCATCTCCTTGAGTATAGATGGCGCTGTCTCATTCACGTCTCAGGAAGAAGATTTATAAGGTCATATTCTGAAAATATTCGTTGTCCGACGCGTGGTGCAATGGTAGCACGCTTTGGCATGAATCTGGAGAGATGCGGTTTCGATTCCCGTCGTGGCGGTGATGAATTTTTTTCAGAATCTATTAATTAATATTTTTAGAATTTCCATTTCCTGTTATCATTTGTTACAAAAATGCTTAATTCAAAGGGAGCTTTGAATACAGTTTTCCATTCACACAGCATGGAAATGTCTCAATATTTTTGATAATTTTATATAATTTGTTCATTCCCAGATAAAAAAAAAGTGAGGAAGGAAAAATGTTTAAATTGCCTGCTGAATATTATAAATTACACTGATCAACCAATACATTAAAACCACCTCTGTGTTATGCAAAGAAGCGTGTGTGTAGCCAATCAGTGTCACGTGCCAAGGTCATGAATGATATATATATAATATCTCACAGGCAGTATTTTGTTTCATCTCAACATGGGAAAAGCAAAAGATTAATTTGATTTCGACAAAGGCCAGATCGTTATGGCAAGACACCTTCTCAAGAGCATCTCTGAAACAGTGATGCTGGTAGGCCTCATGCTATGCAGTAGTTAGTACCTATCAAAGATGGTCCGAAACAGGTGACACTTTGAGCCATCGACAAGGCTTGGGCTGGCCACGCTTCATTGATACCAAAAGTCAGCACAAGCTATCTCGTCTTGTCCACTGCAACAGGAGGGCTACTGTGGCTGACATTACCAATAATTTCCCCCTCGGTGTGAGCGCCTGTACGCGGTGAGGGGGACCACCCTGTGAAGGTTCCGCTGGCTCGGTTACCTTCGCAGGGTCCTAAACGCTCGCCCGCGTGTTTGCTGTGCGCGGAGACCCGTGTCCCGGGAAAGGAGGATCCTGGTAGTTGCTCGGGGGTCCCCGTCTTCTCTCCTCAGCTCATGACTGGCGTGGTCCCCATTGGCCGTCTTGCCATTGGGGAGCCTGTCTGTCGCGGGGCTGGGCAGCGGATTCCGGGGCCTCTGCTATACACTGCTTTGGCCTCTGCTTCCGGTAAACGGGAGCTCCTGGGGTGGCCCCCCCAGGAGCAATTGGCTGGTGGGCAGGTCCTGCTAGGGTCAACCGTGCAGAGCGGTGAGTAACCTTGCCCACGGTCCGGGTACAGGTTTACAAGTTTCCTCACAACTTATTTTCATTTTGTCGTTATCTTTTCTTTGTGAGGCCAGTTTGGCCATTCACAATTTTCTTATTTTACGCTTTGTTTCATTTGTGTAGAACGTTTTTGTTCTGCACATTTCTCTTTTTATTTTCCTTCTATTTATTTGTGAGGGCTTGGCTCACTGTCTGTGTGGGTATAGTGCCTGCGTAGCCCTGGCGCCCGACTGGGCGTCCCCTTGTTGGGCTCAGTGGAGGGTGGGGACAGCGGGCACTGAACCACACAAAACAAACCATGAGAGAGAATGATGATAATAATGCGATCGCCGCCAACAAGAGGGCTCGACATGAGCCCCCATCTTCCTCGTTGTCCACGTTATCTCTGCCGTCGTCTTCTGTGTCTGTGTCTTCGTTCCCAAAGTTCCTGATCATCCACTCCACGGGTGATCAGGTACTTGGGGACATGTCCCCTTTTTTCGTCAACAAAGGTTTAAAAGGTCTTGCGGGAGAGCCGAAATCTGTCAAGCGCTTACGATCTGGCGACTTGCAAGTTGAGACCGCTTGTTCAAAACACTCCGAACTGCTCCTGAAAGTAAAAGATATTGGTGGGGTGGCTGTCGAAGTCACTCCCCATAAAACTTTGAATTCCTCTCGGGGTGTGATCACCGAGTGGGGCCTCCTCAAAGTCACTGAGGAGGAAATCCTCTCGGAGCTAGCATCTCAAGGAGTAACAGCGGTCCACCGGGTTTCGACACGCCGTGATGGGAAATTGACACCCACCAGGGTGTTGATTGTGACATTTAACACGCCACGCCTGCCTTCTTCCATCAAGGCAGGTTACTTACATTGTGAGGTTCGGCCGTATATCCCAAACCCTCTGCGCTGTTTTCAGTGTCAGATATACGGTCATGCCCGCACAGCATGCAGGGGTAAGCCCACCTGTGCTCGCTGTGGCAGTAAGGATCATCTCGATCCTGACTGCACAGCAGAAAAAGCATGCTGTGTGAACTGTAGTGGCGAACATCCGGCGTACTCCCGCGACTGTCCGAAGTGGAAGGAGGAAAAGGAGGTACAACGCCTCAAAGTCATGAACAACATCTCTTATGCTGAAGCGAGAAAGCTTGCTGCACCGCCCGCCCCGCCTGGCAAGGTTTCCTATGCCAATGCAGTCATTGGAAAGCCCATCGTTCCAATGACTTCGGTTGCGGTGCAGACTGACATCAGTGTACCACCTACTGAGTCTTTCTCGCCAGCTGCGAAGTACCTCCTCACGCAGGCGAGACCGAGGGTGGTGTCGACTTCGACATCAACCCCGGTTTCCATTCCTGCAGCTCAGCCTTCCACCTCCACCGGAAGGCCTCCTCCTCCCCGTCCTCAGACAGCAAGACCTTCAAAACCTAAGGGCCCCCCGCCGGGGCCCAAAAAGAAAATCACTGCACCTCAAAGGGCGGTCACCGATCCGTGCCCCTCGGACGATTCCGAGGACATGGATACCGACCGCCCCCTATTCACTAAACCGTCCTCTGCGGCGGTGAAGTTGAATAGGAATTCGTCGTCCGCCCACTCTTCTAAGTCCTGAGATGGCCACACTCCTACAATGGAATTGTCGTGGATTCCAGAGGAATCTTGACGACATCAAGGCCCTCCTTCAGGCACACCAGCCCATCTGTGTGTGCCTGCAGGAGACATACTTGCAGCCAGTCACAGATCCCACGATCCGGCACTTTTCACTAGTTCGCCGGGACCGGGATGGAGGTGGTCCAGCTCGCGGGGGTGTCGCCATCCTCGTGAGCAACCATTCTCCATTCCAGGTCGTACCCCTCACTACCAACTTAGAGGTGGTAGCCATCCGTCTCTTCGTGGGGTTCTCACTGACTGTCTGCTCTGTATATCTTCCACCTGGGAGCATCGTCTTCCAGGAAGACCTTGATGATCTCGTCTCGCAGCTGCCATCCCCCTTCCTCATTATGGGGGACCTCAACGGACACAGTCCACTTTGGGGCAGTGCTGACACCAACGGGAGGGGCAGGGTCCTGGAGCAGTGACTCCTGGATCCTTCTCTCTCCCTGTTGAACACCGGTGTCAGTACTTACTTTCACTCCCCAACCCGCACTTTCACTGCCATTGACCTCACCATCTGCTCCTCCTCGATCCTTCCACTCTTTACATGGGAGGTCGAGGACCACCCGTACGGAAGCGATCACCTCCCCGTGGTGTGCACCATCTCCCGTGGGGGGCCTTGCAGCCCTTCACGCGTCTCACGGTGGAGGCTCGATCGGGCTGACTGGGGTGGTTTCGAGCTGCTCTCTGAGCTCGGCGACCACTCTGTCAGCCAGGAGCCCATCAATGTGGCAGTAGCGGAGATAACGGACTGTATCGTGGATGCAGCTGCATCAACGATTCCTCAAACTTCTACACGGTTTCCTCGCTTTCCGAAACCGTGGTGGAATCCAGATTGCACCGCAGCTCGTAAGGCTCAGAACAAGGCTTGGGGGGTGTTTCGGAGATATCCGACAACCCCCAACCTCGAAAATTTCAAACGCGCCAAGGCGAAAGCTCGTTTCGTCCGACGCCAGAGCCAGAAGGAATCTTGGATCAAGTATACGTCATCCATCACCCGCACGACTAGTTCTAAGGTCGTGTGGGATAAAGTCCGGAAGATGAGTGGGAACTACACGTCCCACTCGTTATCGATCCTGGAGCACAATGGACAGGCAATTGCTGATCCCAAAGCAATTGCCGACACTCTGGGGGAGTCCTTCTCTTCCATCTCTTCGTCTTCCTCTTACTCCCCCGAGTTTCTGGCCCAGAAGGGCAGGGCGGAGCGCTCTCCGCTGTCTTTCCACTCGAATGGCCTGGAGCCTTACAACAGGCCATTCACAGCGGAGGAGCTTCGCCTTGCTCTGCACTCTTCTCGTGCCTCTGCTGTAGGGCCGGACAACGTCCATTATGCCATGCTCCAACATCTTTCACCATCGAGTAAGGATCGGCTGCTCCATCTCTTCAATCGCATTTTTCTCGAGGAGCAGTTTCCGGACTCCTGGCGGGAGGCCATCGTCTTGGCCTTCCCCAAGCCAGGCAAAGATCCCAAGATTCCTTCCAATTATCGTCCAATCGCATTGATGAGCTGCGTGTGCAAGGTGTTGGAAAGAATGGTAAATGCCAGACTCATCTGGTATTTAGAACATCACAACCTTCTTTCCAACACCCAGTGTGGCTTTCGCAGGCAACGGTCAACTCTTGACCATCTGATACGCCTCGAATCGGCTATCAGAAATTCTTTTTTAAGAAGATAGCACCTGGTGTCAATTTTCTTCGACATCGAAAAAGCGTACGACACGGCTTGGAGATTCGGCATTCTTCGTGACCTCCACAGCTTTGGCTTGAGAGGTCACATGCCGATCTTCATCTCCAACTTCTTATCGACACGTTCTTTTCGTGTCCGTGTCGGTAACACTCTCTCGCGGCCGTACCCCCAAGAACAGGGGGTGCCACAAGGCTGCGTTCTGAGTGTTACGCTTTTCGCTGTCAAGATTAATTCTATAACTAGACAACTTCCTCCATCAGTAGGCAATGCCCTCTATGTTGATGACTTTAGCATCTTTTGCTCATCGTCCAGCATGAGGGTCATTGAAAGACAACTGCAAATTGCCCTGAACAATCTTTCGGTTTGGGCGACGGCAAACGGGTTTCGGTTCTCCCCACAGAAGACCGCTTGTGTGCACTTTTGCCACAAGCGTAATCTTCACCTGGATCCCGAGCTGCGGCTCGGGGGTAACATCATTCCAGTTGTGGCGGAGACCGAGTTTCTCGGTCTCATATTCGATCGGAAATTGACCTTTTTACCACACATACGTCATCTCAAGTCCAAGTGCACGCGGGCATTGAACATCGTCAAGGTCCTCTCCTCCCTTTCTTGGGGGGCGGACCGATGTTCTTTGCTCCGCCTGTACCGTGCACTTGTCCGATCGAAACTGGACTACGGATCCCAGGTGTACGACTCGGCCCGGGATTCGGTGGTGAAGGTGCTGGACCCCCTCCATCATCAGGCCCTCCGTGTTTGCACGGGAGCCTTCCGCACCTCACCAGTCCGAGTCTTTATGTTGAGACCGACGAACCTTCTTTATATGTTCGCCGTCTGCAGTTGTCCCTACAATATGCGTCTAAATTGCGATCCCTGCCTGGCCATCCCACTTGGGACTGCGTTTTCAGTCCGAAGTGGGAAATGCTTTACACTAATCGGCCGACTGCCATTCGTCCTTTTGGTTTGCGTGTCCGAGGCTACCTGAGAGACATCAACACCAGTCTCGATAGCGTTGCACAGTCAACAGCTGAGCCACTTCCACCATGGCTCGCTGTTTCCCCTACCTGCGATTTTTCCCTGTGCAGGACGGGGAAGGCCTTTACACCCGACTGTGTGTACCGGCAACTCTTTGCCAGCCATCGTGCTGAGCACCCGGACTTCTTGCCTGTCTTTATAGATGGCTCGAAGTCCGGCACTTCAGTGGGATCGGCCATGGTCTGCTGTGATGTAATCATTGCAGACCAGATCCCACTGCAGTGTTCCATCTTCACTGCAGAGTTGCACGCTATCAGCCTCGCCTTGGACCACGTGGCGACTAAGCATCATCGTCGGTGTGTGCTTTACACCGACTCGCTTAGCTCGCTACAGGCTTTGATCTCGGTGAGGCATCGGCCTCACCCTGTTCTTACTAAGATCCGCCAGCAACTACATCGTCTGGCAGCCACCACCACCATCCATTTCTGTTGGGTGCCCGGTCACGTCGGGATTAGGGGCAACGACTTGGCAGATGCTGCTGCCAAGTCAGCCACGCCCCTGTCCCACTCTCCGTTGCCGGTTCCCTATCTGGATTTCCGGCAGCGTTTTACCACCGAGCTCCGGGCACAGTGGCAGAGATCTTGGTCAGAACAGCTTACAAACAAGCTCTTTGAGATCAAACCTATCGTCAAACCATGGCAGTCTTGTTACCGCAGGAATCGCAAGGAGGAAGTTGTACTTGCTCGGCTCCGCTTGGGTCATTCGTTTATTACTCATTCGTTTCTTTTACGGGCGGACGACGAACCCAAGTGCGAGTTTTGTGACACCATTTTAACAATCAAACACATTTTAAATGATTGCTGTTGTTTTACCTTTGAAAGACGTATGTTTTTTAACTCTCATGATTTTACGTCCGAGCCCCTTACACTCGGACATCTTTTATCCGACCATTGTACTTTTACCTCTCTCTTTCAATTTTTACGATTTACTGGATATTTTAATCGCATATAGTTTTTACTCTTCTGCTTTTTATATCTATTATTATACCACCTTATACGTTGTTTGTGTATCCCAGGTCATTTACACCTGGTATTCTATTGTTTTATTTTGTATTTTTACACTTGTTCTTTGTTGTTTTACCTTTTTACAATTTTGCTAATTTCTTTTAAATGTGGTTGCGGGTTTACATGTCTTTTATCTTTTATATTGTCTTTTGTTTGGCGCATTATGGCCTAGTCGCCGATGCGCCATAAAACCCAAAACAACCAACCAACCAACCAACCAACCAATAATTTCTGTTGTGGTAAAGAGCCCAATGTATCCGAACACACAGTTCATCATAAGCTCTTGGATATGGGTCTCCACAGCCCCAGATCCATTCGAGTGGCTATGCTCACAGCTGTTCACCATCATCAACGCTTGCAATGGGCTCATAATCATCGACGTTGGACCATAGAAGACTAGAAGAGGGTCACATGGTCAGACGAATCCTGTTTTCTGTTACACCATGTGGACGAGCTCATGTGTGATGTTTACCCATGGAAGCCTTCTCACGCACTGTGGTATGGATCTAGGCAGCTGGAGGTAGTGTGATGGTTTGGGCAATATTTTCGTGGGGAACACTTGGACCAATTATCCCTGTAGAGCAAACTCCTGACAGCTGTCACCTACCTGAACATTGTGGTTGACCAAGTATACACCTTTATTATGGCGACTGTATTCCCTGGCAGAGATGGCATCTTTCAACAAGACAATGCCCCATGTCACACTGTGAAGAAGGTTCAGGAATAGTTCCTAGAACATGATGAGGAATTCCATTTATAGCCATGGCCCCCAAGTTCGCAGGACATGAATCCTGTCAAGCATTTGTGGTTTCTGTTGGAAAACGGGTATGAGCAGCATCACCCCAACCACGTAATTCACGGGAACTACGGAATCTTCTGTTGCAGTCATGGTACCAAATATGAAGCGATACTTACCAACATCTCGTTGAATCTGTGCTCATCGGGTGAGAGCTCTTTTGACGGTGAGAGGAGGACCTGCATCATATTAGGTAGGTGGTTTTAATGTTTTGGCTGATCGGTGTATATGCTATGTGAAATATTAATTGCGTTTATTTTGCTATTTCTTCACTCTTCTAGGGTCCTGCCTGAAAAATTGATTTACATTCAAAATCTACAACAATTAAGCAGAATTTAACGGATTCCTACATTCAAAAGTCCAGTTGTTTTTTCACAATGATCAGCCAAAAAAATTAACATTAGAACTTTTTTTTACTAAACCAAATAACTAATGAAAAGAATTATGGCATGTTATGTGCCAAATGAATCAGCATTTAATTCTGGTTTTATGAAAATATAATATTTATCAAAGAGATGACTAATTTTATTTTAACAGAACTTATATAGAGGCATGTAGTAAAAAAAGTGCATCTGGCAATACAAATAAAAATTTATTAAAAGAAAACTAATAGACAAATGATTGTAATGCACATGAGTAGAAAGGCTATTTATTTCTGAATAACAAGAAAATTAATAATTTCTTGAAGTAAGAAAATTATTCCCATTTTGTAATTTTTTTCTCAGTACCATACTTTGAGAAAAAGATCATGCTTTTTTGCCAACTGTGCCATCGTTTCAACAAGTCAGCTTTGGAATTTTTGAAAAAAAATAAGTAATCAACTGAAACACATCATGTTATATAACAAATTAAACAGAATTTAATTGTGAATTTTGTGAAAATAAAAGAGAAGCAAATTTTAAATAAGCCCTTTTTACAGTGATAAAGTAAAAAAGAAAAATTGGACTATGCAGTTAAGGCTTAATTTTGGAAAACCTGATGAATAACAATGGTTATATTATATATTCATCGAAAGTAAATTTCTTCCAGAATAATATGATGTTTACATGAAACATGGTTTTTATTTTAATGATATTTGTTTTTTCAGTGTGGTATATTTTAGAACATTGTCCAGGGTTATACAAGGTGACTTGGATTGATCACATTAATGGGATTTTCTGTCTGGTTTATGAAATGGAGGAACAGTTTCCTGGCTGCTTGTTTTTCACTAAACATTACGATTTTTTTTGGTTGTTAAATTTTAATCTTTGCTAAGTGCGAAAAAGTCAGTCCACCAAAGCAAAATAAAAAAATCATCTGTATTTTTAGAGTGGCACAGCAAATATATTGGGGGGAGGGGGTAAATTAAAAAAAAAACTGTTGAATATAAACTTAAAAAATAATTAAAAATATTCTTCAGTGTATGTGGGGGGTAAAAACCCTTGCTAAAATTTCCCTCTCACAGGCATATTGTTTTCCGTGTCAAGGAAATCCTTTTTACTTCCATATCCAGTACCTCATTCATTTTCAAGAAATAATACAAGATCAATTTTTTTTACAAGAAAACAAAGAAATAATAAAAGAAATGTTAACTTATAACTACTGCAATGTTTAATAATATTCACAACAACTTGTAAGCTGGCCATCTGATGTACTAACTCCAAAAAATCGATAGCTCAGCCAATGGAAAAATCTATAATTATTGAATTTTCTCTGTTTTTCTCTGGAAAGTTTTCTCTATATCACTGTAATTAGTGGGAGAGTTGAGACAATTGGATGGAATCATCATCTAGATATTTTCCTTGATTTCTTCCTTGCGATGATTTCCGATGGATAGATGAGTCTATAATGGTATGGGTAGATGAGTCCTGTGGTGAGTAGTATAATCCAGACATACATTCACTTATATTTTTTGTTCTCTGAGAGAATGCTGGTGCCAGTTTGATGTCAATTTGGTGCACACATCAACCAATGTGTTTTTAGATTCACAGCTTATGTCTCAACTTTTCCGGGAGTGCATTCCCAGAAAGTTGAGACATAAGCTTGTGATTATGTGTGTGTATTAAGTATACAGTGTATATACAGCATACACTTTCCATGTGGGGTGGAGCTGGCAAAATACTGTTGGATAGGTTAAAGGTATTGCAAAAATTTATTGCGAGAAAAATGATGAAAAAATATATTAACACATACTGTGCCAATATTTTTGGAATTTCATATTTAAAAAAAATTGTACGTTTTTAGAATTTTAATTTACATTTTCCATCATTTTACAGATTACAAGGCAATTACATCATCATATTTTATGAGAGATAATTATAAACAAAATTGTAGTACCCTGAATATTTAAAACAAAATTTAATAAAGAGTGTTAAGGCCACACCACATGGACCAATTTTCCTACGTGCCAATCCCTAAGTGGCTCATACCAACTGTTCCTAATCCCCTTTAATGAGCTTTACACTGGGAACGTCATCGCAACTTGGTGAAATTTGGCGTTCCGTGCCTGTTGTAATTCCAGCGACAATCCACCCTCTTCGTCCGTCTCTTCCATAGGGGCGAGGGTGGCTCAGTCGGTAGCGCGCCAGGCTCGTAATCTGTAGTTCCCAGGTTCGAGTCCCAGCTGGGTCAGCGTTGAGATTTATCTCCGCAAAATTCCCCGTCCTGCCCACGGTCAGTAGGGGACACCGATGGGCTTGGAAAGGCCGCCGTCCGTCGGATGGGACGTTAAGTTGTGGCCCCGTGTGCGGGAGAGCCATACCCTGTGCACGTTAAAGAACACACTGGATGGCCTTGACGGGAGGCTACCATCTGTCTCCCAACAGCTGTTCCAGTGGGTCCCCTCCCCCAACTTTCTCTGAGCCTTCGGGGTCCGTGTGACCTGGCCATTTGGCCCGTGGTGTGCAAAGAAGTGCCGCTCAGAGGTAAAACAACCCAACCCGTCTCTTCCATAGCCTTGAGGGGTGTTTGAAGGTTGAAGAAGAACCATGTGTGTCTTTTGGTGATAAGTGCATGCGCAATGAGGAGATACTGGAATGGTGCAAAGACTCCATGTGGACTCAAATCTATTAGTGTTCACAAGCTTAAGCTGGCAAATAGGGTGGGGTTGGTGATTAGCATTGGCGTCTTGTGAGGGAAAATGTGTACATGTGGAGCAGGCTTTAAGTTCATTGCCACTGGATTGTATAATCAGTTGAATAATGAAATAACAACATTGAAGAATTTAGTAACTTTCCAAAATGCTTTTCAAATCGGTTGTATAATAGGGAGGATGACCCTCATGCATTATTTAACTTAGCTTTGTTGTAACAAAATTTCTGATAATTTTTTTTATGTACATCCGTAAACAAGGTTTTTCAGCAGATGTAAGTTGATTATCTGCTATTCATAAATTGGTTTCCATAACTTTATTATTATTGATTAAAAGAAGAAGCATGTTGTGGGTTTAGTGTTTGTCATTTATGCAAAATAATATGTAAACATATTTTTTCTGGTAGTGGATCAGTCCTCTCTGCCTTGGGATATTGTGACCATCCAGAGTCAGTAGATGCAGTCCTTGTTGTTCAGTCTTTTTATCTTATTATTATTGTGGGGGACCAACTATTCTACTGAGTTTCAAACTCTATGAGATATCCTGTGGCTTTGTCCAAAGGAAGTTTACCCCTGAAATGTTCAATAAAGTTAAATTTAAATATGAACACCAAGGAATTAATTTTAATGGTAGAACAGGATGATGAAATTTATAGCATTAAATCTGCTTATTATAGCAATCAACTGCATAGAAATAATATTTGTGAAGAAATAGGAGATGTTATGGGATAGCCAGTTATATGGTGAGTTCAGTAATGGATTTAAATATCTGAAGGCTATAGATACAAAAGATTTGAGAGGACTCCAACTGTCTGTGAAGGGCAGGGTATTATGTTTTGTAACTTACAAATGGAAAAATATGTGTAGCAGGTTAAATAAAATGAATGCAAAAATGCATAAATAGGAAATTTAATATGTATTATATAAATTATGCATACTAGAAAACGAACAAAAGAACAGAATTATGAACAAAAATATCTATTCTTTGTAGTGTATTTTACAAAAGTCATATATTTAATATTAAACATGAAATTTCGTCAAAAAACATGAGATGTGTCCGTAAGTAGTAGAATATTCTGATTGTGAAACATTTTATTAAAATATTGAGAAAACTGAATATTGATTGTTTTGAATCCTTCCCCATGAATGTTGAAGCCCCTGATGAACGACTCATGCTCTTATGTGGTAATCCTCCACTGGTTGAGTTGTTTTACTTCTGAGCTGCATTTTTTTTTGCACACAATTGGCTAAACAGCTAGGTCACAAGAACTTCAAGGGCTCAGAGAAGAATGGGGAAGCTGATCCACTGGACAGGCTTGTTGGAGACAGATGGAAGCCTCCTCATCAAGGCCATCGATGTGTGCTTTAACGTTCAGGTGGTATGGCTCTCCTGAATAGGGCTCCACAGCTTAAAACCCCATGTGATGGATGCAGCCTTTCCAAGCCCATCGATTTCCCCTTCTTCACTGACAGCAAAATGAAAGAACTGCAGATTAGGAGCCTGGCTCACTACTGATTGAGCACCCAACTGAGCATATTGTATGAGAGATAAGTATAACAAAACTGTATTACCTAGATATTTAAAACAAAGAGCCCACCCATATTACCCTGCTCCCCAGCCAGGTATATGTTTCCAGTATATATATTTTCATTGAAATCATATTACTTTAACGATAATAGCATGAAACAAAAGTAATAAAATGTGTTGATGGAAGCCTTCTCATGATGAAAGTCTTACATTGCCGTTTTTATTCCTTGAAAGAAAAACGAGTTAATATTTTTACTTTGTCATCTGTCTGTCTTGCCCGTCCATGGATTAAACTTTTTTTTAGAGATAAATTATGAGTTCTATTTAGTTTGGATATGTATTGGTAATATATTATGATTCATACTTTCCGAATCTCCCAAAGGTTTACCCCCCTCTAATGGTGAAAAATTTTGAATGAATATGTAAGTGATGTATTTAAGATAGAAATTCGAAATTTAAGTGGTGAAATGTGCAGAACATGGAATTTGCATTTAAAATAATGAGTTGGGCTCTTACTCCAGAATCAGGATGGAAAATGCAACTTTTTTGTTTTAAGAGAGATTTAGAAAATTATTTTTAAGTTGGATTAGTACAAATGAATTATTATAATTCACATTTTTAAATCCTTTGACAGTTTAAATTTACATTGTTAGAGATCACTAAATATGGAAAAGAGAAACTTTTAATAAATATTGCAAGTGATCTGTTTATGGAAGAAATTTGAAATTTCAGTGGTAATCAAGTGATCAAGAGATATCAAGAGAGTGAGTATCAGGAGATATTCCAATAACAGCAACATTCTGCCCTCTTTTCTCAGAAGGGTGGGAGAAAAGTAACTTTAATTTTAAGGGATGAAAGACAAATAATTTTTATGTTGTATAAGTACTAGTAAAAAAACTACTATTTGCATTTTCAATAATTCCAATTCATCATTTAATTCCAATTGGAACTTTTGAACAGTACAAAAAGTAGGTAAGTGAAAAACTTCATTCTCTTTGAAAACAAGATTCCCAGAGATTCCAGAGATTTTGGCAGAGTCAATATGCATTATTCTAGTTTTCAAGTTTTTGTAGTCATCATTAAATTTAATCATTCAACTAAATCGCTGCACAAACTGAAAATTCCCAAACCTTTTTTTTTCAACAAATAATATGTAACCAATATATATATATTTCGCATCTCTTTAATCCTCTAGGCTTTTTCTTAAAATATTGAATGGAAACAATCAATTCTTCATTAGAAACATTCATTTTCAGTTAATTTTTTTATTTAATATTAAAAATTCTAGCTTTGAATCAAACTTATTCCCTTCAAATCAACTAGAAAAGTTGCGGCTACCTCTCTTCCATGGTTTTTGATGCACATGCATCTAGAGCAGTGGTTCCCAAAGTGGTTCCTTTGGAACATACTGCTCTAGATGCACATGCATCTAGAGCAGTATGTTCCAAAGTGGTTCCTAAGGACCCTAGGGGTCCTTGTGACCGCTGAGGGGGTCTGTGGCAAATTAAAATTAATTTGGGGGTGCGTGGACAATGTCGGGGGTCCGCAAAAGGTTTAATATAAAGTAAAATAATTGTGACCCATTTTCATTATTATGAAAGTTAAGATAAATAGCAATAAATAAATTGGTACCGATTTTTACATCCTGAGTAAAATATAAGTATAGATAGGTACATAAAATACAAGTAATGACAAGCATCGCACGGTGGGAGTAGGGCCAACCGCGGCCGTCTATCTATATGCCTATGCAGGTTTAAACAGTAACGGTATCTCGCCGCTACATGCAATAACTTGTCTAAAATATGGCACTATAAAAGAGTCGTGCATCTAATCAACAATTTAGTTCTGTTTTGTGCATGATGTGAAGTGAGTGCAACAAATTTTCCTAGTTTTGAACGAAAAGCAGTATCATTTTTTGTATTGTTATGAAGATATAGCGTACGTTACATAAGTATTTTTTAATACAATTGATATCTTCTTGTATATTAAATTTATTTAAGCAAAGTTATACTTTTGTTAAAGTTAATTTATAGTTTTATTATATAATATTTATCAATATTATATTTTGTTATTTATTAATTTATTTGATAATAATTGAATTATTTATTTTTCAAGAAAAATAAATAATTAAATTAGTAAAAAAATTCATACCTATACAATATGTGACACTTAAAATTTTATCCTTATATCTTAAACAATTAATTGATGCGAGTGTTACTTTGTGGCATTCCATTTTCAAAATAAAACAAAATATTAATAAATAGTAGTGTTTTGCAAAGAAATAATTAGTGTTATTTTCTTACATCTTAAATTTGTGGCCTTTTTTACAGATAACAGTATGAGTGAGCCGAAGAAAAAATGCAGACAATATAGAGTTGAATATTTAAAATATGGCTTTATTCTGTTACTAGGAAATAGTACTTTATCTATGTGCCTTCTATGCAATAAAACTTTGTCAAACGATTCAATGAAACCTTCTAAGCTTAAGGAACATTTGACAAAAGTCCATAGCGACAAGAAAGATAAAGATTTAACTTTTTTTAAAACAGTCAAAGAACAATATTTGAAAACACCGTCATTGCGATAACTCTTAGCAACAACATCTGAGTGAGATGACAATGGACTGCGTGCTTATAACATTTCTTTACTGATTGCAAAGTCCGGAAAGCCGCACACCATTGGTGAATAACTTATTCTACCAGCTGTAAGTGAGGTAATACGCACCGTGCTGCATAAACCAGCTTTTGATATTATAAGAATTCCACTGAGTAATAATACAGTACAAAGAAGGATTGACGAAATGGCTCAGTTCGTAGAAAATTCTTTGTGAGTACTTAAAAACATTTGAATTCTCTATACAGCGTGAAGAATCAACTTTGCCAGGAAACAAAGCTTTACTTTTAGCTTATGTGAGATTTGTAAAAGAAGAAAAAAATTTCCCAAGAATTGTTATTTGCCAAATGTTTGGAAACTGATACGAAAGGTGAAACAATATTTAATGAATTAAATAAATTTTTCGATGTAAAAGCTATACCCTTGAGTAATATCCTCTCCGTTGCTACTGACGGTGCTCCGGCAATGGTAGGACGACACCGAGGCTTTCTGGCATACTTAAAACAAGCTATACCGAATGTATTATCTGTACATTGTGTCATTCATCGACAACATTTAGTCGCCAAAAACCTTAGTCAACGCTTGCATGGCTCACTAGATTATGTCATTAGAGCAGTTAATAAAATCAAAAGGAATGCCTTAAATGAGAGATTATTTGCTCAACTTTGTTTGAAAAATAATGAAGATTATAATTGTTTACTACTTAACACGGAAGTTCGTTGGTTATTTAAAAGTGCATGTTGGGATCGATTTTATGCACTCTTTGATTCAGTGTTGGAATTCCTGGTAAGTAAAGACAATGATTTGCGGCTCAATTTAATTAATTCAAAAAATGACATAGCTTATATGACTGACTTATTTGCCAAATTTAACGAAACCAATTTGAAACTACAAGGTGATCAATTAAATTTAATCAAAACTAAAAGTATAATATCTGCGTTTGTTGCAAAACTTTTTCTATACAAACAAAACTTGAGGAGAGGAGAATGCTCTCAGTTTCCAAATCTTTCAAAATTGCAAAAATGAGATGAAGATTTGCTTGCTTATTGTCAACACTTTTAACAGCTCTTCATTCTGACCTCAGCCAAAGATTTGAAGACATTCTTCTCTTGGTTATCCCCGATTGGGTGTTGGACCCTTTTGCAAGTAGACCCACAAACTCAGATGAATCCATACTAATACAGGAGCAATTTATTGAATTATCCACAAATGAGGAGCTGAAACCAATGTTTGAACAAGGATACCACAAATTCTGGTACAAAAACAGATACCAATTTTATATCCTGCATTATGGGTCACTGTACAGAAGCTGTTGATTGCTTTCCCATCTTCCTATTTAGTAGAACGTGGATTTAGTGCAGTTATGAGCCTCATCATGAAAAAAAGAAACCGACTGGAAATTAGTGCTCGTGGAGACTTGCGAATGTTACTCACAAACATAGATAATCTCATATCATCCCATCAGGTTCACCCATCTCATTGAAAAAAAAAATGTGTTTTTGTTAAACAAAAGTTATAATTTCAATAAATACTACTTTAAATATCAAAATGTTTTATTTGTATTTTATTTTTATGTCACCATATACCATTGAAGACATCAAAGTTAAATTTGTAATTTTTCTATTATGCAGTTATGTAGAGTTATTTCACTTGGGGGTTCATGGTCAGGTTTTTGCTATAAGAAGGGGTCCATGGGCATAGTAAGTTTGGGAACCACTGATCTAGAGCGATCTGAGATTGCAACAGCGAATCTGCACAGGTGTGCGATGTAGCAGAGAAAATGGTGATTAGTGTGTGGCTGGTGCGTGCATCTAGTACTGACAATGCTTACCTTAAGGGCGCACTGCCACTTTGTGTGCCTAAGGATGCTAGAGGTGTAAAACTATCCTTGGAAGTATGATGCATGTATTGTATCGTAATGTTAGATATGGTAAGTAAAAGAGAAAGTTCAGGTGAATCTTGGAAGTTTTGTCACTTTCTAAATTTCTTAATGTAGATGAGGTATTAGTTTTACAGAAGATCAAAAGCTGGAGTATCAGTATTAATGCAAATATTGGTAGTTGATGCATTATTTTTTTTTTGTGATAGATACTGCTTTGTTACAGTTAGGTCTGATGTTGCTGAAAATGATGATTTATCACATTGATATATTATAGTGGTATAAGACTTATCAAGTTTAGTAATGAATGTTTTGCTGATAACCACACTAAAAAAATCCAGTTGATGACTATATACAGTGTGGCCAAATTACTACATCATGCACAAAGTATCATGAAAAATACCAATGTATGCAAAATTTCTTACTGACATAAGTATTCTATATCACTACAAAGTCCTATGAAATCCACAAAGACATGGTGAAAAGTGAAGTCAAGTATGACATGAGTGAAAAGGCTGATCTGACTGACTTTGAAAAGGAGCTCATTATTGGAGCACAATTGTCAGGAGCATTCCTAACAAGAGCTGATGGAACTCAGTGGAGAATCATGCAGCACACTATCCCAAGTGTATGGAAATGGCAACATTTGCAAACAATGTCCTCATTTTTAGCATAATTAGACACAAATTGTACTGCTGCAGTATCAATTATAAGAGATGAATCATTTGTCAAGAGCCAATGTTTGTGTGAAGCTCCACTGGTGCTGCTTTAACAACAGCTGTACAGTGCTGTTATCATGATATATAATTCACCACAAATGATGTCTTAGGGTTAAAGTAATCTTAGAAGTTAGTGTGAAAAGGCTTCAAATCAATTGGTTTTAACTGTTCAGTTAAACATTTTGAAAATAAAATTTAGATTTGGTGTTATCTGCAAAATTTCCTGTGTAATAATTTCCATAAAAGGCATATTTTAAAAGTTTTATAGAGTATATAGTAATTTTTGTAGCTTAATATGGAATAGAGCAGAAAAATTTTTGGTTTCATACCTGGAGTTTATTGTATTTAAATTTTAGATTTTTTCACTTCAAATTGATATTTTCACGATCAGACAATTTTCACCTTTTTCATTTGGTAGTTTTTATACTTAAGTATTCTAATATGTGTAATTTAAACTCTTTGTATATATATATATGAGAAAAAGTTAAAAATAATTAAAGATTAAGCTTAATATTATTTTTTATTTCAGCCGGTATCACATTGAAGAAAAACAAAAAGGTTGTTTTGTACCTGGTGTGATTAGGTAAGAATAATAAGTGGCAATTTATTTATTTTTTTGTAAAAAATAAAAAACAGATTTTCATTGAAAAAAAAAGTAATTCATTTGTCCCAAAAGATTTGGACAAATGAATCCACAGCTCATAACTGATTTACTAATTGTCAATCACTATTAGGCTGTTGAAGTAACAGGATGAAGATGGTTATAGAGGAAAAATTGTCTTGGTCGGGTGGAATCTGAACCCATGATCTCCTGATGACAGCTTAATAGTGATTAAATAATTAGTAAAAAAGATTCTTCCCCTTTTTTAATGCATTGTTTTATATTTATGTACAATTATCTAAAACTTCAAGTACCTATGTATGATTGACCATGTAAGGAAGAGAGAAAAATGTAACTGTACAGTAATGCATTAGGTTTTCATAGGTGCATTTAAAATTTGTGATTTCTTTCATAAGAGACTCCATTGGAGTATACTATACTCCAATGCATAGTTGAGACATTCAAATGATTGTTTAACCCTTTCAGCATCCACATTGTCTGTATATGTTTGCAAAATCTGAAATGAGGGGCCAAGGCTTATGTATACGTTTTTAGTACAACAAAAAATATTGATTTTTAAAAAATAAAAATTGCCGTTGTAATTTTATATATATATATCTTATAAAAATATATAATTCAGGCTTGAAAAATAATATTTTGCTCTTTAATTTAATGCATATTTTATTAAACTACATTGTAAATAGTTTTATATTACCTGATTGTCATTTCTTAGAAGCACTAAACGGTATTGGCAGTTTGCTTGTTAATGTTCCTATTTGCTGAAGCAACCTTCTGATTTAAGCTCACAAGTTTGATTTGAACTATTATCAACAAATTTCTACTTAATTTTTCGAAAATCTCCTAAAAATTAACAAAAAAAAAACTGATATTTTTAAAATGGTAGATTTTGGAAGTAATTACAAAGTATGTACCACAATTTTTTTTTCTATTTCACACTCTTTTTCTGTCATAAACCTATTTCAGTATTACCAAAATTATTTTTATCATTTTTTCCAGCATTCTATGCATCTTTCTCACTTTTAAAATAGAAACTGGAAGTAAACACATCCTTCCTAGAAATTTTGGGTGCAGCTGCATTTAATTACATATGGCTCACTGAGGCCAACAAAAGGCAGATAGCTGACACATGCTATCACCGTTCCATGTGCTATAAGTGTTTTTTACAATTTTGGTCCAGCATATTGGCTGGATATCCTTTATAAAGTTGGTATTTACTTTATTTATATTTAAACCTTAGTTTTCATTTCATTAGATTTGTTTTCCAAAATTAGCCATCTTTTAGCTGATTGATAAGTATTGATTCATAGTTATGCTACATCGGATGGCCAGCCTACAACTTGTTGCTGTGGATATTTTAACATTGTATTAGGCTATACGTTAATTTTTATTTTATTATTTGTTACTTTTCCAGTAAAACTTTGATCTGGTATCGTTTTCTGAAAATAAATGAGGTCTTGGATATAGAAGCAAATTCTTTTTCTCAGCTGATTTATCAATCTTTCCAAGTTATACTACATCAAGTTATGCTACATCAGAGGGCGGCTTAAAAGTTGTTGCAGATATTTTAACATCCCATTAGGTTATATGTAATTTGTCTTTTATTATTTCTTGTTTTTTTAGTAAAAAAAAAACTTTGAGCTTGTACTGTTTTTTGAAAATGAATGTCTTAGATAGGAAGCATAATAGACTTCCATGCTATGGAAATCAGCCATCATGTGGGAGGACAATTTCGCAAAGGCTTCCCTTCCTCTAAACTCACTGTGAACTTCCCCCCCCCCCCCTCTAGAAGAATATATATATATTTTTAAATTACGAGTTTTTATGTTTATATTGAATAATTTCAAAGGCAACCCCTCTCCCCCTCGGTACCTTGGCTGTGCCACACAGACGATATAACACTGTTTTTTTTTTTGCTCTGGTGTACAAACCTTTCTGCACTTAGCCAAAATGGCCGAACTTCAACACCCAAGAAAAAAATTCATGATATTTAGTAAAAAAAGCAGCCATGTTTAAAATATATGACACTAAAAAGAATCATTAAAAGAAATAAAAATCATATTTCAGGTTGAATAATATATTATTTGGGAAGAAATTTCCTTTCGATTAATATATAATTTGACTATTTTTATTCACCAGATTTTCCAAAATGAAGCCTTAATTGTATAGTGTGATCTTTTTTTTTCACGATTGAAATAGGCTTATTAAAATCATTAAGCTTGCATATTCGTTTATATTATTTATTTTCATAAAATTTATAATTAAATTCTGTTTAATTTGGTATATAACATGACCTATTTCCATTGATTGGTTATTTTTTTTTAATTCTAAAGTTGACTTGTTTATCTGACTCAGCACAATTGGCTAAAACCTGGAATTTTCTCAAAGTATGGTACCGAGAAAAAAAATTACAAAATGAGAGAAATATTTATTTGAAACCAAAAATAATATTTTCATTATTCAGAAATAAATAGCCTTTCTATTCATTTGCATTATAATCATTTCTGTTTATTAGTTTTTTTTTTAAATAAATTTTTATTTGTATTGTCAGATGCTTTTTTTTTACTACATGACTTTAAAAAAGTCCTATTATTATTGTTAAATATTTTATTTTCAGAAAATACAGAATTAAGTGCTGATTAATTTGGCATATAACATGTCATAATTCCTTTCATTAGTTATTTGGCAAAGAAGTTTTAAAGTTATTTTTTTTGTCTGAGCATAGAGAGAAAATAGCTTGGCCTTTGGATGGAAACCAGTTTTTCAGGCTGGATAGTGGAAGGGTTAATTCCTCTATTTCTTGGACATTTCTGCATATGCATATACATACATACATAAAAGTACTGAAATGTAGTATGTTAATTACCAATGGTCCTCACCTTTCAGATGCTTGTTGTTATTCCTCAGTTGTAGTCAATGGCTTACTCATAGATCTGCATCTGATGACACACATTGTATATCTTCTATGTACGGCATCTGATGACACACCTTACACGTGGCCACCTTTTATCTGATAATTCGTTTATACCACCTATTTTTGAACTTTTATGATTTATAGGGCATTTTAACTGTGTTTGGCTACTGATTAATGGGACCTGGGTTCGAGCCCCGGGTAAGGCATGGATGTGTGTGTTGTTTTTCTGTTGAGGTTCTGCCATCCTCTCAGACCTTCTACTATGGCATATAAACTGGCAGTCTCCTGTCAGACCTCTGTAGCAAGCAGCTGCTTGAGGGGGTATTTATTTTTTATTATTTATGATTTTTTTATTTTTGACGCTTGTTTTATACACTTGTTTTTGCTTTTGCAATGGATCCTCTATACCCATTGCTTTATATTTATATTTTTACTTGTTGTTTACATTGATTGTTTCTGTATTATTTTATCATCTTGCTTTTAACTTTAGTTGTGGGTTTATGTGATTTTTATATATTTATTTTTGTGATTGTCTTGTCTGGTGCAATATGGCCCAGTTGCCCTCAAGCCATTAAACCCCAAGCAACAAACCAAATTAATGACACACATTGCCAGTAGTTGAAGGTTTTCGGTATCACTTTTTTGCAGAGGTGTTATCAGTCTGTGGATAGTCTTTTTTTTGCATACGATGCCTGTGATGTCTGAATGTGATGTCTATGTTGTCTGTGAAGAAATCTTAGATGAGAATGTATAAGTGTATTTGAATGAAGAAGTCTAGTGGAGAATGCATGAAGTGTATTTGAGTGACACCCAGCATCCTAAAAGTTGATGGTTAGGTAAATGTTCATCTATTAATTGTTGATTGTTCTCATCTTTTTTATTCCCAAGAACCCTTGAACTACTGATTTAAAGAATTTCCATGCTGCTAATTCATTGGGATTTAGTTTAATTTTGAAAAGTATCATGCAAAAGTTTTCTTATTTACGGGCCAACAAAGATACTTAAGCTTTGCAGGATTCAGTTTTGGAAATTGTCACTATTTTTGTCCATAGCTTTTACACAGTTCTTCATAAGGCTGAGCTTTATGTGCAGCAAAGTAAGAAGAAACTGTTTTCTGAAAATGAATGTCTTAGATATGGAAGCAAAATAGACTTCCTTGCTGTGGAAATCAGCCATCATGTGGGAGGGCAATTTCAGGAAAGCTCCCCTCTGTTAACTCACTGTGAACTTATCACCCCCCTCCTCCTCTCTAGAAGAATATAATTTTTTTTAAATTACGAGTTTTTAAGTTTATATTGAATGGTTTTAAAGGCAACCCCCTCCTCCCCCTCAGTACTTTGGCTGTGCCACACAAACGATATAACGCTGTTTTTTTTTTTTGCTCTGGTGCACAAACCAGAAAATTGACTCAGGATTCACTAATGGTAGGTATTTAACATTGTGCATTCTAGAAATAAGGTTTTTTCTGGCTGGCCAGTCCTTTGCAACATAGTGTTGCTGAATGAATCCACTTTTCAATCCAAGTAACAGTGTGATTACCTGTAAATCACCACATGACTGGACAATATTCCATGTAATTTATTGCATTCAGTATGGCAGACATGTTGTTGTAGGTTTCCTTAATAGCAAGTGAATGAGCCACAGGTATTGAAGGTCTTTTTGTTCCCATTGTTGATCAGGGTATCCTTTGAGGTCATTTTAGAAGACTCTATAAATAGCCTCCATTCTTCAGATTTGTGTAAAAATTCTAATTCTTCCATCAGTCTATTTATGTTGAGGGCATACATAGAAGGATCATGCATGCCAATAAGAAGTGAAACTTTCTTATTTCACTTTTGAAATACACAAATCCTCAAATTCTGTTTCACAAATTCCATTCTTGCAACCTGGATCCCAAAGTAATGTTTGTTTTGACAAGTTTAATTTATGTACTAGATCATTAAGCTCACTTGCTGAATTAGATGAGGTTCTTGAATATGCCACAGTGTAGCTTGAATCAGAAGTAAATGAATCTTCCAAGCAATATTCCTTTTCTACACTGGGATAATGAGATCTTCCCAGTTAGGTGGTGGAACAGGAATATCCCCAAGTGGCACTGATTTCATTGCAGATGGGATGTCTGGATACTGTAATTATTTTTTTTTAATACCCCTCAATTTTGGTAAGACAGACTGCATACCAATGGCAACTGATGACTAAGGCAAACCGCAGACGGATGATAGATGGAAGACGGAAGATGGATGGAAACAAGTGATGCCACACAGGTTCCATCCATCTTCCGTCTTCCAATGTGGCTTGCCATGCTTTGTCTGCACATAAAAAAAAAAGGATGATGCATGGTCTCTTTGGCATCCTTTTCCAAACCTTTCTGACAAATGCTTCCTACAGCATATTACATAGTGTTGCTTTTTACCACCAACAAGGTTTATTTTACAAGTATTTGTGATAAATGATTGTTGCTATCTTTTCTAAATTTGTGATGTGATGAAAAATTTTTAAGTCCAGATCTGGAATCAGCTTGTTAGAATTAGTATAAAGTGATAGTTTTTCATTCATGTTACCAAAACTTTGTTGGCTAGTGTAATTATGTTGTGAATATTGCCATAGGATATAAAATCATTATCCTCTGTTTTCTCCCCTCCCCCTTTACCTATCTTTCTATTGCTTTTGGCTTTGACATTTGTTGGTTGGTCAGTTTGTGGGTTTAACAAAATGTTGTTCTCCCATATCTTTTAAATGCAATGGAGAAACTTAATGATTTATGTGCCAAATGAAAGCTTGTGATGTGGGGTGTCATAGGCTATAAAAAAAATGACCCCCCCCCATGCTTTCTTCTCCCCTAAAAAAGGGAAAATGTGAAAACCATTGTTCCGCTATATTTCCAGAACGTGAATGCCAAAAGTAACAAGCTATATGTCAAACAAAAACTTCTGACACAGAGAATGTCATAGGCTATGAAAAATTGATCTCCCATACTTTTTCCCTCCTAAATAAGGGGGATAATATGAAAATGTTATGAAAATGTTGTTGTTTGTTCCCCTGTATCTCCAGAATGCAAATGTGGAAAGTAACAAGCTATGTGTCCAATAAAAGCTTGTGATGCAGGGAGTGTTGCATGCTATAAAAAATTGACTCCCATGCTTTCTTTACCCCTAAAAATGGAAAACATGAAAGTTGTTCTATATCTTCTGAACGTGAGGACCTACAGTTATAAGTTAGGTGCCAAATGAAAGCTCATATAATGATGGTCATAAACTATTCCGAATTTTGCCCCCACTATTCCCTCCAATAAAAGGGGGGAGGTGTGGATTTTTGCAGGGTTCCACTTTAATGAGTCATATTTCAAATTAAAGTTAGTGATGTCTCCAATATCATTGGCTACCTCAAATATGACTCCAAAAGGGGGAAGGGAAATGTGCTCAATGTTTATGAGTCATATATCAAATGAAAGTTTTTGAAGGTAGATGTTTTTAGTGACAAAAAAAAATTAAAAAGCTACCTATCTTCATATGCATATATATACATACATACAAAATCCTCATGCAGCCATTGGCTATGGAGGTCCAACCAGACTCTTCATATAGGGCTCTAAAATGTAGAAAATAAACCTAAAACATATCGATGGTGCAATCGGTTACTGAGTTTGTATTCACTTCAAAGGAAAATAGGGTGCTGATTTACCTACTCAACAAGATTGCTGGCACCCTATCTTCCTTTGAAGTGAATACAAACTCAGTGACTGATTCCACCATCGATATGCTTTAGGTTTATTTTCTACTTTTTAGGGCCCTATAGGATGATAGAAATTTTTTTAATAAATTTATATTTTTTCCTCAGTCTACATAGCATAGAAGTAAATCCACGACTGTTTCCATCAGTACCCACACATCTTGACAATTTATTCCTAAACAAGTGAAAGGTACATTTTACATTAAGGTTCAGAAAAAAATGCACGGGTGAAAAGACTTCTATCAGAAAACACTAACAGGGAAAACAAGGTACTGAATATAATAAATATAATATATAAAGTAAAGTCATTTCATAACAGAGGCCCTACTAATTTGTTAGGTAATTTCAGTGTCACATCAATGGGATTTTATTCATTATTTACTTCAATGTTATGTCAGTGGAATAATTTAAAACTTCTAAAATGTGCTTTATATTGGAAAAATGTTGCTAAAGATAAATAAAAGATCTCAATTAAATCTATATAAATCTGCATTTTCAACAATAGTTGTTCAAAATTAAAAGCATTATGGTAGCTGAAATTCTGTGGTTAATTCCTGAGTGTACTACTATTGTTAAATATTCTTCTTTCCCTAACTCTTTAAATTCTGAACAAATAGTTTTGGAAATAGAGGATTTAGAGAAAATTGAGATGTTTATCTTCAGTAATTTTTTTTTATATAAGCATAATTTAGAAGTTATAGAGCTTTGAAATTAGTTTCCCTTTCACATAACATGGAAATTCCTAATAAATTTGTATGGCTCTGTATATGTAGAATCTGAAAAAGATGTCAGGTAAAGTGCTGATACAATCATGGTGAGTTTTCAGATTAAAATTTATGATAAACTACTACATTGAGTTTAAACTTGGGAATACCATGACATAACATAAGTAATACAGCCTACAACATAAGTAAAGCATATGGAGATGGTAGTGCAGCAGTTCATATGATACAGTTCAAATGGTTTAATGAAGATGATGATACCCTAGAGCAGGGGTGCTCAAACTGTGGCCCATGGGCCACTTGTGTCCCACCAGACCCTTAATTGAGGCCCATGAACACAATGAAGCTTCCAAAAAACTTTGAACAAAATATGTATGATAGTGAGACATGTACCAAATTTTCAAATTGGCCTGTGACTTCCAAAAGGTTGAACACCTCTGCCCTAGAGGATGCACCAAGATTCAGAAGACCCACTGTTATGAACAACAAGAATGTACAAATAGTGCTCAAGGCCAACCCATGTCAAACATGTGAGGAGATGGCAGCTAAGCTTCATACCTGTGCCAAGACTGTGGAACCACCTATACCAGTCTGGAAAGGTCAGAAAGTTAGACAAATAGGTTCCTCATGCTTTTATTGAACATAACAAAATGCAATTGCTGATCATCTGCAATTCCCTCTTCTCATGCCACAAGTGTGAGCCCTCTACTCCACAGGATCTTGATGTCATGAAAAATGGATCCTGTTTTGCTATTGACTGTGTTTTGGACAGCGGCCAGCATTGTGCATTATGAGCTGTTGCAGCAGGGAGAAATAATCACTGCTGTTGTAGTCGAGGAGAGAAAGTACACTTATGATGAGAAGGCACTGGAATCTTCTACATGACCTGATAAATACGTATTTACTATATTTCTTTACATGATTAATAATTAACATCAAAAATCATAAGTAATGATGATGAATTAACAATGTTTTTGTGTGTATTTTATGCGAAAGATGTGTAACTTGAATATTGGGAAAACTTAACAATACCATTGTAACAGGGAAAACCTATACAATGGAACTAATGCTTTAAGTTATAAACATATATATATACACTATGAAAATCACAATTTTTCAGTTACATTTTTTTAACTTTGGCAAGCCAAAAGCATGCAGTTAAACTTTACAGAAGTTTTATAACTGCAGTGGTTAATTTAGCTTTTTTTCTGTTAATATTTTTGTTAAGGAGGCATTAAAATATTATATTATTAAATAAATAAATAAATAAAATAGTGTTATCAACTGAATATTGTAAAATATCAAAATATAGTGCATTTGTATGAAAAAAAAATGTGTATTTCCTTTTGGTAATTTCTATTAATTGACTTATGCATAAACTCATTGATGTATAAACTTTCCTGTTAAATCTCTTTTAAAGTAAAAATCTTATTGAAATGGGTGCAGCATATTTTTCTGTGTTTTGTTGGTATCCACAATATATTTTATCTTTCTGCATATGCTTCATGTTTATTAACCTTTGCCCTAATAATGTCCAGTTAATATGAAATCTGTAATTTTTAAAATAGTTTATGATTATTTGTGACGTATAAATTTAAACAGTAATCAAAATTTGTTGCCAGTAGAATGATACTGATCATGAACTATAAATTATTTTGATTTAAAAGAGATTAAATTCTTAAGAGATTAAATATATTACTTGAAGAAATTATGACATCAATCCTTTTTATAATGATCTGTGCATTCTACATCTGAACTATATTAAATCATGTTTTACAGTCAGTCTGAGAAAGAGGCTTTGATTAAGATCACTATGTTAAAAAGTATGCAATAGTCATCATTTATGGCCAACTTACTCCACTCTGTTGTGGGCCATGATATTGTTGCCAGATCTATCTCTAGTATATATAGAACTTTATGGCATATCTTGCAATTCCTCATGTCTTTGCTGTATTTGTCATCTCATATTTCAACTTGTGAGTGAGGAAACTAGAATAATTTTTCTTATTTTTGCATTTCATAAGTATATATATAATATATATGTAAACAATGAAATAAGCTCAACGTATTCCAAATCAACTATTAAATCAGCACTCTAGCGTCGATTTAAATATTAGAAGAAAAATTGTCTTGAGCCAGGTGGAATATGAACCCATGACCTCCTGATAACATGTCAGGTGCTCTAAACCGATTATAATTAGAGGAGATCTTGATCGGCGGCCGGTAGCTCAGCGGTTTAGAGCGCCTGATGTTATCAGGAGGTCATGGGTTCATATCCCACCTGGCTCAAGACAGTTTTTCCTCTAATATTTAAATCGATGCTAGAGTGCTGATTTAATAGTTAATCATATATATACTTATTAAAAGTAACATATTTTAGTAATATATGTTAAAGTAAGGAATAATAGCGATCCATATATACTTGATAGTCCTTGCTGAGTAAACTGTATATTAAACTTATAGTAACTGCATGTAAATGACCAATATTGGTAGCTTGTGTCTGAACAGTTCCTTTGCCAATATAGATTTGGGACTGCTTTTGACATTGTCATCATCACGAACTTTAAGTATAACTTGTTGAAATTAACTAATGTAGTTTTAAAATTTCTGTAAAGTTTAACTCTCTTCTGATTTACAAAAATTAAAAAAGTGATTGAAAATCGCAATTTTTATAACAACTATATATGTTTATAACTTAAAGCATTTGTTCCAATTTTTTCAGTTTCCAAGATAAATATCTTTCACATAATATTGTTAATTCATTGTCATTACTTATGATTTTGATATTAACTATTAATCATGTAAAGAAATATTATAGTAATTTGTAATTATAAAAACTTCTGTGAAATTTCTGTCCCCTCTTTTTTAGGGAAAATGGTGGAGGTGTGTAACTCATGGTAGCCCATGACAGTCCCCACATCAGAAGTTTTAATTTTTTTTACCTAGCTCATTGCTCTTATCTTTATGTTTAGGAGATATAGTGGAAGAATGATTTTCACATGGGGGATAAATTTTTTATAGCTAATGACATTTCCCTTGTGACAAGCTTTCATTTGATACATAACTTTTCAAGATTGATCAATAGGAAGATATGGTAGAATAACAATCCCGACAAATGCAAACTAAGAAAAGACAAGTGAAAATCACCAAAAACTGCTTCTTTGGGAGTATCTTGTCTATTTCTTCCTCACTAAACTTCTTTCATTTCAGTGCCATGAAGGAAGAGAGTGTGATAACATCTCTCATCATGACACTTCAAAATTAAAAGGTAACTTTTTCTGAATGAAAACACTTGTACCTTTTTCAACTTTTCTCCTAAATGCTATTTTGAGTTTCCTGTCCTGTTTTTCATTACAGCATGTGTGGCATAATTTTTCCCCATAGTTTTGTGTACAAGGCTGTGGAGGAATAATAGAGATTCATATACACATGATAGCCTTGGTTGAATAAATTGTCTATCATGTTTATAGCAACTGCCTGCAAATGACCAATATTGGTAGCTTGTATGTGAACAGTTTTTTTGCCAAAGGTCATTTCAAGCATATCCATTTTTACTATCACACAGAACATACAATTTTTTGCCAAGTTTTTTTTTGGCTTTAGGTGGATTACTCATCCTTTATAACCAACTATTGCATCATCAATGCATATTTGTCTCTGGAATGTAAGCTGTTCACATTGTATAATGTCAAGGAATAGCTGGCCTAGTTTAACCAAGGAGTTATAGTCAGGTTCATCTTTCTTTAACTTCATAATGTTGTTGTCCCTCAAACTTAAGCAATGCAGCAATAGTTGAAATCAATTTCTGGACTTCAGCTTTGGAAACAAAAATCAGTATAAACAGCAAAATCTGTAGACCAGTACTTGTGTTGCCCATTCCCAGAGAGTGGGCAACATGAGTATAGACCAAAAATACAAAACGTAATGGTATTGCATTGTGAATATCTATACTTCACGCCAAAATGTTATGGCTGCTGTATGGAGACCATGTGAAGAAAAGATAACTGTGGAGATTGTGGCTGGAAGTCCCCCTTTTCTGCCCCGCAATTATTGTCTCACACATTACCAATGGCACGAGCATTAATATATGTAATTTCTAAATCATTCTGAAAATCAAAAGAACTAGATACTAGTGCTCAAAATACTTCCTAATAGTTAGAGGGTTTCTGCTTGAGAGACAGCCAATTAGCCTCAATCACAAAGGTCTAATATGAGTAGCAAATGAAGGCTATATGACTGTCCCTTCCAAAAGCAACTGGGAGTCCTGCCTGAGTTCCTCCTTTTCCCTTGGGGTCTAATATAAAAGTTCAAATTGCTCAGTTTATATTTTTGAAAAAAAAATTTTTGGAGCATAAACTTGACCTGATCTGTTAAAAAGTTGACAATATTGTTGGTCCATCTAACAGAAAGTTAACCTTCATCAACATTCCTTTCCTGAGTATGATCAACACTACTATCTTTCTTTATACAAAATGTCAATCCCGGGACTGATGGGAATGTCTTCAATGAGAATATCATTTGTCATTTAATAAGATTAATTCATAAAGCACAATGCATTTTATGATTTTATTATAAATAAATTACTCAGGTTTAAAAGTCTTCAAACAATTTCAAATGTTTACTATCACACAGAGCATAGAATTTTATTTTTGTCCCTCAAATTTACACACAATTCAATTGTTTATTTTAAAGTGAGGAATTGCACCAAGCGTTAGATCTATGGTCAAACCAGATACCTCTATATGTTTATAGAATGAGGTTATTAGGATATCCATCAGGTTGGTTAAAAGAAGCTTCTGTAGAAAGTTCAGGACTGACCATGTATGTCTTCAATGAGAATATTATTTGTCATTTAATGAGATTAATTAGTAATGCACAATGCATTTTATGACTTTATTATAAATAAATTACTCACTTTTAAAAGTCTTTAAGCAATTTTAAATGTTTCAAATGTTTATTTTAAAGTGAGGAGTTGCGCCAAGCATTAGATCTACGGTCAAACCAGATTCCTCCATATGTTTATAGAATGAGGCTATTAGGATATCCACCAGGATGGCTAAAAGAAGCTTCTGTAGAAAGTTCAGGACTGACCATGTATGGATCAGATGGCAAAGGTGATTATCTTTGAAGTGTTTGTTGCATCATTATGTATAACATAAAATATACTTATGCTGTTATAGTGAAAACTTGATTTAGTGTTCCTACACTTAATTTTCTTTAGTTCCTACACGTAGTTTAGTGTCCTACACTTAGTTAAATCTTATTTTTTTTTAATCCCAGCTGAATCCTAATATAAGCAATGTATTACTTTCCTGTATTTAGTGAGTTTTGATTTAGTAAATAACCTACATGTAATGAAAAATATTTTAACACAAACTGAAGACGTGGTGCCATAGTCATTTTAATTTTTGACTTATGTTTGTTCTTTGTGTGTAGTAGTAAATTTCATTACTAGTGTTTTTTTTTTTAATTCTTCTTCAGCATGGCTTGAAAAGGAAAAGAGGGCAATTATGGAAAAAAATTTAAATTATCCACTTAAAAAAAACAAATATCCCAACAGCAGAAATTTAATCCATTTGTGGATTTTTCCAGATGTTTAATTTTTGTTTTAATATTACATTTTAAAATTTTAATATTAATAATATGCATTTAAATATATATATATATTCTTGATTATGTAATTGCATTTTTTGTCTAGAAATTGGTTCTTTAACTATGGAGAGCATTCAAAAAGTTCTTGACACCTGTCTGTAGATTTACACTCTTTCCTCTGAAGTTAAGGAGCTATGACTTGTTTGAAAGCTTGTCTAAGTTTGTCATTTTGTGTTAAAAACAAAGGCCATATTATCATTTCTCTTTTGCTGGTGGTGCATAAAGTTTTGTATGCAAAATCTGTGCATTTTTGCTTTAAAGCCTATTAAAGACAGAGAAAGATTTTGCATTTTCACAAGGATGCATCTTGGGAACAACACAAAAACAATTCATGCTGATTTATCACTATATGGAGACTGTGCTTGTTCATGTAGCACTGTTATGGGATGGATATTCAAATTCAGGGAAGGATGGCAGAGCTTTGAAGATCTCCCTCATGCAGGAAGATTGAAGGAGACTGTGAATGACAGAACTATCATTGCTGTTCTTGAATTCATTAAGGAAAACCAACACATCACCATTCAGGTAATAAGTTTAGACTTCAGTGTTTTGATTGGAAGTGTGTAAACAATTATTCATCATTTAAAGTTTTGAAAGATATGTGCCAAATGACAAATGCAGAACACCACAAAACGACAACTACAAACTGACAGAACAGCAAAAAAGAGCTATAGTAAACTCTTGCAAGAAGATGCTGGCAATGTTTCAACCTAGTGGCCCCAAACAGTTAACAGACATTGTCACAGGTGATCAGACATGGTTTTATTAATACAACTCGCAGAAAGATCAACAACTATGTTTGGGTTGAGGAAGATGAACAGTGTCCTCAAATCCTTTGACAAGACTTTCACTCAAGGAAGAGGATGATAACATTTTTCTTTTAAATTCCCAAGAAGTGGTGGCCATGAACATCTTACCTGAAAAAATTATTATAAATGGCAATACTACACCAACATTGTTTTACCTAAAATGGTTAAGGAGATAAGGGAGCAGCATCCAACAATAGGTGTGTCTTCCTTCTTCATGGCAATGCCAGTGTTCACAAAACCTGGCAAGTTACAGTCTATCTGGAGCAGGAAAATATCAAACAGCTACCCCATCCTGCATATTCACCTGAACTTGTGCCATGTGAGTTTTGGTTGTTTCCAAAAATTGAAAAGCAATTTGCTGGGAAGTCTTTTTCAAGGGTGCAAGACCTTGCAAAATGTATTTATTCACAGTTGTGGATTATTCCCCAATGGTAGCACCCCAAACATTCCAGAATTGGCGTAGACATCTGCAACTTTGCTTAAATGCTGTAGGGGCATACTTTGAAGCACAGTGAAAGGTTTGTTGGGGTAAGTGCAATGGTTTTTGTTTTCCAGCTCCATGTCAAGAACCTTTTGAATGCCTCTTGTACTTATATGAATAAATAATTTTATCATAACTATACATAGTAAGTCTTATAAAGAGATAAGTTTCTTGGTGTAATTTTATATAAACCCTTTTATGAAAACTTCACTTTAGTGTATAAAAACCCATTCTACCAGAGATGCATTAAATCAAGGTTTCACCGTATTTCATATCACCCTTACTCTGTGTTATAGTGTATCATTTAAAGGTAAAAAATATAAAGTTTTTTTTTTTTTATTTTCTATATTTTCTCTTACTGGAAAAAATGGTTAGCATTAATGCAAAAGTACTACTTATGCTATTTAGATAATTCAACATTTGTAAAATTATTTTCACTAAATGATCTTTATTTTACATTAATACATGTATTCCTTGCAAAGTGAAACTGTTCAAAACTTATCTGTAAAGTTTTTAAAACAAAAAAAACACAACTTTACATTATCTTATAATAAAAATAATAAATACCCCCTCAAGCAGCTGCTTGCCACAGAGGTCTGACAGGAGGCTGTCAGCATTGCAAAAATTTATTCCTTTTAAACACTCAAGTGGCTGTGGTCTCACAGTTGAAAATAACAGGGGTACTTGTGAGGCTAAGCATATCTGAGCTTGGTAGCTAGGTAGTCACTGGAAGGAGAGCTATGCACCAATCCCCTGTGATGATGCATAGAACCAGCCAGGCCTAGCACCTAATGTCCGACCCCGCCTTCTTGTGGTGCGGACCGTTAGTAACTTTCGAAAGAGATACTCTCTTGTGGAAGTGAACGGAAGGGGAGGGCTGCCAGATTAGTGTGGCCTACTGATCTGGACAACTATGGCTACTTTTCTTTTTTTTCTACCCTGCTGAGGAGTGGTCAACCACACAGGGTCCTGGTGCTGACCATATAAACCTACTGGATTGGACTGATATATGGCTCTGAGCTTGATTATGGATCCTGATTTTGCTGCACTGGTGGGCTTCTGTGGAGGGAAAATCTTCCGCTGTGTTTTCTGTTTGTTTGTGGGTTGACAGCCCCAAGTGAATAGATTCACAGGATATGTTTATCAGCTGGTGGATAATCCTGAGCAGAAGTCATCGCAGGCACTTGAAGGCTTTGCTTCTATTGGCATCGTCAAATTCTACGTTGGAAGAAATCTTCCAGTGTAGATGGCTTCAGCCTTTAGTAGTGGGGGAACGGGTCTTTGCCCCATGTCTGCGATTAGGGGGCTGTTTGATATTGTTGGCATTCCCTCTCTCAATAAACATAGTTTCTTTTAACATCCCACTAACCATTTTCTCTCCATAGGTAGTTGGAATGTGAGGACTCTGCACAGAGCTTTTTCTCTTGATGCCCTCACACAAGAATTCCACCATTATAATTTAGATATTCTTGGCTTGCAAGAGACCAGATGGACAGATAAAGGTCAGATTCTTAAAAATAATATTAAATTTCTCTTTTCAGGGAGGGACGACAATAAGCATCACCAAGGCGTGGGTCTGCTTCTCAGCAGACACGCTAGCGATGCTCTTCTAGGATATGAGTGCATTAATGAAAGGTTTCTTACAGCAAAATTTCAGACAAGCATTAAAGACTTGAATGTTATCTGCTGTTATGCCCCCACTGAGGATGCCGATGAGGATGAGAAGGATAGGTTTTATGAACAACTTCAGGATATTTTGAATTCTGTCAAGAAAGGAGATATTACCCTTGTTCTAGGTGACTTCAATGCCAAAGTTGGTACTGACTCTGACCTTTGGGGAGGAGTAATAGGCCCTTTTGGTATTGGTAGCTGCAATGGCAATGGGCAACGTCTCCTACAGGTAAGTAAACTCAGTGGAGCCAGAATAACTAACACTTATTACAAACACCGCGACATACATAAGTACACATGGGTTTCACCTGATGGGCTGCATAAGAATATGATTGATTACATATTAATTAACAGCAAATGGGCTAGTTCTGTTAGGAATACCAGGGCATATAGGGGAGCTGAAATTGGATCTGACCATTACCTTGTTAAAAGTGTGTTGCAACTTAAACTTAAAAAGTGTTGTGCTAGGGTTAAAAAATCTACTTTTAATACTGAAGCTCTGAAAGATCCAGTTATAGCCAAAGCTTACCATGATAGGTTACTTAGTCATTATGACAGTCATGGTTTGCTTACTACTGAAGTTGAGGAAGAATGGGATCATTTTAAACAGGCTTTTTTGGACACTAACAGTACTCTTTTAGGAAAAAAGGAGCAGAAGAGACAGAATTATTTGAATGATAAGGCACTTGAGCTTATTTCGGAAAGAAAGAACTGCAGGAATGTCTTTAATCAATACCCTACTAGTCCTAATAGAAAGCATTACAGAGAACTTAATAAACGTGTAAAAGATCAGTTAGCTGCTGATAAAAATCTTTGGCTTGATGGTTTGGCTGACAAAGCCGAGGAAGCAGTTAGACAGCACAACAGCAGAGAGCTGTACCAGATAGTTAATGTTTTGTGTGGGAGAAAACGGACAGGCATACAAGGATTGAAGGATAAACAAGGTAAGGTTATAGAAGGGGAGGATTCTGTCATGGCTAGGTGGGCTGAGCATTTCAGTGATGTTCTAAACAATGTAGTTGGTTCTGCTCCCATTGTTTGCAGTGATGATGGATGCATTGGTGGCTTTAATGTTGGCCCTATAACACAATCTGAAGTTATTTTGGCTGTTTCTAAACTTAAACTACATAAATCCCCAGGGGTAGATGAAATTACTACCGAAATGCTTAGAGCTGGGAATGTTTCGGTTACCACTTGGATGACTGAAATTCTGAATATCTTTTATGATAAAGGCATGGTTCCTAAGGATTTTATCAGAGCTATTGTTATCCCTATTTTCAAAAAAGGTGATCGCAGTTCTTGTGATAACTATAGGGGTATCAGCCTACTCTCTGTTCCAGGGAAAGTTCTTTCCATGATTGTGCTTAATAGAATTAAGAATCTGGTTGACAGTCAATTGCGTGATGAGCATTCAGAAGTGGTAGGAGGATGTGTGGATCAGATATTTTCACTTTAGCAGATTCTTGAGAAGTCAACATTTCTTGAGAATCAACAAAGCTAGCAACCTTTGGTTGCTAGCTTTGTTGATTTCAAAAAGGCTTTCGACTCTGTTGATCGTCATAATTTGTGGTTGATTGTGAGATCATATGGTATACCAGACAAGTTAGTTAACATAATGAAAGCTCTCTATAATAACACTGAGTCGTGTGTGAGAGTTGGTAAGGCTTGTAGCAATTGGTTTAGCATTACTTCTGGTGTTCGACAAGGGTGCATTTTGTCTCCTTTTCTCTTTAGCTTGGTTATTGATTATGTTATGCGGAATTCACTTCAAGGGAAAGATTTTGGCCTTAAATGGGCTGGAGATACGAAAACTTCTGATTTAGATTATGCTGACGATTTAGCCCTTTTGGCAAATGATGTTGATGAGATGAACTCTTTCATTCGAGCTGTTGATGAGACTGGTAGTAGAGTAGGTTTGGTTATAAACAGAGAGAAAACTAAAGTGATGAAAATTGGTCAGGCAGGCTGTGATTCAGTTAATCTGAATGGTTGCAGTCTTGAGCAGGTGTCACAGTTTAATTATCTTGGGAGCTATGTAACAGATAATGGTGATGTGCGGCATGAGATTAACAGACGAATAGGGATTGCTGCCGGGACTTTTAAGAATCTATGGAGAGTGTGGAGAAATAAGCGTATACACCTAAAGACTAAAATTAGACTGTATAATAGTTTGGTTCTTTCTAGGGTTAGTTATGGTAGTGAAACTTGGACACTTTGTAAACAATATAACAGGAAACTAGATGTTTTTGATTGCAGATGCTTACGCAGTATCTTGGGCATTAGGTGGTTCAACTTTGTAACTAATGATGAGGTTAGGCAAAGGAGTTTGCAACCTCCTTTAAGCAGCATATTGTGCAGAGAGAGACTCCGTTGGTTTGGCCATGTTGCCCGTATGAGTAATTATAGATTGGCGAATAGGGTTATGAACAGTGTGCCTAAAGGCCTCAGAAAGAAGGGGAGACCTAGGATGCGGTGGGCAGACAATGTCAAACAGGACCTTGTTAGAATTGGTGTGCAGTGGCCAGATGCAGTAGATGTAGCTCAGGATAGACTTGCTTGGAGAACTAAATTGCACAGTCTGGTTGGACCTCCGTAGCCCATGGCTGCTTGATGATGATGATGATGATGATGACTTAGAGTTGGGGTCTCCAACCTTTTTGAGAAGATATCATCAAGGCATCCAAGGGAATACTTGGGTAAGCACTAAGACATCCAAAGATAGTTTTTTCAACCTAATTAAAAAGTAAACATGGTAAAAGTAGTAAAAGGTAATTAAATTTTTCAGGTTGACTGTTTATTCCAATGGGTTTATATTAACTGGGGTTACTATACTATTTTAATTAAAAAATATTCTGAGTATTTTTTTTAAATTATTATAGAAATATAGATGTAACCTACAGTTTTAAACAATATAAATTATTGTGGTTTTTTATTTGTTTTTGAAATATGATAATATTAAATCAATAACCTCTTATGGTTACTATTAAAATTTTAACTTATGACAGGAATGTCTCAGACTAAAAAGTTTGGGAACTATAAATTTCCATCATTACCATCGATTTACAGTTAAGTTTCAGTATGAAAAAGCAATTTATGAAAAATAAAGAAAATAATATTACTCTGGAGCATCTAAAGTTTTATAATTCATATTTTTGTGTCTCGATGGAAAATAAAATACAGGAAACAAATTACCATATATTTCCACAGATAAGACGACCTTCAGATAAGACGAGGTATAAATTTTCGTCAAAGTTTTATAGTTTTAGCATATATCTGTCCTATAAGACGACCCCAAACTATCAACGGCCTATAAATTTAGTTTAAATCGGCGATCATCATCTGGATAATAATACTGTATAGCGTATATGGAATTATGTCCTATTCGCAAACATTCGCACTGATTCGGGCATTCGGGTAATGACCTTGACTATTCACAAAAGCATCGTATGGGCTATTCTATTTTGTGGACATACCCTACTCTGTACTAGTAAATAATTATGGTTTGCCCGTTTTTTCCTCAGTAGCTCAATAAACATAACTTTTAATATTTATTTTGTTTTAGTATTGTTTTACTATTACAATGTAATGTATTATTTACTATTACAATGTAATGTATTATCATATAGCGTATTTAAGTAACATGATAGATTTTTCGATAAGTTGTAGTAATTTTCAAGATCAGTCGCAGTCGGTGGTTGCACGCATAAAGGAAAAGCCTCCTTTAGCATTGTTACGTTTTTGCCTATAGAAGCACGTGCTGAATCACGAACTTACGTGTACCTCTAACAAGTTTCGTTGTAGGTTGTGTCGTGTGTTCAAACAATTTGTACTATAAGTGTAATCAGCGTAAAATTTGTAAAGTGTGGGCCTAATCATGGAACCAATGAAAAGAAGGAAATGTGAAGCAAGCTTCAAGTTAAAAGTCATAAAACAGGCTAAAGAATCGAACAACTGTGCTGCAGCAAGGGCTTTCGATATAACAGAGAAGATGGTAAGAGATTGGAGAAAGAATGAAGATGCCATTAAAAAAATGCCAATGAAAAAATGTTCTATGAGGAGAGGAATAACTTGCTGGCCAGATTTAGAAAATAACATTGCAGAACAGAGACAGAATTGTTATGTTGTTACAAGAAATATGATTAGGACTTATGCATTGAAGTGGGCACGGGCCAATCCAGAACAAGGCAAAGAATTTAAAGCAACAGTAGGTTGGTGCAATCATTTCATGAACAGAAAAAATCTGGTAATACGACAGAAAACAAAAATTGCGAAGAAATTACCACAAGATCTTGACCATAAAGTCAAGAGTTTTCACAAGTTTGTTATTGGTATGAGGCAGAAATACAACTTTCCATTATCTAATATTGGAAATATGGATGAAACACCGATTATCTTCGACATGATAAACAATAGAACTGTGGAAAAAAAAAGGCGTAAAAACTGTTAAAGTAAGAAGTACAGGCCATGAAAGACCAGGTTTACAGTAGTATTAACATGCATGGCAGATGGAACAAGGTTAAAACCCATGGTCATTTTCAAGAGGAAAACTACTCCTAAAATAAAATTCCCGCCAGGCATTTTCGTACATTTTCATGAAAAGGGATGGATGGGCGAGAATGGTGTAAAATTGTGGATGGAAAATGTGTGGCAGAGGCGACCAGATGCTCTACGAAATCAACACAGTTTGTTGGTGTGGGATATGTTTCGCAGTCACATAACTGAGAACACTAAAAATCGCTTAGCACGGAACAATACTAAGATTGCTGTTATACCAGGTGGTTTAACTTCAATGCTACAACCTTTAGATGTCTCTCTGAATAAACCATTCAAAGATCACATGCGTGAACAATGGAATAACTGGATGATGAGTGGCGAAAAATCGTATACGAAAGGTGGAGTTATGCGGGCTGCATCACTTGATGTGTTGTGTGATTTCGTGATCGAATCATGGGAAAAAGTGAAAGTCGAAACAGTGATCAAATCCTTCAAAAAGTGTGGGATTTCTAATGCTATGGATGGCACTGAGGACGATTTGTTATGGGATACTGATGACGAAGCGGAAATCGACTCGCTAGGTACAGAATGGGACCCATATGACGAGCTTCTCAACTACGAAAGTGAGGATGTACTTGAGGAGCTATTTGCCTTAGATGATGAATGTGAGGATTTTGCAGGATTTTAAATGCATTGGTGAGTGATTTGTTTTATTTTATAATGATTTCAATTTATATAAATTTCAATCTAATTTTTTTTGTATCTGTCCTATAAGATGACCCGGATTTTGGGGGCCTTTTTTTATGATTCAACTATCGTCTTATCTGTGGAAATATACGGTATATACAAATGAACAGTTTTTGTCATTCTAAATAGACTTTCAGTCTGATAGGTGGTTGTAAAGTTTTGCTGGTCAAACAGTTTTTGTACTACTTAAAAGTACTTTATTTCCATAATTTTAAATATTAAAGAGCACAGTAGGATAAAACTTATTTTAATTCAACACAAATAAATACTGTACAATAAAATTATTCTATGTTCGGTAATGCCACCTTGGACCAGTACAACACATTGAGTATTACAAATGGCGTATATCTATTCTTATTTTCTTATTATGACAATTATATGTCAATTAATAATACGTTTCAACATGAAATTGAATATATTGTGCAAATGGCTGGGGAAGTGGGGTACCCAAAGAAATTACTAGACAGATGGCAGAAAAACACAAAATGCATTGTAATTAAGGAAACTCAAATAAATGGAAGACAACCGCAACAAACAGTAAAATATACACATAGCTTCCCGTATATTAAACAAGTAATGAATACAATGCTATTGTAAGTAATTATTGATAATTGATAATTGTAAGCTATTGTAAGTAATTATGATCTTACTTTACCAGTTAAAACAATAACAACAATTAGAAATTTAGTGATTAATGACAGAGATGGGAAAATTCCTGTGTGTGTGTGTGTGGGGGGGGGGGGGTATACCAAGTTGAAATTTCTGATCCCTCAGAAAAATTGAAAAAAAAATAAGTATATTGGGAAAACATACAGGCAGTATAATATGAGAAGAAGCAAACTTAAAATAGATATTCAAAAAGAGCAACCAAATACAGCTTTAGCACAGACAGTAATAGAAAATAACATTAAAATGAATACAATAGAATGCAAAGCATTAGCCGCTCCACAAACTAAGTTTCAATTAGCATATGCTGAAAAACTTTTCATACATAGCAATGCAATATGTAACACAGGCATCCCCCCCATTACCGTCTGCATGGAATCTTCTATTAAAACAGAAGAGCGATGCAGAAACTAATGCGCATAGGTATGTAAGTGATGACGTAGAGGAGAACACGCATATAAGGTAACATAACACAATGTACATCAGAGTCTGAGGAAGCTGCCATATGAGAGGTGAGCAAAACGCGTCACTCTGAATGATAGAGGGGAATTAAAGTATGACTCTTAGAGGTAGAGTTGAGTTAGGCCAAAGATTTTAGTGTTTTTAATATTCTTTAAAACTTTTAATGGCCGTTGTTGGAAGTTATAATTTTGTTCATGTTGAAAGGTGCCACGAGTTCCAGTGCAGGGTAGTGAGTACAAAAGAAATTTATACCAGCATATCCAACAGTTTATAAATGTTCCACATTGAAGAACAGAATGGATAAATGTAAACTGAATGCATCAGTATTACGGCAGACATTAGGAAGGTAATGGAGAAACTCAACAAAGTCAATCCAAGTCCGATTAATCCACGGTTGTGAGCAAGTGGAAATGTGGTACAGAGGTAATCATCGTAGCTGTTTGTGATATGACAGGACTGTTCATACAAACTTAGAGTTAAGTGAAAAGTGGCTGTATGTGCATCCATCTTTGCTGGTATATATGGTATAATAAGACTGGTCGCACATGTTGGAAAATATGACAGTTTTGTTGGGACTAACGTTAACATCTGTTGATGCAGTTGTTCCAGCCTACATACAAGTTTTTGGTAATATTATCCTTTTGTAATTGCTTAACTAGTACTCTTTGATGATAGTTGTTAAAGATAGTATGTTAGTTAGTAATGCTAAGTGATAAATAGTTGGTTTTGAAGGTATATCTATGTCTGAAATTTATAACAATAGGAAGGGATGTAATCACCTTAAAATGGGTAATTGACATATAATTGTCATAATAAGAATAGATTTACACCATTTGTAATACTCAATGTGTTGTACTGGTCCAAGGTGGCATTACCGAACATAGAATAATTTTATTGTACAGTATTTATTCGTGTAGAATTAAAATTATTTCCATAAATACAGGTATGCAAATTTAGTCACACTAAAACTGACTTTTAATCTCACAGGTGAACTTTGTTAATAGAAAAGTAAACTTTTTGTTCCGATCACTTAAAATGCTACAAAAAGATGACCTGTTAAGATATTTTAAGGTCAGAGACTCTGAAAGCCTTAACTTGAAGCATTAGAAAAAAGAAAAAAAAAATGCTGGTGGTCTTACAGACTGTTAGTAATTTTATGATTGTGCTTATAGGCTCTAATAAATAAAGGACAGGCAAGAATGTTTGGCACCTCCATGACCACCATGGTGCTCATGAGTAATGGGTTGCAAAAAAATCTGAATTAGAGGAACATAGATGACAGTGATCTCAAATCTTCAAAGCTGGTGTCTATTTAAATATAACTTGAATGTATACTTTTATATTAAATAGCCATTAATAGTGAATGTCTATTTAAGTAATATTGTAATTCATTCTATGAGGAAAAGTCTTCTGAATTCTGCCTTCTGTGACAATGTGTGTGACTTGGAACTTTTCCAATAAGTGCACTGAATATTAGAGAGTTGCATCTCTTTTTTTTCCAATGGATTCTAGCAGAGTGTTACAATCTTCTATAAATTCCCAAGATGTCCATCAATGAACTGTCCATCGGTCTGAAAAACAAACACCAGCAGCAAAACAAAAAGCAGATAGACAACTGTGTTGTAATCTTTATTCTTCAAAAAATATTGTATTACAATGACTATATTCTGTTATTATTACAATTATATTTGTCATGATCATTGTAGAAATCTCTGTCTTTAGAGGAATATGCCATATAGAGATGGATAATACAGATGCAGCATGAAATTTATAACTATGTTTTAAACATAATAAATATGACTCTTTTTATACTTTTTATAAAATAAACTATTGATTAACTAATTATTCTCCATAAATTCATGAAATTTAAAAGTATTTTATTTATTTATTATTTGCAATTTTTTTCTGGCTATTCACATTTAGTTTAAATGGGGCTCTTCACATTTAAGTTGAAGACATTTCATATTCTACATTGATGCATTTTGTGTTTGGGTATTATTCCAGCCCTTCCAGGTTTACAATTGTTACTATACTGTAAAACAGTTAGTTATTGCCTATATTAATAATAAATAAATGTTGCAAAATATATAAGAAACTAATTTTAGTAGTTAGTGTATAAAGCTGTACAGAGGAATTCTCTATGCTTTATACCATAGTTTGATTTCTTATGCAGTTGCATCACTAAATCTCCAGAGTAATTTGCCTTGCCACTGTCCATATGGATTTTTATGTAATGTACCATTGTTAACAAATGAGTGTGTTCTGTAATATTCATCACATATTTTATCAAAAAATAAAATATAAAGTTTTAAGTTCTGCTCATGTCACCTCTACTCAAAGTACTAGAAAGTGTTCTGTTCTTCTTTAAATTCCCCTCCAACACACACACACTTTTAAAAGGAGGAGGGGTGATGATGGTTGGCTCAGTCACTAGTGCATCAAGCTTGTAATCTGTAGTTCCCAGGTCCCACCCCTGCCACCATTGCAATTTATCTCTGCCAAATCCTCATCCTGCCTCGTTCAGAAAGAATGCATAATATTTTTGGTGACCAGTACCACTTCTCTATGGGTTTATGGATGAATTCTTGAAGAGTCATCATGATAAAGAAATACATCAATTCCTAAGGAGTTGTACTATCCACGATTTAGCTCAGTGATTCCCAGCTGTGTGGGCTGTGGACAGAGGTATTGCAGAGGGTTTGTGAATCCATATACACACCAAACATAGTCATTTTGATCTTTATTTAGCTCCAACAAATCATGCAGCACGAATAATGTGTTTTCTGTGGACCCTTTTATATTGATGTTTCATTTGTGTGTAAGAGAAAAGCACTTTGTGGCCTTTCAGAATGAAATACATTTTTTTTTTACCCAGATGCCCTGTTGGAGTAGGTTGTATGAGTTGTTTATTGTCAGATTTCATGAGGTACTGAATTTGCTTTCTCATTGATAGCATTGCTTTAGTTTTGAATGATGATAAATTCTGTTTCATCTTCACCAATTTTTAATGTTTTTTTGCATTAATGCTAAGGGATATATTACATGTTTGAGAATCGTCGCTTGTGAAGTTTTGTGATTTTGCCATTGAAGTGCTCTCTGAGACGTAATTTAACATTGAAAATGAATTCAGGATGCTTAATTTACTTTGGTAAGTTTTTCTGCCAATTTTGTAGATGTATTTTGGCAGAAATATTCAAAATAATAAAATTTTTAATTCAACGTGATTACACTCTTATTATTAAATGCCTTTTGAGCAACTACATTATATTCTGATGAGTTTACTCCTGTGTTGGCAAACAAAGTGAGAAACTTTTTGTTTTACGTTTTTTGTTACAGCCAAAAAATTAATATCAGTTTTCATTATAGCAAAATTTAAATTTTATTATGACATTACACATTAACATTATTTCAAAATATTTTTAGCACAAATGCAAAATAATGAAATAAATGTTATTACTTTTATTATATATAATCCACTTGTTAAAAAACAAAAAAATTGGAAAAAAGGAAAATTATGAATATTAATAACAGTTTTTACTAACAAAATAAATTCATATATATAAATAAAATTGTTGTGGTTACTTTTTCTGCTATTGATTTTTAAAAATTGTGGTTTAAAAATAATGAAATAAAAATTGCAATTAGGAGACCCAGTTATGAATAAATAGGATGACATCATTCTATGTATTCTAATAATGTATGTAAGAATGAACTACTGAAGATAGTCACATATCAGGATTTAGTTGTGAGGGGAGTCCAAAAATTTAGTTTGAGGGGGGGAGTGAGTCTGAGAATAAGACTTGAGTAGGGTTTCCTATTACTAAAATATTCCATTGAATAGGAAAAGTTGAAATGATATTTTATATGGTATTTTTAATTTTATATAGTTTTTTTTTTTCTTTATATCTACTTTTAGTGTCAGGCATAAAATATGGAGCTAAAATGAAAAAGTATACAAGGATACCTGTTTTGGGTTTCAAAGCAGGTAGACAAGTTTAAGATTTTACATGAAATAACCAGATTTTCAGGGGTGGGGGGACTCCCCTGGATACGTCTCTGACTGAAGAAATTTACACTAAATTTCTAAGAATTGTTCAGAATAAAATGGAGCATTATTAATAAAAATTTCTGAGTATCAGTATGCAATCGTAATTCTTAGTGCCAGAGTGATTTTTGTGCACAGATTATTTTTTTAAAACAAGTTGTTAAAATGATTTGAGGAAGTAAAATTCCCTTCAGAAATATTAACATCATAATGCATAGTAAATGAAAAAAATAATTCATTCAAAAAACATTGATATTATAATGCAATCAATGTTATTCTAGTATTTTATTCATTATTATAAACAAAATGTCTTCTAATAATTTTGAATCCAAATTATTTCTTTTGCATTGTTAGAGGGAATCTATTTAAGCATAGAAAAAATTCTCTGCAGATACCTGAGTTGCAGGTACTATTAGAATAATTTTTTCGATGCTTTGTTTTGATTTTTCCAGTAGTGAAGAATATTTTCTCTTGTAGAAATTCTGTTTGCTCTCTCAATTTGCTCTCCCCCTTGTATATCCAGAAATAAAATACTTCACATAAAAGATGACTAGTTTTATTTTAATTAGGCTTTTATAGAAGCATGTAATAAAAAAATGCTTTGTTTTGATTTTTCCAGTAGTGAAGAATATTTTCTCTTGTAGAAATTCTGTTTGCTCTCTCAAATTCATTTTATGAAATGTAAATTTTATTTTCTTTCACCTCAAATTTTTTGGTTTCATCAAAATAAATTTCCAGTAAATCATTTGTTGAGTTGTTTGATGACACTGAATTATTTTTATTGATGCTTTCCTGTAAAAGAGCTCATGCAAAATAATTAACTTAGTTTTTTCTGAAATGGACTTCAAATAGCAAAAATAATCTAATGAATAAATATAAGTAAAGAAATTGAAAGCATTACATGTTTAACTTTATGCAGATATGTGTCGTCACTATTTGATTGAAACATGAGAATTAGGTCCTTTGTTTTCTTCAACATAGGTACAAGGTAAGGTTGATTGTTAACAGATTTATAAACATACACAATGGAAATGTTTTCGGGGTGGAAGGGGAAGTTGAGGTTTGGTGGGAAGATCAAAACCAAAAGTTGCAACTATTGTCAATAAGCAATGGTCCCTTCCTCTAATTTTCTATCCCATACCCAAATTTACCTAACTACATAGTTCCTTTTCTAAGTGTCTAAGCCGATCACAGAGAATTGTAAAATACCTGGGATTTTTGCCCTATTGTAATTGCCTTATTTTCCTTCTGCACAAATGAAGACTCACCCTTTATTTTCACTGCAGCTCTTATATGGCTATCACAAATCCCTTTCTCTTAGTGACAATTATGAGGAAGGTCTCTAAGACAGGTGCTTCCCAAATATATTTTGGAATGTGTCATTGAGCAGTCACTGAAGGACTTTGTCCATTTATCATAAAAATGAATTGTACATCTGTCTGTTTCACACAAGTTTCTAAGTATATCTTATAAAGGAAAAAAAATCTTAAATGTATCAACACAAAAGCAGTGAAAATAATTAAATAATAAAATTATTTTTTTCCATTTATTTGTTGGGTTTTATAGTTATAAATATTTTGAAATTCCATTAACGTTATTCAAAAATCATTTCATTACTGTTACAATAACGTTTCCCAACACTGGTTTACTCATTGCTTCTTATGCAAGTTTACTACACTCATTACTTCCTATGCAATGACAATAACTCTGTAATAACATGATTTTTAATTTAAAGGAGATCTTGCAAAAGTTCTTAAGTTTAATTCCTATTGCCAGGCCTGAAAAACTGAATTGTACTGAATTGTACTAAATCTTTTTTCCAACTGTGTTCAGGCAAAAAAAGTAAACTTTAGAACTCTCTCCCAAATAACTACTGAAAGGAATTATGGCATATTGTATATCCAGAAATAAAATACTTCACATAAAAGATGACTAGTTTTATTTTAATTAGGCTTTTATAGAAGCATGTAATAAAAAAATACATCTGGCAATGCAAATGAAAATTTATTTTAAAAAAATAAACACTGATGGACAGAAATAATTATAATACATATGAGTAGAAAGGCTATTTATTTCTGAATGACAGAAAAAAAATTAATTTCAAATAAGGAAATTACTCATACTTTTTTCTCAGTATCATACTTTGATAAAAGTCTAGTCTTTTCACCATCTGTGACCAGTCAAACAAGTTAACTTTAGAACTTTTTTAGAAAATAACAAATGAACAGAAATAGGTCATGTTATATACCAAAAGAAAAAAAGCATTTAATTAGAGTTAAGAAAATAACAAAAATTTATTTAAAAAAAAGGACAGGTAAATAAAATTTTATAAGCATTTTTTTAAAGAAAATTGCAAGATTTTTTTACTGTATTTTTTTGCATTTTTAGTAAAAAATATTAAAAAAATTATTTTGCCATATTTTTTGAAGTATTACTTTAATATATATAGTTCATAATATTTCTATCATTATTTAAATTTTTTATTTAATTTTTACAAAATTATTTGATTATTTATGCAAACAACGTACAATGCCGATTTTGTCCCGATCAGCAAACTCAAAGACTAAGGTAGCAGTGTAACAAAAAATTATTTTGCTTTAAAGCAACAGCCAAAAACTTGACTTAGAAATCACAAATTCTGAATGCTAGTTATGAAATTACTTCAATTTAATTTAAAATAATACAAAAAGTCATCATACAAAAATTAAATTTTTTGTTATAATGTCCTAATCAGATGTCTTCTAAAGAAGCTGTCATTTTAAATCACATATGACTATGATTTAATTTTCAATCAAGCTTCAAATAATTATTATTTCTAATAGCACTACATATTTGAGAAGCAATATAAATAATTCTAGAAGTAGTTGAAATTCATATTCCTGTTCAGAATCTGAGAAAAGTCAGAAACATCTGAATCACTCGGAGTCAGTGAAATAATGTAGTTTAGAAAAAACTCATGATTTCCTTGTTATTCTTGATAATAATATCCATTATGATTAATATCCATATGTGATCATTTTATCCTTTTAAAACTATATTCCATCAGCAAAAGAAAACATAAAAACATTTCAGTATATTTTGAAATATCTTATTTATATACAGCCTAACATATGCACTAAGTTTGAAATCAAAACCAGATGTTTGCTGATCGATACATGCTCCTTGACTTTGGCAATTATATGATCAAAGAAATGTTGATTTTTCTCTTCGTATTCCATTCATAAAAGATATCTGATAATAGATAAAAATAATTTAGAAATGCTAAAATAGTTTTTAATTTCAAAATGTACTAAAATGATGCAAAAACTTGTATGGCTGTATTTTCGTACAAATCACTGAAAATCTCCAATGAAAAAAATGTTTCCTCATTGATAACACATATGGTCAGATCTTTAGTAAACAAATCAGTCAATTGTTGGAGCTCTCAACCAGCTTGTGGGAGACTGTTCTAAATGTAGAACAGCAGTTACAGATATCCCATCATCTGGTTTGTGCTAATAGCAGTTTGAGCAAGAGAAAGAGCTTTTTATTTTCTGAAACATCAAGTTGAGGAATAAACTGAAAAAAATGAGCATTTTTTTAGGAGCTCTGAAATGTCTTTTTAACACATATAATAAATAACAAAGTTAGTTCAAACTTTAATATTTAAAAAAAAATTATTTTTTATGGTACTAAAGACTGAGTTTATGGTTTATGACCATGTGTGCAGGTTTTTGAATCTGATTTTATAGGACTTGGCAGTGTAAGAGTTAAAGATGGAAATGTAAAGTATATTATCACTACTTTGGTGAATGTCTGAAAGTTGGCTCAGACAGACTTGTTGCTACCAGTAGTTGATATCAGTTGTAGCTAGGTTTCCATGTACCAGTCTTTTAAAAGTTAAATTCTTCTTAGTTGAAGTTTGTGGCTTGTGATTGACTGCCATTGTGCTGACAGTATTTTCCAATATGTCTTCCAATATGGAGATGCATTTCATTGCTGGAGGTCACATTTTGTTGTCTGCAAACTGAATGGTTTATATCAGTTCTCTTCATGCCAAATTTGCTCAAGTAGCATATAAGCTCAACTAAAGCAATGTGTAAAAAGAAACTAAAGTTAAAAAAAAGCCAAGCTTAAAAACATTTGGTGACATGTTTCTCCCTGGACTCCTGTGGGGCTTCATCTGGCAAAATGCTCAGTGCTAGTGATGTATTTATGAGAGTTCCCCCTGGTTTTTTTTTTTTGCTGTGGCTCTGTTCTCGTAATAGAAGATTCCATGCAGATGGGAGGGGTGGTATCTCAGTGTTAAAAATGTTCTTCCTATACATGTTAATAATGATATTTTCCATGTACTGTAAGTGAAATTTAGTTGGGGGAAGCTGCTAATAAATTGATTGGTAAATTATTTAATTTCAATATATTATCTATAATTATTTGAGACAGTGCTCTGTTTGGTTTTTGATTTTTTATATCTTGATGATGTTCAGCTAATCTTTATTCAGACTTTCTATATGCTTTGCTTACATATTGATGTTTCCTTTCCAATATATTTTCAGGATTAGGTATTTTTATATTATAAACCCCTTTTCTTGGTTTAAAATTATCATTTATTGCTGATTTTTTTAACATTGTTATAATGTAGGGTACTGTTAATTCATATTTAGAAAGTGTATTTTTTAAAGTTTGTGATACTTCTTGAATGTATAGGAAACTATGGTATATTGTCGTGTTTTAGTTTTGTGGACTCGGGTAGGTTGTGATTCCTGTTTTACTTTATATTTTCCTTGTTTTTTTGATTCTAGTTATAAATTTTACTAGTATATCCCACAGTTTTCATTAATTCATGTATAAAATTTTTGTTCCTGTAAAATGGCGTTATCAAAAGAATATCAGTATTATCGTATAAAATATGTATTTATTGTGGTTTTCTTATAGTTTACAGGATGTGATTATGTCTGTGGAGTAATATTGGAGATGAATGTTGGTTTATGGTATACTGCTGTTTTGCAGCTAAATTTTTTTACAAAATTAAGTAGTTTCACAGTGCAATAATTAAAATTAATTAATATCTTTAATACTTTATGACACTGTTAAATGTTTTAAAGCACTTCAACAAATGATGCTAGGTGGCACAGAATTTTTATTGAATGGCTTTAAAACATTTAACAGTGTCATAGATTATTAATAATATTTCAATTTTTTACATGTAATCAGTATATTAAGGTAGAGTTATATTCTGTTTACTTCTGATTCATGAACTTTCTAATTTGGGACAGGGGGATCCCATGCATTGAAGCATCATCAATATAATGTAGATACAAAGATGCTTTAAGATTAGCTTTTTTAGTAATGCTTTATTCTCTACATGACTCACAACAATGTTTATCATGAGTCCAGAGAGGGGCAATCCCATTAGGATCCCCTCCTGGAGCCATAGCCATCCATTAACAAACCAGTTCGAGTTGGTAGCCAGGTGGCCTCATATACACTGAAGCACTCTTGGTCTGTGGGCCTGGTGACCTTCAGCCATTTAGCATCAGCCACATCAATGCATCAAGAATAGGAGTATTTAGATACAGCTATACGACATTGAAAAAATGAATGTGCTTTACTTTTTCTAAATGCTGCTTTAAATGAGCTTTGCATGAAGAGAATCGATATAAACCACTCAATTTGGGGTCAATAAAATGTGACCTCCAACAATGAAAGTGCATCTCCATGTTGAAAGACATCATTTTGGAAAATACCATTAGCACATTGGCAGTCAATCAGAAGCCAGTGTACTCTACAAACTTCAACTAAGAAGAATTTAACTTTAAAAAAACATGGACACCTAGCTACAACAACTATTGATCATCATCTATTGGTGACATCAACTACCGATAGCAACAAGTTCTTCTGAGCCAGCTTTCAGACATTCACCAAAGTAGTGGTAACACTATTTCACGAAGAAGTGGCTAAATAGAATATCCTTTATAATGCCGTCTTTAAACTTTTGCAAGATAAAACCTTCTTTAAATCATGCTGTTCCAGAATTGCTATCATTGTGTATGAAGCAATGAGTGTAGTAAACTCATTAGAATATGATGTAGTTGCTCAAAAGGCATTTAATGATAATAGAGTATAATCATGTTAAATTAAGTAATTTTAAACTTTTATTGTGTCTTTGATATCAATATATCCAAGAGAATAATTGGAATATTCCAGAATCATCATTGGATTTCCTCAATTTCAACTAAGTTGAGATCTAACATAAATAAACTGTATGACATAGGCAAAAACCATTCCTAATATCATTATACACAGAAGAAACTGTTTTCGGTTACATTTTGGGGCCTCATTTTTAATCACATGTCAAACATGTGAATCAAAGAAAAAGATGATTTCACAAGAAGAGTTAGGCTTTGCATATGGGGTCCATGAGAAAAAATTAAACTTCACAGGGGGAGGGGGGTCCATGGCACTGAAAAGGCTGGGAATTACTAATTTAGCTCATGAGGACACTGAAACTATCTACATGTGCATTGGCAAAATAATTAATTTCCAAGCATAAAAATTTCAGTGGCAGAGATAAATTATCTAAACATGCCAAAAGACATGAAGGACTGCACACCTGTATTAATTCCTAGAGTATTAGTAAAATGAGAGGAAGCTAAAGGTGTTCTCCTAACATCTGTTTCTTACCACTAATGAGCCTTTTTGTTACCTCTTCATCAGATGACTCCTCAGGCTCTGAATCAGAAGTACTCTTTTCAGAATCTTTCAACATCTGAAAATCACTTTCTGCAAACATGTTACTATCAGTTTAGACTGAAAGAGGGATTGATGCCAATCTTGAAGCATATGTTTTTTATATTGTGGCCGAGTGGTTAGCGCACTTGGCTACTGATCTGTGGGACCTGGGTTCGAGCCCCGGGTAAGGCATGGATGTTCGTGTCGTTTTCTGCTGAGGTCCTGCCATCCTCTCAGACCTTCTACTCTGGCATATAAACTGACAGGCTCCTGTCAGACCTCTGTGGCAAGTAGCTGCTTGAGGGGGTATTTATTATTTATTTTTATTTTATTGCAAAAATCACACCAACAATTTCACTTTATCTTTTTACAATTGTGTTGAATACAGACTTTATACTTGACCGGGTATGGCAAAACAAAAAGCACATATCCATGAGCAGGATAGGTGTTGCCATTTGAAACTTTATAAGTTGCATGCATTACACCCCAAGGTTCAAGTTGCTATAAATTCATGGTGAAATTAGCCTCCAATGAGGGGTATGATGAGAAATTTCATGAAAGAACTTCAGTAGAAAACAAAAGGAATGCATGATGAGATAATCTCGCTATTGAAACTATTGCTAAACATTTAATTGACAACAAGATAACTCATCATAACTGCTGAAAAGGTTACCTAAATGTAGTTTCTTAATAATATGCTTAGTGTTCTTCAATGGTGGTTATTAAATTTATTCATCTAATTTTTTATAGTGTAAAATTTTTCATTATAATGCAAAATGATGATAAGTTAGAAGAGCTTCATAACCAATCACATGCTTTATTTATATTGTTTTGTAAATATGAACTAAATATTGTATTTTAAAACAACAGCTGAAATGAATGAAGAAACTCCTGAAGATGGTGAAGTTGATGTAAATAGTGTAAGAGGTTAGTATTTTATACTTTTTATTTATTTATGGTTTGAAATTTGGCGTAAAAAAAAAACTGGCTTCTCCATTCTATTTTTGCCTTTTTAAACCTCTTTTATAATGATTAAATTTTGCTTCAATTAAATTTCTAAATCCTTTCCAATAACTGCTATCTAACCTCTTGTCTCTTATATGTGCAGTATTTGATTCCAGTGAAATACTCCCTCTGCTTCCATGAAGTGTTAACCATGTCTAAAAAGGTAGTCTGATCAAGAAGATCTAAGGAGGGAGGAAGGATGACTGAGTTTAGCCATACTTTAATAAGACATGCATCCATAACTGTGTCTTTCTTTTTATTTCAGTTCATGATCACCCTTCACAATCTTTTTACATAAATAATTAATGCAACCTACATTATCTCTTTAGGTTACTCTTTTAGAATAGTATATTTGCATTGTGCAATGGTCAACCTGCCAAAGGTAAATGGACTAAGACTGCCAATATATTCAGTTATGGAATGAAATCAGATTATATTGAAATGCCTTAAACTTAATTTCACTTGAAGAACCTACTAATTTTGCTTTGTCTCTCCTTGTGCTCTCATGGAATAATGCTGAAGTAGAATAGATCGTTAACCAAATAAAATTACTCAAGAAATAAGACCCAAAATGGAATAACTACTAAAATAATGAAATTTTCGGTGTTCCACCAGGTCTTGGTGACAAAAGAAAAGCTGTAGTGATTATGAAATCTGCAGACTATGTTGCAAAAGATTTGGTACCATGGATTACTTATGCTTACCCAGCAGAACACAGACTAGAGCTTCCACAAGTGCTACCACCAGTCACTTTCTCTAAACTTCCAAGTTCCAGTGAAGATCTAAATAAATTCCTTTTCATCCCTGAAGATACTGACGTTGATGATCCAGCAAGTTATTTTTAAGTTGGATGCCATATTGCTATATTTTGATAAACATTGCTCCAAATGTTTTTACAGATGAGTCAACATGCATCTTTGTTAGTCAACTACACTGGGCAAACTTTTAAAATGAACAAGAATGAAGATGCTTGAATTGAACAGATTACATCAAAAGTTGCAGTGTTTTAGTAGAAAAAGTACTAAGTGCTTGTGTTTAAACTTTGTGTGTTTAATAAGCAATTTTAAGTGTGTTTCCCTACCCCATCTATCTGTTACTGTTGTATTACTGATGTGACAGCATCACCACACAGTTACTGCTTTTAGTTTCCTGTGGTGTTTAGGAGCCCAGTAGAGGAGGAGCAGTTTAGTGCTGGGAGTGATATGGCATATAATATTTGAAAGAAATGAGGGTTATATTTTAAAATTTTGTTAATGCATTCTGCTGATTCCCCTGTTTTACTGTTTGTCATGTGCATTTTCAAAGTTTGACATCTAGGCTTAGAAGGGATTCATATTGCATTTTTTTTTCTAAATTCTCACAATTTAAATCATGAAATTTTCATAGAAAACCATGAATAGGCTTTCAGTAGTGGTTAAAATAAATATAAGGCAATTTTGTGGGAATTAAAATCCAGGCAAGCAAAGACAAATTTTAACAACTACATTCAATCTAAGTATTTAAGTATATGAAGTTAAAGTATTACGAATAAGCTATTTCATATTATATATTTCGCTAAAATTCATGAAATAAGCAAATTTTTATTTTTGCTTCTGTGTGAATCTTCAAAGTTTGTTTATTCTGTTCATTAGCTGAAATAGATTGAAGGTTTGCAGACAATATTTATATATATATTCAACCAAAGTTATCAAAATTTGTCAGATATGACTGATAATATCAGGCACTTAGGCCTGTTTACAGATTTTGACTGAAGTTTTTAAGCAATGTAAGAATCTTGAAAATGGCAACTTTTCTGTCTCATTAAATTGCTGGAATTTTTAACAGTACAAGTACCCTCTGACTTAACCTCTGACTGCATGAATTTTGCATTAATGCAGTTTCATATGAACAATAATATAAACAAACTCTATTGGGCATGACATCACCCTCATTGCTTTTCTTATGAATTTTGCATTAATGCAGTTTCATATGAACATTAATATAAACAAACTTAGGTGGGCATCACCCTCATGGCTTTTCTTGTTCATTTTCTAATTAATACTAAAATATATTGAAAGTATTTTGTCTATCATAAAAATATTAGGATTGGTAAACAACTAAAATGAATAGTGTTGAAGCGAAATGAATTGCATATGTTTAAATCAAAATATAAGGCAGTGGAACAAAAGTAACAGAAATATAAAAAATAAAATAAATATCCGCTCAAGAGCTGCTTACCACAGAGGTCTGACAGTAGCCTGTCAGTTTATACACCATAGTAGAAGGTCTGTGAGGATGGTGGAACATTAGCAGGAAAAACAGAAATAACTGAAAGTAAATAAAAATTTCCAACAGACTACTAAATAAAAGGTCATTGAAAAGAATGTCATCACATTTAATGGCATCAAAAGTTACTTGGGAAGAGTTGAAAAAACCTGGCTGTTTCATCAGCTTTATTCTTATGCAACCAGCAAGGATTGTCAAAGACAGTGATAAATAATAAATTGTCAGAATTAGAGTTAGAACCAGCCTTAAATGATTGTAGGCTTTGCCATCTGAACCACATTGAATGGACCAATAGGGGCCAGTCAGTATCTGAAATCACCTCCCATCTGAACGCTGGTTCCAACCGAGAAGTCAGTGCACGGACCGTGCAACACTCACTTCATCATCTCGGCTTTGGGAACCACTGACCTAGGAGAGTCCCACTTTTAATGACATGACACTGGGCTGAATGCCTTCCCTGGGCTAAAGATCATTGAAACTGGACCATCAAAAATTGGCAACAGAGAGTCTGGAGTGATGAATCCCAATTTAAACTTCATCACACTGATGGGAGACTGAGTATGGCGCCAACCCCACGAAGCCATGGATCCTGCATGTCAGGTCAGAAAGGACAAGCTGGTGGTGGCTCAGTGATGGCCTGGTGTGTCTTCAGTTGGATGTCTGAGGGACCTTTGGAACGTGTACCGATGACTCAATGCATCCCACTACATAGAGCTCATGGCATCCCGGTACTTAGAGCCATACCATTTACACCCATTTATGGCCATCATCCCAATGGAGATGGTGTCTACCAACAAGACAACTGTTCATCTCACAGGTCCAGGTTGGCTACTGCATGGTTGCAGGAGCATTCTGCTGACTTTAAAATAATTAATTGGCCACCTAAAAGCCCAGATTTAAATCCCATCGAAAATCTTTGGAATACCGTCGAGCAGAGTGTTCGGGTGTATGTCCCATCAGTGATGACCTTGAGAGAATTGTGGACAGCTCTGGAGGATGCATGGTCGCCATACCTCTAGAACATTTACGCAAGCTTATGGAGTCTTTGCCTCATTGTGTGGTGGCCGTTATCAGGGCCAGAGGGGGTCCAACACATTACTAGGTTGCTATCCCTAATTCAATTGCACTTCAGTGTACAAAGAAATCAGTATCTTGTGTAGCCACCATGAGCGGCAATAACCACTGCTACATGGTCCAACATTGAGAGGATGAGACATTGGATTTGTGTTTGGGGAATGTCAGTTTATGCAGTTTTGATATGTAGCCAAAGTTCGTCTGGTGTGCTAGTTGTCATGAGATCATGGACCAGTGTTCAATTGGGGACAGATCCGGTGAACACGCAGGCCAAGGCAGAAGTGTCACATGGTGGCTATCCAGGAATTGTTGGACGATGTATGCCACATGTTGTCGGGCATTGTCCTGTTGGTAAATGGTACCAGATAACCCCTGAAAATAAGGTACGCCCACAGGCTCCAACACCTCAGTGATGCAACGCTGGCTGTTTAAAATACCGGTAATGTGTACTAGGCACCTGCATGAGTGGAGTCCAATCCCGGTCCAATCCCGGTCCCTGGTGTTATGGTGTGGTACCCCACACCATAACACCAGGGACCGGACCTGTATGGTGCTGCATCATGCATGTCTCACTGAGCCTGTGACTACAGTAATGCCAGATATGGATTCATCCATCATGGTGCTGCATACTAAAGTGGGATTAATGTGAAAAGATGATGCAATGCCATTTGCACATCCATGCGCAACATTCTTGGCACCATTGCAGTCGCATACACTTCTGTTACAGAGTCAATGGTAGCCAAAACAATGGCTGCCTAGCAAAGATGCCCCAATGCTGCAGATGATGTTGAACCGTGCTTGTGGATACTGGTTGATGGGAAACACACCCTAACTGTTGAGCTAAGGTGTTTGATGTGGCTGTATGATCATTCATAGCCATGTGCATGAGATGTCTATCCTCTCATTCGTTTGTGTGACAGGGCTTTGAGATCCCTCACGTCGGTAAGTTCGTTCCTCCTCTACCCACTGATGCCATATTCTCATCACTGTGACAGCATTTCATCTAACACGAGCACTGATGTCTCAGTATGATAATATGCCTTCCGGTAATCCGACAATTCTCCCTCAATCAAAGTTGGAAACCTGATCGTATGGATGCCCGTGTTCTTCGACGGGGCATACTTGATTCCTTAGTGCATAAGAACTGTGAACAAACACAATTCCAGTGCTTTACACCGGCTCTTTGTAATCTCCTCTTATACCACTTCCACGGGGCATTACTGCCACACATGATGTGCTGTGCTTTGAATCATTTACATGTTCTCCCATGGGCTACCCATCTTGCATATTTCAGGACAATCTGACGCGTTCTTCCTGGTGTTGCACTTTTAATGGCCAGCAGTGTATATATTTAATGTGCAAATGGTTTGAAGAAAAAAATTAAAAATTATGCTCATAAGCAAAAAAACTTTTAATTATTAATATCCTAGTTATTTTCTGAGCAAGAAGATCTTTTAAATGTGATTTTAGAGAAAGCAAGTTATTAGGGAGGGGGCTGGGTAGGGATATGGTTTTAGGCTAATACAGAAACATACTGCCCCTAACCTTGATATTTCAATTATTATATATACGAAAACTGTTCTCATTTTGCATGAATTTGATTGGCATGCTAGTTACCAGGAACATATCAAATCTACAAATTGAGAGCTATTTGTATTGTGAAATTATTTATATATATATATAGTATACTCATTACAGAAACAAGAATGATCTAGGGTTATGCTAAACACATAAAATGCATTGCCCTTTTCTAGTTGGTTTGGACATAGCATATGTTTCAAAAAGCACTTGAATATTCTGAATCTTATGTTTTGAAAAGTTTTGTGCCTGTTTACTAGGTGCTTGGTGACCTCTTAAGAAACCATAACTAAATATCACATGATGGTTCCTTAGATCAAGATGAAGGTTTTATCTATGTTTGATTGAGTCCAAACTTTCTTTCTTTATCTTCAAAAATGGAAGTTTTTTTCTAGATATTAAAGAGCATGGATTAACAAATTTGGTATACAAGCTTCTTCTTATAACTTAAAGCAATGTGGTTAAGCACCTTAACTCTGTCTGTCACAGTATCCAAAACTTGTTCAACAGCATTTGTTTACTGGAAATTTGTTCACCATAATTTTGTTTGACAGAAATTTGTTTGAAATGGAATTTTGTTTGACAGAAATTTGTTTGATAGAAACTTGTTCGAAAACGGAATCAAAGTTATTTTAAGAAAAATGTGATTATTTTGTATCTATCCAGTGTGAAAGATTTTAGTGTGTTCCAAATCTCTCTAAAGTGATTACACCCTCTAGTCATTATGCCCTCTAGTCTAGAGTCATGACCTCTAGTCATGAAGTTTCCATTGTCAACAATGAGTTGACTCCTTAGACCCAGAGGGGGTGGGAAAACACACCTTTTTAGTTTTAGCAGATGTTTGTTTTTAGAGAGAAATGAAAAATTCTTTTCAGGTTAGGTAGGAATTTATAAAATATTATGATTCACACTTTTTAATCTTCCAAAAACTATAATTGCACCCTCTAACGGTGGAAAAATTTTCAAATTCCAAAATTTGAAACAAATATGGCAAACAACATATTTAAGATAGAAATTTTAAATTTTTGTGGCAGAATGTGAACATCGTGATGTTTCCACTGGTAACAATGAATTGACCTCTTAGACTCAGGGTGGGTGGGAAAGCATAAGTTTTGTTTTAGCAGATAAGTGTTTGCATTTAGCGATAAATGAAAAAAATCTTTTAAGGGTTAGATAGGAATTGATAAAATATTATGTTTTGCACTTTCAGAATTTTTAGAACATTGTAATTGTGCCCTATAACAGTGAAAAGGACTGAAAATTTCAAATTTTCAAACAAATATTGCAATGACGTATTAATGATTAAAATATAAAATTTTGGTGGTAGAATGTGAACATCATGAAGTTTCCATTGGGAACAATGGAAATGATGCTTAGAAAACTTTTTTTTAGTTTCATTGGTACTCATGAAATATTATAATTCACATTTTTCAAATAATTAGTATTTTAAATATATGCAGTGGATCTTAACAGATCACTGAAATGATGAAACAGCAGAGCTGTTATTGAGTTTTACAGATAATATGTATACGATAGAAGTTTGAAAAATTAGTGGTAGTTCGTAAGAGATATTCCACTGACAGCAATAATGTACCCATTTTTCTGAGAGAGGTGTGAGAAATGCAACTTTTCAGATATAAGAATTAAAAGACAACTCCTTTTATGTTATATAATTAGTAATATAATTTAAAATAATTTAAAATTCTCTGTCATTGAGCAATGAAATTTTAGAGTTTATCCTTCAAACTGTTTGCATGTTGAAAGTTCTTAGGAGAACTTTCAACTCAACAAGAAGTTCTTTCTCCTAAGAACTTTCAACGTGCAAATAGTTTGAAGGATAAACTCTAAAATTTTATTGCTCAATGACGGAGAATTTTAAATTATTTTAAATTAATTTTTGAGCAAGAAGGTCTTTTTAATTGTATAGTAATATAATACTATTTGCACTTTCCCATCATCCGCTAGCTGAAATTAAAACTTTTAAGGAATGAAACAGTAGGTAAAGGAAAAACTTCATTCTCTTTGTAAACAAGATTCTTGTATGTGCCAGAGGTGATATGTGTTCTTCTAGTTATGTTCTTGATCTAACCATTTGGGCCTCTCCCAAAACCCAAAATATTTATTATTTATTCATGTATTCACAAGATCTAGGTTATTAGAGAAGACATACATTGAATAATCATTTAAGTCAGTGTAATTGTTCGAAATTAGCTTCACTTGACATAACAAGACCATCCCGTGTTATGTCAATGGGGCGCTGACTTCGAAGTTCTATAACTTCTAAAATCAGCATTTTGTAAGAAAATGTTTTGGAGGATAATTTAAAGGTCTGGATTGCTAGCAATATTCTCACAGTCTTTAAGCAGGTATTGAAATTTAAACTTTTCAGAGCAGCAATCTACTATAAGAAATTATTTGTACATACTTTTAAAATATGTATTTATATATGAACTGGTTTGAAATAATATTTCCTTTTCAGTTCAATTAACTTCCAATGTCTAGCACTGCTATTGTTATATGTTCAAACTTCCAAAACTCTCTAAATACTGAAGGAATATTGTTAAAAATGGATATTTAGATAGAAATGATTTAGAACTTTAATTTACCTTTGTTACATTGTCCCATAAAACGTTTATTTTAAAAGTTATAGGACTTCAAAATTAGAGTCCCATTGGCATAATGTAGGGTGGTCATTATTTCAGTGACCACTCAGCATATAGTTGTAATAGAAAAAATATCAAAAATAATCAAAAATTAAAAATAGAAAAAAAAGAGACATCAATGTTGTTTACTCCTCAACAGCCAAAGTTGATACAAAGAAAGTTAAAAATGCAAGGACTCTAAACTCCATTCAGCCTAAAGTCTCCGAAAGAGACCTTATCTAGGAGTATGCACACCCTCTAGCTGCTTCTCAACATTTCAAAATTTCCGTTTCCAACAAATTTCCGTTGAATAAAATTCCACCAAACAAATTTCCGTTTCCAACAAAATCCCATTGAACAAATTCCGTTTCGAACAAAATTTCAGTGAACAAATTTCCAGCAAACAAAATTTTGGGGAACAAATTTCCGTTTTGAACAAAATTTTGGCAAACAAATGTTGTCAAACAAATTACACCAAACCATTTGTCACACAGGCAGACAGATAGAGTGACTGACAGTTAGACAGACACAAAGGACTCTGAAATTTGATATGCAGTTTCCTGTGATTATAACTTAATGTAATGTTTCTTCAGGGGTGAGTGGGAGTAAGAATTGTCCAACCATTCTTACTCCCACTCACCCCTGACAAATGCCTCACCTCCCAAAAGAGGAAATGCATAAATGATTGCTGATTAATGTGTCATATCTCAAATGAAAGCTTCTGATGTGGGGAGTATCACAGGCTACCTCAGATTATGTTCTCTTCTTTTTTCTCTCTCCAACAGGTATAAAAATTTCCTTAGGAGAGGGGGGTTAAATCCTAACAAATTGTATGTCAAATGAAAGTTCATGACCTGGGAGTATAATATGCTGTATATTTTAGAAGTCTGAGTTATGGGGACAGGCAATATAATGTAAGTTGGCAAATATAAATTGTTCTATACCTTTAACTGGGACCAAAACATATGAACACTGTAAGAGATGTGAATTGATCATGGCTCCAATTTTAAAGTCACAAACAAAAATAAAATTTTCTGTAGTTACATTAGGGCATCAAGTAAAAGAAAAGAATGGTGACTCTATGTCTATTTACTAAATTAAAGGAAAAACAAAATTCATTAACAGGTCAAAACATTTTGAAACAGAAAAAAAAAATCCATTAATCCATGGGAGTTCTTGCTAACATAATAAAATTTCATTTAGGCATTTAGGCATTTACCAGAAAAAAAGGAAAAAAAGTAAATGATACTACTGATTTTCAACACATTTTTCTTATATATTCTGTACAAACTCTTTTCTTACACAAATAGCACATCACTGATATCTTTTCATCTTTATCCCTTGGACAAAAGTAACACCTTTTTCTTTTGTAGTTGAAGAGAATAAAAGTTTGTTCCCCAACCCTTTGAGGATATGCTTTAACATCTGTTCCAAGAATGTGGCATATTGTTCCAAGCACAGTAAACTCCTAGTTATCCAATACTCAAGCATCCAGAATTCTCATGCAGCTGGGATAATTTTAAAATTGAACATTTGAATAGTACAGCAAATTTCAGTGCATATGGTAATTCTCCTAGATGCCACTGATGTCTTTCACACATTGTACATTCATGCTATGAGACACTATGCACACTAATATCATTATGGCTGTTAAGTAACAGGTAGTTCAATTTGTGATCACATTGTTCTGCTTATTGGGACCCCTCAATTCAATTTATTGTTCACCCCTCAATTTGTAATGCTGTCAAAGAAGAATGCCAACAAAGGACTAAAGTAAAAACTTTAGCATTGTTTTGATTTTGAAACAAAAAATTTAAATATGCAAAAGATTGCAAAAGGATGAAAATCACAATGTACTATGCAGGAATTCAATGTTAGTTCATGAACAATTTATGATATTACACAAAGTGGAAAGCTTTAAGAGTTTTTTGTGAAATCTGACAGCAATAAAAGTGTGGAATGGCATCATACACTTCTTACCCTTAAGCTTGAAGACTTGAATAGTGTGTTGTATGAATGGTTCTTGTTAAAGAGATCGAGAGGTGCATGCATCTCAGTACTAATGCTAGTAGAAAAGACAAAGGAATTTTATGAGAAGCTGAAAATAATAATTTCAATGTTGATTAAGTGTAAAAATACTATATATGTATAAAAGACAATTATATTTCACATATTTACATTTGTATTAAGGGCATTATACATCATTTTCATTGTCATTGTTTTTAATTGCATTTTTATTTCAATTAAGGCTTGAATACAAGATTGTACCTACTGTATTTGGTTTCTATAAGAATATTTCTCATCTAACTGGCAACCCTATAAATGCTGGATAACCTGGAGTTTCCTGTAGTTGATTTTCCACACAGTTTAGTTTGCTGCTTCACTAAACATAATCCAAATTTTGGCAGACCTGCAGTTTACAGAGCTCAGGCACCCTTTTTTTTTAATGCAACACATTATTACGTTGCATCTTGAGAGAATGTTCAACTTCCAGACTCCTAGCAGTGACTGATGGTGATGAAAAAATTTCATTTTTTCCAGAATTATACCAAGTTTCATAAAATTACTTCTGTAAAAAAATCCCATTAATTAAAAATGTGTTTCAATATCACATTAGAAAGAATATTGAACTGAAGCCAATGAAAATATGCTGAGTAAAAAATATAATGATAAACACATTTTTTTTTAGCATGAAATTTTGTTTCCACAAATAAAAGAAAACCACAAGAAGTAATAGTATCTAAGGCATATTTTCCTAACTGTGCAGATCGTTATATGGCAAATGTCAGTCAATACCATCTGAGGCCTATTATCACTAACAAATAAATGTTCATTCCATAATTTAAAAAAAAAAAACTTGCAAAAATCAATAATCTCCTCAGAGACAGCTATTCTAGCAAGTGCATACCACTAAACAATGAATTTCCATTCCACAATTTAAGAAAACCTCAGAACAAAATAATTGGAGAGAACCATTTTAACCTAAACATATTGCTAAACAATGAAATGCCATCACACCCTTTTAACTCCCCACGAGAAAAAAAAAACAATCTTATGATAGGCCTAAAAAACAAAATTGTGAACAGTTCATTACTGATCCATAGTATAAAAAAGCCCGAGAACTAAATCCCATCAGAGACAACAAGTTTGAAGAAGACTTATCATAAACAACTTGCTGCTGATCCTCAGTATAGAAGTTTCCTGGAACTAAATAATCCCATCGAGGACAACATGCTTAAGAAACACAAATTATCATAAGCAATTCACTGCTGATCCACAGTATAAAAAAAACCTCGGAAACTAAATAATCCCATCAGAGAAAACATGCCTAAAAAACACAATTATCATAAACAACCAACTGTATTTTTATACCAGTCTGCAGTATTAAAAAAAACAACTAAATAATACCATCAGAGATAAAAAGCCTAAAAATGCAAATTATTGTAAACAGTGCAGTACACTACCATTTGTATTATTAAAGAAAAAAACCAGAAAAAGATAATTTTATCAGCGACAACCATTTTAAACAGAGCATATTGCTAAAGAAGAAATCGTCCCATTTCCCAATTAACACAATAATAGGAAATTGCATTGACTAAATATTATGAATTGTCTGCAACTTTCAGTATCTACCTCAGGCGAAATTTATACATTTATAGTATATATATATGGAAATTAAATCCAAATTGCATTTAAAAAAAATTATGAGTAGCCTGCCTCTTCCTTGAAAATAAAATTATAACTTTTATTTACCTTAAACAGTTAGACCATAAGAAAAAAGAATCAAAAATCAGAGGCTGCATGAAACATACCAACAGACAATCTAATAAATCGTTCAATACAATGAAAAACGTTACTTTACACACTTTACATTCAGTTATCACATGTGACACCATCTAATGAGCTGAGCACTGTAAATTGTAGGTGTACCCAATTTTATTTTTATAAACATATAGTGGGAAAAAAAAATTCCACAGTTTGGAAAAATTAGCAAATGGTATATTTGGCTTTGATGATTGACTACCTGCATGAAAATTGAATTTTTATTAAGAAGCTATAAAACTAAAAGTTAAAAATGAGTAGGCCATTTATTGTACAAGAAATAAAGTTATTTCATATTTTTTTTGTAATTTATTAATAAAAGCTTATGCTGATAGTGCAAAGGTGCCATTATAATGTAATGTTTTTTTTTTTTTTTTCAGTTCAGGTAGATCCTTCTAAATTGATTAATTATCCAGGTTTTAATGTTCCACTTCCTCCTGAATATATAGATGTAAGTATTTTTCTTTAGCAATGAACCAAAAGCTTTTAATATTCTAATTCAAGCTGATAAAATGAAACCACTTTTTACATATAATTAAGGCATTGAGCCTTAATTGTAGCAAATTACTTATTTTTTAATTAATTTTATTATTAAGCAAAAATCTGTTTTTCTAGATGTCATGAAAATATAAAACAATAGGATTGATGACATAATTGGGATCCAGATTTTTGCTTCTTGCCATTTTCTTTATTCACATTAAGCTGAACCATAATATTGAAATAAAAATTCCATTTGTAAGCCATCCTGAATTTTTAGGACATTGAGATGCCTCCAAAAAACAGGATTAGGGATAAGTTCTTGGGAATCGTAATTGTGAATGGACGAGGAACTTGATTATATACACAGTCATATCAGAATAATATGACCACCCACGGAATCACAGTGTACAGGTCCAGGCACGTTACAGAATGCACGACAAGGTTGACCACATGGAGATATAAGCGGCCAGCCAGGACAGATGAGCCATAGTGTGTAACGTGAGCACAAATGGGCCGAGGTATTGATTTGACGGACATTCTAAAAGGAATGATCATCGGCTACCGTGCCAAGGGTGGAAGCATCTCGGAAACAGCAGACTTCATGGGCTGTTCATGAGGTGCTGTAGTAAGGGTGTACCAAGAATGGACCGCTGGCACACCAAGTACCTCCAGACATCATAACTGTGGAGCCCCAAAGGCCATCGACCTCAGAGGAGAACGTCGCCTCCGTTGACTGGTAAAGGGCAATCGATGTGCAACAGTGCAGCAATTGACCACTCAAATGAACACTGGGGCACCCAGGTACATGTCCCCGATAACAGTAGAGCGAACCCTGTTACGTGGATCTCCGGAGTCGATGCTGCATAAAGGTGCCCATGTTAACCAAGGTCCATCGGCAATGACGCCTGCAGTTTGCATGGGACTACCGTCATTGGACAGTGGAAGAGTGGAAAATGGTTGCTTTCTCCGACAAATTGAGGTTTCTACTCCACAGAAGTGATGGGCTTTGGTGAATACAGTGTCAGACACATGAGAACAAACACCCGGACATGCTTGTCAATCAAGTACAGGTGGTGGTGCCAGTGTGCATGTCAGGGGGATGTTTTCTTGGTATGACCTGAGACCTCTAGTACTACTGGATGGGTCCCTGAATGCCAATGGCTACCTGTCCATCCTTACTGACCACATGCATCTCTTCATGTTGAATGTTTACCCTGGTGGTGATGGTGTCTACCAACAGGACAATGTGCCCTGCCATGTCACTAAGGTGGTGCATGACTGATTCCAGGATACACCATGATGTTACATGATGTCCCTGTTCTCTCTCTGCCGGTGAAATCACCTGACCTCAATCCCATAGAGCACTTGTGGGACCATTTGAATTGACAGGTTTGACATGGGGACCCATAACCTCTATGCTCTGCTGTAGTCCGAATGGTCAAGTGTGCCTCTGGCAACTTTCCAGGGTGTCATTGCATCCATGCCACGCCATCTCACCATTGTCATCTGGGCCAAGGGTAGTTATTCCTATTATTAGGTAGGTGGTCATATTATTCTGATACGACTGTGTATGTGTAAGCAAGTAAAATATTTTATCTAAATTTGAAGTAGGGGAAAGATTTGAAGACTTGCTAATCTTTTTCCTTGATTAGTGAACCTTAAATGGAGAATGTGTGGTTAAATAGCTCCAACTTCTTTGCATACTGTCATTTCAGACTTTAATTGGTGAATATATATAAACAATAAAACCACTTCATAGATCCAAGCATGCTAATGAACTGTCAGTACAAAAGGTACTCTATAACAGATCCTCTCGTATTGCTTATTATTTGCCCATGCATTGCCTATATACTTTATTTGCTGTCTGTGAATTGTTTGTATTCTTTATTGTTTGCCTGCAAATTGCAAATTGTCATTTCATTAGCACTTCCAGGGGGTCCCCAATGAACATAGATAGACATTAACAGAACCCGAAATGAAATTGCCAAGTCATCTATTTGTTTTTAATACAACAAAAAAAAAATTAGATTTAAAAAAAATATGTAATTCAAGTTTTTAAAATAGTATTTTCTTTTTTCTTGATGCATATTTTATTAAACTACAATATAAATAATTTGTTGAAATCATCTGATTGCCATTTCTTAGTAGTGCTATGCGGTATTGCTGATTTGTTTGTTAACGTTACTCTTTGTTGATGCAACCTCCTGCTGTAAGCTCACAAGTTTGATTTGAACTATTATCAGCAAATTTTTCCTTAAAGTTTCAAAAATCTCCTGAAAATTAATAAAAAAGTGCAATTTTTAAAAACAGAAGTTTTGGAAGTAATTACAAAGTATGTACCTCTCTTCCCCCCCCCCCCCCCCCCCCCTTTTTTTTACACTCTATTCTGCCTTAACCTATTTCACTATTCCTAGAATTACTTTTATATCATCCCTACATTCTATGTATCTTTCCTGCTCTTCAAATTGAAACAATAACTTAAAAAAAAAGTCTTCATAGTCAGGTTTCTTCAAGACTGGCTGTAATTTGTAGTGTTGTATCATGGGAAAGGAAGTTGCAGGTGTTCTAATTGCTCACACGGGCAAGAGTGGGGAGAGCCACAACTCCCATGCAGTCACTACTAAATGATTGTTTAGATTGGATGTAAACTCATTTTGTTGTAATGTGTTTGTTTTTGGAAAATCCAGAATTAATTTGGCAATGTAACATGCCATAATCCTTTCATTAGTTATTTGGCAAAAAAGTTTTAAAGTTAATTTTTTTGGCTGATCATAGTGTAAAAATAACTGGGCCTCTGAATGTAAACCAATTTTTTTAGGTGGAATCCTGGAAGGATAAAAATGTCTCAAAGGCATTGTTTGATGACTCATTAAGGTAGCAATATTTAGAGAATGGAGGCTGGCTTCTTGAGCCATGTAACCAGACAACTGAATGTGTCTTGAATAATGACTTGGCCCAGGTGACAATTTTGAGGTACTAATAACGTTACTAGTAGACCAGTACAAGATTACCCAACAACATTACAACATATCAAGATGACCAGTATCTGGCTTTAACTGTCTCATAGAATACTGACAACTTCCTAGCTTGCTGCATCCACAGGAAAGAGGATTTCAATGTAGTTTCTAGAAGGCTTCATAAACCACTTTAGGGTTTCAAGTTTCTAGAAAGCTTCAGGAGAGGGCTTTGTGTAGCTGACCTATGGTACATGTCTCCTTAACTCCATCTCACAAAAGAGCTCATCTGGATTGGTTTTGGAAACATGCATGATACTGAAGAACAGTGGTCAACTTCTCTTCCAGATAAGTTGCAATTCAGATTACAGTGTGATTCTTGATGAACATTCATCTTTAGAGAATGTCAGACATGATGTCATCCCTCTAACACCAAAGAAAAGAATCAATATGGAAATGGTAGTTTGTAGTCTGAACTGGCATTGATATAAATGGCTGCCCTGACATTCGCATATTTCATAATGGATCATTGATTGCCCAGAGGTATTGGGATGAGATTCTTGAACCCTTATGTTCATCCATTTTTAGGTGAGTTCAGGGCTCATTTTGATGAATGATAATGCCCACCTGGGTGATTAATAAGCTCACCAGACAAAAAATTTGTCATCTCTCACCGTAAGAGGGTTATGTCCATTCGACAGCAATGGAGGGCACACCAATAATAAACATGTCCTATAAATAGCTGTGCACTACGGGGTTCATACAGTGACAAGAAGTGGTTGTGCGCCACGTGTGTGTTAGTCGCTCCGTAAAACATGGGTCGCACCAAAGATGTAAATGAGTAGCCAAAAGGTGTTATTGTGTTTGGCCAAGCCAAAGGGCATAGTGTACAAGAAGTTGCTGCCTTTGCAAGTGTGTCGAAACATACTCTCCAAAGGATCTTCCAGCAGTGGCGTACATTGTAATCCACCACTAATCGTTGCCAGAACTGCGGCAGAAAGACTGTGCTCACCAGTAGGGACCACCACAGTGTGTCACACACTGCTAGGGCAGACCACTTTGCAATGAGGCAGTAATTGCTCCAGTCAGTCAATGCATGCCTACAACAAACTGTTTCTGAACAAACACTCCGAAGGGAACTGCATGCCATGGATATCTGGAGCAGAGTTTCATGGAAGAGACCCATGTTAATAGCTCTGCATAAGGCTGCATGGCTATAGTGGGTGCGGTGCCACAAAGACTGGACTGTTGACTCTTGGAAGTGTGTGATCTGGCCGGATGAGTCATGTTTTTGCTTGTACTCGAATGATGCGAGGTGACAGGTACATCATAAGCCGCATGAAGCCTTCCATGCGGACTGTGTGCAAGGTTCTGTTCAAGCTGGAGGAAGCTCTTACGATGTAATCTGGGGGTGTTTCACGTACGAGGAAATGGGTCCTTTGGTTGCGATGACATCGCACTTGAACCAGAAAGGCTATATGAAGCTACTGGATGACCACGTTACCTTTTGTGAAGCATTTCTACAGTGAACACCAGAAGGATACCCAGTCTTCCAAGATCACAATTGTCACATGCACAGGGCTCGAAGTGTATTGAATTGGCACAATGAACATTCTGAAGCCTTTGAATATCTCGACTGGCCCACCAAATCCCTGGATTTGAATCCCATAGAAAATTTGTGGGACTATTTGGGGCAACGAGTGAAGCATTCTTCCAGCCATCCAGCCAATCTGGCCGAACTGTGATATTTGCTGCTGGAAGAGTGGATGAATATTGATGTGCACTACATCCACACACTGGTGGCATCCATGCCAGACAGGATTTTGGCTATTCTTCAGTCGCATGGAGGCATTATGCACTATTAGGTGACATTCAGCCAGGTGTTACTAATTTTTTTGTCCAGTGAACTTATCTTCAATGTACTGAATATATGAAGGTGGCCTGTAAGCCTGACTTCATCCGTTCTATTTCAGCATGTCTGAGATAGATTGGGGAGATAAATTTTTCATTTCAGCTCTCCTCCCAGAAGCCTCCAAGACCTTAGGACAGCCCTTTTGCACCAATGAACTTTACTTCCTTTAGAATTGATTGGCAATATGATGAGACATTGTGAGGCCTGCATTACTGTCAGGGGTGATCACATTCATTATTAATTTGAATTTTCATTCATCTTCTTGGATTTTCATACTCTTATATAAACATAAATTAATTGTATAACTATGCATCTTACAACCTTTATTTTTATGCAGAATTATAATAACACCGCAACTTTCTTATCTAAAAAATTCCATAGAGACCTATTTCAGCAATCTCCATTTTTGCGTTTGCAACTAAACTTATACATTTGAGTATAGTTAGCCCATGCTGAGATTTTACTCTATGTAGAACCTATGCTGCCCCAAAATTGTTAAAATGTTTAGAGATACAAAAAAAAAAAATGTGATTTAAAGCTTTCAGGAAAACATTTAAAAAAAAATTGTATACAGAAAATGATACTTCGTGTATACTTTGTGAAACAATTGTATACACAAAACTCAAGAAGCTTTGTGTATACAAAGCTGAATACATTATACAGAGTGTTTCCAAAAGGTTCAGTCAAACTTTGGGAACATGTTCTATTGTGCAAAGCAATGAAAAAAGTTCCCATAAACATTGGGCCAGAAATGCTTCCCTTCCAAGTTATAGCACATTTTGAGAGTGCAAGTAAGCATCAAGTTATCATTGGGTATTACTCCAGAAGTCGTAGAGGTAGAAATATGGGAAAAAACTACTCTGCATTGTGTCAAGGGGGAAACAGAATCAATATTTGCATTGAACTCTCCCTTCTCTTCCCCTCACCAGATACTCCCCAAATGTTAAATATCAAATGAGGGCATGGGCCATATTGTACCTTTTATTGGAATAATAATTATTTGCATTTAAATTAGTTTTTGAGATGAATTATTTAAAATTCATTAAAAAGCATGTTGTTGATGAGATGTGCACGGTGGGGCCTTGCATTATCGCCCACGAAAAGAAAGTTGTTACCAACTGCTTCAGCATAGGGTACCACTATAGGGTGCAGGACCTCATCTTGATATCTGACAGCAGTCAGCGATCCGTTTCTGATGACATGAAGGTCGGTAAGACCACCATTACTGATGCCAGCCCACACCATGATTCCACCACCACTGAAGGAGTCCCTTTCTCGCATGAAACATGGATTCTCCTGTGTTCCTCGTTCATGCCAGATCAGGACAAGATGATTGTCAGGCTGCAGACTGAACTGTGACTCATCAGAGAAGAGGACAGTTGACCACTCATTATGAGTCCAATGACGATGCTCATCAGTCCACCTTCTACAGGTTCTACGGTGTTCAGCAGATAACGGAATGCATACCATTGGTCGCTGCATGAAGTCCAACATGATGGAGCCGATTTCGTAAGGTCTGGGTGCATATCCATTGTCTAGTGGCAGCAAAAAACTGTCCCGCAGCTCTGTTGCATTGCTGCGCCTATTCCTTCTTGCCAATAAGGTCAAGTAGTGGTCATCTCTTGCTGTTGTGGCAGATGGGCAACCCTGCCCTTGTTTTCTTCATACTGTGCCAATCTCTTGAAAGCGATTCCACAGTCTGTAATCACGCTTTGGGATGTTCCAAGTGCTGTTGCCACTGTCGTCTGTGTTTGACCAGCTTCAAGACGTCCTATGGCTCTCCAGGTTTCGCATTCGGGCAAATCGTATTGCAGGGGCATTGCAATTGCTGGGAAATTGCAGGATGTGCACTTTCAAGATCAGGGAACGTGCAGATACTCCAGTACTTTCAGCCTTTTGTATAGTGCATTTTCACCAATGACATAAAAGTTGGTTTTGCATCTCATTTGCATAATCGAACAACTTTCTTTGACTTATCATTTGTTTTTCTGATGTTCTTTAATAAAAAAATTCAAATGCTTCTTTTTTTTATCGCTTCATATTCATTTTGAAATATCCCCTAATTTTTGTGAGCAGTGTAAAATACTTTAAGCAAATCTTTACCCAATTTAAACAGTGTTATAGACGATTAAATATCTATTTTATTTGATATTATATTGTCCTGTTTAGATTATTTTTCAAATTTATATTGCTTACAGTTTTTATTTTTTACATGTCATTTAGGAATCACAGCAGCTGGGTATGCCTGCACTACAATTGCATCATTTACGGTCCATTGTTGAAATGCACATGAAGCCCCCAGTATGTTATTATTTTAAATATCTATATTATGCATATTCTTTGTCTGTTTATCCAGCAGTTTCAGTTGTATAACAATGGGCCTACTGTTTGACAATAGATTTATATATAAATATATACAGGGTATTTCAAAAGTAGATTTAAAACTTTGAGTGGATGTATATATTTATTAATAAATGGTAGATTATAATGCTCCAAAGTATGCTATTTTAAACTGCGGGATATTTTGTAATTTTGGTGCCAGGCAAATAATCTTGTCAAAAAAAAAAATTATGGTTTTTTATTTGAACTAGCATAAGATCAGAAAAAAAATAATGACTGTCCAAAAATAATGTTAATTCAATAACACTAAACTTATCTCTGCTAAAAAAAAAAAGGCTAAATGCAATTTCTTAAAATATAAAAGTTTTATTTGAGTATTTGCTCACCAAATAATTACTTCTATAAAACACTTCATATACTATTTCTTCAACAAACTAAACCATCAACTACTCCTTCACCACCAACTCTCCACTCTACTTACAACTCTCTCTACGTAGCACCACACCAGCGTAAGTCAAATAGGGCACTTATCTAATATTGTGCCTGTGAGCCACATTTGCATATGAGATCATGCATGACTAATTAAGGCCAAAATCTTTCCTTTGAAGTGAATTTCGCATAATAATTCAATAACCAAACTAAAGAGAAAAGGAGACAAAATGCACCCTTGTCGAACATCAGAAGTAATGCTAAACCAATTGCTATAATAAGCCTCATCAACTCTCACACACGACTCAGTGTTATTACAGAGAGCTTTCATTATGTTATCTAACTTGTCTGGTATACCATAGGATCTCACAATCAACCACAAATTATGACGATCAACAGAGTCAAGAGCTTTTTTGAAATCAACGAAGCTACCAGAGGTTTCTGAAACTCTAAACATTTCTCAAGAATCTGCCTAAGTGAAAATATCTGATCTACACATCCCCTACCACTTCTGAATCCACATTGCTCATCACTCAATTGCCTGTCAACCAGATTCTTAATTCTATTAAACACAATCATGCAAAGTGGAACCTGGAAGAGAAAGTAGGCTGATACCCCTATAGTTATCACAAGAATTGCGATCACCTTTTTTGAAAATAGGAATAATATCTCTTGTAAAATTCTTAGAAACCATGCCTTTGTCATAAAAGGTATTCAAAATTTCAGTCATCCAAGGGGTAACCGAAACATTTCCAGCTCTAAGCATTTCCTAGTAATTTCATCTATCCCTGGAAACTTATGTAGTTTAAGTTTAGAAATAGCCAAAATAACTTAAGATTGTGTTATAGGGCCAACATTAAAGCCAGTAATGCACCTATCATCATTGCAAACAATGGGAGTAGAACTAACCACATTGTGTAGAACATCACTGAAATGCTCAGCCCACCTAGCCATAACAGAATCCTCACCTTCTATAACCTTACCTTGTTTATCCTTCAATCCCTGTATACCTGTCATTTTCTACCAGACAAAGCATTAACTATCTGGTACAGCTCTCTGCTGTTGTGCTGTCTAACTGCTTCCTCAGCTTTGTCAGCCAAGCCATAGATTCTTATCAGCAGCTAACTGATCCTTTGCACGTTTATTAAGCTCTCTGTAATGCTTTCTATTAGGACAAGTAGGGTATTGATTAATGACATTCATGCAGTTCTTTCTTTCCGAAATAAGCTCAAGTGCTTTATCATTCAGATAATTCTGCCTCTTCTGCTCCGTTTTTCCTAAAAGAGTACTATTAGTGTCCAAAAAAGCCTGTTTAAAATGATCCCATTCTTCCTCAACTTCAGTAGTAAGCATACCATGACTGTCATAATGACTAAGTAACCTATCATGGTAAGCTTTGGCTATAACTGGGTCTTTCAGAGCTTCAGAATTAAAGGTATATTTTTTAACCCTAGCACATTTAAGTTTAAGTTCCAAGACACTTTTAACAAGGTAATGGTCAGATTTTAAACAGAGTTTCAGCTCCCCTATATGACTTGGTATTCCTAACAGAACTAGCCCATTTGCTGTTAATTAAGATATAATCAATCATATTCTTATGCAGCCCATCAGTGAAACCCATGTGTACTTATGTATGTCGCAGTGTTTTTAATAAGTGTTAGTTATTCTGAAACCATTGAGTTTACTTACCTGTAGGAGACACCCATTGCCATTGCAGCTACCAATACCAAAAGGGACTATCACCCCTCCCCAAAGGTCAGTACCAACTTTGGCATTGAAGTCACCTAGAACAAGGGTAATATCTCCTTTCTTGACAGAATTCAAAATATCCTGAAGTTGTCTGTAAAACCTATCCTTCTCATCCTCATCGGCATCCTCAGTGGGTGCATAACAGTAGATAACATTCAAGTCTTTAACGCTTGTCTGAAATTTTGCTGTAAAAAAACCTTTCATTAATGCACTTGTATCCCAGAAGAGCATCACTAGCGTGTCTGCTGAGAAGCAGACCCATGCCTTGGTGATGCTTATTGTCGTCCCTCCCTGAAAAGAGAAATTTAAGATTATTTTTAAGAATCTGACCTTTATCAGTCCATCTGGTCTCTTGCAAGCCGAGAATATCTAAATTATAATGGTGGAATTCTTGTGTGAGGACATCAAGAGAAAGAGCTCTGTGCAGAGTCCTCACATTCCAACTACCTGTGGGGAGATAATGGTTAGTGGGATGTTTAAAGAAATTACGTTTATTGAGAGAGGGAATGTCGACAATATCAAACAGCCCCCTAATCACAGACATGGGGCAAATACCCTTTCCCTCACCACTAAAGGCTGAAGCCATCTACACTGGAAGACTTCTTCCAATGTAGAATTTGATGATGCCAGTAGAAGCAAAGAGTTCAGGTGCCTGCGATGACCACTGCTCAGGATTATCCACCAGCTGATAAACATATCCTGTGAATCTATTCACTTGGCGCTGTCAACCCGCAAACAATCAGAAAACACAGCGGAAGATTATACCACCACAGAAGCCCACCAGTGCAGCAAATTCAGGGTTCATAATCAAGCTCAGAGCCTTATATAAGTCCAGTAGGTTTATATGGCCAGCACCAGGACCCTGTGTGGTTGACCACTCGTCAACAGGGTAGAAAAAAAAGAAAAGTAGCCATAGTTGTCCAGATCAGTAGGCCACACTAATCTGGCAGCCCTCTGCTTCTGTTCACTTCCACAAGAGAGTATCTCTTTTGAAAGGTACTAACGGCCTGAACCACGAGAAGGTGGGGTTGAACATTAGGTGCTAGGCCTGGCCGGTTCTTTGCATCATCACAAGGGATTGGTGCATAGCTCTCCTTCCAGTGACTACCTATCTACCATTTACAGACCAGTTATTCCTTTATTTCTGATAAAAGCCCTTATTCCCATCCTTTTATTTCTTATAAAAGAAAAAAGTTTCTTCTCAAATATTAAAGATCAATTTCATTAAAAGTATGAGGGTAAGCATAAAAATCTGAGAATAACTTTTAAAATTTTTTCATGTGACGAAGTTTTAAGTGGCAAATTATCATATTGCTTTGTAATATCGAATTAGTATTGAAAAAGAGTATTAGTATTTCTGTGAAATATTCCTTTTTTACTAAATTAAGTTTAATAAATATTTTTAATTAAAATAATATATCAGTAAGTGTTAATGAAGTTATCAAGAAGTATTGGCACTAAATATCATTTACGTGTTGAAATGACCTCTAAAATGATAGATGGTGAATTTTCAGAGGACTTATTTTGAAATTGTAGTGAAGTTTTAATTTAGTAAACTTTGTACTTAGATCTATGCATGTTTATATTAAATTTACATTCTCAGGTAACTTCTTCATGTTCCTCAATGGTAAACATTTGCATTTTCCTTAACTCTGGAGAGTTAAGAAAAAAATTATGCTTCGTGAAAATTTCATTTATAATGCTGAGCTTATGGTTTTCACTGTTAAAACTGATTTGTTCTTGAGGTCATTAGATATGTTAGAGCTAGATGCTTGCTGCTTAAGTGGTCCCTCTGCTATGGGAAACTTCTTAGATTTGGTTAGTAGAGAAAATGAGTTGTAGGCCAATAAATTCAGATGTAAAAAAATATTAAGCATGTAATTAGGAAGTTCCACGTGTCTTAAAACTAAAGGTTTTGACTAGTCTCCTTTTTTTTTTATCAAGTTGAACAAGACATTTGCATGTCAAATATTATACATGTTAAACTGTTGTAAAACTAGAATATAATGTCTAATTTCAAAGATGAGGAGCATTATAGGTGTTGCCAGAGGTAAACTTTTGCAACTCAAAGAACAAAAATGCCTCTTTTATCATACTAGACTGCAGATCTTACAAGGTTACAATAATTTTTTGAAATATTTGAAAATTCTAATGATGTATTTTTTTAATTGAAAGAAATGCTTTTTTTTTTTTGTTAAAATTAATGTTTAGATAAGAAATTTTTATAATAATGTATAAAATGGCTTTAAATACTGCAAAACGTTTATCAAAAAGGGAAAAATATTTTACTTCTTACACTGCAGGATGTAAAACCAAGTAGAAAACGTAAATTGCAAGTTCCTGCAACAGCCACACAATCTAAAATTCCAAGGAGAGAAGAAGACATGGAAGTGGAGGAAGCAAATGGTATTTTTTAAAACTCATTTTATATTCATAGTTTAACTCTTTAAGTTGCAATGGTATATATATACACAGTCGTATCAGAATAATATGACCACCTACTAATAATGGGAATAACCCCCCTTGGCCCGGATAACAGCTGCAAGACAGCATGGACACAATGAGGCCCTGGAAGGTTGCCAGAGGCACACATGCCCATTTGGACTCCAGCAGAGCATGGAGGTTCCGGAGATGACATGGTTGTGGTCTGCACGCTGAACTTGTCGATCCAAATGGTCCCACAAGTGCTCTATGGGATTGAGGTTGGGCGATTTCACCAGCCAAGGGAGAACAGAGACATTGCTGTCTTGTTTCTGGAACCAGTCACTCATCACCTTAGCGACATTGTAGGGCACACTGTCCTGTTGGTAGACACCATCACCACTAGGGTAAACGCCCAACATGAAGGGATGCATGTAGTCAGTGAGGATGGACATCTAGCCATTGGCATTCAGGGACCCATCCATTGATACCAGCGGTCCCAGATCATACCAGGAAAACATCCCCCAGACATGTTCACTGCCACCGCCAGCCTGTACTTGACCGACAAGCGTGTCCGGGTGTTGGTTCTTGTGTGTCTGTTGCCATATCTCCCACTGCCTATCACTTCTGTGGAGTAGAAACCTCGATTCATCAGAGAAGGCAACCTTTTTCCACTCTTTCACTGCCCAATGACGGTAGTTCCATGCGAACTACAAGCGTTGTTGCCAATGGACCTCGGTTAACATGGGCGCCTTTACACAGTGTTGACTCCGGAGACCCACACATAACAGGTGAGTGAGTCCAAATAACAGTAGAGTGAACCCTGTTCACTCTACTGTTAGAGTGAACAGGGTTCACTCTACTGTTATTGGGGACATGTACCTGGGTGCCCCAGTGTTTATTTGAGTGGTCAATTGCTGCACTGTTGCACTTCGATTGCCCTTTACCAGTCGATGGAGATGATGTTCTTCTCTGGGGTCGATGGCCTTTGGGGCTCCACAGTTATGATGTCTGGAGGTACTTGGTGTGCCAGCGGTCCATTCTTGGTACACGCTTACTACAGCACCTCGTAAACATCCCACGGAGTCTGCTATTTCCGAGATGCTTCCACCCTTGGCACGGTAGTCGATGATCATTCGTTTTTGAATGTCCATCAAATCAATACCTCTGCCCATTGTACTCACGTTACACACTATGGCTCATCTGTCCTGGCCGGCCGCTTATATCTCCATGTGATTGACCTTGTCATGTGCATTCTGTGGCATATCTGGACGTGCATACTGTGATTTTCTGGGTGGTTATATTATTCTGATATGACTGTGTATATATATATATAGTGCACTAATCTTATATGTATCCAATTGAAGTGATTTGACTTGGACCTACGTTGATTACAAAATGGAGTCAATGATATCAGTTAACAAGATCTAGATGTTTCTATTATAACTTTTTTGTTCCAAAAGGTGCTAAATATATTAAAATATGAAATAGAATCATTAATGAAAGTTAAGTGATAAAATGTATACAAAAACTTGAAATATATAAAGATTTTTAGCCTTTCATGAAGATTATCAGAGATGATGATGTACTAAATGTATACCATGTGTTGAAGTTTCATAGCAAGTGAGTGTCAGATTGAGTTAGCTTTTGAAGACTATTTTTGAGACTATTTTTCTTAGTGCATATGTTATGTGGTAAGTGTATTTGGTCATTGTCAAAAGAAGATCAAAGCAACCCCTCCCAGGAATTTTAATAACTTTAACAGATCAGTACAAGAAAGACCTTGTTCAGCTTGTTGGAGGTAGTATCTTCTACTTAATCCTGAGCTAGGTGGAGTTAGAAGGCAATGACCTTTTCTCTTCATCAGTGACTGCTAGAGGAGGGGGAAGAAGTCATCCAGCCATCAGCAACAGAAAAACTAATGATTTCTTTCTTCAAGAGTGCTGACTTGTAATAAATGCACTTGGTCTCTTAATAACAAATTGAGTAGGAAAGGTGATCTGTGGTTATCAGGGGCATAGCCAGAAAAGTTTCTTAGGGGGCACAAGTTGTTGACAAAACAGTGTGACCTTGATTAACTGACCTTTGATAATCCGATTATTGATTTATCCAGCCAGTCTGTTGTGCACCAAATTTTGTAAAGGTACTGCAGAGTGATAGAGCTACGCTTACTTCAAGATGGCATTAAAAACTTCTTAGAGAAAAAACAGTAGATTGTGATTGCCAAAATTTCCAATTTTAAACTAATTTTTTCACTAAAATTTAAAATAAGGTTTTACTGGCACAATTTCCCTCTTTTTCCCTGATTAATCAAAATCTTAAAATGTTTTCTAAAAGCTTTCATCATGGATGAAAAAATTATTCAGGATATTTACAGTGGAAATCACGGATTTATTATAAAAGGAGAACATTTGACTCAAATAAGTTGTGTTATGCTTCTTTGTATCAGCTTATTTACAGTGTTATGATGTTATCTTTCTTTGACTGTGTGGGGTAGTTCTCTATTATTATTCCTTATTAACATGTTTTTTTTGTTCCCATTTCCTTAATTGTTCATAATTAAGCTGTATTTTAAAAACTTTCCTCAGCTTTTTTAATTATTCACATTTTCACTTAAATATCCAATATTTCAATGTATCCAAGCCATATACAGGCCAATTAATTGAAGTTCTACTGTACTTGGATCCCTCCACCCCGGGTGCCGATCGAACTTGGATCTATATATCCTTGTACCTTTGCAAACCGGGGAATAGATTAAAGTAAGGTTTCTTCCGGTGGTCAGCTTTCCTTCTATAGGACTGCTGCCATGTGAGGCTGGGGTTGAGGTGCGCCTATAGGGCGTATTCCTTGCCCCCGGCTCTAGATAAGCACGGCTTTTCATAACCAGGTAGTGCTGTACAAGCGGAACCGGGAATTGCCGTGGTTGCATAAGATCGCAACAAAAGAGATTCATTGTACTTGGATCCCCATATTATCAATAACCACCTGAGGGAATGGCCACTCTGGCAATGATGCCAAATAATATCCTTTTTCTTATTTTTAAACAGGAAGAAGTTACTTCCCTGCAAAAAGGACAAAGTTAACCTAAAAACTCTGTTTGGCTTGTCCTGGTTTCTCATGCAATATATAAACACATACACAGTGAGGTTTTGTTCCCTCTAATTTATTTTGTTGTATTATTTATTGCTGTTGTATATATCTATATTATAAGTGTATTTTCAGAAGTTTCTTAAATGGGAATGTTGCTGATTAGTTATTATTCGGGGCCAAGCTGGGCTATTTTCCATATGTTCATGGAGGTGAGTGCACTAAATGGCTTTATGACATTTCTGTCACTCCATACCACTTGTAGCCAGAAGGCTAGGGTTTGAGTCAGCAAGAGTAGCTACAGGGAGATGTGAGGTAAACAAGAGTAAACTGAATGGTGCTTATGAATGGGGAAGTCACGTTTGTTTTAGCACATTGAAGTGATGTAGCTCTTTCTTGGGAACCCTAAAGGAGCAGGGTTCAGTTCTATGTAAAACAGGGTTCGGTTCTATACGAACTAGGATATGTGGCAGGGATTAGAATATTCTCTCGCCTAGTGTTGAGGTCTATAAAATGATTTCTGTACAGGGAAGTACAGATTTTCATCTCATTAAATGAATATCTGCAAAAGCCAAACAGCATTCATGTTATATTAAGCTGATTGGAGAAAGTCTCCAAGGAACATTTATAAAGCCATTCTACCCAATGAAGTGTTGAGCACAGCTAAAGCCCACATAATCAAGCACATTCCCATATGTATATATATGTGTGTGTGAATGTAAATAAACAGTGTCATCCTCTTAGTGCACTGGACATTTGTTTATTTCATCAAAGGCACAGGTCTGATGCACACCTAAGCATGGGTTAAAACCCACAAATCTGTGATTTTACCCACATTTATGGATGAATATTAATTAATTGGAGCAATTAATTAACAGAAATTAAAAGGAAGTTCAGAAGTGGACTACCCTGTATCAGATGGTCACAACAACATGCCCACTGGTTTAATAGTCAGGTATGCTAACCATTAGTTCAGGAATGTACTAAATGGGCATTTAGTGAAGAACATTTTTAACCTTTAGGTGTAATAATGTATCAAAAGTATCTTTAACATTTTCATGCCTTAGACATATTGTGTAACATCAGTTTCCCCGAAATATTTTCTTTGGAAGGACACATATTTTCATCATTCTCAGTAACAAATATTATTAGCAATGTCATCCTAACACAAATGTCATCCATTGCTGATAATAATTTGCTCATCAGCAAGGCATTTTGACACCTTCAGAAATCACTCAAAGTAATACCTTTTCCTTGAGAATATTTTTAGCAAAGAGTGTTTTTCATCATTTAGAGAAAAAAATATAACAATATTTTTAAGATTTTTGCATCCAGAGCAGTTTCCCTGTTCTAGGCTGTCTCAAGTGACCCTGCATAGTAGATATTCAAAAAATATTTATAAAACTTTTGAAAAATGCAAAAATGCATAATTATTTTTAAAACTTTGCAAAAAGACATTTTTTATTATATAGCAGTGTAATATTAACCTGTTGTCTGATGTTGATGTGGTTCATTTTCCTAGTACTAGATTAAGAACTAAATACATCTGATTTCAGGAAAAGCAAAACTGCTGTTCTATTTTATGTAACATTGCCATCCAGAAATAAAAAATGCATTAAGAATATGACATAAAATTAAGCTAAATCTTTTTCTAAATTTAATTAAAGCCTCAGATTTAGGGGCGGGGGTGATTCAGTCGGTAGCACGCCAGGCCCATAATCTGCAGTTCCCAGGTTCGAGTCCCAGCTGGGTCAGCATTGAGATTTATCTCCGCAAAATTCCCCACCCTGCACATAGTCAGTAGAGGACACCGATGGGCTTGGAAAGGCCACCGTCTGTCGGATGGGATGTTAAGCCATAGCCCCATGTGCAGGAGAGCCATACCCTATGCATGTTAAAGAACATGCTGGATGTCCTTGGCGAGAGGCTACCATCTGTCTCCCAACAGCTGTTCCAGTGGGTCCCCTCCCCCAATCTTCTCTGAGCCTTCAGGGTCCTTGTGATCTGGCCATTTAACCCATGGTGTGCAAAAAAGTGCCACTCAGAGGTAAAGCAACACAACAACCCAAAAGCCTTAGATTTAATTATTTTGATTTAAAAAATTTCTGCCTGTCTTTAAAATAATTAATACAGCAAACAACTTGTTTGCAAACTAATTTACCTATTTTGAATTAAGCCATAGGTGTCATAAGTATCTGTTAGTATAAAATGTTATAAAGAAGGTCTGTGAAGAAAGCAAGACATCAGCAGAAACACAACATATCATTGGTTATCGGGGGCTCAAAGCTAAGTCTCTTTGGTCTGCAACCAAGCATGCTAGCTACTACACTAGCGGTTAACTTTTTAAAACTATGAACAAATATATTTAAACTAAAATCATCCATTAAAAGAATTTTAAAGAGAAGACAGATGAAGCTCAGCCTTTTATACTCCTACACCTGTAAAGATGTACTACTGCAAAGTCCACCTGCTAGAGAATACTATTATTACTTCAAGACTTACAAGGGTCTCTTGGTTACTTTCCTTTCACTTTTCTACTAATCTTTTACTCCAAAATCTTTCCAAATTCAGTTCGTGGTCCCAAAAATTTTTTACTCTGTTTATTTCCAGAATCATGAACTTCTGTTAATCCTGCTCACAGGTCCAGAGATATACTTCTGAATTTTGAGGCCCTTAACCAATGTAAAACTGATTGTCATTAATGCTTACCAAAGGTTTTTATTCTAATTTCACAAAAATCTGTATAGAAATTTACCCCTTAGATAAGCAGAGGTCCGAGAGTAGCTTGTTAGTTTAATATGCCACAGAGAAGGTCAGTGAGTAATACAAGATCTCAGCAGAAAAAAACACCAAAAAAAAACATCACCTTATCCAATAGTCACCAGTTAAAAATCATATCTTTTTATGTAGGATCTTAATATCAAAGAAACGGAGTTGGCTCAGTCAGTAGTGTGCCTGGTTCATAATTTGTATTTGCCAAGTTTGAGTGCCACCTAGGCCAGAGTTGAGATTTATCTCCACTAAATCTCCACACTGCTCTCAGTTGGAAAGGCAACACTGATGGGCTCTGAAAGACCATCATCTGTCAGATGAGGCATAAAACCATTGTCCTTTAAGCAGGAGAGCCATATACTGTGCACATTAAAGAACATGCTTGATGGAGGACCCTTCCTCAACCTTCTCTGAGCCCTTGGTTCCTTTATGATTTTGCCATTTAGATCATTGTATGCAAAAAAGTGCTGCTCAGAGGTAAAACAACTAAACCTAACTTTAATATCATAAAAAAATTCACAAGTGTCTAAATTTAAGGTTTTGAGTCTGAGGCCAGACAAAATGACCCTTCTGCTTCCTTCTCTTGAAAGGTCCTTACCATCAGATGTGCCTGGACTGAGTGTTAGGGGAAAAAAATTGTTCTCCCACTCTTTCTTATGCTTCTGATGAGATCTTTGTACCCTTGAACAAATCAAATCACCTTACATTTTATTCCAATTTCCATGAACAACAGACATAGAATGGTTTAATTTTGAACTGATTTAATCAAAAGACAGTTGAAATTGTTTAGCATTTTGGAATCATAAGTTTATTTTTTTTAGCACCACACTTTATTTTCCTTTGCTGCAAGAAATGCACAAAATAGCTTTTAAATGAAATGTCACCTTAAATTCCACAGGGGGGAAAAAGCACAGAATTATGGATAAAAACCCTTACTCTGGCAACATTTTTGTAACAAGTCATGTTATTGTTCTGTAATATTTTAGGTTACCTAACAATCTGTTGTATATTTGCACTTATCTACATGAAAAAAATTATCTATTTGCACTTATCTACATATAGAAATTATCTATTTGCATTAAGGTTTCTGAGGAAATTTGGCTTGATGGGGGCCCGTACTTGGATAGGTTTCGATGCTTAAGCACATGCATCGGAATCAAGTTTTTAAGACTTATGAACAAAAGTAGCTAAGAATATCAGCAAAAATAACTGGATTGCTTTAGCCTTTTACACTCCTATTCTTGTCGAGATGTACCACTGCAAAATTCACTTGGTAGAGAAGACTACTGCTTTCCAAAACCTACAAGAACCTCATGGTCACTTCCTATTAATCTTTTTCCCCCAAATTTTTGCAAATTCACTTCGTGGTCCTCAAAAAACATTTCATTGGCTTTGTTGGCAGAATCATTAACTATCAGATGGGCTCAGAGCTAGTGTAAGGGAAAAAAAATGTTGTTTGTCAATTTTTTATATACCATATATTTGAGGAGACTCTTAATCTCAAGCAGTTTCAGACATACATCCAATTCTTAAATACCACCAACAGAAATGGCATCCAATAATTTGATTTATTTAGATTTTGATTGAATTGAAAGGCAGTTGCACTTAGATACTATTTTAAAATCAAAATTGGTCCATTTCTTCAACACAATTAGTCTTATTTTACCTTACTGCATGAACTGCAAAAAACACTCCATAAAAAATATATCCTTTAGATTCCCGCAGGGACGAAAAAAAAAGTGCTGTCTTTTAAAACCCTAATCTCGTAAAACTTTGTAACATAGTACTGTTACTCTTCTCTAATATTTGAGTTGCTTTTAAGCAATTGCATTTATCTATGTAAAAAAATATTATTTGTATTTGCATTAATAGATTCTTAGGGGGAGGATCCTATTATGCCTGTACCTGCCTATGACCCTGGTGGTTGTTGTAGATGCAGGCAAACTAGGATATTAGGCTATGAGTGTAGTACTTTCCTTGAGCAAAATATGTTTGTCTTTAATTTTTAGTATTGTAAATAAATACTTTGTTTCTGCAAAGCTGGAGTCATATACATAAGGGCCCTTAGTGATGAACTCCTATATACCCAACTGATTCACAATTAACAAAATATTAATTTAATTATAATAATTTGCAATATTAAACTTTGCTTTTTACCTATCTTCATGTTGCTTTTGACTCTGACATTTGTCAGTTTGTGGAATTGTCAAAACTGTTGTTCCACTATGTCTTTCGAACACAGTGGAAAAACATAATGGTTTATGTGTCAAATGAAAGCTTGTAATGTAGGGTGTGTCATAGGCTATAAAAAATGTAACCCATATGCTTTCTCCTTCCTAAAAAGGGGGAAATATCAAAACTATTCTTCCATTATATTTCCAGAATGTGAGTGCCAAAAGTAACAGGCTATGCGTGAAATGAAAGCTTTTGACATAGGAAATTTCATAGGCTATGAAAAATTGACTCCCCCTCCCATGCTTTCTTTTCCCCTAGAAAAGGGCTGCAATGTGAAAACCATTGTTCCCTTACATATCCTGAATGCAAGTGTGGAAAGTATCAAGCTATGTGTCAAATGAAAGCTTGTGACATGGAGAGTGTGATAACAACCATGACTTTCTCCCCCCCCCCCCTGAAAAAAGTAAAAATATGAAAACTATTATTCTCCTATATCACCTGAACGCAAATGTAAAAAGAAACAAGCTATGTGTCAAATGAAAGCTTGTGATGTGGGGAGTGTCATAAACTATAAAAAAAAATTTACCCCCAAGTTTTCTTGTCTCCTGAACGTGAGTGCAGAAAGTATCAAGCTATGCATTATAAATGGAAGCTTTTTACATGGAGAGTGTGGCTATAGAATTGTTATACTCATCTGATTGGTAAAAGTCTCTTCCCCCCCCCCCCCAAAAAAAAAAGGTGGGAGGGCAGACTTTTTCCTTGGGTTAGACTTTGAGTAATATCTCAAATTGAAGCTTATGAGGTATCCAATATCATGGGCTACCTCAAACAGGAAAATGTGGTCGATGTTTATAAATCATATATTAAATGCAAATTTTTGAAAGTAGCTGTTTTTAGTGACAAAATTAATTAAAAAATAAAAAAAAAAAACTATCTTACTATAGGGCTTTAAAAAGTAGAAAATAAATCTAAAGCATATCAATGGTGCAATCAAACACTGAGTTTGTATTCACTTCAAAGGAAGATAAGATGCCGATTTACCTACTCAACAAGATTGCTGGTACCCTCTCTTCCTTTGAAGTGAATACATACTCAGTGATTGATTGCACCATCAATATGTTTTAGGTTTATTTTCTATATTTTAGGGCCCTATAGGAAGATGGGTATTTTTTAATTTTTTTTTCAATTAAAGTTAAAAGTTAAATTTTTTAATTAAAGTTTTTTAGTAGAATTTTTTAATTAAAGTTTTTTAATTAATTTTACTAGTCTGTTGGTATATTATTCATTTACAACAAGTGTGCTTTATAACATGGAGCAGTTGACCTACAACCAAACCGTACATACCTCAGCTGACTGAGACACATCTTATAGTAAGGAATAAGTTCAAAACTATATTATGGTAGTGATGATTTCTTGGTATAAAGATTTAAAGGCTGCTTGTTATAAGTTGATTCTGTGTTTATAGCTTCATTTTGAGAAAAGGATTACTCTCATGCTGTGTAAGAGCAGCTCTTTGTTGGAAGTAAAATGTTTTGGAATTTCATTTTCCTTTACTTCTTTTATGTCAAGATTAGTACACAAAAGTATAGATGTAGTTCTTGTCTCTTACTAATCAGTTTTCATACTGATAAGTAAAGATTTTGATCTAGAAAAAAGAAAGGTGGGGGAAGTCAAGTGATTGAACTAACTGAGATGGACCAAAACAACATTGCAGTAACCAATAGTCCAAAGCTGTTCTAATAGTTAGTGTACCTGATTACTAAGCCAGTGGGCATGTACTAGTGTGTGTATTTCTATGTTGTATGAGAATCCAGGTCAAGTCCATTACAGCTTCTCGGTTATCTCCACCCTTTGTATAGGGGAGTATTTCTTCACTTGAAACTTCTTATATAAACTATTGCATGAAGTCCTTCTTCAAGATGAAAACTTGGAACCAGGTGATCCCACATGTAATAGAAGTGAGGGATATGTAAGGAAAGTGGGGGTACTTTTCCTGATTGGCATGACTTTAGAACCCCTGGTGGCAAAGTGCAAAACTTAATGTTTATTTCAGAAATATTGCAGATAATGCCAAAGTTCTAATGGTGAAGTTGTAGAGCAGCACTAATTGCATATAAATTTGTCAGCGCCACCAATAAAATTGGATTAATTGCAGTTGAGAACCACAACCAAAGGTCATTACTGATGCTTCAACAACCTGGTGTGGCAAGTGGTGTCATAAGTTCGCCAGGAAAATTAATTCATGCTTGAACAGCATCACACATTTTTCAGAATGCACCCAATGACAGGATGGCATTCACTTTGTATGAAGTAATGTGCAAATGGCCTTGCTGGTTATTTAGGTGATAGAAATGCACAGCCATATGTCATGGAGTTGGTTATATGACCCATTGCCACCATTCTGACTTAAACATTTTGATTGCTGTTCAACCATAAGTGAGCATCATGCCTCTATATTCACATGCTGAGTTTAAACACAAGAAGATTGTCTGAGGTGTGGATGATGAACCTGCAGATATTTTACAACAGTAGTTTGCAGCAGCACTCACCATACTAAATACCATCCTACATTACTCAGTATGTGAGTATACAGGAATGATGCTCACTCCCTTTTGGACAGCAACCAATGTTTAGATCAGAAGAGTGGCAAGGGATTTTTACAGTACAATGCATGTGGTTGCACAATCTGCATTTGCATCACTGGAATAACTGGCATGACCATTTGCATATTGATGTGTGCAGCACAAGCACATTATGGGGAAATGTGTGAGATATTCATGCACCAAATAACCTTTCCTTGCAGACATAAAACACTGCCAATACAACAGAAGAAGTATCATCAACAGTTAGTTTCGAATGACTTTTTATTGTGTTCACAGCCTGGTAGAAATGATGCATTTATCCATGATTGGTGCTGCTCTACAGCTTCGTCATTGAAATTTTGACCCCATTTTCAATATTTATAAAGCTATTATTGCTAAGTTTCACAATTCACCACCATGGGCACTGCAACCATATCTTTCTATATGCATCCCTTCTACACATGTAGGATTGCTTAGTCATGAGTTATCACCCTGGAGAAGAACTTTATATACCACCCTGATTATTTTTAAAAATTATCTCCAAAGAGTAGTAAACTAGTAGGTAATCATTTTTTATCTATTTTATTGGCTGTCTATTTTGGCTAATATAATCATAAGAAAACATGAAGTTATTCACGATCATTCAATTTCTTGCTATGTTATCGTATGAAAATTATTCATGTATATACTGTTTTAAAAGCAAGGATGACTTTCAGAAACTAGAAGTTTACAGTTGAGCTAGAATATGAAGAAAGTTAAAATGGAATATATATACACATATGGATACAAGCATCTGTGATATGTCAAACAAAGAACATAAGAACATCAAAATGAAGAGCAAAATGATAGAAGAGGTGTATGCTAAATATATTACACTTAATTCAGTTTAACAACAGACAAAAATGTAGAAACATGATACTGAGATAAAATTGATATTTACTATCCCATATCTATCTTGGCTATTGATCTATGGGACCTGGGTTCGAGCCCCGGATAAGGCATGGACGTTTGTGTTGTTTTTCTGCTGAGGTCCTGCCATCCTCTCAGACCTTCTACTGTGGCATATAAACTGACAGCTCCTGTCAGACCTCTGTGGCAAGCAGCTGCTTGAGGGGGTATTTATTTATTTATTTTATCTATATACACCATCCCTCAATTTATGCAATAGATAGATTTCTGAAAATCGTTGTGTAAATCAAAACCATGCAAATTGAGACCAATAATTTAAAGAAAAATGGGGATGGTTCCAAAAAAAATTCTTCTTATCCTTAAAACACACATTGAAAGTTTTATTTATAGATATTTATCTGAAATTTCAGTTCAGCAGTAATAATAAACATTATTGTATCATTATTTTGTGCTTTATTTGCACTAATTCAGATAAGCTTAGATTAATTTCTCAAACATTATTTTTTGTTTTGAAAAAATACTTATCATTAATGTAGTACACTATGAAATATGAAGACAAAATTTGAATGAATAATTTTTATGAATTGAACATAAAATAGAAATTAAGCATTCCAATACTTGCTGCTTTATTTTGTAAAATGTATGATATTTTATGAAACAATATACTTATGAATTAGCCGTATTTAGCATATATAATAGTCTATAAAGTTAAACTTGCTCCTAAAAATGAGATGAAACACAGCTTTTACTAGCCTGAAAGAATTCAGTCTAGAATAGTCAATCTCATTGCCAATCCAAAATAGATGTTATTTTATTGAGACAGATTTCATTTAAATTGCAGGAATGCACTTTCCTATTTTATAGTGTTAAGATATGAAAGTCTTTCTTTCTGTAAGGAATGAATATGACTTATTACAGATTAACTTTTTTATTAATATAGGAATTTACTACTATTTATTATGTAATATATAAAAAATATATGTAATCTATAAAGAATATTTTTTATGTGTTTGTTTGGATGTCTGCCTGCTTATGCACTCAGCCCCCAGAAGAGCTTTGCATGAACATTCATTTCACCTACAGGAAAACTATAGCCTATGTGCGAACCTGCTGGGATTAACCAAAATTGGGTGTTTAGTGGGGGTAAACAGGATTGAATTTCTCAAAATCTCCAAAAATTTAACATTTAACAATAAAATTCTAGTGTCTCATTGACTTAACAGTAGTAGTTATTCAAAAACATGTGGGGAGTGACATCAGCTAATATACTGTAGAGAGTTTCAGACCTCGTGTAGAAGAGGAGAGTAAAATTCTTTCCAGGGGGGATGAAACAATCATAATGAGTTTTATGCCAAATGATAGCTTGCAACTTGCAGAATGCCATCTACTATATTCTTTAGAGAGTTTCAGACTTCCCCTAGAACAGGGGGATAAAATTTTATCAGCGGTATGAAACAATTATAATGAGTTTTATGTCAAATGAAAGCTCATGAAGTGGGGAATGCCATCTACTGTATAATTTAGAGAGTTTCAGACCTCCTAAAAAGGGGATAATTTTTTGTCAAGGAGTGGGGGTAGCAGGAGGGATGGAAACGATTGTGATAAGTTTTATGCCAATGAAAGCTTGCAATGTGGGGAATGCCATCTACTACATACATTAAAGAGTTTCAGACCTGAGCAATGCTGGGTAAATCTTCTAGTTTAAAATGAATAAATAGCTAATAAAAATACTGCTACTTTATATGTATTTTATCTACATATATATAAAAACTATCTAAATCCATACTAAATAACCCAAAGTCCATTACTGTGTAAACAATTGCTGGCATTTTCTTGATTGTGTAAACGAGAGCCACATAAATTAAGGGATGGTTTTAAAAGGCTAAAGATGTCTGAAACAACTCAGCTGACTTCCACTGCTATCATGGAACATCATGACAGCAGTAGAAGCTTGACCATGTTTCACATTATATAACAGTCATATAATATTGGAGTGAATGTGGTACTAAAATATAGCAACTGAATTTTAGTTACATGATATCTATGTAGATAAAATGATTAGGTATGTGTTGTGATGCTTCAGCTTACCTTAGAAACATGTTTCACATGATAGTCACCACAACAGCATATTGCAAAATTTAAGGTCTCCCAAAATCTGCACATGTTACATGGTACAACTAGTAGTAATTGAAATTTTCTGGACTTAGTACTGAATACTTTATGTACAAAAATGCCCATTATGTCAGATACTATGATCTCAAACAGATTATGAAGCTTGATAATTTGAATTTGGTCAATGAAAAGCCAAATTATAATAATCAATTATGGAAAGTCCTACTGATTGGCAATGTAGAAAGTCATTGATTTTCCTCCTTTTAACATAAAAGATGACAGCTTCATACTAAGATACACAGCTGGCTGGAAAATCAGATGTAAAGCAGCATGGAATACAAAGAAAATTATATTAGACTTAGCCTTCACATTCAAAATAGCTAGTTAATCACATAATTGTCTTATTTAGTTTTGTTCCATTTTGTTTGCTTTACTAATGTAAAAGAGTATTTAATCATCTTAGAACACTCTGGCATGTATCTGGAGAGATGTGGGTTCGAATCCTCCACATCAGCAAAACTTTTTCTACAAAAATCGCTTACAAAAGAGTGTAATTATTGAACTTTTGTATGTTTCAACTAATCGATATTTGTATTATACATTTCTCTAATCAATAAAACATGAATTGTTCATATTAGTAATATTTTGTATTATTTCAAATTATAAACTTGTTCAAAAGCTGATGATGAAAAAAAAAATATCCCCTCAAGCAGCTGCTTGCCACAGAGGTCTGACAGGAGCCTGTCAGTTTATATGTGACAGTAGTAGGTCTGTGAGGATGGCAGGACCTCAGCAGAAAAACAACACAAACATCCATGCCTTACCCAGGGCTTGAACCCAGTCCTTTAGATCAGTAGCCAAGCGTGCTAACCACTCAGCCAGCTGAATCCAAATTTACCTATGGAGTCCTTTTCTGTGAGCACAAAAAGATTAAGAACCTTAAAAAATTTATTGTTTTGACCTTAAGAAGTATTCCTGATGTTTTATATTATTTTCAAGTTGCAATTTCATCAGAACAATACAATTTTTAAAAAACATACTTCTGAAAATCATTATGCTGCTAATGTCACATAAAAGATGGCAGAAAATGTTACTATGGGAACTACACTAACTCCTAGTGGCAAGTTTTACAATAGTTAAAATTCATTTTGTGTGATTATCTTTTTGTAACAGCTATCTGTGAAAAATATCAAAGACACCTAGGGTTAAAAAATGCTGTTGATCATAGTTTAGAAAAGTGAATTTTACCTAAACTAAATATTATATCATCCAAAATAGGATTACAATAAATATATAAGTTTTCATGTTATATATGTTTCAGGTTATATAGGTATTATATGAATTACATAAACAGAACATGTAGTTATTTTGTTATATCAAAAAACCTGTTTAAATAAATAAAACACCTAAACAAAAGACATTTTTATGATCTACTCATGTAACACATTGAAATATAATGGAGGAGAAATGTGCTGATAGAACTTTTTGTGATTGTTTGACTGGCAGGAACACCAAGCATCAAATTATTTTTGCTTATTATAACCAATACTTTTATAAACGTATTAAAAATGCTATTTATTATAAATGTTCTATTGCTGATGTAACTTTTTATCCTTAAAGGCCCCATTATAGGGTCTAAATACTTTTAAAATGAACTGTTCACCAAGATAAGAAATACTCTGAAGCTCATATGTCATATATTGGAAGAGTGTTAGGAATTTAAAATAATATATTGGTTCACAAGCTTTTGTATTTAGTTAGGTGATTAAAGGAATTACAATGCAAGACTTGCAGTAATTGAAGGTATCTTTTAAAAACAAATTCTAGTTCTTTTTGACCCATTCAGAGTAGAAAAATTAATTGTAGTTTATAGTATAATCCACAGAGAGCACATTGTTCTTACTGATATAGCAAAACTAAATAAAAAAAGTTCATACAAAGCAGGATGAATAAACAAAACTAATAGGCTTCACACAAACATAGTCCCAGCTGGGTCAGCGTTGAGATTTATCTCTGCAAAACTCCCTGCCCTGCCCATGGTCAGTAGGGGATACCGATGGGCTTGGAAAGGCTGCCGTCCGTCGGATGGGACGTTAAGCCATGGCCCCGTGTGCGGGAGAGCCATACCCTGTGCACGTTAAAGAACACGCTGGATGGCCTTGACGGGAGACTACCATCTGTCTCCCAACAGCTGTTCCAGTGGGTCCCCTCCCCCAACCTTCTCTGAGCCTTCGGGGTCCATGTGACCTGGCCATTTAGCCCATGGTGTGCAAAAAAGTGCCGCTCAGAGGTAAAACAACCCAACTTCACACAAACATAAGTTGAAAATGGTGATAAGTTCATAAAAAGTGGATGCTTAAACAAAATGTTGTGAAGTAGTATCTCTAGAGATACAGTATTAAAGTTAAAAATATTCCAATAGGGGTATGTAGACAGTTTATACAAATGAATAGTTTCTTTGTTGTTATCAGCAATTTGAAATTGAAAATATCACAGTATTTTAATTTTTATATGTGACCAATTTAAGTTGAAACAGCAAGTTTTTAAAAGCTATCTAGAAATCACCAGTTCCTTTTCAAATATGTATAGTGTAAATCAGTTATCATAAATTATTAGTTCTAAGAATTGCTATCAGATTAATTCAGTTCTAAAGCTATCAGAAATTATCAATTCTAAGATTATAAGAATGTTATTTTAAATCATATTTAACAATCTGCTTCATTAGGTATTAATGCTGTTCTCTTGGTAGTGAAAATAACACTTAATGATTCTAAAATATGTGTCCCTAATATACTTAGGTAATTTTGTATACCAGCCACTGGTATACAAAATTAAAGAATAATATCTCATCTCAAAAAGTATATAAGGGAATGGCATGGAATGTGGTGTAATGTAAATTTTGTAATGCAGAAGAAAATACATCCACATTTAACTGATTAATTACAAGCAGGCAAATTAGTGTTGCTATAAAAGCACACATAGCTGTGGTTACCATTTCTATACATTTCAGTCAGTGTGGCATTTTCTTGCATAGCAATTTGATTTTATCACATCACAAAGATAATGTGTGGATGATTGTGTATGGTAGAGAATGATAGGTGAGATAGAAATGGGTCAATTCCAGACTAAAGTATTCTAGAAGTGGCAGCTATCAAATTTTAAACACCCTATTGAAGGTTAAAATATATGAAATATTCAACAGTTGCTACGTATATGGTTAAGCATACCATAAAATGTCCTCTTGAGACTTTGGAGACAATCTGAAGAATTTAGAGCTTATTTGGAGACCTGGACAAGATTGTCTCAGGGACACAATTACTCAGGATGATTGCTATCTTTAACAGTAAAACTAACTAACCTAAAGAAGTAAGACTTCTAACATAAGGAAATGGCACTTGAAATAATTAATTGAAAAAAAAAATGGTTGCCCTGAGTGGGACTCGAACCCACTCCTCCCAGAAGCATGCCAGGCATCCTAACCACTGGATCATCAGAAGCTGATAGTTTTTTCAACAATGAGACATTTTATGCATTCTTGCAATTTTGTGCTGATTTGCCAGTGGTGTCATCTGTTATCAGGGGCATTAGATGGCACCACTGGTGAATCAGCATAAAATTGTGGGAATGCATAAAATGTCACTTTGTTGAAAAAAATTGTCAACTTCTGATAGTCCAGCAGTTAGGATGCCCGCCATGCATCTGGAAAGCATGGATTCGAGTCCCACTCAGGACAACCAATTTTTTTCAACTAATTATTTCAAGTGTTTCTTATCTAAAGGCTTTTTCGTGTGATACTTTATTACTGAAATAAGGAAATGATAGCTAGGCAACTGCCTTCTAAGCTGTCAACAGCCACAAGGGGGAAAAAATCAGGATATGCTATGTACAGGAGGCTTCATGCACAAAGAACAAGGGATATTTGCTCAGTGTGCCAAAATGACTAAGGCTGGCTCTCTCTCACAGATGTCCATATTTAATTTGAACACAAATTTCTTTTCATGTGATCATCTGAAGTGAACAGGGAACTCATCACAACCATTAACATCAGAGAAAGGGGACCATTTTGGTGGTAGTCTAGGTTGGTATTTTGATGATTGGGCACAGAGAGCTTCACATCATTCAGGGAGGCACTCTATAGAGTGATACAAAGAATGAATTCATGTTGAATGATATAGATATTGAATTAATGCTGAGTGATACAGAGATTAAATCATTGCACTCCCAGCCTTGAATTCATCTGTATGAATGATAATACGTATCGCCTTAGGGTTTGTATGCACAGTGAATTCTTTAAAAATGAGGATATTCATTTAGGTAGAGCAACTGGGCAGATTCCCAAATCTTATTCCAATTGATCATGTATGGAATGTGCTGTGGAGGCAAATTATAGGAGGTGAAACTCCAGCCTTCTTCCAGTACTCTTCATTAGCTCGGACTGCTTTTATGGAGGATTTCTTGAGGTGGACACAATACCTTTCTATTAATAATGACTACAACACTATATCAACATTCTTGTCAATAGTGTGAGGACATGTGTGAAGTGTATGGCTGTCAGGGGTGATAACATGCCTTATTAACATCCCCTATTTCTTAATTCTAGTAGGGGCGGGGATGGCTCAGTTGGTAGTGCGCCAGGCTCGTAATCTGTAGTTCCCAGGTTCGAGTCCCAGCTGGGTCAGCGTTGAGATTTATCTCCGCAAAATTCTCTGCCCTGCCCACGGTCAGTAGGGGACACCGCTGGGCTTGGAAAGGCCGCCGTCCATCGGATGGGACGTTAAGCAGTGGCCCCGTGTGCGGGAGAGCCATACCCTGTGCACGTTAAAGAACACGCTGGATAGCCTTGGCGGGAGGCTACCATCTGTCTCCCAACAGCTGTTCCAGTGGGTCCCCTCCCCCAATCTTCTCTGAGCCTTCAGGGTCCATGTGACCTGGCCATTTAGCCCATGGTGTGCAAAAAAGTGCTGCTCAGAAGTAAAACAACCCTAAAACAACCCTAATTCTAGCACCTTCATTATAACTCATGCTCCCATAAGAAGCACTTGTGTATATTACATGATTTCATCATTTTCAAACTATCTGTTACTCAGTAATGTCATAATACCTTTCCATCAAATATGACATTTAATTTCATTTGCTGCACAACCATTTTAAGTTATGTGAACTTTTGTCCATTATCTTTTAATTTTGTGCACCAGTGAAAATAGATACCCCAGCAAAGTATATAAATCTTCAAAACATAAAAACTATTTAAATTTTTTCTTATTTATTTCTTTACTAATCCAATAACTGTATGAAAAAGATTTTCTTTCATCTACTGAAAGAAGTACACTTAATATTAATTGTAATCTATGGTAATGCTAATAATTGTTTGTTTTTACATGCAGATGGTGGGATATTAGATACAGATGGAGTAGATAGTGAATGTGTGTTCATTCCACCTTTGCCTCCTGAAAGCACAGACACTGCAGTTCCACCGCCACCACCTCCCCCTCCTCCCCCTGAGGAACTTCCACCTTTGCCTGAAGAGGAGCCTCCACCTCTCCCACCAGATGAACCTTATATTCCATCCCCTCCCGACTCTACAGAAGTATCACGTGCCCCAAGTGCTCAGTTGGAAGAATATTTTACGTTGAAAGAAACATCAAGTCTGGCATCTTCAGGGGGAGCATCATCACCTTCCCTTACAGATCTTGAAGAAACTAAGAAAAGGTTAATGAAGGAACTAGAATTATCATCTGAACTTTGTGATACTGAAGCAGAGACTGCAGGTCCCCTAACATCCCCATCTCTCTCCCCAGCAATAGAAAGCAATTATATAAGTTTAGCTGAGTGCAATAGTGAGAGCAGTCAGGAATTAGATATAAGAACTTCAAAGCACAGCACATCTCTTTCTGTTTCATTAGGTACGCCATCCATTTCATGTCACAGCCCTTATGTACAGCTACCTGAATACAGTAAGTTTTCGGAAGGAGTGTCTGAACATATGCCATTTGAAAACCTTCCAAATGCTATAGGAAAGTATGAAAAAATGAAAGGTGTGCTCCATAAAGTAAGGCAAAAACTAAATGCCCTGATGCATTGAATAGTTTAATTTTGAAATCATTTGAAATATATTGACTAAGCACACTATCATTGTAGTATATCATAGAGAATAATATCATCAAGCAAACTATATCAAGAATCATAATTGCTTCTGCATTCAAAATTGATTGAAGATAGTCTTATTTCTTTTTTCCTAAACTGTGTTTATAAGAATATTACATTATTTTAGTAACATGACTTACATAGGGTTCAGAATTAATTTTAAAGAATCAGGTAAGTCTGATTGTGCACAAATAACAGACTTGTAAACATATGGACTCTAAAATTCCTGTAAAAAGATAAAGTTTATATTTACACCAATATAATTTTTTTTCTTTATATATACATACCTAAACAATATCATGTGAACTAAATTTGAAAAGCAGTTTTCTGCAGTGTTATTTAAGTGTATTTTTGAAATGTGCTCAGATAGTTGTCAATATATTATATCAAAACTGTATTAATTATTTTGCCTTTATGATAAAATAAATATTTTTTCCCTTTACATTCTTGCATATTTACTTGTATGTTACCATATTGTACTTTAAAAATTTCATTTTTTGAGTACTGAAAAAATTAAAAAAAAATGAACATAAGGGTATGCAGAGATTGAGCAATAAAGTTTTGCAAGGTTATCTAAGATCTGTCATGATAAGGTGAGCTTGAGCATGTCAAGGATTTTGGAATAATGCTCATTTTGCTCCCATTGTAAAAAAATGTATTACTGACTTTAATGTGATCCTATATTATGATCTGGTTACTTTAACAATTTCAAAATTAAGCTACATAAGTTACTAGGGATAATAGAAGAAGTTGCTGTTGAAGTGGATGATCCTTTTATGTGACCAACTCAAGCGTTGGATACTTATTTTGATAGATATGATAGTTCTCAAGGTTCTTTGCTGGAGGAATAATTATTGTATTTTCAAAAAAGGTAATTGCAGTTTTTGTGGTAATTACAGAGGCTTCCAGTGGTGTACACAAGGGATGAAGGTATGGAGTTATATAATCCCACTTCTTTCAAAGACTTAACACATATTTTCTGAGAAATCCTTGAATCTCAGAGACAAGAACCCCAACCCTCCCTTCCCCTTTTAGATTTAAACATGTTGAAACTCTTTTTGCCTATTTGAAATTTCTTGGTATGCCAATAGAGATGTCTATTTTCTGTTTGAGATAAAGTTCTTTCATTATTGCACTTAAATTAAAAATTTAATATTTGATTGATGACAAATTTGAGACTGTTGGGTTCGGAAGTGATAAGAGTTGATAGACAAAATTTTTATTACAGAGGAAGGAGATTCCAGACTTACAGAATTAGACTTGAGAAATGTTTAGTTCCAAAAATCTTGATATTAATTCTTTAGATTTCAAAAGCATTTGACTCTGTTTGATTGTGTGTTGTTATTGAATACTTACTTGAAAAGTGGGTTAATGCAATTAAGCCTTTCTATAGAATTACACTGAGTTGTACCTCATTTAGCACATCATGGCCTTAGCTGTCTTTGCACCATAAAACCCAAACTACCAACCAACACTGAGTTGTGTATGAAAATTGATAAAATTGTACTGATTGGTTTAGTGTGTAATACCTGGAGTTGGACAAAGTTGAAGTTTATCTTTTCTCCTTGGTTTGATCATTAATTATATTACAAGGAAAGTTTTGCAAGGGAAGTCTGAAGCCATAGATGATCTAAATATCGTTAAGATATTTGATTCAGATTATACTGATGATTTGGTGCTCTTGGCAAATGATATTGCCAAAATTAACTGTTTCATTAGAATTCTAATAATATTTTTGTGTACCTTAATTAAAAAGGAAACTGTTTTCATTATGATTGCTTCCCTTGCTTCTATGGATGCTTTTCTACTGAATCACCTACTAATCACCTCCCCCCCACATCTAATAAGGCTTGTGTCTTAACTGCTGGTTTGGAACATCACAGTGTAGAGGTGGTTGCAAAATAAGAAAACATCCCAGTAACTTTTCAGTGGCTGTATAAATGCTGTCATATATATCATGGAGTCTTGACTGACAGTCAAAATTTTATTTAATTTAGAGTATGAGAGCCAGGCTTTTGTGTTGCGACGATGGCTAATGGCTTATGGTGATTAAACTGTTTTAGTTCTACTTTGCTGGACTTTTTACCACACGTAATTTCGTAAGTTATAGAAAAAGTATAATAAATGAAGTGTTGGTGCAAAGTTTTGGTTTTTATTAAAATCATAGTTAATGACAATATGTTAAATCAATTTGCAAAAATAGCAAGTTGTTTCCTTCTTTTAATAATTAAACTTGACTAACAGAATATGTACTTAAGATCAAGTGTGCTGTTTTCACAATCAGAGCAAGGATTGTTAAAATATAAATTATAGGAAAGGGAGTGTGATTTAACAAGTATTAAAAAATCCAAAACTGAACAGAAAATATCTAGTGTTTATATCAAAAGTAGATGATGGAGTTTACATTTGAGAATCACTGCTCTGATAGATCCTTTCAAACAACAGTAAGACACAACACCAGTTTATATTTGACAATGACGCCCTAATGGATGCCCCTAGAAGCAGAAGGATTATATACTTATGATCAGGGCATTTCAGTGTGTTGTGAGTCTCTAGACAAAGCCATATGGCTACTCATATATTTTTAATGATAAATATAAAATTAGTTTTGCACATTTGAACTAAACCACATTTTTTTTGTTTAAATCTAAAGGAATAAGGTTTTAATTCTTAAAAATACACGTACCCTGCATACATTTGAATAAAATATGAATGTAGACCAGGCGTGTCCAACCCGTGGCCCTGGACAGCTAGTAATGCGGCCCACAAATAGTAAAGTTTACATGTTTACGACATAAGCTTTCAACATGATTATGTGATTTTCGACGGGTTTTTAATATCTCGCTAGTTTTATGTTGCCCTTTTTTTAATTTTATAATAAAAAACATAAGAAAATAAATGAAGTTTTATTATTCATATACATTAACTATATTATACAATGTGTCTCAAAAATATAGGTACAAACTTTTAGCGGAGGTAGATAACATCTAAAGGAATGAGAATTGCATAGGAACCATAACCGGAAACGTCATGGGAAAGTGGCAGCAGAGGTACAAGATCTGAAAGGACACAAGACAGTGATTAATGGGAAAACATTTATTGGACATAATTATTACAAATGGCGTACTAGATGATACATTTCATAATGTTACAGCAGATGCTCGAAGTTTCCATCATTAGACGCAATGCATGCGTGACATCGATGGAGCATTGATTGCCGGACACGGTCGAACACACCTGGAGTTTCTTTGATAGTAGCAGCAGCACAGACGAGCCTTGCCACGAGATCCATGTCAGACTCCACAGGCGATTCATACACGGTAGCTTTGAGGGGCCCCCACAGAAAGAAATCAATGCTCGTTAAATCAGGTGAGCATGGGGTCCAGCACGCCCAATCCATCGTTGCCCAAAAGACATGTTCAAATGCGCACGAACACACCTTCCATAATGGGGAAGCACCCCATCATCTTGAAACCACATGTTGTGTCTCACATTTACTGGAACATGGGCAAGTAAGCCTGATAGAACCTGTTCCAGAAAGATCAGACACTTTATGGAGTTCATGCAGGATGGTAAAAGGTATGGCCCGACTAAGCAGTCGCCGACCAAACCGCCCCATACATTTACTGCGAAACGACGTTGTGCCGCATGTGTGTGCACACCGTGGGGGTTCTCGTGAGCCCACAAATGTGCATTGTGCTGATTGAATACGCCATCCCGAGTGAAACTGGCCTCATCAGTAAACAAAACATAAGCTGGGAAATTTACATCTTGGGCACTTTCTTGGAGATACCACTGCGCAAAACGCACACGTGCAGGATGATCTGTGGGGAGAAGTAACTGAACTCTTTGGAGATGAAAGGGGTGTAAGAACTCGCCGTGCAAAACACGCTGTACACTGCAACGAGATGTTCCTAAGGCAGAGGCAATGGCAGTGGTGTGCTGGTACTAGGATTAGTTTCCACGTCATCCAACACGCTTTCTTCCATGGCAGGAGTATGCGTCGATCGTGGCCCATCTTCACTTGTGGGAAGCGTTCTTGATACATTGGTTCAGCTATTCCATACACTAAGTGCATGTCTGCCAGCTCCCTGTTCAAATACCTTTGCATGCTCTTCGTAAGCCGACTACTGCTCGAATGAGGAAATCCGAAATTTCCCCTCTAGCGCACTGATGATTGACTTACGGCGACGTTTCCGGTTATGGGTTCCTATGCAATTCTCATTCCTTTAGATATTATCTACCTCCCCTAAAAGTTTGTACCTATATTTTTGAGACACCCTGTATATTTTATGTGTGGCCCAAAACAATTCATCTTCACTCAGTGTGGCCCAGGGAAGTCAAAAGGTTGGACACGCCTGATGTAGACCAAGGTGCTATATATGCACTGCAACCGTCAGTTGGGATGTTAAGCTGTGTCCCTGTGTGCAGGAGCACCACCATACCTGTGCATATTAAAGAAAAACACTTGATAGCCTTGACAAGAGGCTACCATCTGTCTCCTAACAGCTGTCCAGTGGGTCGTTTTCCCCAAACTTTTAACTCTCAGGGTCTTTGTGACCTGGCCATTTATTCCTTTCTATTCATAAAGGTGCTCAGAGATAAAAGTTCTGGGCTCTTGGCAACTGGCTCTACTTGTTCAGTGTCTGAAGTCCTCTGATGGCCTTTGTTGAAGATCAGTCACCCACTGATATAAAGTATCCCAAACATCATTTACTTGGGACAGTGAAGCCACCAAATAAATGAAAACGACAGTAGATTCTTCCTTAATAGACCCTCCCATTCAGTAAGTCCAGAATCCCTTAGTCAAAGATCTGTGGCATTCAACCTTTCAATGTTCCAGTTGTTCAATGACTAAGGCAACATGTAGGCCAGGATCCTAATGCATTTTACTAATTAAGTGGTAGAAAAACAGTAATAACCTCGTTTTCGTAGATGGAATTATTATGAACCATGAGCAATCTACTTATATCTACATGTTTGAATTCAGTTTTCTTAGTTTTTTCTGTAAGAATCAACATAAACTGCTTTAAATTGAATGCTACTTCCCAGTCACGAAAAAAAAAATCGTTTTTTACACTATATTCACTCTGCCGGATGGGCAAGCTTAATTGGCTTTGCGTTGCAGGTCGCTGCAGTAGATAGTCTACATAGTTTAAACCAAGACTAATTAACTGGTGGCTCTTGTTCAAGTTGCCATACAATTTTAAAGTGCATTTGCTCAAGTTAAAATACTTGCTAACAGGCCCGGATCTGGGAAAAAACGGGGAGAGGCGTGTGAAGCAAATGAATCAGAAAAAAGTAAAAGAGCAGGGAAAGAGACTGGAATTCTATTGCAGTATAACATTTTCTCCACCATTTTAGAGGCCTTTGAAAAGTGTCTTAGAAATACGTGAAGTATGCAAAAGTTTAATAAGTTTTGCCTCCAATTACCATTGATAGCATTCTGAAAGTGGGAGGCATGCCCCCTGAGTAGCCCTGCACTTTAACATAAGTTCTAAAGTTTTTGACTCGTTTTCAAAAGCAAACTATTGGTTTGACTGTCATTTGTCCGTCCAACTATAGACATTCGTATTTTGCTTTTAGAGATAAAAAAAACTCTTTTTGGGGTTGCATTGGTAATAATGAAATACTAGAATTCTTATTTTCCAAATCTACTAATAGTTTTAATTTCCACCGTTAAAGAGCACTAAATTTGGAAAATAGCAAAACTTTGCAAAAAATAGCCCAAATGTAAGTGATATGTTCATGCTCGAAATTTGAGTGCTAGTTTGTGGCGGTTAACTTTGACAGTACTGATTTACTCCCCTTTTAGGGTGAATAGAAAATAGAACTTGATTTAAGAGATTAATGAAAATTTTTTTTTTTAATTTGATAGGTACTAATATTATTTACGTTTCCCAAACCATCCATTAGTTCGAATTTTAACTGTTAGAGGATTCTAAAGTCAGAATGGGGATTGGCTCAGTCAGTAGTGCACCATTCAGTTCCCAGATTCGAGTCTCAACTGTGACAGCATTGAGAGTTATCTCTACTAACCACTAACTGCCCTCGGTGAGAAAGAGATCACCGATAGGCTTGTAAAGGTAATTGCCCTTTGGATGGAACGTTAAATCATGCCCCGTGTATAGGAGAGCCATATACTGTGCATGTTACAGAACACACAGCATGACCTTGACAGGAGGTTACCATCTGTCTCTTAACAGCATGGCTGTGGATCCCCTTCCCCCAACCTACTTTGAGCCCTTGGGATCCTTGTGACCTGACCATTTAGTCCATTGGGTGCACAAAAGTGCCCCTTGAAGATGAAACGACCTAACCCAAAAGTCAGAACATTGACAAATTTCATTCTCTTCTTCATTTCGTCAAACTTCATTTTTTGTTCCTTATTCACTAGAGGTGATATATTTTCCTTGTAATTTCAACATTTTGCATTCTGCTTAGTAAAATCTTACCACATGCCCCCTAGTAGCACAAGTGTAGTTTTATTACAATCAGTCAGCCAACTAGTGTTTGTTGCCATTTGTGGAATGGTATTCGCACTTGGGTAAGCACAGACTCTAGTTGCCTTGTTATCAAGGTCAGTCCATTAATCGCGAGTTTTATATTCTTGGTCAAGTTGTTTAATTTACGTGTTGATTTAATAGTTTTCAGAAACTGAGTTAATCCTGTTGCTACGAGTTCTTCAAAGAAACGGAAATTGAAAGACGAAAACAACATTCCAAGAAAGGTGGTAATATGAATGCTTTCTTATCGAAAACAGGAAAATCCAGTGAATCTTTTGAAAGCATGTGATATCTGTTCCAAAAGAAAGCAACAAGATGAAATTAAGCAGTGGACAAGTATGTTTACTTAGTTACCCACGGTTCATACTTCATACGCAGTTTTTTATTCAGTAGCTTGGAACTACATACTAGTTTGAAAAAAATAGACGTTTGAGATGGCAGAAACATTGGGCAAAAATCACATTTTGCAGCAAAATTTTGCAATCATGTCGTTATTCTATTAAACATATATGAAATAGGAAAATAAAATTAAAAAAGTACTTAACTTTGTGCACCCTAAAGAGTAAAAAACTATAGGAAAATATTAGAAAAACTTCTCAAGCAGCTGCTTGCCACAAAACAAGAAATCTCAAACTTGTCTACCTGCTTTGAAATCCAAAACAGTTATCTTTGTATAATTTTATTTTTACTCCCATATTTTATGTCTGACACTAAAAAATAGATTTAGTAAAAAAACTATAAAATCTTTTTCCACTTAGAATATTTTAATTTTTCTTGTTCGGTGGATTATTTTAATAATATTGAGAACCCCCCCCCCCCCCCGCACACACACGAAATTAAATTCTCGAAGCCTCCCCGAAACTAAATCCTGGGTACGTGCCTGGTGAGAAGTCCCCATACTCGAATACCGAGAATCCAATTAACAGTGGTCAGAAAGTTTTAGGGAATCAAATCAAACCTGAAATGTTTATAATTAAGTCAATTTCAATGCATTTCTTAATGTTATATTATGTGCATTTGTACTGGAAAAGGTGAGGGACAGTGGCGCACTCACGATTTAATCTTGGGGGAGGGGGCCGAGGGACCCGCTGGCCCGGCTCGGGCAAACGAAATAGCGCTCGGTCCGCCCGATTCGTTCGCCTTGTGTTCACAGCGGCTGTGATTCCCGAGAGCTATGGGTATTCCCACCTTATGTGACCGCTAATTCATAAGTAGTATAGAAATAGAAGACAAGACATAAATATAAAAAATGAATTTTAATTAGGAAAAGATTTTTGGAAAATTTTCTAGTGTTTTTTACTTTGGGGGGTGTCAGGGCCCCTTCCCCACCGCCCCCCCCCCCCCCTCTGGGTGCGCCAATGGTGAGGGATATTGCAGCCAAGAAATCGAATTCTATGATTCAATAATATAAATGAAATTAATTTTTTTTTCAAATAATTTGTTCATAAATTTCAATCTAATTATGAATAAAAGTAGTTGTGCATAGTTGTCTATATATACTTAAAGTTTTTCCCCAAAAAATTTCCGTTTGATTCGAGGTTTTTTTGTATATCCGTGGTTGTCTCTGTCCCGTTTAGCTCGGGTAAGCTCAATTCTACTGTACTTAATTCGATGCTAATATAAAGGACATTTTAGAAGAATTTAAAACTTGTATCACTCATTTGAAACTACACACACCGGCCACTGAATTAGAAACCTTTATGCAGATGTACGTAAACGTCACTTGCGCAGTGTATATGCAAAATACCTAATTATTGGTATCACCACGTGATCTAGGCAATTATCTAAGACTGCTGCTCGTCAGTAATCGTCAATAGTGTAGATCACAATGGGAAAAACGATCTTTCGGGGTTCGATAAAAGGCTTATTGTGAGTGCCCATCTGACTGGAGCGACGATTTTAAAAACAAGAGCTTTCTGGTTTCTCAAAAGGTGAGCTATCTCGGGTTCTTAATCAGAGGAAAAATAAACCATATTGCTTGTCTAAGAGGTGTAAGTGTGGCGCGACGACAATCTGTCAGGAACGAGATCGCCGTCGTCTGAGAAAGCAGGTACGGAGAAACAGGACTTCCTGTGTGTAGCTGTGTAGCAATTGACCGAAGCGTTCAATGAAGGCTGTTCCCGACCCATATCTCAGCGAACTATGCGCAGGGAATCGAAAAGGATCGGTATTAGCAGCCGCTTGCCTATACAGAAACCATTGATTTCTGCGAAGAACTGGAAAGTTCATCTCCAGTGGTTTCAGGAACACCGTGACTGGACGCTGGAAAAAAGTTGTGGTCCGACGAGTCACGGTCCACCTTGTTCTGTACCGACGGTAGGCAGAGAGATTGGCGGGAGCCCCATGAAGCAATGGACCCAGCTTGCCTTGTAAACAAAAAGGTTCTGGAGGCGGTGTCATGGTGTGGGGCACATTCTGTTGGTACAAGCGGATCCCCTAATATTGCTGGAAGGTCGGGTGCCCTCCAAGGATTATCTGAACATTGTTGCCGATTAAGTCCAACCTGCAATGTTGGCATTTTATCCAGCAGGTGATCGCGCAAGATGTGTTCAGCAGTAGTTCAGCGAGCATGACAACGACTTCCACCATCTTCCCAGGTCATTACAAAGTTGTATATCCCATTGAGAATGTATGGGACACGTTAAAAAAACAGATCCGGAGCAAAGTCCTCTTCCATCAAATCTGAGCCAGTTAAAGGACTGTCTGATGAACGCCTGGTATGCTGGAGAATGTAAAGGCACTCCAACACCTTGTGGAATCTGCCAAACCGCATACGTGCTGTAATTCGGTCTGAAGGAGGTCTCTCTCGGTATTGAATAAAGATTTCTAATTGAGTGGCCGGTGTGTGTATAAGGTGATAGAACCTTGCTTAACAATTTACAGAGATTTTGAATCAACTACCTCAGCAGTGGCATATCCAGAAATTTCCAAACCCAGATTGGCATATTTGAATCGAATGTAGTTTCTTGACGTGTTTGAATCTCATTTTCGGAGACTTCCATCGAAAATATATGCTATTCAACATCTCAAGGAGGGGGGGGGGGGAGGGGGGGTTGATATAGATAATTAGGTTTTATGATAAATATAAAAACCTAATTATCTATAATTCACCTCTTCCCCCCAGTTGTGAGAGATAATTAGGTTTTTCAATTGTAATAAGAATTATGTTTCATCGTTTCGTAACTCTTTTCATACTTTTTTTTATACAGCAATTTTCTCATACTTCAAGATGAAACTGACATAATTTGCCTTTTTTGTTATTATTGGTTCATCAGTTCTCCCCTACTACACACAATGCATATAATTTTGAATCTGACTTTCTGTAATTGCTAAAATGATTATCTCAGAAACAGGGCCGGCTGAAACTTTTGCGGGGCCGAGTTCCAAAATTGTAGGGGGCCAGAAAAAACGCATTTTATGTACTTATAAATTTTATAATAATAAATTATTTTTGATAAGTACGGTACATATCTATATACAACTTATAGGAAGTATATTATAAATGTTACATAATTTTTATCGCCTTTTTCGCCGCAAAATCTTTTAATTACGTCATCAAAATTGACCGATTTCGCTTTCTATGGAAAGAATAGTTAGCGAATTCTGCGATTGGATTTACTATTGGGCTTGGAAAATAACACATGCGCTCTGGTGGTGGAACTAGAGGAACGAGGATACGTTGTGTCAGCTGCTATGTTAAAGACAGGAAAATGGCGTCATTTTTTACGATGAGCTTTTCGTGGGCCGGATTCCGGGGAACACGTTGAACCCGCCTCGCGCCTGCCCTGCTCAGAAATGAAGTGACGTTAATAGTTAATCAGGATTAACTGAATGCGAAAAATTCATCGACATCATTACCTGCTCAAAAGTCGATTAGGCGAATTCGTCACACTTGTGGGGCAGGGGTGGCTCAGTCGGTAGAGCGCCAGGCTCGTAATCTGTAGTTCCCAGGTTCGAGTCCCAGCTGGGTCAGCGTTGAGATTTATCTCAGCAAAATTCCCCGCCCTGCCCACGGTCAGTAGGGGACACCGATGGGCTTGGAAAGGCCGCCGTCCGACGGATGGGACGTTAAGCCGTGGCCCCGTGTGCGGGAGAGACATACCCTGTGCACGTTAAAGAACACGCTGGATGGCTTTGACGGGAGGCTACCATCTGTTTCCCAACAGCTGTTCCAGTGGGTCCCCTCCCCCAACCTTCTCTGAGCCATTAGGGTCCTTGTGACCTGGCCATTTAGCCCATTGTGTGCAAAAAAGTGCCGCTCAGAGGTAAAACAACCCAACCCAACTTCACACTTGTTTATTCGCGACTGACTAGATAAGGGTTGGGTTGGGTTGTTTTACCTCTGAGCGGCACTTTTTTGCACATCATGGGCTAAATGGCCAGGTCACATGGACCCCGAAGGCTCAGAGAAGGTTGGGGGAGGGGACCCACTAGAACAGCTGTTGGGAGACAGATGGTAGCCTCCCGTCAAGGCCATCCAGCGTGTTCGTTAACGTGCACAGGGCATGGCTCTCCTGCACACGGGGCCACGGCTTAACGTCCCATCTGACGGAAGGCGGCCTTTCCAAGCCCATCGGTGTCCCCTCTGACCGTGGGCAGGGCGGGATTAGATAAGGAAACTTGTGGCTGCAATTGTTATAAACCAATAGAAAGGAAATAGCGAAGCAAATGAAATACAAAGAAAAGGAAACCAGAATTTAACAGATTGTTTTCGATTGGTCTGAAGCTTTGAAAGGAACGTTTAGTTTTGCTTCATTGCAAAGCATTTAAACATCGAGTCTTTTTAAAAGGGCGAAAGAGGAGGATAAAGGAAATAGAAAAGCAAAATGCACTTCTTTTGAAGAATTCAACATTTTTCTTTTAATTCTTTTTATGTGTTAACAGTTACAGCAAAGAAATAAGGGTAGTGAATTTGATTATAGTGGTAATAACACGAGTCTTGCTAGTTGAATGGACCTTACAACAATAGCTGGTATCTATTTGAGTCATTTACTTTTCATCGATTTTAAACTTCGTTAACCTTTAGTGTGATACCACAGATAAGCTTAAGAATTTTTTTTCTAAGTAATAAAAGCATGAAAGAGCATTTGTGACAGTTTCACACTCTTTGACTTTGCTTCGAAGTAATTCACTAAGTCAATTTTTGAGTAAATCTACACTGAGCAGGGCGGGTTTACATCTAAGGCTTCCGTAATCTGTAGTTCCCAGGTTCGAGTCCCAGCTGGGTCAGCGTTGAGATTTATCTCCGCAAAATTCCCCGCCCTGCCCACGTCAGTAGGGGACACCGATGGGCTTGGAAAGGCCGCCGTCCGTCGGATGGGACTTTAAGCCGTGGCCCCGTGTGTGGGAGAGCCATATCCTGTGCACGTTAAAGAACACGCTGGATGGCCTTGACGGGAGGCTACCATCTGTCTCCCAACAGCTGTTCCAGTGGGTCCCCTCCCCCAACCTTCTCTGAGCCTTCGGGGTCCATGTGACCTGGTCATTTAGCCCATGGTGTGCAAAAAAGTGCCGCTCAGAGGTAAAACAATTCAACCTGTTTGACATTGCCTGCCCATCGCATCCTAGGTCTCCCCTCTTTCTGAGGCTTTTAGGCACCAGGTTCATAACCCTATCGCCAATCTATAATTATCCATACGGGGAACATGGCTAAACCAACGGCGTCTCTCTCTGCACAATATACTGCTTAAAGGAGGTTGCCGATTCCTTTGCCTAACCTCACCATTAGTTAAAAAGTTGAACCACCTAATGCTCAAGATACTGCGTAAGCATCTAGAATCAAAAGCATCTAGTTTCCTGTTATCTTGTTTACAAAGTGTCCAAGTTTCACTACCGTAATTAACCCTAGAAAGAACCAAACTATTATACAGTCTAATTTTAGTCTTTATGTCTATAGCCTATTTCTCAACATTTTCCATTGATTCCTAGAAGTCCCAGAGGCAATCCCGATTCGTCTGTTAATCTCATGTCGCACATCACCAGTATCTGTTACGTAACTCCCAAGATAATTAAACTGTGACACCTGCTCAAGACTGCAACCATTCAGATTAACTGAATCACAGCCTGCCTGACCAATTTTCATCACTTTAGTTTTCTCTCTGTTTAAAATCAAACCTACTCAACTACCAGTCTCATCAACAGCTCGAATGAAAGAGTAAATCTCATCAACATCATTTGCCAAAAGGGCTAAATCATCTGCATAATCTAAATCAGAAATTTTCCTACCTCCAGCCCATTTAAGGCCAAAATCTTTCCCTTGCAGTGAATTTCGCATAACATAATCAACAACCAAACTAAAGGGAAAAGGAAACAAAATGCACCCTTGTCGAACATCAGAAGTAATGCTAAACCAATTGCTATAAGCCTTATCAACTCTCACACACGACTCAGTGTTATTACAGAGAGCTTTCATTATGTTATCTAACTTGTCTGGTATACCATATGATCTCACAATCAACCACAAATTATGATGATCAACAGAGTCGAGAGCTTTTTTGAAATCAACAAAGCTACCAGAGGTTTCTGAAACTCTAAATATTTCTCAAGAATCTGATTAAGTGAAAATATCTGATCCACACATCCCCTACCACTTCTGAATCCACATTGCTCATCACTCAATTGCCTGTCATCCAGATTCTTAATTCTATTAAACACAATCATGCAAAGTACTTTACCTGAAGAGAAAGTAGGCTGATACCCCTATAGTCATCACAAGAATTGCGATCACCTTTTTTGAAAATAGGGATAATAAAAGCTCTGCTAAAATCCTTAGGAACCATGCCTTTATCATAAAAGATATTCAAAATTTCAGTCATCCAAGTGGTAACCGAAACATTTCCAGCTCTAAGCATGTCTGTAATAATCCACCTGCTAATGAAACATATCCTGTGAATCTGTTCACTTGAGGCTGTCAACCCATAAAAAAACGGAAAACACAGCGGAAGATTCTCCCTCCACAGAAGCCCAGCAGTTCAGCAAAATCAGGATCCATAATCAAGCTCAGAGCTTTAATCCACTTCAGTAAGTTTATATGGCCAGCACCAGGACTCTGCGTGGTTGACCACTCCTCAGCAGGGTAGAAATAAAAGAAAACTAGCCATATTGTCCAGATCATTAGGCCACACTAATCTGGCGGACCTCATCTTCCGTTCATTTCCATAAGAGAATATCTCTTTTGAAAGGTACTAACGGGCCTACACTACGAGAAGGCGAGGTCGGACATTAGGTGTTAGGCCTGGCCGGTTCAATGGATCGTCACAGGGGATTGGTGCATAGCTCTCCTTCCAATGACTACCTAGCTACCATTTACAGACCAGTGTAATATTGCTTATACTCTTAACCAAACCTAACTCTATACTCTCAACCAAACTTCTTAAACCGATTAAGCAGAACGATCAGAAATGAAAACATCCAAATGTTACTACTTTTAAGAATTACGAGAGAAAATATTACAAATTACAAAATTGGCTCAAAATGGCGAAGAAACTTAAGCGTCAGAAGAACATAAACCAGTGATTGCAAACTTTTACTTAAACTTTCTTTTATTTCCCACCGGGATAGAGGGCTTAAAAGGCTTGGCATTCTAGCGTCGTAGACTTAACAAAAAAAAAGCTCATATGAGGACCGTGGTACCCTATTCCGAATTTTCCCCCACATTCTCTCCCCCTTCCCCCCAAAAAATAATGGTTCGAATTTTCTTGGGGGTGGACCCTAACGAGTTATATCTCAAATTAAAACTTGTGACGAGTCCAATGTCAGGGGCTACCTTAAAAACAATTCCAAAAACGGGGAGGAAAAATGTGGTCGATGTTCATAAGTCTTATATCAAATAAAAGTTTCTGAAGATAAGTGTTGTTAGTGACAAAGAAAAAAAAGATAAATAAATAAAAAATAGTATTTTCCTCCATGGAAAAATTCCATAGAGGACTCTAAAAGTCTAAACGTAGAAAATAAGTTACTCTAAAAGCTACTCCAAATCTACTCTAAGTTTACTCTAAAAGTAGAAAATAAGCCTAAAACATATCGATGGTGCAATCAGTCACTGATTTCATATTCACTTCAAAGGAAGACAGAGCGCCGATTTACCTACTCAACAAGATTGCCGGCGTCCTATCTTCCTTTGAAGGAATACGAACTCAGTGACTGATTGCACCATCGATATGCTTTAGGTTTATTTTCTATTTTTTAGGGCCATATAGGAAGAGAGATTTTTTTAAAAAATTAATTGGTTTATGTTTTAATCATAGCACTTTATAACAAGTAATTCCAAAATCTGCCGAAACTGAAAAAAAAAACTTTGATAATTTGCATAGAAACGTAGCCATCGGCTATCAGAGCGAGCGCTGCCTTCCGCAATGATCTGAGCAACACCGGGCAAGTCGTCGTGAAGAATCTATGTTAAAGGGTCGGGGTAGGAAGTACTTACAAAACTAACCTATAACGCAGTGAAAATCGGAATATACGTATTAAAGGTGAGACCAGGGTAGCGCCGAGTGCCGTTTAGTTAGTGTTATATACACTGACAGATAATCTTAAAATATTGAATATAAGTTATGTAAAGGACTATTAAAAATAAGTGAGTCATTGTTTGTTTTGAGATCTTGCCTTTTTATCTAAAATGAAAAAAAAAAGAAAATAGGAGAGTAACAAATCTTCTCTGACGGATACGGTTGCTCGTTTTAAAAAAATAAGGTTTCTCATTTTCTGACTTAACATCCTCTAGCAGATAAAATTCAAGCTAATAGATGATTCGGAAAATGCAATTGGTAATATTATTTCATCAGTACCTTTCCAACCCAAAAATAATTTTTCGTTTAACTCTTAGGACAAAAAAAGTTGAACTTCTACAGACGGACGAACAGGCGATCGTTTCCCAAAACGAGTTAAAATATGAGAAAGTAATAGTTTATTCGGAATATTAAAAAAAACATAAATACCCCTTCAAGCAGCTGCTTGCCACAGAGGTCTGACAGGAGCCTGTCAGTTTATATGCCAGAGTAGAAGGACTGAGAGGATGACAGGACCTCAGCAGAAAAACGACAGATCCATCCATCTTTACTCGGGGCTCGAACCCAGGTCCCTTAGATCATCTGGGGCTCGAACCCAGGTCCCTTAGATCATCTGGGGCTCGAACCCAGGTCCCTTAGATCAAGCGGGGCTCGAACCCAGGTCTCTTAGATCACGCGAGGCTCGAAACCAGGTCTCTTAGATCACGCGGAGCTCGAACACAGGTCTCTTAGATCACGCGGGGCTCGAACTTAGGTTCCTTAGATCACGCGGGGCTCGAACCCAGGTCCTTTAGATCACGCGGGGTTCGAACCCAGGTCCCTTAGATCACGCGGGGCTCGAACACAGGTCCCTTAGATCAGTAACCAAGCGCGCTAACCACTCGGCCATGGGACGGCTATTCGGAATATTACAGAAGATTTTCTAACGTTTGATGCAGAAACATGGTCTTTTAATTCAGAGACTAATATTGAAAATTATAGCAGTAGAAATGGAATTTTGGATGAGTTGTGTTCGTAATACGAGGATTGATAAAGTGAAAAGATGAGATTGCTAAGGAAATGGGAGTGGAAGAATTTATCATAACATGAAATCTGCCTTGATCTCGGCAAAAATGGCAGTCACTGATAAGAGATTCTAAACATATAATAAGTGTAATGTAAAATTGTGTTAATGTACATGTTATTAATCATCAAAATGGAAGAAAACCAAAGTTACATAATTGCCGATGCCAATCACTTGATTGTAACTACTGATTACGTTTGACGTAGAGCAGGTCTTTGATAAATTACCAAATGTAAAACATGAAACTCTGAATGCAAAATTAAAAACAGGAAGCAGTACAACGTGGCAAAACTTCCTCTCACGCTATTTTAAAATTATTAGTTTGCATCCCGAGCATCCTGAAGAAAGGGAAATGACTGTACTCCGGATTTTCTGGAAAATGAAGTGTTATGGGTTGGGTGGCTTTACCTCTGAAAGTCACTTTTTTGCACACGATGACCTAAATGGCCAGACTATAAGAACTCCAAAGGCTCAGAAAGATTGTGGGAAGGAGACCTACTGGACAGCTGTTAGGAGACAGATGGCAGCCTTCCATCAAGTCGTTTTCTTTATAGTGCACAGAGTATGACTCTCCAACACAAGAGGCCACGGCTAAATGCCCTATCTCATGGACGATGACTTTTCCAAGCCCGTCGATGTCTTCTACTGACCAAGGGCAGGGCGGGGAGTTTATTTTTTTTAATAAAAGAAGGAGATAACCTAGAAGCTATATTAGCCTTGCCCTGGTTTCTCATACAACATACAAGCACTTACACAAAATCATGCCCTGCTGGTCTTAGCAATTAGGACGTTAACCACTAGACCAGGTAGGGCTTTTTGCGGAGTTGGGTTGGGTTGTTTTACCTCTGAGCGGCACTTTTTTGCACACCATGGGCTAAATGGCCAGGTCACATGGACCCCAAAGGCTCGGAGAAGGTTGGGGAGGGGAACCACTGGAACAGCTGTTGGGAGACAGATGGTAGCCTCCCGTCAAGGCCATCCAGCGTGTTCTTTAACGTGCACAGGGTATGGCTCTCCCGCACACGGGGCCACGGCTTAACGTCCCATCCGACGGACGGCGGCCTTTCCAAGCCCATCGGTGTCCCCTACTGACCGTGGGAAGGTCGGGGAATTTTGCGGAGATAAATCTCAACGCTGACCCAGCTGGGACTCGAACCTGGGAACTACAAATTACGAGCCTGGCGAGCTACCGACTGAGCCACCCCGCCCCCTTTTTGCGGAGATAAATCTTAACAGTGGCACAGGTTGGACTCGAACTTGGGCACTGCAGATTACGAGAGTGGACCGCTACCGACTGAGCCACCCCGTCCCATTTAGACATCTAATTCTCTTTTTCTGCAGGTAGATGAATCACGTACTGTTTTCGAAATAGATGTTATTCACAAACCTTGAGGCATTTCCTGTGCACACAGATGTTCTTAAATATTGATAAACTTGCTGTGCGAATACTTTAGATTTCAGGGTGACCAAAATGCTCTACTGTCATGTGGTGAAGAGCTTGAGATAAATAATTTTACAGTTGTAGAATATGAAATCAGCCGACTAACCAAAAGGGAAGATTTATGAAAAAGGAAATCACGTAGATGCTTGAAGGTAACGATCCTTGGCCTATATTCCAACGATTCCCACACAAGAGGAAAGTGTCACATCTTGTTTTCTCTGACAGATCAGAGTAGTTGTGAATAGTAATAATGTCTGGCAGTGGGAAAGGACTTGCCACGTGCATTCCTTATGGATATGAAAGCCTAATATGGATATAATCTTTAAAGTAGCAATCTTTCTTTGGATAATGTGAAAACGACATGAAAGTGGCAATGAAGTCGGGAGAGGAGGGGGAGTTGGGTTGGGTTGTTTTTACCTCTGAGCGGCACTTTTTTTGCACACCATGGGCTAAATGGCCAGGTCACATGGACCCCGAAGGCTCAGAGAAGGTTGGGGGAGGGGACCCACTAGAACAGCTGTTGGGAGACAGATGGTAGCCTCCCGTCAAGGCCATCCAGCGTGTTCTTTAACGTGCACAGGGCATGTCTCTCCCGCACACGGGGCCACGGCTTAACGTCCCATCCGACGGACGGGGAGGGGGAGGAAGTCGCAAATTTTGGTCAGTGAGGAGAGGAAGGTGATAGAAAAATATGCATGAGATCAGGGAGAGGGAAATTCACTCACCCACTCACCAAAGGCGAGTGAATTTTCTGGCTTCGCTTGTTACTTTCGTACACTGGTGTACATAAGTTAAGTTACACCCCCAATTTATGCCCCAAGGTCAGCGTTGAGATTTATGTCCATGGGTCAGCGTTGAGATTTATCTCCGCAAAATTCCCCGCCCTGCCCACGGTCAGTAGGGGACAGCGATGGGCTTGGAAAGGCCGCCGTCCGTCGGATGGGACGTTAAGCCGTGGCCCCGTATGCGGGAGAGCCATACCTTATGCACGTTAAAGAACACGCTGGATGGCCTTGACGGGAGGCTACCATCTGTCTTCCAACAGCTGTTCCAGTGGGTCCCCTCCCCCAACCTTCCGGATCAGAAAATTCCTTTTATTTCTGCGTTCTACTGCCCAAAATAGTCCTATTACCAATTTTTAGCTCTCCAGCACTAGTATATCGAAATTTCACCTCGAAGCACCCATCGCATCCACAATTTGGCATAATTTGTGGGATCTTCTAATGAAAATAATCCCAGGGACTAACTTTTAGCCCTTTACCTATCGGTAGGTCTTATTTCACTTTTGATCTCGAAGGATCCATCGATTCCAAAATTCAACATTTCTGAAATCTACAATCCAAAACACCTCAAGGGTTCTCAATTTTCACGTTTGTAGCACTCGTAGATCATAGTTTGACTTCTACTTGACCCCTATTTGACCTTGATGAGTACGACTGAAGTCAAATTTTGGATTTTTTTTTTAAGATTTACGACCCGAATAAGCCCTAGGTGCAAATTTTCAGATCACCATTTCAGCATTGTAGTTGGAATTAGTTTGATCTCCTCTCAGTCAATCAATGGCTCACTATCGTCTATATCAGTGACTCTCAAACTTTTTTTTTTTCTCACGGAATATTTCTTACCGTGAATATTCAGAACATTTCTCTCCGTGAATACTCCCGGCACACTAAAAACTTAAATTGGAACACTACGGGATACTCGTGCATGCGTAGTTTGCCTTCAATAATAGCCATTTCTGTGGAGTCATTTGTAAACGCAGAGTGGTTGAAGTTCTGACGTGTATTGAAGTTAATGCGCACGCCGTATGTTATGGGCATGGTTTGTATTAATTTCGGTTTAAACATTAAGATTTCATGTGATTAAAATTTGGATTAAGTGGAAAAACTTAAATGAAGAGTCAGTGGCAGAGAGTAGCAACAAAATGGTTTATAAATTTCCTTTTTTCTGCAATATCATCCGAAATTTTGCGGCACACCGTTTAAGATATATAGGTTACAGTAAAAGTGTGTTATTTATAATAAATAAATTATGCATAATCGCCGGTTATTATGTATAATCACCAATTATCTTGGTGAGTTTGGTAAATTTCACTAAATTTGTCACTTTTACCGGCGATTGTGCTTAATTCCCAAATGAAGTTGGTAAATTTGATAAATATGCCAGAATTTCTCACTTTTACCGGCGATTATGTATAATTCTCAAATGAATTTGGTAAGTTTGATAAATATCGCTGAATATATTACTTTTAAAGCGATTTTTGCATAATTTCCAAAATGTAGTTCATAAATTTGATAAATATCGTGAAATTTCCCACCTTTTGTTGTTTTAATAAAGTAACTTATGGATTTAAACAAATTTTAATAAAATGAATCAAAAATACATTTTTTGTTTTATTAATATTAGAATGATTTAGTGAATATAAAAAAATTTGGATCCTTCAATAAAAAGCTGTTCGTCATAAATAGATATTTATTTAAGTGCCTAATTATAACAAAAAATTAGGTGTATAGGCCGTTTTTCTATAACGCGACTATTACGTTTATCCGGCAATCGCGTAAAAGCTATTCATCCGATTTCAATAAATTTTCATTATTAGAAATCTTAAACAACAGCAGGATACTATACTATATGAGAAAGCGTTCTACATACATGTCCAAAAGTTAATAATTGCCATGTAATTTGTGGAATAATAAATTCTTTACGAAAACATAATGTCAAATGGAAGATATGAATAAGAGATACAAATATTGATTACGTCATAACTCGATGATTATTATTTATTAAGATAAGAACAATAAAATATTCCTCAATTTTTATTTACTGTAATGTTGCTTCCACGCATTAACTATAAATATTGTGAGAAGCACATAACGATTTTTACCCATTAACTATCAAAATCATTCATTATTACTGTCAGATCCTCAGAAATGGGATCTTTCGATTAAGAATAAATGAAACGTAAACAGATTTATTCAAGACACTCATTCTTACCATCCTAGACTGGCGATTATGCATAATGTCCGGTAAATTTGATTAACTAAGTACGATTTATCGTATTTACCACTACGAACTGGCGAGTATGCATAATCACCGGCAAATCTGATTAATTCGCAATATATGAAATAAATTTATTACAAGTTGTAGCATAAATGAGAGTTCTGGCACAGTAAATGGGGCCACAGAATTCTATAAAAATCCATGGGAAAAGTTATGGGGGATGAGGTAAAAAGTATGTTTCTTGTGGCTTTTTTGTGAAAATATGTGTGAAAATTAGAAAAAAAAGGGGTGTTTTTTAGCGTGTGAAAAACTAATTTAAGTATTTTTTTTAAAGATAAGGTTTAAACTAATTTGTGAATTAGTTTAAATGGATTAGTTTGAAATGAGGTGTGTGTATATGAGATAAAAAATGATGTGGTTGGTTGAATTATCGTACACGTACTGGATTAATCGGTTGTAAAAGCCATTTAAATCGGTGTTTCTTGTGGTTTTTTCTGAAAATATGTATGAAAATCAGAAAAAAAACGGGTGTTTCATGTGAAAAAAAAATTATTAAAATTTTTTCGGCATACGAGATTTAAACTAATTTGTTTAACTAACTTTCAGAAAAAATGAAGTGTGTGTGAAAGAGATAAAAAACGATGTGGTTTGTTGAGTTATCATACTCCCCACTGGATTATTTGGTTGTAAAAAGCCAGGTAAATCGGAGAATTTGACAAAGTCAGACAGTTTTGAGAAATTTGTTTGAAGCATATGACAAAATCAACAGGTAAAATGACGTTTTCGGGCGGTCTGATGAAAAAATAGACTTTGAATATCTGTGAATGTATGAAGAGAGGGTACTAGATGAAAAAAAAATCTTTTTTGGAAGTGAAAAGTGATTTAGGTTAATTTTTTAAACAATTAGAAAGAATTTAAAGTGAAAAGTGATGTAGGTTAGAATAATTTTGAGAACGTATGAAGTTTGTGAAGAGAGAGAAGAGTTTTATGTTATCGTGCTAAACGGAAATCAATCTCAAAAGAACAACGGGCTCGAGATTTAATTTCATTGAACTAAATCTCTTATTCACTGAACCTCAGAATTAAAATGAAGCTGAAAAATACTGGTTTGGGAACATACATATTTTTTTAAAACGTGCAAATAGATGTAGATTTCGAAATGATTGTATATAAATATTTTTTTTTATCCAACAACTAAAAGTTTTCCCTTTAGTGGTTGTAAAGCTTCTTTTCGTTCTCAGACAATTATGCAATATGCGTGATATAATTCATTTGGCGGTCAATTTAATTTAAACCGTATTTCGATGTCAGCAGTTGCTGATAATTCATATAGACGTGATTCGTATTTGCTGACATCAAAATGGAATATCGAATACAGTTTCATAAAAACTTGGTAACTGACTTCTTTACCCAAATCGATATTCATATTTTTTGCAGCTAAAAAGCTGTTGTAAACTCGTGCATAGTCTAAAGCAGTGATTCCCAACCTTTTCTGGACCACCGCCCCCTTTAGAAGAGAACAAAAATTTCAACGCCCCCTAGTCCATAATAGTTAATTTTATATGAATTAAAATATTGTTGCATATTATCTGTACCTAATTTATCTGTTTATTTATCTATTAAATATCATAATAGCGCCCCCATGGAAGGCTCCAGCGTCCACTGGGGGGCGGTATCGCCCCCGTTGGGAATCTATGGTCTAAAGTATTCAAAGTTGCACTCGAATTCTTGTTCGGGAAACTTTGCTATTCACTCTGATTTGAATCCGTTCTAGTAACATGTGATCAAATACCATATTGTTTCTGATTTGATTATTTAATTGGTTAGACTTTTGCAAGACGACATAAAGATGGACGGGTTTTTTTTTAGTTGTAGTAACCTGCCAACTGACATGAGAGTCAATTCGAGTATCAGATTTGTACAGTTTGCATGATTCCCAAAAGATTTCATGTGGATTGCCACTTGTTAACTGAGATTCTAGTTTTGCAAGTACTTGTAGTGATGGTTCCACTTTTGGAATAAACCAAGATACGTGAGATATTTCAAATTTATACAACGTAGCCCCAACTCTCTGAATAATGTCTTTGTCGTCACTTTTTTCTAGTATTATGGTATGTTTTACACCGCGAAACACTTTATCCACGTCTCGGCAGAATCCAAACAGCCGATTCAATGGTAAGAATAAACTTACATTTTGACTATTTTTTGTAATTTCATATCTATCCGAGAATCCTTGATTAAATTCACGATTTATCTTTAACGCTTGTGCAAAATCCTTTATATTATTTTTCGTGTCCAGTTTATCTTCGCCTCCGCCGTACAAATACTTATTCATTTTCGAACTGTCTGCCGTATCTTTGAACCACATCATACTTATGGCAGCATTGTGTGAAAAGTCTTCGGTAAAATCAATTAAATTGTGAATTTTGGTCGTCACTCCTGGCAATTCAATATCTTCCAATTCTCTGTTTTCAATATAATATTGAGCTCTCTTAAAAATATTGCACCCGTTATTGACCATCGTAACTACATCATTGCCGCCGATATCATCAGACCCATCTAAAATCAGTATTTTGCCTCTGACGTGTATATAACTATTGTGCGGATGTAGGAAAACGTCCATATCTTTGGTAAATATTTCGTATTTTTCGAGATTTTTAATATTAACATTGGTTTCCCGATATTCTAAGTACTCGTATTTTGTCGTGGAATTATCGTCTATTGAATCTTCGAACAAATTCCAGTAAGTAGCTTCAACGTTCATTCTATACTTACTTTATGATTTTTAGGCCATTTCCGTATATTAACTGATTAGAAATATTTCTGCTCTTAGCGGATATTTTCTCGTTTTTTCGAACGATAGGCGACGGATTTGTATAAAATATCTTAATTCGCTTTCTCAATATCTTCATCTTTATTTGGGTCTGATGTGTAACATATAAGTCATGTTTTCCTTGTTCAAGTCAATTACTTTATTGTTCTGATCGGTTACTTTCATTCTAACGTTGTAAATGTAATCAGTTTTATTCAGCGATAAAAAAATGGGGAAGAATGGATGTGTGTCGATTAAACTGCCAGGCGGTGTTTGAGGCACGAAACTGTACAAAACGTCTCTCTTCTGGTTATTGAGATAGGAAGATTCGACAATAGAACAGTGAATTAGAATGCGATCGACCCCTCTTGTTATGTTGGGTGGGAACTTTCTTTCGTTTTTTGCTGCATCGATAATTTTCGATTCGAACCCTAATATTTCTCGTAACTTTCCTTCAGAAAAATCTATTTTATATCCTCTTGCCAAACGAAAAACAAATCTTAATGTGGGGAGGTTGTTTTCTAGTATTATAGGGCTAGGATCCCCCAAGATATTTTTCAAAAATCATTAAATCCGTCTACATCGTACATTCCATTCGGGAAAAGTATTTTATTCCATTGCCTTCCATTGAAGTATTTCAGAGTGTTATTGTTATATTTATCACTGATGTTTTACCAAGAATACCACATATTGCTACCGATCAGTGCTATCTCGTATTCACCATTGAGTGTGATCGGCGTTTCATAATTAATTTCCAAATCTTCGGGGTTGTATGCCGTAATACTAGAGGAATTGATAGTTATAAGTACCATCTTTATTAATGTAGTGTAATACTATATAGTACTTATATGCTGTTTGTTACCAACAATTCATTCCTATCGTTAGGAGTTTGTTCAAACTGATACAATACATCATATGGGCTTATATTATTATTCATTCGTTTAATGTTATAGATGCAATACTAACCGCATTTAACAGAGTAATTTGCTTGAATTTGCGAAGAGTTATATACGATCGGCTTTGAAGATGTAAGTAAATAGTGTTTTATTTCTTCTGGTGGCGTTAAACCGAATGGATCAAAGTATTCGACGAAAGGTAACTTTGCATCATTGAAATAACCTACCCAATGAGTTCCTGAACCACGGGAAACGTCAAAGTTCACTATACGATTTTCGTTTTTGAATATTTTTGTTCGCAGAGAATCGATAGAGTATACACCACGGAATCCTTTTTCGTTTTTCATTATTTTTTCGATATCTAAGTTACTTAATGGCTCTTTTTTTTTAAATCCCAGAGCTATTTGTTTTCCTGGAATGAACAAACCTTTTCTTTTTCTTTTCTTTTTTAGATAAGCCAGTTGCTCTTTGCTTTCCAGGAATGTATAATCCTTTTCCTAGAACTTTTTGTGCAAGCTTAGTACCAGCATATCCCGCAGCTCCAACTGCAGCTGCTTTTCCCAATGCTACGAATGAGGTATTAAGAACGGTAGAAATCCACCTAGCTGTATTTTACTGAATCGAAGTCGAACTGGCGTTTTAGATTTTTTCAGTTTAATGATTTGTCTCTTTGTCAGTTTCAAAGTAACGTTACCTTTATTCTGTGGATCAATACTTAAAATTAAAGGATTCTTATTTACAAATGCACTCTTCAATTTCTGCTTTTGTCCAGGCGTTAAACTAGTCAGATAACTGTGATACATTATACTTTATTTTTATAAGTATCACGCACTTATATTTTATATATAAAAATTAAGCATGTATTGTGTAAAGTGTAAAACGAAAACTTTAACAGATAACGTTGAATATGTCGCATCAAAGAATAAAAAAGTAATGATGAGAGGTAGATGTCGAACGTGTGGAAAAATGAAGTATAAATTTGTGAAACAGAAAGGAAAATTTGTAAAAGGTGGAGATATAGTAAGTTGGATTTAAGAAAAGTTTAATCCACCAGAAATGCACATTCCAGGTTACCAGTATTGTGGACCGTTTACGAAACTGGTGAAAAGGTTAATGTGAGGAGATCCTGGTATTGTCATGCCCACGTAACACTAGGGGGGTCATAACAGTATTAACCGTGTGGAAAAAGCCTGCAAAAAGCACGACATTTCTTACAGCAAATCTACAGGCACTAAAAAGAGACACGAAGCCGACCAAGAATTATTAAATGATTTGGATGAAATTCAGAATCCAACTTTAGGAGAAAGAATTTCAAGAACGATAATCAAACCTATCATTAAAATAAAGAAACGGTTCGGTTTAGGACACAAGAAATAAGATGCTTTCTTCCGTTTACTATGACCCATTAAAAGGATTTTCCGGTATAAAAGATCTAATGCGAAAAACTGGATTGACGGAAAAAGAAGTAAAAAGATTTCTTCAACAAGATGTGTACACGTTACACAAACCCATTTATAAAAAATTCCGAACCAGACGAGTTTATGTTTCGAATGTAGGCGACCAGTGGCAGAGTGATTTAATCAATAGGCAAAAATTTAAATTTCACAATAACCACACGAATTACATTTTAACCGTGATTGACATTTTCAGCAAATTCGCCTGGGCAATACCTATTAAAAAGAAAACGGGTAATGAGATTACCAAAGCATTTGTCGAAATTTTTAAACAACGTAAGCCATCCAAGTTACAAACGGATAAGGGAACTGAGTTTATCAATAAAGAAACTAAAGCATTGTTTAACCCACTAGCTGTCCATTGGTTTGCCACTGAAAATGAGACTAAAGCTCAAATTGTGGAACGATTTAATAGGACTCTAAAGGCAAAAATGTGGAAATATTTCACTGCCAATAACACTAGAAAATGGATCGATGTTCTACCAAAACTCGTTAAGAATTACAATACTTCTTATCACAGATCAATAAGAATGACCCCAAAAGAGGCAAGCTTGCAGAAAAACAAAGATATTGTGTATTTTAATCTGTTTGGTAAAAGAATTAAATCTATTACAGCACCAAAATTTAAAATTGGCGACAGAGTGAGAATCGCCAAGTACAAGACACCGTTTAGAAAAGGTTAGCTGCCGAATTTTACAGAAGAGATTTTTGAAATTGCTCAAGTTCTTAATACAGATCCCATAACCTATAAAATCAAGGATCTGAAAGGAGAACCAATCATTGGTAGTTTTTACACCCAAGAAATGGTGAAATACGAAAAGCAAGGTGACATTTATAAAGTTGAAACGATTCTGAAAACTAGAGTGAAGAATAATAAAAAAGAGTATTATGTTAAATGGTTTGGTTATGATAATACATTTAATTCCTGGGTCAAAGAAGATGATCTTTTTAAATAAAGCAAATGGAGATTCAAAATTTTGACTTTGAAGAAGATGAGATATTCTTGAACAGAAACGTATTAGCACCTCTCTGGCCTTTTAGACTTTTAATCTCTGGTCCATCAGGCTCAGGGAAGACGAACCTTTTGTTGAACTTAATATTTAAACATCTCTACTATAATAAAATCTTTTTATATGCTAAAGATTTAACCGAGCCGAGATATCAGTTAATGCAAGAAATATTCGACGATTTGCACGAAATTTTGGAGATAACATTTAGCGAAAAACACTCAATTGCAACTTTCTCTTCCAGTAAAGACGATATCGTCAAGGTCAACGAACTGGATCTCGACATCCAAAATTTAATTGTTTTCGACGATTCCGTAACGGAAAAGATCAAAAACTCATCGAAGAATCATTTTTCAGAGGAAGAAAAAAGAACATATCATTGATTTACCTGACACAGAGTTATTTTTCCGACTCCAAAAGACATTCGACTACAGTGTAATTATTTTATATTCTTTAATATGCAGAACAAGAGAGAAATGTTGCAGATACAAATGGATCATGCAACAGAAATCAGGAAAGATATTTTTATGCAGTTTTATGCATATGCAGTTTCAAAACCACACGATTTCTTAATAATCGATAAAAAAAACCAAGCACATGCCTCTCAAGTACAGAAAAAACTTTGGTAAATAAAGATCAATTACTTGACAAAGTTTGGCGTCATCAGCTCTGAGACCGGTTCCGAAAGAGGACCAGCGGGAATTCCAGGTGTCGGTTTTAAATTGAAACACGATGGGGACTACGACATAAGTAATAAAAAATTGAGAAATGTAGCCAATCCAGAAAGAGGGTTCGGACTCTGTGACAAAACAATATCTGCAACAAGGGTCTATAACACTGAATCACACGGGAAATTATGACGCAAATACTAAAAGAATATCGAATGTAGGCAGACCTATAGAAAATGGAGATGCCGCTACCATTCAATACGTTAATAATACTTCTTAAATTTTTCGGAACAGTCGCTACGATGCGCGAAGCAAACAAATAATCAATGTTACTGAACCGGATGCAGATTCTGGAGTAGTTACAAAACGATATTTGGAAAAGAGAGCACTTTGCAATGACGATGATAATTACGATGCAAGCAATAAACGCATTAAAAATCTTGCAGAACCGATCGATTCATCCAATACCATTACGAAACACTACGTCGACAACTTGACCACTGTTCAAAACAGAATAGATTGAATACATTGGTTAGAAATAAAAGTGGGCTTTACGTTCCACGAAGCATTGCATTCGACGGGCATAGTTTCAATGCAGGAAAAAAACAAATCTTTGATAATGCCGATCCCGAGTCTGATTCTGCTGCTGTAACTAAAGGATATTTGGAAAAAATCGCATTAATTGGTGAGGATGTCTTTAATGCGAACAATAAGAGAATAGGAAATCTCGGGGAACCGAGGCATAACAGAAATGCGACAACAAAAAGTTACGTTAATGGCTTGACAAAGTTACATCCTAACCCATCCAATGCTCTATTGAGAAATGAAAATGGACTTTTTGCATCAAGTGGGAGCAGTTTCAATGGCGATGCAAATGGGAAACGAATTACGAATGTTGGCACCCCAATTCTAAACAATGATGCTGCTACGAAACTATACGTTGATAAAAATAATGTACGTTGATAAAAATACTGTAATTTGCCTTACCTATGGTGATAAAAAAATGAAAAAGACATATTGCAGTCTCATCCAATTATACAGATAAACACAAAATTCGACCTACTAACGCCACCTATTTTCAAAGATAATTACCATTTATGCATTTCTAATGGATATATAAGAAAGGTAATCTGCTGCACAAAAAATCCCTCTTTTAGTATAAATTATAGTATCAACTTGGACGATCAAAAATTCATTGAAGTAGTAAGACCACAACTTCAGCCGTTTTTTTCTGTTACTCCAGTAAACAAGAAATTTGATAGGGGCAGCAAGATTAGTGTCCAGATCCAACAGATTCCAGATCCAACAGAAAGAAGAAAAGTACCTGGAGGTCTTGTTTCAGACTTTCATCACTGGGTATATGTCTTTATTGTATATGAATAAAGATGAGAGATCTTAAGCAGTTACACAGTATTATAGATGAAATCTTGAAATCGCGAGCTACTACAAAATCGAAAATTGAAGACACTATTTTGGGAGAGGAACGAATTAAGGAAACGCTCGAAGAATTTCACAAGCCAGTGATCGAACGGTTAAAAGGTCTGGAAACTGTGCGTGAAGAAACCATGAAAAACATACAAGATGTAGTGAAAACTTTAGAGCCAGAAGAGCCCACTGAGATGCCAGAAAAAACGTTCGTTTATAACCCAGATTCCAACTTGCAAGATGAAATATTAAACCAATATAAACTAAAACTTCCGAGTGATATCTTACAGGCGAGAAACCCCATTCCTGAGCTGAAAGAAATGATTTACACACAATCGGGCATCTTCAGAAACTGGGGGTCTACAGAATAAGGATACAGAAACCAAACTCTATGGTAAAACTACTGAGAAATATCGAATTATCGATAATCACATTGAGGCACTTAGAAAATATTTAATGTCGATTAAAATAATGCTCACTGTAATAGAAAGTCAACAGTTTGGTTCTGAACTATACAAGAGTTTCGACGACATATGCGAAAAATTATCAATCTTGGTTGCCAGTAAACGAGCTGGAAACACCAGTACAGAAGTAATAAATGAAATTGTCGAAATTTTGGATATTTTGCTAAAAAAAATGATATTATTGACAAAAAGGAACATAAGATTACGTTCAATAACATCGTTATTGTTTAGAAATTTATTCTTGGACACACACTAAGTCATGTCTATTTCAACTTCCGATTATGCAAAATATTCGATGTTTTGCATTAACGGACCATGATTTTTCGACCATGATTTTTAGCTACTGTATATAATAAAGAGGGCATAACTGCTAACTCAAAGATGAGCGCAACTATTCAATGTACCAAATGTGTGGTATTTATTCGCAAATCCAATATGAACCGTCATATGAAAACTGCATGCACTTCTCGCACATTTGAAAAATGCGAATTTTGCAATTCCAGCTTTAACAGAAAAGACAATTACAATCATCATTTGAATCAATATCATATAAATAAAAGCAGTGCGTTTGGTAAAACGTTTCGCATATATAAAATTGATAACATAAATGTCAGTTTTTATTGATTATCAGTTTTTATGTGATAATAATTTTTGAGACATAATTATCAGTTTTTATGTGATAACATAAAAAGTTTCCTGCAGAAAAACAAAATAAATGGAAATATATAATTAAGAATAAACTCAGTCAGCCTCTAAATGTTAGATTCATATTACAAATAAAATTTGAAAAGCAAACGGATCCTAAAGGACAAAAAGAAATATGTGCACATTTTTCGACATGTAACGAAATAATCAGTTTGCCTACCTATCTCAATGAATTACTAAAAAATGCTTATGAGAAAATTGATAACCACTTTGAAAATTTTATACAAAAGGGAAGTGGATGGGTGTTTGACAAAATAATTTCTATAGAAATTCAAATGTCTCGGTATAATGCATTTGGAGCATCTGCTTTCGCAAATTTACCAGAACATTTGAAATCTACAAAAGGAATAGTGAATGTTAAAAACTACGACAACAAATGTTTCTCGTGGTCAATATTATCAGTTCTGTAGTTTGAATATATAAAATATAACGGATCTAACTTTGTATAGCTCTACATTCTGCCAAAGACAATCCGCAACGTGTGGAAAAATATAAGGTATTTGAAAACGTCTTAGACACATCTTCATTGACTCACCCAGTAATCCTCGATCAAATCCCGAAGTTCGAGGTTTTAAATAATATTTCTATAAATGTTTTCAATTCTAATAAAGATGGTTTGCATACGTTATATATTTCTCAGAATCCTATTAAAGAACACATACAACTTTTACTTTTAAAAGACGGCAATAATTCTCACTATTGTTGGATTAAAAATATTAGTAGTGTTACAGCATACCTTTCAAGATATAATGGTAAATCTTATCCCTGCCCATACTGTCCCCATAATTTCACTCGCCACGATTTATTAAAGAATCACGTAGATAATTGCAAATCAAACACTTTTCAAACTATCAAGTTTCCCGAAGCGAATAGTGCGAAATTCCATACAATTAAAAACGGTTGGAACCACCCATATTTGATTTATGCAGACTTCGAATGCTTTTCGAAATGTAGAAGAATTGAGAATAATCCATGTAGGGTGCGAACTAAGCATTTTGTACCATCAGGGTTTGCATATATTACAGTTGGACCGGAAGGTAAACTGATCAAAACCAGAACGTACAGAGGAAAAAATGTAACAGAACAATTTTTGAATGAAATGATCGAAGCCGAAACTTTGATCAATGATTTGAAGAAAAGAAATGTTAAGATGACTGATTTTGATTGGCAAATTTTTACTGGAGCAAAATATTGTAATATTTGTGGAAAAATTCTAGGAACTGATAGAGTAAGGGACCACGATCACTTAACTGGAAAATACAGAGGTACTGTTCACAACAAATGTAATCTTCAATACAAATTCTCACTTGAAATACCAGTGTTGTTTCATAATCGCAAAGGATTTGATGGTCACTTTATAGTAAAAGATTTGTGGAAATTTAAAGATAAGAAGAAAATTTCTTGTATTCCACAAACTACAAAAAATATATATGCATTAAATTCGGTCAAATTAAATTTATTTATTCATTCATGTTCCTCAGCTCTTCACTGGATTCACTGTCGAAAAATGTGGAAAATTTCTACATCCTAAGTCAATACTGTAGACAACATAATCTGAATGACTCACAGAAAGAACTTTTGAAAAGCAAAGGAAGTTTTCCATATGAGTACTTGTAACAGAGTGCTCAGTTTTTGCAACGTCAGTTTTTCCAAAACAATAAACAATACGAAAGAGTTCAAATTTTGTGGAAAGCCTTTTCTATTGCTACCTTCGGGGAATATCACGATCTGTATATGATCACTGATGTATTACTGCTAGGAGATATATTTGAAAACTACGGAAATTCGTGTATGAATAACTACCAACTCGATCCTTGTCATTATTTGAGCTCTCCTGGCTTATCCTATGCTGCCTGTTTAAAAATGACAGAAATTGAGCTGGAACTTATAAAAGGTGATATGTATGTTTTCATAGAAAGAGCTCTGCGAGGAGGAATATCTTTAGTGTCTAAGAGGTTTGCAAAGGCCAACAATCCTTTAGTAGATCCATATGAGAGAAGTAAACCACAAAACTATATCATGTTTTTTTGATGCAAACAATTTATATGGCTGGGCAATGTCTCAACCTCTTCCAACTGGTAATTTCAAATGGGTAAATAATATTGACTTGTTTAATATTCCAGACGACAGCAAAAAGGGTTATTTCTTCAAAGTTGATCTAGAATATCCGGCACATCTACACGATTTACGCAATGATTTCCCCTTGGCTCCTGAAAAATTGAAACTTTCTAATAGTAGTGTCTCATTCTTGATTCCAAATCTGTTCGACAAGCAAAATTATGTCGTTCACTGTAGGTTACTTAAACTCTATGTGGAAATGGGACTGAGGGTGAAACAGTTGGAATTTGATCAAAAACCATGACTGAAACCTTAGATAGATTTTAATACAACAAAACGAATTAATGTCATAAATAATCTTGAAAAAGACTTTTTCAAACTGATGAACAATGCTATATATGGCAAATGTTTAGAAAATAAGAGAAAGAGAATAGTTGTTTGGGTTGTTTTACCTCTGAGCGGCACTTTTTTGCACACCAAGGGCTAAATGGCCAGGTCACATGGACCCCGAAGGCTCAGAGAAGGTTGGGGGAGGTGACCCACTGGAACAGCTGTTGGGAGACAGATGGTAGTCTCCCGTCAAGGCCATCCAGCGTGTTCTTTAACGTGCACAGGGTATGGCTCTCCCGCACACGGGGCAACGGCTTAACGTCCCATCCGATGGACGGCGGCCTTTCCAAGCCCATCGGTGTCCCCTACTGACCGTGGGCAAGGCGGGGAATTTTGCGGAGATAAATCTCAACGCTGACCCAGCTGGGACTCGAACCTGGGAACTACAGATTACGAGCCTGGCGCGCTACCGACTGAACCACCCCCGCCCCCAAGAGAAAGAGAATAAAATGCCACATTGTGAATACTGAAGAAAAGCTTAAAAAATTAATTGCAAATCCCAGGTACGTTTCTTGTGTTAAACTTGCAGAAAATTTCGTAATTCTCCATATGAGAAAGAAAAATATTATATTTGATAAACCATATTACATTGGTGTAACGATTTTGGAGTTGAGTAAATTACACATGTATAATTTCTTCTACAATTTTCTGAAACCAAAATTTAATGCAGAATTGTTATTTACCGATACTGATTCCTTCTGTGTCGATATCCAGACAGATGACATATATGAGAAATTTAACTCAGACTACTTTGATTTCTCAAATTACCCCACAAACCATGCATTATACAATGAATCAAATAAAATGGTTCCAGGAAAATTTAAGACGAATTAAAAGGTCTTCTAATCAAAGAGGTTGTTGCGTTACGTCCAAAATTGCATTTTATAGATTCTCCAATTCCAAAAAAAGTGGTCAATGGAGTTACAAATGAATTTAGTCACGAAGATTATCGGGAATGTCTATTTGATGGAAAAATCGTATATCCGCAACAAACGGAATTTCGATCGGAACAACATGATATACATGTATACCAAATTAAAAAAAATTGCTTCATCCCAAGAATACACAAAACGACACATCAATGGAATTCAAACTTAAGCTTTTAGAAATTATAGAATCTCAGATGTGTATGGTAAAGTAGGCAATACCATTACAAAACTTTGAACTGAAAACAAATGCAAAAAAAAAAAATTAAGTATTAATAAAACATTTTGAAAACTGTACCAATTTTAGTTCTTTAGAAATGCTAATAATCAGTGTTTATTATCTCTTTCAATTAGAAGAGGAGACATAGGGATTCAAATTTAAGTGGTCTCTGTGAAATCCTATGGTCTGAAACCCTTTGAAATAAAAATAATAATAATAAACTCTTTAGAACAACTTTGTACAAGCGACAAAGGATTAAATATCCCAGCAGTTTATCTAGCTAAAGTCAGTTTTTTTTATTGGGTCAACACTAATTATTTTTTGTCAGATTAGAGAACTTGATAAATCATAACTATCAATGTTAAAACCAAGCTTCTAGCTCGATTAGAACAAAAGTTATTGTAACACAAAATCTAAAAGTATCGAACCTGCAAAACTTAAAATAATGGGTCGAGACCGCTTCCAATACATGTAACGTATAGTATTTGTCGAATGGAACACAATGATATTAGTTTGAGTTCTGTAGCTCTATTAGAAGCAGAGTTATGAAACCGCAAAGTTAAGAGGGGTTCGACCCACTTTGTAGACTAGAAAACGGTTTCAGACCGATTATTCTTTCGTCAGATTATAGAACTTGATAAACCCCATCTATTAAAATTGAAACCAAGATCCTAGCACAATTAGAATGAACGTTATAATTCGATAAAATTTTAAAGTGTCAAACCCAGAAAATAAAAATTAAGTGGTCGAGACTGCTTCAAATACGTTAAACGTATAGTGCTTCCCGAATGTAATCTAAAGACATTAGTTTGAGATATGTAGTTTAATTAGAAGCAGAGTTATAAGGATGCAAAATTAAGAAGGTTCGACCCAGTTTCTAGGCTAGGAAACGGGTCCAACACCGTTTCCAGTTGAATTAACGAAATGAGTTCCAGTACTAGAACGTGATGTTGATGAAAAAAAGAAAACGTTTCGAAATCTTAAATGAGAATCAGCGATGTGTAGTATGCAAAAGGTTTTGAACCCAGAAGACCTTAAGTAACGGTGTCGAGACCAATACCCACATGTTCAAAGTGTAGTACACCCCGAATGAAATTCAATAATATTAGTTTCAAATCTGTAGCTTGATTACAAGACAAGTTACGAGATCATAAATTTAAGAGGGTTCGACCCACTTTCTCGGCTAGGTAAGGGGTCCGAACCCGATTCTGGTCAGTTCAGAAAATAGTGTCTGCTTAGTATTATTGAACAACAACAGAATGAGCTCTGTAGCAGAATTAGATCAAAAGTTATTTCAACTTTTGTAAATTGCAAAGAATTAACCCTCCCTCCTCCTCCCCTCTCCCATAGAATCAATGTTATTTAAAATACTAATCAATATTACAAAGTAATTTAATCGCACTGGTTTAATTTTTTTGCAGCTAGATATCCAAAACACTGCTACAAAAACTTATTATTTTAGATTTGAGTTAAAGTTCATAATACCGTACTTCTTCGATTCTAAGACGCCATCGATTGTAAGACGAAACTTAATTTCAGTGCCACCAACAGAGAAAAAGCTTTATTTCTAAGAAAAAAAAACCGCTAAAATATATCTAACAAATATTTTTATTATAATAGAATTCAATTTACTAACAACAATAGTACCTATTTATCTTTCTGAAACAATATCAGAGTCTGATTCTTCTGAGCCGTCGATATCTGCATCTGAATCAATATCAGAGTCAACTTCACATTCAGAGTCTGATTCTTCTGAGCCGTCTTTATCTTCATTATCCCATAATGTATCGTCTTCTGAGCCATCGAGAGCGTTGGTGATGCAACATTTTTTAAATGAGTGCTGCACTATTCTTTCTGGGATTAGCTTCCAAGCTGTTGATACCCATTCCGCCAATTTTGATGCCGGCGCTTTCTTAATTTTTCTGGAAGGTTCTCAGTCAACAGCCAGGTTCCAAGTTCACTATAATTCATTCACAGAGCTCCACTGTAATGAAATAACGGTGGCTTCACATTTGGAAAATGCTGGAAAATACCCACATTTGGAGAATGCGATAATGGTCAAACTTGGAGGCAGGATTTCCGCATAAAAACAAAACGTGTTGTGCTGTGTGCAAAGCGCGGGAAAATCGAAAAAAATTTAATTTTTTTTTTCGATTCTAAGACGCCATCGATTCTAAGACGCACTCCGTTTTTAGAGACGTTCATTATCGGAAAAAAAGTGCGTCTCAGAATCGACGAAATAAGGTACTATTTTATTTTTAATTTTGTTTCTTTATCCACCACTAGAATATGAGTAGCTGCCGAGTATGGTATATAAGACAATTATCTTTAAACGTCAGTATCGCTTCCCTTGATATTGAATGAGACTGCTCATCTACGTAAAGCCTTTTAGACTCTAGAACATGAGACCTCTTTGGGGTGGATCTGGGGGGTGTTAGTTGGTTCCATGGCCAGTTAGCAACATGCTACCTGCAGTTGATTGCAGTAACCATGGGATCACTCGGCCCGTAGGGGGGTCTAGCAGCGGTCATAATCACGGACTCCGGTTCCAGTTGTGTCTTGTATACAGCTGGAACTGGATGATTTTTTTTGCGCTCGATTGAGGCAAAGAGAGGAAGAGAAGGGACAGAGAGAGAGCAGAGGGGAGGAGGGGGCAGAGAGGAAGAGAGGGGAGGACAGAGCGGATGAGGGGACTGAGAGAGAGGAGGAGAGAGCAGAGGGGAGGAGGGGACAGAGAGGAGGACCGTCCATCGAACCGAACAACTTCCCGAACCATAAGAAATTTAGTTCAATGAAATTAAATCTCGAGCCTGTTGTTCTTTTGAGATTGATTTCCGTTTAGCACGATAACATAAAACTCTTCTCTCTCTTTACAAACTTCATACATTCTCAAAATCATTCTAACCTACATCACTTTTCACTTTAAATTCTTTCTGATTGTTTAAAAAATTAACCTAAATCACTTTTCACTTTAAATTCTTTCTGATTGTTTAAAAAATTAACCTAAATCACTTTTCACTTCCAAAAATTTTTTTTTCATCGATTACCCTCTCTTCATATATTCACAGATATTCAAAGTCTATTTTTTCATCAGACCCTCCGAAAACGTCATTTTACCTGTTGATTTTGTCATATGTTTCAAACAAATTTCTCAAAACTGTCTGACTTTGTCAAATTCTCCGATTTACCTGGCTTTTTACAACCAAATAATCCAGTGGGGAGTATGATAATTCAACAAACCACATCGTTTTTTATCTCTTTCACACACACTTCATTTTTTCTGAAAGTTAGTTAAACAAATTAGTTTAAATCTCGTATGGCGAAAAAATTTAAATTACTTTTTTTCACATGAAACACCCGGTTTTTTTCTGATTTTCATACATATTTTCAGAAAAAACCACAAGAAACACCGATTTAAATGGCTTTTACAACCGATTAATCCAGTACGTGTACGATAATTCAACCAACCACATCATTTTTTATCTCATACACACACACCTCATTTCAAACTAATCCATTTAAACTAATTCATAAATTAGTTTAAACTTCATCTTTAAAAAAAAACTTAAATTAGTTTTTCACATGCTAAAAAACACCCCGGTTTTTTCTAATTTTCACACATATTTTCACAAAAACCCACAAGAAACATACTTTTTACCTCATCCCCCATAACTTTTCCCATGGATTTTTATAGAATTCTGTGGCCCCATTTACTGTGCCAGAACTCTCATTTATGATACTACTATCACATTTACCGAAATCGTTGGTGATTATGCATAATAACTTTTACAGTAACATATATTACCGTATATTAAATATAATGAGCTAAAACGTCTGTGTGTTTTGCTACACACATCTTCGCTGTTCAAACTAACTCCATATATTGTATATGACATATTAAATCCCGGGGTATAAATAATAGCCTGGGCTCAAATTGTAGACGGATACTAGCAATAAAATTGAAACTGTAATCCAGGATACTATTCGAACATTTACGGTACATAACTCGTTACGGCTGTTCCCCACGTTTGCGAAATAGAAATAACTGATTGGAAAATTTCACCTACCTAGACAGACTGGAAGCAATATTAAAACAGGTGAAAATAATGTCGCCTCTAGCCCTAAAGGTGAAGAGTTGACTTAGGAGGTTAATTAATTGCTTCCTCATCTCGAAAGGCCTAGTTAAGAGGGAAAGCTACCATGTCACAGTCTTAAGTAGGTTAATGGCTGGAAGGGGAGAGATTGTTTCATCTTGTCATCACAGATGGCCTCAAGGAGGGAAAATCTCGACCTCGGACGGCGTCTCTTCCTCTCCCTCATGACCTACAAAAAGACAGATGACTTCACAAATTGCTGACAAGTTATCGTTCGTATTAAAGTCTGATCATTGCAGATAAATATTTTGGGCTTTCTCTTGTCAATTGCATATTGTATATAATGAACGAAATAGTGCAAATTCTGAAATTAGTTCATTTTTCGTTTTTTCCAATAATTTTTTATTATTATTTGTGGGTGTGTTAGTTTGCTTCTCAATAACTCTGGAATAGTTTTCGTAATTGTTTTGATTTTTGGTACATAGATGCGTCATATAAATGTTTTCGTTTAAAATCCTTCATATAAATCTTTATCGATTAATTTAATTAAACTGGTTGGGTTTTTTACCTCTGAGCGGCACTTTTTTGCACACCATGGGCTAAATGGCCCGATCACAAGGACCCCGAAGGTTCAGAGAAGGTTGGGGGAGGGGACCCACTGGAACAGCTGTTGGGAGACAGATGATAGCCTCTCGTCAAGGCCATCCAGCGTGTTCTTTAACGTGCACAGGATATGGCTGTCTTGCACACGATCACGGCTTAACGTCCCATCCGACGGACGGCGGCCTTTCCAAACCCATCGGTGTCCCCTACTGACCGTGGGCAGGGCAGGGAATTTTGCGGAGATAAATCTCAACGCTGACCCAGCTGGGACTCGAACCTGGGAACTACAGATTACGAGCCTAGCGCGCTACCGACTGAGCCACCCCCGCCCCAATTAAACTGGTTATATTGGCTTCATATATATAACATTAGCATTTGAATTCCTCCAAAAGCATGGCGTTTTCTCATAAGTAAATGAAATTGTACCTGGTTCATTTATCGTTGATCCATTCACATAATCATTCATAAATCATCTAGGATTTAAAATGCTCCAAAGTAAAAGTAACATATTCATGAATGCAATTTAAACGCAGTAAACTAATACGATATGAATTTAAAGGCTGTTTTTCTGTAATCGTTAAGTCACTCATTGTTCGACGTTTTACCAAAGAATTTTTGAACAAACTCTATTTATGCATGAGGCACTTACTTACTTATTCATGTTCTTGCTTGAAACTGTTTAGCATTATGAGAAACTTGGCCGGAAGTTATTCGTATTTGATGAAACCAACTCTTTGTGTGCAAATGCATCATTCTCCATTTGATGTATTAGAGCATAACATGGGGAGTAATGCAGTTTCTAGTGAGGATTACTGGACCATGGAAGGACCAGTTCTTAGGGGCGTCTGCAAGATTTTCCTTAGTGTGTAGTGGGGAATGTATGCAAAATGAAATAGAGTTTTCTTTTTAAATGAATGCTGATAAGAATGATTTGTTTATTAATACATCTCTTGCCAAAATATTGTATCTCTAGGGGGCGGGGGTGGCTCAGTCGGTAGCGCGCCAGGCTCGTAATCTGTAGTTCCCAGGTTCGAGTCCCAGCTGGGTCAGGGTTGAGATTTATCTCCGCAAAATTTCCCCGCCCTGCCCACGGTCAGTAGGGGACACCGATGGGTTTGGAAAGGCCGCCGTCCGTCGGATAAGACGTTAAGCCGTGGCCCCGTGTGCGGGAGAGCCATACCCTGTGCACGTTAAAGAACACGCTGGATGGCCTTGGCGGGAGGCTGCCATCTGTCTCCCAACAGCTGTTCCAGTGGGTCCCCTCCCCCAACCTTCTCTGAGCCTTCGGGGTCCATGTGACCTGGCCATTTAGCCCATGGTGTGCAAAAAAGTGCCGCTCAGAGGTAAAACAACCCAACCCAACTCTTTTTAAATGAATGCTGACAAGAATGATTTGTTTATTAATACATCTCTTGCCAAAATATTGTATCTCTAAAAGGTTACTCTCTTTTAAAATCAGGGCTTATTGCATTTTTCAAATTAGATACTGCATAAAAATATCGAAATTATTATAATGACTAAACTCTAACTCTTATGTCATACTAACGTAGTTTCTAATAATTAAAGAGAGTAAATATTTATGAATATATAAAAATGTATGCATTGAAAAGTATGTACAAAGAGCTGAAAATGTTTTATAACTGAAATTAATCAATATCCTGCAGATAAACTTTATGCTTTGCAAGTCATAAGCAATAATTTAATGATAACTTGTAAGATGTATAGTTGGGTTGGTTGTTTTACCTCTGAGCGGCACTTTTTTGCACACAATGGGCTAAATGGCCAGGTCACATGGACCCCGAAGGCTCAGAGAAGGTTGGGGGAGGAAACCCACTGGAACAGCTGTTGGGAGACAGATGGTAGCCTCCCGTCAAGGCCATCCAGCGTGTTCTTTAACGTGCATAGGGTATGGCTCTCCCGCACACGGGGCCACGGCTTAACGTCCCATCCGACGGACGGCGGCCTTTCCAAGCCCATCGGTGTCCCCTACTGACCGTGGGCAGGGCGGGGAATTTTGCGGAGATAAATCTCAACGCTTACCCAGCTGGGACTCGAACCTGGGAACTACAGATTACGAGTCTGGCGCGCTACCGACTAAGCCACTCCCGCCCCGAAAAGATGTATAGAGAAAGACTAGAAAAATGTAAAAAAATAACCGATATAAGCGGCACACTTCAAAGTTAAACGATTTAGCGAGAACAAACTGAGCACATTATTTTAGGTTTCGCTCGCCTTCTCTTTCAGAGTATGCCGAGAGACGTTTCTTCGGTGTCGAGGCTGGGGTGGCTCAGTCGGTAGCGCGTCAGGCTCGTAATCTGCATTTCCCAGGTTCGAGTCCCAGCTGGGTCAGCATTGAGATTTATCTCCGCAAAATTCCCCACCCTTCCAACAGTCAGTAGGGGACACCAATGGGCTTGGAAAGGCCGCCGTCCGTCTGATGGGACGTTAAGCCGTGACCCTAGTGAGGGAGAGCCATCCCTGTGTACGTTAAAGAATAAGCTAGATGACCTTAACGGGAGGCTACCATCTGTCTCCCAACAGCTGTTCCAGTGGGTCCCCTCCCCCAACTTTCTCTAAGCCTTCGGGGTCCTTGTGACCTGGCCATTTAGCCCATCGTGTGCAAAAAAAGTGCCGCTCAGAGACAAAACAACCCAACCGAAGCTTCTTCGGTGTCGGGTTCGCCCTGCAACCAGTTGATGATTCCACCTGGTTGGTATTCTGCTTTCGGAATGGATTTTTCCGAGAGATGCAAATATTCTTTCCAATGGACAAATATTTACCAAGAACATAAATGCTTGCAACTAGCACAATTTTTGGTGTTATTATAATGATTTCCCCAACAAAAACAAGTTGACTCAATCGGTAGTATGCCAAGCTGGTAACCTGCAGTTCTCAGGTTAGAGTCCCAACTATGCCTACTTTGAGATTTTTTTTCGCTAACTCCCTTTCTGCCATCGATGCGAAAGGGGACACTGGTGGGTCTGGAAAGTCCGACGTCCGTCGGACGGGACGTAAAGCAGTGGCCACATTTATAGAGACAGTAGGTAGTGTGTCAGGCTCGCAATCTGCACTTCCCAGGTTTGAGTCCAGCCTGGGTCAGCGTTGAGGTTTATCTCTGCAAAAGTCTCCTCCCTGCCCTCAGTCAATAGGGGAAACCAATGAGCTTGGAAAGGCCGTCGTCCGTTGGATGGGACGTTACGCCATGGCCCCCTGTGCACGATAAAGAACACGCTGGATGGCCTTCGCTGGATGGCCTCTGTCTTCTAACAGCTGTCCCGTTGGTCCCCTCCCACTCAACCTTCTCTGAGCCTTCGGGATCCTTGTGACCTGGCCGTTTAGCCCATTGTGTTCAAAAACAGTGCCCCTCAGAGGTAAAACAATCTAACCCCCATGTGCAGGAGACCATACTCTGTGCACATCAAAGGACATCTGTTTCCTGTACAATCTTCTCTGAGTCCTTGAGGTCTTTGTGACCTGGCCATTTAGCCTATTGTGTACAAAAAAAGTACTGCTCGGAAGTAAAACAACCCAACCTGAGATTCATTTTGATTTAGAAGCTTGAGGCTTTGATAGTTCATCATGCTGATAATCTGGGTTCAAGTTTTGTGTTCAGTTATGTCAGCGTTTAGATTTAATCCTCACTCTACATTCTTTCCTTTGTGAGAAAGTGGGCACCGATTGGTGGGTGGTCTTGAAAATTCTGGTACTCATCGGATGTGACACTGAATCCGTGTGCTCGTATTGTTTACAGATCTTTTAATTGTATTTGAATATTTGACAGCCGAGCGTGAAATCGTAATAAATAAGACAGTAAATGAACTGATTTAATAACGAAAGCCATGAGTTTACATGTATCCTAAATGAATTTCAGTACCAGTCACACTAAATACCAATATGCTATTCATCTGGTGAATAAATGATCCCCACGATCATAATTACTAAACTAATTGATAAACCAATAACTTTTGAAAGCCGAATCACAAATTAAAGTAGGCAGAAATCTTACAATCGTATTTCACTATTTAAAACAACACTTGTGAAAGAAATAACCTCATCTATGATAAATCAAGTTACACTGTTGTTATACTTCCAAAAAAAAAACTACTCTTACCATTCATATATCGATAATTTATCACCACTCAAAATATAAAACGAAATCATCATTTTTTTTTACAGAGGTCAAAATCTCTCCTCTATTCTCCTTTTTTTGAATCAATCGTGTTCCAATACATTTTTGATGCAATTCCACTATGTGTGATATCTCATGTCTCCTGGTAAGCGATCACGCTTTCATTCTTGCACGTTCATAGTCCGCTTCAATATTCCTATGTAACATTAATTCCGTGTGCAACCGCACGGGGTGGCATTTTATTAAGGGTGGTGAATTTGCATATAAACTAGCGACCATAACTGCAGTTGGGTTGTTTTACCTCTGAGCGGCACTTTTTTTTTGCACACCATGGGCCAAATGGCCAGGTCACAAGGACCCCGAAGGCTCAGAGAAGGTTGGGGGAGGGGACCCACTGGAACAGCTGTTGGGAGACAGATGGTAGCCTCCCGTCAAGGCCATCCAGCGTGTTCTTTAACGTGTACAGGGTATGTCTCTCCCGCACACAGGGCCACGGCTTAACGTCCCATCCGACGGACGGCGGTCTTTCCAAGCCCATCGGTGTCCCCTACTGACCGTGGGCAGGGCGGGGAATTTTGCGGAGATAAATCTCAACGCTGACCCAGCTGGGACTCGAACCTGGGAACTACAGATTACGAGCCACCCCCGGCCCCTCGGCACTCAGGAGTAAAGACAAACTCAGTGGATGACTTTGATATCCTTTCTAATTTTAAGTCATCTACTGAGCGTGTTTAATCTTCTCCCTTAGTTTCTGTTTTAAATCATCGAGATTAATGAAGAAGTTATGAATAAGAAGGCATTCGGGATGATATTTCAGTTTAAGACTGACAGTTAATGATTAAGAAATGGGTTGTCAACAGTCGTGGAAGTTCTTAGAATCTAATGGATAGTTATGATTTAAATCTCAGAAACTGGAAACGGAAAATTCCTCTTAGTTACCTGGGGCGGGGGTGGCTCAGTCGGTAGCGTGCCAGGCTCGTAATCTGTAGTTCCCAGGTTCGAGTCCCAACTGGGTCAGCGTTGAGATTTATCTCCGCAAAAATTCCCCGCCCTGCCCACGGTCAGTAGGGGACACCGATGGGCTTGGGAAGGCCGCCGTCCGTCGGATGGGACGTTAAGCTGTGGCCCCGTGTGCGGGAGAGCCATACCCTGTGCACGTTAAAGAGCACGCTGGATGGCCTTGACGGGAGGCTACCATCTGTCTCCCAACAGCTGTTCCAGTGGGTCCCCTCCCCCAACCTTCTCTGAGCCTTCGGGGTCCATGTAACCTGGCCGTTTAGCCCATGGTGTGCAAAAAAGTGCCGCTCAGAGGTAAAACAATCCAATCCAATCCTCTTAGTTACCTTAGGGATATTAACTGAAGCGAAATGTGAGGAAAAAAAATCCTTTGAAACATTTTTCGTGTCGTTGTTTTCAGTCGGCACTGTTAATGTTAGATATTAATAACAATAAAATATAATGAAAGCTCAAACGGCGAGAATTCATCTGTTCCGTTGTACGGAGAACGCATCATTTTGTTTTCAAGGGCTAAGCAATGGAAATAACTGTCGCAGCGTTCCCGATGCATCCGCCGGCACGTGTGATACAAGGTCTCGGAACAGTTTTTCCTTAATCCTATAATTAATATTCTGCCACGAGAAAAGAGATAGCGAGAACCAGGCCACACACGGCAGTGATCTGTCGCAAGAACATCTAGCACTCAGGTGGCGCACCCTCGTCACGCTCTGATGACCCATTTCCATATCTGAGCGCTTTTCTTGCCCGAAAGAAAGCTGCATGCTCTTTGCCTCAAAGGGGAGCGAAAGCCATTCTCCTACTTTGCTTTTTGCCTCAAGGGGAGCGAAAGCCTTTCTCCTACTTCGTTTCTTTTGCCCCAAGGGGAACAAAAGCCTTTCTTCTGCTTCACTTTCTGCATCAAGGAGAGCAAAAGACTTTCTCCTGCTTCGCTTTCTGCATCAAGGGAAGCGAAAGAATTTCTCCTGCTTCGTCTCCCGACTCAAGGGGAACGAAAGCCTTTTCTTGCTTTGTCTTCTGTCTCAAAGGAAGTGAAGGGCATCAAGGGGAGCGAACGCCTTTCTCCTGCTTCATCTCCTACCTCAAGGGGAACGAAAGCCTTTCTCCTGCTTCGACTTCTTCCTCAAAGGAAAGCGAAAGTCTTTCTCCTACTTCGTTTTTTTGCTGCAAGGGGAGCAAAAGAATTTCTTCTGCTTCGCTTTCTGCCTCAAGGGGAGCGAAAGCCTTTCTCCCGCTTCGTCTTTTTTTGCTGCAAGGGGAGCAAAAGCCTTTCTTCTGCTTCGCTTTCTGCCTCAAGGGGAGCGAAAGCCTTTCTCCCGCTTCGTCTTTTTTTTTGGCTGCAAGGGGAGCAAAAGCCTTTCTTCTGCTTCGCTTTCTGCCCCCCACACACATACACACAAACTTTCTTGTTTTCTAGATTCGGGACTGTGCCCAGTTGGGTCAGTGTTGAGATTTATCTCCGCAAAATTCCCCACCTTCCCCACGATCAGTAGGGGACACCGATGGGTTTGGAAAGGTCGCCGTCCGTCGGATGTGTTCTTTAACGTGCACAGCGTATGGCTCTCCTTCACACGAGCCACGGCTTAACGTCCCATCCGATGGACGTCGGCCTTTCCAAGCCCATCGGTGAATCCTACTGACCGTGGGCAGGGCGGGTAGTTTTGCGGAGATAAATCTCAACGCTGATCCAGCTGGGACTCGCGAACCTGGAAACTGCAGATTACGAGCCTGGCGCGCTACAGACCGAGCCTCCCCAGCCCCAACACTCCAATGAAGCAAATATAATAGGTTAAGAAACGGGAGAGAAGTAAAACTAAGGCCTCAGTATAATTCTCACGACATCAACAATTCTTTCATTGAAATGCATGATATAATAGGGGCGGGTTTGGCTCAGTTGGTAATGTGCCAGGCTCTATCTGCAGTTTCCAGGTTCGAGTCCGAACTTTGCTGGCACTAAGATTTATTTCCGCTGATCCCCGTTCTGCCCTCGGTGAGAAAGGGGGACATCACTGGTTTGGAAAGGCCCGTTTGTTGGCTGGGACGTTAACCCTGCACGGTATACAGTCGCTCAAAAAATATCCGAACACTATAGTTGACCCGTGGCCGAGTGGTTAGCACGCTTGGCTACTGATCTACGGGACCTGGGTTCGAGCCCTGGGTAAGGCATGGATGTACGTGTCGTTTTTCTGCTGAGGTCCCGCCATCCTCACAGACCTTCTACTATGGCGTATTAAACTGACAGGCTCCTGTCAGACCTTTGTGGCAAGCAGCTGCTTGAGGGGATATTTATTTATTATTTTATTATTATAGTTGATCACAGAATTCAGAAAAAATGTCTGGCAACGATTTTTTCAGAAATTAATGATCTGGCAACCTTCGTGTACAGTACACGGTTGCCAGATCACTAATTTGAAAAAAAAAATCGTTGACAGATATTTTTTCTGAATTCCGTAATCAACCATAGTGGAAATAAGAATAGCAACAGTATGGCACTCAGGAGCACTGATTACGAGCTCCATAGTTTTCTGTAAATTTCTAATAAACCGCTATTTGTAGACTTCTGATTTCAAGTGATGCAATACATAAAAGGATGGTGAGTTGCTAGATGCTTTTAGTTTTTTCCGAATAATTTACTGGAAAGCGTTACAAAGTAATAAAATTGGTTGTTCCTTTGCAACCAAATCACTGCGACAGCGAAGCGAGCGAAAGCTTGACCAGTGGCAGTCTAGTGTCCTTGACCTTGACCTAAGTGTCGCAAAACATAAGGGACTGTCTACATATTGTAGAATGAGCTGAAATTTTGCAAGATGGTTTTAAAGTGTGGAGTGTGTTCTAAAGAAGCTCGCGACGTAAGCGAAATAATTAAATGCATTGACAGTTGCAATCGCTCTATGCATTTCTACTGTGGAGGATTCAGTGAGAATAATTATCACTAACTATCGAAGGACGCTAGAAATAAGTGGCGATGTGGACAGTGCAAATTTAAAAAGCAAAATCGAAAGGAGATTACATCGACCAGGATCCCCACGAAAGGAATCCATGATCTCCGGGGTCACATGTATCGGGAGGACACGTCGACTTCGGCGAGGCAAGTTCCCGTGATTCCATAGAAGCAGTGGTGTTAGCGGCTCCCGTAAATATAAATACTAGAGCTAGAACAGAGAACAGTGGACAGGAGTGAATGTTAGAAGAGGTAGGTTCATTACGAAATATTATCGTAGACCTGAAGAATGAGATCAAAGTGCTGAAAAATGAAATATCTGGACTTCGATCTTCAACAGAATTTTCATCAGGCAAAATAGATGACTTTTTAACTGTAATGCAGGGACTTACTCAAGAAGTTTCGGACCTGAAAGAGCTTAACCTTGAGTTGCAGTGTCGAACTGCAAAGCAAGAGGCAGAACTGAAAGAAGTATTCGCGAAACCAGAACTTAGAAATTTTAGATGTTCCAGAAATTCCAGGCGAGAATGTTCTGGAAATTGTTAAGAAAATTGCTAGCAAAATTCAAGTAGAGGTGAGTAATGGTGATATTCAGGTGGCTCATCGAGTTCCTGCAATTAACAAAGACAAAATTAAACCTATTATTGTGAAACTAAAAACGAAAGAAATAAGGGACAATTGGCTAGAATGCAACAAAAAATCTAAATTCCCTCTAAAAAGTATTGACATTAATCCTGATTTTAAGAAGTTAAAATTATTTTTAAATGAACATCTAATTCCTAGTACTAAAAATTTATTGTATAATGCTAAGGAATTTAAATTAAAAAATAGATATAAATTCATTTGGGTGAAAAATGGAAAAGTTTTCATCCGTAAAAGTAAAAGATCCAAAATTTGGCGGATCAGAGATGACAATGACCTAAATATGTTAAATGAACAAGATGGCTGCTGAAAATATTTCACCTTTTATTTCTGTTGAACCCATGCCATGTTCTGTGATCTGTAACGACATTAAAGAATTACTGTCTTTCTTTTATTCTGGAAATCATTGAAGTTTAAAAATTTTACATTTTAACATCCGAAGTTTAAGAAATGAATTTGAACAGCTGGAAGCTATTCTTGAGTATTTAAATAGTAAGACGGATATTTTAATACTTTCTGATATATGGATCAAACCACATGAGTTAAATTTGTATCAAATAGATGGTTATCATATGTTCCATTGTTGTAGAGATTACAATAAATCTGGTGGGATACTTTGCTACGTTAAAAGTTCTTTAATAGTCAAGCAAATTGCATTTAATGATATAAGTTCAGCTGAATATGTTGCTATTTATCTGAAAAATTATCAGCAATATTTCGTATGTGTATATAGATCTCTTTGTATCCCACTTACCACCTTCCTAGTAGAATTTCAGGAACTACTCTTATCATTTGATAATAAAAGCGAAGTTGTTGTAATTGGTGATTTAAATATAGATATACTAGGAAATGATCACTACACAAATGAATATCTAAATTTGCTGTCATCAAATGACTTTCAAAGTTTCATAAATTCACCGACCAGAGAAAGTATATCTTCTACTTGTTTAGATCACATTTTTATTAAAAGCAAAATCGAAAGTTCATTCAAGAGTAGTATTGTTAAATTAGCAGTGACTGATCATTATCCCATTGACTTAAGAGTTAATTTTAACAATAATATGAATATTCAGTGTGATAATTATACAGAAACTATTTTTTATCACTACATAGACTATACTTTATTGAACAGGCTTTTAAGTGAATGTTCCTGGGACGAGGTATTAGCTCTTAATGATGCCAATGAAGCTTATAATAAATTTTTAACCACATTTAATCTCGTAATTAAAAATTCAACTAGGGAAAGAAAAATTCAGAAAAAATCACAATCAGCAAAGCCATGGATTACTTCCGAAATTCTGAACTTATTAAAAGAAAGAGATAAGCTATGTAAAAAACAAAAAAAAAAAAACCTTTTAATGAAACTTACGAAAGTAGCTTTAAAAATTTTAGAAATCAAATAAATTACAAAATACGAGATGCAAAAAACAGTTTCCTTGAAACTCAGTTTCAAAATTGTGATGGAAATATATCAAAGCAGTGGAAATTGATAAGCGAGATAATAAATCAGAAGGTAGAAAATAAATATCCAGAATTAGAAAGTGGTTCTGATTCAACTGAAAATGCTAAGTTATTGGCAAACCAATTTAATGAACACTTTGTAAATATAGCAGTAAATATGTCAAAGAATAGGATTGTAAGAAATCAAAAGAGCCATATGAGTAAAAACGTCAAATCCATGTTTTTAGCTCCAAATTGTAGAAAGAAATTGACTGGCATATTATAACAGGTTTTAAAAAATGTTCTTTTAACTTGATTCAACCATTGGTTCACATTTGTAATTTATCCTTCGAAACTGGCACTTTTCCAGATTTAATGAAGAAAGCTATTGTAATTCCAGTTTACAAAAAGGGAAATAAAAATGATTTTAAGAATTATCGACCGATATCTCTTCTCCCAATATTTTCAAAAATATTAGAAAAACTAGTTAATAATAGACTGATAAATTTTTTAGATAGTTTTAATTTTCACTCTGAAAACCAATTTGGGTTTAGGAAGGGTAGAGGTACAGAAACTGCATTGTTGAATTATACATCAAAGGTGTTTCATTCCATAGACAATAATCAATTTACTCTATCCGTATTTATGGACTTGGAGGAGGCTTTTGACACCGTTGATCACCAAATTTTAATTAGCAAACTAGAAAATATTGGCATTCGTGGTGTTGTATTAAAATGGTTTAAAGACTACGTACAGCACATAACGCATGTCTTTTTAATACACTTGTAACCCAAAACATATTTCATATGGCGTACCACAAGGTGTAGTCCTGGGACCAACCTTGTTTCTGATATTCATAAATGATCTATGTAAATTAAAAATAAATAGCTATATTAACACTTTTGCAGATGATACATCATTAACTTTATGTGCTGATTCTCTGGAAAATCTCCTTTATAACATGAACACTGATCTAAAATGTGTGATGAGATGGTTGGATTTAAATGGATTATATTTAAATACGAAAAAGACTAAGTATATTCTATTTAACCTAAAAAAGAAATCATACAATCCGAATTTGATTAAATTAAAATTGCATACATTTTCATGCAATAATTACTCAGCTTGTTGCTGTGAAGAAATTGATCAGGTTCAAAGTCTACTCTACCTAGGCGTTTATATTGATAGCTCCCTAAGTTGGAAAATGCATATTGGAAAACTAACAAACGCACTTAGACAGATGCTATATAAATTTTATTATTTAAAAAAAATCCTCAGTAATAAAATGTTAATAATGTTATACAAATCTTGGGTCCAGTCTGCTATACAGTATGGTATTACAAGTTGGGGAGGAACATACATTTCATCATTTAGGAGTCTAATCTCAATGAAAAATAAATTTATATTTCAAATTTTACCAAATAAATATAAAACTGTTACCATCTTTTGTAAGTATACCATTTCAGGTGTATTTCCACTGAGACACTTATTTGTTTATAGAACATTAAATTACTTCTTTAAAAACAATAATGCAGTGCTGCATTATACAAATTATTCTATGCGAGATGATTGGAAAAGGTTTCTGTTGCCACTTGCAAATAAAGAAATTATGCACAAACATTTTGATTATTTGGCCCTAAAATTTTAACTCTTTACCGACTATAATTCGAAATGAAACTAATTTTATGCATTTCAGATCTCTCACTGCTAATTATCTAATGAGCATTACAAATGCTGACAGCCTGTTTTCAGTGTTAAAGTAAAAAAACTTTAATTCGTTTTTATAAATTCTGTATTGTTTTTGTATATATATATTTTTTTATGTAAAGTTAAGTGTCAATGTTGCCAAAATTATGTATTTAAATAATTTGTAAGTTAACCTACATGAGCTTAGATGCTCTTGGGTTAATAAGAGTATTACAAATATATGCTGTTTGTAACCTTATTATTGTAATAAAACTGAACTGAACTGTTCGGATTTTTTTTGAGCGACTGTACAGGAGAGCTGTACCAGGTGACTGTTAAAGAACACGCTTAATGGCCTTAATGGCGCTTCCATATGTCTCCTAACAGAAGGGTCTAGTGCAGCGCTGTCGAACTAGCGGCCCACACAAGCATTTTTGTGGCCTGCGAACAAAATCAAGTTTTTACTTTGAAATTTTCAATAAATATCCGTTATCCACGTTTATAATTTTTTGTCAACTTATATTAACTTACTTGATATGCAATCTTCAACTCACTTATTCTATAAAGTTTACAAAACATTTTTAAGCCGATCGGCAAACTTCTGAAACCTGTTTAGAGCGGTGCGGCGTCATCAAACAAATGTTTTTATGGAGTTGTAGTAATAAGAAGCATCTAACGACAGCACGAATCGCTCTCACTGCGCATGCATAGGGCATGCATTGTTGAATGTTGCACTGTATTGTGCACCAGGAGACATTGTGTGACATTTCGCTAACACTAAACAGCGTAATGGAAAAGGTTGTCGAAATTACCAATTCGTGGCGGAAATCGTTCTCTTACACACAGAAAATTTAAATCCTTTTTGGACGAACTGCATGCTGAGTATGGCGATCTGCTTTTACATAGTAATATTCGCTGGTTAAATGCAGAAAAATGCTTCAAGAGATTTTTTACACTTCGAAAAGAAATTCATCTTTTTCTCACAGAAGTGGGCACCGATGAAGATTTAATACCTATTTTTGTTGATGAAAATTTTCTATGTTCACTTGCTTTCCTAACAGACATTACAGATTATTTAAATGTCTTGAATAAATCCTTACAAGGAAAAGATCAAAACGTGTGCTGTCTATATAATCATGTTACTGGGTTTAGATAAAAACTACAATTCCTTGAAGTCAAATTTGCAGGAAAACAATTTAATTCATTTTGAAACTTGTAAAGAGTTCTACGAAGAAATGAAGCAACTTAGTAAAACAGTTAATTTTGAAAAATTTGTTCCTAAATTAGATATCCTAATTGAAGATTTTAATATAAGACTTTCTCAATTTGATGACCTTAAGCAAAGTTTAAATTTATTCAGTAATCCATTAAATATTGACATTAGCACCGTAGATCCTAAATATCAAAAGGAATTATGTCACCTTCAGGCCGACCCAATTACTGCATCTAACAGAGAAACTGGAATAGAATTGTTCAAACTTTTGCCTACAGAAAAATATCCAAAAATGAAAGATTTTGGACTCCAAATAATTTCTATGTTCGGAAGTACATATATCTGCGAGCGCGCATTTTCTGATATGAAACATATAAAATCAAGATACAGAAACTGCTTGAAAGACTCTACACTTGAACATATACTTCGGCTCGCAACAACAAATATCGATATGGACGTAAAACAAATTATTGCCCAACAACTACGGTCACAATGCTCCCATTAAATTTATTAAATATTTGATAAGGGTTAGAAAATTTATATCAGTTTATTATTACTTATTATTTTTCGTATAAATAAAATAATTTTTTGAGGTTGTGAGGTTAATTATTACTTATTATTTTTCGTATAAATAAAATACTTTTTTCAGGTGACATGAACTGATTTTTCTCAATTACCTATCCTATTCTTTGTTTTTGGCCCGCGAAATATTGGGAAAAGGAAAAATGGTCCGCGGTCTTAAAGAAGTTGGACACCACTGGTCTCGTGGGTTCCCTTGCCCCAGCCTTCTCTGAGCCTTTGGAGTCCTTGTGATCTGCCATTGAACCCATTGTGTGCACAAGAGTGCCGCTCAGAGTTATAATAACACAACAAGGATAATTAAGGAAATATATATATTTTTTTTATTTCGTTTTCATAGAAAAAAACTCAAGAGAATAGTTTTACTTTGTCGTCTGCAGACATCGAACTTTTTTATTTGCAGAGATAAATTAAAAATATTTTTTTATATTCTATAGGTTATTAAATATTATGATATGCACTTTCCGAATTGTCCAAAAATCTATTATAGTGCCCTCTAGCGGTGCAAAAATTTGTAAATACCAAAATTTCAAACGAATATTGCAAACGATGTAGATAAGCTAGAAATTTCAAATTTTGTTTGTAGAATGTAAAAGGCCATGAAGTTCCCATTGGCTTGGGTTGGGTTGTTTTACCTCTGAGCGGCACTTTTTTGCAACCATGGGCTAAATGGCCAGGTCGCATGGACCCCGAAGGCTCAGAGAAGGTTGGGGAAGGGGACCCACTGGAACAGCTGTTGGGAGACAGATGGTAGTCTCCCGTCAGGGCCATCCAGCGTGTTCTTTAACGTGCACAGGGTATGGCTCTCCCGCACACGGGGCCACGGCTTAACGTCCCATCCGACGGACGGCGGCCTTTCCAAGCCCAGCGGTGTCCCCTACTGACCGTGGGAAGGGCGGCAAAATTTTGCGGAGATAAATCTCAACGCTGACCCAGCTGGGACTCGAACCTGGGAACTACAGATTACGAGTCTGGCGCGCTACCGACTGAGCCACCCCCGCCCCACCCCTTTGGCAACAATGAGTTGAACCCTTAGACTCGGAGTAGGGTGCAACTATTTTGTTTTAAGAGTTAATTGTTTGTTTTTAGAGATAATTTAAAAAATCTTCTTAGGTTGTACAGGTATTGATGACATATTACGATTTCCACTTCTGAATCTCACAAAAAACATAATTGCGACCTTTAACGGTGGAAAAAAAAATCGAAAATTTCAAACGAATATTACAAACGATGTATTTATGTTAGAAATTTGAAATTGTAGTGGTGGAATACTGTACGAAGGTCAAGAAGTTTCCAATGGCAACAATGAATGCACCCCTTAGACCCAGGGGTGGTGGCAAATTGCAACTTTTTTGTTTTAACACGTAATTTTTTAAACTATTTAATTATTTATTTATTTAACATATACATCAATAGCATAGAGTAGTAAACAAAATAAACAAATCGTCTTCAATCAAGAAATTGATTCGGTCTCACAACACCAGATTGCACCATTCTGGCTTAGGCACCTCAATCTGTTGAAATTCCCCAGCGTAATATGCTACATGATGTAAATTACTCTGTGGTTGAAATAACTGAAATACCAGTTTATTAAGTACACGTACCTAGTAGCGTACACATACCTAGTCCTTTGACCTTTAGAATAGCCAGAATTTGTCGGGGCATGGAATTTCCAAGATGCTGGATGCGTTGTTCAACAATGTTGTACCATGCGGAAATGATTGTGTCGCTCAGTTGTTGCAAACGGGACGGCGGGACAGTCTCGCTGTCAGAGACGTTGCTAGGCTTTTGGCGCCCTTGACAAATTTGTAAATGTCTGCCCTTGTTCAGTTAATGATAAAACAATACACGTTATTTATATTATATATATTTATTGTCATTATTTTAATACAGTTACATGAATAAATATTAATTGCACATAAATAATTGCAAAAGAAATTGCAATTAATTATTTTTTAAAGTTTTTTAATTCTTCTTACTCTTTCGTTGGCAAAATCTCATCAAAATTAATTTTTTGAGTCAGTTCTCTCTCTATTGATGATGTACGCTCCTGTCCTCATGTTGATCCTAAACAATCCCGGGGTTTATAAACATAATAATTCAATATAATGTACAAATAATGAACTGCCGTCCAAAGAAAAAGATACTTATGTAACAAAATTTTATTTTGTAACGGTATGGTTTGCAAAAGTAATATGAACAGTTGGAAATTGCGCCCCACAGCTGTTTTATGGTATGCGCGGTGCAGGGGAGGGGGGTGGCAAAGGTTGCCAGATCACTAATTTTTAAAAAAACTTTGCCAGATATTTTTTTGTATTCTGTAATCAACCATAAATAAAAAAAAATAAATACCCCCTCAAGCAGATGCTTGCCACAGAGGTCTGACAGGAACCTGTCAGTTTATATGCCACAGTAGATGGTCTGTGAGGATGGCAGGACCTCAGCAGAAAAACGACACCTACATCCATGCCTTACCCGGGGTTCGAACCCAGGTCCCTTAGATCAGTAGCCAAGCGTGCTAACCACTAGTGTTCGGATATTTTTTTGAGCGATGGTACATATATATATATGAATTCTGGTTAGGTATAAATATCATAAACTGTCATATTAAAAAATTTATGCTTACTGCACACAATATCATATTAGAAGGCAGGGCCGGATTCTCGTAGTCCCTAGGTGCTTCTGTTCCGTAGATTATTTGGCAGAGAGTGTATCTTTTTCGATGGCTAGATGGTTGCTCAAAATTACCTTGAATGTTTATTCTTCGATAGCAAAACGTTATGTAACAGACGTGGACAGATAATCTATTCCCTATTCAAAAAGAGATCTCAGTTAGGGTTTTTATCATGCAAAGAAAAAAAACAAGATTAAATATTTTCTCGTAGTCATTAGTGCCTGTTGGATAATATGGCCCTGTTAGAACTGTTAATCTGCATGGCACCACACGCTGTTTTTTAAATCCTAGAGTTATCAACTGGTGTTCAGTGGCATTTCGGAAGTGTTCCTCGAAATTGTTTGTCTTTTTTCCTAAAAGGCTTTAAATCTCCCGAATATTTCATGTAATAATAAAAGACTTCTTAAAACAATTTTTAACTCTTACAATAGTGAAAAATCTACCGCTGGTCGTTGGGTTGTTTTGCCTCTGAGCGGCACTTTTTTGCACACCATGGGCTAAATGGCCAGGTCACATGGACTCCAAAGGCTCAGAGAAGGTTGGGGGAGGGGACCCACTGGAACAGATGGTAGCCTCCCGTCAAGGCCATCCAGCGTGTTCTTTAACGTGCACAGGGTATGGCTCTCCCGCACACGGGGCCACAGCTTAACGTCCCATCCAACGGACGGCGGCCTTTCCAAGCCCATCGGTGTCCCCTACTGACCGTGGGCAGGGCGTGGAATTTTGCGGAGATAACTCTCAACGCTGACCCAGCTGGGACTCGAACCTGGGAACTACAGATTACGAGCCTGGCGATATACCCACTGAGCGCTTGTAGCTTGTTTGTGTTATAGCAAAACATGTCAAACCTCACTGTTCCGTTACCGAGGGTTTTTTCATTGTCTCTTAAGTGTTCCACTGCTGAAAAAAGAAATGGTGTAAAAGCACTGCCATTAGCGTTTAAAATAATTCAAAATCTGAAGAGATATGTTTAATAATAAACAATAAGAAAAATATGTTTGGCTACTGATCTAAAGGACCTGGGTTCGAGCCCTGGGTAAGGCATGGATGTATGCGTCGTTTTTCTGCTGAGGTCCTGCCATCCTCTAAGACCTTCTACTACGGCATATAAACTGACAGGCTCCTGTCAGACCTCTGTGGCAAGCAGTTGCTTGAGGGGGTATTTATTTTATTTATTTTTCTACACCTGAACAGAGAGACTAGCAGTTCTTTCGAGGTGTTAGATTTCCAAATGGTATGAAAAGAAAGGGAAAAGTTTGTGAAATGTGGGAGGTTCAGAATGCATAATGAGAACGTGGATGTGTTTCACTGATAAGGCTTGATTAATTAATAATGCATGCATGAAGCCAAGCGGAAAAGGAATATAGGTCAGATGACTGATTTGATCAAAGCGAGGGCAAATGAAAAAAAAAAGAGAGAGAGATTAAGCATAAAAGATGACTAAATGACTAAATCACTGACAAAGAAGTATATATGGATGAGAATTGTTTTACAAGATCTTAAATAAAATGAAAAAAAAACTTAAAAATAATTCCTCTATAGAGGAAATTAATTTTATAATGAATTAGAGGTCTAATGCTTAATAATAGCCTTAAGTGGCATAGTGTTTAGGGTTGTTTTACCTCTGAGCGGCACTTTTTTGCACACAATGGGCTAAATGGCCAGATCACAAGGACCCCAATGGCTCAGAGAAGGTTGGAGGAGGGGACCCACTGGAACAGCTGTTGGGAAACAGATGGTAACCTCCCGTCAAAGCCATCCAGCGTGTTCTTTAACGTGCACAGGGTATGGCTCTCCCGCACACCGCGCCACGGCTTAACGTCTCATCCGACGGACGGCGGCCTTTCACAAGCCCATCGGTGTCCTCTACTGCCCGTGGGCAGGGCGGGGAAAAATCTCAACGCTGACCCAGCTGGGACTCGAACCTGAGAACTACAGATTACGAGCCTGGCGCGCTACCGACTGAGCCACCCTTGCCCCCATAGTGTTTAGGGAGCTAGCTGCTCTTTCAGCAGGCAGACGCTATGTGTTGTGTTAGCTTTAACGACGCAGTGGTCAACAATGATTTCGACCTTAATAGGGAATGTCCTTGTATGAGAAGGCCTGGAAAAGCTAGGAGTAGCTTCTAGGATTCTTTCCTGTCCTATATGTCCAAAATAAAAAAAAATGTCTGTTCGGAAACACTACCAAAAAGTAAGAATATCGAAATAGGAGAAATTTCGGATCATGACACGTTTCTCTGCTGTTTAAACGTCTGAGCGGCACTTGTTTTTACACAGTGGGCTAAATGGTTAGGTCAGAAAGACCCGGAGGGTTGAGAGAAGGTTGGGGGGAGGGAACCCACTGGACAGTCTGTCGTCAAGGAGGGTGCTGATGTACCTACTCAACAAGATTGCCGGCGTCCTATCTTCCTTTAAAGTGAATATGAACTCAGTGATTGATTGCACCATCGATATGCTTTAGGTTTATTTTCTACTTTAGGAATATAGGTATTTTTTCAAAATTTTTATCTGTAGTTCCCAAGTTCGAGTCCCTGCTGGGTCAGCGTTGAGATTTATCTCCGTAAAATTCCTCGCTCTGCCCACTGTCAGTAGGGGACACCGATAGGCTTGCAAAGGTCGCCGTCTGTCGGATGGGACGTTAAGCCGTGGCCCCGTGTGCGGGAGAGCCATACCCTGTGCACGTTAAAGAACACGCTGGATGGTCCTTGACGGGAGGCTACCATCTGTCTCTCAACAGCTGTTCCAGTGGGTCCCCTCCCCCAACCTTCTCTGAGCCTTCGGGGTCCATGTGACCTGGCTATTTAGCCCATGGTGTGCAAAAAAGTGCCGCTCAGAGGTCAAACAACCCAACCCAACTCAAAATGTTTAATTAATTAATTTTAGTTTGTCACTAAAAACACCTACCTTCAAAACTATCATTTGATATATGACTCATAAACATCCACCACATTCTCCTCCCCCCCACTTTTGGAGTTATGTGTGAGGTAGCCCATGACATTGGTGACATCACAAGCTTTAATTTGAGATAAGACTCGTCAAAGTTGAACCCCACGAAAATCCGCCCCTTCCCTTTTATCAGGGGGAATACTGTGGCAAAATTCGAAATAGTTTACGACCATCATTATACGAGCTTTCATTTGACACCTGACTCGTAATTGTAGGCCCTCGCGTTCGGAAGATATACTAGAAGGACTTTCACATTTCCGGTTTTTCAGAAGGGAACAAAGCATGGGCATTCAATTTTTCATAGCCTATGTCGTTTTTCTGCTGAGGACCTGCCATCCTCACTGATCTTCTACTATGGCATATAAACTGACAGGCTCCTGTCAGACCTCTGTGGCAAGCAGCTGCTTGAGGGGGGTATTTATTTTATTATTTATATGATACTCCCGCATTACAAGCTTTCATTTCGCACATAGCTGATTACTTTCCGCACTCGCGTTCAGGAGATATAGGGAACAATTATTTTGATAATCCCCCTCTTTTATGGGGGAAGAAAGCATAGGGGATCAATTTTTCATAGCCTCTGTGGCCGAGTGGTTAGAGCACTTGGCTTCTGATCTACGGGACCTGGGTTCGAGCCCCGGGTAAGGCATGGATGTTCGTGTTGTTTTCTGCTGAGGTCCTGCCATCCTCTCAGATCTTCTACTGTGGCATATAAACTGACAGGCTCCTGTCAGACTTCTGTGGCAAGCAGCTGCTTGAGGGGGTATTTATTTATTATTTATCTGACATTCCCTGAGCCAGAAGCTTCCATTTGAAGAATGGCCTGTTACTTTCGGCATTCGTGTTCTGGAGCTGTAGTGGAAGAATAGTTTTCATATTTCCCCCTTTTTAGTGGGAGAAAAACATGAGGGGGGGGGGGTCAATTTTTTATAACCTACGATACTCCCATCGTCATAAGCTTTCATTTGACACATCGCTTGTTACTTTTGCCCTCGCATTCAGGAGTATAAACTAACAATCATTTTCATTTCCCCTCGTTTTTTATAGGGAAAGAAAACTTGGGGGGGGGGGCAATGTTTCGTAGCCTACGACATTCCCAGAGTCTGAAGCATTCATTTGACGTATAGCTTGTTGTTTTCGGCATTCGAGTTATCGAGATAAAGCTTAAGAATAATTCCCATATTTACCCTTTTGCAAGGCAAGAAAGCATGGGGGATTAATTCTTTATAACCTATGACATTCCCCGCGTCTCAAGCTTTCATTTGACACATAAATCATTACGTTTCTCCATCGCATTCGAAAGACATGGTGGAACAACGTTTTGTCAAATCCACAAACCAATAAACCGAACAATCGGCAAATGCCAAGGTCAAAAGCAATAGGAAGGTAAGTGAAAACTGCGCAACTTAGTTACAGCGAAAATCAGAAATCGGAAATAGAATTTTTATAAAGAACAAGTAACCTTTAAAAGAAATGATATGAGACAAACATGGGAATTAATCTATCAAGAAGTGGAGAACAGGAAAAAAATCAATTGGCCAAATTATCATTAATAATATGTCTAAAAGTTTAACACCTTTACAAATTGCAAATAAATTTAATAATGAATATTCGTTATTTTTACGTATAAGAGAAATTAACCAAGAACCTGATGTTGAATTTTGAAACAAATAATAACATTACGAACAAAAACTCAATTTACAAACCTCCTGTAAATAAGACAGATATTGTGAGTATAGTCAACACTTTAAATGATAATAAATCCCTTAGATATGACAATATACATATCAAACACATTAAAAACAATATCGATGTATTAGCTGATTAAAAAAAAAAAGATATAGTGAAAGAAAGTATTTCAATTGCTGCAATAGCAACTGAGCTTAAAACGGCAATTCTACGACCAATATTCAAAGGAGTAACAAAGTCAATTATAACCAATTACACGCCCATTGCTACTTAATCTTTTGTACATAAAATATTAGAAAAAATATGTTTACAATACTTTATATCAGTGGTTCTCAACCTTTTATGCTTCACGTACCCCCTGGAAATGTGTATGTAACTGGAGTACCCCTTGTATAGATAGATAAAACTATAGTTATAGTATAACAATGGGAATAAGATAAAACATATATATCAGTGGTTCTCAACCTTTTATGCTTCACGTACCCCCTGGAAATGTGTATGTAACTGGCGTACCCCTTGTACAGATAGATAAAACTATAGTTATAGTATAACAATGGGAATAAAATGTAACATATATATCAGTGGTTCTCAACCTTTTATGCTTCACGTACCCCCTGGAAATGTGTATGTAACTGGCGTACCGCTTGTATAGATAGATAAAACTATAGTTATAGTATAACAATGGGAATAAGATAAAACATATATATCAGTGGTTCTCAACCTTTTATGCTTCACGTACCCCCTGGAAATGTGTATGTAACTGGCGTACCGCTTGTATAGATAGATAAAACTATAGTTATAGTATAACAATGGGAATAAGATAAAACATATATATCAGTGGTTCTCAACCTTTTATGCTTCACGTACCCCCTGGAAATGTGTATGTAACTGGCGTACCCCTTGTATAGATAGATAAAACTATAGTTATAGTATAACAATGGGAATAAGATAAAACATATATATCAGTGGTTCTCAACCTTTTATGCTTCACGTACCCCCTGGAAATGTGTATGTAACTGGCGTACCCCTTGTATAGATAGATAAAACTATAGTTAGAGTATAAAAATGGGAATAAAATAAAACATATATATCAGTGGTTCTCAACCTTTTATGCTTCACGTACCCCCTGGAAATGTGTATGTAACTGGCGTACCCCTTGTATAGATAGATAAAACTATAGTTATAATATAACAATGGGAATAAAATAAAACACTGACTTTGTTACTAGATCTAGCGACTTTTAAGTTCTTACGGCGTACCACAAAAAATTTTACCTCGTACCCCACGTTGAGAACCCCTGTCTTATACTGTACATATTCCTTATGTACTGTATAAGGTCCTCATGCGAGCTTTCATTTAACACCTGACTTGTAACTGTATTTACGCATTTGGAAGATTCAGTAAAAAATGACTTTCCAATTTCCTCTTTTTAGGGCGGGGGGAGGGAAGTTAAGAAAGCAAGGGAGGTATATTTTTATTGCCCAAAATACTCCCCACGTCACAAGCTTTTATTTGGTATACAAGTTATTATGTCTGGTCTGCGATTTCGGAACATGTAGTAGAACAATCCACACATTCTCCCTTTTTTGGGGGGAGGGGAGATGATTTTTATAAGTCACTCCTCATGTCACAAGCTTTCGTTTGACGCATATCCCATCACTTTCGGCCCTCGCGTTCCGAAAATATAGAGGAACAATCCTTTTCCTATTTTCCTCTTCTTGGGGGAAAGAAGACATTTGGGAGGACGTAAATATTTGTATAACCTATAACATATTGTATCACAATCTTTCATTCGACACATTAATCATCAAGTTTGTTTATCGTGATCGAATGATAGGTAGAATAACTGCTTTGATAAATCTACAAACCCACAAATGACGAGTTGGGTTGGGTTGTTTTACCTCTGAGCGGCACTTTTTTGCACACCATGAGCTAAATGGCCAGGTCACATGGACCCCGTAGGCTCAGAGTTGGGTTGGGTTGTTTTACCTCTGAGCAGCACTTTTTTGCACACAGTGGGCTAATAGGCCAGGTCACATGGACCCCGAAGGCTCAGAGAAGGTTGTGGAAGGGGACCCACTGGAACAGCTGTTGGGAGACAGATGGTAGCCTCCCGTCAAGGCCATCCAGCGTGTTCTTTAACGTGCACGGGGTATGGCTCTCTCCGCACACGGAGCCACGGCTTAACGTCCCATCCGATGGACGGCGGCCTTTCCAAGCCCATCGGCGTCCCCTACTGACCGTGGGCTGGGTTGGGTTGGGTTGTTTTACCTCTGAGCGGCACTTTTTTGCACACCATGAGCTAAATGGCCAGGTCACATGGATCCCGTAGGCTCAGAGTTGGGTTGGGTTGTTTTACCTCTGAGCGGCACTTTTTTGCACACCGTGGGCTAAATGGCCAGGTCACATGGACCCCGAAGGCTTAGAGAAGGTTGGGGGAGGGGACCCACTGGAACAGCTGTTGAGAGACAGATGGTAGCCTCTCGTCAAGGCCATCCAGCGTGTTCTTTAACGTGCACAGGGTATGACTCTCCCGCACACGGGGCCACGGCTTAACGTCCCATCCGACGGACGGCGGCCTTTCCAAGCCCATCGGTGTCCCCTATTGACCGTGGGCAGGGCGGGGAATTTTGCGGAGATAAATTTCAACGCTGCCCCAACTGGGACTCGAACCTGGGAACTACAGATTACGAGCCTGGCGCGCTACCGACTGAGCCACCCCCGCCCCATTGACCGTGGGCAGGGCGGGGAATTTTGCGGAGATAAATCTCAACGCTGACCCAGCTGGGACTCGAACCTGGGAACTACAGATTACGAGCCTGGCGCGCTACCGACTGAGCCACCCCCGCCCCCGCCCCCACACAAATGACGAGTGAAAAGCAGTAGGAAGATAGGTAGAAATACCATTTGTCGCTTTCTTCCCAAAAACTGCCTTTTTCTGTTTGAATCAATTTCATTCAAAGTTTACATTTGTCATTGAAAAAAAAAAAGACACATACCTAAAGTCCTTAAATGCAGTGACACGTTTTTAAAATTCCAATGAGAGAGGGGATTGTGTTTAAGTGTGATTTTCGGGGACCGCCTTAGAAAATATAAAATATTTAAGCTCTCAAGGGGTCAGGGAGTGGTTTATAAGCCCCTTCCCCTTTGATAGAGAACTGCTCAAATGCCATTGAAATAAAAGAAATCTCATTTGTGAGAATCAAAATGTTTAAAATTAATTTATTTTGGTAAACTGTTTCATATTCGGCGTGTTTTTCATATAGTGGCAGGGGCGGGGGTGGCTCAGTCGGTAGCGCGCCAGGCTCGTAATCTGTAGTTCCCAGGTTCGAGTCCCAGCTGCGTGTCCCAGCAGATGAGAGTCCAGTCAGCGTTGAGATTTATCTCTGCAAAACTCCCCGCCCTGCCCACGGTCAGTAGGGGGACACCGATGGGCTTGGAACGGCCGCCGTTCGTCGGATGGGACGTTAATCTGTGGCGCCGTGTGCGGGAGAGCCATACCCTGTGCACATTAAAGAACACGCTGAATGGCCTTGACGGGAGGCTACCATCTGTCTCTCAATAGCTCTTCCAGTGGATCCCCTCCCCCATCCTTCTCTGCGCCTTTGGTTTTTTTAGCCCATGGTGTGCAAAAAAGTGCCGCTCAGAGGTAAAACAACCTAACTCATATAGTGGCGTATCTTTCATGAAGCAATATTTATACAGTATATACATGCCAAATTCATTTATTGCTTTAATAATTATATCTACACAGGACTCTGTACTGAGTGACACTGATCTTAACCATTTGTAATTTAAAAAACAATATTTTAATCTTTCTGATTTCAGAAATGTCTACAATCTGGGGAATATGGAATTCCCTTTTCAAAAGTAAAATATCTTGAATTTGTCCCTGGTGGAAGGATAGGTTACGGCTCTCAAAGGCAGCGTCTTGATCACAACACTCTACTACTTATTTATCAAATTTTATAAGGAGTATATCGCATCGAATCGGGAAAAAGTACAGAGGCAGGTTGGGGGGGGGGGGGGGCATGCCTCTGAACCACACCCCTCCACTCCCTATCCCCATTCTCCTCTAGATTCGTACCTGGTTGTAATGTTTTAGTAGCTTACAAAATATGCCGAAATTAAATGCTCAAAAGTGTTCGGAAGGGAAATAATTAATAACTAAAAGAACGCCTATTCCTTCTGAAGCATGGGGCGGGGGTGGCTCAGTCGGTAGCGCGCCAGGCTCGTAATCTGTAGTTCCCAGGTTCGAGTCCCAGCTGGGTCAGCGTTGAGATTTATCTCCGCAAAAAATTCCCCGCCCTGCCCACGGTCAGTAGGGGACACCGATGGGCTTGAAAAGGCCGCCGTCCGTCGGATGGGACGTTAAGCCGTGGCCCCGTGTGTGGGAGAGCCATACCCTGTGCACGTTAAAGAACATGCTGGATGGCCTTGACGGGAGGCCACCATCTGTCTCCCAACAGCTGTTCCAGTGGGTCCCCTCCCTCAACCTTCTCTGAGCCTTCGGGGTCAATGTGACCTGGCCATTTAGCCCATGGTGTGCAAAAAAGTGCCGCTCAGAGGTAAAGCAACCCAACCTTCTGAAGCATATGTGAATCTCGTTTCCAGAGACAGACGTTTTCCGTTTAGCTATTTTCTCACTCCTGAAAAGTTTTCGTTTGAGCTAATGGACGAGTGGGAAAGTTCAAATAGTAGTAAGAAATTATACAACATAAAAATTTCTTTTATTCATTAAATTTAAAAAGTTGCTTTCTCATACCCCCCTGACGAAAGGGGCAGATTATTTCTATCAGTCACCGAAATGTCAGCTTTCTTTCAGTCACCGAAATGTCAGCTTTCTTTCATCAACAGATCACTTGAGACATTCTTTAAAAGTTTCCCCATTTCCATATTTGGTGATCCTTAATGATATAAATTGAAACTACTAAGTATTTCAGCGAATTATAATATTCATTAGTACCATTCGAACTGGGGCGAGGGTGGCTCAGTCGGTAGCGCGCCAGGCTCGTAATCTGTAGTTCCCAGGTTCGAGTCCCAGCTGGGTCAGCGTTGAGATTTATCTCCGCAAAATTCCCCGCCGTGCCCACGGTCAGTAGGGGACACCGATGGGCTTGGAAAGGCCGCCGTCCGTCGGATGGGACGTTAAGCCGTGGCCCCGTGTGCGGGAGAGCCATACCCTGTGCACGTTAAAGAACACGCTGGATGGCCTTGACGAGAGGCTACCATCTGTCTCCCAACAGCTGCTCAGAGAATGTTGGGGGTTCCCTCCCCCAACATTCTCTGAGCCTTCGGGATCCATGTGACCTGGCCATTTAGCCCATGGTGTGCAAAAAAAGTGCCGCTCAGAGGTAAAACAACCCAACCATTCGAACTAAAAAAAGTTTTCAATTATCTCATGAAACAATTGCGTTTCTCTCTCACCCCACCCATAAGGGGTCAACTCATTGCTACCAATGGAACTTCGTGACCTTCATACTACACCGCCAAAATTTGTAATTTCTAGTATAAATACATCATTTTTAATATTATTTAAATGTTGTGGAATTTTCGATCCGATGTTAGAGGTCGCAATTATAGCCTTCATGATATTCGGAAAGTACAGATCGTAAGAGTTCATCAACATCTATCCAACACAGAAAAGAAAATTTTTTATTTTTCTCTAAAAGCAAATAATTATCTGTTAAAACACAAAAGTTGCGTTTTCCCACCCATCTGGGTCTAAGAGGTCAACTTATTGTTGCCAATGAAAATTTAATGACCTTCACATTCCACCAACAAAATTTAAAATTTCTAGTTACATCATTTGTAATATTCGTTTAAAATTTCGGAATTTTCAACCTTTCTACCACCAGAGGGCGCATTTATAGCTTTTTCAATAGTAATATCACCTAAAACGATTTTTTTTTTATTTTCTCTAAAAATAATCAATTATCTCTGAGAAGCAAAAAATTGTATTTTCCCACCCTCCTGGGTCAAGGTCTATGAGATATCTCATTGTTGCGAATGGAAACTTCGTGGCTTTCATATTCAACCATCAAAATTTCAGATTTCCAGCATAACTAAATTGTTTGAAATTTCGAAATTTTAAAAATTTTCCACCTTTAGAGGGCGTAATAATAGTCTTTGGGATTTTTTGGAAAGTATAAATTATAATATTACAGCAATACCTATCCAACATAAAAATATATTTTTAATTTATTTCTAAAAACAAAAACTGTCACCTTGTTCCTTTTTTTGAAATTGGAATAAAAAATAAAAACACATTTTCAAACTTAATTTCGCCAGTTTTTTTTTTCATAATTAACTGAAGAAAATTATTTTTAGATCCCAATTGCATTACGAAAGATGAAATATTAAAATTAACTGAAAACAAACAAACAAACATATTTCTACACTTTGCTGGGTTGGGTTGTTTTACCTCTGAGCTGCACTTTTTTGCACACCATTGGCTAAATGGCCAGGTCACATGGACTCCGAAGGCTCAGAGAAGGTTGGGGGAGGGGACCTACTGGAACAGCTGTTGGGAGACAGATGGTAACCTCCCGTCAAGGCCATCCAACCTGTTCTTTACCGTGCACAGGATATGACTCTCCCGCACACGGCGCCACGTCTTAATGTCCCATCCGACGGACGGCGGCTTTTTCCAAGCCCATCGGTGTCCCTCTACTGACCGTGGGCAGGGCGGGGAGTTTTGCGGAGATAAATACACTCTGCTGGACTTTACGTGAGAATATTTTTGCTTCTCAGTTTACTTCAGGGTTTATCTTATTAAACATTGAGATCAATCCATCGTATTTTCTATTTCATTCATCATCATCATCATCATCATCATCATCATCATCATCATCATCATCATCATCATCATCATCAAGCAGCCATGGGCTACGGAGGTCCAAGCAGATCGCGCAGTTTAATTCTCCAAGCATATCTGTCCTGAGCTACATCAGCTGCATCCGGCCACTGTACACCAATTCTAACAAGGTCCTGTTTGACATTGTCTGCACCACCGCATCCTAGGTCTCCCCCTCCTTCTGAGGCCTCTAAGCACACTGTTCATAACCCTATTCGCCAATCTATAATTATCCATACGGGCAACATGGCCAAACCAGCGGAGTCTCTCTCTGCACAATATGCTACTTAAAGGAGGTTGCAGACTCCTTTGCCTAACCTCATCATTAGTTACAAAGTTAAACCACCTAATACCCAAGATACTGCGTAAGCATCTAGAATCAAAAGCATCTAGTTTCCTGTTATCTTGTTTACACAGCGTCCAAGTTTCACTACCATAACTAACCCTAGAAAGAACCAAACTATTATACAGTCTAATTTTAGTCTTATGGTGTATACGCCTATTTCTCCACACTCTCCATAGATTCTTAAAAGTTTCGGCAGCAATACCTATTCGTCTGTTAATCTCATGCCGCACATCACCAGTATCTGTTACGTAGCTCCCAAGGTAATTAAACTGTGACACCTGCTCAAGACTGCAACCATTCAGATTAACTGAATCACAGCCTGCCTGACCAATTTTCATCACTTTAGTTTTCTCTCTGTTTATAACCAAACCTACTCTACTACCAGTCTCATCAACAGCTCGAATGAAAGAGTTCATCTCATCAACATCATTTGCCAAAAGGGCTAAATCATCAGCATAATCTAAATCAGAATTTTCGTATCTCCAGCCCATTTAAGGCCAAAAGCTTTCCCTTGAAGTGAATTTCGCATAACATAATCAACAACCAAACTAAAGAGAAAAGGAGACAAAATGCACCCTTGTCGAACACCAGAAGTAATGCTAAACCAATTGCTACAAGACTTACCAACTCTCACACATGACTCAGTGTTATGATAGAGAGCTTTCATTATGTTAACTAATTTGTCTGGTATATACCATATGATCTCAGAATCAACCACAAATTATGACAATCAACAGAGTCGAAAGCCTTTTTGAAATCAACAAAGCTAGCAACCAAAGGTTTCAGAAACCTTTGGTTGCTAAAACTCTAAACATTTCTCTAAACTCTAAACAAACTCTAAACTCTAAACATTTCTCAAGAATCTGCCTAAGTGAAAATATCTGATCCACACATCCCCTACCACTTCTGAATCCACACTGCTCATCACGCAATTGATTGTCAACTAGATTCTTAATTCTATTAAGCACAATCATGGAAAGAACTTTACCTGGAACAGAGAGTAGGCTGATACCCCTATAGTTATCAAAAGAACTGCGATCACCTTTTTTGAAAATAGGGATAATAATAGCTCTGGTAAAATCCTTAGGAACCATGCCTTTATCATAAAAGTTATTCAAAATTTCAGTCATCCAAGTGGTAACTGAAACATTCCCAGCTCTAAGCATTTCCGTAGTAATTTCATCCACCCCTGGGGATTTATGAAGTTTAAGTTTAGAAATAGCCAAACTAACTTCAGATTGTGTTATAGAGCCAACATTAAAGCCAACAATGCATCTATCATGATTGCAAATAATGGGAGTAGAATTAACCACATTGTTTAGAACATCACTGAAATGCTCAGCCCAAATAGCCATAACAGAATCCTCACCTTCTATAACCTTACCTTGTTTATCCTTCAATCCCTGTATACCTGTTCGTTTTCTACCACACAAAACATTAACTATTTGGTACAGCTCTCTGCTGTTGTGCTGTCTAACTGCTTCCTCAGCTTTGTCAGCCAGGCCATCAAGCCAAAGATTCTTATCAGCAGCTAACTGATCCTTTACACGTTTATTAAGTTCTTTGTAATGCTTTCTATTAGGACTAGTAGGGTACTGATTAAGGACATTCCTGCAGTTCCTTCTTTCTGAAATAAGCTCAAGTGCCTTATGACTTAAATAATTCTGTCTCCTCTGCTCCTTTTTCCCTAAAAGAGTACTGTTAGTTTCCAAAAAAGCCAGTTTAAAATGGCCCCATTCTTCCTCAACTTCAGTATTAAGCTAACCATGACTGTCATAATGACTAAGTAACCTATCATGGTAAGCTTTAGCTATAACTGGGTCTTTCAGAGCTTCAGTATTAAAGGTAAATTTTTTAAGCCTAGCACAACACTTTTTAAGTTTAAGTTGCAAGACACTTTTAACAAGGTAATGGTCAGATCCAATTTCAGCTCCCCTATATGCCCTGGTATTTCTAACAGAACTAGCCCATTTGCTGTTAATTAATATATAATCAATTATATTCCTATGCAGCCCATATGGTGAAACCCATGTGTATTTATGTATGTCGCGGTGTTTGTAATATGTGTTAGTTATTCTGAAACCATTGAGTTTACTTACCTGTAGGAGACGTTGCCCATTGCCATTGCAGCTACCAATACCAAAAGGGCCTATTACTCCTCCCCAAAGGTCAGAGTCGGTACCAACTTTGGCATTGAAGTCACCAAGAACAAGGGTAATATCTCCTTTCTTGACAGAATTCAAAATATCCTGAAGTTGTCCGTAAAACCTATCCTTCTCTTCCTCATCAGAATCCTCAGTGGGGGCATAACAGCAGATAACATTCAAGTCTTTAATGCTTGTCTGAAATTTTGCTGTAAGAAACCTTTCATTAATGCACTCATATCCTAGAAGAGCATCACTAGCATGTCTGCTGAGCAGCAGACCCACGCCTTGGTGATGCTTTCCATCCTCCCTCTCTGTAAAGAGAAATTGAAAGTTATTTTTAAGTATCTCACCTTTACCTGTCCATCTGGTCTCTTGCAAGCCTAGAATATCTAGGTTATAGCGCTGGAATTCCTGTATGAGGACATCAAAAGAATAATCTATATGTAATGTCCTCACGTTCCACTTTCCTGCAGAGAGAAAATGATTAGTAGGTTTTTTAAAGAAATTAGGTTTATTGAGATTGGTAGGGCCAACAATATCAAACAGCCCCCTGATCGCAGGCATGGGGCAAAGACCTGTTCCTCCTCCGCTAAAGGCTGAAGTCACCGATGCTGGTAGGAACTTCAGGCACCACCTTTTCAAGTGGACTTTTTCAAGAGCCATATGGCCTGCCTGAGACACATTACTCCAGTTTAGGCTTGACGATGCCCAACTAACTAAGTAAGGTTCAGGTACCTGCGATGGCTTCTGATTAGGATTATCCACCAGCTGATATAAGGTATCCCATGCCTCTGTTCACTTAGAGCTGGCAACCAGAAGCAAACAGAAAACACAGCGGCAGATTCTCCCTCAACAGAGGCCCATCAGTGCAGCAAGTCCAGGATCCATAATGAAGCTCAAATCCATGAACAAGTCCAGTCTAGTAGGTATAGATGGTCAGCACCAGGTCCCTGTGAAGTTGACCACTCCTCAGCAGGGTTGAAGAAAAAAGAAAAAAGTGGCCATAGATGACCAGATCAGTAGGCCATACTGAATTGGCAGCCTCCCCCCCCCCCCTTCCGTTCCCTTCTAAAAGAGAATATCTCTTTTGAAAGGTACTAACGGCCTGCACCACGAGAAGGCGGGGTCGGACATTAGGTGCTAGACCTGGCCGGTTCTGTGCATCATCACTAGGGATTGGTACACAGCTCTCCTTCCAGTTTACGCCTAGCTACCATTTACAAGCCCTATTTCATTACATACCAAGTAAATAAGATGCTAAATGCATTATTTTTGAAAATTTTTAAAGTTTAACCTCTTTTAACAAAGTTTGGAGTAAAAATGTGCGTTTTTCCAATATTTCTTCCTGTTTTCAGTAAAAACAGAAATTCCTAATTCTTTAATTATCAAGCAGAGCAGAAACAAATGGAGAATTGCAGTAAGCAAAATGGATCAGTGAAAGAGAAATTTTCAGTCTTTAAATTTAACTCTTTTATAATGAATTTGGGAACAGGTCAGAAAATGCGCTTTTATTTAAATTAAAAATTTCTGGCTCTAAAACTATTCTTAGGTGACCTAGCCTGAAGTTCAGGATACGATCGCGTCACTCTTAACTTTAGAGGACAAATTTTTTAGAATATAAGTTGAAGTACTGATACGAAAGCCCTTACTAATTATATCAGTTATAATTAAAATGATTATTTTTTTTCTACAGGGAGCAACCCCCCCCCCCCCCAATTTTTTCATTAAAGTTTGATATTTAATTTGTGTCTTTTGACCACCCCTAAACCCGGCCGCCGGTGTGTCACGCACACCTGATTACGGCGGACCTGTTTTTCGATTTGTAATAATAAGCATTGTATTTAACAGTTTCAATCGGGGCGGGGATGGCTCAGTCGGTAGCGTGCCAGGCTCGTAATCTGTAGTTCCCAGGTTCGAGTCCCAGATGGGTCAGCGTTGAGATTTATCTCCGCAAAATTCCCCGCCCTGCCCACGGTCAGTAGGGGACACCGATGGGCTTGGAAAGGCCGCCGTCCGTCGGATGGGACGTTAAGCCGTGGCCCCGTGTGCGGGAGAGCCATACCCTGTGCACGTTAAAGAACACGCTGGAAGGTCTTGACGGGAGGCTACCATCTGTCTCCCAACAGCTGTTCCAGTGGGTCCCCTCCCCCAACCTTCTCTGAGCCTTCGGGGTCCATGTGACCTGGCCATTTAGCCCATGGTGTGCAAAAAGGGCCGCTCAGAGGTAAAACAACCCAACTAACAGTGTCAATGCAGTTATATTTGAAATCGGACTGCAATATAACATAGTTGTCGTTAACAACTCTATTCGGAAAACGTTTGCATCTCTATTATATCTGATCTCAGGAACGGGTTGGACAGAAGGATAAACCAATGATTTAAACGTTTGTTTCAAAAATTAAAAACATGAAAAACTTAAGGAGCAAAATGTTACCCAATTTACCAAACAGTTAAACCTACGTCTGCACTTGCGGTTTGCGGATATGTACGTTGATAGTTTGTATATAGTGATTTTGAATTTCGAAATTACTTATGCGATGTTAAGTTGTGACGTAATCTATCAATATTGAACTAATATACAAACTACAGCTGTCGCTTTGGGAAATCAATTTGAAGCCTTTTCACATACTCGAAAAGATGAAATAATCAATAAAATTTAAAACTCCAGTTGTTTCTGTAACTTACGCTCATATATCTATAAATTACTTAAATCTTTTTGAACTAAAAATTTCAAACATTGTTTTATCAGCAGACTTCAACTCTCATCCCAAACGTTTTCCCTTTCCCTACCTCCATTTAAAAATCCCTAACTCTAGCGAAATTTCCCTAAGGTTGGCAGCACTGGTCGTCTCATCACTTGTCACTCTCGAATGCATCCTTTATCTGTCAACTCGCATGCAGAGAAATAAATAGAAACCTAAAATTTGCACAAAGAGTCCGGATATGTGGGTGATATGTAGATTAAAGCTCATAGAAATGCAGGAGAGGGTACAAGAGATATTAGCTGATTTGGCATCGTGCCACCAAGTGTGGGTTCGCTGGAAACGGATTTTCAGGAAGGTCGAAGAATCGCACAGTGGGAGTCAGATGAAGTCAGCTAATTATCGTTAGAGAATTTCTTGTTGCTTCATCTACAGTAAACAAGATTGAGTTGTTTTACCTCTGATCGGCACTTTTACATACAATCGGTCAAGGCGCAATCTAAGGCGGAGCTAGGGGGAGGGGGGGGAGGTTGTTGCAAGGTGGCCATGCCCTCGCCCGACTTCAGAATGCTAATAAATGGAAAGGAGGTAAAACAATTTAAACTTATTTTGCATATATTTTTTTATCTTTTTTTAAAGACTACTAAAATAAAGGGATATTTTTTATACCAGAAAGTTGATCAAGTTCGATCGTGTATTTCTCTCCCCCCCCCCCCCCTCCTCTTTTTTTTCCCTAGGTTCGGGTTTGCAATAGGAAGAATGGCCAGGTCACAAAGACCCAAAATAGATTGGGAAAAAGAGATCCACCAGACCAGTGGTTCTCAACCTTTTATGCTTCACATACCCCCTGGAAATGTGTATGTAACTGGCGTACCCCTTGTATAGATAGATAAAATTATAGTTATAGTATAACAATGGGAATAAAATAAAACACACACACATATATATATACATTAAATTTTATACTCATAAATTACATATATCGATAAACACAAAAAAATGACATAAACAATTTAACAAATCTTATAAAATTATAAACATTTTACTGGGTAATCAGTGAAATCGTTGCGCTTGTTTACGCTTGCACAGTTCATCAATGGTTGGGGTTATCTTGCTAAGGAAGAGTCGCAAGTCATCTTCAACATCCAGCCTGTTCCTATATTTATTTTTTAAAGCAATTAAAGATGAATAACCAGTTTCACATAAATAAGTTGTTGTGAAAGGTAACAAATATTTGACTGCAATTCTTGACAAAGTCGGATATTCCTTCTCCACTCCAATCCAAAAACTAATCAATGATTTTTTGGAATGAATGCTTTTTAAACAATAGTCACAAGATATCTCAATCAACTCTTCTTTATTGGATAATGGAAGCTTACACTTTTCCAAATCCAATGTGAAGGGGTCTCGAATCCATTCTTGTGTTTCATCAAGGGATGGAAAATACTGCCTTCTAAGAGTTTTAAGAGTGCTTAAGCGAACGATTATTTAATTTCTGATTGTCTTCAAAGTCTGCAATCGTTTGCTCATTTTCTTTAAGAAATAAATCTAGTCGCTAAAATTGGTCACAGCTATTTTTTTTTAATTCCGTTTTCCCAGAGAGAAATTTTTTTTATCGTGGCGACTTTGTTACTAGATCTAGCGACTTTTGTGATCTCAGGGCGTACCCCCAAAAATTTTACGCGCGTACCCCACTTTGAGAACCCCTACACTAGACCATGCCTGGGCAAATTATTTAGCTGAAGGGTTGCATAGAAAATGGAAATGAAATGGCGACAGTCAAACAATTATGTAATCAATAAGTATAGCGAAATAAAAACACCCTGAAGTGAAACATAAACAATATAATTTTATGAAAATTATTTTAATGAGAATTCTTTTTGCCAAAGTTGGACTTTTTGAGATCCTTTTTTTGTTTTTACAAATTTAATTTATTTATCATGAGTAGCTCGCAGGCCACGCAAAAGACAGTGGCAGGCCATAGTTTGCCCAGGCTTGAACTGACTGAACGGTTGTTAGAAGACAAATGGAAGCCTCTCGACAAAGCCATCCAGAGTGTTCTTTAACGTACTCAAGGGCCACGGCTTAACGTCCCTTCTAATGGATGGTGGTCTTTTTTAAGCCCAAAAGTATTATCTTTGCCATCGAGGGCAGGGTTGGGGCTAGAGGAGAAAATCTCAAACTTTAGTTGGGACTCGAACCTAGTAAACAGGATGATCATTATTAAATGAATATTATCAGCGAAGTTAAGAGTTATCCACAAGAGAAAGGTTAAGAGGCGAACTCTATAGGTGGATGCGAAGCGTGTGCAAATCCCCTAAACTTAACATAAGATGAATAATATACTTCCCTTGCCATTTTATCGGATCTTGGGATCTTGGACAGTCGCCGTGTTATCCATACCTTAGAATTGGCCTTATAGAACGATCCTAGTCAAATCGCATCACGTTTGATAGCTGAATCTCAAGTGTCCATAACTAGGCCCAGATCTTCCAACCCACTGCTCAAGTGTCCATTCAACCAGGCCAGGTCAGTCCAACACGCTCCTCAAAAGAACAAATAATCAATATACTGAATGACTCATTTTTTCCTTCTTTTTTTCACCAAACATTTTTAGGTGCACTAATAAACGAATTTGCCCATTCACAGTGCTTGTTTTTTAATCAAAATATTTTTTGATTCCTTAAACATGTTTTTTTTTACCAATTCATGTATTATTATATCATTAGAAATGCATGTTTTCGTTTGCACAAAACAGAATTATTCCTGCTGTTCTTTAAGTTTGGTTTGGTTTACCTCTGAGCGACACTTTTTTGCACACCATGGGCTAAATGGCCAGGTTACAAAGACCCCGAAGGCTCAGAGAAGGTTGGGGGAGGGGACCCACTGGAACAACTGTTAGGAGACAGATGGTAGCCTCCCGTCAAGGCCATCCACTGTGTTCTTTAACGTGCACAGGGTATGGCTCTCCAGCACACGGTGCCACCTTTGGATCCCACGGACGGCGGTCTTTCCAAGTCCATCGGTGTCCCCTACTGACCGTGGGCAAGGCGGAGAGTTTTCCAGAGATAAATTTCAACGCTGACCCAGCTGGGACTCGAACCTGGGAACTGCAGATTCCCCGCCGCCACTGTTCTTTAAGAATTCAGTTTTTTTTCCTAGTGGGACCTTCATTAAGTTTCGGCTGGACGGGCCTGAACTAGGCACTACCTTCAGAACAGTCCCGGATCTAGAAAACAAGAAAGTGTGTGTGTGTATGTATGTGGGTGGGTGGGTGGGTGGGTGGTGGTGGTGGTGGTGGTGGTGGGGGGGGGCTGAAGTAATTAAGTCTTAAAGCAAGCCAAGAGACTAGATTTACATTTCGGTAAAATAATTTTCCCTGCAATTTAGAGGTGTTAAAATTTTCTTGAAAATATGAGTGAAATATTCAAAAGTTTGATATTTTTTTTTTACTTCCATTACTATTGACAGCTCTGTTAATGCTTCTTTTAAAAATTTAATTGATACGCTAAGGAATTTAATTGATGATTCAACGAAAATAAAGAAAAAAACGTTTTAGGAAAATTAAACCGTCGATGACAAATGAATTAGTAATTTTAATAAATTATTGTCACACTCCGTATAAAGAAATGAAGAAAAATCCTTCAGATATATCGCTTAAACAGTCATTTTCCCGACACAGAAATTTTGTCACTAGTGCCATAAGGGAAATAAAAACACAATACTTTACTAATAAATTTTCCAAAGCAGGTAAACACCAGAAAAAGCAGTGGAATGTAATAAATGAAGTATGTGGTAACTTTAAAGAGAACGAAAACTATCCCCGTGCAATTAAAAGTAAAAACGAGTTAATTAAATATGATGATGAACCCTTGTAAATTTGCAAATTTGTTCAACGATTATTTTGCCGGAATTGCAGGAATTTTAACAAAGATTTAGTTCAAACAAATGCTGATTGGGAAGGAGACGGAAAATCATCAACTGCGGTAAGTTCTTTCTTCTTAACGCCAGTAATAACTAAAGATATTAGGGCTCAAATTATACTTCTACCAAAAAATAAATCTCCAGGTTTTGATGGCTTAACAGCAGAAATAATTCATCTGTTGGGAGAAAAATTTATTGAAATACTTGTAACTCTATTCATTGAGCAAGGAATTTTTCCTGATATGTTGAAAAAAGCTACTATTGTTCCTATCTTTAAAGACGGTGACCTAAAGGAATTAGGGAATTCTAGACCTATTGCATTACTCTCTGTAATATCTAAAATTTTTGAAAAAATAGTGAAAAATAAATAAATGAATATCTGGAAAAGAAAATGCTTTCTCAGTAGCAATCAGTTTGGGTTTAGAGAAAAAATGGGTCCGGTGATCATTCGATACGGTAAATCATTCGATACGATAAATCAATGAAAATTAATTCTAGATCACTATTTGCTTGTTTTAAAATAATCGAAGAATCAGAACCAGTATATGTCAGGCAAGTGTCGTCAGCAAAAATAGTTAATTTACCTGTTACGTTAATGGAATCTAAATCATTAATATAAATAATAAATAATAAGGGACCCAGAACTGATCCCTGGGGGCACTTTAGTCCAAGCACTGTATGTATCTTTTATTTTTACTTTTTGCTTGTAATCATTACAATAATTATTATTATATTACAATTAATAAATTATTTATTATTATAATTAATATATGTATTACAATTATTATTATTAATATAATATTACAATTAATTATTATTATTATATTACGATTATTGATCGATTATGATCGATTACGATTAAGTGATCTAGAATTAATCTTTATATGAAAAAAATCATTCGATACGGTAAATCATCAAAAATTAATACAAAAATTACAAGCTGCTGGAGTTAGAGGAGTGACATTGAATTGGTTTCGCAGTTATTTAACTAATAGAATGCAAAAAGTAAAAATAAAAGATACATACAGTGCTTGGACTAAAGTGCCTCAGGGATTAGTTCTGGGTCCCTTATTATTTATTATTTATATTAATGATTTAGATTCCATTAACCTAACAAGTAAATTAACTATTTTTGATGATGACACTTGCCTGACATATACTGGTTCTAATTCTTCGATTATTTTTAAACAAGCAAATAGTGATCTAGGATTAGTTAGAAACTGCACCAGAAGTGATTTTTTTAACAATAAATCTGAAAAAGACAAATGCAGTTTATTTCTACTTAAAGAAAAATAGTTCTGTTTCAGATATTTTGCACCGTAACAAATTGAAATATCATGATAGTAATTGTTCATCGAAAAGTCACTGTAATTGTCCTCAAATTTCTTTTGTGCCGTCAGTGAGATATTTAGGTATTTGGATTGATGCATGCTTAACGTGGAACGTGCATGTAACATGGGTAAAAAGGAAGGTCATCTGTAACCTGGCCCGCTTATATCTCGTAAGACACTTAGTTACATTTAAATTTATGTGTACATTATATTATGCATTAATTCGTTCTCAATTAACATATGGCATAAAATCTTGGGGGGGGGGGGGCATGTATTTCAATAATTTTAAACAACTTTTAGTGCTGCAAAGGAGATTTATTCGCTTATTAACTAAAAGCCCAAAAATGCAACCTTCATTAGCTTTGTTTCGAGAAGCAGGAATTTTGCCTTTAGGTTATGATTATTTTTTCGAAATTATTAAACACTTTTACTTTAGAAATGAAAGCATTAAAACTGATACGAATAATTACCAATTACGACGAGATAAAAACATAAATTATGAAATTCCTGCATTACATAAGGGAATTTTTAGGCAGTATCATTTGTCTTAGCACCGAAATTCCTTTCCTCTCTCCCAGTCAGCATGAAAAATATCACGAATTATCATTTGTTTTCTAAAGTTCTCAAGAACTACATTTTGAAACTGGATTATGTGGAAACGTTTTTGCATTAATCTACTACAACTGTTTATATGTAACATGGATATTGAATGTTTTCTGACTTACTGACTTTCACACTTCTGGATTACTAGAATTTTTTTGTTTTGAGTTGTTTTCCTTTTTTGTGTATTATATTCAGTGTGACGACTGATGTTTTCAATTGAAATTGTTTCTGTATGCAGATCTCACGAACGAGGCTACTCTTGTTAGACCTCAAAAGTTTTTGTATGCTGTTAAACATTATCTGAAATAAAAATTATCTTATCTTATACTAGTTTTCTCAAAGGGGGGATGGCCTCCTTCCCCCCCCCAGATACTTCCTCGCTTCAGAGCATTGGATGAATGGCTGAGCTGCAAGACAAAAAATTCCTGTTAACAACACGAAACACTGCGAAGCGGAAGCAGTGTGCAGAGTTCAAATCCCGACAAACCATCTGCACTTTTGGGATTTCGTTATTTTTTCGGATGAGAGTCATTTTCCTCAGTATGTATCGCAAAAGAGGACACGTGAGGATGTGGAGATAGATGGCCAAAACATTTTCTTTCTCTCATCTGCATGTTAGAAACGAAACACGGTGACATTTCTCTCATGGTGGGGGAGACAGGCACGACTACAGAAAATAAAAGAGTCGGAAGAGGACCTCAGTTCGGTAGAAATATTTTCCTTCCCTTCCAGAAGTCTTTGAAAAATTTCTTGTAAAATATATGTAATATATATATTATATTTTTTATATTTTTTTCTGGACGTAGTTTTTTCCCGATCTCAGGAGGTTCTGAAAAACGTTCGGATTTCTGAGCTAAGAAGAACATCTCCGGAACTGAAGGAAAAAAGGTATCCGTCATTCACTTCAATTTCCAACGAGATATTTGTGTGAAACAACTCTTTCATCTCTGAAGGATATTAAAATAAACAAAGAAATCGTTCCAATCCAATCCAAATCAAATCCACAAATGAAAATTCCTACATATAATAACTTGATAGATGTAGACTCATTCAGACAAAATTTTAGTGAAACGAAAATTTCTCTTTTATATATATATATTCTATTTTTTTGTATTTTTTTCATTTTTTTTAATCTAATTTTTATCATTTTTTTCTCTATATGATTATTTTTCATTTATATAGGTATATTTTTATTTTTTTTACAATTTATCTAAAATATTAATATTTCTTAGAAATTGAATTAATATTTTATATAGGATAGGTTTAAGATTCTTACCGGTAGGTTCTAAGATATGTTTAAAGTTATATATATTAATATTTTATGCTTTTAGTTTATTAAAATAAGATTTTCTTTCTGGTTCGTAATTTTTACAATTAAATATTATGTGTTCTATGGTTTGTTTTACATTACATTTATTGCAGTTGGAGAATCAATTTTTTTAAATTTATATAAAGTTGAGTTCGTGAGAGCTAAGTTAGCTTTTATTCTGAGTATTATAATTATTTCTCTTTTACTTAAACCATAGTTTGAAAATTTTTCAATTTTATTTGATATTTGATAACGATGTGTATTAATTGCTTTGTTGTTATACCAATTCTGTGTTTCAATTAATATTTTAGATTTATTTTTTTGTGTAATATAAAATGAAAAGGGGTAGTGATTGTATTATTAAAATGTTTTTCATTTTTCCTAATAAATCTACATATTCGTTATGTTTTATATTCACATGAGAGGGTAGCCATTGTAAAGTTATTACATTATTTCTATTTAGGTGATCATATTCAGCGAATAAATATCATTTAAAAAATGGGGAAGTTATTTTTAAATGGGTTTTGTTGAAAGATGTCTAGAGTACTTTTACAATCAGTGAAAATGACTATATGTTTATTACTAGATTTCAGGGACCAATTTATTGCAAATATAACTGCTAGAAGTTCTGCTAGAAAAACAGGTTCATTAATCTTAAATTTAAATTGCTGTTCGTATTTTTCAATTGCGCAGTATATTGCTCCAGAAGTAATGGTTTTATCAGAATTTAATGACCCATCTGTATAGGTTTATCTACTGTTTTGACCTATGCCAATTGGGCAAATCTTTAGATGGAGATGGTCAAGGGCACTGTTAAATGTTTACTGCCCGGTACATCATAAATCCTTTTACGATCTACGATGAGGTTTGAGTCAATGTTATAGGTTTGTTTATAGTTGTTTATTAAAGTTTTAGCTTTTACAAACGCTTGCTGCCAAGAAATGCCTTCCTCTAATTGAATTGTTCTGGCTTTACATGCTGTTACTCTGATTATACAGCCGGTCCAAGTCGCCGGGTGGGGTCCAAGGCAGTTAGGACATTTCAAATATTTAGAAACACATTGTCTGTGGTGATGTTTTCCCCCACATCGTTTGCAGACTTGTCTACTTGTACAGGTAGAAATAGCATGCCCAAATTTATAGCAACGAAGGCAAAGGTTGGGTGGAAGGTTGTATTTTTTAACAGAGTGACAGTTAAAACCAATATAAACGTGTGAAGGAAGTGCATCTCCCTCAAATTCGATTACAACCTTATGAGTTCTTGAACCATTTGAATTTTTTATAGTTAAAGCTTCTTTATTAAAATGCATCATCCTTCTTAAGCTTAGTACAGTCGCTCAAAAAAGTATCCGAACACTATGGTTGATTGCAAAATTCAGAAAAAATATCTGGCATTGATTTTTTTAGATATTAGTGATCTGGCAACATTCGTGTCACGTGACACGAAGGTTGCCAGATGACTAATTTCTAAAAAAATCAATGCCAGATATTTTTTCTGAATTTTGAAATCAACCATAGTGTTCGGATACTTTTTTAAGCGACTGTAGGTGGTCATATTATTTTGATACTAGATCGTGTGGGCTCACTCACGGAAATATTGAGCGTGTGCAGTTACCGTTCACAGCAAACCGGAGCGTGTGCAGTAACTGCACACGCTCCAGTTTGCTGTGAACGGTAACTGGAGCGTGTACAGTTGCTGTACACGCTCCAGATATTTTTCCTGAATTCTGTAATCACGTGATACGAAGGTTGCTAGAACACTAATTTCTAAAAAAATCGCTGCCAGATATTTTTTCTGAATTCTGTAATCAACCGTAGTGTTCGGATACTCTTTTGAGCGACTGTACATTTTAATCTGAAAGCATATCTAATAAGTCAGAATCATGAATATTTACTGGCACATTAATTACAGTGCCCAGAATAGATTTAATGAATTTAGGAAATTCAACCTTAACAGGGATTGATAGAACTTCTGACAATTTTAAAATTTTATCCTGTTGAATATAATTTAGGAAAAAGTAATAGTCTACCAAACAAAATAAATCTTCCTGAAATTCTCTCTCCTAAGAGATTATTAAAAAAGGAAGAAACTTTTTGTATATCTAAACCACTGTCGTCTTTGATTCCAGACACAACCAGAGCAAAGTCTTGAAGTTCCGATGGATTTAAGTTCTCTGAATCAAGTGAAGTAATTATAGTATATTTTGAATCATCATTTTTGATTATTTTTAATATCATTAACGGTATTAGCAATATTCTGTTGTTTTTTTTTTTGTATATCATCAACTTCAGACTTTGTAATTATATTCGGTTTACATGTATCAGTAGTTACCTCTGTAATTCCGTGTAGTCGGCCATCTCGTTGTTCCAACGGTAAAGTCGTTGTTTCTGAGTTTTCTTCAATTAATTTGGTGGGTGAAGTATCAGATTCTGATGATACTTTTAGATCCTTTATTAGTATGGAGTTTTCTTGTGTAGATTCCTTCTTTTCCATATCAGTCTTGCTCAAGGGATTATATGATTTATTTCTTTTCACTTTTATTTTAAATCCAGTTGGTGAAGATTTCTTTTTGAGAGATCCTTTCGCCATTTTAATGAAAGTTCATATTAAAGTGCACACACAAAATTCACAAAATTACTTGATAGAATAAAGCTTTTCAAGAAGATAGAACATAAATATTCACTAAATTTACAACGCTATAAACTTCAAATAATCTTATACCCCAGAATTAAACCAGTAAAATCGCTCAGCACACCAAAACACAACTACTTCAAGAAATCGTTATTTGTCGGTGGAAGAAGTACAGAAAGTTCCTTTTTCTAAAATTCTCCCAAGAATTCATGACTTTTGCAAGGAAAAGAAAGGTCAGTTCTGACGCTGAATAATTAAAAATTAAAACTATCTTCTAATAAGTATATGGCGCAATAATTAATTATAATAAATATAAAAAAACTTTTTTTTTGAAGAGAAAAAAAACGAAAAATAAAAAATAAAAAACTCTGTTTCCTTTTTTTAGTGTGAATGGGTGTGTACTGAAAAAATAAACAACTTTTTTTGATACGTTGAGGTTGATCGCATGACTTGAGAATGTTATTCAGGATTGGGTTGGGTTGTTTTATCTCTGAGCTGCAATTTTTTGCACACAATGGGCTAAATGGCCAGGTCACAAGGACCCCGAAGGCTCAGAGAAGGTTGGGGGAGGGGACCCACTGAAACAGTTGTTGGGAGACAGATGTTAGCCTCCCGTCAAGGCCATCCAGCGTGTTATCTAACGTGCACAGGGTATGGCTCTCCCACACACGGGCCATGACTTAACGTCCCATCCGACGGACGGCGGTCTTTCCAAGCCCTTCGGTGTCCCCTATTGGCCGTGGGCAGGGCGGGGAGTTTTAGCATGTTATTCAGGAGTTCTGTAGAACTTCACAGTATTACACAAGTGTTTCGATACTGGGGCAGGAGTTGGCACAGTTGGTAGCCTATCAGGCTCGTAATCTGCAGTTCCCAAATTCGAGTCCCACCTGTGCCAGCGAAGAGGGTGTTTCTCTCTCCTACCCTGCCATCGGTTTGGAAAAGTCGACTTTTCGTGTGATGTGACTTGAAGACATACCCTGTGCTCTAAAGAACGCACTGGATGGCCTCGACAGGAGGATTCCATCTATCTCCTAACAGCTGTCCAGTGGGTCCCTTCCTCCAATATTCTGGAAGCCCTAGTGACCCGGCCAAGTGTATTGTGGGGAAAAAAATGCCACTCAGAAATAAAGCAACCCAAACTAAGTTTTGCCACTGTTAAAATGTTGAGCAGAACTGCCTTGACGATATATATTCAAATGGCACTTGATTCAATAATTATTTCATTAAACATTTCTTCCAATTTTAGCCTGGGGGCGGGGGTGGCTCAGTCGGTAGCGCGCCAGGCTCGTAATCTGTAGTTCCCAGGTTCGAGTCCCAGCTGGGTCAGCGTTGAGATTTATCTCCGCAAAATTCCCTGCCCTGCCCACGGTCAGTAGGGGACACTGATGGGCTTGGAAAGGCCGCCGTCCGTCGGATGGGACGTTAAGCCGTGGCCCCGTGTGCGGGAGAGCCATACCCTGTGCACGTTAAAGAACACGCTGGATGGCCTTGACGGGAGGCTACCATCTGTCTCCCAACAGCTGTTCCAGTGGGTCCCCTCCCCCAACCTTCTCTGGCCTACGTGGTCCATGTGACCTGGCCATTTAGCCCATGGTGTGCAAAAAAGTGCCGCTCAGAGGTAAAACAACCCAACCCAAATCCAATTTTAGCCACTGCTCGCTTTCCCCTTACTCAGAAACTGCTGTAGGTTTTAAGATTTTCGCTTCGAGATCTTTGGCGTTTCCTACTTTCGCCCTTTGGCGTTTCCTACTCGCTGCAGAAATTCACCAAATAAGTGTTCATGTCTTAGTTAAGAGAACGCGACAGCCTTATCGGTGTTAGCAGCCTCATAATTCATTTCCAAGACTGGTTTCATCTCCGTAGAAGATTTGTGTTTCAAGTTACGTTGTTCCAGTTTTGTTTTCCGGATTTTTCTTTCCCTCTGCGCTGCGACAGGCCACGGCAAAGAACTCGCTTATAGAGTAACAACATCTTTGTGGGATGAATTGGACACGGAATTGTTCCGCTTCCGATTGAAAATGAAAACCAATAAAGTTTGCTCTCAGACCTTCCGAAGAAAACGGGTTTAAAATACAAATAATTCTACTCTGTTAGAAGGCAATTAATGGATTGGGTTGGTTTGTTTTACCTCTGAGCGGCACTTTTTTGCACACCATGGGCTAAATGGCCAGGTCACATGGACCCCGAAGGCTCAGAGAAGGTTGGGGGAGGGGACCCACTGGAACAGCTGTTGGGAAACAGATGGTAGCCTCCCGTCAAGGCCATCCAGCGTGTTCTTTAATGTGCACAGGGTATGGCTCTTCCGCACACTGGGCCACGGCTTAACGTCCCATCCGACGGACGGCGGCCTTTCCAAGCCCATCGGTGTCCCCTACTGACCGTGGGCAGGGCGGGGAATTTTGCGGAGATAAATCTCAGCGCTGACCCAGCTGGGACTCGAACCTGGGAACTACAGATTACGAGCCTGGCGCGCTACTGACTGAGCCACCCCAGCCCCGGCAATTAATGAGGTTGGTAACTATGACAAAAAATAGAGCTTGAATTAAAAAAAAAAACTTTTGTGTTGTCTGTGGTTTTCAGATTAGAATCAGACTCATTGGTAAAAATTAAAGATGAAACTAAAACTTTATTTTAAATGACATAAATTAATATGACGTCATTTAAAATAGAGTTTTAGTTTCATCTTCTGACATATATCTGTGGCAAGAAACAATTTATTTTTATAGATTAAAACTTAAAATCTTTTGAATCTAGTTTGCTTTTATTTTGCGGAGGTTATTGGGTTGTTTTACTTATGAGCTACATTTTTTTCTGCACACCATGGGCTAAATGGTCAAGTCATAAGGACCCTGAAGGCTCAGAGAAGGTTGAGGATCCACTGGAACACCTGTTGGGGGACAGATTGTAGTGTTCAGTCAAGGCCATCTAGCGTGTTCTTTAACGTGCACAGGGTTTGAGTCTACCGTACACGAGGCCACGGCTTAACGTCTCATCCGATGGACGACGGCCTTTCCGAGCCCATCGGTGTCCCCTACTGACCGAGGGCAAGGCGGGGAGTTTTGTGGAGATAAATTTCAACTGTGATTCAGGCGGGATATTTTATGGAGTGAGAGTAACATGATCATAGGGCTTTGGATTGGATTGTTTTACCTCTGAGCGGCACTTTTTTGCACACAATGGGCTAAATGACCAGGCCACAAGGACCCCGAAGGCTCAGAGAAGGTTTGGGGAGGTGACCCACTGGAACAGCTGTTGGGAGACAGATGGTAGCCTCCTGTCAAGGCCATCCAGCGTGTTCTTTAACGTGCACAGGGTATGGCTCTCCCGCACACGGGGCCACGGCTTAACGTCTCATCCGACGGACGGCGGCCTTTCCAATCCCATCGGTGTCCCCTACTGACCGTGAGCAGGGTGGGGAGTTTTGCAGAGACAAATCTCAACGCTGATCCAGCTGGGACTCGAACCTGGGTACTACAGATTACGAGCCTGGCGCGCTACCGACTGAGCCACCCCCGCCCCTCATAGGGCTTTGATGCTTCTCACAGTGTACAATGCATGAAGTCAAATTTCTTCCTATCTGTTTACATTTGTAATTAATCGAACTTATTGAAGAAACCTTCCGCTCTTGTTTTTTGTCTACATTGCTCCGTGAGATCATTTCTTTCTTTCAAATCGAACTCATAGCAGAAAATATTTGCCTCACATCAAGTCTTGATTCCGTTAGTTCTTTCGATTTTTTACTGAAACATTTGCTGATTTCTCTATTTTAGTTCTTTAAAACAACGAGCTATTGTTTTTACTTTGTCGCCGTGATTCAAATTATTTGTGTTTAGAAATAAATGAAAAATCATTTGTGGGTTGGAGAGGTATTGAGGAAACATTAGGTTTCACTATTTGGCGCTTTGGTGGCGCAGTGATATCTCGTTGGCTCATTGCATGAGAAACCAGGGTTGGGTTACCTCCGAGCCGCATTTTTTGCACCCGATGAGTTAAATGGCCAGGTCACAAGGATCCCATTGACTCAGAGAAGTTCGGGGGGGGGGGGGGGAAGGAGACCCACTGGACAGCTGTTAGGAGACAGATGGCAGCCTCCCGTCAAGACACCCAGAGTTGTGTTCTTTAACGTGCGCAGGGTATGACTCTCCCGCATACGGAGCAACGGCTTAACGTCGTATCAGAAGAACGGTGACCTTTTCAAGCTCATCGGTGTCCCCTACTGACCGAAGATAAGGCGGGTAGTTTTGCGGAGATAAATCTCAACGCTGGCCCAGGTGGGACTCAAACCTGGGAACTGAAAATTTCGAGCCAGTCGCGCTACCGTCTGAGCCACCCTCACCCGTGAGAAATCAGACAAGCTTGATAGTGCTTCTAGGTTATCTCCGTCCTTTTTAAAAACGAAAAAAAAATCGGATCACCCAATGATTTTAATTTCTGTTGTTAAAGGGTGCTAAAATTAGGAAGATGACAATACTCTAAACACCAATTGTAAATGATATATTCATCCTAGAAATTTGAAATTTGGGTGGTAAAGTGTGGTGGTCAAGGGGTTTGTATAGACAGCAGCGATTTGCCTCTTTTTACCATAGTGGGTGGCAAAACGCAATTTTTTACGGAAAAAAAAAGCTTTTTTTTTTCGTTTCTACAGACTAATCCATTAGTTACAGTTTCGACCTTTTAAGCGCGCTAAGGTACGTAGGTACTCTGAAAGACCCAGTTAGAGCTAAAGCTTACCATGATAGGTTACTTAGTCATTATGACAGTCATGGTTTGCTTAATACTGAAGTTGAGGAAGAATGGGGCCATTTTAAACAGGCTTTTTTGGAAACTAACAGTACTCTTTTAGGAAAAAAGGAGCAGAGGAGACAGAATTATTTAAGTGATAAGGCACTTGAGCTTATTTCAGGAAGAAGAAATTGCAGGAATGTCCTTAATCAGTGCCCCACTAGTCCTAATAGAAAGCATTACAAAGAACTTAATAAACGTGTAAAGGATCAGTTAGCTACTGATAAGAAATTTTGGCTTGATGGCCTGGCTGACAAAGCTGAGGAAGCAGTTAGGCAGCACAACAGCAGAGAGCTGTACCAGATAGTTAATGTCTTGTGTGGTAGAAAACGAACAGGTATACAGGGATTGAAGGATAAACAAGGTAAGGTTATAGAAGGTAAGGATTCTGTCATGGCTAGGTGGGCTGAGCATTTCAGTGATGTTCTAAACAAATTGGTTAATTCTACTCCCATTGTTTGCAATGATGATAGATGCATTGGTGGCTTTAATGTTGGCCCTATAACACAATCTGAAGTTAGTTTGGCTATTTCTAAACTTAAACTTCATAAATCCCCAGGGGTGGATGAAATTACTACGGAAATGCTTAGAGCTGGGAATGTTTCGGTTACCACTTGGATGACTGAAATTCTGAATGTCTTTTATGATAAAGGCATGGTTCCTAAAGATTTTACCAGAGCCATTATTATCCCTATTTTCAAAAAAGGTGATCGCAGTTCTTGTGATAACTATAGGGGTATCAGCCTACTCTCTGTTCCAGGTAAAGTTCTTTCCATGATTGTGCTTAATAGAATTAAGAATCTGGTTAACAGGCAATTGCGTGATGAGCAATGTGGATTCAGAAGTGGTAGGGGATGTGTGGATCAGATATTTTCACTTAGGCAGATTCTTGAGAAATGTTTAGAGTTTCAGAAACTTTGGTTGCTAGCTTTGTTGATTTCAAAAAGGCTTTCGACTCTGTTGATCGTCATAATTTGTGGTTGATTGTGAGATCATATGGTATACCAGACAAGTTAGTTAACATAATGAAAGCTCTCTATAATAACACTGAGTCATGTGTGAGAGTTGGTAAGTCTTGTAGCAATTGGTTTAGCATTACTTCTGGTGTTCGACAAGGGTTCATTTTGTCTCCTTTTCTCTTTAGTTTGGTTGTTGATTATGTTATGCGAAATTCACTTCAAGGGAAAGCTTTGGACTTAAATGGGCTGGAGATACGAAAATTTCTGATTTAGATTATGCTGATGATTTAGCCCTTTTGGCAAATGATGTTGATGAGATGAACTCTTTCATTCGAGCTGTTGATGAGACTGGTAGTAGAGTAGGTTTGGTTATAAACAGAGAGAAAACTAAAGTGATGAAAATTGGTCAGGCAGGTTTTGATTCAGTTAATCTGAATGGTTGCAGTCTTGAGCAGGTGTCACAGTTTAATTACCTTGGGAGCTACGTAACTGATACTGGTGATGTGCGGCATGAGATTAACAGACGAATAGGTATTGCTGCCGGGACTTTTAAGAATCTATGGAGATTGTGGAGAAATAGGCGTATACACCTAAAGACTAAAATTAGACTGTATAATAGTTTGGTTCTTTCTATGGTTAGTTATGGTAGTGAAACGTGGACGCTATGAAAACAAGATAACAGGAAACTAGATGCTTTTGATTCTAGATGCTTACGCAGTATCTTGGGTATTAGGTGGTTTAACTTTGTAACTAATGATGAGGTTAGGCAAAGGAGTCTGCAACCTCCTTTAAGCAGCATATTGTGCAGAGAGAGACTCCGCTGGTTTGGCCATGTTGCCCGTATGGATAATTATAGATTGGCGAATAGGGTTATGAACAGTGTGCCTAGAGGCCTCAGAAGGAGGGGGAGACCTAGGATGCGGTGGGCAGACAATGTCAAACAGGACCTTGTTAGAATTGGTGTACAGTGGCCGGATGCAGCAGATGTAGCTCAGGACAGATATGCTTGGAGAATTAAACTGCGCGGTCTGGTTGGACCTCCGTAGCCAATGGCTGCTTGAGGATGATGAAGGTACGAAAATGACAAACTTCATTCTCTTCGAAATAGAGCCTTGAATATTCACCAGAGGCGATTTGTCCAAGTGGTTAGTGGGCTTGGATATTGATCAAAGGGACTAGGTTCGAACCCTGTACAAAGCATGGCTTTTACGTTCTTGAGCTATATCCTTCTGCTAAGGTCTCACTTCTTCTCAGATCGGGGCGGGGGTGGCTCAGTCGGTAGCGCGCCAGGCTCGTAATCTGTAGTTCCCAGGTTCGAGTCCCAGCTGGGTCAGCGTTGAGATTTATCTCCGCAAAATTCTCTGCCCTGCCCACGGTCAGTAGGGGACACCGATGGGCTTCGCCGTCCGTCGGATGGGACGTTAAGTCGTGGCCCCGTGTGCGGGAGAGCCATACCCTGTGCACGTTAAAGAACACGCTGGATGGCCTTGACGGGAGGCTACCATCTGTCTCCCAACAGATGTTCCATTGGGTCCCCTCCCCCAACCTTCTTCTGAGCCTTCGGGGTACTTGTGACCTGGCCATTTAGCCCATGGTGTGCAAAAAAGTGCCGCTCAGAGGTAAAACAACCCACAACCCTTCTCAGATCTTTCCATGGTGTATTAAACTGACAGCTCCTCTCACACCTTTGTGGCAAGCATGATTTAATGATTGATTTGATGATTTGATGATTGAGAGGTGATTTATTTTATTTATTTAATCCAAATTTCGACTGGAGAATTTAATCCCCGATTGATTCTGATCGCTTTAAAACGCTCTAGAATTGCTTAGCGACTATCATCCAAAGATTTCCCCTGGGAGTTATTCCTGGTTTTGGTTGTGCAGTAAATTAGTTCCTTGTAGAAGCTCTATAGCTTGCAACTCAAGCATTTACTTGTAAGCTCCTTGAGTCTCCGCTCCTGAGGAAAGCTTTCATGCAGAAGAACTTTATTACGCACATAAAAGCAACAACAACAAAAAAAAAAACCACGATGAATGACTGAATCTTGCTTCTGCCTCTAACAAAGTTTAGTTTTCTGAATTGGGTTGTTTTGGCATTTCTGTTCACACAATGGGCTAAATCGACAGGTCCCGAGGACTCAAAGGATTCAGAGAAGGCTAGGGGAAGGAGACACCCTGGACAGCTATTAGGAGGCAGATGATAACCTTCTGTCAAGGTCATCTAGCCTGTTCTTTAACCTGCATAGAGTATGGCTTCCTTTTACGTGGAGACAAAGCTTAATGTCTGATCCGACAGATGGTAGGCTTTCCAAAACCATCTGTGTTCCCTTTTTAAGACCATCGGTGTTACCTTCCGGCAGATTAGGGATTTGCAAAGATAAATCTCAACGCTAGCACAGTTGGCACTCGCATCTGGGAACGATTATGGTTCTGGCTCACTGCTCACTGATCCATCTTTTGTCCCCCGTTTTGAGTTTCATTGTAACCTGGCTTTTTATTCGTTTGCAACACAACAAAGAGAGTTTCTCGTTGTAAAACACCACCTAAACAAACCCCGCTGACGGCAGGATCCTTTTTTAAACAAGTTTTGGACACAGGCTGAAATTTCAGTTGGGTTGGGTTGTTTTACCTCTGAGCGGCACTTTTTTGCACACCATGGGCTAAATGGCCAGGTCACAGGGACCCCGAAGGCTCAGAGAAGGTTGGGGGAGGGGACCGACTGGAACAGCTGTTGGGAGACAGATGGTAGCCTCCCGTCAAGGCCATCCAGCGTGTTCTTTAACGTGCACAGGGTATGTCTCTCCCGCACACGGGCCACGGCTTAACGTCCCATCCGACGGACGACGGCCTTTCCAAGCCCATCGGTGTCTCCTACTGACCGTGGGCAAAACGGGGAATTCTGCGGAGATAAATCTCAACGCTGATCCAGCTGGGACTCGAACCTGGGAACTACAGATTACGAGCCTGGCGCGCTACCGACTGAGCCACCCCCGCCCCTGAAATTTCAGAGTTAACCACTAAATCGTTCAGTGATCGCAAATGAATTTCGCAATGTTTTCGAAGTTCGCCGTTCGTTTGCTTCGCCCTGAAATGGCTCGACAGTTAGCACAAAAAAGACAGAGCACTCACTTCTTTCAGATTGTTTTGTGAAAGGAAATCTTTGGGAGGAGAAGCGATGGCTAATTAGAGGTATCGGAGAACGGGTCTCGAAACCCACGCCTCTCGCCACTCTGCCAGAGATGAGTCTCGTACACAAGAACCGCCCACCAGAAGAGCGAAGTCACTCACTTCGACCAAACAGACGTAGGATGCCAGGAGATGTCAGTGGGTGGGCACAAACTGCACGCAACGCATTACAGGGCAACTTTACGTCAGGGGGCGGAGAGTGGTTTCACACCCTCTTTGGGAGAAATGACCTGCAGCCAGTGGGACCAGATCATCTCCTGATGAAACGTTCACTTCGGGAGGATCCTTGAGTAAGTTCTGCTGGAAAGGAACGAATATGAAAGCAACAAAAAATTATCCGTGCTGGATTCTTGAGGTAGATTTGAAACAGAGTGCAAAGGATTGTCTAAAATCCTGCGATCTCTAGGAAGTAAATCCTCCTCTATCTGTGCTTCGATCAACCGTGCTTTCAATTAGCTATGTTCGAGGAAGGGCGTAAGGAAAAAATACCTTTAAAATTCTTACTTTCAGCGAACTCTCGCTTTAATGGAACGGGGCTGGCTGAGTCGGTAGCGCGCCAGGCTCGTAATCTGCAGTTCCCAGGTTCGAGCCCCAGCTGGGTCAGCATTGAGACTTATCTCCGCAAAACTCCTCGCCCTGCCCACGGTCAGTAGGGGGACATCGACGGGCTTGGAACGGCCGCCGTCCGTCGGATGGGACGTTAAGCCGTGTCCCCGTGTGCGGGAGAGCCATACCCTGTGCACGTTAAAGAACACGCTGGATGGCCTTGACGGGAGGCTACCATCTGTCTCCCAACAGCTGTTCCAGTGGGTCCCCTCCCCCAACCTCCTCTGAGCCTTCGTGGTCCTTGTAACCTGGCCATTTAGCCCACGGTGTGCAAAAATGTGCCGCTCAGAGGTAAAACAATCCAACCCAACTCGCTTTAACGGACCATTAATGCCGAAAGTCGATTAAATCCGAATATTTATAGAGTACATGACCATATCAGAGAACTGGCGCGCATAAACACTTTTAGCAACGGGCCGAATAGAATAATATTACATAGTATTGTTTTCTGTAGGCCAATAGTTAATAGGGGTACACTCATAAATAAAACACCTCTTCACGCATCTGCTTGCCACAGAGGTCTGACAGGAAGCCGTCAATTTAATTCGCCACTGAAAAGGACAAAAAAGTTTGTTTATTTATTTTACTTGGCATATTAAATAATAATAAGAAATTAAATAATAAAAAAGTTTATTTTAATGTCAAAACTGAAGTTGGTTTGTCGAAGTAGTATGCGAAGGATGTGACTGGATCTCAGAAACGAGCTGCTGAACATTCGGCTTCGATAACTTTGTTTCTATTTGCGTGATGTTATTCAAATTATCGTCTTTCGTCTTATTGAAAGATCTTTCACTTTAGCAGAGCCTGATTAAAAGAATATTTTGCATTTTCCAGTGTTCACGCGTGTCGGATAAAATGGTTAAGTAGTCTGTAATATGTGTATGCCTGTCTTAGATTAACCAATGCAATAGAACAAGGTTGGGTTGTTTTACCTCTGAGATGCATTTTCTTGCCCACAACGGGCTAAATGTCTAGGTCACAAGGACTCCAAAGGCTCAGAAAAGGTTTGGGGAGGAGACCCACTGGAACAGCTGTTGGAAGACAGATGGTAGCCTCCCGTCAAGGCCATCCAGCGTGTTCTTTAATGTGCACAGGGTATGACTCTCCCGCACGCGGGGCCACGGCTTAATGTACCATACGACAGACAACGGTCTTTCCAAACCCATCGTCAATAGATTAGAAACATCATTCTTAATCTATTGATGGATTAGGAATGATATCTATCTCTATATATGAATGGACTCATACAAATGGTTAGAACTTAGTGATCAGCAGCACGAAGGCTGCCAGATCACTAAGTTCTAAAAAAATTGTTGCCAGATATTTTTTTCTGAATTCTGTAATCAACCATTGTGTTTGGATACTTTTTGAGCGACTGTACACATGCGTACTGATATAGCGTTAAATACAGGATGTCTGTAAAATAATTGTGAGGTTTCTTTCGGGAAGCACTGTCCCCAAATACAGAAATGGCATCTCTTTGAATGTTTTACTTGTATATTACCCCCCCCCCCCCCTCCCACCTCAAACATTTTAATGGTCGGCCACTAGACAAGACAACGCACCGCCACATTTCTCAAGAGATGCTACGGGAGTTCTTAAGCGCAGCATTTCCTCACAGATGGATTGGCAGGAATGGTCCAATTCTATGCCCACCAAGAAGCACTGATTTCACACCACTTGAATTTTTTTTTTGTGTGAGGCTTTGTTAAGAATGGCCGTCCCGTGGGTCGAGTGTTAGCACGCTTGGCTACTGATCTAAGGGACCTGGATTCGAGCCCAGACGTTTGTGTTATTTTTCTTTTGAGGTCCAGCCACCCTCACAGACCTTCTACTACGGTGTATAAAGTGGCAGACTCCTGTCAGACCTATGTGGCAAGCAGCTGCTTGAGGGAGTATTATTTTTTGTAAAGAATTATGTTTATATGGATAAAATTCTAGACTTGAATCATTTGAAAGCCAAAATAAGAGGAACAAGCAACAAGAGATGTGATTCAGCTTGTATGAGTTTGGTTGGGTTGTTTTATCTCTGACCGGCACTTTTTTGCACACCATGGGCTAAATGGCCAGGTCACAAGAACCCCGAAAGCTCAGAGAAGGTTGAGGGAGGGGACCCACTAGAACAGCTGTTGGGAGACAGATGGCAGCCTCCCGTCAAGGCGATCCAGCGTGTTCTTTAACGTACATTGGTTACGGCTCTCTCGCACACGGAAACACGACTTAATGTCCCGTCTGATGGACTGCTGTCTTTCAAAGCCCACCGGTATCCCTTACTGACCGATCGCAGGGCAGGGACCAGCTTGTATGGCAAGAAGTGGCATAAGTTTTGGACATATGCAGGGTCACGAACGTGAGCATTATGTTCAAAAGTAATTGAACTAAGCTTTCTATTAAAATATTACTTCCTGGAATATGTATATTTTCCTACATATTGATTCTCGAAACCCCATTATTATTTTTCGAATACCCTGTATATTTTGAATGCAGCTTTTGCATATATTTCATATTTATACATAATCTGTAATAATTGGGCTCATGAAGAGCAACCCGAACAGCATTTGTGTCAAGTAACTGGAATCACTTCTTTAAAGAAAAAAAAAGCGAAAGTTTGATTTTAATAAGAAAGAGTGTTGGCGTAGGTAGGTGCAACAGGTGTGGTCGTAATATGACCCTATGCCTGAAGGAGTCTTTACTGTGGGTAGGAAATAAGGTTACAAAACATCCTGGTTTGACCACGGACAAATTTTGCTTTCATGTTGTTAGTCCGGTGTCCGTTTGGGAACAAATCCAGATTGCAAAATGCGGGGGCGTTCAAGAGAGGCGGAAGGAAAAGATACAGAACTTCTTTTCTGAAATGGATACTTGATGGATTTATAGGCTGATGGATCAGGAAACAGTACAAACAATGGAGAAATATAATAAATAATCTTTTTTTTTTGAGTATTTGGATGTGGGGGGGGGGATGAAACAAAATGGTGAGCAGTCGTTGAAGGATTTGGGTTGTTGTTTTACCTCTGACCAGCACTTTTTTGCACACAATGGGCTAAATGGCCAGGTCACAAGGACCCCGAAGGCTCAGAGAAGGTTGAGGGAGGGGACCCACTGGAACAGCTGTTGGGAGACAGATGGTAGCCTCCCGTCAAGGCCATCCAGCGTGTTCTTTAACGTGCAGAGGGTATGGCTCTCCCGTACACGGAGCCATGGCTTAACGTCCCATCCGACGGACGGCGGCCTTTCCAAGCCCATCGGTGTCCCCTACTGACTGTGGGCAGGGCGGGGAATTTTTGCGGAGATAAATCTCAACGCTGACCCAGCTGGGACTCGAACCTGGGAACTACAGATTACGAGCCTGGCGCGCTACCGACTGAGCCACCCCCGCCCCTAGTCGTTGAAGGATAAAGATAGCAGGTTTAATCGTAAATGAGGATTTCATCATGGTACAGTGGACTCAGCATTTCAAGGAAGTTCTGTGTGTTGTCAGCAGTTTTGTTCTCATTGTTTGTAACGACGAAAGCTATATTTCGGGATTTAATGTTGGCCCTATGTCACGATCTGAGCTATTTCAGCTCTCTATATGAATGGACTCATCCAAATGGTTAGCAGAGGATGAGATCATTGCTGAGAGCTGATGCAGATCTCACATCATTAGGCACTACGATGGGAGAAGTGACGTCATTAGAATTTAGTAAAGGTAGCTCTTTATTTACATTTTAAAATGTTTGTTTTTAAATAATCTAACTGCTGGTTTGTTAAATTGGGAAATATTAGCCCATAGGAGAGAAAAAGAGTGAAAAATTCATGCAGGAATGACGGAATACATAATCTAAACAGTATTAGCATTATGTATGATGCTTAGGAAGAGATGATCTTTTAAATAAGTATAATATTGTGAATGAGATTCGAACCTACGTCTCCGAACCTATGCTGACACTGGAATGAATTTAAGAGAGTTTAAGTTCGAGTCCCACTTACGGCGAAACTTAATTGTTTTTTCAGCTAAATATTCACGAGTCCCATGTTTACAGGATATTCCCTGTGATGCTCTATTATTATGGGTTGTTGGGTTGTTTTTTACCTCTGAACGGCACTTTTTTGCACACCATGGGCTAAATTACCCGGTCACAAGGACCCCGAAGTCTCAGAGAAGGTTGTGGGGGGGACCCACTGGAACAGCTGTTGGGAGACAGATGGTAGCCTCCCGTCAAAGCCATCCAGCGTGTTCTTTAACGTGTACAGGGTATGGCTCTCCCGCACACGGGCCACGGCTTAACGTCCCATCCGACGGACGGCGGCCTTTCCAAGCCCATCGATGTTCCCTACTGATCGTGGGCAGGGCGGGGAGTATTTGCAGAGATAAGTCTCAACGCTGATCCAGCTGGGACTCGAACCTGGGAACTGCAGATTACGAGCCTGGCGCACTACCGACTGAACCACCCCGTCTATTATTAAACGTAATACGTTTATAAGAGCAAAATGGCGAACATGTATAAAAAAATGTAAACAGAGTGGAGCGGTGGTGGTTCAGTCGGTAGCGTGCCAACCACGTAATCTGCAGTTCCCAGGTTCGAATTCCAGCTGCGCAGCGTTGAGCTTTATCACCGCGAACCCCCATCCTGCCCTCAGTGCTAAAGACAACACTGATCGATTTTTAAAGGCATTTCTCCGTCGGATGGAACGTTAAGCAGTGGCACCGTGTACAGGAGAGCCATACCCTGAGCCCGTTAAAGAACAAAGGAACTAGATGGATGGCCTTGGCAGGAGGCTTTCATCTACCTCCTGACAGCTGTTTCAGTGGGTTCCCTTCCCTAATTTTCTCTGAGCCTTCGGGATCCTTGTGACCTGGTGGGGCGGAGGTGGCTCAGTCGGTAGCGCGCCAGGCTCGTAATCTGTAGTTCCCAGGTTCGAGTCCCAGCTGGGTCAGCGTTGAGATTTATCTCCGCAAAATTCCCCGCCCACGGTCAGTAGGGGACACCGATGGGCTTGGAAAGGCCGTCGTCCGTCGGATGGGACGTTAAGCCGTGGCCCCGTGTGCGGGAGAGCTATACCCTGTGCACATTAAAGAACACGCTGGATGGCCTTGACGGGAGGCTACCATCTGTCTACCAACAGCTGTTCCAGTGGGTTCCCTCCCCCAACCTTCTCTGAGCCTTCGGGATCCATGTGACCTGGCCATTTAGCCCATGGTGTGCAAAAAAGTGCCGCTCAGAGGTAAAACAACTCAACCCAACCTTGTGACCTGCCCATTTAGCCCATGGTGTGCAAAAGAAGTAAAACAACCGAACTCTAGTAGCCACTGCAGATAAGTTCGAGCCCTGCTGGGTTTCTTCATCTTGGCCCCAAGACACGAAAAAGCAAAGACGTCTTCTGATATTCGAAGAAAATAAATACCAAAAGTAAAATAAATAATTTCTTTCGATTTATGCGATTTCAACCTTTTATTCAACGTTTAGTCATTAAAAGGAAAAAGTGTCCTTCACCATTTCATTATTGTTCCAGGTATTTTTTGCCTTTTCCTAATGAATCGCCCTTAGCAACTTTTATATTGATATTACTCAAGAATTTTTATGTTCCATTGAATTATTTCTAGTATTTTTCGTTACAAGTAAATTTGAAGTTACATTTTGTTTTGGGGCGGGGGATGGCTCAGTCGGAAGCGCGCCAGGCTCGTAATCTGTAGTTACCAGGTTCGAGTCTCAGCTAGGTCAGCGTATCTCCGCAAAACTCCCGGCCCTGCCCATGGTCAGTAGGGGACACCGATGGGCTTGGAAAGGCAGCCGTACGTCGGATGGGACGTTAAGCCGTGTCCCCGTGTGCTGGAGAGCCATAGCCTGTGCACGTTAAAGAACACACTGGATGGCCTTGATGGTAGGCTACCATCTGTCTCTCAACAGCTGTTCCAGTGGGTCCCCTCACCCAAAATTCTCTAAGACTTCGGGGTCCATGTAACCTGGCCATTTAGCCCATGGTGTGCAAAAAAGTGCCGCTCAGAGGTAAAACAACTCAACCCAACATTTTGTTTTCAAATAATTATAATTATTTTGAAGTTTCTAATTATTTAAAATATAAGGACCAAAAATTTATTTTAGCCTCATATGTTTGGGTAGATATGTTTTACAATGTGTCAGAATTTTTTTTTCTATGTACGAGGGTGTTCACGTCATTATTAACATGCATCTGCAGAATAAAAACTATTGCACTTACATCAACAAAAGTTCTGCTGTCATTCAAAATATTTCTCTCCAGCACCTATACAAAGTTGCAGACGTCTACGCCAATTCTGAAATGCTTGGTGGTACTACTGTTGAGGCGGGGTGGCTCAGTCGGTAGCGCGCCAGGCTTGTAATCTGCAGTTCCCAGGTTCGAGTACCACCTGGGTCAACTTTGAGACTTATCTCCGCAACCCCCCCCCCTCCCCCCACTGCCCACGGTCAGTAGGGAACGCCGATGTGCTTGGAAAGGCCGCCGTCCGTCGGATGGAACTTTAACCCGTTGGCCCGTGTGCGGGAGAGTCATACTCTGTGCACATTAAAGAACACGCTGGATGGCCTTGACGGGAGGCTATTATCTGTCTCCCAACAGTTATCCCAGTGGGTCCCCTCCCCCAACCTTCTCTGAGCCTTCGGGGTCCTTGTGACCTGACCATTTTGCCCATGGTATGTAAAAAGGTGCCGCTCAGAGTTAAAACAAACCAAACCTGTTGGGGAATACTCTGCAACTGTGAATGAATGCATTTTGCAAGGTCTTGCAAAAGGAAAGGAAACATGCTGGGAAGCCATTTTCAAGGCTTCCCATCAAGTTCCTTAATAATTTTAGCGAACAACCAAAAATTGTATAGTGCAAGATCGGGTGAATTGTCAGTTTGGGGTGGCAGTTTGGGTTTTTTGTGCTCCAGATAGACCGTAACTTGCCGGGTTTTGTGAGCACTGGCATTGTCATGAAGAAGGAGAATCCTTGACACGCCTGTTGTTGGACGCTGTTCCTTCATCTCCGTAATCATTTTGGGCAAATAAATGTTAGTGTAGCATTGGCCATTTATAGTCATGTGTTCAGGTGAAGTGTCCATGGCTACCACTCCTTTGGAATTGAAAAAAATTGTGAACATCCTCTTCCTTGAGCAAAAGTCTTGATGGAAGATTTGGGGACCCTGTTCATCTTCTGCAACCCAAACATAGTTGCCGATCTTTCTAGGAGTTGTATAGTAATAAAGCCACGTCTCATCACCAGTGACAATGTCTTGTTAACCGTTTGGGGCCACTAGGTTCAAACATTAACAGCATCTACTTGCACGAGTCAACTCTAGTCCATTTTTGCTGTTCTGTCTGTTTGTGGGGTATCCATTTGGTGCAGATCTTTCGGAACTTTAAATGTCGATGAATAATTATTTTCACACTGCCAATCAGTACACTGGCATCTAACTTATTACCTGAACAATATGGGGAGGGGGTGGCTCAGTCGGTAGCGCGCCAGGCTCGTAATCTGTAGTTGCCAGGTTCGAGTCCCAGCTGGGTCAGCGTTGAGATTTATCTCCGCAAAATTCCCCGCTCTGCCCACGGTCAGTAGGGGACACCGATGGGCTTGGAAAGGCCGCCGTCCGTCGGATGGGACGTTAAGCCGTGGCCCCGTGTGCGGGAGAGACATACCCTGTGCACGTTAAAGAACACGCTGGATGGCCTTGATGGGAGGCTACCATCTGTCTCCCAACAGCTGTTCCAGTGGGTCCCCTCCCCCAACCTTCTCTGAGCCTTCGGGGTCTATGTGACCTGGATATTTAGCCCATGGTGTGCAAAATAAGTGCCGCTCAGAGGTAAAACAACTCAACCCAACCTGAACAATGATGTGTAGTTTTTTCTTAATGAGTTCAGGAACAGCATCTGTGGTTCTCTCGTTCACGGCCTCCTTCAGTCTTCCTGCACGAGGGAGGTCTTCGAAGCACTGACGCCCTTCTCTGAATTTGCGCATACATCCCGTAAATGAACAGCCATGATCCCCAAATAATAAATAAAAATAAATAAATACCCCCTCAAGCAGCTGCTTGCCACAGAGGTCTGACAGGAGCCTGCCAGTTTATACGCCATAGTTGAAGGTCTGTGAGGATGGCGGGACCTCAGCAGAAAAACGACACATACACATCCATGCCTTATCTGGGGCTCGAACCCGAGTCCCTTAGATCAGTAGCTAAGCGCTCTAACCACTCGGTCACGGGAACTTGTGATAAATCGGCATTCATTTTTTTCGGGTAGTCCCCAAGCTGCATCCTTGTGAAAATGTAAAATCCTTCTACATCTTTAGTAGGCTCCATAGCAACAACGTACAAATTTACCAGCGAAGAGAGAAATGATGTTACGGCCTTTGTTTTTAACAAGTAATGACATGTTTAGACAAGCTTTCAAACAAGTCGCAGCTCGTTAACTTCGGAGGAAAGAGAGCAAATTTATAGACACGCGTGACGACTTTTTGAACGCCTTCTGTAACTGGGCTCGGGTTCTAATTATGAAGAGTTCTAACCAAGCGGGATTGGATCGAAATTTATGAGCTCGAATTCATCCTTAGTGACCTTCAAAATTTGGCAGCAGAATTTCATTTGATGCCAGAGCATGACTGGTTTGACTTCTCATACTATTTGTTTTATTTGAGTGGCAACAGTATAAGAATTAACGTGTCTCGTAAACAACCTTAACGGCGATAACCAGACGTTACCGGCAACCGCAAAAATCATATTTTAATTTTAGCGTGCCAATCTCCACGTTCAGATTTATACTTGCTAACCCATGCACTGTCCTCCACGAGAAAGGGTGTACCGATGGGCTTGAAAAGACTGCCGTCCGTCGGAGGGGAAGTTAAGCCGTAGCCCCGTGTTCAAGAGAGCTATACCTTGCACACGTTAAAAACACGCTTGATGACCTTGACGGGAGTTTCCATCTATCTGCTAATAGCTGTCCAGTGGGTCCTCTTCCCTCAGCCTTCCCTGATCGCATGGTATCCTTCTGACCTGTCCATTTAGACCATTCAGGTCATAAAAGTGCGGGGCGGGGGTGGCTCAGTGGGTAGCGCGCCTGGCTCGTAATCTGTAGTTCCCAGGTTCGAGTCCCAGCTGGGTCAGCATTGAGATTTATCTCCGCAAAATTCCCCGCCCTGCCCACGGTCAGTAGGGGACACCGATGGGCTTGGAAAGACCGCCGTCCGTCGGATGGGACGTTAAGCCGTGGCCCCGTGTGTGGGAGAGCCATACCCTGTGCACGTTAAAGAACACGCTGGATGGCCTTGACGGGAGGCTACCATCTGTCTCCCAACAGCTGTTCCAGTGGGTCCCCTCCCCCAACCTTCTCTGAGCCTTCGGGGTCCATGTGACCAGGCCATTTAGCCCATGGTGTGCAAAAAGTGCCGCTCAGAGGTAAAACAACCCAAACAACAACAGAACCACTTTTTTGGCGTTTATGCTCGTGTCTAGCTTCAAATTTCAATTCGGACGATATCCTCGAGAGATATCCTTACGAAAAATCTTCTCAGTATATTAAAACACTCATATATATATCATACCTCAAATATATTGAAACATAATATATTTTCTTCCAAGTTTTTAAGTGTTCAAATAAGCAATTTTAAAATTATAATTAAATGCAAACCTTTACGAATTTAATTGGCATTGAGAGAACAGAGAAGTTCTACCTGTTTTTAACGGTGAATAAAGCCTTGAAAGGACCAAGCGGTATCCGTAATGTATGCAAATTTTACATTTAAAATCAATCTTCATCCTAAATGCTGATGGCTTCCAGTTGGGTTTGTTATTATTCCTAACTTGAATGTTTCCTTTTTAATGTTCACGATTCTGCCAGCTCCTTCCTTTTCAGTGATATTGCACTGGAAAAGCGCCACTGCTCTGTCTTTCCGGTCATCTTGTGTCAAGGTAGAATGAGTCAATCTGTTGCTGCTTGCTGCCATATTGTCTTCTGGTGGCTTTCCAATTACAAAGTTCGTCCTTGGAATGTCTCAATAGGCGAGTCACCTGTCTTCTGATGTGACGTCAACCAGCCGGCCTGTGCGAGACCAGGCCATTGTTTCGGCCATTATTTCCGCCTTGTAAACAGCTTGTTTCAGTTAAATAATTGCTGTGCAGTCAGGAAACGGCGAAAGTTACTTGCATAAACGTATTCTTTATTCGGAGTAGCAGCGTGAAGCGTAAAATTGCACGTTATTTTTATGATCTTATTTGGTAGATTTAGACATGAAGGCTTTATCATATATTTAGCAATATTTTTAAAGAGCTCAGGGAATTATACAGAATATTAAAATTCAACGTGACTTATGTTTTGATTAAAGAAATACAGGAATGTTATTGTCATTATGGACTATTTGAAAAGCTAGAATTTGGTTTTAATTTTAGCCTCTAGTTGTTGAAATACAAGTCTGGCAATCAGACGGGACGGGGGTGACTCAGTCGGTAGAGCACCTGGCTCGTAATCTGCAGTTCCCAGGTTCGAGTCCCAGCTGGGTCAACGTTGAGATTTATCTCTGCAAAATTCCTCGCCCTGCCCACGGTCAGTAGGGAACACCGATAGGCTTAGAAAGGCTGTTGTCCGTCGATGGGACGTTAAGCCGTGGTCCCGTGTGCGTGAGAGCCATACCCTGTGCACGTTAAAGAACACGCTGGATGGCCTTGACGGGAGGTTACCATCTGTTTCCTAACAGCTGTTCCAGTGGGTCCCCTCCCCCAACCTTCTCTGAGCCTTCGGGATCCATGTGATCGGGCCATTTAGCCCATGGTGTGCAAATCAAAGTGCCGCTCAGAGGTAAAACAACCCAACCCAACCGTCGATGGGACGTTAAGCCGTGGCCCCGTGTGCGGGAGAGCCATACCCTGTGCACGTTAAAGAACACACTGGATGGCCTTGACGTGAGGCTACCATCTGTCTGCCAACAGCTGTTCCAGTGGGTCCCCTCCCCCAACCCTCTCTGAACCTTCGGGGTCCATGTGACCTGGCCATTTAGCCCAAGGTGTGCAAAAAAGTGCCACTCAGAGGTAAAACAACCCAACCCTATTACAACTTCTTTTTCCCCCGTAATGTTGCCTGTACTTGTGGTTACGACAAGGGCAGGATTGGGGGGGGGGGGAGGAGGACAAGAGAGGGTCATGTCTCCACCCCCATGAGAAGGTTAGTAAGGGGGATCTGATATATGAAGAAGAATATTTGTGTGTTTGTCTGTCCACTTATGCATTTGGTCCCCAGAAGAGCTAGAGACTCCAAACTTTTTTGTCATGAACGTTCCCTTCATCCAGGGGAAGAACATAGGCTATTTGCGATCCCTCTGTGGCCAACTAAAATTGGGGTGGGCAGGTTTGAATTTCTCAAATCATCTATTCCCTCCCCTTTCAGAATGCTAGTAAGAGTAACGAAGTCCAAAATTATTTAACTTTTTATATTTCATGCATTTTTTAGATCAGATAATTTTTTATTTCATATAATGTTTTACAGTATACAAAAACTTTTGAAGTCTCACAAGAGCAGGCTCGTTCGTGAGATCTCAATATAGAAACAATTTCAATTTAAAACATCAGTCGTCACATTGAATAATACACAAAAAAAAAGCGAAAACAACTCAAAACAAAAAATTTCTAGTAATCCAGAAGTGTGAAAGTCAGAAACATTCAATATCCATGTTACATATAACAGTTATAGTAGATTAATGCAAAAAAGTTTCCACATCATCCAGTTTCAAAATGTATTTCTTGAGAACTTTAGAAAACAAATGATAATTCGTGATATTTTTCATGCTGACTGGGAGAGAGGAAAGAAATTTCGGTGCTAAATACAAATAATAGTGCCTAAAAATTTCCTTATGTAATGCAGGAATTCCATAATTTATGTTTTTATCTCGTCGTAATTGGTAATTATTCGTGTCAGTTTTGATGCTATCATTTCTAAAGTAAAAGTATTTAATTATTTCGAAAAAATAAATCATAGCGTAAAGGCAAAATTCCTGCTTCTCGAAACAAAGGTTATGAAGGTTGCGTTTTGGGGCTTTTAGTTAATAAGCGAATAAATCTCTTTTGCAGCACTAAAAGTTGTTTAAAATTATTGAAATACATGCCTCCCCAAGATTTTATACCATATGTTAGTTGAGAATAGATTAATGCATAATATAATGTACACATAAATTTAAATGAAACTAAATGTCTTACAAGATATAAACGGGCCAGGTTACGGATGACCTTTCTTTTAACCCATGTTACATGCACTTTCCAAGTTAGGCCTGCATCAATCCAAATACCTAAATATTTCACGGACGGCACAAAAGGAATTTGAGGACAATTACAGTGACTTTTCGATGAACAATTCGTATCATGATATTTCAATTGATTGCGGTGCTAAATATCTGTAACAGAACTATTTTTCTTTAAGTAGAAATAAACTGCATTTGTCTTTGTCAGATTAATTGTTAAAAAATTACTCGTGGTCCAGTTTCTAATTAATTCTAGATCACTATTTGCTTGTTTAAAAATAATCGAAGAATCAGAACCAGTATATGTCAGGCAAGTGTCGTCAGCAAAAATAGTTAATTTACCTGTTAGGTTAATGGAATCTAGATCATTAATGTAAATAATAAATAATAAGGGACCCAAAACAGATCCCTGGGGCACTCCGTATTCAACTTTAGTCCAAGCACTGTATGTATCTTTTATTTTTACTCTTTGCCTTCTGTTAGCTAAATAACTGCGAAACCAATTCAATGCCACTCCTCTAACTCCAGCAGCTTGTAATTTTTGTATTAATTTTTGATGATTTACCGTATCGAATGCTTTTTTAATGCCCAGAAAGATTGTTAATGCATGATCACTGTTATTCATAGCTGTGTAAATCGTATTTGTTACCTGCAATAATGCATCATCCGTACCCATTTTTTCTCTAAACCCAAACTGATTGCTACTGAGAAAACATTTTTTTTCCAGATATTCATATAATTTATTTTTCACTATTTTTTCAAAAATTTTAGATATTACTGAGAGTAATGCAATAGGTCTATAATTCCCTAATTCCTTTGGGTCACCGTCTTTAAAAATAGGAACAATAGTAGCTTTTTTCAAAACATCAGGGAAAATTCCTTGCTCAATGGATAGATTAAATAGATTTACAAGTATTTCGATAAATTTTTCTCCCAACAGATGAATTATTTCTGCGGTTAAGCCATCAAAACCTGGAGATTTATTTTTTGGTAGAAGTATAATTTGAGTCCTAATATCTTTAGCTATTATTGGCGTTAAGAAGAAAGAACTTACCGCAGTTGATGATTTTCCGTCTCCTTCCCAATCAGCATTTGTTTGAACTAAATCTTTGTTCAAATTTCGTGCAATTCCGGCAAAATAATCGTTGAAGAAATTTGCAAATTTACAAGGGTCTTCATCATATTTAATTAACTCGTTTTTACTTTTAATTGCACGGGGATAGTTTTCTTTCTCTTTAAAGTTAAAACATATTTCATTTATTACATTCCACTGCTTTTTCTGATTTTTACCTGCTTTGGAAAATTTATTAGAAAAGTATTGTGTTTTTGTTTCCCTTATGGCACTAGTGACAAAATTTCTGTATCGGGAAAATGACAGTTTAAGCGACATATCTGTAGGATTCTTCTTCATTTCCTTATACAGAGTATTACGATAATTTATTAAAATTGCTAATTCATTTGTCATCCACGGTTTAATTTTCTTAAAACGATTTTTCTTTACTTTCGTTGAATCATCAATTAAATGGCTTAGTGTATCAATTAAATTTTTAAAAGAAGCATTAACAGAGCCGTCAATATATATATCATCCCATTTTATATTTGCAATTAAATTCGTTAATCTTTTTAAATGCACCATTTTTATTTCATCATTTTTTAATTTTTGTTCAATTTTAATATCTAAATTAACCTTAACTAAGCAGTGGTCTGTAATTCCAATGTCATCCAGAAATATATTACAGTTATATAATTCTTTGGTTCTAAGAAATACATGATCAATACATGTAGACGAGTTCTCCGTAATTCTGGTTGGCTCTTCTATCATATAAGTAAATCATTTTCTGCTAATAGTCCTATATATTCATCAGTGTTTGTGTTGTCATTTTATAAGTTAATATTAATATCTCCAAGATAGAGAACATTAAGGGTATCAAGTGATTCTAGGATTCCGTTTAATTCGGAAATGAAATTAGATACATTTTCAGAAGGAGATCTGTATACAGCCATTAATGTCCACTCTTTGTTTTCAATTTCAAGTTTTAAAACCGCAATGTCTGCGCAATTCATTGTGATTGGTTGCTGTATAGCATCGATGTCGCAGCTAGCATAAATTAATACTCCACCTGATCTGTAATCATCCCTACAAAATGAGAAGCACTTGTAACCGTCTATTTTGTACAGCGAGACTTCCCAGGAGTAGATCCAAATTTCTGTCAATATAATTAATCTGGGTCTTTTCTGAAAAGTCCCCAAGTACGTCAAAAATTCATCAAAATGTGCTCTAGCACTGCATATATTTAACTGAATAAGAGAAAAATTACCAACAAAGACATCTAAAACGGAGGTGAAAATGTTATATTAAAATGGAAATCCAGTCTCTTACCCCCTCATTTTTCCGGCTCGACTGCATTTCTTGACCCCTTGCCCACCGATTTTTTTCTACATCAAGACCGGGGCGGGGGTGGCTCAGTCGGTAGCGCGCCAGGCTCGTAATCTGTAGTTCCCAGGTTCGAGTCCCAGCTGGATCAGCGTTGAGATTTATCTCCGCAAAATTCCCCGCCCTGCCCACGGTCAGTAGGGGACCCCGAAGGCTTGGAAAGGCCGTCGTCCGTCGGATGGGACGTTAAGTCGTGGCTCCGTGTGCGGAAGAGCCATACCCTGTGCACGTTAAAGAACACGCTGGATGGCCTTGACGGGAGGCTACCATCTGTCTCCCAACAGCTGTTCCAGTGGGTCCCCAACCTTCTCTGAGCCTTCGGGGTCCATGTGACCTGGCCATTTAGCCCATGGTGTGCAAAAAAGTGCCGCTCAGAGGTAAAACAACCCACAACCTACATCAAGACCTGCACCAGTCAACCAAGTTGTTCTTTCTTTGGCACTTGGACCAAATACTGCCGTGCAAATGTCATTCAGGTCGCTACTGCACGAGGACTGCTTTCACAAGGGCACCATTCTCCAACAGCGTCGCGGGAGCAAAAATCCGATCTCAAGGATGTCATGCGAGCGGGCACGTGTCGTACACCTCTCCCACCGAGACCTTCAATTGAACGGCTCTTAAATCGACCTAAAAATGGCAGCGAAAAACAAAACCGAGTTAATGTGGGAGGCCGAACAGGGCCATTTTTGTATGCTAATTTCTTATCTGGCGCGAAGTTGGCATCATTGGCACAATAACGTGCTTAAATGAGGTAAGAGGGTTAAGTCTCCGGTCTTTGTTTCACGCTCTGAGGGGGGGGGGGCGGATTTTATCTCGCACGTGGGGAGAAGAATTCGAGGCTCAACGGAACGTGTCGTGGACGAAGAAATGCGACTAGACTTAATATTGAGACAGGAATTTAAAGATTGCTTTTCCTGTTTTAGTTTTTTCATCTCGTTGCATGATCTCACAAAATATAAACAGGCGCTACTCACAAGTCACGCCGTCATGTTTGGCCTCCAACTACAAAATGCATTGCAGCAGCCAGACACACATACTTTATCAACAAGGAAAGAGACTTGAGGGTGGGGGTGGCTCGTAATCTGCAGTTTCCAGGTTCGAGTCCCAGCTGGGTCAGCGTTGAGATTTATCTCCGAAAAACTCCCCCACCCTGACCACGGTGAGTAGGGGACACCGATGGGCTTGGAAAGGCCGCCGCCCCTCGGATGGGGCGATAAGCCGTGGCCTCGTGTGCGGGAGAGCCATACCCTGTGCACGTTAAAGAACACGCTGGATGGCCTCTACGGGAGGCTACCATCTGTCTCCCAACAGCAATTCCAGTGGGTCCCCTCCACCAACCCTCTCTGAACCTTCGGGGTCCTTGTGATATGTCCATTTAGCTCATGGTGTGCAGAAAAAAAAAATGTAGCTCAGAGGTAAAACCACCCAACTCACCTGACGTGTGGGGCGGGGGTGGCTCAGTCGGTAGCGCGCCAGGCTCGTAATCTGTAGTTCCCAGGTTCGAGTCCCAGCTGGGTCAGCGTTGAGATTTATCTCCGCAAAATTCCCCGTCCTGCCCACGGTCAGTAGGGGACACCGATGGGCTTGGAAATGCCACCGTCCGTCGGATGGGACGTTAAGCCGTGGCCCCGTGTGCGGGAGAGCCATACCCTGTGCACGTTAAAGAACACGCTGGATGGCCTTGACGGGAGGCTACCATCTGTCTCCCAACAGCTGTTCCAGTGGGTCCCCTCCCCCAACCTTCTCTGAGCCTTTGGGGTCCATGTGACCTGGCCATTTAGCCCATGGTGTGCAAAAAAGTGCCGCTCAGAGGTAAAACAACAACCCAACCACCTGACGTGTGATGTTTTCGACAACTCACTGTTCTCCGCTAAACCTCACCTTGCCCTCGATGAGGAAGGAGGACCTGAGGGGCTTGAGAAGGACGCGGTCTGTTGGATGGGTAGCCAAACAGGGACTCCGTTTCAAATGACTCTAATCGAGCCAGAAAAATAATAAAAAATACCCCCTCAAGCAGCTGCTTGCCACAGAGGTCTGACAGGAGCCTGTCAGTTTATATGTCAGAGTAGAAAGTCTGAGAGGATGGCAGGACCTCAGCAGAAAAACAACACGAACATCCATGCCTTACCCGGGGCTCGAACCCAGGTCCCGTAGATCAGTAGCCAAGCGCGCTAACCACTCGGCCACGGGATGGCATTCGAGCCAGAAAAAGGCAAAGAAAAATGGGGGGGGGGAAGGGAACATTGGGTTGAAGTTGCCTTCTGCTGCGGCGTATATTTAATATAATATTCGATTCCACTTTGCAGTGCAACATTTCCCCTTCGTTTTAGAAACAAAAAACATTATTGAAAAATGCGCGAAATATTCACAAGTTCAATACTTTTTGGTCTCCATTATCCTTACCATTATTCTCAAAAAGGGGCATGGAGTCTTTGTTCCCCCCTCTCCTTAGATCCGGCCCTGCAACGAGTGTTAGAATACGCTTGCCTTCGACCATAGATAACGCCACTGTAAATGGGTTGTTGGGTTGTTTTACCTCTGAGCGGCACTTTTTTGCACACCATGGGCTAAATGGCCAGGTCACATGGACCCCAAAGGCTCAGAGAAGGTTGGGGGAGGGGACCCACTGGAACAGCTGTTGGGAGACAGATGGTAGCCTCCCGTCAAGGCCATCCAGCGTGTTCTTTAACGTGCACAGGGTATGGCTCTCCCGCACACGGGGCCACGGCTTAACGTCCCATCTTACGGACGGCGGCCTTTCCAAGCCCATCGGTGTCCCCTACTGACCGTGGGCAGGGCGGGGAATTTTGCGGAGATAAATCTCAACGCTGACCCAGCTGGGACACGAACCTGGGAACTGCAGATTACGAACCTGGCGCGCTACTGACTGAGCCACCCCCGCCCCAATTACTTGAGATAATTTTGATTACCCATTGCAATTGATAAACCTAAGGGTGATTCGTCCCTTAGGCCACCTGAGGCGCTGTCTCACCAAAAATAATCACAAGAAATAAACGAATTTGAAATTTAGTATTCATTATTTGTCATACCTAAATCAGCATAATATAATTTTTAAATTCGTTTTTTTAATCATTATTTACCTTGTTGTGTAGACAATCCCAGCATTCACTTTGCGTCAATGTTACGTCGTCTGCTTTAGTTTAAGGGAGCGGCGGTGACTCGTGATCTGCAGTTCCCAGGTTCGAGTCCCAGCTGGGCCAGTGTTGAGATATATCTCCGAAAAACTCCCTCCCTGACCACGATCAGTAGTGGACACCGATGGGCTTGGGAAGGCCATCGGTGTCCACTACTGGCCATCTAAAGACCATCGGCAGTGGCCCGTATGCGGGAGAGCCATACCCTGTGCAAGTTAAAGAACACCCTGGATGGCCTTGACGGGAGACTACCATCTATCTTCTAACAGCTGTTCAGTGGGTCCCCTTCCCCTAACCTCTGAACTTTGAGGTTCTTGTGAACTGGCCTTTTAGCCCATTGTGTGCCAGGGTGGGGGGGGGGACTCAGTCGGCAGCGCACCTGGCTCGTAATCTGCATTTCCTAGGTTCGAGTCCCAGCTGGGTCAACATTGAGATTACACTCCGCAAAATTCCCCGCTCTGCCCACGGTCAGTAGGGGACACCGATGGGCTTGGAAAGCCTACCGTCCGTCGAATTAGACGTTAAGCCGTGTCCCCGTGTGCGAGAGAGCCACGTTAAAGAACACGCTGAATGGCTTTGACGAAAGGCTATTATCTATCTCCCAAGAGGTGTTCCAGTGGGTCCCCTCCCCCAACCTTCTCTGAGCCTTCGAGGTCCTTGTGACCTGTCCATTTAGCCCATGATGTGCAAAAAAGTGTCGCTCAGAGGTAAAACAACCCAACCCATCTCTGTCTTAAATATTTTTTTTAATTTCACTTGTATAATAAACTTATCCCATCTTATCTTTCCAACTTCCCACTTCTCCATCCTTTTCAGACACAAAAGCTGGTTTCCCCCCCTCCTTTCAAAGCTTCCGCTTCTACTGTTGCTCCAAACGCTCGTGCCACGTGATCCTCATCGGGTATTTTACGAATCAATACTTCCTGTCCTTGTCGGCCGTGAGAAAAATCCCGTCGCGATCTGCAGATCAGCAACAGCAAAGAGCCGTGTTTCGCTTCTAAACAGCTGATAGGCACGGCAACGAGTTCACAGTGCGGCCCTTGTGAACTTCGCTAACCTTTCCTGTGAGGGTTCCCGTCCTCCGTAGCGAAAGGGAAAGTCCCCCACGCTCTGGTGGAGCGCCCCAGGGCACGGAGTCTGCCCTACTTTCGCCGCACGTACACGGGAGCACGCGCCAACTGTTAGGGCCGATGACAGAGCAACAAATCGTTCCGCTCGATCCGCGGCCATTGCGATGTGTCTGCCCGCCAGTGAACCTTAAAGAATGTGGAGCACGGGCAGCAGCAGCAAGCCACAGTGGAAGGGGCTGGTTTCCATGGCGACCGCTTCACAATAGAGATCAGACCCATTTCTTTTATCTCGGCGAACTGCAATCACCTTTCACAGTTACACGTCGCCGGACGAATTCGAATCAACGACGGGGACGGACATTTTCGCTAATGCCTGTTGGAAGGTAAAGTTTACGAACGCTGTCGGCAATCTTCTTGTTCTTTGTTCGCATTTTAAATTGGAGTGTAATATTGAGCAAGGAATTGGATTGTTTTATCTCTGGGAGGCACTTTTTTCACACAATGGACTAAATAGGCAGGTCACAAGAACCCCAAAGTTGAGGGTTGTTGTTGTTGGGTTGTTTTACCTCTAAGCGGCACTTTTTGGCACACCATGGGCTAAATGGCCCGATCACATGGATCCCGAAGGCTCAGAGAAGGTTGGGGGAGGGGACCCACTGGAACAGCTGTTAGGAAACAGATGGTAACCTCCCGTCAAGGCCATCCAGCGTGTTCTTTAACGTGCACAGGGTATGGCTATCCCGCACACGGGGCCACGGCTTAACGTCCCATCCGACGGACGGCGGCCTTTCCAAGCCCATCGGTGTCCCCTACTGACCGTGGGCAGGGCGGGGAATTTTGGGAGATAAATCTCAACACTGACCCAGCTGGGACTCGAACCTGGGAACTACAGATTACGAGCCTGGCGCGCTACCGACTGAGCCACCCCCGCCCAAGTTCAGAGTTTGGGGAAGGGGACCCAGTGGGCAAATGTTAGGAGACAGATGATAGCTTCTCGTCAAGGCCATCCAGCATATTCTTTAACGTGCATAGGGTATGACTTTCTCGTATACGAGGCCACGGTTTAACGTCCCAGCCGACGGACGGGGGTCTTTTCAGCCATCAGTGTCTCTTACTGAATGAAGACTGGATGAGGGTTTTGTGTAGATAAATCTCAGCGCTGGCCCAGCTTGGACTCGAATCTAGGACTTGGTTTTCAGGGCGTGCAGATAACGAGCCTGGCGCGCTACCGACGGAGCCAACTCACGCCCCTGGAGCAAGGAGATTAGGGTGCGTTTAGTAAGGATTTTGCTCTGCGTTTCGGGGTCCTTGTGATTTTGTCATCGTGCAGCTTCAATCCCGCGAAATTCCCCTAGTGCGATTCAAATTCTAAAACCTTCGATGTTAATACTCAACTTGAGGTGAATTTCGTCAAAACGGAACTTTAAGCCTAAACTAATGGCAAAAGCCATCTTATATTTTTTATATTAGTTTCTAACTTTGTTTACAAAAACTTTAACTGATATACTGATTAGGGAATTTGTCAGTTTGGCAGGTCCAGGACCGGAATAAAGACGGGCCTGTTTTTTATTTATTTATATTCAGGGACTAAAAACAAAAGAGAAACGAAAATAAACAAGGCGGAATAAATAATATTTTGGCTTCCTGCCAAATTAAAAATGAGCCTCCCCCAATTAATGCCAAGTTATCTAATAGACAGGGACAAATTTTGGGCATGAGCAATTACTCTTCACAATTATAAAAATTAAAAGGTAGGCCATCCAGCGTCTATTGTTGTTGGGTTGTTTTACCTTCGAGCGGAATTCTTTTGCTCAAACGAGCTAAATGGCCAGGTCACAAGGACCCCGAAGTTTCAGAGAGGGTTGGGTTGTTTTACCTCTGAGCGGCACTTTTTTGCACACCATGGGCTAAATGGCCAGGTCACATGGACCCCGAAGGCTCAGAGAAGGTTGCGGGAGGGGACCCACTGGAATAGCTGTTGGGAGACAGATGGTAGCCTCCCGTCAAGGCCATCCAGCGTGTTCTTTAACGTGCACAGGGTATGGCTCTCCCGCACACGGGGCCACGGCTTAACGTCCCATCCGACGGACGGCGGCCTTTCCAAGCACATCGGTGTCCCCTACTGCCGTGGGCAGGGCGGGAATTTTGCGGAGATAAATCTCAACGCTGACCCAGCTGGGACTCGAACCTGGGAACTACAGATTACGAGCCTGGCGCGCTACCGACTGAGCCACCCCGCCCCGTAGATAATGGTAATATGTTTCTTTCTATTATTATCAGTAGTGTACTTATTAATGTTTATTTTTAAATATATCTTATTTAGAAGAAATATTATTTGGATTCATTAGCAATTATCATAATGCTAATAAATACGAATGATTTTTCTTCTACATATATTTTTAAATAAACATTAATAAAAAGATTAGTATAGAAATACACAAGTAATAACATTAGAAATAATTGTATAAGAATTATCGAGATTATAGGACTCCCTTTGGTGACGTCATAACTTGGTCCACAGGTCTTCTGTTGTAGGAGGTGTAGGGCGGGGGTGGCTCAGTCGGTAGCGCGCCAGGCTCGTAATCTGTAGTTCCCAGGTTCGAGTCCCAGCTGGGTCAGCGTTAAGATTTATCTCCGCAAAATTCCCCGCCCTGCCCACGGTCAGTAGGGGAACCGATGGGCTTGGAAAGGCCGCCGTCCGTCGGATGGGACGTTAAGCCATGGTCCCCTGTGCACGTTAAAGAACACGCTGGATGGCCTTGACGGGAGGCTACCATCTGCCTCCCAACAGCTGTTCCAGTGGGTCCCCTTCCCCAACCTTCTCTGAGCCTTCCGGGTCCATATGACCTGTCCATTTAGCCCATGGTGTGCAAAAAAAGTGCCGCTCAGAGGTAAAACAACCCAACCCTTTGGTGACGTCATAACTTGGTCCACCGGTCTTCTGTTGTAGGAGGTGTTGGTTTGACGGACTGCAACACTTCTGTCCTAGTACGTTCCAAGTGGCCCCAAACATGTTCGATAAGGTTAAGGCCAGGCGAGCATTTAGGCCAATCCATGTGTGCAATGCCCACTTCTTGAAGCATGACGATAACCATCTGATTTCCCTCTGTGAACGTGCTTGGATGATTCTCCTGCACACGACCCCATGGCTTAACATCTCATCCAACAGACGGCTGCTTTTCCATCAGTGATCAGATAGGGTCTGTCTGCCCAAACGTTTCCACAAAGGGGGCTACTTTTAATTTTGAATTTCTTTGGAGGGCTACTAATTTTTATTTATCTTTGAATGTAGAGCAATATAAAAGGGCACCATCAGTAGTAAACAATTGAAAATATATAATTTAACTGGTGATTAACGTGTTAAAAGAACATTTACATTTTTTTAAAATGTAAATGTTCTTTTAACACTGTCCTAAAAAGTAAATAAAAAAGTTTTTTAGTAGAAAATATTTACCTCTTAAAATCAACTTGCCCCCTTAACATGGCGTGGGCAATTCCTACTTTGCTAAAGGGTGGCGAGTAGCCGTAATAGACACCCCACAGACAGGGAATCATCGCTGTTCTCTGTCTCATAGAGGACACAGCGAAGAAAATCTCAGTGCATCCAAAATTGAGACTCAAACCTTGGAAATAAGACTGAAAGCCTGGAGCCCAAACCACTGAGCCAAATCCCGTCGCAGCTCAAAACGTAATTTATATTCAATATAAAACATTCTTGTGAATACTTAGTATTGTAATTTAATATTGAGTCTAATGAGAGTTATTGTGATTAAGTAATGTGAGTAACCAGGGCCAGACTTTTACCTTCTGAGGCCCTAAGCTACAATAAGTTTAAGAGACCCTATCTCCTGTGATGATGCATAGAACCGGCCAGGCCTAGCACCTGATGTCCGACCCCGCCTTCTCGTGGTGCGGACCGTTAGTAATTTTCAAAAGAGATACTCTCTTGTGGAAGTGAACGGAAGGGGAGGGCTGCCAGATTAGTGTGGCCTACTCATCTGGACAACTATGGCTACTTTTCTTTTTTTTCTACCCTGCTGAGGAGTGGTCAACCACACAGGGTCCTGGTGCTGACCATATAAACCTACTGGACTGGACAGATATATGGCTCTGAGCTTGATTATGGATCCTGATTTTGCTGAACTGGTGGGCTTCTGTGGAGGGAAAATCTTCCGCTATGTTTTCTGTTTGTTTGTGGGTTGACAGCCCCAAGTGAATAGATTCACAGGATATGTTTATCATCTGGTGGATAATCCTGAGCAGAAGTCATCGCAGGCACCTGAACTCTTTGCTTCTATTGGCATCGTCAAATTCTACATTGGAGGAAGTCTTCCAGTGTAGATGGCTTCAGCCTTTAGTAGTGGGGGAACGGGTCTTTGCCCCATGTCTGCGATTAGGGGGCTGTTTGATATTGTCGGCATTCCCTCTCTCAATAAACATAGTTTCTTTAAACATCCCACTAACCATTTTCTCTCCATAGGTAGTTGGAATGTGAGGACTCTGCACAGAGCTTTTCCTCTTGATGTCCTCACACAAGAATTTCACCATTATAATTTAGATATTCTCGGCTTGCAAGAGACCAGATGGACAGATAAAGGTCAGATTCTTAAAAATAATCTTAAATTTCTCTTTTCAGGGAGGGAAGACAATAAACATCACCAAGACGTGGGTCTGCTTCTCAGCAGACACGCTAGTAATGCTCTTCTAGGTTATGAGTGCATTAATGAAAGGTTTCTTACAGCAAAATTTCAGACAAGCGTTAAAGACCTGAATGTTATCTGCTGTTATGCCCCAACTGAGGATGCCGATGAGGATGAGAAGGATAGATTTATGGACAACTTCAGGATATTTTGAATTCTGTCAAGAAGGGAGATATTACCCTTGTTCTTGGTAACTTCAATGCCAAAGTTGGTACTGACTCTGACCTTTGGGGAGGGGTGATTGGCCCTTTTGGTATTGGTAGCTGCAATGGCAATGGGCAACGTCTCCTACAGGTAAGTAAACTCAATGGATTCAGAATAACTAACACTTATTACAAACACCGCGACATACATAAGTACACATTGGTTTCACCTGATGGGCTGCATAAGAATATGATTGATTACATATTAATTAACAGCAAATGGGCTAGTTCTGCTAGGAATACCAGGGCATGTAGGGGAGCTGAAATTGGATCTGACCATTACCTTGTTAAAAGTGTGTTGCAACTTAAACTTAAAAAGTGTTGTGCTAGGGTTAAAAAATTTACTTTTAATACTGAAGCTCTGAAAGATCCAGTTATAGCCAAAGCTTACCATGATAGGTTACTTAGTCATTATGACAGTCATGGTTTGCTTACTACTGAAGTTGAGGAAGAATGGGATCATTTTGAACAGGCTTTTTTGGACACTAACCGTACTCTTTTAGGAAAACAGGAGCAGAAGAGGCAAAATTATCTGAGTGATAAGGCACTTGAGCTTATTTCGGAAAGAAAGAGCTGCAGGAATGCCCTTAATCAATACCCTACTAGTCCTAATAGAAAGCATTACAGAGAACTTAATAAACTTGTAAAGGATCAGTTAGCTGCTGATAAGAATCTTTGGCTTGATGGTTTGGCTGACAAAGTCGAGGAAGCAGTTAGACAGCACAACAGCAGAGAGCTGTACCAGATTGTTAATGTTTTGTGTGGTAGAAAACGGACAGGCATACAAGGATTGAAGGATAAACAAGGTAAGGTTATAGAAGGGGAGGATTCTGTCATGGCTAGGTGGGCTGAGCATTTCAGTGATGTTCTAAACAATGTAGTTAGTTCTACTCCCATTATTTGCAATGATGATAGATGCATTGGTGGCTTTAATGTTTGGCCTATAACACAATCTGAAGTTATTTTGGCTGTTTCTAAACTTAAACTTCATAAATCCCCAGGGGTAGATGAAATTACTACGGAAATGCTTAGAGCTGGGAATGTTTCGGTTACCACTTGGATGACTGAAATTCTGAATCTCTTTTATGATAAAGGCATGGTTCCTAAGGATTTTACCAGAGCTATTGTTATCCCTATTTTCAAAAAAGGTGATCGCAGTTCTTGTGATAACTATAGGGGTATCAGCCTACTCTCTGTTCCAGGTAAAGTTGTTTCCATGATTGTGCTTAATAGAATTAAGAATCTGGTTGACAGGCAATTGCGTGATGAGCAATGTGGATTCAGAAGTGGTAGGGGATGTGTGGATCAGATATTTTCACTTAGGCAGATTCTTGAGAAATGTTTAGAGTTTCAGAAACCTTTGGTTGCTAGCTTTGTTGATTTCAAAAAGACTTTTGACTCTGTTGATCGTCATAATTTGTGGTTGATTGTGAGATCATATGGTATACCAGACAAGTTAGTTAACATTATGAAAGCTCTCACACACGACTCAGTGTTATTCACTGAGTCGTGTGTGAGAGTTGGTAAGGCTTGTAGCAAAGGGTTTAGCATTACTTCTGGTGTTCGACAAGGGTGCATTTTGTCTCCTTTTCTCTTTAGCTTGGTTATTGATTATGTTATGCGAAATTCATTTCAAGGGAAAGATTTTGGCCTTAAATGGACTGGAGATATCAAAATTTCTGATTTAGATTATGCTGATGATTTAGCCCTTTTGGCAAATGATGTTGATGAGATGAACTCTTTCATTCCAGCTGTTGATGAGACTGGTAGTAGAGTAGGTTTGGTTATAAACAGAGAGAAAACTAAAGTGATGAAAATTGGTCAGGCAGGCTGTGATTCAGTTAATCTGAATGGTTGCAGTCTTGAGCAGGTGTCACAGTTTAATTATCTTGGGAGTAATGTAACACATAATGGTGATGTGCGGCATGAGATTAACAGACGAATAGGGATTGCTGCCGGGACTTTTAAGAACCTATGGAGAGTGTGGAGAAATAGGCGTATACACCTAAAGACTAAAATTAGACTGTATAATAGTTTGGTTCGTTCTAGGGTTAGTTATGGTAGTGAAACTTGGACACTTTGTAAACAAGATAACAGGAAACTAGATGCTTTTGATTCCAGATGCTTACGCAGTATCTTGGGCATTAGGTGGTTCAATTTTGTAACTAATGATGAAGTTAGGCAAAGGAGTTTGCAACCTCCTTTAAGCAGCATATTTTGCAAAGAGAGACTCCGTTGGTTTGGCCATGTTGCCCGTATGAATAATTATAGACTGGCGAATAGGGTTATGAACAGTGTGCCTAAAGGCCTCAGAAAGAAGGGGAGACCTAGGATGCGGTGGGCAGACAATGTCAAACAAGACCTTGTTAGAATTGGTGTGCAGTGGCCAGATGCAGTAGATGTACCTCAGGATAGACTTGGTTGGAGAACTAAATTGCACGGTCTGGTTAGACCTCCGTAGCCCATGGCTGCTTGAGGACGATGATGATGATGATGATGCTACAATAAGTTTAAGAGGCCCCAAGCTGCAATAAGTTAAGAGGCTCTAAGCTATGACAAGCTTAAGAGGTCCTAAGCCACAATAAGTTTAAGAGGCCCTAAGCTACAATAAGTTTAAGAGGTCCTAAGTTACAATAAGTTTAAGAGTCCCTAAGCTATAATACGTTTAAGAGGCCCTAAGCTATAATAAGTTTAAGAGACTCTAAGCTAAAATTAGTTTAAGAAGCCCTAAGCTATGACAAGCTTAAGAGGTCCTAAGCTACAATACGTTTAAGAGGCCCTAAGCTACAATAAGTTTAAGAGGCCCCAAGCTACAATACATTTAAGAGGTTCTAAGCTACAATAAGTTTAAGAGTTGAAGTTTAATAGTAAGTTTAAGGAGTCCTAAGCTACAATAAGTTTAAGAGATAAGTTTTACAGGACCTAAGCTATAATATTTAAGAGCTTTAAGCTATAAGAAGTTTAAGAGACTCTAAGCTACAATTAGTTTAAGAAGCCCTAAGCTATGACAAGCTTAAGAGGTCCTAAGCTATAATAAGTTTAAGAGGCCCTAAGCTATAAGAAGTTTAAGAGACTCTAAGCTACAATTAGTTTAAGAAGCCCTAAGCTATGACAAGCTTAAGAGGTCCTAAGCTACAATAAGTTTAAGAGGTCCTAAGCTACAATAAGTTTAAGAGGCCCTAAACACTTAACAGCTTAGGGTCTCTTAAACACTTAACTAAAATACACTTAAGAGGCCCTAAGATAGAATAAGTTTAAGAGGTCCTAAGCTACACTAAGTTTAAGAGGTTCTAAGCTACAATAAGTTTAAGAGACCCTAAGCTACAATTAGTTTAAGAAGCCCTAAGCTATGACAAGCTTAAGAGGCCCTAAGCTACAATAAGTTTAGAGGCCCTAAGCTACAGTAAGTTTAAGAGGTTCTAAGCTACAATAAGTTTAAGAGGCCCTAAGCTACAATAAGTTTAAGAGGACCTAAGCTATAATAAGTTTAAGAGGACCTAAGCTATAATAAGTTTAAGAGGCACGAAGCTATAAGACGTTTAAGAGACTCTAAGCTACAATTAGTTTAAGAAGCCCTAAGCTATGACAAGCTTAAGAGGCCCTAAGCTACAATAAGTTAAAGAGGCCCTAAGCTACAATACGTTTAAGAAGCCCTAAGCTACAATAAGTTTAAGAGGTCCTAAGCTACAATACATTTAAGAGGCCCTAAACTACAATAAGTTTAAGAGGTCCTAAGCTACAATAAGTTTAAGAGGCAGTAAACTACAATAAGTTTAGAGGTCCTAAGCTATAATAAGTTTAAGAGGCAGTAAGCTACAATAAGTTTAGAGGTCCTAAGCTACAATAAGTTTAGGAGGTCCTAAGCTACAATATGTTTAAAAGGCCCTAAGCTACAATAAGTTTAATAAGCCCTAAGCTACAGTAAGTTTAAGAGGTCCTAAGCTACAATACGTATAAGAGGCCCTAAGCTACAATAAGTTTAAGAGGTCCTAAGCTACAATATGTTTAAGAGGCCCTAAGCTATAAGAAGTTAAGAGACTCTAAGCAACAATTAGTTTAAGTAGCACTAAGCTATGACAAGCTTAAGAGGCCCTAAGCTACAATAAGTTTAGAGGCCCTAAGCTACAGTAAGTTTAAGAGGTTCTAAGCTACAATAAGTTTAAGAGGCCCTAAGCTACAATAAGTTTAAGAGGACCTAAGCTATAATAAGTTTAAGAGGACCTAAGCTATAATAAGTTTAAGAGGCACGAAGCTATAAGACGTTTAAGAGACTCTAAGCTACAATTAGTTTAAGAAGCCCTAAGCTATGACAAGCTTAAGAGGCCCTAAGCTACAATAAGTTAAAGAGGCCCTAAGCTACAATACGTTTAAGAAGCCCTAAGCTACAATAAGTTTAAGAGGTCCTAAGCTACAATACATTTAAGAGGCCCTAAACTACAATAAGTTTAAGAGGTCCTAAGCTACAATAAGTTTAAGAGGCAGTAAACTACAATAAGTTTAGAGGTCCTAAGCTATAATAAGTTTAAGAGGCAGTAAGCTACAATAAGTTTAGAGGTCCTAAGCTACAATAAGTTTAGGAGGTCCTAAGCTACAATATGTTTAAAAGGCCCTAAGCTACAATAAGTTTAATAAGCCCTAAGCTACAGTAAGTTTAAGAGGTCCTAAGCTACAATACGTATAAGAGGCCCTAAGCTATAAGAAGTTAAGAGACTCTAAGCAACAATTAGTTTAAGTAGCACTAAGCTATGACAAGCTTAAGAGGTCATAAGCTATAATAAGTTTAAGAGGCCCTAAGCTATAAGAAGTTTAAGAGGCCCTAAGCTACAATAAGTTTAAGAGGCCCTAAGCTACAATAAATTTAAGAGGTCCTAAGCTACAATAAGTTTAAGAGGTCCTAAGCTACAATAATTTTAAGAGGCCCTAAGCTACAATAAGTTTAAGAGGACCTAAGCTATAATAAGTTTAAGAGGCCCTAAGCTATAAGAAGTTTAAGAGACTCTAAGCTGCAATTAGTTTAAGAAGCCCTAAGCTATGACAAGCTTAAGAGGCCCTAAGCTACAATAAGTTTAGAGGCCCTAAGCTACAATAGGTTTAAGAGGTCCTGAACTACAATAAGTTTAAGAGGTCCTAAGCTACAATAAGTTAAAGAGGCCCTAAGCTACAATAAGTTTAAGAAGCCCTAAGCTACAATAAGTTTAAGAGGTCCTAAGCTACAATACATTTAAGAGACCCTAAGCTACAATAAGTTTAAGAGGTCCTAAGCTACAATACGTTTAGGAGGTCCTAAGCTACAATAAGTTTAAGAGGCCCTAAGCTACAATAAGTTTAATAAGCCCTAAGCTACAATAAGTTTAAGAGGTCCTAAGCTACAATACGTTTAAGAGGCCCTAAGCTACAATAAGTTTAAGAGGTCCTAAGCTACAACAAGTTTAAGAAGACCTAAGCTATAATAAGTTTAAGAGGCCCTAAGCTATAAGAAGTTAATAGACTCTAAGCTACAATTAGTTTAAGTAGCCCTAAGCTATGACAAGCTTAAGAGGTCATAAGCTATAATAAGTTTAAGAGGCCCTAAGCTACAATAAGTTTAAGAGGCCCTAAGCTAAAATAAATTTAAGAGCTCCTAAGCTACAATAAGTTTAAGAGGTCCTGAGCTACAGTTAGTTTAAGAGGTCCTAAGCTACAATAAGTTTAAGAGGCCCTAAGCTACAATAAGTTTAAGAGGACCTAAGCTATAATAAGTTTAAGAGGCACGAAGCTATAAGAAGTTTAAGAGACTCTAAGCTACAATTAGTTTAGGAAGCCCTAAGCTATGACAAGCTTAAGAGGCCCTAAGCTACAATACGTTTAGAGGTCCTAAGCTACAATAAGTTTAAGAGGTCCTAAGCTACAATAAGTTTAGGAGGTCCTAAGCTACAATAAGTTTAAGAGGTCCTAAGCTACAATAAGATTAGGAGGTGCTAAGCTACAATAAGTTTAAGAGGCCCTAAGCTACAATAAGTTTAAGAGGTGCTAAGCTATAAGAAGTTTAAGAGACTCTAAGCTACAATTAGTTTAAGAAGCCCTAAGCTCTGACAAGCTTAAGAGGTCCTAAGCTACAATAAGTTAAAGAGGCCCTAAGCTACAATAAGTTTAAGAAGCCCTAAGCTACAATAAGTTTAAGAGGTCCTAAGCTACAATACATTTAAGAGGCCCTAAGCTACAATAAGTTTAAGAGGTCCTAAGCTACAATAAGTTTAGGAGGTCCTAAGCTACAATAAGTTTAAGAGGCCCTAAGCTACAATAAGTTTAATAAGCCCTAAGCTACAGTAAGTTTAAGAGGTCCTAAGCTACAATACGTTTAAGAGGCCCTAAGCTACAGTACGTTTAAGAGGTCCTAAGCTACAATATGTTTAAGAGGCCCTAAGCTATAAGAAGTTAAGAGACTCTAAGCTACAATTAGTTTAAATAGCCCTAAGCTATGACAAGCTTAAGAGGTCATAAGCTATAATAAGTTTAAGAGGCCCTAAGCTATAAGACGTTTAAGAGGTCCTAAGCTATAATAAGTTTAAGAGGCCCTAAGCTACAATAAATTTAAGAGGTCCTAAGCTACAATAAGTTTAAGAGGTCCTGAGCTACAGTTAGTTTAAGAGGTCCTAAGCTACAATAAGTTTAAGAGGCCCTAAGCTACAATAAGTTTAAGAGGACCTAAGCTATAATATGTTTAAGAGGCAGGAAGCTATAAGAAGTTTAAGAGACTCTAAGCTACAATTAGTTTAAGAAGCCCTAAACTATGACAAGCTTAAGAGGCCCTAAGCTACAATAAGTTTAGAGGTCCTAAGCTACAATACGTTTAAGAGGTCCTAAGCTACAATAAGATTAGGAGGTCCTAAGCTACAATACGTTTAAGAGGCCCTAAGCTACAATAAGTTTAAGAAGCGCTAAGCTACAATAACTTTAAGAGGTCCTAAGCTACAATAAGTTTAGGAGGTCTTAAGATACAATAAGTTTAAGAGGCCCTAAGCTACAATAAGTTTAAAACGCCCTAAGCTACAATAAGTTTAAGAGGTCCTAAGCTACAATAAGTTTAAGAGGCCCTAAGCTACAATAAGTTTAAGAGGACCTAAGCTATAATAAGTTTAAGAGGCCCTAAGCTATAAGAAGTTTAAGAGACTCTAAGCTGCAATTAGTTTAAGAAGCCCTAAGCTATGACAAGCTTAAGAGGCCCTAAGCTACAATAAGTTTAAGAGGCCCTAAGCTACAATAAGTTTAATAAGCCCTAAGCTACAATAAGTTTAAGAGGTCCTAAGCTACAATACGTTTAAGAGGCCCTAAGCTACAATAAGTTTAAGAGGTCTTAAGCTACAATCAGTTTAAGAGGCCCTAAGCTACAACAAGTTTAAGAAGACCTAAGCTATAATAAGTTTAAGAGGCCCTAAGCTATAAGAAGTTAATAGACTCTAAGCTACAATTAGTTTAAGTAGCCCTAAGCTATGACAAGCTTAAGAGGTCATAAGCTATAATAAGTTTAAGAGGCCCTAAGCTAAAATAAATTTAAGAGTTCCTAAGCTACAATAAGTTTAAGAGGTCCTAAGCTACAATAAGTTTAAGAGGCCCTAAGCTACAATAAGTTTAAGAGGACCTAAGCTATAATAAGTTTAAGAGGCCCTAAGCTATAAGAAGTTTAAGAGACTCTAAGCTGCAATTAGTTTAAGAAGCCCTAAGCTATGACAAGCTTAAGAGGCCCTAAGCTACAATAAGTTTAAGAGGCCCTAAGCTACAATAAGTTTAATAAGCCCTAAGCTACAATAAGTTTAAGAGGTCCTAAGCTACAATAAGTTTAATAAGCCCTAAGCTACAATAAGTTTAAGAGGTCCTAAGCTACAATACGTTTAAGAGGCCCTAAGCTACAATAAGTTTAAGAGGACCTAAGCTATAATAAGTTTAAGAGGCACGAAGCTATAAGAAGTTTAAGAGACTCTAAGCTACAATTAGTTTAAGAAGCCCTAAGCTCTGACAAGCTTAAGAGGTCCTAAGCTACAATAAGTTAAAGAGGCCCTAAGCTACAATAAGTTTAAGAAGCCCTAAGCTACAATAAGTTTAAGAGGTCCTAAGCTACAATACATTTAAGAGGCCCTAAGCTACAATAAGTTTAAGAGGTCCTAAGCTACAATAAGTTTAGGAGGTCCTAAGCTACAATAAGTTTAAGAGGCCCTAAGCTACAGTAAGTTTAATAAGCCCTAAGCTACAGTAAGTTTAAGAGGTCCTAAGCTACAATACGTTTAAGAGGCCCTAAGCTACAATACGTTTAAGAGGTCCTAAGCTACAATATGTTTAAGAGGCCCTAAGCTATAAGAAGTTAATAGACTCTAAGCTACAATTAGTTTAAGTAGCCCTAAGCTATGACAAGCTTAAGAGGTCATAAGCTATAATAAGTTTAAGAGGCCCTAAGCTATAAGAAGTTTAATAGGTCCTAAGCTATAAGAAGTTTAAGAGGCCCTAAGCTACAATAAATTTAAGAGGTCCTAAGCTACAATAAGTTTAAGAGGTCCTGAGCTACAGTTAGTTTAAGAGGCCCTAAGCTACTATAAGTTTAAGAGGACCTAAGCTATAATAAGTTTAAGAGGACCTAAGCTATAATAAGTTTAAGAGGCACGAAGCTATAAGAAGTTTAAGAGACTCTAAGCTACAATTAGTTTAAGAAGCCCTAAACTATGACAAGCTTAAGAGGCCCTAAGCTACAATAAGTTTAGAGGTCCTAAGATACAATACGTTTAAGAGGTCCTAAGCTACAATAAGATTAGGAGGTCCTAAGCTACAATACGTTTAAGAGGCCCTAAGCTACAATAAGTTTAAGAAGCGCTAAGCTACAATAACTTTAAGAGGTCCTAAGCTACAATACGTTTAGGAGGTCTTAAGATACAATAAGTTTAAGAAGCCCTAAGCTACAATAAGTTTAAAACGCCCTAAGCTACAATAAGTTTAAGAGGTCCTAAGCTACAATAAGTTTAAGAGGACCTAAGCTATAATAAGTTTAAGAGGCCCTAAGCTATAAGAAGTTTAAGAGACTCTAAGTTGTAATTAGTTTAAGAAGCCCTAAGCTATGACAAGCTTAAGAGGCCCTAAGCTACAATAAGTTTACAGGCCCTAAGCTACAATAGGTTTAAGAGGTCCTGAGCTACAATAAGTTTAAGAGGTCCTAAGCTACAATAAGTTAAAGAGGCCCTAAGCTACAATAAGTTTAAGAAGCCCTAAGCTACAATAAGTTTAAGAGGTACTAAGCTACAATACATTTAAGAGACCCTAAGCTACAATAAGTTTAAGAGGTCCTAAGCTACAATAAGTTTAGGAGGTCCTAAGCTACAATAAGTTTAAGAGGCCCTAAGCTACAATAAGTTTAATAAGCCCTAAGCTACAATAAGTTTAAGAGGTCCTAAGCTACAATACGTTTAAGAGGCCCTAAGCTACAATAACTTTAAGAGGTCCTAAGCTACAATAAGTTTAAGAGGCCCTAAGCTACAACAAGTTTAAGAAGACCTAAGCTATAATAAGTTTAAGAGGCCCTAAGCTATAAGAAGTTAAGAGACTCTAAGCTACAATTAGTTTAAGTAGCCCTAAGCTATGACAAGCTTAAGAGGTCATAAGCTATAATAAGTTTAAGAGGCCCTAAGCTACAATAAGTTTAAGAGGCCCTAAGCTAAAATAAATTTAAGAGCTCCTAAGCTACAATAGGTTTAAGAGGTCCTGAGCTACAGTTAGTTTAAGAGGTCCTAAGCTACAATAAGTTTAAGAGGCCCTAAGCTACAATAAGTTTAAGAGGACCTAAGCTATAATAAGTTTAAGAGGCACGAAGCTATAAGAAGTTTAAGAGACTCTAAGCTACAATTAGTTTAAGAAGCCCTAAGCTATGACAAGCTTAAGAGGCCCTAAGCTACAATAAGTTTAGAGGTCCTAAGCTACAATAAGTTTAAGAGGTCCTAAGCTACAATAAGTTTAAGAGGTCCTAAGCTACAATAAGATTAGGAGGTCCTAAAATATAATACGTTTAAGAGGTCCTAAGCTACAATAAGTTTAAGAAGCCCTAAGCTACAATAACTTTAAGAGGTCCTAAGCTACAATAAGTTTAGGAGGTCCTAAGCTACAATAAGTTTAAGAAGCCCTAAGCTACAATAACTTTAAGAGGTCCTAAGCTACAATAAGTTTAGGAGGTCCTAAGCTACAATAAGTTTAAGAGGCCCTAAGCTACAATAAGTTTAAAACGCCCGAAGCTACAATAAGTTTAAGAGGTCCTAAGCTACAATAAGTTTAAGAGGCCCTAAGGTACAATAAGTTTAAGAGGACCTAAGCTATAATAAGTTTAAGAGGCCATAAGCTATAAGAAGTTTAAGAGACTAAGCTGCAATTAGTTTAAGAAGCCCTAAGCTCTGACAAGCTTAAGAGGTCCTAAGCTACAATAAATTTAAGAGGCCTTAAGTTACAATAGGTTTAAGAGGCCCTAAGCTACAATAAGTTTAAGGGCCCTAAAATTTCGAAAGTCGAATTAAGCTGTATATTTTTTATTTTGATTGAAAAGAACATTTAAAGATGAATGTGAAATTCAAGTGATGAAAGCATTGAACTAGCATTGGTGTGCAATAAATACTATGTAAAGCTGAGGTCAACAGTGTTTGCACAATGGATTAATTTGAATATAAAAAACATTTTGCAACACAGTAAACTTCAAACGTTAAATTTTTGAGGCTCCTAATTTCGCGAGGCACTAAACTGTACCTTAGCTAGCAAATGCTAGGCCCTGTGAGTAGCGTAGAGGGATCATAAATGTATTGCATTCTAAACAACATTTAAGGTATTAATTTATCGAAACCCATAAGTGTGACAGTGTCCACCAATCCATGGAAGCGAAAGAAGCAATGCATCCATTATATTTCCGATAATTGTAACAAAATGCAAAAAAAATTTAATAACAACATAAAATGTGTACAGTCGCTCAAAAAAGTATCCGAACGCTATGGTTGATTACAGATTTCAGAAAAAATATCTGGCAACGATTTTTTAGAAATTAGTTATCTGGCAACCTTCGTGTCACGTGACACGAAGGTTGCATAATATCATCTCTAATCAAAAGTTCTGTGTGCAAAAAAGTGCCGCTCAGAGGTAAAACAACCCAACCTACATAAAAAAAAAACAATATAACTAAATAAAATATAAAATGAAATTTATTGATATATTATTTAAAAAAAATTGATATGAATTATTTGAATTATTGAATATATTGATTTTATTTGAATTATATGAATTATAATATTTATTTGAATTATTAATTTATTGAATTTATTGATATGACGAAATTTATTTATATAAATAAAATATAAAATGAAATTTATTGATATGATATAATCAAGTCTTTAAAAAATTTTCTTCTTTATCTTTTCCATTAAATGCTTTCATTCGAGTACTCGTAATCTTTTTCATTTTGAACAGGTATGAAATTGATTTTGAGTGGCTTCCAGAAGCGGCATTTTGCCATTTACGCATTCCTATTGTTAACCCACTGGTGGTTTTGAAAATACGGAATTTTGAGTCAATCACTTTTAAAAATTTTATTTTACACCATGCAGGAAAGAATATTCTGACTTCCAATTAATGATAACCACATTTATTCTCTTATAAGACGAATCATATATTTCTGGTGGCCAAAACTGGAAACAAAATGAGCCTGAAGGTCAAAAGCAGTAACATTTGCGTTCCCTTTTATTAGATTTTTCCGCAAATTTTACTTTGATTTCATTCGATTCAGCACAATCATCATCATCATCATCATCACTAGTGTATTTTTCACATCTCGTGATCATATTCCATGCTCCTAGAGTGAAGAAATCGAGGTGAATCAAGCCAGAAGATATGACAGTCATCATTATATTGCATCATAATTCCTTGTCTAATTATTTGGGTATGCATGATTTGAAAACATCCTTTCTGATAATGGGGACCAAGTGGTAAGAGTTGGTTCAGTCAATAGCGTGCCGGACTCGTCATCTCCAGTTCCCAGTTCGAGTCCTAACTTTACTTGCCTGATTTTCACCCTGCCTCAGTGAGAAAGGGGACACCGATGGGCTTGGAAAAGCCGCCGTCCCTTAGATGGGGGATAAAATCGAGGTCCCGTGTGCAGAAGGACCATACCCTGCACGCGTTATAGAACACATCGAATTTTTTTGGTGCGATAGATTTGTAACATAGCGATTGTTCTGGAAAGACCGAAAAGAGTGACAGATTTTAAAAATAACGATGAATCTGAAAAGAGTGGAAAATAGCAACGAGTTTATGAAGTAATGATAGCTCTGGAAAGACCAGAAAAATATCGTCAAGTCTGCAGAAACAATGATAAATTTGGGTAAACCGAAAGTGAGCGATTGTTTTGGAAAATAACGATTAATAATAGCATTAATTAATCTGGAACCTGTAACGATGTATGGAACAACATATTTGGAAAATAATGATTGATCTGGTAAAACTGCGACGGCTATGAAAAATAACTATCTGTCTGAAATTAAAGAAAGGAAATAGAATATTGGGTTTGCAAAGACCGAAAAGAGACCGATATTTTTGGAGAGACCGAAAGGAAAGTAATGGATTTGGGAAAGCCAGTAAAATGATGTGAAGTGAATATGGAAGTGAGATAAAGCTGTCAAAATGATGTGAAGTAAGTATGTAAATAATATAAAGCCAGTAAAATGACATAAAATGAATGTTTAAATGATATAAAGCCATTATAATGATGGGCTAATTAAGGGATTCCGAATAGTTTGGAAAGAAGGAAAATAATAGCAATGCGTTGTATAGCCTGGAAAACTTCGCAAAATGCGTTGGACTCCGGAATATTAAGAGCGACTGGGAAGAAACTTGAAAGATAACTGAGGGTTCGGAAAGATGGAGATAGCGAGGGATTTGAAGTGATTCGAAATAAAAGAACTTCAGTCGAATGAATATCAATAAGATGATTTTTCTGACTGAACTAGCAGAAATAGTGTTCCGATACGTTTTTGTGCACCCAAGTAATAATGTTAATTCAATAACAGTAAATGGTCTGTTAATGGTAGCTAGGTAGTCACTGGAAGGAGAGCTATGCACCAATCCCCTGTGATGATGCACAGAGCCAGGCAGGCCTAGCACCTAAAGTTCGACGCCGCCTTCTCGTGGTGCAGACCGTTAGTACCTTTCAAAAGATACTCTCTTGTGGAAGTGAACGGGAAGGGAGGCTTGTCAGATCAGTGTGGCCCAGCTGGGTTAGCGTGATCTGGACAACTATGGCTACTTTTTTCTCTTCTGCCTTCTGAAGAGTAGTCAACCACACAGGTTCCTGGTGCTGATCATATACACCAACCGGAAATGAATAATGGCTCTGAGCTTGATTATGGATCCTGAATTTGCTGCACTGGTGGACTTCTGTTGAGGGAGAATCTTTCGCTGCGCTTTCTGTTTGTTTGTGGGTGACAGCCCCAAGTGAATAGATTCACAGGAGAAGTTTTATCAGCTGGTGGAAAATCCTGATCTGAGGCCATCGCAGACACCTGAACTCTTGCTTCTACGGGCATTTTCCAGTGTCGATGGCTTCAGCTTTTATTATAAAGAGAAACAGGTCTTTGCCTGATGCCTGCGATTAGGGAGCTGTTTGATATTGTCGGCATTCCCTTACTCAATAAACATAGTTTCTTTAAACATCCCACTAACCATTTTCTCTCCATAGGTAGTTGGAATGCGAGGACTCTGCACAGAGCTTTTTCTCTTGATGTCCTCACACAAGAATTCCACCATTATAATTTAGATATTCTCGGCTTGCAAGAGACCAGATGGACAGATAAAGGTCAGATTCTTAAAAATAATCTTAAATTTATCTGTTCAGGGAGGGATGATAATAAGTATCTCCAAGGCGTTTGTCTGCTTCTCAGCAGACACGCTAGTGATGCTTTTCTAGGATATGAGTGCATTAATGAAAGGTTTCTTACAGCAAAATTTCAGACAAGCATTAAAGATTTGAATGTTATCTGCTGTTATGCCCCCACTGAGGATGCTGATGACGATGAGAAGGATAGGTTTTACGGACAACTTCAGAATATTTCGAAATCTATCAAGAAAGCAGACATTACCCTGTTCTAGGCGACTTCAATGCTAAAGTTGCTACTGACTGACCTTGGGGAGGAGTGATAGGTCCCCTTGGTATTAATAGCTACAATGACAATGGACAATGTCTCCTACATGGCCTATTCTAAAACCACCAAGTGAACTTAGTGGTTTGAGAATAATTCACAGTTATTACAGCATATGGAATTACTGTGAGTTATTCTATGTGAGTATTAATTAACAGCATATGGGCTAGTTCTGTTAGGAAAACCAGGCCATATAGGGGAGCTGAAATTGGATCTGAGCGTTACCTTTTAAAAAGTGTCTTGCAATTTGAACTTAAAGAGTGTTGTGCCAAGGTTAAAAAAACGTTACCTTTAAATATTGAAGCTCTAAAAGACAGTTACAGCTAAAACTTACATTGATAGATTACTTAGTCATTATGACAAACTAGGTAAGGTTATTGAATGTAAAAATTTCTGTCGTGGCTAGGTGGGCTGAGCATTTCAGTGATATTCTAAACAATGTGGTTAGTTCTACTCTCATTGTTTGTAATGATGATAGATGCATTGTTGGCTTTAAGGTTGGCCCTATAACACAATCTGAAGTTAGTTTGGCTATTTCTAAACTTAGACTACACAAATCCCCAGGGGTAGATGAAATTACTACAGAAATGCTTAGAGCTGGGAATGTTTCGGTTACCACTTGGATGACTGAAATTCTGAATATCTTTTATGATAAAGGCATTGTTCCTAATGATTTTACCAGAGCTATGATTATCACTATTTTATTAAAAGGTGATCACAGTTCTTGTGATAACTATAGGGGAATCAGCCTACTTTCTGTTCCAGGTAAAGTTCTTTCCATGATTGTGCTTAATAGAATTAAGAATCTGATAGCAATTTGGGCAATTGCATTGATGTGGTTAATGATTGCGTTCGTTGGGCAATTGCGTTGATGGGGTTGATGATTGCGTTCGTTGGGCAATTGTTTGATGAGCAATGTGAATTTCAGAAGTGGTAGGGGATGTGTAGATCAGATCTTTTCACTTAGGCTTAAATGTTTAGAGTTCCAGAAACCCGTAGTTACTAGCTTTGTAGATTTCAAAAAGGCTTTTGTCTCTGTTGAACGTCAAAATTTGTGGTTGATCGTGAGATTTTAGGGCATACCAGATAAATTAGTTAACATAATGAAAACTCTCTATAGTAACACCGAGTCTTGTGTGGAGTTGATAAAGCTTGTAGCAATAGGTTTAGCATTGCTTCTGGTTTTCGACAAGGGTGCATTTTATGCCCTTTAGTTCATTTTATATCCTCTTTAGTTTGGTTATTGATTATGTTATACGAAATTCTCTGCAAGGGTAAGATTTTGGCCTTAAATGATCTAGAGATCTGAAATTACTAATTTAGATTATGCTGATGATTTGGTTCTTTTGGCAAATGATATTGATGAGATGAACTCTTTCATTCGAGCTGTTGATGAGACTGGTAGTAGGGTAGGTTTGGTTATAAACAGAGAGAAAACTAAAGTGATGAACATAGGTCAGGAAGGCTGTGGCTTAGTTGAATTGAATGCTTGCAGTTTTGAGTAGGTGTCTCAGTTTAATTATCTTGGGGGTTATGTAGCAGATACTGGTGATGTGCGGCGTGAGATTAACAGAAGAATAGGGACTTCTGCTGGGACTTTTAAGAATCTATGGAGAGTGTGGAGAAATAGGCGTATGCCCCTAAAGAATAAAATTAGACTCTATAATAGTTTGGTTCTTTCTAGAGTTAGTTACGGTAGTGAACGTGGACCTTCTGTAAACAAGATAACAGGAAACTAGATGCTTTTGATTCTAGATGCTTACGCAGTCTCTTGGGCATTAGGTGGTTCAGCTTTGTAACTAATGATGAGGTTAGGCAAAGGGTTTGCAACCTCCTTTAAGCAGCATATTGTACAGAGAGAGACTCTGTTGGTTTGCCATGTTGCCCGTATGCATAACTATAGATTAGCGAATAGAGTTATGAATAGTGTGCCTAAAGGTCCCAGAAAGAGGGCAGACCTAGGATGTGGTGGGCAGACAATGTCAAACAGGACATTTTTAAAATGATTGTATTTTGCCCTGTTACCACTCTTCCTGGTCTACAGTGATCAGGTACAACAGATGTAGCTCAGGACAGACGTTTTTGGAGAATTAAATTGCACAATCTGGTTGGACCTCCGTAACCCATGACTACTTGAGGATGGAGATGATGATGAACACTAAATCAAAAAAAAACCTAGAATTTTTTCTCTTACATAAAGATTACTAAGAATCCATCCATAGTAAATTCACAGATTACCTGTAGAAACCATTGTTAAAAACATTTGAAAAAAATTATCGTTGACGCTGCAGGAATCGAACCCGCAACTCTCTTGATACGTGCCAGAACGCTCTAGATACATGCCACGTATGGGTTCGATTCCGGCCGCGTCAGCGATAATTTTTTTCAAATGTTTTTAATAATGATTGAAGTCTACTTCTACAGATAATCTGTGAATTTACCATGGATGGATTTTTAATAATAAACGCCTGAGCGTGATTGGCCTCCTCATTAACATCTAAATCATTAGCAACAATTGGAAATAAGTTTGCCTCTCCAGAAGTATAGATGGGCAAGGTCCGCCACAACTCAGTGAAAGATTTATAGATCATATTTCTCTATTGTGTTATGCGTGGTTTAATCGTTAAAACGCTCTGGCATGTATCTAGAAAGTTGCGGGTTCGATTTCCGCCGCCTCACTGATATTTTTTTCCAGATGTTTTTAATAAAGATTACTGTAAAGATAGGGGCGGGGGTGGCTCAGTCGGTAGCGCGCCAGGCTCGTAATCTGTAGTTCTCAGGTTCGAGTCCCAGCTGGGTCAGCGTTGAGATTTATCTCCGCAAAATTCCCCGCCCTGCCCACGGTCAGTAGGAGACACCGATGGGCTTGGAAAGGCCGCCGTCCGTCGGATGGGACGTTAAGCCGTGGCCCAGTGTGCGTGAGAGCCATTCCCTGTGCACGTTAAAGAACACGCTGGATGGCCTTGACGTGAGGCTATCATCTGTCTCCCAACAGCTGTTCCAGTGGGTCCCCTCCCCCAACCTTCTCTGAGCCTTCGGGGTCCATGTGACCTGGCCATTTAGCCCATGGTGTGCAAAAAAGTGCCGCTCAGAGGTAAAACAACCCAACTGTAAAGATACAGGAGAAAATGCCGAAATCATTTCCACAAGTCAAAACACTCACGGTTTCAAAATTATCCGATTTGATAGTTCCAAGCTTTAATTTTTAAGTTTTAATGTTTTGAAAGCTCAGAGTTCGTGATTTCGCATTTAGAGTTTTTCTATCTTTAATATTTTTATTAGTATAAAAATGTGTTACTTCTTTGAATTCGTAGCCTCAAAAAAATTCGATGCGCAGAAAAAAAAATGCTTGATAGCAAAGTGAAATATTGAGCATGAAATGAATCATGAAAATCCGAATGTTTCATTTTCGCTTTAACAGAAAAAAAATCAAGCTGAGCTCATTACAGGCAAAAAACAACTTCGTTCGATTCCCTTTTATCTCTAATAGGTCACAGTGGAGAATAATCTAGTTGAAAAAAAAAAAGGAAAAGTGAAAAGGTTTTGCCAGTAATAGAAATGATTTAAAAGTGGCTTCTAATAGGAAAAGGGAAACTTGCAGAACCAGAATTGGGAGACTTAAAGGAAAACAAATTGTTCTTGCGTGGTCGGGGGCCTCATTTCTTCTTGCAAGTTCTGTGGCATGTCCTGCCTTCATGTCCGCATTCTAGATCTATCCCCTCACCGCCCCAGTACTCTCTTTCTCTCTTTCTTCACCATTTACGTCAACTGAATTCTTTCATTCTATCGCAAATCATTTAAAAACACCGAATCCGAAACTTGATTGAAGACGACTTCAGCAGCAGCTCCAGTGGCCGAGTGGTTGTCTTTGCTTGATAGCTCAGCAAAGGAGTTCAGATCTCGGAGCAGATAAAAATGTTGGTGCTCTCTTTCTTTTTAAAGTCTTGCCTCTCTGATAGGGAGTCTCTACGAACGACTTTACTGTGAAATATGGGGCGGATGGTGGTTCAGTCGATAGCATGCCAGGCTCGTAATATGCAGTTCCCAGGTTCGAGTCCCAGCTGTGTCAACGTTGAGATTTATCTCCGTTCTGCCCACGGTCAGTAGGGAACACCGATGGGCTTGGAAAGGTCGCCGTCCGTCGTGTGGGACGTTAAACCGTGGCCCCGTATACGGGAGAGCCATATCCTGTGCACGTTAAAGAACACACTGGATGGCCTTGACAGGAGGCTACCATCTGTCTTCCAACAGCTGTCCAGTGGGTTTCTTCCCCAACCTTCTCTGAGATTTTCGTTTCTGACCTGGCCACTGAGCCCATTGTGTGGGTGGGGAGGGGGTGGCTTAGTCGGTAGCGCGCCAGGCTCGTAATCTGTAGTTCCCAGGTTCGAGTCCCAACTGGGTCAGCGTTGATATTTATCTCCGCAAAATTCTCCGCCCTGCCCACGGTCAGTAGGGGACACCGATGGGTTTCGAAAGGCCGCCGTCCGTCGGATGGGACGTTAAGCCGTGGCCCCGTGTGCTGTAGAGAACATACCCTGTGCACGTTAAAGAACACGCTGGATGGCCTTGACGGGAGGCTACCATCTGTCTCCCAACAGCTGTTCCAGTGGGTCCCCTCCCTCAGCCTTCTCTGAGCCTTCGGGGGTCCATGTGACCTGGCCATTTAGCCCATGGTGTGCAAAAAAAGTGCCGCTCAGAGGTAAAACAACCCAACCCAACCTTTACTATCGACAATCTTTTAAGCATTTATCGTTTTTCAGGAAGGGAGAGGAGGGGCGTTCTTTCAACAGAGTGAACAGAAAAAAAGTTGGGGGAGCCAATCCTTACGTTGCGTTAAATTATGATCAGAGGAAATAATGAATTTGTGTTTTTTTAGCATTTAGCATTTAGGAGGAATTCTTGATGAAACATGCAAAAAAATAAATGCACAGTGTCAAAATTATGTATATATATTTTTTATTTCAGGATCATGTACCTTTTCCTGCAAATTCGTATGATTTTGTCATCACGAAAATTTAACCACAGAAATGGCAAAGTTCAAACAGAAAAATCCAAGCTCAGAAGAGGTTGTCAAAAAAGGACTCACAAAAAGAAAAGGCACAAATTAGACGGATCTTTCCATTCCGGAGATCCAGTTGCGTTATGAAAGTGAAGTCGACATGGCATATTTTAGACACATAATTACTTTTGATACTTAATTCCTTCATAAAATATAACGCTATTAAATATGAGTATTATTTTATAATCTCTCTGTATAACCATACATCACGAGGCCAGATCTAAGGGGGTGGCAAGCTACCCCCCCCCCCTCCCTCTGTAGGATTCTAGGAAGGGTAGTAGAGGTAAAAATAAATATTAAACTTTTGAGTATTTCACGCATTTTTCAGTAAACTTTTTAAACATTTCTAAGACTTTACGGGAAAATGTTATACTGCACTGAAAATCCAGTCTCACTGGAGAGTTTAACAAGTCATTTTTTAGAATAGAACGTATAGAATCTGAGCGGTGCAAAATCGCCATTATTTGATTGTTGCAAATCCGTGTACATTAGAATCCATTCTCCCGTACCAAGGGCTTTAATCCAGTAGCTCAAACATGCAATATCACAATATATGCTTAGATTTCTGAACAGCTTTAAACTGGTAGCACAGAACAAAACCCCCTCACCACCATCTATTTATTTGAAACGCTAACAATGATACAATAGCGATTAAATAAAAATAAAAATAAATACCCCCTCAAGCAGCTGCTTGCTACAGTGGTCTGACAGGAGCCTGTCAGTTTATATGCCATTGTAGAAGGACTGAGAGGATGGCAGGACCTCAGCAAAAAACAACACGAACATCCATGCCTTACCCGGGGCTCGAACCCAGGTCCCTTAGATTAGCAGCCAAGCATGCTAACCACTCGACTGCAATAACATGCTGCAGTAAATCTGCTAATTAAAAGCAACTGAATCTGAATGTTAATTCTAATCTCAATAGATATTCGAAGAAATTGAACTAACACACGCTGAACACCAAAAGATATGGGGGCGGGTGTGGCTCAGTCGGTAGCGCGCTAGGCTCGTAATCTGTAGTTCCCAGGTTCGAGTCCCAGCTGGGTCAGCGTTGAGATTTATCTCCGCAAAATTCCCCGCCTTGCCCACGGTCAGTAGAGGACACCGATGGGCTTAGAAAGGCCACCGTCCGTCGGATGGGACGTTAAGTCTTGGCTCCGTGTGCGGAAGAGCCATACCCTGTGCACGTTAAAGAACACGCTGGATGGCCTTGACTGGAGTCTACCATCTGTACAGTGACGGGAGGCTAACAGCTGTTCCAGTGGGTCCCCTCCCCCAACCTTCTCTGAGCCTTCGGGGTCCTTGTGACCTGACCATTTAGCCCATGGTGTGCAAAAAAGTGACGCTCAGAGGTAAAACAACCCAACTCAGAAGATATGAACATCAAAAGTTGCATTTATCAAAAGGTTTCGACAATGATCAGCGAATTTTACTAAAAATACATTTTATCGTTATCATTAAAAATAATTTTAAAGCTGAGTTTTAGCAAAATTATAATGAAAAAATATAATGCAAAAAGTTTAGCATTATAATCAACATTTACAATCATTTCCTTTTGGTTGGATTGTTTTACCCTCTGAGCTGCAGATTTTTTACACAATGACTAAATGGTCAAGTCACACTGACCCTAAAGGCTGAGAGAAGGTTGACAAAAGGGGCCCACTGGACTGCTGTTAGGAGACAGATGAAAACCTTCCCTCAAGGCCATTCAGCGTGTTCTTTAACGTCCAGAGGGTATTGCTCTCCAGCACAAAGGACAACTGTTTAACGTCCCATCCGACGGACGTCTTCCTTTCCAAACCCATCGGTGTCCCCTACTGCCCGAGAACAGAGCTGGGAGTTTTGCGGAGATCAATCTCAACGCTTGCCCAGATGACTCATAATCTGCAGTTCGCTGTACCGTAAGCTGTAGCGACTGAGCCTTTATCATCTCCACTCATTAAGATTGAAATATTTCTAAGACGTCGGTGTTAGGATTGTGGTTGTTCGAAATTTAGCATCAGCCGATCAACATGAGACGCCATGTCTCATATGCTGTCACAAAAAAAAAAATCTTATAACGGTGTTTCAAAAGAAACTTTAAGGTTTGGCACAGCATTATTATGGAGTGAAGTAAGTAAGTACCCCCTCAAGCAGCTGCTTGCCACAGAGGTCTGACAAGAGTATGTCAGTTTATATGGCAAAGTAAAAGGTCTGAGAGGATGGCAGGACCTCAGCAGAAAAGCGACACATACATCGATGCCTTACCCGGGGCTCGAACCCAGGTCCCTTAGATCAGTAGCGAAGCTGAACAGCAAACTATGACAGCAGAACTTTTGTTGAGCTAAGTGCAATAGTTTTTATTCTGCAGATGCATGTTAATAATGACGTGAACACCCTCGTACATAGAAAAAAAAAAAAATTCTGACACATTGTAAAACATATCTACCCAAACATATGAGGCTAAAATAAATTTTTAGTCCTTAATATTTTAAATAATTAGAAACTTCAAAATAATTATAATTATTTGAAAACAAAATGTTGGGTTGTTTTACCTCTGAGCGGCACTTTTTTGCACACCATGGGCTAAATGGCCAGGTCACAAGGACCCCGAAGGCTCAGAGAAGGTTGGGGGAGAGGACCCATTGGAACAGCTGTTGGGAGACAGATGGTAGCCTCCCGTCAAGGCCATCCAGCGTGTTCTTTAACGTGCACAGGGTATGGCTCTCTCGTACACGGGCCACGGCTTAACGTCCCATCCGATTGACGGCGGCCTTTCCAAGCCTATCGGTGTTCTCTACTGGCCGTGGGCAGGGCGGTGAGTTTTCGGAGATAAATCTCAACGCTGACCCAGCTGGGACTCGAACCTGGAAACTACAGATTACGAACCTGGCGCGATACCGACTGAGCCACCCCCCGCCCCTAGATTGGTGATCAAGAACACCCGCCATGAAACTGGGAGACGTGGGTTCGAATCCCACTCACGACAAAATTCAAAATTTTCAGCTGCTATTCACGAGTCCCATATGTACAGGATATCTTCTGTGATGCTCAACCATTGGATTATTGATGACTTTATTTGCCACAAGCTCTTTGGAAATGAGCCCCTGGTCGGCCACGAATGTTCTAAAGTTAATACTCCTTATTAAAATTTATTTCGTTATAAAATAAAACCGGTTTGCTTTCAGCATGGGACTGCATTCATATGAATAACAAAGAAAGAACTTGATGAACACTAGAAAGTAAAGTTCCTTAATAAGCGATAGAAAAAAAAACAAAAGTTATGAAAACCACATTAAAAGATCTCCAAAATATGCAATACAATGAAACATTCTTGAGAGGTTTTTTTTTTCTCCATTTTTCAAGGACTGAATTAGCAACTGCGACGTGTGCAAGTGAAGGTCATCTTTTGCCCCTTTGATGCTGCCACGGTCTGGTGATGAGCCACCCACGAGCCCAGTCACAGCCCAGTGGTCTGCTGAGCAGCATCCAGATCCACCTTGGCTAGAATCAACGAAGAACAGTGGCGACAACTCTTCTGGCGAAGAGGCAATGGATGAGCAGATGCTCAGAGAGCGGAATGCCTCGGGAATCGAAAACAAAGGAAGTCATTCATCACTCCTGAATGCAGAGGAGCGGTAGAGGTTGGTAAGTGGGTAGAGGGCCACGCTCGTAATCTGAAGTTCCCAGGTTCGAATCCCAATTGCGGCTGCGTTGAGATTAATCTCCGCTAGACCCCACCTTGGCCTCTGTGAGAAAGGGGACATCGATGGGCTGGGAAGACCGCCGTCCGTCGGACAGAATGTAAAGGCGTGGTCCTTTGTACATGAGAGTCGTACTCTCTCTGCACGTTAGAGAACAAGCTGGATGGCCTTAACGAGAGTGACCATCTATCTCCTAACAACTGTCAAGCGTGTTCCCGTTCCACAACCTTCTCTGAGTCATTCGGGTCCTTGTGACCTGGCCATTTAGTCCATTGTGTAGGAAAAAAGACCACTCAGAAGTAAAGTAACCCAACCAACTTGATAGCTTATTTTGTTGGTTTGTTTTACCTCTTAACTGTACTTTTATACGTAATGGATAGGTCATACGGACCCGAAGTGCTCACAGCTGCTCAGAGAAAGAAGTTGGGTTGTTTTACCTCTGAGCGGCACTTTTTTCCACACCATGGGCTAATTGGCCAGGTCACAAGGACCCCGAAGGCTCAGAGAAAGTCGGGAGAGGGGACCCACTGGAACAACTGTTGGGAGACAGATGGTAGCTTCCCGTCAAGGTCATCCAGCGTGTTCTTTAACGTGCACAGGGTATACCGCACACAGGACCACGGCTTGGCGTCCCATCCGACGGACAGCGGCTTTCCCAAGCCCATCGGTGTCCCTTACTGACCGTGGGCAGGGTGAAGAGTTTTGCGGAGATAAGTCTCAATGCTGACCCAGCTGGGACTCGAACCTGGGAACTACAGATTACGAGCCTGGCGCCCTACCGACCGAGCCACCCCCGCCCCCAGAGTAAGAGGACTCACTGGACTGTTATCAGGAGACAGAAGGAAGCCTGCAGTCAAGACTCTCCAGCGTGGTCTCCAACACGCTTTTACCTAATGCATTAGAAATATTCCATGCAGTTTAGCGTTATTTATTACTGAACAGACAAACGACTCCAAACACTGATTCAAGCAGTGACTTGCTACAGAGGTCTGGCAGGAACCTCTTGGTTAATACTCCATAGAATAGGTCTATGAGGGAGGCAAGACCTCAGCAGAAAGTCAACACAAAAGAAGAAATATCCACGGGGCCCAAACCGAGATCCCTTTGATCAGCAGCCAAGCACACGAATCAAACACAAAACGTTGAAGGTTTTAAGAGTAGAGTTCCGTCGATTAAGGCGCATGGTTGTTCAGTGACAACTTTGCATATTAAAATATTCAAATGCTCCTAACCAGCAAAAAGCATCTTATTTATCCTTTAAAATGAAAGAGTTTGATTTTCTTATCGTAAGAGTTGTGTTGTTTTACCTCTGAGCGGCACTTTTTGCACACCATGGGCTAAATGGCCAGGTCACAAGGACCCCGAAGGCTCAGAGAAGGTTGGGAGAGGGGACCCACTGGAACAGCTGTTGGGAGACAGATGGTAGCCTCCCGTCAAGGCCATCCAGCGTGTTCTTTAACGTGTACTGGGTATGACTCTCCCGCACACGGGGCCACGGCTTAACGTCCCATCCGACGGACGGCAGCCTTTCCAAGCCCATCGGTGTCCCCTACTCACCGTGGACAGGGCGGGGAGTTTTGCGGAGATAAATCTCAACGCTGACCCAGCTGGGACTCGAACCTGGGAACTACAGATTACGAGCCTGGCGCTTTGCATATTGCAAAGTCATTAAATGAGAACCAATAAAAAGAAATTCTTGGAATTCAGCCAACGAGAGTGTTTGTCTGCGCACGAGCACAACAACCCATACCAGACGACAATTAGGACATTCTCCACTGAGAAGGCAATTTCCAAACGACCAGAGAACTGATTTGTTGCAAAATAGTTTTCCTTTTTGGCTTGGAAAAGTAAACCAAAAAACAAAATGGCGACTTTGGTGGTCTGATGGAAGTAAATGAGCCACTCACGCAGAGGCAATTTTCAATCCGAAAGAAATCAAAGCTTAAACTGCAATTAGAATCAGACGACGCAGCATGTTAAGGCTGAAATTACAAACGAAGGATGAAAAACAATGAAGACAAAGTCATTTTTCCGAGACGAACGTCCTTGTGCGAAGGTCATTTTCGAAACGGAAAAACAGCCTTGATAAAATACCGCAGAAGGAAATATTACGACGGTTAGCCTTCATTTGAGGCAAATAATATGGTTAAAAAAAACATTGTCAGAACACGTTATGTAATTAAGCTCGATGTTTTGGAGCTACTTAAAAATACATAAGGGATTTTTTTACTTGTGTTGAAAACCGAGATACAGATTAAGGAAAAAAAATCAGGTGCACTTTAGCTCTGAGGGAAAATATCCCTTTAATCATTTACTTGATATTGCAATTGAGCTTGTAAAGCGTTGTCGGCTGCTTAATCGTCTTTGGCAGAGAGTCTGTCTTTAGAAACAACCAATGTCTGTCTCTCCATTTCTGACATCATTCGACTGATGACAATACCTCAATGTTAGGATGAAATGGTTAAGTCCGTTGTAATCTCTTTCGTGGTGGAAGTTTTTTTTTTTTCAATATTATGAACCTAAAAAAGACAAAAGTCTTCAATGTTCAGTGATGTAAACGTCCTGCCCGACTGATGAGTAGAATTGTGTCTGAAATGACAAGCATCAAAGTTGGTTTGATCGGTCTCCCCTACTGACCGTGGGCAGGGTGGGGAAATTTTGCGGAGATAAATCTCAATGCTGACCCAGCTGGGACTCGAACCTCGGAACTACAGATTACGAGCCTGGCGCGCTACCGACTGAGCCGCCCCTGTTTTTCTGCTGAGGTCTCGCCTTCCTCACAGGTTCTTCTACTATGGCGTATAAATTGACAGGCTCCTGTTAGACCTCTGTGGCAAACAGCTGCTTGAGGGGGGATTTATTATTTTTATTTATAACCCCCACCCTGCCCTCGGTCAGAAACCGATGACACCGTTTGGTCAACCTCGCAGACACCGATGGGCTCTGAAAGGTCGCCGCAGTCAAGATCATCCAACTTAAAAAAACATGATGATTAAAGAAAGGTTATCGACTTTCTTCGCTGCACTGCAGACTGAACTGCCGTCGGTAAGAGCATCAATTGGCATATTTGTCTACCTTTTGTCAAAATGAGGAAGACTCCTGGTAGCATCAACATCACACTGGACTGATGTGATACATATAGACATTTATTTACATAGAAACATCTACATCATAAGGTCTCACAAGGACTTACGGGAAAAGGCCAAAACTCAGACTTCAGATGGAAGTCGGACTTCCTGCCACACCTCCAAGATGATCCTCTCTCATCTAACGAATTCCTCGCCCTGCCCTCGGACACCAATGGACTCGGAAAAGGTCCCATCCGAGGGATGGGACGTTAAGCCGTGGCCCTGGGTGCGGGAGAACCCTACCCTGTGCACATTAAAGAACATGCTGGATGGCTTTCACGGGAGGCTACCATCCGTTTCCCAACAACTTTCCAGTAGGTCCCCTTCACCCATCTCCGCAAAACACCCCGCCCTGCCCACGGTCAGTAGGGGACACCAATGGGCTTGGAAAGGCCGCCGTCCATCGGATGGGACGTTAAGCCGTGGTCTGTGTGCGGGAGAGCCATACCCTGTGTACATTAAAGAACACGCTGGATGGCCTTGACGGGAGGCTACCATCTGTCTCCCAACAGCTGTTCCAGTGGGTCCCCTCCCCCAACCTTCTCTGAGCCTTCGGGGTCCTTGTGACCTGGCCATTTAGCCCATGGTGTGCAAAAAAGTGCCGCTCAGAGGTAAAACAACCCACACAACCCAGCAGAAAAACGACGCGAAAACACCCATGGATTACCCGGGGCTCGAACCCAGGTCCCTTTGATCAGTAGCCAAGCACACTAACCACTGGGCCACGCAACCGCTAGGGTGGCGCGGAGATAAATCTCAACGCTGACACAGTTGGGGTTCGAACCGGGATCATTGGATTATGAGTCTGACACCCTCCCGACTGATGTGACTCCATTTCCCAACGATTCAGGAGAATAAATTAAAACATCACTGCATTCAAATATAACACGCTTTTATTTATTAAAAAAAGCTATACATTAATGAAATAATAAAGAAATGGGGCGGGGATGGCTCAGTCGGAAGCGCGCCAGGCTCTAATCTGTAGTTCCCAGGTTCGAGTCCCAGCTGGGTCAGCGTTGAGATTTATCTCCGCAAAAATTCCTCGACCTGCCCACGGTCAGTAGGGGACACCGATGGGCTTGGAAAGGCCGCCGTCCGTCGGATGGGACGTTAAGCCGTGGCCCCGTGTGCGGGAGAGACATACCCTGTGCACGTTAAAGAACACACTGGATGGCCTTGACGGGAGGCTACCATCTGTCTCCCAACAGCTGCTCCAGTGGGTCCCCTCCCCCAACCTTCTCTGAGCCTTCGGGGTCCATGTGACCTGGCCATTTAGCCCATGGTGTGCAAAAAAAGTGCCGCTCAGAGGTAAAACAACCCAACATTAATGAATATGAGCACAGTTTTAAATTTAAATTTATATTCAGGGGTAGATTGGCAAGGGTTCTATAGCACCTATTTTTGTTAATAAATTTTTAACTTCTTTATTAATAAGTTTTATTTTGCGTGGAAAAAATTATTTAAGCGGTAAGTAAATAATGAAATCTAATTTTTATTGTACCCAGGCTCCCCCTTGGGCCAGCGATAGAAGAGATGTGGTTGTTTACTTCCGAACTGCACTTTTGTGCACTCAATGGGTTAAATGAACAGGTCACAAGGACTCCAACTGAACAACTGTTTGGATACGGAAGCCTCTCGTCAAGGCCATCCAGCATGCATAGAGAGCAGCTCTCCTACACAGCACTCAGAGGCTAAACAAGAAATATCCCAAACCAACTCTCCTACATAGGGACCCCAACTTTACGTTCCATCCAACGGACGACGACCCCTTGCTGATTGACAACTGGACGGGGGGAGGGGGGGGGTTATAGTGTGTACAGGATGGCCATACCCTGTTGACATTAAAGAACACTCTGGATGAGCTTAGAGAGAGACTTTGATCTGTCTCCTAACAGCTACCCAATGGATTTCTTTCTCCCACTCAGCTGTGGGCAGCAGGGGCTCTCCTTTGACCTGGAGGGGCGGGTGTGGCTCAGTCGGTAGCGCGCCAGGCTCGTAATCTGTAGTTACAGGTTCGAGTCCCAGCTGGGTCAGTGTTGAGCCCTGCCCACGGTCAGTAGGGGACACCGATAGGCTTGGAAAAGTCACCGTCCGTCGGATGGGACGATAAGCCGTGGCTCCGTGTGCGAGAGAGCCATACCCTGTGCACGTTAAAGAACACGCTGAATGACCTTGACCGGCGGCTACCACCTGTCTCCCAACAGCTGTTCCAGTGGGTCCCCTCCCCCAACCTACTCTGAACCTTCGGGGTCCATGTGACCTGGCCATTTAGCCCATGGTGTGCAAAAAAGTGCCGCTCAGAGGTAAAACAACCCAACACGACCCTTTGACCTAGCCGTTTAGGACGTTGTGTGTTAAAAAAAGACACCTCTCACAGGTAAAATACCCCAAGTTAGAAACACCTTAATTTTCAAACGCCAGAAATATGTTGTATTCTGACACACATCTTCATCATTTCAGATCCAAATTCCCCCCCCCCCCCATCGACCCTTTTCCTCCGTGCACATGGCCAGCTATTCTCTTCTCTGTCATCTGTTTGGGCTCTAACAGCACACAAGAGGCCATTGTCTGCCTTTCTCTGGCATCGAGAGTATCTGCCCCGAAACTAACGACGAGCGAAAAAGAGGCGAAACTCTCCCAAAAGTTGAGTCCGTGTCTGGCAACATAATTATCGTCATCCGATGGCTCGTTGCAACCGAAGATTAGTCGACTTTATTTACTTCGTGCTCACGAGCCGAGAGGCAATTGTATCGGATGGCAACATGTCTCGACAGAGGTCGAGCCGAGACTTAAGATGGGAGCAACACTCTCGCAGCTGCCTTGAACTGCTCTCTTGTAGGAAAATTATTCATAGTTCAAGAATGTCGATATTCTTTCTCCTTCTTTGTTTGGGACTTGCTAGACCACTTGTTAAACATCTATCGTTTCGCATTATTTTCCCAAACCAGGGGTTCCCAGATTTAATTTCTTTGACCTCTCCAAATGGCGAAGTGGCCTACTTTGGTTATGGCTAAGTGAATTCGGTTATTTCACGAGTCAGTGGAATTTTTTTTTTTTTGAAACACAATGGACTAAATGAGCGATTTTTGAGCTTTTTCTACCGTTACATTGTAAAGAGTGACAGTGAACTTTCGCAACACGTTTTGGATAGATATTTCTCAATATCAGTCTAAATGGTAGATAGGTATTAACTGGAAGAGTTTGGGTTGGGTTGTTTTACTCTGAGCGGCACTTTTTTGCACACCATGGGCTAAATGGCCAGGTCACATGGACCCCGAAGACTTAGAGAAAGTTGGGGGAGGGGACCCACTGGAACAGCTGTTGGGAGACAGATGGTAGCTTCCCGTCAAGGCCAACCAGCGTGTTCCTTAACGTGCACAGGGTATGGCTCTCCCACACACGGGGTCACGGCTTAACGTCCCATCCGATGGACGGTGGCCTTTCCAAGCCCATCGGTGTCCTCTACTGACTGTGTGCAGGGTGGGGAATTTTGCGGAGGTAAATCTCAACGCTGACCCAGCTGGGACTCGAACCTGGGAACTACAGATTACGAGCCCGCCCCTAACTGGAAGAGAGCAATGCACCAATCCCTATGATGATGCGCAGAACCACCCAAACCTATCCGTAAAATCTGTTCTCGTGTTAGACCATTAGTATCTTTCAAAAGAGATTATCTCTTGTGGAAGGGAACAGAAAGCGGGGGGGGGGGGGGGGGGGCACTGCCAGATCAATGTGGCCTATTGATTTGAACTGCTATGGGTACTTTTTTCATTTCTTTCTTCTACCCTGCTGAGGTACACGGTCAACCACGCGGAATCTTGGTGTTGACCTTGTACACCAACCTGAATGAAATTATGGATCCTTAACTTCTTAAATTGGTGGGCTTCTGCTGAGGGAAAGTCTTCCGCTGTGTTTTCTCTTTGTTTGTGGGTTGACAGTCTTGAATAAAATGATGCGTAGGAATACCTTATATCAGCTGGCGGATAATCCTGATCATATGTATCTGAACCCTTGCTTCTACGGGCATCGTCAAGCCTACACTGGGGGATGTCCTACCAACATAGGTGGCTGAAACCTTTAGTAACGGGGGAACAGCAGATTAGGGGGCTGTTTGATCTGTCAGCATTATCTCTCTTTATAAACAAAGTTTCATTAAAAATACCACTAATCATTTTCTTTCGACAAGTACGTGGGGCGTGAGGACTCTGCAGACAGATTATTCTCCTGATGTCCACACACAAGGATTCCTGCATATTCTAGGTTTGAAAGAGACCAAATGAACAGGTAAAGGTGAGACATTTATAATGATTTTAAATTTCTCTTTTCAGGGTTGGGTTGGGGTGATTTACCTCTGAGCGGCACTTTTTTGCACACCATGGGATAAATGGCCAGGTCACATGGACCCCGAAGGCTCAGAGAAGGTTGGGGGAGGGGACCCATTGGAACAGCTGTTGGGAGACAGATGGTAGCCTCCCGTCAAGGCCATCCAGCGTGTTCTTTAACGTGCACAGGGTATGGCTCTCCCGCACACGGGGCCACGGCTTAACGTCCCATCCGACGGACGGCGGCCTTTCCAAGCCCATCGGTGTCCCCTACAGACACGTGGGCAGGGCGGGGAATTTTCTCTTTTCAGGAAGGGATGATGGAAAGCATCTCATAGGCGTAGGTTTG